>JAKSXM010000007.1:45002500-50002500 GCA_022575985.1 Anagrus nilaparvatae | reverse complement strand
GGTCCTTCTGCCTTACGTGCCTTCATGTGATCCTTTATATTGACACTTTAGCCTGAGCTGAAATTTGAACGCTTATGTAGTTCTTGTTCATGGTAGGCACCGCTAGCAACTTTAAGAACCTGCTTTTCTGATTTTGAACACCTGCCGCCCTCAAGTACACTGAAAAAAAATCCACTTGCCGTAAGCGGAAATATTCCGCTTGTAGCTCGAAATTTTTTATTTTTGATCAAACGATTTCAAATGACATGAAATGTAAAGAAAATTTTTTTAGCTTTGGTCTGAACCTATCCAAATTTAACCCAAAATCAGATCCTCATAAACTTATTTAGCACGTATCGAAATCAATAAATTTTGATAACATGATTATTTAAATGATAGTTACGCACTGATAAGAGCATTACAATAAAGATCGGATTCTGTTACAAAAAATCAAAAATAATTTAATTATAAACAAGTGCAAATTCCTATATAATTAACTACATATAATTCACGCAAGCTCTATACATTTGAAAAATACCAACCCATATAAGAAAAAAATCTTTTATTATATCATCTTGTTAAAGACGCATATGTATAATATAAAGTTAATACCATAACCTCTAAATGTATAAGATGCGATTTTAAAGGGTAAGTTATTGTGCTTTTAAAGATAGTAGAAATTTAATGAGAATTTGATGATAAGCTTTTATGACGTACTTCTACTTGCTATTATATGCTTTTATAATATCATAAAAAGATTTATCATACATATGAGAAATCATGATTTTAAGATTTATTATTACGTTTCTTGAATACTTAAATAAACAGAAATATAATTTTTTTACTTTTTTTTAATTTCTTTTACTTAAAGTTAATAACATTTTTTTTTTCTCGCAAATAAATTCAATATATTTCAAGTAAAAAGTCATAAAAAAGTATGTAACGACAACTATAAAAAAATATTTAATAAAATATCATCAATTTTTATATCATATGTGAACAGGTTTACCAATACATGTTTACCATCTGTCTTCATTGTTAGGTAATAAAAAGAAAAAAAAGAAATTAAGATTATATACTATCACCCTCGAAAGAGAAAAAAAAATGTCGAATTTTGAAGAATTCTTTTGTAGCAGGAAATTCAAGTATATTTTTCATATTATCTTTTTATATTATGTTGTAAGACCGGACATCACACGATGACAAGTAAAAAGGACCATAAACGACGAAAATTCCCGGAGGAGTTACAGGACATAAAATCTTGTCCCTTTTTTTTGGCGTCGAAATGTCGTGTTTTCTCATTATTATTATTATTGTTATTATTATATGAAAGAAAAATAACTTGCACTGCTTTTTCCTGGCTATATAAAAAGCTTTTTAATGTGTGGATGTACGGAGTGAGAAAATTTATAAGATTTTAAGAGAATATTTTTTTTTTTTTCGTAATAAAATGCCTCAAGATTTTTTATTGATCATTTAATTTCTTTTTATATGCTCGTAAAAAAATAATAATTTGAAAAAAATGAAAATTGAATTTTTACAGTATTCAATTATATAATTGTTCATTTATCCATATTCATAAATTTCCAGTTACAATAACACGAACAATTAAACAGGTTGCTTTATATTATTTAACCTCCCTTATTTAACACTGATTTCGTATATTTTACTCGTTGAACGATTAAAAAAATCAAAACTGTCAGTAATTATTTATATTTATAAAAATATGCAACATGTTTTATAACTATTGGTTTATTTTTACGATTAACGATTATCATTCTAGCGTGCATAATGACAGGCGGTGTTTATACTTTATGACAAACCCCCTCATAAAAATTTGTTTTGATTTTTTCTGATTGAATAATTCATTTTTTTATTTTTTTTAAACCTTATGTTCACCTTTATTTTTTTTATAAATGACTTTGTTAATTTACTATTTTTGTTACTAAGTGATGAAAAATAAATAAAATATTTAGGCATAAAGAGTCAATTTAGTATGTAAAATTTGTGTCATAAGTCAAAAGGGATAATTTTAATAATTTAAAAATAATTGATTCTAGTTTTTTTAGGTAATTCATCATCGGTACTTTACTTTGAAGAAAATTTTAGTACTTTTTAAAAAATATACAAAAGGGTTGCAATTTAACGATAAATAATTATTTTGTTTTAATTGATGTTAAAAATCATTAAACTTAAGAGTAAGTGGGGTGTGTGGTTACCCAAAATTTCGGATTTTTTTTCAGAGAGGGTCAAGTTGGTACAAATTTGAGATATAATCTAAAATTTTCCGGGAAAAGTGTACAGGTATTATACAATCAAAAATTTTTCTGGCTAAGAATCCAAAAAATTCAAAAAAAAATTGAATTTTCTGGTCGTGTCTTCGATATTTCGGGAAAAACGCACAGTTTTCTTACTTAAAAAAAAAAAAAAAAAAAAAACAGTTCAATTTGCCTTTTTTGATAATTTTCATAATTTGAAATTAATTATATAGTGGGGAATTCGTCAAATCTTTGATCCAGTATAGCCAGACATTTTTACTGCTTGCAGACTTTAAAAATTAAAAATGACATTTAAAAGCCAGACATCGAGTCTAAATCGGGAAGCATTGGAAATAATCTATAAGAAATATGCTAAATATAAAAAAGAAATATTTGATATTTGATATTATGGAACGAGGAGACGTCGATGTACACGTGCAAGTATGCCTAAACACTCAAGCAATAAATTCAATTCGCGAAAAAATCTATTTTCGTAGCATATCCATTTCATATTAAGAAACGTTTACTCTAAATAAAATAAAATATAATATAAATGCATTCGTATCTTCAAAATATAGATAAATAAGCACGAATCGTACTCCAGTCTATACGGTTTTGGCGGTATAGATTCCGGCTATCACAAGATTTGGACTAGTAAAGGTTTTTGGGTCTCTGATCACAAATTCCGGGTTCTTTTTTGTGAAAAATTGAGGTTTAACCTTTAAATTAGTAAAATATACCGTAAAAGGGGTATTTTTTATGTACTTCATTTTTAAAAAATTTAAGATTGTAGTGCCAATTTCTCATACGCAGAACTAAAAAATTTGTGATCAGCGACCTAAAAAACCTATATGTACAAAATATGGATGCTCAAATAGTAAATACATAAAAAATGTTCCTTTTTAGGGATAACTTTTCCCTAATTTAAGGGCCAAGCCCCAATTTTTCATAGAAAAGAATCCGGAATTCGTGATCAGTGATCCAAAAAACCTATATTAGATCTAATCTGGTGGTGGCCGGATTGTATACTATACCCCCTACGAGATCCCAAATATTAACTGGAGTATCGCAAATAGAAGAATTTATTGATAGATATCGATCCGTATGTACAAAACAGGTATATTTAAATATTAATACACTTGAAATGCAATACCTAACAAACTCACACCTTATTTTTATCTAAGCTATATCTAATCAAGAATTAATAGAGATCTGATAAGTATCTAATCTTAATTTTAATTGGAATCAGATCCATGTATGAATTCTCTTACATAATTAAACTCTCCCCCATAATTAATTCGTCGATGAATCATCTCAGAGAAATTATCAGGGTCAGGAGTGTTTTGTATTTTATTACAAAGTAAGTTTCTAAAGGATTTCATAATTTTTTTTAAATTCTAAATTATAATTTAAGAAAATTCAAAATAAAATACAAAAAAATTAGTCATCAAAAACCAGTCCATAAAAATTGACAAAATAAAATTTACAGCAAATATAATTTTTGTGCAAAAATCGATTAATTTTAGTATGTTTGAAAAGATGATACATTATAAAAAGAGATGAAAAAAAAATAATAATAATAAATTAATTTTTTTTTTTTAACGTACTATACCTATAATGCGTTATTATATGAGTCATCGTTAGAGTCCCTTTCTAAAAATAAAAAAATACAGATATTATAAAGAGTCCCAGGAAATCTTGCAAAAAAAAAGTATATTATAAGAAAGAAAAAAAAATAAAATCACATAGGTATATAAACATACATAAAATCAAATGAGACAAGAGCGATCAATCGGAACAATATATTTTTTTTAAAAAACCACAAAAAGGAAATGGTTAGTTTCTATCCTACAAAAAAAAAAAGAAATCTGTTCCTTTTTTTTAATACACCTACACACATCTCATTATGATAAATAAATAGTAAAAATATCGCATCATTAAATCAACAACAAAAAAAAATATACAAATTAATTCTTTTGTTTGCGAAATCATTATACCGAAACACACAAATAAAAATGCACATGATCTGTGTTGATTATATTATTATATATGGATAATTATATTATAAAAAATAAAGAAGACCACCTGTTATAGTGTAATTACTTAAGTTTTTTTTTTGATTAAAATCAAATTTTTTATTTATGCAAATTAATTATAAATGCAATTTTTAAATTCTACTTTTTTATGCGCTTTTGGATTTTTGTGTATCGTGACGTCATTTATAACGACTTTTTTTTATATGATAATTTATCTTTATAATAGTCAAAGTCAATTATTATTGGGTGTACCCTTTAAATTATGAACACGTGTGTCGATTATGATTTTATATAATTTTCAACAAAAAAATGATATTACACTGAAAAAAAATGTCATCTCACTATTAAAATTATATAAAACTTACCCTTTTACTTTTTTATCATTTTATAAAAATCACTTTTTTTTTTATTAATAACCAAAAACCATACAGTTTTTGATAAAATTGTACACCTAGTAAAATAATCTGATTAATCACAAACATCTATGTATGCTAAAAAAATATAAATTTAGCGACACCCGTTACGCAAATAAAAGCGTGTAATCGGTACAGGTAGTACAAAAACACGTAAGAATTATGGGGTAAAATAACAAATCATTCTCAAAAAAAAAAAAAAATAATCATAATAAATCCATCGTAAAAAAAATTACGAGCATTTCGCGTTCTATATACATAAATTAATGTTAATTCATTCCCCTGATATTATAAATAAAAATATCGGTCCTAATCGCAAAACTTACACCTGCATAGACCATATGGTCTTTTTTTTTTTCTATTTTTGTATCTTTTTTGAATCCCCCTTTTTTTTTATTTTTTTTAAATACAATCTAGTGATGAGTATAAATAGTACTTCTTTCTCCCTGTTGTAAAATATTTATATATCTAATATTATAATGCACTTTGCGTGGGGAATCTAAATCGACCTGTGCTTTGTAAATAAGAATTAAAGAATAAGGTTACATGGGTTTTTTTACATACTTGTATTTTGTTTGGTTATTGAAAACAGGTAATAAAATTATGGGCAGTTCACAGACTAGGCGGATTAGGCTTATTTTTTTTTTAAAGGATTTATTTTTTGTTAGATTATTGTACCTAGGAATTATATTTGTTATTAAAATACCTGAAAAATCTACGATTTTACTAAACTTTACCTTGTTTTTATTAAAATTTTTATTAGCCAAATTTAAATTAATTTTAGCTAAAAGTCTCAAGGGGAGTGAAAGAGTTGGATTTGGTAAAACCTTGATTGTGCTTAACAGATCATTATAGCTTATTTTGAAAATCACTCTTATATATCTTATAGAACTTATGGACCTATAAGATATAGGGTTCCTTACACATTTTTATAAATGAGGCAATCTACAATTCAAAAAAAAACTTCTGATTAATGCCTTTCTTTTTGATTTAAGGTCGTTTTAACAACCACTGAGTGTTTTTTGCACAGCAAATTTTACTGAACTATTTTAATAGAGAAAAGAATGTTTATTTGTTTAAGTTAATACGACCTGTTAAATTTTTATAATTTTTGGCTCATAAAAGCCTGAGATTCCAACTGGGCAACTTGAATCAAAATTCTACTTGGATTATATGATATTTATTATATTATATTTATTATATTATATTTAATATTTAACTTCATTAAATTCTAGTGGGAGTTACCGTAGGAAATTTTCCGCTAAACCACTTCAGGAATGAGCTACATCAAATTGTTATAAATTAAAGAGCATTTTTAACTTTTATTTTAAAACTTAAAATTTTAAATTTTTTTATTAATTAAAACTTTTCAATGATTATTAATGTTTTTTAAGTTACTGAATACAAACGTGAAATCTTTTTTTACCCAAAACAGGTTAATTGCTTACAATAAAATCAACTTATAACCAGTTTGTTTAAACACAGCCAAAATGCGTGGAACGAATTTACTTATATCTGAGGGCTAGGTATAATGCAAACGTTATGCAACATTATACACTACAATTTGCTATTTTTATAACTTGTAATTATCACCTTTACTAGATGTTAAGATTCTAAACCTAAACTATGCTGATTCCCTAAGCCCGTATAATTACTACAAGTCCCTAAATCTGAATTATTCCAAGTCCCTAAGCCCGAATTATTCGAAGTCCTTTAACCAGGATTCAGTCCCTAAATCGAATTTAAAGTTCCATTTGAACCCTCCCCCCCTCTTAAATCAGACATACTTGATCTCTCCCTTAAATTGGACATTTTGAACCTACCTTAAATAGGACACGTTTGACCCCCCCACCCTTGATTTTCAGATTTCCATGGCATCCTCTCCCTATAAAAAGTGTTTTATGTTAATATAGAGGTTATATTTTATTGGTTTTTTAACATTTTTTTGCCCTCCCGGGCATAAAACTCGTGCGTAAAGAATTTTCTGCACTCGTTCTATGCCTAGGTGGGCAAAAAATAGTGTAAGCATCATGGGCAAAATACTTTAGACACGAGCGTGATCACATATCACTCGTGCCCGGCTTCGCCGAGCACTCTTGCTAGTGCTCACGCTAGTGCCAAAACTTTTACGCCCTTGATACTTAATAGACTATTATATATTACTTATGTTTTTGGGTCCCTGAATACTAATAATTACTCTAAAATGCGCCACTAAGAAATTCACAAAATTCTTAAATGACAATACAATTTATAGTGGTTACTTATTGACAAAAATGTTAATATTAAAAATAAATGTAATGAGCTCGAAGAAAAATTGAAAATACATTCGGAACATTCATAGATAACATAAATCGTAAACAGTACTGTTTATAAAGAATATATTGTTTGAATATATTATTTTTTCCAGATAACAAATGTTTGTATTGTCCGTATATTTATATTCTCACTAACCCATTTCACTTGCGAGAACGTATCAATTTCGCAAAGACTTAAAAATTTTAATTTTTGTACCTAAAGTATTAATTTATACACTGAAAAAAAAATCCGCTTACCGCAAGCGGAATTTTTTTTCTTTGCAAACAATTGCAAATGACTTGAAACGTAAAGAAAATTTAAAAAAAATATTTTTTCTTTTCTTTTTCCAAAATTTTCTCAAATCTCGTCATACCGATATACGCATACCCCATGTAAGCGGGAAAAATTTTTTTTTTTTAATTTTGTTTCTTTACGTTTCGAGTCATTTGCAATCGTTTGTGTAGTGAAAAGTTATGTTGAAGACTCATATGAAGGAAATTTATTTAAATATATGTAAGCATTAAACCGTGTTCTAAATCCATTTAATTCTAAATAGAAAATAAGTGTTTTCTTGCCACAAACAAATAAAAATAATATAGGTAAAACTCTTGGCCATAAAGAAAAAATGCCCAAAATCGCTGTAAATTTCCTTCCAAGGCGAAGCCGAGTATGTGTCAGTATTTGTTTAAATCATTCTTTATTTTTCTTGCCATGGATCCTACTGTAACTATTGCTAAATAATTACCATGTATATTAAAAATAATAATGTGTACGAAAAAAATTGAAGAGAAAAACAAATATGGCGTTAAAAAAATGGGTCATTTGTATTAAAAATTTAAAGATTTAAAATTTAAGTTATACATTAATTAGGGCTAGAATTGCTTGTATACATTATGTAATTTAGATATGTTATTCTTATATTATTAAATCGTTATTAAACAAATATTTATTGCGTATAATACAATTTTACCATCGTCTGCACTAATAAAATGCCTCTATTTTTAAAATTTTACTTTATTTGACTCTTATTATCTCGCTTATTATTTGTAAGAAATTATAAATATCTATCCCTCTCCATTTGATTTTAAATTATTATTACTATTTGTCGATAATGTTGTTAATGTTATTTAATTGATTATGAATCCCCTATGAAAAACCTACCCTGAAATAAATATCCTAGTCAATTTACTAAATATTCGAAATTGCAATTTCACAAAAAATGTTTTTGTCGGAGAATATTAAAAAAAATAAAATTTTATTTTTTACATTTAATTTCTGAATTCTTTTTTTCTCACAAGAGAAATGAATTTTGAACATTATATATATGCAGAATAACGCTAAGTTATCATGAAACCTTACATAATTATATATGATATATGATATATTTAAAAAATTTGTAATTTCCTATTTTTATATTTATAATCTTTGCGGATTTCGTTGTTAATAATAAGTTGTTGTTCTTTATTTCCAAATTAATGGGCTTATAACCCTTTAAAATTATCTAATACAAATAATAATTGTATTTAAGTCAAACTACAACATTAATATTCAAACTACTATATTAATTTATAAAATTTTTTTAAATTACAAGAGTATAAATTAAAAAAATTAAAAGAAAATTAGATTTATTTGTTTATCAAAACTTATAATAAATTATAATTAATCTGATTTTAGTAAAAGAATTATAATGCTGTCAAAAATGAAATTGGACTAGAGAATTTACTCTTGATTTTTGTTATTTATCACAGCATAAAAATAATATAAAAATCTTTTAACAGTTTCAGGATATTATGGTTATAGTCTATCAAATTAATCGTAGTGGCGTAATGTATTTAATTTCAGATATTATTTGACCCTTTTCGAGGGTAGTTTTAGCTATTTTAAGGGTGAAATATTGATTATTTATGAAAAAGAAGTCGAAATTTTTTATCAATGATCCAAAAAACTCGTATGGTGCAAATCTGAGCGCTCAAAATGCGAATGTGTAAAAAAAAATAAGAGAATCGGCAAATTTTCTCGAAAATCGGCCAATTTTTTGGTCAAAAATATGGGCAGGGATAAGCCTAGAGTTATAAAATTTCAATTATATCCTTTTAAAATTTCAATTTTTGTGTCCCCACAAAGCCCTAGAAACAGTTCTTATGCCAAAAAATTAAATTTAAAGCAATAATTTAGGAGTGATTTAAATATTTGCGAGTGATTTAAAAAGGGATTTAACTACTTTAAATACTTTAAATCGCGTCGTCAGCCCCTCGCTATTTGTGCCAATTGTTATCAACATGAATTATGTTCAGTTTTAAATGGTTTTAAATTACGATTTTTGTTATAAATTTTTAAATTAGGGTGACAAATTAGTGACCAAAGTTTTCCCTATTTTTGATCACTCGTATACCATAAGAATAAAATGTTATTGGACATTAATTGGGGGGTGGTTACTAATTGGTACTGTCATCCTATTATTTTTTAAAATAAACATATGACTGTGAACAGCAGCGTATGTATTTATAAACGACAAACTTTTATATCAATAAAATTTTTTATCGTTTATCAGCTAAATAACTTTTCTTTGTATGTAAAAGTTGAAAGCTTTAATAATAAAAAAAAAGGTCAGCTAATTGAATTTAGTATCTTTTATTTGAAAATTATTCTATTTACATTTTTAAATAGGCATTAAATAAAAATAAGTAAAAAAAATATAAACAAATTTATAATTTTATACATTAAAAAAAATGAACTGTTGCTTTTAACGATTTAATATTTTATTTAATGTACCTGACTAAAATATCAATACAAATTTATATAAAAAATTCCTACATTTTCAAAAGCAATAACTAAAACATAAATAAAATTTTTATATAACATTTAAAAGCAAAAAATGATAATAAACTTTTGAAACTAACACACATGTGCAACTAAAAATAAAAATTTGTGCTTTAACCTTATTGATAACGTAATATTTACGATAACATTAAATAAAAAAAAAAACAATACTTCATATAAAAATATTTTTCTTTTTTAGTTGATCTGATTCACATAAAAATATTATTTTATCCTTAAAAAAAAAGAAGAAGCTGATTATCAAGAAAAAAAAAAAGTTTTATTTCATTGATAAGAAAATATAAAAAATGAATGCATTATTTACGCACGATGAAGTTCCGGAAATCGCGACGAAACTTCCGTATAAACGTCGATTTTCATGTTATAAACATAAATACAATTTTTGTTTTTCTTTTTACTACTTTTTATAAAAAGCTTATGTTCTTTATCCTCTCTCTTATAAAATAATGTATTTATAAAAAACGCGATTTTTTTTTTTTAGATTTTTGGACAAGTCACGTGACCGCAATATATAAATTTTTTTCGCGAAGGCATAAATAATACTTTATTATCTTTCATATATATAATATAAATTTAACTCGTATGCTCTTATCGGATAAGTTGATGGCTATATAGTGGTTAACTTTATTCTTTGTTTTTAGCTTTCTAACAGACTTTTTTTTTTGTTCGTCTGGACTTAAGCGTAAAAATCCACATGTCTATAATATGTATAAATTTTAATGCAAATAAAAATAAAAAAAATAACATATTATTGTATTATTTTTTTGTTAAAAAAACTTTCTTAAATATTAGGGATAATTTTTTTTTTTTTTAAATCAGAGAAACTAAAAAAAAAAAGAAGTTTTAATCATAAAATAAAATATTGTATAAACGTGATGTAGATACAAAAAAATAAAGTAAATAAAAAAAATAAAAAAAATCACTATAAAATTCATTATCCTCTTAAAAACATTCAACAAATATATAATATTTTATTATGTATAGACCCATTTACACTAAAATGTAAGAATGACGAGAGAGGGTGTTTCTTTTTATTTTTTTTAGTTTAAAAAAAAATACTGATCGTTGACCCCTTAATAAATAAAATTTAAAAGTATAATATATGGGCGATTCCTTGTAAATTTTAATTATAGTCTTTAGAGAAGTAATCATAAAGTGCTAAAATCATTTATTAAGAGTTTGATGTGCTTTTTGAAACAATTAAAACTTTCTTCGTACTTAACTGATTTTAAACTTTTGAAGACAGTAAAAACTGTTTACAGCTTAAAAACTAACGCTAAACAATGTTTAATTGACTCTGCGAGCAGTGTAAAAATTATCCAAATTGGTTGCTTTAAAAAATATCCAAAATTCACACCAAAAAAGCATCGCTTATATTAAAACCACACACACCGAAGCAAAATTTTTGCGGACCAAAATGAAAATTTTTTGAAAAAAGGAATATAATGTTTAAAGTTTTTATTTATTTGTATAAAATTTTTACTTTTACTTTATGCAATAAACAAATATGTAAGTAGAAAATTTTTTGCTTCCAATTAGTACTTTATGCGCTTTCTTTAAAGAATCTATAATGCATCTTCTAGTTAGGGAGATGGCTATGGTAAACATCGCGTGTGAGTATGACAGCTGAATTTCTTTTCAGAGATAGCCAAGACCAAAACATACTCACTTTCGTATCCTAGTTTTTTTGGCCAAGGGTTCTGGAAAAAGTTACAGGTCCACAAAGTTGGCCACTTTTTCGGAAAAAAAAGTGAAAGTATGACAGCCCGGAATAGCCTAGATTTTTAGTTTAAGCCAAAACATACTCACTTTAATTATGAGATTTTTCGGTATCTGGGTTCTGGACGAGTATGTCGGGCCATCAAAGTTCCGCCGTTTACCCGCGCTTTTTTAAATTAGTTTTAAATAAAAAAATTTACATGGGATCAAATTTACAGTCAGAATCTCTTAATTTTAGCGTTAACATTACTGAGGAAAAATATATATTTCTCGCTACCATACTGTAAAATTGATCCCTTCTAAATTTTTTTATTTCAAACTAATTAAAAAAGCGCAGGTAAACGGCGGAACTTAGATGCCCCGACATACTCGCCCAGAACCCAGACATCGAAAAATCTCATAAATAAACTGAGTATATTTTGGCCTAATCTAAAAATCTAGGCTATTTCGGGCTTTCTTACTTATCCCTTGTAAATTTGCTTATTTCAAACTAATTTAAAAAAGCGCGGGTAAACGGCGGAACTTAGATGCCCCGACATACTCGTTCAGAACCCAGATACCGAAAAATCTCATAAATAAACTGAGTATGTTTTGGGCTAATCTAAAAATCTAGGCTATTCCGGGCTGTCATACTTTCACTTTTTTTTTTCTGAAAATTTGGCCAACTTTGTGGACCTGTAACTTCTTCCAGAACCCTCGGCCAAAAAAATTTTCCACAGAAAGTGAGTATGTTTTGGTCTTGGCTATCTCTGAAAAGAAATTCAGCTGTCATACTCACACGCGATGTTTACCATAGCCATCTCCCTAACTATTCGCAAACATACTTGAAAAATTGTCACAAAGCCTTAATAGATTCTTAGTTTAGCCCTAAAAAGTAAACGACAAAATTTCTAAAAAAAACTTAATAACTGAGAAGGTTATAATACAGGGAAAATTTATTGCTTCATTGCTTCGTGTATCTTTGGCAAATTTATTTTATGTAAATATTAATTCTCAACAGGACCATGATCCAGAGAACTTTTTTGGGGGAGGGGGGGGGGGTTCAGCAGAAAATATACTTACTTTTATAAAATATTTTGAAACTAAACAAAAAAATTTAACAATTTAAATTTGGATTCTCAAAGGGAAGAGGGTAAACATCTCGCAGTTACTTAAATTTATATAAGACAGCGAAGTAAATTGATATCTAATTTTTAGTTATAATTCAGGCAACCAATTTACTTGATTCACCCATTTTTAAAATTCAAACAATTAACTAAAAACTAAATTTAAATTACATGTGGCCAATAATGAATTTAAAAAAAAAATCCATGCAAAAAAAATTTGATTTTATAATGATGTGTAAGATTTGATTGAAAATTTAAGAATTTCCTGAATTTTTAAGCAATGCAATGCAATATATATTTTATTGGCTGATTAAGAAAACTTCTAGAGGGGTAGATTAGCATTTCAAGAAAAATGTAAGTAATTTAAAGAAAATATTGTAATAGTCAAAAAGTATATGCAAGAAACATGTTAATTTTGGATTCCCAGAGTGGGAGACAAACACCTCATTCACTATCCACTGTATCCACCACAGAAAAATTTTTAAATGTGAAAAAACGCCCAGGTGTTATTTTTCTTTTATTCAAATATATTTTAGCAAGTGTAATAGCCTATTTTGTTAATTCAAAGCTAAAAATGACCAAAATATCTACTAATAGTTGGGCACTAGAATCTGCAAAAATTTAAAAGGAACCATCCGTATATAAAATCTTGTTGAGAGTCCTCTTGAAGATATATATCTTGAAAAAGATCAGGTTAGAATAATGAGAGGTAGAGAGAATTGCAGGTGATGTGGGATGAGGGGAATGAAAAAAAAAACATCGACTACCGGGCTACGCGTTATATTAACATGAATATATAACTTAAAAAATAAAAAAAAAAGATAAAGAAATTTTTATAGTGTCCAGCTAAAAAGAAACTGCGTTTCACTCTCTGACCAGTCCTCTCTTTTTCTAAAGTACATCTTTCGAGTTTTACGCGTGAAATATATTTTATGATTCTACTTCTTCTTCTGCTTTAACTTTTTTTTTTTCAATTTCAATAATATATTTCTTTGAAAGGATCGTCTTTTAATATTATAAAATGTAATAAAAAATAAATTATATTGCAATATTTATTGAGTTTATTATAAAGTAAGAAATGAAAATAAATAATGACAGTATAAATAAAAATTATTTTAAATTATTATGGTATTTTTGACGTTGCTTTTTTTAATTTTTAAATGCCAAAAAAAAAAGATTAATTATTTAAATTTCGTGTGTTAATCTCGTGTGATTTTTTTCTTTTTTTACCTATTTTTATGGTAATAAATTTATTTGAAATTAATTTATTTTATTGAATTTTTAGATATTTTATAGATATTTTGTTGGAGCTTTATTTTGTTGACAAATAAAATAAAATAAATTGACACTTTCCGACATATTACCGTTAACTTTTTAACACGTGCCTTTTTATTATATTTTTTAAAAAAATATTTTTATATTTCCGATTTACAAAAATTCACGTATATAAATTAAAAAAAAAAAATATTATAATGCAATTTTTATAATCTATTTATATTGTTAAAGACAGGAACTAATGATTTTGAAATCTAAATAAAAAAAAAAAGTATAAAAATTTTGCGTATTTCCTGACTTGTAAAATACATTGGTATATTACAAAAGGAAAAAGATTTCTTAGAAAAGCAATTCGTAAATTGAATAGAATACAGTAGCATTTAGCAAAATGTCCATAAATTTCAAACATATCGTACACAATGTATATTTATTAAATGGTTTTGCTTGTGTGTATATTCTTAAATATATACAAAAGAAAACAAAATAAACCCAAAAAGTCACGAAAATAAGATACATTCTTTTAGGATTAAACTCCTTCGATATTGGATATTAGCTACATTTTCTAAGGGATACAAATATATTTCCTTTCTGACACATTTTTTAAATTCGTATGTATTTTTTCGTCAGGATATAAATTTATCTAAAGGGGATGAAAAAAAATTTGTCAAATGTATTTATGCAGTTAATTGCTCTAGATTTTGCACCAAAAAATTTTGATTAGTTTACATTATTCTTCAACTTATTCTTATTATTTTTGTATACTTTGAAAAATCAAAAGCCTCGGTAGCTCTGTGGTTGGGGCGTTGGACTTCTGACTCAAAGGTTAGTGGTTAGATTCCCGGCTATACCAGTATTGTATAGACAGTAATGTTGTTCTACCGTGAGTTCTAGGACTAAAGCATCCGCAAAGTGTTAAAAAAAAATTAACATTATGTAAGTAGATAATGTGGTCCGAAGTGCTTCCAGGGAACTATAAGCTAGGGTGGGGTTCGGGATAAGTCGCGTGAACCTTCTGGACCATAGGTTTAACACTCACACCAGCTACATTGGCACGATGAAGGTTAAACAATTACTAATACCAGTATTTTGAGTAATCATGCAAGGTATTCTGCCATACAGATCAAAAGCCTCCATATCCACATTTTTATGAAAAATGAGTGTGTTTAATGGCTGATGTACATATTGAGGTTTTTCGTCTGTATTTTTCGCGTTTAAAGACAATTTTTTGGGCCTATTTTACATATTATAAGAAGTAGAAAATTGTAAATTTATTTCACCAATGAAAATAGCGTATCTGAATTACTATAAAAACGTTTTTAATTTTTTAAAAACTATTGAATAACATTATTAAATAAATTGAAACGCGTTTCATTAAATATCTCGAAATCATTAAATTGTAGAAATGGAGGTTTTTGATCTGTACGGCAGTATTTATTTCGAGATTTATTTAAACGCGTATATAAGAATTTTAATAAAATAATAAATTAATTTAATACTAATAAAAATTAGTTAAAATTTTATTTAGAATTTAAAAAAAAATTTTTTGTTTTGTTTTTTTGAATTGTAAAAGGTACAAGAATCCTGAAAAACGTATCCTATGAAAACAATTCGAGTGAATATTCCGTTCTTAAAGGGTTCAGTATAAAGCTTAAAATATTTTTACAAAAGTTTCCTAGATTTTGTTTGATATTGATGTTTTTGTAAGTTTTTAATTATTGTGTCAGAAACTCGGTCAGAAAGATAAAAGTATATTATTTAATTTTCAGCTTGTAGCGCCGAGGTCCTGTAATTGCATTTGGTAAAAATAAATATTTCTAGATGAGGTTGGGAATGTTTTTTGCTTTCAAAAGGGCAATATTTACGACCTCTCAAAATTGGAATACATTCATTATTTGCCGCTATTGAAATATAGTACATTCTTAAACAGATCATAGAAAAGCGTAGAAAAGTTTATTTTGGCAAATTTTGTAATACTAAATAATGCCTAACACGAGTTTTAGAATGTTTTTTCTTTACAAAGGGCAATAATGACGGCTTCTCAATTTGAAATCATTTTATTTCTCGCTAGTAAAGAAACGTATTTTCTCGCAAGTAAAATGAATTTCTGAGGTTATAAATACGAGAAATATTTTTTCAGTTCTTATATCTGTTGACGTATTTTAAACATATTTTTCTATAAATCTATTATAATTCCTATTGATTTTATGAGAAATATTATTTGATTTTCTGAATAAATTAATTATTAAGGTTGTAAAATTTTTTTTTTTCATTTCTTAAAACTGCATTGCATATTAGCGGTTCTGATTGTGTATAGGTCCTTACAAAAGTAAAATAAATAACAATTTTTGAATAGCTACCATTTTTTAATTATAAAAACATAGTTTGTTCGATTTCATTTTTCTAAAAGTGAATATACTGGATTCCTCACAGTGTAGATTTTATATTCCAATAGTTTCCTGCTATTTCCCAATAAATATCTTTATCCACAGTAAACGACAAGTTCAGGAATGCAATTTCAAATTTTATTTTACTGGACACTTTATATTTATTTTTTTACATATTTTTGTTTTATTAGATTTTGACCACTAAAAATTTTATTATCATTTAAAAAAAAAAAAAAATTCAATACATTTATATTATATTGGTAACAAGTGCAGAAGCTATAAAACTTTGAGTATATAAACTTTATGTATACATAGGATTTAATCATTTTGTATATTTTTGCTAAATCCAGTAAAAATGAATATTTTCAATACTTTTTTTTTTATTTTAAATTAGGTACACTAGCAGAACTATATATGCAGAAGCTTATTTACTTCCTTTTATATCTTTCTACTTTTATATATTTTATGAAAAAAAATGAACTAAATCTACTACTTTTTAGCAGTAAAAAAAAGGCTTTTCTTTTGTTTTTTTCTATTTTAATAAATGCTTATATAATATTATACTTTTGTAAAATTTTATAGCTAACTTTTTTTTTTCTCTAACAAACGTACTTATTGCGGAAGAAAAAAAAATATATTTTTTTTCAAACTTTATGTTTAAGTACTTCTATTTTTTTTGTTGCTTTTTTTTAAAAAAAAACTTATAAGTTTAAATTGGCAGCATATGTACAAGTAAATATTATTATTTAAACTAGTAGTATGCATGTTTTAATATTATATAATTGATAGGTATAAGTTTTAAAATTAAGTTTATTTAAAGGGGAAGATCAAACGACAAGTTTTTATAAATATATGCTTTACATGTTTGTTAAATAATTACTACACACATATATACTTTATCCAAGAAATATAAATAAAATATTATTTTTTTAAATTTTCATACTCGTTTATTACACGTTTTGTATAAAAAAATTTTATTATTCTCTTTGACAAAAAATTCTAAGCTATGTAATTTTATAATTTTTTTAACAAACAGATGATTGTCAAATGTATGTTTTATTTAGAGAGGGTTGATTATTGTGACATAATAATTAAGGGGATGTACCAAATATAATTGAGTTATGTCACGAAAATTACTTAATTATCTTTATTATGTAAGGAATTGTGGTTGTCTTTCTTATATTTTCTGTATTGTAACTTATATCAACACCCTATTTAATTACTCTTGTGCTTCTTTTGAAAATTATGGAATAATTATAAAATAAGCAAATCTATTCAATTACTTCTGAAGAAAAATCATTAAAGTCTCGGTTGGGTGTATTTAATTACTGTTTTTATTCTCTGTTTATTGGTGCGGGGATTGAGTTGTAATTTCTGGTTTTTTATAAAATAGAAAATGGGACTTTTTGTAGCTGAGTTGTAATTATTACTTCTAAAGAAGCCTTGTTTTTAGAGGGACGAAATTTGAAAACTAAGGAGTTTTCGATAAATTAAGGATTTGCGCTAAACAGGTTCAGTACCCAATTAATTCTATGGTAAACAGATTAGAGAAATCTACTATAACTAAAACTAAAATTTTTTATAAGATTTCTATTCTCCACATCTCCAAAATTTACAAAAAAATAAATTTTTTACACAATATGAATAAAATTTGTATTCTCTTTTTAAACCACGGGTTTAATATTTTAAGAAAATGTACCTTTTATCAAAAAAGGTATAAAATTTTGAAAAAATTGCTTTTTTCATTTTAAATTACAAAATAAAATAAAAAAATATTTAACTTAATACTATATTTAATAAAAAATGCCAAAAATAAAATTCTTTTTTTTTTATACATCATAGGGAAAGGTAAAATTCAATAAGTATAAAAAATTTGATTAAAATATAGACTGACCACTTTTTTCCCAATTTTTATAGCATTTTTATTTTTTATTTTGTATAAAAAAAAAAGGAACGACATATTTATTATACTAAAAAAAGAAAAAGTCATAAACTATAATCCAGAAGAAAAAAATTTACGTAATCAAATATTAAAAAAAATAAAAATAAAATGACCTTTTGCAAGAAAAATTTCAATTTAAGAAATGTTATTTTTATGAAGGATCCAAGTTTCCGGACATCACTAGAATTTACACTATATGATATATTTTTCTCATAAAAGCTACCTATTGAGAGAGTAAAATCACTTATATAAGGAATTCCTTTTTATTTCTTCGTGCAAGTACAAAAAAATGACGCGACTATCGGAAATCAGATAAGTTTTAGCAATATATATATAGTACGACTTCTGGTTTATCCAAAAAGCAAAAAAAAAATATTTATTGGTTGAAAGTACTAGCCATTTGGCACGAAAAATCATAGAAAGCTTTCGGAAATGCTATAAAATAAATCATAAGGAGAGAAAAATAATATATGATTACAAGTAATTATTTATCCAAACTCAGTTTGTCAATTAAATGAGTATATCTATATCTAACAGAAAATGGCAGCAGCTGTATTTGTTTGTTTTTTGAATCACGATATTTCTCTAATTGAAGGACATCCTATTGAAAAATATATTATGTTATAAAGAGCAAATTTAAGATAATTTACAAAGCATCTTTTTATTATATAAAGAAGGGATATATAAGATAATTGCTTGGAATTAAAACCAATTAAACTAAAGTTTGATATATCTGCTTATATAGAGAATAATTTCTTTTTTACTAAAATTATTCATTAAATAAGAAATATACGAGAGAATTGAATATTATTATTATTATTTCTATATGACTTCATTTCTTTAATCTTCATTTTTCTCTCTTTGATTATTGTTTGAAATTGAATAAAAGAGAATATTCGTTAAAAGAAATTTTTAATAAAAGATAAGGACATTCAATTTTGAAATATTTTTAGTCTGAGTGAAGTTGTAAAGATCTATAACAGTCTTCTTAAGTCATCAAATTTGTTATTTTAAAAAATAGAAATATTTATATTTTGTTCCTCCCCAAAAAATCTTAATACTGATGAGCCCTATTAAAATTAAATAAATCTACATTTGAGCTTCTCCACGGGAATTATTATTATTTAATAATTTAGATAGATAATAATAACAAATTTTAATAACCAAGCATTTTCTTTTGATTAGAGTCTGGGTCAAAAGCGTAGGCGTTTAGATGTGTTGATGATTTGTCAAAGAGGGATTATTAAGAATTTTCTTGGTATTGGCATTAATAATAGTAAATAAACCTAATTACAAGCTATAAACGTCATTGTTTGCTCTTTTGACTATATTAAAGTCTATAAGTTAGAATATACTTATGTTTTACATTAAATCTTGAGATATAAAATAGTAAAATTATAAGATAATTGTAGATTTCACTAAGTTTCTTAACAAAAATGAAACCTCATAAATAAATTTATTAAATAATTATTTTTTTGCTTTAACAAATCGTTTATTCATTAAATAATTTCATTTTTCATAATGTCCAGTGTGTTTCAAAACATAAAGGTTAAAAGGGCTAAGATTAGAAGATGCACTTAACATAATAAAGACACATAACCTACAAGTCCATAACATTCTTGAATACATACCGCGGACACCCAGTGCAACAAAGTAAATCCAAGGTAAAGAATTACATAAGAAAAACATTGATAATCATCGTAAAAAATTAAAGTAATAATAAATAAATCTAAATAGGTTTTAAATAATTTGTTATTTTACATGTAGATTTTTTCAACCTAAAGTATACTTCTTTTATATACTATATTAAAAACATTTCTTTTTCGAGAAAATAAAGCGCCATCTGGATGTTAAAAGTGAACTAATATTAATTACTTAATGAAAATCACCTACGGTAGAAATTGAACAGTGCTGGGTAAGTAAAGGTAGATAACGTCAATTATGTCCTTTTCAAGTTTATTCGCTACTTGGGCGCTTACTCGTCCCAATTTGGAGGCTGGAGGGAGTTCTCCTGGAAATTCTACGGAATCCTAAAAATTGGTACAGAGTACAGGGGGCCACTCTGTTGTTAAAAAAAGAGGAGGGATTTCTATCGTTGAGAGCTCTCCTCGTAACAGGGTGGACATAATAAATTGTCGCCTAGGCTGAATTTGAGCTTAGATCGAGGAATAAAAAAAAATATATTTTTCAAAAAAGGATAAGTAGATAAAAAACTCTCCTCACATAAAAATGTATATTCACACTCAGTGATCAAATATACGAAGAAAAAAAATGATAGATTTTAATTTAGTTTTTTAAAAAAAAAGTGCATTAAACAAGTTGGTGACAATATTTATTAATAGGCAATTTAAAAAAACTGATTTATATAGCAATATGTTAAAAAATTCTATGCATTAAAAGTACACAATTTACCCCTTTTTTGATAAAATACGTACGTATATCATAATTATTAACTGAAATTATGAACACTAAAGTCAAACATGTATGCATATAGGTGTAAAAAAAATGATTTTTTATTACATTACGTATAGTTTGAAAAAAAAAAATGATACTTGATAAAAAGTAGCCAAAGGCCATCAATAAAAAAATATCCATGCAATTAAATGTAAAATAAAAAAAAAACTGTGTAATGTATTTTTAAATATAACCCTTTAAATTATACTTATAGAGAAGGTATAATTCCATAAATCTTTTGGATTTATCAAAATTTCATACTCGATCTGACTCGGTTTTCTATTCCTATGGGATAATATTTAGTACACATAAACGTACGTTATTAGCCTAAGGCAGTGAAAAAAAATAAAAAAAATAGTATTTACAGGAGTACAAACACACGTGTCGTAAACGTAATTTTATTTAGAAATAATGCAAGCGTATAATATAAGTTTTATTAAAATTAGTATACATCTTCATTACCATCATCATGATCATCATGCAAACGTCATCATTTTCCTCTTATAATAATCATTAGCATTCTAATATGAAATTCGCTGATGATGACTTTGATTTTGGGTAAACATAATATATTCACAAATTACATATATGGTTGCAGTTTTGAATTTTCCCTATATAACTGCATCCGTGCATTAACTTATATCAACAATACATGTTGATGTTTATATATTTGTTTCGTAATATGATTGCTTCAATATTATTAGTTGGGTGTTTGTTTTTGATATATATGTATATGCACAATATGAATCAATGTATATGGTTAGATCCAAATGAAATATCAGATCAAAATCGATTCTTAAACCTGAAAAATTCAATGTATCCATCAATCTTTTGCTGTAAGTTTTTAATTTTATCTTTTTTTTCAGGGTCAGATTCAGGGTCGGATCATTTAATTTTTCAATTTTATTGATTAGCAGAGATTTCTCACTCCCTAAATACTTGAAAAAAAATTTATAACCGGTTTGTGTAACTACACAACCAACGAGCATGGAACATGTTCACTCATAACAGTAATAAATCCAAAAACCTAAATTAAAATAAATCCTGAAATATAAATTATTCTAAGTCGATAAACTTAAAGTATTCTAAGTTTTTGTTGTTATCAAGGCCTGACTCCAACTTCAAATTATTCTAAGTTCCTAAATCGAAGTTCATTTCACCCCCCCCCCCCCCAAAATCGTCAATTTTTGACCCCCCCCCTAAAAGCGTCAATTTTTGACCCCCCCCCCCTAAAAGCGTCAATTTTTGACCCCCCCCCCCCCTAAAAGCGTCAATTTTTGACCCCCCCCCCTGAAAGCGTCAATTTTTGACCCCCCCCTAAAAGCGTCAATTTTTGACCCCCCCCTAAAAACGTCAATTTTTGACCCCCCCCCCTGCCAAGCCAAACTTTTTCAAATACCCCATCCAATGAACATGTTCCATGTTAATATTAACAAAAAATAAATTTAAAAAATATTTTAAAAATAGTTTTATGTATTTCTAAGCAAAAACATATAACAATCAAATCGTTGAAGGGGGGAGGGGTTCGGAGTCTTTTCCAGTATATATTTGCGGAACACCCATAAATTTACAAAAACTACCCCAAAAATGGGATATTTTTGATGTATTCACATTTCGAGTGTCTAGAGAGGTTTTTAAGTCGTTGATCAAAAATTTGGAGGATTTTTAATGACATATTAATATTTCACCCTTAAATTAATAAAATATTCCCAAACAAAGGGTTTTTTTTTGCTACATTCAAGCATTTTTACTTTTTTATTTTTTACTTTTTTTAAACTTATTTTAAAAATATCATAATTTTTGTTTTTGCTAATTTAAGAGTGAAATTTTAATATTTTATAGAAAATTTCTCGAAATTATTGATCAGCGAGCCAAAACAACTCATGTGGTCCAAATTTAGACTTTTAAAGTGAAAGTACCCCTTTGTACCCCTTTCAGGGGTAGTTTTTGCTAATTTAAGAGTAAAATATTAATTTTTCATAAAAAAAATCATACAAATCCGTGATCAGTAGACCAAATCTGATGATGGCCAGTAACTAAACACCCTAAACCACGATTTGACTGGAGTACAAATGGTGCGCAACAAGCTTATAATTTGCTAGTTACATAATTCGAAATTAGGTGGGCCTTCGAAATTCAGAACCTTCAGAACCATTGATATGCAACCGTTGCAGTGTAACGAAATTTAAAATCAGATATGTAATTTGTATAGTTTATAATTTTTATAAAAAATCAATTTTGATAGAAAGTTGCTTTCCAAAGTTAAATAAAATATCAAAAATAAATTTCCCAATAGGACTTAACCATATATCTGTATATTTACGAAGAACAAGAAGAACTTTTTTCGTTTTGCATGAAACGAAAATTTATAGTGAATAGAATGTCGCGAGAGTGTTGAATTTAGCTCTTTCGAATAAATGACAAAATTAGTGAAAATACATTTGGGATTTAAGTTAACTGCATATTATAATGTATAGATCATTATAAAATATAAGGGAGCGATAGTGCGTTAAAAAAATATCTGTAGATAAATTATATAGAAAGTAGAGACAGTGTTCAAGTAATCAATATGGATTATATTAGTTATTTATTGTATATACAATTAGAGGAATTGGATGAATGCTGCGTGAGGTTTACCAAATGTGGTATAAATGAATATAGTAGTGGTTATATTAGACTATTCATGCTTAGAAACAAGATAATAGTCTATATACATACAATTATCAAGAATATTGCTTATTAGTTATTATTACGTTTATTGACAATTCACTTAGCTCCTGAGATTATTAATTTCCTTTTAAATATAATAATAAATTTATTTTTTACATCTTTACTTTTCACTAAATTTTTTTTTGCCTCGAAAGCTTCTACTTTTTTAATATTTATATAAGTATAATAAAAATTATAGTTTTTTCAGGAATATAAGATAACCTAGTAGTAACTTTAGAAAGATTCGTGGTTTTTCAATTACCTGGTGACATTAGCACGTGCCATGGAACCAGAAAATATGACTCCCATTGTAAGTATTGATCATTTAATCACTTCTAGATATTATCAACAAATATACGGATCCTTAAAAAGGAAATTTTTTCGCCCCACGAGTGCCCAAGTATTTGGTCGTAATATCTGAAAGTGATTAAATCAGTCATAATTAATACGAGACTCTAATTTTTGGTTCCATGGCAAGTGCTACCAGGTAATTGAAAATCCGAGCATTTTTTTTAACTCTCGGTTAATATTAGTATTTATTCAGAGTTGCGTAAGAAAAATTTTTTACCCTAAAAATTCATTTTCAGGTATGGAGGGTCAATAGGTACAAGATTAGAACAAGAGATGTCTAAAAAGATGCAAATATTTTCGTGTACTATTCCTTTTTTCTAATTTAGTACCTTCGTTTATCTAATACCATATGGAGATACAATTTATTACTGGGTTGCTGACAACAATAGTCTAACAATAAAAAGAAATTTGAATTAAAAAATTAAATAGCAATTTTTTATTATTGACCTATTTTCGAGCCCAAGATTTTAAATAAATTTATAAAATACCCTAAAAATTTGAAGCACAAAACTTATTCTTATTTATCAAATAAGTTCTGTTTGTTATGTTATCAAATAATCAAATACATCCTTCATTAAATAAAATGAAAAATAAAAAAATTGCATAAAAAATATCTCAAACGCATTAAAAAGAACGTTTTAAACATCAATCACTTTAATACACATACTTAATCTTCAAATTTAATTATATAACAATAAAAAAAAAAAATTATATTAAAACAGTTAACTAAATGTATAAAAATATAATTAAATTTTATATACATTAAGATATTATCTGATCAAGGTTTTCAGACTATAATACTAATAGTACAGACTGTGAGAATAATAATCATAGTTAAAAAAAATTAAAAACAATTGCGTGTTAAAAATAATCAAAACTAAAATAACACAGAAAAGAGAAGAAAAAAAAATAATTCCTAATTAACCTTTAAAAAATAAAACAAAATCTATTTATAAATGATAAATTTTCTTATCAACGTATTTAAATCTTTTCTTTCAAAAAATAAAAAATGTATAAATTTTTTATTAGCATGCAAATCATCATCATGAATGAATTAAAAAAAGTGTCTTTTCCCACAGATTTCTTTATTAAATATACAAAAAACAAATATTAAAATCAATGAATTTTTTTATAATAAAAACAATTGATGATAAAAGTGTTAGTAAAGAAGGATTCGTTGAAGTTTTTTTATTCGTGATTAGACTATTAATGAGCTTTTGATAGTATTTTTACGTGACAATTCTATTTGATGTTCTTTTTTTTTATATTTTTTTTACTTCCGTGTACCTGACTTTGATCAATATTTGTTTAATTTATTTATCTACTAATTAGTTTAATAACATCGTTTTAAATACTTCAGATTTTTAATAAAATGACCTTTGAAAAAAAAATAAATCTAACGGAAGTAATATTTAAGGGTGTTGTAAAAATTATTAGGGCGTAAAAAATAAGTAATAATTTTTCTATAGGAACTAGAACAAAAAATAAATTTTATTATTTTTTAGATTTTTATAACCCTTTCATTTAGCTTAATATTAATGATAATTATCTTAATATGTTTTTTATTTTTTTGAGTCTTTTGTTTACATAAAAAATATGTTTTTTTTTTTTAGTAATGTGAGAAAATAGATAATTTTTCTACTTTTTTTTTACCAATAAAATTTTATTTTAATTCATAATAAAAAATTTATTTGTCATGGGTAAAGTATAATTTTAATATTGATTTTGTTTGTTCAAATCGTGAGAAATTTTGAAAACAAAAATAATAGAAAATTAACATAAAAGATGGAAATAAAATTATATATTACTTTGCTATTATTAAAAAATCACTGAAAAAAATTAATTTATAAATTAGCTATTTATTTGCAAGATTTGTCGAATAAGTCTAATGTGAACATTGTGAACTAACCAAAGGTAATGACTAATCACTAAATTACTAGTAAAATAATTATTCTTTTAATAAGTAGATCTTCCAAACTTACATATGAGAGATTCTGTCCCAACTGGGCCCAAGTTGAACTGAAGGGTTGCAGAAATCGGTCCAAACTTTTTTCCCGAAAGTACAACCTAAAAATTACTACTCTTAGTCAGTTTTAGCTTTTTAGGAAGAGGCCTTGATTTTCGGCCTACTATGGTTACTTGAAGAAATAAAATTCTGGCTGCCACATTCAAAATTTCGATAGCAGTAACCGTAATTCTGGTAATGGCAATGTTAGATGCAGCGGGCGCCACCATAAAATTATAAATTTTTACAACATAGACAACTAGACTCACAGCATTTTCTTATAATTATTCCATAAATTTTGTATATATGAGCTTTTTACTTTTCTTGTCAATTCTCTTATAGAACTTCTAAATGAGTTTTAAACTTATTTACCCCCAAAACGAAGCAATTGTGGAAAAGACAACTTTGTAAAAAGTCATTAAAAAAAAAAATAAAGCAGTACATTTTTTAGCCATTAAAAAAAAAAATATTTATTTATAAATTTTTCATCATTGAGCGTCTTATAGTTACTATAGCTTTTTACTTGACATTTAAATTTCCATTAATGGCTAAAAATAAATAATTTTTTTTATCATCAATTTTTTATTATCATAAAATTAATCATCCATAATATTTCAATTCAAACAGTAAAGATAAAAAATTAGCAGCTTTTTTTAACTAATAATTTGTATCTTATTTAAATAAATCGTTAAAAAAGAAAAAAAAAATTTATTTAATATACTTGTTACAAACGTAATAATAAATAAAAACAAATAAATATAAGTTCTGTTATAAATGATTAATACATGGAAAAATTAGAGATAACAGTAAAAAAATAAGACATTTAACTTTACTGACACATATAATATTAAAATGCATAGATTTGAATTTTGTTTTTATAAATGTAATTACATTGTAATTATAGATTTAGGTATAGTAAAAAAAAATTTTTAATAATAATATGACAAATACACCGTAAAACGAAGATTTTTATCATTTATTTTACAAAATAATCTTTAAACTATTGATACATGCGTGTGTTTTTTAATTTCTTTAAAAATACTGATTTTTTTTTAAATGTTTTCTGATATTTGTTTCGGATATACGAAAAACTACCTAGACTGAATTTTTGAGATTTAACCCCTTGTGGAATCAAAATATTTTGGGTATTTTTAGTTTATTTCCTAAATAACTTTTTAATAACTTAGTTGTAAAATACTATAGTTAGCTACTAACTTCCTAAGTGCCTGCCGATGAAAAGCGCAAGTAGCTTAAATTTTGGATAGCTACAATTTTAAGAGATTTGAAGGTATATATTATTCTTCGAATAACCAATTTTTATGGTTTTAACTCATGTATATCAAAAACACAAATTTTTTTCTCAAATAATATTTTTGCCTCATTTTCTCAGAAACATAAATTTTAAAAAGCAAATTCTAAACTTTGGTCAACTTAAGTACAACCCAACGACACATTTAAATTGATTAGAAAAAAGATATAAAACCAAGCAACCAAATATTTTCAAAAAACTAAAAAACCCAAGCATATACACAAACAAATTTAAAAAGGAAGTCACCTCTATAAATATAAATAAATAAATAAATAAAATAAGAATCAATGAAAAAAAAAGAGTTCTGTAAAAAATTCCTTCAGGCTATAAAATAAAAACAAGAGTTTGTCCAATAAGTCGTTATTTAAAAAAAAAATTTGTTTTCTTACATATAATTATAACTAGACGTTCATCATGAAAATTACTAATTTTTTTTTACCAAGCCATATTATTAACTTATTATCTAATGTTATAAATATTGGAACGGTGCAACAGAAAAATAAAACTTATTTTTTTCTTTAACTTTAAATAAAAAAAATAAGTCATTCTTGTACATGTGCTTATTTTAAAAAAAAAACCGTTGATAGCAAATTATACTATATTTAAATCTTTCGAGTCCGTTAGATACTATACTTAATTTTATAATCATTAATAGTTGTTTTGACTATCAAGATTTTTTTATTTTTTTTTATAATACCGACAAATTGACAGGATAAGACTTTATTATTAGAGGCGAAATTAATGAAATGATTAAATATTAAAATTAATATTTCAAACCGCTAAAGTAATAATTTTTTTTTTATTTAATGCGTTATCAACCGTGTATAATTGCTTATAAGTATGCAAACGTTATTTTTATTATCGATTATACAAAAAGATACTTTAATTTAATTATGCAAATATCGAGCTAATTTTTATCCTCTTTTTACTTGCTTTTTTTTGCAAGAAAGTAATGTTTTTTTTTAATACAAAAAAAAATGTTTGCTGTAGTTAAATGTAAATATAAACTATATTTGTTACTCATTTTGTACAATTGATAACCTAAAAAAATAATAATAGCGATAAACTAAATTTTTTTTTATATTTATATCAGATTTAATATAAATTCTTTGGTCTATTTTACAAGACTTCATTGCCAAATTCCTTGGCACAAATTTTTATTAAAAACTTTATTTCTTCGGGTTCAGACAAATTTTAAGAAGATCTGTGTACCTTAGAAAGTGCAGATAGAAACATATTGACATGCCATTTCAAATATTAGACTTAAAAAAAACGTATTAAGTATCAAGAGCGTAAAAAAAATATTAAACATGAATATGAAAAAATTATCCTTACTGGTCATATTTTAATAACTGATTATAACTGCAACAATATTTATTGATTTTATATTTGATAAATATGCCCCCTTTTACTTAAAAAAAGTTTTTTTCGGTTCATCTACACTGTAGAAAGTTCTTACATTAACAAAAAAATTAGAAAATTTTCGAAAAATTAGTAAATTTTCGGAAAAATTTATAAATATTCGAAAAAAATCGTAAATTTACTAAATTTAGTATATTAACGAAAAATTCGAGAAGTCTCAATTTTTTTTTGTGAATTCGCAAGAAAAATTGACAATTTTCAATTTTTTTTCTAAAATTTTCAAAAAATAGTTGTAAATTTCCGAAAAATAGCTGTGAATTTATAACTTTTTTTGTAAATTTACAAAAAAAAACGAGAATTCTCGAATTTTTCGATAATATACTAAATTTAGTAAATTGATTTTTATCGAATATTTACAAAATTTTTTGAAAATTCACTAATATTTGGAAATTTTCTAATTTTTTTTTAAATCTAAGAAAGTTACTTTTTACAGTGTAGCATTGCAAGTGTATAATTTTGAAGATTATTATAATAGTTTCACCCAAAAACTCGTATCTAAATAGTACATTCTTTGTTTGTTGGTTGTGAAATTACAGGAATCCTTTTACGACCAAGATTTGTTATAAACCTACATAAAATAGTTTAAAATTTAGTTAAACTTTTTGCTGTATTTGTGGAGCCAAGCATTTATTTAAAACAGAGGTAATATGCATAAATTAATCAATTTGAAATATGTCCAGTCCTAATTTATTATTAAATTTAATCAATAAGGTATAATTACTATAGAAATAATAATGATGAAAAAAATAATTTAACTGGACAATCTCGAAACGCATAATAATGATTAATTTTCCAATTGACAATATAAGCTATTTTCGAGTATTCCTGGTATTTTCATTATCACACTAGATTTTACCATCTAAACAATGAAAATAACTAAAAACACATATATAGCTGAGTAATGACGAGAGTGACACGACACGAATCCTATATATAAAACCCTTTTTTGTTAATTTGCATATTTTAGTATATACTGAAAATCCATCAGTAGATACTACAATGACGAATACAATACAATACATTTTACCTCTTTTATATAGATTTCTCTCTATGTCTTTTATATTATAATAACAGTAATAACATAAACTTAATTAGTTTTGTTAGAATAAAAAGCATCGTTTTTCGTTTATGAAATTCTACTAAAAATAATATTTTTATTTTATTCATCAATTATTTTTTATTAATCTGTCATCAATTACTTTGTATGTTATGAAATTCGCAGATGAGTCGAAATCTGCTTCGCTTATTTTTGCTTCAAAGTTACAATATATGTACTTAAGCAGATTTTTTCTTTTCTTTTTTAATTGGAAAAATTGTGTAATCGAAGAGTCACGTGACCCTAGAAATAAATATTTAACATTGTAGAATCATTTATATCTTGTGACCTGTGGCTTTCGTGGTTCCTGAGGAGATACCATCAAAATAACTTTCAATAGTCCCAGAGATAGCTGAGCTTACATCGATGGCATGACAAATTTTTACCGACTAAAAGGTAAAAAACTATTGGGGCTTCCTATTTAGACATAGCTTTGATCTAAGACGTGCAGCCTTTTAAATCGTTACTTTCATCCAGCCTTAAAATAATATCTTAGAGGACGTTTTTTTTATAATAGGAACCCATCTCTGACGTACTTTGCTATTTTTTTCCAATTAGGGGTGTGCGGTTACCTGACCCGAAGTTTCGGGTCGGTCTTGGATTTTTCCGGGTCGGGTCGGGTCGGTCTTCGGGTATACCCGAAAAGTTTCAAAGTCCGAAAGTACAGTTTATTCATCTGAAATTGATACCTTTATATTTTTGTATTAAAAAAAAAAAATTTTAAGCGCGGGTAAACGGCAGAACTTTGATTGCCGGACATTGCCCTCCAGACCCGAGATACCAAAAAATTTTAAATGGAAACTGAGAGATCTAATCTATAAATCTAGACTATTCCGCGGTGTCTTAATTTCAGTTTTTTTACAAAAAAATGGCCAGCATTGTGGGCCCATCGCTGTGTGGCCGAGGAAATCGAAATTTCTCGCTACTGCTGCAGAAAAATTTTATATGACCCGTGACCATAAATAAAGAATGCTCTAAATCAGTTTACAATTTACGTGCGATTTGAGCCATTCTTTACTTTTCTGAACATGAGCTGTAATAGCTATTTATTAAACAAGGGATAAAATATTGGCTTCGGCTTTGCTTGCTGTTGTATGCACAAGCGAGTGAATCGAGCGAGTGCAGACAGCATGCAAAAGTCGAACCCCATATTTTGTCCTGTGTTCTAAAACATAGTTTTACATATAATGGGCAAAAAAGCCATCTCCCTAGGGTAGAAAATAGCTATCTCCCTAGGTAATTTATTTAATGTGTAATATATTTTTCGTGTAATAAAATGTGTAAGAAAATAGATGTGCAAGATCGAAATGTGTAGGTTCCGAGTAGACCCATATTTAAGATAGAATAATTTACCCATTTCAAATAATTTTTTAAGAGTAGTACTGATAATTAACATTTTAAATAGTAATAATTTTTGAGTATGTAAATTAAACGAGTTACAGAAGCAGTTTATATAATCTTAAAAAGCCAATTCACTTGTGAGTAGGGTACGCCATCTAAATTTTATTAGCTGAAGAAGGTAAATTTTAAATATCTTTAATGAATGAACTTTTAATAGACTGAAAGAAAATCCTTTTGCCGCAAGTAGAGTATTTCAGGTTGGCCGAATTCCGTTAGCGGCTCGCGGAATTCTGCTTGCGACTAGCGGAATTTTTTTTCTTGCTCAAACGATTGCAAGTGACTTGAAACATGCAGAAAATTAAAAAAAAAATTATTTTTTTTTTTTTTTTAATTTTTTTTTCGCATCGTACCGCATTACGCACTATAAAAAATAATAAAATTTTAACAAGTCAATATTAACTTCGTACCCCTTAAGTCCCCGAAAGTGAATAATCCCTTGATTCAAGTTAACGGGGTTAAATCAATGCATCCCAACCGTGAGTCAGCTGACGTATATTTGTTAAAATAGCTGTCTTTTAGATTCAGGTCAACTTAATATTAGGCTGAATCCGGTAACTATATATTTGATTTACGTATTAGTTATAACTCCCTGAAATTTCTATCATCTCCTCGAATACCTTCGGGATGAAAATGGACCGTACGAGGGAAAACTGATATCCTGGAGGCAAAATTTTTAATTTTTCATCCAAAACAATTTTCCAATTTTCCAATATGGCGGACCATATAACATGAAAATAGAAACTTTCTAAATTACCTGGGGGTTTTCGAGGTCGACAAAAACGTTTCTATTAATGAAAATTTTAATTTTTTTGCCCCAGCATATTTTCCAATTTTCCAATATGGCGGACCAAAAAACATTTCAGAATAAGCTTTTTACATTGCCAGGGGGTTTTCGATGTCGAGAAAAACGTTTTTATGAAGTTTTTATTTACATGTTTTTTGGTCCGCCATCTTGAAGAATTTGGAAAATATGCTGGGCCAAAAAAATTCAAATTTTCATTCATAAAAATGTTTTTCTCGACCCCGAAAACCCCCAGGTAATGTAGAAAGTTTTTATTTTCATGTTTTTTGGTCTGACATCTTGGAAAATTGGAAAATATGCTGGGGCCAAAAAATTAAAATATTCATTAATAGAAACGTTTTTGTCGACCTCGAAAACCCCCAGGTAATGTAGAAAGTTTTTATTTTCATGTTTTTTGGTCCGCCATCTTGGAAAATTGGAAAATATGCTGGGGCAACCAAATTAAAATATTCATTAATAGAAACGTTTTTGTCGACCTCGGAAACCTCCAGGTAATGTAGAAAGTTTCTATTTTCATGTTTTTTGGTCCGCCATATTGGAAAATTGGAAAATTGTTTAGGATGAAAAATTTAAAATTTCGTCTCCAGGATATCAGTTTTCCCTCGTATGGTCCATTTTCATCCCGAAGGTATTCGTGGAGATGACAGAAATTTCAGGGAGTTATAACTCCCTAAATCAGGGAGTATATTATATTTACGGGCTTGTACTATATTTTTTTTTATGTATAAGATAAGCTTGAATTTATTTGAATGTTATATTTGGATATAATAAATACGACTTAGCTTAAATTAGCCCAATTACATTTTTTGTATCAAGCTAATATTTTGCTGAAAGAAGCTTGCTTTCAATTGAATCACGTGATCTCCCGTCAAGTCACTGTTTAAGTTGATTCAAGTAAATATTCGCTTCGCCGTATTTACCTTCGCGCTTAGGTTGCGTCAACTTCGCATAGCTTGGAATACTCTATATTTTTCATAGTGCGCAAATCCTAAATGAGCGAAAAAAAAAATTATTAATTTTCTTTACATTTCAGAACATTTGCAATCTTTTGTTCAAGGAAATAAATGCCGCTAACTACCAGTGAATTTTTTTGTTCAGTGTGTTTTTAATATGAACATAAGTAAGTAAGAAAAACACATGCTATTGAAAATAACTTCAAAATATCTGAGGACATTTTTCACTACAAAAAATCTTTAATTATTAAAAAAAAAAAAATTACATATTTGATCCATTAAGCATTTCCACAGATATTCCTTATAAAAATTATAATATTTTTCAAAATAAATATTATACACATATGCAATAAATAAAAATTTATATTATTGAATGAATTTAGATACCACAGTATAGATTATAATTTTTTGTATTAAATCAAGAATCGTTCATTTAACTAAGGAGTAGAGAACCTTTATTTTATCTTAAATACGCCTAAAAATTCATCAGCATTTAAAAAGCTTAGATAATTTAAAATAATTACATGGAAATAAATTAAAAATAGACGAGTAATTAACTATTTTTTATGCACTATAAAAATAAAATATTTTACAAAAAAAATAATATGCATAAAATTTGGCATGTAACACGTAGAAAAACAAAATTAAATACTTTTAAATTTACAATGTTTGCATGCTATAACTTTCTAGGTATATAATAATTGTATGAAAAATATTTGTAAATTTTCACTTTTCGTTAATAAAAATTAAAGGAAGAAGAATTTTAAATAGAATTTGACGTTAATAAATTTTTAAAAAATAAATTATAATTTTACTCTAGAAAAATTACATAGAAATATTTTAGTTTCTGTGTGCTTTTTTTATTTTATTTAAACATCGTATTTAAAATATAATTTAATATTAAAAAATATGAAAGTTCAAAAAATGACTTTCAAAAAAAATATTTTCTTATTACACTTTACTTAATAATAACTCCCTCAAATTATTATTATAAATACAGTTCTGAAAGTAAAAAAATTTAGAGTAGGTATAGTAGCATGTTTTTTTGTTGCTGTTCTGTTTATATAAATAATTTAATGACAGTGTTTAAAATGAAGTAGAAATATTGATGTATAAAAAAGATATAAAATAAACAAAAAAAATAAATAAAAACTTTTTTTTTCTTTATTTTTATATTATTATTATAGTAATTTGTTGTCGATCTAGTTTAAAAAATTAAAATGAAAGTTATATGTATTTTTGCTTCTTTTTTTCTTTGAAGAAATTGAGAAATTTTTATTATTGTTAAATTTTCAGTTGCAATAATAAAATTTATTAGTAAATAAAAGAAAGTACGTCAAATATTGTCAATTTTTTTTTTTTATTTAATTGTCTTAATAAAAAAATTATAGGCTTTTTTCTTAAACTAGTACAATTTTTCGTCTTACACAATAATTATTGGTAAATTGAATTACTGTGTTTTTTGCTTAGGGCTGATGTTGAAACAACAGTTTTTTACTTATAAAATTTGTCTTTAAATTATTCTACGACTAATAAATTATTTAAAAATCCATAATTACTCATTATTTATTACAATAAACTCAAATAAAAAATTCACTTTTTTCAAACTTTTATTATTACAAACGTAAACACGAAAAATTAAATAAAGAAAATTTAATAAGTATAAAAAAATTGTATTTACATACAGAAATAAAAAAACAGAGGGTAAGAATCACAAGGCGTTATTTTTTTCTTAAGATGCTTTAGGTTATAATAACATTAATTAGAGTATAGGCTAAGAAAAACATCAAAAGCAAAAATATTCAAATGTAATTAGCTTTGACTTTAAGATTTTTCTTTTCTTTATTTTTTCTTTTATTTAATTCCCTAAAGCTAAGAAACATTATAATGTAATTTTTCTTTATTTATTAAAAATTTTTTATTAGACAGATATTGTGTTTTATCTAAGAAATAATAACTTTTTTTTTAGTTGTCAAAAATAATTATCTTGTAATTAGTATTTTTTATTTGAAATAGGGGAAATTTTGGACTCTTTGTCATTTTAAATTTTCATAACAAGATTTAAATGCAATAAAAAAGTGTAAACGTGCCAAGTAAGTTTTGCATAATCAATTACGAGTTATTTAATGACCAATTTCTAAAAAACTTATTAAAATTAATATTTATTATTTACCCAATAAATATTCCGCGCAAACAAATTGAATTACACAAAAAACGTAAAAAATTACTTAAACAAAGCTTAATTAACTTTAAAATTTATATCCAACACACCCAATACCATAATTCAAAAAAAAAAAATCGCAAAAACGTATTTATCATTTTTTTAAAGCAATTTCAATTATTGCTTAAACTATTTGCAAATTAATCTTAAATAATTAAAAAAATTTTACAAAACAATAAAAACACGTTTATTTTTTCTATAAGTCGCGTGTCTAGCAATCAATCTCAGTCATATTATTAAATATACTGTACATTTACTATATATAAAAAAATAAATATGACCTAGCACTTGCTATTACATTGAAAAGCGGTTACTTCATCATCAGGGTGCGTCCAATATTATAACTCCGGATAAAAAATAAACGGTCGCGCGACTTGAATCAATCTATAATAAATATTTAAATACTATCTATCCAATACCTAGGTAATAACATATTAGAGGCGAAAGTATAGAGCGACGGTTAGAAGAAGATTTTAATAGTCAATTCTATTGGCAATTATACGCGACGTAAACAACCTCTTTTCTATACGGAAGGTGTAATTTTATCCAGAATCTAATTTTTTCTATTTAATATGTCCTTTTTTTTTAAATACACGCACGCGACATGTTCCGTTAACGCACTTGTTTTTTTAATTTATATATATAAATAATGATAAGTTACGTGTTGATATGAATTAAATCCTTCTTTTTTATGTAAAAAAAAGCCTTGAAGGTTTAGGTCTTATATTATATAAATAATAACTTTACTTGGAATTTTCTCTTTTTATTTTTTATATTAAAAAAAAAACGTGTCATTTTGTTTTATGCAATAAATATAATAATAAATAAATATATATGATAAGACAATTATACGTTGCTATGAAAGTCGATGAAAAGAATGTAAAAGGGACAGAAATACAATTGTTAGGTATTTAATGTATCTTAGACGTTCTGGTTAGTTGAATGAATAGGGTGGAGAAAATAGTTAACCTGTCTTAAGTTTGATTTTTATTATTTGAAAAAAATAAAATGACATGAAAATTAAAGGCAAAAGTAAAATATTTGTACTATAGTTTGATGAATATAATTTTTCATGGAAATGAAAAATAAGAAATGAAATTTATTACCTTAAAAATTAAACCTATAACTGGTTGGTTAAGTTTATACTTTAGGTTTCTTACAACCTAAATGCATGGAACATGGAACATGTTTCCTACTAATAGTTTGTGCTAGGTATAATACGTAAATGGTACACATTGCTAGTTTTAATTTTATTGGATTTTTTTATGGAGAAGGCCTGTGATGATTATTTGAGATTTTGGGTCCTACAGACCTAAATGGCTCCAAATTATATTTTTTTAAAGCTCAAAATGAAAAAAATGATATTTTTGGTAGGTGCTACCAGTTTTATTCTAAGTTTGTTGTGGTGAAAGACTGTTTGTGATTATTTAGATTTTGAGTCCTACAGACCTATTCTTCATCTACTCTTAGCATTGCCCAGAAACAACGGCTCCAAGAAGCCCATTTAGATCTGTAAAATTTCAAATAATCACCAAAAGTCTTTACCCCCAACATACATACAATAAAAATTATAGTAACTACCAGAAACATCTTCTTTTCATTTAGAGCCGAATAAAAGCTTTTTTGGGTCTAAAAAATGGGCCTTGAATTTTTTTTAGCCAAAATCGTATCTGGACCTAAAATTTGTTGCATAATCTGAATTTGAAATTAAAAAGTATACTTTCTATTTAAAATTCCTAAGCTGGTTCCTACTGAGTCCGATGGGGCCTAAGACCCAAATCTAATTTTCCCATAAGATGGCCCCCTCCGACCCTAACAGCTTTTATATGAAACATTTTTCGTTAATCTGCTTTGTTTTCGTGATATTTGAGTGAATCGTTTAAAATAACTCACCTTGTATACTCTGTATTTGAAATTTTAGCTTGTAATATTATATGGTAACATAGATCTAATACTATTTAAAATCTGCAATATATTTCTATCGTCACCAATCCTAGAAATATAACTGTGCCTAGAAAACACTATAGTTCTTGAAAGACCAATTTCTACAATAAGTAAAAATTAGTAGAAATTAAGTTTATAATTATTTATATACTATTCATATTATTAATAAGGAATTATTAAATATCATTTCATTCAATTCAATAAAATTAAAAGTTATGATAACTGAGTAATCATACATAATAATTTTAGAAATGTAAAATTTCGTTGTTGCTAAGTTAGTAACTAAAATACGCAGATATTTTCAACTGACACTTTGACACGTCTCTAACTCATCACAATTATTTCTTTTTTTTTTCAACTTTCGCTATGTTTTTATAAATTTCCCATTTTACTTTTATATTTTAGACAGGTAAAATAAAAGTTAAAAAAAAAAAAAAAAGAAAACATTGCAGTTAGTAACAGAACGTCGAAAGAAATTGCGTAGCAGATTATAATATACAGTAATTCCGGTATAGAATCTCTAGAAACAAAGCTTTTGTCTCTTGTCTCAAAGTTGTGAAGAGAAGACACACTTTGCAAGCTTCTATATAGGAAAACCAGGTTCTTTGTTGTTAACTTATGTTCAAGTAAGTCTTTCTATCTCATTCTCTTAAAATCCTTCTTTGCCATATACTTTGGAATATCAACAGACTCAATTTTATATATATAAACGTAAAATTTTCTACTCAGAGGGTTTTCGTATGACGACTTTATTTTAAAATGGAATCTTCGAGGTTATAATGTTGAAATTTTCAAGGGGGTTGCCTGTTGTGGATCATACGACGCGTTAATTGAGAGAAGCAGTCGGCTGTTGTATATACTTTAATTGTGTATGTTATTTATATGTGAAAATTTTCTTAATGACTGACGACGAATAAAAAAAATAAAATACAAAAGAGACAAGTCTAATACTTTTCTTTTCGCTTTTTAATTCTTATTCTCTTTTTTTTTTATTTTACAAGTATTCTGATGACTTAATCTGTAGATTAGACTCTTATCGAAATTTCTTCTTAACTTTTTTTTTTTGTTTTTAACTTGTAATGTAATTTTTTTTTTATTTTGTATTTCCTTGAAAGAAGATTAAAAAAAAGATGTTAAATTATTCATGAATAATCTATTTTCCTGATTAAATAATTTTTTTTTTGGGATATAAAATTGATTAAAAATAGTCTTCTATTGCCTGTTCAATGTTGAAAAAGTAATTACGTAACAATTAAATTGTTAAAACCTATTTGTATAATAGTAAGTTTTGTTTCAAGTGTGTAAATTTTTTGGGGATTAAATTATTTTCCAATTTGAAATTTATAAAAATAAATATAGTATGTTCTTATACTAATTTTGAAAAAAATTTTGTTATTTTAAAATATAATTATTTGCTTTAAAAAATATCTATTTGATTACTTATTCCCATTTTCCAGGACTTCAATTATTAATAATCAGGAAAGGAACTAAAAACCGAACCTATTGACAGTCATGTTACAAGCGTTAACACAACGCCAACAAAAAAACCGCTACCCATGAATCGGAATATGCGTAGACTTGTTGTTTCGGTGTCGCTGAAATTGGAATTAGGAGTCATGTGACAAATAGTCAGTAATATGACCATAACATGGAATTTAAAATAAAAACGAAGGTGCTGCCACCATACTTTTTTTATGTTTTTTACTGGAAATGATGCTGGTCATTTTGTAGATGCGCTGATCACTAGCGACCCCAGTATTAAAATAATTTTAGCAGCATGTGAAATTCGACCCAATTTTTAAAGAAAAGTTACTAATTTTAAGAAATAATATTAACATTAACATGAAATATGTTTCCAGAAAAACTTTTGAAAAAAAAAAAGTAAAAAAATCCAATACATAAAGATTTTCTGCACCAATAATGGCCACTGTAAGTAAAATAATATTAAAATGGAACAAAAGCTTCCGAAAATTATTATAAACCGAATTGGTACCTTAAACCCAGAAAAATATCAGTTTCTGGAACAAATTTTTTTGCTAACTATCAATCAGATAACTTTAATTTTTTTTATCATGTAGCTATAACATGTAGGAGCTATAACATGTAGGTTTTACTAATATGGATTGCTTCACGCTCTTTAAAAAAAGAATATTTTACTTTACCATTTTCTAATTTTGTTTAATTTTATAAAATGCGGTTCGTTTAATTCTATATGTTTCAGTGATAGTTTACAAAATTATACTGTATCAATGTACACATAAATTAAAAACAGACAGTACACAAATTTTTATATTTCATTCTAGCATATTTTCGATTTAAATTGGCAGTTAAAAATAAATAATAAATACCACTAAAATATAGAACAACTATTACTTAAAAATACCACAAAACACCATTTAATCAATAGTATTACCTCTTTAAGAATAATTACAAAGCAAATTTATCAAAATAATAGGTAATTTTTAAAATTAAAATTACCAACATATTTAATAAAATTTTTGACCACTACATGATAACATAAGTTATAAATATTTTGTGGTCTATAAAACTGAAATAAAAGAAAGCATACGGTACATGATATATTATTTTATTAAATATAAATTTATAGTTGACAAAAAAAGGAAAATTTCACTTAATCATATAGGATTTTTTATATAATTTATCGGCATGCTTACGTATTAAATGACATTTGTATATATGTGTGGTGGTATTAAAATAAAAAATAATAAATAATATATAGTAAAATTTCGTGATAAACTCGTCATGTGTTTCTTTTTCTAGTAACAAAATTAAAATAAGTATACACATTGAAGGTAATAGATGATACGGTATTTGATAGGGTTGTCGAATTAGGGTGCAATGGTAGTAGTATTGTAGCTGTCCCCAGGAAATAACTATAGAAAAAAATATATATTCGCGGATAACAGATGCTACTGTATGATCACACCCACAACGTAAAGAGAGAAAGGGTGATTTTTTTTTTAATACAATTTTGCATAAAATTTGTTAAAAAATTATAATACGATGATGCACCACCAAGTTAGGTAAATTACGTATGCAAAAAAATGCACTTACTCATTCGAGTAAAAAGATTTTAGGCGTCAATTTTACTTTTGCGTGTGTATATATGATATAGGGACACGTGCACACATATGTTTTATATATAAACACGCAAACTTTTTTTACAAACATGCAATTCTATTAATTTAGTTCCTCTCTTAAATGTATAAATGGTTTACAAAAAAAAGTGTTGTAATTTACATTTTCATATATGCTCGTATACCAAAAAAACTAAAATTAGGTGTTATTTCATAAATGCAAAATTATATGTGTATTTTTCTTATTAAAAATTAATATTTAAAAATTCAAACATACGGTGTGTGTGTATTATTTATCAATTAAACGTGTCCAAATATTATTTATAGCCAATGACTTTTATACATATGTAATATATATACATTACAAATATGATCAAGTCTTTCTGAAATTGATCAAAAGTACTAAATCCAAGTCAGCTGTGGCTTCAAAATACATAATTAGAAGGGTATATATAATATGAAAACTGAGTGAGATAGAAAAGGGGTTTTTGATGAGTTTTGCATATATAGGAACAAAACGTGTCACGCTCGAGATTAATTGATTTGGATTTTCTATATATAAAGCAATAGATGCATCGTTGGACTGACGCGATTATACATATTGAGAGAAAAATATTGTTTTCGGGATTTAATACTATCATTGAATTATATTTGATGGAATTTTCTTTATATATATATATATATATATGCCTTTTTTTATTATTATAAAACATAAATAGATTCGTTGACTTTGTTAATAGTTAATAAAAAAATTTTATCATATATGATAATACAATTAGAGTTTATTTATTAATTAAAAATTAATCAAGTTTTTATTTTTTTTTTTTTCATTGTTGTTTATAATATAATTATTTGGAATTTTGTCAATTATATTTTTATGCATTTAGGATAAAATTTATTTCTATTGGATTAAGAGAGATTAAATGTTTTTTGTATTAAAATACAAATTTTTTTATTGATTTTGTACGGTATTAATACTGTTTTTGTTGAAAGAGCCACGTACTAAATAATTGAAGTTTTGTTGATATATTTTAAAATTATAATATAGGATTTTGAATGGTTTATTGGATTTTGGGAAGAAGGTTTAGAGAAGGTAGTCAATATTTTTAATTAGTGTTTTCAATTTTTAATTAGTTTAATAAATACCATCAGGAAAAATTTAAGCTTTATGAAAGAGGAAGAGCAATTAATCAATCAATCAATATGTAGATTTAAAATTAATTTTTTGGTAAATATGGTTGATAAAATTAGTGATTTAGGTAAGATTGATAAAAATTGGTAAAAAAGTGAAAATAAAATCCACACTTTTGCTCATTTTTGAAGGTTTATTGGTTATATTAAATATATTTCAAGGGACACGTCACTTAGAGCGACGAGCACATAAAGAGCTTTATTAATTGCGAATATAAAAGTAATTATCCAAAAAAAGTTAAAATTACATTTCAAACGCTTGATCAATAATTGTTAATAAAATATAGTTTTTTGCGGTTATTTTAGAAATTTTTTATTAATTTAACGTTAGAAATAATAAATTTAAAGATTATCACCATAACCCTAAAATCAAGAACAAATAGAGCAAATAAAATTTCACCATATTTTCCCACAAGGGGTGCCAAATATTATATATTTTAAAGCTTAAATATAATTTATTTTATTTTAAAATAAGGAAAATTTCTTATCTAAAAAATTTAATTGAACCTACCAATATTTTTCACTACATAATACTTTTCTACAAAATTAAACTATTATTAAATTTATTATTTATTTTTTAAAAATTTTGATTGCTCAATGTCCTGTGTCTAAAAGTGTAATCCAAAATCTAATGATTTACAGAAAAAAAAACCATAAGTACCTACAAAAAAAAATATCGTTTCCAATTTTTTTCTATAAAAAAGATTTATTTTTTTAAAGTTTATGTGGCTATTTTAGATAAAAAAGAAAAACATATATAATATTTATTAAATTTATATATCCCAAATGGATAATAATTTACCCTTATATTTTTTTTTTAAATAGTTGAAATTATGGTTTACCTTTTTTTATTATTTATATATAAAAAGTACAATTTTGTTTTTTTTTCCAAAAAAATAAAAAATCATAGAATTCATTGAATCGTGTTAAACGACATACAATAATATCTTTATCTTAAATATATCCATTAGTCCGATTCATTGTCTATTTCCTCATATAATAAATTCTTACCCCATTTTATTTATAAATTTTTAGGGTTAAAAAAATATATATTCAACCACACCCTAAAAACACTTAAAATATAATTTCTTGATATAATTTATGTAACACCAAAAAAAAAAATTTTTTTATTCCAAATTATAACCAATTTTATTTTTTCGATATCCTAAACAAAAAACGATTAAAAAAATGGCTTTTAACAGGTATCTCACGATCTAAAGAGACCTCGTAAAAGTACCATTAAAATTCGTTCTTGTAATATAGGGGGAGATTGTCATCGCCGCATCTTTTTATTTTTTTTAATATTGACTAAAAAAGAAAAAAAAAGTAATAGTATAAGTACTTTGTGTTTAAGTAACCATGTCTGTAAATGTAATTTTAAAAAATGCACTTGATATTATATAAAACTTTGTAACTTTGACTTAAATAATGTATGGTTTTACATACATGAGTGAATGAATCTTGCATTTTATTTTATAAGATATTTATACCTATAATCATAATAAATCCTATGATACATGGTAATTTTTTTTTCTTTGTAATTCTACAAAGCTTTTTGAATAAAGTCAATGACAGTAAATAGGGTTGGATAAAAAAAGTAACAAGAAACGTAAGTTCTGCTTGAGTGTATATTAATATTATATTATGGTCATTAGCAATGTTTTTAAAATTACGCGTGCTTTTAAACCTCTGTGATTAAAAACCATTGAACGTTGAGGCGTGTCTCTCATATGCATCTTTTTTTTTTTTATTAAGTTCAAAAAAATTTTGTTTAGTAAGAAAATTACTTGAAAAATTATTAGTTTATTATCCATAACTTATTAATCTTACATTTGCAAACAAGAATAGTATATTTATGGCTCGTGTCCAGAAAAGTAAATAATTGCCCAAATCGCACATAAATTGGTAAACTGCGATTTGAGGTATTCTTTATTTATGGACAAGGGCCACATAAAATTTTCTGCGACAGTAGCGAGAAACGTAGATGTCCTTGGCCGCTGCGCGGCCAGCAAAACACACTTTCGTGGCTACTGTACAAAAAAAATTTTTTTCTTGTCAGTAGACAAATTTTAAAATTTGAACATACAACTCACATTAACTTCAGAAATAAACTTAGAATACAAAATTTTCTTACTAACTTTTTTTTGAAAAAAAAAATTATAATACTGTTAATTATTCGGTTTTTAATCGAGTTGAAAAATTAACTACTGTCTTAATTAGTAAATTTGCTATTAGCGAAATACAAGGGCGTCTCATGTGCCTATTTTAAATGGGGCCTTAAAACCCGTCGCATCGCAGCAAATGTGTTAAGGTAGAAAATTAAAAAAAGATATCATAAGCTATAATATAATTTTTTCTTAAAATTTTTCTCGCAATCAAAATGATCCTTTAATAGTATAAATACATCTAAAAATTGAAGGCTTTTAAAATACACATTAGCATAGTAAAAATACAAACAATTATTAATTAAAAATATATTAAAAGAAAGACCTCTTAATTAAATATCTAAATTTTAATTTTTGATTAATAATAACCTTTAATTGTTGTGATAGTTGTAATTAGTCCGGCTAAATCTGTGAAGAGAATGGTAAAACCTCTACATATCACGCCGACGCGGAGAGTTTTGGAAATGATAAAAAAGCAATATCTTAGATTGGTATTGCCCGTTTTACTCCTTCTAGCCCAGTTTTTTGAGCACATACAAGAGCTGTAGGTCAAAACTAATGATGGGTTTTAATGAAAAATTTTTTAGCCATATACCTGCAAGAGAAATTGTTTTTTTTTATCATTTCCAAAACTCTCCGCGTCGACGTAAATGAGTAAATGAATCTCCGTAAGTCGAGTTGAAACCTTTTGCATTCCCTTCAAAACCATGTCAGGAAAAAAATGCCAAAAGGAAATTAGTATATGTAGTATTACGGGGGGGGGGGTTCGCCTTATTTACCCCACAAGTACAGCATTAATTAAGAAATGATTTTTTTTTCAATTTAAAAAAGTGCACAAGGGTTTTTTCGAGTTTTTTGGGTCGCAGAATTCAACAATAATTTCAGAAATGCTATTTGATGCAATGCAGGAGTGAATTTGCCCTTTTTCACCCCTTTTACCCTCAAAATACGCATTCTTTAAAAGCACTGTTTTTTCCAATTCCAAAATGTTAACATTGGTTTTTTGGGTCATAGACCTGGAATTTAATAATGATGCCAGAAATGCTATTTGATGCATTGGCTGGGGGTGAATTTGAAGGGTAGAAAAATTAACTAATTCACCCCCAAGAATACTGTAACTAGCATTTCTGACGTCGTCTTTGACGAGGTCTTTCAATTCTGAGCTCAAAAAAACCTTTGAGACATTTTAAAATTAGGAAACAAAGTTTTTGTACAATTTAAATATTTGGGGGGGGGGGGGTAAAAGGGGCTAAAAAGGAGAAAATTCACCCCCAGCAATACATTAAGTAACATATTACATTATGTAGGGATGGATTCACAGATTTACCTGGACTTTAACCCGGACTTTAGTCCAGTTATTTTACTGGGACTATTTTGTATTCATGTTTCTTGAAATTAACTTTTTTTGATTTTACAGACTGACCTCGAGAATGTCTTAAGTTTTCTTCTGTGTTGCCAGATTAACATAGAACATGTTCACAGGGAGGGATAGGTTTAGGAAGTTACTTGAATAGAAAATAATTTTAGGAGTAGCATAATCTTGGTTTAAGGACTTAGTAAACATGTTTCATGTCCGTTGGCTGTGTTAACATCCAAACAAGTTGTAAGTTTTTGAAATTTAAGACCTTATATTTCTATAGATGTTATTAGATAGAAGTAGAAAGTCTGCATATCTTTCGAATATTTAATTTAAAAATATTTCTTAAAAATCGATTTTTAACGAGGCGTGAATTATGTTTACCTCATAAACAGTGTGGCTGCTTTATGAAAGCTTACAAAGTTTCAGGATAATAGGACAATATTTTTTATGGTGAGGATTTTTAGCTACTTTTATTTTACTAAAGATAGCACCCTTTATTTTTTTAAAAGTTATTTTATGAATGTAAACAAAGCAATAAAAATTTTTTTATTTATAAAATATAAATTTAATATTTTTAATAAATAAATGTACAAAACATATAATTTAATATTCAAAAAAGTATTAATTAATGTGCATAAAATGACAAAAATATAATTTATTCACTTTATACCTCTTTTGTTTCGTTATGCTATAGTGAACTGAGAAAACAAAAAATATATAATAAAAAGGACAATGTAATACTTTGTCATATTATTTAATGTTTAAGGAAGACACAAATTTTTGGTAAATATACATAATTTATTAAATAAGGAAGTTTAAATAATATGAAGAATTATTATGAAAAGATTCTTTAAATTATATAATTAAAGGTTTTTGAAGTTCCTGCTTTTTTCGGTGAATGGACGTGTAATGATTAAATTAATTGAAAGTAAAATTTTTGATCTAGCACCCTGTAATTATTAATATTTTTTGAATTTAAGAGCATTTTGATGTGATTCATATTTTTGTGTACCAGAGCACCTGAAATTCTGACCCAATACAGCCAACGTTGCATCAATAGAAGTCCAAAAAGATTGTCATCAAATCCAATTCTCCTAAATAATATGCCTTATATCCTAAAAAAAAAACAAAATAAACATCAACAACAAGAAAAAAAAACCTGTACAAGGATGCATAAACATAGTATTAACTTGCACATATAATTATTTATAGAAATAAAACTTATTTTTACATTTGTAACAAAAAAAAAATCTTTGTTTAAGTTCTTTTTTATCTAAAGAAAAATAATAAAAGAAATCTATATAATAAAATTTATAAAAGAAATATAATTTTTTTTTTCAACTTGCTTTTTACTTGATAATTTTAATGTCTTTTATGAGTAGATTTTTTTTATTTTATACGGGTGTTTACATATTACAGTGCGTGTTTTTTAAATGTTGACGTGCGTGAAATTAATATATATAAATATATCATATGTATTATTGTTATACTTTATATTTTTTAATTCTTTTAACTTAAATATTACTTTTTTAATAAAAGGGTTACCTATGTATTTAATATACATTGTTCACTGATACGTCCGCATGTATAATATGAAATAAGAATGCTTGAAAGAACATTATGATAATTTTTTAGGTTAGGAAATTGAAAAAAAATAATGGTTTTATATGGTTAGGAATCTAAAATTTTTGAGTTATTTTTAAATACAAAGTAACGTGAAATACTAAAATAGCCTTTAGGTACACAGGTAAAAATTAATTTTTGGAGGTGGAAACCCATTTAATTATTTTGGTGATTACTATAATTGATACTATAATTTTTACTCAAGAGGCAAATTCAGTTTTATTAATTTGCACTAAAATTTAACACATGTTCTTAGATTGGCACATGATTTAGATTTTAAGTACTGATTCTTCTTCCTAACAAATTATCTAAAAAATTTAGATTTTCATTCATATAAGCATCCTCACATCATAAAAATTGTTGAATATAGAAAAAAAAATTACCTTTTTTAGTAAAAAGGTCTAAAATAATATTAAAATAAAAAAAAATTAACATAATTTTTGAAGCTTGAAATTGTGCTTTTTATATAATACATTAAAATTTTAAATAAAAAAACATTTTCTATCAATATAAAAACGAAAGCCGAAAAAAAAATATTGACCCAAGCATAATAATATATACATTTATATATATGAATAGCCTTAAAAGTATCTTCACCTAATAGAAAAACGAGGCAATTTCCCCCATTTGATGTCATAGAGTGTCTCAATAAATATAAATCTACTTTTAGAATCACCTCTATACAAAAAAAGAAGAAGAAAAATTTAGCCACAAAAAAAACTAGAAAAAGTAATTTCCCTTATCCATATAAAAAAATATATATAGTTTTTACCAGCAATAAAAACACTAAAGTCATTGCTCGTATCTTATCCTCGACGTCGTATAAATGTTCAATAGAAAACGATTAAATTCTTCTGTTTGGAGACTTATATTCACTATAATTTTACGTGCTTGAGTTTTATATCGATTAAAGAATATATACCTTTTTATGTACACAATTGTTTTTTTTTTAGCTTGAATTTGGTTGACTCAGAAAATAAAGGAAAAGTGCCTGTTTTATAATTAAAAAAATAAGCTCGAAATAAGCTAATAGCTTTCAGGTGTATATTCTCTCTAATTAAAAAATTCAATAAGCTTATATTGACTTGCTTTTATAAGCAATTGTTATATTAACGTTCTAGGTATAACAGAAAATTTAGACGTGTAGAAAATTGACTTCGTTAAATTTTTAAAGAAAAACATTTTAGAAAAATATTGAATAAGAGCTCTTAAAAACACGTCGTTAAATATACTTATTGAATATTAGATTATGAATTTGTAATTTGAAACTTTTAATGATTTTGTAAACTTTTATATTAATCACTAATTAACGAGTTGCTTAACAGCTCTTGAGTGACACACTTTTGAAAGCTCTTTTTAATTGATATTCGTCTTTTTTTATTATTGTGCTTCATTAAAATCTGATTTTTTTGGCAACATAACACATTCATATAATTATGCACGCTTTAAAAGGTAAAAACACACTGTCAGGTTGCTCTGCTTGAAATTTCTTTGAATTTTTAAGCATTTCTGGCAATTTTAAGCTTAAAAACCTGACTTAGATTATCATTGCAGGCTTAAATTAAATAAAAATATTTTTTAATAATATGCTATTCTAAAGATAATCGAAATAATTTATTCAATATCATAATTCAGCGGTGGATCTAGCGGGGGGTGAAGGGGGCAATTGTCCCCTTCTGAGACCAGAATTGTAAATTTTTTTAAATAAAATTTTGTTTAACTGTAAAACATTTTATAAAAACTTTATTACTGAACCGCCCCCTCCTGAGAAAGTTTCCGGATCTGCCACAGTAATTACTAAAAAGCCCAAAATTAATTTTTTTATAAAAGCTAAAAATTTTCTAGAGCACCTGCAGCTACAAAGCTCTTCACTAAAAAATAAAAGAAATCGTTAATTTGTATGTATAAGGGTGAAATATTGCAAGTATTATTTTTTATTCAGTAATCTTTAACTAAAAATAATAACATAAAAAACGAAAGCAGATTGTCTTATTAATGTTATTTTAGTAAATACAAATCTGACATTAACTGACGAATCATTAGGGGATAAAAATAAAAAGACAAAGAAAAAAAAATTTTACAACACTTGATACTTTTTAATATTTGTATATGTTACGCCCGAAACGAGGTAACGGCCGGTTCCGCGGAACGGGGCAGTCATCAGCCGGTTTAATGAAATTATGAATAAAATTTATTTATTTTCAATGTATTAATTTATTTAATTTGATGCCCCGTTCCGCGGAACCGGCCGGTTTGATGCCCCATTCCGTGGAACCGGCCGGTTTACTGTCCGATTCCGCGGAACCGGCCGTTACCTCGTTTCGGGCGTAACATATACAATAAAGCTTAATATAATATGTGAAGTTAAATTTCTTATTCCAGTCACGTTTTTAAATATATTTATTTGTCTGTATTTGTAAAAGTTTTATATACTACTATTATAGTGATAATTCAATTTGATGTTTGAAGACTTGTTTTCATTCTTACGTGTATAGTATTTTTGTATATTCAATAAAAACAGGTTGATTTTTAAGTTTTATAATAAAAAGTATATAAAGAATTTTAAGCTTTATTTTATAATAAAAGCTTTAATTTGCCGGATTATGATATTAAAAGTTATCAAAATATTGTTTTTTGTAAAAAAAGTTAATGGAAAGTATTTTGTATTCAGAAAAATAAATAATAAAACTTTAAATAAGGAATAAATTTATGCAAGTTTTTATTACATTGAAGTTTCTCAACACATAAAAACCGAAGAACGTGTGCTTGGTCAAACGTAAAAAGCGTACTCCTAAGAATATAAATAAATTCTGTAAAAATAAAAATCATCATTTTATACATTATCTCGTAAGTTGTTTTATATAAGGTGCAAATTTCTTCAATCATAAATTTTACTAAACTATTTTTACAGTTGCCATCACGTAGTCTTTAATTTTTATGAATGCTCCTAGACAAATTAAATGGTCCTATAAAGCTTCTAGAATAGCCTTCAGAAAATTTTCTTATATAAAGGCTGAAACTAAAGCCAGGTCCAAAAAAATGCCAAAAAATGGCATTTCTAAAACTGTACCAGATCTAAAAAATCGACTATAAACGGTATTTTTAAAACTAGTACTTTCATAGAAAAAATTTTGATACTATCTCGAAAAGGAAAAAAAATGGAGTTTTGATTATATTCTTTCATTCGAAAAGTTTTCAAAAAATTAGGTACCAGATCTAACAAATTGCAAAAAAATGATATTTCTAAAACTAGTACTTCCATAGAAAAAATTTTGGTACTATATTGAAAAGGAAAAAAACGGAGAGCTTTGTTTTAACTTTTTAATACAAAGATTTTTGAGAAAGCACACGTATTGATAGTGATTTTCTGGTTATTTATAAAAAAACTTAACTGGAAATTCATGCGAAAAATCTGATGAAGAAAAAATTTCTGGATTTTTGGGATTTTTTAATTATTTCTAATGAACTATATACAGATATTTGAACAAGTATGTTTAAGAACTTAATTAATTTACATACATGGAACACCAAGATTAGTAAAAATTGTATCAGAAAGATATAATCAACCAAGATATATGCTAAAAAATTTATTTTGATGAACATTTAAAAAATTTGACGATTAAATAAATATCTGGTATCAAAGACTTGGAACTTTATTTAAATCAAAGTAATAATTAATTTTAAGCTTTTTATTAATAAATTATTTTTTTTTTAAGTCAAAAACATCAATAAGCATGCTTATATAGCATAAAAGTGACATTTCTCTTTCGAGAAAATAACGTATCACTAAGAAATTAAAATTTAGACTTATGGTTTAGTCTGAAGATTCTAAGAGACTTAATTTTTTAATTATCTTCAAAATTTTTACATAAATAGAAAAACAATTCTGTCTGTAGATATTTTTTTTTTTAACTTTAACCATCAAATACCGAGTTTAAAATATTCATTAAAAACAAATTATTATTTTATATTTTTTTGTATTAGGATTTATATATTCGGGGTAATTATAAATTTAATACAAGATAAAATAATTTTTAAAAATAAATATAATACATTTGACACTAAAATCCTTAAAAAAACCTGTTAACAGCAATTATCAAAGTTTTAATTTATATTTTTAGCACTATGATCTCATGCTATCTAAATTCTAAAATTAACCATTGCGTTCATCAATTGTTTTTAGCCAAATTGCATGTAATGCTGATTAAAAACAACAAGCTACCCCATGCTGTACTTTTTCATGAAGTTAAAATGACCACCTTCTCCTAAATCAGAATAGAGCATAAATTTTTTGTTCAAAATTTTGCATTCTGATCCTCAGGTTTTCCTACTAAACTGTCCATTTCGTCGCATGCACAAGGGTGTAACTAAACTGACAATAACAATAATTTTAAAACCAAAAACAAAGATTGATTTTTTTAAAATAGAAAGAGACAATAATAAAAGTTTAAAAAAATATCATTAAAAAAAAAAGAAAAAAAAAAAAATTTAAGAAAAACCACACGTGCGAGTAATTTGCTATTATACATATAAGTATATATAACTTCATGCTTGCAATAATGTATAAGTAAAAAAAAAGCAGTGTATAATACATTATTATAAAATGCAATCTTTTTTTTTTCTTCTTCATATGTTTCGTTTACATCAAAAAGATGTCTACTTAATCACAATTTTTTTGAAAACATTTTATGTATCATTTACAATACAATAATATTAATGCAACATTAAAATTATCTTTTGTGCATAAAAGAAGAAAAAAAAATTGTCCTTTTTTTTTATTATTATTGTATAAAAATGAATATGTCGTGCAGTTTGTAGGCGGTATTTATAAAAAAAAAAATATTATATATTTTTTTTGTAAAAATAAAATTATTATATTAGGGTTAGAAGTCATATAATAGTGTCGCACATACGACCGCCACGCTTAGTGGTCACGCTCAAAGACCACGGAGGTTTGCCACCTCACGAAGAGTCTTTATGCATCGGTTATTTTCTGAATTTTTTTTTTTTAACTAGGAAATTATATACTTTTTTATAATATAACGTAAGAAGAAATTCGTGATATTATTAGAAAAATAAGTAAATCGCAAAACTTCTTTGCTTTATTTTTTCACGCATCAAAGAACACACTTGTACATAAATTGCTTTATACTTTTATGCATTTAAAAAGAGTTATATATTATATATTGAATATATTTCGTAATTGTAAAACACGTAATTTAAAGAAAATTATGTATTTATAAATATAAACACGTTGACCTCAATCAATACATATCGTCATTTATTTATTTATTTATTACAGTCTAAAGAAAAAAAAAAACTAATTTATTAAAACGATTCGATTTGTTTAAATATTATTAATTTGCATAAATAACGACGATTGCAAATATAAAGAGGATGGATTATTTATTTGATAATTTTTTTTTCTCTCTCACTCTGTTATTAAATAATTAAGAAATATAAAAGCTTGTGGATTTAAAAAAATCACTTAACAAAAAACAAAGTTATAATCCATAAAAATTCTTGTTTTACAACTTTAATGTAGAGATAAATTTTTTCAGTAGCTAAAATTTTTTTATGGGTTTTTATTATGACTTTTTTTGGGACCGCACTTATCGTTTTTAATATATAAACAGCATTTACACGAATTCTTTTATCATATTATTTCTTTCTTTTATTATTAAACAGTAGCAGTTACAAAAATTTGCATAACAATAATTTTTTAAAATAAAGAAAATTTATTCCATTTAAAAGTGTGATTTTTTTAAAACGAAAACTTTTGTAGCTAAATTAGCTATTTTACAATAAAAAAATTACTGTATTTTTTATCTTAATAACAATAATATAAAATTTTATAGTTATTTAAAGAAAAAAAGTATGTAATTTTATTTTTTCATTCTTACAGTGATTATACGCACGAGCCATAATAGAGTTCAAGTTCAAGGTCAATGTATACTATACAAAAATATGTAATTTTAAAAAAATTTTTAGAATTATGTTTGTGTGTAATTAAAAATTTTTTTAAATTTTGTATTATGAAGATGTTAATAATTAAATGAATAAATAATAAACTAACGAATGATTAATAAAATATACGTAATTAAATTTAATAGGTCAAGGGTTAAATTTATTAATAAGACTTTTTTATAGTTTTGAATAAAGATTTATATTTATTTTATTGGTATTTTTTAAATATTTTATGATTAAATGGTTTTTTATTATTTAATAAAATTTAATTATGAGGTTTATAGAAAATTGATTAATTAAATAAGGATATTTTCAGATAAATCCAAAGCTTTACTTGTAATAAAAGCCTTAATAAATTTTTGGAGCGATGGAATTTTTGGATCAGTTAATTAATAAAAATGTTGTTAATAAAAATTAGCAAAAGTGAGATAAACATTTTCTTAATATAAAATGTATAATAATTTTGTTAGCCAGAGGCTACTTTCTAATAAAAATTTAACTAGTATTATCAAATCGAGCAAAATTTGGTACGGGTTCTTAAACATAGCAAGAACATTAATATTCTAACATATTGTATAATGTGTACAATAACACTTTTGGTAAAAAGCTCGGTAGAATTGTTAAATTTTATTACGCTAAAATATCACCTACCCAAAATTATATTTTGTTATTTAATAAAATGTTACAAAACGATAGGTGTATTGATTGATATTGTACAACTGTCACCAGTGCTTTACATAATCGTAATTATTGTCAGTAAAATGAAACTTGTCACAAAAAAAGTAATCACACTTAATTTATATTATTAAATATAAAAACTTAAAAAGTTAACAATATTAAATATATATCTGTTTGTCAAAACACCTGTCTTTTTTAACGTTGATTCTTTATTTATTAGCAAAAAAAAAATTTCTTACAAATAGCAATAAAACTAAATTAATACTTTGACATAAGTAAGTATAAGGTTTCTAACAATCGAAATTTTTGTCATATATGGGTAGGAATACTTTAAATGTATAAGACATTTAGCAAAATTTTTAAGCCATTAAGGCGTACGTTACACCAGTGCAACATGAATTATTTTTTTAGGAAAATAATGAAGTTTTAACTAAAAACTAATGCTATTCTTACACTGTAAAAAGTAGTTTTCTTATATTAACAAAAAAAAATAGACCATTTTCGAAAAATTAGTAAATATTCGAAAACAATCGTGAATTTACTAAATTTAGTATATTATCGAAAAATTCGAGTATTTTCGATTTTTTTTTGTGAATTCGCAAGAAAAATTGATAATTTACAATTTTATTCGAAAATTTACAAAAAATAGTTGTAAATTTCCGAAAAATAGTTGTAAATTTACAACTTTTTTCGTAAATTCACAAAAAAAAAATCGAGAATTCTCGAATTTTTCGATAATATACTAAGTTTAGTAAATTTATGATTTTTATCAAATATTTACAAAATTTTTTGAAAATTCACTAATTTTTCGAAAAAATTCTATTTTTTTTGTAAATCTAAGAAAGTTACTTTTTACAGTGTAGATTCAGATTATATGTTATTTTGCAGAAAAATGAACTTGTCTTAACTATTTTGGAGATATTTAAAATTAAAGGTTGTACCTTGTAAAAGGTACACTGTAAAAAGTAACTTTCTTAGATTTACAAAAAAAATAGAATTTTTTCGAAAAATTAGTAAATTTTCAATAAATTTTGTAAATATTAGTTAAAAATCGTAAATTTACTAAATTTAGTATATTCTCGAAAAATTCGAGAATTCTCTATTTTTTTTTGTGAATTTACGAAAAAAGTTGTAAATTCACAACTATTTTTCGTAAATTTACAACTATTTTTTGTAAATTTTCGAAAAAAAATAGTAAATTATCAATTTTTCTTGCGAATTCACAAAAAAAAATCGAGAATACTGGAATTTTTTGTTGATAATACTAAATTTAGTAAATATACGATTTTTTTCGAATATTTACAAATTTTTTCAAAAATTTACTAATTTTTCGAAAATTTTCTAATTTTTTTGATAATATAAGAAAGTTATTTTTTACAGTGTACTCATTCTTCCATCAATTCGTTTATTTTTTTGATCTTTCATCTTTAAGGGTTTTTGGAATTTAAATACTGAGACTGAAAAATTTCCCACAAGCACAATAAATTTTTTCAGAGTTTCGCACAAAAATTAGCAGTATGATAAATAAATATTTTAGAAACTGAATTGATTAGATAAATTATAAATCTATCGTTTTTAGAGACTGCTTACCTTACATGCAATAGATTAAAAATCAAAAAAAGTATCCATTAAGTATCTAAATTTTAAAAAAATTGAGAAAAAAAAATTGATTATCAGCCATCTAAATTATTGTAGCCTAATATTGTTAAAAATTAAAAAAAAAAAAAACATAATTTAGTCACCCTCCTCATATCCTTACCTATATATATCATTCTACCAAATTTTTTGTCACCACATACCAATAAAAAACAAATTGCCATATTACACTATATTCAACAAAATTACAAGTTAGATGCATAAAAAAAATTGTCACGCAAAAATACAAATAATATTAAATAGATATCGATTTTATGGATGGTTAAATATACAAAAATATATACTTTTGTTATAATAAATCATAAATTTATGGAGAAAAGAAAAAATCGTGTGAATAAAAAAATAAGTATACTATTATTACCTCTGTATTTTATTATTAATAAATATGACTTATAGTAGTAAATTTTTTTTTTATTGTCAATTGCTTTAATAACAGTAATACAGAAAAGCTAAGTATATTCTAATAACGACATTTTTTAAATAAAAAAATTATAACAGTTTTTACAATAACTTAACTATTAAATAATACACAAAGTACTATTTTAAATTATTAAGTAATACCTGGTTACATTGAAAAACTGCATAATCATTAATTTTTCATTAATTTTTTTTATTGTTTAACACACTGGGTATAACGATTTATCTTAAATGTCAAATTATCATTTATTCGAATCTTTAATAATACCATAAGATTTTCCTTTAATATACACGTACAGGTAATGGTCATCACAAATACATACGCAAGTGTATAGAGAAGAAGAGATATCGCCAACGGAGTAAAACCACAATGAGGAGAAAAGTCTATGCTTCTGCTGCTGTTCGGTTACGCCCTTCGTATTATTTTATTTTTTTATATATTTAAAACCCGCGAAGAATAAGAAGACAACTAAAAAAGAAATAAATGAGCACGACCTTATCCGACAAGTTGGATGGATAAAACAAGATATTGAATTTATATTTATGTTGCTGCTGTTGTTATTGTATATAAAGCTTCTATATGCGAATAGTGGTGATGATGTTTTACCGCAGAAAAGCTTATATTTATATATCTCAACGTTAAGGGTCACGATAATAATATTCAATGCAATAATGATTTAATGAAACCGAGATGATTAATTTTTTTTTTTTTTTGAAATCTTGTTGAAAAAAAATATACTTAACAATAGTCCTGTCGCCAGCAATGCTATTTAATGCCATAAAATCCTAAAATAGCATAAAAGTTCCATGAAAAAAAATGGGTGGTATTTATGTCTTTTGACCCGCTAAACACAAATCCGGGGTCTATTTTGCGAAATTCGTGGTCAATTTTTTGTTATTAACAAATTATTGCAAAATTGGCCAATAATTTGTTAATAACAAAAAATTGACCACGAATTTCGCAAAATAGACCCAGGATTTGTGTTTAGCGGGTCAAAAAACATAAATACCACCCATTTTTTTCCGTGGAACTTTTATGGCATTTTATGGCATTAAATAGCATTGCTGGCGACAGGACTACAATTCTTTTTTGTTGTTTTTTATCATAATTATACTCATTTTAGATTCATATGGGCTGATAAAATTAAATAAAAGAATTCGCCCACTTGAATATAGATCAAGAGTTTTTGATAAATTTTTGAATAATGCTAATTGGTTTAAAAGCATTTTGTATTAAAAAAAAAACACCTGCTATAATTTTATAGATTTTATAATAAAATTGGCCATGTTAAGGGTAATAAATAATAATTAGATTTCGTGTATATTAAAAAAATTTTGATAATTGCGTTAAAATAGTTTTCATTAGTAGTTTCGTGAGATACAAGTATTATTTAAAAAAAAAATTCAAATGGTATTAATGATTAGGAAAGGTTAATGAGATTAGAAACTAACAATGAAAATCTAGAAACGGTTTTCAATGCCCTAAAAAAAATTTACTTTGGATTCTAATTTTGGTCTATTCTTGGGCCTGTATTAGAGCTAACTTAAAAACATAGATGATTCTAGAGTTAAAAGAGAAAAAAGGTATGGTGCAATAGAAAAATTGAATTATCGATTTTTATATTTAAAAAGTAGATTGTTGCGCGTATAAAATACTGTAAGGGCTGAAAAATTTTAATCAAAAGCAAAAATAATTTTGAAAAATTGACTTAGGGTATGTTAAATAAGATCATTGTGATGGATTTTTCTGGTATTAAACAGAACTAAACCCAAAAGCTTTTAAACTATTGTGAATTTTTTTTCTGACTGCCATTTGAAGTTCAGAACCCTCAAAGTACTTTTATGCCACCTAAAAAAATTCTCCTTTCCTTAAACAGGATTTTTATAATTGAAAGCTTCGGAAAATCCAGGTTAATGATGAATTGTTCTAAAACTATTTAAAATTAGAAGTAGCATAATTCAGGATTGGCGTTTTAAAAATTGAATTATATACGATTTTAAAATAATTTGTTTTCAGAAAAATTTTTTTCTTAAAAAAACATTTTTCTACTAACAATAAGTTGAATTGTTGTTGATAATTAATGTTGGTAACTTGATATTCCGAAACTGTTAGTTTTAATTTTTAACTTATCTACAAAACTATTCTTGTATTTTAGTTTCCGGATTCTTGAAATCTTGTACACTGAAACTCTTTTTGGTTTTCTGACCAATTGTATTAAGTCGTTATTTTACTGATTATTTGTTGATTTTAAAGCCGAATTTCGGGGAGCAGTGGCCCAAAATAAATGTCTATTTACCTTAAATAATCATTTGCTTTTGTTTTTACTTTTTTTATATCCTAAAATTCAAAAAAAGTTTTTAAATAAATATAAACAATTGATACTGAATCTAATTTCGTGTTATAGAGTTCTCCAATTTGGGGCTATATGCCCCGAAAAATTTGTAGTGAAGCAAGCTAAGGATTTGGAGCTTTGACGCACTATCCAAGTGATCAGAAAGCCAAAAAGAATTTCAGTGTAAGGTTATGATACCTTATTGAAATTTTGGATAAAATACGTGGAGAGAAACGAATGTTTATTAGTGTTGATACAATCGACGTAACTGATAATTCTGATAATTCGGAGTACATACCTATTGAGTTTTTCAAATCATTGATACCTAATGGATTATACCATTGCATAAATAAATTAGAATTAAAAATTCTAAACTGAAAACTAAAATTTATTTATCGAATCTTGTATTCAGTTATGGGCAGTTATATGTGGCCTTATCTCGAATCAAAGTAGGTAAGGAAAAACGAATATATACCAAAAATATAGTATACCAAAAAATGTCGTAAATAAATATAATTAATTAAGTTAAAAATTATTAACACCTAAACGAAATACTTTTTTGTTTTCTATTCAATTATTTTCTAAGATAGATTTCTTCTTATTTATAATGTTTTGAAGCCATTTTACTTGCGAGAATAATCTTGATATAAAACTCTGTTATAGTCTTAATTTTTATTTCTATATTTAAAACTTTCTAACTTAGAATTTAAATCTCAACTAGAATATCATGAAAATTAAATCTTTAAAAATATTCTGTGACATAGAATACAATTATAAATATAAAAAATTTAAATAGCCCTAATTATTTTTTTAAATGTATAATTAATAACACTTATAAGGTGTAGTAAATTACATCAAGCTAAATCTAAAAATATTAAAAAATACATTGTATTATAAAATTTGCGGTATAAAGATAAATAACTACTTATAAACGTCATATTACAATATTGGCTAAAAAGAAAAAAAAAAACTATAAATATATTAAACCGGAAATCAGTAAATATATATAAATATATATAAATTGGAAAAATATATCGCATCTATACATAAAACCTTTAACGTTTTTTATCAGTCATTATTTTTCCATATATAAAATGATATAATAGTTATTTTGAAACTCATCTCGACTATACACCACAAAATCATATAAAAAACGAACGATACAGACGTCCATTTCGCATTTTCGATTACCATAGATTATTCACCAGTTTTTCTTATATGTACATCATGTTAAATTTTCCTTTCAATGTACATTATAATCGAAAAACCACAACGTCTATCGAATGTGCAGATTTTGAAAAAAAAAACATTACGAGCATTAACATGGAAATTCAAGTGCATTTACCTTTTAGTTCTGTTACGTTTATACATATAAATACTTAAATCGACACTCGTAAAGTGCAGTCATATATTGATTATCTTATCTGTATATTTTACGTTTTATCGTCAATTTAGTCCACAATAACAATAATAGTAATAATATTTTTCTTATCGTGTAGATATTTTATAATGTAATTTAACGTAATCAATGAAAATTCTCGAATTAGTGACGATTGTCTTTGTTATTTACGATAATAAATATTTATCAAGACTTTAATATTATTCATTCACATGGGCGAGCCTTTTTTTTCATTATTATTTCAAGCAATTTGATTCCATAACTTTTTTTTCTGTTTTGTTCGCACAAGTTTTAATTTCTTATCTAAACACAAGTTCTCTTTTAAAGGTGTCTCAATTTATATAGTTTTTTGCTAATATGCATTATTAAATAACATCGAACGATAAAAAATGATGTTTACGTTCATTTATTATGAATTTTTTTGTTTACTATTTAAAAAGTTTGAATTTTGATATTAAAAAGTTTCTGATGAAGATATGACTTTGCAATTTTTTTTGTGTACTCAGGTTTCAGGATGTTATTATTCTTATTATTTAAGTTGACATTCGTAAAAATATTAAATAAAGTAAAACTTTTTTAATGGTAAAAACTTTTATGTACATTAAAATAATAATAAATGAAGTTGACTTTTTCCAGCTAAAAATATAATTTATTTTATTAAATATTCAAAGTTTTGAGTTTTTTGTATCCGCTTCAGGATAATTTCTAAATAATGTAAAGTCAATCCAAACACATCACAATAAAACAATAAATTAATTTTAGTTCAATTGCACATTGTTTATAAGAGTGTTAAAAAGCAATATGGTAAAAGAAAATATGTCCAAAATTTCAATTATTAGAACTATCAACCCAAATGGGTTCCAGCTCAACAGGGCCCAAGTTGATCTGTAAGGTCTTAGAAATCAGTTCAATGTATTTTTTTCTGAAAATACAACTAAATTAAGTAGTCTCCGCTAATTTTAGCTTTCTAGATCTAAATTCTTGATTTCTGACAGCAATTTTTGTGCTTTCGTCCTCTTGTGGATTATTGAGTAAAAATATTCGTATTTTAGCTGTCAAATGTTTATTTTTCGGTGAAAAATATTTTCTTCTAGGTGTTTATAGGAAATTTGCCGCAAAATTTAATTCCGAAGTTCAAAATTCGGTTTAGATTTTGCTTGCACGAGAAATTACGTTTTTCATTACTACGCCTTTCAGCTTAAATAAAAAAAAATGTAGAGGCTTGATTTTCTTCTGCTTAGACTTAAATTTTTTGTTTTACATATAACCTATGTTTGATATAAATAAAAACAATTTATGGGATACGCTAATCTGTAAGTTCTAGATCAAAAAATAATATTTTTTAAATTATTATTTTTAAAAATTTTTGATTTTCCTGCCAAGTTACATGACCAAAAATTCGGAAAATTATTTCATCACTCGGAAAATTTTTTGAAGGAATATAAATTTTGGTAATTTTTGAAGGATTTGTGTGAAAATGGTGAAATTTTCCAGTTAAAAGTCATACACATTTTTTTATATTTAAGCTGAAAGACCCAGTAATTTAATTTCTTGCCCATGTGCAGTTCAAATCAAATTTTGAACCTAGTTTTGTGGGAAATTTCCTATTAGCTTTTAGCTAGAGCTCCTATTTCTTTGATGAAAAATATTTTTTACTGCAAAATGAGTATTTGACAGAAAAAATACGAATATTTTGAGTCAATTTACCAAAGTAGGTCAAAAATCACAAAAATAGTTGCCAAAAAATAAAATTTTGACCTATAAAGCTAAAATTGGCTGAGATTACTTATTTTTAGTTGTACTTTTGGATAAAAGTAGTTTTGGTAAATTTCTACAACCCCACAGTTCAACTTGGGCCCAATTGGAGTGGAACCCCATTAAATAAGAATGCACAAGAAAGTTAAATAAAAAAATTAATTATTGAAGGAGTAGTCACTGTACATTAATTAAAAATTTAAAAGTAATCATGATGAGGGTTAGAAAGCACAAAAATATTGAATATTTAATAAAGATTCATATTTTTCTGTAACATGCCAACTTTATTTATTATTATTTTAAAAAAATGTCAAACGACACAAATTATGAATCTTCCACGAATACCTAAATCATTTAACAGAATAAAAAACTTTTGTTTTAAAAAGTATTGATTTTATTTTTAATTTACAAGAAATAAATATAATCTTGTATTATAATATACATATATATTGATGGCGTATGCCGCAAGTGTGCCCATCTTTATATTACACTGCATCATCATCATGATTATCACGACTCCTATTAAATTTCATAAGTTTCTCTTGCACTTTATTATTATTATTTTTTATTATTATTAAAAAAAAAACACACACTTGAACGTTTTTTATATTTGGTTTAATATTACACACATCGTGTTATTATGTGACATATTATGCCATCCGTAAACTAAAAAAAAAATAAAAAGAGAAAATGAAGCCTTATTTTCTTGATCAATTTTTTATTCAATCAAATACGTTTTATTTATATTATTTTTCTTTTTATAATATTGTAAACTTAAATTTACTCGAACGTGAACTTGGAAATTAGAGAAGGGTAAGGTCAAACTTGGAAAATTTAACCTTTCTTTTATGTAATAATGTAATATAAAAAAAAAATTTTTTCTCTCTGTGTATACTTCATAATTTTTTTTGCGGTTCTTCTTTCTTTTACTTCGTTAAGCGTGTTAATTGCGGCTAATCGTCAAGTTAATTTTTTTCTTTTTTTACTTAAGAGTTCGTAAGCTTTTACTTATTATTGTTATTGATGCCGAGAAGTAAGTAAGTAAAAAAAAAATTTTTTTAATTCTTCTTAACTGTTTTAACTTTCATTTATCTAAATATTTATTACAAGTAATATACTTTTTTATTTAATTTACAGAAGAAAAAAAAATTTTTATTACGTTAATTATTAAATTAAAATATTTTTTTTTCTTATTCTCTAAAACCATCAATTAAATTTTGTGTTTGTTCTAAAAATATTTTAAAATCTATTATAACGGTTCTTGTAATAAAACTTTCGTTAAATTAAGAGTAATAAAAATTTTAGAAGAAAAAAAATTGTGTAAATAACAGGCACGAAAGTAAAATTACAAGATGAAAAATAAGAGTTAAATATTTTCTCTTATTACTAGAATTTCTTCTATTTAACCACAAAATAAAATAATAAAAAGTAAATCAACTGTCACTTTATTGTACTTTCGCCATTTGAAAATCAAAAAAAAAAAAAAAAAAAAAGAAAGAGCAAAGAGTAATAAAATGCAATAAAGTATAAGCGAGCAACAACAACTCGATAAGCGTGTAATGGCGCTTTTAATGCAAGAAAAGTGCCTGGCGCGTTCAATTTTATATTAAGTAAAAAAAAACGTCGACACGCATCCACTCTACCATTTAAACATAATGAGATAACAAAATAAAAAAGTATAAAACAAAATTGATAATAAAAGAAAAGAAAAAAAAAATTATATGCGCTGTAGGCGTACGATACTAAAGGGAGTTTAAATGACATCAAGTGTTATACAGTGATAAATCAGTCAATTTTCGAATCACGTTTTAACAATAATAATATATATAGATTAAAATTTCTATTGTTGTAGGCAATATTGTGGCTTGTTTTGATGATTCAAAAATAAGATCTTTCAATTAGTTTTTTTAAATATCCAGACATATAAATAAATATCTTAATATTTTAATTATGTGTACTTAAGTAATATAATTTAAGCCCTTATTTGGCCAGATTAATTTTTTTTAGCGTGCTTTGACTCTAGCAAAGCGCTATAGTCTATATTGAACTTATTTTTTGATAATAAAGGTTATTTGGAGATTTATAGTTTTTAGCTATTATTTTAGTTAGTGAATTATTTTCTTTTAAATAATTTAGTCTTACTTAGAATCTTTTTACAGTTTGAATCATAATTATGTTTTTGGAGAGCTTTTATTGCTCGATTGCTCTGTTGAGATTTGTTAAAACATTAACCTGGAAAATGACACAACGCAGAACTCTATTGCAAAGACTTTTAAGTCCCTATTTGGCAATAGAAAGTTTTCTATAAAACTGGATAATACATGTAGTGCTTTTATTTTATTTATTAATTATTAAATTTTCAATACATTTCCAAAAACTAATGAATATGGGATATGTTGACTAATAACAGTTTTAACCCATGTAAAAAAGTTGATCATGATTATATACAAATTGTATACATCATTGTATACAGAAAAACTGTATACAAAAATGATTCTATACAATTTTTCAATTATATACAATCTAATGGGATTTTCCCAAATGGGAAGAGAGAAGTTAGAAAAATAGAAATAGAAAATAAAAATTTGCAATTTTCCGCAACTTTCCGAAAAAATGTTATATTTCTGAAAAAAAATGTTAAAAAATAAATACGAATTTTAAATTGAAAAATTAGTAAACAAAATAATTGTGTGCACAAATTAAGACTCGGAAGAACTTTTTTATAAATGTGTTTCGAAATCAATTTGTGAACAAAAGTCTTTGAATATATGTGATGAATAAAAGAAACTTTTGCAAAATTAATCATTCGAAGATAAAAAATTTAATATTTTTGTAAAAAAAGGAGCGCAATTAAAACTACTAAGAAAGAAGATATTGGAAAAATTAGAAAATATGGATGCATTTTTTTAATTTTAGGTTTCTAGGATTCCTGGAGCCGTCAAATCTAGAGCTAGAGCGAAAAATTGCAGATTTTTATTTTCTATTTCTATTTTTCTAACTTCTCTCTTCCCATTTTGGAAAATCCTATTAGATTGTATATAATTGAAAAATTGTATAGAATCATTTTTGTATACAGTTTTTCTGTATACAATGATGTATACAATTTGTATATAATCATGATCAACTTTTTTACATGGGAACTGATACACCCTAATTAGTTTAATTCTCTTAAGTCAAATTATTCTACATGCCTAAATCAAAATTATTCCAAGTCTATGCGATCTGTCAAATTTAACCCCCCTACCCCTAATTTTGGGGACTTTTTTAAGTACCCTTCACAATTTTCTATGTTAAAATACAAATAATAGAAATTTGGCAATATCTGTAAAATAAAACTTAGTTCTTATTTAATTATATCTTATACTACAATGTATATTTAAAAATTTATTTGTCTTATCATCAGGGTTATTAACAAAACGAAATTTTTTAAAAGTAAAATAATGAAAAAAAATCTGCGGATGACACAGGCTGTAGTTTTGCAACTGAGCTACTAAACTTTTGGAGATATTCAGTTTTAACTACTTTTAAGACATTATTAAAATGTTTTAAAATTTTGAACAAAAAGTGAAATATCTAAAAATTTGAAAAAATGTTACTGTCGAAATTAGCAAAACATAACTCGTATATATTTACGAGCTCAGTTAAATTTTGTTATTTTTTTTTTTTTGACCAATTACGGTAAACATAAGAAATCTCGGGAAAAAATCAAGAAAACTACTAAAATACAGAACACACACACGCACACGCACACGCAGGCACACATACAAACCAATTTTCAAATATATATCGACGCTATTAGCGAAAATTACACTAGTTCAGAAACCTTGACTAAGAAGCATGCACTGTAAAAAGTATCTTTCTTAGATTTACAAATAAAATTAGATAAATAGAATTTTTTCGAAAAATTAGAGAATTTTCAAAAAATTTTGTAAATATTCGATAAAAATCGTAAATTTACTAAAATTAGTATATTATCGAAAAATTCGAGAATTCTCGATTTTTTTTAGTGATTTTACGAAAAAAGTTGCAAATTCACAACTATTTTTTGTAAATTTTGAAAAAAAAATTGCAAATTATCGATTTTTCTTGCAAATTCACAAAAAAAATCGAGAATACTCCAATTTTTTGTTAATAAATTTAGTAAATATACGATTTTTTTCGAATATTTACAAATTTTTTTGAAAATTTACTAATTTTTCGAAAATTTTCTAATTTTTTTGTTAATATAAGAAAGTTACTTTTTACAGTGTATAATTTTAAACATGATTTGGCGTAGTCTTCAAATCTGGCGCTGTTTTCCTTAGTAGCAGCAATCTATATATATATATATATATATATATATAGTGCGTGAAATTGCACATAGATGTCACTTATCTCCTAAAAGAAATGGCTTCACAATATGATATAAGCATTTGAAATAATAATAATTTTTGATAAATTGAATTTAATAAATTTTTTAATGTATATATTATATCTATAAATTATAATTTAAACATATAGGTCTTAAGTACTCGATCTGACTGTACAAAATACTTTAATGTTTAATCTTGTATTTTTGCTTCACACAGTTAAAGAACCTTATAAATGTCAGCAACGCAATAAATTTCATAGATTTTGTATAAACTTTGCATCGATGAAGTATCATAAAAATGCAAAATAACACAAGATATATTTTTATTATTTATTGATTAATGTGGATGGAGAATTTCACAATTTTCCATCTGCCAATTTGAATTTTAAAAAATAAATATGTACCCAAAAAACTTGTCGTAACATCTCACAAGAGATTAATGATTTTTCATTAAATATACTTTTTTTGTTATTTACAATGCCGATAAGTAGCGTGTTGATTTTTTTTAGTGGCCAGATTTGTCCCGGAATATTGAGTTAATTTTATCGTAAATTTGACTTCAGATTCTGAAAATTGAGATATTTTTACAAAAGGATACAATTTTAGCAATATAAATATTGGTTTTGAAATTAATTTAGTTTTCAAAAAGAAATCGACACGTAAAATTTTAAATATTAATATTAGATACATTTTTTGGACCAAACCTAGTTCAAAGAATATGTAACTCCATCCATATGCATTCTATGTGTAATTGCATTATCGTTGAATTTTATCATTTTTATGCATTGATCAGTTTGAGAAATTGATTAGAAACTAATAACTAATAAGTTTTTAATTCTTCTGAAGTAACTTGTGTTACTTCACTGAGAAAAAAAATGATTATGGACAAAGCTCTATCTCCACATTGACTTATAAAATTACTAAAACTCAAAAGTCTCTTACAAAAAGAAATTTTGTCTTTAGTGTAGCCGGGAGAACAGATTATTAAGTCTCGCAAACCATTAACGAAAACTCGACCAACTTTAATGTATAAGCATTCATAAACAGTGAGTATAATCGCTAGTAGCGCGCGAGACTTGCATTCAAGCGCCAAAACATTCAAGCTTTTTTCCAACATGATCAGCTTCGCTCTACCCGTCTTTGACAGTATCTAGTATATTAAATTTTATTTAATTTTCCATTTTTCAATTCCACAAAACTTTACAGTACAAAATATGAAAATTCAATTACCAAAACTTATATTACAAAATATCTTAATTTACAAAAAATTGATTGCTTTCCTCAAAAGCTATTTATTTTCTCTTAAAATACACTGTCCAACATATTACAAAATTTACTTGAACAAAAAGTATTAACACATAGTCCATTTAACATAGTACAAGCAAAAAGTTTTTAAAGTTGATAAAAGGGCTAAATATTTAGTACAAAACTATTAAAAACATTTATAATACAAGGTAGGTGTAAAGTCAACTAGTCTTTAACACCCCATAATTCATGAGACCCTTATATGAACATGACCATGCATATAATATATTTATACCACTTGACTTTTAACTATTTGCTTACATACATTACATACACTATTACACATTACTCAACTTTTAAAAACTGATTTCGTAAGTACGTGGGCTTATTATAATATCGAGAAAAAAAAGGGATTTATTTTATTTATTTTATTTATTACTTTGTATTATTTTTTATAAAAATTAATTATTATTGATATTCATGAATTTCTTTGTTTATATTAATAATGAAATAAGTTTTTCTTAAAAATAAAAAATTTTATTATCTCATTGTGTCCTAACCTATAAATAATAATAATATTAAGTAATATTCCTTTTTTTTTCAAATGACAATAATATATTTTGTAATAAATTTTAAAAAGAGACTTTTTTTTTGCGTAATTTTTTTTTTTTCTGAATACGTTTTTTTATTATTGTGTAAAAAGATTATTATTATTCAGATTTTTCTCTACACATCATTTATTTACTACTTGATCTAAAAATAAAAAGAATTTGACATATAAGCTCTCAAACGTATAAAATATCCAATCAAAAAAAAAGGAATTCAATCAGTTTTTTTGACCATACATTTTTTTCTTTCAAAAAAAGCGAGTAATACTGAAAAATTTTTCTATCCGAAAAACGATCAAAAGAAATAAGTATCGTTTTACTCGTGCTCTCTTTTACAAATTGGAAAAATTAAAAAAAAATCTTTTTTACTCTTTATAACGAACCTTCAACTTTTTTTCAATATAGCACTGTTATTTTTTGGTCTTTAAAAAATAATTTTTTTTTATTTTCTGCAACGAATATTATAGGTTATAATAACGGTATTAATTATCATGCAAGTTTTCAAGCTTTAATTACGAATGAAGCCCAACAAAATATATTCTTTAAATTTGTGTACATACCTAAAAAAAAGCGTATTTATTCATTTTCCTTTTTTTATTTAGTCAAAAAAGGTTATATTATATGACGTTAAAAAGTAAAGAAAATGAAAACTCTCCTTTTTTTTCTATTAAATACGTGTTGCCCTCTAAAAAAAGGGGTTTTTTTATTACTATTATTATTATTTAATTTTTTTTTATGTATAGTGAGATTTCAACGCTCAAAGTCTGACTGACCACATTATATAACGTTATTATTATTTGTTCGTCCGAAAGTGCAAAAACTTGTATGTGTATGAGTGTGTTTATTTAAAGAAGAGAGAAAAAATAAAAAATTTTGCCATATTATGGGTTTCCCGTTAATTACGGCGAAAAGTTAAGCCAAGCGTATCGTTATATTTTCTTAACAACCAATTTTTTTTTATTGTTTATTTTTCTAGTATATTTTGGTTGAAAAAAATTTTTTTTAGTTAAAAATACAATAATATAAACATGTATGTTTGAGTTATATGAAAAAAAGTACTTAAAAAATTATAATATTACTATGCAGAATAGAGTAAAGTATAAAAAAATAATAATAATAGAAGAAAAACGTCAGATAATATCCCAAACGAGTAAAATAGTACAATTATATCCTAAGGCAATGAAAAAAAAGATGCTAAAGCAAAGAAGCAGGAAGAAACGAGTAGGTACTGTGTAAGTAAGAAAAAGAGGCGAGTGAGGAAGATACAAAGATTAGCATATAATAGTTTGCTCGAGGGCTTATAATATAAAGTTGCAACCGATAGAAAACGGTACTATCCACTATTTAAATTACGCATATAATTTTCTTATTCTCATCTCTCTTTTATAAATGAAGAAAAATATTGAAAAGTTTTATTAGGTCGAGTCTATACTACTTGTTCGTGTTATTGTGCTTTTATTGTCAAGTCAATCAAATCTAATCTACCTACTTACTACGCTCGTTCCTTGATTATTATTTTATTTTCTCTTTAATAAATACAAATTTTGCATACTTAAGCTGTATTTTTATTTTTTTCAAGAAGAACAAGTGTACATGCGTGATATTTAGTTACTGAATTGATATTAAAAAGATTTGTTAAAAATATACTGGTTTGCAAGTTTGTACCAGTTCGAACGTGTTTTTTTTTTATTACCGGTTTAATAATATCTTACTTTTATTTTTTGATGGAATTTTTTGACTATTTTATGTACTATGTTTTTGGAGATTATTATGGTTGTTTATTTTTCTTTTACCAAGATTTATTGTATTTATATTAGTATATTTGAGATTTTATAAAAAGATTTTTTTTTTTTTTTATTTAGAGACGAATTTAAAATAGTTTATTATTTTTTTGTATTTTAATTAGTTTGAGTATTTAAAAATAGAAAAATTTTTGGTTCTGGTTACAAATTTTTAAGTAGTATATGTAAGAGTATAGACAGACTTAATTAATTTTTTTAACATAGTAACTAATCATTAATCATTTTATGGAGTCTATAAATAAAAATTGTAAACAAAAGTAAAATTTTACTGTCTATATTACATAATAAAATATGTAAAATAAAAAGGTTTTATAAAATAATTAACAATTCATTAACTTAAAAATAAAACGTTACCTTAAATATTCAAGTATAACACCAAAACGAATTTACATGCAAATTTTAATCGAATTGACGCGGGTCGAAAATTAGATATTTTTTGCCCTAGATATGTAATATCTATTTGTTCAACAAGGGAAAAAAATAGCATTTGGCTACGCTGACTCGTACATACAACTGCATTGAAATTAAAATTTCTACATTTGAAATTTTCTACATCGTAATTATACTGTAAAAATTTTCATCCAGACTTTTACCCTTCGAATCTTCAATTTACTATCGAGAAGACTAAATTTTTTTTTTCGAAGAAGAAATTTTTGTGAAATTTTTACTTTTGTAATACTTATTTTAATGCTATTTTGTAATATTTATAATAAATACTTCAGCAGTATATTGTAGTGCACATATAAATTAATACCAGTTTTATCTAAGAAGCAAAATAGAGGCGAAGTTTCCTTAACTAATCAAGCTCCTTCTGAAGAAAATTTTAAACACAAGTACTAGTATTTCAGAAAAAAAGGGTGGTATATTTTTAAAGAATGAAATTTCCTAGCTCATATTTCTCTTTTATTAATAATTATTTTAAATAATAAATTAAAAAAATAATTTTTGTTATTTATTGTCTTAAAAATTGAAATTAAAAGTTAAAAGCAAATATAAAAACATCTATGATAAAATACGAAGCAGATTTATGTATTATAAAATATAATATGTAAGATATCGAAACGACAACAAACTAAAGAGGCAATGAACTTCACCTCCTCTCATTTCTTTTTTATATGCGTATATAATGGCCCGTGTGTTTATGCCCTCTCATGTATTTATATTCTTCTACATATTATACTCGTCAAGTAGGTATATAATGTTTATTATTTATAAAATGACTGAATTCACTCTTCTGGATTTAAATCGGGTTAAATCATATATATATATGCACGACCACAAGAAAATATTATATAACATTATATAGATTTACTTTTTTTTAAATGTAAACAAATTATTTTTTATTTTTTGCTATATGATGCGTAAACTCGTGCGCAAGCTTTTTTCTTATATTTCAAACTCACTTATGTTTGGAAAATATTGTATAGATAAACTGGTCAATGAAAATTTTGATCCTTGAATCTACTTGATTTTCCAATTATGAGCTTAATGCTGATTCTTCTTTTGATTTTTTTAATCAAGGTCGTAAAAAATGTTTGGAAGTAGAGAAATTACCATTTTAAGGTACCTCTAGAGTCTTCTGATTTTAAAGAATAATATTAATTAAATATTTCGAAATATTTTCAGGAGTTTCTAACCACGATATAAGCTTTTTTAGCTACTCTAACAGTATAAATTTTCTATATTTTAAGTCTAAGATATAAATTGAGAAAATTTTTGTGAACGCTAAAATAGGATCTTTCCCTTTACAGGCAACAGCAAATTTTAGTCACATTAACTTGAATATTCAATATATTTCTGGATAAATTTTTAGGTAAACATTATTGTAGGCTTGTGTAATCAGATATAATTTTTCATTTTGGTCCTTCGAGCCGGAAAATTTCAATTGAAACTACACAAAAACATAATAAAAACCAAAAGATTGCTAGAAATAACTATCAACTGAAACCTATGCAAAAATATTTATACCCAGCTTGAATATCTACTATCTTGATTAAAATACTTGATTAAATATAATAAAAACATTAAGTTATTTAAATAAAAACAATAATTTTCAGCAAATAAAAATCTAAAACTATTACAAAATTTTCATTATTTCCATACCATTTTATTACAGAGTATGTAAATTTTCGTATTCTTTAAAAAGAATATTTATGTGACGGTTTATACGAGTTTACAATGCAATCAAATCACACAAGTTATATATTGGCAAATAATAACATACGCACATACACTTGTATCATACGTGTGTAAATTTTCTTTTTAACGATTACTGTATACTATATAATGATCTAACGAAAAAAAAAAAGGCGTGTTTATGTCAAAGTGAAAAATCTTTCTTAAAACCTAATTTAACGTATAATTTGTAAACAAGTACTCAATAAGATTGACCTATAATACAATTAATTACTAATTTTAACTATATCGAGTAATAACGGCGTGCTGTACCTGCATAGAAAATTTTTCACCTAAAAATACAACTTTACGGTATATTATATCAATATTTAATGATAAGTTATAAGATGCGCAATTACGCGCTTGATAATACTACTAACTCGTATATATATAATAATGACCTCAATAAGCAGGAAATAACTAGAACAATATTTCGTAATAATAATATATACAACACGTTTTTTTTTTTTTTATAGATTTTCTATCTGTATATTACACTTTACTTACTTTTTTTTTTTATCTTGCGTATAATTTATAAATAAAAAAAAAATAGTCAATATCTAAGTAAAGATAATTATAAACGCGTCATAATATTGATTTGCACAATTCTTATAATATAAGAAAAATTTTTTTTTTTATTATTGTCGTTATAATAATAATATATACAGATACTGTTTATTTTTTTTTTTTTTTTTACCGTTGTAATTTATATTTACATTTGTGATGTTTTTATTTATTATATGACTATTATATAGCTCTTGGCAATATCATTGGTTCAAGGATATTTTAAGAAATCTTACGCGTATATATAATGCATTTGATCAGTTTTTTATTATATATTTTATTTATATTGTCGTCTTAGAACAAAACTAGAAAATTATTTGTAAGGAGAGGCTATAAATGTAGACCACTGGGTTGATAATACTTTGTAAGTAGTTTAGAGAAGTTGGGAAAGAATTTTTGGTCAAGTTTACGGATATTTTGATTCATGTTAAAGAGATTTTTTCGACTACTTTTACAGTGATTTAATATTTGATGTCTTAGTTGATATGTTTGTATAAACGTTCTCAAGTTTTTTTAAGTATTCTTCGCAATGATACCTCAATCATCAGCATAATCAATTGAAAATTTGTTTTAAGGGATACTCTGTCAAATAAGATGTTCCACAAATGAAAAAATCTTTAGTCCTAAGACAGATACTTGCAGATGCTTTTCTCACACTGTTTCATAAAGCTCCATGGCTCAAGTAATCTCATAAAGTTTAATCAGAATACAAATTTTCATCACAAGTCTTAAAAATTCATTTTGTCTAATTACGACAGAATTTAAAAAACAAAAACTCAAATAACAAAAAACTAAAATAAATATAAAATTGCAACACTTGGACCTCAGTGAGAAAAAAATATTAAAAATTGCAACAATTTTCGGATGCATTTAAGTTTTTTTTTTTCTGTATTTTAAAATTTTCTAAAAAATTTTTGCAATTTAGGTCATTGTATGTTGGACATTTTATAATGTTTTGAATTACTGTTACAAAATTTTAACCACTAAAAATTCTTTATCTAAAAAGTCTTTTGATACGTAGATTACGGAAATATGCGTAATTTTTTCGGAAAATGATCAGTTTTTCCGCTGTAGCCCATTTTAGAGCATTTTGGACAAAATTTTAATGTTCCAAAAACCTGTAACAATAAGAAAGTTATACTAATCAATAGAAATGATATTTTCTAGTATGTGTAGATTATTTTAATTATAGATAGGATAAATTTTATTGTTACAGATACTCAGAGTACTAAAAGAATGACTAAAATTCCCTAAAATGAGCTATAGCGAAAAAGCTTATCGATTTTTGCCCTATTTTTTGGTAAGGGAACTGACAGTTTCATAATTGTAGGTACCTGAAAATATAATTTCCATTGGTTTTCTTTCTGTTACTGTGCAGGAACTCTAAACATTAAAAAAATGACCTAAATTGGGCAATATCGAGAAACAAGATGATTCTTAACAAAATGGGGCAAGAAATTTGATATCAGAAACATCATAAAACTTAATTTGCATTGATATCTTCATTTTGAATCCACCATATGCATCCAAAATAAAAAAAAAATTTTTGTCTAAATAATAAGGGTTTTCTTAAAGTTCTACTTTTTGCCTCCCTTAAGTGACATTGTACCTTAACCTGAGAATACTACCCTAGTCTACTTTTATAGCATCGAATTGTCTCAAACATCATAGCCTCTCCTTGTTACTATTATGTCTATATTACTAATATACGTTTTTTAAAGTTTATAACTTATAATATAAACGCAATTTTCTAAGACATTCTACTTGTTTTGCATCATTGAGGGCAGTAAAATAAGAAAAAAAAATCTCTTTCGTGCAGGTGCGCGCCCTCGTTTTTACACTTATATTATTAGAATTTTATTTCCCTATGATTTTAAGTTTTAATATAAATTTTCAAAACTTTTTTTATTTTTTTGATCTTGATATTATCATCATCGAAGAAAATCTATAAAATATACTTTTTTTTTTTTAATCCAAACTCTTTTATTATCTATCCATCTACGTACTCAAGTAAAGAAAATAAAATACAGAATTATCTACATCTTAATATGTGACCAATATTTTTACATTTTTATTACACTGTTTTGCAAAAAAAATTATTATCTTTTGAAATTTTTGCAGTATAATTACGTTTATTTCTTTACTACTTGAAAACATAGCTTTTACCAACAAAAAAAAAATTTGAAAACCAAGTAAAGTTGTAAAATGACAATTGTTACATACTAAAACAAAAAATAACGCACATCAATAAAATTATTATTTAAAAGAAAAATTGTAGGTATCATTATAAATTTTCCATTTTTTTTATACAACTCTGTATTTTTTGTGCCTGAAGCTTAGCTACAAATTAAACGTAAACTGGCCAACAGTAGGATATAATAATAATAATAATAATAAAAGTAATAATAAAGAAAATAAGAATAAGAAAAAAAAAGGCAAGCAATAATATATTATAGTTTGAAATGGTTAATACAGAAGCGGATGCTATAGATTTGTTAGGGGTCATTCTAGTTTTCTTTGAAAGAAAAAGATTGTATATATGCGAGAAAACAACAACAAGCGGAAGAATATCAAGAAAAAATCATTCGTTTTTCTCTTCTCTTATATAATATACTTGACTTACGTTCACTCTGCTTTTTTTTTTTTCTTTTTTTTTTACTTACTTCTGTATTATATGTCGCTCGATTATTGGTTTAATGTTTGTGAATCTTTAGTATTTTTTTACTTCCATTTTTGTAATAGCACAAATAATAATGTCGATAGTAATTATTTTGTAAGTAAAAAAAAATACGTTAGTGGTTAATTTTTTTTTTTTTTTTTGCTACTGCTTCTGTTCGTTACTTTATGTACCTTTACTAAAAAGAAAAATACATAAATTTATATTTATTAGCTTCTGTTATACCAAAGAGAATTAATACTGCTGTTGCAGCAAAAAAAAAAAAAAAATACAATGTTGTTCAGAAAATTGCGTGCCAAATAAGGATTATTGATATTAGACATGAAGTTTGTATCTTTTGTTTATGTTTTTACTTTTTATTTTATTGCAGAAAAGAAAAAATTGAAAATTGATTTAACTTTTTTTTTCTTTCGTTTAAGTATTATTTTTTATTATTTATATTTCATTACTTACAATAAAATGTCTAATAACAAAAAATTAACTCAAGTTTTATTATTATTGAGGAATTGTTTTTTCTTGACAGCGATCAAAAAGTATAATTCGTAGCTAGTTGTGTTTTCTTTTGTGTTTTTTTGGTACTAACGAAGTAAAATTGTAAACAATCCTTGACTATTATTAAAAAAATGTCCCAAATTACATATCACCATCTACGGATTCGCCTTAGATCGTAATATTTTAGCATCAAGCCGTTGTATACTATTCGACTGTGTAGGTAAATTATCTATATAATTTTCCAAAACAAATAAAATAATTATATTTTGAATGATAATTAAAAATCGATAAAAAAACTATAAATAACTTAATTCAAAAAAATTCCTAATACTAGAAATAATTACATTAACCGAATATCGTATATTTCCGAGGTGCGTGAAGTTAAACACACGCCGAGTTGACCGAGGTATATTAATATACATAATTTTAAATATTTAACATAGTATAAGCTTACTTATTACAATTCTGAATTAAATTTATTTCATTTATTGTCAGCTAGATGGCGTGCTACATTCCCATAAAAGAAAAGCATTTAGTAGGTTATATAAGATAAACCATTTATATAAGTTTCACAAATTTATAACCTATTGATAAATATAATACGTAAAATCAAATGAAATTTATTAAAATTTTACGTTTTGAAATTATTAGTAAATTTATTATTTTAATTATAAACATCGTTTCTGAAATCATTTTTTTAATTTAAAATATAAAGATTCGTGTTTTTGTTTTAATGGCTCGCTCGTTAATCCTGCATTTGATATAATTTATTTTTGGTTTACTGTGATTTTCAATTTCGAAAATTTTAATACTTACAATATCATTTAAAATTAAATTATGTTGCTTAAATTTTTTTCTTATTATCTTCGTGAATATATTTTAAACTTTTTTGTTACAACAAATGAATGCTTGTAACTTTAGAAATTTGCATACCAAATTATTAAAACCTATTATGCAAATATTTAAAGCCAAGAAATTATGTTTATTAAGGGAGTTTATTTTAAAAAAAAAATAATGACAGAATGTAATAAAACGTGAATAGTATTAAAATTTAAACATTTTTGAACTAAAATTGACTTATTTTTAGCTATGTCATCAACTTAATTAATTTTTTATGAATAAAATAAAAGTAGTATTTTAACATTGCGCTTAAGGGAAAATTTGTTTCGGCTTTATAAAAAGTAGGGTGCTAATGACACAGATCGATGAAACTTAATAAATCTGTTAAATAATTACTTAAAGTTTACATTCCCAATTAGTTTTACATATACTTTATCGACTTTATTTTCGTAAAATTAATAAAAAACACGTAACATAACCAAAAAGCTCATTATTTTAGTAACGTATTTTTAAATTGTATAATATTATGAAACTTTATTTTTGTAATATTCTTGGATTACTAATAGCTTTTTATAGTTACTTTTCAATTATTAGCTTACAAAATAAATTAAAAATAAAAAAATTTATGTCGGTAATCGTAATTCCTGCAAAAATGTAGTAATCAACAGATAAACCTCCTTAAATTATTTAATTAAATATTAAAAAACAAAAAAAAAATTGTATGAAACATTTTTTTAAAATCTATTTTTAGTTAATCTTTTTGTATATTTTCATTAAAAAAAAATACATAAAATAATTTATTATTAAACTTTATTGAAATGAATCATTAAAATTACAAATAACGTATCAAATATCTTTATAGAAAAAAGTAAATATACAAAGTAAAATTTTAACGTTTTCATATTATATAAACACAAATGTGTTAAGAAAATTTTTTTTCTTTTTTATTGAAAAGAGTGTATTTTCCTTCTATATATGCAAAAATAAAATGAAAAAAAAAATAAAAACTTTGTGTATAACGTATTCGTTTAACAAACAATTTTATATATATATTCATATATGACTTTTGTACATTGAAAAAGTAAATATTTTTCTAAGAGAGTATACGTATAAATAAAATTTTTTTTATTTTTAAGTTAAAAAATATTATTGAAATATCAAAATTTATATAAACATTTACTATTATTTAATTTTTATGCTTTTTTTTTTTAAATAACACAAAATTATATATAATATTATACGAAAAAAAGTGTTTGTTTACTTTTTTGAAAGTTTTTTACTTAATTTATCAATTTTGATGTATACATAAATTTTAGTTCATCTTTATTCAAAAGCAAAAAAAAAGATATAAATGAAACAAAAAAAGTTAAAAAAGAGACGGTTATACATACTTTTGAGGGGAAAAAGGATTAAAATAAAATAAAAAGTTAGCAAATAAAAAATATATATATATAAATATTATATATATTTATACATGTATATTGGGGATTTCACGTTAATTTATTCAATTGTACATTAAAAGAGAGTTGCAACATATTGCATCATAGATCGACCCCCATTGTTGATTTTGGGTTCACTTGAAAAATAGGAAATTTTCAAAACTTTTGTATCGATTAACTTGATGATGTTGCCTTACTTTTAGCTAGCAAAATATCTTCTATACTTTGAAACTAAAAGTTGAATCTAGAAACAAAGGGTGTGTGGTTACCCGAAAATCCAGGTTTATTTTTTAGTTTTTCAGATTTTTAATCAAATAAATCTTTAGACTCACTTCGTACCTTCAGTTCTTTTTTAACAAAATAAAAAGTTAACTTAATTTTAATTTTTATTTTAAACTTTACCCAAAACTTAATCCAACCAATCATTAACTAAAAAAAGCCCTAACTTTCAGATAGTTGACCTAAAATTTTAGGTTACCACACACCTCTTCTAGAAAGATTCTTCTAAATCCACTTTTTATATTTATTTATTTAATTTCTTTAACCTTTTTTTGATTTATTTTTAGATAATCATTATATGCAAATTGCTCGCAATTTTGAAAAAATTAAGGATTAAAAACTAAAGATAACACCGTACATTTAGTCCAAGAATAATTATCAAGTATCATGAAATAATTTTTTCCTTTTGAAATTTTATAATTCGAATTTTGGATTAAATTATTGGACGTGAAATAATCCATATTTATATAAAGTTTTATGTGTTGTAAGTAAAGATACCCCCGTCAGCAATGGTGTTGGAGAATCGTCGTGCGGAGGAGACTCGTTCGCTCGCGTCCAACCGGTTTATCAGGTCCTCATGTACATAAACATGTATATCCTTCTCGATTTTATACGCAGTTGCACGTGCACGGACCCTGAGGAAGAAGAAGATACGAGTATAGTTTATTGCTATAACAGCAGCAGAAAAATAAGAAGCAAAAAGAAGGTAAAGGAGGAGAAAAAGGAGAAGAAAAAAAAATCAGCAAAAATAAAAAAAAAAATAAAAAACGTTTTATATATAGGGCTCGAGAGATATACTGGTCTAAATATAGCGGCGCATTTACATGCAAGTCCTAAAGACTCATGGTTGAGTTAATGTGTAGGCGAAAACGGACAGCTCGAAGAGAATTTGAGAGGAGGTGTCTATGGCTTCTGATGATGATCTGATTTCTTTTTTTTGCTGTACATCAATCTTGAAAAAAAAGAGAGTAACCTTTTTTTTTAATTTAAGGTTTCTCTTGATTTGTTTTTTTAATATACATCAAGCGTTTAAAATTAGTTAATTAATAAAAATTAAGGTCTATGTAACAAAATACTACCCAAAAGAAAAATATCAATTTCAAATTTCTTCGTTATTGATCCTAAACTTTATTTTTAATATCAAAGAGTTGACATAAAATACGTTAAGTTAAAAAAATATCTTGCAAATGCATATCTTAAAAATTAATAGCATATTTCATGTTGATTAGCATATTTGAAAAATAAAAATATATAAATAATAATGAACTGCACCTATTTATTATTTTTGTCATAAAGAAGAGAAGAAAGAAGGAAGGTGTAAATCTGCATGTAAAAAGAAAATGTTTTAAATTAAACGAGTGTTTAAAAAGAGAGAAAAAAAAGGTATTGAAAATTAAAATCTACTTGAAAATTTAAAAAAATAAAATGAAAGAATAAGAAATAAACATGCTAATGGAAGGGTGTTAAGCTGTAAATATATGCATAAATCTCTTTAAAAAAATATATTTTTTGACGGGATGATAAATTACAGTTAAAAAACATAAATATATTTTAAAAAATAAAGAAAAATAACACTTTATGTTTATTACTGACAACAGAAAAATAATATTTAATAAAATAGCTGTTATTAAAAAAATGATTACTGTAAATTTGCTAAGTTTTTAAGCTTTTATAATATTATCGACAACCAACTAAAGGATTTTAAATGCATCTTTCTTTTTTTTTAGTCTCAAAGTGTAATAAAGCGATTTAAGACGGTTTTGTGTATTCGTTGACGTAAAGTGCTTTTGAAAAATAAAAAGGAGCAAAGTAGCAAAAAAAAAACAACCAAATATAACGCCTTCTCTTTAAAAAATTATACATTCCCGTTATTATGCATAAAAAAAGAAATAAATAAAAAATTTTAAGCACACGCTAATTTATTTTTTTATGAAAAATTGATTTATTTATACTTTTGGTAATTAAGTATTTTTTTTGACAAATTTTTATTTTTCATTATTTTCTGATCTAAATTTATCCGAGTTGTATAAATAAACGTATTATATTTTCTTTATGCATGCATAAGTGTGTGTGTGTGTGTGTATACTAATCGACGAAAGATTTCAATCTCTTGTAAAATAAAATAAAAATAAAGAAAAAAGACCAAGCCCCGTGAATAAAAAAGCCTTTGGCATTGAATTATCAGTTTGGTCTTTATAAACCCGAAACACGTGTTTAACTCACTTTATTTCTCATCTGTATACATTATAAGTATCTCTATATATCTTATGTATACATAAAGTGTATATTAGAGTGCATCTGATTTTTTGCAATTGCAAAATTTTTTTAAATTTAAATATTTTAGACAATTTCAAATTTCAGTTCCCAAAAATAACGTGGATTTGGTATTATATAAGCTTTAAAGTTGTGAATTTTTGTAGGTAAATGACTTACTAATATCCAAAAATCTACACGAATAAGCAATTTTTAAAATACTAACCAGGCCAATATATACATTCGATATTATTAATCCAAATACATGTTTGCATATAAATTGGCTTAAAAAGTTTATAAGTTCTAATACTGAAAAGAAATAAACATAAAAAGCTTCAAAAATGTATAAAATAAAATTTGACTGCTTAAAAAAGCATCAACACAAAAAAAAATATTTTTTTTTTAGATACAAAATTCAACACTGTATTATACATCTTAGCAAACTTAAAACTTGCATGCGCTCTAAATGTCGTATAAGGAATACAAATGATGTAACTCCTATGGTACATTGTGCTTATATTATAAAGTATTGAAAAAGAAAATAGAAGACTAAGAAGAAAAAAAAACAAGAGCAAGTGTGTAAAGAAAAAAAAAAATATACGTGCAGAATAAGAGAGTCAAAAAAGAAGGCCCCTTGAAAACTAATTATCAACGCATCAAATATAAGTTAGCCTCGGCTACTGTATATTCTTAAATCGTCGTTCATTTCTTATATTTTTTTTTTCTTGATTTATATATTATCTTTCTTGCAATATAATAATATATTTGTGCGTGAGGATGAATTTTAAATTATACATATATAATATTTTTTTTATCTTATTTAATCGAGTCCCTCTCATATAATATTATAAACAGTGGATTATGCTGAATTCGATGATTTTAATTGGACATTTTGAATGAGATGTCGATGATTCGGTACTTTAACAAGTTACTCTAGATTTACTTACCATATTTTTTTTTATATTGAAATTATATTGGGTGATAAGCAGGATCAGTGTTGACATTTATTCGTTAAGAGCTTTGTAAAGGGAAAGATTACCTACTTTCTTTTTTTATTTTGTTTTGGATCATTTTTTAAATTAATGCAACGACATTGGAATCGATTATACAAAAATGATAAAGAGGATTTTCAAAAGAAAGTAATGAGCTTTCATATTAATATTCTTGTATGATTGATGTTTCAAAATTATATTTTATGTTTCTGTAACGGTTTATTTTAATTGATTTTAGGCATTTTTATTTATTTTTTTTTAAGGTTAGTTTCACAGTTTAATTTTTTAATTGTTTTTAATTTCAAATTTTTCGAAAATCGGGTAGCTCAGTTACGAAAAAAGGCAGTTTTTAACATAAAAGTGGAAAAATCTTTTTGGCACCTATCGCCGATTTCTTGTTCACGATTTTTTTCGGTTTTCTGAAGGTTCAAACTACCAGGAAACACGGGTCATATCGAAGTCCTTTCAAATTTTTTTTTTTTCAGTTTTTTGTCCAAGTTAAGTAGTAAAAAAAAATAATGCACAGGAATCGACACCTCTCAATAACAAAACCCTCATTTTAAAATTTTTTATGTAAATTAAAATAGGTAAATGTGAATATGGACTTTGCTATTAGGACAAAATTGCTAGTATATTGGGCAGTCTTTTAATACATACTAAAAATTAAAAGTTGTGTATCCATGGTTGATTAAAAGAAGGAACCAGTTAAATTTTTGGCAAATTTCGCAATAATTTTTTTATATAAGAAATTGATAACTAGTAATTTTGCAAAATGGATCCCGGATTTTCATTTAATGGATTAAACATTTTTTAAGAGGATATTTAGAGTTTATTTAAGTATTTTTTTAAAAAATACTCTATTATGAAATTTTTACAGTGTAGTTACGCCATGATTACTTTTTAATTTAAATATTTAATTTTTGTTTCACTTTTATATTTATATTTTCAAATAATAAAATGACCAAGTAAAATGAATTCTATTATTACAAAGAAGCCTAACTGTTTTCAAACGTATGAATACAAAATTTAAATAAAAAGAAAACATGCTGCTATTGGCTAAATTTTTATTGAATTTAGAAAAATTCCCCACTTAAAATTACTGAGCCTCTTGAACTCTTAACATATAAGTAAATTTAAATCAGTTTTGAATTGATTGTTGCTTCTGACGGTTGTCATCACGAAGTAAATATTTATTTCTTGTAACTTAGAATTTATTTTTCAATTATAGTTTAGTTTTATCAATTCCGAGAAAATAAGGAAGTTTAATCTTGATAATTAAAAGCTTTTAAAACATATGTAAATATCTATACACAAAAGTATTTATTTTTGTAATATTAATTATAAAACATAACATGAAATAATATTTTTTTACAGATAAAAAAAATGAAATACAAGTGTGATAAGTGCTTAAACGTTTACAAATCCAAATCTGGCCTCAGTCTACATAAAAAAACCCATTCAGGTCTCAATCTATTTCCATGTAAATTCTGTGAGAAAGAATTTACTACAAAAATTAATTTAATTCAACATCTTGTAGTGCACACTGGTGAAAAACCACATAAATGTGAACAGTGTCAAAAAAAATTTACTTCTAAATCTAACTTAATACGTCATTTTGTAGTGCACACTAATAAAAAGCCATTTAAATGTAAACAGTGTGATAAAGCTTTTAAGCACTTGCGGAATCTTAAAGCACATGAAAAAATCCATTCAGGTCTCAAACTATTTCAATGTGACTTGTGTCAGAAAAAATTTAACTTAAAATCTAATTTAATTATACATCTTGTAGTGCACAGCAAAAAAAAGCCATTTAAATGTAAACTGTGTGATAAATCTTTTACGCAATCAAGTACTCTTAAATCTCATGAAAAAGTCCATTCAGGTCTCAATCTTTTCGAATGTGATTTGTGTCAGAAAAAGTTTACTTCTAAAGCTCAATTAATACTACATCTTGTAGTGCATACTGGCCAAAGACCACATAAGTGTAAACAGTGCGATAAATCTTTTACGCAATCGAGTAGTCTTAAAACTCATGAGAAAATCCATTCAGGCCTCAATCTATTTCAATGTGATATGTGTCAGAAAATGTTTACTATAAAAGCTAATTTAATTAAACATTTTGTAGTGCACGCTGACCAAAGACCACATAAATGTAAACACTGTGATAAGGATTTTAAGCACTTGCGTAACCGTAAAGCCCATGAAAAAATCCATACTGGACTTAATCCATATCAGTGTGATGAATGTAAGAAAAAATTTACTTCTAAAACTAATTTAATACAACATCTTTTTGTGCACACTGGCCAAAGACCACATAAATGTAAACAGTGTGAAAAAGCTTTTACACGTTTAGATACCCTTCAAAGGCATAAAAAAATCCATTCAGGTCTTAATTTATTTGAATGTGATTTGTGTAAGAAAAAATTTACTAAAGAAAGTAATTTAAAAACACATCTTGTAGTGCACACTAATCAGAAGCAGTTTAAATGTAAACAGTGTGATAAATCTTTTACTCAAAAAGGTAATCTTAAAAGTCATGAGAAAATCCATTCAGGTCTCGATCCATTTCAATGTGTAGCAATTACTAATTCATCAAATCGAGACGATTTAATAAATTATTATAAGAAATTTGAAGTTGTTAAAGATAATAATAAAAATTTTGATAAAGATTTTGATGATAGAGGCAATCATAATGTTGAAATAAAAGAAGAAAAGTGCGATCCAGCTTTACTCGAAGCAGTGACTTATCAAAGCTTGGCAACGTACATCGAAGAAGGAAAAATGCTTGCTGATATAAAGAATGAAATAAAACAAGAAGTAACAAACATTACCAATTCGTTGCTGGGAGAATTCATCGATACACTCAAAGATAATTTTTAGAAAACTTTTTTGAAAGAGTTAAAAATATTAAAAATTACAATGACGAACATCAAATTGATGGTTAATAACTGGATTCAAATATACCTATTTTATATAATGAATAAAAAAAACATTTTATTTTAAAAATTTTGAAATCTTAGTGAAAATTTATAGTATTTAAAAAATATGATTTAATTTTGATTTATTTTCTTTTTGTGTAAACTTTTTAATAAATGGTCTCAGTTATGAATCCTAATTATATTATCTTATCTTACTACTATTTGAAAATTTATTTATGTGTCTGTGTGTGTGTGTGTTCCATCATCAGGGTCAAGCCACTGAACAAAATTACATAAAACCGGTGTCAAAATAAAGATAAAAAGTCCGCGGGTGACATAGGCTATAGATTTTCTGCTCAGCTATCGTAGTTTTTGAGATATTTAATTTTTAGAATTTTTGAAATTGATAAAATTTTGAAAAATTTTGAAAAAAACTAAAATATCTTGAAACTATCGACAAATTTTATTGTCAAAAGTTTGTACTATTTGATTCGGCACCAATTTTTACGTATTCTCCTAAATTTTTATTTAAAACGGAGGTATCCTCAAAATTTTTTAAATATTTTTGAAGCTGATTAAAAATATTTTTTTCATTTTTTTATTTTTTATTGTATTTTTAATAATTTATTTGTGTGTCTATGTGTTTCATCACGAGGCTCGAAAAAATGAAAGAAATTACATAAAACCGGTGTTAAAATAAAGTTAAAATAAAAAGATGTTTACTATTTTTGGGAAAAATTAAATTTTTTGAAAATTTTGTTAAAAAGTGAAATATCTAAAAAATATTATAAAATTTTAATGTCGCAATTGGTATTACTTGTTTCAGTCAATTTTAGAACCATCTATATATACTAGACTGTGTCTTATTTTTTTTTTCGATATTTTTTGGCTCCCCCCATTTTTTTTCGAATATTTAGGTCATAAAAAACCCCCAGCTCCAAGGATTTTGATTTTTGATTATTTTAACCCGTGCCGCCGGGCAGTTGAAGTTTCCCATTTAAATAACATGGGAATTTCATGGTTTTAGCTTTATAAATTTTTACAGAGGCCGCAATATGTTTTAAGAAGCTAGTTATTGCTGGAAAACATACTTTCATATGTTGTAAAGACATAAAAACCACCCTCCATACATTCCAATGAGACTTCTGGGCCTAAATCGCATATTAACATGTTGGCTAAATCTTATAAAACAGGGTTTTTCGGTAATTTTCGATAAAACGCTGCAACCTCAAAAATTGTCCAAAACACTTTTGGTAGGGCTCCTTTTTTTCTCTAAGTATTTTTATGTCTTTACAACATATGAAAGTATGTTACCTTTCAAACGTCGTAAACCTTGTATTTTTAGTTCATGATTTTCTCAGCACTATAGTCAATTAACCTACTGGTAATTTTTGACCCTAAATGACCAATTTTTAAATTTGTTTAAACTGCTGCCAAAATTGTAATTTTTGACAAAATTAAGTTTCTTAGGCCTAAAAAATTTTCTACAAGCTTCAAGTTTCCAAAAATTCTTTACTCGTCTGTTTTCTTGAAATAGTTTTTAAGATATCGCTTTTCAAAGATAATTATAAAAATTGACTTTTTCTTTAAACCCTAAAATTGGGACTCTGACTTTAAATTATCATCTCTGGTTAATAACTTATTGAAAAGCGGTGAGTAAAAAATTTTTGGAAATTTGAAACTTGCATACAATTTTTAAGACCTATACAGCTCAGTATTGTCAAAAATTACAATTTTGACATCAATTTAAAAAAATTAAAAAATTGGTCATTTTTAGTCGAAAATTACCGTCAGGTTAATTGGCTATAGTGATGAGAGAATCAATTTTAAAAGAACGCGGTTTTCGGCGTTTAAAAGGTGACACTTACACCAAAAAAATGAAACCAACCCGAAGTGTTTTGGTCAGTTTTTGAGGTTGCAGCGTTGTATCGAAAATTACCGGAAAACCCTGTTTTATAAGATTTAGCCAACATGTAAATTTGCGATTTAGGCCCAAAATTCCCTTTGGAATGTATGCAGGGCTGTTTGCATTTCTTTCCAACATATGAAAGTATGTTTTCCAGCAATAATTAGCTTCTTATAATATATTTAAAAATTTATATAAAAATTTACAAAACTAATACCTCGAAATTCCCATGTTATTTAAATGGGAAACTTCAAGTGCTCGGCGGCACCGGTTAAAAAAATCGAAAATTAAAATCCTTGGAGCTGGGTGTTTTTTATGACCAAAATATTCGAAAAAAATGGGGTGAGCCAAAAAATATCGAAAAAAAAAAAAATAAGACACAGTCTAATACATACATATCCTAATACTATATACTATACATATTTGAAAATTTATTTGTCTGTCTGTCTGTCTGTACCCTAATGACTCAAGTAGCGCCGAACCAAAACCTATAATTTTTCATTAATGTTTCACCTACGCTGCTCTGAATAGTTTGAATGCGTTTGCATAATTATAAATTTGTAGTGAAACAAAATTTTTTAAGTAACGCAAAAATATTGAAGTAAATGTGAACAGGAGGGACTGAGCCTCATCTGAAAAATTTGAACGTGTTTGTATAATTATAAATTTGCAGTGAAAAATGATTTTTTGAAACAACACAAATAGAAATAAATGCAACACAGGGGGGGGGCGGAGCCCTCCCTCCAACTTTTGCTAGTACACTATAAAATCTGTTTTATTAATTTGTATCGATTTTATAAAATTTTTAAAGTTTGTCAGTATTTTAAACCAATTTAATTAATTAATTAATTAATTGGCCTAACTAAATAATTCTGTGGTATGAAAAATATTAGCATTAATTACTGAAAAAACTGCTCTCGATTTTATTACCCCAAAATTTCAGTTATTACTGTCTCACATCCATATTGCTATTTAAGTTTGTTGATTTTTACATCGTTTTCCAAATATAGTAAAAGCGTAATTAAAAAGTTATTTTAAATTACGCGCTTAAATTGAAACTAGAAGACTTTCAGTAGTAGTTAGGTTATAGGTCGTATAGTCTGCTTAGTCGACTGCTAGGTTAATGGCTGTGTTTATAAATTTGTTATTATTTTTTTCAGGTTTATTTTAAATTCTTTGGTGGATATAGTTAAATAAACAAAAGTTTGATTCAGATAAGTATAAAAATTTTTAATATTTTTTTAAAATTAATATAAAGAACGTAATTTCTTTGTTTTTTATTTTTCAGCATTAGAATTCTTTTTATGGCAAAACTGAATGAAAGGTGAGGTTTATATATGGTTTTTCTTAATCTTAAAGTAATTTAATATGCTTAAAAATTTCTAGATTTCAGCCGAAAAAAGCAAAAGAAATAATCCATAATGTTATGTTTGATACATTATCGACAAAAGTTTATTCTGCAAAAAACTGAAAAATGTATGAAACAAATAACTGACCTAGTTAGGATAAAAATATAATAAGTTAGCATTTTTATAACTATCAAATTCATTTTAGAACTATATTCAGGTGATGCGAACAAAAATAAAAATTAAATTCTGGAAAATTCTGGAAACGGAGCTAAAATTAGTAATAACACGGTGTGGGATGCTGAAACTGACATCATGGCATATGACTTTCATGAATGTAAGAAACATTTTTTTATTTAATAGCTTAATTTTTATTTGTTTGACTGAGTTGTTCCAGATATTTCCTATTTTATTCCTATTTTAGTTATTTTTTTTGGTATTGGAAATCAGTTTTTATGCGATAACTCAACAACAACTTAATGAAATTTAGCCAAACTGGAGGAGGCAAAACTAAACATCAAATAACAAATTTTGTACCAAATTTTTTTTTGATTCATCGAGTTGTTCCAGATATTTACTATTATTAGTTAATTTTTTTGGTAACGGAAATCAGTATTTTTGTGATTGCTCGACAACAAATGGGTGAAATTTAGTCATACTGGAGGAGGCACATCTAGATACTATACAAAAAATTATGTACCAACTTTTTTTTTGTTTCATCGAGTTGTGTTTAAATTTGCTCTGTACAGTTTCTCGAACATACATACAGACACACATACCTTCCGTATAAGCATGTTAGAGGCATCGAAATGACTTGGGGACAAAATTTCTCCACAAATTAGACAATTTTAAGAACTTTTCGTTTTTTGACCTGACAAAATTATAAGGCATGATTTCATCTATATATTACATATATAGTTATCGTGCCTAAAAAGTCCTCACAAGAGTTCTAGTAAATATTCTCGCCTTAAAAAATAAAGATGGCCAAATTAAATGTCTTTAAAATTGGAGGGGAAAATCGCGCCGTACCTCCGGTGGCCGTTCCTTCAAGCCTAATAAAAAAAAAAATTAATTAAATAGATTATTAGCGTTTTTAACTTCGAATAATATGAAAAGCCTTACAAACTCGCAGGACCCTTTAAATTTTCCTGAAACCCCCATCAAGAAATGGCCTCATAACGCCCTGAATGGCCCAATAACGTATTTTTTAAAGTAGGCTTCTAAAAAAATTGCATTAAAAAAATCATAAATTGAAAAAAAAAGTAATTCGAATCTAATTCAGAATGTTTTAATTGATTTGTACTTAGAGGGCTGAAAAATTTAAGAATATCATATTTTTTGTGTATAAAAAAGTTTTACTCGAAACGGACCGAATAGGGAAATTCGTTCTGGTAACTGTATAATGTTTTAGGAGAAACTCTTGCATAACATGCTAAATTTTTCCGTAGTTTATTTATCATGGTATATATCAAAGAAAAAAAAAATCAGTGTTAAATCTGTCTTTGATATTAAATGTAAAAAAATAAAAAACACTAACTAAAAATTTTTAATATTTTATATCAACTTTTATTGTAAATTAGCACAATACTTAAATACAAAAGACATAAAAATTTTGAAAATAAAATAACTTTAGATACAAAAATTTAAATGTCTTTTTGCATAAAGCCTCGTTAAGTAATATAAACACATTTTGTAATAAAAAAAATTTGATGCATTAAAATACGAAAAAAAAAACAGTTCGTCAGTTATATTTATTATTACCTTATATATTCCTTTTAAAATAAACTTAGATTTATAATATTAAATGAACGATCATAAAATAAAAAAGAAAAATTTGAATATTATTATTTCATATCTTTAGTTTTTTTATAGTTAAGACTATTAAACATCACTTTATATTTACATATAAAATTTCCATTTATCATTTTCTTCTATTAAAAAAAATTTTCTCTCGTGCCTCTTAAAGCCAATGTTTGATTAAAAAAAAAAAATCTTATTTTTTCTTTATGACTTATTTTCATATTTTACGAGCACTTGATCAATTTCTTGCAACATAAAATTACATAAAGTATTATAATAAGACTCTGACTACAATATAACTTCACCAATAAATACGCCAATTGTTCTTTTCTTATTATCATATTCCAAAAAGATAAATTTTAGTTTTTTCTGAAATATTATTATAAATTCATCCCTTTTATACTCTAAAAAATTATATATACCTCAAAAAGTTTCTCTATCCAACTTTTATAATATACACGACAATTTCCGAGGGCGGTAGTAAAAAGGTCTCGCGCATAATTTAGCGCTCTATAGGGTAATGGATGCAAATATATATATATATCCTTTCTATCTTTTCTTTAAAACATTCTCTTGTGTTGTAAATGCTTGTTTTGAAAATCGCGCCCTGGCGACTCCACGTTTTATATATATAAATATTATATGTAAATTTACGTATTACTCTATTCGGGTGATAAACATATATTCAGAGAGATCATGCAACTAACTTTTGGAATTGCGCCAAATTTACGATCGTAAATCCTACATAAAGTCACGGTCTCGCAATTGTTTGAAAATGGATGGTGATCGTTTCTGATTTTCTATATAGATTTACGTGAGGAATGCACAAAATATATTATATTATTGCTATTTCTTTTATACAACAACTTTTTTTTTTTGCTTTGCTTTTTTTAATGCACTCTTGGGTACCATTTTCATGAAAATAATACATATTTGCTTTATATAAAATGCATTATTACATTAAAGTTCTTTCATGTGTGACTGAGATATTTCGCGTGACAAATAAACTTGCTAAATGGAAAGAGTAAATAAAAATAAAACTTATAAACAAAAAAAAGTTTTATATAAAATATATATAGTCGACTAACAAGTTCTGTGCTTAATTGCACACACCAAGCTTCGTATTATAGCAACCTGTTGGCTTTATATATATAAATATATATCGGTATGAAAAGAACTCGGTTAAATGGCCAAGCGTAATCCAGAAGCAGGACGAATTAATGGCTTTGGAGAGAAAAATTAGCCGCGATTACTTTGATAATATTACTTTTTTTTTAGAGGTATAAAAAACATTTGGGAATTTATGGTTGACCAAGGGGTATTAATTGTCTCGCGAAAGAACTATAGTGCTCGCATCTGTCTCGAATACTTAATAAGGATACTAAAATATTTTTTTTCTTCTTATTTAAATTCTACGCCATTATTCTTATTTATCTCTTTTATTTAGAGAAACGATCTATGCTTTTAGCAAGCTATAAGGTATAATACTAGGATACTTTTTTAGTAATTTTAGATAATAAGCCAAAATTTATTGTCTAGTAATTGGTCATAATTTAATGCTTTAATATGATAAATGGATTTTGAATTTAAACCGCTGAGTTTTGTAAACAATCTGTTTTTCTAATTTTTAATTTTTTAATTTTCATAGTTAATTAATGTAAATTTTTAAATGAAAATTTTACCAACTAAATAATTTTTAAAAGATATTTTTCATTTAACATGCAAAGTTGATTTAATAAAGTTATAAAATTATATACGATCACATTAAATATAAAATACCGTATTGCATGCAGCATTAGAACTAATCTTTATGTCATAATTTTTGCTTAAAAAATAATTTATTTATCAGAAAACTGTCTTTGAATATTTAAGTACCTTTTAATATCTATATTCTGTATGCATAAAAAAATGATAAGATTTATTTTCAGTGTAAAAATGGTGCTTCTTTTATAACACTTAGAATTAAACTGGAAAATTTTTTAAATTTTTAAACATTTTTATCATCCTCACGCTGATTGAAGAAATTTTCTCATTTCTCGTATTTTCGAGCGTAAATTCAAAAAATATTTTTGAACAAATTTTAACCTAAAATATTATGTTAAACCGGAAAATTTTTTATTTTTAAGATTTATTATTTATTAGCTTTAGTTTTGAATTACCATACCAAGTATATCTACATATATATCTTAATATTTTATAAATTATCTTTAAATTTTTCTCACAAGTAAAATGAATTCGTGAAAGTATATAAAGTCCATTAGAATGCATAACTTCATATATGTAAAAAAATATAATATAAAATATACTAACTTATACTTAGAAAGGTTACATAATGTACGCAGAATATACAAATATTTCCTAAAAAATTATATGAAAGTGTTTATCAAGAATTATACTTAGAGAATACTACGCTTTTCCATTTACTCCAGTAAAAATACGCTGGGGGGGGGGTTGCACTTACGGTTGCGAATACGAGATTTGCTCTACTATAGGTTTTTTAGGTCGCTGAACACGAAAATCGGGGTCATTTGGTAAAGAAAATTGCGCATCACCCTTAAATTTGCAAAAACTACCCCCAAAAGGGGGTATTTTTTATGTCATTACCTTCTATGTTAATAGATTTATCCAAGAATTAGTTTCTAGGGGTTTTTTGGGTCGCTAATTAAGAATCTTGATGATTTTTTAAGGTAAAATTCATCCCTAATTTATAGCTAAAACTAACCCCGAAAAGAGGTATTTTCGCACTTATTGCTGCCAGACTTGGTTTATAAGGGTTTTTTGGGTCGCTGAAAACGATTTTCATGTTTATTTTAATGAATAATTAATACATCACCCCTGAATCACCGAAAACTACTCCCAAAAGGGGTGTTTTTGCTGTTTTTGTACTTTTTACGTCAAGATTAGGTCCAAAAGGTTTTTTGGGTCGCTAAAAACGATTTTCATGGATTTTTTAATGAAAAAGTAATATTTCGACCCAAAAAACTCTTTGGACCTAATCTTGACGCAAAAAGTGTAGAAACAGCAAAACCACCCCTTTTGGGGGTAATTTTCGGTAATTTAGGGGTGATGTATTAATTATTCATTTAAAAAAACATGAAAATCGTTTTCAGCGACCCAAAAAACCCTTATGAACCAAATCTGGCAGCAAAAAGTGCGAAAAAGGCGAAAACACCCTTTTTCGGGTGTTTTATCAAAGCGCAAAATCGCACTTTATTGATATGTAATAAGTGTGTAAGATAACGGGGGAATTCATAGAATAGTTTCAAATTTAGAAATTTAACTTGTTATTCCGAAACAAATTTTGATCCTGGAAATTGCTAAATTCGAAACTTCTCGATAAAATCCCCGGCCATTTGAAACACTTATTATGTATCAAAAAACTATGATTTTGTGCTATAAGTTTTTTATTATATACGTGTAGGTATAGAGATATCATGAGTCAAAATAGCCGCTTTTTATCCATTTTCAAAAATTACATGGCACAGCACATAAAATGATTTGGATTTACAAAGTTGATAATGAGAAAAAAAGCTATATACTTCCAATCTTGGACCAAGGGGCGTGTCTGATTTGAGGAAGAATCGCCTCCATATATAATATAGGATAAACAAAATATTAAAGCAGATATAACTTTGGATACCTTATTTCTTTTAACAATTGGAGCTTAATTTCAAAGACTTTGTTTCAGCAATCTAACTGTAATTATAAAGTTTAATTTAGTGGCAGTAATAAAGCGATCAATTACTATACGTATTTATATCCTAATTATCATATTTGATATAAAAATTTTTAAATGTGAACTGATATTTTGTGTAAATAAAATTATTGGTATATAATAAAAAATTAAACAAAATTTTTTAATTAAAAGTATAACTTTATATCGAAATCGTTTAAAATGACAAGCAAAGTTCTTGTAAGTTAAATTAATGTAATTTTTTAAAAATAACAAACTAAAGACGAATATTTTTTTAATTATTTTTATAATTAAGTAAAATTTTAAACAAACGATTTTATTGTAAAAATGAGATATAAAATAAAATAATTAAATAATTTAATTAATAAAAAATAATTATAAATGCAGAAGTTTTGATGCAACTTAGAATTTTTTTATATTTTAATATTTTAAATAATAATAACTGGCAAATTAACTGAATAGCCAACTTATTTCCTCAATTTTTTTTTTAACAGGTAATTTTACTAGTGTTTGGCATTGTTGCCTCTACAGTTGCAGTAGATGATTTAAAAAATGAAAACTTGATGAAAAATGAAAATCTAAAAGATGAAAAATCAGAATTAAAAGAAAAAAACAATGAGAATGTATCAAAATTAAATCGTGATGCTACATTCGCAGTTGTTTACATGATAGCAACTGCAGTTTGGGCTGCGATTGGATATTTAGCTGAAAAATTAGGATCACCAAAAATGAATTTAGTAAAAATGCAAAACGAATTTAAAAATAAGCAAGTTTATTTTCCTTACAATAAATTTAATTAAAATTATGTAATAGTTTTTGAAGCTAATTTTTTATTAATTTTTGTTGTAACTATAATATGAAAAAATGCTGAATAAATTTTTTACCACAAATCTGTTAAAATTATTTAAAAAAAAAATTATGAAATAAATTTGAGCTTTAACGCAGTATTCCTAAACTTGATATATTTTATGAACCTAGTTTATCATTGGGTCAAATTTTTTAACACTTTATCTGTAGAAAATATATTTCAATCATTAAAAAATAAAATTTATATCTATATTTATTTAATCGATGAGATTAAGTAAAAACTTAAAAATATAAAATATAAATTGATGGTAAAAATATTTAATTAATAAATTAATTGTTATATCATTTATTCTATTTTACATGTACATACTTTAATACATGATTCACAAATTAATTCTGTTTGTTAAATGAAGTCATTGACTTAGAATTAATAGTTTGTTTAAATATAGTTTAATTGGAATATTAAAAAAACAAGAGCTGTTTATTATTACGAAATACGTGCTCAATTTAGCAGGTCTAAAATGTTGGCTAAATTTTTGGTAAGTAAAATTTTTAATTAATAATTTTTAAGTTTTATTTGTAAGTTTTATCAATTTAAAGTTTATTTAACATTCTTTTTACTTATTTCGAAGTACATAATTTTTTTTTTGTAATGTAAAGTATTAGCTTATTTTTAAACAATAAGAAATTTATTAGTGAACGTAAGGTAAACCTAATCTCAAAAATTGTACTGAATTTTTAAATTCAAGTAAAATAAATATGTTTATGGGTTCAACATTTAAATATGAAATTTTTTCAGGTAACTTTTTATCTGTGTCTCCTTATTGGATTTACATTCGGTGAACATACTACCAAAGCAGAAAAACTTATTAAAAATGAAAAATCTGAATCAAAAGAAGAAAATAATTAAAATATATCAAAATTAAATCGAGACATAACATTTGGTACAGCTTACATGATAACAGCAGTAATCTATGGTATAGTTTCATATTTGGCTGAAAAATTCAAAGTAAACAACCCATGTAACTCAGAAAATGATAATTCACAAAATAAAATTTTTTATCCATACAGCGAATTCAAGAGAAATTAATAATTTCTGTAAAAATAATTATAGCCTTGAATTATAATTAAACTTTTCAATAACTGCTTGGAAAACCAGCCACTATTAATATGCATCTATTAATACACTTTTCATGAAATTATTTATACCAAAGTACACAAAAATTAAAGATTCCTTAATAAAATAAACAAAATTTTCTAAAATTTATTTATTCAATTTTTTTTAAAGCTTTTATACAACATTAAAAAAAAAAAAGTTTATAAGATGTAACTTAATTCAGTAACATCTGGATAAATTTAAAATTATACATCATAATAAAGTGTACAAGTCATCATCAAGAGATAAAAAATTTTTTTTAATTTACGACACAAGAAAGAGTTTAAAATAAAAATGTCAGTATATATTTTAATGTTTATAAAATTTTAAAATAATAGTAATAAAAAATGTATAATATCAAGAGTCTAACTGTTTTAAAAGTCATTTAATAGACTTAGGTTGTCAAAAAATAAAGAAGAATGACACTTTTGGTCAAATGTTTAAAATTTTTTATTTATGTAAGCTCGATGTATATTTTTAAAGAAATAGGGAGAACGTAAATAACACGTGTTTGAAACCGCGTAATTTTATATCTTTTTTTTTGTACTTTTTATGACTTAAAAAATATTGTGTAAAAAAAAAGTAATAATAAACCTGACCTGTGTACGTTGACTTTTAAAAAACATTTAGAAAAAGTTTCGAGGCCGATTTGACGACCTTCTCGTTTTGCATATGGGTAAACGTTAATAACAATGTAAATATTAACTTTGAACACGTTATACCGGTCAGGCTAATTTTTTTTTTCTTTTTAATTTTAGATTACGCAAAAACGACTCTAAATTTTGCAATATTTATTATGTGCGTATGAAAGACTACTGATTTTACTTAATTTTTAAATTTATCACTAAAATTTGTGCAAGACAAACTTTGTTAATTGAGGGTTAAACACTCATTGCTTGAAAAAAAGTTTGCAGGCTTGAAATTTTTATTATTCTTTACGTCAATTTTCTTTTTATTTTATGCTTTTGTACACTTAAATCTTATATTTTTAGAAAATACCCAGCGAACCCTTTTTTTAAATCTCTAAATAGAACAGAATTACGTGAATTTCATACATTTTTATTTTATATTTTCTAGTAGTATTAAAAAAAAAATTGGGTTTTGTGCGGTAACATGTTGGTTTATGAGGACGTTTGTTTATGTAAAAAAAATATCGTTTGTTTTAAAAATGTCATAAGTTTTAAATAACTTAAAAATTAATTAAAAAAAAAGTGTTTTTAGATTTTCTTAATTAAAATAAAAAAAATTTTATTAGAGTAATTATTTTACTGAAACGTTCGAAAGATTATGTAAGCCTTTTCTTTTACATTGTAATAAATCCATTTAAAATCTGTATAAATCTTGAATAAAAAAAATGTTCAAAAAAATAAACAAGTTTAAATACAAGTTATTTGCCATTAAAAGCAAACAATTTGGTATGAATCACATTGAAAACGTGCAATTGAAAATCCAAATATAGTACTTTGGTTAAATATATTGAGAGTATAAAAAGAGACTTATTACATATAAATATAGACACCAAAATAAAGAAGAAAATATATAGAAATTTTAGGGATTACCCTAATTGAATTTTTAGGAAATAACATACGATTGTCCAAGCGATTTACTTTGCTATTTAAAACAGTTTATACACAGGAAGGGTATTTAAGAGGAAAAAAAATTCACTCAACCGTGCAGGCTATTATATCTTAAAAAAATCTTAAATGACGTATCATCAGATAAGCTTTTTTTTGATGAGTTACAAAATGAAAAAATGTATCATATGTCACAAAAAAACTGAATCGATTTAATGCCAATTAACACGTGTTTTAGGGTGGTCTAAAAAAAAATTAAAATACAAAAAAATTTCACCTAATTTAAAAATTCATAAAAAGTCGAGCATAATAAAAATAAATTGTAGTAAAAGGGCAATTAACCTAAAGAATAAAAGTTGTATGACATCGAAAGTAAATTAGTGCACGTATAGATGCGTTAGAAAGTTATAAATAAAAATGAAAGAGAAAATACATAGAAATGTCAATTTCTTAAACGTGGGAAATCTTTTTTAAAAAAGTAAAAAAAAAAAAATAAAACAATATCGTGCGAAATTTGAATATAATTTTTCAAACTAATATAATAATATTGTGGTTTTGTCATTTTACAATAATAATAATAATCATCGATTTATACAATTGAAATAATATTGTTATTATTATATTACCGATATAGAAAATGATACTTTTTGCAAAAACTTTCTCGTAAACAAAAGAACATGATTATTCACGTAGTAGTATTTTTTTTCCTTCTATTGTCAACAATTATGTATATAGTACACTTTCATTTATATGCGTGTGAATTATATATTTTGACATTTAAATTGGTCACGTCAAATTATAAAAAATAATTTTAAAATTTAAATATAATAACTAATTTTCAAATAATTGGGAAGCAATTATTGAATTTAGTTGTTTTCGTTTTTGATAGCTTATTGTGATACTATGACCTTATTGATTATTTGACCTACTGGTTTGGAATTATTTATTCATAAACTTGAAAAAATGACCAAACTATACTAATTACAAAAATTTGTTACCTTATTTAATGTTTTTTTTTTGTAATGATTCTGGAAAATTTTATGAATGAAACTTTTAAAAGTTACTTGCTTGTATATTTTTTCCAGCCATCGTTTTGTTTATCCTATAAATTTTATTGCAACAGAAAGATTTTAAAGATTTAAAATATTTTTTCACTTATTTTCTCAACACTGAGGGAAAAATTTTGACTCGAGTATTCTAAAATTCATTCAAAAATATACCAATACGTGGCCGAAATAGACATGTTTTCTCAACACTGACGCACAAAAAATTTATACAGCCCTTGTCCATAAATAAAAAATACCCCAAATTGCAGTTTATCTTCAATTGTTTATTTTTCTAGCCACGGGTCCAAATATACTATTGCTTGATAATTGAAGCAAAACTTATATTATACCATTATAAAATCATTATTTTTTTTGTATGAATGGTTAAATCGTGAAATTTTATCATGATTTGCATACTTTTTTAAAGTTTTAATTAAGTTTTGGCCAAATAGCAGCAAGGCAATATTTTTATTAACCGCTTAATGCCTGCTTAGCCGTTTGCCGCAGGCGTGCCAAAACGTGCCATTTAAATTTTTTCAGATTAAAATTTCATAAACAATTGAAAGTAATAATGGTTTTCGGACTAGAAACTTAAGAATATTTAGTTTTTTATATACAGAGGGTAGAATGATCAAAAACAAGATTTTTTACGCCATTTTTGAGTCAAAATGTGCCAATTCTTCAGATTTCTGAAACTTATTTGTATTTTTGGCTAAAAATTTAAATCTTGGGGATTTTGAAATTACTAGCTACAAATATGATGCTAAAAAAATCATAAAATTTAATCTTAGGTTAGGAAGTCATATAAACTAATAGAAGCAGAAATTTATTTTTTTGATGCTATTTTTTAGTCCACAACTAAATACCAGGGGGTTTTTTTCATCACTGACTTTAAATTCAAACATAACCAGTGGCGAAAACTCCTAGTTATTTTGTTTAATTATGATTTGGGTATAGTTCTCCAAACTGTAATTTGTTATCCCTTACAATTCTTATTTTTGCCTCTAAATTAAAAATTTATGATTTATAACTTAAAAAATTGCTGGATATAAATGTTGAGGTTTTTTTCTTAATGATTCTACCCTGTAGACCTTTTTTGAAAAATTGAACATTAAAAATGACCTAAAAACTAAATAATTCATAAAATTCTAGTTAGGAAACCATTATTTTTTTAAACTTTCAATTTTTTATAAAAATTTAATCCAAGAAAATTTAAGTTGTTAAGTAGCACCCTTTGGCCGTACCGGAGGTAATAAGTTAAATATTCAAGCAAATGCTTGAAACTGCATTTTAACAGCGTATTTTTTGAAAAATGAAAAAATTTCAGAAATCAATACCAGAAAAATCCGTCTCTAAAAGAATCCTACAATCGCATACTTTGAAAGTGCTTTTAGTGCTTAGAGTATTATCTGCTAAAAGTAAAATGAATGTAAAAAAATTGATTATAAATTTTTTACACACATAAATAAAAACAGCTCGCGGGAATCATCAAGATTAATGGAAAATTTATATGATATTATATAAAACGTAATAAATAATACACGTGTAAATTATATCCGGTATATAAAATAATTTTATTCCTCCCGCATATTATAAATGACGTTTTCACTTCTAAAAATTTTTTTTTTATTCATATCAAACTGATATATGATTAATTTTTAAATTACATGTACAATAATTTCACCTGAATTTAACTGACATGTTTTAAGAGATGTATTTTAATGATAAAAAAAATGACCATTTTTAATAATTGAATATTTATATAAGTTTTTCTAATTATTTTGTAATTTTATTAATTTACAAGTCCCCTACCGAGATATTCATTTTTTTATTAGAATTTCGTAATTTACAAAAAAAATTGTATTAAATTTTATGTATACGTATTTTAATTTTCTAATTTCTTTTTTACAATGTACCTATAAAATAAAATAACCCTATTAAAAAGTAAAGTAATTTTGTAAAAGCAGCTGACATAGGAAAAAAATTTACTTATTTTAAAGGGTAGCATAATAAAAAAAATTGGACATTTCGATGTATTTAAGTGATAGTATAATATAAGTTTTTTTTAACCCCTTTTTTTTAATGTGTATTATAAAGACCGCTGATTGAATATTCATAAAATATGTAATATTTTACGCTAGAAAAATTTTTATTATTATAATTAGGTACTAAAATATACTTAATCTTCGTGTAATGTATCAAAATTTTTTATTGTTGATTCAATTAAGTGTATTTTAATACTCTATTTTTTTATAATTGGATTGTGTGGTTTAATCTTTTTTTTAAAAAGTCCATTGTGTTATTAAAAAAAGTGACTTCTTTTTACATTAATATTTATGATTTTAGTTGTAAGTTTCATAGTTAAATATTTTTAAATAAAAATACTTTGCATAAAAAAGGCTAATCTTCTTGAATAATTTCCTTGATTTAACTGACCTTATAACCATATAATCGTAGTTTATCAAAATGAGCTTTTAATTTTTTTTAAATATTATATTTAAAGTTTATAATATAGAAAATGTTATATAACGGAGTTCAAATGTAAACAATCAGAATTAGTCGTAAAAGAAAAGTTTTAAGATATAATAATAAGCATTTAATAAATTATAATATTTTTATTATCACAAATTTATTCATTATATTTATACTAATCAAAAGTCATTTCTCTTTCGAGAAAATACTTTTAGCATTTTAAAATCAACTTTTGATAACTTGATTATGAATATACTTTTGTCTTTGTATTTAGACAGTTTCGCTTATAAATGATCAATGTTACTGAATTTCTACTGAGTTAATAATGAAAATTTTTAAAACTCATCTATTATATAGGTATTTGCTTAGAAATATCAAAATTTTAAAAATTACTTTTGATTTTAATTTTTAGGCTTACTTATAGTATTAGAATTGTTTTTAAAAATATTTCCTATTGTATTCTGTAATAATTTATATCTATTTTTATATATAATTAGCTCTAAAATTTATAAAGAAATAGCCATAACTTATTACAGAATGAGTTAAGCGAAAAACTTCTTATGGACCCTCCCTCTAAAAAATGAATGCTCTTCAACATGATCCTAGCAGAATTTTGATAAAAACTGCCCAGATCTAGAATCCTAGGCATTTATGACTAAAACTTTAACATGTAACATGTTACATGTTGTATATGTTTAAAGAAACAAACTTTTTTAATTTATTGTTTCGATTTCTAGAACCAAATTGTGCAAAGCATCGACTCTATAGTAGAGAAATTATTATTTTAAGTAAATATACTTAAAATATCTTATTTTCAAAATATGTAATCCAGAGACTGAAGAGCCTCCTTAATGAAAAAATGATACTAAATAATATATCTTTTAAAAAGTAAATTCAATACTTCAGCTCTCAGTACATTAAAAAAATATAAAATACAATTTCAAAATTCAAATTATTATTAATAACAATTTTTTGATATAAATTGCAATTTATTCATATTACTCACTTCTCTTTTTTTTTCATAATTTATTACCAGAAATTATAATATCGAAATTATTTGTTTTTCTAAAAAACAAAATCAGTATAAAATACATTCATCTTATAATGCATGAAACATATGAGAAAAATAAAAGTTTTTATACACTAAAAGCACATGTTTCAATTATTTTTGACTTGAATGCAGAGTACACCGATTATATATTACATTTTTTTTTACTTTCTTTTTTTTAGTCTTTTTTTTTTGTTAAGTTATTATTAAAATGATTATAAGTTTGTTTTTATTATTTTCATGTAATATGTTATACATTATTACAGTAAATGTGCAAAAAATTATTTCTTTTTTTTTTTTAATGATAGAATAAGTAATATTAATTACAAAATTTTAATTTTTTATTACTGTAAAAAATAAAATTTTCATTTTCTTTGAATTCTATGACCTAACAATAACCAAAAAAAGATTAACTCAAAAAAATAATTTAATACCAAAAAAGGTACCCAAATTTTAAATCCTGTCAACTTAAAGAAAAAAACGGTAGCATTATATATCAGCGTGGGGCCATTTCTTGCAAAAAAAACCATCTAAAAAAAAAAGTATAAATAAATTTCAACCGACCTACTTCACCCAAAAAAAAAAATATTATAATGTATAAAAATTCAGAAGTTAAAGTAGGTGTTGGATATAAATAATAGTTTGAAAAGAGAGAGTCCCTTTAAGGAGAGTTCGTGAGCCTCTGTATTACAAAAGGGATTACAACTTTTTATATATATTAAAGAGTTAAAAGGCGATGGTATATCGCTATATTTATGTGTGTAGAAAAAGAAAGAAACATAAAGAAAATAAGAAAAAAAAACGAAGATAATAATAAAATAAAAAGAAGAAACATAACGTCGTCAATCACGGTCCAGTTTGCCTTTATTTACTATAGAAGTATGGTTGTATTCGTGTGTTACCAATACACGCACGTATCTATGGTTCTGCAACTGCCATACGCTTATTCTTTTCTTTTTTTTTTCTTTTTGTACCTTAGCTTGGACTTTACTTTTTAAACTTTTGGTTCTAAAAATCATGAGTTACTTAAAAACGAAAGATCAGGAAGTTTATTGGACTTGAAAGGGTTTATTGATCAGGGTTCATATTTTGATCCCCCACGGTCCAATAAGTTGGTAATACCACTAAAAATGGTAATTTTTGCTATTATTGTTAGATCTTATTATATTGGTAACTGGATATTTTGGAACCAATTATTTTTCAAAAAGAGCCCAAGCTAATATATGCACTCCTCCTCTTTTCTCGATTCCACCTTCTTTTTTCTGTGCTTTAATTTAAGAAAGGCCTCTTCTTCTCTGTATGTATATACGTGTAGCTTGCGTTAAGGAAATAAAACAAGAAAAAAGGGAGAGAGAAAAAAGAGAAAAGTGATGGGGTGTCGTTGACCCCGCGGCAGCAACAACGACAAACATTTATATACGACGATGCAATACAATATAATATCGTGCTAAGCTATATACTACTTGAGATTTGGAGGAGAGTTAACCTGATGATGATGATGAGAAGGGAAGAAAAATATAAGGAATATGAGAAGCCCCCTTACTTATAATATAAAATCTCAAGTCCTTTTTGGATATGGATCATTAACCGGGCCAAATCGCGAAAAATATCAGAGTGCTAAGAGGGAATCAAGAAGATTGAGCTACTGTATTACACCAAGACTTCTTATTTTATATTCCTTTTCACACAAACACACACACACTCGCACATAATGAGACTCTTAAAGAAATTTTTTACGCACATTTTTTTTTTCTTTTAATTTAATTTAATGATTCAATATAATACTGTAGTTATGAAACTTATTAATAAATAAAATAAATTTGAATTAAAAAAAAAAAATTATAATTATTATTTCTATAAACAAGAAAACTTTCAAATTACAAAGTGTGTGTAGTAATTATTATAAGGCGGGAAATCTGGTCGTATGTTCACCAAAATCATTAAAACATAACCGCGTCAATGTTAATACGTGAAACCTCACCTAACAACGATGATTATTATCAAAATGTGCACTGTATAGCCGCATGAAAAACCACTGATACTTCAATTTATATAAATTATTTTATGATTAATAAATATATGTATACTGTACCTGCGTTAATTATATTCTGAAATATCTACTATGTAAAAGACAATTTCAAAATTTTGTAATATTTGTAAAATTTGATACAATTTTTTTTTGCTGTTAAATTTGTCTGCTCTATATTATGAAATATCTTGACTAATTAGGTTTTTCTATTAAAGATATAATTTTATGATATTTTAAAAGTGTTGGTATTAATGGGTTTTATATATGAAATATTATTTAAAAATTTAAATCAAAATTTTTTATATGCTTTATAATATGTAAATATTTCATAATGTATATGAGTAATTCTTAGTGAAACTGACCTAAAGGGAAGGTGAAAGTTTACGAACTGAATAGCATCAGTTTGGTTGGTCATTTTTAGGGTTCTGAGCCAATTATTTCTAAATGCCAACAGTTTTTCGATTTTGAATCATTTTGATATTTGCAGATATTTACGTAGCAAGTAAGCATATGGTGCTAAGTACTGTTAAATGGATCTAATAGTTTTAAATGGAGTAATATGGATCCAACCCAGTGGATCATACGTATTTTAGATCACTAAAAACGATTTTGAAGGTTTCTTTTATTTTTTGACGACCAGTTTTGAGTAGTTAACGCTATATTGTCAAAAATAACCAAAAACATAATTTTATGAAAAATATTGGTGACTGAACCTAATTTTGGTATACCTCTTAGATTTCCAAGGACGCTGATGAGGATTCTGAAATCAGATTTTTTAAATTCAAAATGACAGAGTGGATTGGTTACCTACCCTTGCCATTTTCCTCTTTGCATATTACTAAGCTGGGATACTTTGAGCTGGTCATCCTCTTGAATCGTCAATCCTCTTGGTTCTACTCTCAAATGCATATTTATATTTTTATTTTGCATGCTTTTTGTTTAATAAATATTTTTATAATATAATTACTTATTAAAAAATCATTGTAATAAAAAGTGAATTCTTATAAAATATTAGTATAAAATATTTAACAAATTGTCTTTTGATTTATTATTTAACTCTAAATTAAATTAAAATGATACTTTATATAATCTATAGAAATCATTTTACTTGCGAGAAAAATTTATCCCAAAATTGTGATAAAAATGTCATTAATTTATCCAAATGGTTAAGTTGATCACGAGCGAATAGACAAAAATCTGTTTACACTTACAGATAGTAAGTATTTAAAGGTATGTTGTTCTAAAAAAATTTACCATTTATCAGTATAAATGGATCTTTATCAACTTTCTCTAGGTTAACTTAATTAATTTGAGCAAGTTAATATAATAATCCCACAGCCAAAACTGAGTGAAATCGCTCTCTGTATCAGATTAGTTGATAATAAAAGACTGCTATTTTTGCACTGTGCAATTTTAAAACATTTTAATTGTAAAAATTTTTCTAGCAAGTGATTTGAATCTTGATTTCAATATAATTATAAAAAAGTAAAATCAGCAATAAATTTAGGTACAAACTGTTTATTCAACTGTTACACTTAATGTTAGTAAAAATATTAGAGGTGACGCAATAAGAATTTTCACTAATTTATTCTATTTTTTGAAGCAATTTGTACTCTGATTAATAGTAATTTGTAAACCAGAACTAGTAGATATTGCATGTAATTTACGAATATTTTTACTATCTTTAAAAGTAATTTCTACTCTACATTTATTAACAGTGTACCCTTGTAATTAAAACTACTTATTAAATATTTATTTTCCGAATCAAAAAAAAAAAATAAAAAATAAAAATGATAATAGTTTTAATTACACTCTATACATACAAAGAGCATTTATTATTATTACAATGAAAAGTTCAAAAGATCCATAATAATTATGGACATATATATTTTTACGCAGAAAATCGTATATACATAAATGTAATAATTAATAATTTAATAATTATTAATTTTAATTATACCTTTACCTACCTGCTATTAATATGCATTACATAATTACAGGTTGATAATTCTAATGATAATATATATAAAAAATATTTAAATTAATAGCTAGTAATACATTTTAAATAAAAATTTTTAAAAAATAACTTGTATATAAAGTAACATATGTCATTTAATTTAATAGTTTGTAATATCATAGATTTTATATTAAAAGATAATTAAAATAATTATTGTACATTTCTACATATTTATTACACAGATACATTTACATTGTTTAATATTGTTATTATATTAAATTATCAACTATATATGCTTTTTCCTCTATACACACACATAAATTTATCAGTTTTAAAAAAGAAATAGAAAAATAAAGTAAAAAAATTTAATCGAGCGGATGAATAAATCAAGTACTGTTTCATTGGAAAAAAAGGGTGAAGTAAGAAAAATAAAAAAGATACATAAAGGATTAAGTCTACTGTATTTATATAAACTTTTTTTTTTCCTAAAGATTGCTGGAGGCACGCGCTCGAATATATATATGATCACGAAATCACCTTGAACTCAATATGTGCATTTATAATATTTATATTTCTGTCTATGGTTATTGTAACTTTGTTTTACTTAACTTGAAGTTCAGGAGGACATAAACTAGATTTTTATTTTGCCCTTTTTTTTATGTTTTATTCTTCCTGTGGCGTCGAATAATAAAAAGAAATGCATAAATATAAAGTCAAAGCAGAGTAGTATTGTAAGATAAAAATCCTATGCTATCTTGAATTGATTTTTATGTATTTTAGTTGTAAATTAAATTTTTTTTTTTGGATCTTTCTTATCTATTATTTTATTACAAGAGGATTTTTGTAAGGTACGGTTTTGTTTGTCTGGGACGTTTTTTTTTTAATATTGTTTTTGAGACATAATTTCTTTAATCTAGTTAATAAAATAAAAGTTAGAAGTAACCTGTGGAGCTTAATTTAACGATTTGTATTCGGTTTGGAGCTAATAAATTTAGGGTTTAAAATTAAGTAAAATATATTTTTAATAATAAAAATCCCTTTTGTATTTCATATTAAATATGCAAATATTTTAAAAAATTTATATTTCTTGCTTCATTTGGTAAACATTGTCGCAAGTATTCTATTAAATCTTTTACAATATTATACAATTTTTCTTTGAAAATTTCAGTATTATTTAGTCTTGTAAAATTCTAGAATTTTTTTAAAACGTTTTTTCATCATAGTCCAGAACTATCTATGTTATATGTGTAAGAAAGGCTACTTATTTGAAATAGGTAAGTTTTTCGAAAGGCTAATTTGAAATTTTTAGGTCCCGATCGATTTTGAAGGTTATTTGGACATATTTAGTAAGAAACTTTTTTTGTCTTCAAAATGATATGTTTTTGAAACCATAGGACCTAAATATTCTTATTTAGCAACCTCAAAAATACATTATTTGTCATTTTAAATACTATTAGTTAAGTTTCTTAAGTATAATATCCAAATAACCTTCCAAATCGATCAAAAATACATTTTTTGTTATTAGGGCTATTTGTTATTTGGGGTCAGAACCTAAAAATTTGAAATCAGCACATCGAAAAACTTATCTATCCCATATAAGTAGCCATGTACAAACTTCATAAAAAAGGGCATACGTCTGACAATCTTACATATACGCCTTCTGGATTATTAGAGAAATAACCAAAATTTACCTCAGAAAATATTATACAAGATAAAATGCAAAGTAATTAATAACTTTACTTTAAAAATGCTGAGTATTTTCTTGTCATCTTGTAGACGGTTAACTTCTTCCAAATAAATTAGTTTATTTTCTACATTATTTTGCGCAAGTGATATTTGAACTTCTTCGGAATAAATTTTAAATAATTCTATTTATTTTTCTTTGAAAAAATTCGATCATAATTATTGTAAATGAATTTCACAAATTAATATCATAATTTTGATACGTTACTAATTGAAAGTCAACAAGATGTCAGTGATTTTATTCTTGCCTCGATTCTTGCCAAACATTAAATTTTTGTTATGAAAATCGCGTTAGCAGAAAACATTTAATTCTTCGCATTTATTAACCATATTAACCATACACTGCCAGTTTAAGAATATGGGAATTCAAACTGAAAAAATCCGGAAATATTCCGCTTATGGTTAACAGAAATCCATTTGTGGATAGTGAAATTCCGCTTTTGGCAAGCGAATTTTTGTTCATGCTCAATTAATTATTATTATGGGTTGATTTTTTTATTTCTTTTTTATGGGTTTTGAAAATTTTCTTGGCAGTAAAGGAAAGTTTTCTCACTTTCTTTTTTTAATATAGAATATTTTGGCATAAGAACTTTTTAAATTTAATAAAAAATAAGGCCGTATGCTTTTGGACAAAATTTTCGACTATTTGAAATTTGGTCCAACAACGCATGGCCTTATTTTTTGTTAAATTTAAAAAGTTTTTATCCCAAAATGTTCTATATTAAATAAGAAAAGTGAGAAAACTTTCCCCTGATCCCCAAAAAATTTTCAAAACTCATAAAAATAAAAAATAAATAACACTTTTTTTTTCAAAACAAAATAGCGTACACACAGTACGCTTAAATGTAAAGACAATTTAAAAAAAAAATTTTGTATTGTACGCATATTCTAAATGAGCGTTATTTTTTTTTTAATTATCTTTATAATTAAGATCTTCTTCTTTTCTGGCTATGACACAATGTGTCTTCTGGCCTTTACGCGGTGAAGATATTTAAGGTCATTTGCAATCATTTGAGCATAAAAAAAATTCTGATAATCATTATCAGAATTCCACTATCCGCGAGCGGATTTTTTTCTTCAGTGTACAATTATAAAAGATAATTCATACTTAGCAGAAGCAGTACTTTTAAGAAACTTCTAGGCATGTTGTCATTCATACAATTAGTAACCTTTATCCTGAAAAAGTAAATATGTAAATATCCAAAAGTATAATATGGAGATTATTAAAAGACGTATTTAGTACAATTTATTTTACATCACTTCTTTTCAAAAAATTATGAATAAAATATAACCAACTAATTTCGTAGCTATTAATCCTTCAACGGAAAATTTTGCAGGTATAACGAAAGTAAATAGAAAAAACATAATATTCCTGCAAGATGGATTCAATATCTTAAATTTTTATTTAAATTATGGTTTTTTTTATCAATAATTTTTACGATAATTACGATATGAATGAAAGTTTTATAATTAAAAATTTTTATTAATTTGCAAATATTAGAAAGACTTAAATAAACTACAAAAGTCATTTTACTTTCGAGAAAAATTAATTATTACATAAATAGATTAACAATATTTTGTTTGTTTTTGTTTTAATTTTTTTTTAGGCTTGTTTTTTTGTCCCCAAAAACTTATACTGGAGCAAATCTGGAGTAGTCCTAACAAGAACGCGCTTTTTTTATGGTGATAATCTAAAAATCAATTAGTTTTATTCTCGGTTTTAATTCGGTTTTAATGAAATAAAATGATTGAAATTAAAAGTTTTTGTCATGTTGAGTTTAATATATTTTTTTTAAAATAAATTAATAATAATTTATTAATAAATAGAAAAAATTTAATCAAAATCTAATAAAAATATAACTTAGCCTAATAAAATTTTTGAAATAGGTACGCGTTTTTCTGCTCTAATTTTATTCCAGTCTGCTCTTTTGTGACAAAAAAAACAGACCTGTGTCCTAAAAGAAAATATGTAATTTTATATCCAAAATAAAAGAATGTATTTGAATTTGAACTCGAATTTGAATAAACTTAAAATATTATTATTTTTTAAAGTAACTTTACTCTTTATTTTATAAAAGTTCGCCTTAAGTACTTTGAGATAAGAGTCTCAAAAATAAGTTGACAATTATCTCTGAACTCATTGCATGAAGGTCACGTATTTATTTTTTTTTTCCTCTCAAAAATATATAACAACGAAATAACCACCGAATTTAGCATGCATAAATAAAAAAATAATAAAATAAAAATAAAAAATTTGAAGATAATAATAAAAATATTGCACCTGACGCTCATATCATAAAATTTTACAGTATTAGGTATCACCTACAAATAATACGAGATATTATTATAGAAAAATATAAATAATAAACAAATATTATACTATATGTTTTTAAAAATTATATGCAAAGAAAAAATACCGTTAATCACATTGGACTGATCCTCATTTATGTTAAACTTATATTAACAACGGTCAAGTACTTGTATACATATTTTTATTTATGATATATAAGTAGTTTATATAGTAAATGTAATAAATAAGCAATAATAACGATGAGTGAATTAAAATAACACTACCGAGACTTAATAGATTTTTCATGATTATCCCTTTTTTTTTAATTGGTTATATTGCCTCTAGTCGACACGCTGGTATATGGACGATTAATAAAGTCTGATTATATGAAAAATCTGGTTTTTTAATATGTCAGGCGATTATCTGCATATATATTAAAAATATATGTTTATTATATTGAAGTATTTTTAATTTAAATAATGTATGTTACTGTAAATTTTGAGGTAAATTTTACAAAAAAATAATCAAAAAAAAAATTTATTAAGTGCTAATTAATTTGGACATTAATTAAAAAAGTTCAATTATTTAAAAGATCGGTAAATAGTATTTCTACAAATATTCAATTTATCTATTAGAAAAAACTTAATTAGTTTTATTAACAAAATTTAGAATTTTTTCAGTTATGACTCTGCCTCGGATCGTTCTCGAGTTCCTCTTTTTCAGTTTTTGCCTTAATTTTTAAAATAAAATTTTAAAGAAAATTTATTATTAATTTTTATTTCAATTCATCATTAATTAATTAATTTAAATAACTAAACATATAAATTCAGATAAATAAATATATTTACAATATTTTAATTCTCGAAAGAGAAATGAATTTGGCTTCTATATAAGAAACTCTGACATTATAAGGGTTAATTCGTACTCTTTGTAATTATAGTAATATTAAATGACTAAGTATTGAATATTCTCACTATATTAACTCTTAAAAATTAAACGGTTTTAAAAAAATTTTTGATAATGTCAAGTATAGTTAACATTTTATGATTTTAATATGAAATATGTTTAAAAGGAAGGGTACCCCAGAAGTCCTCAAAATCGAAGGAAAGAAGGGGCAAATTAGACTTGAATAATTTTAATTTAAGGTATTTTAGAATGTTTGTAACATTCAGTGAAGATAAAGATCTCTCGCACGAGTTGTTGAAATAAAAAGCTATTAATTTAATAAACTATATTATTATTAGAATTATTATTTATTTCCAAAAAATGTAAAATGATAAGAAACATCCTACAGAAGGTCCGAGACCTGTACTAGGTGGAAGTTTTGAAAATCGTATAAAATTATTTTCAATTATAATTTATAGAATTATATCTATTTAATGAAATAAAAAATTGAGATCAGTCTGTAGAATCCACATTTTTAATTTTATTTTTGAGCTTTTTTTATTTATATCTAATATATTTAAGGCATTTGGTAGTTTTTTATAAGTTTTAATAGCAAAATTTATATGATTTTTTTTATTATATTACTTTTATATGCCAAAAAATTAAATTTAAAGCATTAATTTAAAAGCGATTTAAAATATTTGGTCAATTTTCTCAAAAATTGGTCAATTTTTTGGTCATAAATATTGGCAGGGATAAATGGGGTTAAATCCGGTTAAAATTTCAATTTTCGTGATCCCACAAACCCCTAGAAACAGTTTTTAAGCCAAAAAACTAAATTTAAAGCAATAATTTAAAAGCGATTCAAAGTATTTAAAGTATTTAAATCGCTTTTTGAATTGTTAATTTTTTAAATCGCGTCGTCAGCCCCTCGGTTATGACTCTGCCTCGGATCGAGCTTGGATTACTCTTTTTCAGTTTTTGCCTTAATTTTTAAAATAAAATTTTATAGAAAATTTATTATTAATTTTTATTTCAATTCATCATTAATTAATTAATTTAAATAAATAAACGTATAAATTCAGATAAATAAATATTTATTTACAATTTATTAATTCTCGAAAGAGAAATGAATTTTGGCTTCTATATAACAAGCATGACATTCCAATAGTTTATTCGTACTCTTTGTATTTATAGTAATTGTAAATGGCTAAATATTGAATATTCTCACTACATTAACTCTTAAAAATCAATTCATTTTGATGTTCGTAGGTTCTTGAAGTGTTTTTTTTTTATAATTTACTTTTTTGAATTTTTAAATTTCAAATTTTTGTTGCGTAAGAATCAAATTATAGTATCGTTACTATCTTCACGTGACGATATTAAGCATCATTAGTTGTTAAAAAATCGACATTCTGAAGTATAGAAACTAAAGGGCCCCGCACAAAAGGATTGGAAATGGAGTTTCGGTCGAATTGGCTGAATTTTTGATATGTTGTAGGTTTCATCATTCTGAACAAAAGTCTCAATGGGTACAAAGCTCAAAAGTCCCAACTTTGGCTGCTACGTAGCTTGAAAGCTCCAAAGCTCCATCATAACAAAGTTGCTTAAAAACCTTTTTTCTTTTATTTTTAAAGTATATCTTTATGTTTTTGAGGTCGCTGATTTCGAATCCGATGTCACATTAACGAAATTGTCAGTTGGCAGCTGTCAATTAGCTGTCAAGACTCTAAAATATCGTAAAAAACTTTAAAGTTTAGCTGAGTTTAGCCTATATACGTTATTGAGGTCACTGACTTTGAATTCGATGTCAGATTTATTATATTGTCAATTGACAGCTGTCAATCAGCTGTCAAAAATATAAAATATTGTAAATAACTTTAAAGTTTAGGTGGAATATGCGTCTTTAAGGTCACTGATTTCGAATCGGATGTCAGACTGAGGATATTATCGGTTGACAGCTGTCAATTAGCTGTCAAAACTCTAAAATATCGTTAAAAACTTTAAAATATTACTAGGACTCACGTTTTTAAGGTCGCTGACTTCCAATTCGATGTCAATTTATGATATTGTTAATTGACAGCTGTCAAGTGACAATCTCGTAAATCCAACACCGGATTCAAAATCAGCGACCTCAAAAATGTAAATCCTAGTAATATTTTGAAGTTTTTAACGATATTTTAGAGTTTTGACAGCTAATTGACAGCTGTCAACCGATAATATCCTCAGTCTGACATCCGATTCGAAATCAGTGACCTTAAAGACGCATATTCCACCTAAACTTTAAAGTTATTTACAATATTTTATATTTTTGACAGCTAATTGACAGCTGCCAATTGACAATTTCGTTAATCTGACATCGGATTCGAAATCAGCGACCTCAAAAACATAAAGATATACTTTAAAAATAAAAGAAAAAAGGTTTTTAAGCAACTTTGTTATGATGGAGCTTTGGAGCTTTCAAGCTCCGTAGCAGCCAAAGTTGGGACTTTTGAGCTTTGTGCCCATTGAGACTTTTGTTCAGAATGATGAAACCTACAACATATCAAAAATTCAGCCAATTCGACCGAAACTCCATTTCCTATCCTTTTGTGCGGGGTCCTTTAGTTGATTGTAATAAATACATTTACAAAACTAGATCAAAGCAAATCCATGTTTAAAAAAGTTTTTAATAATGCCAAGTTGGTAACATTTTATGATTATAACATGGAATATGTTTAAAAGAAAAGGTACCCCAGAATACTTGAAAATCCAAGGGGGGGGGCGCAAATTAGACTTGAATAATTTTAATTTAGGAACTTTGATTTACAAGTTATTTTAGGAACTTAGAATGTATGTAATATTCAGTGAATATAAACATGGCTCATACGAGTTGTTAAAACATAAAGTATCAAATTAATAAACTAAATCAAATTATAATTTCCTCTGGGGCATTTTAAAGCATTTTATCTCCAAAAAGAAATAAAAAAATTTTTCTATCCGATAGAGTTAGATTATTAGAGTTTATCTAGACTATTAGATTTTATTTTTCTATTAAAAATATCGATATTTTTAAATATCAATAAATTTCGCTCATCACTAAAACATTAAAAATTTTAAAATCAAGCAAAGCTTTCTATATGTTGATTAAAGTTTTATAAAATGATTGAGCAGATGAAGCATGTGTTAATTAAAAAAAAAAAACTTACAACTGGTTTTTGAACTCACAAACAACGAATATGGAAAATGTTTAAATTTATATTTTGAACCTTAAAGTCTTTATAATTTAAGTCCTTAAGCCCAACAAAAATAATTTTAAGCTCCTTTATACTCCTTAATTAAAATTATTCGAATTATTCCCCCCCTGCCTATAAACATGTTCCATGTTAAAAAAAATTAAAATTTTGTGAATATGTCTACCTCACAAAATCAAGAGTATATTAATTTATTATACCTGCCTAAAGTAACTAGTAATTATCATCAATAAGATTAGTATATTTTTGTCTTAGAAAATATAAACAAGGAAATAAAATGTTATTTATGTATTACATTTGTATAATTTGCATCATTAAAGTGTTAGTATACCTAAGTACTTACACGCATAAAAAAATATGCAAGTAAATCCAGTTGCTTGCTGTTTACTGATGTACAGACAACTCTTCTTTTTTTTTTCGAAGAGGGAGTACAAATATATAATAAAAGAAATCAAAAAGAAAAAAAAAAGAAGCATATTTACTTGCATATACAAATGCATATACCTTCTCCTTTACTGTCATTTCTCGTTGTTGTTGTTGTTGTTGTTGTCATGCTTGGTACAGTAGCCCAGAGCAAAAGATTGAGCCAGTTTTATACGTTGATGCTACGCACTAATAACATGCTACGTCATTTTTTATGTATATAAATATATAATTTTAAAAGAGCTACTGTACATAATGTTCGTTGCTTGGCTTAAAAAAAAAGAAAAAAAAAACGGGAGCTGAAGTACACATACATATAATATGAAAATTTGTATATTGTGGTATTAAGAGAAAGATTTTTTTTTTAGCATATGATAATGTATATTACGCGTACGAGAAGAATTAGCATTATTATTATTATTATTTTTTATTTCGCATCAAAGAGATGAATATTGCGACTTTTTATGGTATTATTATTATTTTTTTTTTTTTTATACAAATTTAAATAACGTCGTTTTAACTTCCGTATAAAAAAATATCAGGTGTTTTATTCATGTAATGCGAATAAATATACATAATAAGAGTTGAAAAGATTTAAAAACAATTTTTTTTTTATCAATTTAGTAATAAGTTCAGAAAGGCTTTTTATTTCATGTACAGAGTAATATATTCAGAATCGGCTCTAAGAATTATCTTTACTTGTGATTATTTCCAATGCTTTTTTCCACAAAAAAAAAGAATGAAAAACTACTAGGGTAAAAAGATGTATTCAAAATACAAAAGGATTTTGTGGATCCAAAAAAAGCCCAAAAAAGTTTTGAACGCAACAAACCAATTTAGAATTTAAAAATACATTAAAAATTCTAAAAATGAATTAATAATTTTTCATTTTTCGAGCTAAAAAATTTTTTTTCTCTATTTTTTAAAATTTTCTTAATTTAACTTAACTTTTTTAATTATTCTCAAATTTTAACATGAATTTTCATTTGAAGAATCGCAATATATTAATGTAATATATTTTTAAATTTTAATTTTAATTATGATTTTTAATATTCAACAACATAAAAAACATTTGAGTTATCAAAATTTTTTTATAATGAATTAAATTTTTTTTATATGGACAGTTTTCTTCAAACTATAGATATAGTTTATATATGCACTGTGAAAAGTAACTTTCTTATATTAACAAAAAAATTAGAACATTTTCGAAAAATTAGTAAATTTTCAAAAAAATTTGTAAATATTCGAAAAAAGTCGTATATTTACTAAATTTAGTATATTCTCGAAAAATTTGAGAATTCTCGTTTTTTTTTGTGAATTTGCAAGAAAAATTGATAATTTGCAATTTTTTTTCGAAAATTTACAAAAAATAGTTGTAAATTTACAAAAAATAGTTGAGAATTTACAACTTTTTTCGAAAATTCACAAAAAAAAATCAATAATTTCAGAATTTTTCGTTAATATACTAAATTTAGTAAATTTACGATTTTTTTCGAAAATTTACTAATTTTTCGAAAAAATTGTATTTTTTTTGTAAATCTAAGAAAGTTACTTTTTACAGTGTGGTTAAATATTATATAACCAGATTTTAAAAACAAAAAAAAAATTGCTAAAATTATTTTTTTGTTTCAATTTAGATGCACAAAAATTAAGGTATTTAAAAATTTTTTTAAATTTCATTAATTTTTGATGTATTTTGATATGCGTTTGATAACACACACCTAGCTTGAACGAGCGAAAAGTCAAAAAAAAATGACGACAAAAACTGATACTACAAAGTTTTCGGAAATAGTTTGTTATTTTCATATTTCCATAGCAGTAAGCTGGAGCTGCTCGTCTAAAAAATTTTTAGTCAATTTTGTGGGTGACTGAGAGATCAAAATCCGAAAATTTGATTTTTAACAATAAATCTTTTATTAAATTTAAAGAAATAGATGAAAAATTTGGATTGCCAGGGAAAAACAACTCCAGAGGAAAAAAAAAACTTTTCTTTTTACGATTTATTTTAGCCAAGTTCGACAATTTAAGATTTTGCCCAAATTCGTCTTAAAAAGATTGAAATTTTATTGAAAAAAGCCTGTTTCTGAACTTTAAACATGCATTACTCGCTTGGTTTTCATCGTAAAATAATAATTTTTTTTAATTTTTGAAAAAAATCATTTTTATTGACCAAATTTCAATTTTTAGGTCAAAAACTGTGTTAAGTAAATCTTGCTACTTACAGTTTTCAAAGGCTGTTGACCTAAAAATTAAAATTTGGTACATGAAAATTATTTTTTTCTTGAAGAAATGAATTGCCAGGGAAAAATTAATCGATTTAAAAAAAAAATTATTATTTTACGATGAAAACCAAGCGAGTAATGCATGTTTAAAGTTCAGAAACAGGTATTTTCCAATATAGAACTTCATCTTTTTTAAGAAAAATTTGAGCAAAATCTTAAATTGACGGTAACTTGGCAAAAATTCATCGTAAAAAGAAAAGTTTTTTTTTCTTCTGGGGTGGTTTTTCCCTGGCAAACTAAATTTTTCATCTATTTCTTAAAATTTAATAAAGATTTATTGTTAAAAATCAAATTTTCGGATTTTGATCTCTCAGTCACCCACAAAATTGACTAAAAATTTTTTAGACGAGCAGCTCCAACTTACTGCTATGGAAATATGAAAATAACAAACTATTTCCGAAAACTTTGTTGTATCAGATTTTGTCGTCATTTTTTTTCGACTTTTCGCTCGTTCAAGCTAGGTGTGAACAGTAATAAGACTCTTACCTAAAATTTAAACTTCTTATTATGTTATATAATTTATAGTATTTACAATTCATAGTATTTAAATTGGACTTTAATTAATAAGCTTAGATTTTACTTTATATTATGTTTTTAAAAATTATAAAAATTTACATAATACGATTTAATATTATTATTTATTATTTACTTGTTACATAATTAAATATTAGTAGAAAAACAATTTATTTTTTTTTTTAAACAAATTATTAAATTTTCATGTTGTAATAGGTTTGTAAAAAGATTAAGCTTACCGTGAGCTTAATTTTGGGTAAGATTAGTCGTATAAGCTTACAAGCTAACTTAACCTAAAAAAATTTATGAATTTAACCTATTTTTCGAAAATTTTTTTTAATTGTTAAGTTTTTTTAGGTTAATTAAGCTTAGTTCGGTAAGCTTACCCAAAATTAAGCTTAGTGTAAGCTTAATCTTTTTACGTGGGTAGGTATATTGGCAATATTTTAACAACGAGTTGAAAATTATTAAAAGGAAAATGGCTAATTAGTCTGTTTTCAATATTGATAAATATTCCCATAAATAAATTTTAGTAATAACACACATATAAATCTTGAAAACATAAGATTAACTATTTAAGAGTCAATGTATTCATTTTTGAAAGAAAACGTTTTTGAAACATGATTTATCCTGATTCGATGTATAGTGTTCAAAAGCTTGGATTATGTGAGTAATAAAGATTCAATACGTACTTAAAAACAGTAAATGTTATGCAATACGAATTTGTACTTGAATAAACAAATTCAATTTAAACGTTTCTTTATTGTCCATTAAATAACAGCTGATGATGCTTTGTATTATTGCAAATTTCAAAAACGTATTGTACAACTTTTTTTAAAAAAAATAAAGCTATTATTTAAATAGTCCAAACATAAATTACGCTTTATTCTCAAGTTTTCTTTTAAATACAAGAAAAGGAAATTGTGAAATTCTTAGACATCAGGATATTTCTGTGATTTTAACAATTAAAACTATTTAATAGATTTGTGAAGTATTAATTCTGTATTAATTAAAAAATATTTACTGTATGAATTAATGCTACAAACATTCACGTACTCGAGATAAAAATAGCGAACCAATGAAATCTATTTTCTTTGTTTATTAATTTTATTATAAACCATGTTTTGAAAATCATTTTTATACACACTACTTAAAAAATAAAAAATATAACATGTACGCAATAATTCGCACGTGACTAATCCAATATAATATAGAATAATATAAAAAAAGTGAGAAAATCAGTGCAAATATACAAATGTTTGTTAAAATATAATAATAATAATTGTATGTTAAAAAATATGTATTATTGTCGGTGTTTGTTTAAAAAATTTTTTTATTAACATCAAAATACCAATTTTATTACGTATTTTTATAAATTGTAGGTGTACTTATGAACATAAATAAAATAATAATAGATTGTTATTATTATTTTTTTATAAAAAAAGCTGCGTCATGTGAACACAGGTGTTCAATTATGGATCAAAAAGTTTAATAATATTATAAATATATATAGTTTATTATAATATAAGTAAAATATAGAGCTATATGTAAGTCAAATTACATGTATGAAATAATAGGATTTAAAATAAATGTCTTATAATGTAATTTTATTGTTTAATAAAAAGGCATAAAATGTAATATTAGATTTATTTTTAAGTTCTGCCAATTATTATTTAGTTTTACGCAATGTAAGTATAGTAAGTATACTTTTATTCAAAATTTCAAAATAAACTAAAATTCAATTAGTCAGAGATTTTTCCGGGGGTCATTCGATGATTCTATAGATGTATACTTGTAATAGATATTTTTTAAACAAGGGTCAAAATATTAGTTTTGACTTCGAATTCAGAGAGCATGCAAAAGTCGAACCCCGTATTTTGTCCCGTGATTTAAAATATAGTTTTACATATAACGGGCAAAAAAGCCGTCCTTCTAAGGTAGAAAATAGGACTTTTTGCCCTAAATATGTAAAATATATTTGTATTCTATCTTACTAAATTTGTATATTGTTGGTTACAGCGTTCACCATGTATACCTTCTGAAAAAATGAACCATACAAAATTTTTGACTATTATGATTCATATGTCATAGTTGTATAATTTCGAATTTGTGAATAGAGACGCAATCTAGAATTTTCAAATATTATAGACGTGCTTTATAGATATAATCTTATTAATAGAAACAATTCATCCATGCAAATAAAAGCCATGAAATACTGGGACAGATTTTGCTATACAAGCAGAGACGCTCATCTGCTTTCATGAAGTTCACTTCGTATAAAGTATTTATGAATAAAAATATACCTGTTATATCTAAATAACTCTGTATTTACTCTGTCTCTTAATTAAAGCTTATTTTATTTAAATTCATCAGCATAAACATTTTAACGCCCTTAATCGTTACTGGTTAACGTTTCTTGGGTTTTAAGCAGGTTTTAAGCCTAATCAACCGGGCATTGTGTTAGATAGGAAACTTACTGTTAACTAAAAAATCCATTGCAAGGACGATATCAGACTTTGAACCCTATAACGTGGCGATCGTGCTTCCAGAAAGAATCAATTAATAAATTTAAAGAATAGAAGAATTTTTATGTGTTAAGATAATATTTTTATTATAATTATTAGTATAAGAAGAAGAAAGAGGGGTGGTGGGGCTCCCTCCATCGCCCCGACCAGTGAGGACCTGGGTCCCAGCCACATGAGGACTTCTCGAGAGAGAATCCTCGGCCTGTATGTCCTCCCCTTGAAGAAAGGAAACTGAGAGAGAATTAGTGCCTTATGCAATTGCAAATTTTTGCACTTATCAGAAAATTATTAGTATATACATTTAACATATTTATATAGCCAGCTGAAATCATTTCATTTGCGAGAAAAAGTATATTTAATTTCTAATATTTTTTCTATACAGTTAGTCTTCAAAATAATAAAGACGGCAGTAATTTAAATGAGATTTTTGTCAAATCGTAGTTTAGCATCTATAAAGTAAACAATGAAATTTCAAATTAATCAATTTTATCAATCTTATTTATTTACTATGTTAGTTAACAGTGACTTTACTTTAAAATCCTCGATTTATATTTTACAAATAAATATCAATTATATATAATAAATCTGAAAATTCTAATGAATTATTTAAAATACAAACTTTTCTTCAAGAATAAATCAACGAATCAATTTGTTATCTATTCTTCATGAACATACGTTATATTATTAATATGTAATATTTTTATTATTTGTATTTCTAGAGTACTAAAAATTAATTTTAAATTAATAGATAGATATTATATTTTCAAATTGAAATAATTTGGCCCATTCTTTACTTTTCTGGTCACTAGCCGTCAACTAGCCGTAAATATACTAATTATTAATTTCAAATCCTTGTCCTTAAAAGGTTATATAAATTTTATAAAAATAATTTGTGACTTAAGCTTACTTTTTTTAAATATTTTTATTATTTTTAAAAATAATTTTTTGTCAATTACTAAAAATTAATAAACCATGAGATTCATGGATTACTGTTGATATGATAAGTGTAAGTATTTAAATTAGAAAATCCTGCAATTAAGCAAATGAGGATTAATACAAGATGAATACAAGAGATTAATATAAGTATTAAAAATAGAGATTAATGCAAGTATTAAAAATCCATAAGAAACGTGTAAAATATTTTATTGTATAAATTAGAAATTCCAAAATTAATTTTAAACGATTTATCAAAAAGGTAGAGTTAATCAGTCAGTTAAAATAAAAATGCAAGGCCTCGAAACAATACAATGAATAAATTAGTTAAATTTCAAGGTATATATAAGGTTTATGTTACTTGCTTAGTTTTAGATTACATTAATTTTGTACTTTACATATTTATATAGTCTTCTGACGTCATTTCATTTGCGGGAAAAATTATTTATTATTTATTATTTATTACGAGATTCAATTAAGTAAGAATAGCAAAAATATTTATCAAAATTTAAATTAAAACTAATATTTTTTTCAGATGAAATTTTTCCACAACCAGGTTTTTTTTTAAGCCCTTAGAAAGTTATGAAATTAATAGAAAACCTATAAAATAATTAATCTGATTGTATTTTGAATGCTATATTCTTAAAAGTTTAATTAACAAAATCTCATCAGCATACTTTACTTAATGTTTTAAAATCCTTAATTATTTTCAATTAAAAGTAATAATATTTGTACTAATTTTCAAATTATCTATAATTAAACATATGCTCATAAAAGAGTCATAAAACTGATTAATACAATAATTCCTAAGTTTATTTTAATTAAGAAAAAAAAAATAAATAAAACAGATAATAATAGATAAATAACGTTATTAATTTTATTTTTTTGCAATAATAAAATAATTTAAAAAATGAAAGAAAACCTGTCTTAACAATTACATTAAGTAAAAAATAAACAAGAAACAAATATAAGAAGAATGATACTTAACAAAAGAAACACTTGACCATCAAACTAAAAAAAGCAGCTGCTATGACCGATTGCGAAAAAATCTATATAAATATTATTGCATTGTATATAAAATAGAAAATACAACACGTGACATTTTAAAGGTAAAATATATAATATGTCTATAATATTATGAACTTTAAAACAAATCTCATAAATCCCTCGCGACTCATTACAGCAATGAACCGGTACCATACAATCTAATAAAAGAAACTCCCACCCTATTATTTTTTTCTATAGTTAATAGTTAATATATATAACAATACCGTTAAGGAAAATCTCATTTAGTATTTGTATATATATATATATTAAAAGTCGCGAATGTCGTTATATTATATTGCTGAGTCGACGGAAGAGAATTTTCTAAAGTGAACTATAGTTAGTAGTTTTCATTCAAGGACTTTTCTTTGACAATAAGACTTTATATACTGACATATTTGAGATAAATACAAACTATGCCTATTAAAAAGCCCTAAGGCTCTATAGCTTTTAAGCACGTATTGTTTTATATATAGATACTTGTTTTTTAAGTACAATGCTAATGATTCTAAAAAAATTGTTTAATATTTAATATTCTTATAAAATTTTTATTTCTTTACATCTCTAATAATAATAATTTTTAAAATGATTGAAATAAAACATTCAACTTCCTCATCAGTCAAAAATAACAATATATCTAAGATAAACTAGCAGTAGTAGCACTAAAAACTCATAAATATACTCCGTTATATCTATTTTCAATCACCATTATAAATTTATTTTATGCAATTTATTTTTTTCAATCTTTATTTTAATTTCGATATTTTAAAGATATAGGCTTTTGAACAGACGTTATTAAAACTTTATGTATGTGTGTGTATAGATTATTATTTTTTAATTTTCCATCTCGCTCTTTTTTTTCACTTAATTTATATTGCATGGAATACAATAATAAAAAAAAAAACTTTTGTTTATCATCCTTATCTTCTTCTCTACTGTTTTTCTTACTTGTTTCTTTCATTTTCTTTACACCTACCTTTCTCTGTATATTTGGAAGCCTTGGGCAAAAAAACAACACGAAACAAGGGTCAAAATCCTTAAAAAAAAAAAATTATAAGAATAGGAAGAAGAGGGTTTTAAAAGAAAAAAAAAAGGTGAAGCTACTGTAGATAGCTTATGTGCTGCCACCTTAGGATTGAAGACAAGTTACCCTGCAATAAAAACGTCTAAAGAATTATATATATTTCTTTAAAGCTTCTTCGCACGTGCTCCTCCCAATATTAAAACCTTCTCTTTTCACTGTTCTTGATTTTTCCAAGAGAGTTAAAAACTACTGTGTATTAAACATATAAAAAGAAAGCAATAAAAACTTGCATGTTAAAATCAAAGAATAATCCTTTAGGCTAAATATACCAATTTTAAAATCAGATTGAAAAAATAATATATTTGTAAAATTTTTATAAATAAATAAATAAATTTTTTTTTTAAATCAATATCAGTGTAAAAATTTATTATTTTTTGAAGTTTAGTCCCAATAATATGTGTAACGTTAACCTAAGGCAATTTGATTAAGAACATATAGGTAAATAGCGGGATTTTTAAAGAAAAGAGTTCTATTTTTTATTTTAATTCAATACAAATTACTCGGTTTATTTGTAACACATATTCGCGTGGCAAACATATATTATATAAGATAAGTATGTATAAACAAACGATTTATATTATAAGATTGGCATGCATATGTGTTATGTTTACTAAAAAGTTATATATATTTGCATTTAAAGAATAGGTTTAGATTATACAAGAAAGATATATAACCCGTAGGGTTTTGAATAGAGATGAGCTCAATGATCTTTACTTTATAATTGATTTGTACGTATATTTCTGAGGCTAACCACCTTAGATATATTGTTTGGGTGTGGGGTAACGATGCATATATAAAAAAACACCTTGTATATATAAAATGCATATATAAACGGAAACAGATATAATATAAGATGATGTATATATAAATGTTGCTTTGTATTAACAAGTGCTTATTAAATGCTCGTTGGGTTAGGTTAAGGATTGAATATAATTTTCAAATAAGAGATTTTAAATCAACAAAGAAAATTGTACTTGAAGATTTTTTTTTTAATGAACGTTTGTGTATACTCTTTTTGAAATAATAATCTACATTTTATATTTAGATTATTAGATACAGAATTATTTTCTCTAACAAATTGTTAGGGTTATTTTTTATACTTAATCTAAATTCATTTCTCGATCCATTCAATTTATCATAATATATAAAAATGTCAGATGTAGTTAAAAATTTTGAAAACAAATATTGCAATATGGGCAAGTGAAAATTTTTTTGAAAATTTGAGCCTGAAACAAATTTTATAGACTCATCAAAATTCTTTTCATCAAAAGTTGTAATTTTGGCAGCAATTTTAAAATTGATTATTTTTAGCATAAAGTGTTGCGTTGACTATCGAAGTCAACCATATAGAACATGTTTAAATTCTTTCTCAGCCTGTCACTTCAATGCTAGTTAAACTGAAATGCCAAATTTAATTCATATAATACAATAAAGTAGTCTATAACCTATTTATATCAATTGAAGATGATAATGATAGATGCAAATTACAAAAATAATAATATTGCCCTTAAAAACATAAAACTATAGCCAGAAATAAATACTGATATTTATAATTTAAATGTTGCTTAATTAATTATTAATATTACCAGACACATAGTACATAGCACGAATTAACTCATAGTCTTATTTATATAATATTAAGATAACATTTCTCTTTCGAGAAACCAAAAATTTCATTACTTTACATATAACATTAAAAATATGAAACGAAAATCACCACGTACAATATTTAGTAAAAATCTTAACAAATCAATGCAATTGCTTATAATTTATTAATAAATAAATTGTATTTTACTAGCAATTAACTATGTTAAAGATGTACATTTTAAAATGATAATATTATATTACATTATAACATATATTTTTAAAACGAATCAACATTAACATAAGTAAAATTACCATACATACATTTTAATTAAAAAATAAATTATCATACTAATATTAATATATGCTTTTATAGAGAGAAACATGATATACTTTCATATATACGTTGATATGTTTAAATAATTATTTTATTAATTTAAAAAAAAATACTTATAATATATAAACACTCTTATATAATGATAAATAAATAAAACGATAAGTTTATTGCACTTAAAATTTTTTTTTTTTAATTAAAACATTTATTTATAATAATTATCTTCGTGAACTAAAAAATAAAATTGTTATTATCAATATTTATAGGCATGGTAATGTAAATGTAAACAATGCATAATAATATTGAATTACGTAAATAAATAATATATTAATTATAAAAAGGTGATGATCTGATGTAAAAAAATTTAACATTCGATAAAATTTGTTTAAAAAAGTCTTAGAGGGACATAAATTTAGCGAACAAGGTTTCTAACATGTAGTAATATATTTAACTTAAATAATTAGACGTTGTGTTATGTAGTGCCATGTGTGTACTAATATACATTATATATATGTATTGATTTAACCACGTGACTTAATAGATCAAGCTAATATAGAGATAATCATGGATAACGTTCAATCGTTATGTTCTAGTAAAACCACATCATATATACACTGGATTTTAGAATATGTCCCTATTATAACAAGTTCCAAGCTGTTTGATCTTATGTATATTGGTAATTGCTATATATATTTATTTATATATTACGTGAGAAGGGTGAAAACTCGTATAATCTCAGAATATTTGGTTATTATCGTTAATATAAAAATTTATCTAATATACACGAAGAACATTTTGTAATACGAAGATTTTTATATATTTTTGAAATAAATAAGAACTATGATTAAATTTTATTTCGTAAATATATATATATATGTATCAATAATTATTAGTATATATTTTCAATTTCAACTAAAGGTTTATTTGTTTAAATTACACTCTGTAAAAATTAATGTATTTTTTAAAATTTAATATAAATTAAGAAATAATAATAATAAGCAGTTGAAAATAAAAAAAATTTTTTTGTTTTTTTAAAATTCATGAGATTATGATCAATAATAATTATTTCATTACAAATACTAATATAATAAAATTTAAAATAATAAATGTATGTTTTTAATAATAATTATAAAATTACAAAATTTTTTTTTATTATTGTTGTTATTAAAGGAAAAAAAAATGAAGAAATATTATAATAATTGAATAAATATATTATTATAATATTTTACGCATCTAAAAAATATCAATACATAGTGGTTTGAGATATTATTTATGATTAAAATCTAAAGAAACCATCAAACATTTCAAATGTTATTATGTTTACGATTGTTTTTTGATTTCATAAGTTTTTTTTTTTTTTTTTTAAGATTTTTAAGATAAATTTTTCTATTTTAACGATATAACTACATTTTTTTAGCTTAAATAATTATGTTTTTTTAATATTTGCAATTTTTGGTTAGATTGTTTGTACTGAAAATTGATTTTATCTTTACATAGAGTGTGGTTGGCCATTGACAAAAATTTTTGGTAAGTGGTATCATGTGAGCAAGGCTAAAGCTTTACAACTATTTTTTAATTTTTTTAGTTTTAGCAACAATAATTTGCAAAATTACTGGTTTTTAAAAACAATTTTCAGAATAAGTAACAAATTTACTTGATTTGTTTATAATTTTTATGTATTCAAACTAGAGATGTACTTTAGTGAGTACTTGAGTTTTTTGGTCAATTTTGTAAATATTCGATAAAAATCGTAAATTTACTAAATTTAGTATTTTATCAAAAAAATCGAGAATGCTCGAATTTTTCGTTAATATACTAAATTTAGTAAATATACGATTTTTTTCGAAAATTTGCCCATTTTTCGAAAATGTTCTAATTTTTTTGTTCATATAATAAAGTTACTTTTTACAGTGAACTTTTCATATAATATGAGAGATTTTACACAAATTGAACCTAAGTTGAGCTTAATTGTCATGGAAATTGGTAAAAAATATTTTTTTAATTTAAAATTGACCAAAATTTCTTTATTCAGACTTGAGAACTTTGAACCATAATGATACCTTAAGAAAAATTTTTCATCTTCTGTTATGTACACAAATAAACCCAGTGAATCAACTCATGCATGTTACATAAAATCCGTTATACGAACCTTAGCAAGTTAAAAAATTTTATTAATAATTAATTTTTTCATAATTATAACCTATAAAAAAAAATTAAAGATTAGATCTATAATTTATAAAAAAATTGCTACGTACAACCAGCATTAGTAACTAAATGTTGCGAAAGTTTATTCTTGTCAACTCTCATATATAGCAAAGTAAAAAAAAAAAAATAATATCCTCAAGTACACAGATATAATAAAATTCTTATTATAATAATATTACGTTATTACTCTAAATAAATAATTATATTTCTTATCGTCATCGCTAGAGTAATAAAAAAAAAAATAAATAAATAAACGTAATGACGCTTAACGGCTAATGATCTTTCACGATATATAAATTGTCGATCAATCAATCAGTTAAAGGTCATGATGCCACGGCCAATATTATAATACTGATATTATGAACTATATTTATTTGTCATCGTAATATACCTTTAAGGTGAAGGAAAGCTTTATTTATATCAATGGCAGTATGTAATTTTAAAATCTTATAAATAAAAAGAAGAAAGGATTTTAAATATATACCTTTTCAATTATATTCCTCAAAGAAAAGAAATAAATTTTATTCTTATATACTGGGATATAATACTAATTATATTACCACTTTTATTACGTGCTTTGAATTAAATAGGCTGTATTTTTATTTTTATTTTTTTTTACTCTATCATTTTATTTTTCTTAACTTCTTCGTGATAAATAAAAGATAGAAATTAATTCAAGCTTTACAGGCTTGTTTTTGCAAGATTTATGGTTAAGGCTTATGTAGATTTTAAATAGACTTTCTCAATATTTTGGATTATTATTATCAAAATTCAAATTTCGAGCAGAAATTGGCTTGCAGATTCAAATTCGCAAAAGCTTAAATGGATTTTTTTTCAAAGCACCTGTGGCGACGGTCACATGCATTAGAGATTTCAGTTGAAACTTCAAAATTATTAATTCTTCAAAAATATCGTCAAAAGTATCATAGACTATTTTTGAATAATCTGGATATTAGATTTTTTGACTAAAAACTTAAAAATAAGTTTTGCACACATCATAATGAACAAATTTCTTATAAATGAGTAAAAATAAGCAATTTTGCACCAGGGGTGTGCTATTATCCAATTAAAAATTCAGAATTTTTTCGGTTCAAGTAACTTGAGTCAAGTTGGACTAAGTTTTGGCAGAAGCCCAAAATTTTCCGAAAAAGCTCTGCAGATACATAGTGAATCAAAAATTCTTCTGACTTAAAATCTGAAAAACTAAAATAATCCAAATTTTCAAGCCGGGTACCCGGAGTTTTTTGTTACCACATACCCCTTTTTTGGACATTCATTAATAACTTATTGCTACAAAAAAAAATTTGAATTTGAATATCTGAGATACTAGGACTCATGAATGCAAAATATTTCCATGAAAGTTAAGTTATACTTTAAGAATAAAAAATCTTTTTCATGAATTTTTACCATTACAAAGAAAATAATTTAATTTAATATTTTGATAAACAAAATTTTCGGGCATAGCTGCTGCAAGTTGTTCGTTCCCTTAAATTTAATCAGCAAACACTGCACTGCATACATTTTTTAGTTACCCTTTGGAACCTACCCTAATAACCAAAATAATCTAAACTAAAGAATTCTTTCTTAAAAATTACCTAAAGCTCATTTTTTATTTCTCCATAAATACTAACATTTCTTCAAACGCAGAATATAAAAAAATTATTATTTAAAAAATTTTTATCTAATAGTAAATCTAGAGATCAATAATATAAATAAAAAAAAAAATACTGTAAAAAATATACTCATGGCCAAGTTTAAATCATCGACGTTATTTTCTATACGAAGAGTAATAACTTTTTTTTTTTCATAAATAATCCTTCTTTTATAATAATAATAAGAATAAATTATAATATTTATAATACATGTGCGAGAAAATCAAAGTTACAGTACATATACTAATGAATGCTGCAATAATAATAAATACTTACGTAATTATAATAATGATAATCATGATTTGTTTATTTATATGAAATCTATATTTTTTATATATTTATTTATAATCATATGCGATCTTCTCGCGTGAAAGTCAAAGGTGTTTATTTTTTTTTTTCGATTATTTTTTTTTTTTGTATTAAAAAAAAAAAAATCTTGCGTAATATTTGCGTTGCAAAAAAAAAGTAACTTTAATACCTACATGAACATAAACATTGACTTCATCGTCAACTTTAAAATGACTCAGTAAACTCATACGCGCGTAGTACAATATATACTATTAAAATGATCCTTTCACTTTTTGCATTTAAAAAAAAAAATGATTTTCTTTGCGCGTGCATACACAGTATGCATTTATTTATTTACTATTTTATTTATATATAAATATATATAATTCGACACTCGGAAATTACGTAGTATGCATGTGAGTGTCCCTTGAAATTTTTATAGATAAAAAAATTAATAGTCTATACGACGCGTAATTTTATCAGATAACTATATGTTTATATATCTATTTTTTTTTAATACAGAAATATGCAATCCGTCACTTTCCCTGACGATTTTATGAGATACAGGTAAATAATACACAATTTATTTATATGAGCATTAAAAGATGTAACGTTTGTAAAATTTTATGTTTGTACATGTGCTTATACTACTATGAGATATAGTAAATAAAATAAAAAAATTGCAGTAGGATTATAATAATAATAATAGAGCCACGTGCTCAACGGTAATAGCTCTATGTAACAATGCAAAAGAAATATTATTTATATGTATTGTTTTACAAAATTATTATTTTTTTTTTATTTAGTTATTTTAAATGACTTTTATTCTGCATTGTTGTAATTTACTTGTGTATTTTTTTTCTTTTTTGTTAGCCAATTTTCTAACTGTGAATGGCTCTGTTTACACTGGCGACATTGAGCTCTGTTACGGATATACTATGTACAAACTGGTTAGAAATTAGTGTATCTGGCAATAATTTTACTATTAAATGCACTAGTAAACTCTAAGGGTCGATTCTTCTAAAGTCACATGGTAGGCATTATAGCAAAACGAAAATAATATTTGGTAAAGATTAATAATGAATTTGAAAAATATAAAGAAATGTGTATAAATAAAGATATTAATATATTTTTAATTATATTGCCGTTCCCTAGAAACGTGTTCAACATAAATGTCTCTTGACCAGCGAATCGTATCGCTTATCATCAGGCTCCTCATCATCTACGCATAACGGTAGTTGATGTTAAGGAGTCTGATGATCCGCTCGTTTCGCCAGTTCCATCCACCAAGAGACCCGAAGTCAAAGGCATAAAGCTCAACCGTGTAACCCTTTCCGCTGGGACTCTCAGCTAGAAAATTTTTTAATGATCAAATTTAGTCTAGCTTCATCGAATTCGACCATACGGTTCTCAAAGGGAACGGTTACATCGATAATAATTATCTTACACTTGACATCATCACGTATGACAATGTCAGGGCGTAGTAGGGCCAAATCGCCGACTTATCCTGGTACAGTCCGGTTAGTTTTCACTGTTCCACGGGTCTTTAGTGCTTTAATCAGACGGTCCTGTATATTATTGTGTCGTCTGATCTAGATCGCATCTGATTGCACTCCACAGTGTCCGATCACATGGAGCAAGGTTTCTTGCAGGAGGCCGCATTTACGAAAACGTTTGTCACCTTGCCTTTCCCAATATCTAGCCGCATTTAGTGGTAGACAATTGAGTCTAGCTCGATGAACAAAGCACCAGTCACAAAAGTGAGTGAAACTTCCATATCGCAAATAGTGATTTGAAAACTTGCACTTGCTTGTCATTTCGAAAAATTTATTCTGAGCCCCTTTTTAGTGAGTAGCGATTTTAAGTAATGACCGGTAAGAGCTGCTCGCATCCTACGTATTATCTGTGATCTGGACTGTGGCAGCACAACTATTGTTCTGTCTCCTGTCGTGTTGCACTCTAAAGAGTATTCGTGGTGGTGGTATACACTCTAGTGCTATTTCAATCCAAGTCGAGTAATCTGCCTACGGGCCTTGACCTAGACCAGAATGAATCTGTCTGGGTTTCCACCATCATGTCATCATCAAGGCTGCCCGATAGATTTCTTGCGCAATCTACCTCAGAAGCCGCTTTTTCATTCTAATAGAGGTGGCTTCTCTGAGTGACGACATGGCCAATTCGCTCATAGTCGAATTTTTAAAGGTTAAAATTTTAAATGCATGTGCGACCGTTAACAAATTGACCATGTCAGCCAGAGGAAGTAGGCCTCCTCTGCCCCTGTTCAGAGGGAGAAAGACCACCTCCGCACTAGCTATCTGAGGAAGGCTCATCGAATTTTTCGCCAAAAAATCTAAACGAGTTAATATAAAATTTAACATAGCATCGAGCTTCTGCCAAGGGGTCAAAAAGGAGTCATTGATTTTAGAAAGGTTCTACCTGACATCCTCGATGCATGACACAGGAGTTTGACGCACTTCATACCCAGTAGAGATGCCTAAATGTTGATGAGACTCACCCAATTGTAATGTCTGGATACACTGTCCTTCGATGGTAAATACCGTAGGAGGCACTGCTTTGTCCCCACGATCTTTTATGTATAGAGGTGCACATTTTTGCGGCTTAAAACCTAGACCAACAACGACAGACGCCTCTTTTGCTGTTTTTAGATGCGCACGCATTCCCTAGACTCCGCCAGAAATGCCATAACTTCTTTGGACTTCTTCTCTTAACCATTCTTTGTACAAACCTTAGAACAGGTTCAAGAGAAATAGACATCCCTGCCTGACCCCCGAAATAATGCGAATTGGAGCAGCGTACCCTGCGGTAGTTTGTACTTGTGTGGTCAAGTTGTTCTACAATGACTTTATAATCTATCTGGTTTTGTCCGGAAGTCCATGTTCCTTGAGGGCCTTGTGTATTGAATCATGGGGGACGGATGGGAAAGCATTGGTTAAATCTAGCCAGGCTATGACGACCTCCTTCCTACTATTTTGCGCATTATGAATGACCTCACGCATCAACAAGTTGTGCTAGTAGCAGCCTTCGTAATTCAAGAAGCCCTTCTGCGATGTGTTCAGCCGATCATTAGCGACTGCCCAGGTTGTTATCCGGTCAGCCATAATGGCAGTGTAAAGCTTTGGGGTGGTGGTTCCCATGGCAATCGGTCTCCAGATTCGTAAGTCGTGTGTTTCACCCTTCTTATATAAAAGGACGGTGTTAAAAGTTTTCTAACTTGAGAGAACAGTATTAAGTTGCATTACCTTGTTAAAGTAGGCAGTGACCACATGACAGCCTGGATCCACCTTTTTTAAGTCTTTGTATGTCACCCTGTCTGGTCCTGGGCATGAATTACACATTCTCAATTGTTTCAAGGTAACTTCTAACCTTGAAATTGGCGCAGTCAGACAATCACAGCTTTCCCTAATGGCGGTGGCTGATCGAAAACAGCAGGCTACTTGCTTGCGGAGTCTCTTATGGCATGGAAATTTTTTTGTTTTAATTTAAAAAAATAGTTTTTATTTTAATTCTTTAATAAAAAACTTTTTTGAATTTGACACGTCACCCAGTGTGGCAAAATGGACAAAAATCGCTCTTAGACTGAGTTTTTGAGCTATGGACTTGAAACCTGTTTTGAGCGACTTAAAAATAAGCCTGCTTTTGTGCCTATTTACTAAAAATAAATTTTATGCGAGATTCTAAAATATGCAAAAATTATTTTAGTAGGAATTTATTATGAATAATAAATGCGATCTTTTTGGAACAAGATATTTCTTTAATGTTTTTACATCGACGTTTCGGAGATCTGTGTCTCCCTTTTCAAGATCTGAAAATACAATGCATACAATTTGTATAAACAAATTTTAAACAAAAAATTTTTTTATTACAGAAAAACTAAATTTTCAAAATAATTAAATATATAATAATAAACTTACGAAAATTTAAAAAATATCTTTTTGAATTAGACACATAATATTATACAATAAACATTATAAAATTTAAAAAAAAAAAAATTTTTATATATATATAGAAAACAATAATAAACTGTAATTTTAGTTATAAGAGTTTCTGTTCTCACTGCTAATGAAGTACTAAAATCTATTAAATTTAAAAAGTTTAAAGGTTCACCGATTCATACGTTAACAAAATTTTTTTATTATTAGACAAGGAGAAAAAGGTTTTTTTAAATATTGAAAGAATTTGAGTAAGATAAACAAAATTGATATTTTTTTAATTACTAATGTATAGGAATCAAGGGTTAAGAGTTTATAGCTCAAGTACCTAGAAATTACATAAAGTATATAAATTTAAAGATCTTATGTCACAGCTGTAATTTTATGTAGCTCTAATGAGATTGAAATATTTTTTTCTTTGATTTTTTTCTTTAACGTATTTTTAAACTATTTTTTATATAAAAAAACGCGAAACAAAGTTTTAAAATCGTTATAAAAAAGCAAAACAGCAAAAACAAATTTTTTATTTAAAAATATTATTAATTTATTAAATCATTTATTCGTTTTATTGTCTAAATTTTTTATAATATATTATCTAATTAGGAAAGTTTTTTATTAATTAAATCTATAGTATTTTTGTAATAGTATTTCAGGTTTTGAGTGTCCTGCATACGGTTTAATGTTGACTTACAGTCGTGTATATTATTGATAAATATATAAACAAAAGATTAGCCCACTTAAGTAATACCAATAAGAACGTCAATCTTACTGATAATATTCCCAAAAATATTTTAGTGATCCCCTTTTATAAATATTTAAACGATGATATTATAATGAGCCTAAAAAATTCAAATATCTCCGTCGTAAACCAAATACCTAACAAGTTCAACACACTTATAACTCTAGGCAAAGATAAAATAAGTAAATCTGAAATAAATAACGTAGTTTATAAAATTAAATGCAGAGATTGTAAATTTGCCTACATAGGCCAGACTAGCAGAAAACTTTACAAACGTGTTAATGAACACAAAAAAGCATATAAAAATCGGAAAAAAGACTCAATATTTCATATCCACAGGAAGTCAAAAAAACATAAAATAAATTTTAATTTAAAATCAATAAAAATACTTGATCAACAAAAAAAGTTATACCGGAGACTGTTTTCTGAAATGCTCCATATACACGACTGTAACTCAACATTAAACCGTATGCAGGACACTCAAAACCTGAAATACTATTACAAAAATACTATAGATTTAATTAATAAAAAACTTTCCTAATTAGATAATATATAAAAAATTTAGACAATAAAACGAATAAATGATTTAATAAATTAATAATATTTTTAAATAAAAAATTTGTTTTTGCTGTTTTGCTTTTTTATAACGATTTTAAAACTTTGTTTCGCGTTTTTTTATATAAAAAATAGTTTAAAAATACGTTAAAGAAAAAAATCAAAGAAAAAAATATTTCAATCTCATTAGAGCTACATAAAATTACAGCTGTGACATAAGATCTTTAAATTTATATACTTTATGTAATTTCTAGGTACTTGAGCTATAAACTCTTAACCCTTGATTCCTATACATTAGTAATTAAAAAAATATCAATTTTGTTTATCTTACTCAAATTCTTTCAATATTTAAAAAAACCTTTTTCTCCTTGTCTAATAATAAAAAAATTTTGTTAACGTATGAATCGGTGAACCTTTAAACTTTTTAAATTTAATAGATTTTAGTACTTCATTAGCAGTGAGAACAGAAACTCTTATAACTAAAATTACAGTTTATTATTGTTTTCTATATATATATAAAAATTTTTTTTTTTTTAAATTTTATAATGTTTATTGTATAATATTATGTGTCTAATTCAAAAAGATATTTTTTAAATTTTCGTAAGTTTATTATTATATATTTAATTATTTTGAAAATTTAGTTTTTCTGTAATAAAAAAATTTTTTGTTTAAAATTTGTTTATACAAATTGTATGCATTGTATTTTCAGATCTTGAAAAGGGAGACACAGATCTCCGAAACGTCGATGTAAAAACATTAAAGAAATATCTTGTTCCAAAAAGATCGCATTTATTATTCATAATAAATTCCTACTAAAATCTTTTTAATATTTGGAACGACAACAGTATTTATACTGTTTAAATCATCTTATAATGCAAAAATTATGATTTAATATTTTTTGACTTAAAAATGTTTTTTAATTTTTATGTATATAATGCAGGATTAAAACAAAAAAATTTCCCGTATGTTTTAGAGAGCAATAAATGTAGGAAATGAAAATTTTGATAAATGATTCAGTCGAGGTCGTGTAAAAAGGCTAATTAAAAATCAAAAATTGGAAAAATCTGCAGGGAGGTACGAAAGCAGGCTTATTTTAAAGTCTTTCAGAACAAGTTTCAAGTCGATAGCTCAAAAACTCAGTTCAAGAGTGATTTTTGTCCATTTTGCCACACTGTGTTCCATTAAAGGTCAAGTTCGTCGTTAAGCCTTCTGGGGGTGCTTGTGATCTTTAAAGCATGTAAACTGTTTCCCCTTAAAAAAAAAAAAAAAAAAAAAAAAACTATTACTTTGTTTCACGATATCTTAATTTTAGAGGTTTACTTTTATATTTATTTGAACAAATTCATAATGTACCACAATTTAGGATATATCTAGAGTTTTCTGAAAAATAAAAACATAATTTTAAGCCTCAATGACCATAGGGGACATTTTACGATAACATTATTTATTTTAAACTTTTATATGAATTAAATTTCAAAGCAAAGTCTCAAAGAATCGAATAACCAAAAAAATTAAAAATTTAAATTTGTCTCTTATAAATTAAAAAACAAAAAGCCAATAAATTAAATAACGTTAAAAAGAAATTTTCATGAATAAAATTATTATATAAACGGTATTTTATAATAGAAATAACGAGTATTGTTTTAATTCGTTATCGATGACTTAAATATAGGCAAAAAAAAAATACTTTAACCTTCAGTAATAAAAAATTTATAAATAAAAAGTCATCAACATGTCAAAAGAATTTACATATTATACTGTAAATATAAAAAACATAATTTACAATTATTTTTTTAAAAATTGACTGATGAAAAGAAAATGACGTATGTTTTTTTATATAATAATAAGAAAAACTATAATAATTATTAATCATTGTAATTAAAACCGTTGTTAATTCTTCTTAAAAAAAAAATATATATAAAAATAAGGATATTATTAGTTATTCCCTTGAATTATATAAATTTATAAAAATAAATCAAAATGTCATTTATTTTAATTAAAAGAAAAAAAAATTTTCAAGTACATTTTACCATATAAAGAAAACAAAATAAAAAAATTGAAATAATAAAATTATATCGTTTTTATTTTTTTGTTATTAGAAAATGACTTATGTTTTTCGAAACAATAAAAACGGATCTTCGTATATATAAACGCATATAAAAACTTACGTCAATTCTTATTTGATGATTGTAACTCCTACAATAATCTGTCGTAAAATTCTCACGGAAGAGAAAATTTAGCATTTGTTTTTTTTTTATTTTTAACTGTTGTTATTATGCAGGTGTCCAAGATATAAAAATAAAAAAATATTATGTATTATGATAAAAAATTTTTCATGTATTATAAGAATTTTGTCCTTGTCCGTGATATATGATGGTCAAAGTCAACGTTAACTCTTTCACTATTTATAGTTATAATATGAGAAAATTATCATTGACAAATGTCTTGTTTTTTTATATGAAAAAATCTAACTGATTTATTACTTTTTATTATCGTATAGAATCAAAAAAGAAATTTTGAAGTCATATTACTGGAGTGATTCAAATTGCTGAGATTATAGTTTGAAGTAATAATCGTTTAAAATTGTTTTGTGGTTGAAGTTTACTGTATAATAATTCAGATTAGTTCAATTAAAATATGATGCATTCTGGGGATCAAAAATAAATATGAAATTGGTTGTTGATGCCAAGCTTGAAAAAAATACAGTAAACTGAACACTGTAAAAAGTATCTTCCTTAGATTAACAAAAAAAATAGAATGTTTTCGAAAACATAGTAAATTTTTAAAAAAATTTGTAAATATTCAATAAAAATCGTAAAAATTTGAAAATTCTCGAATTTTTTTTGTGAATTTACGAAAAAAGTTGTAAATTCACAACTATTTTTCGTAAATTTACAACTATTTTTTGTAAATTTTCGAAAAATAATTGCAAATTATCAATTTTTCTTGCAAATTCACAAAAAAAAATCGAGAATATTCGAATTTTTTGTTAATATACTAAATTTAGTAAATTTACGATTTTTTTCGAATATTTACAAATTTTTTCGAAAATTTACTAATTTTTCGAAAATTTTCTAATTTTTCTGTTAATATAAGAAAGTTACTTTTTTACGCTTATGAAAGAAATTAAGAAGTACAAAATAATATTCTTCTTATCTTGAGCTAACAGCATTTATTTTAACAGTACTTATCAAGACATACATAGCAAAAATTCTTAAATTTCTAATCTAAAATAGTTTATAAATACAATATAATTTTAATTACTTAAATATCATATCAGTATAAAATAACAGAATACATTCACACAATTTTATAAAAAATTTTCATTCCAGCTAAAATGTATACAAATAAGAGTACTAATCGATTTTAAGAAAAAGCGTTATTCAAATTACCTCACCATTCAGTAATAGCCTAACAGATTCACTCATATACATTTGTTACAATTCTCTCTTTTTAAAAAATGTTTTAACAAGAAAAAATAAACAGACACATTAAAAAGAAAAAAAAAAACACTTGCACCCGGAAAAGCATGTATTCTTACATCATAAAATTACAGTTCAAAAGAAAAAAAAAAATATAGTACAAAAAGAGAATTTTAATTAAAGTACATATTATAATTATATTAATTATTTGATGTGTACAGTATACATAAATATAGACTAAATTACAAAATATCTTCTCAATATTTCTATTGTTATACAATAATCGACAAAAAAAAATTATTAAATATAATTACATTTTTTTATTTATTTTTAATGAAGGACAATAATAATAATAAATAGCGTTAAAAGAAATTAAGCGAATAAAACCTTGATGTGAATCTTTTATAATATTTTGACCTTCTCCATATAACATGCACATATAAATAATATTTGCATTGACCATACATACAATTGAAGAAAAAAAAAGTTTGAATTTATGCGAATGAGTATTTTTTTAACTCACGTATTCTTTAGGTAACAAACTTTGAATACAAAATTAAACTTATGTTGTTTGTTTGTTTATATGATAATCAATCCAATCTAAATATTTAGATACTTGGGTAAATACTGCTGGACTGTTAATTAAGCCACATGGTTCTTTAACCCAGGATATTATACCAGCGAGAGTGTTGTTTATTATTAGTGGACCACCGGAATCACCGTGACATATGTTTTTGCTACCATCGTCGCTTAGGTAACCAGCACATATTTGGTTGATTGGTAGTTGACCAAAATCGTTTAAGTAAATTTTATTACATTCTTCTGTATCTATTATTGGTAGTGACAGTTCTTGTAAGAAATCTGGATTTAAACCACTTGATAATTTACCCCAGCCAAGTGTAACACCGTTTGTGTTATCGTCTATTGTGTTACTTTTGTACAAATTAATTGGCTGACAATTTTCATCAAAAACAAAAGATTTCTTAATTTTTACCAATGCAATGTCATGTTCAGCTCTGATTCCATCACTCAACAACCTAAAATCTTCGTGTACTATTAATTTTTCAACCTTATGCCAAATACCATCATGTCTTTTGAAAACACTGTCACTGTGAATAAAATAGTTTTGTGTATTTCTAGAGTTAATACAGTGCCCAGCAGTTATAATGTAAGTATCTGTGATTATGCTACCACCACAAAATAATAATTTTTTATCGATTATTTCAAATATGCTAACTTGGTGTGGATATTTTTTTATGTCGGTTACTGATTCACCACCAAATATTTTTATTGGCCTCAAAGCTATATAAAAAAATACAATTTTTTCAATTTTTGTAAAATTAATATTTTTTGATTGTTTTATTACTTACTGTTGGCTAAACACTGTTGATTAACGAACAAGTAAGCTGAAAAAAAAATTCAATTTTAAATAATGAAAATATTGAAAATTATACTCAAAATAATTTACCTAATGCTATGATTTTTAATGACATTATTTTGTTCTTTTAATTAATATTAAGTATAAACTAAAAAGAAAAATATTTTCTTATAACAAAAAAATTATGCAAATGTTACTTGTATTTATAATAATTTTTAGGTGTACTTTATTTTAAGATAATTTAATCATATTTTTTGTAAGAAGTTCCATTAACCTAATTTTTTTGATAAAAAACAAGCATTGGTAAACATAAATGCATCACGTAGAGTATACGTTTAGTTTCTCAATATTTATGAAATATTTATATATCAACATAAATAAAAATTTTAAGGAAATTTTCTTTGGATAAAATTATTCGTTTACGTTTTCAAGAAAAATTAGCTAATAAAAATTATTTCAAAAATAATGCAATATAAGAAAATTTTTTGTAAAAAGTATATTGTTTTTGGATTTGATATTCAATAATTTATTAATTTATTGACAATATTATGTGAGTTATAAACATTTTATTTTAAAACAGCTTTCATTATAGAACAGGTATTTAACATATACCAAGAAAATAACCAGATTTCGAGGAAAACAGAATGAAAAAAATTTTTGCACCTTTTGCTTAAACCAAAAAATTTCAATTACCACAAAAAGGATTCTGGTTTTAACTTATAAATTTAAATCGGTTGTCTGAAAAGTGGTGAGCATGATCCACGTAAATTCAAATCTAATATTTTTGAAATTTTTTTTTTCTTTTCATAAGCTAATTTCATGTTTCTGGTTTATTTATTTCACTCTGCTCATTTTTAATGACAGCTATTATTAATTCTAAGAAATTTTTTTTTATATTACATATTAGTATTAGTATAAGTTGAAAATATACTTCAAGTAGTCGATACTAATTTTTAAAATTCAAAAAAATTACTTAACAAAATATTGCTCTAAAATTATCGCAATTTATCAAATACTTCGCGTGACCTGGTACATAAAAAAAAAATTATTCTTTTTTAATTTAATTAAATTTTTCTTTACACATATAATAATATAATTTATATATTAAACCTATAATTATTTATGCATCAAAAATAAAATTATACAATTTATAATGTAATAATTAATAATAAAAATAAATAAAAATAAATAAAAAAAGATTTAAGATTATAAAAAAAAAAAAAAGAATTATAAATTCATGTAATAATTTAATTGTTATATTTAACATTGCAATCTTTATATATACATTGTAATATAATATGTAGTACATTTATATTGCAGTTTAATGTAAATTAGTAAAGAAACCTAAAAAAAGATTAGATTAGATTAGATATATAAATTAGTACAGAGTAGTATTGCTTTTTTATGTTATGCTTATGAAATTCTTTTTTTTTTTTATTATCATATACATATATTTTTTTACGCAGATTCGAAAACTTTAATTGGGAAAAAATGTGTAAAATTTAGGCCTTCATGCGAATTTGATGCATATTATTTAAAATTCAATTTTTTTTTTTATTTTTAGCCTTGAATGTGCGAATGCAATAAATTTATGAAAATTTTCTATGCAACATATTGCAAAAAATAGAAAACGGAAACTTCAAATCGGTGTCTGAACTCACAACTAAGAACATGGAACATGTTTAAATTTATATTTTGAATCTTTAACTCATTATAATTTTATACAAAAAAAAAATAATTTTTAAATCCTAAAGTCCATTACCCCTCTCCCAAATGACATGCTTGAAATACCACCCCCCATTTCTATTAACATGTTCCATGTTAAAAATAAAATTTAAATTAATTCAAATAAATAATAAATTTAAAAATTTGCGTACAACTCTACTACCAGAATATCTGGGATCTTAGGATTTTCTAAGCAGGTTCTTGCTGGAATTTCTGGATCCGGCTGTTCTGTCATCAATTGAAATGAAAAATATGTTTTGTAAATCGTGCGTATTAGAAATCTTTAAATTTTACTAAAAAAGGATTTAAATTTAATTACACAAGCCAATAATAATACAATTGAATTTTGCAAGGAATTTACTGGAAGCGCTTAAAAATAGGAAAATATTTTTCACCGTGAAATAAGTATTTGGAAGCAAAGATAAGAATATTTTGGGTCAATTTACCAAAGTAGGCCAAAAACACAAAAATTGCAGCCAAAAATTAAGGATTTGACCTAGAAAGCTAAAATTGGATGAGAATAAAAGTTTGGACCGATATTTGCGTACCTTCAGTCAAATTTGAACGCAATTGGGGCGAAATACCTCATATGATATGGTGCGTAATAATTAACTAGGTAATATTTTTTTTTAATTTGTTTTATGTTTTAGTATTTTAGTAAAATTTTATACGAAAAAAAAAATACGTTGCCCACAACCGGATTTTTTTTGAGTACCTTAAATTCTGAATTAAAAACTTAATTTCGAATTAATTTTTTTGTATTTTTTGGAACCTTTTATCTAATAATTAATGGCAAGTCTTGCTTACACATTAAAAAGCCCACCTGAAATGTATTAAAATTGACCAGGCAAAGAGACAGATTACTGCATAAAAATAATAACATTAAATGATAATTAAGTCAGGTAGATGCATATTAAAATGGAATGGTTACATTTTCTCTTAATTAGATTTAATAATAAATTAATTAATTTCAACAGAACATAAACACAGCTGACATTTATAAGGTTCTTTACCTCTGTGTGCAAAATACACTAATAAATATTTTTTTGGGGCTGAAAAATTAATCAGGTCATCAACTTGATAAAATAAAGCTCGGAAAAAAGCTTAGGTTTAAAAACTAAAGGCAATTTGATTGATCGTTTTTGAAATATTGTGTCCACGAGGATTCTATTTTTTTACCTTGCAAGGTAAAGCTTCGGTCCATTGTAAGGGAACTTCCATTTTAAATAAGTTACCAATACGAGATCTAATGTAACAAAATAGAAATTAATAAATAATTCAGATCCTTACGAAGATATTACAAAATGATAATTTTTAATTTTATACTGTAAAAAATTGGAAGTCAAATTTGTTAGTTATCTACGAGTTAGATAGTAAAAGGGTTTTTTTTTAGTGTAAGTAAAGTTCGTAGATTTTAATTTAAAATTTATTTTATTTTATAACCTTTTTTTTCAGTTTAAAATTATATCATAAAAGAAAAGCTCAAAAATTTCAACATATGCCCCAACGATGCTTCAGTTCTGGTGGGAAAAAATTAAACATATATAGAACATCCTAAAGTATCATTAATTCAATCTCTTATCATCAAAATAATAAATCCTTATAAAGATAATTTTTATATGCATAAAAACAAAAAAAAAAACTACATCCTGCATAAATAATTACATATTAAAAATAAAAAATATTCTGATAAAATCAAATATATAAACCAGTAGCTTTAAGATCAATTCGATGGATTTGTAATCATCGAGTTATCGAACTCAATAATTATATGATTATTTCTCTCTTTTTTTTCTATACTACATAAAAAAAACCTGTACACAATATAATTTATTGTAAAATTGATATAATTATTATTATCAATTTAAATCTCTAAAAGTTTTTTTTTTTAATGACAAATTAATTATGCGCATTTTAAATTTTCTATAAGAGTTAATACACATATTACTTAATGTAATTATATTACGAAATATTATTTCTATAAAAATAAAAAATCAAATGTATTTTATAATTATTTTTTATTTGATCAGTTACCGCATAGTATTAATCAACTGTATATTTATATATATGCAAAAAATGATTTTTTTTATTGTTATAGATAGTAAATTAGTAAGCTAATAAAACAAGGATTCACTTCTATACATTTTTTTACTGAAGGTCTTTTAAGAATTTTCTGATAAAAATCAGAATTGTTTTTTAAAAAAGGATTTAGGTCTAGGGCAATTTAATAACACTTCTTCTATTCTTTACCTTGTATAATTATTATTATTATTATTATAACCTTGGGCTTCTATTGTATTTTTTTATGTATTCGTTTTCTATAAATTACCCTTTAAAATGTATAGAAAAATATTTTTTTTAGTAATTTAATTAACAAACGGAGCGTAACATATACATATATGATAAATTTTTATAAATAAGGTAATAAATTTTGTTTTTTTTTAGTGTTTTTTGTTAAAAACATAAAAATACTGTTTTTTGATGAATGGCGTTATTATTATATGAGAAAAATGACGAATATTTTTAATTATAAAATACAGCTTATTAAAAAAATAATAACAATCGTAGATGCATATAAAATTTTTTATTACATATTTACAAGAAAAAAAATAATTTTTTTCCTACTTCACATATTGTTATATAAGATTCAATATAAAAAAAAAACTTTCTTTGTGTCTTGCATAATTAAATGCAATTAAACTGTATCATTTTTTTATCTCAAAAATTTTGTTTATAAATAATTTAGAAAAATATATTTTTAAAAACTTTTACTTTTTTTATTAAAAAATGCAGGTATTTTTTTATTCTAAGAAATATTATAATAATATAATTATAATAGTTTGAAACGGCAGACTGCATGTCTCGCTTCAAGTAATTTTTTAAAATATATTACAATTCCTTGATGTGCAGTTTATAATATGAATGCATTTTATTATATATATTTTTTCTAATGTAAATTACAATGCCAAGGTTATAAAAATATTGTTTTATAGGTCAAAAAATAAAATTTTAATTATTGTAAATTTATCAAAAAAAAGGAACAAAATATTTGAAATTAAAAAATAATTATATAAAAATTTATGAGATAATGCACACGATGTGATTCATATTTTTTTTATAGATTTTTTATTTAAAAAAATAAAAATCATGTTGCACCTAATTATCTTTTATGCATGTTGATGTATAAATATTAAATTGTCTTGTAGTAATTAAGGTTAATTGAATTTTATGTTTATAAATAAAAAAAATGTAATTATCATATATTTCTAAGAAATTTTATTAATTTTTATTTTTAATATAGGTATTATTTACTTCAAACGTATTTTTTAATATTAAATGTAATTATAAATTAATGAGAGTAAAATTTTATTTAAATTATGCATATAATTATCTTAAAACTTATGACAAATACCAGTACTTATGATGAATGCCTAAGTAGACTGAGAGTGAATTATTAGATACAGAGGACATGAGAGGGATAGAGACTATACTAGTAGGCAATTTTGATGCTAGAATAGAAACAGCCAAGGAAAATTACAAGGCAATTGATAGAAGTCGTGAGGACGAAGGGTGCAATCCAGAAGGTAAACAATTTTTAAAATTCTGCTACCTGAACGCGTAAGAAATTCGGAATGTTAGGTTATAGGGAAGGGCTACTAGATTTGGTCACTGAAAATTGCAATGCAGTCGAGAAATTAGAAGTAATACCGAGAAAATAATTGGATCATTTCCTGATAATATGAGGTTTGAGGCTATTGCATACAGAGGAAATTACCAGAAAAAGAGCCTGGAAAAAAAACGAAGTCAGTACAGAATACCTGAAGTTCGAGAGCGTAAAAGAGGATATGTTCAGGAAGGAAATTGAAAAGAAATGGTATGGAAAATAGAAATCAATGGGAAACCAGAAGTTGATAAAAGATGGAGCTGGCTAATAATTTATGTGGCAAAAAAGTATGCATGGTTAAACCAAGATATGGAGGAAAATTCTGGCCTATTGAATATAAGAAAATAAGGAAACAAAAGAAAAAAGTATGGAAATGTTTGAGAAGGTTTTTCAAAAGCATAAAGGAACATGGGCGAGGGCAAAAAGAAAGCTTAATAAGATTAAAGAGAAAGAAGCAAATAAAAGATGGTTATTGATAACCATTTTGAAATGGGAAGAAGTGAACCATAGTAAAAATATGGAAAGTTTTGGGCAAGAAGTAGATGCGGGAATCTGAGCAAAGATTGGAGTGAGGGATTTAAAAATAAAATGCTAAATATGCTTGATTGTAAAAGAATACTTTAGACATATCAAGGACTGCAGAGAAGTTAGAAGAAATATGAATGCAAGCATTGTAAGAAAGCTGGATGAGTAGCAGTAAAAAAATGGTGGGTCATACAAGATTGGGATCACATGATAAGAGAGACAATCAAAATGTGGAAAAAAAATAATTAGATAAGTGAAGAATAGGACCAATTAATGTTGCAAAGTGCGCATATTTATATAGTGCTTTTTTTGTGAAAAATATAAAAGAATATTTATATTTTGCTTAAAACTTTAAATGCAGTAACTTATCTGTCTATATTTCTGCCTATCAATATAGCACAACTACTTTTTTGTACGTCAAAAATTTTTGTACGTCATTGACGTGCTTTCTGTCACTAACCAGAAAACTATATTTCACACTTATGAATATATCTGTAGTGAGCGATTATTACTGCTGTAGTTAACTTGTCCAAATGGTCAACTAATCAATAGCAAATAGCTTAAGACTCGTTTACAATTACATGTATTAATTTTTTTAAAAACAAATTACTTTAAAAAACTTACATTTCCTAGGTGCAAAGAGTACTTTGACTATTTGCTCAACCATTTGGGCAAGTAAACCACGGTAGTATAAAATCTCTCAAAGTTATAAAAATACTGCGTATCAATATCAAACATTTTTGAAAAAATCTGATAATTTTGAATTACGCACTTTTCAAATTTATGTATCTCATTGTAAATATTTTGCAAAATAAATGTAACAATAACTCGGTAACCTGTCTTGACATGAAATCTTTTTGTTAATTTAAAGAATACTGATTGTATTGTTAAATGATTTTACAGGATATAATAACTGTAAAGAATGTAACGCGCAAAAAATATATATAAATCTTTATTTTCTATAAGCAATTTTGGTTAAAATTTGAAAATACTTTTCTTTTATGTATATTTTAATGATTCTTAATGCAAAATATTACGCAGGTATATTACATAGAATAGAAAAAAAAATTAGACGCAAATATTAAGGGCTCTAAAGTTAACTTTATAAATAGAGATCTTGAAAAACCATAGCGAATTTTAACCTCATATTATGATCGCATATTTTTATAGGACGCTATTATTTGTAAATGTATTAAAGCAACGTTTATATAATTATCATGTAAATGCATACGTGAATCTTTAAATTTTATAATCGTTTCTATTTTACATGTAACTATTTTTTTGTTATACTTACAATCAAAAAAAGGTCTCTAACCCCAAAAGGGGGAAAATATTAAAAAAAAGGGAGGATAGTTTTTTCAACATAAGATTTTGTGTGGGTAGTCTATATATTACAGCACTTTTTATACATATAAGATTCAGGTCAATCAACAGGTGGTTAACCTGCGACGCAGCAAAGATTAAATACACAAAAAAAATAATTATACACTCATACATTTATATATTTATGGTGAGAACTGATGGAAAGAAATAAATATGAGTTAAAAAAAAAAAAAATTATGTGTACACGCAGAATCATCTTCTTTGCAGAGTTTTGGTAAGTTAGGAAATTAAGGCTCTATATTTTATAAGAGTAAAAAAAAAAGTTAAGACGAATGAAGAAAAAAAAAAGGGTTTCTGGCTGTATTTTTTTATCTTATAACCAACACATCTAAACTTGAATCGATAATGCAAAGCGCGAACACGTTCGTTTAAAAATAAAAGCAAAAAAAAAAGTTGGACAGGAAAAAAAAAGACGATTGAACGAGTGCACGTGTTTTTAACGTCTTTGGACCCCTACTATCGTAAAAAAAAGGTTCTCAAATCATGTTAATGGTATATTATAATAGTGTGGATTATACTTATTTTCTTCTTAAGACCTTTTGCCCTTATATTATTAAAAAAACAGTAACCTGAATAAAAAAAAGAGTTTACGTGTAAAGGATTTATTGGATATTGATCGAAAGATTAATTTCGACTTGTATATTCTGAATTACATTTTATTAGGTCAAATTTACACAAAAAAAGGTTATTTGTACTGAGAAAATTACAACTGCTCGAGTTAATAAGATAAAAAAATTAATTTAAAAATTAGCTAAATAAAATATTGAGAATCACTGAATTTTTATACATAAATTTGTTTTTTTTTTTTTTATTCGCCACAGGGCATCTTTTATGACTCATCAGGCCCTCTTGATTCTATCTTTTATTATAATATGCGCGGGAGCAAAGCCCCTTAAAAAAATAAAATCATACAAATTAAATCGATCGATATTATAATAATATAATTGTGAGAAAAAAAATATAACATGTAAATAAAAAAAAAATATTTGCTATTTTTATATAATAAAAAAATAATAATAATATAATAATCTTTTATTTTTAACACCTTTATAAATACAGAATATTCTCTGATCTCAATTGGTTTGTATTATGTGTATAAAGATCGTGCGTGACTACTATAATCTGATAAAACTTCATTTTTCGACACGATCTAAATCTTTATTCTCTTAGAATACAAATATAACTTAGATTTTTAATGTATGTATATGTTTTATATCAAATTTCAAATATAAATAAGCAAAAAATATACGATTTTAATCAAGAATGTATTATTATCATTATATAATTGATAATTTATAGCTTGATGTACATTTCCTAAATTATTTTTATTAATTGATGTTCACACGTTTATTATAAATTTTATAATTAAACGTGTTTTTTTATAATAAAAATACAGGAAATATTTAGACGTAAGAATTTTTTTATTCTCAGAAATAAAATGTCAAAAAATAGTAACGTAGATACTTATCACTCTGATTAATAATGTAAATATGTAATGATAGCTAATTCGTATAATCTTAATTATTGAATACTTTCACAGTCAGGTGGCAGAGATTTAATTTTTGTTTGATTTAAGCAAATTACATTAAAACTAAGGTGAAACTTTCTGCTTGAATATTCAAAAAATATCAAACCAAGCGATCTAACAGCGTGCATAAATAAATGTATTGTATTTTCGACTTTTTTATTTCCTACAATCTGTAACAAGATAGTACATTCTTAAACAAGTCTTAGAAATTTTTATTATGGAAAATGAAGCACCGGATACAAGAACAGCATATAATTTTTTTATTGAGTTAAAATCAATTAAAATTAAAAAAATAAATATTCTCGAATTTTAATTATTTTTTTTTGGATATCGATGCAAAAATATATTTTGGTCATGATAGCGAAATCAAAAATTAAAAAAAAAATTTTCCCTGATTGTTATCAACAAATTACTAATTAGTTTTCAATTTTGATATAGTGAAAATCGTCGGGAAAAAAATTTGCTCAATTAATATTTCAGCCCCAAAACTTTTTTAAATAAATTTTTTTTTCGCCTATGTTTTAAAGTATTGTTTGAAATCGGTTTGAAAAAAATTATAGCAATAAAATTTTTTAAATAAGTTAAAAACTGTTTGAGATTAGTCGAAATAGAGCGAGAAAATTTTTTAATTGGGTGGTTTTCAAAATTGAAAACTAATTAGTAATTTGTTGATAACAATCAGGGAAAATTTTTTTTTTAATTTTTGATTTCGCTATCATGACCTGACCAAAATATATTTTTGCATCAATATCCAAAAAAAAATAATTAAAATTCGAGAATATTTATTTTTTTAATTTTAATTGATTTTAACTCAATAAAAAAATTATATGCTGTGCTTGTATCCGGTGCTTCAAATGTGACAGATTCTAAGCCCGAGACGCCGAGATACTGTTTTCGCATTTGATATAATAAATATTTTTAAAACGAGTTTCAGAATGTTTTTTCTCTTCTAAGGGCAATATTGACGGCCTCTCAAAGTCTAAATATATTGTCAATATTATCCGCTAATACAGAGAAAGAAAGTTACCAGTAAAAATGTATTTAAAAAAACACGCAAGTAATCAAAAGATTCCATTTATTACTATTATGAAAAAAGCTTTACCTGATCTAGACCTATTGATTAATACAAATAATGTAGCAGAAGCAAACTAATGAACTTTATTTTAATAATTTTAATTGTAAAAAACTTATTCAGTTAAAGTATGTACCTTTTAATTTGATAAAATATTTTTGTGAAGATTTTGTATATTTATAGATATCAAAAGTCTTTTCGCTTTCGAGAATTTCCTAACACTAAGAACCTGATGGTTAATATACGTAAATTTTATTTTATAATGATTACAATATCATTTAATTTAAAAATAATATAATAAATATCAAAAAATTAAAATTGTACATGAGTCATTCCATATATAAGAAGTCATACTTGTTGCCATGAAGAATCCCCCGATTTGGTCCGTTTCAGGCGATTCAGGCACACTTTTTTTAATACATAAAATATGAAATCTCTCAATTTTTTATACGACTAGGTGAAAATCTGTTGAAATTAGACTCAAATTACTGTTTTGGCCATTTTACGTTTCTTTATGTTATTGTTTTAAAATCTCTTAACAAAACCAGTTACAAAAGTATTAAAAATAGTTTCTAGGCATAGTGCATTGTAAAATTTCCTGCGAAATATTCATTTTAAATTAGTTTTTTAGACAATAACCTCTGGATGGCTATAAGTTTTCTATATTGGCCCAAATATAGAAATTTTGCGTAAATCTAAATATTTTCAATTCCACATTTCTTAGAAATCTCAAATTTGGTTAAGAGGCTTAAATCTGAATCAGATGAAGGTGAGAACGAGGTTTTTGAAATTTGAATCTCGGTCTTGCCTCAGTTTAACGAGGTTTTAAAATTTTCAATCTCGCCTCGTTCTCGCCTCGTCTCATCTCGAACGAGGTTGCCTCGGTACCTCGTAACAGGTCTTTGATTTCTTTAAAATTGTATACTAAAATGAAAAATGGCCAAAAAATGTAATATAGTATTAATTTTGATAGATTTATACGGATAAAAAGTTGAAAGATTTAATATTTCATGTATTAAAAAGAGTGCACCTAAAATGGATCAAAATTAGGGGATTCGCCCTGCCAAACGCACAGGTGACTTCTTATATGGACAGAGTCTCATGTAAATAATAGGTATAAAAATATTTTATAATTAAAAAAATGTATATATTAATAATATACACTGTAAAAAGTAACTTTCTTAGATTTACAAAAAAAATAGAACATTTTCGAAAAATTAGTAAATTTTCGACAAAATTTGTAAATATTCGAAAAAAATCGTATATTAACTAAATTTAGTATATTAACAAAAAATTCGAGTATTCTCGATTTTATTTTATGAATTTGCAAGAAAAATTGACAGTTTTCAATTTTTCTTCGAAAATTTTCAAAAAATAGTTGTAAATTTCCGAAAAATAGCTGTGAATTTATAACTTTTTTCGTAAATTTACAAAAAAAAATCAAGTATTTTCGAATTTTTCGATAATATACTACATTTAGTAAATTTGCGATTTATATCGAATATTTACAAAATTTTTTGAAAATTCACTAATTTTTCGAAAAAATTCTATTTTTTTTGTAAATCTAAGAAAGTTCCTTTTTACAGTGAGTTACTGAAAGTTACTTTTTAGACGCGTCACTTTTTAATATTAAGCGATATTAAACATGCGTGGTTATCATTCCCAATTGGTAAACTTAATCAAAAGCAAATAGCTAAGACCGCTTTACACTCATGAGAAGTTAATTTTTTAGCAAAGAACTAACCATTTAGACAAGTTAATCATGGTGGTTTAAAATTGATCATTGTATTAATCATAGTATACATATCTTATAAAAATACCGTAATTAAATTTTAATCTTTAACCTACTAATTTTAGTGCTATTATAGGTAATCTAAATTGAAATAAAATTAATAAATTAACCTTTTTTATTTATTTTTTTGGCCATTTCTTAAGTAGTATAAAAAGTTATAACCAATTAAAAATGCATAGATTTTTTGTTTATATTGACCTCGTGAGATATTTCAGTTCCACAGAATATTTTTTAAACATCTGCTCTTTTATTATTGTAAAAGTAATTTATACATTACAAGTATTAAATATCAAAAATTTTGTACGCTCAAAATTTATCTTATAACTTTAAAAAAAAATCTTCATCAATTTAAAATATTATAAGCATATATTTATTCACACTTTATCCTAAAAAAATCCCACCCTCAAAAAAATGTTTAAGTACATATAAGTTAGCCTACATAAAGATTTCATTCTGTAAATATGTAATACTTTCGTCCCCTTTTTTCCCTATATATTTAAACACACAACATCATTTTTCTCTTTCCCCTAAATATATTATGGTCTCTTCCTCGATTTGCTCTTATAAATATATACACCTGTGAGATTCCCACACATCTATATACAATATTTATCCATGATTTTAAAAAAAAAGTCTCTCCCTTTCGATTTTTCATATTATACTTATGATATTTTACAAAAGTAATTCTCTTGATCTGATGATGAAGCGCGAAGAGGTGTGCTTTTTTTTTGAATTGCACGTGTTTTTGTGTTTAAAAAAGAAAAAATATTATTATTTAGAAAAGGGGGAAAGAAACAAAAAATGATCTTCCGTAACCGTTTGTGTAACATATAGTAAATATATATATCAGGTATGTACACTCAGGGAAAATGATTGCAAATAAACGTACTCTACGTATGTATTGAAAAATAAACCTATAGGACACATAACACACTTGTTCACGTATGCTCTTATATAATACGTCAGGACCGACAGACGAACGAATATAGTACCATAGGATACATTCAATGGGGTGCTACACCTGCAAGTCTTTAACTTAAAAAAGAAAAATAAAGAGGGGTAGAAAATCTTTTGATATGCAGATTTCTTTATGGTTATACACAAAATAAAAAAAAAAAAAGGAATCTAGAGAAGAACGGGGGAGAGAGAGTATGCAGAATAAAAATATATATTTTTTTATTAATTTTTCGGTATTATACACCTATACAATTTTATAGTAACCCTATATTATATTGCTCATATTATTACGTGGACGTATGCGGAAATCACACGATAGGCGTTTCGCTCCATCGGACCGCTCATCATGGTTTATGCTTTTGTTCAATTGTATTATGTAAACACTAAGGGGGTTGGTTCATTTATATATGTTTCTCTTTATAATATAAGTTTAAGGGAATTTATATTAGAGGCTACTTTATAGAGTTAAAAAAATAATAAGTAATGGTCTGTCGTCATTGTTAAGATAATGAATTTTTTGACGTGTATTGAAAAAATAATTTTTGCATACAGATAGTTATTATTAGCTGCTGTGATAAATTATGTGTATGATATAGTTATTGTTGTAGGTTATGGTATCACTTTTTTGTTTGTGTTTTATTCTTTTTTTTATTTATTAGTATCATACCCAGTTAGGTATAATACTTGTTGGTAATTAAACACAAAAATAGAAATTGATGGAAATCGTTTAATTTAAAAACTATTTTTTTGTCAACTATCTAGAAAATTCTAATAAATGTTTTTGTACTCGCATTCAAACCTCAATTTGGATTATACTTTACTAGCAGCATTATTCTTTTTAAAAATTTTAATTTCAATTTTCATTTCTGAAACTTCTATTTTTGTTACTTTTTGTGCAAAAACTGAAATATTCCAAATTTTAAATTCTTTTCCTCAATTTTTTAGTTCCTTTTATAGAGGAACCATTGTAAAAAATAAAATTTTGATTTTTGATTTTTTTTTGCACATTGTGAGACCCCGCGAGAGGCTAAAACCCCTTTTTTAATAAACTAAGAATGTATGCGCGCGTGTGTGTATGTGTGTCTTTGTATGGATATAACCTATCTTTGAAACATTGTGGTATTATTAGGAAAAAAAATTTTTCACCAGAAATCTCAACGTTTTTTTTATTTCTCAGATATGAATGAAACATAAAATGGTAAAAATTTTCAACCCATATGACTGATATTGCTTGAGAAACCGTAGTGCCAATAATTGGCAGCGTTTTTTATTTATTATTTTGCATAACCTGGTATATTAAGCAAATAAACATTTTATGCACCTTTTACTTATAAATTTGTATAATTAGTTTTAAAGTAGTTACTTTAAAACAACCCCTAAGAAAATTTTTATTTAAAATAAATATATATTTTTTAAAAACACCCCTAATCAGTTATGTTTTCGAGAAAAAAAAAATTTTATCATAAATTATTTATCACTTTCAAATCTTTGTAACGTTTTCAATTATGAATTTCTTGTTCTCATTGTATTTTAATGTACAATGGATTTCATTTTAATATACAACTCTATTTCAGATAAATTATAATCCTAAGCAGATGGAGTCAGAATTTTTTATCAGTCTTTTTACAAACTACTAACATGTTGGTGAAATTATTTTGAATTAAACAATTACATTACTTTTCTTATCATGTAATGCAATCGTATAATATAAAAAAGAAAGGGTTAAGCAAGAGATGTAGATAATGATATGAAAAGGTAAGACTTCCAATTGAATCATCAAGCTTTAGAAACCGTATTTTTAATAGTAATAGAACGTAAATTTATCAAGGCTTTTCGGATATTGTCCGTTCAATTTAATATCCTTATGGCAAGAAAATAAGGAAAATTTTAGTTTCTATTCCTTATTAAATTGACATTGGTCAGTGTAATATTGAAATGGTAACAGATGTACGTCTTCTAGACTTTATACTATTAAGTCAGATAGGGCGATGAATTACTTTACCTTATTAGGACATTCCTTTGCATAGACAGTTTTCTTAAGTTTGTGTCTTCAAAGGAACTTGTCCATATTTAACAAAAGAGGAAATCAATCTACTAGTGGTGTATTTTAACAAGTTACAAACTAATCCGAATTATTATTTTAATGTATGGATCCCAATTTCTAAGCTTTTGTCCTATATAGGCTACTTTGGTAGTTTTCAAAACCCTGACAACCCTTTCTACTATAAATTCGTTTGAGCATACTAAATAAGAATAATTTTAATCTCTCAATGGGAAGGGTTTGGTATACTATTAGTTTTATGCAGTCAATATAATCGGTTAAGAATGACCAAATTAAAATTATGAGTTAAGTTTTTTTGCTAGAATAAATAATTACCATTGACGTTTGGGTAATTTATCATAATTAAAATAAATTTTTAGGAGATTAAATCATTGAAAATTTTTCTTGCGTAAATGCACCTAAATTTTGGACATGAAAATATTTATAAAGTTATACAAATATATATAGTGGTTGAAAAAAAGGAATCGCATAAAATTATAAACTGCAAATACTTAACAAAAAAATTTTAGAAATTTATGGGCTAAAGAGGGTAAGGGAAGGGAAGAGGTCTTGATAAAACTGATAATTATTTTGCGGATCCTTTTGAATAAAAAGGGTTTCAAATAATTGCATGAAAATTTTTGTGCTAAATATTTTATTCTTAACAAAACCCCAAAAAAATTCTCATTGAACAAATATTCAAGATAGCAGACCCACTGAAGCATAATGAATTATAGGAATTTTATTTTAGCACGTTTAGAATCTGTCTAAAAAAAAGTTAATTATCCATTAATACTTTAAAAATACAGGTTAGAAACAAGTATATCTATTATTAAAAACTTTGAATCGACTTTTTCAACTTTTTAACTTTTCCAATTTTTTTAAAAAACACAACATTTTTAAATAATATAAAATTTGAATAATCAATAGGCAGGTTACAAGGCTATTATGAAACCGTATTTAAAAATTTTTTAGTGAAATTCAAAAAAGTGATTTACTACACTTCAATTTCTGGACCCATTCATCAGCGAAAAGTCCACTATGTTTAATGAATGTATGATATAGTATATTTGCAAAAAGTTACAAAAAAATAAGTATACATGTATATTACAATTATTCATTCAATATAATAAGTTCAATGATCAAGACATACTATTTACTTATATATTACGAGCCTGTGTCCAGAAAAGTATGAGGAATTGCCCAAATCGCAAGTAAATTATTTTCCAACACGTACTCGAGGATGGTAAACTACGATTTGGGACATTCTTTTTCATGGATAAGGGTTGTATAGGATTTTTCTCGAGATTTTTCTTCCACAAGGGCAAGAAAGCAGCATTATGTTCTGTGATGACGTCGTGGCGGTAGCATACTTTCGATTGTAAAAATATAGGCTTTATTTTAACGGAAAAAATTTAAATACCTAAATATTTTCATAATCATAGAGTCAAATTTGATAACTGTAAAATTTGATGTATAAAATAATAGTTTCCGTTAAAAAACGATCCTGAATTACCTTGATGCAATAAACATTTTTGACCGTTTTATTTTAACTGCTAAAAACTAAATTTTCAAGGCAATTTGCAAAAATGCACCCGGTTTTATAAAAAGAACCTTGGGAACTTTGTCATATCATCAGGTTTTACATCTGTAAATCACTTCGACTAATAATCAAAAATAACATTATCTTAATCGACAAATCTGCATTTCAAACAGTTACAATGGTTTCACGGAAGTAACCTCAATAATTCATGGTCATTAGTCTATAATGCTTGTCCAAAAAAAAAAAAACATTTAAAAAATTTCACGTATGAAATAAATCTATCAAAATAAATGTAAATATTATTAGAAAGATTTTCCTGTTAAAAAATAATAAAAAATGTAGAAAAAAAAAAAATAATGCATAAAATAAGCAAAACAATAAAACAAAATCTTGTTAAACCAGTAATATTCGTCTGGGAAAATAAAATAATATTTATACTAACATGAAGTTTAAGTATTATTATGTGTGTACACAAAGATGCAACAAAATATGATTGAAGTATAAGATTTATAAAAAAATTTATAGAATATAATGCATTTTAGAAATTTCTGGTTTCCCAGGATATAAAATAATTTAAGCTCAATAACCGTGCACTTGAATATTAGCATAAAATGTGCGATCAAGCTTAAGAATTAATTATATAATACTAGTAGTACTATAAAAAAAAAACGGTGGGAGAGATGAACCCTTATTTCACTTGATTTTCAACCCCTCTATAATAAACAATACCAGGTCATCTATAAACTAAAATAGAAAGTTTTTCTTATTTACCGACAGGTTTTCTATATGTCGGCATTTTTTAAATGATCCCTCTCATATTCTATATCTACTGTGATTTTTACTTATTTACAAGCAAACCACACACATATGCATTTCTATTGAAAAAGGGGTGGACAAAAATTTTGTTAAACAAGATAGGGGAATATAATATTATTATACAGAAAACATTTTTTTTTAGCTATTTTTCGTAAAATTTTTTACCTTTAATATAAATTCACGTTTAAGCAACTTTTCATCCCTTTGAGAATATCTCCCTCAATAATATGTCGTAAAAATAATATGTAACAGAAAATTCAAGTCGATAAAAAATCAAACGACGGTTATACAAATTTTATTTTATTATACATCAACCCTTTTATTTATAGATGACGATCAAGAAAAACTTATAAAAGAAATCAATGTTATAAAATAATTTTTATTTTTATCCCCTTTTCTGGCGTAGTGAAAATTTTGTATACCTAGAGACACATGATTAGAACCGTGAGAGAGAAACAATAAAATTATCAAAAATTTAAATATATGGGAGGAGATTAGTAATAGATGACATGAAAAGTATTAAAATTTATTGTGTATTGATGACTCAGATGTAACTGTTTTTTAAATAAAAAAGGGAAAAGATCACAGTTATAAATTGTGTATCCGAAAGAGAAAGGTCAACGGTATTATTTTTTTTTTTTTATAATATTCTTTGTATTTAATTAATTAATTAAACTATGACTCAACCACACATAAAAAAAATAATAATAAGTTTATCATATTTTATTACATAAAATCACTGAATATAAATATTTATTATTGTTATTATTCAATTAAATAAAATTAGTATAAGAAAATATTTACTTTTTTTTTATATAATAATAATGAGAAAAATAAAATTACTCTCTTAACACCTTATATTCTTTTTAATTATATAATAATTCGGGTGTAAAAAAAAAGAAATTCTTTGCAAAAAAGAGGAAATATTTATTAATTACGTCGTTACTAATTGGAATAAAAAAGTTAAAAAGAAGTTAAAAGAAGGAATTTTTTTTTAGGCATACCTGAAGGCCACGAAGCATAAATAATTATTTGGTTTACTTTGATGGATTTTTTTTATTTTACTAAAACTTTTTTTTGTGATAAAAGATTTGTTTGAGAGATTAAAATAGAAAAAGAAAATTATTTAACACCGTGTTGCTTAAATACGAATAATCTTAAGAATTGTTTTCTTTTTTTTTATTTTTTATTTATTTTTTGAGGTAAAATAAGTCATTTTAGCGTGTATAATTAATATAAAAAGTTATATATTTTAGGGAGACTGGGGTATCTCGAGGACAGGGGTTAGATTGGTATATACTCCAGTCAAATCATGTTTTTGCAGTTTCTTTGACAAGATGAGAAAATTTCTATTTACAGTTATACTTAGGTTGCTAATTCCAAAAATCAAGTTTTTCCTCGTGAAAAGATGGTAACACTCTTACATTAGAAAATAAATTGACTCCATTATGTTTTTTGGGTCACTTGAACTTCGGGCTTGTAGAATTAAAAAATTCTCAAAACTTCAAGAATTACCTCTGTCAGTAAGGGAATGTTTTTTAGTAACAAAAAGGTTTCTTGGGATTTTTTAATTATTAGGTCCCCAACACTTCTAATCAGCGTCCAAAAATCAAACTAAAAACAAAATCTTATCATCTTGTTTGTAAATATTACAAAAATGCTACAAAATGTACTTTTTAATAAGGGGTTTATTTTCCGAAAAAAAATTTTACTTACTTTTCCTAAATTAGTAAATTTAAATGAGCAAAATTTTATTACAATTTGATAATATTCAAAAAAAGCTCCTAAAAAGGAGTCTTTCTCGCTAGTCTGAGGCCCAAAACCTCGACCTTTGGATTCAGCAACCCTTAAAACCATTAGTAGATTTTTTTCTGACGTGATTTTACAGAAATCCTATTTTGGATACTGCTTATATTCGCAATTAAAAATACTAAAAATTTCAAATGAGGCGAAAATTTAAATATTTGGACGATTTTTAATTTTTTTACAAACTTTTGATTTTTTAAATTTAGACCCCAAATAGAATTGAAATTTGCGAAGAACATTGCTGAAAAAATTATTTGATTTTTTTAAATATAATTATTTATAGCTATTAAGAATATTTATTTCAAAATTCGAAGCTTATCAAGAGACCATACAATAACCATGAGACTTGCTATTTATAAAAGACTCTACTATCAGTTACTTTATAGTAGTTAATTTACAATTATATTTGCAATCGATTAAAATAAAAAAAAAAAAACATACCAAGATGCCCCAATCTCCCCATAAATTAAATACAAAAAATAATAATGATTATCAGGCGGTTTCCTTTACCACCAGAGCTTTTATCAAAAACGAATAATAATAAAAGCTTCTGGGCTTACATTATTATAATTATTACATAAAAAGATTTAAAATATAAGATTTATCGGAAAATTCTTGATAAATCACATCGTTAAAGTCAATAAAAATATTACATTATTTGTATATAAGTATATATAATTAATAAATAAAATATTAATCGACTATATATATAAATTATTGAAAGATTTGATTGTGGATAAAAGATAATAATTCCGTTTGTTATAAGAAGGATAAAATAAGGTAATTATAATTTATACTATGCATTAAGTTATTGAGGATCACCAATGATTTCTATATGTAGACTTTACGTTGTTTAATTAACTTTTTTTCTAAAGATTTTTATCGGCTTCTTTTTTTTCTGCAGTTTTCTATAAAATATCTTTTTTATTATTAGCGTTGAAAATACTAGAAAAATTATCCTGTTTGCTAACTATCTAGCAAAATGTTAACATTTTATTAAACTTAATTTTTATTTCCAATAAACTGAAAAAAATTGAAAATAAGTTTCAGAAGATTTGTAATCGTTAAATCTTAAAATTTTTAATTTTTATATCAAAATCACGCAAAAGCTAAATTTTTCCATAGATACATTAACAAAATATCCGAAAATTATCTAATATTAATATTTGATTATTTAAGTTATTGCAAAAATAAAGAAAAAATTGTTAGCTCTAAAATCAAGTATGTTTATTTAATTTAAAAACAAGAACATAAGTTTGCTTGAACAAAAATGATTGAATATTCAAATTTTCTTCAAGTAATTTTAAAGATATAATATGTATATTCTTCATAAGATAATATAAAAATATTTAATGAAATTATTCTCGCAAGTGAAATGCTTTCGGAAGTAAATAAATAGATTACCTCAGTATCTTAAATCAAATGACAGTCAGATTAAAAAAAAAACGCTTATAATAAATTTTTGGCCCCCAAAAATAGTAGGAAAACATAATTCGTCAAAATAATTAATTTCATCAGATTGAATTGGTATTTTTCCTTGACCAGGAGCAATTATATTTATTTTATCTGTAATTTCTTCATTTCTGTTTATTATTAATACTCCTTCATTTTTATCTAAATTTTCTAATTTATCTTCAAAAGTATCAGTTTCAATATCGTCAATAATTTTATTAATTATGTCATCATTATAAATATTTAAACTTGTGATTTCAACTTCTGGATCAACAATAAAATCTAAATTCTCATCATAATTAAATTCATAATAAAACGTGTCATCAACTTTAATATTATTTTGAACATACAATGGTGTTTTTATTAAATATTTCAATACCTTACAAATTTTTGATGGTTGTATAGTTTCATGCATGTAATTAGATCTATGATCAATTTTCCTTTTTAACTGTACTCGAACTGTTGATAACTCTTCAAATTTTCTTGGTAGAACTTTAATCATATCATTAACATCAACATTAATATTCACAATACTACCTTTTAAAGATAAGATAGATAATATTAAAGATAATATAAACCATAATGGATCTAAATTAAACTCGACATTATTTAATACATCTTTGGAAGTATCAGTGATCTGTTAGGAACTGGGTGAGATAGAAATCTACCTCCCCATGTTCGCGTCCCGTCCATGCCTCCAGGTTCGGGATTAGACTGTTCTTCCACCGGCCACACTTGTCGCTGTCCATCGTCCCTGCCATTTAATCATAGAATTGGAGCGGGCGCGGGTGGAAGCGACTATAAGCTCCTCTACACTTTCGTATATGGATTTGCGCTCCAATGCTAGCAGGTCAATAGGAAGGACACTAGCTACCACCTGAATCGCCGATAGCGATACTGTATAGTATGCGCTGGCGATCCTGAGTGCCGCTTGCCTCTGTACAGAGCAGATCTTATGCCTGTACTTCTTGATTTGGGCGGCGTCCGATATAATTATAATACATATAATTATAACCTAAGAATAATTGTGCCAAATATTCTAAATTTAATAAAGAAAGTGGATAAACTTTCCCCTGATACCCAAAAAATTTTCAAAACTCACAATTCCAGGTATTATACTTTCAGAGAAATAAAATAGGCACTACGTCAAAAAAAAGATATTTTTTTAACTTTTTTATGTAAAAAATTTTGAAAAAAAAATTTCGAAAAATTACGTATCAGATAGAGAAATCCTTTAAAAACGATAATTCTAGATATTCGTACTTTTATAGGAAGAAATTAAGTACTAAGTCCTAAAGAAAAAAAAATTATTGTTTTTTTCTAATTTTTTTATGTAAAAAATTTTAAAAGAAAATTTTGAAAAAAAATTAGGTATCTGATTGTTGATATCCAGTTAAAAAGATAATTCTAAATATTCGTACTTTCATAGGAAAAAATTAAGTATTACGTCCTAAAATAAAAAAAATTTTGGCGTTTTTTGTATTTTTTGGCGACAAAAATTTTGAGAAAAAAATTTGGAAAAAATTGAGTATTAGGTCCAAAAAATTACTATAAGCGATATTTCGAAAACTAGTACTTCCACAGAAATAAATTAAGTACTGCGTTCATAAAGAAAAAAAAAATTGGTATTTTTTGTATTCTTTGGTGAAAAAAATTTTCAAAAAATAAATTATAAGATTCGAGATATCGAGTAAAAACGATACTTCTAGATATCAGTACTTTCATGGAAAAAAATGATGTATTACATCCAAATTAAAAAAAAAAAAAAGTATATCGAGACTTTTTGGTAAAAAAAAATTTTAAAACAAAATTAGGTCTTAATGTGATACTGGTAGTGAAATATCTCCAAAATCTTCTTTGGTAGTTCCAAAAATGCTGTGATAGAACTTGAACCAACGTTCTTTAGAAGGTCAAATCAAGGATTATTTAAATCGGTTCCATAAAGTAAATAAACTTCAATGTCTTATTAAAAATTATAAATGCAAAAATAATTAAATAGTATTTAAATTTCTTTAAGTATTTATTGATCAATAAATTAAATAGTAATTTAGAATTCTTAGATTGCAGATACTTTTTCTTGTCAGCGGACATACAGCACGTACCTCCCTAGAATTAGGATTCAAAAGTGTGTATGTTTTGGTTCTGAAATACGCAATTTAGGGTCCAAAGTTGCTGGAAATTAGGACATGAAATCAGCAATAACTACCCCATTTTAAGGTTTTTTTGCAATATTTCGGAAGCAGAGCTAAAATTATCTACTGAATTGCTTTTTTTCAAGAACGGCTAGGAAAATATTGGGATTCAATAATAGCAAGCTCTAATTGGGCTATAAGACTAATTATAGGAGGTGGAAACTACCTCTAAATTGCATGATCAGCTTTGCTCTACCCGTCTTTAACGGTATCTAGTATTTAAGGGTTAAAACTATAGAATTAATAATTTTCATTTTTTGGAAAAATAAACTAGAAATCTGTGATCTACAGGTCGGAAAACATATGTAAATACGTATCACGTATGAGTGAATTTTTTATTTAAATAATTTATAAACAAATAAATATTGTTTAAACTACTAAACCAATGACTCCGAAAATAAAAAATTGTGATTTGGAAGGTCAAATTATATCTAAAATGCTTACGTACTTTCTAAAAATTTTAAAAATTGCGAGTTTCAGCCCTTAGTTTATGGCTATCTTTGCAATAATCTGTCAAAAATATACAAATTACCACTTTTAGGTAAAAACAGACTCCAGATTTGGTTTCAGAAGGTGAATAGTTTATCCACGCAAGATTTATGTCCACGAACAATGCATTCGGTGGCACAGCTTTTGGGAGTCAATTTAAAATATTTCATTTAAGATTAATTCGTTAGCAAAAATGATTATGCAACAAATTTATGATCGAGAGAGTTACCCAAATTTAACGTACATCATACCGGTTGATGTATCCAAATATTTAAATATCAAATTATCAAGAGCGCCTGACTCATAAAGATTGATATCAATCGATAAATTTTTATATATAGAATAACTTACCTAAAAAATTTATTCAAATGTTTCAGAAAGTCAAAAATTTATCAGCAACGATTTTCAATTTGTTTTATGCTTTCTTAAGCTGTCGTACTGTAAGAAATTGAATTAAATTATACAGCAAATTTAATTAATTTTTTGCAAATGAAATAAAAAAGTTGATAATTAAATAAAATTAATTCAATAGTAAATAAAATAAAAAAATTAAATAAAATAAATATCTAATTTACTCTGTCTTTTCTGTTTTTATAATTCTCCATAATAGATGATCAAAGAGTTTTTTTCCACTTGAATCCTTAAGTGTATCATGAATATAAACCATAATGGATCTAAATTAAACTCGACATTATATTATACATCTTTGGACATTTATATCAATCGTCGGATTTTTAATTCAAGAACCACTTAAACTCTTGTTTAGATAATTTCAAACAAGACAAGATTAAAAAAATATAGTATTTAAAAATGAAATTTAATATTATCTTCCTGTTTTCTTTTACTTTTTTTTCAGGTAAATTAATAAATATTTTATGTTAATTTTTACAACTAATTTTGTTTGTAATGAGTCACCAGTTTTTATGGAGATCATCAGTAAAAAAGATAAGAAATAAAAACATGTATTTTTTTAAAAGTCCTATATTTTTTTTCAAAAAAAAAAAGTTTTTTATATTATTTTTATTGACATTATAATAGAAATGCTGACATGTGTAATAGATGGGCGGGTGTATTATATAAATATTTTTCTTTTTTCACATCCTAATAAAATATATGAGTAAAGCCCCCTGTAGTTTACCTGTTGAGTTTATAAATAGAAAATAATAGACTTTTTTACATATATTAATATGATTTCAAATCCATCTATTTTTTAAAAATTTAATAAAATACAAAAGGTTCAGATGTTAAATAGAAAGTGTTAGATAAATAAAAAAAAAAATTCAATTTTTTATTTTTACATAAAAAAGAAATAAAGAAAATAAAAAAATATAATACAAGGATGTTATTCATTCAAACACCTTTTTTAAAGAAAAATATCAGACACGTGTTATATATTTGTTTTTGTAAATTACATGAAAGATGGGATAGAAAATAAAATGAAAAATAGAAAATTTTCACTGGATTACATTCGCAATCGATTTTTTTAGCTTTTTTTATTCAAATTTTTAGGATCAAATAATACAAAAAAGAAAAATATCAAGTGAAAAGTCCGTCGTCGTATGCTATCTCGTTATGGATGATTCGTATGCTAAAGAGACATGTATGTTTTTAAATTTTTAAGCTAAAATGCGAATTGACTATTTTAGACTGAAAATAACATAAATAATAAATAACTAGGGCTGCTTATAGAATATTTACAAAGAAAATACTTGACTATTTCAAATATGCATTATGAGTCTAAGAATATTTTAAAGAAAACAAAATTTTCTATTTTTTATAGTTTTCATTTTATTATGCAAAATACAATCATGAATAATAATTTATTTAATAGTATACCCTATTGCATATAGTATTTGATCATCAATTTTTCTTTATGCTGAAGTTTTGGATGGTAAATTTCAAAAAAATTTAAATACGAGTGTGCTTTTCCATAAATATAAATGATTTTATTTATCCTTAAGGTCGTTTTGGTCATTGAATGTCTGAATAAAAGAATATAATTATGTGTTTTAGATGAGAGTCTCAGGAATCCAATGGTATGGGTCTTTTAGTCGCTAATAGTACAAAATTTTAGAGATATTTACTTACAAAAGGTCGAAGGGGTCCACCTAATCTTGATATTTCGAATAGTTTTTTTATTTCAGGGGTTTGCCAATTAATAATGATAATTATAGTTTCTTAACTTACTGAAAAAAAACTAGTCAGAAGGAATATATGTTTAGAAATTATTACTTTTTTCTTTTTGAAAACTCTAACTGTAATCAGTGATACTCTATAACCATTATGGTTAAGGTATAAATACCTACTTTTTTTAATTTGGATGTAATATATAACTTTTTTTTTTAAATATTAATTTCTAGAATTATCGTTTTTACTTAGTAACTCAGATTTGATGTTGACTTTTGCCATCTAAATATCTCGAGATAGTATTTAATTTTTTTAGGGGATCTAGTCTAGTTTTAAAAAATTGATTGTCTTTTTTTACTTTATTTGACAGATTTTTATTTGAAAAATAGTGCAAATTTTTGTCTTAAATTATATCAGTTAGAAACTATAATAAATCCATTAATCTTTAAATTTTTTAGATGATTTACTTGGGAATTTAATATCAAATAATGTCTCTTTTTCTATAAAAAAATTTAATTATAGAAATTATAAGATTTATTATATTATATTGTTTTTGAAATTTACATTAGATTTCTGTCTCTAGAATCTCTGCTAGAACCTTTACCAATGCTTTTATTTTTCAAGCGAGGTTTACATCACAAGATTATTATATTAGCATTTATTATTGACTTTTATATTAATAGCAAAACTTATATTATACGATTATTATATTATTTTATAAATATTTACCATTGTATCATAAAAATTATAAGATTTAATTAATATATTATTTTTTTAAATATTTATAGTTCTTCCGAAATTCCATCGCATAATAATGCATTTTATATATCAATCATCGGTTCAGTTTGATTTTGTCTTTTATTTTTTATAATAACCATTGCGAAAAATAATATCAAAATAATTATTAGATACATTATTATTGTTTCAAGATTCTGTATTTCCGATTTTTGATCTTTTATCATTCGATTCTTCGGATTAATGCACATATTCTTATATTGTATAAATCCCCCGCCACAGACGCAAGTATCTTGAATAGTTTTGTATACAGTAATCTGTAGATGAATTACATATTTCGTTTACATATTTAAGTTTTAAACATTTTCCATAAACATACATAAACCCCTCCTCATCACAAGTGTAAGTCTCTGTGGAAGCAAAATATTATCCTGTATACACACATATTTATATATGATTACCGTTTTAGTTTAGTATATGGATAAATACCTGTTATAAAAACCACTATTAATAAAATTATTAATATTTTCATTGTAGAATATTATTAATTAATCGTTTTTCTACTATGTATTTTTTTTTTTACTATATTTATGTTTATCTATTTTATTCCGATTGATATTTTTCACTATACTCAATGAGTACTTCTGTATGCCCATTACATTTACTACTGAAATTGTTTAAGAAAAGAAAGAATAAAATAAAAGATACACAAAAGGTTTCATATTTAAAATTTTCCCGCTCAAATTTAGATGATGCGAGCCATATACGGGATATGCATATTTTCATACATCGGCTATATGTCACCAACGAAAACGTATACTTTTTGGATACATCTCATATATGCATGTTCCGTATATGGCTCACGTAATTTAATTTTGAGCGGGTTTGATTATGAGCAAAAAAAAATAAAAGGGAGTATGCTCAATTTTACAATAACGCTTACTGCGTAATTTTTAACATATAATTTTTAAATTGAAATTTTATGTGTTTCTCGTTGTTTAAAGTCTGGTGGGACTTAGTTTGTTGGATGAAATGCTTGTTATTATTTCAACTTAATTTATTTATCCTTATTATCTATAATGTTTTCTAACTAAAGTAAAGTAAATTGTTTTTCAAAAATTTTTTTGAACTTTTTTTTTTTAATTTGGGTATATAAAACCTCATTTATTTCTATCAAAGTACTAATATGAAGAAGTATCGTTTTCACTCGATATCTCGAATCTTTGTGATTTTATTAAAATGTTTAAAAATAATTTACCTTTTACATATGAGTAAAATATTTTACAATAATATAGAAGATTTATCATAACATTTAAATTCGTATTTTCTTTTTGGTGAACCAAAAAATGTTTAGGATTTTGAAATTTAACTTGACCAACGTATATATTAATTAAAGGCAATTTAAATTGACTAAAATCTGATCATAAGAAATATTACATAAAGTAAATCTTAAAGAAAAGGTTTTTACAAAAAATAAATGTAATATTCACGAAATATGCCCCTTAGCAATCATGAAAAATTTTTGTACAAGGTTTTTAAATTACCCCTGTAGCTAACTTAACTATTTCTTGAACTAAGTAATATATAATAATTATAATATAATTAAAATATCAATTTAACGAAATATAAATGCATTGAAATTTTCTTCATTAGTTCATTATAATTTTATAGGAACTTATTTAAAATAAAATGCTTTTACTTGAAAACGATCAATCATATATATTTTTATAATACTATGGCATAATAAAATCCACCTTTTATATACAGTATTTTGTTTCAAACTTTTGAATGATTACCGAATGATTACTATAGAGCCATTCTGATATTATTTTATTCATAGTAAAAAAATGTATGACTCATATAATTATACATTTGTTGAATTTATTAAAAAATTTTAAAAAAAGTAATTTTTTGTATACACTTATAAATTTTTATTGGTTTCAAGGCACCAATAAGGCGAACCAAGTATTCATTCCAATTATACCTCGAACTATTAGTCGAAATTAAAGTTCTTAGTCACAATTTTTATCATTAAATTTGATAAAAAATGTGTCAAAGCTATAAAGATATTTCGTTTCCGATAACCTAATGAAATTAATATATTTTGACCAGCTAATCTAAGTCCGAATTACTGGTAGTAATTGTCGGTAAACCTGAATTATTTTAAGTCTCTAAATCAAAATTATTCTTAGTCCCTAAAGAATTATTCTGACTCCCTAAATCGAATGTTTCCAAGTGTCCCTAAATCAAAATTATTTGAAGGCCCTAAACCCAGATTATTCTAAGTCCCTAAATCAAAATAATTCTAAGTCCCATTTGACCACCTGCCGCCTTGAATCGGACACATTTGATCCTCCCCCTCTTGATTTTCAAATTTACAGAGTAACCCCTCCCTATAAACATGATCCATGTTAATTAAAGCTATAAATCTCCATAGTAGCTATGGAAAAAAATGTATTTAAAATGTTTGTACCAGGAAGTAGAATTTGCGCAGCTATTACAAACCATGTATTTTTTTCTTACAATTTCCTTCAGCTAATTTATTCTAAACTTTCTTTTTCTCAACCCGAATCTATTTTTGCACTATTCCTTTTTAGCAACATTTGCCTTCATTCGTTATACGTAAAACTTGAAATATCAAGCAAAATTATATCTACCTGAAATTTCAAGCAATTATATTTTTTCTCTGTTAAAATAATTTTCGAAATAAAGTTGTTAACGTATGCCAAATATGGTTTGTTCTAATCTAACTAATAACAGCAAAAATCTTTTTAATTAAGAATTTTTACAGTTACTAAATTTTTTAACGATAAATTTTACAGTAAAACAAAATATCAATCAGTTAAATTAATTAAGGTTAAAAGAAAAAAGTTATTAGTTAAGCTCACATAAATTTCTAAGAATAAGGTAAAATATATTGACCAACATAATTTTTTTTCCTTGCGTCTTCTTACAATCATTATATTACATCATTATGTCAGATTTCTACGAAGAAATATATACACACAGGTTAAAAACTTTATTTTAAAAAGAAAAAAGCCATGCTATACGTTGGTACGTCTCTTGAAATATAATTTTCATCTTATAATAAGTATATAAGAAGAGAATCACCAATTTTTACAGCTTATTTACACGCGATCATGATGTATTACAACATTATATTGTACAAATAATAAGTTTTTTTTATTATTTTATTACATACAATCCCCGTTATCAAGTTTCTTGTATATTCAATCAACGCAATATTTGTAAAACTTACCAATACGTGAATTTTCTCTTTATTATTATAAAGTTCAATTTTGCTAATCTTCTTTCTGGACTTTATAAATTCAATTTTTCTTGACGTTTTATTTTAACAAATAATTACGTGGTCTGTGGTTTTTTGTCCCTTATGTTACTTTTTCAGGTAGGTAAGAGACGAGTAATATTCAATATCAATTTTATAATAATTATTTTTATCATCTTTTTAAAAGAAAAAAGAAAAAGTGAAATTAAAAAGTCGCAAAAAAAGAATTATGAGTGTGAAGTGTATTATTGGATTCAATGAAAAGAGGATAAAAAAAAAGTTATAAGACAAGTTGACGAGGGACACGAAATTGAGTTCTTTTCATTCTATTCCTTGTATAAACACCTGCAAAAAAAAAGTAAAATAAAATAAGGAAAAATAAAATAGAAATAAAATAAAGAAAGCTTCTTCAAATAAATCAAATGGTTATTTATTCAGAACACCAATGAATTAGAGTATTTTTATGTATAGAAAAAGTTTGATGAGTTTTTTTTTTATTTCTTTTCTTTCATTCTACTATATTTATAAAGTCACAATTAATTATAATTGAAAGAAGATTACTATGGTAATTAATCAATTACTTTTTATATTTTAGATATATGACAAATAAATTGATTTGTTATCAAAAAATGTATAATATGGTAGGTCTACAGTTCATTGGTAAATGGTCATATCATTTTCTTAAGCTTTTAACTTATATTTAATTTAATTGTTGGAATGTTAAAAAATCAAAATCTGCAAATCTGGCTGGAGTAACTGGTTGCGTTTGGCAGTGGCATAGTGTAAAAAAAAATGTCAAAAAAATGGGCGAACTTATATCATTTTGTCAAAGTTGATTTTTTTGGGATATTTTCCCTGTACTCTAGAGACAACAAAAAAGCAATTGTCAGACAGCTTTCACGTTGTTTTGACAGCGCCAGACGACATTAAACATGTCAAAATTGACATACTAGATAACATTACGTACACAACGTACTAATTTTTATAGCAAATTAACCAGGGCATTTTAATCAAAAAAGGTAATTTAGCAAAAGCTTTTAATTCCATGTTGTGAGACTCTTGTTAGCTAACCAAGAAACAAGAAACCCCAAAAAGATAATGGTAATAAAAAAAATAAAATTAAACATGTACCGAGACATGTACTATATAAAAAAACATTAAAACAGTTCGAGTTTTCAAGTATAATTTGTATAATACCAATCAAATATAAAAAAAAATTTTAACTTTTTTAAATTTACAATAATATGAAAATATAAAATTGATATTTTATTGCTTGAAACTTGTCTTATATAATTTTAGCGTTACAATTTATTTGCGAGAATAATAAAATCCAAAATTTTCGATATTGAATACTAAAATTGTAGTATACATGCTGATAATCAACAACATATAATATTAATTTTAGCCTTTTTGTTACTTGGTAAATACCACTAAATAGTTCTATACATGATTTCACTTATAAGAGAACGCTTCTAAGTAACTCGAAATTACAAATAAAATAAATCTGCAAAACTTTGAGTAAGAACTATTAGTCAAGGCGCCTGTGTAAAAAAAAAGTCAAAGCTGAGGATTTTACGAAAATGGATGAATTTAGCTAAAACCTAGTGAAATCTTCTCAGGAATACCTAAGGATAAAGTACTGGAAAAAAAAATTCCCGATATTTAAAAGGGGTGAAAAAACCCCCAATTCCCCCCTCCAAATTTACCTAAAAATTTAAAAATAATCTTTTTTGCAATTTTGAAGGGATCTAGTAGGTATTTTGGGCCGCTAAATCCGAATCTGACGTCAAAAACCAAGTTAGAGGGGTATAACACCCTTATTTTAACCCTTTCAACCCTTAAAATTTAATATTTCTTAAAAACCGATTTTTTTTACTTTTTACTGGATCTAATAGGTTCTTTGGGCCACTAAATCCGAATCTGACGTCAAAAATCAAGTTAGAGGAGTGCAACACTCTTATTTTAACTCTTTCAACCCTTGAAGTTTAATATTTCTTAAAAACCGATTTTTTTTTAATTTTCACTAGATCGAGTAGGTATTTTGGGCCGCTAAATCCGAATTTGACGTCAAAAACCAAGTTAGAGGAGTGTAACACCCTTATTTTAACCCTTTCAACGCTTAAAAAATTTTGTTTCAAACTAGTTTCAAGTAAATTAAATGTGATATGCATCACAAATATAAAAGGCAATACATAAATTTAGATTAATTTTATAATCAGAGCATAAAAAAAATAAAATTTATAAAATTTTATGCTAGAACTTGAAAATTCATATATTTGTTAAGACATAAGATAAGATAATGTCTGTACAAAAAGCATATGGAAACCCAGTGTTTGAGACGTAAAGTATCCAAAGGTTTTTCACAAAAAACAAAAACAATAATCGTCTTAATTCATACTATGTTTTTAGCAGAGCTGGGCAAAAACGGCAATTTTGGCACGCAGTTTCCGTTTCAATTTCCCATGGGTAAAATTGAAAACGGTTCAATTTGATCACTTCGTCGGTAGGACTGATCTATTGAAAAATTTTTTTGAAAACGGAAAAATTTTTAAACTTTTCGTTTCAATGATCCGTTTGAAAAAATTTAAAACGGAATACACGTTTTCGCAATACATGAGCTCTAATTTTCTTTTTCTTCTATTAAATAATGTAAAAATATAACTTATAGACATAAAAATAAAAATTGAAAAATAAGCATTTTTAATGCAATGCCACATTATACGATTGAACTTATTAAAATTACATGAAATACGAAGTCCACTTTTTTATTTTTATTTTAATTTTGGTACTTCTTATAATATAATCCTTCCAGGCACAAAATTTAAACTGACAAACATGCCAAAAATAATTAATATAATTTCAATATAATTATCCATATATTTATTCCTTTTATCTTGTACAGCAGACTAATTCACTTATACTTATCAATTAATAACGTCAAACAAGTTTTATTTTGACTTATATACTTCATTTATTTCAAAAACTAAAATAAACATATAATATTTTTTTGCTATAATAAATTACAAATCAGACTTTAAATAAAAAAAAAATAATATACATAGCATATCTTATAAACGTGCAAGAAGATGAAGAGAAAAGGAACAGTAATAAAAACAATGAAAACAAAATAAAAATAAACTTTGATGTGACCTAATTCAAGTTTGCTATACATATATAAAAAAAATAACCGCAGAGTCTAATATGTCAAGAATTCCCCTGCCAAAAAACAATTCATAATATAAAAAAAGTAGCTCTTATTTATATTTTAAGCATCATCAAAAAAAATAATCTTTATTTTTTGCCTGATTTTTTTCTATCTATAGGTTCTTAAAAATAAGCCACAAAGAATAAAAAAATTATTACATTTATAATATCAGTTCGTATTTTATTTTTAAACTTACAAAAAAAAAATAATTTACAGTAGCTGATGCTGACTCTCTTGCATATAATACGCATTTAAAGAGTAAATCTGTAATATTTTTTTGTGTGCTTTATATTAGTGTGTGTGTGTTTTTTTACATGTATACTTTTTTTCAACACCTTTTTTTTTATTTGCAAAATTATTTTCTTAATGCTCTTTTTTTGAAAATTGAAAAAGTGTACATGTATAAAAAAAAAACTAATATTTGCAAATAATAATGTCAGCAAAGAATAATATATTGAAATAAAAAATAAAATTATTGTGGCTATAATTATATACTAAAAAAATGACCAAGTAATATTTTACGAGCAAAAAAATAAACTAATTAAGTGTTACTGTACAAGAAATAAGTATGAATGTCAAAATTTAATAAAATAAAAAATAAATATAAAAGTATTTAACTTTAGCCAACAATTGTAGGCTTGGTAATGTACTGATTAAGTTTCTCGAAAGCTTAAAAAAAATTTTTAAAGGAGTTTTGAAATATTGTTAACTTATTTTCCAGAGCAAATAACGAAATTTTCTTTTTCTTTGCCTTCTATAAAATTTCAATTCCTCGCTGATATATTTAGGTTTGTATTGTTTTTATTATTTTTCTCCTCTTCATTTTCAATTTTGCACCCAAGATATTGTCATCAAACCTTACCCAAACTAACACTTGTTTATTTAAGTTTTTTATGGTCATAAATTACAGACTGACTGCATTTTATTATCTTTCACAAAGTTCCAGGTATATTTTACTCTCAATTACCTAATATTTCGACTTCGTCCACAATTGGTGCCAATTTTAGTTATCAATTTTAAAATTCACCTGACAATAAGTAACAGTTGTATAACTCGTGTAAAACGCAAAAACAGCAAGAAAATTCCAAATAAAAAATAATAAACTAACTATAAGTCAACGTCACGTACTATTTATTTATTAGAATATAATTCTTGATCAAATATCAATTTTATCATTAGATAAAAAAAAAGAACTAATTTTAACAATATGCATACATAATAATATATCAAAATTATAATGTACGTACAATAGAAATAAATAACTGTCACTATTTAATATGCTCAACACTTTATAATAAAAAATAATAATATAAAATATAAAATTATGATTAACGACGACAATGCATTTTCCTAAATGACATGCAACTTTTTTTTTCATGTATTAAATATATTTCTTTCTCTGTTATCTGTATGCTATATTATGTCCATAGAATATTTAATTTGAAAAAAAGTTTTATGTAATCATATAAAAATAGTGTTTCAATAAAAAATCAAAATTTTAAATGAGTTAAGGAAAATTGGATTAAAATATAGAAAAATTTAGAACCAGGTGAAATTTTGTTAAATTTATAGCAAGATTTAATGATAAATTTGACCTTGCTTTAGATTAAGCGAAAATTCACTTTGAAATAAAAATATTTGCTATCATGGCACTCTTCATACTGATGGAACACCCCATGGAGATTCTAGTTGGTCCAGAATTTGTTCTAGAAACGATATTATTTTCAAATAAATTTAAAAATAAATTTGTAAAAAAATTCAAAAAATATTGAAAATAACAGAAATTATGAAACCCATATTTTCTGTCACCAAATGAAAATTTCAGAAAATTCTTAATTGGTTTTAGAACTATTTAGAATATCAATCAAGGTATGAATACTAGTAGATTTCCTCATATATATACATTTATTAGTCAGGGCCACAAGATAAAAACAAAAGTTTGTAAGAGAGGTGTAAAAACCATGCCTGTTATCTCCGCGATCTTTTACGATAGGATGTCTCGAGGGCTTCTTGGACCCATACAGAACGATAATTATCCTTCTGTTGGATCAGGTTTCTGTATATTATATTAACGATATACACAAAATAAGGAAAAAGAAGTAATAATAATAAAATTTAAAAAAAAAAACACGACTTATTTGAGTTTACAATCCCTATACAAATAATCTCAGTTTAACAAATAAAGAGACTAATGTTTACTTTCTTTGTCATCTTATTTTTTATGGTTTATACGATATTGGTTTATGTTATTTGAGCAGACCTGCATAAGTTTTTTTACGCTTATTATTTTTTATTATAATACCATTTTTTATTAGACTATATAATATCTTTTCTCATTAACAATCATTATTTTGTTTGCTTAAACATCTTCCCCTTTATGTTTGACAAGCTTGTTAAAATGACTTCTTAATTCTTGTATTTACGCTTAATGTTTGGTATTAAAAATGTACTTGTAAAAAATACACACCCACATTAGAAAATTTTACACTGACTTCAGGGGTTGCCGATTTGGAGCTCTTACTAAAAGTAATAAAAAAAATTTCTTAAACCTTCATTTCAAAAAAAAAAAATCATTTGATACAGTTTAAATTTGCATACAGCTCCGATTTCATTTTGAAAGAATACTGAATCAATTCCAAGGCCAACTTTGACTGATTATCCAAAAAATTATTTTTAATATTTTGTTAAGTTTTGCCCAATTCCTACAATTTCCAATAAAAAAAATAAATTCAACTTTTTCTGTTGTTGTCATTTCGCACTGCGTATAAAAAAATCAAAATAAAAATTTTTATGTGCCTTTAACACATAATTAATGAAATTTTATATATGTAAATATTTTTAATTTTATAAACATTAAAAAACACAGTATGGCAAAAAAATACTAAGAAAAAAAAGTATATTTTTAATCTCCAGACGTCTCCCTTCTTATACAGTAGTCCACTCGATATTTATACCTCTCTTGAGAATTGAACATCATCAGACTCTTTAAAAAATATTATAATTTTAAATTAAATTATCAAAAAATTTCTTTAATTTATTACTTATTCCAGTTAATTAAATTTAAAAAACCTTTTTTTTCTTTCTTTTTCTTATTTAAATAACACATAATTTCAAAAGAAGAAAAAAAAAGTAACCTTGAAAAAAATTATTATAAAATAAAAGCAATCGTTATTTTCTTTCGATCAAATGTTTAAAAAGGGGGATCCTTATTCTAAAATAAAAGATATATTTTTTTTATGTATAAAAAAGTTTTTTAAATGTTTAGTTGTTATCCTTGAAAAAAAGAAGAAATATTAATAAGAAAGATGAGTTTCTTCTTTATAAAGCTCAAAAGACATAAATGGCGCTAAAATGTCACGTTATTATATTATTAAAGTCGCAAAAAAATAATAAATAATAATAAAAATAATAAAATTATACCACATGTGTTTTTTTTTTATTTTTTTATTTTTTGTAAAAAAATAGAAATTTATGTATTTTAAAACTTCAAAAAAAGGTTTTTTTGAAGAGAATACAAATATTGATTTGTGCAACCAATGAATGTTTTTTTACGCGCAATTTAATATTTATAGAATTGCTATAACTATAATTATCGAATATTTGACCACTGATGTCCTTAAATTAGCAAGAAATTTTAACAACAAAAAACACAAAATTATACCTTATAATTATTTTAGTTAACGGGTTTTAGCCAAAAAAAATATTTTAACTTCTATTCATTACAGAGAATGGTGCAATAACTTTTAAATATTTATAACGTATGGAGAAAACTGTTATTTTTCAAAAAGTAAATCTTTCAAGGGAGGAAGAATTTTAAGTGCATTTTCCATGACAAAAGTTATTGAGAAAGTGTTTTTAGGCTATTTTAAACTTATAAGTACCTCCTAAAAAATTTATCCTTTAAGGGTCTCCGGTGGTTACTTGAGGACCACCTGATGGGTCGTAACCTAAAGATGATGGGTAAGTCAGTTTAAACTTTTATGCAGTTTAAAAATTTCATCCTTTGGGGAGATAATAGAGGATTCTGGAGTCAGTGCTGCGGCAAAATCTAAGAGCGAGCCAAAAAACGTAATTGAAATTACTTCAACTTTCGATAACGTTTTGCAGGAAACGTAATGCAGGAAATATTTTTATACTTAGATACAAATTTTAGATGCAAAAAGTAGTTAAATAATTTTTTTTCCGCTTTAGCTTTTGAATAAAAGTATAAAAAAACTATCTGACCGTGCAACAAAAATACTAAAATCATTCCTCGTTAGTTTCAAATTATCTTTCTGCAATGAGAGAGAATTCAAAAAATTAAAAATCGCTCGGGGTGGTATTTTCTCCCAAACTGTTTAAAGAAATTAAAAAAGTGAACTCTTTCCTTAAAATTCAAAATATAATTCAAAAGTCCACCAGCTGTTAAAAATAATAAGCTGAGAATCAAACAACGCAAAAAAAAATTCTGCATATTTTAACAAGAGAATAAAAATATTACATAATTTATTATTGAACGAGTCACATACTAATTAATTTTATTATTAAATTAATAATAAATCTATTGTATTTTATGCAAAATACATCTAATATCTTATGCATAAATATCTCGCACGTTGCAACAAATACAGCAGCATCTGCAAAAAATTTCTAATAAAAAAAAAAAATTTTTTTCTTAAAAATTTCTTAAATTTTCCTTCAGGCAATTATAATTTTATACTTGAATTGTCAGTTTTAATAAAATTTGTAACAAAATTTTTAGCATGGGAATCTAAATATTTAATATCTCATCTATTCGTCCTTTTATATTACACAATAATAAATCGTTTATGTATATTCAACGAACCTAAAAATTGCTAAGGTAGGTATGTAAAAAAAATGTACCCTAAAGCAAAATAAGAGTCATTGATATGCAGATTCGGTCATTTATCGTAATAATTTTTTTTATTAAAACTTGCAAAACAAAAGTAATGACAATTGACATGATATATTAAAAGCCTGTTTGCTCATTTCTATTATTATTTATTTATTGTGTGGTATACTTTTTTTTCAGAGTCTAAAAATACCACCTGAGGAATAGTTTTATTATGTACCCAAAAAAACCACATACACACTTGTCAAACTATTGAAGAATAAGTTTCTAAGGGTAAAATAAAAAATACACAAGACAGAACTCATAAATATTAATATTTTATGTACCAAAAAAAAGAAAAAAATTGATAATAATCAATAATGTAAAATAAAAACTGATGGCATTTTTTTTAGAGAAAAGTTAAATGATGTGAATAATTTAAATAAATAAAAAAAACTTTTTGTGTAAACAATAAAAATATGGTAATTTTTTTTATTTATATAAACAGATTAATAAAAAATATAATTATGGTTATTAATTTTTTTTTATTCATAATTTCTCTTTATGAGTCATGTATAAGTTACGATATTATTCTATTATGTATTTTTTTAAAATATAAATACAGAGATTAGTTTTTTTTTTTAATACATTGTATTTATAGATTATTTTATTTTTGGTTTTATACATGAGTGATTCTTTTAAATATGTAGTGCTCTATGACCCAAAATTTTTCATTTTTGGAACTTTTTGATTGCTGATGTACTGGGCCCAAATTCAAGGAGCTAATAATTAATATAACTCAGATCGACCCCAGAATGCTTTATTTTTCTAAATTTCCTAAGACCTTAAACTTGACCAAGACATAAAAATTTACTTCGCAATATTACACAAAGCTCCAATTTTACAAGAATCACTCAAATTCAGTTTTTTTTCTACTCGTAGGTTAAATTTAAAATTTTGTTTATTTTTTATTATCTAAATACTACTATATAAAATCATAAAACCATGAGTAAGTATAATTTTTATATTTCTATACGAGTTATAATAGACTTTATTTTTTTAAAATTCTTTTTATTAATACATTGACCTTATAGTTTATTTTTATTATTTTTTACTATAGATACATAAAAAATGTATATATTTTTATTTCTAGAACATAAAAAAACTAAAAAATTGACAAATTATGTAGTTAAAAAATTTATAGTGTTTTTTTTGTGATTTCGTAATAATAAAAAATGCTGTAAGGTAAAAATAAATAGTTATTATTTATAAAATTATTTTTTATTTGATCTAAAATTTAATTGTTAAAATTATTTATTTTAAATGCTTTTTATTTCAAGCCTTAAATAAATCAGATGATTGATTGAATGAGACTGATTTTTTTATTGAATTAATAAGAATATGCCTGAAAAAATTTGATTTAAAGCTAATATCACTTGGGAGAGAGCTTCAGAAAACACCACTTAGGCCTAAGCTCTCTCGAGGAGGTATGCAGTAATAGCCTATTTTTAATTTTAACCAATAAAAACTAATCTTAGAATTAGGCACATGATCGAATTTGCCTAAATTAAATAAGTAGTTGATGGTAGAATTCCTAAGGATATCTCCTAAGTATTATTGAATAGAAATTTTGTGATCATAAATTACGGAACCAGATTTTTCCTTGTTTCAAAATTAACAATATTTCTGAAATATCTATTTCTCATATTATTGGACGTTTCGAGGATTTGCGCATTTTATTTTAACTTATAATCAATTATAACGCCAAGGTTTGTTATTTCAGATTTATTCTGTTTCATGAACTTATAAGCAAATCATTCCTTTTAGACTATAATTATATCAAAAACTTTTAATTCTCTTAATTCAAATACCTATTTTGTTAAATTTATTATGAAATTAAAAGTTATTAATTTTTGTTTATTATTTGTGAAAAAAATTTTTTTTGTTTTAAAATGCTGTCAGGCACCACAAAGGTAAATTAGCGTTTCTGCACTTTGAATGGCGCCCAGTTTTAGCAATTTATTAGTATTCTACTCAAGGACCTCGCTTATGAAAATGAAGGGCTCAATTTTAGAACTTTTTAGTAAATCTTTGTTTTCTAAAGACCAGTTTTTGTCGATTTTTTGCATCCAGGATCTTTAAGCAATGTCTTAAAGAGCAGAATGTTGCTTTAATGGTTATAGGTTTCTTCCTTCCAGGACTTGACCTTATGGGGAGCCTTATGGAAATTAGAAGGTACTTCAACTTTCGAGGTGTTTTTTTAGAACCTATATAATTCTTGATGCATGGGAAATATTTTTATAATATTAAATGCAAAAAGTAGTTAAATTATTTTTTTATATTAATGACGTTTCAGGTATCATTTTGCGAATTTTAATCTGAATTTAAATTTGATCTTTTCTTTAAAGAATGCGTAAAGACTTTAGTGATAAAAAGTGTGCGTGAAGTTTCACTTTACATACGCTTAATCGACATAATTATAAAAAATACATTTTAAAGCATGAGTCTAAAAAAACTGTGATTTGATACAGGATGGAGAAGTATAAACAAAGATAACTCAAATTCCACCTTTTCTTAGAATTCAAGAATCTAATATTCAAAGATCATGATCTGCAGATTCATCAATATTATTCTATTGTAAATGCGTAATATTCACAACTGCTTTCTTGATAATGAAAACCCTTCTCTTTATTTAAAAAAAGTGATATAGATTATTAGTAGCTTTAACAAATTAAAAAAAATGTTAGTCAAAAATTAAGATAAATTTTCAATAGGCAAATTTTCTAAAGGCCTCTTTTAAACAGTTAGTTGTTTTTTTAAAAAATAATGCCATTTCATTCTAACTTTATTATACAAAGATTTCAAACAGCATTAGCAATAAAAGTTGGGTGCCCAATTAGTTTTATTTTTAATACATTTGTGTCGTTAAATTTTACTAATTTTTTACTAAATTTTTGCTAATTTTATTTATTCTTGACACATATCTTCTATAAATCTAAAATTGACTAATTTGAATAATTTATTAAAAATTATCAAATTCAGTTGTAAAATAAGAATTTTTTGATTTACGTATCAAAATTTAATAAAACACATTATACAGCTCTGATTATAGTACCCAGTCGTACACGCACACATTATAACAATACTGTATAATTTAAGCTCTGATATCAAAAACAGTTATAAAAAAAGGAAAAGTTTATAAATTTTCTATAGTAAAATAAGAAAGAAAGTAAGGTAGTCAACCAAAAATGAATATTACCAGGAAAAGGTGTAACCACAAAAAAGATTCATTTTACATACAATTATACATTACGAATTGACTTAAACATATTATTGTTATATCGCTTAAGGCTAAATTTTTTAATACTTCCATGTGTTACACTTCATCATAATGATTTAACTCTCTTTTTAACTATATTCACGTAAATTGAAAATACAATATATGTATTATAATAACTGGCAATTCCTATTTTTTATGTGGTATTATAAGAGATAAGGAAATTGTTTTTTTTTTCTTTTTATTTTATTTTACTCTCAATTTATTATTTATTATAAAATATAGTTTTTTTTTACTTCCTCAAAACTTATTTTTTTTTTTTTTTACTACTTAGACTATTTTTTAAAATGTATTAAATTAATAACTGCTTGTTATATGGTTATGAAATTATAAGAATAAATATCATTTAAATACAAAATATGATTTTATATATGAAAGAATCCATGTTAACTCAGAAAGGTTCATATTTTTCTTCGATTCACTATTTAATGAAAGGTCTAACTTGAGGATTTTATTACTTTTTGAACATTAAATTACAGAATATAGTTATTTTTTAAGGGTCTCAGAAATTGTTTCAAACTATTTTTTACGAAAGTACTACTAAAAATAGATACTTTTAGCCAATTTTAGATTCCTAGGTCGAATTTTCGATTTTCTGCCGTCATTTTGGCAGCCATAATTTTACATTATTTTTTTTTTACAACTTTTTATTTATTTTTTTTTTTTTTTAAGAAATGTAAAACTAGAACCTTTAACCTTAAATTTTTGAAATTTTCATACAAATTCTTCAAAACTTGCCAAAAGTTATGTGCGTAGTTTCCCAAGGAATCCGATTTTTGATCAAATTTTCATTTGGTCACGTGACTTAACGGGATATTCAAAAATTGAAAAAATATAGTCTTTTAAAAAATATTATTATTTGATCTAGAGCTTTTAGATTAGCGAATGTCACAGATTTTTTTGAGGGGCAATAATAGTTTTTAAAACAAAAAATTGAAGCTAAAGTAGAAGAAAACCGAACCTGCAAATTTTTTGTTATTTAAGCTAAAATGAGCTTAATAATTAATGAATTAAGCTAAAAAGGCTTAACCCAAATAAAATTTTGAACCCTAGAATCAAATAATACAAAAAAGTTTCTATTAGCACCTAGAAGAAAAATATTTTTCACAGCAGAACAAACATTTGTCAGAAAAAATTAGAATATTTTGAGTCAAATTACCAAATTGGGGTAGGCCAAAAACACAAAATAGGTTATCTCTAGAAAGCTGAGATTGACTGAAAGTATATACTTATTTTTAGTTGTTCTTTCAGATAAAAATAGTTTTGACCGATTTCTGCGACCCTTCAGTAGAGTGAAATTCCTCATATATAAAAAATGCTTTTTATTTCATTTGTTTAATAATATTCTATTCTTAGTCCCTATAAAATTCTATTGATCCACTTGTCACAGATTCTCTCGTATATTTTTATCTCCGATTCTTTTTTTATTTTTAAAAAATCTTATGTAGATTAAACAAGAGTTTGAATGGAAAAAAACCAAATTGCTGCGAAGTAAAAAAAATCTTTTTTTTATGGACAGGTCCGAACAAGTCATAATAATATAAAACAGAGATAATAATTCGTCGAGTCAAGAAAGAATTGATGTAAAAAAAGAGAGAGAGAGAGAAATTCGAGGCAATTAGATAATAGAAATACAGAAGATAAACTTCATTATTTTTATTTTTTATTCAAGAATAAAAACAAGTTATAAGATTAAAAAATAAAGAATAATCAGTAACATTTTATTGTTTGGTATAAAAATAAAAATAAAAAAAAAAAATTAATTTTATATTCATATAAAATAAAAATTGAAAAAATAAAAGTTGAAAATATAATAAGTAATAATTGAATAAGAAAATTTATAACCAATATAAATATTATAAAAGGTAAAAAAAAAAAAACTTTTCTTTTTCCAGTAGCTCATTTTAAAGTTTGAAAAAGAAATAAACGGCGAGCCATAGTTATTTATTTAAAATCATCGGTCTACATAATTTATAACATTTATTTATATTATACCACAGAAGCAACCCTATTTTTTTTTTTAAATTACTTTGTATTTCTTTTTTTTTTTTCATAATAACTTTGCTACTGTTTTGTTCATAAGAGATTACAGAAAAAAAAGGTTTCTGTAATTAGTTTTATGGTAACAGAGATGATTGAATTCATGGAAAAAAAAATATATAAATGACAAAACTTGTGCAATTTTTACATTTATTTTATAGTCAAGTCATTTTATTTTTTCTTTTTTTTTTGAAAAATTGATAATTTTCTATGTAAAAAAGTACTATAAATTATGTACTGGTGTAATATAAACGCAGAAAGTTTATTCATTTAATTATATAGTTTATAAAAAATTATGTAAGCTTTTATTTTTAATAATAAAAATTTTCATTTCATGCAAGAAAATTGTTTTAAATTATTATCATTATCAATTGGAGAACTATGGAAAATAATTAAATCATTTTTATTATAGTAATTTTTTCTTTTATATTTTAATTTACTTTGTTTTTTATATCAATATTTAATATAAGGGTATACAATTTTTAAAATATGTAATGGCTTAATTATAAGATCTTAGACATTTTTCTATATCAAATCAATAAATCTATTTTAGACGTTATCATTTTTTAAATTTGTTTTCACATTAAGGCCTTTGATCAAATTTCTTCATTTAGATTAGTAGGAAAACTTGAAAATATGGGCTTCTTTAAGCCTGGGAGTTTGAAAGAATAACCTAAATGTACCCTAAGGCCCAGTTTTAGGTCCATTGGTTTTCAATTTGTACATAAATGATTTGCAAGCTCATATGGATGCTAATAATATTTTCAGGCTTTTTTATGCAGATGTTTTTCAGATCATTACACAATTAGTATCAACAGTTTATATGGATCAAGGTCTGATCCATTTTTCCAACTTGGCTGATGAGTTTGTAAAATGGGCTGAACTAAAATGCCCCCCCATTGAATACAGATAAAAAAAGGAATTGTTTTTAGTTCTAAGCTTGCAAAGACCAGATTATTATACTTCTTTGATTTTTGCTATTGATCTGTCCAGTCGAACTTTTTCCTTAATAGTTTATAAATGTAAAATTTTTGATAGAAAACTTATTTGTACTATTTTTGGTTCAAAAAAACAAAAAAATTTTTAAATCAGTTTTTTTTATTTTAACAAAATTTATTGATTTAATTTTTAAAAAATGAGCCTCATGCCCTCCGCAATAAAAAAACACGTTAAAATAGCCTAAAAAAATTTTTAAATATTATCATCCTTTCGAATATTTTTAGAAATTTGAAAAAAATTTAAGATTTCCGAATTTCCGAAAATTTTCGAAGAAATGATAATATTAAAAAAATTATTTGACTAGTTTAACGTGTTTTTTTATTGCGGAGGGCATGAGACTCATTTTTTTTTTTAAATTAAGGCAATAAATTTGGTTAAAAATCAAAAGAACTGATTAAAATTTTTTTTTTGGTTCTATATCTCCTTGGTAATAGTCTGGAAATTTTAAAATAATCTTTAAGAGATGTATTTAACAGAAAATTTCAGATCATAATTAAGAATTTTTTTCAGAGAAAAAATTGTCTTAATTTTAAGAAAATTTTTGTAATTTTCTTTATAAAATTTTCAATTCAGACTCCCATGTACTTCGAATAGTTTTTTATTTTTTTTTAAATTGAAGCTTTCAGTTAAGCTTTATTCTTCTTTATATATGGGTGCAAAAGACAAAACTTTTGTGTATATGCGTATAATCTCATAACACTGGATTACATGACTGAGCACAAAACATCGATACACAAAAGAATACAAAAAAAGTACGAAAAGAATAAAAAAAAAGGTATATTCTAAGGTACATATCGTAACAAAAATAATCCGCCTCCACACTCATCGACACTCTAGTCTCAATTTTTCTTTCTTTTTAAAATCCTATAACTGAAAAGACGTCTCCTTTACATAAAAAAGCATGCATATTGTATAAATGCACGTATATATAGATGAAGTTACTTGCACACTTGGACTTAAAAACCAGTTTAACCACCTCTTTCCCTCTTTTATTCGATGTTATATTTTTTTTTCTTAATTTTTTTTTATGCATCAAGTAAACTTCTTGTGTAAACTATCCTTGTCCTTTTCGATAATGTCGTCTTCGTTCAAAGCTATAAGCATGGCTATAAGCAATAATATTGTAGGGGACCCCTCAATAACGGGCCCCCTTCTGTACCCATGTGCGTATTATATTTTTATTTATATACACTCTTTCGTAATCTGTAAGTATAGGTTTTGGATGAAAATAAATGCATATGGGTCATTTCATTTCATCGAATACAGTTAAAAATCAAAGTATATAACTGAATTGATTAATAAAGTAGTTCAAATTTTGATTCTATCAAGATTTTCTTCACTGGTTTAAAACTCAAAATTAACCCAAAGGATGATATTCATTTAATGATGCTAGGCTGCTTTTCAAATTTTTGATGCATTTCCTAAAAAATACTTGCCCATTAAAATTTTTAAAATGCTTTAAAACTAATATGAGTTTTTATATTAATTTTATTTTTCTAATGAGATTTAGGGATATTACAGACGTGAGCAACTATATAAGACTTAGTAAAATATATTTGAAAACCTGATACAAAAATTATAAAAATAAGTCTGCTTTTCATTTTTTAACAAATTTAAATTGATTTTAGGTAAATTCTGGTAATTCAAGAAATCACTTTCTCACAGTATTTTTTACGTTAAAAGAATTAAATGTTAAGATAACAGAAGAAGAAGTTAATACGAAACCGCCAATATATATACGTAATGAGTGATTTACTTATTATACGAAGAGAGTATTGCAAGTAAACGAGGCGTTGACCTTGTTTGTTGATGTAAATATATATGTTACGTTTAAGACCTGTCTTATGGTCAAAGCTAACTTTAACTTGTGAAAGTTATTTCCAAAAAACAATCTTATATTAATGAAAATTCAATCCAGTTCCGCTACAACTGGACCCAAATTTAACTGAAGGGTCACATAATTCAGCCCAAACTATTTTTTTACGAAAGTGCAACTAAAACTGTTAGCTCAATATATTGAATAGATTATTCATATTCAATAATTCTGTCAGCAAATTTCAACTTTCTAGGTAGAATCCTCAATTTATGGCAGCTATTTTTGTGTTTTTGGCCTACTGTAGTAAATTCACTCAAAATATTCTTCTTTTTGCTATCAAATGCTTATTTTACCACTATCTAGAAGTATCGTTTTTACTTGATATCTTGAATCTTATAATTAATTTAAAAAAAATTTTTAATTTTTGTCACCAAAAAAATACAAAAATACCAATTTTTTTTTCTTTTTGGAGGTAGTACCTAATTGTTTTCTATGGGAGTACTAGTTTTAGAAATATCGTTAATAGTCAATTTTTGGATCTAATACCGAATTTTTGGAAATTTTTTTTCTCAAAATTTTTTGCGTTAAAAAGTAAAAAAAAACAGAAATATTTTTTTTCTTCTTGTACGTAGTACTTGGTTTTTTTCTATAAAAGTACTAATATCTAGAATTATTATTTTTTTACTCGTTATCTCCAATCTGATACTTAATTTTTCGAAAATTTATTTTTCAAAATATTTTAAATAAAAAAATTTTTAAAAACACCATTATTTTTTTTTTTTTTTGGACATAGTAACTATTTTTTTTAATGAAAGTATTAATATCTAGAATTATCGTTTTTACTCGATATCTCCAATCTGATACTTAATTTTTTGAAAATTTATGTCTCAAAATTGTTTCCTTTAAAAAATACAAAAAACATTAATTTTTTTTTTCTTGTTGGATGTAGTACATAATTTTGTTCTATGAAAGTTTTAATTTAGAAACATCGTTTTTACTTGATACTTTCAATTAGGTAATTAATTTTTTAAAAACTTTTTCTTTATTAATTTCTTCAAACTGTTGCCACCAAAAAATACAAAAAACAACAATTTTTTTCTTCTTTGTGAATGTAGTACCTAATTTTTTTCTATGGAAGTACTAATTTTAGAAATTCAATATAACTACGCCAGCTACTGTACACCTTAAACTGTCCAACAGACATAATTATCATAAAAGTAGACTATGTACTGGTGTAGAAAAATTTTCTTTTTTTTTTATGTAAAAAACCTAATTTTTTCCATGAGATATTAAACTGACAATATCAAGGAAAAGATCGTTTTTAGTTTTTCTTATGACATTATACTTTGTTAGGTAAAATAGACCATTAAGAACATTTTGTTATTGCTAATGAGGAACCATAGTGCCAATTGTTTGGCAGAGTTTTTTTAAAAATTAAACTTGCAAATTTTTTTTTATTTAAGCTGAAAGGTATAGTGGTAAAACATGTAATTTCTCGCGCAAATGTAGTCCAAATCAAATTTTGAACCTCAGAATCAAATTCTTCGGGAAATTTAAAATTTAAACAGTTTCCCTCGACGCCAACTCCAGATTAATCACATTTATCCCTTTATTTTCATTTCCATTTTTAGGGTTTTCCTGTAAACATTTACTACACGCAAAAAAAATAATAGTAAAATTAATCTCTAAAAATTTTGTGAATAAAAATTATAAATATTAGTAAATATAACCAAAAATTAGTAAATTTTACTAAAAAAATGAGGCTTTTGTTTTGTAAACAAATTTTATTTGGATATTTTACTAAAAATTTATAGTAACTCTTAACCAAAATTAATTTAGTAAACAAAATCGTATTTTGGTTATATTTTTTGTATGCATGTATCCTTCTTACATAAAATAGGTTTTCTTTGTATTTTAGGTTGATGTCAAGACAAGTCGAAAATTGTTGCCTGGCATTTTTCTGCGCCTTGGACGAACGACTCTTTGGCCATCCAACTGTTTCAACTTCCACTTCTAACCATGGAGCATCACGATCAATTTCTTCAGCCAATATTTCCTCTTCTTTTTATTTATTTACACTTTTTTTCAAGTCATGAAATGTCTTATCATCAATCATCTTTTAGTTTTATTCACTCATTTTCCAATATAATCCTTTACTTTTTAACATGGAACTTGTTCATAGGGAGGAGTAAATTTAGGGACTTATTAGAATTTCAGTTTTAGGACTTATTAGATTAAATTAAATTTATTACATACAATAATTATGATGAACAAGAAGTTATAAACTTCATTTCCAAAGATACAGAACGATACGTAATTATGATTTTTATTAATTTAACCAATAAATTGGCTAATTTTCAACTAATAGTCACGTAACAGTGTTTCGCCAAGTGTATTAGGTTGGCTCGTCAGTAGACTCCTAATACTCCTTATCTAGACATCATTTAATTATTTAAAAAACAATATTCCAGGAGAGCAGTCTCCGTTACTTTTATCATAATATTAATAATTTTTTGGATATACACCTGATGTTGCCCAACCTACTAATGTGCACTAAAATTTAATTTTGTTTCCAATCTTCTAATCCTATCCTATATATATATATATAAATCTTTAATTATGTATGTCGGAACGCGATAAACAAGAACATGATAAAAGGTACGGACATCGAGTTTACGGCAAAAGACGACAAAAATTACGTATCAAAATATAAGCAAAGTTTTATTTCGATTGATAACGACAAAAAATTTTTCTATTGAAAAAACTGAATTTCCAAGAAAAAATTTTTTATCAAATATAAAAAAAAACCAAAAAAACTGAAAACTGAGGAAAAATTTTTTTTATCAAATTTTATATTAACTAATTAACTTATAAACTACTAGCTGCCTCTGGCTCGCTTTGCGCGCCCCGGCAGCCACCAACGATGCTGCCCCATCTGGACCACTGCAACTACCACGCATCAAAGTACGAGTTACTGAAAATATTTAAAATGGGATCAATTCAAAATATTTTTTCAAATTGAATGCCGTAAAAATCAAAAAAATCCCCAGAGCCGTTTTTTTTTCAGGTAAAAAACCGTATTTTTATAGTTTTTTGTATATTACTCTACTTATAAAATGTATCTATAAAGTTTAATTTTTCATTCTCGAGCATTAAAGTACACTTATACTTGTATAATTTGATTGCGGTAAGCTGTAGGTGGCTGAACTATTTCATTCTGTATAAAAAGTCATTAGCGGATTGGGTCCACCGATTTGACTCATTTTATGGACACATTTTAATATGGGCATATCCATTACTTTTCATACAAAAGTGTGCGCACCCATGACTCCGATCGGGCTCAGATTCCCGAGATACAAGCTCTAAAAGGTCCAAAAATAGCTGTTTTTAGCCAATTTTCAAAAATTTACTGGGCTTCAAGGATTAGTCCAAAAAACATCCGGCTGGTCTCATTTTTTTCCTTGAACATTCAACTTTTACCAAAAAAATTTTCAAAAAGTTTCATGGAGTTGATTTTTACTGGCATTGATTAACGTAAGATTTATTTTATCGAAAAATGCTGATTTTTGATCTTAAATTGTGACTCAGCATTATTAGCAAAAGATTTCCGGTTAATTTCATTAAAAGCGTCTATCAAAGACCTTTCAAATGAGACCTTAAACGTTAAAAAAACTTATCAGGGACCGGAGATATAAGCAGTTAAAAGGTTGCTTTTTCCGAAAATATCGATTTTTTAACAACTTTAATCTTCTGCAAAATTTTTCTCTGAGTACTTTAAGGGCTGAAACTTTCAGGAAAGCTTCTTTTGATATTAAAAAAAATTCCCTAAAAATTTGGGCGATGGTATTGGCTTCTGTTCGTAGATATAAGACTCTGAAAATGTGTAATAATTGGACCAATATTGGCCAATAAATGGTTAAGGGGTCAATCAAAAAATTTTTCTTCTTCAATATTCGAATAGCCAGGGAAAAATGAGCTGATTTAAAAAAAAAAATTTTTATTTTTGACCGAAAAATAAGCAAGTTATCATCATTTTAAGATGTTTTAAAAAATTTTCCAAAAATCCCATTTTTAGGGTGATTATACAGTATTCTAACTCGAAATAATGATAACTCGTTTATTTTTCGGTCTAAATTAAAAATTTTTTTTTTTAAATTGTCGAATTTTTTCCTGCCTATTCGAATATTTACAAAAAAGAAACTTCTTATATGCAAAAATTATTTTTTTTGGGCAAATTACTTTAGAACTTACTTTATTTTGTCAATGTATTCGGGTAGTTTTTGGCCCAAAAAAATAATTTTTGCATATAAGAAGTTTCTTTTTTGTAAATATTCGAATAGGCAGGAAAAAATTCGACAATTTAAAAAGAAAAATTTTTATATAGAGCGAAAAATAAGCGAGTTATCATTATTTCGAGTTAGAATACTGTATAATGACCCTAAAAATGGGATTTTTGGAAAATTTTTTAAAAAATCTTAAAATGATGATAACTTGCTTATTTTTCGGTCAAAAATAAAAATTTTTTTTTTAAAATCAGCTCATTTTTCCCTGGCTATTCGAATATAGAAGAAGAAAAATTTTTTGGTTGACCCCTTAACCATTTATTGGCCAATATTGGTCCAATTATTACACATTTTCAGAGTCTTATATCTACGAACAGAAGCCAATGACATCGCCCAAATTTTTAGGGAATTTTTTTTAACATCAAAAGAAGCTTTCCTGAAATTTTCAGCCCTTAAAGTGCTCAGAGAAAAATTTTGCAGACGATTAAAGTTGTTAAAAAATCGATATTTTCGGAAACAGCAAACTTTCAATTGCTTATATCTCCGGTCCCTGATAAGCTTTTTTAACGTTTAAGATCTCATTTGAAAGGTCTTTGATAGACGCTTTTAATGAAACCAACCGAAAATCTTTTGATAATGATGCTGAGTCACAATTTAAGTTCAAAAATCAGCATTTTTCGATAAAATAAATCTTACGTTAATCAATGCCAGTAAAAATCAACTCCATGAAACTTTTTGAAAATTTTTTTGGTAAAAGTTGAATGTTCAAGGAAAAAAATGAGACCAGCCGGATGTTTTTTGGACTAATCCTTGAAGCCCAGTAAATTTTTGAAAATTGGCTAAAAACAGTTATTTTTGGACCTTTTAGAGCTTGTATCTCGGCAACCCGTCCTGCAAAAATGGCTGAAATTTTGGCTGGCTGAGTTTTTTATTACTTCAAACCACCCCTGAAAATTTGAGCCCGATCGGAGTCATGAGTGCGCACACTTTTGTATGAAAAGTAATGGATATGCCCATATACATAAAATATGAACTCTCCGAATTTTTTAACCCTTTAGGTGCAAATCTGCTAATTTAATCCCAAATTACAAAATTTAGATTTTTGATTTTTTAATGAAATTTTTTTATCAAAAAGAATTTCATTCGATTTGGTTATATTTTTTACGTATCCACCACCTAAATTTTCAATGTAATCGAAAAGTCACAATAATTTTTCAAAAATTACAAAAGTTTAGGACTAATGTTATATAAATTTTTAATTATGTATGCATTATATTAGGAAATAATATTTTTCCCTCCCAAAAAAAGTTTTTAAATCTGAATAATTTATTCGATAAATTGAGCTAACAATTGTTTGGATATTTCTCCTCTGGCTAAATAGTATGAGGCTCGTCAGTACGTAAAAGTTGGATTTTTTTTTTTTAATTTTCTAACACGTAAAATTTTTTAAGGCATTTCAAAGTATAAGTTTAAAAGTCCTTGTCTTATAACATCAAAAAGTCATTTCTCTTGCGAGAATAAATTTTTTTATTTAATATTAATGTTATAGGTATTCATTTTAAGTATTTGTATGCTATTATCTAATAATTTATATAATTATATTAAAATATTTTTTTTTTTTTTTTATTTTCTTGCTTAAAAACATTTCAAGAATTTATATGGGCCATAGTCAACAGGAAAGCATAAGCGTTTAAAAACTTTAAACGCGTTTTCCTCAAGACTACTTTTTTGAAATTGGTTCTAATTAAGCTATCCTTAAATCTTGGTGCATCTTTTTTATTGTAGCGCCAAGTGTTTGAACTGACAAAAGTAGAAAAAAGTGAATTAGATGCAAAATTAAAAAAATTTTATTGGTCACTTTAGGTGCATTTTTGGACTTAAAAACCGATATTTTTCGTTTTTGGTGCACCAAATGGTCAATTTTTGGTATTGTTTACTAAATACTGGTTTATTAAATATCAAATTAGCTGCAAGTTAGTTTCATTGAACTAACACGACGTTTTTTAAAAAAACCAATATAAAAAAACAGGTACAATAATTAAATGGGAAAATTGGCAATTTTTTGAATAAAAAAAACACAATATGCAGTAAGATTGACATAAATTATTTATTCATAAAACATAGAAATTTGACCAACTTTTCATACACGAATATATATTTTTTGCTTTAAAAATGTTTTGAAAAAAAAAAACAAGAAGGTTAAAAAGTAAGTATGAGAACTTCGATTATTACATGAAGTATATAAAGAAAGATGTTATTATTTTGATCGAATTTGTATAAGTTGGTATATTTATATTATTATTATTGTTATTATTACATTACATTATATATGAAAATAATATCAGTACGCGTGTGAAAAATTGATGCTATATAGTAAGTATACTAATAATAAAAGTAATAAACTTACTTTTACATTATAAACTTAAATTATAATTATATAAGACGTATGTCGGTCAGTGTTCCTTTATATTTATAATGTAGTTTATCTGCCTTTTTATAAAATAATTAGTGTGTATTGTAATTTCTTTTTTAAGTTCTTATTTTTAATATTAAATTATTTTCCTTGATTTTCACTAGATGAATTGGATCTTTTTTTCTAGTTCAAACGATTCCATGCATATGACTTGAATAAAAAAAAATAATAATAATTCTCTTGTCAGTAGCAGACTGAAAAAAGATAAATTTTAATTAAAGACTAAGTAATTAGCTAACACAATAAGAATTTTGCTTAAATTTTGGATACCGATTAACCTGATTCACTAGAAAGCAATGTGAGCTGGAGCTAATTTAACGAATCATAAATAATTGACTATTTTTTGTAATTTACTAATAATATAAGTTGGTACCTAAATATCTTTCGTAAACAAATTTTTTACTGATAGGTTCATGGATTATTTTAGTTAAAATTTATATTTTTGAGGTTACTGAATATAAATAGCTTATCAATACAATAAGCAACTGTAATTTATTTTTTGCGGTTTTTTTGGCATTTTTTATTGAGGGCAACAGGCTTTTTTCAATACTTAAGTGTATCATGTTATTTAGTATTCAATGATTTAAAAAGCATAAATATTTGTTAAAAAAATTTATATATGGACCTATTAGCAACCTATTAACTCAATTATTCATTTAATCTTTGGTCTATTTCTAATATCTCGAAATTTTTCAGGTCATAAAATCCTACATGGTCAGGCGGCTTTGCTTGAAATTTTTTTGTTACTTGAATTTTCGAGCAAATCAGCCTGGCCGTTTAGACGCTCTATTGACTATACTAATAAATAAGTTTGTAACTTATTTAAATGATAATCTTACGTCAAGGTTTTTTGAAAACATACTACAATTTATTAAAATCTCTTATTTTATTTCTAAAACATTATATGAAATAAGTCGCATTAATATTTACCGTAAAGGATTAAAATCCAGAGCTAATTATGGACAAAATTTTTAATCATATTTACCAAGTCGTTGCCTATTTGAACCAAAATTTTAAGATATACATCATAATATTTATAAAAAATGACTTCATCTGTAGAAAAAATCTATTTGACACCTGTAAAAATTATGGCCTGTATTCCGGGAAAAAATTTTTTTAATAATTAAAAAAAATATAATACTTCAGGTATGCCATATCACTAACCTAAATAAACACCAAACAATATAATACATGTTTATTAAATATTCTTGGAATATCTCCAGATACCTGAATATAAAGTAACATACAACTTATAATTGAATTTTAAAATTTGTGTCAGTCGTGTCAATCCGTTAAAACCCTTTCTTATAGATCATCTTACTAATTTGATTTGTATTATTTTCTTTTTCTTTCAAGGAAGTATCAAACAGTCATTGAACCATCACAGGTCACTGAACTTTCATAGATCAGTAAATCTCATGCTTACTTCGTTTTCTTTTGCATGCGAATTAGAATTTCTCTACCCTTCTAAGCTCTATATTACAGTAAAATCAGTTAAATTTGTTATGCAAGTAAGTTTATGTCAAGCATCAATACCAAAAACATGGAAATTTATACTTATAATTTAATATTTTTACTTGACTGGTTACTAAACAACAAAAAAAAAAAGAAGTGAAACAAACATTTGTACCTTTAACCATAATTGTTTTAATATATCATATAACATCATAGAAATTACAATGATTTTTACATCGTATCGTTTATGATCCGTATAAAAAAAAAAAATTATCTTTTATTATTATTAAATATATTGTATACTGTTCACTGTATATATAGACAATAAAGAAGTTACTATTATAGATTTTAACTACATGTAATGCAATTTAACTAAACATAAATAAAATATATATATATACATAAATGTATTAACACAGGAAAAGAGATTCAGGTCGTTCTATGCATGAGCGAGCAACGGACCACGGAATTAGATTATGAAATCTGTCTCATATAGTAGTAGTGTGCAAATATATATATATATATATGGGACGTATAAATAGTACTTATTACATATTGACTTTATTCAAGCAACTTGTTCCATATATACGTAGAGTGTAAGATCTAATTTATTTATTATATTTGGAACCCCTCGATGTATTCATATTATTTGCAAGATTGAAAAATGACAGGTAGTAAAAGTTCAATGAGACTTGAATATTTCTTTTTTTTCTTCGTCATTTTGATTTGATGATTGAAAGTGTATCATAATTTATTTATATTTTTGCATTTTTATTTTTTTTTTTCGTTGGGTATTTGATATTTGAATAGAAAAAAAGGGATAAGAAAATAAATGCAATTTTTTTTTATTAGTAAGGGTTGAATAAAATATGTAAGGATAAATTATTTCTGTACTGAAAATTATTTTTTCAATTTATTTGATGTTGTAATGTATTTGGGTTTTTTGAATGCAGTGATTTTTTTCGGTACAATAATTTTAGTTTTTAGCACCATGTTAGTTGTGTATTAAAAATTTATTTTTGCTTAAATTTTGACCCAATTTAATGACTTTTTAACTATTTTTTTCTACTATTTAAATTTGGTCTGCAAATGATTATTTTGATCCTTGTTATCAAAACAACTGTTCTAAACTAACTTACTGCTTCGATGTAAAAAGGGTCAAAAGTTCACTTTTTAATTAAATATAATAAACAAAATCAGTGATTATAGACAAATTGAGATTATTAAAAGAGTTTAATGTAAGACAGATTTTTAAAGTTTCATATTGTACAGATTCTGAAGTATCTACTTAACTCTTATAGACACTACTTGAAAATAAATTTCTAGGAAATACTATTATGTAATAATGTGCCTACTTGCCAAATGATATTTTTTGCTATTCTAGTTCAAGAAATGTAAAAAATTACTAATACTTATTCTCAATTAGAACTGAAGTAAAAAAAAAATTCATATTTTTATACAAAATTTATTTAAAATTTTCCTAATTTTAATTTCTCATAGATTTGTAACCTGCAAATACAGAACATGTTAATTACAAAATGCAAAATTAATTAAAGTCTAATATACAAATGTAAATATAAACATATTTACACATCCATATTAATAAATTTATATTTATGTAAGTTTGTGTGTGCATACATTATAAAAAAAGTCGTATATAAATAAATATATAAAGAAAATATCAAAGCAATCAATTTCTGGTTGCGCAAGGTTAAATTTACGTAACGTTCAATATTTTTGTCCATCTCGAGTCCACAAGAAGCGATTAGCTCCCCTCATAATGTGTATACCTTACTCTCTATCACATGCAATATAATAATATAAATAAAAAAAAAAAACTCTTTTACTTTGAGCCACTCCTGCATAAGAAAAAAACTCTTCCAAGGATAGTTATAAGCTGTTTTACAATCTCAATATGTATATAAGTACAAATTTATATATTACATACGTTAATTTATTCATGTGCATATTCAAGACATAAAATATAGAAAATTTTCATACATACATGAATGCGAGTGCGAAAAAGGATTAATATCTCTCTACTTAATCGTCAACTGCGATGTTACTTTAGATGCATATTTAATGAAGATTCACTTGTAAACAATTGCAATCTTAAATATATGCTTTAAGAAAATAACTGAATATCCGTTTACTGCGAGAGATCGAGGGTTCTTTCATTACTGCATTTAATTTATAAGAATAATTTTTTATCCTTCTTTGCTAAATCAATGAAATGTAAATAAATATCCATAATAATTTATCATACAATGGGTGATTTGATTTACAAATTACAAAATTAATTTAATTTTTGTTTCACAAGGTAGAACTTTTGTAATTACATTTTCAGACACATAAAGAAAATTATATTAATCAATTACCTTAATTTTTAAATATTCGTTTTGAAATGCCACATGAGTCGTAAAAATACCCTGAAAATGTACGGGACTTTTACAATAGTAGATTGAATCTTTAAAGTGTGCATCAATAACAACATAGATTTAGAATTACTAGATTGTGAAACGAAAAATTAAATAATAGTTTAAATTTAATTCGTAACTTTTTTATAAAAAAAATAATACAATTTAGGTAAATATATACTAAATAATCAATTTGACAGTGTTCTTATTTTAAAAGTACAGTTCAAAATGATTTATTATATAATAACAAAAAGTCATTTCACTTGCGGGTTTCAAAAATAATTATAAAATTTGAAGTCGTAAAATACTCGGTAAAATTAAAATATTCATTTTTTAAATTTTAAATATTGAAAAATATTCTCATTTATAGAGAAATCGCCAAAAAAACTTTGGAACAATTTATCTAAATTGTATAATAATAGACTATTATTATTATTTTTATTAATGTAATGTTTAGTTTCAACTTTTTATTAGATTTTATTATTCAAGTATACTGGGCCTAGATTCAGCATATTTTTGTACTAAAAGATTCTTACTCATGGCAAGGAATAAATATTCTTAACCGAGTCTAACAATGTTTTTTTTTTTATTCATTGCTGATAAATAATTTCATCATTATCTATACAGGTACACGAGTAATAAGGTCAAATTTCAGGACTTTTGAATTCTAACAATGCGAATACGGTGATAAAGTTTGAATAAATATTGGTGAATTATGTATTTATGTATTATCATAAGAACAGAGACCTCTTGCAATTTAAATTTGTAAATAAATTCTAACTAGAGAAAGTACCCAACTTAACTTTTCAATAAATGAGTTTTCGTACCTTTTTTTTGTATAAATGCCATGGAAGAATGAGAAAATTGAAGAATAATTTGACTGTTTGCACGTGTAGTTAATAATAAATGACCAAATTCTATATCATAAATGTACAAATGACAAATAAAGCCAGATATTCTATTTTATTATTACAATGATATACAGAATAAAATTCTGAAGAGACTCTGAAACTGATAATATTTTGACGATCAGACTAATCTGTCTTGTTGATCAAGAAATCGAATTTAAAATTACAATACTATATTCTAAACATGAATTTTATACAAAAAAAATTATTTAAAACGAATATTAAATTTATTTACTGTTGTATTTACATGATTTTTAATTTATAATAATGATTTCTTATATAGTAATAAAAAGTCATTTTACTTGCGGGTTTTTAAAATAAACTCAAAGCTTTATATTTATAAAATCATTATTTTTTAAATTAGATATACACTGTAAAAAGTAACTTTCTTATATTAACAAAAAAATTAGAACATTTTCGAAAAAATTTGTAAATATTCGAAAAAAATCGTAAATTAACTAAGTTTAGTATATTCTAGAAAAATTCGAGTATTTTCAATTTTTTTTTTATGAATTTGCAAGAAAAATTGATAATTTACAATTTTTTGTCGAAAATTTTCAAAAAATAGTTGTAAATTTATGAAAAATAGTTGTGAATTTACATTTTTTTTTTCGTAAAATCACAAAAAAAATCGAGAATTCTCGAATTTTTCGATAATATACTAAATTTAGTAAATTTACAATTTTTATCGAATATTAACAAAATTTTTTGAAAATCTACTAATTTTTCGAAAAAATTCAATTTTTTTTGTTAATCTAAGAAAGTTACTATTTACAGTGTATTGTATTCTTTTGGACTTGGTAAAATGCAAAAATACAATTAACTTGCCTGGAACATGCTTATTGACTACTTATCTATTTCAAACTTTTGAGCAAACTTTCTAACTTCCTAACGTTTCTTCTATAATCGTATTAGTCCCTAAACTTGGATTCATTAAGGCCTCTTTTGACCCCCTTCTCTCGATTGTGACTATTTTACACCCCCTACCTTCTCGATTTCAACACCTTTTGGAGTATCCCTAAAAATTAATAATTCAAATCGCTAAATCAGAAAGGTATTTTGTTCGAATATTGTTGGTATTTTGTTTCTAAAAAATACATTAAAAAAAACAGCTCTCGACCTTATTGTCCAGTTTTCTTGCTAAGTATGACTTCATTAAATTATAATCTATTATATCACTTTGTATTCTTTAAAATAAAAGTAGTATGTCTTATAATTATTGATGTAAAGGAGATAGTATTTTTCGGGGATAGGTGTCTAATAAATCCGAGCCACATAAATTCCAAATTAACAACTTCAAGTGCTAACATTGAAATGTAAATCAAATTAAAATAAAGCTTGATTATGTTTATTTTACAATATTTATTAATACTATTCGGTAAAGATTTCTTTTATTGTTGCTAAAATAATTTTTTTACCACAATAAAAAACGTATATTTTTCTTTATGTTTGCCGCAAAATATTATGTTTTATTTTTTTTAACAAAGATATAATTTGTTTTACACTTGTAATTTGCGACAGATAAAGTGTAAAGTTTTTTATTAATATTTGAAATTCAAAAAAAATAATTAGAATAAATAGAAAAATAAACAGTTTACCCGCAAGCTGTAATAAATGTAAAAATTGCAAGTAAAATCTTTGATAAACGCCCTTTTTTCTTTGATGTATTTAATTTATATACGAAGTTTGTTTTTCTTTTCATTTTTGCGAACTTTTTAAAAAAGTTTTTGCGGTATAAAATAAAACAATTTTCCAAGTGTTAGATTGAATAATTTTTAAAAAATGTTAAAAGTGAAATTGTTTTGCCTAAATTTTTAAGCAAAATAAAAGCAGAAGAATTTTACATACCATAAACACATCATTTACTGTCTAGTTAGTAAAACTCCATAAGCCCGAAAATTGATAGCTTAAAAAAAAATGCAAATAAAAAAATAACTGGTAACTGCGCGTAACCCAGAAAGTGTGCAAGATAAGAAGAGTCACAGATCTTATGCACGCGAAGTACGCCTTCTTGGTTGAATACCCCGTTTAATATAAAATATGAAATAAATAGAAAAGAGATAGATAATAAGGTATATACTGCACGTGCTGTCCGCACCTGAGAGCACATAATACGTAGAGTGCATGACTTTCGCTGGACGACGTCAATGCCATCGTTTGTATACATGACGTTTGGCTTATGGCTGCTGTTTCTGGTGTATTTTATACAGAATAACTTAGATTGAGAGAAATTACTCGAGTGGAACTGAAATTGCGGGATCAAGAGTAATAAGATCGCTATGTAGTATAATATATTAAAAGAGCGCCTGTCAAATTGTAAGAGGGAAAATTGAGTCTTGCTTTGTTTTTTTGGGTTATGGGTTATTGCTGCTGACGTTTTATATTTAGCGAAACTTTTAGTAAAATCCCTTAAACTTTTAATTTACTTTTTTTTTTAATTTTATTATTTTAATATCAAAATCTTATTATTATTAAATAATCATTCATTTTAATATTGATTACGTTTTTTATACGTGAAAATAAAAGTTGACATTAAACCATACAAATTTAATATTTTTTAGTCGTCAAAATTTACTTTTCCTAGGTAGATTTTCGTATCAGATAATTAAAAAAAAAATTGTTATTTAACACAAAATTTTAATCTTAAAAATTATACATATTTTAATAATTATTATACATATATTAGACTGGCAGTTATTTTACAAAATTGCTTGGATTAGGAAAAAAATTGTCAATTACCAAAAAAATAGTTCATTCGATTACTCCTAAATCTTGCTACCAAATATATGGACTCTTGTGGAGAAAATTTTTGGTCCCATAAGAGCTATAATTTTGGGAATCTATTTTTTTGGTAATTTACAACTTTTTTCACTCGGTACCCGAAAATGCAAAGTATTTTTTAAAACAACTGCCAGACTAATACACACACAATATATTGTAATACATATAATTGATATGTGTGCATATGTATAATATTTTCTTAAAAATAAATAATATAAACATTTAAATAATAACCTATACAACTTTAAAAAAAAACTAAAAGTATTGCTAAACTAAAAAAAAAATTACATAAATTTCATAATATAATCTTATACATATTCGTTTTTTTATCTATGTTGCAAAATTTTAAGTCATATAGCATCATGTGTGTTTTCCTATAATATTAAGCTTGATGGACTTAAAAATTATATATTTTAAAAAATAATCTAGAATTAAGCTTATTTTGTAAAAATAAGTGAACGTCTTTTTAATTTATATATCAATTTTATTTACTATTTATCTTTTTTATTAATATAAATTACGCATTGAGTAAAAAAGTACAATTTTGTTTTATGAATTAGAAAGTTATATTTTCTGGGTATAAGAATTTTTTTTAATATTAAAATTAAAATTTTATTATTGTAAACAAAAAATAATACTATAAAAATATATGTTGTACAAATCAGTATAAATTATACATTTGTATCCTATGAAAAGCAGTATATGTATTGTGTTAAAATTTTCTTTAGTTCATTTGAGTAGGGCCAAAAAATACATAATTAAGATCTTTGATAAACTTTGCTTAAGTATCTTACTGCAAAAGAGCTTTTACGATTCCAAGTCCAAGGGATTAACTAAGCTCTCTGAGAAAAATGCATTATTGGTAATCAAGACAACCAGGCAGTACATGCTTAACTTTTGCTCTATGCTCAATTGCATATCTATTAGGGGTGTGCGGTTACCCGACCCGAAGCTTCGGGCGGTCTTGGATTTTTTTGGGTCGGGTCGGGTCGGTCTTCGGTTATACCCGAAAAGCTTCAGGAGTCTGCAGGTACAGTTTTTAGGTGGGAAATTTCCCTGGCATTATGATCCTATGATCCTTTTTGTAAAAAATTTCCATATACTCTTAAAAATGATAATAAAAAAGTCAATTTTTTTTCAAAAAAAATTTTATTTGCCAATTTTTTTACGGGATTCTTTATTTTAGAGTTCTTCCCTAAAAATTAAAAAAATGATTTTATTATGAGTCTCTAGATATTACAGTGTCTAGGCATAGGAATACCTCAAAAAATGTGTTTTTTTGAATTTTTATCGTTGAAACGAGTTTTATGATCATTTTTTTTTATACCTCTCGCATCCCGATCGAAAGTCACGTTCTTCGTAAATAAATTTTTAAGTGAAGTCCAAAAACTGACGCGGGTTGGCAAGTGAAAATGGGGAGGGGGGTGCCACCCCTTGAAATCTGAGTTTTTATGGAAATGCTACTTGCTCAACCTATGGTTTGTAAAGTAAGTTAAGTATTAATATTCACAAAAATAAATTTTCAAGATGTTTAATACGAATTGTTTTATTTTTTATTATTTAATATCTGCATTAATTTAAAATGAATATTTAAAAATCTGATTTTTCTACTGAATCGATACCAAATGTTACTTCTAAGGTAAATTTCTTAAAGCATTCGAAATAGGGGCTATTGGGGTAAAATGGACCATTTTACCAATAGATTTTTAAACATTTAGCTATTTTTAAAACTTTACGGTCCAATTTACCCATTCCACCCCTATTTTTGAGTGTTCAAAGGGGTTGTATCTCAATGCCAACATTAAATTCGGATTTAGCAGCGAATTTTACTAATGGGACTCCACTAAAAACAAAATAAAATGTATTTTCAAAGTTTTTGAAAAAACCACCCCTATTCACAAGATAAGGGTGGAGAACTTACCCAATAAGATATGTAGTCAAATTTTTCCATACAAAATATAAATCTTACATCTGAAAATGATATTTCATGATCTTTTTATTTATATTTTTTAACATTAACAGTCTCTTATCCGTCGTTTTCTCAAAACTCTCGTTTTACCCCTTTTCACCCCTATTTTTCGGGTATTTAGAAGGGTGGTAGGTCAAAACTAACGACGGATTTGGAAAAAGCATGACATTTTACCTATAGGGTACGATTTTTAGCCTTCTATCTACTGAAAATCTTAGAGTTTTCATTGAGTTTCCGTCTACTTCCGCCCCGGCACTAATGGGTTAAACAAAAATGCAAATTTATTTATTTATTTCTTTAATTTACATAAAAAAATAAATAATAACTTATAGTTAATAAATTATTATAAATTATCCTTTTTTTTAGCTAGTCCTTTTTTTACCCTTTTATTCTCATTTTTAAGAGTGTATGGAAATTTTTTACAAAAAAGATCATAGGATTGTAATGCCAGGGAAATTTCCCACCTAAAAACTGTACCTTCAGACTCCTGAAGTTTTTCGGGTATAATCGAAGACCGACCCGAAAAAAATAAGATTGGTCTTTCCGGCGGGGACCTGAATATTCGGGTAACCGCACACCCCTCTATAATTGCAATTTTAACGTGAAAAGGATAAATAAAATTTCAAAAAATAAATAAAAAGTAATAAAATGAATATAACTTTTAAACTTATTATGCTATTTATATAGTATTAAAAAGTCATTTCACTTGCGAGTTTATAAATACATTGTAAAATAAATCTAAAAATTAAATATTTTTAAATAGTTCTAAAAACAAAATTTTATAAAACATATAAAAGTAATAACAATAATAATAGACCATTATATTAATTTATTGTTATTTATTTAAATATATACAATTAAAAAAAAAAATCTTAAGAGAAAAAAAAATGTCGAGAAAAATGTATTGTAAAAATGTTGTACAACTGTAAATTAGAAAAAAATAAAATAAAAATTATGATTTATAAATACAAACAGCAGTATTTAAAAAAACATACAACTATTAACAGAAAAAAATTGTTTTTTATGCATTATAGGTGTGAAATACGTATTACAATGTGTATAATGTAAGCAAGTTAGCGTAACCAATTGACATATAATTGATAGGTGTGTTAGTAACATTGACACGATATATTCAATCTTTCTTATAATGTCACATCAGAATATAAAAAAAATTATTAATTTTTCAGATATTTGAATCAATAAATTATTAAAAAGATTATAATATGAACCTATTATTATTATTATTACGTGATGATGATTGATTACAAGTAATTGTTATAATATGAATTCATGACCATTTTTATCATAATTTTAATTAGATGCACGTTATAATAATTATTTTCATAACAAGTAATTTAATAATAAAAAAAATAACATGCTAAATAATAAATGTTGTAATTTTTTCTAATCTTTCGAAATTTAAGAGAAAAAAAAAATCTTATTATTCTAATCAATATACAATCACATGCATAATATATTGATCATCCATGTATAAATAATATATTATGTAGGCGAAAAAAATACAGAGGCACGCGAACAGCAGTTTGTATTACTCACTGTATCACGCTTATGAATAAATATTTATTTAAATAATATTAAGAAAAAAAAATGATAATAAAAAATTGTTTAGAAATGATGCGTAGGAAGTAAAAAAAATAACGTAAATCTTGTAATTCAGGTTGAAAAAAAAGCTGTCGAAGTACATTTATCAAAAACCGCAAGATAATATTATAAAATAGTAAGAGAAAGATACTTGTACATGATTATGTGGGCGAATCTCATCTTGGCACTTGCTTTTTTTTAATGTAAATATAGCATAATAGTAAGATCATTGACACGGCACGCGCGTTTACTTTTATTATTAACTTTTATATCGTTTATATCTCTATGTTATATTAAAAGTGAAAATGTAGGCGGAAAACTTGTTAATAATATATGTATGTATTTGTTTTTTGCTATTTTATTAAACAACTTTTTTTTACGATGCTTTGAAATTTACCATTAAGGAAATTTTATGAATTATTTTAATAAGATACATAAAATAGAGGTGAAAATATTGTAAACGTATAATGAAAATGTTTGTTTTGCTTTTAAAAGAATTAGAAGGTATTTGAAAAGTTAAGTATTCTGTAATTTTAGTTTGCCAATTTAGTTGTTGAAAATAAAGAGATTTTTTATTATTTGCCATTATGTCAGATGTTTAAAATATTTTAGTCTTAAAATAAAAAATCAGTATCGTTTTTAAGCACTTACATTGAGTTACATTTTTGCTTTCACATGCGTAAAACTTTGCGCCGAATTTTATACACTTGTTCTATGCCTATGCAGCCAAAAAATATAGTAATCACCTATAGACGTAAAACTTTTGATACCATAGCCTGAACGTAACAGAAATAGAACCAAAATCAAGACCAAAATAGCAAACTTCAAATATTTTTAAAAACTTAAAGAGCAGAAAGTTAAATATAGTTACATTAAATTTATTAAGGGATGTGTGGGAGCTCGAAATTATTTATATTTATGTGCTCTGGTACTTTGAATAAATTAAACTATAATTTAGAAAATTTTAATTTTTTTAGCCTTTTTTTTAAAAGTATTCAATTTTATTGCCTCTATAACACAGAAATAAGGTTGTAAAAGAAAAATAAATCCGCTAAAAATTTTTACTTTATTGTTTGGACCATATGTATCGCAATCTATTAGATTTTGAATTATCGTCGATTTTTTTTGGATTTTAAGGCCAGCCTGATCCAAGCCCGATTTGAACGAATCTAATGGCAGACTCACACGCCCCTAATTTATTTGTAATAGATATTTTTGGTGAAAAAGTTATAGATATACTTAGCTCATCTTGTACCTAACGGTACCAAGTATAAAAAACTTGTCCTAAATATTATTTATTAATAAATCCATTGAACAAAAACAATTTGTAGCCCATAACAAAAAAATCTCAAATATCTGACTCTATAAATTTAAAATATTTAATTATAATATTTTATTATCATGCGTAATATGAATTTTGAATAAAAATTTCAATATTTGATAAATATCGATATTTTTTTTTTTATTTGAATTTATTTTAAATTACAATTAATATCGGTAAATTCTTGTATCATAATTTATTAGAATCTCAAATATTTTTTATTAGAATATTTATGAACTTTACAATATTGAATTACCGGATATTATTTATAATATTTAGATATTGCAGAATTATTGAAAAGAAAATTTTGGGTTTGGTGGAAGGAATTCATGTTAAAATTGGCAAATATGAAAACAATGGTTTATATACAGTGAAATTTAATAATATAAAAAAATGTTTAACAACTACATGCTTAGGTTGCTTTGTTTGAAATTTCAAGCAGGTTGATTGATTTTTCAAACCGAGTTTAATTTTTAGGGTTACCGTCTGATTTGTTTTGGATTAAAAATCTTATTAATAACCAATTTAACTCTAGAAATATCAAATTTTAATCAAATTTTCGATTTTGCTTGGAATTTCAAGCAAAGCAACATAACCATGTAGTTAAAAAGTTGTAAAATATGAAGGAAAATTGCGTTTTTTTATTTTTCAAAAGCTGCCAGTATAATATCTAAAAATATTGTCAATAATTATTAACTCATAGAATTAATTTTAAAATAATTTTATCCTGAAATTTTAATTTTTAAATTGCAATTTCAATGCAGTTAAACTAATAAGAAATTGTTTTGTAATTATCTTTTCTAAAAGTATATATTAAAGTGTAAAATATGCCTGCAGATGATTTTTTTTCATTTTTATCATTTCTATTACGATTTTCCTCAATACATACTATTGATTTGTATTATTCTGAAATTTATATTTTTGATTATTGTATTATCAATCTTGTTCTGAGCAATGCAATCTTCCGACGGGACGTCTGTGATCAAATTGCGTATTTTATACCAATTACTCCAGTCAAATCACGGGGGGGAGGGTGGTATTCTTTATGGCCGCCACCAGATTTTGGTCTAATATTGGTTTTTTGGGTCGCTGAACACGAAAATCGGGGTCTTTTCTATGAGAAATTGGGGCTTGGCCCTTAAATTCGCCAAAACTATCCCTAAAAGGGTTGTTTCTGCAACTTTTGCTCTATCTCTCCAAGATTTGGTCTAATAAGGGTTTTTGGGGTCGCTGATCACGAATATTGAAGTTATAATTATGAAAAATTACCCATTCACCCTTAAATTGGCCAAAACTACCCCTAAAACGGATGTTTTCGCTACTTTCGCTCTAGCCCTCCAAGATTCGATCTAATTGGGTTTTTTGGGTCGCTAATCACAAAAATCGATGTATTTTCAACTAAAACTAAACTCTTCACTCTTAAATTTACAATAACGAAACCAATAAAATTTTATGAAACTCTGAAACTAATAATTTTTTGACGATCAGACTAATCTTTTTTGTTGAATAAGGAAAAATTTAAGAAATCGAATTTGATATTAGCATACTTTGAAATGAGGATTTTATACAAATAAATTTATTTAAAATGAATATCAAATTTAATTAGCGTTGTATTAATGTGATTTTTAAATTATAAAATAATGATTTATTATATAGTAATAGAAAGTCATTTTATTTGCGGGTTTTTAAAATAAATTCAAAGTTTTACATTTATAAAATAATTATTTTTCAAATTAGAAATATTGTATTCTTTTAGTAAAACTTCCTAACGTATCTTTTAAAATCTTATCGAAATTAGGGCTTGACCCTTAAATTACCCAAAACTACCCTTAAAAGGGATGTTTTCACTACTTTCACTCTAGCCCTCCAAGATTTGGTCTAATAGGGTTTTTTGGGTCGCTAATCACAAAAATTAATGTCTTTTCATTTAAAACTTAATTCTTCACCCTTAAATTATTCAAAACTACCCCTAAAGATTTTTTCGCTACTTTCTCTTTAGCCCTCCAAGATTTGGTCTAAAAGGGTTTTTTAGGTCGCTGATCACGAAAATCGCGGTTTTTTCACGATTCGGCGACCCAAAAAACCTATAGTAGACCAAATGTGGTAGCGGACACAAACAATACCACCAAAACCGTGATTTGACTGGAGTATATTGGGGGTGTGTGGTTACTTGAAAAAAAAATCCACTTGTGATTAGCCTCATTCCGTTCGCAGCTGCTGGAAATAGATTAAATGTAAATAGATTGAATTAATAAATTAAATGTAACTAGATTAAACGTAAATAAAATTTCAAAAAATTGTTTAATAAGAATCGAAATTAATTTTTTTTTTTTTTATTTTAAATTATTTAAAAATAATACTTGTTAAAAACAATTTAAAATATTTGAAATGAAGGCAAAAAATTGAAAATTTTTTATCCTCGGTGGAATCTGCTACTTTTGAATAAATTTTTTTAAAGAATAACGATATAAAGAAAAAACTGAATATGTGCCTCTGGGATTTGCGTCCTTAAATCTTTTTGCTAAAATTGTTCTATTTATTCTATGTAAATTTAGTCAATTTAATAAATTGCAATATTGTAAAATATATACTTGTTGTCTTTCGTAAAATTTACAAATTGACAAATACATTTATACCACTAGAAATTTGATTTATGTTTTCAAATTAGTAGATGTTTTTATACTGATATTTAGTTGATAAACCTCTGAAGAACGCAGATAAATTATAATATAAAATCTGCATTCAAAAAGTGAATATAATAAATTTGCATATACGAATAAACTAAAAAATAAAATAAAATTAGGAAGCATATAGAATTTTAAAAATCAAACCATGCAAAACAAGAAAAAATAAAGTAACAACAAAATTTTTTACTAAATTAAAGATACATCAGGTATAAAAATTTCGCTATCTATTGTAAACATACGAAATATTTATCTAAAATTATCTTGCCCAAAAAAAATGTATTTTTTAAAGAACGACTTTTTTGCTATTGCCTCTCATATCAATTTTTTATACATGATAAATAATTACAATACAAACAGAATATATGCTAATACAATACAGAAACCTTTTTTTTTTAAATAAATAAAAAAAAATTTGTTTAAACATATTTCTTTAAAAAGTGACAACATATTAATACCGTAATAAATTTAAATGTTCGTAAAAAAATAAATAAAAACTGGCTATGATATTTGTATATAAAAGAAAAACGCACATCCATCAAAAAAATGCTAAAAAACAAATACATAAAAAAAAGTGATATTGATAAAAAAAAATTTGCATTATACTTTTTTTTTTACCTATAATACATTTTATAGGTTTTTTCAACTTCATCTTTCGATCTTTCAAATGTCAATTTAGATAAGGCTCATACGTCATTTAACATCTTTTATATTATTATATATCTAGTCGTCCTTCTTATTCCTTGTCCTTTTTATTCATCATTTTTTTTTGCATAAATAATAAATAATACTCAACTCTCTATGCAATATAACAAATGTATATCAAACTATTAACAATGGAATATAAAAACAAATATAAGAGAAAAGTCAAAATTTATTTTTTATTCAGATATATTGATAGTATTAGTAGTTTTTTCTGTCCACAAATATAAAAAGGAATATTCAGTTGGTCTTCTTGTACAATAGTTTTTAGATTTTTATGTATGTTGATTAATATATGCACAAGCTTTTGTATATTAGCCTGGAACTCAGCTTTTGTTGATTAAAGTTGGGCATTTCCTAAAAATAATAAATATTGATAAATTAATCCAATAGCAGACTTTTGAAAATGTATATAATTGAATTAGCATGCACTTCAAATTGAAAAGTGATCCCAAGAAACTGAATTTAGTAAATGGATGACCATTTTAATGAATTTTTCTGAACTGAAATTTTCAAGCTCCCAAAGTTTAGCTTAATATTTTTACAGTTTGAGCTTTAAAAAGTTAAAAAAAATGGAAAATATCCAGACTAATATATACGTAAATGTACAAAGATCGTGAGGGAGACTTAATACGCAGGTGTTGGCCTTGAGCCATGCTGTACCACACCGTGCAACAACCTTTTTCTCTCCTTATTTTTTTTGTATCAAGTAATATTTTACTCTTCGTCTCTCTCTCTTTCTCTCTCTATTTATGTTTATATACTGCAATATAGGTATTATCACTTCCATATACGGGACAAGCCATTGAACGTTTTGCAAAAAAAAAAAAAAATCTACACACTCATATTGTATATATAAATATACAAAGACTGTCATGTAACAGGTCGCAAGAGTTTATGTTTATTGTAAAAGTAAAGTTATAATGCAATATTAAAATTTTTAACTAATAAACTTATTTTTTATTGTTTAAAATTCAAAGATTTTCTATAAATACTGTCTTAGAAATGAAAAATGAATAAAATGTTTGATTAAATAAAATATACATACGCATTAAATTTTGCAATTATATTTGATAATATGACGATTTTAATATTTTGTAATAATAAAGTGAAGGTATATAAGAGAGGCGTTATTTACAACATTATAAATTTCCTGAAAATATTATAACTGTTTTAACTGTCGTATAATAATATCTACTGGATATTATCATCATTTCTATTTTTCTTAGTAAAGTAATATAATATTTTTTTTTTTTAATACTTATTTGTAACATAACCAATTTTCTTGTGGTGTATATATACTTCGTATCTGGATAAAGTGTCTTCCGGGATACGCGATTTTTAAATTTTCTTTTTTTATATATCTTTTATTATAGCGTAAGAGATTTAAAAAAAAAATTAGTTATATGTCTTTTAAAACAGTAGCACTTTGAGGAAAATAATGATCCTCTTTTATGAAATAATTTAGACTAACGAACGTACAATTTATGTAATTATTTAGGTTTTAAAATCTTTATTCAGTTTTACAGTTTTAATACAATGTTAAAATTTATATACGTATTTTAAAACGTAATCATGAAAAGTAGTTACAGAAAAATAATGCACCAAGTTTTTATCAATTTTAGGACATTTAGAAAACATTCAATTGAGCATCTGTACTCAAAAAATTAATTTGAAAATATTAACATCCCCATTTTGCAACTCAACAATAATAATTTGAATAAAATTATCAAAATTTATCAAGATTGACTCACTAGGTTATTTCTACAAGTGTACAATTTTCGATAGATCACACATAAATGTTCACATACAAATTTACTTAATTTTCTGAGGAATATTTAACATACTATTAATTAAAAAATTTAATATTTAATGTTTAAAATAATTTTTATAATTTATAATTTTATATGGAATAGAATTGAACAATTTTAGATTTTTAGATTCTCTTATAGACATCAAAAGTCTTTTCTCTTTCGAGAAAAGACCTTCTGCATTTCTAGTTCTAATTTAATTAATATGGAGAATCTCTTTACCTTAGGCCCTTTCTACACCAGACGATATAATTTTATTTTATGATTCTGTTCCCATTTAAAATGTATAGAAATATAATTTAAAAAAAATATAATCTAGTCTGGAGCAGAGACGGCCTAATACCAAAAAAATTTTCAGTTCATTTGTACACAATTTAGAATAAAATATCGTCCAAAATATCTATCGAATTAATTTTATACTTAATTAAAACTTTAATTTTTTTAAACATTTAAATGAAACGCATATGTTTTTGTATGAATTGCGAATAGTTTGCCTCGCTCTATCAAGACTTAAATAAATGTTTTTAACCAACTACGAATATTAATATGAACATTTCACTCATTGTCAGTAAATTATTTTTAACATTTAAAAAACATCTTAATATAAGATGTAGTCGATAAATTATCTGAAACTGAAAGTATATTTTTATTAATTTATTAATAAAAACATTAACAGCATCATAGAGCACTGTAATTAGCAACATTTTCTATGGGGAATCTAATAAATTTGGCTTAAACGTTTGGGCCTAGATTCATCATTTATATCATCTATCACATATCACGCGATAAACGATAAATGTTTGCTTACTCGTGTAAAACAATAAAACCACTAACTTTTAAGAAAATAACCTATTTAACAAGGTAGCCAAAATAATAAATTGTTTGCGCATGCGCTGTATATGAAGATATTCATTTATGAGTATCTTATATTCATATTATGAATATGATATTTTCAATATCATGAAAATATTCGTTTCTGCATATTGAAGAAACTATATATCCATAAAACAAATAAAGAACATCTATCTATCAAACTATCTATCTATGTATCCAAAAAATTCGATTTAAATGATACATACTTTTCAACTTAGTAGAAACATATTACCTAATTTAATAAAAACTTTTATAAAGAAAACTAACCAAATTTAATTGAGAATTTAACATTTTAAAAGATATTGAATGAATTGCAATAATTTTAGAAGTAATAAAATTAGGCATTTATATAGATTTGATAAGTCTTTTCTCTTTCGAGAAGCGTTTCTATGCATTTCTAATACAAACTTAAATTAGAAGGTAATGTTTAATTTTTAAATTTGGAATTATGTAAAAAAAGTTTTTATAAAATTGTAAAATATTGTAAATTTTTAGCCTTGATAATGAAGACTGAAGGTCTTCGAAACGTGGGCAATTTATTGAAAAAATAAAGCAAATTGTTAGCTCAGAAATCAAATATTTTTATTTAATAGTTCGCAACTTGGTTCGCAATCAATGTTAATTTTAGGCGCTTTATAGTAAATAAGTTTTAAAATTAAATAAAAATTCTTGATTTTGATCTAACAATTTTTTCTTTATTGAGCTATTCTTACAATAAATTACCCGAAATTACCTACATTTATATTTTCGTATATTTTATTATGATCAATGAGCAAACGTTTTAATTTAGTTTTGCTGTATTTTTTAAATAATTTTTTATATAATAAACTAATAAATTATAAAATTTTCCAAAAATACTAAAACTTAAATTTTATAATTCTGTTTGAAATAATAATTAATTTTATTATTTGGAAAATTTATACTGCAAAAAAGTTTTATTTTTAATTAAAGATTTCAATAGAAGTTATTCACTTACGCGTAATAATAATATTAATACCTAAATAATATTACCTTACACGCATATAAAAAATTAGTAAATATAACCAAAATAACGTTTTTGTTTACTAAGATCAATGTGGTAAAAAGTCACTATAAATTTTTAGTAAAAATTACTAATAAAATTTGTTTATAAAACTAAAACCTCAAATTTTTTAGTAAAATTTTCTAATTTTTTGGTTATATTTACCAACATTTATTAATTTGTGTTTACTAAATTCATTGAGGTTAATTTTACTATTCTTCTTTTTGCGTGTTGTGTTACATCGGTTTTACATGAATGTTAATACGAGAAGAGAAAAATTATATACTGCTATAAATTTAACGATTTTAGTGATTTATTGTATAAAACAGTAGTAATAAGATTAGAATTGCCAGGCAACCTTAAAGTACTCATAAAAAGTATTTTGAATCTAATTGCTAACTCTTATACCTATTCTCATTAATTATAAATCAAAATACTAAACACTTTTCAACTATGCTAATTCATATCTATCATCTATTCAACATCAAATTACCGAATAAAAATGCACGTATTAGCATAACAAAAATTTGAATAAATAAATCATATTTTAGTCCTTTATTTTTTTATTTTGGTACATTATTAATTTTATAAATTTAAAAAAAATATAATATTCAATTACATATGAATAATTTTTTTTTTTTTTAATATACAAATCAAAAACCCGTTTCTTTCTCTCGATGTTTTGTATCAAAACTGCTTCGTTATAATAATAATACTGGGACAGAAAAAAAAAATTAATGCAACCACTAAATAAAAAAAAAAAAAAAAATTAGTAATAAAAAAAAAATCATGCTGTTATTTTGTTACTTTATTTAAATAGCTTATTATTTCGTTACAACTTAAATAAAAAAAAAAGCAGATTTTTAATTCGTACATACAACGAAGTTAAAAAAAAAAACTAAAAAAAGAAAAACATAAATAAAAAAAAAACAGTAAAAAAAAGCTTAAGAAAAAAAAAGAGCTTGTAACAGTTGGTTGTTAAGGTGTATGCACTTAACGGATGCATAAATACACAGTACTGAATATTGTGATTAATCGTTTTTAAAAACTTTTTTTTTTTAAACCGGAAAAAAAATAATGACTATTTACGTGTTGAAAAAAATTATACCCCAAAAAATTATGCTAATTTTGATGAATAAGTGTCACTGAAAAAAATAAATATCGAATGCTTCTTCCTTAAAACTATCCTTGTTTCTCCCACGCATATCAAATCTACAATTGGTATAGTTCGTTACATTAAATGCACTTGAAAGGGTGTTGCACATAAAAGAATAATAATAATAAAAACGTAATTTCATCATCAATACACGACATTTTCATTTTCTATAAAAAAAAAGTCGTCATCTTATAAATACTCCCCTTACATGCAACATCACTTAAATGAATCATATTTTTTTTTCTTAAACATTTGTAAGTATAATGATATATAGAGGGTAATTTTTTTTTACAACTTGAAGGTGCTCTCGTTGCAATTATATATATATATATTGCGAAAGGGATTTTATAAATGAAGGTCAAACTTGTTGTATCCACGCGACACGATTACAACAGAATATTTTATTATTATAACATGTGTTTGTGTTGTTAGATTTCTATGTATTAAAAAAAATTATATTATACATAAAAATGTAATTAGGCTCATCGATGCATTTTTATCACATAACTAGTTGACCTGTACGATTTAATTGCAATGTCATATCTCTCTTTATTTCTTCTATGTATTATTTTTTACACTGTAACTCATATATTATATTTATATATAATTTTATGTAAAAAAAAAAAGTTTTTCTGTATGACCGCATCATTTTAGTTTTACTAATTTTATCTATTACATCAGCCTTGATTTTCTTGATATACTATTTTTTTCTCTCCCTTTTTTTATATTATGATGTCGTATTTAATATTGCACAAGTTTTATGTAAAGCTTTGACATGATGATTGAAATTTTACAATTACGATATGAAGGACTATAATAATGTTTCAAGGTTATTTTTATTTATTTATTTACTTTTTTTTTATGTATCAGGTTATAGATATCGTTCGTTTGATTGTAGTTAAATAATAAAAAAATTACTCTTTATCTTTTGACTTATGGCTATTTTGATAATAATGTATAAGGATTTATTATAGTTAAAATGGTACTGATTGTCAGAAAAATTATTTTTGTCAATATAGAGATAAGGAATACGAGTCAAACTTATGATCGTGTCTTTCAATTGATTTCAGAGTACTTTTTTCCGAAAGTACCACTATAAAAATAAGTCTCTATGCAAGTTTTGAGCTCCTGAGATTCAATTTTTTGCAGTTATTTTCGGTTTTTGGTAATTTAAATAAAAAAAATTCAATCATATTTTTTCTCTTATTTTAATTTAACTATTGATTCTAAAATTTTATTAACAACAAATTTCTTTGAAAAATTTGATATTTCTCTCTTTTAATATATAAAATTTTTAATACCTGTTACTTCCAATTATAAAATTTATAATAAAATTTTTTGTTACGAGCTTGTTTGACCAATAATAAATCTTTTCTGCTAAAAGCTCACAACGTGGATATAATCTATATTTTTTTGAATTAACGTACCCAGTAGCACTATTCACTAAAACTAATTTTTTATTGATTGAAAAATTTTAATATACCGTATAGGAGCCGGTTTTCGATCAGAAGTCACTTTCTTATACCTAGCTGTATCTTTATTTGTTGAAAAATATACTTTAAAATTAATATTTGGAGTTAAATATTGTTGCATTTGATCAGGGAAATCCTATATTTTACTATCCCAATTAAAAAAATATCAAATTTATTGATGGATAATTAATAATTTACATTTATTACAAGTGTGCAAGGTAAGGTAATTTCGATAATGCGAATTTAATTTTGATAATAGTATCATTTTGATCGAATTAATTTTCGATAATTTGAAAATCGCTAAAACTAAGTTAAAATCGTGCGCGTTTTAATAGAATTCTTATAGGTATAACTATACCTATTTCTTAATTCCCTCTTCACTTCTTTTTTCTTGTTTTTTTAATATAAAATACCTATAATAAGAGTAAAATATAGTAAACAATAGATGAACTACACACTTGTATAAGCATGTATTTTAAACATTTATTTATTAAAATTTGCTTTTTAATTTTAATTAACGAAAGATAATAGTTGATATAATGTTTTTAAAACTCAAGGAAACAAAATAGGCGCCTTATGTAAGCAACCTGCTGTATATATTCAGTTTGCGCGCGACTTTATTAGGGGTCGTTTACCTGTTTAATTATTTGTGTATTTAAAAGTAAAAACGACATAAATTTTATGAAAAAAGTGTTGGAATATAGTTTTTATATATTTTTAATATTAAAATAAAGGTTTTTTTTCATTTCAAAGCGTGTATACGTAATTTTTATTAAAATCAAAGCATTTACGAGCATTTATTGTGTTATAAACAAAGTGATACATAAGTATATAAGTACTTTAAATTGTGTTTATGTGTGTTAGTTTATTAAATATTCTATTAATTATTATAAAATATAGTATAAATAATGTAATTATGACAAATTTAGTGTATTATTATTAAATAAATATCATTTAAATTAAAAAAAGTGTAATTAAATTGAAAATATCGAAAATACCCATACGTGTAAAAAAGTTCAGATTCGATTATCGATATACCTATTTAAAATAAATTTGCAATAAATAAGTGAATATAACCCTTTCCCTTCATTTATTAAAGCATCAAAACGTAATTAAAAGCATTTTTAGTATTCGGCATAGAGTAGGTATCCCTAAAACTCGATTTTAATAACACACGAGATTTGGTGAAAACGATGAGAAAAATCTCCTAAGGTTGTACAAGAGAGCATTTTTCTTATTTTTTTTATTAATTTAAGTTGTTTTTTAATATCGGTAACGTAGAAATTAGTTCTTTAGGGTTTATAGTTTCATAATAAAACTCGGTTTTAGTTAAATTATGCATACTTTTTTATATAAAAGCTAATTTGTGTGTATTTGATCGAAAGCCAATACGTTCGAAAACTGGCTCCTATACGGTAATAAAATTTTAATTATAATTTTTTTAAATTATTTTTACTTATTTTTTATTACATTAAGATGTTTCAATATCAGATCCATCAGATGACTATTTTATCAAAGATCTGATGGCAGCATCAACACCAGAAATAATTGAGTTTAATTATTTAATCGATAATTATGTATTTTCAGATTCCCAATTTCCACTGCAAATTTGGGCATCCAATAACTTAGGCGGTAAGGAAATATTTGTTTTGATGCGTGATTGCGAAGCTCCTAAAATTCAAAACAGTTATCTTCAAAAACATGCAAGTCTGCGACTAAAATTACTAAATTGTGAAGCTTGTAATTTAACAAGGTTTGAATTTGTGAAAAATGTATCAAGATTTTACAAAAAGTAAAACTATTTTTAAAATGATTTAAAAATACTTGAGTTTTGAGCTAACAATTTTTTCCTTTATTTTTTCAATAAATTCTTCCTAACAGATTCTAAAATAAATAAGTAAATATGATATTCTCAACTGAGTGAAGATCTTATTTGTGATTCTTTAAAACAATGTCCGATGAATTAAAACTATTTTTATACTTAAAATTCATGTTATTAAATTTATTAAAATAAAAAAATATTTTATATATTATAATTTATTTTAAGATTTTTTGAATTTTGCAAATATCCGTGCTGAGTTGGTAGTTATTTATAAGGATAAAAAAGGAGGATTAATATTTTAATCCGTGCCGAGTAAACGTTTATTTATCTATGTGAATGCAAAAATATTACTCAATAATATCAATTTCATAAAATATACACAAAAATATGAGCTTTGCAATCATGAAACCATTTATCATAAAATGCAGCATTCAAGAAACTAATAATTTAAAAATATTTAACAAACAAAAATTAAAATTTATAAATAAATATTAGTCGAATAAGGTCCAAGTATATGTTTACTTTCTAGGTATTATTAACTTGAATATATTTACAAAAAATTGGGCATTCATCATGTATTTATATCATTGCTGAATCATTTCACTTGCGAGAAAAATTGTAACACCATAATATCGTATAGTATGCAAACTCTGGATGTGCCTAATGATGTTGATTTCCTCGGAATAATTCATTCAAAAAATGCATAAGCCAACTACTGCACCAACTACAGGGGAGGGGGTCAAATGTGCCATATTTGTGGGTAGGTCAAATGGACTTTGAATAATTTTGATTTAGGGACTTGGACTACTTTGTATTTATAGAGACTTAGAATGATTAAGGTTTAGGGACTCAGAATAATTTACATACTCACTATTATATATATAACGTTTTATATAATAATTGAAAAGGCTACATCCACTAAACTAAGGATTAAATTTTTCCACAAATTGTATATTATTATTAGAATTTTTACCTATATAACACCATATTTTTAAATTGATATTGTAACAATGTCTATGGATTCTATATATTTATATCGTTATACTTTTTTATATAAGGAAATATACTGAATTTTTCTGAGATTTTAGTAAAAATAAATTTGTAATTAAATCTAAAAAAGTTAAAGGTGTATTTTAATTAAAACTTCGTATAAAATATTATTATTATAAAACATAAAATGAAAATATAATATAAAATCATATAAAGTGAAGTGGGTCTTTATACCACATGTCACTACCAAAAAAAAAAAGAAAGAAATTGGTCAGTTTTAAATGTTATAATATAAAGAAGTGATTTAAAAAGAAAAAGAAAGATATATAAATAATAACGAAAAATGATCTCAAATACAGCAGAACAATCCTTGTTATTCATATTATATCGCATGTATATGTGTAAGCAAAACTTCGTTATATATATTTTGTAAAACCGTAATTTATCTTCCTCTCTTAAAATGACAAACACATGGTTATAAAATTTATTAAAAACTTTTATATGTATAACATAATACAGAAGCGATGTTTAACTTAACTCTGTCCAATTTTAATTTCTTTCTCTTAAGAGATTAAGAATTTGTAATTATTATTTACCCTTTTTATATAAAAAAAATAATAATTTCAAATATTATTTTCTTTTATATTGTGTGTACTCATGTATATATTCGACTGGACATTGTTTTAAACAATTTGTTGAGAGTACTTTTCAACAAAAAGTTAACTTAAAGTTAATTTAACCTAATAATTAAAATAAATACAAATTAAGTTAAAAAATCAAACGTTATTTATAAATGCTGAAAGGGGAAAAGAAGGAGTTGAAAAATATGGATAAATCTCATTTTAAGGTTAAAAATTACGGTGAAAATTTTCCATACTATAAGACAAATAGCAAGACTAGGTAAAATTTAGAATTAATTATTTTTTGGTTTTGCATCTTATTTATGAGAGATTCCATCCCAAATGGGCCACAGCTGAACTGAAGAGTTGCAGAAATCGGTCCAAATTATTTTTTTTTTAAAGTAAAACTCAGCCAATTTTGTAGCTTCCTAGGTCCAATCCTTGATTTTTGGCAACCATTTTTATGCTTTTGTCTAATAACGAATACGCTAATCTTAAAGCTCTAGATCAAAATATGATATTTTTTAAATTACTATTTTTTCAAATTTTTGAATTTCCTGCCAAGTCACGTGAACAAATTAAAATTTTACGAAAAATCCGGACTTCAATAGGGAAATTTTGTATAAGCACAAAGATTTGTGTAAAAATGGCGAAATTTAAAAGTAAAAAGTCATAATATTACACTTTTTTTTGAAATTTTAATAAAAAATCTAAAACCATAAATCTAACTTTGACTTTCACCATTTTCACGTGGATTCATCGAAGTTTGTCAAAAGGTACATGCCTGCGTGTAAAATTTCCCGTGGGTACAGAATTTTCGGTCAAATTTTAATTTGATCACGTAACTTGCCTGGATATTCAAATATCTGAAAAAATAGTAATTTAAAAAATAAAATTTTTTAATCTGGAGCTTTCAGAGGCAATCTACCAAAATAGACCGAAAATAGAAAAATGGCTGCCATAATTAGTCTGAGTGAAGCATGCGTTAGCATGCTTTACTCAAGTTATATCCCCGCAGGAAAATGATCTAAGGTGAGTTAGTTTGCGCTTTATTGATTTTATGAATATATATAAAACTTAGACCATAATATTCAAAATTTCATCAGGATCTTCACTATTATTTTATTTTTTAATTACGTTTTTTTTTAACAAAGTTATCCCAATTTTACGGACGCGCGTCAATTTTTATATTATTTCTATACTATAAAAATGTTAATATTATGCATGTGTTTATTTTTTCGTTATTAAAATTTAAATTGATATTTTTTTGTAAATTTAGCGACCCCTAGTAGGTTTTTTGGGTCACTGAACACAAATATGATATCGGGTTTTACCGAAAATGATTCAGTTGCCCACAATAGGCAACTTCAGGTTAATTTTTAGGTATTTTTAAATAAATCTTTTTTTGTAATTTTAACGACCCCTATAAGATTTTTTGGGTCGCTGAACACGAATATGATATCGGGTTTTAACGAAAATGATTTAGTTGCCCACAATAGGCAACTTCAGGTTAATTTTTAGTTATTTTTAAATAGATCTTTTTTTGTAATTTTAACGATCCCTAGTAGGTTTTTTGGGTCACTGAACACGAATATGATATCGGGTTTTAACGAAAATGATTTAGTTGCCCATAATAGGCAACTTCAGGTTAATTTTTGGGTATTTTTAAATAGATCTTTTTTTGTAATTTTAACGATCCCTAGTAGGTTTTTTGAGTCACTGAACACGAATATGTTATCGGGTTTTACCGAAAATGATTCAGTTGCCAACAATAGGCAACTTCAGGGTAATTTTTAGTTATTTTTAAATAGATCTTTTTTTGTAATTTTAACGATCCCTAGTAGGTTTTTTGAGTCACTGAACACGAATATGTTATAGGGTTTTACCGAAAATGATTCAGTTGCCTACAATAGGCAACTTCAGGTGAATCTTTGGGTATTTTTAAATAGATCTTTTTTTTGTAATTTTAACGACCCCTAGTAGGTTTTTTGGGTCACTGAACACGAATATGATATCGCGTTTTAACGAAAATGATTCAGTTGCCCACAATAGGCAACTTCAGGTTAATTTTTAGGTATTTTTAAATAGATCTTTTTTTGTAATTTTAACGACCCCTAGTAGGTTTTCTGGGTCACTGATCACGAATATGATATCGGGTTTTAACGAAAATGATTAAGTTGCCCACAATTGGCAACTTCAGGTTAATTTTTGGGAATTTTTAAATAGATCTTTTTTTGTAATTTTAACGACCTTTAGTTTTTTGGGTCACTCTTTATCTGTATCTAGTATTTTAAATTATTGTTAGAAAATGAAATTTTTTCAGTGAATCGATGCTAAATAATGTCCTAAATATTATATTCACAGATTTTTAAAATTAGAAGCTTTGTAAAAAAGTCTTGATTAATTTAGTAGCTGAAAAATAAACGAAATTTCAAGCTCTAATGTCTCCGTCTGCTGTCAATAATTGTACAAAATTTTTTTAAAAAATTCTAAGGGACATATAACTTGATAAATTCCTATAAGAATTAAAGATTCCAGAAGTTTAGATTTCCAGAAATTTTAAATAAAAAAATGAAATTATTATCCACCTGATTCAACCTTAATATTTTTTAATACGTAAAGAAAAAGTCAAATAAAAATCAAATTTATTCATTTTGAAGTTTTATTAATTATATAAGTTCTTTTTTTTTGTTTTAATTTTAGTTAAAAGCTGCATACAGAGTTATGGATGCATTTTGTAAAATTGCAGATGAACACAAAAGTAAATATGAAAAAGTCGTACCTTCGCATCACAGGTCAATCTTTATGCTGTTGAGATTTATTAAGAACGAGACATTTTTTAGTGCTTTCTTTAAAATCCGGGGGTTGCAACCCTTAAATATAATTTTCTGCATGAAATTAGGATTTTGCGACCAAAAAAACCTACTAAGGGTCGTTAAAGTGAATGAAAACGCCTGAAGTTGCCGATTGTGGGCACCTCAAGCATTTTTAATGAAAACCGATATCACATTCGTGATCAGTGACCCAAAAAACCTACTGGGGGTCGTTAAATATACAAGAAAAGATCTATTTAAAAATACCCAAAAATTAACCTGAAGTTGCCTAATGTGGGCAACTGAATCATTTTCGGTAAAAACCGATATCATATTCGTGTTCAGTGACCCAAAAAACCTATTGGGGGTCGTTAAATTTACAAAAAAAGATCAATTTAAATTTTAGGGCTTAAGGGGAGGGGGAAATTGGGGGTAATTTCACCCAATTTTCACCAGCGCAAGTTTATTCATTGTATACAATGTTCTTTAGGCCTATCTGAAGAGATTCCCATACGTTTCATCGTAAGTCAGCCAGGGTCGTGGTTTTCAGAGGTTTGGCCTTTTTTTACACCTAGGCCCCGACTATTAGCAGTGCTGGTAAATTCAGAGAGCACCAGCGTTGATTTGGAATTATTAATAATTTTTTATTTTTTTCACTCTGTGTAAAAAATCGAATATCTCGTCACCGAGTTCACTCTGTTTATATTTTGGGCATACGAAAATATTGATTAGATAATATTCATTAATTTCAAGAAAAGTATTATAAATTAATTTTTATTTAAAAAGCAACTAATGAAAAATTTTTCCGGCATAATTATAAAGGTTTTACGGTTTTATAACTAATTATAGTTTATTAACCAACAAAATAAACAAAGTGAACTTGTAAACAATTATTCAATTTTTATACAAGGTGACTACATGAAAATGTAAAAAATGTAAAATGTAATAATTCCAAATCAACGCTGTAGGCCTATTCTGTATTTGATTCACGCTGTTTTCACGCGAAAGAATGCAATTTTAGGTTAAAAGTACGTGAGTCGAAGGAAATTAGTTATTGAAAATGTGAGTTCCTAATTTTAGGTTAGATTTTATTGCGAAAACACTCTGAAATTGATTCCCTTATAACCGAACTTTATTCGCGTTATACGAATGAATGAACAACTATATAACGAAAACTTAAAATTCGATAAAACCTTTCTAAAATAGATTTCTCGACTAGGTTAACCCATTTACGCCCAAGCGGACGTTAACGGAAAGTCAAAAAAAAAAAATAGGTTCCCGTATAGATAGAGGCTTTTAAATTACATGTCTATATTAAATTTCAAGCTCTTACCTAATCTGAAGTAAGATTTTACTTACAACCCTTTTAAATGCCCCAAAAATAGAGATAAGGGGTGGAAAAGAGGGGCTAAAATAAAAATGACGGAAAAATCAATAGAAAAAAAAAAATGATACCAAAAAACATTTAAATTTACTTATTTGTGCAAAAAACTTACATTTTTTAGGTTTATGGGATATTTAATTGGATTTTAACCCTGATATTGCAACTAGGGGTAGTTTTTCCCAAAAACATCAAATATTGTTTTTTTAGTTCCAAATCCGTTCTAATAGGTAAATTTTACTAATAATTCCATTTTTTGAATTTGTTTTGAGCTAAAATGCTTCTGTGCTCTTAAAAATTACCCTTAAAAGGTAAATATAAGAATAGTAAATTCTATAGGTTACATTTAGCCCTGATAAGCCCTATTTTTACGCTCACAGAAGCGTTTTAGCTCAAAACAAATTCAAAAAATGGAATCAGGAGTAAAATTTACCTATTAGAACCGATTTGGAACTAAAAAAACAATATTTGAAATTTTTGGGAAAAACTACCCCCAGTTGCAATATAAGAGTTGAAATTCAATTAAATATCTCATAAATCTATAAAATGTAAGCTTTTTGCACAAATAAGTAAATTTAAATGTTTTTTGGTATCATTTTTTTTTTTTATATTGATTTTTCCGTCATTTTTATTTTATCCCCTTTTTCACCCTCCTTATCCCTATTTTTGGAGAATTTAAAAGCGTGGTAAGTAAAATCTGACTTCAGATTCAGTAAGAGCATGAAATTTTACGATAGACATGTAATTTAAAAGTCTCTATCTATACGGGAACCTATTTTTTTTTTGACTTTCCCTTTACGTCCGCTTGGGCGTAAATGGGTTAATTGGATTAATTGTAAATACCCTGCCAACTAGCTGGCACTAAGGTTCCTCAAACAATGAGAGAAAACTTTTCCAATTTTGAGAAATAAATTTTGGAAAAATTCGGTATCAAATCCAAAAAATTACTATAAATGAACTGTTTAAAACTAGTACTCTCATAGAAATAAATTAGGCGCTACATCCAAAGAGAAAAAAAAATTTGGTGTTTTTTGTATTTTTTTGTAAAAAAAAATTTAGGAAAAAAATTTTTTAAAAATTAAGTATCAGATTCGAGATATCGAGTAAAAACTATACTTTCATATATAAGTACTTTCGTAGAAATAAATGAGGTATTACATCCAAATTAATAAAAAAAAAAAAGTACCTAGAGCTTTTTTGGTAAAAAAATTTTTGAAAAAAAAATTACGTCTTAATTTCATAACGGTTGTGAAATATCGCCGGTCGCAATATTTTCAGATATTAGTACTTTCATGGAATTAAATGAGGTATTACACCCCCAAAAAAAAAAAATATTGCAGGTTTTTTAATTTTTTTGTTTTTTTTAATTTTGAGAAAAAATTTTTTAAAAAATTCGGTATCAGATCCAAAAAATGACTATAAACAAACTTTCTAAAACTAGTACTTTCATAGAAATAAATTAGGTACTACGTCCAAAAAGAAAAAAAAAATGTTGTTTTTTGTATTTTTTCGTGAAAAAAATTTTGGAAAAAAAATTTTCAAGAAATTAAGTATCAGTTTCGAGATATAGAGTAAAAACCATACTTTCAAATATAAGTACTTTCGTGGAAATAAATGACGTATTACATCCAAATTAAAAAAAAAAAAAAAGTACCTCGAGCTTTTTTGATAAAAAAATTTTTGAAAAAAAAATTAGGTCTTAACTCCATAATGTTTGTGAAATATCACCAATTACATACATACACACACATACACACACACATACATACTTTTTTTAAAAACCGGTTTTTTAGCTTCCTGGGGTCTCAAAACGTGCTTATATGCCAAAAAATCAAAAATCAAAATTTGACCTATCACAATGGTTCCTCTTTGAGGAACCAAAAATTAAAAATTCTGCAAAATATTAATATTTACTGTTAATATATTTGTAAATTTAATTACATCTTTTTAATATTTTAAAATGTAAAGCATCATTTAAAAGCCTCACATAAATGAAATAAAGAATAAAATAGTATTTGGCCCCGATACTTTATAGCACTTTTTTCTTTTCTATTAAAAAATTATGTTATATTCTTTTTTGTAAAGCGTTATACTCCACTCAATATGCGGGTTTTGTTGATATACTAGCCCTCACCAGGTTTGGTCTAGAATAGGTTTTTTGGGTCGTTGATCACGATTATTGAGGTAATTTCTATAGAAGATAAGGCTTTACTCCTAAATCAGCAATAACTAACCCCGAAGAAAGGTATTTCGGCTATATTCATTACTCTAGATGATTTAAGGGTGAATCTCAAGTTTATTTAATATAGGGCTCCGAAATTCGTAATCAGCGACCCAAGAAACCTATATATATTAGAACAAATCTGGTGAGAGCTAGTAACTATTCCCCCCCTCGCCCCACTGTAATTGAGTGTTACGACTATTAACATGGAACATGTTTATAGGGAGGGGGGTACCTCAGAACTTGAAAATTAAGGGGGGGGGGGGGTCAAATTTGTCCGGTTTAAGGGGGGGGGCGGTCGAATGAGACTTAAAATAATTTCAATTTAGGGACTTAGTTTAGGGAAAAATCTGGGCTTAGGGACTTGGAATAATTTGGTTTTAGGGACTTTGAATAATTTTGTTTTTAAAAAAAATTCATCTATCATGAAGTTATTTTTTTCACTTTATTATAAAGAACTAAGAACCGAAAATTCCAATTTTTTTCACTTCCTTTTGTAATTTACTTTAGTTGCTTTTAATATGAATCACTCGACATATCCTTATCATATTTTGCTAGTTGTAAATTGTTGTTTTGTCTTTTTCTTTTTGTCATGCTTGAATTTTCTGTATACAAATTTTTTATTTTTTAAGGAATCTTTTAATAAAAAATATATTAATAGTTACCGTAATTATAAATTATAAAATAATTATTTTTATTTTATATTTTATTTTACTCATTAATATATTTTAATCTTCACTCAGACTTCTCATTATTTATAATGACTTACTAGTTAAAAGTTCTGTCCTAGAACGCTAAAAGTAGTTTAAAAGCTCGTTTAAAAGTTCTGTCCTAGAACGCTAAAAGTAGTTGAGAGTATGTACTTATTTTTAGTTGAACTTTCAAAAAAAAAATTGTTTGGAACGATTGCCGTAACCCTTCAGTCCAAACTAGGCCCAGATGGCATGTAATCCCTCTCATTTAATATTGTTTTTACGAACAAAAGAGTTTTTTAATATCGCAAAATTAGCATATTTTTGAAAATTATTTTGCAAATAATTTGCTACTAAATTTTTTAATGGATGCTTGTATTAAAGCATAAGCCTCAAATATTTAGATTTTTGAGCTTTTAAAACAATAAATATTATCCTGAAAATAAAAATAATAACAAGGCTAATGTATAAAAAATTATTTTTATGATAAACTTATAAAAAGTACTATAATTGTTTTTAATAAATTGCTGAAAAATTAAACCGATAATAAATTATTATTTAAAAACTTTTGCCATCCTTAACTCGTCTGTTACTACTTAAAAAAAAAAGAAGGATTTTACACAATATATAGTCAATCATATGGTTTTATTTTTTTCTGTCTTTTTTTTTATCTTCTCATGTTACTTTTCATCCTCGTTTTATCTCCTTGAGTTAAAAAAAAGAAAAAAAAGAAGAACATAAAAAAAAAGTATAAAATAAAATAAGAAGAGCATAAGAAATGGAGAACGATCGCGTGGATGAAGTGGGGTAAGGAGAGGAGAGCCAAAGAAGTAAAAAATAAAAGGAGAGATAAAAAAAGTTTACATGTAAGAAGAAAAGAGATAATACGAAAACATGTCCAAGCTTGTATATTAGTTTGGTACAGTCAATATAAAAAATTATCATCATAACATATTATTTACTTTGTTCACTCTATGTTGTACACATAGGTATATAAGAATAACGATCACGTGCAATATTGAAATAAATATACACATATAAATGAGCTACTGGATAACTTTTTTTTCAAATGCATAATTTATTTTTTTTTTTTATTAATTAAAAAAAATATTTAATGAAATTTTACACTACCTTGTTATTAATTAATTATTGGCAATATTAAATGCATGATAAGAATATTAATTTGATATCAAGTTTTTTTTTGGTTTTGCTTCATGTTTTAATACCATCGTAGCTCAATATTACAATTGTACTCTTTGACAAAGATAAAGTTTTTGATAATTTTATGTTTTTTTAGCTTAGGGAATTAAAAAATAATGCAATGGTGATAGAGGAGCGAGGGGGTGGGGGAGGGGGGTCAAAGGATTGTGACGATTTGGAACAAAGAGGCAGGTAGCAAATAGTACTTTAAGTATCAAAGGCCCAAAAGTTTTGGTACTAACACTATTTGGCATAGCCATGTACGAGTAATATGTATTCACTCTAGTGTCTAAAGTTTTTCGCCCTTGGTGCTTGCAATATTTTTTGCCTGCCTAGGCGTAAGGCTGCTTACACACGCAGTGAATTTGTAAAGTGAATTTGTAAAATGAATTTGTAACGGCGCAAAATTTCAAATTTCAAATAAACCTGAAAATCTAAAATTAGCAAAGTTGATTAAATTTTTAAAGAAATTATTGTAAAAATGAATAAAAAATGAAATAATAATATTTAACAAACAATAATTATTTAAAAATTTAATTAATTTCGCTAATTTTAGATTTTCAGGCTTATTTAAATTTTGAATTTACGCGCCATTACAAATTCATTTTACAAATTCACTTTACAAATTCACTTGCGTGTGTAAGCAGCCTAAAGAGTGTCGAAAAATCTGTGACAAGTTTTTTGCATGGGAGGGCAAAAAATTTGTATGTAATAACATATAAAATAAATAAAAAAATTTCACATTTTTCCATTTTTCTGCCAATTTAATTTTAATTTTTAATTGATTTTAGAGCTTTCCAAAAATCCGAAAAATTCTATAAAATAACTTAAGGAAAGTCTGACATGATCTATGTGGTATCTTTTAACAGATAAGGGTTCACTGAAATGTGACAAGGTAAGACAAGAGGATACGAATGGTTCAAAAACCTCTAAATAAACTTTTACATTGCGAAATTTATTATTACTTTTATACCACGATTAATATCTGAATTACTTTGGACACCAGCCCTAAATATTTCTAAAACTTTAAATTAAAATTATTTCTAGTCCATTTGACCTAGTTTACCTCAATTAAAAAGTTCGTTTTTATTCTCTATACTCAATTGATCAAGCGGATGTCACGAAAAACCTCTCCCTATAATTAACTAAACATGTGCCTTTTTATTTAAAGTAACGTTAGTTTTCTATAACTTATGCAATTTTTAATATAATACATTTAAAAAAATTTTCTATTTCTTACTCCATTTTTGAAATAATATTTTGAAGAAAAATTAATAACCCGCAAATTTTATTTGAAAAATAAAAAAAGCTGTCAAACCATTGGTACTGAAATTATTTAAAGGATATGAAATTATTTTCTGAAATTAAATCTCCAGAAAAAAAAATAGTTACTAGCTCAAAAAAAATTGTTTTCTAAATTTTTAAGGCCAAAATTAAAAAAAAAAAATTTTTATTTTAACCTATAAAATTTGAGAAATCTTAAAATAATAAAAATCCTAATCATCATAAGTGTCCTCTAATTTACGCTAAAAAGTTTATTTCAAATAATCCAATATTTTCACTTTAAACAAAAAAAAAACCCAAAATCAATAATTAAACTCATATAAAAAAATTAAACCAATAAATAATTTATTTACTTAAAACTACTATAAACAATAAATAAAATTAATCTCATAATTTAAATCAAGTAAAATGAATTATAAACCAATAAATCAATAAAACTCTAAAAAAAATATATATATTTCTAAACACCCATATGATATTGAGTTATATCATATTAATTAAAAATTACAAAAAATTTACTTATTAAATAAAAAATGAAAAGAAAAATAAATAAATTTTATATCACATAAATAAATCATAATTATAACTAATTAAATTTTTTCTTACAAAACTCATACAGGTATATAATAACCTGTGTAAGTAAACAATACCCTTTTTTTTATTTATACCTATAATCTAAAATTAAATCACAATTATTAATGTTTATAAATAATTTTTTTGGGTTAGCGTATGAAAAATATCATTTATTAATTTTATAAGTACGTATACGAGATAGTAATCCTTGACCTGATTCAATTTAATAATAATAATAATATGTAAACAATAATATCACACTGTCTTGTTATCCCAATATGTATTGTTTACAATTACTTTTAGTAGTAAGTAGTAATACTATAATTTATACTTTCGATGCTTCTCTCTTCTTCTTTATTTTTTTTTTTATACTTTGCAACAAAAAAATAATAATAATGATAATAAAAAAATAAAACGTAAAACGAGCAGGAAGAAGTACCCTGCGGTGTCGTGCGCTGCTTATGCTATATACCTGAAGAGAGAAAGTTTTTTTTTTTCTTATTTTTTTATAAAAAAAAAATATACAAGAAGAAGAGAAGAAGAAAAACGACTTATTTCTCCTTTCTCTATAGAACCGGAGCCAGGCCTCGCGCGCGGACTTGAGTCTCTCTCTATCGCGCCACTGTATAGTCTACCTTATTATGCATTATTTTTATTTTTTATAAATTGTTATTATAAAATTTAAGTGCACCCCCGCCCCCCCCCCCCCAATAACCTAACCTAACCTAACTCCTAGGGGTGAGTTGAAGCTAGGAATAGGTTTAAAACATGAAAATTGGCGCACGGGGCCTTCGGCCCCCCTTTGCCCTTAGTGACATACTATTGTGTATATAAATTTTTTTTAGGAAAATGTGATATTAATTATTTTTAAAAAAATTATAATTAATTTTATTTGAATTCAAATTAAAAAACTAATACGAAAGCAGCGAATGCAGAGTATATAGTATATTAAAATATTATACTCTACTGTGTATAGTATACGAATCGGCTCCGGATCTATAGAGGAAAGAGATATTTCTAGAAAAACGTGTCTCGAGCCAACAAAAAACCACGAGGTTGTGTGTATAGTAAGTACAGTCTGATAAATAAATTTCAATCATAACATTAAGAATCAATCGACTGTGTGTATACCTGTGAATATTAATATTCAAAATAAATATTTAAAAATTTTGTCATTTAAATATAAGATGAGTGAAAAACACCCTAAAGCCATAGAGTGACATAAAATATTCTCATTTTTTTTTTTGTAATATAAAAGTAAGTTTTTTTTCCCTTGTGTTTGTATATCTTATCGATGAACTTGTGATATGATACAGCATATATTTTTGGCAAACTTCATTAGACACCCAAGTATATATAATATCTTATCCTATATTTATTTGCTTACTTTCATAACTTTTGCCTTCTTCTCATTCTTTTATACTAAAAAAAAAAATTTATATATTTGCCTCGGTTGCAAAAAATTTTTTTATCTGTTGAATTAACTTAACCCAAGCATATATTGTACACTATGCATATTATTAAGAAGAGAGCACTATATAGATGGGATAAAAAAAGCCTTGAGGAGATTTACAAACATTTGTATTCAATAGCCTGTATTATCAGGAAGCTCATAAGCACTTTTTACTTATATACCCTAAATAAAATAGAGTATGTATAGTAACAGTTTTATGTATGCACGTTTATGGATACCAAAAGTACTTACTTTACTTTATCAAAAATTTATTTAAATTAACATTTTTTTAGGTTTTGTATTTATTTTTCTTAAATTTTGCAACTTGCAATAAATATTTTTATATTAAACTATTATTAAAAAAACCACAAATTTTAAAACAGTGTATGAACCTCCTTTGGTTATTTATATTTTGCTTATAACTTTAATATCGTAAATACAAACATTTTAAGAACTAGTGTCCCTATTTTTCTAGTTGTTATTATGCATTAATAATTTTATCAAGTGAATATAATATAAGATAGTAATTTTCTCCAAGCTAATTATATAATGTTAAAATTCCAATTCTCTTGCGAGTCAAGTACTGACATCTAGAAAATTTTTTTGTAGCTTAATATATCTTAACTTCATTTATTTCAATGGATCATGTATAATTTTGAATTTGAAGTAATTATGTTCGAATTAGTAAAATTTACTTTACTAACTTAGTAGAATTAGAAAAGTTGGTAACCTATTTTTGCTCGTTTTTTCTATTGAGTCAATAAAATTATAAACTACATTGTAAAAGTAATTCCCTTGTATTGACAAAAATTTTCTAAAAATTAGTTTAAAAAAATTTTTAAATATTCGAAAAATATCGAAAATTTACTAAATTTAGTATATTTACAAAAAATTCGGAGTTTCTCGATTTTTTTGAAAATTTACTAATTTTTCGAAAACATTTTTTTTTTTTTTTGATCTAAGGAAACTAATTTTTACAGTGATAATTATTAAGATAATTAGAATTCGGAAAGTTTTATTTGATCATACTTATTTAATGAAAACTTTTACAGGTCATTTAATTGTTTATACAAGAAAAAAAAAATCCGCTAGCCACAAGCCGTTTTTTTTTCAGTGTAAATATTTTAAACTTTATTGTGAACATTATATCTGTATTTAAACTTTTCCCTGCATAAAAAATCTCCTTATTTTATATCAAATTTCAATCTTCTTAAAAACTATTTTTTATTCTTTTGTACACAAGATACGTTGATTCCACACACATACACAGCTTGCAAGCTCATAATACACTAAGTCAGTTCTTATTACGTAATGCACTCCGGTCGATGATTCGCAATTTTATTTTTTATATTTTTTTATATAAAAAAAAAGTCTATCCATACAGGAGGGTCACAATAAATAGATAACACAAACACACAGAAAAAAAAAGAAAATCTTTTTTATAGAATAATATGCATGACAATGAAAACTGGTATAGAATTCAGGATAAAAAAAAAACTTGAAGAGTAAACTTTCATTCCGTTAAATCGCTTGATATAAATAGAAAAAGAAGCGATTGACGCGGTTGTCTGTTAAAAAAAAAAAAAAAGGATTTCAAAAGAATCTACCAAATATGTTCATGAGCGGTAATACTTTCTTTTTTTTTTTATAATTTTAAAACTAGGGATGCGAGTTATAGATAAGCTTTTGAATTTCAAATAAGATTTTCTACATAAAAAACTTAAGGCAGGTCAGGAAAAAGTTAAATAAATGTATTAAAAAAAATTGTTCTCTTTTTAGTTATTTTCAAAAGTTCATTGAAACGTGTAACGAACTTTGTATAAAGAAAATTGAGAAAAATATATATATATGCAAAAAAATAAGGTAAACGAACCAAAAGATAGCTTATTTTATTTTATTTTTTTTTTCAAGGAAGTTAAAGCTAAGATTGAAATATGTAAAAAATATGTGAAAGAGTTTTTTATGCTTTTTGAAAAAAAAAAAGTCATATGATTGCATGATGTGATAAAAAAATAATACAGGCGAAAAAAAATATGAATATATAAAAAAAAAATCTTGATATTGCCAACTCAAATATTACAATAAATTTTTTTGGAGTGTAATCTAAGAAATAAATTATTTTTTTCTATTTATTTTTTGACGGAATTGAATTTTAATGTTTACTTTTTTTTTGCTTTAGCGTATAAACCTTTGTTTGATTAAGATAATTGAAAAAAATATTTTTATTTTTAAAAATTAGAATTTTTCATTTATTTATTTATTTAATTAACGAAATAATTTTTTTTTACTTTCTAAGAAACAAAGAACTTTGAAAATTAAATTTAATTACTTTTAATTATTTAAACTTTCTTTTTGAAAAAAAAAATGTAAATTTAATTTTCCTTTAGTGAAAATTACACTTTATTAGCATCTTTTACATTTAATCTTTTTTTATTACTTATTCTCTGTCTTAACTTCTTTAATTCAGGAAAAATTTTTCGTCAATATATATTCTAAAAATGCTAATTTTATACTGGATTTATTTTAACACCCTGAAATTCGATGCTTTACGTGCAAATTACTAAATAATTCTATACTTTGAATGCAAGATATTTTTCTTCTTTAATAAAATGAAGAAAAAAAAAAATTTTTTTTCCTAAAATATTTCAAATCGGAAGTTGTCGTCATTTTATACTTTCTATTGTTATTTGGAATTTCAAAGACAAATAGTAAAAGTAATTAGAAAAATTTTTTAAATTTATTTTGAATGACTTATATAATCAGAGACCTAAATTTTTTATAAGTAAAAAATAAAAAAAAATTTTATGACTTTATTAATTGATGACTAAAATTGATATTAAAGGTGTGATTTTAAAAGAAAAAAAAAAGGTCTATATAAGCTAGGAAAAATTAAAATTTTATTTTAGTGTTTATAAGATTAGGTTCTTAGGTGGTTGTTACTTAAAATTAACAGAATCATGAAGTTTATTGTGGTGTTTTTATTTTGTGCATTTTATGGAAGCACTGTAAGTAATAATTCATTAGTGAATCTACCTGAGTTAAAATGACTTTTAGACGCAATTATTATTTTTATTTCTTTTTACTAGATTACTAAAGATTGATTACATTATTTTTTTACCTGAATATTTTTTGATTTTAGTTATTTTAAAACAATTTTTAAAATTTATACTTTACTTATATGTTTTGTTCATTTAATTTTAAGTTCCTCATAATTATAGTGAAATCATTGTAATAGGTAAAATTTTGATTTTTGTCTTTTGGTTTGTGTATGTTTGTGTGTGTGTGTGCACGCGCTTGTGTGTATGTATGCATGTATGTATGAATGTATGCATGTATCTGTATGTATATATTACTTAATATCTCGGATGTAATAATTAATTTTTTCAAAATCTTTTTTTCAAAATTTTTTCCATTATAAAATAAGGTAACTCTGTATTTCAATTTTAATTTTTGGGCGTAGTACCTAATTTTTTTATATGGAAGTATTAGTTGAAAAATATCGTTTTTCCTCGTTTTTTTGGATCTGATAGTCAATTTTAAAAAAATTTTTGTCTTACACTTTATTGAATTAGAAATAAAAAAAAACACCATTAAATTTTGGTTCCTCAATGAGGAACCATTGTGATGGGTCAAATTTTGATTTTTGATTTTTTGTCATATAAGCACGTTTTGAGACATGAAGCTAAAAACCTAGTTTTTAAAAAAGTCTGTATGTGTGTGTGTGTGTGTGTGTGTGTGTGTGTTTGTGTGTGTGAATGAATGTATGCATAAGTTACTGCACCCATTTGTGAAATTGTGTTCAAGTAAAATGACCAATTCATGAACTGGTCAAATTTAAGAGATGTGTTTTGATTCTCTCATTCTTATAGTCAATTAACCAAATGGCAATTTTTGTCGCAAAATGACAAAATTTTAAATTACCTCCAAAATTATAAATTTTCAACAAAAATCGGTTTTATAGGTCTTAAACGTTTTGTACACGCTTTAAATTTCCAAAAATTTGCTGCAAAAATTGTAATTTTTGACAAAATATCAAGCACTTAGTTGGTGCCGCATCTGTTCTCTATTTTCATGGACATCTCAATTTTCATCCGCCATTTTGAAATTAAAAAATTATTAAGTATGCAAAAAAATAAATCCTAAAACATACAAGAGATGAAAGTTTAATAATTTTTCAGTAAATATATCTTTTTTATGTTATTTACAATGCTGATAAGTAATGTATCAATTTTTATTAGTGGCCAACTTTGAGCCGAGTTATTCGGTTGATTTTATCTTAAGTTTGACTTCAGATTCTTAAATTTAAGACTTTTTTACACAGGAATAAATTTTTAAAAATATAAATTTTGATTTTAAAATTAATTTATCATTCAAAAAGTAATCGACACGTAGATAAGCTTTTGGTCGTTAAGCGTTTATTTAAAAAAAATGCAAATTCATTAATGATAAAAAAATATATCTGTGATATTTTGAATTTTTATAATATTTCACCGATGCATAGTTTAAATTTTTAGTTTTTTTATTTTAATATATTATATACACGGTAGAGCTGCTTTGGTTGAATATTCAACAAATTGGTTTAATTTTACTATTTTTGGTTGAATATTCAACCAATTGGTTGAAAATTCAACCAACAAAAAATCACTATTTTTATTCTATTTTATTCAACCAAATGGTTAAAAATTCAACCAATTATTTGAATTTTCAACCAAAGCAGCTCTACCGTGTATTTTTTTAGATGAAATAGACCATTAAGAATATTTTTTTTTTTGCTTGAGTATCTATAGTGCCAATAATTTGGCATCTTTTTTTAAAATCTTTTATACATTTAAAAAAATTTAAGGAATTTTTATATTTATAATTTTGATTAATATGAATTTTATCTATAAATAACCAAAATAATAATTTGTATTACAGATAGCTTTCAAAAACTTTGGACATGACAAGTATTTATCCAAAAAAGAAATATTTGAGAATTCAGTACAGCAAACAAGATCAGATCTTAATGAAATTATTATTGAAATCAATAAATTATATCTCAAGTTTGAATCAAGTGGTGAAAATTGTATAAATCAAGCTTTTAATTCTTTAGCAGCATCCTTTGAACAGGTATATTATAAAAAATTCTTTCTTTGAATGCATTTATAAAAAAAAAATTTCTTTCAGATAAAAAAAATATATTATCCATCCCAAAAAAATGCTCATGCACTTAAACTGGATGTGACTTTATGTACATCAAAAATTGGGACCATAGATATAGATAAAAATTTAATAATAAGTGTTATTAATATTTATTTGGAGCAGAAATATAAAGAAATTAAAACATATATTGATAAAATTCCATCAATAGTTAATGAAATTGAAACGGCTTTGAGTAATACAGAAAATGAATTTAATAAATGCCCAAATACACCTCTTGGATTTTTGACTGATTTAAAATGTCTAAAATTGGTAAGCATTAAGAATATTTTTTTTTTTTTAATGGGGATTTTTTAGGGTTAACGTAACATGCATTATAACTGTTGTAATGAATCTACATGCACTATTACTACACACAATTAACATGCATTATCTTAAAAATCAGTGACCTAATTTGAACTTATTCTTAAAATGTTAATGAATGACTCAGTAATGAAACACTTAAGAAATAATATTTTAAAAAAATTTTTTTTTTAAGTTTCCTTAAAAGGTTATGAAATCCTAAAATTTTTTTAAAACCCAGTATTTTACATACATTGTTTTTACATGTATACTGACCTGTACTGGGCACAATTTTTAAATGAGTCATATTAAATTATAATTGCCTCTAACTCAATATAATGTATGCATATATTCATTTAAAAATGGTGCCCAGTACAGGCCAATATTTAATAACAATGTATTTAAAAATAATGTGGTCAATACATAAAAACTATAATTAAATAATTTTTTGATTTTAAGAAATTTTGAGAGAAATTTTTATTTTTTAAATAAATAACCTGTTTCAATATTTAGTATAAAAATTAAGAATATAAACAAATTGTTGTATTAATAAGTTCAATAAAGAGCACAGATTAACTTCGCACCCCATTTTACTTTGTGCACCTCTGTTCATTTCTTTTGCAACTCAATGTGGAGTTAAGTAGAAGAATTGCGTCAAACTACAAATTAAACAATGAAAATTTAAAATAATTATTGAGATTATATAAGAAATTTTATTAGCAATTTTTTAAAGTTACTAAAGAATTCATAAAAAACACAATTCTTCTATTTAACTTCTAATTAATCTCTTATGCAACTTTGTTTTATATAATAAACAATAACAATAGCAATAAATAATATTAATGAAAAATTTGTAATTTTAGTTAAAAGGAAAATTATTATTTCCTCAATCAGATGTCGATAAAGGAATGAATGAATTAAGACAAATCATAAACACAATGAATCATTTAATATTAGAATTATCACATTGTTCAAATATTAATGAAATAAAATCATGGCTAAACGAAAAAAGAAAATTAGCAGCAAGAATTGATTGTTGTATTGTTCAACACACAATAATATTTATTAAATCATCTGCAACGACTAAATGTGTCGAAGTATTTAAAAAAAATAGTAATTAATTTTAACTCTAAGCAAAAAATAAGTTGTTATCAAATTTTAAGGTTTTTTTAAATTATTTATTTATTTATGATGTATGATAATAAATAATAATATGCTAAGTGAATTAAAATTAAAGTAAAAAAAAAATTTTAAATAATAAGTTTTATTTTGAAAAATAACTGCTTTTTAAATTTATTTAACTTTACAATTATAATCATCTTATCGACTCATCTAATCTATGATATAAATTTTATTATTTGTTATTTTTTTTCCTAACCCTAATTTCTAGATTTTTGTTACTTTAAATTCCAAGTTATTAGTCATGCCAGACATGGAAATAGTTTTAAAATTTTTAACATTTGATTACTAACTTGAAAAAAAAATTAAACAAATAAATAAGGATGAAATGAAATTAGGCTTTTCCAAGTTTAATCAAATAAAACTGTAAAATTTTAAGAGTTTATGTGCAGACTTATTACACAGTCTTAGTTTAGAAAATTAAATTTTATAGATTTTGTTTTTTTAGAAAGTTATTATTAGATTTTGCTATCTATCAAGCTTTTATACATGATATTTAAATATGAGTCATACAATTGCCAGGATTAATCCCCCGATTTGGCCAATTTTGGGCACACTCTTTTATATGCATGAAATTTGATATCCCTCAATGTTTTAGCCACCCAAGTGTAAATATTTTCAAATAATATAAAAATAAGGCAGAAGAAAGGGCTCTCGGGATGGTATATAGTTCTCGCCACCCATGATTTTTAACTTAAACTTTTTAAAACGTCTTGTACTTGTCTTTAAAAGTCTTGAAAAATTATTTATTAATGACTCACGTTATGCAGCCACAATAATACACTGAAAATCTATTTTAGCAGGAATCCACTTAGCGGAATTTTTTTCGTTTTTAAAGAAAATTAAAAAAAATCTTTTAACTTATTTTGCATTGAACCACTGAGCGCATATCTTAAATGAGCGAAAAAAATTCTTTTTTCTATTTTCTTTGTGACTCAAATCATTTGCAATCATATGAGCAAGAAAAAAAGTCAACTATCTACGATCGGATCTTGCTAACTACAAGCGAAAATCCGCTAAGGGCAAATGGAAATTCCACTTGCGGCTGTCAGAAAGATTCAGCATGTAGCAAACGGAATTCCGCTAGCTACAAGAAGATTTCAGGGAAGCGACAAAAAAAAGGTCGGTTGCGGCAAGTAAATTTTTTTTTCAGTCTAACGATTCAACTTTCTAATATGCATGGTGGTAAAAACTCCATTATTTGAGGGTTTGGATCTTAAAAGCTATTTTTAAAAACTAACAAAAACTCCCCTTATATTTTTTGGCCAGTATTTATTTTTTGACATAGTTTATTGTAAAATTAACTTCTAAATTTGAATTGAAAACTATTTTTTCTCAAAATTTCGCGCCTGGATATCTGCATTTATATACTGTATTTTGCCCAGATTTTGCCCCAATTTAAATATTTTCAATTAAAAAAAGTTAAATTATGACTATTAACTTTGAAATTTCAACTTTTTTACATAAATATTCAGAAATTTTACTGAAATATTTTCCCAAAAAATCCAAATCTGATCCAATCCAATCTTATTACAATTTGTACAGATTTGCATATAGAAAGCTAAAAAATTAAGGGGCTTTATGTTTAATGTATAAAAAAAATTTTTTCTCAAAATTGGACCAAGTCAATCTGGGATAGAAAAATACTATTTTTCAATTTTAATGGGACCTTTTTGCTTTTTTTACATGAAATATCTTACTTACATTGATAAATAAATTTATTATTGGCCCTCGGTCTGGTAAACTTTCACATTTGGCAAAAATGAACTCTTTTAAATTTTACCTTCATCGTGATAGTATTTATAGATCGGAACATACTACATATATTTTTGAATTAAATCTTAAATAAATATTTTTTGTCGCAAGAAATTTTTCTTTGCCGAAATCATAAAAATTTATTTTAAGTATTAAAATAATCTGTACGGTAATCGGATATATATATATATATAGCAGTATTTGCTAATATCTTAAAGATCGCGTAGATAACAGTTTATTGAACTTTTGTATAAAATTTTTGAGGATTCGCTAACTAATTAAATATTTCACGTGTTAAAATTTTGATAATTGTAACTTGTAACAATAACAACTCATGTATTTGAGATATTTATAAATTAAACTTGTAAATAAATATTATGATTTATCTGGATTAGCTATAATAATGCCATAAATGCCTCACTGAGTAAAGAATTGTGAAACATGATTGTCATGTATATTTAGACGGGGTCTATAAAATTATTATTATCAATTAATCTATACTTTATAAAATATGAACCTATGACAAAAAACAAACGATTCGAAGCATGACTCATTTTATCAACATTATTTTCAAATTAAACTTACTGGAATTATGAAATTTCATAAATTGTTGAAAATTTTAGTGTCCGAAAAATCTCAAAATATTATATAGAAACGGGTTCAGTATTTAGCTTTTTAACGTAATTTTTTTTTTCACAAGAAAACATTTTAGTCAAAAAAACAATTTTGCAAATTTTATTAAATTCTTTATAAAAACTACCTGTAAGTACAAAATTAACACAATCTAATACCGAACTAATAAATTTATTATTAGATGAAATAAATCACTGTAAAACTATTGCTGAAGTAAAAAAAAAACTAATTAATAGCCATGATGTCATTCACCGTCATCAAAAATCCCATAACACTGAAAGTAAAGTCCAATTTTAAAAGTTAATTACGTGATATTTACACCTCTTGATAAATTCTCATAAAGATAAATCCATAAAAAATATTGACTTAACAAAGCATTTAATTTATCAAATAAAACTTCCCCAAAAATTTAAAAGCTACTTATCAAAAATTATTTTATATCAAAATATGATAATAATTTTATTGTACCCTGATTTTACAAAAGTATATAAACTAATTTTTAGTAGCTAAGGTAAGTTAGTTATTTTTTAGTATTCATCATGAGCAAAACAATTATTTTTTTCTTCTTTGTGGCTTTAAGTAGCTTTGTAAGTATAAACTAAACTACAAATTTTTTTTAAATTAAATTTTACTTGTAATTAATTATTTACCTCCTTGTTTAATTTACAATTTTGACTGTTATTATCCTTATTTTAATAAAAATTTGTATTCTCAATAGTGTTTTTATTTTATTTTTTCAAAAAGGTGCGAATAGTTTTTTAATGATGCATGCGACTTTTGGTACATTTTCAAAATTAATATATTTTTTTTTAATTTATCATGTAGTTAGTTATAGTTTTCATGAAGTTACCTGACAAATTTTTTCATAAGGTTTTTGAAATAATGAATTCTTTGCAAACTAATTTCTTGTGTTATCTATAACAAAATATTTAAGTTCAAAACAATTTTAATTTTTTAACAAATTTCAAACCTCAGATGTGTTTCTGTAAGTTAAATTTGAATTGAAAAATGAAAATTAATTTTTGCTAACCAGTTTATGATATTTTTATTTAATTTTCATATACATTATGTGTTTTCGTCTAATACATGAATAATAATGAATGTTCTAGGCCGCAAATGGATTCCTTTTTTTAAATACAGATAATTTTAAACAAAAAAAAGCACTTCTTGATATTGAAATCAGAGAAACCAAAGCTCAACTTCGTATGATTGAAGGAGATGTAAAAAGTCATTATTTACATTTCCAAGTGAACAAAAATAAAATATTAAAGGAATATGAAACTCACTTTGAAACAATAGTAAATAAAGTAAGTTTTGAAATAATTTATCAATAAAAATAAGTCAATAACTTTTAATAGCAATTTAATATTATTTTTTTCAGAATTACAGAATATATGCAGCATCTTTGAGAAATGCAAGAGCTCTTAATCTTGTTCCCGACAATTGCTTTAAAACTGATTTAAGTATAAATCCATGTGTAAAGGGTTATGCTGAAAATGTTGAACTTCATTTAAATTACACGCTACAAAATATTCATTCAATGGAAAAATATTTGAAAAATGTACAAAATGAAATGAATAATTGTGTTCAAAGGCCAATTCAAATGAATTGCATTCATTATGTGAGTATAAAATAATATTTTATTTCATTAGTTATTCATTTCGGCGTAGACAAATTATCCAATTTGTGTAATTGTTGTATTGAACTTGAAGCTTAGAATTAAAACTTTTGAAATCTTAAATCATCAAACATTGAGTAATCTAAAAATAAGTAAATTCGGCCCTTAATGTGGTATTCATGCAAAGTTGAATTAATTTTGAACTCTATTTTCGGAGGGCTTAAGCTAATTCCAAACAAAAAAAAATTTAAGTTAGCCTAAAATTACACTGTTAAAAATACCCTATGATAAATATACGAATTTAACGTAAAATTACGAATTTGTCGTAATTTTATTCAAAAAATTGTATATTTACTAAAAAAGTCGTAAACTTACAATTGTTAGTATAAAATTTACAACAAATTCGTGATGTTACGATTTTTTTCGTAAATATACGAGAGAATCATGATTTTACGAATTTTTGTAGTATATTTAATTCTGAAAAATTGTAAATTTACAAAAAAAAAATGTAATTATACTAGAAAAATCGTAAATTTACTAAAAAAATTGTAAAATTACGATAAAATTATAAATTTGTGATTTACGATTTTTTTTAGTAAACTTACAAATTTTTCGTTAATTTATGAAAATTTTATATAATTACCATAGGTTTTTAACAGTGTACTTTTTTTATCAATAAATCACTAAAAACTAAAAAATCCATAAAATCATAGTCCAAAAATAATAACTAAATTAGTATTTTATAAAAACAGTGATAACTAATAAGTTTAATAAACAACACAGTATTAACAAAAACATTTTTTTACAGATAAATGGAAAATCACCAATGCCAAACGTCCAAATATCAAAAGAAATGCTGCAAGCATTTAGTGAATCAAAACATCATATAACATCATCAAAAAATTACATTAACCAATGTGATAGAAGTAAAAACATGACAGTATTGTTAAAAGAAGGGCCAAAATATGCTAAAACAATTGATTGCTGCCTTGTAAAAATGTCAATTGATTATATATTGTCATCTTCGAAATCTAACTGTCCTGTTTAAACAAAAATAGACTAGTTAACAAATAATTATTTATAAAAATTAATCATTTAAGTTATTAAATTATTATTTTTTTACTTATATGTGTACATAAAATCAAAAGTTATAAAATAAAATATTAAATATCTAATCTAATCAGTATTATAATAAATAATTTATTTTGAATTCCCCATCTAATTAATAATACACCTATATAGTACTATGCATAAAATTATAAGATTAACTAATAAATAAAATTTAATAATGTAATATTATTAAACATTCACTTACGTAACAATAAGAATAAAAAAAAAATAATAATAGTATAATTAATTATACAATTTATATATTCAAAGAGCTACTGTTAAATAAAAGTTTATTAACAAATTAAAATATATAATATGTATAATGATTTAATTATCTTATAATGTCATTAATGATCTACATATTCATCTCGATTACAAATAAATAAAGATTTAGCAATAAAAAGTGATTAATATATATCTTTAATGTTTATATATTTATTTTATAATGTACGACAATGAAATCTATAAACTATTCTAAATTTATTATAATAATTAAAAAAATAAAATAAATATTTACTCCGTGACCAAAAGGGTTAAGGTAATTGTTTTATTTACTGATAAATCTATTATAAAAAAAGCAAGGTCAATTGTTTTTTTTTATTCAGTCTTTTTAAAAAATATGTATAAATATGGGATTTATTTTTAAAATAATAATTTTATCAAGGAGAAAAGTTACCCTGTCAATGAGCTATAAAATTTTTGGTATAATAGGTAAGATCATGTCGTATTACAAAATGTGAGTTTTTATTTTTTTAATCTTTGTGCTTTTTAGCAATCTTTTCATAAAAAAAGAATGTATTTTTAAGATAAATGTGCTTGTAAATGTAGCTCTGAATTTTTTCACTTCATATAGATTTATATAATTAAGCTTTTTTAACCCATTAGCGCCTAATTGACTATTCGTGGACTGATGACATAAAAAAAATAAATATTTTGGGTTTAAAATGTCTCCTAGTTGATAATTTATCTCGCTCTTTATATTTATAAAGTCAGTTTTCCCCTAAAACCCCTAGAAAATGCAATATTAACTCCTAATGTAGGGTTAATTTCGAAATATTTATTTATCCAAACATAGTCGATCATTAACAGCTTCACTTTCTAAATCAGCAAAATATAGGCTCTTTGCTTTAGAGTAAGCTCTAAAATTACTGAATTCGCATGTAAATTATTGCATTTTTTAAAAAAAGCTTTGTCCCAGGACCCTCACTGGCTATACTTTTCTGTATATGTGCATTTCTACGAAAAAATCCTTTTTATGAGCACCAAAAATGAAGAAAAAAAAATTTACGAGGCCGCGACTGCCACCATGATTTTCTGGTAGTTTGAACCCTACAGAATGCAAAAAAAAGCGTGAACACGAAATCGGCGATGGATGCCAAAAAGATTTTGTCACTTTTATGTCAAAAACCGTGTTTTTCGTATCTGAGCTACCCCAAATTTTCAAAATAACTTTTTAGGTAAATAAAATTTAACAAAATAGATAAAAGAATCTGATTGCCAGGGAAAAATCACTCCAGAAGAAAAAAAAACTTTTCTTTTTCCGATGAAATTTAGCCAAGTTATCGTCAATTTAAGATTTTACTCAAATTTGTCTTAAAAAAGATTGAAGTTCTATATTGAAAAATGCCTGTTTCTGAACTTTAAACATGCATTACTCGCTTGAATTTCATCGTAAAATAATAATTTTTTTTTTTAAATCCATGTATTTTTCCCTGGCAATTCATTTCTTTAGGAAAAAAAATCATTTTCATGTACCAAATTTCAATTTTTAGTTACATGCCTCCTTTTAGAGTCATTTTAGTGAAATAATGACTTCAATTCAAGTACCACTTTTTTTTTACATCATCTTTGAGTGATTCTTAGTGAATTCAGCAAAAGTTTCCAGGTCGGGTCGCTGAAACCGGCTAAAAACTTTTTTTTGCTAATTACCTATCCAAAATGGACTATGTCCTCAAATTTTAGCCCTTAATATTGAAAACTAAGCCCAGGGCGAATTTTTGAAAAAAAAAGACGTTTTTATCTTTCCTCAGCCACCCATTCTTCTTTTATGTGCCATTCCTTCTGGAAATCATTAAAAATAATGAAAAAAGAGGTACTATAGTAAAATTTCCTCAGGAATCCAGTCATGCCAGTAGTTTTTGAAAATTCCTACACGGGGAGCCAGAAAACGGATAAATTCACAGGGTATATTACGGAAACTACAGAAAAATTGTATATCCGAATTTTTTATTAAGCTTCTCAGGAAAAGCGTGTTTTTATATATATTTTCGGATGCCATATCAAACTAGATGCGATCGAACTTCCTAGACCCTAAAATAACCGAAAAATCGTGAATTTTCCTCAATTTTTCTCATTTTTTAGCAGTTTTTTTGAATTTTCCCGCTCTAAATGACTCCCAACGATTTAAACAAGGTAAGATTCGGATTCCCAGGGAAATTTCATATATTTTCTTTATTTAAATCCTTTTTAGGCTTCGATGTAAACGAGCTCACACCAAATGCCTTAAATACAAAATTTTGATTTTTATCGTTTTTTAGCAGTTTTTTTGAATTTTCCCGCTCTAAATGACTCCGAACGATTTAAACAAAGTGAGATTCGGATTCCCGGGGAAATTTTACATATTTTCTTTATTTAAATCATTTTTAGGCTTCGATGTAAACGAGCTCACACCAAATGCTTTAAATACAAAATTTTGATTTTTATCGTTTTTTAGCAGTTTTTTTGAATTTTCCCGCTGTAAATGACTCCGAACGATTTAAACAAGGTGAGATTCAGATTCCCAGGGAAATTTTACATATTTTATTTATTTAAATCATTTTTAGGCTTCGATGTAAACGAGCTCACACCAAATGCCTTAAATACAAAATTTTGATTTTTATCGTTTTTTAGCAATTTTTTTGAATTTTCCCGCTCTAAATCACTCCGAACAATTTAAACAAGGTGAGATTCAGATTCCCAGGGAAATTTTACATATTTTCTTAATTAAAATAATTTTTAGGCTTTGATGTAAACGAGCTCACACCAAATGCCTTAAATACAAAATTTTGATTTTTATCGTTTTTTAGCAGTATTTTGGAATTTTTCCGTACTACATGACCCTGTATGATTTAATTAATGTCAAATTCGGGTTTCCAGTAAAATTTTTAACTTTTTCTATACTTTAATAATTTTTTGGCTTTAGTGTAAAAGAGTTCATAGAAAATTCTATACATTTAAATTCTTTTTTAGCTCTATATTGGTCACTAGGTAGAATTCGGAGTTACATTCTATAAAATATAGCTATTCTTTAGAGAAAAAAAATTTTTTAAATAATAATTAATGAATTACATATTTTAATAATCTTTAAAAGAATGAGTTTTTTAATAAAGAGAAAATTATTCTATTAAAAAAATTTTTATTGATATTTATATAATATTTAGCTTACAATAATGTATTCAGAAAATATTTTTATAATTTAGATAATTTATTCACAAATAGAATCCAAATTCTTTAGATATTGAGTGTATTTGGAATGAGTATGCCCTAATTTTATTTTTATTTTATCATCTTCATTTGTAGCCGATACATTGTATAAAATTTCATTAAAGCCTACTTTAACACGGGTCTCAGTATCAGGCCATTTGTAGATATTTTTTTAAAAACTTTGTAATACAGATATTTTAGCTATTAATTCATCTTCAATTATATCTGTAATAAAACCTACCGCCCAAGTTTTTGAGATTACGAAAGAGACATAAGTATTTGCTGACCATTTATAAGCTATTTTTTTCAACAAATTAAATCTTAAGGAATAACTTTCATCTGAACTTAAATATTTACAGCCAATTATTGTATTTGATAATGGAGTAAAGTCGTGATAATTTCGTGTTCCTGGAATGGTATGCGCCATTGATGATGTTGTGTCACGTTCCAGGCTTAACTATTCTCTGCATATTATTATTGTTTTTATTGTAGGTAAATGATGTTCACAAAATTCATGAATGCGGCTTACATTCATTATTTGATTATCAAATTCACGACGTAAACTTTTTTTGCTTGTATCTCTTTTTATCGTACCTCCAATGATATCACAAGTTGATTTACCGTGAGAAGTTGCAAAAAATATCCACTTAGCATCAATACCAAAATTCTTTTTATGTTGACATAAATTGTATAGGTTGGAACAATTTTTGTATTGTCCAGGACAACCATCGCTAACATACTCAATTTTCTTAATTTGAGGCATATTTTCTTTTATGTACCTTACAATATATTTTTGAAAAACCTGAACTGCTACTACGTCATGTTTACAATTTACGTAGCTTATTGTTTTAATGAAAAATATGAATACAATAAAAATGTTTTTAATGTAAATCATTTATTTAATAATAAATCTTGTAAACATTGACGATTGCCACGCCACATAGCTTTAAATTTTTTATATACAATGTTTATTATTTTTAGCGCTAAATTTAAATTATTTAAAATTTTTTTCGGAAATAAGATTATCAGTAATTTACATCTTTAATAATATAATATTTATTAAGTTGTTATTATATACGATATAATAAATCTTATTAGGAACCTTAAACAGATAATTATACACACAAAACTGCTAAAAAACGATAAAAATCAAAATTTTGTATTTAAGGCATTTGGTGTGAGCTCGTTTACATCAAAGCCTAAAAATGATTTAAATAAAGAAAATATGTAAAATTTCCCTGGGAATCCGAATCTCACTTTGTTTAAATCGTTCGGAGTCATTTAGAGCGGGAAAATTCAAAAAAACTGCTAAAAAACGATAAAAATCAAAATTTTGTATTTAAGGCATTTGGTGTGAGCTCGTTTACATCGAAGCCTAAGAAGGATTTAAATAAAGAAAATATATGAAATTTCCCTGGGAATCCGAATCTTACCTTGTTTAAATCGTTCGGAGTCATTTAGAGCGGGAAAATTCAAAAAAACTGCTAAAAAATGAGAAAAATTGAGGAAAATTCACGATTTTTCGGTTATTTTAGGGTCTAGGAAGTTCGATCGCATCTAGGTTGATATGGCATCCGAAAATATATATAAAAACACGCTTTTCCTGAGAAGCTGAATAAAAAATTCGGATATACAATTTTTCTGTAGTTTCCGTAATATACCCTGTGAATTTATCGATTTTCTGGCTCCCCGTGTAGGAATTTTCAAAAACTAATGGCATGACTGGATTCCTGAGGAAATTTTACTATAGTACCTCTTTTTTCATTATTTTTAATGATTTCCAGAAGGAATGGCACATAAAAGAAGAATGGGTGGCTAAGGAAAGATGAAAACGTCTTTTTTTTTCAAAAATTCGCCCTGGGCTTAGTTTTCAATATTAAGGGCTAAAATTTGGGGACATAGTCCATTTTGGATAGGTAATTGGCAAAAAAAAGTTTTTAGCCGGTTTCAGCGACCCGACCTGGAACCTTTTGCTGAATTCACTAAGAATCACTCCTTTAAAATTTTATTTTCTTTATTTAGCTATTATTTACTTAAAATATTTCCGCTGCATCCCGTTATTTGAACTTTTTTTATACCAACCCTTTTCTGTGGCTCTTTTATAATAACACTTATTTTAGCTGATAAAACAATCCTTAATCTATTTTTCAATTGTCCCAAAACTTGTATTTTTTGTAGAATTCACGATTTCTGTCTATTTTTGTGTCACACTTTTTTAAAACTATTTTTGATTATTTTTTTGAGGCTATTTCCAGGCTTAAATTTTAAATTACTTACTTTTGTGCCTTTTTCCCTTTGTATCGACTTAATTACTTCTATCTTTGTAATAGAGGTCCTATGCTCCATAAAAAACCCTCCCCCCTGTACATTTGTTATATCCAGGCAATTGTTACCCAGAAAATCTGAATAAATAAATAAGAAAAAAAAATTATTTTACTTAGTCACCCCTTTCCGTGGACCATTAAGGGAGTTATGGGACCATGCAAGTTCTTTAATGGGTTTTTCCGGGCAAGTTAAGGGGTCTTGCAAGTTGTGACGCTTTTTTCTTAATTCAGATCAGAAAAGTGCTAACCAGATTTTATTCCTTATATTATAATCTTTAGAAATCATTTCACTAGCGAGAAAAATTTTACCCCAAATTTCTGATGAAAAGACAACGTGTTAAAATAGTTTTCATTTTTATAACAGTAAAAAAACAGCTATTTTTTGTACTTATTACCTTTACAAACAATTTAATACTTAAAATTTTTCTCGTTAATGAAATGATTTTTACTGGCTATATAACAACGCGGTATCATTAGAGGGCAACTGATGTAATTGCAAATAAATTTTTCTGTACAGTACCCACGAAATTTTCTCGCTATTGTCGCAGAAAAATTTTATACAACCCTTGTCCATAAATAAAGAATGCCCCAAATCGCAGTTTACCATCCTCGGCTACGCCTCGGAAGGTAATTTACGTACGATTTGGGCCATTCTTTACTTTTCTGGACACGAGCCGTTTTGCTACGAAACCCTACAGCTCCCTTGTTATGCGTTTCTTAACCCCCTTTGGTCTAGTTTACCGTAGGGATAAGTGTGAGAACATCCATTGGGTAAGTGAGTATCCAGTTTTTTAGTTTTTTATTGCGGGACTTTGCTGCTGAATCACCGCACGGGTAAACTATATTGTGGTCTAGCTTACCATAGGTGTAGATAGGTGCGAGTATACTTGTAGGGGACAGGTACGTTACTGATTTATACTGTGGGAGCTTTGTCCTTAACCCTCACAAAAATCTCTCCCCTCGATCTCTTTGGCTTAAGTTATCAAAAGGATAGATGCGTAAGATCACCATAAAGAGGTGTGTCTAGTTTTTTATTGCTGGGGTTTTGCCTATCAACCTCCCCAGGAAAGGATCTGCAACCCTTTAGACCTTGGTTTAGCTTAGCGTAATGGTAGATATAAGCACACTTAAAATAGTATAATTATTAATCCTGTATATTTTAATTTTTTATAATATTATTCTTTTTATTAAAACTTTATCATAATTATTCAACACTTATCACTTTAATTATTTAAATATTTTGTACACACAAGGGGGTAACTGTCTAGTGGAGAAATTGTCTTGGAGGAATCATCCATAAGGTGTCAGGGATTTACGGAACACCCTAATAGGGGAGATAGGGGCACGATGGAAGTGGTTATTTTATTTCGACTTTTTAATGTCAAAAAATTATTCTAACAATAAAAAATATGTTCAGAGTTTTAAGAAAATGATTCAACTTTGAAAAACAAAAGGTTTCAAATTTAATAATTTTATCAAAAAGTTTTAAAACTAAAAATTCTAAAACGTTTGGATATTTCATTATGCCCCGTATAGTGGTACAATGGAATAAGCTTCAGGGCACAACGGAATGTTCTTTATTCTTAATAAATTATTTGAAATTTTTAATCGTGCAGTTATTCTATACTAGTTAAATAACTATTAAATTAAGTTTAAGCTAATTTGAAATGAAAGTAATGAATTTTTTTGCTAACGAATGTGCAATAATGTTGTCATAATCTCACTTTGAAATGTTGCAAGGGTATTTTGTAATTTTTAGGCAAATAATTTTATATTTATTAAATATCATAAATAAATTGTTAAAATGTAACATGTTGTTAAATATAAAGATATTTTTTAACTAAAAAAATATTAGTTTAAATCAATATTTTGACTTATATATGTTGCAGGTTATACAAACTTCTTTAATCTAACGAAAATTTTTCACAAAAAAAAAGAAACTTTAACAGGCAATGTTAAAAAATGCAGAATGATTAATATTTTTTATTATCAATAGCTTTTTATTTTGATTAAACCAATTTTTAACTTATATAAAAATTAATTTAATCACCATAAAAAATATCATGAAATTAAAGGAGATGTCAATTTTTACACAACATACCTTGTCTGTTGTGATATTTAATTATTATTTTTTATAAGTAATAAGAGCATTATACGTTTTTGTAATAATTTATTGGATTTCTGAGGTAAAAACATTTATTCTTTTTAATGTAAGCTTGAAAAATAGTAAGATTTTTATGCTATTTTTTCATTCCATCATGCCCCAAGATTTCATTCCATTGCGCCCCAAAAAGGTGTTTTACTATTTAATTAATTAGAAAATAATTAATTTATAAATATGTTTCAATTCAACGGAATTTTAAATTTCGGGCTTTGATCTTCAAAATAAAAAAAAAATTATTATTTCTCATAAATTCTTATCATTTTGCGGTAATTCTAAAAATTAGTAAAAGAAAAAATATGAATATTAAAAATCAGGCATATAAAAAAATTAAATAAATTATTTAAATAATTTTAAAATTTTTGTTTCCCATTATGTAGTTATTTAATTTAAATAAGTTTTTACACATTTTAAAATATTTTATTATTTATTATTTAAATTTATTATTATTTAAATTACTTAAAGATTCCATTATGCCCCGCCTTCCATCATGCCCGATACGGGGAGATACTCCCCTATATACAACAAATTCCACCCTCCACCTCTTAAAAATAGCCTATAAAAATATATAGCAAAGGGCTACAGGAACTTCTTGACTATTGATTAATAATATACGAAGGGAGGTATGAACCCTCTTTTGTAGTTTACAACCACCCATTTCCCACCTTACTAGGGGGAAACTCCCTCCAGCCTTTCACTATAGGGGGAAAGCAAACCTAAGTAGGGTTTGTCATATAGATAGGTTTAAAGGGGAAACTAAATCAATACTGTCCCCTAACTCGATGGCCTACAGGACTAACGTAAAATGGTCTACAGGACTCGAGAGGTAAATAAAAGGGATATAGAATTACTTTTCTCCCAGTGGGTTTTACCACCTATATCGACTATATAAGCCCTTGCGAACGCTAAGACCAGTTAGTTAGGAACTAGCACGTCTGTACGAACGCACTTGAGCAATATCATTTAGCAGTCCTAAAATCAGTCACCACCAATACTTAGTTGATCGTTGATCAGTCAAATATGAGCCAGACAATAAGAGTTAGATTATAGTCCTCTAGCCAAAGTCATGACTAGTAGTCTGACATTCAGATACTTCTTTCACTCTCATAGTTGATCAGACAACGCAGTCAATTAAAATCAACAAGTTATCAGATCAACAGTTCAGTATTATTATTATATTTTGGTTACAAAGTTTGAAGGACTGTCTAGTATTAATAAAGAAGCAATATTATAAAAATCTACGTGTTGAATACGTTTAACTGCATAACCTATTCCTAAAAACATATCCTAACAGAACCAGTAGGACCAACAACATCAAACAAAAAAAAACATGCCATTAAACCTAAATGGTTAATTATTTATAGGTATACCACGAATCCGTAACATAAATAAATTCTGGTTCCGGTACCGGGAAACGATCCCGCCTAAAAAAATATTCTAAGGTATCCAGTAGGACCAACAACATCAATCAAAAGAAACACGCCATTAGACCTAACTGGTTAATTATTTATATACCACGAATCCGTAACAGGGGGAAATTGCTATGGAAGCACTGGGCCGTACACCCTAATTTTAAGATCATACTCATACTCATTTTTAGGGTTATCTTAATACCAGGACAATTTTTTTTTCTCCTCCTTTCTTGACTTCTCTTTTTTTAGGGACTTTTTTTTTTTTTTTTTTTTTTTTTTTTTTTTTTACTAGGGCCGACCTTACAGTAACGCCAAACCACACCAAACAAACCGGCGTAGAGTGGCCGCTTCTAAAAAGGCTTCACTTTATGCAAAAAAATTATTATTTTATTAAGTAAAAATATTTTTTAACCTTAAAATAACTGTTTATTAAAAACTTAGGTTTTGTAAGGTATTTTTTCCTGATACTAATTCTAAAAATACTGCCCTACAGATTAAAAACCTCCCTATCTTATTTTCACGATTTCGGGATACTATTTACTTAAACGCGTTTCAATTGATTTAATAATGTTATTAAATAGTTTAAAAAAAATAAACAAATTTTCGTTCTAATTCTGGTACGCTCTTTTCATCGGTAAAAAAATTTTTCGCGATTTCCACCCCTTATATGCAAAACTGTATTCAGACCAAGAAAATTCTCTAAACGCAAAAAATACAGGAGAAGAACCTCCATATGTACATTAGGGTGTCCGTTATTTACCAAACTTAATTTTTTGCTGTTTCTAAGTTTTTAAATAAAAAAAATAAAAAAATATAAGATTTATCAAATAAAGCAGTTTAAAAGCCGATTGATTAGGTTGACGAAATGCGTGCATTTTTCCTGTTTAAATAACATGGAAAAGTGTTTTTTAGAAATTTTAGCTTAAAATTTTTTTACAGCTGACAAAATTAAGACTTCCTCTTAATTTTTTTTGTTTGCCGTTACATTCAAACTTCCCAATATTAAAATTGCTTCAATAAGACTACAATAAAAAAAAATCAAAGGCCCCAATTTTTCTGTTTTAACTATTTTTTTATTATACATTTTTATTATTAATTAATAAGATAAGGGTTAAAAAAGGAAAATTAGAGCTCCAGATTTTTTTTAGTGTAGGTTAAGTTTAGGAATTTCATTATTTGGGTGTCTTAATATAACCTGAAAAAAAAGAAGAATTAACAAGCACAATTGTTTTTCGCAGCTATAAAAAAATATTAAGCTAAATTTTCTAAAAAACATGAAGAATTCTCCGTGTTATTTAAAAAGGAAAAAAGACATGCATTTAGGCAACCTTAGCAGTGCCGTAAATATATTATTTTTAATTCATTTACTTTTAATTTAAAAATTTATTTAAATTTGGATTTTTTAAGTATTTTCTCTCACCTTCCACAGGCGGAAAAATTTCTACGTTTGACGGCATGAGAGGTAAAGATGGTCCTGGTTTTTACCACCCTCTTTTATCGACATTTTTATAATACCGGTAATTTTCGTGGAAAGTTTAATTTTAAATATTAACCCGGATTTCATTAAACGTAAGTTACTGCAGCGATCATATAAATTATAAAATAAATAAACTAAACTCCAAGAATATCACAAGATCTGTGACCTTTGAATGCCATACTTGAACCTATAAACGTATACGTAGAGTATTTGTTCTGCAAAAAACTTTTTTTTTCAATTTATGACATATAAGTAATTATTTATATTTACAATCTATTATTTTAATACAAGTTAATAAAAAATCGTGACTACAATAAAAAAAGATAAAAAAGTATGTGTTGTTAAAGGGCAACCGTATTTTAATATTTGATATATAACCTTTGATACTGGTTTTATTTATTTAATATTACTACCTCTATATATGCATGATTATTGTAATAAATAAATATTATTTCTAAAGTTAACTTATGTATTATCATTAAATTTGATGTTTTGTCATGTATTTATTATATATTATTATTATTTAAACAATAAATGTCTCGATTAATCTTTTTGATTGATAAAATATATATAATTTAAAAAAAAAAGAATTATTTAATTCGTGAGAAATTATTTTTCAAACTAATTTATATTTCAATTAATTTATTGCTTTTCTTATCTCTGATTACTTTTTATTTCTATTGTCTTATTTAATTTAATTAAATGATTTTTAATTAAATAAAATAAAAGTTATTTGTGGAAGTTATTGGTAATAGAAGTTATTTGAACAGGTAGCCTATAATACCTACGTATTAGACAAATCATGAAAAAGATGAAAGAGTGAGTTTTCTAGCAAAGTTTTTTAGAAAAATCAAAAAATTTCTGATACGTTTAAGAGAAAAAGAGAGTCTCTACGTTCACAGACGTAATTCAATTGATTTATAACTTTTTAATATAGGTATAAACTTTCAAATTTAAGGTTCTATTTCATAATATTTTAACACTCGTAAGATAATTAAATAATAACAAGTTATTGAATCAATTCTTTCGAATAAAATTTAAATTTTTATCACTCGATGATAGATAGATAGATAGATATATGTTCTTTAATTTGTTTGATAAGGAGAGAGATAAACTTTAAATAAATTATTTAAAACATGACCTTTACGAGCAAAATTACTTTTTAAATTTTCCGAGCAACCTAACCGTATGCCAAATATCTTTTTATATTTACGATTCACAGTAATAAAATTTTCTTAAAATATTTAATGTTTATGGCATCATGCTTTTACTGCATTGATTAAATTTGCATTTAGAAATGTTCTAATGAACTGATTTAATAAGGGTTTAATTATTTGTTGCAATTTTTTAGTATTTTACAAAATTTTAAAATAATTAAATTAATTTATTGAATTTTAAATTCTGAGAATGAAAATATATGGAAATGCCATTAAAAAACTGCGTAAATTATAGTTATTGATATGTAGCAATGTATAGTTATCATTTATTTTAGACTTATTTAGATAAATACAAATTGCCTATAGTTTATAATTTTAATTATTATTTTTATAACTTTGTCTATAAAATTTAATAAAAATACAGAAATAAGTGATAAAAATTCTTTGAAAAATCTTTCGAAATTCTTATCTATACTCTAGTGTGTAGATTGATAATATTTTTATTACTCGATTTCTGTGAGACATAAATGTTAGCTTTTTAACCGAAAAAGTACTATATGTTTTTTGATAACCAAAGAATAATGAACTTCACATTTGTCTTGTTCTTGGCTGTAATCATCAGCAGTTCGGTAAGTAATTTATAAAAATAGAATTAAAAATAATAGAATTCATTAATCTAAAAAAAAAAAATTAATTTTTTAATTATTTTAGATAGCTGATGATAAAAATGGTTCAGTTTCAAAAACTATTTCATTGAAAAAGAAAATTTTTGACACTAAAATTAGAGCAACTAGAGCTGAAAGAGATATGACAGTTGATGTGATCAAATATGATTTCAAAGAATTAAATTTAAAAAAAGAAAAATTATTAAAATCGTCAATGTCATCCTTAAAAACGTCTCTACAAAATGTTCAAGGAATATATTTTGCATCATTAAGACGTGCAAAAGCCCGTAATTTAGACGTTAAGAAATGTATGAGCACCGATGAAAATTTAAAAAAATACACGAATAAAATAAATGTATGTTTGGATAAAAAAACTAAAGCAGCTACATCTTATCTTAAGAATACTGAATCTATAAAATATTCGTCAGAAGTTGTTTTGAAAAACTTAGAAAATAAAATTGAAAGTTGTTTTAAAACAAAAAGTAATAAAAAAGACAGAAAATGTTCAGATTTAGTAAGTTTTTTAACTATATTATTGTAAACATTTTAAAAAATAAATCTTTGAATAATGCTTTATTTCATTTTTAGATCTCAGGAAAATCACCTATGCCTGAACCAAAAGTATCATCAGAAATGCTTGAAAAGCTATCAAAAATAAAGCAAAATATGAAAAAATTGAAAAGAGATATAACCCAGTGTTCAAGTGCCAAAGAAATCAATCAATGGGTATCTGAAGATCGTAAAATTGCTCTGAAAATTAACACTTGCCTTATTAATATGGCAAGTACACAAAAATTACACGGTAGAGCTGCTTTGGTTGAAAATTCAACCAATTGGTTGAAAAGTTCAACGAATTGGTTGAGTTTTCAACCAAAAGCTAAAATATAAAATAAAAATGATGTAATTATAATACCGAGTTAAAAAATGATCTCTGCATCTGTTAAAAATGAATTAATTTTATAATAGATAATATAATTCGTGATTTTTCATGTATTATTACTTCGTTTGGCTCCAAAGCTGATGAATGACTAATTAAAAAGGTTATCCTATGTAGAATAATAAAACGAAGAATTTTTAATAAGCTTATATTCTTTATTTATAATAAATATTTTTTTTTGCAAAAAAAATGAATTAATTACATAAATTATTTGAAAAATATTTTAACATATATATTACAATAACGCTTTTATTTATATATTTACTTATAATATCAATTTTATTAAATATTTTTATGATAAAATAGAAAAAAAAATGAACTGACTAAAATTTTTTGTAATAATTTATTTTAGATTATAATTTTAAAATTAAATTAATAATTTTTCTTTTTATTTTAGAAATATTTTAAAAATATATTATTAAACTAATCAGAAGTATTCTCTTCACTATCAATATCTTCATACATTGCACTTAGCGTTTTACTAATTATCTTAATCTGCTTGTACAAAGAATCTACTTGATCTTCTGTTGGTTTTCCTGGTTTTAATTTTTTATTAAATGGGGCATGGAATTTCTAAAAAGAACCTAAATTATATTAAAATTAATAAATATTTTAACAATATTATCAATCTTAGATAAAAATTATTTGAATTACCTTTGCATAAACGTCCTTGTTTTAGAGACCTAGTCATTATATTTCAAATTAAAAACATAAAAGCTGACTAATGAAATCAAAATGGCATTTAAAATTTCAAGATTTTTAAAGCACAAAATCTTATTTATTATAGAGCGAAGCTCTACCTTAAAGGATGCAAAAATCGACACCTTTTGGACACGATATAGCCAATACGATCAAACGGATTGCTTTCATTTTTTAAAACTGAGTTTATTTTATCGAGTTAATGACACCTATTGTTTTTGGTCCCAATCCGGTATTTCTAAAGGCATGTTTATTCTTGTAATTTTGCTTCATACAGGTGAAAAACCTTCTAAATGTTATCCGCACGATAAATTTCATAGCTTTCGCATAAATTTTGCATCAGTGAAATATCATAAAAACGCAAAAGAACACTAGATATAGTTTTATTAATTATTAATTAATCGACATTTTATTTAATTACACGTTTGACGCCCAAGAGCTTATATCTACCTACGAGTAGTTTTGTTTTTGCACACTAAATTAATTTCAAAACAAAAATTTATATATTTCAAAATGTATAACCCCATGTAAAAAAGTCTCAACTTTCAGAATCTGATGTCAAATTTGCGATTAAATCAAACTGCAAACTCAATATTTCGGGTCAAAGTTGGCCACTAAAAAAAATCGACAAGTTGCTTATCAGTATTGTAAAATTAATTAAGTATTCGAAGACAGTTAACGATAATATAATTGCAGCTTATGATATGATTGCGTTAAGTATCTTATGCAAATAAAAAATTTTAAATCTTAAGGGGCAGTACAGGTTAAAATCCAACTTTTTTGAAAAAACCTAATTTTCAGAAAATGTTAGAAAAAAATTGAAAATCTAAGAAGAGGGAAACATTGCCAAGACTTTGGTGAATTCAAAACTGTGGTTGGGTCTTTTTATAGTATGTTTGCTCGGAGAATTTTTTCTTTGAAAATTCATCCTTAATTTTTTAAAGATAAATTTTTAGGTTTTTCGGGTCGCTGATCACGAATTTTGGGTTCTTTTCTATGAGAAATTGGTGTATCACCCTTAAATTTGCAACAAATACCCCTAAAAAGGGGTATTTTTGATGTATTCGAATTATGGGCGGTCAGATTTGGTCCATAAGGGTTTTTCGGGTCGCTGATCAAGAATTTCGAGGACTTTTCTATGAAAAGTTAATATTTCACTCCTTAATTAGCAAAAATAATTAATTAATAATAATATTTAATAAAAAAATTTTGGCACTTTAAGCGTTCAGAAACGGTTTGAATGGGTTTTTTAGGTCACTGAACAAGAATTTTGAAATTTTTTGTTAAAAACTAATTTCTCACCCTTAAATTAACAGAAACTACCCTACTACCATACTACTAAAAGGGGTACTTTTGCTACTTTCGCATTGTTAGCGTTCAGATTCGATTCAAATGGGATTTTGGGGTCGCTGAACAAGAAATTCGGGGAATTTTTTTGTAAAAAATTAATTTAGCACCCTTATGTTAGCAAAAACAAAATTTTTTTGTATATATATTTATTATTCTAAAAATTTGAAAAACACTGACAATGCGAAACTAGCAAAAACACCCCTTTTAGGGATAGTTTTTTTAACTTAAGGGTGAGAAATTAATTTTTAACAAAAAATTCCCCAAAATTCTTGTTTAGTGACCTAAGAAACCCATTAAAACCGTTTCTGAACGCGTAAAGTGCCAAAACAGCAAAAACACCCCCTTTTTAGGGGTATTTTTGCTAATTAAGGTGTGAAATATTAACTTTTCATAGACGAGTCCTCGAAATTCTTGATTAGCGACCCAAAAAACCCTTATGGACCAAATCTGACCGCCCATAATTTGAATACATCAAAAATACCCCTTTTTAGGGGTAGTTTTTGCAAATTTAAGGGTGTTCCAACAATTTCTTATAGAAAAGACCAAGAATTGTGATCAGCGACCTAAAAAACCTATATTAGACCAAATCTGGTGGTGGTAGGTGATTATAGTACCCCCCCCCCCCGTCGTATATTGTCTGCAGTATAAGGAATTATATTTATTATATTTTTATTTCATTTTATTTAATATTTATTTCAAAATCTTAAGCATTCCTTAGTTCATAACAATTTTCTTTGCAGCGTATACTAAAATATTAAATAAATTTTTGTTTTATTCAGTAAACTCTAAAATGGGCACCATCATTTAAATAAAATATTCTACATGTAAACTTGGATTAAATCAATAAAAAATTTTTAGATTAAAAAAAAATATCGATACCAGAATTTTCATACATTAAATTCCACTAATTGACATTCTTTTGCCGTTTTTTTTTCGTAAAAATCAAAAACATCCCCAAAGCCGTTTTTTTTTCAGGTAAAAAACCGTATTTTTGAGATTTTTTTCATTTTACACTAATTTTAAATTTCTTTATTCGTGCCAAATAAAGTTCAAAACGGTTCTGTACTTTATAAAATGTATCTCTGATGTTAAATTTTTCACTCTTGAGCATTAAAGTAAACTTATACCTGTATAATTTGATTTCGGTAAGCTGTGGATGGCTGAGAGGGTGGCTGAGAAGTATATTATTCCGTATAAAAAGGCGGATTGAGTCCCCCAATTTGACTCATTTTGTGCACGCTCTTTTATATACAAATTAAGTTTTCAGCAATTTTTGATTTTTTAATGAAATTTTTTAGAAATCTATAAACAAAAGCATTAAAAATAGTTTTTGGACATAATCCATAGTCAAATTTCCAGCTGAATTCGTATTTGTAATTAGATTTTAAAAATTTTGCCCCTAGATAGCTGTATTCACTATTTTCGGTCAAACTCGCAAAAATCTAAATTTCGTAATTTGGGTCAAAATTGGCAGATTTTCACATAGAGGGCTAAAAATTGGGGATAGTTCATATTATATGTGTATAAAAAAGTGCGCGCAAAATGAGTCAAATTTTGGGGACACAATCCACCAATGACTTTTTATACAGAATAAAATAACTTCTCAGCCAAACTCTCAGCCATCCACAGCTTACCGAAATCAAAATATATACAGGTATAAGTGTACTTTAATGCTCTAGAGTGAAAAATTTAACTTCAGAGATACATTTTATAAAGTACAGAACCGTTTTGAACTTTATTTGGCACGAATAACAAAAATTAAAAGTAGTGTAAAATGAAAAAAACCTCAAAAATACGGTTTTTTACCTAAAAAAAAAAACGGCTCTGGGGATTTTTTTGATTTTTACGGCATTCAACTTGGAAAATTATTTCAAGTAGATCCCGTTTTTAACATTTTCAGTAAGTCGCACTTCGATTTAAAATCGTTTCAAGCCGCCCACCGTGATTAATATTTAATCTAAATCTGATCAAAGCTTGTAAAACCCAAAAATTAAAAAATTATTTAAACTTTTTTTTAAATATGATCAGCTTCGCTCTACCCGTCGTCGTATTCACTTTAATTAATTCGGCTTTTTTGTTTTCAGTCAAAGGTCCCTAATAAAATTGTATGTATTTTAATTTCTATTTGCATATTTAATAGTTTATTACAAATTAAATAAAAATCTTACATGAAAAACAACAATAATATTTTCAAACTTTTTCGTAAAAAATGCTGCTACAATAGGAAATAAAGCAATTAATTTGGGAATTTTAAAATAAATACCTATAGGTATACAATATCTGAAAATTTTTGTGAAAAAATATAGGTATAGATTCCATTTTTAATTTAAAAATTTTTAATTTATCTGAAATTAAGAAAAACATACGTTTTTTTCTTATGATAATTTTAAACTTCTATATAAACTATATATCGGTAGTTCTTAGCTATTTTTACTTAAGTCTGAGGTCGATGTCTTGGATTTAAAAAATACAAATTGTACTGTGTTTGGTATGTAAAAATATGTTTACTGGCCAATTTTTAAGGCTCTAGGTGGCTTGGTTGCGATTTGGCAGCTGTTTTTCCAATTTTGATTTTTTTCGAATTCTCAGCCACCCGTTCGCTTTTTATTTTTTGGACGCCCTAAATAAGCCTAAAAAATATTTTCCAAATAAAGGTAGGTAGTAAAAATTCCCGCCCAATCCGAATCTGGCCATATTTTTTCGGAAAAACCTCAGGAAAAGCCGGAAAATCGGAAAAACTAAAGGAAACTGGGAAATACAAATTTCTCAAAAAGCGTCACTTTTTTTTTTTATTTTTATTTTTTTTACATATGTTTTCCCATACTTTTCATGCTGGTAAACTCTTTTTTTGGCCCATTTGCCTTTTCAGCACTTAAAAATCAATTTTAGTCTCAAAAAAATGATTTTGAAATTTGTTCATTTTCTGAATTTTCCAATTTTCTCGCTTTTCCTGATAGAAAATGAAAAATCTGAATTGATTTTCGGACTCCTCGGGAAATTTTACATTGAAAACCTTCCTGGGTAAAATTTTAGAGGCCTATTTGACGCTGTAAAAAAAAGAAAAACAAAGTAACTGCTAAAATCAATAAAATAAGCAAAATAAAAAAATAAAAAAATTTAATTATTTTTAATTATGTTTGATTTTAGCAGGTTACTTTGTTTTTCTTTTTTTTACAGCGTCAAATAGGCCTCTAAAATTTTACCCATGAAGGTATTCAATGTTAAATTTCCCGAGGAGTCCGAAAATCAAGTCAGATTTTTCATTTTCTATCAGGAAAAGCGAGAAAATTGGAAAATTCAGAAAATGAACTAATTTCAAAATCATTTTTTTGAGACGAAAATTGATTTTTAAGTGCTTAAAAGGCAAATGGGCCAAAAAAAGAGTTTACCAGCATGAAAAATATGAGAAAACATATGTAAAAAAAATAAAAATAAAAAAAAAAGTGACGCTTTTTGAGAAATTTGTATTTCCCAGTTTCCTTTAGTTTTTCCGATTTTCCGGCTTTTCCTGAGGTTTTTTCGAAAAAATATGGTCAGATTCGGATTGCGCGGGAATTTTTACTACCTACCGGGGCGTCCAGAAAATAAAAAGCAAACGGGTGGCTGAGAATTCGAAAAAAATCAAAATTGGAAAAACAGCTGCCAAATCGCAACCAAGCCACCTAGAGCCTTAAAAATTGACCAATAACCATATTCTTACATACCAAACACAGTACAATTGGTATTTTTTAAATCCAAGACATGGACCTCAGACTTGGGTAAAAATAGCTAAGAACTACTGATATTATAGTTAAAATAATGTGTTTACTTAAATTTACAACTATATACCTATAAAGTCGTATTCATGTTTTTTTTTTTATTAATCTATACTTTTTTTTGTAAATAGAAAAATATGTACTCTGCTGACTGAAGCAAAAATTTTAAATTACTCTTTTTAAAATTATAATATTTGAAATTGGACTATTCACGAACTTAGAGATGTTATTAGCTGAAAAATTTTAATTTTATTATAATACTATACGTGGTATGCCTTTAAATACTCACACATATATAATACTAGCGTAGGTGTGAGGGGGGGCTCCGCCCCCCCTGATCTATTCCCGGTGTTGTTGTTATTGATTTTTTATTATTATCATGTTGTTATTGTCTAAAATATATATCAATGTCAAAAAAAATTAACGCCTTAAAATAAGCTAAAATTTTTTTCTTAATGTAGACCTTTTACCAGTTCAAATGTGACCAATAAGATAAAATTTGTAGTAAATTCAAAGGAATGGTGTAATTTTGAAAATGGGCCAGATCAGGCTATTTTTGGACCTTTGAACAGACATATTTCGGGCCCATGAGGTGCTAGAGGACTAAAACTGGCTGAGGGACTTTTTTATCACCCCAAACTATACCCTAAAATTTGAGTTGAATATATATAATATATAGTAAAAAATTTTATTTTATTTTTTTTTTTTAATTTTAAAGCAACGTACGTTTTTAATAAAAATTTAACTAAGTAAGCATAAATTACATTTTAATATAGAATATAAATTACATTATAATATACACAGACCCACAAATAAATGATTAGAAATACCATAAAAATAAAAAAATGAAAAAAATTTTTTTACCAGCTTTAAAAATATTATATAAAATTTTAAAGATACCTCCGTTTTGAATAAAAATTTCAGAGAATACGTAAAAATTAGTGCTGAATCGAATACTATGAAGTGCGATAGCTAAATTTTTCGATAGTCTCGAGATAATTCAATTTTTGTTAAAATTTTTAAAAAATGTTATCAAGTTCAAAAATACTAAAAATTAAATATCTCAAAAACTACGACAGCTAATCAGAAAATATAGGGCCTATGTCACCCGCAGACTTTTTATCTTTATTTTGACACCGGTTTCATGCCAATTGGTTCGGCGGTTCTTGCGTGATGAATGGACAGACAGACAGACAGACAGACAGACAAACAAATAAATTTTCAAATATATATAGTATTAAGATATAGTATATAATAACAAAAATACCCTGCCAACTTGCTGGCACTAAGGTTCCTCAAACATTGAGCTTAATACATTAATATGTCACTGATATCACCGATTACAACCATGCACTCATACATACATTTCTCTTTTAATTCCATAATAGTTGTGAAATATCACTGGTTACAATATTTTCAGATATTAGTACTTTCATGGAATTATATGAGGTATTACACTAAAAAAAAAAAAAAATATTGCAGTTTTTTTAATTTTAAGAAAAAAATTTTTGAAAAAATTCGTTATCAGATCAAAAAAGTTACTATAAACGAACTTTCTAAAACTAGTACTCTCAAAGAAATAAATTAGGTACTACGTCCAAAGAGAAATAATAATTTAGTATTTTTCTTATTTTTTTGTGACGAAAATTTTGTGAAAAAAATTAAAAAAAAATTAAGTATCAGATTCAAGATATCAAGCAAAAACCATACTTTCAAATATAAGTACTTTCGTGGAAATAAATGAGGTATTACATCCAAATTAAAAAAAAAAAAAAGTACCTAGAGCTTTCTGGTGAAAAAATTTTTGAAAAAATTTTTTTGTTTTTTTTAATTTAGAAAAAAATTTTGAAAAAATTCGGTACTATGTCCATAAAGAAAAAAAAAATTGGTGTTTTTTGTACTTTTCGTGAAAAAAATTTTCAAAAAATTAAGTATCAGATTCGAGATATAGAGTAAAAACCATACTTTCAAATATAAGTACTTTTGTAGAAATAAATGAGGTATTACATCCAAATTAAAAAAAAAAAAGGAAGTTTGAGATTTTTTGATGAAAAAATTTTTGAAAAAAAAATTAGGTCTTAATTTAGTCTCATGTCGGCAGCACCCAGTGTCGCATAGCTCAAAAAAACAAGTATTTTTATGTAAGTTTAACACATTGTTAATATAAAAATGTTTTTAATTTCTCATATTGTTCATTAGTAATTAAGAAAAAATTATATAATTTTTGTATTCAGATCACCTGAAGAGGCCAACGGATTTGTTGGTGAAATATTGTGAAATAAAAAAATTGTTACACATCAAATGATTTTGTATTGTTTTATTTATTTTAAATAATTTGAAACAATAAAAAATTAAGTTCAGCTCCAATTCTGGTCAATAAAATATTATTTTTACTTTTTTAATTCCATAATGGTTGTGAAATTTCACCGGTTACATACACACACACACACACATACATACTTTTTTTAAAAACCGGTTTTTTAGCTTCCTGGGGTCTCAAAACGTGCTTATATGCCTAAAAATCAAAAATCGAAATTTGACCTATCACAATGGTTCCTCCTTGAGGAACCAAAAAACAACGAACATTAAATTCATATTGATTTTTAAAATTAATTTTTCAAAAAATTATTAATGTTATTAATAATACACCAAGAATCTCACATATCATTATAGTTTAAATTTAAAAATTATGGATTCAGTAACCTTTTTAATTAGTCATTCATCAGCTTCTCAGCAATAATAATATATATAAAAAATCACTAGTTCATATAATTTAATATATTATAAAATTAATGCACTTTTTATAGATGCAGAGATAATTTTTTAACTGTGTATTATAATTACATCATTTTTATTTTGTATTTTAGCTTTTGGTTGAATTTTCAACCAAAACAGCTCTACCGTGTAGGGTTTAATTATTTGTTGCAATTTTTTAGTATTTTACAAAATTTTAAAATAATTAAATTAATTTTTTGAATTTTAAATCCTGAGAATAAAAATATCTGGAATATCCTTTAAAAAACTGCGTAAATTGTAGTTATTGATATGTAGCAATGTTTAGTTATCATTTATTTTAGACTTATTTAGATAAATACAAATTATAATTTTAATTACTATTTTTATAACTTTGTCTATAAAATTTCATAAAAATACAGAAATAAGTGATAAAAATTCTTTGAAAAATCTTTCGAAATTTTTATCTAAACTCTAGTGCGTAGATTGATAATATTTTTATTACTCGGTTTCTGTGAGATATAAATGTTAGCTTTTTAACCGAAAAAGTACTATACGTTTTTTGATAACCAAAGAATAATGAACTTCACATTTATCTTGTTCTTGGCTGTACTTGTCAGCAGTTCGGTAAGTAATTTATAAAAATAAAATTAAAAATTGTACAATTCATTAATTTTTAAAAAAAATTTTAATTTTTTAATTATTAAAGATAGCTGATGATAAAAATGGTTCAGTATCAAAAACTATTTCATTGAAAAAGAAAATGTTTGACACTAAAATTAGAGCAACTAGAGCACACTTAGATACGATAACTGATGAGATCAAAACTGATTTCGATGAATTAAATTTTACAAAAGAAAAATTATTAAAATCGTCAACTTCATCCTTAAAAACGTCTCTACAAAATATTCGAGGAATATATTTAGTATCATTAAGACGTGCTAAGAATCGTAATTTAGACTTTAAGAAATGTATAAGCACTGATGAAAATTTAAAAAAATACACGAATAAAATAAGTGCATGTATGGATAAAAAAACTAAAGGAGCTACATCTTATGTTAAGAATACTGAATCTATAAAATATTCGTCAGAAGTGGTTTTGAAAAATTTAGAAAATAAAATTGAAAGTTGTTTTAAAACAAAAAGTAATAAAAAAGACAGGAAATGTTCAGATTTAGTAAGTTTTTTAACTATATTATTGTAAACATTCTAAAAAATAAATCTTTGAATAATGCTTTATTTCATTTTTAGATCTCAGGAAAATCACCTATGCCTGAACCAAAAATATCATCAGAAATGCTTGAAAAGCTATCAGAAATAAAGCAAAATATGAAAAAATTAAAAAGAGATATAATTAATTGTTCAAGTACCCAAAAAATGAATCAATGGGTATCTGAAGAACGTAAAATTGCTCACAAAATTAACACTTGTCTTATTAATCTGGCAAAAACACCTAAATGAAATTTGAAGAATTTGAACATCGACTAAATTTAATGTTCAAAATTTGAAGAAAAAAAAAATTATTAAATTTTATTTTAAAAAAACTTTTTACTATAATTATTAACTTCCGGAGAAATTTTTTCTAAGCCGGTAATAAACTTTAAAATAAAAAAATACTGAGAATTGTATTTTAGAAAACTTACAAATCAAACTCCACTTAATTTTTCGGTTGTGTAATTGGACAAACATTGTAAATTGATAATTTAAATAAAAAAATTAAAATAAATTTAAATTTTCATTAGAAAAAATATTATGATTAGATTATATTTACAAATAATTTCATAACGTTAATCAGGTAAAAATCTAGACACGTAAGTTCCTTATGATGTACACTGTAAAAAGTAACCTCCTTAGATGAACAAAAAAATAGAACATTCTTGAAAAATTAGTAAATTTTCGAAAAAAATTTATAAATATTCAATAAAAATCGTAAATTTAATAAATTTAGAATATCAACGAAAAATTCGAGAATTATCGATTTTTTTTTTCTCAAAAAAAAAATTAATAATTAACATTTTTCGCAAATTCACAAAAGAAAATACAAAACTCTCGAATTTTTTGTTAATTTTCTAAATTTAGTAAATTTACGATTTTTATTGTAGATTTATAAATATTTTCGAAAATTTACTAATTTTTTGAGAATATTCTTTTTTTTTTTGTTAATCTAAGGAAATTACTTTTTAAAAAGCGTATCTATGGATAAAATAGTTTTAGATCACAGAGTCGAAGAAATTTTAACATTTTGCTTATAAAAATATAATTTTAATAAAAAGTATTCTTCAAACGTTAATTTTGAGTTTAAATTTTACTCAAGAAGGTATTAAAAAAATCATTTTCAAATTTTACGTTATAATAATATAATTCAAGCAAAGCAATCTTTCTAAATACTTGAGTAGGTCTAACCTTAAAATTAAAATTTCTTGTAAATTAAACATAAAATTGTCAAAATTTAATAAAATATACATAATAATATTTCACTATCATTTTTTTTACTTACAATACCATGCTTTGTCATTAAATTCTTTCAGAATAAAAATTTTTCATTAGTCTACTAATTAAAATACTAATTACAAAAAAAAGAAAAAGAAAAATCTTTAATTATTCGATACGCGTACAAATAATATTAACGCTTTAATGCATAAATTATTTAATATTTAAGCAATTTAATTATTTTCTGAACACACACATACATATTTATTTATGCAATAGCATAAATAAATATAACTGGACCATTTATAATTAACATAAATATACTCGAAAGACACAAAAAATATGTATCGATAATTAAATTATTATGAAACTATACATTAATTATGCATAGATATATTATTTTTATTACCAATCTAAAAAAAAAAAAAATAAAATATTATAATTATATAATAAAAAAAAAGTTAATAAATTAATTATCTTTATTATTTTTTTTTAAATTAAAAAAGATGCATGTTTAAAATATTATTGTTTATCTCAATATATCAGTAATAAATCAAGTAATAAATGACTTTTTTTTTACTATTTGTATGAATAATATAATAATTATAATCTTTTTTAACTATTCTTCCTGTCAATGACTAATAAAAAACGCGAAGCCTCTTATTATAAAAACAAAGAAAAAAAAAATAATAATAATCAACAAATAAATAAAAGACTATTAAAGTTTCAATAAATGAACGTTAATGAATGATCCGATAAGTATATAAAAAAAAAAAAAAAAAAGAAACTATGATACCAATCTCAAGGTCTCCGCATATTATTATAATGTGTGAAGCGGAAACCCCTATGATGATACATAACAAAAAAAGAGTTAAATTATAATAGCACGCGACTTCAAGAACATTAGAGAGAAAAAAATGTTTATTTCCTATCACTACTACTACTACATAAAAGAAGATAAACTATTTTTAACAAAATAAAAGAATGCATAATAAAATAGTAAGTGTTCAGTAGCGCGTGCCACTTTATGCTATTTTTTTTTTTACATAAAATAAATATTTTATCAATTTTTATTTATTTATGTACATGGATCGTTTTAATCGAAATGGAGTGTACTTCTGATTTTGGTAAAATGGGTTCTTAAGTCCGAAAAGAAATTTGCATAAACATAGGAAATGCAATCCAAATTATTCAAAAAAATTTAATTAAAAGCTTTCTCACAATTTTTTTTTTTTACCAATAATTCATAAGGTTAGATTTTTTACTTTAGCAACTTTTGAATTTAATAACTTAATCAAGATAATCAAAAGTATACCCCCAAAAATGGAAAAAAATAAAATTGATTATGTTCATTTTATTTTTGGGTATTTTATTTTCCCATTTGTTTATAAAAAACTAGACAAAAATCTAAGCTAAATTGAAAGTGGTCCCTGATGGGCAATAAAATTCGACAGAATTCGAAATTTTTTTTTTGTTAAAAAATTTTTTAAGTCTCCTTACCATGCCACAGTGCTCGAATTTCAAATGCCGAAAATCATTTTTTAAAAATATTTTTTACGTTTCAAGCCATTTACAATAGTATAAAACGAACAAAATTTCGGCTTCCACAACCAGAGTTCCAGTATCGGCAACAGGAACTCCTATAGCCGAAAACAGAATTTTTACTCAACTTGAAAACCTGGGCTTTTTTGAGTGGGGAGAGTTTATGAATTTTTAGCCAGAGAATATTTCGATTTACTTCATTACTGCAGTCTCTTTTTTTTAATTTTGGCTTTACCCTAAATTTGATAAAACCCATTAGTTAAAAAAACACCAAAGTTGCATTATTTTCATTTTTTTTATAATTGAAGGCTAAAGTCAAGATTATCTAGCATATTATAGTTAAAGCCAAAATTACAATTAATGTGAGCTTCAAACCCTTTTAGAACATTAGAACCAAAAAAGTAAAAAAAGATCATTTATTGGTCCTAATTTTGGCTAAAACTGTGTTCAAAATTTGAACTGACTCGCTTGACATTTCTTGATATAAATATGTGCAATTTTTTAAGAGGATAATTTTTTTATTCTTATTTTTAAATGTTTTGTCCTAATCTACTGTAATTGAAATAGATTTTAACTTCAGGAATTAAGCTTTGCATGTTAAGGTTTCGCTAAATCAAAAAACAACTTCATTAAAATTCATAAATTACTATAAAATAAATAAAAAAATAAAAACAATTTCAAACTCATAATGATTATATTGCAACAACAAGCCTAACAAAAATCTGATCTCCCTGCATTCTAAACAAGATCATATTAATAAAACAACAAATATTTTAGAGTAATTTAAATTATTTTTAGAATAAATGATATTATATTCTAGGAAAAATTGCATAATTATTAATTTTAGAAAATCATCTCTAAAAACTAAACTATTGCACATAGAAAACCTTGAGTATCTTGATTAGAATTTATTTATATTTTTACACAAATATAGAATAGATTAAAATTTATCTTATCAAAATCAAAAGCCTTCACGCTTCTTTCGCAGATACATTTTATTTGAAAAAAGTCATATATAAATAAATGGAAAATTTTTATAAAACATAAAAAAACATAATTTTAATACACATTATATTTATTACACTTTTAGATTTACGATGGATTTAAATTTTTTAAACAAGCGTATAACTATTAATATTATTATAAAGATTCCGTCATGCGCTTAAAAAAATTGCATAAATTTCATTGTTTCTTTGAACTCTATTAAATGTTATAAAAATTTTTCTATATAAAATAGTAACCCTGTAAAAAAAAATTATTATTATAACATTTGTAATATATTTATAATAATAACCTTGGCCTCGATTATTATCGAAGTTTTAAAAGTTAATTTGTTATATAGTTTTTCTATATAGGTGTATGATGCACTATACCACCCCGATTTATAAAAAAGATATAAAACTTAAATTATCTATTTTTTTTTTATTTTTTTAAATTACATCGTAATAATGCTATCGGCTAAATTTACATATATTATAAATATATTTTTATTATTTATGATAAAGGAATACGAATTCTAGTTTTTCTTTTTTTAATGGAAAATGAATATAATATATGTATAAAACAGTTCATTTTATGATGTAATGAGCGATGATATTATAATCTTTTTATGAGCTACTTAGAATAATCATAAAACTTATTGTATATTTATTGGAATACATATAAATATTGATACATCTATTATTATTATTATTATTATTATTCATTTTCTATAGAATAAATGTTTTTATTTAAATGTATAACAACCTTTTTTGTAAATATTAATGCATAAAACAATAATTTTATCTCAGAAGTATAAAAATTAATGTTTTACATTTACATATCCATCATTTTTATCGTTGATTTTATTAGCTTTAAAAAATTTTTTTTATTTATTTTTGATTTGAGAATTAAATTAAGAAATTTCAAAACATTTTAGAACCAAATTTCACCAAATGATTATGGAACAGTTTATTATGTTGAAAAAAAAGACACCCAACATTCATGTCAACGAGAACCTTTGAAGCCTTAAAACACAAGGCTCCATGCCTCCATTTTATAAAATTCGGGTTTTTAAGTTATCTTCAAAATATTGCTATAGCCTTGTTCCTCAATCTTTTAAGTTCCAGTTGGTCTCATTTTTTTTTACGTGTCACCTTTCAAATCCCGTAAACCGTAATTTTTATCACTTATTCTATTACCATTATATTCAAAAAACCGAATGCCCATTTTTGACCAAAAATTACCAATTTTTTGACATTTTACTCGTCTCGTTTCCTCGAGTTGTTTCACAGATATAACTCTACAAAGATAGTGATAAAAGTGAACTTTTTTTAAAAAACCTGAAATTGAAACTCTGACTTTAAATTATTATACCTGGTAACCAAACAACCAAAAAGAACGAGTAAAGGATTTTTGGAACTTTTAGCTTGTAAAAAGTTTTTGAGACCTATAATACCCATTTTCATCAAAAATTACAATTTTTGCCGAAAATGGCTATTTGGTCCAAACTTACCAGATATAGATATGATAATTAAAAATTAGAGTACGAAATAAATAGAGATATTTTAGATTTTTTCTAACTTTTCTCATTTTTCTAATTTTTCCAATTTTTCGCCACTGAAGAAATGTCCACATGAAAAAATAAATAGCTTCTTCGAATTCCTGAGGAAAAATACATTGGTTACTCCTATAAATAATATCCACGATAATTTCATGAATAATTTTATAAATTTTAAATTTTGCAATAATTGTTTATTCAAAAAAATGGACGCTAAAAAAAAGACAAACATAAGAAAAATCATGTACTAAAAACAATACATAAACATGGGGATAATTCATTAAATCATGCAAACACAATAAATATTGACAGTATAATTGATATTTATTTATGAATCAAAGTTGAAATATAGCCGTTATTACCCGCTAGAGTACAAAACTGCATTCTTAAACTCATCTAGAAATATTTATTATTACCAATAAATGCGATTACAGTAAACCGTTGCATTTGGCAAAATAAACATTTCTATGAGCCAGTTAAGAATGTACTATTCTATATGGATTTGAAATTTTCTAAATCTCAAAATTTAAATTATGAATTCAGTAATCATCTAATTTAAGGCAACTCTCTCATTAGCACTAGATGTAGCGTAGTCTTATTTTGAAACTGGAATATTTGGCCTTGACGTTGATGTTTTATGCGTGTTTTTGTACATGAAAATGAAATAGAAATTCAAAATATTTATTTATTATAAATATTAAATATTTATTTATATTTACGACATATTATGATTTGGCTTGTAAGCAATAAATAATTTTTTGAACATTTTTAGCTTTTATTTTATAAACAAATAGCTGTAGCTCATGATAAAAAAGATTTACCTAAAAGTGAAAAATTTCCTACGGTCCCTACTCCCAAAATTGAATGTCTTCGACATGAGCTAAGCAGAATTTTTATCGAAACAGCCCAGACTTGGCACTCTGGCTTTACGACCATGCTTAAGACCAAATCTTTATAAATTATTTAATTTCTTGTACAAAAACACGCATGAAACGTCAAACCTTTCATTAATACATTATTAAACCTGAATACATGGCTAAATATCTCAATTTCAAAACAAGGTTACGCTAAACCTAGTGATCATAGGATAGCCACTTTTAGCACTTTTATTCAATTCGAAATATACATAAAGGGAACTCTAACTTTGAGACGATCTAGACAAAAGAAATAATTAGATGAATTGAGAATCAATAATAATTAACCAATAATAATAAAAAGTTTAAATATAGGAATAGGTAATTTAATAAATTTTACTTGCTTATATATAATCTAAAATACTTTTCTCTTTCGAGAAATAATAATTTGCCATTCTAATGTAGATCTACCATTATATGCGAGACATAAAAATAAAATAAAAACTTATACTGGTTTGTGTGCTAACAAAACCAATGAGCATGGAGCATGTGGACTTATCACAGTTTTAATTTATACTCCCCAATTATTATAAGTCCTAAAACCAAAATTATAATAGTCCTTAAGTTAGTTATACATTTGCAACCAAGGGATCAAAAAAAAAAAGAATGGTCCACATCGCACGCTTATCAGGCACATTCTACAATAGCTGAAAATCAGCAAATATGCGGTGCATATATGTACGCACACGATGCGCAGTAAATTTTTAAATGCGTAAACTCGTTTCTGCGCATCCATTTGCCTACATGTATGTGCCTGCATATTTGCATTTGTGGCTATTGTAGAATGTACCTTAGCATCCGAGGCAAAGCTGACGGAGAGGCTGAAAACGTGATTTAAAGCATTTGAGATTTAAAAAGCGATTTACATACTTTAAATACTTTAAATAACTTTTAAATTATTGCTTTAAATTTAGTTTTTTGGCATAAAAACTATTTCTAGAGGTTTGTGAGGTCACAAAAATTGAAATTTGAACCGGATGTAACCCAAATTTCATCCCTACCCTTATTTTTGACCAAAAAATTGACCAATTTTCGAGAAAATTTACCAAATATTTTAAATCGCTTTTAAATTAATGCTTTAAATTTAATTTTTTGGCATAAAAACTGTATCTAAGGGTTAGCGGGGACACAAATATTGAAATTTTAATCGTATTTAACCTCAATTTCATCCTTACCTTTATTTTAGACCAAAAATTGACCAATTTTCCAGAAAATTTGCCGAACCTCTTAGATTATAGAAAAAATTACTTTCTGTGTATCTCGTGGGGTTTTTTAGTATGCAGAATCTGAATCTGCTATCTACATTTTTAAATTCTAATTTTTGGCCCAGAAATGGCCAAAAAATCGGCCAGATTTTGAGAAAATATGCCGAATCTCCTAGATTATAGAAAAAATTATATTATAAATATATTTTGGGGTTTTCGAGTATGCAGAATCCGAATCTGCTAACTAAATTTTTAAATTCAAATTTTTGGCCAAGAAATTGGACCAAAATTAGCCAATTTTTGAAAAAATTTTCCGAATCTCCTAGATTATAGAAGAAATTAATTTCTATACATCCTAAGGGGTTTTCGAGTATGCAGAATACGAATCTGATAACCAAATTTTATAATTCAAATTTTTAGCTAAGAAATTGGACATTAAATTGACCAATTTTTGAAAAAATTGCCGAATCTCCTGAAATATAGAAGGAATTTCTTTCTAACTATCTTGTGGGGTTAAATTTAGTTAGCAGATTCGGATTCTGCATACTTGAAATTTCAAGTATGCAGAATCCGAATCTGCTAACTAAATTTTTAAATTCTAATTATTAGCCCTGAAATGGACAAAAAATTGGCCAATTTTCGAGAAAATCTGCCGAATCCCCTGCATTATAGAAAATACCCTGCCAACTAGTTGGCACTATGGTTCCTCAAACAATGAGCTAAAAACTTCAATATGCCACAGATATTACCGATTACAACCATCAATCATACACTCATTTCTATTAACGTTTAAAAGTTAAAAGAAAATTTATGTATTGAACTTAACTAAATCTATTTTTTTCTCATAAAATCTAACGTAATTCATTGGATAATAATTATTCAAGATAGTACTTTCATGGAATTAAATGAAGTATTACACCAAAAAAAAAAAATATTGCAGTTTAAAAAAACTTTTTTAATTTTGAGAAATAAATTTTGGAAAAATTCGGTATTAGATCCAAAAAATTACTATAAACGAACTGTCTAAAACTAGTACTCTCATAGAAATAAATTAGGTACTGCATCCAAAAAGAAAAAAAAATTAAGTATCAGCTTCGAGATATAGAGTAAAAACCATACTTTCAAATATAAGTACTTTCGTGGAAGTAAATGAGGTATTACATCCAAATTAAAAAAAAAAAAAAGTACCTAGAGCTTTTTTGGTAAAAAAATGTTTGAAAAAAAAATAGGTCTTAATTTTATAACGGTTGCAAAACATCACCGGTTGCAATATTTTCAGATATTAGTACTTTCATGTAATTAAATGAGGTATTACATCAACAAAAAAAAAAATATTGCAGGTTTTTTAATTTTTTTGTTTTTTTAATTTTAAGAAAAAATTTTTGAAAAAATTCGATATCAGATCCAAAAAATGACTATAAACAGCTTTCTAAAACTAGTACTTTCATAGAAATAAATTAGGTACTACGTCCAAAAAGAAAAAAAAAATTGGAGTTTTTTGTATTTTTTCGTCAAAAAAATTTTGGGAAAAAAATTTTCAAAAAATTAAGTATCAGATTCGAGATATAGAGTAAAAACCATACTTTCAAATATAAGTATTTTCGTGGAAATAAATGAGGTATTACATCCAAATTAAAAAAAAAAAAAGTACCTCGAGCTTTTTTGATAAAAAAATTTTTGAAAAATAAAATTAGGTCTAAAAAATAAAAAATAATTAGTCTCATGTCGGCAGCACCCAGTGTCGCATAGCTCAAAAAAACAAGTATTTTTATGTAAGTTTAACACATTGTTAATATAAAAATGTTTTTAAATTCTCATATTGTTCATTAGTAATGGCTGTATCTGAGTTCCGCAAATCGGATTAAAAAACACGCATATAAAAAATTAGTAAATATAACCAAAATAACGATTTTGTTTACTAAGTTCAGTGTGGTTAAAAGACACTATAAATTTTTAGTAAAATTTACTAAAAAAATTTGTTTATAAAACTAAAACCTCAATTTTTTTCGTGAAATTTACTAATTTTTTGGTTATATTTACTAATATTCATTAATTTGTGTTTACTAAATTCTTTGAGGTTAATTTTACTATTCTTTTTTTTGCGTGAATATATGAGTTCCGCAAATTTTAAGCTACTTAATTTTTGAATTTTTTACGATTTCCGCAAAAAGATTATTCCTATTGTTTAAATTTTAATACAGATTATCGCTTTAATTACTTAATAAAATTTTACGAATTCCGCAAATAAAAAAAAAATTATTTTTGAATATACTTACAAGAATATTATGGCAGTACGATATGGTTATATATTAATGAATTTTTGTTATTATTATAAATAGGTGAAAACTATATCGATTCGGATACATCTTTTAACCCCAATAAGTGGGCCTCGGAAGAATTTGGCAAGAATTGGACGACTAATGCGTATGAATCTTTTCACTCAAAGTATTATTCATATTTTGGATTTAATAGTCCTAATATTTATGACGTAGTAGAAATATTTATGCAATAGCAAGAAAAAATTTTTAAAATGATTCGATCAGCTAACCAAAGAAAATAAATAAACTAGCAACTATTGGCATTGAACCAAATATTATCAGTCCCAAGTTTTTTTTAAAGTATGAGGGAATATTACTTTTTTTCTAAAAAGAATTTTTGGTAAAAATCAAAAATGTGTATACTTTTTCTTTAAAAAATAGTATTTTTTCATTTTTTGCGGAACTCGATATGCTTGAAGATTAAGATATTTATCAAAAATAATCCCTTGAAAATAATCGGATGATTGGCTTTAGTATTAGCGGAATTCGTAAAGATGGTGTGGATAAAAGTTAGAGGAATTCGTAAAGATTTTGGAGATAATTTTAGGGGATTAGCGGAACTCGAATACGGCCTTAGTAATTAAGAAAAAATTATATAATTTTTGTATTCAGATCACCTGAAGAGGCCAACGGATTTGTTGGTGAAATATTGTGAAATAAAAAAATTGTTACACATCAAATTAATTTGTATTGTTTTATTTATTTTAAATAATTTGAAACAATAAAAAATTAAGTTCAGCTCCAATTCTGGTCAATAAAATATTATTTTTACTTTTTTAACTCCATAAGGTTTGTGAAATATCACCAATTACATACATACACACACACACGCGCACACACACACATACATACATACATACTTTTTTTAAAAACCGGTTTTTTAGCTTCCTGGGGTCTCAAAACGTGCTTATATGCCAAAAAATCAAAAATCGAAATTTGACCTATCACAATGGTTCCTCTTTGAGGAACCAAAATTATTTCCTTTATACCTTATGGGGTTTTCGAGTATACAGAATCTGAATATCTTAACTAATTTTTGAAAATCAAATTTCGGGCCGAGAAATTGGACGCCAATTTTCGAGAAAATTTGCCGAATCTCCTGGATTATAGAAGAAATAACATTCTGAATATCTTTTGAAGTTTTCGAGTATGCAGAATCCGAATCTGCTAACTTAATTTTTAATTTTTGGCCCAGAAATGGAAGAAATGAGACTTAAAATAATTTCGATTTAAGGACTTGGAAAACTCGGGTTTAGGGATTTCGAATAATCCCTGTTTAGGGGTTTGAGATTAGGGAATCAGAATAGTTTTCGTTTAGAATCTTAACATCTAATAAAGGTGATATTAACAAATTGCATAAAATAGCAACGATTCTGCATAATCAAAAATTTCTTACATAATTTCTTCTATAATCTAGGAGATTTTTCTCGAAAATTACCTAATATAAATTCGATACAATACAATACAATACAATACAATTTCTTGGCCAAAAATTCGTATTTTAAAATTTAGTACGCATATTCGGATTCTGCTTACTCGAAAACCCCAAAAGATATTCAGAATCTTATTTCTTCTATAATCCAGGAGATTCGGCAAATTTTCTCGAAAATTGGCCAATTAGTGTCCAATTTCTCGGCCCGAAATTTTATTTTCAAAAATTAGTTAAGATATACAGATTCTGTATACTCGAAAACCCCATAAGATATAAAGGAAATAATTTCTTCTGTAACCCAGGAGATTCGGCAAGTTTTCTCAAACATTGGCCAATTTTTGGTCCATTTCTAAGCCAAAAATTATAATTTAAAAATTTAGTTAGCAGATTCGGATACTTCATGCTAAAAAATCCCGCGAGATATACAGGAAGTAATTTTAATAAGGGTAGGAATGAAATTGGGGATAAATCGGATTAAAATTTTAATCTTGCTGATCTCACAAACCCCTAGATACCAATTTCATGCCAAAAAATTAAATTTAAAGCAATAATTTAAAAGTGATATAAAATATTTAAAGTATTTAAATCGCTTTTTAAATCATAAATACTTTAACTTGCGTTGTCAGCCCCTCGACAAAACGAAATTTTTCTTTCTCAGTAAGGAAAAAATGCGTTTTATTTTATCTCGTTGCAGGGCGAAAAAGTGTTTTCAGTCCGCTAAAAAAAGAAAATTATTTTTCTATCGAAAATCGTTTTGTCCATAGGAGCAAAAAAAATGTCCCAGATCGCAGTTGACACAGTTAAAGGTGTACTGTTAAGTCTAATTGACTCCTCCTTCTCTAAAGGAGTCAATTTTTCACCCACCCCCTCTGAATTTAGGGCCTTTTTCAAGTACCCCTCCTTATGAATATGTGTCGAATGTTAATGAATTTTTTTATTTATATAAAAGTTTCTAATATAATATTACGTTCTTAACCCACTCGTAGAAATGTTTATTTTGACAATTGTGTGAATTAGTGATGGACGAGACCGAGACGAGACGAGATTTTGGGTCAGTCTCGTCTCGGTCTCGAAAATTTTCAAAAATTGAGGTCTCGACTCGGTCTCGTCTCGGTCTCGCCTCGGTCTCGTCTCGATTTTCGAGACAGTCTCGAAAAAAACGTAAGTTATCTTTATGTGCATTTAAAAATGTATATTGCGATATTTTAGGCATTTAAACTGGTTATAACCTTATTATTTTCTGATTGTAGATCATTTTTCATTTCCGGTGACAATTTAATAATAAAAAAAATAATTTGTTTATAACAATTGTTTAAATTTTTATCTTTCTCTAATGCCCTGTTATTGCTAATTCATCCAAGTTTAATGCTGAAACGGCGCCAACGAAGAAATATAATTTTACATAATTCTTCAGAAGTATTCAATTAATATGCATCAAAATATACCAGATCAAATATTTCACAATATCAATAATTAATCAAGACAAATAATTTTCATGAATATTAGACAAATTTAATAACCATGATAACATTTTTGGGATAAATTTTTTTATATGTAGCATGCAGTAAAGGAAATTAACACCCCCCTCGCAAAGGACTTAAAATTAAATTGCTACATTTTTACAAAACATGAAATTATGTCAATTTTAAAAATTAAATATAAAATTATATAATTATATTCATTTTCCTAACTATTATAATAGCGAATTTATTTATACCTGTTCAATATTATTTTGATAAAGTTATTTATTACCTCTTTTATAACTTTATTATTCTAAATAATCCAATATTTTTTTTATTTATTATGAAGAATTTTTTAATTTTAATTCGTTAAATGAATTTATGATTTAAGTTGAACTGTTTAAAAATAAAAAATTTTTATTAGGGCAGCTGCGAACTTTAAAGCAAAAATTAATAATTCCATTTTTTTTATTATACATAATAATAATAGTTATTAATTATCTTCCATTCGTATTAGTACTGAATGTACAAAAAAAATAAGAATAAATTTTTTTATTTCATTTTTTTTGTCATAGTTTGATCCTACCATGAATATACATTTATTAGGTATGCAATAAAAGCTTACGTAAGACTTCTTTGTACTTAAATTTAAATTTGTCATATAAATTATTTTTCAAAAAAAATTTCGAGACCGAGACGAGACCGAGAGTCTCGGTGCGATAATCTCGCCTCGTCTCGAAAAATTGTTGCTTGGTCTCGACTCGGTCTCGTCTCGAAAACGAGACGAGACCGAGACGAGATCGAGACCAGTCTCGTGGTCTCGTCCATCACTAGTGTGAATGCAATGGTAAAAATAAATATTTTTAGATGAGATTAAGAATGCATTTTTATTTAGAAAGGACAGTAATGACGGCCTCTTAGAATTGGAATATATTCATTACTGTCAGCTAGTATTATAATAAATCTCATGATTAGTAAGCATAACTTGAAGAAGAATCCAGTACATTTGGAATACCAAATGAAACCAAATAGATATCAACCAGTTTATTATTTTGGAAAAACGTTCTGACTATTTTCCATTCATTCTAATGTTCTTTCTGGATCAAAAAATACAAAGCTATAAATTAGAACATTGAGATTTTTGGGCTATATACTAAATGACGCTGCTATCTTGTAACTCAACCCAAAAGCAAGTATATTACGGTTAGTCTGTTTTTTTTCTTTAAAAGTCTACTTTTAAGCCTCTTAAACCATAATTTAATATCATTAGTTTTCTTATATGATAGCCAAAAACCGAATACCCTTTTCTGTCCCAAAACGATCAATTTTTTAATTTTTACCAAAATTAAAATTTTTAATGAAAAAAAGGTCTCAAAAATTTTTTGCAAGTTTCCAATTTTCCAGAATTTTTTACTATGATTCTTCTAAAATATAATCTCAAATCCTTTATAGAGCATACTTTAACACTGTAAAAATTTTGCCGAAATCATTAGTGCATTTGGAGGAAACAAAAAAAAAATCATTTCAAATAAGAGTAATTTATCATAAACAAAATTTATTTTTATAAATATTTATAAAATATATATATACAAAATTTAAAGACAAAGTAATTTAATAAACATTTTAAAAATAACATAAGTAATACACTTATGCAAAAAAACTAAAGCATACTTAAATATATAATCTTACAATATATCTTTAAAGTCAATCAATCGTGTTACATATATGTAGAATAATGTTTAAAATTTATTTAATATACATTACATATATAATAATTTATACATATATAAGGAAAAATCCAAAGAAAAAAAAAAAAATTTTATTTTTAATACTTTCCGATTTCTGACAGATACACTTTTAGATCCTCAAGCTATATATATAACTTGTTCAATCGATCTCGAAATTTTCATAAAATACGTATAGTACACGTGCCTCTAAAAAAAGAAAAAAAAGATCGTTATGTACCCTCTAGGCTTTTTGTAATTTTACAACAACAAATACATGTAATAATAATGACAAGCTATAGATACTATATAATATAATGATAATAATAATAATAAAAATACTGCGTATGAGTAGTAAATATATTATACTACTGATTATAGAAGGAGAGGTGTAACCTGCACGATTGAAATATAGGGTTATAATATTGTTATTATGTACAAAGCATGACCATTGCATTGGTTTTACCTAGTTGTCTGAATAATTTACCACATATACCTCATTATATAGTTTCGAGACTATAATGGTATAAGTAACTGATTTTAAAGCTAAAAATTGCTTGTATTACACTTGTATATCTCTACTCTTATGAAATATCTACTTGCCTAGCAATTAGACGATGATTATATATAGAGAGGTGTAAAATTCAGTATACTACTTTACTCATATACTAGAAAAAAAAAGCACGTGCGCTGTATTAGAAATAATTTTTCCAGGATTTTTCACCTTCCTTGTATTTTCTGTTAGAAAATTTAGATTTCCTACTGTATGTATATGGACAGATCCCATAAAAGTTAATGGAGGTAATTATTTACAAATCTGTTGTTTCAGTTCTCGGTTTCTCATTTGTAATTTTGACTTTCAGTAAGGAAATACGATCGAATATTAACTAAATTACCTAAACATCGCTTTTTTTTTATATTTGATTTTTCGAGGTCATTAGGCAATAAGATCGAATAATTATGTTTTCAGCTATTTTTTTAAACGCTATAGCTGAAAATATTAAGTATATACCAAAATTATTATGGCTTCAAAAAAAATTTCAACTTTCAAATTAAGAAAATAATTTTTTTTTCTCCATAAAAGATCACAATCAGTATAAAATAATTAGCTTCACAATTACCTACACAGGTCAAAATTTGAATTTTAACATGAATATTTTCAGAGGGAGGGGTACTCGGAAAACTCTCTTGAAGTAGGGGGAGTCAAACAGACTTAAAATATTTTTGATTTAGGGACTTCGAATACTTAAGGTTTATGAACTTAGGATAATTTCAATTTAGGTAATTATTATAATTTCGGTTCTAGGACTTATAATTAGGGAGTATAAGTTAAAACTGTTATAAGTCAACATGTAGTATGCCCGTTGCTTGTGTGAACACACAAACCAGTTATAAATTTAATTTGATTTTTTTTTTATTTGATTTTGATAGAAATAAAATGATACTCTAAGCAAATATATTAGCTAATATACAAAATTTAAAATACTATAAAAATTAGTACAACGAAAATAATAAGAGACCCAAAGAAATAACCAGCTAATTTTCCAAGTAAAAATAAAATAGTTTCAAAGTGGACATATAAACATTAAATCGATTGAAAACAACTTATAAACAAAAATTTTTTTTTCGTGATTCTGTTTAGATCTGCTCATATAAACGTACTCTTTTCTAAATTACAATTTACAATAAAATTACATATTAAAAATTTTTTATAAAGGGCGTATGCATAAATGAATTTTTAAATGAAAATATGTAAAAACTCTCACTTTTTCCTAATTTTACATATTTTAATTTTTTTGTGATAAAATTTTTAGTTATGCACATATGATTATCAATTATAATAAAATTTTTAATTAAATTTAATAACACGCGGAAGCTACGTGTCCATCTCTTAAGGGCACATAATGTATAATTTATAATTGTAGACATCTACGTATATAATTTTAAGTAATTGTTAAAAATTTTCTTTTTATAAAAATATATTATTTTCAATTTTTTGAAAGTAAGTGTGAATCTTACGCAACGTCATAAAATTTATATAAATTTAATGCTTCTGATGAATTAATATACACGTGAGTCTTTTTTTGCGGTTATCTATATTTAAGTATATTACAATAATAATAATTTTCCATATAAGGATATTTTTCATTATTATTATAGGTACATATTTGTGTATGAAACATACTAATTATATAAAAATAAAAACACTCTATACTGTATATATATAGAATTTTATTATATTATTATGTCGGTTTTAAAATAATAATGATAATAAATTCATAAGTATATTTTACATTGTCTATTACGTTAATTAAAAAACACCTATTCGATCAACAAGAATTTTCTTTTCGTCACCGTTTCAACATTATTTTAAATAAAAAATCAAATTTTTAATATTTTTTGCACCGCAGTAATCAACCGCAGTAAAAAAAGTTTATTTTAGACTAAAAAAAACTGATGACTGGTTTTTGTGTTAACACAACCAATGAGCATGAGGCATGTTGACTTATAACAGTTTTTATTAATACTCCCTAATTATTATAAGTCCTAGAAAACCCCTTCACATAAAAACGTCAACTTTTCACCCCCCCCCCCCTACTCCCTGAATTTGAGGTTTTTTTCAAGTATACTCCTATGAACATGTTCCATGTTTTAAAAATTAGATTTCTCCTAAATCCAAGTTTTAGGAAAGGGGGGGGGTGAATATTCGTCGAAATCTGCTCTGGAGAGGAGCGACTTGAGATTCTCAGGAAATGGTGCTTTTTTGGTGACAAAAAACCTCCCGAAGTCGGTTTTTAATTTTTATAACCGGTTTTGACGATATTGGCCAAAATGTGCTCCATTTAAATAACATTGGAAACGTGGTTTTTTGAAAATAGCGCGAAAATTTGGGGGGGTTACACTTTTCTAACATATACTAATCGACTCGAATATCAATTACCTTCAATCTCCATATGATAAATTGAGGGGCAATTCGTGTGCTCATACTTTTTAAAGCTGTTTTCTGAGCGGAATTTTTAGTTTTTAATTTTTAAAAATTCATCACGCCAAATAGAAACAACCGATTTGGACGTGCAAGGTCTCAAAAATTTTTTCAAAGGGTCTACTTTTTTGTGGTTTGTTTATTTTTGACTCACCTTTGCATAACTTAACCTAAAATTGCAAAAAACGACGAAAAACCCTAAAAAATAGCAGTTATGCCATTAAAATTTTTTTATGAACAGTAGATATAAATTTTTTGAAAAAACAGGAAAAAACTACATGCAAAATCACAATTTTTTAGAAAAAGATTTTCCTATTTTTTGTTAAAAATCACTGCTTTATCGACAACGCAAAGTAAAAAATCTTCCTTTTTCTAACTTTGGGCTTACGCAGCTAAAAATTTTTAAATGGGACCCCCCAATTTTTTTTTTCTAAAAGTTATACATTTTTCATGTACTTACACGTGAAAAAAGTTTTTTTTTGATTTGGGACATCCTAACCTCCAAAACTTTAATTTTCGTTAAAAATAAATGTATTTTTTCGAGTTTTACTCCAGCCAAAATACGGGTTTGGTTGTATTTTCACTGGCGAACACGAGATTTGCTCTGTTATATGTTTTTTGGGTCGCTGGAGATCAAAATCGGGGTCATTTCGTAAACAAAGTGGGGGCTTCACCCTTAAATTTGCAAAAACTACCCCCAAAAAGGGGTTTTTTAAACATATTTGCATTTTGAGCACTCAGATTTGCACCATACGAGTTTTTTGGGTCGCTGATCAAGAACTTCAACCTCTTTTTCATAAATAATCAATATTTCACCCTTAAAAGAGCTAAAACTACCCCTAAAATAGCTAAAACTACCTTTAAAAGGGGTGTTTTTCCTATTTTCGTACTTTTAGCATCCGGGATATGCCCATATAGGTTGTTTGGGTCGCTAATCAAGAATTTTGGCTTCTTTTTCATAAATAATCAAGATTTCACCCCTAAACTGGATAAAACTACCCTAAAAAATGGGACATTTATGCTTTTTTTGTACTTTGAGCGTCCCGGATATGCCCATATAGGTTTTTTGGGTCGCTAATCAAAAATTTCGACTCCTTTTTTGTGATTAAATATTGATAATTTATGAAAAAGAAGTCTAAATTCTTGATTTGTGACCCAAATAACCCATATGGGCATATCCTGGATGCTAAAATTACGAAAATAGCAAAAACACCGATTTAAGGGGTAGTTTTAGCTATTTTAAGGGTAAAATATTGATTATTTATGAAAAAGAAGTCGAACTTCTTAATCACTGACTCACAAAACCTGTATGGTACAAATCTGATCGCACAAAATGCAAATATGTTTAAAAAAACCCCTTTTTGGGGGTAGTTTTTGCAAATTTAAGGAAGAAGCCCCCACTTTGTTTACGAAATGATCCCGATTTTGGTCTCCAGCGACCCAAAAAACATATAACAGAGCAAATCTCGTGTTCGCCAGTGAAAATACAACCAAACCCGTATTTTGGCTGGAGTAAAACTCGAAAAAATACATTTATTTTTAACGAAAATTAAAGTTTTAGAGGTTAGGATGTCCCAAATCAAAAAAAAACTTTTTTCACGTGTAAGTACATGAAAAATGTATAACTTTTAGAAAAAAAAAATTGGGGGGTCCCATTTAAAAATTTTTAGCTGCGTAAGCCCAAAGTTAGAAAAAGGAAGATTTTTTACTTTGCGTTGTCGATAAAGCAGTGATTTTTAGCAAAAAATAGGAAAATCTTTTTCTAAAAAATTGTGATTTTGCATGTAGTTTTTTCCTGTTTTTTCAAAAAATTTATATCTACTGTTCATAAAATATTTTAATGGCATAACTGCTATTTTTTAGGGTTTTTCGTCGTTTTTTGCAATTTTAGGTTAAGTTATGCAAAGGTGAGTCAAAAATAAACAAACCACAAAAAAGTAGACCCTTTGAAAAAATTTTTGAGACCTTGCACGTCCAAATCGGTTGTTTCTATTTAGCGTGATGAATTTTTAAAAAGTAAAAACTAAAAATTCCGCTCAGAAAACAGCTTTAAAAAGTATGAGCTCACGAATTGCCCCTCAATTCATCATATGGAGATTGAAGGTAATTGATATTCGAGTCGATTAGTATATTTTAGAAAAGTGTAACCCCCCCAAATTTTCGCGCTATTTTCAAAAAACCACGTTTCCAATGTTATTTGAATGGAGCACATTTTGGCCAATATCGTCAAAACCGGTTATAAAAATTAAAAACCGACTTCGGGAGGTTTTTTGTCACCAAAAAAGCACCATTTCCTGAGAATCTCAAGTCGCTCCTCTCCAGAGCAGATTTCGACGAATGTTCACCCCCCCCCCCCCTTTAATAAAAGCCTGATTTCTGATTCTAAAAAGTTCGTTTGAGTTTAGTGACCCTCAGTAACTGTAAAACTTAAAAATTTTTTCACAATTTCAAGACTTTACATCATTTTAGATATTTGGTGATAATTACTGCAGTTCAATTATTTCAACTCTAGTGTCCCGAAAATCTAGTAAGAATATACTTCATGAAATCGCTCCCAATTTTTCCAAGTTTAGTTTCCCTTAAATCTAGTAAAAATATTCTGCTCCGTATGGGGGGTGAGCAATGAACGATATTTTTTGTTAGATATTATTTGTTTTTGGTCGGTAAATCTCGGTAATTACATTGTGTGTAATTAAAAAATTAAAAAATTTTAATAAATAAATAAGATTTGACTGAATGGTTGCCCAAATAAATAAAATTATATTTCAGATCCTGCATGTCAATTAATTAGAAGTAGTTATTAATAAAAAGCACTCCATAAAAGTAAGAAAGCGTTCTGCCAAATATGATAGCAATTAAAAAACATGGGCATAAACTCAAACTCGTGTTAAGTATGCAGTATTGCAATACAACGTCCATATATTAGTAAATCATACAATAATTGTTTTTTTTTTTACATAATACACTATATAACTTTTTTTCTAAGAATTCAAGTTTTAAAATAATATGCAAAAAAACGACTATATGTTTACATTTTTTTGATTCTTTGTTTTTTTTATGGTTCTCTTAAATAGTAAAAAATTATATTTTATTTTAATAATATATGTTCTTTAACATTTAAATGCATTTAAGTAAAAAAAAAAAAGGTACAAAAAATAACATATATATCATTACGATGATTTAAATAACTTGGTGTAAGAAATTTTTTGTTGCAATTAAATAATTACAAACAAATACATTATTATATTACTTTATTTTTTTGTTGCAACTTTAAATTACTTATGTGCATTGTTTAAGTTATTAAATTTACTGAATTTCATATAAATTATTTATAGTGTAATATAACTGTCACTTTACTGTGAAATAGAACAATATTAGCTTAAAGATTATAACAATAAATATATTTTATGCATATTTTATTTTTATGTATTTATACTGGATTATAATTATAGACTATAATTTTTTAATGTATAATAAATAATGATAAATAAAAATAATTATTTTATTATATCAGTACCTAACTAGTCAACAATTTTTTATTAGCTTATGAATTAGTAAAAATAATTGTTATATACATTTGATTATTTCAACTAGTTTTTTTTATTTTTGAGTAACCAACATAATTTACCTCGTTACTCGCCTCGTTATTTACGTGTTGTTTCGACTTAAATTTTTTTCAAAAAGCTTAATAAACAGTAACGATTATTTGACATAAATACTAAAATTAAACTAAGAATTTAAAATAGTTTAATATTTATTGAAAAAAACATAAATTAGACTTGATCAATAATAAAAATTTCTCGCAAGAAAAGTGAGTTTTCAAAAGTATATAAGCAATGTAGACATGCTACTATTTTATACTATCGTCTATAACTCATAAATAAGATTATTAACAATCATGAATAAAGTACATTTTGACATAACAGTCTTATACATTTACCTTTTTTATTTCGTGGTAACTGTCATCATCTATGATCTTGATAAAAGTTCGAAATAATAATGAAAACACTTAAGATTCTGACTGTAAAAATTTTTGTTTTTTATTTGATATAAATTACTTGTTTTCTTAACATCGAGAAGCGATTTTAAAGAAAATTAGATTTCATTTTGAATTTTCCTTTGAGATTAAAGTTTGATCCTTATCTTATAATGAAATCATTGAGTTGTGCTTACTCGCATTCTGAAACGTGTCAATGAAATAAGCTCTAACTTGGGATTATACGAAAGCTTGTATCCACCACCTGTCGGCATTGTCGAACGTCGATAAATTTTTTAATCTTCCGTCTTCAGGTCGGACGATGACGCAAAAAAAAGGGAAAAAAATGACCAAAAAATGAAAAAGTGTCTTGATGAAAAAGAATTAATGATTTTTTTTAACAAAAATTAAATGAAAACCGCAACAAATATTAATAGAGTGCCCAAATCAAATTTAACATTAATTAAAAATTTATTGAAACCCGCATATTAATAATAAACATGTTGTGTTTACTATGAGGTTTACTATTTAGTAGAATTGAAATTTAAGTCCAAAGCAAGACTATTTTTTAAAAAATTATTAATAAACTATTTAACTGATTTTTCGCATTTTTAAATGCACGGCATTTTTCGTACAATTTTTAAGAAAAACCTTATTTTTGTGATCAATTTTTACAAGGTTTATATGACATATAATGGATGCATGTGTACCAAAAATATATCAAAAAGATTAAAAATATTAAAATAATTTTTCTGGACAGTAACTCTGGCCGCTGCGTGACCGAGGAAATCAAAATTTCACGCTAGGTACTGCCACTGTTAGATTACAAAATAAAAGTACTAAATAATAAAGAGCAATACGAGCGAAAGAAATTCGAAAAAGGCTATCCATACCTTGCGAGAGAGTACGAAAGTCATAGGGATCATGATACTTAAGTTAAGAAAACCCAGGGTCATGCGTGAGCTGGTATTCTCCTCTAGCTAAAAAAAGGCTTGAGGTCACGACTAGTTCATACACACAGGCACCTGGAGGTAAAGCATTATTTATTTGTAAAACAATATTAAAAACTTGTAAAGGGTTAGTTCCGCAAGATGTTTTACTTTACAGAAAAAATCGATGGCCCTGAAAAGGGCCGATTGACATCCTCCTTTGCCAACTCGTCAATTCTTTTTTCTCTTTTCTTAAAAAATTATTATGCCGGTTCAGTAGTATGAAAACGGCCGTCATTCTTTTCTCTCTTTTTCTCTCTCATTGCTTTTTTTTTCTATTGGTTCTCCAACGCGCTTTGTTTAGCCCGCCGAAGTCTTTATATATAGGGTTAAAGTAAATTCGCATAATTCTGTGAGAGGCTTTGCTTTGAACCACATCGCATCGAGTCGCTTGCTGCCGTTGGTGTTACTATTCCTGCTATCAGTTTTCGCTTTGCCGTTGCTTATTTCGAGGAAGGCTGTTGTGTTCTGAAGGTTCTTGTGTACACGAAAGAGATATTGAAGGTATTTGGTTTCTTGGTGGGCTTGGCCAAGCTCGGTCTCTGGTCTCTGGTTTTGTAGCCTTGTGGCTGTACCAACGACGTTTAGGGTGCGTCTTCGCAGCCGTGTGGCTCAGGTCAGCTGCTTGAAGGCAGTCGTGATCAGGATATTCTTCAGGAATAACCAGGTATCTTAAGTTATTTTGCAAGGGAATGTGAATTGCATGTAAGTGAGTCATTTTATTTTAATAGGTGAGAATATTTGGTAAGAACTTACAAAGCAAAGCCATCGGCCCTTTTCAGGGTCACAAAAATAACGTACTATTCATACAAAGTTCTTGCTCCAGAGTATTTAAATTAACAGCCACATAAAAATTTTATACGGCCTTTGTCCATAAAAAAAGGATGCCCCAAATCGCAATTAACCATCCTCGACTTCGCCTTGGAAGGTAATTTACGTGTAATTTGGGCCATTCTTTACTTTTCTGAACACGAACCGTAAATATACTATTTCTAATTTTTTACAGATTAATAATCACTCAATATTGTGTACCTGATGCGGACAAAACATAGACTGCTATTCAATAAATCTTTGTGATTCCAGTACCAGATGTCCCAAAATTATGGTTTTGCTCCAAATGTTAGATACTGGTCAAATTCTGATGATTTTTTTTAGCGAAAGGAAAGAGAGAAAGAGAAGGTTTCAATACTTCAGTAAATTCTAAAGAGAATATCCATTATTTGTAAGTTATCGCTCTAATTCTGATTTGATAGACTCAAGTTTACCTGATGAGTATCAAAACTCATCAATAAGCTGAGTAGAGTTCTTGGGTTAAATTGAAGAAAATATATACTATTCGTAGGTGGTTTAAGGCTGATGTTACCTAATAAGTAAACTGAAGATCTCTAATATATTCGCCATTCATTGGTAGTAGAATTTTGTTGCTTTGGCAACACTTTAAATAACTTTAATAATATTATTCTGCAACAAGAAATTCTGAAGACTTAGATTAATTCCAAAATGAAATAAAATTTACAATGGAGATGTAAATTTTTGGTGACGAAAATAGGAAAACTCTTAGTAACACTTAAAAACTTAATAAATCTCGCTTTTGAACTTTACGTAAAGTTTTCAGTTGGTCGGGAGTTGTTCTCGTTGTATATAAAATAAAGAAAGTTATAACGCGATGACTATTAAAAAGAAGTATAAAATATAATATACCTATCAAATAATTTATTAATTATTTGTTTATACTCTGTACATATACTCAAGAATAAATGTTTATTTTTGTTAGCAACTTCTTTTTAAAATTTATTATCTATATTTTTCTGACCATTAAAAAATTTTAATTAACTAAATTATAGATAAATAATATTTTATAACTTTTTCTAGCTAAAAATATTGATACTAAAATATTAATATTAAAAAATAAATTGCTAATTTCTCAATATTTTAAAAGCTCGTGGAAATTAGTCAGTTCATCAACTCATTCATTTATTTATAACTTATTATACCTAGATTATAATTAAATGTTATGTCGTGTGTGATTCTTTTTTTTTTGCAATTGGTCATTATAAGAATATATTTTTTTCTAATGGTAAAAATTATCTTCATTAATAATTAAATAACATTAAACAGGTAACATTTAACTTTTTTTTTTTTTTTTAATGACTGCATTATTTTTATAGCTCATAATAATTTTTTTTTTTTAATACTGTAATAATATAACTACTGTAATGTTTTGTTTTTAATGATAAATTAAATGTGATCATTTTTTTTAGAAAATGATAATTTCACAAAATATTAAATGAAAAGATTTTTATATGAACTTGATTTTCAATTCTTAAAAATTATATATTGTTAGTTAGACATTCTTTAAGTCTAACAAATTTTAATTATTCTGTTGGGCTAAATAAAAAATAAAACATAATTGTATCAATATTTGGAAGTTTAATATTTTTAGTTTTTCATCCATTATTTTTAATCCTAATAACTATTATACGTAAGTACTACTTAGCCAGACTTACAATAACTGTAACAAAATTACACCATTGAATTTATACCATTAACAAGTGTCAGATTTATTATGCTGGGACTCCAAATTGGGAAGCAGACGTATTGTGCATTTTTTTTTTTTTATTATTATTTAAAACTATTTATCAAGTTGAATATAAATGGTATCTTATGAAAGTTAGCAAAATCAATTTATTTTATTCTCGAAAGTAAAATGAAAAATTACATCTATATAAACTCACGCTACACATGTTTATAACTATACAATGTTACTAAATGTATTTTAAAATAATAAAAGATAAAAGCATTAATATTAAATGCATATAGAGCTTATAATTATAGGTTAGAAAACTTAATATAATAAACTTAATATATCTAAAATAGGTATGTAAAATAATTATGTATTTGTAACAAAAAACATTATCAATAAAGAGTAAGTGTTTGAAATTGTTGAATAGGATTTTTATCGTTTCATTATAGATGCTTATTTCAAATTATCGCTATAGAAGTTTAGTTCAAATTGGACACTGACGTATCAACGAGTGTATCAAAATGAAAATTAATTCAAAAAATATAAAATATATATGTCGTAGCCCCATAGGATAATCGGTTTTATAGGCTATAAGCCGGCCCATAGAGTAAAAATTCTCGAGCAAAATGCTCGAAATTAAAAAATTAGATAATAATCTTGACAAAATTGGTGTATGTATTTACAACCAATTTCAAACAAAATAAAGATAATCTAAAAATATTTACAATATTATTATATTTTGTCAAATATAAAATTATAAAAATTTATTATTATTCATTGATAGAAATTATTATTTCAAACAAATTAAATAATGTAAATAAAACTATAAAATAAATATAAATAATTCAGGATATAATATTGGCAAATTTATATTATTTAAAATTAAGAGTCTCGAAACTTTGATATTTGTCTATGAAGCTGACCTCTTTCAGCTTTATACGCTAAAAGCCGGCCTATAGGCTATAAAAGTGGAGCGCGCAGTTTCATAACGAAATAGATTTGCTCGAGCATTTTTACTCTATGGGCCGGCCTATAGCCTATAAAACCGATTATCGTATGGGGCTACGACATATACATGTTAGAACCGCCTACAGGTTAGGCAATGTAAGAAAACTTATTTACTATTGCTGGACTTAAATATCCCATGTATTACTTTTTATTTTCAATGAAGACTTTTTGGAATGAAAAATCTTTACACAGTTTTGCGAACACAATCATAGTCCAAGGAGTAGTGCTCATGCCTTGTAATCGCAGGGTTCTGGGTTCAACTCCCTAGTTTGGTCCAGCATAGAATTTAATTTCAAAAATATTAAGCACCATGAAGAATAAATTATCCTCCCACCTTGAGAGGGAGGATAAAGGGGGAAGGGAGAGTCGGAAAATATCTTAGAATAAGATTAATAGTTGTTTAATAGTTGTTTCTCTCACCTAAATTTCAATTGAAATTCTCTTTAGGTTTTTCTTCAAGTAACGTTTTTTCCTGAAATATCATGTTCTGTATTTCAAGTCATGCGTTAAATGTTTTCCATAATTTCTTTGACGTTCCCTATTACAAAATGAATAGCAAGGGTTCGATCATAACTAATAATAACTTTCTATTAAATTTTAATGTATTATCTAATCAAATAGAAAATTATTCTTAAAAATTTTAGCTTAATTAGAATTTGTAAATCCTTTATTGAAAAAATATAAAGTTTTTGACCACTTGGTCAGTAATTTACGTCTTTTAAATTTTATCTTGCTTCACTGGAAAAAATTCGGATCTATAGCTCTGAAAGGAAAATTTGGCCTTTATTTGAAATTTGAAAGTTGGAATCACTGAAATCAAATTGTGATACTATTTTCATTATCAGAGCCCGAAAAACATTCATACACCGGATTTTATGATCATTGGTTACCGAAATTTCATTTTCTCTTTATGCAGTCCTGCTCCACCTGATAACTATGATATTTGGCAGCACCAACAAATTAAAATGATTACCTATATTGATGTAGCAACCCCTACCTGGCAATTTTTAACTATGAAAAAAATTCAAAATTTCTTCTACGTCATAAATTAACAAAGTAAAAATCAGGTTCATATACTTATACAATGACGAAAAATATATTTTTATCTATAAAAATTGAAAAAACAATAAAAAAGTATAAATACACATATAAATTACTAATAATTTTTTTTTCTTTAAATCAGCATTATACTATTAACATGAAATTACAAAAGTATAATATTTCAAATGATTATATTACATTTTTATAGTTTAAAAGAAAATAAATAAATAAATAAACGCACAATATTTTATAATAAAAAAAAAAGATGAAGTAAAAGTGTTTTATAAATTTATGTATGTTACTATGTTTTTATATAAACATCTTACAACCTTTTCTCACGGCAAGACGAGACTGTCTATAATATTGCATGTCTTTAAAGATAAATCCTTATCTTCGTTACATTACAACCAAGTAGGCGCAACTAGTTTTAATCAAGAATCATTAGAGTAATAGTGACAGTTTACCATGTTGCAAATGATATGATTACGTCAGGTTTTTTTTCGTTGATTAAACTATATCCACTTTAAGTTGTATATTAATTAAAATTAGTTTAAATATCATAATTTGTCATATATGGGTGATTCCAGTTGATTTAAATAAGAAAAATGACTTTTTGTAAAAAGAACTTATTAAAGTTTTCTTTTTTTGGTTTAGATTATTTCTTACAAGACAAATTTTTTAAAAAATACAATTTTGTTAAGTCGAAATAAACTAAAAATTACCAACAGTTTTTCTAGATTAGGTTCTCACGCTAAATTTTCAAAAATTAGTCGTTCAGGTAATATTTTGTATTGTTTAATGCATAGCATTTTAAAAATATTTTTGCTATATAATTATTTTTTATAAATAGAACATGTAGAAAAAATGGAAGATATGTTGATAATTTGGATACAGGACATGATACAGAAAAAATTTCTATTATATGGACTTGCCATTTGAAATCAAGCTCTTAATTTCTACAAATATTTTTAAAAAAATTCTGCCAGTAATTCCAAAGATACTTTTCAAGTCAAGGATGGTTTGTAAAATTTAATTTAAAAATAAAATCTAAGTAATTGTGAATCTTTGAAAGTTAATTTTACCAATATCAATGAAGTGAACCGTATATAGTGAAACGTTTTAAAACTAATTACGCAAAAATTTTTTAAACAACATCCTTATAATGTTAAGAATTCATTTCTTTTGCGAGAAAATATTTTCATTTTTACTTATTTTAATTACACTGTAAAAAGTAACTTCCTTATATTAACAAAAAAATTAGAAAATTTTCGAAAAATTAGTAAATTTTCAAAGAAATATTCGAAAAAAATCATAAATTTACTAAATTTAGTATAATTTATAATAATTATATTAACAAAAAATTCGAGTACTCTCGATTTTTTTTTACAAATTCACAAGAAAAGTTGATAATTTACAATTTTTTTTCGAAAACTTACAAAAAATACTTCTTAATTTACAAAAAATTGTGTGAATTTATAATTTTTTTCGTAAATTTACAAAAAAAAAATCGAGAATTCTCGAATTTTTCGATAGTATACTAATTTTAGTAAATTTACGATTTTTATCAAATATATACAAATTTTTTTGAAAATTTACTTAATTTTCGAAAACATTCTATTTTTTTTTGTTAAGGAAGGTCTAAGGAAGCTACTTTTAACAGTGTAGGTATTATTACAGTTTTTTCAGAATTTACTTTTTTGTAGGTTTCTTAAGAATTTTTCTACCTAATAGCTGTGCTTAATTAATTTAATAATAATTTTAGTTAAGGCACCTTGGTATTATACTCGGCGCACTCAGTTTTATTGAAAATTTTTTGAAGCTAAACTATGATGGGTTATCCAAAAAAATTTTTTTTGAATTTCAAACTTTTAGTTCCCTCGACAACCAGACCCTTAAAGTTCATAATTTTTTTTTTTTTAGATTTAGCCAAACCTGAGATATCAATATAATCAATTTGGCTGAAACGCAAAACGCAAACCAAGTTCAGTTGTACCGTATATGAGCAATTATTTTAAAATTGATACTTAATTCGAGCCTGGAATCGTAAATTTTTTTTTTGAGGGCACATCGATATGACCCGTGTTTTCAGATAGTTTGAACCTTCAGAAAACCGAAAAAAATCGTGAACAAGAAATCGGCGATAGGTGCCAAAAAGATTTTTTCACTTTTATGTCAAAAAACGTGTTTTTCGTATCTGAGCTACCCTAAATTTTTAAAATAACTTTTTAGGTAAAAAAACTTTTGTAAAATAGATAAGAAAATCTGATTGCCAGGGAAAAACCACTCCAGGAGAAAAAAAAACTTATCTTTTTCGGATGAAATTTAGCCAAGTTATCGTCAATTTAAGATTTTGCTCAAATTCGTCTTAAAAAAGATTGAAATTTTATTGAAAAAAGCCTGTTTCTGAACTTTAAACATGCATTACTCGCTTGATTTTCATCGTAAAATAATAATTTTTTTTTTAAAAATCGATTAATTTTTTCCTGGCAATTCAATTCTTTAAGAAAAAAAATCATTTTTATTGACCAAATTTCAATTTTTAGGTCAAAAGCCTTTGAAAACTGTAAGTAGCAAGATTTACTTAACACAGTTTTTGATCTAAAAATTAAAATTTTGTCAATAAAAATAATTTTTTTCTTAGAGAAATGAATTGCCAGGAAAAAATTAATCGATTTTAAAAAAAAAATTATTATTTTACGATGAAAATCAAGCGAGTAATGCATGTTTAAAGTTCAGAAACAGGCTTTTTTCAATAAAATTTCAATCTTTTTTAAGACGAATTTGAGCAAAATCTTAAATTGACGATAACTTGGCTAAATTTCATCCGAAAAAGATAAGTTTTTTTTTCTCCTGGAGTGGTTTTTCCCTGGCAATCAGATTTTCTTATCTATTTTACAAAAGTTTTTTTACCTAAAATGTTATTCTAAAAATTTAGGGTAGCTCAGATACGAAAAACACGTTTTTTGACATAAAAGTGAAAAAATATTTTTGGCACCTATCGCCGATTTCTTGTTCACGATTTTTTTCGGTTTTCTGAAGGTTCAAACTATCTGAAAACACGGGTCATATCGATGTGCCCTCAAAAAAAAAATTTACGATTCCAGGCTCGAATTAAGTATCAATTTTAAAATAATTGCTCATATACTTACTTATAAGGTAAAAAATTAATTAAAAAAATTTTTTTGATTACCTATAGTTTAGCTTAAAAAAAATTAGCGCACCGAGTAGCAAGGTGCCTTACTTTATGGAATTAAAAGTATTAAAATTTTATTTATAAAAACATTAACATTTATAAAACATATTATTTTCATATTTTTTTTTAAATATCATTTTAGAATTATAAATAAAATTATTTTTTTTGTAAAAAAAAATATTCAAAGCACAAAATATACCTAATATTTAATTTTATTATCTTGATAACTGTTAATGGTTTAAAAAATATACTGTACATAAAATTAATAAATCGTGATATCTTCAGTAGAATAGTAAATAAATTTTTTTTAAAGCTTTTTTGAAACTTTTTTAATGCAAATATTAAAGACCATTAATTTATTATAAACATAAATATACTGCAAGTCTTAACCATTTTTAAAATTTATTTAGGTTTTACTTTTCTTTTAATAATTAATACTAATACTTTTAACATAAGTACACTTGGAGAATTTATAAAAAAAAAAATAAGTAACCATAAAATGACGACTTCATATTTTCGCCAAGTAAAACTTTATCTTTACATATACATAAGACTTAAGTGGATTCGTGAGTTTGCATATGCTTTACATGCGTTCTATAAAAAAAATATACAAACCCTCAGATATAGCCAAAAAATTCTTAAATTACGATATTTGCAAAAGAAAACGTTTTCACAAAACTTTTTTAAACTTTCAAAAGTACCAAAATACTGTCTCTAGCATATCAATGACTCCTATGTATATAGATGAAAATATATAAGTAATATCAGTATTTTTTTTCAAATGTAACCTTTAACGAAAAGTATAGCTGATGGCACCTGAGCCATCCTTTTTTTCCGACCCTTGATATTCGAAAATCACCCAAAAACGTAGGTCTTTAAGTAGGTCGTGTGTATGATAATGTTACCATTATCGAAAAGCCTTTTAAACTATGCATCTATAAAGGGATACTCAGATTTCCATGGGACACCTGAGTCTTTGTTGAAGACTTAATTAATTAAGGGGCTTATACTTGTGTAAAGGGTTAAATCTTATAGTATAAAACATTGAACAGCTGTGCCTGAGAATGATGAGCCGTTGTTAGTTGAATAAAAAGTCTTTTTATATATAAGGCAAGAGTCGTTAAAATCTGAAATACTTACTTTTAGTTTGAAAGGGTTAGGGTATATTCGTTTAAAAAAGGTAATCAGCAGTTTAACGCTTAAATAACGACTAATTATATAAGAAAATTTTATAAAGTAAATTTTTACATGGTATAAAACAAGATAATAGAAAATAAAATGTTCTTTTGCTTTTTTAATGAAATATTTTTTTTTCTTAAAAAATTTTTACGTTTTTTATATTAGGCAAGGAAAATAATTAATTTGTACTTGATTTAAACTGTATTTTAATCTCTATTCCTTTTTACTTAATTTTTGTAATAATAATAATTGAAATATACAGTAGGAGATCACTAACCCAGCTTAATGGGGCAATGGCATGGCTGGATTATTAAATAACCGAATTGTGCGGTTTACTAATGAAATGCAGAATTAACATACTTTTCGGCTGATGGTACGAAATTTTCTTGAAAATTTAGAAATGAAAAATTAGAAATGTTTTTTTGATAGTAATAAAATACAAATTGTTTTATTATGAAGAGCAAATCATAGTCCAAGGAGTGGCACATTTGCCTCGTAATCATGGGGCTCCGGGTCAAATTCCCTATTTTGGCCCAATTTTTTTTTTCACAAAATATCAGTTACATTGCCACGACCAGGTTAGGAAATTATTTCCAGCAGAGAATTCAATTTCAAAAAATTAAAAAATATGGAGAAAATTAGGTCCGCGTTATGGGGGATGAGGTGTCTAATATTGATAGTCGTACTCGTATCTAAATTTTTTTTTTAAATTTATTTTTTATTATTTCAATTAAAATTCTCTTCATGTTTTTCCCTGAATGTCCATGTTAACTATCACTAGTCGTGTAATTTTCAACATCCATCAAGACAGTTCGCCGTATCAATCGAAGGGGGGACTCTGGACGCTGGACCTCCGTTTCCCGTTCCTCTCGGGAAAATACGAGTGAGAGGTTCTTTTTATTCTAAAAAAAAATTAAATGATTTTAATATAAGAATTATCTTCATTTTCCTTAACAATTTAAATTTAGCATTTAAAAAAACTGAATATTTTTATGCACGATCCTGTAACAGAATATAATGATTGATCAATCAATTTCAAATAAAATAAAGTGTGAGCCAGCTAAATCACTTTATGAAGAATTAAAATTGCGATTATATAAATATGAATTTAAAAAAAAATCCAAGGTTTACAATGCAAAAATATATTGCTCAAATCTTTTGTATCATTAAAAAATCATTTTTTTTTTTGTATAGATGATTAAATCATGAAATTTTATGATGATTAGCATAGATTTTTAAAATTTCATTAAATTTTCGTCCAATTAGTAGCAAGAAAAAGTTTTGATTGACTTGATTGAAAATTAAATCAATATGTTTTTACAGTCTATTTCTCGCTTATAAATTTTATGTTCTATTCAACATTTTTTCTTAAATAAATTAAAAAAAAAATGGATACCTTTTCGATTTAAAAGCGCTAGATTCAGAAATATGGACAACTGAAAAATCATTTTTTTAACATTTTATTTTTCTAAATAATTTTTTATGACACAATTAAAATTTTAATCTTTTAGTTAAAAATTTAGCTGTTGTGACATAAAGCCTTTTAAAAATATATTCAACAATTTCATTCGGAACCCGAATTTTCGGCCGGATTTTCATTTTCTTACATGACTTGACAGGAAATTTGAAATATGATGTTGAAACATTTTATGAAAAAACTAATTGGGTATTATAATTACTAACTTCCGGAACTTTTGTTTAATAACCGATGATAAATTTAACAAGAAAACTATAAAAGTTAATTAATTACACTCGTAGGTAATTGCTTTTATTATTTTACGTAAAAATAAGGAAAATTTTATAAATATACTTTGTTGTAGGTAATATTTTTTTTATCATCAAATTACATTTGATTTATTACACGTTTTATTTTAAAAATATACTTGAGTTAAATTTACTGTTTAAAGTAACTTGTTGAAAGTAAATTATTTTAAATAATTTTAAATAATATATTTTCAGACTTTCTAGTAAATTTTCAGAGTTAAAAGTAATCTATTGGCCTTTTAGATAACGTAAGTAATTACAATAAAACGATTCTTCTGCCACATCTTTTCTGTAACAGGTAAAAAAATTCTAATATTTAATAATTTCGAGTACTTCCATAACAAAATCGTCACAAAATTTAGATTCCGATTCTTGTAGAACGCTAATTTTTTTATTTCTCAAGAATCTGAAAACTCCTTATGGAACTCATTATGGATTTGCAAATTGAGTTGCACGGAGAAAAAATTACTGAAAAATGGCACAAATGCTTTAATATTAAGCTAAAATTACCCTTTAAAACGTAATATTCAGCTTATGAATTTAAAATTAAGTATGCAACTGCATTGAAACTCCGTGCATATTATTTTGCAAGTTAGCTGAGGTTTTCCAATAGTATTCGTATTAGAAAATAAAATTTTGAACTTACTTATTTTAACATTTGACATGTTCATAGAGAGGGGTAATTGAAAAAAGCTCCAAATATATTGGAGAGTAGGGGGGGGGGTGAAATAGACTTAGATTGATTTCAATTTAGGGGCTTAAAACATTTAGGGAATGTAAGTTAAAACTGTTACAAGTCAACATGTCCCATGCTCATTGATTGTGTTAAGGTGTCTTGAAGGTTAAAGAAATAAAAAGTTTTTTTTTATAGATTTCTAAATCATCTAGATTGCCGTATACATTGCCGTAAACGTTTGTAAATTTTTGAATTTCAGGTTATTTACATCATTTTTATTTAATTATTTAATATTAAACCCTGTAAAATGAGGAAAATAAACTGAAAATTTAACCTTATCATTGCCTACTAACTTTAATTTAAAGTTTCATAATCTTTATATTTTTTGAAAGCTTCAAAGTATTGCTTTCATAAAATCAATTTAAAGCTCCAATTTTTATTTTTTAATTTAAAAAAAGTTAATGTATATATTTTAATAATTTTCCTATTTCATTAAGGTCTGTCATCATTTCCTTTAATCTTCGAGAGACCTTAACACGCAAACCAATTATAAATTTTTTTTCAAAAATATATAACGTAATTATATATATAAATATCTAATGTAGGTTATTTTTAATTTACTTTTTATCAAATTAAACAAGTATATTATAAATCATTTAATGACAATAAATTTAAATTTACATTGTTAAATAAATTACACAGAAAAAAGTAATGAGGAAATATTTTACAGTGTTCAATTAAGAAAATGCTGTCTATAGATGCAAATAATGTAATGAAAAAGGTAACTTGATAATTGTAACGTAAAACGTAAATATTTCTTAAGCAATTTAGCACAAACTCTGTTGGTCCTGATGGAATATCCCTTAAAGTTCCGATCCGGCTCTTTCTAAAGTTTTCCTATCTCTTTTTAACAAGCCCATAATATTAAATAAAATAGCTTCAGCTTCGAAGCATCTATACCTGCAGACTATAGACCCATTTTTCTTTTATGTATTATATCAAAAATATTGGAAAATTCCTTGACTTTTTTCAGTCTGGATTTTTAAAAAATCACACTACCAACTTCCTGCTTACAAACTTAACTGATAATATTTGTAAAGGCATTCATCTAGATTGTATTGCGATACTTCTTTTGTTAGATTTATCTAAATCTTTTGACAAGGCTTCTCATGCTATTCTTCTGGATAAACTCTCTGCCGTTGGTTTTTCTCTTAAAGTTGTAGGGTGGTTTCTACGAAACTGTAACCAGTCAGTTATTTCAGATAATGAATCCTCCGCAACAGTCAACATAATCAGTGGGGTCCCTCAAGAGTCGGCTCTGGGACCTTTACTTTTTTTCATCTTCATAAATGATCTTGGCCAAGAAATTACTTATTCCAATCTTCTTATGTTTGTTGACGATCATTAAATTTACCTTCAAGTGCCCTATAAAGACTTTTAAATCTAGGAGTGTCCCTCCTTCAAAATGATCTAGATGAAATAGAAAATTGGCGTTCTGCTAACAACTTTAAAATTTATATACATAAGTTAAATTTTAGGATCTTCGGCCAAAAATCCTCAAGTTTTTTTGATATAAATACATCTTTTTATTTTGTTGGTACCAGATACCAGCTTTCAAAAACATTCAAAAACCTTAGTCTCTTCATTGATCAGGATATAAAATAGAGATCTGATACAACAATGTTAACAATGTTTCAATAATTCCTCCTTGGTTTTTATTATCTCATTATGGAACTCCCTCCCTGAAGAAATCCGTCTGTCAAGCTTAGTGTAAGTTTTTAAATCTAGTCTTCATCAACATCTTTTAGAGATTGATAAACGTGGAAGCAAATCTCCATTAAATTCAAACTAATTTTTTCATTATTTTTACCTCTACTTTACCCTCTACTTTCCTCACTTTCAATAAATTCCTATCATATTCAAATTTAAATTATTGTGTAGTAACTTAAAAACTTTTTTCATTAATGAACTACAAAACTTTTTTACAAATGTGTTCGATAATCTTATTAATAAAAAAAAAAATATATATGCATACAAAGATTTAATAATTGTAAAATCATTATAATTGTGAAGTAATTAATTAAAAGATAATAATAATTCCATTATTAAAATGTCATAAATTATTTCTCTAAAAAAAATACTAATATACTACAATTTTTGAATTATTTAAAAAAAATATTAAAACTATCTAGAATATCGCAAATAAAAAATGATTTCAATTTTAGGATGATACACATAGTTTTACAATAGAAAATAATATTATCAAAGGAGAAGCGAAACCATTCCCAAAAACAACACTTAATTTTGGTCATTTTATTTTGGATAAATTGCAAGGAAATCCTAATCACATATTTCAGGTTTTGTATTAGTTATGACTCAGCGTTAATCTTACTTTAGTACTCACAGATTTATTAAAATTCGTTGAGTCTCTCATTATACTAAATTGGTTAAATTAAGACGTGCCCAATCTAAAGTTTTATAAATATAAATTTTAATTTATTATTTTGAAAATGCACACAATTTTTCAGATCGATGCAGAAACTGGCGAATCTACAACATTTGAAGAAATAATGGATCTTTCTATAAGATGTGCGATTTGGTTAAATAAGCAAAATATTACCATTGGCGATGTAGTCGCTGTAAGCTCCGCAGATTCTCTGGATTTTCAGATTCCTATGTTGGCAACTTTTTATGTTGGCGCAATCCACAATCCCTGGGATATCTATAAACTAAGTATTATTTTTATAAATTAATTCATATCTCAGATTCTTTTATGATATTTTAATGACATAAAAGTATTATACAAAGCCTTAACTTTTATAGTTTCATAAATCTGATAATATCAAATTAATCCACGGAACTGTCAAACATTCCAATTAATAACCATCCCGCAATTAATGTACAATACCATTTTAGTCTTATAAAAGACGAATGATTATTACTATGGAAAACTTTGGTCATTAATTGGTACAGTCACCCTATATAAATTTTTGATTGTAATTTTATTTCTTCAGAATTTTTAAATACAAAATTCTATTAATATAATTTAGGGGTATTATTTCGAAGTTTGGCTTAAATTAATTAACTTCCTGGAATAGTTTTTACATTATATGTTAATTTTTATTGTTTTTTAATTATATTAGGAAAAGTTTTTCAAATTTAGGCTCACAAGCAAAATTTTGTAAAATAAATAGAGGAGCCCTGGTAGCTCTTTTTATTTTTAATACATCTTCTTTGTTTACAAGAGTAACAAGTTTGTTCAAAATTATTGTTAAAAAATAATTAATGTTATTAAAAATATCTGTATCTTTTGTTAAGAAATAATCTTTTTATTTAATTAATAGAAAAATTTTATAACGCTTAACGCTAATATTTTTAGAAAATATTCTTTTTTATGTTTTATTTTATAAATAAAATTTAGTGCAAAGCCTAGGAAATGTGATCATGATTTAATAGAATAAAGATTTGGGTACCTTGGCAGAAAATTTGAAATAAAAATCAAAATTCTAACAAATTTAAAATAAGTTGAAATAAAAGAAAATCTTTTGAAAAAATTTATAAAAATAGATTTTTACGGACCGGTATGATGAGCCAAAAAAAAATTATTAAAAATAATGAAAATTTTTTTTAAAATTTTCTTTACTTTTTAAGTTATTTGCAATCCTTGAAATAGGAAAAAAATTCTGCTTGTCGTAAGCGAAATGACGCTCAGTACAAGCAGATATTTGTACTTGAAGCAAGTAAATTTTTTTTCAGTGTATATTCATATTGAAATTTTTTTCTAGTATCAGCCCGTAGAACGATGAAACTCGTAGAACCCAAAATCATGTTTTCTGCAGAAGAACATATTGAAATATTAAACGAAGCTGCTGAGATAGAAGGAATAAAAGTTAAATTTGTTTGTTTTACAAAGCATATTAAATACGAATCATTAAAAGACATTTTAAACAGCGTCTCAGACGATGAAGTCAAAAGCTTCAAGCCTAAAAAACTTAATGATATAAAAGATCCAGGATTATTAACCTTCTCTTCAGGCACATCTGGTTTGCCAAAAGCAGTGTTACTTCCTTACGAAGGCTTGGAAAAAAATTTTTTGGCAACTTATTACATTCCCATATTTAAAAATAGTATTATATTATATTATTTGTATCCTTCAACGTCGGCAAGTAAGTTAAACGTCTTATTTTTTATTTAAATTAGTGATTTATTAAAAAAATAATCTAAAATAATCGATTAAAACTTTATCGTTTACCTTCAATAAGGTACTAGGTTAATTTTAAAAGCCTTAGTAGAAGAATCAGTAAGAATTATTCACAAACAGTTTGACGTGGAGGAGACAACAAAATTAATTGAAAAATATAAGGTTTAAAAACAATTTTTATTTATATAGTTCAAAACCGTTGAATATTTTTTAATTTTAGCTTTTACACGTAATCAAAATAATTTAATATTCATTTTGAAAGTTTTCATCATTTTAGAAAATTAAACATATTTAAACGATCTATACAAAAATATTCGTGATTACATGTGATCTCACATCGTATTTTCCTTGAACTTATTAAGGAAACCAGCCAATGTATAAAAGATTGTTTAAATTAAATATTTTTACTTTAATTTTATTTGCACTTGTTTAACTGATGATAAAAACACGTAACTCATAAATATTTCTTCATAGATACTGATTTTATTATAGTTTTAATAAACGTGATTGAATTTTAATTTAAAAATATAAACATAACCCAAATAATTTGTTTTTTTTTCGTATATAAAGATATTAAAAATAAGAGTATCAAAGTTTATTGTCGATAGTGCTAACAATATTTTTTGCCTTCTTATACTTAGAAAGAGTTCAGGAAATTCTGGAGAAATTTTGGAGGGCAAAAATGATTTTTTTTTTCCAAGTGCTAGAATTAAGTAAAATATCGAATACAAAAATTTTTTATCATTTAAAAGGACCGGTGCAATCGTATTCAATTATTCATAAAAAGTATATGCTTACTAGGCTTTTTTTGCAAGATAATAAAAAATTCAAAAATTTTTGTTTTGTAAAAATTAAAAAATATAGAATCGCCGTGCAAACCTTTCCTAAAAAATCTTTATCTTGTAATAACGTTGTAGGTGAATTGGATGTATATGAGCAACCGAAAAATTGCTGCTTTTGCTTATTCAGAAATACTAAACAAGAGTCGGCATTTATTTAATTCATTGAACTTTGTTTTAACTGGGGGTGAAACAGTATATCGTAAGACATTTTCAGAATTTAAAAAAAGTCTACTGAATACTGCTATTTTTAATGAAATGGGTAAAATTATTAAATAATTATTTATTTTAAAAAAATATACATAATCATATATATGCATTAGAATGGACCTAAAATAGAAGTTTTAAGGAAAATTTTGCTCCCCGGGTTTTTTCGTGAACTTTTGGTCATAAAAAGCCCCCAGCTCCAAGGATTTTGATTTTACTTTTCAAAAAGGCGTGCCTGTAAGCGCGTCAATTTTCCGATTTAAATAACACGGAAATTTTGGCTTTTTAGCTTTTTAATTTTTTACAAAGCTTGCAAAATGTTTTGAAATGTTTCTAATCCATGAAAAGTACTATTTAAATATATAAAAAACGATACACAACCTCAAGTAGCAAAAAAAAATATTTTTAAAGCGATTTTACCGGTAATGAACGTAAAAAAAATCCCCATTAAAATAGTATGGCTTCATATAATTTAAATGGAGCATTTTTTTACGTTTCATATCGGTAAATCCTTTTAAAAATATTTTTATTGGCTACTTGGGGATGGGTATCGTTTTTTATATATTTAAATAGTACTTTTCATCGATTAGCAACATTTCAAAACATTTTGCAAGCTTTGTAAAAAATTAAAAAGCTGAAAAGCCAAAATTTCCGTGTTATTTAAATGGGAAAATTAAGCTGCTTACAGGCACGCCTTTTTGAAAAGCAAAATCAAAATCCTTGGAACTGGGGGCTTTTTATGACCAAAAGTTCAAAAAAAAATCCGGGGAGCAAAGTTTTTCTTAAAGCTCCAATTTTAGGTCCACTCTAATATGCATACTTATATTAATATTAATGAGTAATATACTTATATTAATGAGTAATTATTAAAGAAACTGGCCTAAGCCACAGGGGAAGGTGAAAGCCTTGAATTTTTAAAAAACTTCTTTGGATGGTATGTAAAATAATGATTGCATTCTAGCTTTTAAGGTTCTAGATTTAAGGTTTTCAAAATGGCATTGTTTTTTTTTTTTTATTAAGTTTATTATCGTACAAGGTTGTACAAAATTATAGAAGTACATTAGAAATAATCAAATAACAATTGCAGTCTCGCATAACATAATTAATTTGATATTTAAAATTTGGATTATAAAATAAGATAACATGATTAATTTAAAATTGGGAGAAAAATGATTTAGAGGGAAGGGTATATAGGAGAGATGATATTAGGAATTTAATAAATGTAGGAACTATCAAGGTTTGAAAAAGAAAGTAAATAGGAATGGAGTAAAGATTTGTAGTGATTTAATTTATATTGGAATGTTGGAATCACGTTTGTCCACCTCAAGTAGATGCATATGCAAGTTGGACTTGCAAGCATCTACTGAGCGAGAGAAACGGATTTCTTCAGGGAGGGAGTTCCAGAAAGAGATCATATAGATTAACGAAGAATTGTTGTAAATAGGATTAGTGGAAGGATTTACGACTTGATGAGGGCGATTTTTGGCTCGATGTTCTCTTGAGGGAGTGTAAATTTTTACTTTTTGCTTAAGGTAATCAGGTTTTTCGGTGTTGATAATATTGTAGATGTTCATAGCGCAAAGATACTTCGCTCTGAGTTTCACGTTCATCCAACCAAGTTTTATACTGTCAAGGGAAGTTCTTTGAGGGAACTTAATGTCGCATACATACCTGACAGAGGCATTTTGCAGTTTTTGAAGACGAGAATATTGGAGTTCAGATAATTTGCCCTTAGGAAAAGCTCCTGAATCAAGAAGTGGAAATATGAGAGCTGTTACAAGCTCTTTGCGAAGTTTTGAGTTTACTAGATGTTTGAAGTGCCTAAGTCTGTACAGAGTGTAATTTGCTGATTTTATTATATGGTTTACATGTGACCTCCATTTCATATCATGATCTATGAATAATCCTAAGTTTTTTACAGTTTTGGAGAGCTGAATTTGTGAGCCCCCAAAATAAAAAGAAGTATTGGCGTCAAAGACACAAGAGGCTTTTTTACCGAATATTATAAAATTAGTCTTATCAACATTAATTTTAAAATTATTTAAAAGACACCAATTATCAATAGCATGAAAATCATTTTGGAGGAGGGAAATTCCAAAGTTTAAGTCTTTGTAAGGTACTTGGATATATATTTGTAAATCATCCGTAAACATGAGTCTCTTAGAATAGGTGATTTTGCAACCCAGGTCATTTACGTTATGTAATATTTTTTCGAGGATTTTAGAAATTATACATAGCAAAGAGATGGGCCTATAATCGGATAGTAAAGAGGGATTAGAAATCTTAGCAACTGGAAGAATGTTGCTGTGTCTCCAAACAGAGGGGATTTTGTTTAAAATAATAGATTTATTAAATAATGATAGGAAAACTTTAGAAAGAGCCGGTAGACAAAGTTTGGTACTTTTTTAATGAAATGCCGTCAGGTCCTTGAGAGTTAGTGCTGAATTGTTTAAATGCCCATTCAAGGTCATTACTTAAAATATTTTTAAATTTGAAAAGTGGTCTAGAAGTAGAGGGCTGAGGAGAGAGAGAGATGTGTTGGAAGAATTTGTATCATTTTGCGTGGAAATAAAATAACTATTTAATTCATCAGGTGAAAGAAGGTTATTGACTTTAGGAGAAGATTTGATGAGGCCAAGATGATCAATGTCTTTCCAAATGGTAGCTGGAGGATTATTAGTTGAAAGTTTATTAGAATAAAAATTGGATTTAGCTATGGATATTTTATCAAGAAGTTTATCTTTGAAATCCCTATACTTGGTTAGCTTTCTTCATTTCTCTTGTGTTTATAGCGTTGGTATAATCTGTCCATTACAGCTGTTTCTTGCTTCAGGGCAGGAGTTAACCAAGGAGAGGACTTGCTGTCAATTATGAATTTCTTGAGAGGGGAGATAGAGTCCAACACATTAATTATATTTGAGGCAGCGGTATTCCAAATTAGGTCTACATTCCTGCTTTTAAAAGCAAAGGACCAGTCAAACTTGAGAAGTCTTAAGGTAAACTCGTCTTGATTAATATTATCAATATTTCTGTAAGAGAAAGTTTATTCAGGAGGTTTGGGTACAAAGATGTATAAAGTGACTTGAGTAAGGTAATGGCTATTTATAAAGAGAATTTTGCTTTGGTTGAGTATAAGATCATTTTCATCTATTATGCAAAGATCAATAGCAGAGTCATTATTGGGGCCTCTATGGGTGTCACCATGAGGAACTAAGTAGAGTTTATTTTTAAAAATAAAAACAAAAATTAGATTAGATTTATGGTTAAAATAACTCATATTTGCTTTGAAGTCGCCAAGTATAATTTTATTACTGTAATTAGCTGCAGCAGTAACTAATACTTCCAAGAAATTTATGCCTCTGCGAAAGGAAGAATCCGGATGTTTCTCGAATTTAAAACATTTTTAAAACTTTTTGTAAAGTCTTCTAAGCTAAACTTTCTATTTTAATTTTTCTTTAAATAAAGTTAAAAGATAATTTTAAGTCTCAGGGGGTATGTGAAATTTCCCGTTGAAGTAAATTGAGTCATTAAATTTTTGGATTCACCTTGAGGAAAGCTAAAAAAGTGAAAAAAGTAACGGAAAATTTAAATGCAAATTTTTCAAATCGAGACAAATTTTTTGGTTCCTCATAGACGAATTATTTTTTTAGGTGAAAATTTGATCTCTGATTTTTTGGCATTTTGAGACCTCAGGAAGCTAAAAAACCGGTTTTGAAAAGAGTCTGTATGTGTGTGTGTGTGTGTGTGTGTGTGTGTGTGTGTGTGTGTGTGTGTGTGTGTGTGTCTTTTTTTTTGTCATTTGGGTCATTTTTTATTCATGGACAAAGGTCGTATAAACTTTTTCTTCGTCAGAAACAAGAAAACACATTTTTTGCATAATATGTAATTATATGAATAAATAGACATATTAGCATTTTTTTTAAATTAAAATTAAAAAATTAATGACGTCATATTTTTACATTGTTCTGCTGGCCACTATTTTAAAAACTTTGAATCTAGAAATAAATGCGGTTATCGTAGGATTCGAATCTTACCATTGGATAACTGTTAACCCTTATGCTAGAACCGATATTCAGGGTTCTAAAAATCTTTTTTCGTTGTTCTTTTATATGTGCGTTATATGTGCTGAGCAGTCCTTAGCTCACTTATAAGTACCCTATATTTCTTTGTAATGAAAAAATCAATTATATAGTTTATCAATTATTATAAGATAAATAATTATTAGTATAGTATTTATGAATTAGGCTGAAAGAAAAAATAATTAAATACTAAATATCAACCGATTAATGCAAAAAATATATTAAAGGTATTTTTATAGGACAAACATAGCTGTCAACTTAATCCATTAACGCCTGAAATCGACTTTTGCCGTATCTGTACTTTGGCTACGCGTATCTCGGCGAATTTTTTTCTAATTAACATAAAAATTGGTGTACCACTATTTTTAAGTATGCTCTTTTAGAATCTGCCAAAAAAATTTCGAAAAATTATGTTTTTCATGCAGATTTCCAAGAAATAAAAAAAAAATGACGTTTTTTTTAAAAACTTTTTTTAAAAAACATGAGTTTTCGACCTGAAAAAATTTTCGTAGTTTATTGCAATACTAAAAAAGAGTGCAATTTTTGATCAATCTTTCCGTCTACAACCTGCAGAAAAAAAAATTTTACCGTTTTCGGGCAAAAATTTGGTCCCAAAAAAGTGCATTTTTCCAAAAAATGAAAGTTACTCTAGTCAATATACGGGTTTGGTTTTATTGTCACTAGGCCTCTAAAGATTCGGTTTAATAGGGTTTCTTGGGTCGCTGATCACGAATATTGAGGTATTTTTTATAAAAAATCGGGGTTTCACCCTTAAATAAGCAAAAACTACCCCTAAAAAGGGGTATTTTTGCTACATTTTCTCTGGCTGTCATCAAATTTCATCTAGTATGGTTTTTGGATCGCTGATTACGAATTTTGGGGTCCTTTATTTAAGAAATCGGGGGTTCACCCTTAAATAAGAAAAAACTACCCCCAAAAAGGGGTATTTTTGCTACTTATGCTCTGGCTCTTATCAGATTTGGTCTAGAGGGGTTTTTTGGGTCGCTGATCACGAATATTCAAATAATTTTTATAAAAAATCGGTCCTTACCCTTCAATAAGCAAAAATTACCCCTACAAAGGGGTAGTTTTTATACTTTTGCTCTGGCTCTTATCAGATTTGGTCTAGAGGGGTTTTTTGGGTCGCTGATCACGAATATTGAGATAATGTTCATAAAAACTTGTAGCGTCACCCTTAAATCAGCAAAAACTACCCCTGAAGGGGTATTATCGCGGCATTTGCTCTGGCTCTCATCAGATTTGGTCTAGTAGGATTTTTCACACGTCTTTAGCCAATGATGCGCTTCAAAATCATTATTGCCCGATTCTTACCACGAGGAGGTAGACGTTTATAATATAAAGCTCCGATTTCTCATAAAAATACCTCAATATTCGTGATCAGCGACCCAAAAAACCTCTCTAGACCAAATCTGATAAGAGCCAGAGCAAAAGTATAAAAACTACCCTTTTGTAGGGGTAGTTTTTGCTTATTGAAAGGTAAGGACCGATTTTTTATAAAAATTATCTGAATATTCGTGATCAGCGATCCAAAAACCATACTAGCTGAAATTTGATGACAGCCAGAGAAAATGTAGCAAAAATACCCCTTTTTAGGGGTAGTTTTTACTTATTTAAGGGTGAAACCCCGATTTTTTATAAAAAATACCTCAATATTCGTGATCAGCGACCCAAAAAACCCTATTAAACCGAATCTTGAGAGGCCTAGTGACAATAAAACCAAACCCGTATATTGACTAGAGTAACTTTCATTTTTTGGGAAAATGCACTTTTTTGGGACCAAATTTTTGCCCGAAAACGGTAAAATTTTTTTTTCTGCAGGTTGTAGACGGAAAGATTGATCAAAAATTGCACTCTTTTTTAGTATTGCAATAAACTACGAAAATTTTTTCAGGTCGAAAACTCATGTTTTTTAAAAAAAGTCTTTAAAAAAAACGTCATTTTTTTTTTTATTTCTTAGAATTCTGCATGAAAAACATAATTTTTCGAAATTTTTTTGGCAGATTCTGAAAGAGCATACTCAAAAATAGTGGTATACCAATTTTTATGTTAATTAGAAAAAAATTCGCCGAGATACGCGTAGCCAAAGTACAGATACGGCAAAAGTCGATTTCAGGCGTTAATGGGTTAAAAAATATTATTGCAAATAATTTTGATTTAAAAAAAAAATAATAATCCGTCTTATGTGGAATCGAACAGCGCGAGAAAATTTTTAGAACTCTGAATCTCGGTTTTAAAATAAATATTTTTATACCTTGTTTTTATAAACATAACGCAGTTAATCAAAATTTTCAGAATCTCAGACTTTTACCTTCCCTTAATTTATACGGGGTTCTTAAAAATCTTCACCTAAAAAGAATTCCTTAATTTCTTTCTGAATTTTAACCTTTTTTAAAGGAATGTCTGAAACCGGGAATGCATTTCTAAGGCAGAATCCAAAATGCCAGATAATTGATTCTCTTGGTTTTGTACTTCCAAACACTGAATTAAAAGTTGTAGATGTAAATGGTAAGACTTTGGGGCCAAACGAACCTGGAGAATTGTATGTAAGACACCCAGTAATTATGATTGGATATTTGAAAAACCCTGAAGAAACTAAAAAAATAATAGATAAACATGGTTGGATTCACACTGGTGATATAGTTTCCTACACTGAAAATGGCGAATTCATTTATCATGACAGAATAAAAGAAATTATCAAATTCCGAGGTACACATGTCTCTCCAGCTGAAATCCAATCTTACCTTTTGACTCATCCTGATGTTCTTGAAATAGCTGTCATTAAAGTATACCATCCCCTAGACGGTGACTGGCCCATGGCTTTTGTTAAAAAAGTTCCTGAATCTAAGGTAAAAATTTTAATTTAAAAAGCATTATGGATATTTTTAAATTAAACGAGTTCCAAACTGAAAAATCGAATCTACAATCTAGTTCCAAAGTATATTTCCAAAAAGTACGAACAATAATAAACATATCAAATTTCCGGCAATCCAGTTCTTGATTCTAAGTCACCTTTTTCGTTTCTTGTTAGCGTGCACACGTAGCAATATTCCAATCAAATCACGGTTTTAGTTGTATCGTTTGTTGCCGATTTTTCCAAAAAAAATGATGACAGGATTATCTTATTTAAAAAAAAATATTTTTCTCCGAGTACATTAATTTAGTAATCTAAATTTTTTGCGGAAAAGTATATAGACGTACTTCAACCATAATCAGGCCAAAATAATTTTTGTATTTTGTTACCTTAAATTAAATTTTACAGATACTCGGTATATTACGCCAATAATGCAGCAAACGCATCCTCGATAAGTTGTAAATACTAATTAGTAATCTTAACAAAAAAATTAATCAAGTTTTTTTATGAAATTGGGTTTTTAGTTTTTCAGTTCATGCTCAAAAGATTGCAAATGATTTGAAATTTAATGAAAAATGAAAAAAAAAATATCTTCTCTCTTTTAGGAAATGCGCGAAGTTTATTGTAGAGTCAAAATAATTAAAAAGAAATATAATTTTTTTGTTTTATTTTCTTCAGATTTCAGGTGATTTGCAATGACTTCAGCATAAAATAAAATCTATGATTGTTGCAAGCGGAATTCCGCTTGCTGATAGCGAATTTATTTTTCAGTATAAATCTAGTTTTTCAGGGTTACAAGTTCATAATGAATTACCTTGTACATATTTAATTTTAGCTTCGTTACCAAATTTTATTAGTAAAAATTTATAGTGATACATTTTTTATATAGAAAATGAAATTATAATTTTGCTTATAGTTTCTAGTTTTTTATTAGCGTATAACTTGAGTATTCTGCTAACCTATGAAAATGAATACAAACTTATGAGTCTTATTAGTTATTTTTAAACTTGAATTCGGAGGGAAAAATCTGGGAACCAGTTTAAGAACTCGGCTGTCAGTTAAAAATTCTTTAAAAAATACTCATATAAATAGAATTAATTTAATTTCGTTATTGAACTATAGGTAACTGAAGAAGATTTGATTGAAATGAGTGCAGAACTTGGTGAATATAAAAAACTACGGGGTGGTGTAAAATTTTTAGATGAATTTCCACAAAGTCCATCTGGTAAAGTTGCAAAAAGTTTGCTTATGCAATTGGCAAAAGATATTCATAAAATTGAATAATTTGATAAATATTTTAAAGTATATTAATTTTTTATATTAATTATTTATTTATTTCATTATGAATCACGTTGAGTTCTCAGTTAAAGAGTAAAAGCTAATTTAAAAATTAATACGATATTCTAGTTAATTAAAATTTTATTATGAAAAATTACCTATAAAATAACCAAAAGCGTTATTGTAACTTATGTCTAAAATATTATGTAAATAATTCAGAAGCAATAAAAATATATATTATAAAAAAAGAATTTAAACTATACTATATTAAAAATTTTTCTTTTCTTCTAATAAATCTTTTGTTTAATAACCGATGATAAATTTAATAAGAAAACTACACTGTAAAAAGTAACTTTCTTAGATTAACAAAAAAAATAGAATTTTTGAAAAAAGTAAATTTTCAAAAAAATTTGTAAATATTTGAAAAAAATCGTAAATTTACTAAATTTAGTATATTAACAAAAAATTCGATAATTCTCGATTTATTTTTGTGAATTCGCAAGAAAAATTGATAATTTAAAATTTTTTTTCTCGAAAATTCACAAAAAATAGTAGTAAATTTCCGAAAAATAGTTGTGAATTTACAAAACTTTTTTCGTAAAATCAGAAAAAAAAATCGAGAATTCTCGAATTTTTCGATAATGTACTAAATTTAGTAAATTTACGTTTTTTTCGAATATTTACAAATTTTTTCGAAAATTTACTAATTTTTCGTAAATGTTCTAATTTTTTTGTTAGTATAAGGAGTATAAGGAACTTACTTTTTACAGTGTATAAAATTTAATTAATTACACTCGTAAATAATTATTCTTGTTATTACATAAAAAATAAGGAAAAATTTATAAATAGACTTTATTGTAGGTAATATTTTTTTTATCATCCATTTACATTTGATATATTACTAGTTTTATTTTTAAAATATACTTCAGTTAAATTTACTGTTTAAAGTAACTAGGGAATTTGAAAAATTAGGGAATGCAAGTGTTGATTGTGTTATGGTATCTCGAAGGTTAAAGAAATAAAAAGATTTTTTTTTATAGAATTCTAAATTGTCAACATTGCCGTATACCTTACCGTATACGTTTGTAAATATTTTAATTTCAGTTTATTTCCATAGTTTTAACATGGAACATGTTTATAAGGAGGGGGTACTTCAGAACTTGAAAATTAAGGGGGGTGGTCAAATTTGTCCTATTTAAGGGGGGTAGTCAAAAAAGACTTAAAGACTTAGAGAATTTAGGGAAGAATTCAGGTTCAGGGAATCAAAATAGTTTGGGTTTAGAATCTTAACAGCTAGTCAGGTGATAATTACAAATTATTAAATTAGAAAATTGTATTGCAATGTTGAGTAACATTTATATTCTACCTAGTCCTCAGCTGGAAGTAAACATGTTCCATGCATTTAGGTTGTTTTTACACAAACCAGTTATAAGTTTGTATTTAATTATTTATATTAAACTCTGTAAGGTAGAGAAAATAAATATAAAATAAAATAAATATAAAATCACTGCCATAAGATCAATGTTAATGCTCCGATTATTATTTTTTATTTTAAAAAAATGTTAATGCTGTAAGAGGAGTAAAATAAAGTTTATTTAATATTCAAATTGTTTAAATTTTAATAATTTTCCTATTTCATTAAATTTTGTTTAAACTTCAAGTGACCTTAATATACAAACCAGTTTTTTTCAAAAATAGTATCTAATGTAGGCTAATTTTAATTTACTTGTTATCAAATTATACGAGTATATTATCAAGCATTTGATGACAAAAAATTTAAATTTACATTATTCAATATATTATACAGAAAGAAGTAGTTGGAAAATATTTTACAGTGATCAATTAGGAAAATGCTGTCTATAGATGCAAATAAGGTAATGAAAAAGGTAGTTTGATAATTGTAACGTAAATATTCAATGATTTAAGAATTGTATAATCATTATAATTGTGAAGTAATTAATTAAAAATTAATAATAATTCCATTATTAAAATGTCATAAATTATTTCTCTAAAAAAATGTACTAGTAAAAAATACTGTTCACGCTCGTGTCTAAAGTATTTTGCTCATGGTGCTTACACCATTTTTTGCCCACCTAGGCGTAGAACGAGTTCAGAAAATTCTTTACGCACGAGTTTTACGCCCTGGAGGGCAAAAAAATATTTAAACTATTTAGAATATCGCAAATAAAAAATAATTTCAATTTTAGGATGATAGTTTTACAATAGAAAATAATATTATCAAAGGAGAAGCGAAACCATTCCCAAAAACAACTCTTAATTTTGGTCAATTTATTTTGGATAAATTGCAAGGAAATCCTAATCACATATTTCAGGTTTTGTATTAATTAATCCTAATTCTCATTCTAAGTTATAACTCATAAGCCCTTTCTCCACTAACTTAATAGACGTGTATAGTGCATGGCTTGAATAATGAAAGTAGCCGCGTTTAAACAGTGTTGTCGGAGATTTTACGTGTATTATTCAAGCCTTGTATTATACACGTCTATTAAGTGAGTGGAGAAAGGGCTATAGATTTATCAATTAAAATTCATGTTTGAATGGTACACTTAGCTGGTTTATTAAAGTACTTATCAGAATACTTCTGAATAAAGTATTTTTATAAAATATTTTTTTGATTTTGCTTTGTATTCAATAAAACTATTAAAGTAAAAATTGAAATTCTATATTCGGGGTCTCTCATTGTACCATATTCCTTAAAATAAAAAGTGTCCAATTTAAAATTTAAACATAAATTAAAATTTATTATTTTGGAAATGCACAAAATTTTTCAGATCGATGGAAATACTGGCAAATCGACAACATTTGAAGAAATAATGGATCTTTCTATAAGATGTGCGATTTGGTTAAATAAACAAAATATTACCACTGGCGACGTAGTTGCTGTAAGCTCCAAAGATTCTCTTGATTTTCAGATTCCTATGTTGGCAACTTTTTATATTGGAGCAATTCACAATCCTTGGGAAATCCATAAACTAAGTATTATTTTTATAAATTAATTCATGTCTCAGATTCTTTTATTATATTTTAATTACATAAAAGTATTATACAAAGCCTTATCTTTTATAGTTTCATAACTCTGATAATTTCAAATTAATCCACGGAATTATCAAAGATTACAATTAATGACGGCCGTATTCAAATTCCGCAAATCTGAAATATGCCGTTTTTTTTTTATAAGTCGATTTCTCGAATGTCTTTTAAAGAAAAAATCTTCTAAATGTGCTTAAAATTTTCCTTGAACTTCATATTTTTTAGCAGGAAAAAAATTTAGATAGGATATTGCTTTTTGAGAGCTCTACATAAAAAAAAACAGTTTTTAAAATTACAAATTTTCCTCCAATTCACGTGACGAATTAAAAATCTGACCAAAATTTTTTGACCCCAGAATCGGATTCTATAGGAAATTTTCTATCCAGACCTAAGAATAAAAAATTTTTTATATTAATGTGGATTTTTTACAAAAAAAAATAAAAAAAATCTCTCATTTTTCTTGCTGTTTTAAAAAAGGACCAAAACACAAAAATGACTGCCAAAAAAGGGCTGATGACCTACCCCTTCCTATGAACATGTTCCATATTAAAAAATATAAAATAATGAAAAGTACCTTTGCTGAAAAAAAAAATCTTGCGGCAAGGGAAATTCCACTTGTGGCTAGTGGAATTTTTTTTCATGCTCAATCGTTTGCAAATTATTTGAAATGTATTAAAAATTATAAAAAAATTTTTTTAACGTTATTTTATATGATATTTTTTTTTTATTATTGTTTATCCTCCGCACTTTAATCCCTTTTTGGATTGTCTTGCAGAGACTACAACAACCACACCATGCATCCACAACCTTCTGTACTGTTTTAATGTTTTTATTTCTTAGGGAAGCCGGTATATCGTCTATGTTACAATATACCGATCATTCCTTTCAGAAAACTGTTTTAATCTGTTTTAATATGGGTTTTTGCAGGAGGAAGTAGTTACGTGATTAATGGTTGCGAGCTTTCTATTTTAATGAGGGGATAAATGCGTCCGCAGCTGTCTTCAGATCTTATGGGAACTATGCTGACATTTGCCTGGCTCACAGGAAACTGCAGAAAACCTCTGTTAGCATAGCGCGGAGCCTTGTTTTCTTCATAGTATTCGATTTTTCTTTTAAATACTATGCTGGAAACAAGTTCCTGGGCCATAAATCGCAATATAACTTAAAAGTTTTCACTTGACAATTAATTTTTAAATTAATTGAAAAATAAAAACTGTTAAGTCATCGAGGGGACTCGAACCCACGACCTCCATGAATATACTTATAGTATATACACTAAAGGTCGCGCGCCTTAATCCACTCGGCCACGGCTGGCCATTATTTTATATGATATGTACGCGGAGCGCAGCGGTATGATGAGTTAAAAGAAAATTATTAAAAATAAAGAAAAAATTTTTTATTTTAAGTCATTTACAATCCTTCGAGTAAGAAAAAAAATTTCCGCTAGCCGTAACCGGAATTCCGTTAACTACAAGCGAAATATTTCTTCTTGAGGCAAATAGATTTTTTTCAGTGTAAATATAAAAAATAATGATTTATATTAAAAATTTTTCAAGTATCGGCCCGGAGAACGATGAAACTCGTTGAACCCAAAATCATGTTTTCTGCAGAAGAACATATTGAAATATTAAACGAAGCTGCTGAGATAGAGGGAATAAAAGTTAAATTTGTTTGTTTTACTAAGCATATTAAATACGATTCGTTAAAAGATATTTTAAACAGCATCTCAGACGATGAAGTCAAAAGCTTCAAGCCTAAAAAACTTAATAGTATAAAAGATCCAGGATTATTAACTTTCTCTTCAGGCACAACTGGTTTGCCAAAGGCAGTGTTATTTCCTTACGAAATCTTGGAAACAAATTTTTTGGCATCTTATTATGTTCCCATATTCAAAAATAGTATTATTATGTATTATATGTATCCTTCTTGGTCAGGAAGTAAGTTAAACATCTTAATTTTTATTTAAATTAGTGATTTATTAAAAAAATAATCTAAAATAATCGATTAAAACTTTATCGTTTACCTTCAATAAGGTACTAGGTTTATTTTAAAAGCCTTAGTAGAAGAATCAGTAAGAATTATTGACAACAAATTTAACGTGGAGGAAACATCAAAAATAATTGAAAAATATAAGGTTTAAAAACATTTATTATTTGTAGTTCAAAACTGCATGACGATTTGAGAATATTTATTAATTTTAGCTTTTATTCATAATCAAAATCATTTAATATTCATTTTGATAGTTTTCATCATTTTGCCAAAACTATCATATTTAAAACATCTACGAAAATATTTGTGAGTACACGCGATCTTACATCATATTTTTCTTTAGCTCATTACGGAAACCTCCCAAAGTATAAAAGATATGTTTAAATTAAATATTTTTACTTTAATTTTATTTGCACTTGTTTAACTGATGATCAAATTACGTACCTCATAAATATTTCTTTATAGATACTGATTTTAAATTAAATTTAATAAATGTGATAAACATTTAAATTTTAGAATTCAATCATAATTCAAATAATTTGCTTTTCGATTACCGTATATGGGTTTAAATGAAGTGGGGGCGACTTGTATGGTCGGGTCTTCAAAGCTGCCCCAAATGGTTTTTTTTGAAAGTACTACCAAAAATAAGTCACCAGCCCAATTTTTAGAAATTTCAAATTTTCCGAATTTTCAAATTGACCGAAAATTTGGATTCCGCGGGAAATTTTACAATATCTTTTCATGTTTTCAAAACCTTTATTTTAAAACAGCGAAATGATAAAGAATTTCCTGATTAAGGGGCAGTGCAGGTTAAAATCCGACTTTTTTGAGAAAACCAATTTTCAGAAATATTAACAAAAAAATGAAAATCCAAGAAAAAGGCGACATTGCCAAGACTTTGGTGGATTCAAAACAGTGGGTTGGGTCTTTTTATAGTACGTTTGCTTGGAGAATTTTTTCTTTGAAAATTTATTTGTTGCTCACGCTTCATTTAGATCTACCCATATTTATATTTCCAATTATTGACGAAAACATATTAAAAATATCAAAATAGTATATTCAGTATTAAGGGCGCAAAAGTTTTGGTATAAAGTCCATGGTGTTAACAATATTTTTTGCCTTCCTAGACTTAAAAATAGTGCAGAAAATTCCGTGCCAAGTTTTACGCACGAGTTTTATGACCGGGAGGACAAAAAATAAATTTTTTTCAAAGTGCTATAATTAATTAAAATATCGTATACAAAAAATTTTAATCACTTAAAGGGACCGGGGCAACCGTATTCAGTTATTCATAAAAACTATACGCTTACAAGCCTGGAGTCTTGAAAATATTAAAAAATAGCAGTAGAATTGTCGTGCGAACCTTTTCTAAAAAATCTTTATCTTGTAATAACGTTGTAGGTGAATTGGATGTTTATGAGCAACCGGAAAATGGCTGCATTTGTTTATTCAGGAATACTTAACAAGAGTCCTCATTTATTTAATTCATTGAAATTTTTTTTACATGGAGGTGAAAAAGTAAATCTGAAGACATTTTCAGAATTTAAAAGAAGTCTACCAAATACTGCTGTTTTTAATCAAATGGGTAAAATTATTAAATAATTATTTATTTAAAAAAAATATACGTCATCATATATAGACATACTTATGTATGAGTAATTATTAAAGAAACTGGTCTAAGCCACAGGGGAAGGTGAAAGCCTTGAATTTTTAAAAAACTGCTTTGGATGAGTTTGGTATACAAAATAATGATTGCATTCTAGCTTTTAAGGTTCTAGATTTAATGTTTTCAAAATGGTACTCTTTCTCGAATTTAAAACATTTTTAAAAATTTAAGTAAAGTCTTCTAAGCTAAATTTTCTATTTTAATTTTTCTTTAAATAAAGCTAAAAAATAATTTTAAACCTCAGGGGGTCTATTTTTTCTGAAGCAAATTCTGGCTTCAATATTTTGGAAAACCCTTGAGGAAACCTGAAAAAGTGATAAAACTAATGGAAAATTTAAACGCTATCTCTAAATCCTATTTTGTAAATCTAACGCATAAACTACAAAATAGAAAATTTTTACAAATTACAAATTGGTAAAATCATTTATAATTTGGTAAATTCAAAAATTAAAAAAATTTGTCCGGACTCGACTTAGCTTGCCTTTACCAACTAAAACTCCACTCCCTTCCTACCTTATGCGAGCTTATCTCGGACGGTTTTCATATTACTTTAGGACAGGTTCAAGGCCATTTAGTTCTAGTCGTGAACTCCGCACCTTTTGACTTGCGTCTAATGACTCGCCAGTCTGGTTAAGGACTCCGTCGTTCCATCTGATTAAAATTCTGTTTTTTGTGCTGTCATCTTCAATAAAATATATGTTAGCTGAAATATAAGTCATTTCCTATTATCGTCAAAAGAGAAGGAAATAAATAAATATATAAATAGATAAATAAATAAATAAATAAATAATTATTATCCTACCATCTTCGAATGATTGCGGTATTAAGTGCAGGAATGATTGTATGTTGGTGCAATACTTGCAGTCATCTGGATAACCGCAGTACGTCTCAATATTAGCCTATACCTTGGACTTTTGGACAGGATTTTTGGTGCGGAGTATGTATTCCACATACTGGCTGATTTCGCACCATACTTCTTCATTTCGAAGCATCAGGCCAACCACATTCTCATTTGTGATTTAACCGATGTTAGCTTCTAATTCAAACTTTTAATCTGTCGCATTTGAAGAATGTGTGTTCCTGCGTGTCATCTTTGCCAGGACAGTATATACATTCAGAGCTACTCATCTTCTGGATCCGAAAGAGGTAGGAGCAAAAAAGTCCATGTCCGCTTAAAAATTGGGTTAAAAAATAATTAATGTCCCCATACCCTCTATTTATCCAAGGTGATATCTCTCCTATCAATCTCTTGGTCCATTTGCTCTCCGGGTAGTCGGTCCAACGTTTCTGCCAATCGCTTAGGCTGATCTGGCGCGAAGTAGACTTTGCGCGGTCAATGCTTTCCCTCTCTTTGTTCAGATAAATATACTGTCTCTCACGAGCCAGCAGATCTATAGGGATTATCCCGGCGATAACTAGAGCAGCCTGCAAGGACACTGTGCGATGGCACAGGAGATTCGCAGGGCTCCTTGCCTCTGGACGCTCCGAAGCTTAGACGCATAACTGATCTTCTTTATGCAACCAGTCCATACTTCTGCACAAAACAGGAGTATGGAGTGGGTGAACGACATAAGAAGCCTGCGCTTTCTAGTTTTAGGTCCACATGTATTTTTCATGAGCCTGCTTAACGCAGCAATAAGCCTGGCAGCCTTCTCCAAAGTAGGTATTATTTTGTAAATATCAAGAATTACAAAATACATAATTTGTAAATACGAAGGGTGGTTATGGCGCACGTGCATCAAATTAATAACCGCAAAAGAAATCATTTGTGGCGTTTAAGGATCCTTCGAAAACATTGGTTTTCTTTTTGTTATTAACAATTAATTTTGTTACAAAATTTTTTAATAATTTAAAATTGTAAAAAACATTTAATTATTGAAAGTGAATTTATTATTATTTACTATTCTTGCAGTTATAAACCAAACATATCACGCTTTTGGTTGTATTATGTTTGTGGCCGCCAGCAGATTTGGTATACTATAGATTTTTTGGGTCGCTGAACACAAAAATCGGAGTCTTTTCTATGAGAAATTGGGGCTTGACCCTTAAATCAGCTAAATTTACCCCTAATTTTTCGCATGTTTCACTCTAGCCCTCCGAGATTTGGTCTAATAGGGTTTTTTGTGCCGCTGATTACAACCTAAACAAGTAGGCATAATAAAATAACGACACGTCAAGCAGCGGCGGATCCAGACTTTGGTTTTGGGGGGGGGGGCGAATTTGATATTATTATTATTATTATTATTATTATTTTTTTTTTTTTTTTTTTTTTTTGTCAAGGGAATCTTGTGAATCTTACATCAGCCATGGAGTGTTTGCGGGCCTTAAAGGCCCGCAAATTTCCATGACCGCCCGGTTGCACAAAGTGTACAACTGGGAGACCACCGGCGAACGCGGTCGCCGGCTACGCCCCAGATTCTTACTGGATAAACACACTATAAACCCCCCTGCGCTTGTTTGCCCCAAACCGGAACTCCCTTTTCAGGTATAACTTCAGTTTGGGACGCGCAGCCTAGGCAACTGGCCGCTGCCTTCCCCCAGCCTAGTGACAGGAGAGCAATCTACGATAGAAAGCCCTCCTCCTTTTTCTTCAACAAGGTGGCCCTTACGTACTCTGCTACTTTGTTCCAATTTTCAGAACTCCGTAGCATTTCCGGAACCACCTTCTCTGGCCTCCAAATCGGGAAGGGCGGGCGCCCTTCCGAGTAGCGCACACATTCAAAGAAAGTGTGCTCCACTGTATCCTTCTCGCCTGGGCAGTGCAAGCACTCCTCTGTTGCCACCTTATGCCAATGTTTCAACATTGCACGGAAATACCCGTGTCCAGTTAAGAATTGGGTGAGGTAAAAATCCACCTCCCCATGTTGTCGTCCAGTCCATGCCTGCAGATCTGAAATCAGTCTGCACGTCCATCGGGCATTTTTCTCTTCCTCCTTTTTCCACCGTTCCTGCCATTTTTCCATAGAGCTGGAGCGGGCGCGAGTGGATGCCACTTCGCGGTCCTCTACACTATCGTAAATGTATTTCCGCTCCAACGCTAGCAGGTCGATGGGTATGACCGATGCTACTACCTGGATCGCTTCGAGCGATACCGTATGGTACGCGCAGGCGATCCTCAGGGCCGCTTGCCGCTGCACAGACGATATTTTATGTCTGTACTTGGAAAATTTGGTGATATCCGCCCAGATCTCAGATCCATAAAGCAGGACAGAGTTGACAACGGACATCAACAATCTTCGCTTCCCGGGTTTGGGCCCTCCTATGTTGGCCATGAGCCTTGACAAGGAGGATGCGATCGACGCGGCCTTCTCACTCGACCTCTGAAATTGTTCCCAGAAGTTCAGCTTGTTATCAAGCAGAACTCCCAGGTACTTAACCGATGTCTTGGCTTGGATCGTGTGAGGGTTTCCACCATCATCGACATTTACATCGATGTCCGTGGAAATTGTTGTTCGACGGGTCAGCAGTACGATCTCCGTTTTTGGGATCGCGAGCTGGAGCCCGTGCTCGCCCATTCAGAGGTTGATCTGTCTCATGACTAGATTCAACCTCTCCTGGGTTACCTGCATGTCCCTGCCAGTGATAGTCAGAGCCACGTCGTCCGCGTACCCGATCAGAGAAGCTCCTTCCGGGAGGTGAACGCGCAACAGGCCATCGTAAAAGGCATTCCACAGGTCTGGTCCGAGAACCGAACCTTGGGCAATGCCCGCACTCAGAACCCTCTGTCGCCTGCCATCGAGCGTGTCGTAGAGCAGTCTCCGGTCCCGTAGGTAGTCCTTTATTACGTTACCCAGATACCTGGGTATCCGGAAATCGTACTCGAGAGACCGGATCATGTCATCCCACCTGGCCGAATTGAAAGCGTTTTTGACGTCCAACGTTACAAGAAGGACGTCTTTGCGAATTGCAGGCCGCTTTTCCCTCTCAGCCTCTACGGTATCCACGACACGCCGGATGGCGTCTATCGTGGAATGCCCCTCACGAAATCCATACTGCTCCTCGGAAAGGCCACCGCCCTCCTCGATAGCTCTTCTCAACCTTGCCCGGAGCATGCTCTCCATCACCTTTCCGATGGTGTTTAACATGCACAAGGGTCTGTAAGATGATGGAGAGTCCGGGGCTCCACCTTTACCCTTGTTCAAGAGCACGAGACGTGCCACCTTCCACTGCTTTGGAAACACTCCCGCCACCAAGCATGCATTGAACATGCTTAACAGGATACCAGGGATTATTTTGACCGCTCGTTTGAGCACTTCCGCTGGTATCCCGTCCGGCCCCGGCGCCTTGCCATTTTTCATTGCCTTGATGGCCTTCACCATCTCGTCCTCGCTGAATAACGGCACTTCCTCCCTGGGTATCGCCTCTACCGGGTTTTCCCGGATAGGCCGCTCAGGGAAGAGAGCGCCGATGATTCGTTCGGTCGACACTGCGTCCATCATGTTGTCAGACCCCCGGTTCAACTTGCCCATTACGACTTTGTAACCAAGACCCCAGGGGTCTTTGTTTACATCCTCGCGTAATGAACGCAGGCATCGAGCCTTGCTTTGACGGATAGCTTTGGCCAGCCGGTGTTTAGCATCCATTATCCATCCATTATTATTATTATTATTATTATTATTATTTTTTATTATTATCATTATTATTATTATTATCAACGTTATTAATTATTTTTATTTATTTATAATGATAATTACAATAATAAAATACTTAATTTCAATAATAGTTTAAGAGCATTCCGTATTCTCTACTATACGTCGATAATCTGGTAAGAATTTAGTAAAAAAAAACCTATTTTGCTTTCCAAGTTTTCTCAGTGGAAAAACGTTGGATCAAAATTTCCTCTTACAGGAAGTTTTGTTTTTCAATAATCTCGAGCGCGCAACTATTATTTTTTGGAAAAATAATAACTTTTCGCAAATATTAGAAAATAAAGAAAAGAGGTATTCTGACAAGCATTTTTGCAGGACGCGCGCAAGTTAAAAGTTTAATTTTATTTTCTGACATTTGCAAAAAATTATCAATTTTCCAAAAAAATAATAGTTGCGCGCTAGAGATTATTGGAAACAAAACTTCCTGTAAGAGGAAATTTTGATCCTACGTTTTCCCGCTGAGAAAACTTGGAAAACAAAACAGGGGTTTGTTTTACTAAAGCTTACCAGATTACCGACGTATAGTAGAGCATAACGGAATGCTCTAAGAAAATAAATTGAAACCTATAAAAATTTAAAAGAAAAATATTTTACCTGTTTCAAAAACTGACAAAAGTATTACATGACAAAAAATATGTTGACGCAGAGGTTATTTTAATTAAATAAACACACAATTAATAAATATGTTTAAAATGCATTTATTAATACATTTTTGCATGTTGTTTGCATGCTGGTGTACGACGTACTGAAAGGGACGCCGTTGTACAAGTTGGGGGGGTCGACGCGAGCGCCATCACATTTACAATATTATAAATACATTCAAATTATAACATTCTCCCACTTCACAAGGTGAAAAAACGCACATTTAAAAATATATCAAAAAAATTGAAATAAATTTTACATTTTTAAATTATAATAATATACTATTTAAAATTGATACAAAATTCAATTTGCTTTCTACACAAATTAATAAATAATAAATTATATATTTCAAGAAATATTTAAATGTAATTGTAATCAATAGAATTGGTTTTAATATGACTAGAATTGAATATATAAATAATAACAAATTACAAACATTATAAATAACAAAAAATTAATGAACAATTAATGCAACTTACTTTCTACATAAATTACATTTTTAAGAGTCTATATAATTCAAATTTGTTTTAATATTAATGCTAAATTCTTTTAAATTGTATTTTCTAATTCTGGATCCACCACTTTGTCAATATGTAGACTTGAATGACCCAAAACTAAATGATTATGTTTGATAAAATGAATTATGACTAAATGAGAAAGACTCTTTAATAAACTATGACATAAATGAAATTATCACAGACTCCAAATTAAAATTATGATTTGAAATACAAAATATATGTTGTTCTGATCTACAATCAAATTCCTCCCCATTCAAAAGGTAACATTAACACACCATTTGTTTTGAAGCAGACAAAAGTTTATGTATGTACACCCTTGCTTCAAACATCAAATGACTACCTGGTAATGTTTGAGAATGAGTAAATGAAATTATGCCAAAATCACATGTAATTTCAGCCACCTTTGTTTATAAACAACTAAATTGAAAAAATGAAATTATGCTAAAATTATATGTAATTTTAGCCACTTTTGTTTATGAACAATTAAACATTTTGAATGGCCAGGAATCATAACTGCAATCAAAACAATTTAATGAAATTGCAATTTAAAATACTGCTGAATAAATATGGATTTTAAAAGATGAAATGATGATTATGATACTCAATATTTAAAAAAAATTTACAGAGTGATAATCGATAAAAAATAAGGAAATTTGCATGAGTGATAAAACATTACATTCAAAATTTTTGTTTGGAAATCTTGAACGTTGAAGGGGAAAAAAAATAAAAACCCTGAAATGAGTTTTTTGATTCATTTAAAAGATGTAATATCACTCATTGTACAAAAACCCATCAAATTAAATTTCAATAAAACTTATTCTTGAATCAATTTAAAATAAAAAATCAAAATTGAAATGTATTCTGTAAAATTAATTAAATATAATTCTGCATAAAATTAAAATCAATTTTTGAAATTATCTCAGAGTTTTCTGATAACAATTTTTGTTAATTTTATGTATTCATGCACACAAAATAAATTGGGTAAATATGAAAAATTGATTTGAAAAATAAGAATATAATTTATATGAAAGAATATAAAACTCTGTGATTGTCAAAATTGACTCCATTATGAAACAGTATTTGAATGAGATGATAATAAATTAATAACAATAACACATGATATGATGAGATAAGACAATAATGAATAGTTTTTTTCCACACGCAAAAATAATATTCAGTTGAGTTTTTCGGTTAAAGTTTTATTTTTTAAATTTTATAACAGCCCTCATACCAGAAAATAAAAATGTAAAAATATGAAACTACAAATTGTCAAATGAGGGTGTTTAAAAATAAATTAATAAAACAATATTACCACACTTAATGATTTAAATAAATGTAGCTCATTACTAATATAAAGATGATCTAACACTAAACAATAAAAATCATGGACAGCAAATAATGAAAAAAGTTCCCAGGTTTGATATTTGAAGCTGATAAACTTGAGAATGACTTGTGTTGAAATTTGGATTTGGATTGAAGTTGATGATTGACAAAGCAGCTTCACCATAAAATTGAGTCCAAAGTACCTTGGGAACACACCAATAAATTAATATATGACTTATAAATTTGGCCCAATATCAAATAATAAATCTCATTATGATTATAAAACCTTTAAAAATTTAAGCTTTTTATTTGCATAAAAAACGCTCTAAGTGTAAAACAATCAAATAAGACCCATTATTGATTTGAAACCTGTTAAACAAGACATTTACTTATAAAAATGATACATTGCAATAAAATTTGAAATTCAAAATTTGATTAAAAATGAAAAATATGTATAAAAATAATTTTAAATGAATTTAAAAAAAAAAAAAAAAATTTTTTTTTTGTTGCAATGTTCACATTGAAACACACAACGCACTCAGCTCAAAAAGTTTGAAAAAAAAAATTTCCAATTGAGGTATGATTAATTAAGTTTAATGTCAGAAGTCGGCCCCAACTTGTGTAAAATAACAATACAATAAAAAGTGAATTTTTTGACAAAGTAAAGTATGATTACTGAAAGAAATTATGTTAATAATTTTGTAAATATATTGTACAATAATAAATAATTGTGCACAAAAAGGACCCCGCACAAAAGGATAGGAAATGGAGTTTCGGTCGAATTGGCTGAATTTTTGATATGTTGTAGGTTTCATCATTATGAACAAAAGTCTCAATGGGCACAAAGCTCAAAAGTCCCAAGGTTGGCTGCTACGGAGCTTGAAAGCTCCAAAGTTCCATCATAACAAAGTTGCTTAAAAACCTTTTTTCTTTTATTTTTAAAGTATATCTTTATGTTTTTGAGGTCGCTGATTTCAAATCCGATGTCAGATTAACGAAATTGTCAATTGGCAGCTGTCAATTAGCTGTCAAAACTCCAAAATATCGTTAAAAACTTAAAAATGTAGCTAGGACTTACGTTTTTGAGGTCGCTACCCTGCTTTACAGATTTTAAGAAGTATTTAAATGAAGATTTTAATTTTCAAAACATTCATATAATTGATACATGAAAGGAATTTACACGCGGAAACATGACATAAAAACCACACACACACACAATTTTCTTAGTTTTACGACAGCAAATTGACAGCTGTCAATTGACAATATCGTAAATCCAACATCAGATTCAAAATCAGCGACCTCAAAAGCGTATATCCCAGCTAAAGTTTAAAGTTTTTTACGATATTTTGGAGTTTTGACAGCTAATTGACAGCTGTCAACCGACAATATTGTCAGTCTGACATCCGATTCGAAATCAGAGAATTCGAAGTCAGCGACCTCAAAAGCATATATCCTAGCTAAACTTTAAAGTTTTTTACGATATTTTAGAGTTTTGACAGCTAATTGACAGCTGTCAATTGACAATATAATCAATATGACGCTAAATTCGAAGTCAGCGACCTCAAAAACGTATATCCAAGCTAAACTTTTAAGTTTTTTACGATATTTTAGATTTTTGGCAGGTAATTGACAGCTGCCAATCGACAATTTCGTTAATCTGACATCGGATTCAAAATCAGCGACCTCAAAAACATAAAGATATACTTTAAAAATAAAAGAAAAAAGGTTTTTAAGCAACTTTGTTATGATGGAACTTTGGAGCTTTCAAGCTCCGTAGCAGCCAAACTTGAAACTTTTGAGCTTTGTGCCCATTGAGACTTTTGTTCAGAATGATGAAACCTACAACATATCAAAAATTCAGCCAATTCGACCGAAACTCCATTTCCTATCTTTTTGTGCGGGGTCCTTTATTATTTGTACAGAGTTTTAATTGTAAAAAAAAAAATTTAATGATTTTATTTAAAAATTTAATGGAAAAAAAATTTTTAATAATTCAATTGAGATTAAAATTTAAAAAGAAATAAATTTACTTTGTCAAAAAAAATAAACAAATATACATAACTTTGTTGAAATATTTTTTCTTGTTCTGTGTTGTCTTCTGCAGGAAAATCGGAGTTGATTAGCAAATCAGCAGCGTGTGAGCGCACCTGCGCGGTGATGTAAATTTGATGGTGAAGGAGACATGAAAAAAAGATGGACGCCACTTGGCAAACTTCCCCTCTTTTGTTTGAATTTTAAAATATAACGATGATCTTGTGGCGCGCCTGCGCAATGATGAAAAATCAAATTTGATGAATACCTAACCAAAATGGACGCCTTCTTTTCTTTTTATTCTTCCTCCAAAAAATTTGAAAAGCAAAATTCTTGACAAAAAAAAATTTTAAATTGGATCTTGAGATCGTATTTTTTTTTTTGAGATGATAATGCGACCTGCTTTATTTTCTTCCAATTTTGATTGTTGATGTCCATGTGCTTTTTTCTTATTTTTATTTTTATGTTATAGTGTCCTCTTTGAAGATAAAATTTGTAACGTTTGATTTTTGATTTTTGATGATGATCACAATTTATAGTTGAGAAAATAAAATTTATTTAACTTTGATCACCACAATTGTAAACAGTATTTTGTTAAAAAATGAAAAGCACATGGCGTCGTACACATAGAAAAAGAATTGTTGATATTCACTTTTTAAAAAAAAAATTTTAGATTGATGAGGGGCACGCTTTAAAGCGGCCAAACATTGAAAAAAAAGTATTTTTTTTAAATAATAAAACCTTTTTCACAAGTTAAATTTCACATGATTTGCACGCCGGCTATGATGCACGCCGCGTAATTTTATTTTATTTAACCAATTAATTATAACTTCAAATTATTATTTTTTTTTGCGGAGATTTCACTTTTTTATTAGTCTTTTTTACGACGGGATGCCAGATGTTGACGCAGAGGTTATTTTAATTAAATAAACACACAATTAATAAATATGTTTAAAATGCATTTATTAATACATTTTTGCATGTTGTTTGCATGCTGGTGTACGACGTACTGAAAGGGACGCCGTTGTTCAAGTTGGGGGGGTCGACGCGAGCGCCATCACATTTACAATATTAAAAATACATTCAAATTATAACAAAATATTTTTAGTAACACTGAAAAAATTTGACTTTTAATAAAATTTTTAAAGCTTAAATGAATAATAATTTTTATTAAACAAAACTTTTTTAAATGATGTGATGAGCATCAACTAAAACACGATACTAAATTTAAAACTTTAAAAAAATTTAATATTTTTGAATGTGTTGTAAATTTTTTATAAAAAACGAAATGTTGTGAAATTTTTATACACAAAAATTAACAGAAAAACAGTAAAAAAATTTAGGGGTCAGAATTAAAATATAAAAACATATTTATATACCTATACCTATGTGTTCGTAACACATTTATAATTATGATTAAATAAAACCGATATTATAAATCTATAAAATCAGTTGTAAAACAAGCATCATATACAAAATTTTTTGTCCAAATAGATCTTACGTAAATTTGTATATTATAAATGCGGTAAGGATCAAACTTTAAAAAAAATATATACATAAAATATATAATTTTTATATTATTTTATTTGGCATAGTACTTAGAAAATAATGGGTCATAATAATATAATAAGAATAATAATAATTCATTTAATATCAAAATGAAAAAAAAATTTTACTGCTTCAACTGAAAAATATAATATTTGTGTATAACACAGTGAAAGAAAGTTATATCACCTTGGTGTATACAAATAGATCCATCGTGAACTTTTAATTTATGCATACTTTTTTTATATTACGGTTGTAAAATTATTTTAAAAAAATAAAAAATATATTACAAAATCTATTTTTATAGATATAAAAAAAATCACCTGTCCTAATAAAAATTCTAAAATTCTTTATAGACAAAAAACTTACTGTTAATTTTATTTACAAGAATAAAATTATTAAAGACAATGAATAACTTAAAATATTGTAAAGTATACCTGCAGTGTCTTATGTATAAAGCTATACATGCCATAAAGAGAGTCTACATTTTAAATTTTAAATGATAAATAATAAAAAAGTAAATTTTATATTCATATATATGTTAAAAATTAGATAAAATAAAAATGAAATTTTATAATTTCCACTTCCTTGGGGGGGGGGCGATTGTCCCCTTCGCCCCCCCCCCTGGATCCACCGCTGACGTCAAGCCTTACACTAACATAACCTAAGGAAGTAAACTATAATAATAAACGACGTGTCGTTATTTTATTATAGCCTACTTGCTTAGGTTACGCTAGTGTAAGGCTTGACGTGTCAATATTTTAGTATAGCCTACTTGCTTAGATTACGCTAGTGTAATGCTTGACGTATCAATATTTTATTATATCCTACTTTCTTAGGTTACGCTAGTATACACTATAAAAAATAATAAAATTTTAAGAAGTCAATATTAACTTCGTACCCCTTAAGTCCCCGAAAGTGAATAATCCCTTGATTCAAGTTAACGGGGTTAAATCAATGCATCCCAACCTCGAGTCAGCTGACGTATATTTGTTAAAATAGCTGTCTTTTAGACTCAGGTCAACTTAAAATTGGGTTGAATCCGGTAACTATATATTTGACTTACGTATTAGTTATAACTCCCTGAAATTTATATCATCTCCTCGAATACCTTCGGGATGAAAATGGACCCCCAGGTAATGTAGAAAGTTTCTATTTTTATGTTTTTTGGTCCGCCATATTTTAAAATTGGAAAATTGTTTAGGATGAAAAATTAAAAATTTCGCTTTCAGGATATCAGTTTTCCCTTGTACGGTCCATTTTCATCTCGAAGGTATTCGAGGAGATGACAGAAATTTCAGGGAGTTATTATGGAGTATATTACACGCAAAAAAAAGAATAGTAAAATTAACCTATAAAAATGTAGTAAAAACAAATTAATATAGATTGGTAAATATAACCAAAAATTAGTAAATTTTTCTAAAAAAATTGAGGTTTTAGTTTGATAAACAAATTTTATTAGTAAATTTTACTAATATTTTATAGTGACTTTTAGCCAAACTGAATTTAGTAAACAACATCGTAATTTTAGTTATATTTACTAATTTTTTGTATGCGTGTATATTTACGGGCTTGTACTATATTTTTTTTTATGTATAAGATAAGCTTGAATTTATTTCAATGTTGTTGTTAATTTCAGTAGAAGCTTTCTGAATTATTTGTTCTTATTTTTTACGTATTAGGTGGCCCTAAAAAGGGCCGGTGGGTTTTTTAGCATTTGATGCGTGGCCCCAGCCACACGCTTTACACCCAACAATTCACAAGCATACAACAAATTAAATCACCAAGGTCACAAATATACATACATACACAAACATACAAAAAAGAAATCAAAAACTTACAAACATGCGAGCACCTAGTGCTCAGGTGACTTCTCCTGGCCAGGAATATCAATGTCCACCTCTTCAAGCCTACGAGCTCGGAAAATTGCACCAAGCGATTCAATCAATCACAGCTTACGAGCTGCTTCAATTAGGATTTAACGTCCGAAAGCCATGGACTCCTCCAAGTGCACCAAGCACATCAGCAACAATCAAACCAGCAAACAATCTCATCCACAGCTTAGCGAAGGCGTCAAGGTAGCCGCGTGCGTGAAGGCTGAAGTCAGGACAGCAAATGCTGCTTTGGCTAGATTCGCGGTTATATTTATAGGCCTTTGCTGACTTCGAGCTCGTTCACTGATTGGAGCGCGCGCGATAAATACGTTACAAAGTTTACTATGTAAAAATTATAAGACGTGGCAAGGGAGGATTTTACCAATCGGCCCTTTTCAGGGCCACGTTCCTTAAACGAAAAATATAAGTACTCGACGTGGTAAAGGAGCAAAATTCAAAAGTTAAGAATAAGTCTCGTAAAGCAAGACTGCGCGCGGCAAAGCCCGTGGCAAGGCTGTCAAAAAGCACAGGAAGGCCAGAGGCCCGCGGAAAAGTGCTAAACAAAGACTTCGTGTTATCACGGATATTTATTTTTAATGCCTAAAAATAACAGTTGTATTTGGATATAACAAATACGAATTAGCTTAAATTAGGCCAATTAAATTTTTTGTAACAAGTTAATATTTTTCTAAAAGAAGCTTGCTTTCAATTGAATCACGTTATCTCCCGTCAAGTCACTGTTTAAGTTGATTCAAGTAAAAATTTGCTTCGCCGTATTTACCTTCGCGCTTAGGTTGCGTCAACTTCGCAAAGCTTGGCAATACTCTATATTTTTCATAGTGTACAACTTAACAAGTTGTTTTTTTATTGTAGAAAACTTCCTTAGATTATGTTACTGTAAGGCTTGACGTGTCATTATTTTATTGCGGCCTACTTCCTTAGTTTATGCTAGTGTATGGCTTGAAGTGTCCTTTTTTATTATAAATTCCTACCTTAGATTATGTGGGTGTAAGGCCTGACGTGTAGTTTTTTATTATATATTACCCTCTAAGGATATGTAGGTGTAATGCTTGACGTGTCGTTTTCTTATTGTATATCCCTAACTTATGCTGTGTTGGTGTAAAGCCTGACGTACCAATTTTTACTATTAATTACTCTCTTAGGTTATGCGAGTGTAATGCTTTACGTTTTGTTTTTTGTTATTAATTACTCCTTTAGTTTATGTAGGTTTGAGGCGTGTAGTTTTTATATATTGCTTCCTTAGGTTAAGTGAACGTAAGGCTTGTGGTTTAATTTACTCTATTTGCGTATTCAGCATATCCAAAACCCCCCAGATATTTTATCAATATTGTTTTTGTGTACGCCAAGAATTGCACTAAAATTTGGCTTATTTTTTAATAATTGGAGGATTTTGTGGCCGCCGTTTTGAATTTTTAAATATGGTTGCCATAATTGGTCTGAACGCACCCGATAAGCCCCTAATATACTTTTTAAAATATTTTTTATTAATTCTAAAAATCTAGGGAATTTTGACGAAAATTGGTCAATTTGGAAATCGCCATATTGAATTTTGAAATTTGGATTTCAGATTCGGTCTCAGCGCACCCGAAAACCCCCTTTTAGACTATTAAAAGTATTTTTATTTTATTTTTATTTTTTGTTGCCGAACTGTCCGAAATATTCAAAAGTTTGAAGCTATCACCCCCTCAAGCAATAGTTGCCCTTTTAGGAGTAGTTTAAGATAATTTAAGGGTCAAGCCCCAATTTTAAATTCAAAACACTTGACATAACACTCGACAAAACAATTGACAGACGTGAATCAAACCTCCCCTAAACTCAATCTATTTTCATTACCTATCTTCCATTTTTAGCCTAGCCTCTACTCTCCTTACTATCCACTAAATCCCTTTCACAAATAAATTTAAACTGCATTGTATATATTTGCTTATTATGGGCAACTTGGTCATCTTAGGTAAAAACTGATATAATACTTACGTTCAACGACCCGCAAAACGTAAGTAATTAATAAAAATGTTTAATAACCGCAAAAAATAACCTAAAACTTCTCAATGTGCTAACTTGACCATTTTCGATTAAAATGGATTTCATATAACAATACTACATTAATTCTTAACTATTTTCAAGTTTTAAGTTATAATTCTTTAAAAATAGTGATTTTTGATATTTTATAAAATATTTCAATTGGGATTCTAACCTTTAATCGCCAAATCTCACAAACGATTTTAAGAAATATTGCAAGTACTCTCTCCCCTCTTACAATATACATTAACATATTTACATATATACAACTACAATATAAATGCATTATACGGAACATTCTCCCGGCTTAATTTTACATCAGGGATGTAAAAAATTAAAAGCTTATAAAATATTTCAAGCTTATGACCTTATATGACCCTGGGGCATAAAAAAAGCTTCGCCTCAAATGGTAATTTACGTGCGATTTGGGTCATTCTTTACTTTTCTGGGTATATGCGAAAAATTCTAATTTTAGCAGTAATTTAAACATTTGGTAAAAAATGGTATTTTAATTTTTTTTACTATCCCTGATAGACCATTTTTGATATTGTAAAGAGGCCGGTTTTCGGAAAATTCGACAAAATAACACGCTACTTTGTTCATTTTTTATGTTATAGTAATTTAAGTTAGAAAGACAGTTATGATAAAAGTTAGCAGTAATAATAATAACAATAATAACTTACTTACATTTTGTTTATATGTGATATTAAACGCTTTAAATTTTTACTCGCAATATTTCATTAATTCTTTTGTGATCAGAAAAATAAGACTCAGGAAGTTATTTGGTGGAAAAGTAAAGTTACAGCAAAATTTAAAATATTCGTCTAAGAATCCCCTTCTCATGCAAAGTTGCGGCACTTGGCTCGAGATTCCGTACGTTCTTTCAAGAAAATTGAAGGTATATATGATAAATTATTTGTCTATTAAATTAATAAAGATTCTTCAATTCTGAATAATGTCTCCAAACAGTTGAAATGATTTAAATCTTTGAAATTTCTTCAATTTCTTCATAAGCAATTTATGATTTTATTGACATAGAGTTCTTTTTGAGCTACAAAATATACAAGTTTTATTAATCATATTAATAGTAATTCGCTTTTTAAAAATCTTTTGTCAGAAACCTGAGTTTAGCTTCAATTTTTGTAATGATTATAGAAAAAAATATTTTTACAGATTTTCATTTGATTAAAAGGCAAATTTTGATGGTTTAGCTATGTATAAATACAGCTTGAATTTTTTTTACATGTTTTATGAATAATGTACGCTTGTTGGAGCTATTTATAAGCATTTTTAGCATTATAAGCTTCAATCATTTGAAATAATTAAAAACAAGTTTAGAGATCTCCCGAGATCTCAGGACAATTTGTCGGGAAGGGTCAGGCCCCAATTTCTCATAGAAAAAACTCCGATTTTCTTGTTCTGCGAAACAAAAAACCTATAGTATACCAAATCTGGTGGCGGTCACAAACATAATACAACCAAAAGCGTAATATGTTTGGAGTGTAATTGCAAGAATAGTAAATAATAATAAATTCACTTTCAAAAAAATGTTTTTTACGATTTTATAAACAAAATTTATTAAAAAATTTTGTAAGAAAATTAATTGTTAATAACAAAAAGAAACCCGATATTTTCAAAGGAGCCTTAAACGCCACAAATGATTTCTTTTGCGGTTATTAATTTGATGCGCGTGCACTATAACCGCCCTTCGTATTTACAAATTATGTATTTTGTAATTTTTGATATTTATAAAATAGTAGCCACTCTACAAATTTGTAATTTTTAAATTTACCAAATTCCTCTTTTTCTTTTTTTTTCTTTTACTTTTTTTTAAATTAAAATTAAAAAATTGATGACGTCATATTTTTACAACTGCTGTCCACTATTTCTAAAACTTTGAATCTAGAGCATTAAAAATAACACGATATCTTATTTTTACATACACAGAATTGTTTCTGTAAAATTGTTTCTGGTTGAACCACTAAATGCGGTTATAGTAGGAACCAAATATTACTTTTACCATTAGAACTGAAAATACTTATGTTAGAAGCGATATTGAGGGTTTTAAAAATCTTCTCGCGCTGTTTTTTTAGATCTCATACTTATGTCCAGCGCAGTCCTTAGCTCACTTAAGAAAACCTTTTGGAATGTAAATAAAAACTATATCTACTCTAACCGCATTTAGCGATTCAAACTTGTTTCTATGTTCATAATGCAGTTAAATCGACTTTTTCAAAATTTCAGACTTTTACCTTCCCTGAATTTAGGACAGTTTTACTAAGAATATCTCACATTTGAATTTTAAACTTTTTTTAAAGGAATGACAGAAACCGGAAATCTATATCTAAGGCAGAATTCAAAATGCCAAATAATTGATTCTCTTGGTTTTGTACTTCCAAACACTGAATTAAAAGTTGTAGATGTAAATGGTAAGACTTTGGGGCCAAACGAACCTGGAGAATTGTATTTAAGACACTCAGTAATTATGATTGGATATTTGAAAAACCCTGAAGAAACTAAAAAAATAATAGATAAACATGGTTGGATTCACACTGGTGATATAGTTTCCTACACTGAAAATGGCGAATTCATTTATCATGACAGAATAAAAGAAATTATCAAATTCCGAGGTACACATGTCTCTCCAGTTGAAATCCAATCTTACCTTTTGACTCATCCTGATGTTCTTGAAATAGCTGTCATTAAAGTATACCATCCCTTAGACGGTGACTGGCCCATGGCTTTTGTTAAAAAAGTTCCTGAATCTAAGGTAAAAATTTTAATTTAAAAAGCATTATAGATATTTTTAAATCACGAATCTTCAAACTGGTTCCAAAGTATTTTTCCAACAAGTACAAACAATAATAAACATCTCAAATTTACGGCTACCTAAATCCAGTTCTTGATTCTAAGTCACTTTTTTCGTTTCCTATTAGCGTGCGCATGTAGCAATATTCCAGTTAAATCACAGTTTTGGTTGTATCGTTTGTGGCCAAATTTTCCAAAAAAAACTGATGACAGGATTGTCTTCAGTGGGAAATTCTACACGGAAAAAAATTCTAAGTTGTATTGACAAATAACTTTGTTGAAATATGCCAACAAAGTATTTGTTGAATTGTCATAGTTACTTAGTTGATTCAAACGGAGTGAAAATTTTATTTAAAAAAAATTATTTTTTTATTTTTTTTTTTATTTTTTTTTTTTTTTTTTTAATTAATTATTTTTTTTTTTTATAATTATTTTTTTATATTTATTTAATATTTATTAATTTAAAATCTGTTAAAAAAAACCGAAGAAAAATTTTGACTGCTACTGGGATCGAACTCGAGTACCGCGGCTTCCGAGACAGCGTGATTATCCATTCTGCTAACAGGACAGTTGTATTTAATAAAAAAATTTTAAGTACTATATGTTACAGATAATAATTTTAGAAATTATATGCAGAGTAAATTATACATACCCAGCGAAATACAAGTTAAAACTATCATAAATAATTTTTAGGAAATCCCATTTCTTTATTATAATAATAATGAATAATAATATAAGCAAAAGTAAATTATGCATACCCGCAGTGAAATTTATATTTAAAAATAATACTTAAAACTATCATTAAAAATTTTTAGGAAATTCCATTTTTTTATTGAATAATAATATAAACAAAAGCGCGCTGCTGAAAGAGAAGAGCATAATAGGATAGAAAGAGAAAGAATGAATAAATATTTTAACATAAAAGAAAAAGCATTGACCTAACTATTAAAATTATCATATTAATGTTGTAGGTTGTTGGTTTATCTAACACTATGTTGATTCAACAAAGATTTAAGTGGTTAACTTAACAATTTTAATTTTGCTTGAATCAACAAAGTATTTGTTGGTTTAACGTTTTTATTTGACAATTCAACGTTTAATCTTTCCATTCAACAAACTTACAATACTAATCATATTTCAGTAACGTAATACGTTTAGTTTGTCTTATATTTTTTTTACGTGTACATAGACTGAATTAAGAAAAAATATTTTTCTCTGAGTAAATTAATCTAAATTTTTTGCGGGAAACTAGCATAGGCGTATTTCAACCATAATCGGGCCGAAAAATCTTTGTTATCTATTATCTTTAATTAAATTGATTTTAAAGATGTTGCTAAATTAACATTCAGTTCAGACAACACCTAAAATGTATGGGTTTATTACTCTCATAACGCAGCAAACGTATCGTCGATAACTTGTAAACAAAAATTAGTAATTTTAACCAAAAAATTAGTCAAGTTTACTTATGAAAATGGGGTTTTAGTTTTTCGGTTCATGCTTAAATACTTGCTAATGAGTTGAAATGTAACAAAAAATAAAAATATTTTCTTTCATTTAGGATATCCGTGGAATGGTAGAGTGAAAAAAATAATTTTTTGAATAACTCATTCGCTCATTTAGGATATACGCGAAGCTTATTGTAGACTCAAAATAATTTTAAAAACAATAATTTTTTATTAGTTTTAGTTTTTTTTTTTTATTTTAGTTTTTAAGGGTTATAACCCCATAATAAATTGCCCTGTACATATTTAATTTTAGCTTCGTAAACAAATTTTACTAGTCAAAATTTATAGTGTAACACTTTTTATAGGAAACAAAACTATAATTTTGCTTATAGTTTCTAGTTTTTTATTAGCGTATAACTGGAGTATTCTGCTAACCTATGAAACTGAATACAATCTTATGAGTCTTATTAGTTATTTTTAAACTTGAATTCGGAGGAAAAAATCTGGGAACCCGTTTAAGAACTCGGCTGTCAGTTAAAAATTCTTTAAAAAATACTCATATAAATAGAATTAATTTAATTTCGTTATTGAACTATAGGTAACTGAAGAAGATTTGATTGAAATGAGTGCAGAACTTGGTGAATATAAAAAACTACGGGGTGGTGTAAAATTTTTAGATGAATTTCCACAAAGTCCATCTGGTAAAGTTGCAAAAAGTTTGCTTATGCAATTGGCAAAAGATATTCATAAAATTGAATAAATAGATAATTCAAAGTATTAAATTAGTTCCATTATGAATCACATTGAGTTCTCAGTTAAAGAGTAAAAGCTGCTTTAGAAAATTCTTACGGATATTCTAGTTAATAAAAATTTTATTATGAAAAATTACCTATAAAATAACCAAAAGCGTTATTGTAAATTATGTCTACAATATTATGTAAATAATTAAGAAGCAATAAAAATATTTATTATAAAAAAAGAATTTAAACTATACTACACGGTAAAGCTGCTTTGGTTGAATATTCAACCAATTGGTTGAATTTCGCAGTTTTTGGTTGAATATTCAACCAAATACTGCGATTTTCAACCAAAAGCTAAAATACAAAATAAAAACGATGTTTTTATAGTACAGGATAAGAAATGATCAGGGCATCCATTAAAAGTGAATGAATTTTATTATATTATTGTAATTAGTAATTTTTTATGTACTACTTCTTTTGGCTCTGAAACTGAGGAATGACTAATTAAAAAGGTTATCATACGTTATAGAATAACAAAATGGCGGCTACCTACAGAAAGTTAAAATGAAATAAAAAGCCTTTAATTTTCGGGTAAAAGTAGCTGTAAAAATTTTTTGAGAACATAAAAATACTAAAACTCGACGACATCCTGAAATTAGTGCATTTATTAAGTTGCTTAGTACGTTTAAAGTAAATTGGTGCAGATTTTATCGCGCAATCGTGTGCATTACTTTTCAAAAACGCTGTTTCGAGTAAAATGGCTTTAAAGTTTTAGATGAATTTTTTCGGTACTTTTAGTTATTAAATTATTTATTTTAATGCAAGAGATCTGATCAACACAAAATTATTCGACACATCCATGATTCTACACAAAAAAGTTTTTCGAAATCGTTCAATACCAAAAATCGTTGTGCTAAAAAGATCAACACAAATTTTTTTTAGTAAAAGTATTCAACACTTATTTCTTTCGTATGCTAGCATAAATAAATATCACTTAAAACAGCGTACCTATTGAATATTTCGATTAGAAAAAATTTGTGTTGATCTTTTCGGCACAAGGATTTTCGGTGTAGAACGATTCCGCAAAACTTTCTTGTGTAGAATTATTGATTTGTCGAATAATTTTGTGTTGATCAGATCCCTTGCCTATTTTAACATGGAACATGTTCGTTAGATAGGGTATTTGAAAAAGTTTGGCTAGGCAGGGGGGGGGGTGAAATGGACTTAGAATATTTTTGATTTAGGGACTTAGAATAATTTGAAGTGGAAGCCTAATCAGGCCCTGATAAGAACAAGAACTTAGAGGATTACTTTATGTTATGGACTTACGATAATTTATATTTCAGGATTTATTGTAATTTCGGTTTTTGGATTTATTACTGTTATGAGTGACATGAACATGTTCCTCGATGTTCCATGCTCGTTGGTTGTGTAGTTACACAAACCGGTTATAAATTTTTTTTTTATTCGTTAGAGAAATTTATAACAGAAAACTCTAGATCAAAAAAATTAAAAGCGGTCACGTAGTTCTAGAGAAATCTTAATTAGAAGGTGTAAAAACATTTCGTAACATTTCAAAACGTTTTCTAAATAAGAATACAAATTTTTTTTTGTATATTTAAGTAGACTTATAAGTTATCTTTTTGGATTTCATACTGAACCTGTAGCTGATTTGACCCCTGCTGCTTATCCGATTTGCTATTTTTTACCATTTTGGCACGACTAAATTTGGCGTCATAAAAAATCGCGAATATTAGCAAAATTTGCTCATAATTTCTATCAATGACCAGTTCCGACATAATTTCTAACTATATTTAACAAGAAGGATTTAAAAATAAATTTTTTTTACATACTCTTGAGACATATATAAAGTAATTAATAAAAAAAAATAATTTGATTATTAAAAAAAAAATTAGGTAAAACGACAGGAAGTTAAAGCATACAATATTAAGTTTAAAAAAATTTATCATACTATGTATAGAGCCAAAAGAAGTAGTACATAAAAAATTACTAATTACAATAATATAATAAAATTCATTCACTTTTAATGGATGCCCTGATCATTTCTTACCCTGTACTATAAAAACATCGTTTTTATTTTGTATTTTAGCTTTTGGTTGAAAATTAAACCAGTTTTGGTTGAATATTCAACCAATTGGTTGAATTTCGCAGTTTTTGGTTGAATATCGCAGTTTTTGGTTGAAAATCGCAGTATTTGGTTGAATATTCAACCAATTGGTTGAAAATTCAACCAAAAACTGCGAAATTCAACCAATTGGTTGAAAATTCAACCAAAAACTGCGAAATTCAACCAATTGGTTGAATATTCAACCAAAGCAGCTCTACCGTGTATATTAAAAATTCTTTTCTTCATTGTTCTATGATAACCTTTTTAATTAGTCATTCCTCAGACTCAAAGCCATATGAAGTAGTAGGTACATAAAAAATCACTAATTATAATATATCATAAAATTAATTCTCTTTAAATTGATTATTTTTTACCCTGTATTATAATTACATAGTTTTTATTTTGTATTTTAGCGTTTGTTTGAATATTCAACCAAAGCAGCTCTACCGTGTATATAAATTTAATAACATAAACTTACATTTATGCAAATCTCTTTGAATCCCTTTGCTTATAAAAATTCATATGAGGATTTTCTGAAAAATTGGAAAATTTTATCTTTAAAAGAATACCGTTGCTTCTGATGTGACATTTTTTATTTAATCTGAATTAATTGCTGCAGCACACGTCTATACATTTTAGACCATATAAACTGGAATTGAAATATTAACTATAGGATTCTGAACAGTGTGTTATTTTAACAGTGTTCTTTGTGTGATCCTAATAAAGTTCCGAATTGTATATTATTACTTTAGGCCAAAACAATAAAGAATAGCCCAAATTAGAGGTAAGTTACTGCGATTGTAGGTGACATTTATGGGAAAGGGTTGCATACGATTCTTTTTAATCAATATTCGTGCTTTCGTGCTTTATAAAAGGAAAAGATCTTTTAACATGGAGCATGTTTATAGGGAGGGGGTACCCTGGAAATCTGAAAATCAAGTTGGGGGAGGGGGGAGTCAAATACTATGTCTGATTTAAGGTGGGGGGGAGTGAAATGGGACTTAAAATAATTTTGATTTAAGTACTTAGAATAATTCAGGTTTGGGGACCTAAAATAATACGCGTTTAGGGAATCAGAATAGTTTGGGTTTAAAATCTTTTAACATTTAGTAAAAGTATAATTACAAATTATAAAAATAGCAAATTGTATTGTAATTTGTGTGTCTATGCTCAGCTGTAAGTAAACATGCTCCATGCATTTTGGTTGTGTTTAAACAAACGGGTTATAAGTTTTTTTCACATTTTTATTAAAAAGCCGGAAAAGGGATTATTACATTTTATTTTTGATTTACGCAATTTTAACATGGAACATGTTTATAGGGAGGTGGTACCCTGGAAATCTGAAAATCAAGGGGGGGGTAAAAAGTGTCCGATTTAAGTGGAGGGGTCAAATATGTCCGATTTAAGAAGGGGAGGGGTCAAATGGAACTGATAATATTAACATGGAACATGTTTATAGGGAAGGGGTACTTTAGAACTTGAATATTAAGAGGGGGGGGGTCAAATTTGTCCTATTTAAGAGGGGCGGTCAAATGAGACTTAGAATAATTAGGGGACTTTGAAAAATCTGGGCTTGAGGACTTAAGGTAATACAGGTTTATAGACTTAGAATTATATCGATTTAGAAAAAATTGTATCGTAATGTTGAGTAACGTTTGTATTATATCTAGTCCTCAGCTGGAAGTAAACATGTTCCATGCATTTAGGTTGTGTTTACACAAACCGGTTATAAGTTTTTTCGATTTAGGGATTAAAATAATACGGTTTTAGGAAATCAGAAGTTTTTTCGATAAATCATAGTCGATACTGTGTAAAGAAAAGGTAGCTGTTTTTTACTGTAAAAATGAAACATGTGTTAGAACGGTGTCTTTTCATCAGAAATTCAAGATAAAATTTTTCTCGCAAGTGAAAAAATTTCTAAAGTTTATGTTAGGAAGATAATCTGGATATAAGCTAATGAAATTGTTAGCGCTTTTTAAATTTGAGTTATGGGAAAAGCGTTACATATCAGCACTCTAAAAAGTAACTTTCTTAGATTTACAAAAAAAATAGAATTTCATCGAAAAATTAGTAAATTTTCAAAAAATTTTGTAAATATTCGATAAAAATCGTAAATTTACTAAATTTAGTATATTCTCGAAAAATTCGAGAATTCTCGATTTTTTTTTGTGAATTTGCGAAGATGTGCAGATTTAGTAAGTTTTTTAACTACACTGTAAAAAGTAACTTCCTTCTGTTTTAACAAAAAAATTAGAAAATTTTCGATAAGTTAGTAAATTTTCAAAAAAATTTGTAAATATTCGAAAAAATCGTAAATTTAGTATATTATCGAAAAATTCGAGTATTCTCGATTTTTTTTGTGCATTTACGAAAAAAATTGTAAATTAACAACTATTTTTTGAAAATTTTCGAAAAAAAATAGTAAATTATCAATTTTTCTTGCGAATTCACAAAAAAAAATCGAGAATACTCGAATTTTTTGTTAATATACTAAATTTAGTAATTATACGATTTTTTTCGAATATTTACAAATTGTTTCGAAAATTTACTAATTTTTCGAAAATGTTCTAATTTTTTTGTTAATATAAGAAAGTTACTTTTTACAGTGAGGTTATGACAAGAAGAAGAAAGTCGTATTGCCGAAAGTAGAAGAAGAAGAAGGGAAAACCATTACAAACTTACAATACCCTTCACTGGCTCTGAAAACCCCAGCAACAAACTTGCATTAACTTCCTTATTCAGTCATGTTTTAACTTGTAAAAACTCAAATATTTCAAATAATTTACAAACCATATATAATAATTTACAAATCATATATAATCTATACGAATAAATTTATTATATATTAATTTGTATGATGTGCGACCACGTAAAATGTTTTTTAATAATGTAAATGATAAATTTATTTATTTATCAGTACGCGTGTGTATAGGTGCGAAATATATATTACGAAACGACAAACTTCTATATATCGTTTGTGTCCATAATCCCAATATACCTATATAAGATTTTCTATATATTGCGAGGCTATTTTGTCAGCGCGCTAATCTGCAATCATCCGTGAAATATAAGATTGCACGATAATAATTTATTTAACAATTTATTTATTATTATTTATAAATATATTTTTCGCAATAATCATTTATATACAGCATGTACTTTAAAATAGAAAAAATTGAAAAATTTTTAAACGTACGCATACTTAAGGCTAAAGCATTAAAAAAATCATGCTTCTCTTTGTCATTAATCAAGTTATAAATTGTTTATATTTCATCGCATCGGCTTGTTATAATAAAAGTCTTATACTTTAATTTCATCTAAATTATATTTATTAGTACAGGTATAATATTTATTTTATTAGAATAAAAAAAAATTTTTTTAACAGATAATCTAATGTTATTTACTGTAAATATAAGGCGTGTAATAAAATATTTAATCACAAATATACACACCCGTTCATAAAAAACAAAAGAAGGTCAAGAATATTACATAAAAAAAGAAAAAATTATTTCTTTTTTTTATTATCACGCAAAAGACGATAATAAATTAAAAAATGACATACACATACACAAATACATATTTATAAAAAATAGGATCTCCATTTTCATAATAATAATAATATATTATTAATTTTTATCATTATTATAAAGCTCGGTCGTTGTTCTTCTTTAGTGCATTGAACGTTTAGAATTATATTATGTACATATATTATTATAAGTGATAATCAGCGCAATTTAATTAGCTTCGGTATAATATACTATTAAAAAAAAAAACTTTTTCTTATAAATATGCGTTGTACACGCGCCATGCACCACCTTGGATATAACATAACGCGTATTTAATAATTGCTGTGTCAAGATTATAATTTTTTTATTCTTTTAACTTGTATGACTTGTTCTTGTGTGGACGATGATCTTTTCAAGAAAATTTTTATATATAAGAGAGTTTGTTTGTAAATAAATAAATTTAAGTTTATTGCAGTATAATCTGACTACTGAATAATGCAACGTCTATAATATTGAGACGAGTCTGTTTATTTGATCATCGTTTAAGAGATACGAAGATCTAATATGTCCTCGATAATTTTTTTTTTCACTTTAATGTTTATGTGGTATACTGTTTTATGAAAAAAATATATCTTATAAATATTGTTGTGTAATATTTAGTTAGTTAACATGTGTAAATATTAAAAATTTTTATATTTTACAACTATGTATTAGATTTACATATTTTGTACGTTATAAAAACTACCTATGTATTTCTCGCAAGAGAAATGATTTTCAATGTCTATATAATAGAATATATTTTGCTATCATTAACTATTATTGTAAAATTTTTAAACTATCCAGAATAGTAACTAAATATTAACTTCTTTTGTTGAATCTTTTAGAAATAAATGCATCTAATTCTATACTTTTAAATAATATAAAATTATTAAAGTTTTAAATAAACTACAGAACAATTAAATTGTTTGCAGTTTCGATTCTCTTGACTTGTCCAAATTGATAAAAAATTGATATATATTATAATTGCAGTTTTTCTTAATTCCATTTTGTTGAATTTTTCAAAGTGAAAAAAAATTTATGTATTATAATTGCAGTTTTTTTCTTCGTAAATTAAATATTAGTGCCAAGTTGAAGATGCTATGTTATGATTTTAATTTTAAAGAGATTTGGATTTTTTAACACTTGGGTATAATTATTATTTATTAAAGCCGCTAGTTTCGTATTTTTATATATAAGTGATGTAATATAATAAATTAAAAATAAAATAAATTATCAAGATAAGAAGAACACACAATAAATTGCCAAATTTTCGCTTAAATGTAAACAGATCTTAAAAAAAAAAATTAATCTAAAAATAAAAAAAAATTAAAACTAAATCAATAAAACAGAACTATTCAAAAAGATGAATAAAATAGAGAAAATACAAAGAAAATAATAATATCATCCCCTTTTCTTCTTTGTGTAAGACAAGTAGCACGACACAAGGGATAATGCCCTTAAGCTATAAGTTGCTTGTCCCCTGAGGTAGCCAAGCACAAGATCTTATATAAAGCGAAAGTACTCGCGAAATAGAAGTGAAGAGAGAAAGCGAGAAAGAGAAGAAAGTAACGAGCTGTTACCACGAATCGTTGCGTGTATATATATATATATATATTTATATAGTTTATCCCTTAAGGGAAGTAATGAGCCAAGCAGATTCACTGACTGAGAAATATATTTATAAGGTAGTCAGTTAAAGTAAATCGAAAACTTTAAATTTACAAAGTTTTGTATATTTACTTTTGAGACTCAATGATGTTTAACTATTATAAGACTTTTTCGACGCCCATGTAATGCATTTATTGTATTATGTAAGTTTTTGGTGTGAATTGCTATGGTTAAAATTTAACTTTCTTAAATTGAATTAGAGTTTGTAAAAGTTACTTTGTAAAACTCTTTTCTATGTTTTATATAAAAACTTTTCTAACTTTTTTATTTTATTTTGGTTTTGAAGATAAACATTTTTTTTTTTAACTAAGTAATTAAATTTTAATTAATTTAATGGAAAAAGTTTAGTAGGTTATTAGGGCTTACATTTGCTGACCGATAATTACACATTACACATTTTATTAAAAGATTACAATTTTTGTGATAAAATAAAATCATGTTTTTTATATTAATTATGTATTTTCTATGTGATTATGAAATGTCCTAAGAAAATCTCTTGCGATGCAATAATTTATATTTAATTAATCAAAAATACACAATTTTTTATTTAAAAAAAATAGAGTAAAATTTAATCAATTTTTATAAATCTAATATTTATTAACATCAAACATACTTTTTTATTGACTGTATGGTATATTCATTTGCAAACATAATATTTTTTTCAATTTATGTTTATTATGTACCGGTACTAAATTTTTTTTTATTGACCGTTTTATAATGGTAAACGTATACAGTGATGTATGAATTTTCATATTTCAATATAATATAAACCCAAGAACTTGTTGACCTTATCGATTATTTACAAAGTAAACATAGTTTATAAAATGTATATATTTGGGAGATTTATTTGATGCATATTACCTGCAGACAATATATAAACTTTTGTAGCTTATATTGACATTAATAATATCTTGGTTTTATTTTTATTTTTATATTTATATGATATAAAGAAATATCCGATTGCCACTACCGGAATTCCTTTTGTGTCAGCCGGAATTATTTTTTTCTTTTGAATGGTTGTAAATGGCATAAAACTTAAAGAAAAGTTGAGACAAAAAAAATTTTCCTTGTTCTCCAAAAATTTCTACTATGCTGCGTTGCTTGCATTTTAAATGAGTGAAATTCCTATTTAAAAAATTTTTTTTCAATGTAATTCATTTAGTATTTCAAAAGTGATAAATAGAATATAAATTAAGAAATAAACATGCACATAATTGTTGCCCTCTCAATTACAATTATAAGATTAATTTAATAAAAGAAAATATTTTTTTTTCAAAGATCATTTTAGATACAAAAATAGTATCAAAAAATTTTCAATTTAATGGTTGCAAAAGAAAATTAGTATATTAACAAGGGAGTATCAATATTGTATGGGAAATTGATTTGCTACTATTAGTTGCAAAAATCATCCCCATTACCTCATAATCTTAAATTGGGATTTGATTTCGAATTATCATATACAAATAATGGAAAAGAGAAGAAAAAAGAATTTTTCAAAAATAAGACTATACCTAAAACCTATTTTTATCAGTAGCTATAATTTTTGCCTCAACTTAAAAATTTACCATTTTGAGTCAAAAATTAGTATTCAGTTTATTGACTATCGCAAAGAAACAATCAATGACAAAAAAGCGCAATTTATAGGGTTCAAAAGTAGACCTTTAGACTAAAAAAATGAGACCAAACAGAAGGTATTTGGTTGACTTACAAGGTACCAGCGTTATTTAAAATACAGCCTTAAAAGTGGTGCTTGCAAATCATGATGTTGCTTAAGGTTACATGAGGCCATTAATTTTAGTACTACCGTTTAGTACGACCCTTCTTTCGTCAAGTTTAGTACTCTAAGCATAACCTCTCTTGTTACTTTGCCTTTTTGTACAATGGTGGTAATTGATCTTGGTATTTTTGGAGGAGGAAATAGTACTGCTGGGTAGCATTGCTGTTCACTAGTCGGGCCTGTACTTAGCATTTATTGTGCTTTAATTCTGAGATATGTGATTATTGGTGTTGTAAGGAAACCTTAATTCCTAGTTTCCAGCTCCCGTCAATATCTTGGAATTTTCTCGTCGACGAGGGAAAATTCTAGGTGATTGGAGTTATCGCCTAAATCTAATATCCACTCGTACTCGGTATTGTTCATCTGTAACAGATTTAATTCTACTGTTACCTTACGTTTCGACTAACTCTATTACATTTTTAATGTTTTTATATAAAGATCCAGGAGACCTTTTCAGGAAAACTGAGGGTTACTTATGGTTGTTTTTAGTAAGATTCAACACAGAACCGTTCCAGAATTTCTTTCTTTTCCTGTTATTTTTTTACGTTCCATGGTATAGTTTCAATGGTATGGTTTCAATTTGTGCTTTTTCATAACATGACAAATTGGCATCTTTTATTTTAATATATCAAACGGATATTATGGATTGGTGAGCTGGGTTACATCTTAAGTTGGTGAAAATCAAATTAGTTTAATGCTTTGACATGTCAGCAAATTTCGTCCTTTGATATATAAAGATATATTTATTATTATTAATTTGCTAAGTAACTTGCACCATTCAATATAATGATTTCATTATACACACAAACACGTACATAAGTCTTACTTGAAAAAGGGATTTGATCCCTATTTTATGATCACGTCAAACTAAAATCACTGTCGACGTGATAATAAAATAATCTCGGCCTTTCGAGTCATTAGATATATAAAGAGACCCTTTGCAGTAGCAACAAAGCTCACTTAAATTTATAGAATATATTATATGCATTACTTTCTACTCATAAAGTTCAATAACTTTACTTAGAAAATCGAAAATTATAATTTTCTATATTAAACATTAAAATGCATATAAATTTTATATAAAACGCAACAATTCAATATTTATAATTGTTATTTTTTCTTTTGTATTCAATAAATTGTAATTATTGTTTTTTCTTCATTTTTTTTTATTCTCACACGGTCGATGTACTTTATAGAAAATGTAATATAATATACATGAGTACGCATCTGTATGTATGAAAGGAAAAGTTTGTAATTTAATAGGGCTTTAATAATATCTAAGAAAATTACTTAATTCTATGAAATGTTTGTATCTATAAAAAAAAATATAGAGTACGTTATTTTTTAGGTTAGGAAATTAATAGGAAGTCTTATTCGCACACGCCTGTTTGATGCATGTCCGTTAATTATCATGCACACAAAAGTAACAACGCCACCGATTCTCATCACTTTCTCTTGCAATGTATATTATCCATCAACACTATAAAGTTATATAGTATTATTTTGTTTAATATACTATTTTTTTTTTGGACTTTTCTAGGATTATATTTAACGTTTTACTGTAATTTTTAATACACACGCGTACATGGAGTATTTCATGTGAATTACTGAAAAGTTAGATTAATATTTATAGTGAATAAGTATTTCTAAACCCTCAGGAGAACCCTAAAAGGGGTGTTTTTGCTATTTTCGCACTGTCAGTGTTAAGATTCGGTTTATATCGGTTTTTTGGGTCACTCATCACGAATTTTGGCGATTTTTTCAAAACTTTTAAAGATTTTTCAAAACTGAGAAAAAAAGTTGAAAAGTTGAACAATTCTTTAAAAAAAAATTTTTATTTTAGGGGCTCTAACCTTCTAAAATTAACCCTCTTATTCAAACTAAAGTAAACTTAAAGAAAATTTTTGAAATAGAATTGAATAGATAATTTAAGGGTTCCTTTACTAATTCTTAGTACAAAGAACCAGAAATTAATTTTTAACAAAAAATTCCCAGAAATTCTTGTTCAGCGACTCAAAAATCCATTTCAACCGAATCTGAACACTTAAAGTTCAAAAATAGCAAAAACACCTCCTTTTCAGGGGTATTTTTTTTATTTAAAGGGTGTAATGTTAACTTTTCATAGAAAAGTCCTCAAAATTCATGATTAGCGACCCAAAAAATCCTCATATCAGGTTCTTGATTTGACTCCAGTTCATGGATTAAATCTGACCGCCCAATATTGACTGGAGTAAAGTCCGCGCCTTTCTTGATGTGGCTGGAAAAAACTTGCTTTCTGGCCTCTGACCAGAAAAGTTAGTTAATTTCAAATGTACGTTGTAGACTAATGTTTGCATTGTTATTTGATTGAAAAAAATGCGTATAGGCCCTTTAAAGATAAAAAATTCTGTAAACCACAAGCAACAATATAAACACGAAATGCTTCATATATATGTATAAATAATAACAAAAATATAGTTCATATTTAAAAAATAACAAAGTAAAAGGAAGAGGAAGTCTCTAAAATTTTTATTGATCATCAAAAAAAAAAAAAAGTATTAAAAGCGCGTGCTCTCGCAATTAAAGAAGAAAAATGAAAAAACTATTATTTAATTTTTTTAAAAACTATATTACATATAATTACATGAATACTTATATGAATTATTGTATTTTTCTTTAATTAAATTCTTTTTAAAGTAGTAAAAATTTTTAACTACATGATTATGTAAATTTTCTAAGCAGAAAAAAAAATAAAAATTTTTAATTAACTATAATTTATTTATCAAAGTATAACATACAGTCTGTATTAATATTTGCAATAAAATAAAGTTATCGAATCCCTTGTCAAATATACACAAAGCACATAAAGTTTATATGTTTATATTAAATATATTGGTCAATATATATAGTAAAATGTAATGTCTCGTAGTACCATAAAGTGTTAAGTGGATCCAATCAAGTAAGTCAGCAAAAGAGCCAAAGCATCAACTAGATAATCGACTAAATTTATATGAGATGACCATTTATATGAAGATTGAAGATGCGATGAAATGTTATAGCAAGGAAGCCTATAGGGTCGTTCTATATAAAGATGATAAATAAGAAAATTTGCATTTACGATATAATCATAAAATAATGATATTGTTTACAAAATCACTTTATTAATTTGTTTAGATTAAGGACAAGGAAATTATTTTATATAATAGAGAAAACTTTTTATTATGTGTTATCAAATTTCATATGTACAATTAAATTTCACAATATTTTTTTAAATTTTTATAATAATTAATATTATTATATATTTGTGTAGCTAAGAAAGTTTTCCAATATTTTTAGCTTTATTTTATGATTGATATCTGAAAATTATTTGTCATTATAATATAATATATCTATATGGTTATTGTAACACACACGTACAATATGTCAGTTGTAAAAAAATTTTTTTCTATGATCGTTATTTCTAATCTTTGTGATTTTATTATATTATTATTTTCCATAGATACCTAAATAAGTGAAAGTTTTTCTTAAAAAATTGTAATTTTAAAAATTTTATTTATACAGATAAAATAATATTTTTACTCGAATTTATTCAAAGTTTAAATATATAATTTTTTATCATTCAATATATCTATAATAATAAATATAAATAAATAAATATAAATAAATTTTCAGTTATTTAAAAAAAAAATTTTTAACAGCATATAAAATATCTTATAGTCACGAACAAAAAACAAACACAAACATGCTTCTGATAAAGTTACAATCTCGTTATAGCCAAAGGTTATATACATATTAGAAAATTAATTTTTTTACACATGCAATCGTATGCACAAACACATTATTATACATTTACATACTTATTGGGTGTTACTCATTTTATTAAAGTGGTTGTAAAGAAAAATATACTATTCTGAAAACAAAAAATAAGGAATATGATAATGTTATAAAAAAGAACTTCTTTTTTCAGATTTAAGGTTTTGATAAAAAGTGCTTATTTTTATAAAAGTTGAATTATTTTTTAACGGTAGCCAAGTCCAAGACATACTAATCTTTGCACCCCAGCTTTTTTGGTCACGGGTACTCCAAATTTTGGAATACATAAAAGAAAGTATAAGTTTTCGGAATAGGTTTACATTAACTGACATTTTTTGGTATGTTGGTTACCGAGGTTGTTATGGGGAGGTAAGTCAGATCACTGAACTTTAGACCATGTTTGAAATTAAAAAATTAAGCAATTATTATCGTCAGAATCTCTTCATTTTGACCTTAGTTTTAAGGAGGTAAAATATGCATTTCCTGCTAAATAGAAACTACTCCAAAATTTGGCCATTAAAAGGTCAAAAAATATTTTCTTTAATTTTACGGCTATAAAAATATATGAACAAAGCATAGTAAATAAAACTATTTTTGAGAAAAACAAAACAGTTGCTTTTAGTTTGCGAAAAAAGGCCACATTTGTAAGAACCACGAAAATGAATCTTTTTAGTTGCAACCTAGTGGAATCTTTTCAGAAAGACCACGGGCAAAAAGTCCTGTAAAAGAAAAGTCCTGTAATTCAAGGAGGTTTTAAACATCAATGTAATTTTGAAAAGATACCCAAAATACCAAGCAGATTCTTTGATAATAAAGTGAGTCAGGTTTTTAAGAAAAATTCAAATTTTTAGATTTGAAAGGGTGATATTTTCATATGTGTATTTTATCCCACTAATAAAACTTTTGACGTACGATTCAGAGTCAGCAGCTGAAAATACTAAAAAGTTTATTTCATTAGTTATATCATTAGTCCATTCAGTTATTTTAATATTTATTATAAACATGAGAAATTTAATTTTCTGAAGCAAATAATATTTTGAATCCACGATAATCTTATATAACTTTAAAACTCCATTTCTGTTTCGAGAAAAAATATGTCTTAACTTTACTTAAATTTTTATGCTTTTGATTTAACCTTAGCTATTGTTTTAGTAATTTTATATTTCTAATTCATATTTATCATTTATAATATTTATACGCGTATTATAATTTTATTTGATTTACTAATTAATTACAAAGATTATTACAAAGTAGAAATCGTTAAATTTTAATGAAATAACAATATAAAAATTTGTAAAAATACACTGAAAAATAAATCCATATGCTTCAAGCGGATATTTGCAGCTGTTCGAATCATAGTGGTAAGCAGAATTCCACTAGTTACAAGTGAAAATTTTTTTTCTTGTTCAAATAATTACAAATGACTTGAAAGGCAAGGTGAGAGAGAAGGACATTTGAATGGTATATTTACGACTCGCATCCAGAAAAGTAAAGAATGGCCCAAACCGCACGTAAGTTACCTTTCAAGGCGAAGCCGAGGCGAGGATGGTAAACTGCAATTTGGGCATTCTTTATTTATGGACAAGGGCCGTATAAAATTTTCCTGCGTTTGTGGTGAGAAAAAGCGTCTTTGCCGGACGCGCAGTGCGCGTTCGGGGCAATACGTGCTTTCGGGCCACAGACCAGAAATATAAATTTTTGCTTAACATACATTTTTAGAGTCACTGATTTGTAATTTTAGAGTATCTGAGGCTACCAATGATTGTAGTATCCTTTAATTTGCTTCCAGAAAAAACAAGACGGATTATAAAGTCACTTTACGATGATCTGACCACTCAAGTACGAACTGCCACAGGATACACTGCTCCGATTTGCATTCTTTCGGGGTCAGACAGGGATGTCCATTGAGTCCCATAATATTTAATCTTACACTTGAACCTATTCTGAGGTCTGTCCAAAGAACAGGTTAAGGTTATAAACTAGCTAATCAAAAAATTAATAATTTAACATATGCGGATGATATGGCGTTCCTGGCGGACTCGATTGAGGGAATGCGCACGCTTCTAAGAACAGCAGAAGAAGCTTCAGCCGTTGTTGGTCTCACATTTAACCGGCAAAAATGCGCCTCTCTACATATAAAAGGTCGTAGAGACAATGCGGTGTTACCAACGGTATTTACCATCGAAGGACAGTGTATCTAGACGTTACGATCGGGTGACCCCTACCAACAATTAGGCATCCCTACTGGGTACGAAGTGCGTCAAACTCCTGTGTCATCCATCGAGGATGTCAGCAGGACCTTGATAAGATTAATGACTCCCTGTTGGCCCCTTGGCAAAAGCTTGACGCTATGTCAACTTTTATTTTACCAAGGTTAGATTTTTTACTCCAGGGTGCCAACGTGGAGAAAAAAACTCTTAAAGAAGCCGATAAAGCAATTAAAAAGATGGCGGAAAATTGGATGAGCCTTCCTCAGAGAGCTAGTGCGGAGGTCGTCTTTCTCCCTCCGAACAGGGGTGGAGGAGGCCTACTTCCCCTAGCCGACATGGTCGATTTGCTGACCGTCGCACATGCATTTAAGATTTTAACCTGCAAAGATGCGACTGTGAGCGAATTGGCCATGTCATCACTCAGAGAGGCCACCTCTATTAGGATGAAAAAAGCGGCTTCTGAGGTTAATTGCGCGAGGTTTTTGTCGGACAGCCTTGATGATGACATGATGGTGGGAACACAAACAGATTCATTCTGGTCCAGGTCGAGAAATGCTGCATGTAGGCAAATTACTCGACTTGGATTGAAATGGCACTGGAATGTAGACCGCCACGAATACTCACTAGAGTGCAACATGACAGGAGACAGGACAGTAGTTGTGCTTCCGCAGTCCAGATCACAGGTAATACGCAGGATGCGAACAGCTCTTACTGGTCATTATCTAAAATCACTGCTCGCTAAAAAGGACCAGGGTAAGGTCGAAGTTACAAGCAAGTGTAGGTTTTCAAATCACTACTTGCGATCTGGAAGCTTCACTCGTTTTTGTGACTGGCGCTTTGTCCATCGAGCTAGACTCAATTGTCTACCACTAAATACGGCTAGACATTGGAAAAGGCAAGGTGACAAACGTTGCCGTAAATGCGGCCACCCGCAAGAAACCTTGCCCCATGTGATCGGGCACTGTGGAGTACACTCAGACGGGATCCAAAATCGACACAATAATATACAGGACCGTCTCGTGAATGCACTAAAGACCCGTGGGACAGTGACTACAAACCAGACTGTACCAGGAGAAGTCGGTGATTTGGCTCTACTACGTCCTGACATTGTTATTCGTGACGATATCAGGCGTAAGATTATAATCATCGACGTAACCGTTCCCTTTGAGAATCGTATGGTCGCATTCGACGAAGCTAGACAACGTAAAGTTGATCATTATTATCTCCTAGCTGAGAGTCTCAGAGGAAAAGGTTACACGGTTGAAGTAGATGCCTTTGTCGTTGGCTCTCTTGATGGATGGGACTGGCGAAACAAGCGGATCATCAGACTCCTTAACATTAACCAGCGCTACGATTGATTATTTGATTATTTTCATTCTGCTTTAATGCCTACCCAGTCACGTTTCAAGGGTCAAATTCAGTTATTTATTTATTTATTAAGCAAGTAATTTTAAATTTTTTTACAATCAAAATTTTATATTGTTTGTTATACAAATAATTTTTTATCTTTATTAAATAATATGCAGATTTATATTTATATATATGTAAATTTACATTATATGCTATGTTAATCTAAGCAAAAAATGAATTTAATAGAGGGGACTGGAGGCCCCGCAATTCCTCCAATAAACTCTAAATTTTTACCCTCCTCTTGTGGGGGGGGGGGGCAGTTCTTTTTGAATAAATATTGTTTAATCCTTTAATTTGCAAAATAAATACTTTTTGGTGGTAATATCACAAAATTTGCAAACTGCAAATAATAAAGTTTTACCTAATGACATTCATTGCGCCGTTAATTAAGATTTTTGGGGTTCTGGGAGCTAAAAGTGCGCATATCAACATACATACACATTATTTTACAAGTACATTTTCTAAAAATATTAAAATCTGACTTGAAAATTAAATATTAGGTTAAATAAAGTAAATCTTAAACTTTTTATAGTTTCGTATTTAGTCTAATTATACGTACCTATATTTTATCAAGGCTAAAGAAACTTCAATTTATGCAAAAACAAAATAATGACTATCATTTAGCATTAAATTTATTTTCTTTTAGCATTCAATTTTTTTACAAACTACTAATATTTTCTAATATAAATTACAAAAAAAATCAAAAAATTTCTATAAAATCATAAAAAGTTATCTAGATTTTAGTTAGAATAGAGAAATGTTATTATATAGTAGCAAATATAAGTATATAATATGTAAAAGACGAAAAGAAATTAACCTGTAAAAACTCTCTTTAAGCAAGATAGTAAAATAGCATAAAAGTAAAGCAAATGTAACGGTATCTAATAATACAAGAAGAGTTAAAATGAGAACGAAAGTGAAAAGGAAAATGAGATAAAGATTACAAAGTTAATATTATAGAAAACTCGTGACTTAGTTATGACGTATACTTAATGTTTCGTGACATAGAAAATATAATAAATTGAATGAAGCGATTTAGTTGTTAACTGTAATTTAAATAGAATAAGTCGTGAATCTTGTAACCTTTATGTAATACCCCTTTTTGTTCTATTACAGACCGTTGGTTTTCGATCTATGTAACTATTATGAAATTGGTTAGTTCGAAAGGGAGTAAAAGAGAATGAGTATCCGGAAATGAAGTTTCTGACCTCGAATCAAAACAGAAAAGCCCTTTAACAATATATATAAATTCTATATACACTACCGATTGTTTTTCCGTAATTTCCGCCACATCCGTTAACTACCTATATAAACACAAATTTGTTTATCTCTCAAACAAATAATTCTTCCATCTATCTATGTGTGTGTGTACAAACTGGCCACGTAATCATACTCTAAATACATAAGTCTAATTGACGTGTACATAGATATTCGGTAACAACGGATGAGAGAATTTAATTGGCAGATACAAATATAGTTTAGTTTAGTTTAGTTTATAAATTTTGGTACTCAGTTTGAAAATTTGATATATATAGAATGGTAAAATTAAGAGTATATTTGTCTGTGCATACTGACAATTTGCATTAATTAAATTAATTAAAACCACGGTAAAATGAGAAGTGGTTTTACTAGTATATTACGTGAAAAAGATACATGTGTCTGTGTATATTTAAACGAAAAATTAGAGAAGAGTTATTTAAATATTATATGATTTACGGAAGTAAATAACCAAAATTTATAAAATTTTTAATTCATTTCTTAGATTTATATGGTTTATGTAAGTAAATGATAATTAACGTAAAGAGATTATTTAAGAATTATTTTTGATGATAGCATGAAAAATTTTTATAAGATTTTTAAATTAGATGAAATTTTTAATTGTATGCATACGTAATAAAAGTGAAAGAGGATAGTAGTTGTAATTGATAATTATAACATATTAAATTAAGAAAACTAAAACAATTAGTTTATACAGAAATTATAGAAAATTAATACTAACTTTATAAAATTTAAATTATGCAACTATTTTTAGGATTTTTTTTATTTTTTTTAATTTCAAGAAGTAGTAAATTTAATTATTTTTTTTGCAAATAGTAATTTATTTTGATACATTTTGTGTGTAAGTATACTGACGAAAAATGAAAATTAGAGTTTAGAATTAATTTTTAAATTATTTGTTGAGTAATTCTTTTATTTTTAGGAAATGTAAATAAAATAATGCGAAAATAAAGTAATTACATGAGGGTACAATTATATAATTAAAGTAATTTGCCTGCAAATATTACAAGAAAATTCTAGTAGATCAATAATGGAGGGTTATTTCATACATTTTAGAGACAAATTTATTTTTGCATAATTAGAAAGGTTTTGTTGTCAGGAACCAGAAATGAGATTTTGCCTAATAAAAGTTTTCTGTAACTTCAAATCGTAAGATTTTAGAAGAAAAACTCAGTTTATAGAGAGCAGAGGAAAAGCTTATCACACAACTTGAGTAGAAAAGACCTATTTCTAACATCGATGATAAGTCTTTTTTGCACTTTTTGTGTAATATATTGTTCTAAACTATTTACAAACAAGTTTATTATGTCAAACGCGATAACTGATCCTTGAGGCCTAGCACATTGGGCCCGTAAACCTAGTCAATCAACTAAAATTAACTTTTTCACTCTTAGATAATAGCTATTTCTTTCACTTGTGATTACCCGTACAGCGATATGATGAAAACATTGTAAGAACTTCCTTTTTGAACAAGGTTCACATACTTTCCCCATGGGAGAAGGATTAATTTTTGAAAACAATGAAAGGTATAAAAAAGGTCTTATATCAGGGAAATCGGAGGAACACTTTTAATATTCCTTTTCTTAGAAATGGAAATCTTCACAAACTGTAATGATATTTAGCCTACTTCTGCTTGGGGGGTTGCTATTATGAATTTTGGGGGTTAAATTTGTAAAAAATATCCCCTTTTTTTGGTGATTTTGCAATTTTCAATTATTATGGAAATTTTGACCTAAAATGCATCTTTTTGGATCAAAAAATCCGGTTGCCCTAACTAATTGTGGCAGCTAGAATTTTTTTTAACATGTAACATGTTTATAGGCAGGGGAGGGTACTTCAAGTATATAATTTGGGGGGGGGTCTAATGTATTCTATTTGGGGGGGAGGGTACATAATTCTTCTTCGTCAGTGGCTTAACAGTGACAAGAAAACGCGTATTTTCAAATCGCACCGCGGTCAGGAAATATGTGCTGTCTGACCCCTAACAAGAAAAATTTTATACGGTCCTTGTCTATAAATAAAGCATGAACTATTTTAATTTGAAAAATAAATGTCTCTTAAATAGTTAAATAAACATTTTATTATGACCAAATAATGTCTATTATTTAAACAGTAGATCTTATCATTATCATTATTATGAAAAGAAAAAAAAACTAATAAATCAAGCCTCGTTATATTTATACATTAAAATAGCCTAATGATTTTGTAAGATCATTTTAAGATAAGATCGTGAATTGATTATTACTAAATTTTTTTTGCAAAGCATAATTAAAATAAGTTAGTTAAAATAAGTACAATAAATTAAATTTGTCATTATACTATAGAAAATTAAGAAATTTATTAATCCTCTTTAAATGCATTTTAATTTATTTTATTATTATAATTTTAGACGCATTTTATTAATCCAAACAACGTAGAGCAACTCAAAGAAGAAAAAGTGATAGGAAGTTTTAAAACCTACTATTGTTTTCAGGTAGTTTAATTATTTATTAAACGGTGAATGAACTATGTTAAAGAAAAACTTAAAACTTTTTAAGTGATATTATATTATGAACAAAGTTTAATACGTTAAATATATTGCGACATTATGTTATACAGAGATAATTTATAAAATTATGTGTATTAAATTCATTTCTCAACATATAGTTGATATTTTTTTTTATCTTTAATTTTTATCAAAAATAAATTTTATATCCTTTTTTTTTTTTTTTTATTATTTGCATGTAAATATGGATTTTATATATTAAAAAAGTTACACAATTATGTATTAAGTGTCTTTTTTTTGTTGATTATCATGCAAAAATAAATAAAAAATTTAAAAAGAAAACATTTTATTTATGTTTATATTTTTCTTTGAATCATGAAATATAAATTATATTATAAAAACTTGTAAATTAAGTTATTAGAAAATTTTATTTCATATCCAATAAATTATTTTACGATTATAAATTATTATTCAATATAATACGTGTCAATATTTATTTTATGAGAAATTTATTTATTCGTAATTTTTTTTAGATACTTTTAAATTTAAGATATGATTTAAGAGTACTAGGTACGTTTGGTATTTTTTAAGAATTTAGAGGAAAAGAGGGGTAAAAGTGAGAAATTTGCATGAGGAATATTTTTAAACTTCTAAATAGGTTATAAAATTTTCTCCAAATGCTGTCACGAAGTATATGAGGCTTTATGGAGCAATTTTTCGGCTCTTGAAATCCCAGATAATTTAATTGGACCAAAATTTTTTCAGAAATTATTGTCTTCTTAGATTAGTCAATTTTAAATCATAGGTTATGTAAACGTCATTTATTATCCCTCAGCTCACAAAAATAAAATTTTTCCAATTTTTACAGCCTTACAAGGTAATAATTTCAAATATTTAATTAACAAAGTTGTTTAATTTATTTTAAGTATGCAATAAAAATTTAATCGAAATATAAAAATAAATTAAAGAATAATCAGTAGCTGAACAATAAATAACTTTTATCCAATAAAATATCTGCCAGAAAATTTGTGACGATGAAATCAACGTTTTGTCCAACACAATCTTCTTATATATAGTTTAATTTGATTGTTTCTAATAACATTAACGTTTCGCGAAACTAATCGGCTATTTGAAATTCAATGGATTATACGAAGCAATTGAATGGGAACCCCCCTATAAATATATATATTAAGTACCTCGTAAAGTCTTACTAAAGTCAAAACTTGACTCCTCCTGTCCTGTGTCTGATATTCTACTTTGGTCAGTATATATATAACATAGAATTTAACTACTTCTCGTTATCTACTTCGAGTGACCACTATCGCCTCAATACATAAACATAGAGAGCAAGAGAGATTAATAATATATATACATAACTAAGAACTAAAATTTTGTTATATCCGTATTTTAGAAGACTAACTAACTAGTCAATCTTATTGAAGTAAAGTAGAGAAACTTTATGACTGTATATAGTTTAATTAGAGTTATGAAACGTCTAATAAAGTCATTTTCATGTATTATAAAGAAAAGATCCTGAGCTTTCAAAATTTCGAAATCAAAAGCATTATGATAACAAGCATATAATAATAACTCATGCGTAATTTATATTTTAGTCTGCAAAATTTAATTGAAAATTTACTTTGATTATTAATAAAATTTTAATTTTCAATTAAATATTATTTTTCTTTTTAAAAAAAAAAGCTCGTATTCGTAATATACCACTTAATTTTATAGGAAATTAAAGTTAATAAAATATTTTATGTATGTTAGTATAATATATAAGCCACACTTATGGTAAATTGTGTAATACTTTTTTTTATGTACGTATATATGTAAAAAAATAAAAAGAAAATTAACGTTTATAATAATAATAAAAAGGTGCAGTTAATGCGTGCACCAAGAGTGTTAGATGTAGAAGCATATAGAAAAAGTGCCTTAGGGTAATAAATGTATAGAAATATATATTAGATCAGAAATTTTTTTAACTTAACCTGATAATTTTTGCTTCAAAATATTTCAAAAATGGAATAATTAGTAAACAACGAACCAGCTGATTTGCACCACAGTCAACAAAGATTTCTGAATTTTTTCTGATTTTTAAGAATTTTGGGTACCAAAAGTAAAAGTTTTTCAAAATAATGCAATATTGAAAATCCTAAAGTTTGAAACTTTTTAACTTTCTCCCAAATAATTTTATAAACTCTAAAGATAGAATTGGATCTATTCAGTTGTTATTAAGTTAAAATTATTCAGTTTTCAGAATATAGGCTCATTAATTAATTGATTTAAAATTTTTGGTAGCTTACTACTGAGTACTCTGTAATTTAAACACAAAAGCAAAATTAAAAAAAAAGTATCCAAGCTAATATGTAAACTTACACAAACAGATTTTATTTACTTCAGGCATATACATATATTTATATAGAACATACATTACATATTATGCATTTAAAACTCAAGCAATAGCAAATATTACGACGTATTACACTTGAAGCATATTTATCTACTTATATATTATACATACTTAATTTTTAACTTTAGATTTATGAATTATTAAGATAAATAAGTAGATATGTATTTAATGTATTAAGGGACACTTTATGAAATTGTTATTTTTATCAAAGAAAATATATTAAATTAAATTATTTTTAATTTAAAATAAAAAATTAAGTGTCATAAAAATTTATTAATGATATAATAATAATAAAATTTTTAATTATTTGATAACAAAATTATGTTGGTAAACATTTATATCTGTTAATTTTTACAAATATTTAAGCTATGGTTTTGTGTGAATTCCATAGCATATAAACTTATCAAATAATAAATAAAATATGTCTGCTTCATTTCATGTTAAAAGAACTATTTTGGTCAAACTGTCCCTAAAAATTTAAACTAAATTCATTACCATTCAGAGGTTGTTCATAATAAGGGATGTTTTTCTCAATTTAAAGGTATTTAACTTATTTTTTAAGCGCATCTTCTAATTTTTTATAAATTTACGTACATTAAGTTTCAGAACCTATGTAACGGGCTAAATTTCGCTACTGTTCTCAAATACTGCAAAGATGCCCATAAAAAAGAATGTTTTTTCCTACTTGAGGGAGTCAGATAAATTTCGCATAAATGAAAACTAGACTTTCAGAATTAGCGACCCAAAAATCATAAATAGACCTTTTTTCATCTTGGTTGCCAAAGCCAACCAAAAAACCGTGATTTAACTGAAGTATTAGTGATTTTTTAAAAAAACAATATATATTTTTCCAATACACAACCTTTCACTTTTGTATATTTCCCAACTCAAATTTTTTATCCAAATAGCTCAAAAAACAAGTCAAAATGAGTTTTTTTTTTAAATTAACAATTATTTTTTGTTTTTTTGTTTTGTAATTTGAAAGGTTTATTTTAACTATACTTTAAACGAATGACTGTTAAGACATAAAAGTATAATGTTTCGAAGGACCTCTAAATGATAATGAATTTTCATAAAATTTTCAGAAACTTATTTTTTCATCAAAATATTTCCTTTTTCAGTAAAAGACCTAAGAAAATGAAATATTTTTTTTTAAATCAGCTTAATCTACCTACCTACTAAAAACAAAATACGCATTACAAAGTGTCAATAACAACAACCTGCATCAACCTATTTGCCTACAAAAAATCCAACGGGATAAACTGACAAACATAAATTATAATAAAATATCATATTATTAAAAATTACACATTGCTATAAAATATACCATTTATACGTTTAATGGCATATAATTTTATAAAAGTAGTTACTTTAAGTTACGTATAAAAAAAAAAAACTTTTATTAAACAAGTATACTACTTATTACTAAGACAAAGTAATATTATAGATGAACGTTTAAATATATAGTTAATCAGTGATAATTTAAAAAGTCATATACTATGTATTAATCAATAAATCAACAAAACTCTTAATTATCATTTTCTTTAAACTACGTATTATTAAAAGTGAATGTAACTTCTTACAATAATAACAAATCATATTTTATTATCATTATTATAAATCGATAGATTCACACTATTAAAATATATTTTGTTTAGTCATTAAAAAAATTGGTATGTGTATTAAAATAATTGTTACAATTATTTTCTATAAATTTTCTGTTGTTCTTGTCAAATAAACTAAAAATCACGTTTTTAATAATATTACATGTGTTAAAAATTAATAATAATAAATTTTAAAAAAAAAATGTAAACATAAACATTACTATAAAATGTCCAAGGTAATCATCTATGTCACAATATTATATTTATAAAAAGACATGTACATGTGCGTATATTTAATTTATAAAATCTATGAACGCATCAGAAAGTAATATTGTGTATATATGTTTACTTTCTGTGACATTCATATTTTATTAAGTAATAACAAACTTATAAAGTTAATTAAAAAGGAAAAAAATTATATATTTTTTTTATTGCTGTACAACTTTAATTAAAGTTGCTTTAATAACTGATTTTTATAAATTAATTGGATCTAGTTTTTATTGAAAGTTGAAAGATGGATTTTGATATATTTTTTGTATGCTTGTCAAGGCTCAGGGTCATGAAAGTGGAGAAGATTTATTAATATTAATAATATTATAAAAATTTTAATAACTTGGTTTCCTTCTGAAAATTCTTACTATGAAAAAAAATTCTTTTCTGTACAGTAGCCACGAAAGTACGATTTCCTGGGCGCTGCGCGGCCAAGGAAATCGAATTTTCTCGCTACTGTCGCAGAAAAATTTTATACGACCATAAATAAAGAATGCCCCAAATTTACGTGCGATTTGGGCCATTCTTTACTTTTCTGGACACGAGCCGTAAATATACTAGTTATCGTTCATAAGCTGACAAAAAAGTATTGCTGGAATCGTAAAAAATAAACAGAAATAAATTTATCAAAAGTTTAAAATTTTTTATGTCACTCCTATCTTGTAAAGCCAGTGAATATATTATTGTAATATATATATATATCATTGTATTCTCAATAATCGATATATTTTTATACATTTTGTAATTTCAACAGTTAAATACGCTACTCTTGATTGTTACTGGTTACTGTTTTTTATAATTTAAAGGTATTCTACTACTTATATCATTCTATATTTTTATTTTCTCCTTTTATAATCTTTAGAAATCATTTCACTTGTGAGAAAAATTTTATCCCAAATTTCTGATAAAAAGATATCGTGTAAACACAGTTTTCAATTTTATAGAAAAAAACAGTTAGTTTTTTTCACACAATCCCATTTCAAGACGATTTAATATTTAAAATTTTCTTCGTGAACTGAAAATCTTTTTGGTTTTTTGATCACTAAGATAGTACGTCATAGCTCTAAATCTTTGCTTCACTACGACCTGTGAAACTTACTTTCATTAAAAATTACAATTTTAGCAGCCATTTCAAAATTGGTCATTTTGGACCAAAAATAGTCAATTGGTTTATTAACTATAAAAATAAGAAAATTAGTGATAAAAATTTGCAGTTTACGGGAATTAAAATGTGGTACTTATACAAAAAAATTGAGTCCAGTAGGAAGAATTTTGGTTGAATTGCAAGATGACAGCTTTAATTAAAAAATTACCAAAAAACACTATTTAATAACTTGAGCCCTGCGTTTTTAAGCCCTTAAGGCCCATTGGAATAAATGAAGAGTATCTTGGGTGTTTTTTCAACATATTAAAGTCATCCATAACTATAGATTGTAATTTGGCTTCTCAAATGTTCTAGAACCTCTCCTTGTCAGTAAATTACAAACAAATCCAAAATGACAAATCTTTTAGATAAAGATTCATTTAATCCATCGTGGTCTGACCTAAAATTATGTACCAAGTTTAATTAGTCTAAACCACATTTCCTAAAATCGTTTCTCCTAGAAATACCTGCCCATCAGTTATAGATTTATAATAAAGAGAGATTTACACGTATTATTATTTCTAACTATGTAACTTACATTTAACATAAAATAAAGAAAATCGTTTCGCAAACAGCGAAACACACGTTACATGATATAATCCATTATATCTTGTTAAAAATTGAATAATTAACTATATTATAAAAAAAAATATACGTGTCTGTTACTTTAATTAAACAAAAAAAAAAACAAAATTTCTAATAAAAACATAACAATATTGTTATTAATATACACAATTTAGATAATACACATATTACAATGTTAAACATTAAAATAAATTTCATTCCTATATATTTACATGAACTTAAAAGCGATTAAGTCATTAAATTTTTAAAAAATCTAAATATACAATTATTTGTTATCATTACAATAAATGTTATTTTATTTAAGATATTATCTAATAAATATATTAAATTTTTTTAAAAAAAGTCTACTTTTTTTGCATATAAAGGTATAAAGAGATTGTATTGTAAAATTATTGTACTACTGTCATATATATTTATATATATAAAATTAGAATAATAATAATAATGTACACATATATTATCTGTAATTATATAATTTTATAATTTATAAAAATGTACATGACTGAGAAAACTTGACATGATTTTATTTTAACTTGTCTTGATTTCGTCAGATAAATATTATTTATATTTTAAATTATTTTGAAATTTTTATTTTATATTTAGATTATTATTATTATCATTATGTAGGTTAAAATATGACTTTTTTTGCATCATTTTTTTTTATAATAGACTCACATAAGTGATAATTAATATAATGTAGCAGGTTAAATAGTATGAAAATTATATTATGAGATAGAATTTTCCTGTTTCTTCAACTTTCAAATTCAAGGTTGCTTTGAATTTTTTGCATGAAATTCTAATATACAAATATAAAAATTAAATCAATCATCCATTTTGCAAAAGTCAAGTTTCTAATACAAGTTTCCAAGTTGTCTTGAAATCTTGAAGAATAACGAAAATCAGGCCAACAAAACTTTTTCCTTTTAATAAGTGCAAATAATGTGGAAAATTTTAAAATTCGCAATTTTTAGCTAAAAGTTGTACTCAATCCTATCAAAACTTTTAAAATCTCAAAATTAAAAAATTGCTGAAACTCTTTTCTTGCTTTTTTCTAATATGATCAGCTTCGTTCTACCCGTCATTGACGGTATCTAGTATTGGGTATGAAAAAATTGACCTGACAGCGTAGTTTGAAAAACAATCAAAATATTATAGAATAAAATTGTTTTTTACTAAATAATTAAAGTTTTTGGTTCCATTACTGATCAATAAAATTCCAAAGAAATATTAAATTTTAATTAAGGAACATTAAAATTTTAAGATTTATCAAAATATTATATTATGTAATAATGAGAATAGTTTTAGTCCCAGGATAATCATTGGAATATGAGCTAATTTTACCAGAAATGATTCTTCAGCATACAGTAAACTAATTTTCATTAATTATGTGGCAATTTACAAGCATCTTCTCCTTGTTAAAAATTTTCGGTGATCAGAGAATTAGCTAATCAGATTAGAAATTTGTGAGAGTAAAAATTTTCAGAACGTCATAGAAATTATAAAAATGAATATTCGAATATTTTTAAAGAAATTTTGATTTATACTTTACACTTGAATTGTTAATATTACACTGTAAAAAGTAACTTTCTTAGATTTACAAAAAAAGCAGAATTTTTTCGAAAAATTAGCGAATTTTCAAAAAATTTTGTAAATATTCGATAAAAATCGTAAATTTACTAAATTTAGTATATTATCAAAAAATTTGAGAATTCTCGATTTTTTTTTGTAAATTTACGAAAAAAGTTTTAAATTCACAACTATTTTTCATAAATTTACAACTATTTTTTGAAAATTTTCGAAAAAAAATTGTAAATTATCAATTTTTCTTGCGAATTCACAAAAAAACATCGAGAATACTCGAATTTTTTGTTAATATACTAAATTTAGTAAATTTACGATTTTTTTCGAATATTTACTAATTTTTTTGAAAATTTACTAATTTTTCGAAAATTCTCTAATTTTTTTGTTAATATAAGAAAGTTACTTTTTATACAGAGTACTATTGTTATTATTTATAAAAAAAAAGTATCAATAAGTAAATTATTTTATTTCCTTATTATTTTAAAAATTATTTCCTTTATAGATCTACATTAAAATAAATAAAATTGATAAAAAAAAATATGATAAATTTCTTAAACGATATTTAATACATTTTTACAACGTGTTTATTAAACCATAAATTTATTTATTAAAAAAAAAAATAATAAAAGAAAAGAATTTAAAGAATATACATTATATTTCTTGTAGATAATTTTCACGCACGAAATAAAATAATAATAATATCACGTAAGATTAAAATAAGTAGTTTTCACTTTTTATTTAAATATTTTTTTAAATTGTCATTTTTCTTCTTGATTTGTTAAGATAATTACAAAAGAAAAGTTTTATATTATAGGTACATTCGTATAAATATTTTTTCATTAAAATTTTTTTACACTTTGGTAAACACCTGTAAATTATTAAATCGACGATTAAAAAATTGCTTTTTTTTTTGTTATTGTTGTTGTTGAAGGCACTCGTGGATATCGATTTTATTATTACATTTAAATAATTACTGTTATGTATTAAAATGTAGGTATGTAATTACTCCATATAGTAATAATTTTTTTCTTTTTTTCCATAATTATAAATTTTTTTTTCTTTTTTAGATGTTAGGGGTTTACCACAAAATTAAAAAAAAAATCATTTAATGACTAGGTTTAGAAAAAAAAATTATAAATAAAGCAGTAAATGTTAGTTAACTTACATATAAAAATGATGTAATTCGCATGCAATATATAATAAAATAAACGCCTTTAGGTTAAATACTTTATTTATTTTATTTTATTATTACCTTTTTTTAGCTAATAAAAGACATTTTCTTTACAGTTTGTAATAATTTTTATCGTCTTATTGTTTTAATCTGATAATTTTTTTGCTTTATTGGTGTAGGGTGAAAGGAGAATAATTTTTTTACATTCTTAAAATGTCCAGACAGATAAATAGATTACTCTAATAAATTTTAATGTTTATTCAATTTTTTAGATAAATACAATTATTTGTAAATATGCTTGTTATGACTCATTATTTTTATTTTCAATTTTTTTTAATTACATTTTCATGTTCAATTTTATTAATTTAAAACAATTCATAGAACTTTATTAAATCTGCACTGTAAAAAGTAACTTTCTTATATTAACAAAAAAATTAGAACATTTTCGAAAAATTAGTAAATTTTCGAAAAAATTTGTAAATAATCGAAAAAAATCGTATATTTACTAAATTTAGTATGAGTCTTTCTTTGTCAAAACAGCAATGGTCAGGTCATCGGATCGGCCTCAAATTTTTCCCATGTTTTTATAACATAAAGATAGGAAAATCTTGAAATTTTCAGCCTTCTAGGTCTTAAACAGCCCGAGTTATGGCCAATCAAACTCATTAGGCGGCTCTCGACCGGCGTTAGTGCTTTTCGGGAAAATGGTTAAAAATCATAAATATAAGCTTGAAAAAAAAATTCTGAAACAGCATATATGTTGGGAAACCTTCAGTAAATCCATTTCTGCCATTATTTTTTCGGAAAACCCCCGGGAAATTCCGGAAAATGGGAAAATGCGTTTTAAGAAAAATCGGAATATCTCATTTGCCGCCATTTTTTTTTTGAAAATTTTTTTTTCAAAATTTTTTTCAACCGAAATCCCATCGATCTGTATGAAAAAAAATTTTGATTTCGGCCATTAAGGTCGATTTTAGCCTGTTTTAGAATAATTTCACATTTTCAATACTTCTTTATTTAATTTTCCGAAAGGGGTTAAAATAATTGACTTTTTTGCTTTCAAAAACAAATAGTCAGGAAAAAAGTAGTCCTAAATAAAAAAAAAAATTGCTCTTTTCGATGAAAATTAACCGAGTTATGGTCAAGTAAAGATAGTGTCACAAATTACCATTTTTATACTAATTCCAATTTTAGGATTATTATCGAATATTTTTTCCTTGACTATTCGTTTATCCAATAAAAAAATTAATTTTCTTGACAGAAATTTATTTTTTTTGATAAAAAATGATAATAATCAAAAACAGTCTTTAACATGTTATATTAGTTTTTGACCAAAAAAAAACTTTTTATTGACTAAACTAATTTTTTTCTTGCATAAAAGAATAGTCAAGGAAAAAATATTCGATAATAATCCTAAACTTTTCTTTTTACGATAAAATTTAAGCGAGTTATGCATTTTTCAAGTTATAATGTCGTTATGGACCCTAAAATTGGAATTAGTATAAAAATGGTAATTTGTGACACTATCTTTACTTGACCATAACTCGGTTAATTTTCATCGAAAAGAGCAATTTTTTTTTTTATTTAGGACTACTTTTTTCCTGGCTATTTGTTTTTGAAAGCAAAAAAGTCAATTATTTTAACCCCTTTCGGAAAATTAAATAAAGAAGTATTGAAAATGTGAAATTATTCTAAAACAGGCTAAAATCGACCTTAATGGCCGAAATCAAAATTTTTTTTCATACAGATCGATGGGATTTCGGTTGAAAAAAATTTTGAAAAAAAAATTTTCAAAAAAAAAATGGCGGCAAATGAGATATTGCGATTTTTCTTAAAACGCATTTTCCCATTTTCCGGAATTTCCCGGGGTTTTTCCGAAAAAATAATGGCAGAAATGGATTTACTGAAGGTTTCCTAACATATATACTGTTTCAGAATTTTTTTTCAAGCTTATATTTATGATTTTTAACCATTTTCCCGAAAAGCACTAACGCCGGTCGAGAGCCGCCTAATGAGTTTGATTGGCCATAACTCGGGCTGTTTAAGACCTAGAAGGCTGAAAATTTCAGGATTTTCCTATCTTTATGTTATAAAAACATGGGAAAAATTTGAGGCCGATCCGATGACCTTACCATTGCTGTTTTGACAAAGAAAGACTCGTATATTAACTGAAAATTCGAGTATTCTCGATTTTTTTTTTGAATTTGCGAGAAAAATTGATAATTTACAATTTTTTTTTTTAAATTTACAAAAAATAGTTGTAAATTTACAAAAAATAGTTGCGAATTTACAACTTTTTTCGTAAATTCACAAAAAAAAATCGAGAATTCTCGAATTTTTCGATAATATACTAAATTTAGTTAATTACTTGTTAATTGTTAATCACTTGTTAATAAAACTTATTATTTTAATTAATTGAACTTGTAAACTTAATAATTTTTAATTTTTACTTATTTAGGTCCAGGAACCTTTATGACAAAAGCCAAGGACAAAAACTTGCTACACTGGAAAAAAGATCAGGTTGCTGACTGTGGAATATTCCGCTTGCAATAAGCAAAATTCCGCTTGCGGATAGCGGAATCCTGATTGTGGCTATCAGAATTTTTTTCCTCATTCAAACGATTGCATATAAAAAATTTTGCCAATAGCATCGTTTTTTTATAATATTTTTATATGACCTATTTTTGTTTTACCAAGTTGTGTGTAAAATAATCCAATATCATTTTTAAATGTTAGCAGATTTTTACCATTTGCTAATAAAATTAACGGCCAAAATAACAATGAACTACCAGAGCACTTCATAATTTTTATACTTTTAATAAAATTTTAATTAATATGCGGCAAAAAAATTCACACCTTAAAAAATTTTCAGCTTGAGAACTTTATTCACACTAAAGCATAATTTTTTACGCTTCAAATAAAATAATAATTATGAAAAACAAACGGTCAAATAGTTTGCATGCATAAAATTCAAGATAAAGTATAAATACATAATTTAATAATAGTTTTTATAAAAGTATCATTTATTTATAAAACAAACATACATTTCGATTTTCACACACACTTTATAATAATAGTTATTTAGATGCACCTGACGCCAACACATTAAAGTCAACAATCATTGCACTTTAATTAAGTACCTTATACTTGTGAATATTATAGGCAAACAATAGAAATAAATTTTATAAGTATAAATTATATATGCAAAAATATTCCCAAAGTTTTAAAAAGTTTAAATTTAATAATAATTTCATAATATTAAATTACTGTATTTTGGTTTTTATGTAATTGAGTTATTATATAAATTCATTTATTTATATTTGTAAAGTTTAACCGAAAAATACTTTAAATTTATTTTTTAATATTAGAGGGATCATTTTAAATAAAAAGGCTTTACTGATGTTTCCCACCATAACGTGTAATGATATGCATTAATGATTCATTATTGTTCATACCAACATATGTTTCGTTATTTTGATAAAATTTCGCGAACGTATCATATTTTTTAAAGTTTTTCAATTAATGTTTTTTAGTACTTGAAATATTATTGAATCAATTATAATGACTGCAAGAGTAATTTTTATTTTAATGATCACTGTTTTAATGATTTGTAAATGAAAACAGGTTTAAAATTTTAATAACTATAAAAAACAAACAAAATATGTTAGGCGCTGAATATGTTAATTAAAGTATATTTTTATGTTATTTTTTTTGAAGTTTTGCAAAATTTTAAAATAAAAATATTTGTAGTATAAAAAATTAGCCTTAAAAAAATTTGATTGCTGAAATACTATTTAACTTATTGTTATTAATTGTTTTAAAATTATTAATAAATTATGTATAAACTAAAAAATATAGGCTCGATTGGCAAAATTTGTTAAAAAACGGAACTAATTTAAATTTTAATTTTAATTTAACTTTAAATTTTACCTATTTTCCGTCTAGCGACTTGCGGCAAAATTTGGTTAAATTGTTACAAATGACATGAAAAAATCACATGTTAAGGTATAATGAGATTAGGAAAATATTACAAAAATAAGTTATTATTTTGAAATTTTTTCACGATTTTTCCAGCATTTTCTGTACAAAATCAGGTAAAGCTAAAGTAAATAGGATACTTTAGTCAGTAATTTGCTTAAATTTTTCCAGAATGCTGACCTATATTTTTCTTTAAAAAAAAAAATTTGAGATATGGCATTCAAATGTGTGCCCACAAGCGTTATTTATGTTTGCCAAAATAAACCACAATTAGATAAAATAGGGGGCAGAAATATTTTTTTCTCTGAATCAACATAAGATTGGAATCAGTTTAATTTTTTATCGGTAAAATTACTCAAAAAAGACCAAAAATTAATTTTTCATTATACGCTGCAAAAAAGATCTACTTTCTTACTTTCGGGCGATCTTTTTTTCGCTTTTAATGAAAAACTATGTGTTGAACACGGGAAAAAATGTAGGAAATTTTACTTTCCATGCTGTCTGCACTCGTTCGCTACGCTCACTCGTGCATACAACTGCATTGAAAGCCAAATCCTATTTTTTTTCCCTTGTTGAACAAATAAATATTTTTGTTGATTGGAAAAAAAAAATATTTTCGCCCCCTTGTCAACTAATTTTGACAGACTAAAATAATTATTGTGAGCGCACATTTGAAAGCCACATCTGGCCACATCTAAAAAAATGATCTTGATTTCTAGTCAATTTGACACAAAATAAATCAAACCGAAAGTGGCCAAAAATTTTTTGGGTTAAAAGAAAGTTTTTTCTCAATTATATGTATTATGTATACATAAACAGTGCATTGGTAAACCGGTAAGAACCCAAAAAATTTATAAAAAATCAATTTTGGTCCAAATTAATATTTTTCAAAAATTCAAGTGAAAATTTCAATCCAAGACCTAAAGACAGAAACTTTGAAAAAAGATAGTTTTAGTCTGGGCCTGAAAATATACTATTTCTTGTCAGCGGCCAAAAATTGGATGGTAATTTACGAGCGATTTTGGCCATTCTTTACTTTTCTGAAGACGGAATCGTAATATACTATTAATATAATCCATGATAAAAAATAATTAAGGGTAGATTTGTTTTAAGTGAAGTAAACTCACTATCTTAGCTAGTCACCAAAAATTACCCCACATTCATCAAAGGTATTAATTTAAATTAATGTAATGCGAATAAAACTTTTAAGTAATACATATTATTAAATAAAAAATATTTATTTCATTAAAAATTTTGAACTAATCCGCTGCACAATCATTAAGATAAAGTTACATCAAATGATTATATAAAGGTTATACTTACTTATTGAATGTTCTATCCAATCAAAACCAAAAAAAAAAACAAATCATATGCAAATCCATTGCAAAAATTTACATCTTTTCACACGCCATAGTAATCATTAAAGCTTTGATTACAAACCTCAAAATTTTTCTCATAAAATAAAAGCAAATAAAATGTCTAATATTTAACACTATAACTTAAGTTTATGCAAATATTACAATAAAGAACTGTAACAATAACAAAACACCCGCATTAGTAAAAAATATGCTTCTAACATTTCAATCTGTAATCTAAACCTCCCTTGAGTAGCCTTATAATGTTATACCACACTCCGTTTATTATTATTATATAATTCAAATAAAAAACGCGCTCGATATAAAAAAAATCATTGAAATAAAGCCCTGATTATTGTCAGCGCCTGCGGGTCATAAAAAAGGAAGAAAAAAAATTGGACACGCGTCGATTATCCAAAATGTATACAAGTTCTTAAGCCGACAGTCATATCCCTCCTAGTGGGTGGCCTGATTTTAGGAATGTCCTGTTGAGCATTTGTATAAATATATATATAAAAAAATATATATACCGCAATTTCTCATATAATGTTTCTTTTTAACACCGCGCTTATTTTAACAACAAAGTAACCGCCTACAAAAATAAAGTAGGTATTTTTATATATGCGAATATGTATAATAATCTAATCGAAAAATTAAACCACTACTGTATTTATTTATATACTACAAAAGACCACCTTTATTTGACCATATATTTAAATTAATTGAATAATACAGGTTTTTTTTCTGAAATTTTTACCAATAATAGCGTCTATTTATTTTATTATTATATAATTTTTTCAAGAATATTTATGGATGACAATTTTTAAGAATTTTAACTAGATATTACAGTTTAAATGAACATGTTTTTTTTTTATCTCATAATTCTCAGTATATTTATAACTGTATAAATAACAAAACTTGCGAAATATTTTATAAACCATAGAAAGTTTTTTGACAATAAAATTAAGAAAAATATCCGTAAAATATAATTTGTATATATTTGTATGACAACACGAAAAAAAAGGTATATTTAAAAAAAAATATGGTGTAAAAATGCTTATTCAAAAAAAGAACGAAGAAGCATTATATTTCTCATAAAATTGTTAAGATCCGTGACGAAGTTATTGTTGTATATTCTTAAAGCAACTTCTTCTGAGGTCTTCTTTTTCTTATAATAACCTATAATATGTTAACTTTTTTAACGAGGTATCAGCATAACACAATAATAAAATGAAGCAAAAAAAAAGTCATATATCGGAGGGTACTTAAATCGTATTACAAAGATCGTTATTTTTTATACATAATATTTCGGAAGCGAGGTGACGTTCTTTGATCGTTTCTTTGTGCATATTTAAATATATATATATCGATATACATATAATTTCTTGATATATTTATAGGTTTCTTAATCCATACATGCTAAAAAATTATTGTTATGGCTCTTTTATGTCTATGCGAAGAAACTTTGAACTGCTAAGATGACTACGATATAACTTTATGTATTTTTTAAATTTTAAATGCTTATCGAGTAAAAAAAATTATTAAACAACCATATTAACTTTTTTTTTTCTTTTATGATCAGTCATCAAAATCTCTCGTCATAAATACGTTTATGCAAAATAAAATAAAAAAAAGAAAATGCTTAAATACTGTAATATAATTTACTAAGGAAGTAAAATCGTATACAACATTGATGCATAAAATATTTAAAGAGTAAATATTTTTATTTTTTTAAAGAGCTTAAAATTTTTATTGTTAATTTTATACCATGAAATTTTATTTTATAATATATGGGTAAATTTAAATGAAGTGAGAGTGAAACTCATGATTGGGACTTTGAAACTGATCCAAAGTATCTTCCTCTGAAAGTACTACCAAAAATAGGTCACCAGCCCAATTTTAAGTCTTCTGGGGCAAAATCTCAATTTTTAAGTAAGAAAAGTGCGTTATAATTTTTCTTTTTTTTCTGTAAAAAACTCACATTAACACGCTTTTTTGCATTTTAAATGCCTAAAGGGTGGGTATACGACAGAATAGCACGATTAGGACTGTAGAATGGTGGATACTAATAAAAATCAGTATAAAAATTATGCTTTTGTATTTTTGGCACTACAATAAACTGTTTAAAATAAAAATAGCATAGCAGTTAAAAAGCACAGGTAAATGGCGGTAGACGATTTTGAATTTTCGAGTATTAGAGAGTATTTTTTAAAAACAATAAAAAATATGGTTTTCCAAACTACCAGAACTATAAAAAAAATTTAAGGATGGTAAATTTTTATTATTTTCGAAAAACCGATTTTCGAAAAATTCAAAATTATATTTCAGGATCTTAAGGCCCTAACGGCAAAAAAAAAAAAATTTCTTGAAAAATGGTGAAATGTTAAGTTTTCCAGCCTATGAACAGAGTATTATCGGTTTACGGGTCGAAGAAATTAAATAAAATCTATAAAAAATCCCAAAAAACAGTTTTTTTAGGTTTTCAGGAGCCTCTCGTGGCTTAGAGGTCTAATTCCAACAGGAACCAGTAAATTTTTTGATAACTTTTCGGGTGCTACTACTTAGGATAGGTTTGTTTCTGGACAGAAAGCGTATAAGTAGTTCCAGTGGCCAAATCACTGTACTTATCCGGAAGTAGCTTTTGCATGTTACCAACCTAAAAAAATTCTTTTTGTGATCTGGGACCTATATAATAATTTTTAGGCTGGTTCTACAGACCTCTGTTAACGCAAAACCGCAATGCAATGCGCCCAACATGATTCCTGTCTGTGTGCATTGAGTTGCAACTGTGGTTTACAAGCAAAATTTGCATTTGCAAGTATTATGGAACTAGCCACTAAAAAACGGAAGAACGAGTTATATGAATAAGCCTCTAATGATTATTTATAATCTACAGGGGCGGTCGCCCCGGGACGCAAGTGCCCGCGTGACCCTAGATATACGCCGATTTTCCTCTATCTCTCTCTAATATTATAATATACATCGAAAGTCGAAATCGAATTTTTTATAGTTCGATTTTTGTATCGAATTTTTTGTCGTTCGATAGTTCGATTTTATTTGATGAAATTGTTTCGATTTAGTTATTATATTATTGTATATATAGTTAAGTTATAATGGATAATTAATATGTTTTCCTTTTTCTTTATTATACAAAATAAAATTATATGCCTTTTTTCCTTTTTATTATCGTATTTTAATTTAATTAAACTAAACTCCGAAAGTCCGAAATGGAAATTCATTCGTCCAGTCACGGGCCGTCACGGTGTATTATATTAAGTATTATATAACTAACCTAATGAAACCCCAGTGCTTATTGTTTATATGATTCATAAAAATAAAAAAATGTTTGATGATTTAATTTTTTTACAATGGATTATTTAGTGTAAATTAAATTTAGGTATTAATATTTTGATATTTCCTAATTAAAAAAAAAGTTATGTAAAAATATATTGTTTAAATATATATAGTGAAGTGACTAAAAGTTGTATCTGATTATGTATCTGATGTGTGTATTCTATGATTTTCAAAATTTGAAAATATTTATTTTTTAAAATGTATTTAAAAATTTGTTTTATTTGCTACACTTTACCAAGTTAAGATTTTACCAATTTTGCTACACTATACTAAGATTCTAATGATGAGTTCGAGGATGTGTTACTAGAACTTAAACTAGTCCTTAGTTTTTATTTTCTACAGTTTATTACTTTAGTAGAAAAAAATTTTGTTTCAAAAACACTACTGATATTATAAGACTGAAGAAAATGAATACTCCATAATATTTTAAGAACCAAATAAAAAAAAAAGCTTTCAATTTTCTCAATTGATTATTATAATGGCTATGAAGAAGAAAAAGTAGTCCTTGTTTTTCTACCCGCTACAGTTAAATACTTCTAAAATTTTCAAGCTTTTATCTCATTAAGTTATTATAATTATTACATTTCATTTTTTTCACTTTCTCTGTATCGTTAGGTAAGAATGTTTTTAAAATAGAATTTTTTTCTTGTGAATTTATAAATTGGAGCAGACAAAATATTAGGACTAGATTTACTTCTTGCAAGTCATCATTAGAATCTTTTGAGAAAATTTCAAGCTTTTATCTCATTTGGTTATTAAAATATTGGAGATTTCATTTTCTTCGCTTTCTCTATATTGGTAGGTAAGAAATTCTTTTAAAACAGAACTTTTTTCTGTTGAAATTATAAACTGAATCAGATAAAATATGAGGACTAGATTTACTTCTTGCAAGTCATCATTAGAATCTTTTGAGAAAATTTCAAGCTTTTATCTCATTTGGTTAGATTTCATTTTCTCTATATCGGTAGATAACAAATGTTTTTATATCATTATTATTTGCTGGAAAAAATTTTTAAATGGAGTAGATAAAAAATGTGGACTAGTTTTACTTCTTGTAAGCCATCATTAGTACCTTTGGTTATTAATATTAGAGATTCCAAGAATTTTCCTTCGTTATAAACTTTTTATACCGGTACAAGAGATGTAATAATTTAAGTATATTGAAATTTAAACAATAATTCAAATAAAAACTTTTAAGACAATATAAGAGGGTAATATTTTACAAGGCTTAAAATAGAAAATAAATAATACATTTTATGGTTAAAAATATTTTATTCAATTAAATTTCATTATTTTTGATAATGAAATTTTTTCAAATGATTCAATGTATATTTACTTCTCAGGCTATTTTACTGTATTTTAGAGATAAAATATTTGTTTGTTTTGGTAAAGTATATAGCAAATAAAAAATTTTTTAAATAGTTTTTAACAATAAATTTTTTCAATATTAAAATATCAACAAAAAGGCATATTTGTTAGAAGACACACATCAGATGCAACTTTTAGTCACTTCTCTATTTTTTAAATAAAATATCTGAAAATATTAATAAATTTAATTTAAATTAAATAATTCAATGTGTTCATCAAAATTAAATTAAACATTTAAAATTAAAAATTAAAAAAAATCCGTGAAAGGGGAAGCTACGATTTTAAAATTTATTTATTTATTTATTGAGAGTCATTAACAATTTAGGTATGCTTAAGCGAAATAATAAGATCTTCTTAAAAAATTTTTTTTGCTAAAAACTTTTCAAAAATTATAATAAAATTTTTTTTATTTTATTGAAATATAGTTATGTGAAATGAATGAGATCTCCCAAAAAAACATTTACATGTAAAGTTACGCAAGTGCCTTTAAGTTTTGTCACTGCTTATTTATTTTATCTAGTATTTTATTAGGTAAACATTCTATTATCACTATTATTAAACACTGCGAAAGTTTTGAGATCTAAAACAAAACTTTACGCAAGTTATGTGGGCTGATTAATAAAGAAAAAAAAATAATATTACTTATTAAGTAATTGATTTATTATAGATATATATGGAATTTAAAGTACCGGATTAAATATTCTATTATCACCAATTTTTAACACTACGAAAGTTTTGAGATCTAAAACAAAACTTCACGCAAGTTATGGAGGCTGATTAATAAAAAACAAAAAATATTAATTATAAAATTTTAAGATCTCATAAAAAAAAAAAAAAAAAATTCACTTGCCAGGTCTACATAAATAGCCGCTTCCAATTATACCTGGCAAGTGAATTTTTTTTTTTTTTTTTATGAGATCTTAAAATTTTATAATTAATATTTTTTGTTTTTTATTAATCAGCCTCCATAACTTGCGTGAAGTTTTGTTTTAGATCTCAAAACTTTCGTAGTGTTAAAAATTGGTGATAATAGAATATTTAATCCGGTACTTTAAATTCCATATATATCTATAATAAATCAATTACTTAATAAGTAATATTATTTTTTTTTCTTTATTAATCAGCCCACATAACTTGCGTAAAGTTTTGTTTTAGATCTCAAAACTTTCGCAGTGTTTAATAATAGTGATAATAGAATGTTTACCTAATAAAATACTAGATAAAATAAATAAGCAGTGACAAAACTTAAAGGCACTTGCGTAACTTTACATGTAAATGTTTTTTTGGGTAAACAACTACATTTAATTCGTGATAAATATTCACATCAAAAGTAAATAACCAAAACAAGATACAAAAGAATGAATTAGATATTTAAATTTTATTTAATGTAGTAATCATTTCGTAATAGCAGTAAGATTTTCTTACTTATATATTATTGAGAGTACATTTCACTTTCGAGAAACCGAACGATTTTTTTTCAATTTAATCATTTCAAATAAATAAGGATTTATGCATTTTTATTCGAAAAATTTTTTCTTGTCCTATTAAACTTATTATATCAGATAAGAAAAAATTTCTAAAATTACATATAAAAACATAAATTTTTAAAATATAAAATGTAGTATATAATTTTCAAAATTTTATAAAAGTATTTTTACATCAATTATTATGAGACATTATATTTATGTAATAAGGGCGTGAAGTTTTGGTAAAAATATATATAACCATTATTATAAAATGACCGGTATGAATGTTTAGTCGACGACAAGTGATTCGTGATCACGCGAATATCTCAAATTTTTTGTAACAGTATAAATTACATAAGTTATATTTATTTGCCCACAAGGATAATAGAGAATGTTCAATATAATTTGGAAAAAAAACTTAAAATTCGTTGTACATACTTTTCGTTGTGCTTGTACACAATTATTCTCGCAATTATTAGGAATAAACAATTTTTATCGAGGTTTTTAGTAAATGTTACGCTTTGAAGTTATTTGATAAAATCTTTAACATACTTTTTAATTTGAGACTATTATATTAGAATATTAATATTACAAAAACGTGCAAAATAACTAATTTATTTTTTTATTCGAAAAACAAAAAGTATTTTTATTAAAACCAAAGAAAAGTTATATCTTGATTGGTTTAATAATAAAGAAAATAAAACCAAAGAAAAAGCTTATAAAACGTACAAATTATATCTTAAAAAGCTCATTGATATAGCAAAAAACTCATCTTTAAATTCTGAAGCTAATTCAGTTGGTACTAACACCAAGAAATTTTGGGAATTCGCTAATAAAAAAATTTTAGGAAATAAAAAAATTAAAAAAAACAGTAATTTTACTGAATTGATAGTTGATAATAAAATAATAAAAGACGATAAAATGATTGCAAATGAAGCTAATAAATTCTATTCTAATATAGGTAAAAATCTAAATAAAAGAAAGAAAAGGAAAAAAAATGATGAAAACATTACTTCTAAAGCTAGTACTTGTGTTCACTCTTTTTTTATGAGTCCTACTGACTCTATAGAAGTAAAAAACATTATTAAGAAGCTTGATAAAAATAAAGCTGGTATTGTTGATGGAATAAATAACAAGGTAATACAATGTTTGATTGATTATATAACGGAACCCTTAGTTTATATTTTCAATTTATCTATTAATGAGGGTGTTTTTCCCACACATTTTAAAAAAGCAATAATTATCCCAATTTATAAAGCGGGTGATAAAAAGTTAATAACTAACTATAGACCCATATCCCTTACCTCTAATATTGCAAAAATTTTTGAAAAAATTATTAAATTAAGGCTAAATAATTTTCTAAATAAATATCAAATTATTTCTAACAGACAATTTGGTTTTCAAACGGGTATTTCAACAAATGATGCTATTGCCTATGTCTCAAAAATTGTCTACGAAAATCTAGACAATTCTATGAAATCTGTGGGTATCTTCCTAGATCTAGCAAAGGCTTTTGACACTGTGGATCATAAGCTTTTGCTAGATAAATTGGAAGCCATGGGGATAAGAGGCCTAGCTCTTCAAATTTTTTCAAGCTATCTAACTGATAGAACGCAAAGAGTTAAGGTTAACGGAGTCTTTAGTGATGATGAAATTGTCACTGTTGGTGTTCCGCAAGGATCGGTTCTAGGACCGATCCTATTTAACATCTTTATTAATGATCTGCTTTTAATAAATGACAATATTGTCTCATTTGCTGATGATACAGTTATTCTTGTACATGGTAAAAATTGGGTTGATACACAAATAAAAGCTAATAATATTTTAATTAAAGCTTATAATTGGTTTAATAATAATCAACTAAGTCTGAATATAAGCAAATCTAACTATGTAGCTTTTGCTTGCAATAAAAAAATGTTACCCTCTGAAATTGAAATTTATATAAATGATGATAACTTGTGTATTTATCTTAATAGGGTTGAAAGTACTAAATACTTAGGTGTAATTATAGATCAATATATGCGCTGGGATAAACACATTGCACAATTAATTAAGAAAACCAGGTTTATTACCTTCCTTTTTTATAAATTAAAATATATATTAAATTATAGTCAATTAAAAATCATGTATTATGCTTCATTCCATTCAATTATGTCGTATGGCATATTAGGATGGGGTGGAACAAATGGTACCAGTATTAAACTTATTCAAAATATTCAAAATAGATTACTTAAATCGTTAAATCAAGTAAACAACAATACTTCTACAGACAATGCTATTCTTAATGTCAAGCAAACATTTTATTACTTTGTTATGAAAAAGTGTATATGTAATTTAGATAAATTATTTGTAAGTAGTGATGATTATATTAATAAGCGTAATATTATACTTGATATACCAAAGAAAACTAAATCAATAGGCCAAAAATGTTATTCATATAAGTCCATTAAACTTTTTAACTATATGCCAAGAAATCTTAAACTTAAGAATACTACTGATCATATTAGTGAAAGCTGGTCTTATCATTTTAAAAAATGGCTTCAAAATCTACATAATGTAATCATATAATAGTCTCAAATTATCGTTTTATATTAAATTTATGTATTATCCTAAATTATTATTATTTCATTAATTGAAAAGTATTATTGAATACCTATTTTTATATAAATTTATATTAAATACTTATATTGTTAACTAATTGTATTTTTTTCTTATTGTAATTTTAATAATTTTTTATATACAATTGCATTAGATATGTAAACTTTTGACTTAAGGCCCAAGTACAGACGAAAGTCTCTTTGGGGTTGTGGTGTTTTCACCATGATTTGTATAATTTTACACCTTGAAATAAAATAAACTATAAACTATAAACTATAAACTATAAACTATAAACTATAAACAATTAATCGTAATATTCTTATCAGAATTTTTCAAAATAAAATTGTGTCCAATATATTCTTTATTTTAAACGTTCTGCTGCATAATGTTACATGTAAACACATGAAATTGTAAAACAACGACGATTAAATTTACATAATGTAATGGATTTAATATATATAAATTTAAAATTTAATAAAATTTGAAATAACGTGTAATTTTAAAAATAAAAACAGTTTATAAGTATTATTTTAATAGATTATTTTAACATGATTTCGTTTAAAATAAAAATGAAATATATATATGTAACTAAACTATTGCAATTTAAAATTTAAATAACATAAAAGTATGCATTGATAATTGTTTTCGATAAAATATAAATTATATACTTTTAATCATCGTCGTTTTAAGAATTTTGTCGGCAATATTTCTTTTGTCTAATTTTAGATATTAAATAAATAGCTTTTTCTTTTATATGAGGAAAGTTATGCAAATTTGTTCAACTTGACTAATTGTTAGTGAATTTTCTAATATATTTAAAATTATTTTTTAATACCCTTAAATATTAAATATGATATTAAAAATGTTAAATATGATTTTTAACTTTAAAATTTTGCAATATTCACATAATTATTCTTTCTTAAATTACCAAAATTTAAATACTTTAGTAACAGTCCTCGAAGAATCCAAATTTTTGGTAAGGTTTTTATTTGGTCACGTGACTTGGTAGAAAATTCATCAATTTGAAAAACTAGTCATTTTACAAAAATTTTTATCTGCTCAGTTGACAGAAAAATTTTATACGGCCCTTGTTCATAAATCGCAATAAATACTTTTCGTGCGATTTTGGCGGGTTCACCTCAGAAGGTAATTTGCGTACGCTTTGGGCCATTCTTTACTTTTCTTGATACCAGCCTAAAAAAAATACTATTGATCTATATAGCTTTTTGATTAGCTTATTAATTTATTTTTTGGAGAACGTAAAAATAGTTTATTATAAAAGAAATTTATTTTATGCATATGCATAAATATATTTAAGCTCAAAAACAAAATTATAAAACAATAATTTTATTGTGCATTTGCAGCTCAAATTAATTAATGAATTTTACGGGAAATTTCGCATAATTACCTAAAAAAAATATAATCATTTAGCAGCAATGATAAAAAAATATTTGTGCCAATTTACAATAAAGGCCAAAATTACGATAATTTTCTTCGCCCCCCTCCCCTCATGAAGTCGCTGATATTTTTGCTGGAATTTGCAAAAAAACGCTTAAAATGTAGTGAGTAATAAGTTTTAGGTGGGAAAAATGCAAAAAAAAATCAAATAATTTTTTAATTATTTTTTATAAAATTTTTGTATTTATATATATATATTGAGAGGGGCAAAGAATCAGGACTTGTTTTTGTTTACCATTTTTAGAAAATAAGAAGTTCGGACTGATTGTCAAGATAGTTTCTATAAAATCCCTTATAATAAAATATCTTATAAAATAAAAATTTTACCTTGTTGTGAAGTTTACAGTATATTATTTCAAAACGTTTCAGGAATTCAAATGTTATTTGACGGTCACAATAACATAGCAGTATTTAAAAACGGTGCACACGTATTTGAAATTTTACTTAAAAACAAAAAAACGCGTAATTGAAATTTATATAAGGTGAACTATTTTTCAATAGAACATCAATAGACACCAACATAAAAAAGTAGGGTTGGGTAGTTAGCCAAAATTATCCAGCCTATGGGTTTTCGACCCGAAATTTCAGCATTTTTTGTCAGATCAGATTTAATTATAGAAGCTCAATCGAAAAAGTTATGCAGTTAAAAATTTGGATTGGGAGCTTTTTTGGATATACGACCAATGTAAAGCAGAAAACCTGACATTCGAGTAACTGTACCCAACTTTTATAAAGTATCACCTTTCTAGTCAAAAAATAGGTACTCTATTTCTATTTTTAACTACAATTTGTCCAAAAAAAAAAATAAATAAAAACCCAAAAAAGATATTAATTTTTATTTGGATCTGGGATTTCTGGGAAAAATTTATTTTTGATATACTTCAGAAAAATTTGAAGTGAAGAAAGGCTCATTAGTCTTAGTTCTCCTCGTATAAATAAAATAAAGAGAAAATTACAATAATAATGGGCATCATATAAGCGATTACCACCGTCTAAGATACCTGTTTTATGTTAATGATAATTTAACAGAAGTATGTTTAAATTTTTTTTAACTCTCCACCTTATAATGCATGTAATATAACAATAGTTCGTATTTACTTTTTTACAAAAAGGAAATGTAACACGTACAAATAAAATAAAAATCACAAAATGCTTTTCTTAGTTATTTATTTATTGTCATGAATACTTTATACGATGTTTATAATAATAATAAAAAAATACAATAAAACCTTTAACTAGCTATTATTCGTCTCATGTCACAAATAAATACATACTTAATATTATTATAATACTCAACGTTCTTTGACCCGAGACGGTCGCGCGCCTCTGATTTTTTTTTAGTTTTTCAAACAATTATCATATTATATATGAGAATCTTCCCATGAATCCTCATAAAAAATAATTAATTGATAAGAATTTTTAAAAATTATTGTTTTGTTATTAACTTTTTATGCTTCAATAAATATTTAACCTAGAATTTTATTTTTTACTGTAATTATTATTACACACTGTAATTAAATATTTTTTTGTTGTTGTTCTTGCTGGCTGTTAAAATATATAATTTTAAAATTTTAAAGTTATATACTTTTCATTACATGCACATGCGGTTAAAAGTTACGCAAATATATGTTTTATTATGACATATACCTGTAATTATTTATTTGAAGAAAAAAATAAAGTTTAAATTGTAATATAAAATAAATACGTTTAAAATTTTTCACATAAAAATTGAATAACGTAAAAATAAAAGTAAATAGTTGTTAAGAAGAAGTAATTAATTATTGAAAAATGTTTTTAGTTACAATATAGTTCAATTACTTTTATGTTATTTACAAAAAGTCAATGTAAGAAATTTAACCTCAAAAAAATTTACAATAATGCACTCCAACAGTGTAAGAAAAAAAGTAATTATTTACCTATTGACTGTTTTATAAAATAACATGTAACATTACTTTCCTTTTTTTTGTATAAAAATTAAATGAAAACTACATAAAAGGTTAATGCACTTCTATGCATCTTTAAAAAAAAAATAATGCATTTCCTACTGCATTATGTTGAAAAAAGCAGGTGATGATCGACATATAATGCGTAAGGAATAAAAACTAACGTGATTTCTTAAATATAAAAAAACCTTTAATTATTACAATTTTTTTTGGTGACATCTGTGACAATTTATAAAATAAAGAGTAAAAAAATAAATGATTTCTTAGGTGTTCTCACGCTTTTATATGTTTTTCTCGACTTTTTAATTTTAATACATATTGAAAAAGACAAACGTATATTCAGGATATAAGAAAACAAAAGCACGGATATATAATATATGTTTGTTATATATATGCAAAAATTTACAATAGATTTCCCACTATAAAAACCGGACACATGTCGCGTCTTATAGTATAATATTTGTTCCCCCGCGCTTACCGACTAATATAGTATTTATGTACGTGCTTTGATAGAGAAAAATGATTCTCTATGTGGTATTTTCTACAATTATAATATTGATAACGATGTACTACTGACAATATATACAAATTGTATATGGACTGTTCCAAGTATAATAATGAAGAATCAAAAATATTTTTTGGTACAAGCGAGGGCGAGACTGAAGCTGCAAGTCATTTAAAAATTTCTATGAAATTTATATTCTAAAATTGAAGTTATGGAAATTATTAACCGAAAACGAGTATAATTTTTAATTTGTTGTTATCAAAGAATTTTGATAGCATGAAAATGATGACTCTCTTATGAGCACTGGGTATAATATATAGCGTAGCCTTTTTTTTGAAATTGAGATATTTGGTGAAATTCGTTTATGAAAATGAGTACATGAAAGTGTTGATGTTTTATTTGTATCCTTGAACAAGAAATTGAAAAAAAAAATCAAAATATTTCACAAATACGACATATATTTTAATATTTGGCTTGTAAGCAAGTCCAAAGCCCAAAGAGGCCTGGGTTGTTTGGGTCAGAATTTTGCTTGGTTCATGACGAAGAGTATTCAATTTTAGCTGTAATAGTAGTTTGAAAATTTTCAACAATAAAATTTTTATCATGAGACATAGCTATTTTTTTATAAATTTTAGAACATTTTGAGCTATTATTTTATAAATAAATATCTATAACTCATCACAAAAAAAAGGTTTTTTTGAAAACTTTTCCACGGCTTTTCCAACTGAAATTGAATGTTCTTCGGCATGAATCAAACAGAATTTTGATCCAAAGAGTCCAGACCTGGCACTCTTTGGCTTTCCGATTTTGAATTTTTTGTTCATTTTCTTATGTACAAATACACATAAAACTTCAACTCTTTCATGAACATATTTTCATAATTGAATTCGTCCAAATATCTCAGTTTCAAAAAAATAGCATGAAAAATCCAATATACATATGTTTGATATTATACCCTTGACGTTTGAGAACTTGTCTCTTTGAAGATTAGCGACTATAGTGTCTGTAGATTTTTTTTTTCTAAATGTACATGCTACTTTTCTTTCATTTCTTTTAATTTTTTTTTCTTTTAATCTGATGGTTAATATTATTGATATGTAATGTATATACATAATGCAAACATTGTATGTTTGTATTATTGAAAAGTTTATTATTGTGGAATGTTTAACGCCACGCAAAAATTTCAATGCCAGGTTGCTTTTGTATTCGGGTAAAAAAAAAATTACTGGGAAAAATCCAGTGCATGAGATCTTAATTTAAAATGAAAAATTTAATTTTTGTTAATATGAATCGCAAGTTATAGATAATATAATGAATAAAATGATATGTTTAAAATTATAAGTATTACATGAAAATTTTTCTACTTTTTATAATCTGTGACAATCGTTATTTATTTTACTTTTTATAATTAAATTTTATACGTGCATAAATTTTAAAAACTGGTCAATTAAAACTAAACGTAAAAAAACTAAAATTTTTCATATAAAGACAATTATAATACTAAATTATAATACTAAACGATCAAATAAAAAAAAACAGTAGCATCTTATTTTACCCCAAATAATTGTGCAATCAAAAAGGAAAGTAATTTAGACACAATTTATAGGTTATCTTTACCGAATTAAAAAAGCTTAAAAGGTTGTAAAATCAAAGTGATAGGATTAATCTTTTTTTCGAGCTTTTTTTGAAAAGTTTTTGACGAAATTACAATTTTTTTAGATGTATAATATCTCAGTGATTTAGATTTTTTTTATTTTAACGATTGTACTAGAAATAGCTTTACAAAATATTTTCTTGCATCATATTTTTGTTAATATTTGTATCTGATGATTTTTTTATTATTTTTTTTTTATTTATTTATATAAAATTAAAATACAAAACAGCAGTGAAATGCTTCTCGCAAGTGAAATGGCTATGAAACATTATAAATACGAGAAAGTTTTTGAGGCCGAGAACATAAAATTTTCTTATTTATCAACAGAATTTGTTAAATGGTTTAAAATAAATAGTTATTATTGAATAATACATTTTCATACTTTAATTATTTGTATATTAATGGTGTTTCTTATTTCCCAAACTGATCGTAGAGAAAATACCGGCCCAAATATAATATTTCAAGTTATAAAACTAATCTCAAAAAAAATTTTACATTCGTAGTTTAATGTATAATGTAAGATTTAGAAAGCTTGCTAGAATCTATTTACTGCTAAAATATTTTAAAGGCTAGTTAGTAACAAAATATCTAAATGAAACTGTAAATTAACATCAGAGGTAATTATTAGGTATTTTGACCAATTATAAAAGATTTTTTTTTTGATTGCCTCTTCTTTAAAATAAGAAATATTAATTTTTTCAAGAAGTCAATGAATAAAACAATCAAATTGCAATTATCGTGGATATTTGCTTTGTAGACGACTGTTTTTAAATCAAGTTCAAATATCATAAAATATTTTATAATTTACACTTTTTTTGAGGTACAAGCTTTTAGAACATTTTAATAGTAAAATGTTTTTAGTGAGCTTTCTAAAAAATTTCTGAAACATTTTTAGCAAAACAAGTTTTTGCTTAATTTTTTAAGGTCTTGCTAAAATCATAGCATTTCTAAAAAGTTGAACTTGACTATATAATAGTAAAGATCTAAATAAATAATATAAAATTTCGTAATTTTCTAAGTTAATATTATCATTAAAAGTTGTCAAAGTCATTATAAAATTTATGTTTCCTTTTATTACAACATTAAAAAAAATGAAATGTAAAAACAATACAATAAAAAAAAATGATAATAAGTTGTAAATTAAAATTTATGTTTAATAAATCTACCGTAAAGACTTAATACATTGATTAATTTATTACTTTGAGAAAAAAATAAAACTTTTATAAAGAAAATATTTACCTAATTTAAGTAAATGTAAATGAGTTATAAAAAAATCATTTGAATATTACAACTTTTTTTAAATAAAAGCACAACATGACTTCTTCTACATTTTTTTAACGTCTACACCGAGTTGTTGAAATTGAATAATATATTAGTCTTAAAATAATTACAAAACCATAAATATATTCCTAAAATTATTTTGTATAAATTTAATTAATACAAACATCCGTGAAAAAAGTATATAAATCAATTAAATTTATTACCTTTTACAAAAAATTTTTTAATTCAAATTATTTCATCGATATTTAACTATTTCTAAAAAAATAAACTAAAACAATAGAATTAATCAGGTATATTTTTTTAAAGAAAGCGTATCAAATTTAATTTTTTTTAGCAATCGAGTAATTTTTATCTCAGAAACCTAAAAAAAAACCAGTATACACAAAAAAATTCCAGTAAGTGTTTGAGAATATTAAAGAACAATTTTTCTAAAAAAGCCACAAAGACACGCGTCAATTCAAGATATCTAAATAAAGATAAAATAATTTCCAAAATTTTAGTAAAAACTACAAAAAAAAAAAGTAAGAACCCATGTATGTTATTTTTTTTATTCTTTTATGTAATAAATAAAATGTCTTTGATTGGACACGCCTTAGGTCAACGTATTGTCAGGCGTGAGACGGTTTTTTTTCTCTTGTATAAAATAAGGGGTGTACATACCTCATCTAACTTTATTTCTTTTTATTATAATAATAATGACCATCTTTCTTTTTTGTTATATCATTTTTTTTTTATGAAAAAGCTTTTATTATAAAAAAGTTTATTTATATAACTAACCTATTCAAATCCAAAAAAAATTATCTTGATAATAGAAAAAAAAAATAAACTTAAAAAAAGTCAAGGGATTTTTTTGTTTTGTATATTTTATTTGTTACACAAAAAAATTTTTTTGGGTACGTTTAATAAATTTTAATAAAGTATACACCTTTATTATGATTTAGGTATAGTAACTTATAAAATTTATGTAAATTTTTTGTTAGCAAAAAAAAAGTTGTCAAAATAAAATATTTCAGTATGTTTTTTATGTCCTAAAACTAAAATGTTATTGGATTCAGTGAAACAAAAAAATGTCTTAATTTATTTCTTATCTTTTAGTTAATTCATGCGTTAATAATTTCATTAGATAAATACTTTAAGAAAATTGCGTTATGGGCTAATGCGTTTGATTGTCAGATCCATTAAGTGACCCGACGAATTTTCGATAGATCTCTTTAGATCTCCAGAGATCAAAAGAGATCTCTAGAGATCTCTAGAGATCAAAAGAGATCTCCGGAGATCTCTAGAGATCTAAATAGATCGAAAAATTGGGGAGATCTAAAGAGATCTCCGGAGATCACTTTTGATCTCTAGAGATCTCCAGAGATCCATTTTGATCTCTGGAGATCTAAAGAGATCTTGAGAGATCTGCGGAATGAAAAAAAAAATTAGGAAAATTTTTAAATGTCATTTAAAATCATTAAATGAAGGTATTAAAGGATAATTTGATTTTTTTTATGCCTTTTGAATAATTTCAAGGAAATAGGACCTGGACAATGAATAAAAAATGTCAAAGTACTTAAATATGTATAATTTTATTAACAACATATTATTTAAAGTTTTTGGTATTTAATAGGTATTTAACATCTTTCAGTTTTAAATTTGAACTGTTTTTTCACTCTTTTTTTCAACATTTTAATAAAGATAAAAAACTTGAAATTTTTAATTTCATCAAAATGACAAAAAAAAACCGTATGGTGGGGTGTTTTCTACAATAAAAAATGTCTACGAATTTCCTATCCGGACCTTCTATCCAGCTACTTTAAGCATTTGCTGTCAATATTTTCATATTTTCAATATTGTCTTGATTTTTATAATGGATTTCCTTAAAATTATGACCCTGAAAAACGACAAAACTCGATTTTTCTCATATAAGGCGTAGTCGAATTTCTGGGGGAAAAATATACAAGAGCCTCTTATAAATAATATTCAGAAAAACATATTTTGAAAACTGATAACCTTTTATAATGGATTTCCTCAAAATTGGGACCCTGAAACACGACAAAAATCGATTTTTCTCATATAAGAAGTGGTCAAAAGCTAAATGGTAAAAAATAAATGGTTTGATCGGATTTCTGGGGAAAAAATACATAAGTTCCTTTAGTAAATAATATTCTGAAAAATTTATTTTGTAAACTATTATACTTTTATGATTGATTCCCTTAAAATTGGGACACCAAAACATGACAAAAGTCGATTTTTCTCATATAAGAAGTGGTAAAAAGCTAAAATAAATAAATGGTTTCATAGGATTTATGGGAAAAAAGTATACAAGACCTTCTTTTAAATAATAATCAGAAAAACTTATTTTGAAAACTGCTAACTTTTTATAATAGATTTCCTTAAAATTGGGACCCCAAACCAATAAAATCGATTTTTCTCCTATAAAACGTGGTCAAAAGCTAAAATAAATGGTTCCATCGAATTCTTAGGGAAGAAATAGACAAGTCCCTCTTGTAAATAATACACAGAAAAATTTATTCAGAAAACTACAAAACTTTTAAAATTGGTCCCCTTGAAATTTGGACCCTAAAAGGCAACGAAAATCGATTTTTCTCCTATAAAACGTGGTCAAAAACTAAAATAAATGGTTTCATCGGATTGCTGGGGAAAAAATACTGAAATATATCAATTGGAACATAATTTTAAACGTAATTTTAATCCACTCCCGAATAGAATCTAAGTTTGGAAGCCGTACTTAAAAGTCTGGCCCAGATCCGGCTTCCATATCTCGCCATACTTCGACAATATATCGTTTAATCAACTAAATTTATTTAACTGAAACTTTGTTATTTTACTAAAGAAACTTTTTTTTTTTAATTTTAAACACTTTTCATGATAAAATTTATAAAATATTAAATTTTTATTAAAGAAAAAAAAAGACGTAAAGTATAAACAAATATGCTTGTATTATAACCTAAAAAATAATGTATACAATTTTATAAAATAAATAACAATCTTAAAATTATTTATCCATAACACAAGCAGAAACAATAAAAATACACGTTTTTACAAATGAATATTACTTAATTTAATAAAATATAATTAAATTTTTATCACCCATGTTGTTTATTTATATTTGTTTTATACGCTAAGTTCGGAATTATAATAAATGCTGATCTGGCCCTGGTCCGGGTTCCATACCTGGCCGGATCTGGAAAGTATGGCTTCCGAACCGGGCCGGAGCAGCCCATACTTGCAGATTCTATTCGGGCTGGAAAAACTGAAAGTTTTGAGAAAATCCCAATTTTAAGGAGGCCAAAAAAAAACTTTCGAGAGCTATCGTGGGCTCAAAAATCGATATTTTGGTTTAAATCCAACGAGAAACTTATTTTTTTTACTTATATTTTAAAGTTCTGCAGGCGCGTTAGGAATCCCGGATACTTCGAAAAAAAAAAAAGCCAGTCTTATAAAAAAATTCAAATCATCATTATTCAAATTATGAAAATATTGACAGCAAACGCTTAAAGTAGCTAGATAGAAGGTCCGGATAGAAAATTCGTAGACATTTTTTGTGTAGAAAAGACCCTAACATACAGTTTTTTTTGTCATTTTGATCGCATAATAAAACGCTTTCAGGTCACCGTGAGTTATATGAAATTATAAATGAAATTATAAAATTTTTATTTTTTTTAGTAAATAAAATAAAAATGTGATAAAATTAAAAAAAAAATGTTTATTTTAGTTATTATATTGTTTTTATAATTGTAAATCAAGTTTAAATTAAAAATTTCAAGTTTTTTATCTTTATTAAAATGTTGAAAAAAAGAGTGAAAAAACAGTTCAAATTTAAAACTGAAAGATGTTAAATACCTATTAAATACCAAAAACTTTAAATAATATGTTGTTAATAAAATTATACATATTTAAGTACTTTGACATTTTTTATTCATTGTCCAGGTCCTATTTCCTTGAAATTATTCAAAAAGCATAAAAAAAATCAAATTATCCTTTAATACCTTCATTTAATGATTTTAAATGACATTTAAAAATTTTCCTAATTTTTTTTTTCATTCCGCAGATCTCTCAAGATCTCTTTAGATCTCCAGAGATCAAAATGGATCTCTGGAGATCTCTAGAGATCAAAAGTGATCTCCGGAGATCTCTTTAGATCTCCCCAATTTTTCGATCTATTTAGATCTCTAGAGATCTCCGGAGATCTCTTTTGATCTCTAGAGATCTCTAGAGATCTCTTTTGATCTCTGGAGATCTAAAGAGATCTATCGAAAATTCGTCGGGGAATCCATTAAAATTTACCCCTCGACTTAAATATAAATAAATAAATAAACAGGTCCACCTAAGACAATTAATATAGATCAAATCAAGAAAAAAGAGTATCAAAATTAAACTTTTTTTTTTTTGTTCCAGATGCGAAGTTTATACTAAAACTTTTTGACAAAAGAAGATTTCTTTTTAATATAAATCAAGGGGAAATAAAAGGACAAACATTATTTTTTCTATGCTTTGATTAAATTGATGATATTATATTCAAAAGATCCAAAAAAAAAGGTTTAAAAAGAAAAATGGTTAAAGAATCTTTGATGATGCTAATTTATTTAAAGAGTTGATGATATATTTTTTGTTTCGGAATGAACTTTGATTTACTTTTATTCAAAATGAATCTTATCATATTTTATAAAGATTATACATAATTTTTTATACTTATGTCATCATGGATTAAAGGAAATAAAAAATTTTTGTCGTTTAGTTCATTTTTTTTATGATTAATTGATTTTATGAGTATTTTTTTTTATTACGACTTAAAATTATGGGAGATCTTAATCAAAATCGTATGCGCAAAAAAAGAAAATTTTTTTTATAGACTTTTTGTACATTGTAATACTATATTGAATTTCCAATCAGCTACTCAAAACTTTGCCTGGCTATTATGTGACCAAAAATATAAGTTAAAAAAAGCCATACAACAATTCTTTTTTTGATTAGTGTTTAAAACAAAAAAAATAATTTTATTATGATATGTTTCAAACGTCTGCTTGAATTTCCAAGAATATACGCACCAATCAAGCCAGCCAAACTACTATAGAAAACCACTCAATAATGAATAACCATAAGTTAACAATAAAAATTAATTTATATCTTTAAATAAAGCCATTTTAGAAAACCTTTTATTAAAATTTTATAATTCGTAAGTTAAAATTAAAAAAAAAATATAATTCAATTATTAAATAGCAAGTAGTAAGCGAAAATTTATATAACTTATTATATACAATACAAAATTAATTTCTTTATTGAGAAAGTAAAGCGCCATCTATATTTTATAATGTAAGCTAAATTGCATTCAATTTTTTTTTAATTTTATGCTTACCATTAAGAATTTTAATACAGTACCTGATTTTATATTTTAATTTTTATCCAGAAAAGGAAAAATGTGATATTTGAGGTTAACTGAAGTAATTAGTACTTTTACTTCTGAAAATTTCAAAAAATTTTCAAATTATATAGTACACACCTATTTTTTAATATATTTTAAATAAACTAGTTAGTTACCACTGTTAAAATTTTTGTTCAGACAATTACTTTTTGGAAGAAAGTAGGGCAAAATTTTTTCTTAGTACTTTTAAAAATTTTTATAAAATTTATTTTCAGCCTTTGAAAACTTTTTGATAACTGTTAATTAAGTAAATTTTAAATTGTTCATTTGAATTTGAATGATCTGAAACACATATATAATAATTTTTAAAATTTGGATATATTAAAATTTTTGAAAAGTCAAAAATAAGTAAACATTTTACTTAAAAGCTTTTCTCATTTGATAAAAAGGATTCTATATAAATCAAATAATGATTGTCTAGTTAAAGCTTAAAAAAAGTACGTTCATAAAATAAACAAAAAGTTGACTAATCTTTCCTAAAAAAGAATAAAAAAAAGTAAAAATAAAATAAACGAAAAAATACGCCAATTACTGTAACTAGTCCTTTTTTTTGTATATATGTTGACGTAACCGTATTTGGATGTCAAGGAGATTAAGTAAACATCTGTGTAGATAAAAAGCTTTTGCAATGAATACAATTTTTTTTTCTTCTTAACAGATAAAAAAAAAATAAAATTCAAAAAAAAGGGCATAAACGTTGCTTATATTATCTCAGCTTTTATGTATAACTCTATCGTCTGTCACTAATGATACGAAGAGCAATTGCCTTTTCCCAAAAAAAAAGCTTAAACCCTTTTATACGGACTATTTCTTTTTTTTTTTAATGTTTACGTTTATGAATATCTATATAATCGCTCATTTAGTCGACAAACTTTTTGCAATATAAATATGTACATACGTACGTGTATAATTAGAAAAATATAAATGCTGGACATATCTATAATTTGGTAAATGGTGAAAAGAAAAGAAGCAAAATACAGTAATTATAGATAAAAAAGAAGGAACTTTATTATCATCATTAGTGAAGATTTTTAAAGGTATTAATGATGTATGTCCAGATTTACGACTTTGTTTATGATCACGTGAAATCGTAAAACTTTTTTTTTTGCAAAGCACATCGTTAAAGCATGAACTTTTTTATTATTTATTTTGGAATCCTAAAATCAAAAAAATAAATCTGATCAAAGAGAATCAGTTTCAATGTCTTGCTCAAATTTTGTTCTCGTTTTTTGGAAAAAGTATATTTTTGGAATAAAAGTTAAAATTTGACCCCTCAATGGTCTAGATTTTCAGATTAGGCCGGAGCATACTAGGTTTATAATTGACATTTTTCGATCTCTGGATTTTGGAAGATCATGACAGACCATTAAAGATTTGCCGTTTGCTCGCACCGTACATACTATAATATGATCCTAAAAATATGTAATTTAAAATAAAGACACGCCGGTAAATGGTGAGACTTCGATTGCCCAACATACGCCTTTAGGACCCATATAATGAAAAATGTCAAATGTTAACTGATTACCTTTTGGTTTAATCTAAAAATGTGAGCTATTCCGAGGTATCATTTTTTCAGTTTTTTTCCAAAAATTTGTCAAATTAGTGGACCCGTAACTTTTTCCTGAACTCGCGATCAAAAAAACTGTTGGATATGAAAGTAAGTATGTTTTGGTCTTAACTATCTCTGAGCAATACTCATCATTAAAAGAGCTGGATATCAGACATTTTTGCAGCTCTTGACCAATCAGAGACTAGGTAAAATATTAATTTTTTCCACCAAAATAGGACTTTAATTTAAATAAAAAATGTATATACGTTGAACGTTCCCAATCGTAACTCGACTATATTTTAAAAAAGATTTTATAAACACCTATTAATTTGAAAAATCAAATTTAGAAAAAATCATAAATTTCAAGAACACTTTTGATTTATAATCACGTATTATACGAAAACATATTACGTTATGCCAAAAGCACAGAAGAAATTTCTTTTATTATGAATAAAAGAAAAATGAGAATAAAAAATAGAAGAATAAAAGAGAATTTTTGTATTTTATAAATATGACGTATAAGAATAAGAGTAATGATAAAAATGAGGAGATGCTGCTTCTTTATTTTTTGTCAGAATCAGAAGTTGACATATTTAAGAATTTCGTGTATGACAATGATACAATAAAAAATATATTCTCATTTTCATGTTCATGTATTTAATACATGTCATCAAAAACTTTAGTAGTATTTATGATATGCATCATTTATATTTTTTTAAAAATATATATAATTCTTTTTTATACAAGAATTGGTTGAATTGGTGTTTGTAACATAAAGAGAGAAAATTATGGGTAAACAGATTAATTTACTTCTTTTATATGTGGAATAATTAAAAAAAATTTACACATAAATTGCACAATGTTAATTAAACGAATGATCATTTTTAATTATTTTATAAATATTTTTCTTTATATTTTTATGTTTTTTTTAATTTATAAATTGGTTTAATTGAATTAGTAGTAACAGTGTTGGTTGCATGTACAGTATTTTATTTAATTGAAAATTTCTTTCAATTATTAGTATTGATACTCAATTTTGATATAATTAAATATAAAATTGATTTATAAAATTTAATTTTAAAATATATACTCAACAAAAATTTTTTTCAATTTTACTATTAGGATAGTAAATTTTCTATGAATTTTGTTGAATTGAGGGTTCACACTCGGATTCACAGAAATAAGTCCAAACTATTTTTTCCCAAAAGTATATAACTAAAAATAAGAACTCTTGGAGATTTTTAGCTTTCTGGGAAAATCCTTGATTTTTGGCAGCCATTTTTATATTTTTGGCCTACTTTGGTAAATTGACTAAAAACATTCTTATTTTTTCTGCCAAATGCTTGCTTTGCGGTGAAAATATTTTCCTCTTAGGTGTTTATAGTAAATATTGGATTTCCAGAGTTAAAAAAAAAAACCTAAAACCTCATTCTATAAACATGTATGTTTAAAAAAATAATTTTAAGCTCTTAAAATCCTTATTCTTCTATACCCACTTATCAAAATTATTCCTTGAACCTGATTTATTCTAAGTCCTTAAATCGAAATTATTCTAAGTCCCTAAATGGAAACTATTTTAAGTCAATTTAACCCCTGCTCCCCAATGATATGTTTTAAATACCTTCCCTGCCTATAAATGTGTTCCATGTTAAAATTCAATTTTTAAACTTAAAAAAAAAATGCAGCTAAATCATGATTTTGGATTTGCTTTTGGCAACCAAGAAGATGAAATGGTCTAATAAGAAATTTTGAGTCACTGATACACCCTTTAAGTTAGCAAAAACTATGAAGTTTAAAAGATTATTTTGCAATACTTAAAAACTGTAACGAGATTAAGTCGCTTTCATGGATGCTAATTTTAAATTAGAAGATCCTGAACTTGTAAAATAAGTCAAATACCCTTAAATCGGGAAAAGCACCCTTTGTATGCAAATTTTAAAACAATTTGGCCCCCTGTGACTTCTCTGGGTCACTGATCTTAAATTTTGGGATTCTAAACTAGAAAAATGACTAAAACTTGTGAATATTGAAAAATTGCTTCCTAAAATAGAGTGTTTTTTGCTTATTCAACTTTTTCTCTAACCTCTAAGAACCACCCCCTCGCCCCTTTTCTTTGATTTGACTGGTAGTAGTATTAAATAAATTTTTTATTCATTTTCTTGACATTGGCAACGAAAATACGATTTCCCGGCCCTACACGGCCAAGGAAATACCAATTTCTCGCCAATGACGCAAAAAATTGTATGAACCTGGACCATAAAAAAAAATGCCCCAAATCGCAGTTTACCATCTTCAGCTGTGTCTCGAAATGTAATAAGATGCGATTTTAGCCATTTTTTATTTTTCTGACCACGGATTGTAATATAACTCTTCTTTGAATTTGCATTAGAATCAATGCATTCACTGTTTCCGCTAAATTACTCGGTTTTTTTTTTAATCATTTTGATTTTTACCATTGATGTTTCAATAAAAAATTTAATAATTTTATAATACTCGATCTTATTAAGAATTATGAGTCTGTAATCTGTATGTATGTAATTTTTCATCAGTATAAAAAACAATAAAAAATTTCACATAATTTTATAATACGTAAAAACGTCTTAGATACACACAAAAAAACAAAAATTTTATATGATAAAATACCATCCATAAAATCTTTTTATGTACATAATACATTACATACACCAATAAAGTGTCAATTTATCAGTTTAAGTAATCTATATAAATATCAAAAAAAAAAAAGAAAATTCATGCCATATATAATTTTTATGCTATCTAAAATAATTTCAAGTTTTCATCGAAATAAATTTCTTACAGTATTATATCATAACAATTTATGACAAAATAGTTATAAACTATATTTTTTTATCTTTATTATAAAAACATCCATATAAATAAAGTGCAAAAAAAATTTACTGTATTAAAGGTCGATGAAATATAAATTCATAAAAATGCTATTTAATTTTTTAATTATTGAAAAGAAAAGTATTTAAAATTTCGTGAATATAAAATAAAACGAGATAAAAAGATAATAGCAGCAGTATATTATTATTTAGTGAATCAAATAAAGAGAGAAATTTTCATTATATCGTACCTTTTGGTCGAACAAGAATATATACATAGAAAATTTATGTTCGTAAGTTGGTTAGATACTGTTTTAAATCACATAGTACACAATATAATATCGAGAAACAATTTCAAAGCTTTACTACTGTTTTTACCCCTAAAAATGAAAATAAGAAAAATTCTTATCCTTTCTATACACACACAGAGTAGTATAATATATGTTTATAGCCTTTTTTCTGTGTAATATGGAAAAAGTGTAAAAAGCAATTCTTCTATTCTATATGCTCGTATTTATTTTTATTAACCAACATTTCTGCTATAATAAAATTCCAAACAATCTTCGTACAATCTTTTTTGATTAACGAAAGTCTCTATTATACGTGTATTTGTGTTTATGTCAGTTATTTTAAAACTTTTATACTAGGATATTGGTGACAAATGTATTATTTCGGCTGATAGTAAAATTTCATGACCAATAGTAAACCAAGTATTTTTATTTTTTATGCTTTTTTATTGTGCATAATTTATTTTTTATATTTTGAGGTATTATTTCAAGTGGGCTTAAATCGATATTTAAATTGATCAACAAATACATTTATTTTTTCTTGAATTTGATAATTGATGCTTGTCGATCGGTTGGGGTCCTGGTTGGGGTTTCTGGTTGGGGTCCTTTTTTTATAAAATATTTTTTATAAATTTTTTTTTTATAAAAACAATTTTTTATAATTTTTTTTTTTTATAATAGACATTTTTTATTAAAATTTTTTTATAATTATTCTTTTTTATAAAATTTTTTTTATAAATTTACTTTTTAAATTTAAAATTAAAAATACATTATCTTTTGTTTTATTTTCAAAATTGGTAATAAATTTAAATAAATAACAAATTTCAGATTATAGTTTTTGTTTGGTTCAATATTTTTGTGTCTTTAAAAAAAAAGTTTAAATTTTGGTGTTTTTTTTTAAATTAAAATAAAATAAAAATTTTTTAATAAAAATGGCAGAATTAATTAAATCTAAAGGCTCTGGATATCTTTTACATATAGACGGTTTTCTATATTATAAAAATATATAACTGAAGACGTTGAAACTCATTTTGAAGCCTTACGTCATAAAATTCCATTGAAACTGTCTACAAGTATTTCCAAACTACTTATTTATCTGGCATACTAGCAAGAGGAAGACGTCGAATGATTCCTCCTCGTTACCACCCCCGATTGTGGAATCAATATGACTCCGTTATTCAAGGCACTGCACGCACTAATAATTTGTCAGAGAGCCATGGCACAATCGCCTCAGAGTTGTGATGGGAAAAGATCATCCTTGTTTCTATTCATTCGTAACAGAGTTGAAGAAAGAGCAAGCAGATACTAAAATTATGATTCGGCAACTACATTTAGCCCAAAAAATCAGAAAAGGATAAGATCCAAAAAGAAAAAAAAAGAGAAGAAAAAATTCTTACAATAGTATCTAAATATGACCAATATCTACAAAATGATGATATACTAACTTATTTAGACTCTTTGGGACATTATATAAATTAATAAAAAAAAAAATAGCAATTATAATTTTATAAAATTTTATAAATTATTATAAAAAAAAAATTATAAAAATAAATTTTTATAAAAAAATGTTATTATAAAAAAAATAAAATTATTAAATTTTGAATTTATAAAAAATTGTTTTTATAAAAAAAAAAATTATAAAAAATATTTTATAAAAAATGTCCCCCTACCTTGTCGATCTTTTGAAATGTAATTCTTATGTATGCGAGTTCTTATTAAAAATTTTTAAAAAACAAAATTCTCTTAATAAAAGAAAAAAAAACATCAAGTTTACTTTCCTGCACAAGGTTATCTATAATTCTGATTAGGAAAAGTATTTTTATTATATTTTTTCAAGAAATTCTATTATCATAAGAAAAATATCCGATCAAAATCATAGAAAGATAAGTTCGAGAAATTTAAAAAATCTCCTTTTAGAAACAATAAGAGGTAGAAACAATATAAAAACTATGCATACTTCTATAGATAGAGTGGAAATAGCAGAAATAAATGATCTCTAGATTCCTGAAATCTAAGCCAGGAAAATAGCAACTATATGAAACTCGTGGTTCGGCACGCCTTATTTGCTTATATCAAATATAAAGGAAGAGATATACAAAATATATATATAGGAGATAGAAACGTAGAAAATGCAAAGCTTGAACTCAATTATTTGGTATCTTTCCGTTTCTAGAAAACGAAGCAGTTTACGCTAGATTGGATTTTCGTTTTGCTATATATATGTATAGAAAATACAAACACAAGTAAGAGGGATAATACCGCGATATTTGGAAGTTCAGCAATTGCTTAGATAGTTCATGAATACTTTAATTTTAAAAACCACGAAAAAGAAGAAGGAAATTAAAGAAAGTCCAGTGTATTTTCATTGTTTGAAATTTAAATTTTACCAAGCGTATATAAGAGAAAATAACTATACACGTCTTTTTCAATATCCTTTTATCCTTTTGGGATTTTATAAGCATCTTTCTAATGAATCTAGTATAATCTTTCAATTTTATTATTTCGTTTACGAGAATGTTTCCTTTTACAATATAAAGTTAATTATTTTTTGGTAATTTAGATATTTTGTTTGAATTTCTTTGTATAAATAGAGTTTTATGATTTAAAGAAAATAAAATTAAAAAATAAAGTTACAATTAAAATTTAATTACAAAGAAATAAAAATAGTTTCTTTAATTTTTTACTTCCTCAATTATAAAGAAACCATTGTAATAGATAAAATTTTGATTTTGTATTTTTTGTATGCACGTTTTAAGACCCTAGAAAGCTAAAAAATCAGTTTTAAAAAAAAGTATGTATGTGCGTGTATGTGTGTCTGCGTGCCTATGTTTGTGTATGAATGTATATATGTATGTATGTAGGGCGCATCAAAAATTATGTTACGCCAAATCAATTAGTTTGTGGTCCTAAAGTGTAGTTTAGGGTCCCACAAAGTAACAGTAAAAATTTTATTCCAATCGACAGGAGGTTTTGGTTGGCACGCTCCAAGAATTTTTCAAACAACGATTTTTCGAAAGTGCATTCTTAAGTTTAAAGCTCGTTTTGACACTTCCTAGATTTTCTGTTGCACCTGTTTTAATTAGTAATATTTTGTTTATCAAAGATTAATTCCTGTCAATCGGTTCTTTTTGGGAAATCCTTATCATTCAATCTTTCTAATTTCCCAAAATAAAAACCTAATTTAACCTTAAAACCTAAAACCATTCACACGCATGTATTTATAAAGTAAATTGTATAATGACATATTTTTCTATTTCTAGTTTTTTTTATCAGAAATAATTGATTACCTGTAACATATGCACATAATTGAAATATATTATAACTTGCAACAAGACTCATATTATTTGTAAATAGACAATGTATAGTTTTTTAAACATATTGTTATCATTAAACTTACTCATCGTGAATAATTTTTTTATGCTTTAATAAAGCTTGCAAGCATGTATAAATAATTCTAGGAAAATAAAAAAAATTCTATAGACCTAAAAGATTATACATACATTTTTTCTTTTATTATACAATATTTATTGATCAGGTAAGTAATAATTTAATTTGTTCAAATTATATTATTAAATTGTATTAAAAAAAAAACAGTGCGTATGAAAAAAGCTCAACATTATTATTAAATGTATTGATCTCTTTGTTATATTAGTAACTAGAAAAAAAATAGAAAAAAGTGCATTTGAACACATTATTGAAATAATTACATGTATTAAATTATGCATATTTGCATGCACATATTGTTTATTTGAAATAATTTTTTTTTCTCTATATTTTCATATAAAGAGCATATTTTAGATACAATGTTGCATATGCTAGTAGGTTTATTTTTATTTTTATATTATTATTATTATTGGCTATAAGCTATTTACACGGTTTATGTTTATATAGATTCTACATTTGTTTATATTTTCATATTATTTTTTTTTGTAAAATATATTGGCAGTGCATTTTATTTATTGTCTAAATGGTTTGAAAATGCATAAAATTCCTAAAAAACACATTCTTGCATGAATTATTTGATTTATTCTATATTTTGAGCTTTAATGGTTAAGTAAAATTGGATAACCCAAAAATCAAATTTCTGCACATCCGTTTGCAAGCAAATTTGCTTTTTGGGTTTATTGCAAAACCTGTTTTGAGGATCACTAAGATCCTTAACTATATGCCATGTTATTTGTATTGTTTTGTACTTACCATGAATACCAGATTGCCAACCTAATGAATTTCTTGATGATTACTTTAACGTTGTCGAATTTAAGATTGCCTTAGGCATAAAAATACAAAATCTTCACCAGAACTACATTGAATTAATTATCAAATGCTACAAGAATTACCCATAGATTACAATCTACTATTATTAAAAATTTTTAATGACATGCATAAACAAAATGATTATCCAAAAAGCTGGTGTGAATAGTTAATCCATTTCATTGATAAACAAGGTAAAAAAGGACTACGCCTACTAAGCTTGAAATCATGTAAGCGTAAACTATTCGAAACATTAATAAAAAACAGATTACAATGGTACATAGAATATCACCAATTAATACCAAAAGATCAATGTGGATTTAGAAATGTAGTCATTCGACTACAGAAAATTTAGCAAGTTTAGTATTACAAGTAGACGAAGCCATGGTGATGAAAGAAGATATTTATGCTGCATTTTTATACGTAGAAAGCCCATTTCCAAGTGTTAGCTAATTTAGGATGTTCCAAAAAAATAGTAAGATTTTTGAAGTTTCTTACACAGGCCCACAAAAAATAAAAAATTCAAAACCCAGAAGATAGACCTGACTAACTTTACGTTTTTTTATGTTCTAAATCCAAATTTTCCATAAAAAATTCGATTTGATTGCCCAGTTTCCGCCCAGCACCCCCTGGGGGGTAAAAACTACGTTTTTTGTAAAAAGAAAAACCCCTTGTAAACTTTTACAAGGTCTTTTAAAAGTAAGAGAGATGTCATCATAAAAATTTGTCGTGAATATATACCAAATTTCCAAATATTTTGAAATTTATATTAAAATTTTATAAAGCACGAATTTTCGACCACCTTACAAATGAGCTAGAATTGGATTTGTGCGTGAAATGAGTATTTAAAATAGTTCTCACAAATATTTTTTCATTACATACTCCAAAATAGCTAGAAATATGCATTAAAATTGAAATCTTACAAAAAACCAGTAAAAGACCCCTAGAAGAGCGGTGACCAACATCGAGTGGGCGAGGTCTAAGGGCTCATGCGAGGTTAAGTTTGCATAAATGATTTGAATTTTCCTATACTCCAAAATATCAAAGAATATGCACTAATTTTAATTTTTTACTATAAATCAGTTTCTGACCCCTTTGGGGCATGGTAACCGATACTAGGGGTGTTTTAGGGGATCACCGGGGGTTGAAAAATATTTGCACAAATATTTTTAGTTTTCCTATAAAAAAGACCAAAGAATTTACATTAGTTTCAATTTCTTACTAAAATCAGTTTTTGACCCCTAGGAGGTCTAGTTACCGATACTAGGGGTGGTTTAGGAGCTAATATGGAGTTCGAAAACAGTTCGCATAAATATTTTCATTTTTTTTCAAATTCAAGTTTATTATCATTATATTTTTCTTTTTACACAAAAAATCTAATAAAATATGCTTAATAATTGTATTTTATAGAAAGTTAATACAATTATAAAAATATTATACATATTTAAATATTTGAAATTGAAACATTTTATTTAATTTTATGCACGAGATGACCATACGTAGAAATTTGTATATTATTATATATGTTGATCTATTGATAATTATATATTTTTAAAAGCTTTCTAAATCATGCATGAATTAGCATGAAAATATAACTCTTTATAAATAGTACGTATATAATATAATATGTTGATATTAAATTACTAACGAAATAACTTGATGATTTTTATTATGCTTTCAAATATTTAATTAAAGTTGTTTCAAAATTACGTAAAATTGTCACATTTATATTCTACGAATGCAAATTATATTTATTTTAATCATATGGATGCAAATACAAAAGAAATATATTTATATTTTAATAATATATGAAAAATATTTAAATTAATTAAAACATTTTTTAAATATTTAATATAAATATAAATTTTATTTTTCAAAATTTATGCATTAAAATATGAATTATTTTAATTAGGACTACTTATATACTTTTTTTGGAACCTTAATTTTAAAAGTTTATTTTATCTGTAAAAACCCTAAATTCAATATGGTAATTCCAAATAAAAAATAGGTTAAATTTAATTTTGTTACTTTTCATTTCACCTAAAACTTAATTTAGCTTTTCTGTTTTTGATGGTATACACTGAAAAAAATTCTGGTGGAGCAACCAGAATTCCGTTCATCCTTTGCATGCTATCTAAAACTACATGCAAAGTCAAAATAATCTATATTTAGCTATTAATTGATACTGTATTTAGATATAAAATTTTTTTTTAGTATTTCTGGGCAAAAAAGTTTCCAAAAGCCAAAATATTTGTTTTTAAAGAAAAAATATACCTAAAATCTAATTTTAAAATATATTTTGACTTATCATGTTTCTAAAGGTTTTCAAATATTTACCCATATAGATTAATTTTATTAAATATAAATATTTGAAAAATATATTTATTACTTTTGAATAAAAAGTCATCTTAAATTTTGTCCGTATAAAGTCAAAATGTAATAATTTTTAATAAGGTTATTATCTCTTAAAGTATGTAAGAAAAATACTATAAAATTTAAATGGTAATAAAATTTTGTTTAATGGTTAAACTTTATTTTTTATTTTATATTTTTTGACTGAAAATAAAAAAAAATACCACATATCATACACTCATATACAGTAAACTCATAAATACGAATATAAAAGTAAAATGAAAACGGACATACATATATATATATTCAATATGTATAAGTTTGAACGATAAAGGAGACATGAAGTTTTAGAGATTAAATGTGACCATGGGTCCACTCTCTGAAGTATAATAAAATTTTACGAAGCATCGTATCTCTCTTTCTTTATTCGTATAATTACTTCTAAAAATGTCAAATAAAATCATGACAAGTCTTAAAAATCAGCAAAAATAAGTTTCTCTTCTGAATATATATATAAATTTGACAACAACAACAAATATAATTCACAGCTTCTATTACTTTTTTTTTTAACTTTTTCATCTTCTCGTCATCCCTTTTCACATTCATGTTTGATAATGCAATAGTACTACTACTACTACTAAAACTATATCGGTATCATGGAGAGCCCTTGATATTTATGTGCCATAAAAGTCTCCAGTTAGACTCAGGGTGACCGTCAAGGGGACAAATAATACTATACATAACTGAATCGAGAGGGAATAACTGACCAAAAGGTTGATTATATATTTAGGTAAGGGCAAATTTCATGGGTGCAAAGAATTTTTCACTTAAATTTTATATGCAATATTCTACATTCATACATGTGTATGTGAATTAAAGTACACTAGATGCAAATAATAGAAAATTGGTCAATAATAACGTTAAAAACTTTTGGTCACCAACAAATCTATTGTAACAGAAATAAATGAAAAAAAAAAAATTGGAATTAAAAGAGAGAAATTTTCGGCTTATCTTTGAAGTAGGGTTTATTATATAGTTTTCTATCTTGATTCTTAATTGAAAAACAAGGACTACTTGTACATTTATAAAAAGCTCTTCAGAAAATATTATAATATAATTGGAAAAGGAAATTTCTATTGCTAATTGTTAACCTTTTTGAATATAACTTGTTTTGTCTTTTTTTCTCTTTTAACTATTTTTCTATTATGTTTTTTCGGATTAAAAGAAATAAAATTTTATGTAGGCAGGCATTAAAATAAATTAATTTTAACAGATATATTTAATACAAAAAAACCTATAAATCAATTTTTAGGTCAAAATAAAATAATTTCTGTTTTGTAAAAATTAAATAAAATACAAGTAATTTTCCAAATATAAACACTTGCTTCGGTTTGATTTAGAATCATATTTCCAATTGACTAAACTTATAGAAAATAAAAAATAAAGGGGATTAATTTTTTTCATTTCTTTTTGGTAAAAACTTTCCAGTTGTCAAATAAAAAGGGATAAGTGTATAAAGATTCTATTCTATTAAACATGAAATATTGTGAATTTCGTTTTATTTTACATTAAATTCTGTCGCCTCAACTAAACATTCAATTTTTTTTCTTCAAATTTCTATCATTTGATTATATAATATTTTTTTAAAGACACATATGTAAAATTTTTTTTCTTTTTAATATGTCCATTTTATTTAAATGTATAACTCAAAACATGATATTACAATCGTTGAATATATCAAAGTCAAAATTTAATTTCAAATGCACAATCATATTCAAAGAACTATTGTACCATGAACAAAAATATTTTTGTTTTTTATATTTGACATTTTAAACGTTTTTTTTTTTCGTTCTTTTACTGATGGTCTTTTAGTTGAGTGATTTTTGAGTGTCAAATCTGATCAAGTGTTTCATTGATATGATAACATAATTAAGCATACTGAAAACTTCTTCATTGAACAGTAAAAATTTTAGAATTCATCGATTACATGTAATCTTTTTGTAGACTGTAAAAATTTTATCTTAGTACTTACTGATGGTTACTTGAAATGTTGAGTTCTTGAAATGAAATTTCGGCTTTTTTCCTAAATCAGGTTCAAAATGAATCGAAAATTTCGTTTACTGAAAATCCGAAAAACTATACGCGTACTAAAAACTAGTATTCACAACCAAAATCATAGTTTTTTTTACTTTTTATAAATTTTTAGTAAAATTTACTAATTTTTGGATTCATTTTACCATTTTCCCCTATTTCTATATTTACAAGATTCGTTAATAATTTTCGAGTCAAATCGATATCCTGGTTTACTGGATGTGTCGGGCAACATACATCCCTTTTTTATCTTTTCATCATTAAAGGCTCTTACTGCATAATGCAGTGCCATCTAAATTTTTCAGAGAATACCAGACTAAGATAATGCACATAAAAGAGCATACAAAAGAAGAGTGCTTCTGTGCTTGCGTGAAATGCCTTTTTAGATGTAATTGGATAAATTGGATTTTTATTTGACTTCTGTTGAAAAGTTACAAAGGAATCCGAGAACATGCAAGTATATTCTTACCGTTAAGTTATTTTTATTAGAATAGATTTAGGAAAAAATTTAAAAAATTTTTAAATAGATATTACTTTGACTTTTTTTTTATTATCCTGATTATAATTTTTGGGTATCAATAAATCCAAAAAACATAAATAAAATGTATAAAAGTCGGAACTTTTATACTAATTAAGTTTGCATTTTTAGAACAGTAGTACTATAAGAAAAAGCAGCGAAAAAAAAGGTTAATATTTTTAGGATACTTATGAGATAGATTTTTTACTATGTTCACTGTTCAATTTTTTGTTTATTTTAAGTGTCCACTCCTACTTATTAGGTGTTCTGCTCATTTCACTTGTGAGTAAAATTTCATAACAACATTAAAACTATATCTATAGCCCTTAATTAGATATTTACTAATTACAACATAATCGAGTTTCAGATTTCACTAAATGTTCTTATTATTCTTTAGTAATTGAGGTAGGCAGGTACTCAATAAGGCATAGTTACAGAATTTAAGATTAATAAAAATCAGAATTCCAAAGAATTTGTTTTCTGTGTGTTTTACAGAACAAATTTCAAAACTTTCCTTGCTAAAAATTTAGCCCAATAAAATGAAGCAAAAGGCGACTTAATATTATAAGCATATTAAAATACATTAAAAATTATTTTTCATATCATTTAATAAAAACAAATTATTTTTCAAGCCAAAAAATATCTAAAAATAATATTTACATTTTCTTTAATGCATAAACATTATAGTTATTTTTCTAACCTCTCAATCGTAATAATTGATAGATCCTTTACGTATTTTTATCCACACATAAAAGTTTAAAGTTAAAAGCTTTTTCTTATATATTTGCAAACGATCTCCATGGAATAAAGTCAATTCCAAAAGATAAGAAAAATACAAATATACTCCGGACGAGTTATATATTTGATAAATTCTTCAAGAAAATCATACGTGTTTACAGATACTTCAAAGTTATCTTGTATTATATTAGTTTATATGCATCATATCGTACACTTTTATAAAGCTTTAAAAAAATGAAATCGATATAGACTTTGATAATGTATATTTTGTACATATACTTGAAAACATTAAAAAAATCTGAAGAGACATAAAAAAAATAAAGTATAAACCAAGATGTATAAAATTCACTGATGTATGTTTATAAAATATATCGAAGTTTTTTTTTAACTTCATACACGGACTAAAAGGTAAAGATTTAAATGCCTTAGCGTAAAAACCATTTAGTTATTCCCTTGTGGTAAACGACCATAGCGAAATTTTCTTCTTTCGCGAATAATAAATAAATATATTTTAAACAGATTTTTTTCTCCCTTGATCTCGATACTGTGTGTGTTATAATATATAGATTTGTACTTTTTTCGATATATTTATGTGATTTTTTCTTTTTTTAAAAAAAAGGCATATTTTGGTGAGTCGTTTATAACTTGACATGAGTAGTATCAGAGAAATTTTAAAAGGTTTAAAACGATTTCCCTGGGGGTGGCGCGCCATATTGTCGTGCTCACTTATATGTTTTCCAACTTTTTTTTTAATTCCTTTTTATTTCCCTTCTTTCTTAAACTTCTTAACATTGATCTTCGTTCTTTTTTTTTTAAGATTTGGCTTTTTTTTTTCCTTGCAAATATATATATATTTTACAACGATTCAATGCACAATAAATATCTTTAAAATTCTTTTCTTAAAAAACCCCCTTATTTTTTTTTATGTAGAATTTCACCTCTTTCAAGTTGTTATGTAGTATTAAAATATATTTACGTATATAAGGGCAAAAAAATTTTTTTTTTTTTGAATTATAGCAAAGTTTTAAGAGCTTCTTGGCATTATTGCCATTACTAAACACAAAAAAAATACATACATAAGTTAAACCATTGACTTTTTTTTGTCATGAATTTCATCTTTTTTTTCAAAAAAAAAAAAATATATATAAGCATAATAATAAGAAATTGACATGAAAAATGACGCGTGAATAATAAGCGAAGAAATTTCATTATATATGAAAAAAAAAAAGTTTTACACATCGTATAAATATACACTCTTGAATATTATAATCATAAATAAGGTAAGCTTTCCATGTTATATACATGCATAAAGTAATAAAAGATATTATGGAGTGAGAAGCTGAAAAAAAAATCTTGTAAAAAGAAGTATGCTACTGAATTTTTAAGATATGTGTAAGGATATTAGGGAAACCTCTAAATTATTTTGTTACTTAAATTTTATACATTAGGCTTTCTTTTGTAAACGTGCATGCATATAAAACTTTTAGATTAAATGAAAATCATACATATATTTTCTAAAAAGTATTTAACCACTATTGCGAAAATTGATATGGCCGTGGTAAGAAATATGATCGTGACCGCGAATTTTTCATCATAATTAAAAAGTAATTAAAAATTCTTTAATTAATAGTTAATTTTTTTCTCAAAAATGAGTAAATTTTTTATTAGTTATTATTACCAGACAATACAAGTTTAAAAAATTTTTTTACATAACATGGGTATCAAAGACTAATTTTTAATTTGGACGTATTAAGTCTCGTCAGATGCTCGCGTACCACACCGTACGGAGAGATTGGAAACCTATAAAAGTCCGGTACGCTTCGGTACGCCAAAATTGATTGATGAATCAAAATACATGAAACATGTTTACTTACAGCTGAGGGCTGGGTATAATGCATAAGTATTCCGCAACATTAGAATACAATTTTCAAATTTTATAATCTGTAATTATCACTTTTGCTAAATGTTAAGGTTCTAAAGCCAAAGTATTCTGATTCCCTGAAAGCGTATTCATCCAAGTCCCTAAATCGAAATTATTTTAATTCCAATTTGATCCCCCCTTGATTTTCGAATTTCTATCTACATGTTTCATGTTGAAAAATTACAGCATGGACGCTAGATGAAAGGACCCCAAGTACCGTGTTAGTTAAGTGAGGCTAAATCAAATTCTTATACATGTAAAATAGGGTCTGGAAAATTGGGTCTAGCTCAATTATTTAGTTTCAGTAATTAATATAGGCATTATTTAATTAAATAATCGTAAAAAATTAAATTTCAAACTAAATGCACTCAAAATTTTTTATCTAAGGCAAAAATATAATTTATAATATTAATTTCAAATTTTCCTCAATTTATAACCTGAAATCATATTATGCTTGGGGTCCTTTCATCTAGCGTCCATGAATTACAGTATATATTGAATTTTATTGAATTTTCTTAATGTTTTAGCTATTGCTAACATATAAAAAATAAAAATTTTTAATTTAAAGTAATACTTAGTAAGACTGACCTAAGGCATTTAGGATTTTCAAAAAATCTCGAAGAAGATTTTGTCAACGAATGAAAATTTCGGATTTGACGTTTGAATTCCTAGGGAAAATTTACTATAGACTATATTTTTTGGAAAATTTTAAACATTTCTGGAACGCTGTATGAAAAAAAGAAAAAAAAATTTGCAAAAAATAAAAAAATTAAAATTTTGATGATTTTTTTTATTTTACTAGACTATATCAGGCTTACGTTGTTCAACCTTAGCATTAAAATTTCTCCTTAGAAATATCAAAGATTGGTGTTTACAATAAATATAGGTTACAACCTATAATGAAAGTGGAAAATATCAAATTTGTAAACAAGCAATTTGATAGGCTAAAATACTGTCGAAAAGATAGCGGCCTCCATAAAGCCCATAAATTTTTATACAACAGATAGATTAGTTTTATTTTTTTATTTCAATTGACACATTCAATTCACGCCCAGTTTCACTAAGAATCTCGCTAAGAATTACTCAGATTATGGCAATGCCTCAACAAATTAGAAATATTGACATTTTTGAACAAGTTATTAAATATTTTTTTTTTAATTCCATCAAAAAGTTTCTGATTTTTAAATAAATGAGTTTGTTTGTACAAAAAGCCATGAAAATTAGATTAATGGGTTAATCAACTCTTGGTCTTGATCTTTTGGTCTCTTACTGGCCTTGTTAAAATTTATAATTTAATTTTTACAGTTTAATTTTTATTTATTACACAATAAATAAATAATAATTATTTTTAGGTTTCCTTATTTAAATTAAATTAACAATTTTTAAATAAACAGATAATTATTAGAGTAAAAAATTATATGCTAAATTTGAATAATAAATACAAGGGAACTTGATAAAATGTTTTGTTTTGATTGTTTGTCATTTTCATAAAAACTAACTAAATCATTGAAAAAAAATTCAATTTTAATATACATTATTTAAAACGATTTCCGTTTATTTGTTTATAAATACAATACCATTTAAGAATTTTTCATTGTTCTAAAGCAACTCAAAGTAGTAGGTTCTTTTATCTGAAAAATAATTGACATTTTTATTAAAACTTTTAGTCCATATAGTACAAGACGTTAAAAAAGATTCTCAAGATGAAAATTTTAAACGTTTTAATTATATTATCTTTTGTTGTAAGTAAATTAACATACTAATATTACAATTACATTGTTAAAACTAACTTCTGTAAAAATACAAATACAAAATAGTTTATTTGTCAAAAATTATATTTGCCGGAGTTACTTTTAAAATTTTGCGTCACTTATGTGTATTCAAATATACATTATCTAATAATTAACGCTTATTTTAAGATTTGTGCCAAATGCAAATTAACCGAAATGTCACAAGCTATTGAGATATGCAGAAAAAATCATGAAATTCCATCTGCACGTAAGTTAAAAATAACTGTATCGGTAAATTCAAAGTTTTTTTAATCTACCTGGTAGGTAATCTAAATTTATTTCTTTATTTTAGAGCTAAAATTTTGTTTATTATTTTTTGTATTTAATACATTTGTATATTTAAAAAACAAAAAATTTCGTCAATGTTTCCAAGTTGTCAAAACTTCATGTTTCTCAAAAATACGCAATTTTAAGTAAATTACAATAATAATTCTGTATAATTTATTAACATAACTAAATTTTAAACTGACTAATAATCTTATTTTTTAATTTTTGTTTTACTGTTTAAAATTATAATATTATTTGTACCATGATTATTAGATTAGTTTAGTCTTATTAGATTAGTCAGTAAAAACGAGAACGAAAAACATTTAAGATCGAAACACATGCAAACTGTAAAATATAAAAGATAATATAAAAATTAGTTATGTTGACAAATCATAAAATTAATAAGTTATTGTAATTTAATTAAAATTTTGTATTTTAGCCCTGAAGATACAGTTTTGACAAGTTCCCCGAAGTTTTTTGTTTTCAGTTTTTATAGTGAAAAAAAAACAAAAAATAATATAAAAAATATTGACTCTAAAAATCGAATAAGTATATTTACTAAAAACATTACGGAAAAGTGATAAAGTCTATTATATTAGTAAATTTTTAACCGGATCGTAGAAATATTTATTTGCCAAATGCGACAGTTGAAAGGTCTGAGGCCACGTATCGCAGAGGTCCTGTAATCGTGTTTAGTAAAAATAAATATTTCTAGATACGGTTATAAATGTTTTTTTCTTTACAAAGGGCAATATTGACGGTCTCTCAAAAGTGGAATCTAGTCATTATTGCCCGCTACATTGAAAAAAAATCCGCTTGTGGCAAGCGAAATATTTTCATCTCGGCAAACGATCGCAAATGACTTGAAACGTAAGTAAAATTAAAAAAAAAATGTTTTTCTCGCTTACTTGCACTGAAAAAAAAAATCAAGCGGAATTCCGCTTGTAGCTAGCGGAATTTTTTATCTCGTCAAACGAGCCACAAGCGGAAATCCACTTGCCGTTACGAAAGCGGAATTTTTTTTTCAGTGTAGGATATACGAGTATCGGTATGATGAAACATGAAAAATTTTTTTAGAAAAGAAAAGAAAAAAAATTTTTTTCAATTTTTTTTATGTTTCAAGTCATTTGCAATCGTTTGAGAAGAAATAAAAATTCAGTTTGCCGTTTTTTTTCAGTTTAGTAAAGAAAAACTATGTATTTATTCGATATTTATTTTTATTAGAACTGTATAGTTTACAGATTCCACATTTAGAATATGCAATTACGATAAATTTTTTTTTAATGATCAGCAGCCTGAAAGCACGTCTTTTCCGAATAGACGTGCTCTCCCGCCACTGATGCAGAAAAATTGTATACAGTTCTTGTCCATAAATAAATAATGCCCCAAATCGCAGTTTATCATCCTTGGCTTCACCTCGGAAGTTAATTTACGTGTGATTCGGGCCATTCTTTATTTTTCTGGACAAGATTCGTAATTATATTATTTCCCTGTTATTTAGATGAAGCTTTAGTAATAATACATGAAAATAAAGATGAGGCAAAAATCAAAGATGCTAAATGTTTTATAAAATGTTATCAAGAAGCAACTAAATTGGTACACTCCTCACTTTAGTATTTTTTATGTTTGAAATAATTAGGTTGTTATAGAATTTTTGTTTAAAATTTAGATTAACAAGGAAGGACTTTTCGATGTAGCCCGATTGGAATCCTACTTACAACTATTTGTTAAAGATACTATAAATTGCGTTAAAAACAGTAAGTATACAGTTTCGAATAAATTACTTAAATTATAATTTTGCTTTAATTGAATAAATATTGATTAAACTTTTTTTTATAAATTTAGTTCCTAATGATGAACCTGCTACTTGTGAAACTGCAGCTAAATTTGAAAATTGTATTCCTTTGGACTTTGAGTAACTTCATTATGTTCCAGAAAAAAAAATATTCAACAATCAAATGCTTTTGATAAACTAATTTGCTAATTTGTAATTGCCCCCCCCCCCCTACATTTACCCCTTATACCCCAATTGTGATTTATAATAATTAAATCCCAATATTTTCTTACTGAAATATTGCAAAAACCCCTTAAAAATGAGTAGTTTTGCTGATTTAAGGGTGTTCTCATAATTTTTAGCCACTTTGAACCCCGGCTTCGGATTCAGCGAGGTAAAAAACTCATAAAAGACCTTTTACCTATGAAGATTTCAATTTTATACCCTCTCTCCCAGGCTCTTTCCCCAAATTTTGACTGAAATATAGTTAAAAAAGTTAATTCAAGAGATAAGCAAAATTTTCAAACTGCAGCAAAAGAAAAGTAAAAGAAAACCTGATATCAAATTTTTTTTTAAGAATATGACTTATGAAAAAAAAAGTTTCTGCACATATTTTATGCAATAAGATAAAAAAAAATGTATGAAGAAAACTAAAGTAAACTTAAAAAAAAAAAAATACTTTCTTGATCCTTTCTAATGGAATTAATGCTTTACGTTTGTATAATTCAATAAAGGAAAAAAAAATTCTACTATATTTATAACTTTTTTCATCCCATATACATAGGTATACATAGCAGCTTTTAAGAATATGTGATCTGGGTATTAGTAATCTTTGTATATTATTATTAAAAAAAATGAGTTCTTAAGAATAAAAAAAAAATTATGATGATGATAATCACAATACATATTAAGAATAAAGGGAGTTGTTACAGCACCAAAAGAAATATAAAAAAAAGTCCTTCTGGCAATATGGAGACGTATTTTTTTATAAATTCAATGCCTTAGCTTGATTTAAAATTCATCAGTATAGACTCTTTAAGAGCTTATAATTTTCAACTTGAATGTACGCTTTAGGGTATTTATAATATTTTATCTATAGGTACACGCATATATAGATAATTTTTTTTTTCTATTCTTTTTATTATAAAAAAAATTATGAATAAGAAGAATCGCGAGACAAGAAATTATCCTATACTTGATTCCTTATAACATGGAAATTTTACATGTTGCTGAGTACAGTATTACAGTTATTATATTTTTTTCTTTTGTCGACAAGTTATTGTGATAGATTGATGAGAAGATTTTTTAATTTTTATTTTTTATCTTATTTTAATCTTAAAATTTTCAACCTTTTAGTAGCTATCTATTTTTGGGAAAGAAAGGTGAATTTTTACATCAATAATAAAAATCTCGTAGGTCATGAGATCCCACAATTTCCGATGGACATCTAAGGGCGCACAAATGAGTAACGAAGAAATTATTCAGCTGTCATTTCCGTGCCTTCTCGGGACCACGTCATCAATACCAAATATACCCAAAGTTTAGCCTGTGCCCCATGGTCCTGAGTATTTTGGCCCTAAAACTCCCCCATATACTGTCAAGATCACCCCTTCGGACAGATTGGCATAGGCCATATTTTAAATATACGTTTATTATTGTTAAACAAAAACGTATGTAAAATTTGGCCTGGTTTCATTTAGGTCACCTGAGTGACTTAAATTTCGGGGGGCTGTCTCCCCCCTCCCAGGACAATGGAGCACAGGCTAAGCTTTGGGTATATTATCAGAAAGCTGACAGAATAAAGTGTGAAAGTTTAGCCTAATTTCAAGAGGGTCACCCAGGTGACTTTCCGAAACCAGCAGGTTTTCCGTTCATACAATGGAGCCTTGGCCAAAAGTCTAGAATTTCGTTATCTCGGTGACAAATAGTTCATTAGAAGCCGTCTGAGTGGTTTCAAAAAAGTCACCCTAATTCTTATGGGCTGCCTGCCTATTAGTTCTTGGATTTGTTCTTGATTTTATTTTATAAGCATCGCTATACCTTAAGAAAGGAACAAAATTTTATACTTTTAAATAAAAATAAATTTTTTGTTTTAGAATATATTTTTATTTACAAAATTACATTTATTTTTTACCTTTTTAGTTTTAGCAATAATATTTTTAAATGCCAATGCCGAAGTATATTAAATATTAAAACTATTAGCTATAATTTATAAAATTTTACAAAAATCATATATTATTTAAGGCTTGTGTAAAAATATGGTTTTAAAATAAATATATATTACGGAACTTTTAATGTTGTGTTCGTTTTTTCAACCTAAACTATCGAACTTTACGTTATGTTAAATTCATTCAATTAAGTTGATTTTTAATTGCACTATACTGTAATAGTATTTTTAAATATAACAGCTGTTAAAAATTACCTAGGTTAGCTTTCGAACCTGCTGTAAATTTACGATTCATCAGTTGTCAAAATTTACAAAGAACATATATTTACTTAAAAAATTGTAAATTTACGACAGTTTCAGATTTTGATTCAAGGGTAATTTTAACAGTTTATTATAATATTAAATTTTTATATAAATAATTCGGATCTCATTTATACATTTCTTTTTTATACAAATTTGAATTTTCCTTTTTTTTGTTATATTATAACTATAAAGAATATTCTATACTCTAGTCAAATCACCAAGCAAATCACGGTTTTGTTATTGATTTTTTTGGGTCCCTGAGTACAAAAATCGTGGTTTTATGAAACTACATCCTAATGCTTACAAACCGTGATGAGAATTTGTCTGCTTTATACGTTTTTCGAATAACTATTCACGAATTTGGGGTGCTGCACAAATAAAAAACCTGCTTTTAGGGGTGATTTGGCTAATTTACGGATATTCCTCCAATTTTCCAAGAGCAAAATCACGATTTTTAAAATCAGTGATTCAAGAAACCTAGAGTAACATTTTATTTATCTGTACTCAAAAACCAACCCCCCTTCCCTTGATTTGACTTGAGTAATAACTATAAATTTAAACATTTATTTTTGATAATTCTTTAAGCTAAATTACAATGTGGGACAGTTATTTCCTAATCATTTAAAATAATTAAATATTTTTATTTAATTTTAGTAAATTGGTCAGTGGCTTATAAAAATAAATTTTTTATAATCCTGATCATATATTCTAACGAATATTATTATATTACAGGGGTTGAAAAACTTTTAAAAAATTTATGTGTAAACGAAATACACAGTACTAAACAGTAGCAATATAAAATAAAGTGCTTTAGTTTAAAAATGACATACGCTTGAATAAATTTTTTTTTTCTTTTTTAGGTGTTGAATTTTTATATTTATAAATGTTACGTAAAAATAAGGGATAAATTCTTATTACGTTATTAAAAAAAAAAGATTGTATTAAGTGATATCAATGATAAAGTTATATTACGCTACATTTCATTTTAAATTTATAATATCAAACAATTGACAGATGAAAATTTAAGTATTGTTAAGGGACTAATATGTTTATATTTTTTCTTTACAGAATGAAAAAAGTGTAATAATTTTTTTTTGTTCCTCTAATGTTACACTATTACACAGAAAAAAGTGTATATTAAATAATAGGGTCTGTCTTTTTTTTAAAATACTTATAAATCGGATTTAAAATTTTTGCTTTATTCGCGGTGTCTGGTAGATAATAACATCTTTTGAGATGGTAATAAATTACATTTTAGAGGGTAAATAAAAAACAAAAATGGAAAAGAATAGAAATGAACGTCCTAACTAATGGATAATAAGAACTCGACAGTTTATAGGGACCCTCTTTTTCTTGATAATTTGAGATCATTAATAAAAGTCAATTGAAAAATATAATATAGATAATTTTTTAAGATTTTATATTTGCAAACAGAATTCTATTTCTCTCAGAATTCTATAATTTTGCATATATGAATATAAAAGCATTAGTCTATTTAAAATTATGCAGTATAAAATTTGATTCAATCAATAAATGAATAAATTTAATCTTTATAAAAAATACCTTAAAGATTTTTTACGTACTGAATTAATGCTATAATGTATTTTAATTTTGGTAGTGAAACTTACAACATTTTAATGACAATCAAAATTTTTTTAAATCTAACTTTTAATGGTTGAATAATAAAAGTACAATTATTTACTGTATCTAAAACAGGTAATTATATTTAAATTAGCTTTAATTTACCTAAGATAATTGGATTAACCAAAAAAATTATAAATAAATTTTAAAATATTAAAGAGATTCCATCCCAACTGGTCCTAAGTTGAGCTGAAAGGTCTCAAAAATCGGTCCAAACTATTTTTTTCTGAATGTACAACTAAAAATAATTACTCTTAGCCAATATTAGTTTCCTAGTTCAAGTCTTTGGTTTTTGGTAGCCATTTTTGTACTTTTGACCTATTTTGGTAATTTGACTCAGTATCTTCTTTTTTTGTCTGCCAAATACTTATTTTGCGGTGAAAAATATTTTCCTACTTTAATTAATTTTTCAAATAACTCGTTGTTCTTGGAAGCCCTAAGAGTTAAAAAATCGTAATTACTATTTACATCAATTTTCACCTTATGCTTTTTATACTATTGATTTTAAGTTATTGTCTGACATGTGATTTTTAATTAGAGTTTGATTATTACACTTAATGTCTTTTGTGTATATTTATGACGTAGGTAATTATATTTATACATAAACGTAAAAAAATATATTTAAATAACTAGATAATTAAAAAATTACTTTGTATCCATAGCAAAATTTCTAAAAACACAAACAATTCATATACATATTAAAAATTTTATTATTTTATTGGTGTCCTAGTACCTATATTTACTGACTGCGTTAAAAAATGTTAAATATAAAAAATTCAATAATTAATATTGAAAAAAAAATTAATAATTTATTGTATTGGTTTTTTGTTATAAATATTATTATTGTATTACCAATAATTATTATATCATCTTATAAAGAAAATTTTATAATAATATCATTTAAATTGTCAAGTTTCAATTTATTAGTACCAACGTTTGATGGAATTAGTAATTTAATGTTATTTAAAATTTATCAACAAAGATTAAAGGTATATAGTGAAAACTCAAAATCATAATTTTATTTCTATAATTGGTATTATAATTCTTTTTTTTTACAGTTATTTCAAAGTGCATCAGGAAATTTTATAAAATATGCAAATACCAGTGAAAAATTAATCATAAAAGTATATAAAAAAAATAAAGTTTCAGATGTATTCAATAAAATAGCATATATAATCGTAATATTAATTGTTTTAACATTAGTAACAGAAGAAATAGAGAAAAAGTATTTAATAAATAATTGGATAAATGAAGTAATGATAAGAAATTCGAGTCAAACGATTAAAATATTAAATTTGCATAAAGCTATAACAATTATTAATATTTATTTATTGAACATTTTTAGTCACGGTATTTTATTAATTATTATTATTATTAATGTTAAATCTCATGATCCTGGACCAGAATTTAATCATTGTGATACTAAAGTGCAAATTGATTCTTATATGAAGAGGCATTATCCTAAATTTATCAGGTATTTTATTTTAATTATGTAGGGAGGGTAGACATTTGGGGCCTCAAAATTTCCAATTTTTTATTAACATGACGTTGAGTCAAACACCAAATTTTATTTTTAAGTTGAAAAACTTTGTAGAAGAGCTTATTTAAAAAATTGCATAAATAAATTAAGAAATTATTTTTGAGATCAAAATAAAAGTATTCAGTTTGAGAGACATTATATTGTTTATTTTGAGATACTTATTATTTAAATCAATTTTCATACAGTGCTTATTTTTTGGAAATTATTTTCCAACATTTTCAAAATTACACAGAAGCATAACAAAACATAGTTTAAGGATAATTTTACAATTTTAAATGAAAACTTTATTAATAAAATTTATTATTATTACAGACTATTTGCTGAAATTAAACCATTTATTAAATTACTAGTATTTAATAAATTAATTTTTATGATAATTTATTTAATTATTGAAAGTTTATCAATATTACAGGTAAAATAAAAGATACAATCATTGAGTTTACTTTGATTTATTAATTAATAATTTAAAATTTTTTTAGATTTACAATATCCCTCCACAATTTGTAAGAGTTGTATTAAAAATATCAACAATTGGTTTAAGAATAAATTTTGTAAAAACTCTTGTCGAAGTAATCAATGAAATAGTGAGTAATTATAAATTTTATTATTAAATTATTCCATACAAAAAATATATAAAACAAAAAAAAATTTACAGAGTGATAGTATGAATTTTGCTTTATGGCTTGCAAATATAAAAAATAAAAATGTTAGTAAAACATTTACCATATTAATGTGTTATTGTCAAAAACCAATGAAAATTTGTTTGCATGCCCAATATTTTTACTTTGGAATAAACATTTTAATAAGTGTAAGTACAGTAATTAATTATCAAAACAAATATAGATAAAAATTAATGTTTTATTTTTTACAGATTTTAAAAATATGTTTCATTTATGCTTCATCGACAAAAACATTTCTCAAATTTTTTAAAAATTATTATTATTCGTATGGTACATTAACAGAATATAAACTCTGATAATATTTATTTGTGTTAAAAATTTTTAATGGTTTTAATATATTTAAATAATTTAAATAAATGTTCCATATAGGTACTTATAATATATAAATTATAGTATTTTATTACTATAAAAACTTATAAAAAAAGAAGTCCTATGTACTTATTTCAATTTTGTAAACTTTAAAATAATATACATATATACATCTGAAAATATGATGAATGAAAGTTTTTTGTTATTTCAAAAGTTATAAATTTTACATTACTTATAAAAATTACACAATATTTGTTATTACAAAATCAAATTACATACATGCTTTAATATGTCAATAAAAATTTATTCATATTTTCTTTTAAGAATTAGTTTAATTAATTCTGATTTATTTTGAATACTAGTTGGATCAATTTCAGTACCTTCAGAATAAATTGTTAAAATTTGTTCATTCAATTCATATATTTTTAAATTCGCCAGTAGATGTGATCAAATCATTTGCAACATCAATGCAAAATTTTACATCAATTTAATGAAGCTTGATACCGAGCTTGATACAATTTTTTATCAAATTTAATACACCTTTATTAGTTACATTGGAATAACAAATATTTTTGAAAGTTAAACTTGAAAGCAATGGAATAGCTTTTAAGCCATCATTAGTAGCATCAGATTCATGAAGACTTATTGTAGTTAACTTTTTACAATTTGATAAAATCATCAATAAATTATTTGCTTCATCGATACCATCAGGAGTAAATAATGTAAAAACTTCAAGATCTTGAAATTCAACAAAATATTTAACACCATCATTTGATAAATCATATTCCTAGCACACTAAAATGTTTAGCTTCTTTAATTTCTTGTACATACTTATGCTTCTTGCGCATTTATCAATAAACAAATCTCCATCTAAATTAAGATTTATAAAATTTTTTAAATATTGAAATAAATGTAATAATTTTTCATTATAATCAAATGTTAATTTTTGTAAGCAATCCATCGCTTAACTTTTGAATGAACTTTTAACAAGCATTAAATTTGTAATAATAACATTTGCAATAATGTTTATTTGGTCACTTATAAAATTATAATGCTTCAGCATTAATTAATTCAATAAATTCTGATTTTTTTTCTAAACAAGCTGAATTAATTTGAGTATTGTAATGAAATATTCTTAAAATTTGTTTATGAGTACAGTTATCTTTAAATTCGCTAGCCAAAACAATTAAATTATTTGTGATACTAATGCATGACGATACATCAATTTCTTCAAGTTTCAAACAATTTTTTATTAAATTTAATACTCCTTCATTAGTTAAATCAGATTTAGTAACATGTATTTTAGTTAAATTTGGAAGCAAAGTAATAGCTTGCAATCCAATGTCAGTGGCATTGCATTTAGGGAGACTTATTGTAGTTAATTTTTTACAATTTGATAAAGTTTTCAAAAAATAATCAGCATCAAATTTACCATCACAAATTGATAATTCAAAATTTTCTAGATCCTGCAATTCACCAAAACATTTTATAGCATCATTTGATAACTCATATTCTGTGTCATAATCATCCATTACCAAAATATTTAGATTTTTTAAGTTTTTACACATACATATTATTTTTACACAATCATCAGAAAAGTCATCCCCTTTTAAGCTCAATGTAATCAAATTTTTGAAATTACAAATTAAATGTAATAAATATTCGTCAAATTCAATTGACAATTCTTTTATATTATCATAAGGTAATCTTTTTAACGATTCTTTATCAATAGGAAAATTTGGAACAACAACAGATTTTAATTCATTTTGATTTTTAAATAATTCTGCTAATTTATAATCATGAAACTTTTGCAAAAGTGGACGTCGAACCAAAACAAATTTATCAAGTTTGCAGTTGCTTTGTTTCAATACTCTTATAACTTCTTTTTCAAGGCTTACATCATTAAAATACAATTTAACTAATTTTAAATTTTTTAAGTTAAAAGGAGAAAGATGCTTCAAATAAGCATAATTAAATTCACACAATGAAAATGAAAGTTCTTCAAGCAATAAATTTTTTAAAGTACACAAGCATTTTCCTGAAAATGTGACAGATTCCAAACTTACTTTACTTAATTTTTCATTATTTTCAAATAGTTTTCTTAACGAAACATCAATATTATCATATTTCAAATAACTTCTAGTTTCTAATAACGAACCTCTCATAGTAAAATCCATTACACTATTACTTTCATTAGCAAGGTTTTCTAAAAATAATGCATAATTATATTTAACAGACTTAGAAAAGTGTAAAACCACTTTTTCTAAATAATTACTACTTCTCTTTAAAACGTTATGTAAAAATATATTATTTTTTTCAGTAGAATCACTCTTATAAGTATAATTATTAAAAATCATTCCTTTATCAGAAACATTTATAGATTTTACATATCTCCATGAACTTTTACTCACTTCATTCCATTTTTTACAAACAGCTTCAATATTTAATTTGTCTGGTATCGTTAAAAATTGAAAAATGTATTCCAACACATGATCGTTTAGTTGATTTATTTTTACATCAGATGATTCGTCAGTTATATTCTTTTTATTTTGAACATTAGAACTGGAATCTAAAAATTATTATTTATTTTTTAAAGTAATAAAAATAAAAATTTTATGAATCTTAAATAAAAAATAAATGGTTATTTTAGTTAGATATTAATTTTTTGTTTCAACAATTAATTAAAGGTCAAATTTAATTAATATTTTTAAGCTTAGGTTATATGTTTAAATATAATAATAAATACTATAGATAAAAAATTATTAAACTTACCATTAACTGATGACATCTTTGAATATTTTATTTCTTGATTTATGAAGAATATTTTTGAGGTTATAATATTCGTATTGTAACTAATTAATTTAAAATTAATAAAATTTAATGTAAGTCTATGTAAATTAAATTTGTTTTTACTGTAAACAATATAATTTATTTATAAAATTATTAAAAAGAGTAATAATTTAAATAAAATTTACTCCAGATCCAGAAACATTGAAAAACAACTTAATAGGTATAGTTGAAAAACAACAATGAACTTAGCGTGGTCCGTTTGGATGTTATTTGTCGTTTTGTCGATAAGACAGAGTTCCCCCTCTTTTATTCTTTAAAATATGCGAATATATACCTAAACAACAAAAACATTTACATGTAAAAATGACGCAAGTTTGATATACGTGCTTGTATTTTGGCCTTTGTTTTTAGGTGTAAATATTTTTCACTGCTAAAGTTTTAAGATCTGAAAAACTTTACGCAAGTTTTAAATATTTAAAAAATATATTTTATTTAAATTTGCTGTATTGAAAATTACCAATTATTATCTGAAGCGAATTGACCCTTAATTAATCCAACTTACAATTATCAAAAATTATTTGTAAAAACTTCCCAGGCCGCCAAGTAAAAAAAAGTTGAAAATTTGAAAATTAATTTGCAAAATTTGCAAAATAAAGCATTTTTCAATTAACGGCCTGACAAGTTTTTTAAAATAATTATTGATAATTGTAAGATGAATTAATTAAGGGTCAATTCGCTTCAGATAATAATTGGTAATTTTCAATACAGCAAATTTAAATAAAATATATTTTTTAAATATTTAAAACTTGCGTAAAGTTTTTCAGATCTTAAAACTTTAGCAGTGAAAAATATTTACACCTAAAAACAAAGGCCAAAATACAAGCACGTATATCAAACTTGCGTCATTTTTACATGTAAATGTTTTTGTTGTTGTAAGATCTCATTCATTTCATTAAAGATATACATCATTCAAATTGGAGTTTTTTCTATCCCTTTCTAATTATTATCTCTCTATTCGTATTATACTTCTCCTAGGCAGTCACCTTAAGTTTATATACAATTTTTTTAAAAGTACCGCCGCTGATCGAATCGAATCTCTCGAACTTCTCGAATATGATAAACTTTCTCTTAAAAGACTACATTAGAGTGCCAGTCTGTGAAACGGAAGAGAAAATTCTCGTATATCTAGGTGTCGTTCAAACTTGCGTCCCGAGACGACACGTCTCTGTAGATGTCGTTCAAACTTGCGTCCCGAGACGACACGTCTCTGTAGACACCTAATATTCTAAAGAATTTTAATTTTGGTTTTATCATCTCTGGTTTTATATACCTATTAAATTTCATAAAAATTAATACCCGAAAATCGGGTCAAGAAAAAATAATTCATTTTTATTAACTACAAAAAAACGAGTGGGGGTAAAAAAAATTTTGTTAAAATTTTTAAAATTAAAAAAAAAAATTTTTTCTTTTTGTTAAAAAACAAGCAAGTTATCGCCAAATTAAGACTTTTTAAAAATTGATCCTAATTTTTTATATTTTGCCAAGTAGTATAATCATCACATTTTTGAAAAAATATTTTTAAAAGCTTCTACGTGGGTTTGCTAGAGATTTCTTTAAAAAATGAATAAAAAAATTGAGAAATTCCAAAGAGGCTTGATTGGACATAACTCGCTGTGTAACCCCCCCCCCCCCTGTAAACTTACGGATAAGTTTTGAAAGATCAACCTGGCAAGTGGTGACCGTTTCACGAATTTCGCCTCATCATACATTAAATTTCAAAAAAAATATAGGTATAAAAAAAATGAGGTATAGGTATGTATTTTTATCTTTTTTAAAATTACAAAATGAGTTACAAATAAAAGAAAATGTATTTTACAAATTTTTAAACAATTATTATGCATATCAAGTGTTTTATCAAATTAATTTTAAGTTTGCACTATTATTTGTGTAATGTTTTAAGAATTTATTAGTTTTTTTTTTTATTCATACCTAAAATAAAAATGAATTTCAATTTTTTCAAATGTATTTTCAAAAAAATTTTTTATATTCAGCTGAGGGTCCTTCTTGAGATAGTAAATCTTATAATAAATAAAGCTATAAAAATTATTAAACAGATTTTTAAAAGTATAAAATTTCTTTCTTATAAAATTCCTTAATTTGTAAAAAATAAATTACTGAAATATGTTATACTTTATTAAACAAATTTATTCATATTTATTAAAATTTTAATAAAAACAAATATTATTTAATAATATTGTACATAATTTTTATCTGAATTTTTATAAATTATAAACAATATAAACGAAAACAGAACAAAATATTTAAGTTTTTAGAACAGTTAAAAATTTTAAATTTATTTATATTACATAAATAAAGTAATAAAAATGCATTAATTAAATATAATAGATTATAAATCAGTATTCATCATCACTATCATCAGATGCATAATTAATTAATTCAATTAAATCTGACTTATTTTCTAAAGTAGATGGATCAATTTTAGTTCCTTCATGGTATATTTTCAAAATTTCTCTATTTGATCCATTATCTTTGAATTTGCTAGCAGAAATAATTAAATTATTAGTAATCACATTGCAAAATGAGATATTAATTTCTTGAAGTTTCAATGAATTTTCAATAATATTAAATAATCCATTATCAGTTACATCTGCATAAGATACATTTAAAACTTTTAAATTTGAAAGTGATCTGATAGCTTCTAAACCAATATCAGAAATATTACTTTCTTTAAGAATTATTTCATTTAATTTTTTACAATTTGATAGAGCCTTCAAAATGTTATCACCATCATCCATACCATCATGTGTTATAAATTGAAAATTTTCAAGATTTGGTAATTCTCCAAAATATTTTTCACCTTCGCTTGATACATTATAAGAATTAAAGACTGAAACATCAAGTTTTTTTAATTTCTTGCACATACTTATTGATTTTATACATTTATCAGTTAATTCATCAGATTCTACTTGAAGATCAATTAAGTTATTAAAATGACAAAGAGATTCAGATAAATTTTCATTATAAAGTAAAGATAATTTTTCTACACTACCAAAAGGTAAGCTTTTTAGAGTACTGTTATCAAGAAGTAGATTGAATATAATTACTTCTTTTAATTGTTTTTGTTTAGCGAATAATTCTTTCAGTCCATAATCATAATCTTCTTCAATTGATGCCAAAAAAAATTCGTTTAAATTACAATCAGTTTTTTTTAATGCATCAATAACTGCTAAATCAGTATCTTCATGGTTATAGTATAAATTAATTTTTTTTAATTTTTTTGCTTTACAAAGAAAATTTTCATACAAGTAAGAATCATCAAATCTACAGCCAGATAGAGAAAATTCTTCAAGATGAACATTATTTAAGTTATTAAAACATTCTCCTGTTATTGGAGAAAATTTAATAATAATTTTACACAATTTTTCATTATTTTTAAAAAATCCTGCTAATACATCATCGATATCATCAAAATCTAAATAATGTCTAAACAACTGATGTCTTTCTATATCAGCGATTAAAGTAAAATCTGTAATATTTTTAGATTTTTTTGCAAGTTCTTTAAAGAAAACAATATAATCAAATTTTGATTCCCTAGTAAAATTTAAAAAAACCTCTTTTAAATACTTAACGCATCTCTTTAAAATTTCTTTTAAAAATAAATTATTTTTTTCATTAATATTGTTTTGATAAGTATAATCATCTACAATTATACCTTTTTTTTCAGTAATTTTTAAATAATTTACATATTTCCATGAATTTTTACTTGCATGATTCCACTTTTTACAGACAGTCTCAATTTTTAACTTTTCTTGAACAGTCAAATATTGAAATACATAAGCCAATAGATCACCGCTTAGATTGATATTTCCTGAATAGCATGATTCATCATTCTTAATTTCACTTTCTTGTAATTCAAGTCCATAGGAATCTAAAAATTATTTGAGAAAAGTTTTTTAAAAATTATTTGCATACACTAAGTTATCATTTGTTTATAAAATTAAAATTTACATTATTGGGTATAAATTAGGTTTGTAATTATAAAATTTGAAACAAGATATTATTCTGTAAAAGTCTGTCTGCACTGTAAAAGTATATTGCTTGAACTCTCAAACAACTAATCAAATTTTTATCTAGCTGTTATGTGGCAAAAAATTAAATAAAATAGAAAAAAGGAAGAATTATATCAAAAAATTTCATGATTTAACCATTCGTACAAAAAAAATTTACTTGAATTTTCAAGCAATATATTTTTACTCGGTATAACTACAAATTACTTAAATTCATCAATTTTTTTTTTTTTGTATTTTGCAAATTAATTTTAACAGTATAAGTATTATTATTTTAATTGATTAAAATTTTTAAAAACAATAATAAAGGTAGAACAAAAAAATGATTCTTTGATTTTCTACTAAAAGCTGTGATTTATGGTGTTCTTTTTATAAATGACCAATTTAAAACTATATATAAATGTGAGATGTATAAAAGTACCTGTATATAATTAGGCAAATTTTAGTTAATTTTTACATAAAAATAATTAATGCTCATACACAGAATCATTTTTTATTAATTAAAAATTACCTTCTGCAATTTAGACAAATTATTTTATTAAACTTTGTGTATAGGTATAACCTATAAATTTCTAGATACTACTAATATAAGGGCTACTAATTAAATCTGGATAAAACTAATATAAGGGCATATTTATTTATTCAAAAAACTCGTATGGAATGTACCTAATATCCCTTTTGTTTATATATAATTATATGATGTAAATAAAAAAATTTTACCTTCTATGCTTGATTTTTTCTGTTTTTTTATTCTTTCTGAACGCCTTGACATCTTTAATTCTAAAAAATAAAATTTAGGAGTTATCTGAAATATTTCTAATAACTACTATATTTGAGGTTATAATTAATAATAATATAAACGTCCAATTTTGTTTATATTATTTAATTAGCTTACCTTTATTTTTATTATGTGTAATTAATTAATTATTTTAATAGTTGATAATTTATTTTATTATATAAACAAATATTCTAAAACAATTTTCATTATTTAATTATTATTAAAGCAAAGCAAAAATTTTGACTATTGATTTTTGATAGTCGTTTTTTATAACCGACAAAATTGTATTTGTATAAACAATTTAAAAAACAATCTGAATCAGATGGTAAATGGTAATGATAATTTGTGAAATAGTAGATTTGTCGGTAAAATAGTTATCTTTAAATTTCACATTCCAGTTTCTCTGTTTTTTTTTCTGCACTTATTACGTATCTTATACGTATATACATTTCAAATTATTTTAATTTCACTCATTTTAAATATTATATTTAAATTTTATAAAATATGCTGAATTTTAAAAAATACTGAACAAAATTGTTAATTTTCAAAAAGTTTTAATATTTAGTACGGAATGCAGAAAAGCAAGCAAAACCAAACCTCAAGTCGAGGTTCAAGATCTTTTTTTTGTAAATGTGAGAGTGCATTTTACGTAAAAAATTTCTGGGTAAATAGAAATTGCGAACATTTAATAAAGAAATAAAATTTCATTAAAAATAAAATTAAAAAATTTTATAAATCAGAATATTTATTAAATAAAAATAAAAAAAGTATTTTTAGTTTACAATATACACAATTATAACTTATAATAAACATTCGACCATTTTTAATATTATTTAATAAAAAAAAAACTAGCACATTTATTTTTATACATAAATTTATTTCGCGTATATATAAGTATAAAATATTGCATAATTTGCAAGTTAATTTACATCATAAAAAAATATTTCCCCCCTTTTTTTATATTTTTCACTTTGGTTTTATACATTTTCCTCTTGTTGAAGTTGGTGATATTGGAACACAGTTAGCTGGTTTACAACAATTATTTTCTTCAACATGACACTAAAAATTAGAATTTTTGAACATTATTATTAATTTACTTAATTAAAACCAAAAAAAAAAAATTAGTTTTTTAATTACAGTAGCAGGTACAGCAACACAATTATAACAAGTTTTTATTAACACTAATAATAAAATAATAATAAACAAATTAATTTTAAAAAACTTCATATTAAATTTAGTTCTATGCATTTCTATGTTTGTTTATACACTAAAAATTAATATTGTAGAACGTATATAAAGAGATTATTAAAATAAATATTCTGTTATTTACACTTTTTTTTTATTGGTCACGAGATCATACAACTAACTTATGTTATAAATTTTTATTAACATTTATACGTAAGTCTATTTTATATTTATACGTGTATTATGAATAAGTATGTCAATATAGTTGTCGATTCTCGACTAGTTTTATTTTTTTTTTATTATTACATACTTAATTTAAGATAAATTATTTATTAATTATAAAATAATCATTTCAGATAAATAGGTCTACATTGACAAATTATTTTTTAGATAACAATTTTTATGAATCATTATAAGTTTATAAGTGATAAACAAGCATTAAAACTATAAAAAAAGATTAAATTTTCATTCTTATTAATCAAATTTAAACCATAATTATTCGTACTATTAGTTTCTGCCCCCCCCTCCCTAAATTTTTTTGGCCCCCTCAAAAAAAATTTCCGGATACGTTCCTGCTTTGCAACAAGTGCGTAAAGTAGGTACAAACTATTGCATATTAGCACTGAGTACTTACTTGTATGAGATGCTGGGAAATTTGTTGATCCAGAGCTGCTCTAATTTTGAGTTGAAAAATTTGTGTAAATTTTCATTCTAGTTCGGCGAGTTTTAAAAATTGCAAACAAATTTAAAGTAAACGCCTTGCCTTTATCAAAGATATTTAGGTTTTTGATCTATAAAGGGGCTAGTGTGTTACCTATTAATTTTATTATATACATTTAATCTAGACCAGAGCAGACTACAAGCTTTCAATGTAATAACTGAACATGTAGAAGAGGGGTATATAAAAACGATGCGTTTCTTTGCATGAAAAATTTGCAATTTTATACGAGGAAAAATTTGCGAAATGGTCAATACTTGTCAGGTTCGAGATTTCTTTGTGAAATTCTGAATAGACTCAAATTTTAACATATGGCTCAGAGTCATAAAGAATTAGGGAGAATTCATCTTTCGAATCACCGGACTACTATCAGTTTCAGTACCAAATGTTTCCCATGACAGCTTAAAATTGTAAAAAAATTTTCGGAAAATGTACCAGTAGGTCAAGGCTGAAATATTATTTTCAGCTTGAATTTAGTTGCAAACATTAGGTAATATATTTTTTATATAGCTTTCAGTTAATACCGCCTAAAAATTTAATCCAAATACACATTTTAATATATTTTATGGGAAATTTTCACATGTTTGAGGAAGTATGGTAACCAATAGCACTAACTGAGAAGTATAGAGAATATATTACATATTGTTAGGAACTGCAGTGAAGCTGCAAATAACATTTCAGCCTTATACCTACTATTACATTTAAAAAAAAATGTTTTACAAGTTTGAGCTGATATGGCGGGCATTTGGTACTGCTTGATTGTGAGAGACATGGTGATAGCGCTGTCAGCTGATTCAAAAAATAAGTTCTTTTAGTTGGTAGAATCTCATGTTTGTATCTCATAAGTATGAATACAGGCGCCAGCCATACTAATTACGCCCAAAAATTAAATTTCTTTTTCCGAGGATACAAATAGGTGGTATTTATGTTTTGTGGTATTGCAAAATTGGCCAATAATTTGTTAATAACAAAAAATTGACCACGAAATTCGCAAAACGGACCCCGGATTCATGTTCAGCGGGCAAAAAAAACATAAATACCACCTATTTTTATCCTCGGAAAAAGAAATTTAATTTTTTAATTTTTGGGCGAGTTTAGAATGTTTGCGCCTAGACTATATATAAATGTTCAATTTTTGTTTTTTAAACAACCCCCCCAATACCCCGTGCTCTTTCAAAAGTACCTTAAATGTAAAAAATGTATCCTAGTTCCAGAGAGCTTTTCACAAGAACCGTATATTTCTTGTCCTACAAAACAAACCAGTCCAAATCACTGAGTATATATTTTTTCTTGAGCAGTATTGAAAATGTCAAAACTGTATGCTGTATTCCTTAACTATAAACTTTGAGTATTAACATGCTACTTAAATTTGAAATTAAATTTTTATGTAAGGTGCATGTGACGTATTTAAGTACCAAAAATACATTTTTTTCAACGAAATAAATTTTTATGCAGTTCTACTAGCGTTATCATCATATTTATTTATTTATTTATTTATTTTAGAAAAAATTTTGCGCAAGCAATGCCAATGCGCATTTGAATACAATTTTAGAAAAGTACATAAGACATTAATATAATAATTTTTATAACAATATTAATAAAATAATATAATAAAAACAAAAAATATTTCTATTTAAGTAGTAGCTTTATAATAAAATTTTTATAACAAAAGAAAAAAAATTTAATATATAATTGATGCAAAATTTAAAATTTAACAAAATTTAATTTAATAAGTAAGAATTTTACACCGATTGAAGGACAGATATTGGGGTTTTTTGTATACACAAGAGATATTTAATCAAATTGGTTCTAAATGTTTCTAGGCATGTATAAGTCTATCCTAAAGCTTTAGATATTTTTAAGCTTTCCACCTTTTATCTACGCACAAAAAAAATTAAAATTTTAAATATAAAAGGTGTTTATCAACAAAAACTTTAATTTTTACATTTTTATAATGATTATACAAAATAAATATGTCATAACCGTACATATCGTTTTTTTTTATGTGCATGCAATATTTTACTTAATTCATTTTTTCCTGGAACGCGTTTTGATGAAAAAATAAGGTAGCCAAAGTATGAGTAAAATTGGTGGCTTGAATAAAGGGCAATTTAAATGTTAGACTTCAATGTCTAAACCATCCATGTCAAACCATTTAAAACATTTAAAATTTTAAATAAATCAAGCAACAAGATTCTGAGGTTCCCATAAAGTTGGCTTCGTCATAACGCAAAATTTTGTAACCAACCGAAAGTCTTTTGTTTTTTGTTTTTTCAGTCACCTTACATTCTGTGCAGCTAAAGAAATCATTGTGAAATGAAGTTGCTAAAAATTTATTAATAAAAGCTTAAGTTTATAAAAAAAGAAATGAGTCGTAAGTAATTTGGTTAAATTATAAGCAAAGAAGGCCAAATATTTATAATACTGCTACAATGTAAAAAGCAACTTTCTTAGATTTACAAAAAAATAAAATTTTTTCGAAAAATTAGTGAATTTTCAAAAAATTTTGTAAATATTCGATAAAAATCGCAAATTTACTAAATTTAGTATATTCTCGAAAAATTGGAGAATTCTCGATTTTTTTAGTGATTTTACGAAAAAAGTTGTAAATTAACAACTATTTTTCGGAAATTTACAATTATTTTTTGTAAATTTTCGAAAAAAAATTGTAAATTATCAATTTTTCTTACGAATTCACAAAAAAAAATCGAAAAAACTATAATTTTTTGTTAATATACTAAATTTAGTAAATATAAAATTTTTTTCGAATATTTACAAATTTTTTTGAAAATTTACTAATTTTTCGAAAATGTTCTAATTTTTTTGTTAATATAAGAAAGTTACTTTTTACAGTGTATGTTTTTTCAGGATATTTATTATTTAAATTTACTTTTGAAAAAAGCAATAAAATATACAAAAATTATTGTTCCTTACTTATTTAAGAAAAGTGTAATTCAGCATAAATAATAATTAATGTTAAATATATTCTGCATTTTAATGGCTTATAATTTTAAATGACTTTTTACAAAACTTTGATAATAAAAACAAGTTACATTTATAATACATTAGTTCTGTACTGATAAAAGGGATATATTAGGCAGAACGTGTGGTGAAATTCGTCTAACTTGAGTAATAAAACTTAATAGAGTATATTCATTTATATATATATTTATACCTGTTGAGAGAAAAGATCAGTTCAGAATAATATATATATCCACCCTTATCCTACTAACTCATGAATCGTAACGAGTTTTTGGTGGTTACTATCTACTCTTTTCTCTGCTTACAAATGATGTATTTCATAAATTTTGTCTGACTAAATATATTTTATGTTACTTTTGTGTATATATATAACGGTTAAGGTATCATTTCTTTATAGTTCCTTGTTCAAAAAATTAATTAGCATGAATTACTTTATCTTTTTGAATTTTAAAACATCGTAAAACTATAGCATATTCATTAACATTTTAATTAAATATTTGTTTTTTAAGCATTTACTGATATAAAATGAAAGTAAGTAAATGAAATAATTTTAAAATCGGTTAATTTCAAAACATCAATTAGATTTTAAATTATTGATAAAGTACTGTTTTTATATATACCAAAAAATAATACTTACATATTAAATTTTAGCAACCACTTTTCACACATAGTCATCCCACTAAAACATAACCTCAACAATAAAACCACTTACCCAAGCTATTTAACGAATTGCTCTTTATGTGTAAATACTCATACATTTGCAAAAATATACACATGCATAAGTGAGTGTAATTATGTATATATGGGCTAGCCAAGGTATTTTCTCAAAAGAAAAATATTAATCACCTAGCTCACTTGCATATGAGTTTCTGGATAAATGTTTTCATTTTTTTGAATTCAGTTTGCAGAAAATTTTGAATTCTTTGACGAGTTTTTAGTTCTTAGTTCTATTTTATTTGACTTTGCCTTATAAAATTTAGTTTTAAGTGTATTTAAATTGTTACATATATATATTTTTTCAACACCTAAAATTTGGCCAAATTCAATACTTGATCACCACAAAAATAAGTCAGCAAAAAAGCAATTAATTCTTATCTTGATCATTGCAATGTCGACATGTCGACAAATTTTTGGAAGCTATATATTAAAAAATTGTTCCCCAAGCTAAAATTTTACTATCAATTTTCATACCAATTATAAAGTTAATTTTTTCGAACCCTTTACTAAGAAAATTTCGCATTTGCGAAACTACCTAGATTTGCCCGTATGTTTAGAATAAAAGATATTGGAAACTCATCCATAATTTTCTGTATTCCCTTTTAATATTAGCATTTTGTATCAAAACAAAATAGATGCAGAGACTCATGATGATGACAGTGCACCTAATGGTTAATATTCGTTTTCGATGTTGAATTTCTCTGCATTTTCTCTGTATTATACATATATATTATCTATAGAGAATTTGAGATTATTATGCTTGAATATTAGCTGTATCACAAATGTATATAATGAATATAGAAGGAATATAAGTATATATATATATACAACAACAACGAACATATAACCAGGCTATTATCGCGATTAGCATATGCGTTGACAGCCATTGGAAAATTACGTATAACATTTCTCTTATCCTTTTCTATAAAATCATTCTTCCTTCTTTCTCTAACTATCTATACCTATTTAGTTTATCAGGTCTGGTAACATATTGCGACAAGCAATGTTAAACATTATATGGGTAACGTCACCTGACATGGGACACACAAGCTATATTCTTGAATATATAATACACTTGCCTATACAACACGGATGCCATGACAGTTGCTTTTGGTTACTATCATTTGGACCCTTAACTGCATTAACGGAATTCCGATGTTAGATATACTGTTTAGTATATAGAATTTTACTTGGAGTAAATGACAATTCATATTTTACGAGTTAAGTTGTTTCATTTGTATGTACATTAGTAAAGTTCGATGTTACAATAAATCAAAGTTGACGTTTTGTGTAATTATAAAATACATAAAGCATAAGTTGCTACTGTATTATTATCATCTTCTATTGTTTTTAATTTACAGCTAATATTAATCAAATTATAATAATCTGCAATCTTTTTTATTTATCAACTGATATTCGCCGCATTGTATTATTCAATTATTTGTTAACAATTAAATATTTTCTCATAGCATATAATTATTTTGAGCTATAATACCTATTTACAAAATACTTCTAATTAAAACTTCTTTTTTTCATGACAAAAATTTAATGACAAATATTTAAAATACTATTTCCTGATATTTAAATTAATTTATACTCCTTGAGAGATCAAGATGCTGACCTAAAATATTGCTAAGAAATGCAAAATTCAGTTCAAGTTCACAATTTTTTTATTTTGCGCCTTATTTAGGGCACCATTGTGGAAAATTTTTTGATTTACTGTCCTAAAGCTGGATAAATGAGTGTTGGCCTTTAAACCTATAAAGCAAATTCATCGTTTTTCACTAAAAATTATAGCTTTTATAGAGCAGTTGGAAATAATAAATAAAATCTTTAGAAATATCTTCAATGACCTGAAAAATGCAATACTGTGCCAAGAGCTTGCGCAAGCTTTTTAAAATATTTAATACTTTAAAAATAGTTATCATCTTTTTCAAGTATTTGAATTTTGAATTTAACAAGGGGCCCGGGTGGGGGCGCACAGTAACTCCCTTTTAGGGGTAATTTTTGCTAATTCAAGGGTAAAATATTAATTTTCCATAAAAAGAGTCCCTTAAATTATTGATCAGTGACCGAAAAAATCCATATGTACCAATTCTTGGCCAAATTTAGACACTTAGAATGCAAATACATAAAAAGTACCCCATTTTTGGGGTAGTTTTTGCAAATTTAAGGTTGTTCTGCAAATATATCCCGAAAAAAAACCCAATTTTCGTTAGTGCCTCAAAAAACATACAGTAGACCAAACCTCATGACAGCCAATAAAAATACACCCTAAACCGCGATTTGACTGGAGTAATTGTAATATCTAAACAAACTTCATAATGAATATTTCATAAATTTCTATTCACTGTATGTGTGATAAATGTAAACAAATATAAATAGATACTATGATTAACCCCTATTCTTGCATAAACCTAACGCGTATGGTAATACTTTTATATAATTAACATATCTGTCAAATAGTAAAATAACAAGTTTGTCTCTTGAAATGAAATTATTCTTTAAAAAAGGAATTAAGTTCGTATTAGCTTTTAAGAAATATCTTATATGTATGAAAGAAAATAGAGGGAAATTTTCTTAATCGGTTTTCTTGTATATAGTAAAACTGATTTATACATATGTATATTATATTAAAGATTTTGCATCTCTTGAGTGAGAATAATTACTAGGTTCGCTCAACTGTGTCATCTTGTTAGGCACCTTGACGAGCGATTGTTAGACATACGTCTCGCGGTCTTATACCTCTATTTTACTATTCAAAATAATATATCTATACTTATTATATGTACGCATATATAAGAGATTCAAAAGTTTTAAATTTAAGCTCTGATAATGAGACTTCCTTCTCTTATAATATAAGATCTAAATATAGAAAATAAACCTGAAAAGCAATGTGCTCTTTTGTTATATCTTCAATTAAATTTATAAGGAACGTATATATAATAGAATATATGTGTATAGTATGTTTCATTGATTTTCTATTTAACTATATGCAGATTTATGCTAAATTAAATAAGCTATAGAAATATTTTTGCAAAAATAAGTTTTTTTAAATCATTTTTTTTAATAGAGAATAAGTTGAATATTGTTATCATTTTTTAACATATATTAAAATTAAAATATTAGTTTATGCAAAAGTTTTCAAAGAATCCTATTTATTCAGAAGTTACAAGAAAGCACAGATTCTGTGTTAGAGGTATACTGAAAACGACCGCAGAGATATGATCCAAAACCAGAAGTGTGCAAATTTGGAAAAACCAAAGTCTTAGAGTTTATTGAGCAACCTTGATAGACGGATGGTATCAAAGGTTTTGCTGAAATCGAACTGCAGCATCAGGGTAACAAGTATCTTATCCATGCACGTACATATATCATCAGTAAATTTTAAAAGCTCAATTTAACGCTATGATACTTTCTGAAGCCAATTTGGAATTGATAAAGCTTTTTCATGACCTTCAACAAAAAGCACAGCAATGAAATAGATTGGTCTGATGGATATAAAGGAGCGGGTATTTTTCTGTAGGAAGGAATGCGAAATTTTCGAGAGAAGAACTACAGGGTTTAATCAGATAGTTATATGCAGTATTTTTCAATGGTGTGAAAAATCAGATGTACTTGATAGCTCAGTTGGTAGAGCATTTGGCTAGATACCATTTAGTCGAGAGTTTGAGCCCCTCTAGAGGCAAAATGATGGACAATTTATTTTATTCAAAACAACTTTTTTAAGTCAAATTATTAATTAATTTAACTTAAAAAATTATTTACCATGTGACGTTTGATCATGCATGTATTTTAACAAAAAAAATCTCCGATTCAGGGCGTAACAACCATAAATTAAAAAATTGGCATGAAATTGCCTTTAATTATCTTTGAAATAAAGATTTATTTTTGTTCGAAAAAATCGTAATGATTTTTTGTATGACTCAAATATAAATTAAATAGAATGCAATATTACTTACTTGAAGATGCTGCGTATATGATAAAATATTAATGAACCTATTTGAAATATAGTAGTGTGTACGTTAATAATAAAGAAGTAGGAAATAAAGATATATTTATAACATTCATTTGACAACTGAGTGCAATTGTACTGGATTTATAATATTATGAATCAATTGAGTTCTAACAGTATAATTTTCTTTCGTATTTTTCTTAAATTATTTTTAGCTTTTTATTTTTTTTATAATATGTAAAATATTCAATGCTAATCATATTATAAAATATTTAATTTTTTTGTTTCATTAGTAAATAAGTATTGTAAAAAAAAATTAATTAAAATGTGCTAATATTTTAATGATAAAAGGAAATCCAATTGAAAAAGCAAACATTTTATCAATAGTTTTTTTAAGGTAAGTATTATTTTTATGTAAATATTTAACCATATAAATTTATTGTAATTTAGTATTAAAAATAAATAATAGCCAATGAAATTTATTGCATAAAATTTTGTAACAAAGGAGTTTAAAATTGATGCCTTTTCTAAAAGCACCATTTTGCTGAGCATATTTAGGTCAGAGTTTCTAGTGTGAATGTTCTTATATGATTTCAGTTCTTTGGGAGTTCAAGATGTAGCTAATTTTGCCCTTAGAGGCCATTTGCATCTTTATATGGTAATTTAAATTAAAAAATAATCTTTTCGATTTATAATAAATTAATAAATTTTAGGTATATAAGTGAGCAAAATTAATGACTTATTTTTCTGATCTTTCTTATGGAAAAACTGAAAATAGATTAAGTTTAACTAATAAAATAAACGATTATAAAAGTTATTAAGATGTATGTTTGGGAATATGCTTTTATAAGACTTCAGATAATTTTTACCTTATGTTTATAAAATTATTTTACTCGATAAAGGAATTACTAAAGGTAAAGGCACATTTAATTAATTATGTTATTTAGATTTTGATATTAAAATTGATGATAAATCAAAGAATGAAAATCATTATGAAATATTTGATAATATTGTTAATAAAATAATACTGTTAATAAAATTTGGTGATAATAAAGTTTAAGAAAATGAAGAATTTCAAATCATTGGTAGCATTAAAACAAATACTTACATTTCTTGCTTTAAAGCATCTAAAAGTTGGTTATATTTAGTTTTTATTATTTTATGTATTTTATTTGAATTTTTGATTAATAGTTCAGATTATTTTATAGCTTATTGGACTTATCAAGATGAAATTAATGCAAATAAAAATCAAACTTTAAAATATAACGATATGATATGATAATTTAGGACTATGAATAAGTAAGAGAATAAATTATTTATTTAAAAATGTTTATTGCAACAAAAAAATATTGCTTAAAATTCGAATTTATACTTAGACCCACCTTTTTACCTGCATAAAATTAACTAAAATGCTTATTTTGGTGCTATAACAAGTAAATTTGTATATATATAAAAATAATTTATACTGAATAATTTATTCAAAGCTCTGAATAAATTTATTTTAAATTCTTTAACAAGTTTTTTATAAAAAGATCGATATTTTAAGCAATTAGTTTGGTGATTATTATTATGACAGATTTATAAATTTTACAGGTTCTCAAGAGATATGCAACTTATTGACGAATTTTTATCAGAAACATTAAATGAAGTCAAACAAAATTTTTTTATTTTCACTGGTTATATTTGTCAATTTTTGGTTTAGCCTTTTATTGATATTTATTTTGATTTTATTTTGATACTTACGATTATATACTTACTTAATTAGAAAATTTTACTTAAAAACAAGTGCCAATTTAGGCTGGCTGACTACCAACTCTCGTAGGTTTTATTTTGCAGCTATATATATGTATAAAATTTTAAGGATACGTCAACCTGAATATTTACTTGATTTCTTTGATAAAAAATTTATAACCGGTTTGTGTAACTACACAAACAACGAGCATGGAACATGTTCACTTATAACACTGATAATAAAGTATCTATTGTGTTCATAATATAAATATTGATATCCAAATATTTATATTTAGATTTTTATTATAGAAATCATGCTGCTTAGACATCCAAGTGAACAAAATTAATTAAATTAGGTACTTCTGCACCAATGCACTCTAGGTACTTCTGCACCAAAAGTCCCTGAATCGAAAATATTCTAAGTCCATTTGACCCCCCCCCCCCCTAAAAACGTCAATTTTTCGACCCCCCCCCCTGCCGAGCCGGACTTTTTCAAATACCCCATCCAATGAACATGTTCCGTGTTAACATATACCTAAATTGACTAGCAGAGGTGAACAGCTAACTAGGGAATAATCTCTCCCAAAATTGGGAAAATAGCATGGCGACTCTTCCTTTCAGATACAGGGTATTAAAGGGTGGAAGTCACTACCAACTTCTATTAGATTCCTTCCCTCAATTAACTCTTTCAAGTCAGCACTTCTCAGTTACTTAAGATCCTCAAATCATACATTTGATGACTCAGTATTTTAAACATATGATATTTGACTGTTACTTTGAATGTGATAATTCTATCATTATATTACTTATACAAAAAACCTGCATTGTCATATTACTATTAAATGGCTTCTATTTATATTTTTAAGATATATTTACAACATAAATTGCGTTAAAGACTAATTATATTATATTTTAAATCTGCAGTTAAAGACTATAAATTGGCATACCTAATTGCTTATTCCACAACTTTCAAAGTATTGTCCAAAAACATAGGTCCCGACATAGGGGCAGTTTGAAAATGAAGGCTGTAGATTTCTGATACTCAAGCCATAAAATAAAACATAAACTAATTCATATAGATGAAAAATACTTTTAATATTTCCCAAATACAAAATATTAAATTTGTTGTATAAAAAAGTTTTCTTTTTCAAATATAATATGTACTTAATTTATTATGATAATGTCCATTAAACTAAAATAATTAATAAAATATTAAAATGTGTAGTAGACAAATTTTCAATAAAGCATTTAAAAACACACAAAGTCTAAAAATTAAAATCAATTTTAAGTTAGAGAAGCATTGGCCATGATGTGAATGTCACTCATAACATATTTGGTTTTAGTGTTAGTTTAAACTTTTCATTAGTAATGTATATATTTATATATATTATGGAGAAAGAGAGAAGAGAAAGTTGTTGTATGTTGCTTGGACCATGGAAAATTTCAAGAGAGTATACTAAATACCACAACATAGCGGTTGTTACTTTGAGGAAGCTTTTTAATTAGTTTGAAAACTATATTGCTCTATAATAACCCCCTTCTGTGCTTTTCTAAAAGCTTTAACTCATTTCTATTTTCTTTCTTTCTCTCACTCTTTCTTTTTCTTCTTTCTCAAATTTTCCTTTAGATGAAACGCCTTCAAGTGCAGCAGACGTTGAAACGCCAAATAACTGAAAACTTCGTATATATATTGTGAGACATTATTAATTTATCGTTATTTTATCATTTTATATAATTCCTAAAAGCATAATTTTGCGCTAGTTTTACTCTTCTATAAGCACTCACATGATTTTATATTTCAAACTTTATTATAAAATTTTTAAATGGTCCTCTGTACTTTTAACAAATGTTTTTTAGGTATTATGTTATTAGATTCTTAATTATGTATATTGTTATAAAATTATATAAATTTTCTATTGTATGACCTTAAGTTAAATACTTTATATTTTTAGTACACAATCAAAAAGTCATTTCTTTTTAATTACTTTTAGAGAATTTAACAATTAGAAAACAAGTAATTATTTATTAATATTATTAGAGTGTATATATTTGCTTGAAAAATGAGTCCATAAATAATCTGCTTAATTCAATATATTTTATCGATATTTTAAGGGTCATATGATGAGCAGACGATATACTATTCTATAGATATACATTATGAAGTTGCAAAATTTGAATTTCGCTTGAAAATTAAAGCAGCTTATTTTAAAAATTTAAGAAAATTGCTTGACTATTCAATCAAATATTTTTTTTTTTTTTTTTTTTATATGAAGCTTCGAGCCTTCTTTGAGGCTATACAGCTACGTTTGATTTACCTTATTTTAACATATTAGAGAGTGACTTAGAAAATTATATCTTACAGATTAAACAAATCTTCTTTTTTTACTAACTAGACAAAAATTAATTATCATAAAGTAATTATAATTGACTTAAATTTTAATTTGACAGTTGTTGAAAAATTCATTCACATAACTCATCATTTTTATGTTAGGTTTAGATAAGAATTCTGTGATATCTACAGGAAGTTGATATCCACAATGAATTAGTTTAGAAACAATAGATTTTCTTTCTTGGTCGAAGCGTGGGCATTGCCAGATTACATGGTTCAGGTTTTCCACTGGATAACCACATGAACATGAAGAATCAGGGACTACTTTAATTTTATGCAACGATTCATTTAAGTTGTAGTGCCCTGATCGACACCTGTTGATGGTTGTAATTAAATCACGATTCAGATTTTTATTATAAAACCATATGGCTTACTAAAGGAATTATGAAAGTACTCAAAATAACTGACACCCTTAATCAATCCTAACTCTTCTATGGACATTTTTGAGGCTAACTTTTCTCTTTGGACTATATGGTTTCTTAGAAATGTTGACAAGCTGGCAAAATCGGCCACTTTAATAGATCCCACTATAAAGCATATTCCAATCAAATATTTAATAATCCAATAAAACATCCAAAAATATAGAATTACGTTTTTCTTAAACAAATACTGTAATATCTGTGTCATCTGCAAACTAAGTAATTAATTTTCAGTACTGTATTAAGTATGCCTAACACTCTATTCCTTTAAGTAAAAATAAAAATATACCGATAATTATATGTTTTCTGCAATCATTTTCTCCAAATAGACTCTTAATTTTAATTCACACCTATACTTGTATTTACATTTTATTAAATCTTAGTAGAGGATGCAAGATCTCTTCTATTAGACTCTTAATCCTCATTGAAGTGAAGAACTTTTTTATATCTATACAAAATAAGGTAATTATTGGTATTTTTATTTTGCAGTAAATTATTTAAAAATTTATGTACAATGCTGAATATATTTTTTATTTTTACTTAAAAAGTAAAGGGATAAACTGTATTTAAGGCACTTACGAGGGCACTTACTAAGGGTGGGGTCCTTGAGTTTTGAGTAAAAATAACGTAATTTTTATGTTTCATTTTCTCAAAAAGTTTATTTTATAATAAAATGATTTTTACAGCTATTTTATACACTCATATAAAACACACACAAAATTTATTTTTTTTAATTTTTTTATTTTTTACATACTATGAGATGACACTTTTTCGAAAAATTAGTAAATTTTCAAAAAATTTTGTAAATATTCCATAAAAATCGTAAATTTACTAAATTTGGTATATTATCGAAAAATTCGAGAATTCTCGATTTTTTTGTGAATTTACGAAAAAGGTTGTAAATTCACAACTATTTTTCGTAAAAATTGCAACTATTTTTTGAAAATTTTCAAAAAAAATTGTAAATTATCTATATTTCTTGCGAATTGACAAAAAAAATCGAGAATATTCGAATTTTTTGTTAATATACTAAATTTAGTAATTATACGATTTTTTTCGAATATATACAAATTTTTCCGAAAATTTACTAATTTTTTTTTTTAATATATGAAAGTTACTTTTTACAGTGTACATATATTAAACATTCTCTGGGATAAAATTTTGAATTTAATAAAAACAAACAATATTTGTTTATTTTACTTACTGTTAATAAAAAAAAAACATAATTTTGTATTTTTTATGTGTTCTCTTGAGCTGTATTTGCTTGAATATTGAAGCAATTAAAGCAAAATTCAAGCGCAGAAACCTAACAGTCTAAAGATTTAAGCAACGCGATTTAGCATATAGGCTATTAAATTTTTATATCATCGGTTACAGGTTTTTTCATATGATCCCAGATTTAATTTATTAAATTTTTTTGTATAGAACTTAGGGTGAATTTAGATGGAGAGATTTTCGATGCTTACAAGACGCGGTTTTTTAAAATTTAAATTTCAGTAATGAGTCTTTTTCGTATAAGAATATAATAAAATGTAAAAATTGCACATCAGAAAGTTTAACATATTTTGTTAAGGTATTAGGATAGTGATACGCCATTTTGTTGGTATTTTTGTTCGATTTCTGAATTATCGGCGCTACATACATATGTAAAATCGTATATGTATTAGTATAATACTAGGTTATTTACATACTTTTTATTTAATTATTTAATAATTATGCAATGAAACAAGTAAAACAAATTGGAAATATAATCTTTGAGCTTTTATTTACCATATTATTTAAGTTTCATTAATCTGTGTAATCGCAATCATACTTTTCACAAGCTCCAAAGATGATTTTCCATAAGAGCAATGTTAAACTACCTACGCCTTTTTCTTGATTAAATAATAATTAGGCAACCAAAGTTGTAAAAGAAAGTTTATTTCATTTTTTAAAGACTTTATCTTTATATTTTATAAGTTTCATGCAATTCTGTTATCAAAAATTTTCACTCTCCTAATACCTTAACTTAATAATATAATTATCTTATTAATCTTATTTATTGAAAATTAATTTTAATCGATATTTTAATTTTGAATTCAAATTTTCGTGCAGTAACTTCTATAATTTTTTTGCTCCATCTAAATTCACCCTTACTGAAGTGACTAAAATACTGAAAAGATTTTATTTAAATTGCAGAAATTACATTTCTGTAAACGCAAGACACATTTCAATATTATCGAAAACAGTACACAGAATTAATAACGTTGGAACCGTATATATTATGTTCTCTACAAGTTCATCAAAAATTTTAAACACACATAATAGATCATGATTATATACTGTATAAATTTTGGAATTGTTATTAATATTTTTTAGGCAATCTTAACAAATTTAACTATATATAGCCTTCTAAACGCATTTTGCTTGCGAGAAAATTATGAAAGACAAAGTTTGAAAAATAAAAAATTAACAATTTATATAAAATTTTTGTAGTTTAAAAGTGAGAAGAAATAAAATCGTTATTAGTTTTTTTATAAAAATATTAATAATGATTAATTGATAAATAAAATAAGGAATATTAACTATATATAAAATATTTTTTCAAATAAGAAAAATCCGAGATCTAAATATTCAACAATTATGATATCAACTCAACATGAACTCAAAATGGTGATCGTTTTTCGTGTAAAAACTTTGGACTTTGATTATTGTTATCTTCAATCTTTGTAAAAAAAAATATTTTGTATTAAAAAATAAAATCATTTCTAGACATTTTTGGCCTATTTCTCTCTCTTCTTGTACGTATTTTATTCGTAAACGTAATTTGGTTTTATTTACAAAAAATTCAATAAAATAGATAATAAAAAAATGTCAAACTTTTACTCAAAATAATAATTTAAGCTTTTTAAACCTCTCAATAAAATTTATTTAGAGATATGAGTTGCAGATGGAAAATTAATATGACAATATCATTCTCTGTATCTTAAACAGACCTCTAAAATAGCTTTTAGCTTTGAACTATTTCCATTAGTAATATACATATAGAATCCATTGTCTTGGTGAATCTGGAAATTAGATGGGTTTTATGAAATAAAAAAGAATAACATCCAACCATACATGTGTTATAGAAAGGGATCATTTAAAGCAAATGCATCGAAGTGTCAGTAAGTACATACGAAGCAAGAGGGAAGATTCTCTATATAGATTGAGAGTGGAAATTTGCGGTATTGCGTTAGTCGCGGTCTCTCTAGGGCTAAGTGCAAGGATAACCGAATATAAACGATGTTACGAGGTTGATGGACTCATTATTAGTGGCTTTTCACATATATTGAAAGATATGAAAGGACAGAGATGAAACTGTATGACTGACTATCATTATTATAATAATCATCCGAGTAATATGTATTTAGGTTTTATAGAGAACGAGATAGAATTTAGTCACAATGGTGCCACTAATGTATATAAAGAGCAATAGGTGCCTTAGGCCAACTGATGTATATACATCAAATATCTAGAAATTTACTATATGAACAGGATATTGACTGAATTCAGCCATCCGCTTATCTCTGTGGTTATAATGCTGAGTGATGTGTCATCAGAACACATCAAATATTGATTGACTTAGGTTTATGCATTTAAATTATTACTTTATATATGTAGCTATATTTACGTATTAAATATTAATAAATTATGCACTCACTCAATCATCTTGATTAAAGAAAACGTTAAATTTTCTAAAATTAATTTGCATACCTATATTTAAGATTTTAAAAAATATTTTTTTATCTTTTTTTTTTTAATATAAATTAAAATCTTTTAATTAATTTTATGCAATTTGAATATTTTACAAATTGCTTGAAGCTATGTTCATTATATTATATACTGTGTTTTAGTATTATAGAATAGAATATTTAACCTTAATTACAAATAGGTTTAATTTATAAAGAGATTCAAATATTATATTGAGAGTTATATTTATCTCAAGTTTAATTATAAACATAATTTAGAATATTAAATATTTCGTTAAATAAATAATTTAAAGATTAATATTGATTATTAAATATTATTGATTTTAATATTATTCAAATTAAGCTTTGTAGAACAATTAATTTAAATAAGTTTAGTTTGTATATTTATATCGTATTATGTATTTTGTTATAATGTGTTATATCGCTCATTTTCATTTTTTTTGCAAAAATAGTGTCACGTGGTCGTATATACCGATTGAAGTAAGAATTTAAAAATTTTTTTGTCTTAAAGTTTGCATTTCAAAAAGTTGTTGACCATACACCATAAAAATTAACAAAATTTTAAGTTGAAAAAAAAATTTGTGGCTAAAATATGACAAAAAAGCCTTTACCGATCCCCTAAAAAGCCTTTACCGTTCCTATTAAGAACTTGGTGTTTTAAGCAAAATAAGTGCATGGATTTTTATTTCCTTTTTTTTAAAGTTTGTATTTTACTTAATTATAGATTTGCCAACAGTTATTTAACCTTAAATTAATGTTTTAGATGCTATTTTAGTTTAAAATATGACCAAAAGTTACGTATTTATTCACAAAAGCATAAAAATACTTTTTTATACCTGAAGGAATAATCGGTTAAAAGCACAATAATAAAAATTTTTTAATTTTACTATGTTTTTATGACAATAACAAGTTGATCCTTTGATAAAAAAACTTTAACTTTATGTTTTCAAAAAATTACAGCACTAAAACAAGATTTTTATATTATTTTTTTAAAATCTATTTTTGCAAAAAAAATGAAAATGAGCCATATATAAAGGCTGAACTTTATATTTTATTTTTTAATGCCTTGCTGCTAGAATTTTCCATTCAGCAAAAAAGTATAATATCCTGTTTCTTTTTAAGCTTGAAGTAACCGAATACATTTAAATATTACATTTTTTATAAATCACCAAAGGTACTTAGGATAAGAAATAGTTATCGTTTCGTTAACCTTAACTAAGAAGTATGTAATTTTAAATATTATTTAGCGTAGTTTTCAAATCCGAAATTAACTGGTGTTGTTTTCCTTAGTAGCAGCAGTCTATATATAAAGTTCATGAAATTGCGTATAGATGTCACTTATCTCTTAAAAGAAATGGCTTCTCAATATGATATAAGCATTTGAAATAATAATTTTTGACAAATTGAATTTAATAAATTTTTGAATATATATATATACACATATTATCTATAAATTATAATTTAAGCATATAGGTCTTACGCAGGATGGAGTTTATATATTCATTGGTCTTACGTACTCGACAAAATACTTTAATGTTTATTCTTGTATTTTTGCTTCACACAGGTGAAGAACCTTATAAATAAGTTAATAAGAAGTTATTACTCATTGTAAAGTATTAATAAGATGTGGTAAAGTTGGTAAAATGATTTTTACGAGTGAAAGATGTTTAAAAATTTTTTATTTTTAACGACATTTCGATCGATTAAGATCCTTTTCAAGTCAAATGTTTACAATTTATATTACATATTGAGAATATTGATTCTCTTGGTCAATATTTTGTCAAAAATTAATAAATAAATAAATTTGTAGATATTTAAAAAGTATCCACAAGTCATATTATTAGAATATTTTTAATATTAATAAGTGTAAATTGTTAAAAACTAAAATATCACAGAAAAAATACTGATGTGTAGGTAAATTTTGAACTTAAATATAAATAAAAATTGATGAGAAACTAATAAGTTTTTAATTCTTCTGAAATAACTTGTGTTACTTCACTGAGAAAAAAAGCGGATATGGATAACGGATTTTTTTAAATAGTTTAAACTTTTGTATAAAAGTATATGAGTCTCCTATAGTAATAAGTATAAAAGCTGAATTTTGGTACAGGGATAGTCACGAACTAAATACACTAACTTTCGTATCCTAATTTTTTCGGGGCCGCGTGTTCTGGAAAAAGTTATGTGTCCACAAAAATGGCCAATTTTGGAGAAAAAAACTAAAAGTATGAAACCCACGAATAGCCTAGATTTTTAACTAACGCCAACATAATAAGTTTATATTTGACATATTGGTATTTTTGGTATTTTTGGTTTTTAGACGTTTATCCGCACTCAAAATCATGTATACAATAAACTAAGTGCGCAGGTAAATGGTTGGTCTATAATGTCCTGATATGCCCTTTTCAAAAGTTGGCCAAGGTTTTGGACCAATAATTTTTTCCAGAAGACGTGACCAAAAAAATTAGGATACATAAGTGTAAATGCTGCTTAGTATGTTTCTGAAATTCGCAATCTGGGGTTCAAAGTTCATAGGACATGAAATCAGTAAAAACTAACCCATTTTAAAGTTTTTTTGCAATATTTTGGAAGCACAGCTAAAATTATCTAATTAACTGCCTTTTTTGAAGAAACAGTAAAAAAAATATTGGGATTTAATAATTACAAGTTCTAATTGGGCTATAAGACTAATTATAAGATGTGAAACCTAACCTCCAAAATGGACTAGTTATAGTACATAAATGCTAAGCAACATTACAATACAATCGCTATTCTTATAATTTGTAATTATCATCTTTACTAGATGTTAAGTTTCTCTCAAATTATTCTGATTCCGTAAACCTGTACTATTCTAAGTCTTTAAATCGGAAATATTCTAAGTCCTTCAACTCGAATTATTAGAAGTCTCTAAACCCAGATTATTCTAAGAACCTAAATCGAAATTTGTCTAAGTACCATTGGACATCAACCCCTTAAGTCAGACACATTTGACCTCAACTTAATTTTCAGATTCACAGGTTACTCCTCCTTATAAACATGTTCAATGTTAAAACTACAATTTTTGCAGCAAATTAAAAATTGATCATTTTGGCCAAAAATAGGTTTTCCAGTTCTGGACATGGTATTTTTAAAGTCATGTGACAAAATAAAATTTATAGGTTGGTATCAATGGGACATCTCCGTATGTTGCGTTCACTTATACTGCGACATAATAGTGATAGTGTGTGTTAATGCCAACCCTTAAATTTTTTTTTGTAATTTGACTTTAAAAATACAACGTTCCGCACCAAAAGAGCATGTTTATGTCTTTTTCAGGATTCAACAAAAAAATTGTCTCCACTCCTATATTATTCCTCCGTTTTTTTATTTACTAAATAAAAATGTTAAAAAAAAGTCATTTTTCATACCGCAAAAGTATGAAAAGACTAAAAAATAAAATTTAATATATTTTTAAAATGGAACATGTTCATTAGATGGGTTATTGAAAAAGTCCGGCTCGGCAGGGGTTGGGTAAAAAAGTGACGTTTTTAAGGGAGGGGGGGGGTAAAATACAGTGCGATCCAGAGCGGATACATTGTTTGTTTATTAGTTAACCAATCGCAGCTAAGATTACAAGCATCAACAAATAGCGATGCACCTAATAAAATAAAATTCACGTCCCGCTCGGGGTCACCGTGTATTGACGTTTTAAGGGGGGGGGGGTGAAATATTTACGACGTTTCTGGGGGCGGGGGTGGAATGGACTTGCAATATTTCTGATTTAGGAACTTAGAATAATTTGAAGTTGGAATCAGGGCCTGATCAGGCCCTGATAAGAACAAGAACTTAAAATATTTTAGGCTTATAGACTTAGGATTATACATTATTGGGGATATACGTTAAAACTGTTATAAGATAAGAACATGTTTCATGATCATTGGTTGTGTGAAAATAAAAACCAGTTATAAGTTTTTTAAATTTTTTGTTAAATTCAGGGGTAGTTTTACCCATTTTTGCCCCCGTATAGGAGTAAATTAAATAAAAGTTAAAATAAGATAAAACTTTTTCAAATGCAAGATTGAAACAAAAATATAGATTTAAAACTCACATTGTAATTTTCCGATTTTATCTCATCTTAGAGATAGTTTTCAACACCAATAATTAGTTGTAATATTCCTTTATTGATACTTAATAAAATAATAAATTCAATATTTAGTTAATTACTCTTAAAATGTGACACTCATGGAAAAAGTCATGGAAAAAGCACGTAATAACAAAGATTCCGCAAACAAAATTTTGTTTGAAATCTGTTCAGCAAACGAATAACAAGATTGCAAAATAAAGGGTGGATTTTTGGTGTTCTTTTTGGTGAATCTTTAGTGTTTTAACTATGCTTAACATTTTTTGCATTTTATTTATTATTATTAAACTCAACCCAATCAATAACTTTTAAAATTCCAAAATTACTGCTTTTTTCTAACATGATCAGCTTCGCTGTACCCGTTTTTGACGGTAACTAGTATAAGTTTGCAAAATTTTGGCTTATTTTTGACAATTATGCAAAACTGGCCACCGGAAAATGGATGAAAACCTCAAATGGTTTTTAGCGACCAAAAATACATAAGAATCACTTTTGGTACAGCTCCACTTAAAATTTGTAGATACATTTAACATTGCTGGCGTCTTGACTATATTATACAAAAAAATCATTATAATTTTGACCCATGCAAGTTTTCAATTAAAAAGTTTAAAGTAAATCAAAAGCTTTAAGTTATTATATGACTTAAGTAAATTGAACCGTCATTGAATTTTCAGATTGAAAAATTAAGCTTTGAAAAATGTCAAGTATTTTCTTTTTTTAGCGAAAATTAGTCTCTTATAATCTGAAATGTAAAGAAATTGAATTTGATTCAAAGAAAATCAAAAGTTGTAAGTTACAGTTGTAAGCAGCATATGAATTTAAAATTTTTGAACTCAAAAAATAGGGAAATTTTGTCAAAAACGGTAGCATATTACTACATTTTAATATAAAATAATTATAACAAAATTTTGCTTTTGGAGAACATTTTGAAAATACAATAATGGCCCTTTTTACTTTAAATCCATCAAATAATCTTGGGGTTCCTAAAGAAATTTGTATTAACTTCAAAAAAGAATTGTCTTCTTTTGAAAATGCACCCGTTAGTAATGTAACTCATTGGTCGGCATTTTTTTTAGAAACCAACTACTGAAAAGCTTGCAAACTTTAAATGTTTTATTTATTTTTATATTAAAGAATTATTGTTTATTTGCAAAATCGGAACATGAATATTTATTTATGTAAAACAATGAAATTATAAATCATCAAATTATTGTCTTATACACTATTTAAAATAAATTATTCATAACTAAATGAGTTTTAATTTATGAAAAATAAAAAGGTGCAATATATATTTGTGTATTTTATTATAATTTTTATAAAGTCATCATTTTACATTTTAAATATGAAGAAAGTTAAAAAAGTTTTTTGCAAGTAATCTCTCCAATAGCAGAATAAAAATTAAGGATCCATATTAAATTATTTTTGCCACTGTATTTATGTAAATTTTTATTGTTTATTCATGATTAAGCAATGATTTGTAATATTTTTAGCAAAATAAATTATTACATAATATTTTTATTTTCAAATAATTTATATAAGTAAAAAAGTGGCAAAAATTTAAATATTGCGAACTTTTGGTAAGAAAATTCAAAAAGAAAAAAGCTGGAAGTTAAAAATTTAAAAGAAACTATTAATTTTTATTTATTTTTTATTTTTTTAAAGAAAATAACACTGAAACCATAAATTTTGATGTGAAAATTTATTTAGATAGACTCCATTTTTTCAGCAAATTTTAATTAATTTTATCTACCAAATTACCTTTTTAAAATAAAATTATGCAATAAACTATTAATATTTAAAAATTAATGAAATTCAATTTAATTTTATTCAGTTGAAAAAAGAAATTTATTCTGTGTAAGTTAACTGATATTTTAAAGTTGATATTCCATAGCAAAAAGGACATCGGTTTATATAAAAGCGCAATATATAACTTCAATCTCATTTATGTCATTTTCTGTGCACTTGCTTGTAAAATATACTTTAGACAGAGACTTATGCCGATAAATATACTACATAAACTATATAATACTCTTTTCTCTTTAAATTTATCAGTATAATCGTCGTTGAAAACAGACGCATAGAGCTCGTTCTCTCGTTATCAGCACAGCCCATTGCTCTTCAATCCGGCCAATTTCCTTCAGCAAAGATCCGATCGCCACTTTACGACACGATGATGCAGGTCTATAATATTCCACTAACTAAATGTTCATTATATATGTGTTTATTTATGTGTTTGTTTATACTTGTAGATATAAAAAAATATAATGAAATTTAGAGGGGAGAATTAAGAATAGTTTTTTTGAAAAGTAAAAAAAAAATAAAAGAAAACCACAGGAACTTAAAAGGACATTTTAAAAAGGGCTTTGTACTTAAATAAGGGACTAAGTATTTACAACTTCCGGTTAAATAATATTAGGGACGAATTTTAGCTATCGACGATTTATAAATATAAAATTTTACAATTGAAAGAATATTTATAAAAAAAAATAAGAGGGATTGAAAAATTATACTATTAGCAGGAAATACTGGAAAATTTTATAGTTGCAAAATTTTAATCACCTCGTAAATTTTTTTTCCTTTCTTGTTCCTTATTATTTATGTACTTTTATGATAATCAAAAAAATGCATTTTTTATTACCTTACTAAATAATATTCAAAAGCTTTTACTACTTTTAACGTTTTAGTATTCATTTTTATGTTTATTTATTAACTTATTTTGGTTTACAAATAATATCTGGAATGTATTTTATACAGAGGACTTTTAACCATTTTATTGGGTTATTTGTCATTATTTTCCTATTATTTATAATATTTATCCAAAGAAGTCTATTTTCTGTTTATATTTGGATTTCCTAGCGTATTTTGATTTATTATATTACTTTAATCCTATATTGTTGTGCTTTTTTCTGTTATTTATTTTATACCAAGTGAAATATCTTTTATCAACTGTTATAGTGATTGCTGAGGTAATTATTATTTTGAAAATGAACAAGAACTTCCAAGACTAATTTAGTGGTTAACAGTTAACAAAACATTTATAACTGTAACATACATTTAATAAATATATTACAAATCCTGATAAACAAAATCGATTAATTTTTATATCAATAACAAATCTGTTTGATATCACAAAAAAAAAAGTAAACCATTAACGTAAGCATAACCGAAAAAATAATTAAACTTTAATATTTACAGATTGTGAATTACAAAACTACTGCGTTATTTATACCCTTTGAAAATCATTTCTCTTTCGAGATAAAAATTCTTCTAAAATGAAACTTTTTGATCTTTACATCTGTTATGAATAAGTCCAAGTAAATTGGCTTAAGAAGGTTACTTATAAAAATAAACTTACTCTATTGAGTAATTTTGCAAATATTTCATACAAAAATAAAATATTTACCGAATATTTACCTAACATCCATAGTATACTAATTAAAAATCTTTTACTATCGTTCGTCGTCCTGAATATTTTTTACACAAATCTTGGCTTTACATTTATTTTATGAATCATTATCAATATTATTTATTAGCAAGAGTATATTTTTCTTATTTATTATTTTAAACTAAATAATTAAATATAAAATACAATTTCTCTGTAATTACAAAATTTAATTAGGATAAAAGATTCCATAATAACAATAATTTAAAAATCAATATTTTCTAAATTAGCATAGAATATATATAAATGCGGAAAATTGTACAACTGTCAGAAAACATTTCATATATAATTAGTCATTTAACAATTCACATATGTATAAATAAAATATTATGTTGATCGTCATATAGAAAATTAACATTTTAAACTTTATACTCAAAGAAGAAAAGTTTTCCCATGTTAGTATATTAGAAATATCTAACAAAACAATAGTACATCATAGCTTTTCTTGAATTCGAGTATTGTTTAGCATAACGTAGCTGTCTCCTAATAAATATACTTTTTGCATTCGTATTTATGAGGGGAAAAACTGATAAAATGTGAGAAAGAGAGAAAGAGGAATTTTCTCTGACATTGCTATTCTTGTATATTATTATAATATCTATTGTTTTCTTTTCTAAAGTGCTAATACGTTAAAAGCCTATCTGTGTATATTTTCTTATATTTAATAATGTATACTGAATTTTCAAGTACTTTCATGTGTGAATATGACGTATGAAGTGAACATTTTTAAAATAAAAAGACAATTCTATAATTATGCTAATAAATAGAGATAATTGGATATATAGAAATTGGTTATATTCAAAACTGAATTTATCAATGTAATAGAAATGTAACAAGGGTATTCAAGAGTTTACTACTACAACCCAAAAGGGATTCGCTCAATGACTCTCGAAGGACCTGTTCAATCGTCATCGATTATTCTTTATTATATTCGCTTTTCAATATTCGATAAATATACTCTCTTGATTTACACTTTTCTTTTTTACTTTATGATTTTATAAGCTATTTTATAAAATACCTATATTTTTGAGGATTAAAATTAAAATAGTTTTTAAAGTTTGTATGAAATTATTTTGTGAGAATATTGAATTTTCGTATACATAATAGAGAGAAAACTTTAAGCTTGGATTAAATTATATGTTTTAATTACTTTGATTTAAAGTTAGATTAAATTTGTTTTAATTTTATTAATTTTAAATAATTAGCTTTAATTTTTAGTTATTTAGTTTTAACTTATTTTATTAATGAGATAATTAAATCGGATTTTTTTATATAATTTAATACAGAAAGTATTCTTTAAACAGTAATTTCATCTCGAATTTTATATTTTAAAAAAGTTTTTCTTTTCAAAATTTTATATCTTTTATAGTCAACTTTGCAACCCACTATAGTTTTCTTTCTCAAAGATTTATATTAGACCTGTTATTTATAAGAGCTATTTTAAAAATTTACTAGATTTGAAGATGCCATTTACCGAAGTAAAGAAAGAATTTCAAAATTTTTAACGTACTAAATTCTGCTACTAAACACGTGGATTTTAAAGAAAAAATTTTTTTCTAATTAGAAAAAAACATTCAATATATTCCGGCCTTGACTTAAAAAACGAGCTTATAATGAACTAAAATTTCAGGAAATTATAAATTTTTTTTTTATAAAATTGCACCTACCTAATATTATTGTAATGTCTCTTTAACCTGAACGCATTCAATATTTTTTATTAGGGGTGTACAGTTATTCGAGTGTCAGGTCGGGTACCCAAAACTTTGGATTTTTGCTTCAAGTTAGGGCAGGAAGAAAGCTTCCGATCCAAAAATGTAACTGTAGACCTTTTTTGAGAAACTTTGGATTTTACATGATATCTGGCCTGACGAAAAAGACGTAATCTTCGTCTAGGCTCGGGTACCCCGCAAGATAATTTCGGGTAAATGCGCCCCCCAATAAAAGTATGAAATAGAATAACATTTTGACTACGCTTAGCAAGCAAGCCTGTTTTTATTTTTGGGGTAATACATCAAACTGAAAATCGTAATCAAGGACAGTGATGTAACTTGTAACGAAACATTTTATAAGTAAATGTATTAATAATACATACATTAAGAAAAGGCTTATCTTATATCCTGATTTTACTCTTTATGTAATCTTTAGGAATTATTTCACTTTGAAAAAATTTTTTTTACATATCCAGGGCAAAAAAAAGCCTATTTTCTACCCTAAGAAGACGGCTTTTTAGCCTATTATATGTAAAATTATGTTTTAAATCACGGAACAAAATGTAGAGTTCGACTTTTGCATGCTATCTGAACTCGCTCGTGAATACAACTGCATGCAAAGTCAAAACCAATATTTTGTCCCTTGTTTAAAAAATAGCTATATCCCAAATCTCTGATCAAAAGACACCGTGTTCATACAGTCTTCATGTTTACAGTAAAAATAAGCAAATTTTTCTTATACAGTGCCATTTTAAGACAATTTATAAAATTTAAATTTTTCTCGCAAGAGAAATGATTTCTATAGACTATATAACGATAAATTTAACCGCTATGCACAAAAAATTATACAAGTACTTTAAGTTTAAAGTAATTTATCAGATCTAACAATTTTAAAAGGTAAAATAATATACCAGATGAATCACATTGGAATCAAAATCTTTCATCATTGTATCCTTCTTCTTGCATAGGCATAAAAAAAGAGCAAGGCTCCTATGGGTGGATCTCCAAAGTACACCTTGTGCACTTATGTGCACCTCCTGAAACTCTTCCTTTTGGCAATCAATATATGCTTGAGACTGTATGAGATAAAAATATGGAAAATTAAAATAAAGCATTATAAAACAAATTCAAGCAAAACTTAAAATGCTTGATTAAGACATTTTTAGGTTATAATTTGTTATTTATTTTAATTTTTCAAAATGAAAATATTAACTTTTTCTTAAAATTAATTTGTATTTCAATTAAATTTACATATTTATTAAAAAATATCCTTAAAGTTTAAAAAATTTAACAGGTATATTAATATTTAAATATTATCACTTATCATTTTTTAGCTTTAAAAAACAACACGGATATAAAAAAAAGATCGAAAAACTTTAACACAACGAAAATTTTAAACAACTGTATTTCATTTCATGAGAGATTGCTTTATAATTTTCATTGAATTATTTACCATTATTGAGAATAGGTCAAACTCAGTTTTCGATTCTACAAATTTTTTAATCCAGATAACCATTGTAAAAACTAGTAGTGTAAAGAGTTATAATACAAACTCCAGGTTTGAGCATTTGGGTAGAGAATTCTTGGCGCAAATTTAATTATTTATAATTATAATACATATTTTTAAGTTTCGCAACTTTATTATATCGTCATAAGTTTTAAATTATCTCGTCTGTTTGAGTTTATTATCATAGCTCTAAAACAAAAACTTTAAACTTAAGGTAAAAAAAAAATAACAGTATAAAAGACCAAATAATTGAGATATATAACAAACTATTTTATACGGCTGATCAAGTAACTGACAAGAGAGCACGAATTTTTCTAATAATATCTCTAAAAAAACTATAAGAAAGAAAAAAAGAAGCTAACTATATTAAAGATAGTATATGTCAAGCCCATTACTCAAGTGTCTTTGATATACAAAGTGAATTTTCCTCCCTTCTTTTTCTTAATAATTGGGGAAGATATATACATACCTTTATTTTATCAAAACAAATGCGTAAAATAAAGTATACATAATATAAAATACCTTCAATTTTTCTGAATATATACCCACATAACAAAAAATAATAATGAGTAATACATTCAATTTTTAAAAGTAAAAAAAAGAAATGTATACATGTTTATATTATTACTTTTTTTTTACGACAAAAAATTGCATAAAACTTTGAGTTATTATTATTATACAGAAAGATAAAGCTCCAACTATGGAGTATAATATAATTTCTCGCGATTTTATATATATGAAAGATATATTATAAAAGATCGTAACGACTCTCAACTAAAAAGCTTTTTTTTAAGATGTCTCTAGATATATCATTGAAGCTTTATCATGAACAATATAAGAGATAAAACAGATATATATGCTGTTTTCCATTAGTAATAAATTCGTAAAGACTTTTTTTAGGTATTTCATATATGAAGGGTGGAATTCATCAATAATATTAAAGAAGTAAAAATAAAAATAAAGAAATGCAAGCAATAATATAAATACACGCATTTATGATGTATTTTATGTACAAGATCCAAATGGTATAAAGTACTATACTCCCTAGTTTTCTTCTTTTTTTTTGGATGTAGTATAGCGAGACAATAAATAATACGATAAAACGCGAATTTCTCAGGCTATCACAAATAGTATATCATTTAATGTATAAAAGAACTTTAATAAATTCGCGAAATTTACTCGTATCTTTTTTATTAAAGTCCAAAAGATACAATTTAAGAGAGTATTAAACTGAACTTTTATTTTCTTTTCTTTTTATTTTAAATTTCGACTTTTTTTAATAAAATTTATCCCTATCGTTTATTTTTTTGTTTATTAATGTTTTGCGCAATATTTAATGTCAAGATCGAGTATTTAAAGGATCATATTAAAAATAAGAGTTTATTACTTAACTGTGAGAAAAAATTTTTTAAATACTATTTGAAAATTTCTTTAAGATTTTTGTAGTGATCGTTTTATAAAATGAATTTCTAGTCTTTAAGTGACTTTATTGATAAATTTCTGAATATGTTAAGTTGGTAAATATGCAAATTGTATGATAGCAGTCTTTGAAAAAAATTTATATCAATTTTACAGAATACTTTAAAATTGTTTTTTGGGCTATAAATTCTCCTTAGTAAAACTTAAAAAGGTTGTTTAAGAAGGTTATTAGCAAATATTCCGAAATTAATCAAGTTATTATTTCAGTTACAAATTACAAATTCTTCTTTAATTTTAGGTTCCTGCGAATTAAATTATAAGTACGCTCTTAATAATGGATCACTTTACAATTCTTATATTTTTTCTTTTAAGATAAATTTAAATCAGTAATGACGAACAATGAAAAGTAGAAAAATGAAGCCTAAAATAACAATTGAATTTTTTTATAATTTTTTAATTACAATAAGTACTGGTTGAAGGACATAATATCTAAACCAAAAGATCTAAATTTAAAATATACTTATGCATTAAATATCCAAACTTAAAATATCCAAATTAAAAATATCAAAATGCATTCAATATTCAAATTATATATATCCAAAAATAAAAATATGACTGAATTTATAAAAAAACTTATATATACATTTGGACAGATTTTTATACACAAAACATTCAAAAGGTTTAATAAATACTTCATATTGGAGGTGCAGGTTACATTCTGAATGCGATGTACGTATTGTTATTTCAAGTATCGAGAGCAATATCACGGTTAAAAAATTTTGCGATCCTGAAGATCACTTACACGCTCCTGATCGAGCAGAAGTAATAGCCTTAAAAACTGTTGTTATTATGAAAAAGGAAGCAGAGGGACATCCAGAAGAACCTCCTACTCATATAATGAGAGGGTTACAAGGCCTTTCTACAGCAGTGGTTGCTAAGCTTCCAGATCGCGTGAATATTTAGAAGCAAATTCAAAGAGTTAGACAAAAAAATTTACCGCAAAATCCAATCCGAATTCAGGACTTAGCTGAAATTCCAGATATTTATATGAAAACCTTGTCCGGTGAACTTTTTATTATTTATGATTCTTTCAGCGATGAAAGTTTTATTTGACAAATGGAAGAATTATTGTATTTGCAACTAAAGAAAATTTGCGAATTTAGTTCGAAAGATCGAGAACATGGTATCTTGACGGCACCTTTAAAGTTACTCCAGGGATATTTTATCAATTATTTGTAATTGTGGGTAGAAGGTAAAAAACAAATATCATATGCAAAAGTATTAGAAGTATCATTTGCTGCAGCTGAAAGATTTGGCATTAGAGCTAATCGTCCACAAAAAATCATGACAGATTTTGAGTTATCCACAATTAACAAAACAAAAAATTACTGTGATAATGTGCAAGCATGCTTTTTTCGTTTTTGTCAGAATGTTTTTCGAAGAGTGCAGATGGAAGGCTTGCAAGAACAAAAGAAAAAAAAAGAAATAAAACTAAAACTAAAACAAAAGATCTAAATATAATTCTAGTATTCAAGTGGCATTGCGCATGATGTGTGCCTTGGCATTCGTACCTAGCGAAGATGTTCCCGAACATTTTGACGAAATCGTAAATAATTTTCCCAATGAATTCTTGCCCGTACCTATATATACACCTGCGGATAAATAAAAGTTAAGACTAAAAATTTGTGTACAATGTACACTGTAAAAAGTAACTTTCTTAGATTTACAAAAAAAATAGAAATTTTTCGAAAAATTAGCGAATTTTCAAAAAATTTTGTGAATTTTCGACAAAAATCGTAAATTTACTAAATTTAGTACATTATCGAAAAATTCGAGAATTCTCGATTTTTTTTTGTGATTTTACGAAAAAAGTTGTAAGTTCACAACTATTTTTTGTAAATTTTCGAAGAAAAATTGTAAATCATCAATTTTTCTTGAAAATTCACAAAAAAAAAATCGAGAATACTCAAATTTTTCGATAATATACTAAATTTAGTAAACTTACGATATTTTTCGAACATTTACCAATTTTTCGGAAATGTTCCAATTTTTCTGTTAATATAAGAAAGTTCCTTTTTACAGTGTAGCTTTACCCGGATAAAACTTAGCTTTATATCCATAAATTTAGTACCAATCAATGTAAATACATATAAATTTCTCATTTAATTTAAATTCTAAATTACACAATAAAGTATAGAATAAAAAGTTAAAAAACAATCACCCACTAAATTATGTACCCTTGAAAATAATTTTAACATACGTTTTATCGATATCTAAAAGTTAAGTTGCCAAGAAACTAAAAAGGACGTATAAGAAAAAGGAAAAAAAAAAGAACTTAAGATCATACATATTCGTTTTTATGTTAGAACATAATCGTATAAAGTTGGAAGAAAAATACGTTCATACAATAAATATATAAATTTATTATAAGAGTAAAACTGTATAATACTCGTGTCATATAACAATAAGTAAAATTTCTATTTTCTTTTAACTAAAAATTTTCTTCCAAGTATAAACACATCAACCCTCATTCAGATAACAATAATAATAATAATATAATCTCTGTTGTCAAAAAATTTTCCCAACAAATGAACTAAAAGAGATGAGCTGCATCGAAAAATTACTCTTTATGTATTTTATGTATTCTGAAATAAAAATTTTTATATTCGTATAGGTATTACTCTAAACAAAAGATAGTAATAAAGAAATAAAAATGATTTTTATACAATACATATAAAAACAGAAGCGCGATTATTATTATTATTATTATATGAGTAATTCATGATTGGTTTTGGTATAATTTAACAAGTTAGTGTTAATAAATTTTTTTTATTCAAGAAGAAAAAAGGAAGAATTATATGCGGATTATATGTATTGAGTTTTTATTATGTACTGTATTACTTTCTTTTACGAAATTTATTTTATATTATTATGCCCAAGGAAAAAATAAAAACCGTTTTGCTTCGCTGATTTTACGAATATGCTTGTGGTTATTTTTTTTTCTTTTTTCTTTTTTTGTATATCAATAAACAATATAAATTTGTTTAAGTATATTTTTCTGTTTATCTGTAGATGTATAAAGTATAATGTACCAATAAATAATATATTTTAAGAGTTATGACGAGCCTCTATATTTTATATTCTATCAATAATTTTTATTTTTATTTTATAATATTAAGTGCTGTGATAATAAAAAAAATTATATGAATATTTTAATTACACGTTATTTATAGTTAAAGCAGGACAATTGTGGGCTAACTGATTAGAGAAGCAAGTTTAAACATTAGAGATAATATTTTTGCATTTCTTTTGTACTGTATTATAACTATATTTGCTTAAATTGTAATTTCTCATCGAGTCAATGTTTTGCATACTTTGGTCCCAGAAAATTTGATGCCAAAAAATTGAAAATGTTTATTTATTTCAGCAAATACAAGATGTTAGAGTATTGATCATAAACTCCTTAGATTCCATTTTTGGGCAATTTGGATCTAAATTCTGCTAAGCTTATATTGAAGAGCACTCATTTTTGGGGGGAGGAACCGAAGGAAATTTTTCGCTAAATTATAAAATTAGTTCTAAAATTTATAAACAAATATAATATTATATGCTATAAATTGTTACAAAAAAGGTTTAGCAAAAAATTGCTTAGTCCCTCTCCTCTAAAAATGAATGCTCTTCGAGCCTAGCAGAATATTGATCCTGTTTAGATCTGGAATCTAAGGCATTTATGATTAAAACTTTACCATGTTGTAAAAAATAATCATTTTCAATTTTTCGTTTCATTTTATGGTACAATTGCGCAAAGCATTGACTCGAAAATTGTGAAGTTATTATTTTTAGTAAATATAGTATAAATATCTTAGTTTCAAAATGTGTAACTTAGTGACTAAAGAGCCTATTATATCGTGATATAAATAATGCTTACTACGCTGCCCTATAGATCTGTATACAGATCGAAGACCTCCATATCTATATTTTTATGAAAAATGAATTTTTTTATATGGACTTAAATAATTTTTTTCTTATCACTTTTAATTTGCAAATTCACATAGCTCATCTACATGGTGTTCTGTATTGATAAGAAATTTTACATGTATTTCTAAAAATACAGTTTTTTTGTAGATATGGAAGTTTTTCTCCTATATTGTACCCGCGCGGCGCTCATATAATACATGAGAAATTGGGCCAATCTACATTGGATCAAAGTGTATTAAATGTCTCAAGTACATATGGAAGTTCTTCTCCTGTATTTTTCGCGCTTAGAGACAATTTTTTTGGCCTATCTAATGTTTCCCAAGGAGTGGAAAATCGTGAAAAATTATTTCACCAAAGAAAAGAGCATAACTGAATTAGTATAAAAATGTTTTTATTTTTTTTTAAACTATTTAATAAAATTATTAAATAAATTGAAACGCGTTTTATTAAATACCTCGAAATCGTTAAAAAGTTGATATGAAGGTTTTTGATCTGTAGGGCAGCATATATATAGATAAAAAAAAACTATTTTCGGTTATGAAGATCGGTAGTATTCGAATTATTCAATTAATTTGTCTATTGAGTTTGCATAATAATTGTTGTCCTTGGTGGTTGCTTTGATGAATAGTTATTTAGTACCAGTATACCCTTTAGTACCTTAATATTAATCTTGAACGATATCACTGACTTTATTTTCTATTCCATTTAAGTTATTGATTAATTAGAATTTATTGACAAAATGGAATAATGAATAATTTTTTAGATAAATTTATAACTCCACCTGCCAAAAAAAAAAATAATAGTAATACCGATGAATTCAATGAAAAAAATTATAACCGTTTTGTGTAAATACAACCGTTAGGTATTTATGCATGAAACATGTTTACGGGCGCCAGTCCGTAAACCATTGTCCATCCGGGGTAGATTTCCGAATCCCGAAAATTAAGTATACAAACTTTCTAATGCAGAATAATAAAAACTAGAAGGGTTGTAAAGCAGATAAATCAAAATTCCTAAAAATCAGTGCATATTTGATAAAATATCAGAAGTTATTATTTGTAAAAAGCAAAAAATTACCATGAAATATGGCTGCCATTCGAAATTCCGAACCGTCATAGTACATTCATGGCACCTTACAAGATTTCAAGGATCCGAAAAGTAATTTCAATGTTTAGAATGAAAAAATTAAAATACAAGTAATTAAGTATATTATTAAAACTTATAAATGCCAATTCAATAATGTAAAAATATAAAAATAGTTTTTTGGGGATAATACAAAAATTATTAGAATTATCAAAATTAAAATTAACAGAATTTCGGAATATCGAAATACCAACTCTAATTCTCGATTCAACTATGTAAAAAAATATTTTTTTACCTTTTCGGAAAAATAATTTTCTGACAGATAATTATTTTTAAATCGTATAAAATTCAATCTTTAAAACGATATTTATAAATATTTTTTTTCTAATTTTAAATTATTTTAGAAAAATTCATTATTAATTAAGATTTTTCGGAGCTTGTAAATTCTGATTATAAAAATTCTGTACAAGTAGAGAACTTTCTTAGGTGACATGAAAGTACAATGACGGTTATGAACTTCAAATGGCAGCCCTGAAATATAAGGTTTCATAAAAAGAATTTCGGAATTTATCCTATTCTTTACTTTGATGCATTCTGATTTTACGATTTCGGAAATGAATTTTTCTACGAAATTCATTTATGGGTCTGTTTTCGAAAAATCTAGATTTCAAGATTCTGAGGAATGACCCGGATGGACAACGTCAGTTATGACCATTGAATGGTGGCAATGTTTACTACATCTAACTGCTGAATTTAATACATATATGTTACAAAATTACAATACTTTCTAAATTTTAATATTATTTAATAAAATTAGCAATTAATATATAAATTACGAATAAATAGTTTTGAGTTTTATATAATATTAAAATTTTCATGTCATAATAAATACACAAGTCAGTATAGTGAGTTTTAAAATTTTGAGGTTAATTTTTAAAAATACCATACGGGTAGAGTGTAATTTTAAAATTGACACTTTATAAGTAGTAAATTTAAAAAATTTACACCTTATAAAGTGTAGATTTAAAATTTATTACTTATAAGGTGTTAAGGTGTACATTTTTAGGTGAATTTACACTTTTCGATTTAGAGAGTACAATATGATATTTTTATAATTTATAATTATCACCTTTATTAGATGTTAGGTCCCTAAACCCCCATTCCTCAAATTTGCCCATGTCATTCAAGTCCCTAAATCAAAATTGTTTAAGTCTCTGAATCTAGACTTTTCAAAGTCTCATAACCCAAATTATTAACCCAAAAGTCCCTAAATTGAAATAATTTTAAGTTCTTAAGCCTACCCCCTTGATTTTTAATTACCAGGGTACTTCACCCTATGTTTATATATATATATATACTAGCAAAAGTTGGAGGGTGGCTCCGCAAATCATGTTAAAGTATGGCCTATGTCACCCACAGACTTTTTTTTCTATTTTTTGACACTTCTTTTTGACATTGATTCGACCCTGATGATGAAACACATACATAAACAGACCCACAAATAGATGATTATAAATACCATAAAAAATAAAAAAATGAAAAAAATTTTTTTTACCAGCTTCAAAAATATTTTATAAAATTTTAAAGATTCCTCCGTTTTGAATAAAAATTTAGGAGAACACGTAGAAATTGGTGCCTAATAGAATACTACAAACTTGTGACAGTAAAATTTGTCATTAGTCTCGAGATATTTTAATTTTTTTTTTAATTTTTAAAAATTTTATCAATTTCAAAAACACTAAAATTTAAACATCTCAAAAACTACGATAGCTAATCAGAAAATTTAGGGCCTATGTCACCCGCAGATTTTTTTCCTTCATTTTGACACCGGTTTCATGCCAATCGGTTCGGCGCTTCTTGAGTGATTATTGGACCTATTTTTGGACTTTGTGGAAAAACTTTGCTCCCCGGGTTTTTTTGTGAAGTTTTAGTCATAAAAAGTTCCCAGTTCCAAGGATTTTGCTGTAGCCCTGCAAAAACACGTGCCTGTAACCACATCAATTTTACCATTTAAATAACATGGGAATTTTGAGTTTTTAGCTATACAAATTTTCACAAAAGCCAAAAAGCGTTTTAAAATGCTAATTTTTACTGGAAAACATACTTTTATATGTTGTAAAGACATACAAACCGCCCTGCATTCATTCCAAAGGGAATTTTGGGGCTAGAAACGCAAATTTACCGAGTCCCAATTTCAGGGTTTTCAAAAAAAGTCAATTTTTATCATTATCTTTGAAAAGTAATATCTTAAAAACTAATTAAAGAAAAGAGACGAGTAAAAAATTTTTGGAAACTTGAAGCTTGTAAAAAATTATGAAGGCCTTTAAAACTCAATTTCGTCAAAATTTACAATTTTGGCAGCAATTTAAATAAATTTAAAAATTGGTCATTTAGGGTCAAAAATTACCAGTAGGTTAATTGACTATAACGTTAAGAGAAACAGAGATTAAAATATACGGCTTACGTCGTTTGAAAGGTGACACTTATACCAAAAAAGTGAACCAATCAGAAGTGTTTTGGTTAATTTTTGAGGTTGTAGCTTTTTATCGAAAATTACCGAAAAAAACAGTTTTATAAGATTGAGCAAACATGTAAATTTGCGTTTCTAGCCCCAAAATTCCCTTTGGAATGAATGCAGGGGGGTTTGCATGTCTTTACAACATATAAAAGTATGTTTTCTAGTAAAAATTAGCATTTTAAAACGCTTTTTGGCTTTTGTGAAAATTTGTATAGCTAAAAAGTCAAAATTCCCATGTTATTTAAATGGGAAAATTGATGTGGTTACAGGCACGTGTTTTTGCAGGGCTACAGCAAAATCCTTGGAACTGGGAACTTTTTATGACTAAAACTTCACAAAAAAACCCGGGGAGCAAAGTTTTTCCACAAAGTCCAAAAATAGGTCCACTCTAATATATATATAACATGTTCCATATTAATAAAAACCAAAAGAATGGGATATACATAAATTCTTTACTAATATCATTTATGCTAATATGCTACTAAAATTGTTCTCGCAAGTGAATTGCTCTAGAAACTGTATAAATATAAGCAGCCCCATAATATTTTCTTTAACCGAAATATTATATTATTATCTAACTTATTTACTTATATATATTAACGCGTGCAGTCCACACTCGCATTTGTACCTGTTTTATGGAATTAAATTATACGACAGGGCCTACGGGCTACCATCTCACGGGCGAGTTGCGAGCCATCTTTTTTGTAAGAACTCGCAACACGCAGTTGCATGCGAGAAATAAACTAACCTAACCCAAAAAATCAAAATTTGAGAAATTACGTGCTTAAACCAACAAATTCTTTTTGAATTATTTCTCTCTTATCATATTGGCAATTTATGCATTATTTTGTCTTAATCTATTATTTTTCAGTTTTATGAACCCCCAAAAAATTTCCGACAGTAAAATTCGTTATTTTATGAGTTATAGACTACCGGGTGAACCTTCTTAAAGTACAAAAGTAATAATCTAAAAACGACATCATAATCTAAATGTGTAATAAAATAACAATAGTCTAAAAAATCCCACGAACTAAAAATTTCCCAAAAGCTAATTTTGAAACAAAATATAAAATATTTATGAAGAAGTAAAAATTATAAATCGAAACTTTGTATTTATTGTTTAATGATCAAAGTCTGAAAACTATACGGTAAATATTCACCAAAAATTATAAGGATTGTGTTTTTTGATTATTTTGGTAAATAAAATTCAGCAAAAGTATAACGATATACTTTTTGGTTAATTCTCACCAAAAAGTATTAACCAAAAAGACGAATCTCAGCAGTGGCAAAGATTATAATTTTATAACATAGAGAGATAAATTCCAGTCTGAAAAAATGTTGCATTTTCTGTAAATAATTTTTATGTATGAAGTAAAAACCATATATTTCATAATTTCAAATAAACATTACTCGACTTTCCGTTGATATCAATAAAAACTACTATATATATGTCATCTATAAAAAAGTCAAAAAAATATATATAAAAAAATGAAAGTAACATAGAAAATAATATCTCTTATCCTAAAAATGGTCAATATATCTTTCAATATTATCGCTTATAAGACCATCCCTTTTTTATCAATAAAAAAAAATTATTGTATATAAACCACAAAGGTAAATAAATAAAAATATAGTTAATAAATTTTTTCTCTTAAATGTACATAAAAAACGATAACAGTAATTTATATAAATAAATTTATTTTAAAAAAAAGTTTTAATATTAACGCAATTGTAGTAGTGAAAGAAGGGATTGTTGGTTTTTGTGTGTACAATACCGCAAATAAACATGAAATTAAATGTGACACATATTACATTGAATTACATTTTTTTTTCGTTAGTTTATATTATCATCATCATATATGGAGTACAAAAAAACAAAAATTTATATATTTTTCTGTGTATTATACATACAAAACAGGGTAGATTTCGTCATAATCGTAAAATAAGTAAAATATTCTCTTTTTTCCCTGTACTCTCACTGTGTATATTTGACATTTTAGGCTATCAAGCTTTTTATATTTAACATTAAATGCCCGAAAAAAAATTCAAAAAAAAAAGTTTAACTAAATTGCTATATATAATAATACTTTTTTTCTTCTGCTCTGCAAAACCATTTTAAAAAATTTTCAATATTAATAATTTTTGTTTTTATTCACTTACATAAATGGGCGGACTTTTAGTGTTGAAATCATATAAATAAGCTTTGAAATACTATTACGTTGATTTTTTTAGGGAGTATTTTTTTTTCTTAAATTTCTTATCCCTTATATATATACTTTACTATTTTCAATGAAAATGGACTTTACTCTATATATACACTTTTACTAAATCCCTTTAAATGTCATCTGGGAATATCAACCGTTACATTATTATGTTTATATTATATAAAATGCAAAAAAAAATTTATAAGTAAATAGAATCTTTTTATTTTTTGCATCATTTAACTATACTTTTTATCTAAAATATTTTATATCGAGAGTACATATTTTATATTATTATAAAAAAAATTGGAGAAGATCAGAATTTTTGATTTAATTTACAAAAAAGTTTTTTTTTATGTAGGTAATTGTAAATTTATGAATTGTAAAAAAAAATTGCTAATATTTTTTTTTTTTATCAAATGTGTTCACTTTATTTAAAAATATTATGATAACAAACTTTCCCCCTTTTTTATAAAATTCTGTAAATTTCTGTCATAACAAAAATCAATTATTGTTATTATTGTTATATTTTAGAAATTAATTTTCTTATGTAATATAGTTGATATTTGTTATTTTCAAAAAATATCCTAATAATAATTGATTATTAATATAACTGAAATTTTCAACATCTTTTTCCAAGTACCTAATTGGGTTAAAATATGTTCAAAAATAAAATATTAAAATAATTTTCAGTTTTAAACCTTTTTGTTTAACTTCTAAAAGTTATTTTGTAATTAATAGAAATATACTTTTTATAATATTGTTCATTTAGTTTTAATTAATTTTACTTATTTTTAATCATCTAAGACTCTCTCTAGGTTTGTTGGCTGCTAACCCCACGAAGTATAGTGTAGCTTTTAGTACTAGTAGCTGTTAAAAAACTCAGTGAAGCTAACGCCAATATAAAATTTATATTAGCTAAACTGTCGTAAAGTTATCCACCAGCAAGTGCAAATAGAGTCTAAAATATTATAAAGTTTAATTTTTTTATACAATGATAGTTGAAACTTTCATAATTTTAGTTTGTTTTTCAATTTCAGATGGCGCTGCTTTTTCTCACTTAAGAAATGTATAATGCTTTTTATATAAGACCTGTTGACGTAGTATATCTTATGTTTATCTTAATAAATTTAATGAATTTATATGATTAAATCTCCTTTTGTAATATAAAATTAAATTATCTCGTTCAGTTTTCTCTTGTATCCTGTGATCGTATCAGCTTAAAAAATGTAGATACTTTACTGTTTTAAGGCTAATTTGAATTTGTTTCAAAGTTTCTTATATAAGCCAAGTTACATTTAAAGAATCGGTTGTTCGACCTTTATTGATAATTTGGTTGACTTGGAAGTTGATGATTATTGGTTTTATATTATACTCCTAATTTAAGGTAAATTAATGCATCATCTAGTAAACAAAATAGTTGTTTGCTAAGAAACAAAATATAGATTTAAAGACAACATGAAAGAATAAAACTGTATATTGGACAGTGATTTTTAGCACATTTTTAACTCATGTTGTAGATTTTTAAAAAATTTTAAATAACATAGAATTTTTAGATAGTTATCAGCTTGTAATAAATAAGCATTGAAAATTCTATTTAATTAAAAACATGTAAGTAAAGGTGTGTTCATAAATAATAATTACAATATTTGCAACCAGAGTTAATATAAAATTTCATGCGTTATTAAATAAATTTATATTTAAATTAAAAAATGAGTTTTATATAAATAAAATATAATTTAAAAATCTGCTACTGTTTAGTTTTAAAAAATTAAAATTTTTCCATTTTATTAAACGTCTAAAAATATGACATTTGATTTAAATGTCTTTAGGGCATTAAAATTTCTCTCAAATAGAATTATTATTAAATTCATAACTATTAAACTTTTTTTTCTGCTCTCTATAACATATAGATAATTAGCTCGGGGCTTATTTTCCAAGTTAAAAATTTAATATTTTAAAACTTTTCTTCAAAAATATAGGTATAATTTAATTATTATTTCAATTTTGTTTATACATTATAAAATTTTCATTATCATAATCATTTATATCGTTAATTTTCGTATAATATAAAATTTTAATAAAATTTACCTTATATAATAAATGCATCATGTACTATATATATATATGCATCGATAAGCGTAATCTTTAGAAATAACAACGATACTATATATTATGTACATTTTGTGTATACACATTCACTTTAAAATCATAATAATGAAAATATACAAAAGCATGCTAATATAGAAACTATAATAAACATAAACTATATAAAATATAATGACTTTTTGTTTAAATTGTTTTTTATTATTTATGTTTTAATTATAGATTTTTAACACTTTCTGTACAATTGACAATTAAATATATTCATGCATTATTAATCTTGTCATTAAATATATTTTTTTAATGTCCAGGATGCTATACCAATCAGGTATTGTAAAATGAGCTAAAAATTTATTGAAAATTAAGTTTACAAAAAATTAAAATTTCACAAAAATTGGTAAACATTTCAATTTTAGTATTTGAATCTAAATTCCTCTTCACTACAGCATTTTTGGGCCAAACTTTGATACTTTAAATCAAGACTTCATAAAATGCGATAATATTATTTTTTTTTGATTTTTATTCCTGTTCAATTTAAAACTTGAAGTAATATTTTTATCTTCTATAATTTAATTTATAAGTGAATAGACTAAATTGCTTGAATATTTAACAAAATTTTTAGGAATTCAAGCAGAGCAACCTTTCAATGTAAGCATTTGGTCAATTCTCAAAAAACTGATTATTAATAAATAAACATACAAATTTTTCCTTAAACCACATTTTAGCATGTACCAAACGAAGTAAAATTTTGTACTTAACGTCCATATCAAAAGACACATATCTATTATACAATAAATATTTAATAGAGAAAGCATATATAATATATAAATGTATACCTTTCTATTTATTTAATATTATTTATATGATAGGATGCTAATATTTACTTTATACCCATCATCTACTCAAAATTTTGTCAGTATAAAATTGAATATGCATATAATTTAACTTATACGTACATTTCATATCAAAAATTAAGCCTAGTCAGTACATATATAAAGAGAAGAGTCAAAGTTAAGCTGAATTTTAATTATATCGTTATGTAGAAAATGTGGGTACATTTTAGTACATGCATTTCCGATTCTGATTGTGAATATAACAGCTTTCTATTTTCCCAACCCTAAATTTATATACTACATAACTAGAAAATCAAGTTGAAATACTATATATACGTAGATTAATCGATTAGATATACATATTAGATGACACAGAGAATATATATACGTGACTTGCTAAAATGCATTTTTTATAAAATTCAAATTTTTTACACATATATATATATTCCAAATGCATGTACTCTCTAATGGTATGCTAACTCAAATGCTTTTATATATAGTATGGAAAAAAGGGTATATTGATAAGAGGGAAAGAAATATTATTATTATTAAAATTTTTTATTTTTAAAGTTGATTGCCCGTGAGAGAAAAAAGGATTTAAAATATACATATAGTTATATGCATGCTCGATTTACGCATACGTCCTTTTTTTGTACTGGACAAATTTTAACGAATCGGTGTATCAATTCCAATTTATTCACTAAAACTGATTTTTTTTTTTAACTATCTAACTACTGGGATTTTCGAAAGTTTTAAAAAGTATATTCGTATCGATATAGAGAAGAGAAAACAAGAATTGGGGAAAATGGTGAGAAAGAGATTTTATTTTTTATTTTTTATTATGTAAATTGATTTAATTAAGAATTTTTTTTTTTTTTTTTTAATTTAGTTTTTGCACATATATATTTTTAGGTATATGTATATTCAATAAAAGTGATTTTAGTCACGTTTTTTCATTATAGAAAAAAATTTAAATAACATTTTTTTTAATAAATAAAAAATAAATTTAAAAAAAAGTGCATATAAAATTCGGAGTAAATTACATAGAGTAAAAATATCTGCATAAAACTATATTTGATCATTTCTTAAACTTCTTAAGGAGGCTCTTCAGTGGACACCATTCACTGGTCATAACATAACTGTTATTGTCCATTTAGGTAAATTCTCATAACCTTAAAATCTAGATTGTTTGAAAACATACCAATAAATGAAATTTGCAGAAACATTTAATTCCAGATTCGTAAAATTAGAATACATCAAAATTTAGGATTGGATAATTTCTGAAATTCATTTGATGAAACCTTGTATTTAGTGATAAATTTATGTTTTTTACAAATAATAACTTCTGATGTGTCATGTAAAATTTGAAACTGATTATTAGGAATTTAGACGTATCCGTTTTCCAATTCTTCTAGTTTTTATTATTCTGCAACAAAAAATTCTTACATTTTATTTTTGGGATTTGAGAAACTGCCCCCGATGGACAACGACAATTATGACAATTGAATAGCGCCCCTCTTCAGTCACTGGATTACACGTTTTGAAACCAAGAAGTATCAAGTTGATGCTTTGCGCGAGGCTTTGCGCAATTCTGTGCCTGAAAAAGAAACAAAATTTATAACCGGTTTGTGTAACTACACAACCAACGAGCATGGAACATGCTTACTCATAATAGTAATAAATCCAAAAACTGAAATTACAATAAATCCTGAAATATATGTTGTTGTTATCAGGGCCTGATCAGGTCCTGACTCCCACTTCAAATTATTCTAAGTCCCTAAATCGAAAATATTCTAAGTCCATTTCACCCCCCCCCCCCTAAAATCGTCACTCCATTTCACCACCCCCCCCTGCCGAGCCAAACTTTTTCAAATACCCCATCCAATGAACATGTTCCATGTTAAAATTAAAAATGTTTATTTGTTGAAACAGTATGCATATAAAAAGGTTCGAAAATTCCGTTTTTTTTGAGAACCTTTTAATCTTTTCTAGGGCCGGAGATAAAAATTTTTAAGAAGTAAGAAAATTTAGACTCTTCTTGCTCTCTAAAGAGGATAAGTATAAGGGCAAAATTTTGGTAAGAAACTTTATTATATTTATAGAAAGTTTTGAACTATCAACAAGTTATTTTAGTTTGTAGTCAGGGGAAAAGAACCCTGTATAATTCCGAGAAAATTTTGGTTCAACTACTTTTGCAACTAAAATTTAACTTTTATCATTTTAGAAAAAATTAAACTAGAACTTTTCTTCTGGAATATAAAGTTTAAAAATTTACCATAACAATATCATTACTAATTTTAAATAATATTATTTCAAACGCTGAAAATGTAGTTTGAACTTTAATGGGTCTTATTGGGTCTTTATATCAGTACTAACAGTTTATATTAAAAGTTAAACGTCTCTATTATCTTATTATCATTATCATTTTAGTATATTCATAGTTAAAAATTCAATTATCACTGTAAACATAAACATGTTTGAATTTTATTATTATGAAACGCGTTTGTCCACAAAAAAAAATACCAATGAAAAGTATTTCGCTTTGATCAACCTTAATGATATAATAAAACCCAAATAAAATCATAAACTACTCTATAATTTTACTTATTTTTAATTTAAAGGATATTTTTTCAGGTATATACCAAAAGCCAATTAATTTTAAGTGACAAAAGTTTTTCTCAAGATTGAATCAACGTTAAAGAACCCAAATATCTCTAATTTCGTTGAAGAGTATACATTTCTTTATTTAGTTTCTGTGGAATATAATAATATAAGAAGTGTAATAAAGAGAGCAAATAGTAAAAAAGAAACATGATTCTCTGTATCTAGATGTTAGGTGTTAGATTACGTCTTTATCCCCTCAGGTTTTCTTATATCCTCAATAAAGTAACTTGGGGACGATATTAATTGTAAGCTTTTCGGTATGTTTTTTTTTTATTTGTCGATTGCTTTTCAAAGTTCAAGAGATCGCGATCTCTATAGTTTTCTATTTAATTTGCTCCTAAATAAATTGAACTCTATATCTATATAGTCTTTTAATGAATAAAGACATTTGTTTTTCTTTTATATGGAAGAGGAATTTTATGTCATTTATCTTTACGGTATTTCTTTTTGTATTGATTTTTCTCAAGACGCTGATTTATTATTAAATTTTTCTCTATATTATTTGAAAAATGATATGTTAGTTCATTAGATTAAGTATTTTTATTATTATTTTTTGGTTGTTATGTTATGCTACTATTAATTGATTTTTTTTTAAGAGAATGAATTTTAATGATATCTTCTTCTTTTTTTTTAGAATTTAATCAACATCATTAATTGCAAATAAAATTTTATTCATTTGGGTACATGCTTTTTATTTCCTTTTTATTATACATCTCGATTTTTTTTTTTAGTCATTAGTAATTTTAGTTAAAATAAGCACAAAAAAAACAGTCTCTAAGAATTACATATTAAATTTATAGACTTACTTAGAGTAATCTTCATTTGAAAAACGTTGTTCTGAGACAAATTGCATTTACATTTTTTTTTCTCTACATTTAATTTACTTGACGATGTAAAAGTAATTTATTTCGTTCAGTTTAGTATGCAAATTAAACGAAAAAAAAAAATTTATTCGTAAATTCTTCATTATAATAGTTGTATATAAGGAAAGTGAAGTTATAGCTAAATATGACACATTAAAGAAAGAATTTGTTAATTTATTTAAAAATTTAATTTGTCATATTTTTTATTTTTTGTGTTTTAGCTGGAAATTAAGTAGGGTAGTCTTGAAAATAGTTGATAAAAAAAAGAAAAAAAAATAAGGAAAATATTTAAAAAAAATTGAAGGTCCTGAAGAGGACCATTAGCGATATATTCGGTGTGTGCGGTTATCCGAAAGTCGGGTTGGGTATCCGAAATTTCAGTCTTTTCTGTCAAATTTTTCTCAGTGTTTTCCACAAAAAATATATGTACTCTTATGGTACCAAAAAGTTTTTCCATAATAGCCCATATATTTGGTAACAAAAATTAGAAGTGAATTTAATGAGTTATAATTTTCAGAATCTTATTTTTTTGGTATTTGACAACTTTTTTCACCCAGGAATCTGAAATCCAATAGATTTTTTAAAATAACTGTCAGGCTACTGCATAGTTTTGGAAAAAAAAAATTAAAAAAATAAATCTCTAATTCGAAAATTTTAGTTTGCAAAAAGGTTTTAACGTAAGTAATACATACCTTAAAAAAACATCCATTTATACCATTACCGGAAATCCTGTTTGCGGAAAATGGAAAAACTTTTGTTCCCGGTAGTGGCAATTTTATTTCAATGTACATTTTAAGTTATATAAATTGAATAATTGAAGGTATGTTTCTCATTAATTTTTAGGGTCAATATTATAATTGGTTGCTCTATAATAGGATCTTGTTATTTTGGTTCAGTTTATAATTTTTAGTTTTAGATTCTATTTAAAATTAGTTTTTATGTTTAAAAAAATGATTTTTCTCAAAATAGCAAACCAGAATAATGAATTTATTTTCACTCAAAATAATTTTTTCTTTCAATGCTTCTTACCCAATAGAGTATTTACAAATCTTGCAAAAATTGAGCAAAAGTAAATCAAAAGAATCAGACGATACTTGAGCATGAAAATAATAGTACCAATGTTATTTTCTCTTCGTTATAAATACAAAAATCAAACTTTTCTTTTTGCCTATTAACGAAGACATGTTTATTTTTTTTTTTTCAAAAGTTAAAATATAATAAAAAGTACAAAAAATATTTACAAAGTATTGTGTCTGGAGAGATGAGATATACATTTTCTTTGAGATCTTTTATTAGTGTACATCTATTTAAAAGGAAACATACAAACATATCTACGCGCATTAGTTCGTAAAAATTCGCGGGGGGTGTTTTATATACCCTATGTTATTAAGAGAAGAACCTTGTTGTTTGGTAAAAGATATACATAAATATACGAAATGTAGTATGAAAATAAAAACTTGGTATGAGTAAGTTAAAGAGAGGAATAAAATAAAATAGAATGTATAGAATTGTCATTAGATCTAAGGAAATACTTAAATATATTGAAAAAGAAAAGTATACCATTGATGCAAAGTTTTTAGCATATTTGACGGTAACAGGAAAAAAATATAAGTAAAATCTTAAGTCATAAAATTTTGACTAAGTATTTGCTCATAGAGGTACTTTCAATTGTAAAAACATTTTTATAAGGGCTCGTAATTTTAACTGTATTGAATGCTATTTCAATAAATCAATCGCAAAAAAAAATAGAGATACTTTAGAATCTTGATAGATACAAAGCTTATCTGTATTTTTTTTATGTTTTACATAGTAAAATATTTATTTATCTTATATGCAATATAATTTTCATTACTTTTTCTATATTATGTAATTTTATTTTTTATTGTGACGAATAATTTGCAATAAATTTTTTTTTTTTCCTTATCACTTTAGAAAGGAATAACGTTTTTTGAGAAGGAATGATTATTTTAAATTTTATTGTATTAGATTTTTTTTAAGTATGTATAATTTATTTTATATGGATAATATTTTAGATTAAAATGTATAAGCTTTAGCTTTATTGTATTCGTTTTTATTTGATAAATAAAATTTTTCAGAATTTCATTTATTTTTTTATTATAAAAATAAATATTCCATTTTCAGATATTTTTATGAGAAATTTTATGCGATTCTTGTAAAAAAGAAACATAATAATTTAAATTGAGATATAGACTCGTCAAGGCATGAAAATTTTTTAATTTTTAGAATTGATATGCTATCAACATTAAACATGAAATATTTATGTATGAAATAATTGGAAGAGGGTATTTCAAGCTTGTAATTGTGTCAAAAAGTGGGCTAGCTTGTACAAGAATTGACCAAAATGGTGTCAGATTCGTGAATTTTCTTAAAAGTGTCATTCTTCTTAGAGTCTTCACCAATCTTATTTTCCAAAAATTCAAGTAGCATTTGTGGTTGGTAATCAAAGAACAGCCCTAAAAGAGAGTTGGTAAATCTAAATCAAAAATTTTCCAAAAAAAGATAGGCGTTTGAGATTTCTCAAAAGGGGATAATAAAAAAATTAACATTAAGGGTGTAGCACTAGAATTGCCCCAAAAGTATAATTAGAATAATTTAATAAATAGGGCCTTTGGTACTAATATTTATTGAGAGTTGAGTTGAATAATAATTTCAAGCAATATCAAAATTTTGCTTAGAGTTTAAAATTTTAAATCCTTAAAAATATGTAGAAAATTTAAGCAAAATGCTTGAAACTACTGCAAAAATTAATATTTACCTAATTTATATTTTTTTGAAACAAATTTTTTTTTTACAGTAAATATTTTTTTTATTAATTAAACATACTAAAACAGCAAGTAAAGAAATCTTTTTTGTTGATTTATTTAAATTATTCCTACCCTTCTTTTTTTTGACTATACAATAAAAAAGATGAAGAAAAACTTTTTCACTCATAAAAAAGGGCTTAATTATTTCCTAGAAAACTTAACAACACAAGTACAAGGGTTATTTTGATATACAAAAAAAAAGGATTCTATTCAACACATTATGTAACGAAACAGTCATTAAAATTTCAGTCACCTCAACAATTCAAGAAATTTCAAGCCTGAGGGTGTAGAAAAGTTTTACATGCGTATATTAAAATACAAAAAAGTGAGTAAAGTTATTGACCTACTAAAAAACAAACCCGTATATTTCCTTTTTTTTGCGTAACTTATTTTTTATTCACATGAATAATATACAAGAACGTCATCATCATCCCTTTTCTTTATTACATTTACACTTTTAACGTGTGGTTGTTTTCATTGCGTGCATAGGCGCGTACATCAAGTATCAAAACTCTCTTATATTTACCCTAAAGAAAAAAATGATATAACAGAAAAAAGAAAAAAAAGGGGTAAAATATTATACTCGATTCTTCCGTTTTTTTTGCTTTCTTTCTTTTTTTAGTCCTTTCAGCCCTTTTTTTAGTCATCATCGTGACAACCGCGGCATGTGGGCCACTAGGCTATGCACCCATCACTATTCTTTTTTCATGCATGCATATAACCTATAACAATTTTTCACCCTTAAAGTTAAAAAGGATATGCAACACTTGTTGACTTCTTGTCCCTTGTTGCATGTGAAAAAAAAGTAGAATCCTATTAAATATTGTAAAGAATATAAAAAAAAAAAGAAATTTGACCAATCATCTAAGGTTACAGGTAACAAAAAAATTTTTTTTTTAACATTTAAGTTATGGACGATAAATAAATTATTGATCGATGAGTTTGATTCTTTTTTTTTGGAATAAGAAAAGAACTCATAAAAGTGTTAACTGAAAATTACATAGCAAAAAATCTTTTTTTTTTTATATAATAACAGTTAGTTTTTATGTGGTTTCAAAGTGACAAATTTAAAGGCTTGTAAAATGATTGAATGTCAATTTTGATGACTTTCACGTTTTCTCAAAAGATTATAAATTTTTTTTTTTTCAGATAGGGTTACATAATAATAGAATATTTATTTTTTAAATCTAAAATAATAAAAAAAAAAATTAGTTAACGCGTCAACGTGGGAAAGGTAACGAAGGCGTTATTTTGATAATACACAATAATAGATCAGACAAAAAAGAAAAATACATACATTTTTACCCCTCTAGTATGATCTACAAAAATTACAAACCATAATTTTTTTAACTAAAATTTCTTTTGTTACAAAGAATGAGAAAAAAAAGGGAAAAAAATATTTTTTTTTGAATTTTATGTTATTTAATGTTATTTATGATTTCAGTAAAAGGTTATAAATAATCATTATTTTTAACATGAATTGCAAATAATTTAGAAAATTTATTTTCTAAAAAAATTATTCTATTTTTATTTTATTATTTTTATTAAATTTCTCAACGGTTTTTTTTCTTCTTAACGTTCTTTTTTTTTTATTTATTGTTATGTTTAAAAAATTTTTCAATTTTTATTAGGACTGTAATAATAAACTTCAGAGATTTAGCAATAACAAAAATTTATTTTAAATTAAAAATAATCGTAGTTTTGCTTTATTAAATATTTTTCCAGTTTATAACATTGCAATGGGTTAATTGCTATAAATGTAATGCCTTCAAATTCCATTTATTAACATCCAGAAGGCCTAACTTTTTAAATAGCACTGTTAACTTATTCTCTAAGAGAACATAGCTTTTGGGTCTCGTTTTGGGTATCGTTCGAAATTTTAATGATATTGCATAAAACAATCAAAATTAATCAATCCAAGAAAAACATCTAAAAAAATCACTTTTAGTGTAGATGTGCGTATAGAGCCCTATTTTGTAATCACTTTTTTTTGTTAATAGGTACATAAAATATTTCAACGATTTTTATCCATTACTTACGTTTTTTGGGTTCCTGAATATGAATATGGTATCTAGAAAATTCAGTTTTCCACAGTAGAAAACAGAGCTGAGAAAAAACGGCGATTTTGACATGTATTTTCCGTTTCAGATTCCCTCGGCTAAAATCGAAAATGGTTTAATTTGATCATTTTATTTAATACAAAAATTATTCATTGACGGAAAATTTTTGGATTGATCCGGTTTCAAAACATTAGTACAACGGGTGTTTGAAGGATTGATCCGTTTCAAAATTTTTTTGAAAACGGGAAATTTTTTTGAAAACGGAAAAATTTTTTTTTAATGATCTGTTTGAAAAAATTCAAAACTGAATACCCGTTTTCGCAAATCATAAAATTTTACTCTACACTGTAAAAAGTAAAGATTAGAAAAATTTAAAAATTAGAAAAATTTGTAAATATTCGAAAAAAATCGAATATTTACTAAATTTAGTATATTAACAAAAAATTCAAGTATTCTCGATTTTTTTTGTGAATTCGCAAAAAAAATTGATAAATTACGATTTTTTTCGAAAATTTACAAAAAATAGTTGTAAATTTCGGGAAAATAATTGTGATTTACAACTTTTTTCGTAAAATTACAAAAAAAAATCGAGAATTCTCGAATTTTTCGATAATGTACTAAATTTAGTTTTACGATTTTTTTTCCGAATATTTACAAATTTTTTCGAAAACGAATTAATTTTTCGAAAGAATTCTATTTTTTTTTGTAAATTTAAGAAAGTTACTTTTTACAGTGTAATTTTCTTTTTCTTCTATTATCTAACGTAATAATATAACCTCTGTAGACATGAAAATTAAAATTAAAAAACTTAGCACATGGTATATTGTGTACTTTAATAAAACTTTGGAACGAATCAGTCTTTCAAATATCCGTTGCACTGATTTTTTGAAAATGGTTCAGTTAAAAAATTTGCCTTTTTCGACTAATTTTTGGAAGATTTCAGTGTTAAATTTTTCCGTGCCATGGAGATTTTGCAATGATTTTTTGATCAGTTTTATTGAAAAAGACCACAAGGGCATGCCAGTTTGTCCAGCTTTGATAGAAAATATTTAATAAAACAAAAAAAAACTATCTAACATTGCTTATTGTGGGCAATCAGAGCAATTTAGGTAAAATAAAGTATCATATTCGTGTTCAAGGACAAGAAAAACGTATGTACCTGATAAAAATCGTGAGGAACTCGAAATTCGTGATCTCAAAATTCCTACTGTGGCAAACTGGACCATTTTTGGTAAAAATAGATTTCGTGAAAAGAAAAAATCAGTAAAATTTTATGAAACTATTATAAAAAAAAAGTGATCACAAAATAGTTCTCTTCGTCTCTACAACTACACTACATAACAAGAATAGTAAACTTATAACATGCTACAACTTATATTAACCAAAAAGCTCTGAAATTAATAGAGATTGTTAATGTATTTACCTTTTTTCGAGTAGAAAATTATTTATTTTAAAATTAAAATTAACAATTTCTATATATCACACTCGAGTAAAGTCTAAAAATAATAACTTTATAAACTAACGGTAGCATAAACACTAATTTAACATTTGACTTATCACAGGATTTATATTTATATTTTAAACAATTGTAGAATCAATCAATCAGAGATTTGTGTATTCAAAATGATGGATAATTACGTAAATTATCAATAAATTCTGAAAATAATAATTATATAATAAATAAATATTACTATAAATACTAGTTTAATATTTGACTTACCACAAGATTAATACATAAATTTTAAATTATTAAATTATATTTAGCTATAGACTGTAATATACTTTGGCTTGCTTATATATAATTTAAAAGCCTTTTTGCTTTCGAGAAAAAAAAATATCTGTATTAATCAATACTTATGATTTCTTTTCTTGCAACATTTTCTCAAATAATTCAAAATATTTTGTGTCAACTAAAATTGCAATAAAAATTAAATGCATATTTAATTTACATTAATTAAAATATTCAATATAAAATTTTATAAATTATTTTTTAAAAATTTAAATCGTAAGCATCATAAATTTCTTAATCAAAAAATCCAATCATTAAAGTAAATAATTCCATAAATTTCATAACAAAAAAACAAAAATTATAAATCTTTTTTTATTTCTAATATATTCAAACACTTGAAAAGTCACATAACACATATATTTTTTTACAAAATACATAAACATAAATAAAACACAATTTATTATTATCCTTTTTCTCAACAAAAAATCTTATACAAAATATCACGACACTTTTTTTTCAATTGGACTAATTTAAATAAATCCTTTCTTACACACATTAGGGAAAACTCCTAAATCTATCGAATTCTATAAATTTTACATATTATTCACACTACTACTTTATTATTCATACACATGTGTTTATAAATACTATTTGTGCCTCCTATTTTTCTTTTTGTTAAAAGTGATATATTATCTAATGTTGTAAAAGTACTTCATGAATAAAATATTTATCGAGTACTTACTTACATATCTCCAAAAATTTACAAAAAATTTGTGTGCCAAAAAATAATATACTTCAATGCATTTTAGAAAAAAAAAAAGAAACTCATAAATAAACTAGAAAAAATTTATAATATTTAAAATACAAAAATATAAACTTGACCCTAACATAATAATTTCCTATTCTTTATTTTCTCTAGAGTACAAAACCCAAGAATAAAAAAAAAGGTTTCCTTTTTATTTTTTGAATTATGTATTACATTTTTGACCTTTTCTTGTGCCTAAAAAAATAAACTTTTATTCAAAAATTTAATTACACCCAAAAGATGTAAGAACAAAGATTTTTTTTAGAGTTAGTTAATAATTTTGTAATTTACACTTTATTATTTTATGATAGCAGTACGTAATTTAAAATTCTTTTCTTAAAAAAAAACTTAAAAACTGAAGTTTACTTTATTATATACAAGGGATTCTTTACATCCTAAAAAAAATGAGAATTTTATAATACACTAAAAACCCCTTAAAAAAAAGGGCAGCAACAAAAAAAAATCTGCATTTTATTATTTTTTTCTGTTACGGTACTTAAAAAAAAAAAGTCTTTACTTTTTCTTAGCATATAATATTTTTATACTTATAAATTTATACATGCACGTATTTTTGAATATGACCAATAAATATATAAAAGTTATAAAATGTCAAAAACCGATCACTATATTACTCTATATACTCTATAAAAAAAAATATTTTTTCATAATAATAACAATAATAGCATAGGGAAAAAAGAGAGACTTTTAGTAAAGCTTATGCTTTAAGAATATAAACTTTAAGTAAAAGTTTAAGCATCTTAAGTAAGACCATTGACGATTTACTTTTTTTTTATGTCCATCAATAGATTCATCTTTTTTCTCCCTTCCTATGGACTTTTTTTATGATCTAATATATACATTATTTTTTTTAAGGTCCTTCACAATGTTAAACTTGTCACCTTTTTTTTCTTTTTTATCTTTATGTCCTCTTGAGGTTAAAATGTGGTACTTTATTATTATTCCTTTCTCTCTCTCTCTCTTTTTTACTAACTAATTTCCTTTTAACATTCGATTTTTCACGGCTATCACATACTTATATAATATTCACTCCTACTTTTTTATTATTAAATATAAAAAGATGTGTGTAATATAATTTATATGACGGCCAGTTTATTATTATACATTTTTTTTCAAAAAAGCAGTAGAAATATATTAAATATTCAATAAAAATATCATTTTCATATGGAAGAATCCAGATAGTTTCAATGGATCAAAAAGGTCTGTAAAAAGGAAAAATAGGGGCTTGGATAAAAATTCACTAAATTTCCAAGTAACAAGTACAACTAGTTGCTTACATTTGAGCAAAACTTCAGGTAATGAAGTCAATAGTAAAGAATACATTTTTCTAAAGTTATGTTTGATTTAATTACAATAAATAATACAAGTCTCCAAGTTTTTTTAGGTTAAAGAGATAAATATTTAAAATATTTGCCAATAATGTCACTAAAATTTAGCACAATTAAAGAAAAAAACGCTCTAAAATTAATAGCACTACCGTTCTTCAAACAATGTCAAAATATTCATAATGGGTGAACATTTATTTTATCTAAATAATATAACAATATAAAAAAAGTAAAAATGACCTTTTTTTTAATAATTGCCACTTAAAATTCCCCCATAGAAAAAATTAGGTATTGCAAAAAAAAAAAAATTGACTACAATAATTTTGATACAAAAATTTTCAATATTTTTCAACATTTTTCAACTTTTACAAAAAATAAAGTGACACTGAATTTCTCTAAAAACTTGAATTTCCGTAGAAAAGTATTAGAAATCACATAGAAAAGGAAAAAAATATAACGGTGTTTTTCATAGAAAAATTTTTAGACGCTAAAAATGTTTACAAATTTTCAGTTTAAATCAGGGAATTTATGTATAAAGATAATATTTATGTTAATATTTATGTAACTCTAAAAATAACCAATAAAGAATTTCTTAAAACTAGAACTACAGTGTAAAAAATGTGATGTTCTGTTTTTGCAATAAATTTTAAGATCATGGAAAATCGAGTATCAAGAATTTTTCTAAAATTAGTACGTAAATAAAAAAATTAGGTATTACATCTAAATGAAAAAATTTTAAAACCAAAGTCTAAATCAATCTTGCAAAAGTAACTGAATTAGCCCATATGCATATATATGTATTTAAACATCGTATATAATGTAATATTTATTTGACTCTTTGCTTAAACTTATCACTTTTATGCTCATACACATTAAATATTTAATATAAAAGATATCAAATACATAAATAAATGGTATTATAAGTATAAAAAAAAAGAAAAAAATTAATACTTTTTTTTTAATACATCCATTCATATAATTCGTCATCTTTACGAAGTTAAAGCTTTTGAAGATATAACTCAAGAAGGTTATTATATATACCATTGGTTACTTTGATTTTCACTTTTTTATACTTATAAAATAAAATTTTTGCATTAGTCCATTAAAAGATTATATATATATATAAATTTTTCAACTTTTATGTATAATATAAATAGATAATTCATCATGATATAATGTATTTCATTGGTATGATATAAAAATGCAATTTTTTAATAGTTACTAAAAATCTAAGTCTTTTTTACTCGAGCAGATTATATTATTATACACTATAATGTATATAAAGGATTTTTTTGAATAGGTTTTAATGGAAAGAAATTTATATATAAGAGCGAGTTGACTAAATTCTTTGAAGATTTTCTTTTAATAAATTTTCTACAAAGAGATACATAAAAGCTGTGTTATATAGCAATCTTTTTTAATGACTTAAAATTTTTTATTCGGTAAATTGAATTTTTTTCAATTATAAAGTCATTATTCACTTTCTGAAACTATTCAATAGAAATTTAACAAAGTAGGATTCATTATTTAATTCAAAAAATGCGGTAAGAAAGTTTAGGTTATACGCAAAAAAATTATAAATCGTGATAGCAATTTTTTGATATAATAGCCAAAATATAAATGCCTGATATATTTTAACAAACTGTAAAAATATTTGGTTCTTCTGTGGGCAATAAAACGATTGAAACCATACCTAGTAGGTTACAAATTTACTGCGATCACTGACCACTACAGCCTAAAGTGGCTAAGCAATTTGAAGGAGCCAACTGGCAGGCTATTTACAACAGTGGAATTTCAACATAGTATATAGAAAAGGCAGTTTAAACCATGTGCCGGACGCATTATCCAGAACATCTTACAAAGATCCCCAACGAGGAGAAGCCTTAGTTCCACGCAAGGGAAACGACTTCCCACTCCTTCCATTCAAGTACAAAACCACTGGTACACGACACAATGATTTAGAACCAGTAATAAAAATCTGTAATTTGGCTGAATTTTAAATCAATTTATATTGTAAGTCTAAATGTAAAAGAATTAAGTTTAAAAACATATTTTATCATAGCTTTTACTTTTATTTATAGTATTCAAAGCTCATTTCAATTGCGAGAATAAAGTTCGATAAGTATATACAAAAGTATATACTTTTCATTTTGTACGAAGAAGTAGTTTAACAAAAGTCTAATTTGACGAATCAATTTTTTCGGTAAAAAAAGTTAATATTTATAAATATTTTTTTAATATGAAATAAATAATACATATATAGCACTAAATACATAAATAGTATTTCGCATACATTAAAAAAGATTGTTTGAACAATTCGTTGCAGAGAGACGCATTTGTCATATTATTTCGAAAGCTGCTGTATGAAGCACAAATATTTAATCGCATAAGATTTTTACGTTTATTACTTGATATTTTATTGGTTCACAGTAGTCTCATTCTTACGAGTATAAATATATTTATCTTTTTTTTCTTTCGTTTTATTAAACAAATATATAGATATCGTGTAGACACACTCGCGGCTTTTTTTACGATCTTTACCAAATGTCGTTGTCTCTCACAATATAAATCGATATCTTATATATAACAAGTTTTACGATGATTTTGGACAATTTTTTTATTGATTATAGTACAGTCAGCATTTTTTCTTTTTTTTAATAATAAATAAATATTAAAAAGCTTTGTCTACAACAGATAAGATTAAATCGAAAATTATTCGCTAAAAATAATGTCAAAATGTCACAAAAAAATTCTATAAAAAAAAAGAAAAATATTTATTCTAATTAAAATACTTAATATAAATTAAAATTTAGGTCAAAATTATAAGAGAATTCTTGAATTTAAAATTTATATATGTAAAAGTACTCTTGTAATCAAGAGAAGTGCAGATTCTTGAATTAGCACAATTGAATAAAAAGGGTTGTACGAAATCTAAAGTTACAAGATTTCTATATATATAAGGGTTTAACCCCTTACCATATACATATTTTGCATTCTTCACAATTTTACGCCTTTGATTAAGATAAAAGTAGGTTAAGTATCCATAATAAATTTGTGTATTGTTATTGTTATTTTAGAAATGTGGGTCAATTTTAAGGAACTTTTTTTATTTCAGACTTTATTTTGGAAAAAATCATTTAGATAGATAATTTTAGCATTATTGCTCTGGGTTCAAAAGACATTCATAAAAAAATGCCATGGGTCTGATTAAAAATTTTCGTACTCCTCTTAATAGGGGTATACGGTTACCCAAAATTTTTTTCAGGTCAAATATTGTGTAAATTTCGAAATTTCTCGTAAAATTTCTGCAGTTACAGTTTTGAATCAGAAGCTTTCTTAGTCTCGGCTAACCACACACCCTTACTTTATAATTTGTATTCAATCCTAATAAATTAATCAATGAAAGACCCATATTAAAATAAAATATAAAATAACCTAATAAAAAAAAGTTATCAAAGCTGAAAAATTGAATTAATTATTATAGGTTCATATAAATGGAAAATTTGACATTTGACACAGGTGTCTATAAATATAATGTATGCATCGTTGAATATAAATTCTTTTATTATTCATAAAATGTTGATTTTGGTAATTGCATATATAGAGACATGCAGATAAATGCATTTAAATGCATAATAAAATGACTTTTTTTTCATATAGGTACATTTATTACTTAAAAATACATACAAAATTTTCGTAAATTAAACTCTTGAAATAATAATAAGTGTATATAATTATATCTACATGAATTGTTTTTTGCAGCTGACAATCATCATCATCGTCATCATTTGATGAGCATTTTTGGTTATAATAATAATTTCATAAAAATATTATACATAGAACTGAAATACACTTGGGAAAATCGGATTAAAAAGTCATCATGATGTTTTTGTTATATACATATAGGATTTTTTAATTTTCAGAGTATAATATCATTATTATCATCATCGTTATTATTGCGTATTAATTCTACAAATTACTATTCGGTTCTATGCTTTTTAATGGGATTATTATTTCAATGAATATATATATAAATTTACATATCGAATTTTTTTGTTACTGTTGTGTCCAATAAAAAATATAGACGAATGTATCATCTTTTATTGCAATGCAAAAAATATGACCTGCTTTACTATTTATAATATTTTTATGACCAAAAGATCAATTTAAGTGTTTCTGATGAATTACTGACAGAGAATAAATGCAAAAAAAGGGGGTCATTGAGGAAAGATTATACTATAGCTTGTCCATTTACATTTTTTGTGTATTACTTCTTAGACTTAAATCAATATATTATGCTTAATACATCAATTTAAAATCAATAGAGCGTATAATCTCTAATTGAACAATAAATTTTAATATTAATAAAATTTATAAAGATTATATTGGGATAATTTTTATTATTAAAATTTTTTAAATGTATTTATTAGGTACAGTAGCTGACAGGTTACGCTTTGTGAATCTTTGTAACATCTGTGCATATTATTATGTGTATATAAAAAGATAGAATGCAGGGCAAGATTAAGTCAGCTGTAAATAGTGTAGCTTCAAAATCAATGATTATTTATTGAAATGTATACCTTAAATTTATAATCAATGTTTTTATCAGTTTGGATAGTGGGAAAAGTATTTGTCTATTCTGAATGGAGTTAATGATTAAAAAGTTTAATACATTGTTTTGTATAAGTTTAATTATTCACAACTTTTAAGGCTTTTAACAGCAAATTAAAATTTTAAGTTTAAAAGTTCGCAAAAGCTTTTTTAATATGCTCTAAAGAAACTTTTAAGTACATGTAATTGTCAATAGTATTTAATTTAATATATTTTTGCTATTATTCGAAAAATTTAATTTTTTAGTGCAATGTTTTATATTCGGGCCATCACACACTGATTCATTAAAAAAAAGCGGTAAAAAATTAGCTTCAAGCGAGGTTTTAATGAATTTTGATGCGGTTAGCGGCATTCAGTTCCTAAAAATGTGTGTTTACCGAAAAGTATGACAAAAATTTCTGATTATTTGGATTTTCACCCCTTAAGTACGATTTCCTGGCCATGCACGATCAGGTTCCAAAAGATAATTTACGTGCGATTTGGGCCATACTTTATTTTTCTGGCCATGGGTCGTAATATACTATTGCAGCCCAATTTCCTAATGATATTTTTGTCAGTAAAATATTTTCAAATATAGTATATTACGAGCCCGTGTCCAGAAAATTGAAGAATGTCCCAAATCGCACGTAAAAACTGCCCATGTTTTTTGAACACATAATCGGGATCTATTATCACCAAAAAGTGGCAGTTTAATTGATATTAATAAATTATGAATTAATTTTGCAATTTTTGCTATAATTTATTAATAATAATTATCAACCCGCCACTTTTTGGTCAAAAAACATACAAACTATTTTTATCCACAGAAATCCTATCCTAAAAATGAGTTAGTCATCGATACGGTAACTATGTACATTGTCATCGCTAAAAGAGTCATTCTGATTGGCTCATGCAAATTTCATTGTTAAATTATTTATTTTATTTTTTATATTATGCTTTCATTATTTTTGAGGTTAGTTAGTATGTTGAGTAGTTGATATCAATAAAAAAATTAAAGAAATAATAAATTTTGCTATTTAAGAAAATAATTAAGGTTGCTGCGCGTGACGCGCGCCTAATACTAGTATCACTAAAAAAGTGAGTTCTAAAATATATTGCCAGGGGGTCGAACATAATGACGTAAGTTTCAGTAGTCTATTCCGTAGAATAAAGAAACATAAATAAAAGTAATAATTAAAAAAGTCTCAATTTAATTTTAATGAATAATGGATTCAATCCAAAAACAGCCACAGAAACAACTTCGTAATTTTTTTTGCAACCTCTTTAATTTAAAAAATACCCTGCCAACTAGCTGGCACTGAGGTTCCTCAAACAATGGGCTGTAATCTTATTTTACAACAAATATTTTTGATTACAACCATGCAATTATACATACATTTTTCGTTTTTAGTAGCTGGTAAAGTAGATTATTAAGATCATTTTGTTATTAAAGTGAAAATTCTAGCGTCCATGGATTGGTCGCGCCGGCGTTAATGGATTTTAAATCATTTTTGCATAATTAAAAAGAGACAAATATAAAAAAAGCTAATTTTATTTTTTTGTATAAAATTTTATTTTATTAGAATATATAATTGTCCCTTAATAATTAAAATATTGGGTAACATGATTTTTTTGTTTTGTCAAAGAAATGGTTGGTAACGATGTGAAAATTACAAATATTCGCTCAATTATTATAAAAAGATAGGAGTTTTTACCAGAATTTATAATAATTTCTTATAATTTATTTTCTCAGTGTACTTCTTGCATTTCAAGATTTTAACATTATTTATATTATTTCTATTAATCACAAAATAATAAATTATTTAATTCTATAAATTGTTTGATTCTTTAAAAAATGCCAATATAACTTTTAAATATTAATTTTAAAATGCAAACATAACCATTTAATATTTTTAGGCTGTTTATTATTGTTTATAATTTCATTAAGCTGCATACATAATTAAAGATTTATTCTTTAAATTTAATTTAGCATAAATAATAACTAGAGAAAATAATTTAAAAATAAATATAAAATTTACTTTTTGCGATGCATTTATATAGAAATCGAATGCCTTTTCTCTTTCGAGTAAATCTTTATTACAATACTGTTATGTTGTACTAATAAATTTTTCATTATAATTATTCAGTGAGAATAAGTCCAATATATCATCTTTCTCACTCTTTCAATAAACTAATATAATATTGAATTATAATTATTATTGCGTAATAGAAAAAATAAATATTATATCATTGATACAAGGTGTATTTGGCAGAAATAATTATAATATAAATAAAATTATATTAAACTCAATGAATGAAAAATTTTTTTGCTTGGTATAGTTTGAGCAGAAACAAAATATTCATTTATAATTCCTAGTCTTTTGAATTTTAAATAGTCCAAAAAATAATAGTGAATTCAGTCTGTCTCCTTATTTTTTAAAATAAAAGTAATAAGTAAATAATAATAAGATCCAAAAAAAAATTACATCGACATACGTGAATAATAAAGATAAGAGTTTTTAATACATTATTTCGTCTAACATGAAAGAGCATCCGCAATCACATACATAAATAAATGTAAATAAAAAAGAAAAGCAAAAAAAACTTTCACGGAAATTTGTTTCTTCCTATTTCAACGCTTACTACTACAAAATATATAAACTTACAATTTACAATTCCAGACGATATCAAAAAGTTTTTTTTTTTTCTCAAGCCAAGAAAAAAAAAACTCAATTGCAAAAGACACGCTCGACAAATATATAGGTCGAAATAAAACTAAAAAGCTCTAGGAAAATCTCTATTAGACTTTTTTCTTTTTGGATAAACATTTTTGTTGTATAAATAAAAATGTGGAAGAAAAAGTTAAAACAGAAAAAAAAAAGTTGATGCTACATTATTTGGTTGGATTGAGTCAGATATAGCTTTAAAAAAGGAAGAAGAAAAAAAAGCATATAGGAAGTTCTTTTCGCGTGATTATGGTACCGTCGGGAATATCAAGTAAAAAAAAAAAACTTATATCCTTTTTTTTGTAACAATTTTCCTAACACACAGAAAATGAAAATTTTTCCTTTAATTCCTTTTTTTCTTTCTTATATACAATGCTGAAAATTTATTTATATATAAAGCAATCGAGTTTTATCTTTATTTATAAGAAGAAAAGCGTCTCCATGAAATTTTTTTTTCGGTAAATATTGGCTCTGTCTCGCGAAAAAAAAAACGAATTTGAAGTATTTATTTCCTGTAAGTATATATAAGATAAAATTCGTTTTCTTCTACACAAAAGAAACAAAAGAACATTTTATATTTACAATCTTTTTATTTATGTGTGTGTGTGTAAGTACATAAAAAACAATTCAAGTAAATAATAATAAGTATTAGTGTAATTTATAAGTGATCAAAAAGAAAAAAAGTAATGATTAAGGTTTTCAAACTTATTTATTTTGATAGTGTGGTGATACAAAATGAAAAAAGAAAATTCAAAAAGGGATTTTATAAGAAATCAAAAAAAAAAAAAAAAGTTCAGAAATCATTGAACCAAGGTGTGAAAGCGGTATAAAAAGAAATCACTTTTTTATTATTAGTAAGCCGCAAAAAAGAATAACTTGATATTACATAAAAAAAATATTAATCAAAAAATAATAATAATAATAAGTCATGTCCTAACTCATTAAGATCTCGTATTTCAATATTTTTCAAAAGTGGTATTAAAGGAGAAACAAGCTACTGTATTTTATAAAAAAATAATAATAATGATAAAAAGGACACTAGTAGTAAGCTTGAAGAAAAGAATAAAAAAAATTTTTCTATATTTGACTGTTGCGCGTCAAGGATATTTTGTATAAGGTGGTTGAAATGTCACATTTGAAAGAATCAAATAAATATAAAAGAAAAAAATGGGATATACACATTTTTTTCGGGGGTTGTTGAATGTAAATATATAATCACATGGTTCAGAATTTTTTTCTAAATACCCCTCTATAATAATAATGCTAGGTTATTTTCTTCGCGACTGCTATTCTTTTGGTTTATAACATAGATTCCTTTTTTTTTTTGGTAGGTATTATATTATTGTCCTTATTTTATTTTTTAAAAAGTCTCATCTCTCTCAAGGGAGATTATATTGTTGTTATATAGAAAAAAAGCCAAACATAGAAAAAGATATCGGATCAATTTTTTAAGCCATCAAGGGTGGCTGAGACTTTTACACTCCTTGAGACACGCTCTTTTTTTTTTTTTTTTATTCTTTTCTTTACTTTTTTTTTGTTATCGTCTTCAGTCCAAGAAAGGATCGTATAAAAATTTTGGGAGGGTGAAATGAAGCCGCGAAGAAAATTAAAACGAAGAAATGTTATCACTTAAAAGGACAAGTCAAGGATGAGTGTTTTTTTCGATTTGTATGTTCACTATATCCTTCTTCCGTAAGTAGAAAAATATTATTATGAGAGAAAAAGTTATTTTTGATATATTGTTTTCTTTCGTTTTACATTACACAAAAAAATTTTTTTTTTCGCTACTCTATTCAATCTTTAAAAAAGTTTCCATAAGATTACTTTGACTTTAAATACTCTCTTCTTGATGGAGTGTATTACATAGTCCCTTTTTTGGTAAGTAAGTGCCGAATTTTTCTTTTCATACGCGTTTTTAACAATTATCTTGAATTTTTTTTTGGATGGCGTGTATTTAAAAGATTCGAGGTGATTATTTTTTATTCTCATTAATTTTTTTTTAAGATTTCAAATATATTAAAAAAATATGAATTGCTAGATTTTTGTATTGCTTTTTACGAACTTTTTTAACGAGGTATTTTAATTTTACGAAATTTAAGTTGAAGATTATTCACTATTTTGGTGCTTTTTCAAAATATAAATAATCCTATCAAATTCAAGACTCTTAAATAGAAAAATTATAGAATTACTTGCAAGGTATGTTTTTCGAGTATAGCCAACTTCTGACTATTTTAATTAATGAATTTTAAAAAACAAAATTTTTATTTATTTAAGTTAAAAAATTTCTATAATTTACATTTTCAGAAATTCAATGATTTTAATAATTGTATAAATTATCATAAAAACAAGTGTACAATAGTACATAAAAATATGAAAACAAAAAAAGAAATTTTTGCATTTTAACAACGTGGGTGAGTAGATATTTTGACCTAAATAAATAATCAGTCATATAAATAGACAATAAAAAAAATATGCATAAAAAAAAGATCGTATGGCGCTTGTGTTCTACTTAATTAGAAATGCTCTAAATCAAGCACTTGTATAAGAAATGTGTTAAACAACTTTTTGCTGGTTTTTAGCTTTTCTTTTTTTTTTCTATTACACTCGATGGAAGAAAAAGTAGATGAATATAAAGAGATTTATTGTAAGAGTAACTTAATATAAATTTGATTTTTTGTTTCTATGAGTATAATTGTAAGATTTTGTTATGTAACATAAATCTTATAATTATTCTTACACTGAAAATCTTTTTAGTTTTCTGACCAATTGTATTAAGTCGTTACTTTACTGATTATTTGTTGATTTTGAAACCAAATTTCGGGGAGCAGTGGCCCAAAATAAATGTCTATTTGCCTTAAATAAACATTTGCTTTTGTTTTTACTTTTTTTATAACCTAAAATTCAAAAAAAAATTTTAAATAAATGTAAACAGTTAATCGTGAACCTAATTTCGTGTTATAGAGTTCTCAAATTTGGGGCTATACGCCCCGAAAAATTTGTAGTGAAGCAAGCTAAGGATTTGGAGCTTTGACGCACTATCCAAGTGATCAGAAAGCCAAAAAGATTTTCAGTGTACTTATGCTCATTTGTTTTATTTTCTTTTTTTAATCGTCATTTTTATAATTTTTTAGAAATACATATTCTTAGCGAAAAAGCTTAAAGTTTAAGAAGACAAGTCTAGGTGAAAAAATTTTTCTCGATTTTCCATACCTGCTATGAAAAACTGTAGAAAAACCAAAACAATTGTCTCGAATGCATTTTCGATCCTGTGTAGATGAGCCATTTCTCATGTATTATACGAGCACCACACGAGTACAATAAAGGAGAAAAACCTCCATATTTACAAAGATCTGTGTAGTTGGGCCATTTTTTCCTGTATTATTTTTAAAAATACATGTAAATTTTTATCAACACAGAAGACCATGTAGATGGGCCATGTGATTTCGTTAATTACAAGTGGTAAAAAAAAATTGTTTGCACCATCTGATAGATATTTTCTGATTAAGTCCATATAAAAAACTCATTTTTCATGAAAATGTAGATCTGGAGGGCTTTGATCTGTATAACAGAATATTAGATGACATGATAGGATTTTCCTCTGAAAAATTGATTTTAATTAAGTTTTTTAGATTTTCCCTATCAACAAATGGAAACTCTTACTCGAATTTCGTATTACTCGGAAAATTTTCCAAAATAAATATTTTTTTTTGTAAATTCAATTACACTTTTCAAATATAATAAAAAACTGTACTGAAAAGGCAAATATTTCCCAAAAACGGTTTATCAAAAATTTTCATAGGAAAGCAAAAATTTTAAGGACAAGAATAATTTTTCGAAAATTTGCATTCAAACTTTTCATTATTGTTCTCATTTTTTCCGGGTTTCCTTGAAGATTTTTGAATAACAATAGGAAAAATTAGGTTAGCGGAAAATTTTACATACCTCATAATGTTGAAAATTATTTTTTATCTTCATTTATAAAGTGTAGAAAATTAAAATAGACAATTTAGCTCAGATTTTACTTAAAATTTTAAATTCGAAATTCGAAACTTTAGAAAACGGAGTATTAACCCCTAATGCTTTGTTCTTGACAAGAACTTCTAGTAAATCTTAAATATTATTATTGGCGATGGCTTCATATTTTTACATACAAACCCATAAAAATTAATTTTTTTTTTTAATTAATAGACTTTTTTCTTACCATTAGGTCACTTGTTCACATTATTTTCAGATTTTACTTTTATATTTCTCTTAATAATACATTCTTAACTGGCTCGTAGAAATGCTTATTTTGCCAAATGCGGAGATTTCAAGATGCAATGCACGTAGCATCGAGGTCCTGTAATCGCATTTGATAAATACAAATATTTCTATAGATAAAGTTATGAATCTTTTACAAAGAGTAATATTGATGGCCTCTAAAAATTGAAATATAGTCATAACCAATAATGACGGTTTTAAAAATATCAAAAATAATAGATTATTTAATGAAAAATATGATAATAAAGAAAAAATGATTATTAAAAATATATGTGTCTATTATAATAAAGTAAATTGTCTACCCCAAATGTATTATAGAACACTAGAAATGCCCCGCGGGAATTCGTCAAAAAGTTAGCTATGGGGATTCATATAGGACAAACTTTAGAAAAATACAATAACGACAACAACAACAACAACACGTGGTTTAGTTTTTTCAACCCTAACTCCTTGCAATATTAAAAGAATAGAAAAAATAAAATCGTTTAATTTAATTTAATAAACCTGTCAAACTTGAAAGAATCTTTAATAAATAAGCATTTTGACACGTTTTAATATTGAAATTAAGTTAACAAAAAAATTTGTTTCTAAGCAAATATTATATATATCATTATAGTATAATAACGATGAGTCTTTAGAATAATAAGCCATAGTTAGTAAGGTTTGGTCACGATCTTAAAGCTTTTAATACTAGATAATTATTCAAGGGGAAATTTCTAGTAACCCTTAGGAAAAATGACTATTAAAAAAAATATATATTTAAGTTTATATTTATCTTTTTATTACTTTACTTTTCAAGAGAGAGAATATAAATTATGTAATTTATATAGAAAATTAAGTTATATATTTTTTTTTCTTACGTTAGAAAATTTACTTAACGATAATCAACGCTTGGTATTTTATTTCATTTTTTTTAAATAGCTACATAATTATTAATTCAATATTTTTATTACATGATAAATTTAACTTTTTTTTTATTTGATTAGTGAAATTTAGTTTACATTTGGTTAAATTAACTTGACTGTAGTATTTCTAAGAGAATTTTTTAACAGGCTAAAAAAAAATTGTATACATTACAAAGATCAAAAAAAAAAAGGTAAATTAAATGTAAATTAAATAAGGTTAAACTTTTTATATTATGATAATGTAAATTTATTTAAATTAAAAATAAATTCTATTATTTAATGTAATATTTTATTTTTTTATTTAATTTTTGTAATAAAATTCTTATTTGTTTAATTATTTAAATTTACTTTATGAAATTAAAAGTCAATTTTATTTTATGAAATTATTTGTGCAATTTTTTATAAAGTAAATTATTTGATTATTCTTTTTACTTGGTCAATCTACTTAATGGGGTTAAATACTTGAAATTTTATTGTACTGTAACCTAAAAAAAAAAACTTTATTTCATTTCCTAGAAGAAAATTTAGATTTTGCTAAATTAAAGTCTATACGATATAATAAGAATTGCTATAAAGTAACCTAAAATAAATAATATTCCAAAACCTTAACAGAAAGTTAGATAACCAGAAACTTTTTCTGAATATTGATGAACATTGAACAGTAGCTCATAAGATGGAGGGTGATTTTTTGAGTAACCAAACATAATTGCAAATAGACCAAACTACTTATGTATGGATGCCCATTGAGTCATATGTTAAGAGCCTTGGAGTTCCTTTTGGTGAGACAATTTTCACCTAGGCTATTTTTAGCTAACCAGCCTAGGCAAATTAGGAACACCAAGGCTCTTACATATGACTCATAAGTGGTTAGGTCCATTTGCAATTATGTTTGGTTACTCAAAAAATCACCTTACATTTTATGGGCTCCGCTACTAAAACGAATTGGTTGAATTTTCAACTAATATCTTAATTTTCAATAATTTGTTCAATTTAAAGTTTGTTACATATTAACAATGAAAAATAAAGATTCATAGGTTGGTTTGAATTTTTATTAGTTATTTTTTTAATCTACTATTAATATTTATCTTTAATATATTTTTTTTACTAGCGGGCAATAATGATTATATTCCAATTTTGGAAGGTCGTCAATATTTCTTTTTGTAAATAAAAAAACATTCATAAACCTCATCTAGAAATATTTATTATTATCAAATGCAATTACAGAGACTCGGCGTGTTACGCGCCTTGTACCTTTAAACCTTTGCATTTGGTAAAATAAACATTTTCTACGAACCAGTTAAGAATGCACTATTATTTTACCTAATTTTAATTTTTTTTTGTATTTTAAATTTGGTTGAATATTCAAGCAATTAGGTTGGTTGAAAATTAAACCAAAGCAGTATTACCATGTTATTTTCAAGAAATGATTTAGAATGCTGTTACGGGCCAATGTCCAGAAAAGTAAAGAATGACCGAAATTATATGTAAATTACTTTCTGAAGGCGAAGCTGAGGATGGTAAACCACAATTTGGAGCATTCTTTTTTTTATGAAAAACAGTCGTATACGATTTTTCTTCGATCGAAAACACTGGCTGTTAAAAAGAAAAATTAATGGTTGCACTTCTAAACTAAGAGTGTATACTTTTTTCTGTTAGCTAGAATGAATTCTATTTTCATGTCAGCGGTCAGAAATAGTTTATGTCCAAAATGCTATATGGCCAAAAAAGGCACCATTGAGAATAAAAATCGTATATGGACCTTTGGCTACAAAAAAAGAATGGTCCAGGTTGCAGTTTACAGACTTCACTTTGAATGATTCTTTGCAAGTGATTTGAGCTATATTATTTTCTTTCCATGGGTTGTAATATACTATTTAATTTTAATAAATTTATTAATATTTGTGGTAAAGTGAACATTCTAGTTTGACTAATGCGAATTCAAAAATCTGAAGAATAATGGATTTATCATGAAACCATTTATAAATATTATTTGACCCAGAATGCATGCCATAAACAGAATCAGTTATTAAAAATAAAAATAATGTTGGAGATATTAGTTCTATATTTGTTAGTTGAAGTTAAAATCATGAACAAGAAAATTCGAAACACACAAAAAGGTCGATGAAATCTAGAATTACCATTAACCAAGGGAGACCCATACCCTTAAAAAACGGAGGATCAAGGAATATGTAAATATTCTCTGGTTGCTAGCAAAGTGTACCTTCCTACACGTTCCTACATATATTCCATCCCTTAAAAATTTCCTTCTACTCCTACAGCTTCACTTCACCGATGGCAACGATGTTACTGAGTAATGTTCACCGGTTGTAAAGAGTCTAATATTGAAAAGTATAGTCGTTGCTACACTTACCACATGCCTATCCACCTTGAATTATCCTCCAATAAAAAGGAAAAAGCGGTATATGTCTAAAATATATATCGACTTCCGAGGAGATAAAAAGCAAAATATGCGATCGATAGTCGCATGTGTAAAGTGTTGGTGTTCTCCGATATATAACTTATTGTTCAGGAGGTCAAACACAAAAATAGATACATAATACATACATACTATTTATTAAAAATTAGATTATTTCAAAGAGCAAATTAAAAATACAATACGGAAAATTATTAATGACTTTTAAATGGTTGAATAACCAAATCTAGCTCAGGGCCTAGATTCAGCATTTATATCATCTATAACATATCACTTTTATAACCAAACTGTATCACGAAAAGTACTACCATTTCTAAAAACATTTGTTTTGCGCATGCGCAGTACCAAATATTGTGGATGATACGGCTACTTATCACTGTGATATGAATGCTGAATCAGGTCCCAGTTGCATGCAGAAGAAGCACTTACACACTTATTATTCAAAACATATAGATTAGGTTAGGTTAGGTTATAAAATATTAGATAATACAAATTTTATTTAACTTAACAATGTTTACTGTTATATATAGACATGAAAAGTCATTTCACTTTCGAGAAAAAATAAGTAACATCCTTAAACTTTAAAGTTTTTTAAGAAAGTATTAAAGCAAAAATTTTAAACAAAACTACTTAAAAACCAATCATTTCATTAATTATTATTAATGTTTATATTTACAAATTATCTTTAAAATCATAAAAAATAAATTTTTTTTAATATCATTAATTTTATATCATTAAATTCATTCATTCATTAAACAGAAGACAAATTTTTAGTATCTCTTTAAAAACAACTAGTGTGACTAATTCCCCTTCTTTCTTACATTAAAAATACTATAAACATAAACTTCAATCATAACATAATTTATTTAATCGTATATTGCATGACAATCAAATGATTGACAAATCTCATTAATCAAAAAAAATTATATTTAAATAAAATAATAATACAAAAATACTTAATATCAAACCACTTAAAAAGATCAATTTAACAACGCGTCAAAAAATCAGTGAAGCTTTTTTTTATATTTTAACCCTCCTTTAAAAAAAACTTATCAGCAACACGATCCTTATACGGTAAAAAAATTTACGTTTCCCTAGAGAATTTTTTTTCGTCTCGATGTATTGTATTATATAAGAGAACCTTAAGCATTTTTACAAAAAATAGTCATTAATTAACTCTATTTGAAACCTATATTATATTTTACTTGTACAGTTCAATTAAAATGCACAATGGATGTCAAAAAATCTCCCATAATACTTATAAGAAGTAAGCATCTTTTTTATAATCATCAGTCATGGCGTTAAAAAATAAAAAAATTTCTTTTTCTTTAAACCATTGAAGCTCGTAGTTTATTTAATGAGGAGAATTTATAGAAAAAAAAAGAAAAAATTTGATACTTCGCGGTTTGCCGAAGCGATAAGAGAAATATACGTTATTATAAAAGAGAGAATGCATAGAAATTGGTGTAAAAGAAAGAAGAGAGAATTAAATAAAAAAGAAAACTGAACAACTCGAAAGAGGTAGTAATATACACTCATATAAATAATCTAAGAGAGAAGAAGAAAAAAAGCACGAAATAATCCTCGTAATTATCAAATCCAACTTTTGCTGCTTTTTATAGCGTACATCCTTGAAAAGATTCTGACTCCTCGTTATACGACCGAGTACATTTTTAACCATCAAAAAGAGCTTTTTTTTTCTCTATATTTAACTTTATCCTTCTGGCTTTTGGTTTACGTCCGATGACAAAAAAAAAATTTTTCTTTTTTATATACACAAAATAGCAGAAAATTCTCTTATGTACGAGAAAAAGAGAGCTTACGTTTAGATAAAAAAAATCTGTTTTTTTATGTGTATTGCAAGCCAAGTGTATTTTTTTCAAAGTAGTTTATAAAATGGTTCTTTTGAGCATGATGTATTAATTTTTAAATCCATCTAATTAAGAAAAATGCAAATGTTTCGGATACGTTTCTCTAAAAAAAGTAAAAATATATTTTAATTCATAAAATGTTATTAAGTTGTGCATATCCAAATTAAGCCAAAAGCTAGTTTTTTCTTTATAAAGTAAAAAAAGCTCAAAATAATAAAATAAAAAGTTATTTATTTTTAAAAACTAATTTTATTATTGTAGTTAAATAAAAATTATATTCTAATTTACTTTAATAAAAGATTAGTAATTTAAAATTTTATTATTCTTTATAAGACGTTTAATTAATTAAAAAAAAGCAAGTGAGAGAGAGAGAGAAAGAGAAGTTTATTTATCTGAATATTGCATCAATTAAGGTAATAAAAACAGTAAAGAAAAAGTATAGTTATATATAAGAGAAAAGTTAATTGTCAAACTTTACGATCGTCTATGAAGAAGAAAAGGCGTATTATTAGCATACTAATTTTTCTCTTTTTCATTCTCTTATAGATGTATTTTTGTCATCAATGTTGATTTTAACGAAAAATATATTATATATACTCTGGCTGTATGTAGTTGAAAAATTTTATGATCCTTGATCTTTATAACTTTAGAAAGAAGTTGGATTATTATAAAATACAAAAAGTTTATTACTTAAATAAGAAAATTACTGTTTATACTGGATTGTTGTGTATCCTTGCTTAAAATATTTTAAAATATATAATGAACTTTTTATCATAAAAATAATATATTTCATGTTGTTGATAACATTTTACGACTTTTACTATTATTTTAATTAGTTTTTGTTTTTTTTTATAATTTAAAAAAATTTTATTACTCATTTTTGTTTATTAGAATTTTATTACTTTTGCAATTTTTAATATTTTTTTCGTCAGTATAGCTAATTACCAAATTACTTATATATTTAATAACTTGTTAATAACCAAATTAACCCTAAATATATATAATTTTTGAGCCGACAACAAACAACCAACCCAACCTGCTTATTGCTATACACCTAAGGCTTATATATCTGGGGGTTTCATGCTAAACACACAAGCAACACTAATATATTAATCCAAAAAACTAATATTTTTCAAGGTTTACAGTTTCATGACAAACTTACTATTATGTTGGTTTTAATTATCGCTTGTTAAAAAGTTTACTTATATTTATACTGTTACAAAAACATTTCGCTTGCGAGAAAAATAAAAAAAAAGTTTTAGATTACATCTTTTTTATAAAATACACTGTAAAAATTTTTAATTTAAAAATTACTACCCGCTATTACTAGATACCGTCAAAGACGGATAAAGCGACGCCAATCATGTCGAAATTTGTAAAACAAGAGTGTACTATTTTGTATTTTTAACAAATAAATCATGCTAATAATAATAATAAAAAAATAGCAAAGAATAATAAAAAAGCTAAGGCTTTTTTATTTCAGGCACGATCACATATTTATTGAACATTTTCTCTTTAATAACCTTGATGGGATCCACATTCTCATAAATTGAAAACTATTATTTATTATTAACATGTTATTCAAAGTATTTATAAATATTTATTCGAAAATTTTTCTTTTACCCAAATTTAATTTTAATTTCCCATATTCTTTAAAACGAATATATTAACATTTTTTTAATTACCTAAATCAAATTCTACCTGTGTGCCTTAAGAAATTAGTTTTTATCTGAGAAAAGATAATAACATATTTTATTAACAGCAATGTATGCTTATTACAATAGTAAGGTAATTAAAAGTCAATACTGCTGAAAAACAAGTATTATTATTATTATTATTATTATTAATTTACAAATTTATATAAGATTATTTATTATTTTTATCCACGTTTTTAAAAAAATAGTAAAAAAAGTTTAATGAAGACATACTTTTATATGTTGTAAAGACATGCAAACAGCCCTGTATTCATTCCAAAGGGAATTTTGGGACTAGAAACGCAAATTTACATGTTGGCTCAATCTTATAAAACCGGGGTTTTCGGTAATTTTCAATAAAACGCTGCAAAACTCAAAAATTAACCAAAACACTTCTGGTTATTCTACTTATTTTGGTGTAAGTGTCACCTTTCAAACGACGTAATCCGTGTATTTTTATCACTGATTCTCTCTCCGCTATAATCAATTAAGCTATTGGTAATTTTTGACCTGAAGACCCAATTTTTAAATTTGTTTAAATTGCTGCCAAAATTGTAATTTTTGACAAAATTGAGTTTTATAGGCCTTAAAAGTTTTCTGCAAGCTTCAAGTTTTCAAAAATTTTTTACTCGTCTCTTTTCTTTAAATAGTTTTTAAGATATCGTTTTTCAAAGATAATGATGATAATTGATTTTTTTTAAACCCTGAAATTGGGACTATGACTTTAAATTATGATCTCTGGTTAATAATTTATTGAAAAGCAGTGAGTAAACAATTTTTGTAAATTTGAAGCTTGTAGAAAATGTTTAAGACCTATAAAGCTCAATTTCGTCAAAAATTACATTTTTGACAGCAGTTTAATAAAATTTTAAAATTGGTTATTATTAGTCGAAAATTACCAGTAGGTTAATTGACTATAGAGCTGATAGAATCAGTGATAAAAAAACGCAGTTTACGGTAAGGTGACATTTACACCAAAAAAAGTAGAGTAACCAGAAGTATTTTAGTTAATTTTTGAGGTTGTAGCGTTTTATCGAAAATTACCAAAAAAACCTGTTTTATAAGTTTGAGCCAACATGTAAATTTGCGTTTCTAGCCCCAAAATACCCTTTGGAATAAATGTAGGGCTTTTTGCATGTCTTTACAACATATAAAAGTATATTTTCGGTAAAAATTAGCTTTTTAAAACGCTTTTTGGATTTTTTTAAAATTTGTATAGCTAAAAACCCAAAATTCCCATGTTATTTAAATGGGAAACTTCAAGTGCTCGGTGGCACGGGTTAAAAAAATCGAAAATCAAAATCCTTGGAGCTAAGAGTTTTTTATGACCTAAATATTCGAAAAAAATGGGGGGAGCCAAAAAATATCGAAAAAAAAAAATAAGACACACTCTAGTGTATATGCACTAAATTTTATTTTTATTTCTCTAGTTGTTACTGATATTTGCTTTTTTTTTAGGGTTTTTAAGTTCATTTTTTGGCACCAGGAATCAGTGTTTTTGTGATTAGCTGACAACATCAGAATGAAGCTTAGCTGAGTTGGAGAAGGCACAACTAGATGCTGTAAGCTTTGAACCAAGCTTCTTTTTTATTCATCGAGTTGTTCTAGAAAATTACTAATTTTAGTTTATTTTTAGGCATTATCGGAAATCAGTTTTTAGACATTTCTCTGCAAGGACTTGATGAAATTACTTGAAATTGAAATCCATGAAACTAGATCTGATTTAAAAAAATTTGGTCTAAGGGATTTTTTATTCATCAAGTTGTTCCAGAAATTTACTATTTTTAGTTCATTTTTAGGTAACGGAAATCAGTTTTTTGGATATTTCTCTGCAAGGACTCGATGAAATCACTTGAAATTGAAAACCATGAAACTAGATCTGATTTAAAAAAATTTGGTCTAAGAAATTTTTTATTAATCGAGTTGTTCCAGAAACGTACTATTTTTATTTCATTTTTAGATATTTTTAACCAGTTTTTTGGACATTTCTCTGCAAGGACTTGATGAAATTACTTGAAATTGAAAACCCTGCAACTAGATCTGATTTCAAAAAATATGGTCTAAGAGATTTTTGATTCATCGAGTAGGTTCTGAGATCTTGAGGATACACTTTCTCGAACATACATCCCTACACACACCAAGGCAATATAAGCATTTAGAGGCATCGGAATGACCTGGGGACCAAATTTCTCCACGAATTAGACAATTTAGAAACTTTTCCGTTTTTTGACCTGACAAACTTATAAGGCACGATTTCATCTATGTATTGCATACATAGGGTGATCGTACCTAAAAAGAAAAACAACAAGATTCAAAAAAGTATATCTTATTCATTTCTTAATAAATTAAAAATATTTTAAAATTGTAACAATATATCAGCGATTTAAGACAATGTTGGTTTCAATTATCGCTTGTTGAAAAGTTTACATATATTTATACTGTTACAAAAACATTTCACTTGTGAGAAAAATTAAAAAAAAAAATGTTCTGGATTATATCTTTTTTATAAAATACACGGTAAAAATTTTTATATTATAAACACTAGAGGTTATTACTAGATACCGTAAAAGACGGGTAGTAAAGTGTAAATAAGACGTAAAAATATGTTAAGTAAAGTTAGAACACTAAAGATTGATAAAAAAAAAACACCAAAAATCCACCCCTTATTTTTCAATCTTGTTATTTGTTTGCTGTCGGTTTGCTGAACAGATTTAAACCAAAATTTTGTTTGTGGAATCTTTATTATTACGTGCTTTTTCCATAATTGATCAACAAAAAAAGAATTTACTCTGAACTCTAATGCCCCCAATTCACTCAATTACTAAATTAATACTATTATACTCAAGTCATAATGAGGTTTAATAGTTTCCGATCGGTTTCCGAATTCAACAACTAGAATTAGAAAAGTTTTCTGTAGGTTTTGTATGTCGCTGAACCCTTTTTTTTGGCCCTGCGTGTTAGAAAATAGGAAAAAGAGCAGAAACTTTCCATCTTAAACCCATTTCTTTACAATTCAACCAAAAACTAAAACATTAAATAAAACTGATATAATTTAAATGCAGCACATTATATTCTCTTTGTTTGAAATTGAAAGCAACTGTTTGCAAGCAAAATGCTTGAGCTTATTTAAATTTATAACAAGATCAAAAATTCGCTCAAAATTAAAAATTTTTAGATTTATATTGGTTTTAATATTAATAAGATATTCAGGGCAAGTATTAAAATTTTTTTTTTTTTGAGTGGTATTATGTCGTTTAAGTGATCTCAAGAAAATCAGATGAGTATCCGAAAAATAAAAATACTCAAATATCAAAGTTTAGATGAACAGAATCCTTATTGGGTTTTCTTAAAATATCAAGCATTCGCCGAGGCATTCACTTTAAATTAAAGCAAAACGCCAGACCAAGTATCCAAGTATCCTAACCGTAATGGAATTAAATCAATTTTTGAGAATTAAACCAAAAAGCTGTAAAAATTGAAAACCAAATGTTTGAATTTTCAACCAAAACAGCGTTACTGTGAAGACAATAAAATAGTTAATAATTAAAATTTACAATTAAATGTCACAAGTATCTTGTGTGCAGACATACAAAGTCTATGAAATGTAAATAATGTCGAGAATAATGTAATAAGTAATAAATTAAACGTAAAATCATTGACTTAAAAAGAAAAAAAAGCACAAAATTATTATACATCAAGTCTAAAAAATAATTCTCATTGTATTCCTCATATTATTTATATATTGAAGGTAAATATAAAATATTCCACCCGCATATATGCTAACTCATATATCTTTAGTAACCCCTTAAAATGTATGTATACATAAAGGGTAGTAGTTTGTCATGTTAATTTTCTATTCTCGCGAATTAAAAAAATATATATATGAAATAAAAGGGTTAAAGTATGTAAATGTATATGAAAGTACAACAGAAGCTTTTTAACTCGAAGTCACACTATCATCTAATGCTATAGATATTTAAATCATCGTCTTCCTTTTTTTTAAAATTCATGTAATATAAATCTGGTCTCAATGAAAGGGTTAACTCAACTGATGTCCATTAATATGCTAATAGTTTTTAAGACTTTTCAAATTTTAGTTTTATACGTACAGAGAGAGAAATTGTTTTATTGTTCTTTTTTTTAAATTTATGTACAAGTAATGACCCGGAAATATATTTTTTCCGGAAGGGTTCTTCTGTGGTTCTTTTTTTTTTTTTTTTGAAACTTATGTAATCTACTTTATCATCATACGTTCAACCGGATGACTATTGTCATGCTACTTATGGCATTAAAATTTTATATGATATGAATTTTTTTTTTTTTTAAAAGGGTTTTATTTATTATTTAATTTGTTACTTTTTCATTTCTTTTATAAAGAAACATACAAAATGTATTAAATGATATATTTTTTTTTTAATTTGATATTTCTTTGTGTATATGAAACAAAATATTAAATTTTTAGATCCATTTATAAAATTTAGATAGATAGGTCAAATTAGGTTTTTAGATTCTTAGAATTATGATTTAAAGTAAAAAAAAAAAGTAAGTCAGTGCTAAAATCTGGTTTTAAAAAATTGGAATTCTCCATATATTGAATAATAAATTTATAATTTAGTTTCATGGCGTGTTAACACAGAACATGCTTACATGGAGGAGTAGCCTGAAAATCTAAAAATCAAGGAGTGGGGGGTCAAAAGTGTCGGTTTTAAGGAGTGCGTGTCAAATATGTCTGATTCAAATGGAATTTATTTCAAGTTTAGAATCTTAACATCTATAGTAAAGGTGATAATTACAAATTATAAAAATTGAAAATTGTATTATAATTTTGCTTAACATTTATGCAGTATGTCTAGCAATAATTGGCTGAATAAATATTTACCATGCCTATTTGTGTTAACACAACTCATTTATATGTTTTTTCAAAGGAGAAATATGTTTTTTTGGTGACTCTAATTAGAAAAATTGAATTTTTTAAAATTATCGACACGCGAATCATAAAATTAAAAAAAATTTCTTAAAACTTACTTGCAGGTTAAACTTATAGAATACTTTTAAGTGATCCAAACTATGCACAGTAGAAAGGTGCTTATGAAATAAAAATTATAACAAAAAAAATTCCCACATTCAGTAGCGGGAGGTCCAAAATAAAAATTTTTAGGAGGGGGGAGGAGTAAAACGGACTTAGATTTATTTCAATTTTGGGACTTAAGGTTCAATTTCGAAGAGCATAATTTTACTAGATTCTGGGGAGAGTTGAAAAAATTGAACTCTGGTAATTATCTCTAAAAATTTATTAAAATTCCTGGATTCTACTTGTGCAGAATTTTAATAGAATTTGAGTGATAAGGGTCGATTTCATGGATAATATTCTTACTAGATTCTGGGGGCACTAGAGTTAAAAAAAATGAACTCAAGTAATTATCACTAAAATTTTATTAAAACTCTGCTTGAAGGTAGATTCATGTATCCTGCTCGAGAAGAATTTTGATAATTTTTGAGTACGGATTAATTATTTCTACTCTAGTGCCCCTAGAATCTAGTCAAAACATACTCTAAGAAATTGATTTTTTAGAATAATTCAGGTTTGGAGACTTAAAAATATTTTAGGTTTAAGGTTTTAGGACCCTAGAAAAAACTTTACACGTGTTTTGGGATTGTACGCTATTTATTTGGATTAAATTCTGATTTTCATTGTTATACAATATTTAGAAATCATTTCACTTGTGAAAAAAATTTTATCCCTAATTCCTGATGAAAAGATACCGTGTCATCATTTTTACAGTAATGATCACCCTGAACATCCATGTACATTAGAGTGGACCTATTTTTGGACTTTGTGGAAAAACTTTGCTCCCCGGGTTTTTTTGTGAAGTTTTAGTCATAAAAAGTTCCCAGTTCCAAGGATTTTGCTTTAGCCTTATAAAAACACGTGCCTGTAACCACATCAATTTTCCCATTTAAATAACATGGGAATTTTGAGTTTTTAGCTATACAAATTTTCACAAATGCCAAAAAGCGTTGTAAAATACTAATTTTTACTGGAAAACATACTTTTATATGTTGTAAAGACATACAAACCGCCCTGCATTCATCCCAAAGGGAATTTTGGGGCTAGAAACGCAAATTAACATGTTTACTCAATCTTATAAAACAGGGTTTTTCGGTAGTTTTCGATAAAAAGCTACAACCTCAAAAATTAACCAAAACACTTCTGGTTGGTTCACTTTTTTTGGTATAAGTGTCACCTTTCAAACAACGTAAACCGTGTATTTTTATCACTGATTCTCTCACCGCTATAGTCAATTAACCTATTGGTAATTTTTGACCCGAAAGGCCCAATTTTTAAATTTGTTTAAATTGCTGCCAAAATTGTAATTTTTGACAGAATTGAGTTTTATAGGCCTTAAAAGTTTTCTGCAAGCTTCAAGTTTCCAAAAATTTTTTACTCGTCTCTTTTTTTTAAATAGTTTTTAAGATATCGTTTTTCAAAGACAATGATAAAAATTGACTTTTTTTGAAAACCCTGAAATTGGGACTCTGTAAATTTGCGTTTCTAGCCCCAAAATTCCCTTTGGAATGAATGCAGGGCGGTTTGTATGTCTTTACAACATATAAAAGTATGTTTTCCAGTAAAAATTAGCATTTTAAAACGCTTTTTGGCTTTTGTGAAAATTTATATAGCTAAAAACTCAAAATTCCCATGTTATTTAAATGGGAAAATTGATGTGGTTACAGGCACGTGTTTTTGCAGGGCTAAAGCAAAATCCTTGGAACTGGGAACTTTTTATGACTAAAACTTCACAAAAAAACCCGGGGAGCAAAGTTTTTCCACAAAGTCCAAAAATAGGTCCACTCTAATGTACATGGATATACACTTTTCAGTTTTTCTAATTTTTTACGAGATTTTTTAAAATCAAAGCATTAATAAAAAAAATTCATTTTGATGATTAGCAAACTCGAGCAAACTATTGGGTACATTAAAGAGATATAGAGTATTATATATTCATGTATCAGATGTGAGTTGTGAATCAAAAACATTTATTATTGGTTTAAGAAGGTCGTAACAAACAATTTTATGACTATTTAATAGTTAAAATTTTTCTCGCAAGTGAAATGATTTCTACAGGCTATATAATAATGCCGTATCAAGAACTGTAATCACTTAATTTGTACCTAATACTACTAAAAAAAAGTAAAATCAAAATAATATTACCTTAAGTATCCTTTTAAATATCTAAAGCTGGCTTTGTTAAACCTGCATTATTTACCTGTGAAATAGATTTAAGAAAAGATTAATTAATACCAATGTCTAAATATGGTTTTAAAAACATAAACCTTATTCCGATCTCAAGCATTTGTAGCTTGCATACAATAATATTCTTAAAAAATAAAATTAAAAAAAATTAAATTTACTTAAAATTGCTATTATAATTGAAGTTTAGCTAACTGCTGCGCGAGTTGGCTTTTAAAAATTATATAAGAAACCTAAAAGTTTTTTTAGTATTTATTTTGGCACAATAGTATGCCTAAAAAAAACTTCAATATGATTTTCTGCTTGCAATTAATTATTAAATTATAGTTACAAAAAAGTAAATAAAAAAAATTTAATAACAAAATAGAAATGACCTAAAAAACTTAGTTATTTAAAAAAAAGCACCTTACTTAATATTTTTACAAATTTGGTTAAAGTTAAAGGAAAAATTGAAAAATTTATATTCTTATTCATATACAACAAATTTTTTTATTTTGACGGGATTAAGTATATATGTAATTTTAAAATGTGTATAAATATACATGGTGTAATAATACAAGAGACGAGATGGAATTTTTTTTTGTCCCTAAATGTATCTACTTTTTTTATCAAACATATTTATATATATATATACCTACCTTCAACAATATATATAAAAAGTACATACTATTTTTTTTTCTTCTATGAGAAGAAAAATTCTTCAATATTTCTGCTATCATAAAAAAAAATACGCTTACAACATACACTGTATAGAATAAATTTTAGCAATAAAGACAGAGTTATTGCGTGATATTTAAGTAAAAAGATGCATTACGATTCAACTGTAACAAATTTGTCTCGAGGCAAAAAAAAAGTAAACTCAATTGACAGAGAGAATATTTACAGTATTTTTTTTTTTTATTATGAAGAATGAATATTTACTTCGTGTATGTATGAAATAAATTTTTTATTTATGTAATTTTTTTAGATACATAAAAAGCTACTGTGTAATATTTTACAAAATTCTAGTATAAAACATTCAACTTTTTCTTTATTAAATTTAAATAACTTATTTAGTTATTTTTTTAGTCTTAAAAAATAAATTAATTATTTTTTTTTTATACTCACTTCGTATTTTATTTTAATATAAAAAAGAAAGATTTAAAATATCATATATCTAAATAAAAAAAAGGGAAAAAAAAAGGTAATAAAATGATATCAGTGCTGTGGTAAAATTACTTATTAAAAATATTGAGCTTGCTGAACACGCAGCATTTCATTTTTTTACGATCTTTTTTTTTTCATCGTTGTGTGTATACAGATGAAAGTAAAGCTTTTTTATCTTAGAAGAATACAAATAAAGTAAGTAACGAAAAAAAAATGAATATAAAAAAAAAGATATGAAATACATATTTTCTTATTTTATTTTACAGCTTTAAAAAAAGCCTAATTTGTCTAAAGCTTAAAAAAAATCGTAAAATGAAATAGAATTTTTTTTAAAGAGAATTTCATAACTTAACTAGCAATCAAATTTTGAGGTTATATTGCATTATGTAAGTAGAATATTAAATTTTTTTCGAATTGAAATATTAATTTTGTTTATTTAATTATTAAATTTAGGCTAATTTTTAGGCTACTAAGTAAATGTAGTTAAAGTTGAATAAGGCAGCAAACATCATTCTGCATTGTTACTTATTTTTAGTTATAACTTTAGGTATACCACTAGATGTCGCATAACTTGTAAACGAAAATGATTTCTCTTATTATATAAGACACATTTAATCAAGTTTAAATTATGTAATTTAAATTCAAAGTGAAATCTTATTACTTTACATGATTACAATTTTAATGTGAGACTAACTAATATTTATTAATCTTAGCTTTTAAATTATTCTTAACCATTTGATTAACACAAAATTATGATTTCTCTATTCTAAAAAGTGCATATCCTAAAATATTACAAAAATTGTTTCAAGTCTTTCAATCAAAGTTTGAAAAGTTTTATTCTATGGTTAGAAACATATATTAAATTTATTATTAAGAGTTATTTATTTTGGAAAAAAGGGTAGAGATATTTTCAGTAAAAAAATTAAAAAATCATCATTCTTTTAATAAGCTAATTTTATGTACCTTGTTAAAAAAAATGATAAAGTAGAAGCAACGAAATTAATTAACTGTTTTTTGTTTTATGCTTTTGCACAACGTTTTAGAATTATCTGAAATTTCCCTAAAAAAATTAAAAAAAAAAAAAAAAATGATCTTTAGAAAAATTATATATAACAATTTCCATTAAAATTTTAATCACTTTTAAACTATAAATCAACATTTTATTAAATAAACATAAAAAAAAATCGTAAAATTTACAAATCAATATTATCAAATTAAATTTTAGATTACTGTAATCACATTGAAGCCAATATATACTTTTTTTTTATTTGTATCAATAAACATAAAAACTAAAGTAACAAAATATATCCAGACAATAATGAATCTTATGTTTCAGTCTGATAAAATAAAAAAAAAAAAAAAAAAAATTAAATCCATGTAATAAATATATTAAAAGCTCATTCAATCACTCTCACTTAAACATATTTAATGTATAATTACCTAATAATACTAATATTAAGACGAGAGAAGAGTAGTCTATACTGACGATATATAAAAATAAAATAATTAATATAATTGATAATCGTAATAAATTATTATTACATTTTTTTTATTTTAACTTTAACTACTTTATACACAACTACGAGAATACATAAGATGATTAAATGAACAATAAATAAATTGACCTCTCAATTATATCAGAAAGAAGAAGCAGAAAAAATAAAATAAGGGAAATATAATCCAAGATGTGTAACTCAATATATAAAATATTACGTAGTCATTGTCCTATCTCCTTTTCTTTCGACACACCCGGCGCCTACAATAGTTTATGCTTTAGGTCATAAAGTTGAATTAATTTCAATCGGCTTGGAAAATGCATGTATAGCATAATAGTTATAGTAATAAGTAACACAAGTTGATGACAATGACAACGATAACGATGACAACAACTGTAACTACTATTAAACAAGTTTGTAATATTATGTTAGAAGCAGTTTCGAGATACTACTGGACACTAAAGGTGATTTTATTTTAAAGATATAAAAATTATATGTACATGCTGTAATTTAAGGGTGTAAAATTTTATACGTAAAACAATAAACGACTAAACACTTAACACGTTGATACTTAAAATTTCTATGTATATTCTGGCCCCCGTCATTTTAAATGCTAAAATTTTATAATATTATGTAGATCGATTTGTTATTTTCATTTATGCATTAAACTATCTATCTAATTCGTATATGTATGCGTATAATGATTCATTAAGTTTAATTAAAACTGAGACGTATATTCAAGCTATTTTAATTAAACATGCACATTGTGAATTTTACTGATGGCTATCAACTATTTTTTTTTTCATTTTTTTTTTTACTCTCTTAAAACTTTTACTATGAGAATTTAAATAAGCTTTTTAAGAACGTTAAATTATATCTTTTTTTTTACTATTATTGTTTTTTTTTTAATTTTTAATTATACTAAATGTTTAGTTTTTAATTTGCATATTTGTTTAAAAATATATTATTTATTCCGTTTTTACTTTTTATTATTATAGAAGTTAGTAAATTAGTCAGAGGCATTAAATTATATTAGCCTGGAAGTTACATTAAAAATTTTTTAATTTTTACTTTTTTCAAATAAGAAAAGAAAATTTATTTAAAGTATTTTCAACTAGTATATGAGTAAATTTAAACCAAACGAGATTTAAACTGATTTTCGTGTCTTCAAGTCACATTCATAATAGTTTTTTTCATATTTGCTTCTAAGTATAAGCCTGCATGTCATTTTTCAGCTCCTAAGGTTCAATTAATGGCTGCCATTTTCGTTATTTGGACCTTTACTCAATTTTATTATAAAGGTTTAGATTATAAAGTTTCCGAGGTTTCTTGAGTCGCCGTTCACGAATTTCGGGGATTTTTTTTAAGAAAATTAATATTTCACTATTCAAATTGGGGTGATTTGGGGTAATTTGGGGTAATTTTTGCTATTATCGTTCTTTTAGTTTCCAGATTTGGTCCACACAGGTTTTTTGGGTCGCTGATCACGAATTTCAGGGTCCTGTCGACTAAAAATTGGAACTTCAACCTTAAATTTTCAAAAAAATGAAATATGTACATTTTAAATTATTGTGTAATGTATTTTTTTCAGAAGTGGAGGAAAATTGAAGTTTGTAGGGGGAAATTTTACATTATATCCCCCCCCCCTGAAGCCTTCCCAAACGTAAATCTTGGCTACGTGCCTGAATCGGAGATACTTTAGTCTTATGACCCATGAGATTTTTATGGTTGATGCAATTTCAGACCCCTTTCTTCTTAAAAAGAAATACTTTGAATTTGTTAAAGTTTCCTGGGCTTAAAACGATAACCTTCTTCATTAAAATACGGATTTTAAATAATTTTTCAAGTGAACCACTCAACCAGTAAATATGCATTTAACTAACAAATGTTGTAAAGGTTCAGCTGGGTTTTTTGACAATGACCAGAAATCATATCTAGAAACTTAATTCTTTATCATGATCCAACTTTCAAAAATGTCTCTTATCACTAAATTATTATAATAGATAATATAGTTCAAAGCTAAATTGTTTAAAAATTATTAAAAGTAAATAAATTGAGGTAGGTACTAAAAAATAAAATAACTTCCATTCTAGTATAAAATTATAAAATTTTATCAATTAATATTATGTTAAAAAATAAAAATATTGTTAGAAAGTACAAGTACTCAATAAAATAAACAATTTTTTTTTCAATATACTTTTTGTTTTTTTATTATTAAAACAAAGTGCACATATATATAATTAAAATAATAAGTATAATAATTTTTATTAAATAATTACATAGCTACTACATTATTATTACTTTTTTTCTTAAATAATAAAAATTCATTAAAAAAAAAAAACGAAATTTCTTAAGTAAATATATATTTTTAGTTGTAATAGGCATATACATAGTTAATAAAAAATATAGGTACAATATTAAAAAAAATAAATAAATAAAACTAGGTTATAGCAAAAAATACAATACTAAAAATAATATACATATTTTTTTTTGACCACATTTAATAAAATTATTATCATTTTTATTTTATACTTTCACCAAAATATTATACCTTATTAAATTATTATTTATAAAATAGTCATTTTCTCTCTTATTATTACTATTTTTAACAAATTATATATATCAATAAACCTACTTTTTATTTCATCTCTATTATTCTTTTACAAATTACAAGGGATTAAACTGTAAAAGAAATGCATAATAACTGTAAAAAAGAAGGTGAAAGTAATAAATATACAATGCACTCGAATTACTGATCATTCAACTGTAACCAATTTTTCATTTTTTTTTCTTCCAAACATATTTTGCAGTATAGTAATATATAAATAACTAACCTATTTATATATATTTTTAAAAACAAAGAAGATTTTAAATCTAATTAATATTCATATTCTTTCACAGAGGGGTTTTAATTTTAGACAAATGTAGGTTTCCATTTTAAAAACTTTTTGAATTTTCTATGACTCATTATACGTATTATGCACACTTTTATATATATTTATAGAAATATTTTTCATTTTTTTTATTCTTTTGCTCTATATTTGTGAAAATTTTATTTTTATACCATAATTATATTGTTTTTATGCATTAACTTACAAAATGTCTTTGTATTTTATTTTTAAACTAAAAATATGTGGTTTATGACTTTTTTGCAGTAAAATGAATAATTTTTGATGAATATGTTGGTAGGTTATTTTGCTCTTTCAATTTTTAAATAATATTCAGTCAAAATATGGCCTTGATTCAATGCTTAAACTAATTTATTATCAACAAACATTAAAATCTTATAATTAGTTAGTAAATTTACGAAAAAATTGGAAAATTTCGGATGTTTTTTTGCAAATTTGCAGAAAATTTTTTTGATTTTATAATATGTCTGAGAATTTTTGAGTCATTTTTGACTTTTTTCGTAAATTTACTCATTTTTTCGAAAATGTACAATTTTTTTTTTAAATTTAACTATTTTTCAAATTTTCATTAGTAAAGAGCTCTCGAAACGTCTCGAAATTTATTATTTTTATATATGGCATGATATTAAATTAAGAAAGGTTAGGAAAAAAAGTAATATTTTCATCCTAACTATTTTTTCTCATAAAAAATTCGTGAAAATAGTATTATGCATCATTTCATCAACGTAAATTTTTAGAATACGTTGATCATCGCACTTAACTTTTTTATGATTTATTTTTTTAGAAAATGGATAATTTAGCATGGAATCACTATCGATTTCAATTTCGAGCAGAAGAAATTTGGATCCTTATGATAAAATAAAAGTAATTGTGTCTAAAAACAATTTTTTTATTTAACAAGTCATCAATAATAATCCTGACTTTGTTTAAACATAACAACTCAAAACATAAATAAATCAGGGATCAAACAATTTTTGATTGAAAAATTTTGAAAATAATTTAATTTGATTATCATCAATTTTCTTTCACATACAGTTTTAAAATCATTTATAAAAAAAAAGCTAAAATTGAGGGGGAGTAGTACATAAAAATAAAATATCGCGAAAAAAAACGATAAATTAAAAAAAAAATTTTTTTTTTACCTATAATAATACACCGCTTATAATATAAGATGTGTAATGAAAGTCAAATATAATATTTATATTTACAGGGTGTATCTATAAAAAATAATTTGGCATATGGTACTACTATTATTATTACGCGATGCAATAAGCCACATCACCCTTATTATCACCCTTACTTACTTTTTTTTTGATAATAAAAATGATAGGGTGACTTTGCTTTTTTTTTTTAATTTTTTATAATAACCTCGTATATATAAAAAAAGTATTAGTTATTATATATAAAAAAAGTTTTGATTTGCGAGCTTTTTAAGTTATGCCACTTAAGTATTTTTTCTTATTCTTAAAAGTGTAAAACTGGTAATAAAAAAAATTTATGTTTTGAATTTATGTATGTAAAGTAATTTTTTTAAAGATTTATGTGAATGACAAATGTATATTTTACTTTTAATATTACTAATTGAATGAAATTTTCTACATTTTATCAAATAAAAAAAAGTATCTTATGATATACTGACCTCATAAAAAAAAGTAGCAGATTTGTAAAAAGTGTAATTCGATATAATATTTTATACGTAGATATTACGTAATAACAGTGAAAATTCTAACGCTAATTCTACTTGATGTAATTAAAGGATATATAAACTAGTATTGGTCATATGATACGTAAAAAAGGGGATTCAAAACAAAATTGTATAGGGAGCAAGTAAACTGAAAAATTTTAGTTAAAATAAAAATATTTATAACGAGATATTTAGGGTTTTGTGTTATTTACACACTTGGTATTTTGGATTTTTTTAAATAAAAATAATAAAAAACAAACTGGACTAACTTGTTTAATAATAATACGAAACTTGCTATACGCACGTTTTATTTAGGATTATGAAAAATTTCTTTCTTTTTTTTTTATTATTTAACTGATCAAACAACTTAAGATTATACCCTTTGACTTATTTATGATGACAGTATTTTATATTTGTACAACTTTTTTTTGTTGTATTTTATTTATAAGTGATATTAATGCTTTATATATTTTTTAGAAATATTTAATTTTTTTTTTAGATCGTAATTCATTGATTTAAGCCCTTCTTTAGTAGACATTTAATAGAAAATCTAATTAATTTTTATTGCAGCTATTATAGTATTTCATTTTTTTTTCTTCTTACATATAATTCAAATAAAGAGTGGTGAGGGTGTCATAAAATCTCTTAAAATTTATAGATATTACAAATCTTACACGTATCTTTTCATGTAATTAATAAACTTTTGGTTTTATTTTAGATTATTACTGCATTAATTGGGGCTAACTATTTTTAGGAATACTAACTTGTTGGTAGGATTGTTCTGCTTACAGATTTACAGTGTATATAGTTTTACATTATTTCGACTATATCAAAGTTCATACAATTAATAACTTACTTTACACATTCTCGGATATAAGAGCTTAGATAGTAAACTATGACTCATTTAAACAGAAATATAAGGAATAGCCCAGATTGCTTCTAGGTTGTTATTCAAGGTCAAGCTTTTATTGGGGATTCCATTTTTAATAGTCAAGGGTTATTCACAATTTTTTTTGTATTTTTTTGCTGGCGAAAATCAATTCTGTTGCTTGTATTAAGCATAAAAAATATAAATTTGAGAAAAAAATGGTTAAGATTCAAAAGAGTAATAGAATAAACTAAGCTCAGGGTAAATGGAATCTTTGAAATGAATCTCTGTACAGGAATATTAAAGAATATGGCTTACTGTCAACAACAATGTAAATAGTGAACTGTTTACATTCTTAGCCCTTTTTCAAACCTGACCCTTTCATTGGGCAGTTTGACTCCAAATATCAAAAATCGTCACATTCATGGCATCGTGCCTTAGGGTCTTGTTTCGTTAAGATTGCTGCTCTTGGGGTCGTATTCGTGCCTGTCAGTTGGTTTTTATTTGCCTTGGCTTGTATTATGAAGCTTTTAAGTGTTTCAAAGCATAAGCCTTTACAGTTATTGGTAGAGTTGGTCATGAATTCAACTGACTGTACTTCGGGAACAGACATCATTATCACGTTGTAAAATGCGTCACGTTTTTCTTTGTCAGTGAAACCTTTTGCGTTTTCTAAGTTATCATAATTACGTATGAATTCTTCAAATTTTTCTACAAACTCGGATGCGGTTTTTTTAAATACGTCATATTGCAAAGCATATAACTGTTTCCTATTTACTACGGCCGACAAATTCGTTTCACATCGCTTATTTTCTTTCAATTTTTGAACGATCTCCAGGGGATCAAGAATTCCGGCACCGCGAGAATAATATTTAGTTTCCATTCTATTAATTAAAATATCTCTAACTTTGAATTTATGCTTTGATTTAGTGTCTTCGTTTAGTATCTTATTTTTGTCGGAGCTATCGTTTGGACTAATTACATACAGAAGATCATTATCTCTTAATTCTGAAGCTATAAAAATGCTCAATTTTTGACTGAGCCGTGAGTTTGTAGTCCCGTTTGTTCGAAATGTTTTTGTTAATTACTTCAAATTGAATAACGTCTTTAACTGCAGATGCTATATTTTTGTCGTTTAGATCTGCATTATTTTCGAGATTAAGTTTACTCTTCTCTATGCTCTTTAGCGATGATGTCCCGAGTTAATGTTTGACTTGATTCAGTTAGGGAATTATTATCATTTAGGTTCCTATCCTCAGTTGTTTCGTCATCAAGTTCTCCATATTTATAAGATAAACCGTCAAAAAGTTCTTCAAGCCTTATGGCTTGAGATTCTACGGTTTTTCTAAACGCGAGTACCTCTGATCTGGCCTTGTCGGCTCTTCTGTGATTTTCGTTAATGAGCTGTTTAAAGTTTTTAATCAGTTTTTCAGTAGATTTAGTAAAAACTTTAATCCTTGTCTCTAGGCTTCTCGTAATCGATAGGAGGAAATTTTGTTTGTCGCTTTCTTTCGTTGTTGTGCCTAGGTTCGTTTTACCTGAGTCTTGCCTATTTGAACTCGAAGTTTTCGTTCTCATTTGATCGTCTGTGACATAATAAAAACATTACTTAAATTTTTGCATGATCAAGTATTTGCATGTATATGTTTACATCCGTTTTTAGATGCAACTTATTTAATATTCATTATTTTTGGTATAGTCTCACCTATTATTACATTATCGTTATCGTTATCGTTACGGAAGTGGATATAAAAAAACAATACGTCACTGTAGTATATAAAATAATGCACCAAATTCGAATTATTTTCTAATATTTACTCAAAAGAATATTCTCCATAAAAATTGTAAATAAGTGTGGGGTCAATTTACTGTTTGGTATTTCTTGCAAAAGGAAGATAAGAAAACATCTTGTATAATGGCAGATTGGTCAAAAATTTTTGACAAACTTGTTTGGCTTAGTATATCACTGTGTAAATATATTTTTTTGACTTGCGGATGTTTATTCTTATCATAATTATTTATATATTAAAGCCTACCCCTGGGTTTTAATTATACTTTGGAGCTTAATTAAATTTCATCTTAAGATCCCATAACAGCATTCTTGGGTTGAGGCTCCTGGGTCCTTAGGATCTCAATGAAAGTGTTTAATTAATTTTTTATATTTTTTTTATATTTCTATATTTAATTCTTTCCTTAAATTACTAAAAATTAATTTTTTCAGTGAAATGTTTTATATTGAATTAGTTTATGGTACTGTTAAATGTATATCGAATTTTTAGTAATTAACAAAAAAATGACTAGTATGTTTCCTTCTCTCAAATAAAGTGTAAGTGGTATAACCATTATTTGAAACGTATATCCCTTTGAAATTATAATTATATATTGCAGAATAATTGCACTAAAAATTGTATTATTTGATGTAATAAACAGGAGTCTTCTTTTATGTAATACACCCAAAATTGAGTATAAATATATGACAATAGTATAAAATATTTTTGATATACATTAAAGAAATTTTGTGAATGATAAGTCTAATAAAAAACGGAAACAATAGTAAAATAAAATAAAATTCTCTAATAAATAATGTCAATTTCATACATTTGATAAATGCATTTGATAAAAAAAAACAAGCAAATGAACCTATCATTAACTTAAAATATAATTTTTTATACCTATTTTATTGAATATATAAATTTTATAAATGTCAAAAAATCTGACGAATATGATATATATGATTGATATTTTATAATATAAAAAAATATAATATTTATAGTTTATAATTATTGTGATTATTATCATTATTAAAGTATAAGATATTAATATGTGATAACGCTAACGGGAAACCATATGTTGCTATACATATAGTGCAGTTTTTTTTTATTGAAATTAAATTTTTGGTTCCTCATAGAGGAACCTTTGTGATAGATGAAATTTTGATTTTTGATTTTTTGGCATATAAGCACGTTTTGGGACCTCAGGAAGCTAAAAAACCGGTTTTTAAAAAAAGTCTGTATGTGTGTGTGTGTGTGTGTGTGTGTGTGTGTGTGTGTGTGTGTGTATGTATGTAACTGGTGAAATTTCACAACCATTATGGAATTAATACCTAATTTTTTTTTCAAAAATTTTTTTATCAAAAAATCTCAAACTACTTTTTTTTTTTTTTAATTTGGATGTAATACCTCATTTATTTCCACGAAAGTACCTATATTTGAAAGTACGATTTTTACTCGATATCTCGAATCTGATAACTAATTTTTTGAAAATTTTTTTCTCAAAATTTTTTTCACAAAAAAATACAAAAAACACTAATTTTTTTTTTCTTTTTGGACGTAGTACCTAATTTATTTCTTTGAGAGTACTAGTTTTAGAACTATGGTTTATAGCATTTTTTTGGACCTGATACCTAATTTTTTCAAAATTTTTTTCTCAAAATTTTTGTTGCCAAAAAATACAAAAAATGCCAAAATTTTTTTTATTTTAGGACGTAATACTTAGTTTTTTTCTATGAAAGTACTAATATTTGAAAATTTTGCAATCGGTGGTATTTAACAACCATTATGGAATTAAGATCTAATTTTTTTTTCAAAAATTTTTTCATCAAAAAATCTCAAACTACTTTTTTTTTTTTTTTAATTTGGATGTAATACCTCATTTATTTCCACGAAAGTACCTATATTTGAAAGTACGATTTTTACTCGATATCTCGAATCTGATAACTAATTTTTTGAAAATTTTTTTCTCAAAATTTTTTTCACAAAAAAATACAAAAAACACTAATTTTTTTTTTCTTTTTGGACGTAGTACCTAATTTATTTCTTTGAGAGTACTAGTTTTAGAACTATGGTTTATAGCATTTTTTTGGACCTGATACCTAATTTTTTCAAAATTTTTTTCTCAAAATTTTTGTTGCCAAAAAATACAAAAAATGCCAAAATTTTTTTTATTTTTGGACGTAATACTTAGTTTTTTTCTATGAAAGTACTAATATTTGAAAATTTTGCAATCGGTGGTATTTAACAACCATTATGGAATTAAGATCTAATTTTTTTTTCAAAAATTTTTTCATCAAAAAATCTCAAACTACTTTTTTTTTTTTTTTAATTTAGATGTAATACCTCATTTATTTCCATAAAAGTACTTATATTTGAAAGTACGATTTTTACTCGATATCTCGAATCTGATAACTAATTTTTTGAAAATTTTTTTCCCAAAATTTTTTTCACCAAAAAAATACAAAGAATACCAAATTTTTTTTTTGTTCGGACGTAGTACCTAATTAATTTCTATGAGAGTACTAGTTTTAGAAAGTATTCACAGTAATTTTTTGGATCTGATACCGAATTTTTTCAAATTTTTTTTCTCAATATTAATAAAACAAAAAAATTAAAAAATCTGTAATATTGTTTTTTTTTTAAGTGTAATACCTAGTTTATTGAAAATTTTTTTCTAAAAATTTGTTAAATAAAAAACATTAAATCACAGCAACATTTTTTATCTTTTAAAATACGGTATTTAACTTTTTTTTATGAAATACTGATATCTCAAATTATAATTTTTATTAGATAAAATAGACCATTATAAATATTTTGCTATTGTTAATGAGGAACCATAGTGCCAATCACTTGGCAGCGTTTTTTTTTATTCGCTTTATAATATAATTCGTTGATGGATTTTATGCAATTAAGATGCAATTTACTATTTTTTTATTAGATCAAATGTATATATGACATGTTTTAAAAAAATAAAAAAAATTTTATCTACACATATAATAATTAATTATATAGCTTCATTTTTTTATATGATTTTGTAACTTGTATTTAAAAAATAATAAATTAAATTTAACAGTTGACAAAAATAATCATTTTTAACTCAATTTTTCAAATACTCTTTATTGATAATAAATGAATTTTATATATTTTTTTAATTTATCGCATCGCTAAACATGCATTTTTATTAAACGATAATTTTTTTTTTATTAGTTTTCTCTCTGTATTTAAAGAGTGATTTTATTTTACTCAATTCACTGAATTTATTATAATGTACATTCGTATACATTGGCCTGATAGTTACTTTAACATGTTGGTTACTAGGTATTTTTACTAGCCATAAATTAAGATTCCAAAAATTACAACTGATTGAATCCTTCTTGAGGATTAGTTTCAAGCGTATGAATATAATAATGGTATAAAAATATTTTTAAAAAATCTAATTTTTCTCGAAAGTAAAATGTAACTTAAATACTATAAATAAGGTAATAAAATTAATTTCAACGGTTTGTTTTTTAAACTCATATCAACATTTTCATTAGAATTTTTAGTTTTAAATTTTATTTTCGAAACATTAAATAATTAATCTTTTCTGTTTTCTTTTCTATTAACAATTGGCTGCATACATTGATCTTAACTGTCGTCATCCATCCGGGCCAATTCTCAGAACCAAGAAATCCAGATTTTTCGAAATCGGACCCATAAATGAATTTTGCGGAAAAGTTCCATTTCGGTTTAATAAAATCAGAATGCATCAAAATACAGAATAGAATAAATTCCAAATTTGTATTTTGTATTTTAAAATCTTGTATTTCATGGTAAATTTATGCTTTTTACAGAAAATAACTTCGGATATTTTATCAAATTTGCACTGATTTAAAAATAAATTAGATTTAATTATTTAAAATGCGAGAACCGTGGCATGGTGGAACTTAGAAAAAAAAAGTTTTTCAACGACACGTTTTTTTAACCTTTAATTAGGTTTTATGTCATTTGCATCCATTTAAAAGAAAAAGCAGAAATTGTCCCTTCAAACTATTTTTTTCCAAAAGTACAACTAAAAATAATTTTTTTAAAACAATTTTAGATTTATAGGTCAAATCCTTGACTTTCGACAGCCATTTTCGTGTTCTTAGCAAATTTTAATAAATTTATTCAAAATATTTTTTTTCTACTTGTGGGTCGAAAAAGTTTTCGTGGGGCTTCGGCTTCTTTTTGGTTTCGCCTCGGAAGGTAATTAGGTTTGGGTCATTTTTTAATTTTCTGGACATGAGCCGTAAATATAGTAGCACATTTTTAACCAAAGTAGCACAAAAAGGTTAGTAAACTGTGATCCTGGATTTTTGATGGTCCTAAGATCGATAAAAATTTCCCGAAGAATTTGATTCCACGTTTTAAAATTCAAATTGTACTGTACATGGGCAAGATATTACGCTTTTTATTAGTACGTCCTTCAGTATAAATAAAAAAAAGTCAAGGTTCGGTTTTCTTTTTTTAGATTTTATAACCTACTTTCATTTTCTAAAAAGAAAAACCGTGTGATATTTTTTGTATGACTATGTAAAATTTTCCGAGAAATACGATTTTTTTTCTTCAGATTTTCATTTGGTCACGTGACTTGACAGAAAATTCAAAATTCATTTAAAATAGTTTTTTAAATATTATTATTTTTTGATCAAGAGATTTCAGATTAGCCTACCCCAAGAACTTTATTTTGAAGGTTGGATTGGAATGCCTAATGTAGAGTATTCAAAATGTTTATTACTAGGTTTACAATAAATCAAAAGAAAAGTTTTTACTTTTTGTAAAATCAATTTAAGAAGAAATTAATTTTATAAAATTAAAATAAAAATCAGATAAAAAATTTGTTATCAATTGATAAATATAATCTATACAAACAGCTTTATCGTCACCAAATATTAAAATTTATTGCACTTGCGAATGTGTATCAATAAATTATTTAAAATTATAACCCTATTATAATTACAGTATCTATAAAATCGTAAAAAAATGAACATTTGTTCAAATAAAATACAAATAAAATGAACTTTTAATTACATAGAGTCATTTAAAATCCTTTTTAAATCCCAACAACAAATCACCCATCAAATATATCATTTTAAAAAAAAGGCTAAAAAACATAGATATATTCAGATAATAATAATATAGTAACTATTATGATGCTCCCCTTTATAAGTAATTCATTTTAACGTATAATCGTTTATTATAAAACTTTAAGATTTTTTTAAACGATAACGCGTTATATTAATAAAAGATTATGCACAGTGTCATATATTGTGGCAATGAGAGGGTAAGTACATCACTTTTTATACATTTTTTTAAAGGAATGATTCAGCGTTGTTTTATTACTCTTTACTAGTACACCAAAGTTTATTACATTTATGTACGACAAAAAAGGGTAAAATTTACTATTGAAACGAAAGTCTCTTGTATATTTATAAATATTACGAGCGTAGGAGTCATTAAAGACCAAAAAAAAGCTTTAAACCGATGCTTGGCTTTTACCATTTACGACTTTTCTTTTTAATACGGAAGCGCCTATAGTACTCAATAATCTGCTGACTTGAAGAAATAATTTAAAAAAAAAAACATAAAATAAAAAATTGAAGAAATAAAAATTAATGCTTAAAAAAAACACATATAAATACTTTTTCGATTTTTTACGCATTATGCATAAAAACAGCAACTGTTACTTTATTATATTTGTCCATAACGAATCAGTTTAAAAAAATAAATACATAAATGATAATGTGCGTGAGTATACATAAAAAAATAAAAGTATATTCAATGATTTTTTAACAATATGTCAAGAGCTACATTATTATGAAAACGTTTTTATGCATAAAATTTCAATAAAATTTATTAGAGAGAGCTTTTAAAAATTATAAAAAAATTTATAAATATGATGATTTTAAATGACAATATTTTATTTATTAATAAAAGTCATTAATTTAATGATAAGTAGTTTTTTTTATAAAAAAAAATATCAAAAGCATTTTATAAATTAATTAATGATTTTAAAAAAAAAAATTTTGAAGTAGGTTTTTCATCATTAAAATACAGTTAAAAGGGAAGTAAAGCAGAAATAAAAAAATGATGATTTTTTCTGTAATAAAGTAATATCATGATATGCTTAATTAGTCAAGAATACTAATTAATTACATAAATGTATTAAAAATGTGCAGTACTTTTTTATACATTTTTTTTTTCTTTGATATATTCTGTTTTAAGAGGGTTTCAACAAAGGTAAATAATACATTTTCTAGTTTATTGTAAGACCCTAACATATTTTTTTCTATAATCTTGTTTAGAATTATCTTTTCCATTTTATGCATTAAATCAGATGTAGTAAGAGCATAAAATGTTTTGTTAAAATTGTATTTTTTTTAATTAAGTATTTTATTAGTTTTACAAATTTAAAAAGAAAAAAATATTACAAAAAATATTACATTCCCTTTTTTATTTTCAAATATTTTTTTGAGTGTACAGTATTTAGATTAATGAATATAAGTATTTAAATATTTGCAAGAACACTGTTTAAGGGAAGCAACAGAAGTACTAAATAATTCGATAAAATTAATCCTCCGAGATAGATTGCTTATAGCGTCAAACAGTAATATGTACTATAAACTAAAATATTTCTAGATTTGAAAATAATTTTACATAAGTTAATGGGTAAGCTACTCTAAAATATGCCAAGTCTGAATTTTTTGTCAGATTTTAATTTGGTCACGTGACTTATAAACTGTAAAAATTAATTTATAATTTTCGAAAATTTACAAAAAATATTTGCTAATTTACAAATTTTTTCATAAATTCACAAGAAAAAATCGGGAATTCTCGAATTTGTTGTTAATATACTAAATTAAGTAAATTTACGATTATTTTCGAAAATTTACTAATTTTTCGAAAATATTCTATTTTTTTTGTGAATCTAAGAAAGTTACTTTTTACAGTGTACTTTAAATCTAAAAGAATTTTTTGTTACCTAAAAAAGAATTAATGTTTATTTAATTCTTTAGAGAGGAATTGTTTTGAGGTTAATTCTTTTAAAAAAAATTATTTTCAATTTAATTATTTTCAAAAACAATTTTACAGTATGACATATAATTGCATATTAAACAGAGAATGCTTCTAAAAAATAATAAAATTTTTACATAAAAAATGGTTTAAAAATGTTGTTATAATCTAAAAATGAAAAACGATTCAAAGGGTTTCAAAATATAGCTTGCACTTGTTCGCATATACGGAACCATTTAATCATGGATTCAAATGTCGTTGTGTATACAATAGATAAAGGTTTAGGTGCAATGGAATAAAGTACTGTTTATTATTTGTTCTAAAAATTTTTTATTTTTCAGTAAATCCCATTACAAGTCACATGCATAAGTTTCACTTTTTAAAATAAAAAAATAATGAAAATATTATTTTGCATAGTATTCATATATCTGAATCATTTTTAGATAATTTGAATTTCGGATAATTTTTAATGAAGTTCTCTGATTGAGGATTATTTGGAAATACATAATTATTTGTTTTAGCCCACTCAAAATCAGCTGGAATAATATTTCCGAAACTTGCACAAACATTTAAGTTTAAACAATTTTTGGCATAAGTAAGAATTTTTTTTTCTAAACTTGGTTGTATATCAGTATTTTCCTTGCTGAAAAAATGTTCATTTTATTTCCATAAATTTATATAATTTGAGCAATAGCTTTAATGATTTGAGATGAAGATTTGAGTGTTTATTGCACCTTAATTTGTTTAAGTATTCAAAAAAGTTTAGTTTTAAAAATATGTGTCAAAAAATTGAAATAAAAAAAATGTTTTTATTTTTACTCTAAAAGCCACTTTAAAGCATAAAATATTACATTGGTTTTGAATGAAAATAACAATATTTTCAAAAAATTTATAACCACTTGAAAAATATTAATATTTGTGTAAATATTTCATACATTAGACTCTGTTAAAAAAGTGGTCAAGCAAATTGCAAGCAAAGCTACTTATTAAAAAAAAACTTATAACCGCTTTGCAAATTCACAACCAACGAACATGGAACGTGTTTAAAAGATTTTGGATCATGAAGTGGAGTAAAATACTAATAATTATATACCCCTTTATAGAAATTATCCTAAGTTTCTAAATCAAAATTATTCTTAGTCCCTAAATTAAAATATTCTAAGTCCATTTGATCCCCTCCCCCAAAGGACATGCTTAAAGTACCCCCTGCCTATAAACATGTTCCATTAGAGTGTAGCTTATGTTTATTTTTTTTCTCGAAGTATCCGGGATTCTTAAAACACTGGAAGAACTCGAAAATATAAGTAAAGAAAAAAAGTTTTTGTGAATTTAGACAAAAACGGACTTTTGAGCCCACGATAGCTCTCGAAAGTTTTTTTTTGGCCTTCTTAAAATTGGAATATTTTTTATTTAGGGACTCAGAATTGTTTGGAATTAGAGTCTTAACATCTAGTAAGAGGTGATAATTAAAAATTATAAAAATAGAGCATTATATTGTAATTTTGCGTAATATTTGCAATATACCTAGGCTCCAGCTTTAACTAAACATGTTCTATGCATTTTGGTTGTGTTTACACAAACCGGTTATAGGTTTTTTTAAATTTTTTACTGACAATTAGGTTTCTTTTGCTCAAAAATATTTTCTGGTAAGCAATCAACAAAAATAAAAGTACATCTATAATTTAAAAATTTAATAATCACTTTGAGTCTTTGGATATCCAAGTTATACAATCAATTAACTCCATTCCACCCTGAAAAACAATGATAAATTATAAAGTACCAAAAATTATAATATAATATTTTAAAAAGAAATCAATATAAGGAATTTCAGGCCAACTATGAACAAATTAGACTGCAGACGCATAAAAATCGGTCTACAATATTTTTTGCTGAAAGTGCAACTAAAACGAGTCCTTCCACTCATTTTTATCATTTTAAGTTCAATTTTAGATTTTCAGCAGCCATTTTCGTGTTTTTGGTACTTATCCTTAAATTAATTCAAAATTTTCTAATATTTGTTGCCAAATATTTATGCTACAGTAAAAAATATATTCTTTTTAGCTAATGATAAAAGTTTTCTCGAAGAATTTAATTCCGGGTCTAAAAGTTGTTTCAGACTATGTGTACGCGGGATTATTATTCCCATTTTTTTCAGCTTTGATATCTCAAAATGTGATCAAAATGTGTGTTTTCTTTTAATTGAGCTTCAATTTGTTGTTTTATAATCTTTTTTCAAAAAAAAAATTAATTTCCGCAGGATAAACTAATAAAATAATCTAAATTTTCTAGATTAAAAAAGTTGTAATTTTTAAAATACAATTTTTAAAATTTTTAAATGATCTGAGAAGTCTCATTACAAAATGAATCTGTCTTTGGGTTCTTCGAGAAATTTTACATAAATATGGTAATTTTGGTATCCGTTGCGGGGTTATTATGGAAATTGCAAAATTTATATGCTATAAATGGAAACGTTGGAATTCATTGATAAGATATTTTAAAAAAGTAAAATTTTAAGCTCAGTAATTGTTATTAAATAATATTTCACATAACTTTTAACCAAAAAAATTTTAACCACTAAGAATGGTACCGAAAGTGATCAGAAACATAAAAATTCGCGTAATTTTAGACAAAGAGAACAAAAAATTCTTATAATGGGAATTTATATAAATAGCATTCATTAAAAGATTTCTAAGCTTTTTTTTGTCCATTTGAGCGGTAATATAAAAAACCTAAACTTGCAAGGAATAAAATTTAAATTCAAAATAATTCTGGCATTATCTGGACTAGCCTGTATGTATAAATAAAACTTACATCTTCATCATTGTCAACAATATTACCAATTCCATAAAAATCTATATTAATATAAATTCCCTTTAATTCGTTAGCTTTAAGTTTTTGAGTATTTGGAAACATTGGATTATATTCTTTCTTTTTTGATAAATCTTGAAAATATAAACAATTATTTTTATTTATTATAGGCAGTTAATCAATTTTTAATTAAATTATCTTTGCGGTCATACTTACATTGAAACATTATATCAGACATAGATATTTTAAAATTAACAGTTGGTGTATTAGGATATTTATATACTGCTAAATCATTTCTATTATATGTAATTGTCATACGTGGATTCTTCACAATATTATACGTTTTACCAAATTGAAATGTAAAACTAGGAATATTATCGCATTCTAAAAGATAAATCCAAAATTAATTAGAGTTGTAACTTATTAATATTATATTACCTATCATATTTTCAATTGAAAAAATAAATCTTAAATTAAAAAATAATAATAAAATTATCAAGAAAAATTTATTTAAAAACATTATTTATTGATGAAATTTTGTATTTCTTCCAAGTAACTAATCACTTATTTAATTTTAAATTCAAAAAATTTATTCGCAACTAAACACGTCTTCACTTTTAGTGATAAAAACAATCATTTTTTGATAAATTAAGTTTTTTTAGGTAAAACTCGTGATGATAAGAAAATTATAGTCATGACTTCAAAAAGCTATTAATTTTTAATTTTTAATCATTTTTTTTTAAATTTACAGCAGATATACCTTTGCAAGTCTATTTCAAGGGTAATGGATATCATTGTATTATTTTAGTATTTAGGGAGACTCGTAAATATTATTGGTAGACCGTTGCAAATAAAACAAAGTATGCGAAAATCAAAAAGTTTTTTTTTGATTCGTCAGATTTTTTTATCAGTTTTTGCTATTTTTTTGTGTTTTTTATTGCTTCTCAACTAGCAAAAAAATATAATTTTTGTGGAGAAGAGCACTACATCTTGGACTACGATCAGTTCCAAATCATACTGAACCCAGATCGCTTTCCTTAGTATAATCTTTTGAAATTATTTTAAACGCGAAGAAAATTTTATTTCATATTCATGATAAAAAGATGTAGTTTTCATTTTATCAATAAAAAACAACTATTTTGGCAACTAAATATTATTGGTAGACCGTTGCAAATAAAACAAAGTATGCGAAAATCAAAAAGTTTTTTTTTGATTCGTCAGATTTTTTTATCAGTTTTTGCTATTTTTTTGTGTTTTTTATTGCTTCTCAACTAGCAAAAAAATATAATTTTTGTGGAGAAGAGCACTACATCTTGGACTACGATCAGTTCCAAATCATACTGAACCCAGATCGCTTTCCTTAGTATAATCTTTTGAAATTATTTTAAACGCGAAGAAAATTTTATTTCATATTCATGATAAAAAGATGTAGTTTTCATTTTATCAATAAAAAACAACTATTTTGGCAACTATGGTGGTTGCCATTTTAAGATATTTTAACAATATAATTTCTACTCACAAGCTATTTCTACAAAGCTAAATAACGACGTAGAATCGGGTATTTAGGGAAAATTTGAGATGTCTAATTAAGGCGCCAACAATGTTAAGTACAACAAAAAATTTTAAATGTAGTAAAATGGATCCACTTGAGTGGAAAATGCCTATTATTTTTTGAGGTTGAAAACAATATTAATGGTTTCGTCAATTCTTCGATGACCAGTTTTTAGTGCTTAATGCTATATCGCCAAAAATAAGCAAAAAATACAAATTTAAAATGATAGGCTCAAAATATAGGATTTCCATTTCGACATTAAAAATTTTAGAATATGCTATTTTAAATCTGCCTTTTAGAATTTGAAAAATTTATCTTTTACAACCATGATCACCGTTTCCGAGAGCCCCAGAGGTCCATCAAATTCGACTGAATTAACAATATTTTTCAAAAATTTGTCTTTTTTGCTTATTTTCGGCGATATAGTGTTAGTTAGTCGAAACTGGCCATCAGAAAATTTATGAATATCAAAATCATTTTTGTTGTCCAAAAATACGTATAATCCCATGTATAATCCACTTAAGTTAGTCTATTTCACTACATTTAAAATTTTTGGATGTTTATAACATTACTGATACCTTGACATTCCTTAAAGTTTTCTTTCGCGGGTACATAAATTTTCGAGAATTCCTAACTATCAGATCTAATATAATTTATCTGATTTATTGGATTCTAATATAGATAAATAAAAATTTATTTAAAGGAAAATATATTTTTGTCAATTTTCCTCGGAATTTTTAATTTTTAACTAATTTTAATTTAACTACCCATTTTCTCAGAAAGTGAATATTCAATAAAACCAAGTAAATGGAGTTGAATCAAAATATCAAAACTTAAATAATGTTAAGTATTGGTTCCTCAAAGAGGAACCATTGTGTTAGGTCAAAATTTGATTTTCTATTTTTTGGCATATAAGCACGTTTTGGGACCCCAGGAAGCTAAAAAACCGGTTTTTAAAAAAAGTCTGTATGTGTGTGTGTGTGTGTGTGTGTGTGTGTGTGTGTACGTATGTAATCGGTGATATTTCACAAACATTATGGAATTAAGACCTAATTTTTCTTTCAAAAATTTTTTTATCAAAAAATCTCGAGGTACTTTTTTTTTTTTTTAGTTTGGATGTAATACCTCATTTATTTCCACGAAAATACTTATATTTGAAAGTATGGTTTTTACTCGATATCTCGAATCTGATACTTAATTTTTTGAAAATTTTTTTTCCAAAATTTTTTTCACGAAAAAATACAAAAAACGACAATATTTTTTTTCTTTTTGGACGTAGTACCTAATTTATTGCTATGAAAGTACTAGTTTTAGAAAGTTTGTTTATAGTCATTTTTTGGATCTGATACCGAATTTTTTAAAAAATTTTTTTTTTAAAATTAAAAAAACAAAAAAATTAAAAAACCTGCAATATTTTTTTTTTTTTGGGTGTAATACCTCATTTAATTCCATAAAAGTACTTATATTTGAAATTATGGTTTTTACTCGATATCTCGAATCTAATACTTAATTTTTTGAAAATTTTTTTCCCAAAATTTTTTTTACGAAAAAATACAAAAAACAACAATTTTTTTTTTCTTTTTGGACGTAGTACTTAATTTATATCTGTGAAAGTACTAGTTTTAGAAGGTTTGTCTATAGTCATTTTTTGGATCTGATACCGAATTTCTAAAAATTTTTTTTTCAAAATTGAAAAAACAAAAAAATTAAAAAACCTGCAATATTTTTTTTTTTTTTGAGGTGTAATACCTCATTTAATTCCATGAAAGTACTAATATCTGAAAATATTGCGACCGGCGATATTTCAAAACCGTTATGAAATTAAGACCTAACTTTTTTTTCAAAAATTTTTTCACCAAAAAAGCTCTAGGTACTTTTTTTTTTTTTTAATTTGGATGTAATACCTCATTTATTTCCATGAAAGTACTTATATTTGAAAGTATAGTTTTTACTCTCTAACTCGAATCTGATACTTAATTAAAAAAAAAATTTTTTCCTTAATTTTTTTTCACAAAAAAATACAAAAAACACCAAATTTTTTTTTCTTTTTGTATGTAGTACCTAATTTATTTCTATGAGAGTACTAATTTTAGACAGTTCATTTATAGTAATTTTTTGGATTTGATACCGAATTTTTCCAAAATTTATTTCTCAAAATTAAAAAAGTTTTTTCTCATTGTTTGAGGAACCTTAGTGCCAGCTAGTTGGCAGGGTATTTTTTTCATGTAGTAAGCAACGAAAAATTTTAAAAATTATAAATAAGGTAATATTTTTTACTACTTTTTTAAATTTTCATTTATATAAATATTTTTTTTTTAAAGTACACGTCTTTATTTGATAGAAAATTTATCAAAGAAATAATGGAAGTTAAAAATATAAAACAAAAAAAGTAAAAAAAACTTTGATTAAGTATAGTAATAAAATCTATCTGAAATACCATTAGTACAAAACAAAAGATTGATATATAGAAATAAAAGCATTAAATAATAAAAAACAAAAAAAATAGATAGGGAAAGATATTCAAGTAAAATTGTTTGAATAAAAAAAAAGGAAAGAAATATCGTATGAATGATTAGAGGTAATAGAAACCCTCTAGAAAAGCGAGAGAAATTCACTTCGCGAGGAAATTAAAAACAGTCGTCCAGACACAAGCCGCTAATGGCAAGCATCGTTCACGTCAATATGGGCCATTGCTCGTATTACCATATTACATTTAGAAAATAACTACATACAGACACATCTACTATCAAAGAACTTCCCCTTGTACAATATTCGTATAGTTTCTAAATACCAGCAATCACCGAGACCAAAAGAACACTTTTTCTCACTGGACTTTTTTATATATCGCGTTGGACAATTTTAGTCAAGTGGATAGAGAGGGAATACGCAATTCGATTTAAAAAATGAGCTGAGTGGTATTACCGTCAGACTTTTTTTTTAGTACAGAGGGTACGAAAAAATTCTTTCCTGCGGATAATATCATTTTGTCGAGGCTCAATTAACCATTTATAGTTATGACTTGGCTTCTTCGTTTATAAATGTATCCGTATAGCATTGTTTTGCAGATTAATGAATATTTTTAATTTCAGTACTTTGTAACACGCATTAATTTTATTTAATGGAGAAAATATTTTTTAAGTGTATATATATACGGTTATATGTATAAAATCAATTTAATGCTCAGTGGTTTAGCATATAGAAAAGCTAGATAAAATTATTTTTTTTCATAATATAATTTGTATTGTAAATCACATTTTTATGCTAATATATTATCATTTTTAATAACTTTTTTTGTTTAATTAGACCTGTAAAATATTGCAAAATTTTTTATAATCTTTTTCGCAATTTTTTATGTTTTCATTTTTTATATTTATTAAAAACTGTAAAGTTGCTTTTTCTGTGAGCTTATGGATTTGTTTACGAAAGAAATTTGAAGATTCAAAAACGTTTGATAAATTTTAGAAAATATTTTGTGTTATAAACCATGTAGATTACTTTATTTACTATTATCTAAAATATTTATTAATATTTTTAATCTTGAAGAATCTTGATGAATGCATCCTTTGTTTGGTTAAGTGGTTGCGCACTGATTTTAAATATTTTTAAAGCAGAAAATGAAACAAATTTGGACGATTTAGTATTCAGTATAAGAGTTTCTATGTATATATTTAATGCAATTTTTTTAGCATGTTTCGAACTGAGTAAATGTGTAGCTTTATTTAATTTGGTCAATTGGTCTAGTTGGCTTCCTTTGAATGCATAGGAAAATCTCCTCTTGTAAAATCAGACAACTAATCATAATTACGAAATTTTGGCAACAATTTTAAGAATACTACAAAAATAAATCTCAAAAAGGCATATATGATTAGTATTGTGAATTTATTTTATTGTATCTTTAAATTTAAAAGAAAAGCTTACTTCATATCTTTTTAACATAAACATCTTCATAGGGAGGAGTACCCGTAAAAGTTCCTTTCAGCAGGGAGAGGGATGAAAAATTGACCCTTCTAGGGGGTAGGAGAAGGTGAATGGATGTAGAATATTTTTGATTTAAAGACTACGAATAATTTGGATGTAAGGGCTTAAAATAATTTTGTTTTAGGGACTCTTATAATTTCGGTTCTAGGACCTAATAATTAGGAAGTATCTTATGAAAGGGTTATAAATGAACATTATCCATGCTCGTTGGCTGTGTAAACACACAAACCAGTAGCAAATTTTTTGTTTGTAATTTTATTTAAACTAAAATTTTTATTTAAAAATTTTTAATTTAAAACTTTATAATTTCATTTGAAACCCCAATAATGGTCAAAACAAATTTGTTAACAAAATAAGTTTTTTCATAATTAGGCTAATTAAAATAATTTTTGAATTCTTTTATGCTCACTAGATAAATAATTTAGTAAGTAATTAAAATAATTTATTGAGTTTATTAATTTCATTTTAGAAAAAGCTGCTTAACCAATCAAAATAAAATAAAAATCAGTAAATTAACTTTGTCATACATCAAGAAAATAAAAAAAAATATTGTATACCTCATTAAAATTTTGTTCACGTGCTTATTTTATATTTACAAACTATCGATAAAATTGCAAGTGCTTAACTAGAAAATTCGCGTATAACAAGAAACACTAATTCATCGAAAATTTTTTTTGTTCTCTCAATTTTTTTTTCTATTTATTGGACCACCCGCCGAATAAAAGACGACAATCCTCATATTTATTTGCCTGGAAGGCCAGTTTTCTATTATGTGTATGATAAAATAGTACTTTATACAAAAAATACATATTAAATAAATGGCACGTGCAGCCTCAAGACTTCCGATCAATTAACGTTGCTTTTTTTTCAATTCTTTTCGCGAGAAACATTCCCTTTATAGGGATAAACACACGCTCACATTATAAAAAAAATGTACTTTAAAAAAACCCTTGTAATATTTTGTATTTTTTTTTTGTTATTACTCTTTTCGATATGACAAACCTATATAACATCAAAAAAATAAAATTGCAACAATGAGAAATGTATGTAAACTTTTTACATTTTTTTCAATCCCAACATATTATCGACGTTGGCGTTCGACCGTATGTTGATATATCAAGGCACTTTTAAGTACTCTCAACAGTCAAAAAAAAAAAGTATACAGTAAATATTACGTGTATAGTTCAAAAGTCATCTATCCAATATATATTTATAAGTATGTAAGTATTATTGAACAACAAAAAATAAATGAGGGGATTAATAGTTGTCGTTAGATTTTTGAGTATTTTATGTATGAATGAATGACTGAACAGCGTGTGTATGTAGCAAGGTACCTGATGATTATACGATGATTATTTTAGATATTTTGTGTGGGTGAAATTTTTTTTAAATATGTCTATGTAATTATGTACAAATAAAAAATGAAAGGATTTTGTTTTTTATTTTTTGATAAGCATGGGAAACACTTGAAAATTTTTAATTCTTAAGAACATATTATTAAATTTTTTTTTATTAATGATTAAGTTCATTGAATTATCGAGTATCATATTTTATTGTTATGTTTATTTCTGTATATTTTTGTTTTATTTTTTGTTTATTTATACACAAGTAAGTTAGGTTTCAGTTTACTTTAGCTTTGAATAAATCATAGTTCCTACTAATTATTAATCTTAAAAGCGTTTCTACGATAATATTTTTAGTCTACTTTTTTAATAGTAAAAGAAAAAAAAGCGCTTTTCAAAAATGTGTCTTTAAAGGATTATAAATAGCAGATATCATATTTGTAACATGCAGTGTAAGAATTTTCAGTCTCATGTTCTTGAATATAGATTTGAGCTTTTTCATGGGTAATCCTATTATTAAATAATTTCAGCAATCTTTTGAAATAATTCATACTAATAATACAAATAATACATTTCATATAATAATACACTTAATGGCCAATCAAACTCATTGGGTGGCTCTCGATCAGCGTTGGTGCTTTTTGGAAAAATGCTAAGAAATAATAAAAAACAGCTTGAAAAAATAATCTGAAACATTATATATGTTGGGAAACCTTCAGTAAATCCGTTTCTGCCATTATTTTTTCGGAAATTCCGGAAAATGGGAAAATGCGTTTTAAGAAAAATCGCAATATCTCATTTGCCGCCATTTTTTTTTTGAAATTTTTTTTTTTAAATTTTTTTCAACCGAAATCCCATCGATCTGTCTGAAAAAAAATTTTGGTATCGGCCATTAAGGTCAATTTTAGCCTGTTTTAGAATAATTTCACATTTTTAATATTTCTTTATTTAATTTTCCATATAAGGGGATAAAATAATTGACTTTTTTTCTTTCAGAATCGAATAGCCAGGGAAAAAGTAGTCCTAAATAAAAATAAAAATTGAATTTTTCGATGAAAATTAACCGAGTTATGGTCAAGTAAAGATAGTGTCACAAATTACCATTTTTATACTAATTCCAATTGTAGGGTCCATAACGACATTATAACTTGAAAAGTGCATAACTCGCTTAAATTTTATCGTAAAAAGAAAAGTTTTGGATTATTATCGAATATTTTTTCCTTGGCTATTCTTTTATGCAAGAAAAAAATTAGTTTAGTCGATAAAAAGTTTTTTTTTGGTCAAAAACTAATGTAACATGTTAAAGACTGTTTTTGATTATTATCATTTTTTATCAAAAAAAATTAATTTCTGTCAAGAAAATTAAAATACTAATTGGCAGAAATGGATTTACTGAAGGTTTCATACCTTCGGAACATATATACTGTTTCAGAATTTTTTTTCAAGCTTATATTTATGATTTTTAACCATTTTCCCGAAAAGCACTAGCGCCGGTCGAGAGCCGCCTAATGAGTTTGATTTGCCATAACTCGGGCTGTTTAAGACCTACAAGGCTGAAAATTTCAGGATTTTCCTATCTTTATTTTATAAAAACATGGGAAAAATTTGAGGCCGATCCGATGACCCGACCTGCCCACCATTGCTGTTTTGGCAAAGAAAGACTCATAATAAAAATAAAAAATAATTAATTAATTAATATTACATAATAAACAATACAAATACAAATACATAATAAAAAGTGATTGTATATTTAAGAAATTGGAGCTTCACCATTAAAATAGCAAAGGCTTCCCCCAGAAATGGGTATGTTTTATTTTTTCGCACTTTCAGTGCCCGGATTTAGTCTATACGGGTTTATTGGGTCGCTGATCAAAAATATCGTTGATTTTTTGTATTAAAAATTAATATTTCTAAAAAATTTGAACACCGGAATTAAAACATATTTTTTTAAGCACACGTCTTACTGAACACGAAAAAATTAAGCATAAAAAATATGGTTTATATGAATTCAGCAAAATAATTTTCAGACACAAAAATTTTATATATAAAACTATAACTAAATACAAAAATTTTTGTTGAAATTTATTTTAATTAAATTTATTTGTTTTTGTTTATAATTTTCTGTTTTGAAAAAAATTTATAACCGGTTTGTGTAACTACACAACCAACGAGCATGGAACATGTTCATTTATAACATTGATAATAAAGTATTTATTGTGTTCATAATATAAATATTTATATGCAAATATTTATATTTAGATTTTTATTATAGAAATCATGCTGCTTAGACATCAAAATGAACTAAATTAATTAAATTTTCAAATTATTATAGTTTTTTAACTAATATGAATATGAATTTATTTTTTATTAATTTTTATAATGAATTCTTAAAAATTCTGCACCAATGGTCCCTAGGTACTTCTGCACCAATACTCCATAGGTACTTCTGCACCAAAGGTCTTTAGGGACTTCTGCACCAATGCTCCCTAGGTACTTCTGCACCAAAACTTCCTAGGTACTTCTGCACCAAAGGTCTTTAGCGACTTCTGTACCATAGGTCCCTAGGTACTTCTGCACCAATGCTCCCTAGGTACTTCTGCACCAAAGGTTCCTAGGTACTTCTGCACCAAAGGTCTTTAGGAACTTCTGCACCAATAGTCCCTAGGTACTTCTGCACCAATGCTCCCTAGGTACTTCTGCACCAAAGGTTCCTAGGTACTTCTGCACCAAAGGTCTTTAGGGACTTCTGCACCAATAGTCCCTAGGTACTTCTGCACCAAAGGTCCCTAGGTACTTCTGCACCATAGGTCCCTAGGTACTTCTGCACCAAAAGTCCCTGAATCGAAAATATTCCATTTGACCCCCCCCCCTAAAAACGTCAATTTTTGACCCCCCCCCCCTAAAAGCGTCAATTTTTGACCCCCCCCCCCTAAAAACGTCAATTTTTGACCCCCCCCCCTAAAAGCGTCAATTTTTGACCCCCCCCTAAAAACGTCAATTTTTGACCCCCCCCCCCCTAAAAGCGTCAATTTTTGACCCCCCCCCCTAAAAGCGTCACTTTTTCACCCCCCCCCCCTGCCGAGCCGGACTTTTTCAAATACCCCATCCAATGAACATGTTCCATGTTAATACTGTATAATATTTTTTTATTGTTAACCTTTGATGAAATAGATTTTCAATCAATTTGACTATATTCTCATTGCTTGAGAGATGACTGTACCAAAAATTTGGCAGTATTTTTTATCTTTTCAGTTAGTATGTTTTATTTTTTAAAAAGCAAGAACTTAAGGAGGCCGTTCCGTGACTACTGAGATCAATGGTTAGAATATTTTAAAACTGAAATAGAGCCACATTTACTTAGAACAATTTTTCAGTAAAAGAGACACTTTGCTTAATTTTTTTTTAGACAATCAAAAAAAAAAGTTGAAAAAGTTAAAAGAGTTCAAATTTAAAAATAAAACATATTTAATAATATGTTGTTATTAAAATGATTAAGTATTTTGAAATTTTTTATTCATTTAACAAATTTTATTTCCTTGAGATTATTTAAAACATAAAAAAATCAAAATGAAAATATTATTACTAAATTTTTATTATTTTATTTTTTATTCCACAGATCTCTGGAGATTTCTTTGGATCTATTTGAATCTCCGGAGATCATTTTTGATCTCTACAGATCAAAAAAGAGCTGCGGAGATTTAAATTTTTGAAAGTTATAATTATGAATACTATAATATAATGATTTTTTTGTATTTAAAAATTACAATATGAAAATTTTGATGAAATGTTATTTCTTTATCTCATAAAAAAAGTTAATTGTATAAATTACCCCTTATAAGACAAAACTCAAAAAATTAAATAGGTTTTTGGAATAAAATATTTTATTGTAGTTGATTTAAAAAATTAGAAAATATAAGATACAAGCCATAATATAAATATTCGATAAATATAAACTTCATAAATGTTAACATATTTACAACAGATAATTTAAAAATTTTGAGTTCCTTGACTAATTTTTGTGCATACTTAATATGGCTAATTCTGCCTTATTTTAACATCAAACATGTTTATTGGTACAGCTGGAAATCCAGGGGCGAATTGGACTTGAACTAATTTCGGTTTAGAAACTTAAATTAATTTGGGCTGAAGGACTTAAAATAATAATTTCAATTTAGAAACTTAAAGTAAAATACATTAAGAATGAAAATCGATTAGGGGTTTAGAATAATTTCAATTTAAACACTTAAAATAATTTTGGTTTAGGAACTAAAATATTATTTAAATTTAGGGCAATAATTATGAATTATAGACGCGGTAAATTTTAAGCACGAAAAAAAATGAACATGGGTTTTTTAAACACGAGAAAATAAGCATGAGAAAATTAAACACTCAGTTTTTTGAGCAGGAATGGAAAATAGTTTTTTCAACACAGTTTTTTCAACATGAAAAAAAAATATTTAAAAAAATTAAAAATCGAATTTTAAGCATGTTAAGTTGTACACGCATTATTATGAACACCTGATTTTAAACATTTGAAATAAAAAAAATTAAACACAAGAAAAATAAACAAGGTGTTTTAGACATTTAAAAAATAGAAATATTAAATTTAAACATGCCTTTTTTACATAAAATATTGGACAAGTGAATATGGACACAGTAAAAAAATAATTTTTTCGATTTCAAAAAAATGAACATTGTGAAAGAAAAGAATTTATACATTCACTTTTCAAAATTTAAATAAATAGTTTGTATTGTTCAGTGCTGCCGCCGCTTGATATTTATTTTATAAGACTTTTTAACATAATTATATTACTCCAGTCAAAATACGGGGAGAGGGGGGGTATTATTACTGACGAATATCAGATTTGGTGTATACTATAGGTTTTTTGGGTCGCTGAACACGAAAATCAGAATTATTTGGCAGCGGAATTGGGCCTTCCCCCTTAAATTTGCAAAAAATACCCCGAATAAGGTTTTTTTTTTGGATCGCTAAAAAGGAATTTCGACGACTACATTTCAAATAAATAATTGATATTTCACCCATAAATTAGCTAAAACTAGTGATTTTGCTATTTTTGAACTTTCAACGCCCAGGTTACGTCCATATAGGTTTTTGGGTCGCTAATCAAGAATTTCGACTATTTTTTCATAAATAATTTATATTTCACCCTTAACTTATCTAAAACTACCCCTAAAAGGGACGTTTTTTCAATTTTCGCACTTTGATCTTCCACTAAATGTGAAATTTTTAGGTCACTGACATTTAACCTTAAAAAAATTGATTTTTTTTTTAGGTGCTGTTTTAATTTTGCTAAGGGGCTTGTTATGTTGAAGGTTAATTTTTATATATAAGTAATTTTAAAAATTAAATAAGGCAAAAAGGACACCGAGATGTGTTTAAAATTTTATTGCAGAAATTTTCAGTTCATCGGCCAAAATTGACGTTTTTGTCGCAAATAGCAGGTAAAAAATTGCGCCATTTTATGCGAAGAAAAACAACGTACAGACATTTCCTTTTTAAACCATTAGTACCGGCATTAACAATCCACAATCGCTGGTATTTTCGTTTAGGTAAAGAGTAAAAATATGATTTTTTTTCAACTTAAAATGTTCCTTGGTTAAAAAAGACTTTTTTTACAAGATTATGGGATCAGATTTTTAATATAATTGACTGTTAATTAAATATGGCGGTTACAAAAATTACAAACCATTGATTATTTTTTATAAGTTTTAATACAACGAATTATAATATCTTTTTTTAAAGTTTTTTAGAAATACCATAAAATACCATATGTTTTAACCGAGTTTTTATCATTTACAAAAAAATTGTACTTTAAAAATTTGTTTACTGGATTAAAAATGATTCTATCAATAAATTTTTTTTTAGCCGTTAATAATTTTAATTCTAATTTTATATTCTAATTTTATTATTAATCTTGTGTTGGGCGGAAAGTATACAACCCCCCTTCCCTAACCCTGTATATGCATTTCCGTATTTATTTACACTAAGTTTTAATACAATTGAAAACAATATTCTTTTTGTTAATTAAACAGCTGTACTTAATTCCATTGGTTACTTTTGGTATACGCAAGCATGCTTACATTCTTACTTTTTCGCAAACTTAAACAGGCCATGATAGGGAATATCAAATGTTTTCTAAATATTTGCCATGCATAGAATCATCAAATTTCCGATGTAAGATATTTTTAAAAGTTATTATTAAAATAGAAAATACCTATAAATGTTTGCTATAAAAACTGGTCTAACACTTTTTTTTTTATTAATCTCGCATTAAAATTTATTATATCAAGTTCAATTTCCTAAATAATTAACATTTTCAACAAGTTGTAGCATACAAAAAAGAAATATTGAAATTATAAATAAAATTCTTTCTGATCCTGTATTGAAATTCTTTTTTTAAATTCATCAGAAAAATTTATATTTTTTTGTATAATAAAAAAAAGTGTGTTAAATTTCGAGTAAATAAGGTACTTTAGGAAAGGATAGTTTTATTTTTCAGATATTATTGACAATTGGGTAATATTTATGAAATTGTATATTCTACATAAAAAATAAAAATTTTACAAAATAAAAAGTTATAAAAATATTTAATAATGAAATACACCTGGGAATTCATTATATGCAACTAAGTTGCAACAGAAGCATCTTAATTCAGTTGGGCCAGTCGCTAGATATAGTGGATCTGTTGTTCCCGGCATGATGTCTAAATCACGGTCTTCGTTTTGGTACATATTAAAACGCAAATTTTTTAAAACTGTATTATTAGCTGTTACAGCACATCTCATACATCCTGTTTGATGTTCTTCGTATCTTTCCTGTCCATCGCGGCCTCTGACACGAACTTTAAATTTAAAATTTGCTCTTCTTTGGCACAGTATACAAACAGGTGAATCTATAAAAAATATTTAAAATAAATTAGTACACATAAGTTATTTAATTTTTACATTTCATGCATAAGATTATAACATTTTGAATTCCATGCCAACTGAGGCCCAAGTTGGACTGAAAGGTCGCGGAAATCGGCCCAAACTATTTTTTCCAAAAGTCTAATTAAAAATAATTTTTATTATCAAATGAAAATTAACAAATGAAAATCTGACCGAAAATTTAATTACGTGATTTGGTAAAAAATTTTAAATTTTGAAAAATTGGTAATTTTTGAAATACCATTTTTTGAAATCGTATTAAATAGGGAATTTCCTGTAAAGGAAAATATTTTTTAATGAGAAATAAAAATTTTATAAGACTTAGAGGGATAAAAATTTCAGGATTTTCCTATCTCTTAATATTAGAAAAATAAACATGGTTGGGTCTTCAAATCGATCCCGAAGTATTTTTTCCCGAAAGTACTACTAAAAATAAGCCTCCACATAACGTCCACGTCTTAGCTCAGAAGATTCAGTCCTCGATTTATGGCGGCCATTTTTGTGTTTTGTACTCTTAAAAAAAAAAGTAAGAAAAATAAGAGATAACTTTTCTTATTTTTTCTGTAAAAAACTGACATTAAAATGAAAAATTTTTTCCTCTTAGGAGCGGATAGGAAATTTTAATCCGATTCTAAGGTTAAATTTTTTTTTGAGCTGTACATGCGCAAGAACTCGCTATGACATCTATAAAATCACTTTTTTTTTCAAATTTGAATTTTTCAAAAGTATATGAATAACAAAATCGTCTAGTAGGAATCAAAATACTATTAACACTTCAAATTTTATGAAGAAAAGAGAAACCGCTGGGTTATTGCGTTTTGAGAGCTCTAGATCAAAATATAGCAGTTTTTAAAAGTTCATTTTTACAAATTTTAAATTTCCCGTCAAATCGCGTGAACAATTAAAAATCTGACCGAAAATTTGAGTTCCGCGAAAAATATTACATTACTTGGCGGGAAATTTGAAATTTGTAAAATGAACTTTTATTTTTACAAATTTCAAATTTTTTGCCAAGTCACGTGATCAATTAAAAATCTGACCAAAAATTTGAGTTCCACGGAGTATTTTACATAAGAATATATTTTTTATTTATATACTTATGAGAAATTCAAATTTGGAAGAAACGTGCTTTTATCGATGTCTTAGGGATTTCTTGCGCTTGCACAGAACAAAAAAAATTTTAACCTCAGAATCGGATTCTCCGGAATATTTCCTATCCGGGCCTCAGAGGAAAAAATTTTCTATTTTAATTTGAGTTTTCTACAGAAAAAATAAGAATAATTATCTCTTATTTTTCTTACTTTTTTTTAAGAGTACAAAACACAAAAATGGCCGCCAAAAATCGAGGACTAAACCTTATTAGCTACAACGTGGACGTTATGTGGAGGATTATTTTTAGTAGTACTTTCAGGAAAAAATACTTTGGGGCCGATTTGAAGACCCGACGCGGTAAATTTTAAGCACGAAAAAAAATGAACATGGGTTTTTTAAACACGAGAAAATAAGCATGAGAAAATTAAACACTCAGTTTTTTGAGCAGGAATGGAAAATAGTTTTTTCAACACAGTTTTTTCAACATGAAAAAAAAATATTTAAAAAAATTAAAAATCGAATTTTAAGCATGTTAAGTTGTACACGCATTATTATGAACACCTGATTTTAAACATTTGAAATAAAAAAAATTAAACACAAGAAAAATAAACAAGGTGTTTTAGACATTTAAAAAATAGAAATATTAAATTTAAACATGCCTTTTTTACATAAAATATTGGACAAGTGAATATGGACACAGTAAAAAAATAATTTTTTCGATTTCAAAAAAATGAACATTGTGAAAGAAAAGAATTTATACATTCACTTTTCAAAATTTAAATAAATAGTTTGTATTGTTCAGTGCTGCCGCCGCTTGATATTTATTTTATAAGACTTTTTAACATAATTATATTACTCCAGTCAAAATACGGGGAGAGGGGGGGTATTATTACTGACGAATATCAGATTTGGTGTATACTATAGGTTTTTTGGGTCGCTGAACACGAAAATCAGAATTATTTGGCAGCGGAATTGGGCCTTCCCCCTTAAATTTGCAAAAAATACCCCGAATAAGGTTTTTTTTTTGGATCGCTAAAAAGGAATTTCGACGACTACATTTCAAATAAATAATTGATATTTCACCCATAAATTAGCTAAAACTAGTGATTTTGCTATTTTTGAACTTTCAACGCCCAGGTTACGTCCATATAGGTTTTTGGGTCGCTAATCAAGAATTTCGACTATTTTTTCATAAATAATTTATATTTCACCCTTAACTTATCTAAAACTACCCCTAAAAGGGACGTTTTTTTCAATTTTCGCACTTTGATCTTCCACTAAATGTGAAATTTTTAGGTCACTGACATTTAACCTTAAAAAAATTGATTTTTTTTTTAGGTGCTGTTTTAATTTTGCTAAGGGGCTTGTTATGTTGAAGGTTAATTTTTATATATAAGTAATTTTAAAAATTAAATAAGGCAAAAAGGACACCGAGATGTGTTTAAAATTTTATTGCAGAAATTTTCAGTTCATCGGCCAAAATTGACGTTTTTGTCGCAAATAGCAGGTAAAAAATTGCGCCATTTTATGCGAAGAAAAACAACGTACAGACATTTCCTTTTTAAACCATTAGTACCGGCATTAACAATCCACAATCGCTGGTATTTTCGTTTAGGTAAAGAGTAAAAATATGATTTTTTTTCAACTTAAAATGTTCCTTGGTTAAAAAAGACTTTTTTTACAAGATTATGGGATCAGATTTTTAATATAATTGACTGTTAATTAAATATGGCGGTTACAAAAATTACAAACCATTGATTATTTTTTATAAGTTTTAATACAACGAATTATAATATCTTTTTTTAAAGTTTTTTAGAAATACCATAAAATACCATATGTTTTAACCGAGTTTTTATCATTTACAAAAAAATTGTACTTTAAAAATTTGTTTACTGGATTAAAAATGATTCTATCAATAAATTTTTTTTTAGCCGTTAATAATTTTAATTCTAATTTTATATTCTAATTTTATTATTAATCTTGTGTTGGGCGGAAAGTATACAACCCCCCTTCCCTAACCCTGTATATGCATTTCCGTATTTATTTACACTAAGTTTTAATACAATTGAAAACAATATTCTTTTTGTTAATTAAACAGCTGTACTTAATTCCATTGGTTACTTTTGGTATACGCAAGCATGCTTACATTCTTACTTTTTCGCAAACTTAAACAGGCCATGATAGGGAATATCAAATGTTTTCTAAATATTTGCCATGCATAGAATCATCAAATTTCCGATGTAAGATATTTTTAAAAGTTATTATTAAAATAGAAAATACCTATAAATGTTTGCTATAAAAACTGGTCTAACACTTTTTTTTTTATTAATCTCGCATTAAAATTTATTATATCAAGTTCAATTTCCTAAATAATTAACATTTTCAACAAGTTGTAGCATACAAAAAAGAAATATTGAAATTATAAATAAAATTCTTTCTGATCCTGTATTGAAATTCTTTTTTTAAATTCATCAGAAAAATTTATATTTTTTTGTATAATAAAAAAAAGTGTGTTAAATTTCGAGTAAATAAGGTACTTTAGGAAAGGATAGTTTTATTTTTCAGATATTATTGACAATTGGGTAATATTTATGAAATTGTATATTCTACATAAAAAATAAAAATTTTACAAAATAAAAAGTTATAAAAATATTTAATAATGAAATACACCTGGGAATTCATTATATGCAACTAAGTTGCAACAGAAGCATCTTAATTCAGTTGGGCCAGTCGCTAGATATAGTGGATCTGTTGTTCCCGGCATGATGTCTAAATCACGGTCTTCGTTTTGGTACATATTAAAACGCAAATTTTTTAAAACTGTATTATTAGCTGTTACAGCACATCTCATACATCCTGTTTGATGTTCTTCGTATCTTTCCTGTCCATCGCGGCCTCTGACACGAACTTTAAATTTAAAATTTGCTCTTCTTTGGCACAGTATACAAACAGGTGAATCTATAAAAAATATTTAAAATAAATTAGTACACATAAGTTATTTAATTTTTACATTTCATGCATAAGATTATAACATTTTGAATTCCATGCCAACTGAGGCCCAAGTTGGACTGAAAGGTCGCGGAAATCGGCCCAAACTATTTTTTCCAAAAGTCTAATTAAAAATAATTTTTATTATCAAATGAAAATTAACAAATGAAAATCTGACCGAAAATTTAATTACGTGATTTGGTAAAAAATTTTAAATTTTGAAAAATTGGTAATTTTTGAAATACCATTTTTTGAAATCGTATTAAATAGGGAATTTCCTGTAAAGGAAAATATTTTTTAATGAGAAATAAAAATTTTATAAGACTTAGAGGGATAAAAATTTCAGGATTTTCCTATCTCTTAATATTAGAAAAATAAACATGGTTGGGTCTTCAAATCGATCCCGAAGTATTTTTTCCCGAAAGTACTACTAAAAATAAGCCTCCACATAACGTCCACGTCTTAGCTCAGAAGATTCAGTCCTCGATTTATGGCGGCCATTTTTGTGTTTTGTACTCTTAAAAAAAAAAGTAAGAAAAATAAGAGATAACTTTTCTTATTTTTTCTGTAAAAAACTGACATTAAAATGAAAAATTTTTTCCTCTTAGGAGCGGATAGGAAATTTTAATCCGATTCTAAGGTTAAATTTTTTTTTGAGCTGTACATGCGCAAGAACTCGCTATGACATCTATAAAATCACTTTTTTTTTCAAATTTGAATTTTTCAAAAGTATATGAATAACAAAATCGTCTAGTAGGAATCAAAATACTATTAACACTTCAAATTTTATGAAGAAAAGAGAAACCGCTGGGTTATTGCGTTTTGAGAGCTCTAGATCAAAATATAGCAGTTTTTAAAAGTTCATTTTTACAAATTTTAAATTTCCCGTCAAATCGCGTGAACAATTAAAAATCTGACCGAAAATTTGAGTTCCGCGAAAAATATTACATTACTTGGCGGGAAATTTGAAATTTGTAAAATGAACTTTTATTTTTACAAATTTCAAATTTTTTGCCAAGTCACGTGATCAATTAAAAATCTGACCAAAAATTTGAGTTCCACGGAGTATTTTACATAAGAATATATTTTTTATTTATATACTTATGAGAAATTCAAATTTGGAAGAAACGTGCTTTTATCGATGTCTTAGGGATTTCTTGCGCTTGCACAGAACAAAAAAAATTTTAACCTCAGAATCGGATTCTCCGGAATATTTCCTATCCGGGCCTCAGAGGAAAAAATTTTCTATTTTAATTTGAGTTTTCTACAGAAAAAATAAGAATAATTATCTCTTATTTTTCTTACTTTTTTTTAAGAGTACAAAACACAAAAATGGCCGCCAAAAATCGAGGACTAAACCTTATTAGCTACAACGTGGACGTTATGTGGAGGATTATTTTTAGTAGTACTTTCAGGAAAAAATACTTTGGGGCCGATTTGAAGACCCGACCATGCATCTTATCCCGGTTCCTCAAAAAGGTTATGGATATAGATTGTAGTTTACATACCCATATTTATAAAAATATATTTATTTTTAACTGCGGCTATGTTAAGTTTCCTCTTCCTTCCAAGTACTCTATTGTCATCAAGACTATATTTCAGCATCAACGTGAGACTATAGACGTCTTTTTATTTCCTTAAGGAGCATATACAAACGTTATGAGAGCAATAAGGATAACAAATTTCTAAATTATTTTATCTCACTTGCTCTCATTAATTATTTTCTGAGGAATCGTACCAAGGGGAGTGGGGGTGACACCGAAAAACATTAAAAACGGCATGGCATGTCTCTTTTTATCTGAGTTTTCTCGACGCGTCGTTTTCTCACTCATGGACACGGCCTTTTGAACCACGAGGCACTCCGCACTTTTTTGCGCCATCTTTAGGTACTATGAGGAGGCATATACAGCATGGTGGCGCTCGAAAAAATTGGTTCCAAACTGGCGCGATTTTTTCGAATCTTAAAATAAAGATTTATATTATTTTTGTTTTAAACAAAAATTAAACTTAAAATATAATAATTTGTTAAAAAAAGTGTGTATACTAAACAAATTTATAAAAAAAATTATTAAGGATGTTACTCACCTTTTTTGTTTGAGTATAGATTTTAATAAAAGTTGGTATATAACAAGAAATCATATTAAAAAATACATATTTAAAATTAGAAGATCCTAGGATGACTCCTTCATTATTAAATAATTAAAAATAATTTTGCTTCTCCGAGCATCTTATACACATGATTCTTATGGGACGACATTTTACAATATAAAATTAAAGTATTTTTTGAGTATAGTTTTTGATAAAAAAATTATAACATATAAAAAACATATCGTAGAATATAATTATTCAATTTATTTTAGACTAGGGTGGTTTGTTTATAACAAAAATTTTATTTATTTAACCATGCTATCGTATAGTTGTGCGCGCACAAGGTTCTCGCTTTTATAATATGATAGAAAGAGAGAGTAATAGTTTCTTATGTACATTATCCCCGGCTTGGTAGTTATCATCCTTAAGTATAGTATAATATTATATTTTTTGCTCGTTTGCTGAAACGAAGATTCCGACATCTTCTATGCTTAGATATAGGAGATGTCTGAGATTTCAATTTTAACCTTTTATGTAAATACTAAGATTAAATAAAAAAAAATAATTGTATATTTCAATTGCAGAGAAAATTTTAGCCTATTTTTTAGTACTTAAAAGTTTTTTTTTTTAATAATAGAACTCAAATTACAGTAAAAATACGAAAATCAAATATTTTCTGTATAATGCTAAAATTATATAAAACGGTTTAACCATTTATTTTTGCAGCTTCATTTATGGGACAAATATATACATTTTTTTGAAAAAAAATTAATTTATACGTTTATTTTGTTTTCTTTAACAATTATAATAAAAAAATTTTTTTTTTATTGTTAAGTTATATTTATTTTTTATGGTCCGGGAACTATTAGCCCATATATGACCCTTTTATCATTTTTATAATTATTTTTTTATCGATTTATATTGTAGTGTTCAATATAAATTAGTATAAATGACAGTATAAATGTTTGTGTAATGTGTGGGCATTAGTGTTATGTGTGTAGGCGTTGTAATCTAGGTATGGTCCAGGAGGTACGCTACTTCTCGCAAACCCCATACGCCGGCTTATAGTGCCATGGCAGCACTTTCGGATGCGTTTTCTACATAATGCCGGGTTTTACGCCTTAATTTAACATTATGCGGATGCCTCAATCTTGGAACCCACGGTAGAACAAAATTAAGAATTTTTTGTAATTAAGAAAAAAAGTTAATGCTGATATAGCCGGGATTTGAACCGCGGATCCTTAGGATAATTAATTTATTAGGTTTATTGAAATAGTATATTTTTACCCATGGCCACAAAAGTAAAGAATGGCCCAAGTCACACGTAAATTGTAAACTGCGATTTGGGGCATCCTTTTTTTGTGGCCAAGGACAAAACATAATTTTTCTTGCTCAGTGTCGAGATATTGCGTTTTTCCGAATAGCGCAGCGGCCAGAAAACACGCACTTTCTGGACACTAACAAAAAAAATATATTTGTAACTAATATTGATTTTGAAAAAAATAATAATTTTTTAAGAGAAGGTTTTCTACAAGTTTTTAGAACCCTAAATCTCGGTTCTTAGCATAAGCATTTTCAGTTCTTTGGTAAGACTAATATTGTATTCCTACTATAATCGACTTTGAGATTTTGAGAGACTGTTGAGATTTTTGATTTTTAGGGCTTTAAACAGGTTTAATTATTTCAGAACCATTGAACTTTTTCTATATACATGATTAGAAAAAAGTTTTATTTTTACCTGGACTATACAACCAAATTTTTTTTTTTATTTTGGACAACTTCCGATTTGATTATAACCGTTTGAATTTTTCAAATTGACCGAAAGTCAAGTTCACCATAATTATGCTCAAATTTTTTCAGTCAAAATTAATATTTTTCAAAAAATCCGGTGAAAATGCAAATCCAAGACCTAAAATAAGCCATTAAAAAAAAAAATTTGATCCGGTAACTTAAGCTGAACCTGAACCTTTAAATTGAAAGATTAAAATATCTCATATTTTTAAGGAATTTTTTTATTTTTTAAATTATACAAAATTAATGAAAATTAATCAGAAAATTCTTAAATTATTTTTTTGTTTTAACATAGAAGCTCTTAAAAACATAAAAAGATATATCCTTATGTAAAATTTCCTACAAAATCCAATTTTTTGGACAGATTTTTAATTGGTCACGTGACTTGGTGGTAAATTCGAAATTTGTAAAAAATGAACTTTTGAAAGCTAAGAGAAAAAGGCAAAATAAGAGAAATTATCCCTCATTTTTCTTTCCTTTTTTATAGAGTCCAAAACATTTCATACACACTTAATTTAAATTTACCCACATAAATACTAATACCGTAATTACTAATATCTAGAATTATAGTTTTTATATACTAGGTAAAATAGACCATTTAGTGTTAATGAGGAACCATAGTGCCAATTACTTGGCAGCGTTTTTTCAAACCAGTAAGTTATTTATTGGTTTCTCAAATATTAAAAAAAAAAAAAAATTATGCCAGACAAGAACTTTTGTTATTTTTAAAAATACGCATACTGCGCTTACTAACAAGGGGAGTTTAATATAAACACAAAATTATACCAAATGGTTATGGATGAATTTATTATTTTGAAAAACCTACCGACTACCCTTTGTTCATCCCACTAAGTCTTCTGGGCCTAGAAACGCAGGGTTCAATGTTATGAAGTTGAGTTTTTTGGTAATTTTCAATAAAACGCTAAAACCTCACAAGTTTACCAAAACAGTTCTGGTTGATCTCATTTTTTTTTTTTGGTGTAAGTGTCACTCTTTGAGTCTTCTAAACCAGTTTTTTTATCCCTAATTCTATCATCACTATAACCAATTAACCAAATGGTAATTTTTGGCTAAAAATGACCAATTTTTTAATTGCAGTCAAATTTGTAATTTCTGACAAAAAATGGATTTTATAGATCTCAAAACGTAATTCATATTTTTTTATGTACACTTTAAAAAATTACGCTTGCCGCAAGCGGAACTATTCCGCTAACGGTAAGTGGAATTCCGCTTGTGGATAGTAGAATTTTTTTTCGCAAACAATTGCAAATGACTTGAAACGTAAAGAAAATTCAGAAAAAACAATTTTTCTTTTCTTTTTTTAAAAAATTTCTCATCATACCGATGTCCGGATATCCTAAATAAGCGGGAAAAAATTTTTTTTTTACGTTTAAAGTCATTTACTTTTGTTTTTAAAAGTAAAATTTTTTTTTTTAAGAAAAAAATAAAATATGAAAAATTATAATAATCAAAACATTTCATGAAAAGATACATAAGCTTGCGCAGGTATAAAATTTATTTCTATATTATACCTTTACACAGTAGGAGGGCTTCGTTTAATCTTTATTAACGTTTTTTATGACTTGTGCATGATTTAATAAAAGTATTTCAATTTTTCATGGTACACATTTATTTTAATCTGAACTAAAAACTAAAAATAAGATTTTTCTGAAGAGATAAGAATCTCAAAAAGCATATTATTATTTTTATTATTATTTTTTTTTGTTTATTTTTTTTTTTCAAGGGAATCTTGTGAATTTTGCATCAGCCATGGAGTGTATGCGGGCCTTAAAGACCCGCAAAATTTCATGACCGTCGTACAAGTACAACCGGAAGACTGCCGGCGAACGCGTTCGCCAGTTTTTCCCCAGATTCTTACTGAATAAACACATATAAACTCCCCTGCGCTTATTTGCCCCAAACCGGAACTCCCTTTTATTATTATTATTTTTTTTATTATTATTATTGAATAATGAGTTTAAAATTTTGTACCATTTTCAAAATGTTATATGTAGTTTTGATCGGTTCAGATAAAAGGGGTTAAAATAAAAATTTTTTATTTTAGTATTTATTTTAGTTTTTTATTAAATATGTTAAAAAATTTTAAATTAAAATTTTTTTTTAAATAACTTTTTCTCCATAATATTTGTTTTATAATAAAAACAATATATGAAAATTACAAAAACAGAATTAAATTTAAAAAAAAAAAATTATACGTTGTCATAAATGTTAGTTTAATGAAAATTCCTGATAAAAAATAATAACATAAAAACAACAGAATTTTGGAAATCTGGGCAGATTCTGGAAAGAAAATATAGGTCCCACTTTTATTTCAGTAGCTGAATATTTTGTAAATTTCTGACTCAATTTTCGGATTTTTTTGGAATTTCATTAAATTTTTCCTTTTCAAGCAGATTTTAAAAAAATTCTGAAAAGTCAAACAAAAAGAAATAATATTTTATAATATACAAATATTTTTTAAAATGTTTTTATTTTGTACAGCCTTTCAGAAATTCTTTAAAATTTGACTGAAACGGAGAAATTTAATAAAATTCCAGAAAAATTCGAAAATTGAGTCCGAATTTTACAAAATTTTCAACCGGTGACATAAAAACAGGTCCAAAAAATTCTTTATAGTATATTTTCCCAGGCCCCAAATTCAGTAAATGATGGTAATATTACAAAAAGATCCACACAGTTAAAAAAATAAAGACAAATAAAAACAAACAGCTATTTCGCATTAATACTAGAAGTACATATTATGTACTTAATATGTACTTCTAGTATTAATGCGAAATAGCTCTTTGTTTTCATTTATCTTTTTATTTTTATATACTCTTTTTTAAAATCCGATAGATTAATAAAAATAAGTGAATTAATAAAATTTATTGACGAGCCTCTTTTTATTCAAATACAAAAAATTAAAATAATGACTAGTTTTCTGGTATTTCCCAAAATTATTTAATAAGATAACAGAGATGTACCATTTTCTTAAATACTAGTGATTCAAAATCTGTTAAAAAATTTATTTTTAAATAAAAACTATACTGACTATGTGACCTGTCTATCAGATTGAAATTTAGATAAATTTTGCTATTCTAAAGACGTATAAAGACACCTTGTTATGACCTAAATTTTTAGATAGAAAAGAAAAAAAATGTTCTGAAGGGAAAAAATAAACAAATTAATTCTTTTTTTTTAATATTCGAACAAATTGTAAATAAATCATTTTTATTAACACAATAGAAAAAAAAATTTTATTTATTTTATGAAAAAAGAAGAAAAAAAATTGTGTTATGTTTATCCTTTAATTTTCATGGTGCATGTTTACTTATTTAATAAAAAAATCCATTGAATAATATTTTATAATATATTGTTTGCATCGAATTTCCTAAATCTTATAAATTCTTTAAAATATGTATATAATTCGAAAATTTACGCTTAAAAATATGCTATAAACATATGCCGAATAAATAATTTTAATATTTTTTTTTAATTAAACACTGCATATTTAATTTTCAAAAAATCAATTCTAAACAAAAAGCAGCCGGTGTCATGCTGCGAGTGATTATTTTTCTACATTGAAATGGAATTGCTTTTTTGAAAATTAAATATGCTGTGTTTACTTAAAAAAAAATATTAAAATTATTTATTCGGCATATGTTTATAGCATATTTTTAAGCGTAAATTTTCGAATTATATACATATTTTAAAGAATTTATAAGATTTAGGAAATTCGATGCGAACAATAGAAAAAAAATTCACAATAGAATTAAAAAAAAAAACTGTTTTTTTATAAATAAGATTCTTTTTTAATTTATAAATAAAAAAAAACAATGAAATTAAAAAAAAAGTTACTATAATAAAATTCAATTTGTTAATTTACGTTAAAGCTCCAGTGCAAGAGCATGCATAATTAGTTGTTCTTCGTTCTACTTATATGGTGGTCCTTAAAAGGACCGATTGGTTTTGTTGTTTAAATAAATGAAATTTCTCACACAGACATCCACATTCACTCCTTAACAACTATAAATACCTGACTTTACAATTAACAAAAATGGCAGCCTTTAGCACGCCGAAAGACTGACGCTCACTAGGCGTCTGAGGAAACACTTATTCCTCGTGGACGACTACACGTCGTCCGGTTTGGCCAAACCCTTACAAAACTTTAACCAAATTTTACAGAAAATCGACCACTGACTTTTTTGACACAACTAACTTTTCCAATTTTCACCACTTTCACAACAAATTTTGACAATGAAAAACATACGATATGATCAACAGCAAAACCAATCAATTACTGACTTAATGACGCGTAAAAAATGTGTTCGATCGTATATTTGACTTTTATACATTATATCACGCATACTTTTCTAATTAGAAAGGCATGCGCGACAAATCTTAGTTAAAACAAAGAAGGATATATACTTAAACTATGAGAGACTATTTAAGGGCCTGATAGTGTAAAAAACCTGCTTATCGGCCGAGCTAAACTTTATAGAATTATTTACATAGAAATTATTTACAAAAATATTTATTTAACATTCTCCCCCCCGTATGTACATCCCGGATGTTCATACTAAATTAGTTAATCCCAGACGCTAAATCTAATCTTATAAGTTTAGAAACCGGACGAGTCAAAATTCCCGTCGTGGTCTTAACTAGAGCGCATCTTACTCTCCCATCTGCCCCTGGTTTTACCTCTTGGATTATACCTTTACGCCATATATTTCGAGGCAATTGGTTATCACAAATAATTACAATATCTCCGACTTTAAGTTGAGGATTTTCGGAAGTCCATTTTGCACGGGGAAGCAATGTAGGAAGGTATTCTTTTTTCCAACGATGCCAAAAATCATCCGCTAGTCTTTGCGCAAAATACCACTGTTTACGAGGGCTTCCCTCGATCATTTCATACCTACGAGATAACATTCCTCGAGAAGACGCTCCGAATAACAGATGATTAGGCGTTATGGCTTCTGGGTCTTCAGGATCGGACGAAACACACGTTAGGGGACGTGAATTTACTGTGTGTTCTGCTTCTGCAAAAACCGTACGTAAAACCTCCTCTCGAGGAGATTGGCAGTTTAAAATAGCGTAAATTGCTCGTTTTACGCTTTTAACTAGAGATTCCCACGCACCTCCCATGTGTGGTGCTGCTGGGGGAATAAATTTCCACTTTGAACCTACGTTATTTCCATATTCTTTTAAAATGTTTTGATCTAACGCGGCGACAGCCTGTTTTAATTCCTCGCAGGCACCTCTTAAATTTGTTCCGTTATCTGAATAAAAAACCGAAGGCTGTCCCCTACGAGCCGTCATTCTTTGGATCGCCATGATTGTCGAATCGGCTGACAAAGTATCTGCTATTTCAAGATGTACTGCTCGCATTGTTAAACACGTGAATAGTACTCCCCACCGTTTTTCTCGACGTCTCCCAATGGTTACGGTTAAAGGCCCAAAATAATCAATTCCGCAATGAGAAAAGGGGTTTGTCCCATGGGCTAGCCTTGCAGCCGGCAACTCAGCCATTGGTGGTATGGTGGGCATTGACCTCTTAAGTTGACACAACGGGCAATGACTTACTATGGTTTTTAAGGTTACTCTTAACCTGACTATACAAAAGGATTGCTTTAGCTCATTTAAAACGGTCTCGGTATTAGCATGGTTGTATAATGCGTGAAAATGGGATATGAGAAGCCGAACTGCTGGATGTAGGCCATGTAAAATCAGTGGGTGTCTCTGAAAACTAGACACCCCCTCTAACTTTGAAACTCTTCCTCCCACACGCAATAGGCCATTCGCATCCAAATAAGGCATAAATTGGGCTATACAACTATCTTTAGGCAAAGACTCATATTTATTTATACATTTTATTTCACGTGAGAAATATTCTGCTTGAACTTCTTTATACCAGCAGTTTTCTGCTTTACTCAAATCTTCTACCTCTATTTCACGATTTGACCACCCTAGGAGCTTATCTGAGGCTACCCTTACTCGAGAAGTTGCTCTCAACAATGTTAACCATTTTGAGCACCCCTTTGGATCCGGTAAAAGCGAGTCCCGCACGTACATAGTTAAAACAACCGACTTCGCTTCGACCCGCTGCTTAAGTTCCTGTTCTTTTTTAGAAATTTCGGGCTGTATAGGCCATAAACTTTCATCTTTACTCAAAAATTCCGGACCTCTCTGCCAGAGCCCCTCGGGTCCTAAATCTAAGTCTTTAACTTTAGTAGCCACGTCGGCAGGATTATGATCTGTGGCAACCCAACGCCATAAGCTTGCCCCAGTTAATTCGTCTAACTCTCCCAACCTATGTTGCACAAATTTATTGTACGAACGAGGATCCGTGCGTATCCAACAAAGAACCGTTCTAGAGTCAGTCCAATATATTCGCCGATTAAAGGGGATTTGAGACTCTTTTATTATCGAAGATGCAAGCCTAGCTCCTACTAATGCAGCCTGTAACTCTAGTCTGGGTATGGAAAGCGGTTTCAGTGGAGCCACATAGCTTTTGCTTGCTATTATTCTCATATTGATATGCCCATTACGGTAAATGGCTCGCGAATAAGCAACAGCTGCATAAGCTTTTTCACTGGCATCGCAAAAAATGTGTAGTTCCACTGACACTGGTTTGTAGTCAAATTCAAATAAACAACGTGGGATTCTGCAATCGCGTGTTTTTGGTAAGTCTGTCAACCATGCCCTCCATTCTTTCGCATCAATTTCGTCTAAGGTCTCGTCCCAGTCTGTTCCTCGTCTCCATATATCTTGTAAAAGTATTCTAGCCCTAACAGTATAGGGATTTAAAAATCCGAGAGGATCATAGAAAGACATTAACGCGCTTAAAACTTGGCGTTTCGTAGGATTATCACGTGTTTTATCGCTTATTCGTGCTACCTTTTCCATGCGCATTGTAAAACTTAACATATCTGTACTTGTGTCCCACTGTAAACCTAGTGCCTTGTCTGTACCTGTAGTTTGCAAGTTAATTTTATTTGACTTTTTACCAATTTCAGGGCTATTACTGACCCACTCATGCATTTTAAAATTTGCATGCGCGTTTATATGTGTGACTTCCCTAATTCTCTTTTTAGCTTCGTCTACTGAATCAAGTGACTCTAAATAGTCATCTACGTATGTACATGTTTTTATTGCATTCGCGGATTCCGGGAATTCATTAATAAATAAATCCGCGTTCCTATTTTTTACGTAATTTGCACTACAAGGCGAGCTTTTTGAGCCAAATATTAAGGAGGTCATTTTGTATACTTTTGGCGGCGATGAGCGGTCTTTTCCACGCCATAAGAATCGTTGGAAATTCTGATCTGATTCAATAACTTTAACACGTAGAAACATATCTTTGATATCGCCTTTGATTCCTATACGGCCTTTTCTAAAGGATAATAAAACCCCAAATAAAGGATTTAGTAAATCTGGACCTGATAGTAGCGAATTATTTAAACTTGTACCTGAATATTTAAAGGCAGCGTCAAGAACCGAGCGAACTTTATCTGGCTTATCAATTTTATATATACCAAAATGTGGGAGATACCATGCGTCAAGAGTGATATCTTCTGGCTTAACCTGTACGGCGTAACCCTCTTGAATAAGACGTTCTATTTCTTTATAATACATTGCCGCGAAGAGTGGCTCACGATCTAATTTTCGCTCTAATGATTTCAAACGTGCCCATGCACCTTCACGGTTATTTGGCATCTTTAAATCATCCCGTGCCCATAATAAGCCAGTTTCCCAATAACCATCTCGATAACGCGTGGTTTTCTCTAAAATTTCTAAAGCTCGTTCTTCTAATTTTGATTTGCGGACTGCCGTGCTCACGCCAAGGTTTTCTAAGGAGAAATGTTGTTTAATTAGATCATGTAAATTTTCATCGTTTTCATAATAGTCCGAGTCATCCCCCGAAAGGTTTGTAGAAGCTACACACTTGAAAACGCGTTTTTTGGGATGTTTTGACTTTATAAGACCGTGGACTACCCATCCCAAACGAGTATATGAGGCTACAGGTTCATTTTGAGCTCCTTCGCGTAATTTGCGGGTTACTATGAGGTCCCATTTATCCTGACCTAATAAGAGTCGAGGGCTTTCAAGCTCAAAGCTACTTATTTCTAGACCCCTAAAATGATTATAAGTTTCAATGGTATTCGATGCTAAAGAACGCGGAGGTAGATCAAGATTTTCTGTCACATGTATCCCACTTAAATCTAAAAATTCTACATTAAATACGCCAGAAATTTGACAGTTAACCTTACCTACAACTTGGATCTCTAAAGGCGTGTCATTTAAGCCTGCTAACCTTATAGTGCTCCGCATATTTTTTAAACCTAACTTAGCCGCCACTTCACGGTCAATCAAAGAAACTAGGGAGCCTTCGTCAAAAAAGGCTAATATTTTAATAGTACCGCTAGGCCCCTTTAAAATGACGGGTAATACCTTAAGTAGCGGCTTTGTAGCTAGTCAGGATGCGTTTGATTGAGTTTGAGTAGAATTTACAGCGGTCGGTTTGTCGCCATTTTCCCTTGTATTAGGGTTATGTAATAAGCGATTGTGAGGCAATCTACACCCACCCTGGCCGCATCTATACTTGGGATTGCAATCACGGACATTATGCCCACTTTTAAAACATTTACGGCAACGCTGGGTTTTATTAACCCAACGCCATCTGTCATTTACTGATAAATCTAAAAATGATTTGCAATCCCAAATTCGATGGCCCTTTTCTGAGCAGTAAAAACAACTAAGGTCTGCCGAAAAATTATCTCTACTTTCCCTGCTACTTTCTTTGATAGCAAATACGCGCTTAGCCTTACCAGGATTTTCCGTCCGCTTCACGTTATCTTTTTTTGAACCACCTATAATGCGTGCTGTACCGGCGATATTAGCGGATTCGGCCTCACGATCAAGAAAATCGGCTATTTTTACAAGGCTTGATCGACCCCCTGATTCTCTAAGGTAATCATGATATTTATAAATTACCGTATACGGAATTTTCCCTAAAATTTCATCAATGAGCTCAATATTTTCCGTATACCCGGTTTTTCCAATAGAAATCATAGCGTCAACATTATTTTTAATCGTTGCTGCGAAAGCTATGAGATCTATCTTCCCGGAATTTAATTTTGGCAAGTTTCGCATCGCGTTGACTAATTTGAGAACAACCTCGTCTTCGTTTCCGAAACGGCGTTCGAGTGCGCTCATTATTTGTGTCGCACTACTGCAGGTAATCATAAGGCTTTCTACTGCCTGTTTTGCATCGCCTTTCAAACAGTTGTACAGTCGGTGTACATTTTCGCGATCAGAAAATCCTCCGACTTCCGTAGAATGCTCAAATACCCTTTTAAATCTTAACCAGTCAAGAGTATTTCCGTCAAAGGTTAAATTTAACTTGTCCACCGTAAGTCTATTTAATAAGCCCGGTTGACGTTCAATGGCTGGTCCATTTTTGAAGCCACGGAAAGCTTGCGCTACGGCATTGGATATTGAGGCAGAAAGCTCTTCACTAGCTGAAGAGGTCGACGCTTGATCCGTAACTGCACGGATAACACTCGCATTTGCCAAATCTAGCGCAACCCGTTCGCGTTCTGCCTCCATCATGCGTAATTTTAAACGATCAACTTCAATGTCTAAATCTAATTTACGCTTGCGCAAATTGAGAAATTCATTATTAACATTAGTAGCTGTTCCCGCAGCTGAGTTTACCAAAAGGTCTCGATCGTCAACTGCTAGATCTCCAGAAACCGTATTTGAGGCATGCGAGCCATCGTTTATAAAACCACGACTACTACCTCCACGAGCGAGATTTGAGGAGAAAGCATCAACTATTACATCATCGCTTGCTTCTCCGGACTGCTGTACGGATACTTGCGTTGGAGGGGTTGCGGGCCCTACTTCTACTATAGTGCGCGCGCGGCCTCGACCGGCGCGCGCCTTAGATGCCGCATCCGAGTTGTTTCCGGATCTAGCTTGGGGAATACTTGCGACTCTTTCTTTCGGCGGGACTCTACGACCCCCGCCCCGCGCTCCTTTTCCGCGGTTGTTGCTAAGTCGTCCGCTTCTAGTATTTACCATTTCAATATACTATAAGAACGATTATGCGCAATAATTAATATAAAAATTAAACCAACTATAGAAAAGAAACGTGATTATGGACTAATGTAATTACGAATTAATTATTAATAAAAATACCCAAAATATATGTTTAATTATTAATATAAAAATAATTTATTAAATTAATTATTAAAAATAAAAAATTACTAAATTTTAAAAAATTAATTATTTATAAAAAAATGATAAAAAATTAAAATTAATTATTTACGAAAAATACTAAACTTCTTAAAAATTAATTATTAATATAAATTACTAAATTTTAAAATTAATTATTTATAACAAAAATGCAAAAAATTAAAGTTAATTATTAACAAAAAATTACTAAGTTTTAAAAAATTAATTATTAATAAAAATATCGCTAAATTTTAAAAATTAATTATTTGTTAAAAAATTATAAACTTAGAAATTATTATTAACTAAAGAATACTAAAAATTAAAAAATTAATTATTAATAAAATATACCAAAATTAAAAATTAATTATTAATAAAAAATATTTAAACTAAAATTTTTATTGTGTCAAATATACGATTAATAACTTTTAACTTTCGAAGACAAAAAATTAAACCAACTCGTGCACTAGATTTTTACCGGTTAATATTTCCCGGGTACTTCGGCACCAATGTTAATTTACGTTAAAGCTCCAGTGCAAGAGCATGCATAATTAGTTGTTCTTCGTTCTACTTATATGGTGGTCCTTAAAAGGACCGATTGGTTTTGTTGTTTAAATAAATGAAATTTCTCACACAGACATCCACATTCACTCCTTAACAACTATAAATACCTGACTTTACAATTAACAAAAATGGCAGCCTTTAGCACGCCGAAAGACTGACGCTCACTAGGCGTCTGAGGAAACACTTATTCCTCGTGGACGACTACACGTCGTCCGGTTTGGCCAAACCCTTACAAAACTTTAACCAAATTTTACAGAAAATCGACCACTGACTTTTTTGACACAACTAACTTTTCCAATTTTCACCACTTTCACAACAAATTTTGACAATGAAAAACATACGATATGATCAACAGCAAAACCAATCAATTACTGACTTAATGACGCGTAAAAAATGTGTTCGATCGTATATTTGACTTTTATACATTATATCACGCATACTTTTCTAATTAGAAAGGCATGCGCGACAAATCTTAGTTAAAACAAAGAAGGATATATACTTAAACTATGAGAGACTATTTAAGGGCCTGATAGTGTAAAAAACCTGCTTATCGGCCGAGCTAAACTTTATAGAATTATTTACATAGAAATTATTTACAAAAATATTTATTTAACACAATTGGTGTAAAGTAGTAAAAATTTATCATTAAAAACTTAAATTTTCTTTTTATAAATTTGTTATAAATAATTAATTTGAATGCGACCTTTTTGGACATTAATAAATCTTTTCAATATTAACTCAAAATTTATGCGATTTAAATCAATCTAATTTTATTATCCTAATTTTTTATGGCAAATAAACTATTTCATTTTTTTTTTCTTCGCAAACAATTGCAAATGACTTGAAACGTCAACAAAACTAAAAAAAAAACATTTTTTCTTTTTTTCAAAAAATTTCTCAAATATCATCATACCGATATACGCATATCCCAAGTAAGCGGGAAAGATAAAAAATTACTGAGAAATTTTTTAAGAATTTTAATTACAGTTTTACCTGGATTCTGGTTCCTTCTAATGAATAAACGATTTGTTTAAATAAAAAATTTACCTTTATTATTTTTACAAAAAAAATTTTTTAGATAAGCCAAATTGGAGTTATCCTGCCCCCCAATTTTTTTTCCGTCTTTACGCACGTGTGACGTGGAAGAGACGTCACAAAAATAAAAAAAAATTTTTTTTTTGTAAATTTTAATACTTATATTTAATAATAAAAAAACGTTAAAAAACCTGTATATTTACCAAAACCCTCCCTTAAAATAATATTAATCTTGGTGGATTTATGACCTATTTAAAATTTTACCTTATTTTAAAAATAGATATTTTTCGAATTATATAATTATATGCATGACTAAACATTAATAAAATTATTATTTGAAATTTCAAGCAGAGTATTAAATTTTTATGATACACTTTTGATTTTCATTAGATCACTCGTAAGGGTGGTCAAATAACGAGTGGTCATTTTCAGATTTTAATAAGTCATTCACCCATATTAAAAATTCACAAAGAGCTTTTGAACTAAAAAGAAAAAAAAATTTTTTTAAAATAAAATAAGATATTGTGTGCTTTTACTATACTCTTTGGTAATGGAATTAAAAAAAATTATTAGGTCTACAAAGGGCTTATGAGAGTCTCTTACTACAGAATGTAAATATACTTTTTACTTGTTAAATATAAGTTCATTAATACAATAAGTTATTTTCATAATGCATAAATATACACTGAAGTGGACTTGCAAATAAACTGAGAATGAATTTTTCAGTCTTATGAGGTTTTTAGAGCAAAAAAATAATTTGTTTAAAATTATAATTTGTTTTAAATTATTTTTACGTTTCAAGCCATTTGCATTTGTTTAAATAAAAATAAAAATCCGCTAGCGGCAAGCGGAATTCTGATTTTTAATCTGCAGGGCAGTATAGTAATCCCGCGAATGTCGCAACACTATTATTCCCTTATTACAAAAACCTATAGTATTTTTTATTTCGTTTTTAAAATAAAATTTCAATGATTAAATAACATTTCATTTGTGTAAATATATTTTTCATTCATTTTATTTTTTTTTTTTCACTATAAACAAAAAAATATTCAGGATCTTATGAAGAAAACCTTTTTTTCAAAACTATAGAAAAGAATTTTTTTTTTTACTTAGGAAATAAAATATTTATTCGAAAAATTTTTATTGCTTAAAAAAAAGTAGTATTTACACTACTACTATTACAAAGTATATTATAAGGCTGCTTCCACACGGAGCGCTTTAAACACAAAGTTATCTCAAACCTGTGTTTAAAATACATTGCGTAGTATATACATATATGTAATATAACTACAGATTTAACGCTAAGTTTGTGTTTAAAGCGCTCCGTGTGGAAGCAGCCTAATATACTTTATTAAAACTGGAATAATAAAAATGAAAAATTTTAGTAGAAATTATATGTATGTATTATACCAGATTATAATCAATTATACAAAAAAAATTATACAAAAAAAAAAAGTTTTATAATAGTAGTAGTGTAAATACTACTTTTTTTCTAGCAATAAAAATTTAAGTAAAAAAAAAAATTCTTTTCTAGTTTAAAAAAAAAAGCTTTTCTTCATAAGAACCTGAATATTTTTTTGTTTATAGTGAAAAAAAAAATAAAATGAATGAAAAATATTATTATTTATATTTTCAAAATCTGAATGTAAATACTGATAATGGTTAACTGTAAGAACCCTTTTCATCCTTTAAATTATAATTTTCTTTTGTACTGGACTGAGAAATTTTTTATGGCGGGTTATACAATAACCTGCAAATGCAAGTATGCAGGCACATACTATCGATCAAAAAAAGATGTGGACCTCTCGTATTTTTGAAATATTTTCCAGAAAAATCGCCTCAGAATGTTCGGGTAAAAAAAAATCAGGTGGTGAAGTCGGTGCAAGCCCCGGACATTCCGCCTGTTTCCAATTATAATAGAAGTGGTCATCTAAAATTAAAAAGAAATGTCCAAACGCGCGCATTCACTTTTTGTTTTAAACTCCCCTCTCCTTAAGCAATTGCATCTAGAAATTTTTATATTTATCTTATACTTTCTCCAGGGTGTATTTCTCCCTCTAAATCAGTTGCTGTTGATTGATTTAACGAGACATATAGATCATCATTATATTCAAAAACCTATAGGTTTACCTACAGGCTTATATATATATAAGTAAACGCGACGAGTGCCGAGAAGTTTATTTTTGTGAATCGAAATTTTTGATTATTTACTAATAGCAGTATCATTTTTTTTAATAAACTTTGCTCCTGTTTATTGCTTGAACAAATTTTAAATAAAGTGGCGAACAATTTATTTTTGGTGCTTATATAAATAAAAAGAGGTAAGTCATAAATTATGTAATTAAATATTTTTTTAATTTATTTTCTCAGAAACAATTTTTTTCGTTAATGCAAAGGATTTTTATATTTATATAAAATAATAAGATATTATTATTATCGTTTTGATGCATGAAAAATATAATTGTATTATTGCGTTTCAACTTTTTTAATTTTATATTTTTAAATTAACCGAAGTGTTAAAAATAATTTTATTATTTTCTTAAATTTTGCTAAGAAAAAATGGATCTAAGAAAAACATTCCTATTTTATGTTTCATATTGAAATTTTTTTTTGTAATGTAAAAATGAAAATTAATGAAAATCATAATAATACATCATTATTAACATTATTAACTTAAGTTATATGTTAATAAAAGCATTTATTTTTTTATTTTTTTTCTTAATTTTTCTTAGCAAAACTGGGGTAAAACTAAATAGAACGCGCGTTCTTTTTCATGGCGGTAATTCAAAAAGCAAAACGTTTTTTTGGGATAACATTTTTTTACTGAAAATTAAATGTCAAAACATGTTTAATATAGCTTTATATCTATAGCAGTAGAAAATATATTATTTAAAATAAAAAAAATTTATAAAAATAAAATACATTCTAACCTACAAAATATTTAAAATGAGCGCGCTGTTTTTTTCTCTGTTTCTCCAGTTCTACTTTTTCGGGACAAAAAGAACAGACCAATTATTGCCATCTGGGCCATTCTTTATTTTTGCGGCCTAGGATAAAAATATACTAGTGATTATTGATGACATAACAGTTTTACCCCACTAATTTCTTAAATTATTTTTTAAATTAAAATTTTTCTTATACTGTGGCTGATCTGTAAACAGCCAACTATATATACAATATTTTAAAATATTGAATCAAATTTTAATTCAAAATTTTTTCTAAAAAATTTGCTATTTTTCTTAGTCTATTTTTAAAAAGTATAAATAAAAAACCATTTTGAAACCCATTGTTCCATTGGTACTACCTGCTCAGTTTGTTTATACTTATTTTTAAGATAAAATGGCAAATATCCTCGCGCGAATTCACATCTTTTATAAATATATATTATATACTCCGTATACTTGTGTTGCGAATTCTGACATTTTAATAGATGTTGGTGTTGACATAGTTATTTATTTTGCGCGCGAAAGTACAAATTTTTATACAAAAGTATCTATTTAAGATATGAAACTTTTAGTTTTTTATTTCTTTACTCAACATTTCTTAACAAAACAAAAAATTTTAATCTTTAAACACATGATTTAAATGAAGCATACATGAAATTTATGGTTAGTCTAGGCGCCAGCCATAGTAATCACGCCCAAAAATTAAAAAATTAAATTTCTTTTTCCGAGGATAAAAATAGGTGGTATTTATGTTTTTCGACCTGCTGAACACGAATCCGGGGTCCGTTTTACGAATTTCGTGGTCAATTTTTTTTTATCAAGAAATTATTGCAAAATTGGCCAATAATTTGTTAATAAGAAAGAATTGACCACGAAATTCGCAAATCGGACGCCGGATTATTGTTCAGCTGGTCAAAAAACATAAATACAACCGATTTTTATCCTCGGAAAAAGAAATATAATTTTTGGGCGTGATAAGTATGGCTGGCGCCTGTATTAGGTCGGGTCTTCGAAACTGCCCCAAAGTATTTTTTTTTTCTGAACGTACTACCAAAAACAAGTCACTGGCCAAATTTTTAGCCTTCCAGAGTGAAATTTCGATTTTTGGCAGCCGCACTTTCGTGTTTTATCTTCTCATAAAAAAAGTAAGTAAAATGAGTCACAATTTTTTTTATCATTGCTGTAAAAAACTCACATTAGCATGAAAATTTTTTTCCTTTTTGGTCCAGATAGGAAATTTCCCGTATAATCCGATTTCGGGGTCAAAACACTTTTTTGACCCGTGAATGCGCGAGAAATCGCTAAAATACGCTGTTATTTTTTAAATTTAAACTCAAAAAAATTTTCTAGTTGGACTTACATTTCTCCTAGGACTTAATATTTTTTGAAAAAAACACTTTGGGGCAGTTTTGAATACATTTCATGTACGCTTCATTTAAATTACCCACATACGGCAATAAGAATATTGAACAAAAACTAATTTAAAAATGTTTATTGCAGTTGAAAGAATGCAGTTTCCTTTTACCGAGAGGATTTGTTTAGATAAGAGCCACAACAAGTCCGTAGAATTATTTATTTTTGTAAAAAACAATGTTAATCCTGAAATAAAATTTAAATTATGGGATCATTTACAAAATTATTATATTACAATAGAAAAAAATGTATTCAAAAAGATATATGATAATCGAACAAAAATTATCAATTACTTAAAAGTTTACAAAAATTTAAGTAGAAATTATAACGGGATAGATATAATTATAAAAAATACTAATTTTGAATTAAAAGTGAAAAATAAAAACGATATAAGAGTTCTTAGCTTTTCGCAAGAGAATTTAGAAATAAATTTAAGCTTGAAAATTGTTCATATTTTGTTTATAAAGTATAGCGAAATAGAAAAAAAATATATATCTATTGCCACAAAAAAACAAAGTAAAGCTTTATTGATGGTAAAAATATTTGAATTAAAATTAAAAAATCAAAAATTGTCAACAACTAAAAAGCAAGAATTCATAAATTGCTTAAGAGACTGGAAACAAGTTGCTGTATTTAAAGACAAATTATGAAAATTCTCTTTTATATAATATGTAAAATATATTTATACATTAAAACAAAATAGTAGATTGAAAAAAATGTTTTGAATTTAATAAAATTAATACACATATTATATCAGCCTTGTTACATTTATTATAATGAGAGCAATTAAAATAAAATGGTTTTAAAGTTCTTTGCCCTACTTCTTTTCATCACCGACCTGCTTTTTTTATTCTTTTATGTAAACAATTTTGAACAAAAAATTTTCAAAAAATTTAATATCAGATTCAAAAAATTGACTATAAACGATATTTCTAAAACTAATACTTCCACAGCAATAAATTAAATGCTGCGTCCAAAAAAATAATAATGTTGTTTTTTGTATTATTTAGTGGCAAAATTTTTGAGAAAAAAATTTTCAAAAAATTAATGATCAGACTCATTGAGTAAAAACCATATTTTTTTAAATAACAAAAACATGCCAACTTTAACTTTAAAACTAATTAATGTTATCAAAAAATTTTAAAACGTTTAGAAATTCCCGGAAATTCCATTATGCCCCAGGGGGTGGGGCAGTATGGAATCAGCCTTCGGGTGCAATGGAATGTCCTTCATTTTTAATAATTTATTTAAAATTTCTAATCATGCACTTATATACTATACTATAATTAGTTTTAAAAAAATTTTAAATAAAAGTAATGAATTTTTTTACTAATAAATGTTTAATAAAGTTATCAGTTTGTCATAACGTAACTTTGAAATGTTGCACTGATATCTAGTAATATTAAGATAATCCTATTTCTACGCAGATAAATTTTTATTTTTAAAATAACATCAAGCCAACTTCAAGCTACTAATTTAGTAACCATTTATGCATTAAAAAATTTTTTAAAATTATTTAAATAACTAATAGATTTTTTTTTCTGAAAGACATTTTATAGGATGTCTGGGTTACAAATTTCACACTTTTCCAGAGTAAATGTTTTTGTTGCTGTAAATCGATCTTACATCACATAAGTTTATAGAGAAATTATTAATAATTATTTATAATAATTAAAATTTATAGATTAATAATTTATCAATAGGATTAATGTTTATTAATACGTATTAGTATGTGCGTAGACGCTTATTAGTATGTTTGTTCCTTATTTTTTATTACTTTCAATGTGCAGCTATTAATAAACCTATCACATATAAAATTACCACATATAAATTTTTCATATAATTTACTACAGGTTTCAATACTTTGTAATTTTACAAAGACAATGGCAAACATACTTCAAAAATTGGAAGATCACGTCGGCAAAAAATTTACGAAATTAAAAGAAAAGGAAATAAATTTAACTAAATACAAAACAAAAATGATTCAGACAGTAGTTACCATTGAAGACGGCCTAAGCCCGGTTATAAAATTTAAACTTATAGCCAAAGATCGCGCCTTTAATGAATCAATATATTTTAATAAGGATACTTGGAAAAAAATGTGTAAACATGAAAAGGATATTATTAAATCCTTGGATAAAAAAATTACACAAGCAAGCTCGAGAAATTTGTTCTTAAATGGAGACAGAAGACTTGAAGAAATTCTCGTGACAGAAGATTTAAGAATATATGTGGAAGATTCAAATTACCATCGAGTCTTATGCTTTAATCAGGATGGTGTAACCATAAGAATACTGAAACCTACTTTTATAACACTTTCAAACCAAAAAATTATTATAAAAGATAATTTTAAAAGCTTACTATTAAAAATTAGAAGTCAAGCAATATGTTTGGAAAATATGTCAAATGAGGCATTAGAAGATGAAAGATTTATTCAATGCAGAGATGCGTTAAGATCAGTAAAGAACTCTTTGAATGCATTAAGTCGTTACGATAGAATTTTTTAATGGCCAATAATATAATTTAATACATTTTATTTAGTATGATCTTATTTTATATTTATATTCTATTAACTATGTTTCATTTTTCTTTTTACGTGATAAAATAAAATAAAATATTTTTTTGAATTATTTATCTTTATTCTTATTATAATTATAAATGATCAGACAAGACCTCTTTTTAATGAATCATGCTAGTGTCTAAAGTATTTCGCCTATGGTGCTTACACTATTTTTTGCCAACCTAGGCGTAGAACGAGTGCAGAAATTTCTTTACGCACGAGTTTTACGCCCGGGAGGGCAAAAAATAATGTTTTTTATTTTATACCATGAGAAAAGATGAATACTTTTTTTTTTCGCTACATTTCTGTTATCAAATAGGTATATAATTATTAATATTTTAAGAATAAAAAATGTTTTTAATTACGTAAAAAAGGGTAATCTGGACGAACAAGTTATTATAAGCAAAAACAGGGTGAGTGAATTCTAATTTAAATGGGACATTTTTACTTAAAAAAAAAAAATTTAATTAGCAAACAATAAATACCTACTATGGTGCTACCAATTTATATTATTATTAATCTGCTAAGTATTATACTGAAAATTATTATTAAATTAAATTAACGATTTTTTGGAAAATTTACGAAAAAATAAATCGTTAATTTACTATTTTTTCGCAAATTTACAAATATTAGTAAATTTCCGGTTTTTGTCGAAGAATTGCAAACTTTTTCGAAAATTCACTAAATTTTCGTAAATTTACCAATTTTGTCGTAAAATCACCGGAGTTGTTTTTTACAGGGTATAAAAACGTTTTTAAATCAATTTTTAAATAATTTAAAATATAACTTTTTACAAGTTCTAGTATCCGCCCTTGTTATGTTATATTAAAATGTTGAGTACTTTTAGTTCAAGTCTTCAGAAATATCGTTTATAGTTAATTTTTTGGATCTGATACCTAATTTTTGGAACATTTTTTTCTTACAATTTTTTGCAATAAAAAGTAAAAAAGGGCCTACTATTTTTTCCTTCTCGAGATAGTACATCAAGATTTTTTCTATGAAAATAGGTATTAGTTTTAAAAAAACCGTTTCCATTCAATTTTTCGGATCTAATACCAATTTTATGAAAATTTTTTTCCCAAAATTTTTGCTTAAAAAAGTAGAAAAACCAAAATTATTATTTTTTCATTTTGGAAGGAATGCCTACTTTTTTCTTACGGGAGTTCTAATTTCAAGAAATTCATGATTTTTCAATTTCTCGTATTTTTTGTATTTAAATTTTTTTCTGCCTAAATAAAAGAAGCTTTATTATTTTTTTTGCTGACGATATTGAAAATAATAAAAATTTTCAACTTTTTTAGCAACTTACAAAATTCCCGGATATAAATTTTGAGTAAAAATAATGATTAATTTTTTAGGAATATAAGCCTTTTGAACGTGGTACGTTTTGCCTGCGCCAGGATTAATTAACAGTATAATCTTAATAGATGTTTATAGATAAAACAATCCTTAACCAACTAAAAACTCCACAAAGATTTGCACGGAGTTGCATAGGAGTTGCAAAGAGTATTGCTATTGTTTTCGCAAAAAACGTGCAACTCCGTGCAACTCATCTTGCAACAGATTGTGGAGTTTTAACTAGGTTGAGGATTGAGACAAAATAACGGAAAAAAACATTAATGTATTAATGAAATTTATTATTAATTTCTCATTCTTGATATATTCATCACTGCGCGAAGCGTAGTTGAATCTAATCAATGAAATAGCCAATGAGTTACTAGATACCGTCAATGACGGATAGAGCGAAACTGACCATATTAGAAAAAAGTTAACGTAATTTTTCAATTCTGAGGTTTTCAATGATTTGATTAAATTGAATTAAATACCAATGTGTTAATAAGAAATAAAAATCTGTTAATAATAGTAAGATCTCAAGTTTATATGTTTAATCCTTTGCATTTCAAAAAAATCATGTAATCTGAAGCAATAATAATAATTATAATTCAATAATAATAATTAATATTCCAGAGATAATTCCTCATAAACAATAGAAGGTCATTTTAAGTTAATAAAAGCTCAATTATTAAGCTGTATTTAAGTATAGTGTATTTTGTTTTCATTTAATCTCAAATATAAATAAAATGGAAGAGCAGCAGCAACCGCGTATGCAGCCACAGCCACGTGTAACAATTTTACCAGGATCAAAAAGAAACTCACAAATCTATGTGTATATGGGCTACGTACTTCATGAGCATAAATCACAAACAATTACACCAAACCCAACTAAAGTTTTGCGATGTAAACATCGAAATCAAAATTGTGAAATAGCTGTGAGAATAAAACAAAATACTCTGGATGAAGTCATAGATCCAGAAAGTTATTTTAATCCAAATTTGGACGATAAAACAAAATACCATAGATGCCCAGATTCACCAGATAGACATATTGTAAGAAAACACGAGCTTAAAGTCTATCTTAGAAAGAAGGCTAGTGAATGTGCCACAAAATTGAGCACGTTGTTTAATGAAGCAATAGGAGGACCGTAAGTTTTTTTTTCCTTTATAAATTTTCTTTTAAATACAAATAAATTATATAATATCACTCTCAGTTTTCGAGACCTGTTTGGAGAAACGGCATTAAGTTACAATTATCATGCATTGAAAACAGGAAGACATGAATATATTCCTGTGAACCCAAATTCGGTAGAAGAATTTGGAAAATTATTAGAAAATCATTCTCTTGGAAAGGAATTTTATAGAGGCTGGGTGAAATCTGAGGATAATAACGAAAGCCTAATATTCATAACCAAACCTATGTTTAATGTTCTCAGAAAAATTCGCACCAACTTTATAACTCATTTATTTATCGACGGTACTTTTGCGGTAGGTAACAAGTTTTTTATTAAATTTCATTCGATTTCATCAAAATCATCTAAATGTGGTCATAAAGCAATTTCAAATATTAAATTTTGAAGTTCTATAAAAATGTAACTTTTCAAATGATCGTTCATGTATCTTTATTGTTAAAAAAATTGCATAATTATTAAGTCTATTAAACTTAAAGTCTAAAAATTTTGGTTACTGCTTTACTATTAAACGTGTTTTGCGCATCATTTCAATGAATACGAACCACTTTATTTTTTATTATTGTCTTTTTATGCTTATACATAATACAATATATTTAGTACAAACAATTTTGACTATACAAAAAAAAAAATAATAACAAAAATGTTTAGATTATAAGTTTTCACTTTCCTCGAGCGTCCCTCGATGCGCTAATGTTTATATATAAAATATTTATTCGCACATGCATTGATTATGTAAAAGATAAATAAAATAAAATGCTAACCATAAATAATGCAAATAATAAGTAATGGAAACTAAATTACATAATTTTAGTAGTCGATTATAAAATGACGAGACGATTCCTTTTAAATCTCCTGGTTTTCCGGGTTTTCCACAGACTCTCAGTAAGATCACATTTAGATGTTGCTGTTTGAACTTGTTAAAAAAAACAAATGAAAATATTTTCAAAAGAACAAGTAAATATTATTTTTCTTATATTTTATAAATCTAGGTTATTCCCAGAGCATTAGGTTTCTACCAATTATTGACGATTCATATCAGAAATGGTCAGCACGTAAGTAACGTTCTAATTTCATTACATGGGTGTGCTCCAAGAAATAAAATTTTATTAAAAAAACCTAAAATTTGACTTACTTGGAGAGATATGCCCGTATACATTAATAAATGCATATAAACTGGAAGGGAGTTTAAAAAAATTTTAAATTTTATTAAAAATTTCTAATATGTTTTATTTATGAATTTATAAAAAATGTATTTAAATAGGCATTCCCAGCAATTTCGATTTTAACGACTGGAAAATCTGCTTCAACCATGAATAGTATTTTTTCCAAAATTTTCGAAATGTTTCCTCTTTTAAGAGAGCAAATCCAAAAAATTTCATCTGATTTCGATAAGGGAACGATAAAGGGAATTAAAGACTCATTTCCAGACACTATACAAATATCTGGATGTAATTTCCATTTTAAACAAGTTAGTTTTTCAACACATTTTTAAAATAAGCAAATTTTATATTATTTGCTTAAATTTTGTTTATTTTTGCAGGCTGTTATTAAATATTGGGATAAGTTGGGAATAAGTGAATTAAATGAGGAAATTTTAGATAAAGCTTGCTGCATTGCATACCTGCCAGCAAATAAAATTCCTAAAGGAATCCAAAATCTACGAGTATTGTGCAATGATTCTGCATTGGACAAACAAAAGCTTCTTACGTTTCATAATTATATGCATACTCAATGGGAAAATTTGGCACATATTATTTCTGTTCATGGATGCGCAATAGCAACTAATAACGTCTGTGAACAATATCACAGACGTTCATTAGAAAAATTGAACAAGCATCCAGAATTATGGCTATTTATTGGTATTTATTTTAAGAAATATTGTAGTTGACATATTTTAGTTGCATATGTTACGCAATTTTGCGTTTATTTATTTTTCAGACTTGTTACGTAAACATTTGAACCAATATGACTCGGATTATACATTATTAAAAAAAGGAAAGAAAATAGGTGAAGGAAGAAAGCTACGATTGCGTAAATTTTATAAAAAACAAATGGAGTTTGAAGAGGACTTAAAAAACAAAACGTAATAATAATTTTTGCTTTATTTATTTTAGAGTCTGTTAGAATCAAATAAAAGTCATTTTTCGAATTAAGTTTCATTTGTACTGGATAGTCATTATAACACAACTTTTTTTTAAATATTTGATCATTTAATTTTATAATTTTTAAGACCGGTTTTTATTCAGTTTTATCAAAAGAATAATAAATATTTTTGCATTTACGAATTAAACGAATTAATAAAATATTATATTTTTATATTATATTTTTGCATTTCTAAAATAAAAGTGAAATATTTTATTTGTAAAAAATTGTTACTTAAATCTAAAAAAATATCACTCGTCGCCTTAACTTCAGGTATCGAGAATTGTAGACTCAGGCTCGTAAATTCGGGCTACCTAGTTACTAACTAAGGAAATATAATTTTTTACTAAATAACCTGTTTAAAATTTTTCTAATTAATGCACGAATACGCCAATAAATTTAAAATGTTTAGGCTGGATGAAAGTACTTTTGTTGATAGAATGGTTGCAAATTGCTACGAACGGAGTGGAAAAAGTAAGTCAAATAAATGTTTAAATTATATTATATACTCTGAATAAATTGTATTAAATTATAAACTCTATTTAAATTTTATACTTTGTTTTTAGTTGCTGTTAGAGATGATGAATCATCTCCAGAAATCAACGAAATAGATACTGTTGCTCTTGTAAAAGCATATCAACGTGAAATAGATCAGTATCTTACAACTTACACTAATGGTTGAAAACAATTGTTTTAAATATTTATTCGAAAATAATTTTCAAAAATGTAATATTTTTTATGTACTATCTTAGATGTGAATCTGGACTATGTTATTGAAGATGAAATAGATGAAATTAACCAGGATAATGTTCATGATGCATTGATTGCTCAAAATATGATTAACATTGCAGGTAAAATCTATAAAAATTTTTTCGAGTATAAGAAATAATTAAAAAAAGTGTATTTAAATTAATTTATGCAAATCCTTTAGACGAAAATTTGGAAGGCAATCATGTAGCGCAAGGATTAGATGAAATATTTGGTAATAGGCCTAATTTTGAAAATAATCGTAATGCCTTTAATGAAGAAAATGATCATATGGAGCAAATGAATCAGAATAATGTTCATGACATACCAGTTGTTCGAAATATTAATATTATTGCAGGTAAAATAAAAAAAAAAATTACAAACATAATTGTAAAACTATTGAAATTAATTTATACTGATCCCGTAGATGGGAATGCAGAAGAAAATTATGTAATACAAGGGCTTATTGAAATATTAGGCTTAAGACCAAATTCCGAAAATAGTCGTGATTTCGCTAACGAAGAAAATGGCCATATTTTAGGTAAGAAACAAAAAATCTCTTCTGTAAGGCCCTCTCTACACCAGCACATAATTATGTTTTATGATAATCATGTTTGTTGGATATTTTTTTCCCAGCTACACTGTAATAAAAACATAACCTTAAAATTACATATTTAAATGACTATAACCCACTAAAAACTTATTAGTTACATAAATTTTTATAATAAATAACCTAATCTACAATTAAAATACCATTTAATTACATTTTATTGTTTAATTTTTATTAAAAATATTTACTAATACTACTAGTGGCGTCATTTTGTAATAACTTTAATTTCGAATATCCCAGCTACACAACAAAATATCCAACAGACATGATTATCATAAAACATAATTATGTGCTGGTGTAGAGAGGGCCTAACTAAAAAATGGTATAAAATTACGAACCAATTAATATCTTTTATCATAACTTTAAGGTGAAAATATTTCTGAACATGACGACATAGCAAGTACTGTTCAGGAAACCAATGAAGAATTAGACGCTACACCTAATAATTTTCCAAATAACATACGTTCGCAAGTTATTCCAGGTAAAAAAGTGGATTTTAAACGTTTTAAAAAATCAGTAGAAATTATTTACAATATTTGAATATGTTGATATCGTTGTAGATGCAAACTTTGAGGATAATAATAGTACTTATGAACATCCCATAGAATTGATTGAAATCAATGAACTACGTGGAAATATTGTAGGTAAGAAAAACTAAAATTAAACAATAAATATGCATAAATGAAGGTACCAATTCATTTTAAAATTTTATTATAATTAGCTAATTACTATAGTATACTTAAAATTACAATATTTATTTTATATATGTATAAATAAACATATACTATTTCTTTTTATGTATTTCATTTATTAACGAAAAAAAAAAATTATTACTTTATCCTACAGAAATAATAAACTTTAAAAACCTGAATAAAATATTTGCAGATCGTATTGAGATAGTTTCAAGCGATGAAGAGTTACACATTGAAGTAGATTCTGAAGCAGCTGTAGTTTCTAATAGTACAAATTATGGAATATTAATGAGAAATGAAACGGAAGAAGGTAAAAAACGTTTATTTCAAAATATAGTAATATTTGAAGACTTTTTTTCTTTTTTATATTTGCAGATGCAAGCATAGGAAATGAGATTGCAAATCGTCGCACAGGTATTTTAGTGAATATTATTTTTTGGGATTATTTTATTAAATTTATGCCAACAAAAGAATATAAAATATATTGACGATACATTATACGTTAAAGGAAAAATAATTGTTGTTTTGGAATTTGGTCAACTTGCTTAATAAATTAAATTTTGCTAGATAATCTATTTTCTATACTAAATTATAATTGATACACGGTAGACGCTACTATTATTAACGTTCATTTTTTTTTAAATTCGCTTTTTCATAATAGTTTAAACAAAATACCTACGATTTGTAGTAATTCGTTCTTAAACTTCAAGTGCAGTAACTTAAACGTGTTTATTGCAACTATAAGTATCATCAATTTATATTCATACTAATAATGTTAATGATATTAAAAAGGTAAAAAGGCTCGATATAGAAAACGAAGAGCTGAATGTCGATTGAGTGGAGTCGAAGAAGAGCCAAAAAAGCAGAAAAAACAAACACAAAATGTGGAAAATAGAAAAAAGAAGAAAACTCGTAGAGGAAACAGAAAAGGTAACGAGTGGAATAAATATGTTTATAAAAAGTATAATAATTTATGGAGCACCGTGCAACAGATAACAAAATATACGTAGTTAAAATTAACTCCAAAAAAGCGTTTACAAGAAATTAGCATATCCTCAAAAATGTTTCTTATATTTAATAAAATTTGTAAAATTTTTAAAAGTGATTATTTAAAAATTTTTTTTTTTAATTCAATATTGGCAGAATGTTAAATTTACAGCGATAAAAGTTCTAAAAGTTTAAATTCATGATTATTTTTTTTAATAATTAAAAACAAATTTACTTAAATTCTTTAAGATGTCTTTAACATACGATTTCTTTGTCAAGTTTTAATAAATAAATTTTATCACTAAATAAAAAAAAATTAAATTAATATTATTCATGTCAATAATATATTTTTGAAATATAATTGTTTCAAATTACCAACTAAAATAACAATAATTTTTTTAAAATCTAGTTAAAGTTATTTGGTTATTTTTCTTAATTATTTAAAATTAGTTTAATAAATTGCCAAATAATTATCGCATATATATGTAAATAGGAATTACTTGTAACAATGGATCTAATTTTAATGTCAGTGTTTTTGTCTTGAAGATTGATTTTTAATAATTATTTCTTGATGCTATTTTGGTGATCATTTTTGTAAGGTATAAAAATTAATTGTAAACATTTTGCGTTTTAAAAATAAGCTTGTTAATGCAAAGGATAAAAAATTTTTATTGATGTGAAATTTTACAAATATTTAAAATAATAAAAAGAGAGTTTTTCATTTTTACTGAAATAAAAAAGTTCAACATAGATTTTTCATAAATGTAACAAAAAAATTTTATTACAATTTGTAAGAAAAATTTTCATTATCAATAACCAAAAGCATAGTGCATAATAAACTAAAAATCCCTTTAAATTGTAAAAGACATTTCAAATTTGATTTAAGTGCTTCGTAAATTATTATATTATTTATAAATACATATTTCGTTACTAGTACATATATATATTTTATTTTTACATTTTGACCTGCAGTAATCACACATTAGTGCAAAAAATATTTCGAAGTTAAAAATTAAAAACTACATAGTCATAAAAATAAAATAAATTCCTTTTTTAAATATCGCAAAAAACGTTGAAAAAATAAAAAATAAACTTTTTTTTACAATATACTAAAAACTGCAGTGTAAGATGCATTTAAACTATTTGAAGGATTTTAATTATTTTTAAAAACGATCATCAATATCACTGGAAACAAAATTTATCTTAGATATACCAGATTATACATGGAGTTTAAAGAAATTTAAATGTACATCATTTATTTTTTTTTGTGATTTTCTATTCTTTAAATAAATTGTATCTATTCTGTGATTACTATTAGCAATTCATATTACTATTATCTACATAATTAATTACTTAAAATATAATTCAATTATAACCATGAGAATTAACTCGCGTCTCCTTAGAACCTGTTATTTATTTTTTTACGTGTCAAAGTAACTGTTACTGTTTTCAGTATGCTGTCAATAAGTATTCAATATATTTAATATATTTTATCAAAATTTGAGATCAGATTAATTTTTGTGCTAACTATTTTAAAATATAAGCAGGATTTAAAAAAATATAAATAGTATATGTTTTCGTGAAATAAAAATATTATCCTAATTGTCACTTAATTTCTATCCAAAAAAGGAAATAAGAATTTGTACTCAAATACGAAAAAAGCACCCTATAAGTAAAATTTACTTTTATAAAATGTTTTAAAATATAGTATTTACGGTTAACATTACACACGTTGAATGCATTTAAGATGGATTTAAGATAAGGGAACACATAAAATTTGCTTTGCACATTTTTATTATACATCAACCATTAAAATGATTTGTTAATTTAATTATGTAGAACAAAATAATTGCGCAGAAAATCAATTCTTAGAATACTTATTGAAAGGTTAATAATATTTATTTGTGTTAGGATTTAATGAGCAAAACTAGGAAAATTACGAATACAAATGTAAAAATCGTATTTAATGAGTTATAACTTAGAATATTATGAATATGTGACCTCATTCTGCAAGTACCATTTGCGCGTGCATTCGACATTTGGGAAAGCATTTTGAGGTACTGTTAGTAGCATTTTGTGACGCTCATACCGCACATTTTGGGAAAATGGTTTCCATATATTCATATATATTTTTTTTAAAACTTATACTTAGCAATGATAAAAAAATTATAAATAAATGACCTCATTCTGCAAGTAGCAATTGCGCGTGCATTCGACAGTTGGGAAAGCATTTTGAGGTACTGTTAGTAGCAATTCGTGACGTTCATACTGCACAATTTGGGAAAATGGTTTCCATTTATTTATAATTTTTTCTAAAAGTTAAATATACCAATGATAAAAAAAATGATTTCCAAAAGATATTTACAAGTTACAAATAATGCAAAAATATTTATATGTACTTATATGTAAATGTATAATTAATTAAAATACGTGATTTTAATAAAACATGATAATAAAAAAAAAATATTATGAATAAATGACCTCATTCTGCAAGTAGCAATTGCGCGTGCATTCGACAGTTGGGAAAGCATTTTGAGGTACTGTTAGTAGCAATTCGTGACGTTCATACTGCACAATTTGGGAAAATGGTTTCCATTTATTCATATAATTTTATTAATACAAATTAATTTTTAGAAAATATTTTATGAAAAAAATTATAATAATCTACCCTATAAATAATTATTCAGATCAAATCAGTATTATCTTAAATATGATAACATCTAGATAAAAATAAAGTGACTCTTATTTTTTTTGTCGAAAAATACAAAGCAACTTATTATTTTAATGAAAAAAAAACTAAGCGATTTGTTATTAGGAGCCCTACGAGTTGGGAATAGAATAAGAAGCCTTAGCATTGTAAAATAGTGTCCCTTCGTCGCCTCTTTACTTAGGCTTTACTCATTTTTTCACTTAAAGTTATACATTAATTATCGCAAACTGCAATTTACCTTCATGATTTCTCTCACTATTATAGTCAATAAACTGCATGCCCATTAATGGCCAAAATGAGCATGTGATTTATTGAATAATAGAGTAAGAATAGTGATGATAAAAGAAGCCTTATATGGCTATTAGAATTTCAGATACACTATATTATAAAAATTGCGGCTCTTTTTCATAAGTCCAATAGCTCATTGAAATCAAAAACACCATATCGAGTTTGGTCAACGTCTATCAGACTAAACTTGTACAACTTATTAGTTTTAAAAGAATTCAAAGATTTTTACTTACGGATCTGAAGACAATTTATTAAATGAGTGTAAACGAAATGTTGCAAACACTTTTACAGAAACTAGCTACTTTTTTTCCGATTAAAAAAATAAAAATAAATAAATAAATAACAGGTTTGTAATCGCAATCTGATACCCCATTACGCATGAATTTGAAGGAAAAATTATTCGGATGGATACTTTCTTTTTGATTTACTAGGCGGCATTCCCCCTGCGTGCTGAAGCGCGCCAACACATTGTTTTTAAACTTGACTATAACTGCAGAACTTAAATAGTAAAGAATTTGGCTTATAAGCTTTTGTCTGATTATATAACCAATTTAAGTTTTATTTATGAAAATAGTAATATGGACAATTATTAAAGTTGTAATCATTTTATTTTTAAAATAATCTAATTTTGAAACAGATAATAATTTTGGATTTTATAATTTTTAGAAAAATTTATAAATTTGATCAATAGAGTATAATTTTTCACAAGACATAATTTTTTTCTATATTCTAAATTACATTTTTACTCATTTATATATGAGTGATAAGCTATATGAAATTTTGCAAACTCAAAGTAGAATTAATATTTTTTCCCATATTTTTTTACTCTGTAATAATAAAATTTCGATTTTTTGTCTATTTTCAACGTCAAGCTAGTCAAAATTGACAAACTAGAAAACAGATAGTTTAATTAAAAAAAAAAATAAAAAGTAAAATTTCGAGTTAAAAACTCGAGTAACTTGCATCCTATGTAAAAAACCCGTCTAATACCTGACTAATAGCTAGATACTGTTTGGCTACGAACTGGATATCAATTTATATTATCAAAAATTGTCATTCAAAATCAGCTGTCGGGAAATTACAGGACTTGTATTTTTTTGAAATTAAGTAGCTTTTAAAAAAATTTTGCTGTTATTAAACGACATGAAATAGATGCAAATTTTCCAACTCGCGAAATAGCGGCAAATTTGAAATTAATGAAAAAAATTTGTTTTAAACGTCGTTATTCTTAATCTAGTGGTTTCAAACATGTTTCAAAATAAAAAAACACAAAAAGGAAGTTTCAGGTATTAAGTATATACAAGCAAACAATTAATATAGGACATATAAAAAGAAGAATAATCTGCTGAGATATTAAGGATAGGAGGATAAAGCCTTAAATGTTGATTTTCTTGTGTATGCGCAGTTCAAATAAAATTTTTTTCTCCAGAATCCGATTAGACTAGAAATTTCCTATTAAGCCTTAAGAAGAAAAATATTTTTACACTATTGTAGGCGGTTAAAATAAAAATTAATAAGAGCATACCTGAAAGTTAAAAATAATCAGAAAACGAAAAAATTAATTTTTATATCCACCGGTTTTAAAAACTGCTGCGAAAAAGAAAGAATTGGATCAAGAAAACTAAAAGTTGGGAAAATTCTTTTTGTCACGTATATTTCGATAAAAAATATTTCAGGCTCCATTTGAAGACTTGTCCATACAAATCATTACACTTGAAAAATATTAATCGATGTATGTTGCACGTAAAATATTTTAAATAAATAAAAATATTTTTTTCTATAAGTATAGTCGAGCTCCCAGTTATGTATTTTTAACCCAATTTTCCCATTTTTGTTTTAAGTTCCATGAATAAAAATTGGTAAAATATTTTTTTTTTCTGACCCGCTAATCCCAATTTTGTGATCAATTTTGAACTGTCTAAGTGGTAGATAAATTGTTATTTACATATTATTGCAAGATATGAGCAAATTTCTCAATAATAATTTATTTATAACAATGAATCTCCTACTTGTAGATCAAAATAAACCCCATATTTCGGTTTAGCGGGTCAAAAAATGAAAATTCCACAAATTTTTATCTACTGAACTTAAAGCATGAAAATGGGTTACGGAATGCATTTCTGGTGGATCGACAGTAGCCTTGTTTGTAAATTAAAGCATGTTTAATTTTATTCCAAAGATCCAATATTTAATATTTAAATATTATCCAATATTTATATTTATTATCCAATATCCAATTTTTTAAATTAATAATCCATTAAGTACCAAGCGTACATAGCTGGACTTTTGATTACCAAACTGTTACAAAGCCTTTTTTTTATTCTAAAAAGTTTTCTAGGGGTAAAAATGATTGCTTTATCCAATTTTAACATCAGTTATTACGTACAACCCCTCCAAAAGGGGTGAAAATAGAGGTAAACATGAATTTTTGGCTTTTTTAAAATTTGTTCTGGACTTTGAGCTATAAAACCTTTATAATTTACTCCTTTTATTACCTAGACCTTTTTATACAGTTAAAAGTTTAATGTGCATGTGAACTGATCATAAATTTTCAATTCTAACCCTTTAGGGAGTGACTACTCCTATGTAAGGGGTAAAAAAAAATTATAAAATCAAAAAATTTTCTTCGTTTTTGCATAAATAACGAATTTGCAAAAAAATTCTTAATATGAATCTAGTAATTGTTTTTACCACACATCCTATTTCATATAAAATAGAGGGTTAAAAAGGGTAAAAAAGGGTAAAAAAGGGGTTGAAATAGCAATTTTCGTTTACTTTATTTTTATGCCTAAATATCATTGTCTCATAGGTTTTTGATACTGGTAAACACGAGTCTAATGCTCATTTTTACTTACAACCCCTTTGTAACCATAAATCTATTATATTCGTTTTCGTAAAAGAATAAATAAAAAAAAATTTTTGAATTTCACCCCCTTTTTACTCCTGTTAACCCCTATTTATGGTTACAAAGGGGTTGTAAGTAAAAATGAGCATTAGACTCGTGTTTACCAGTATCAAAAACCTATGAGACAATGATATTTAGGCATAAAAATAAAGTAAACGAAAATTGCTATTTCAACCCCTTTTTTACCCTTTTTTACCCTTTTTAACCCTCTATTTTATATGAAATAGGATGTGTGGTAAAAACAATTACTAGATTCATATTAAGAATTTTTTTGCAAATTCGTTATTTATGCAAAAACGAAGAAAATTTTTTGATTTTATAATTTTTTTTTACCCCTTACATAGGAGTAGTCACTCCCTAAAGGGTTAGAATTGAAAATTTATGATCAGTTCACATGCACATTAAACTTTTAACTGTATAAAAAGGTCTAGGTAATAAAAGGAGTAAATTATAAAGGTTTTATAGCTCAAAGTCCAGAACAAATTTTAAAAAAGCCAAAAATTCATGTTTACCCCTATTTTCACCCCTTTTGGAGGGGTTGTACGTAATAACTGATGTTAAAATTGGATAAAGCAATCATTTTTACCCCTAGAAAACTTTTTAGAATAAAAAAAAGGCTTTGTAACAGTTTGGTAATCAAAAGTCCAGCTATGTACGCTTGGTACTTAATGGATTATTAATTTAAAAAATTGGATATTGGATAATAAATATAAATATTGGATAATATATTTAAATATTAAATATTGGATCTTGGGAATAAAATTAAACAAGCTTTAATTTACAAACAAGGCTACTAGTCGATCCACCAGAAATGCATTAAACGATCTAAGTTTTCTGGTTACTCAATTTTTTTACCGCTTTGAGAACTTTTGCTTACTATCTTGACGTTGAAAAAAGATAAAAAATCAATATTCTATTATTGACAAGATTATTGACGAGTAAAAAATGATTAATCTCACTTTGAGTTTGTAAAGTTGCAGTTTTTTTTATAGCACATCACTCATATGTAAACGGGAAAAAATATACTTTAGAATACAGGAAAACCGTGGTACTCAGGATACGAGGAATCGCGAATACGTGGTTTTGCCATAATTTATCACGCTTTTTAAGTAAAATATTAAAATTTTAAAAACTTAAATAAATTTCAATTGTTTAATTATTTTGGTTATGTAATTTATAGTTGCATATTTTTTTGATAATTTGTACATTATTTATTTGTATAATATAAATTATTTGTATATTTTAATATACAAAAAATAAATCATCAATGCAGAAATTTAAGATAAAAAAAAATGGCGATGCAAATGAACAAGAAGAAACAATACTTAAGCTAACATTAATTTCGTGTATAATACATTCGATAAAAGAGGCAATTGAAACAGCAATTAACATGGATCCAATAATGATAAGGAGCCTTCGATGACTGTGATATAGCACTTAAAACATACGAAGAATTGTATCGTGATATGAAACGCCGTGCAAAACTTTTTTTGGAACGCATGAACCGCGTATACTGGGGTTTTCGTGTATTAAGAAAAAAATTATGTCTTGTGAGGAGAACATTGATCAAATTTAGAAATTTTTACTGAGAATTATAAAACCAAGAATCATTATTTATATTTCAAAAATAGTTTTTTGAACATCAATTTGTTAAAATTTTGATAATACGCAAATATTTTTTCAATTTTTTTTTTATTTTTCGTTGAATCTAAGATTTTCTCAGCTAGAAGTATGTAATTTGATTTCTGAGAACATAAAATAACGTATAATGCACGAAAGCAAAGAAGTTTTAAAATAAATGATGGATCAAAATTCAAATAGTTCAAAAGTTGCAATATAGTTTTCTTTACATTTCCGGTTAAATCATTTTCCATATTAAATATGACTGATTTAAAATGTCCAGTCATTGCCGCAGAGTTATGGAAATGTAGCAGTCTTTCAATCGAACAGCTTACGTGGTGTTTCTTATAAACAAAACTTTTTCTTTGTTAGAAGTAACTAGCACATTCAAAAATTTATAATCTTATGCATGAAATGTAAAAATTAAATAACTTATGTGTACTAATTTATTTTAAATATTTTTTATAGATCCACCTGTTTGTATACTGTGCCAAAGAAGAGCAAATTTTAGATTTAAAGTTCGTGTCAGAGGCCGCGATGGACAGGAAAGATACGAAGAACATCAAACAGGATGTATGAAATGTACTGTAAAAGCAAATAATATAGTTTTAAAAAATTTGCGTTTCAATGGGTACCAAAACGAAGACCGTGATTTAGACATCATGCCGGGAACAACAGATCCACTATATCTAGCGACTGGTCCAACTGAATTAAGATGCTTCTGTTGCAACTTAGTTGCATATAATGAATTCCCAGTTGTATTTCATTATTAAATATTTTTATAACTTTTTATTTTGTAAAATTTTTATTTTTTATGTAGAATATACAATTTCATAAATATTACCCAATTGTCAATAATATCTGAAAAATAAAACTATCCTTTCCTAAAGTACCTTATTTACTCGAAATTTAACACACTTTTTTTTATTATACAAAAAAATATAAATTTTTCTGATGAATTTAAAAAAAGAATTTCAATACAGGATCAGAAAGAATTTTATTTATAATTTCAATATTTCTTTTTTGTATGCTACAACTTGTTGAAAATGTTAATTATTTAGGAAATTGAACTTGATATAATAAATTTTAATGCGAGATTAATAAAAAAAAAAGTGTTAGACCAGTTTTTATAGCAAACATTTATAGGTATTTTCTATTTTAATAATAACTTTTAAAAATATCTTACATCGGAAATTTGATGATTCTATGCATGGCAAATATTTAGAAAACATTTGATATTCCCTATCATGGCCTGTTTAAGTTTGCGAAAAAGTAAGAATGTAAGCATGCTTGCGTATACCAAAAGTAACCAATGGAATTAAGTACAGCTGTTTAATTAACAAAAAGAATATTGTTTTCAATTGTATTAAAACTTAGTGTAAATAAATACGGAAATGCATATACAGGGTTAGGGAAGGGGGGTTGTATACTTTCCGTCCAACACAAGATTTGGTCTAGTGTTGGTTTTTTTTTTTAATAAAATAGTAATAATAATGAAATTAGAAATATTAGAATATAAAATTAGAATTAAAATTATTAAAACTTACCTCAAAATATGATTGTGCAATATTTAAGTGCCATTATTAAAAATCTGTTAATAAGAGAGAAAAATATAATTTTACAATTTCATTTTTATTAATTATAGATGGGTTAATATTCCTCAAGTGTATGTAAACCTAATTCTTGGGTCTTCAAATCAGTCCCAAAATATTTTTCCTTCAAAGTACTATCGAAAATAAGTTACCCCCTCAATTATTGTTTTCAATTGTATTAAAACTTAGTGTAAATAAATACGGAAATGCATATACAGGGTTAGGGAAGGGGGGTTGTATACTTTCCGCCCAACACAAGATTAATAATAAAATTAGAATATAAAATTAGAATTAAAATTATTAACGGCTAAAAAAAAATTTATTGATAGAATCATTTTTAATCCAGTAAACAAATTTTTAAAGTACAATTTTTTTGTAAATGATAAAAACTCGGTTAAAACATATGGTATTTTATGGTATTTCTAAAAAACTTTAAAAAAAGATATTATAATTCGTTGTATTAAAACTTATAAAAAATAATCAATGGTTTGTAATTTTTGTAACCGCCATATTTAATTAACAGTCAATTATATTAAAAATCTGATCCCATAATCTTGTAAAAAAAGTCTTTTTTAACCAAGGAACATTTTAAGTTGAAAAAAAATCATATTTTTACTCTTTACCTAAACGAAAATACCAGCGATTGTGGATTGTTAATGCCGGTACTAATGGTTTAAAAAGGAAATGTCTGTACGTTGTTTTTCTTCGCATAAAATGGCGCAATTTTTTACCTGCTATTTGCGACAAAAACGTCAATTTTGGCCGATGAACTGAAAATTTCTGCAATAAAATTTTAAACACATCTCGGTGTCCTTTTTGCCTTATTTAATTTTTAAAATTACTTATATATAAAAATTAACCTTCAACATAACAAGCCCCTTAGCAAAATTAAAACAGCACCTAAAAAAAAAATCAATTTTTTTAAGGTTAAATGTCAGTGACCTAAAAATTTCACATTTAGTGGAAGATCAAAGTGCGAAAATTGAAAAAACGTCCCTTTTAGGGGTAGTTTTAGATAAGTTAAGGGTGAAATATAAATTATTTATGAAAAAATAGTCGAAATTCTTGATTAGCGACCCAAAAACCTATATGGACGTAACCTGGGCGTTGAAAGTTCAAAAATAGCAAAATCACTAGTTTTAGCTAATTTATGGGTGAAATATCAATTATTTATTTGAAATGTAGTCGTCGAAATTCCTTTTTAGCGATCCAAAAAAAAAACCTTATTCGGGGTATTTTTTGCAAATTTAAGGGGGAAGGCCCAATTCCGCTGCCAAATAATTCTGATTTTCGTGTTCAGCGACCCAAAAAACCTATAGTATACACCAAATCTGATATTCGTCAGTAATAATACCCCCCCTCTCCCCGTATTTTGACTGGAGTAATATAATTATGTTAAAAAGTCTTATAAAATAAATATCAAGCGGCGGCAGCACTGAACAATACAAACTATTTATTTAAATTTTGAAAAGTGAATGTATAAATTCTTTTCTTTCACAATGTTCATTTTTTTGAAATCGAAAAAATTATTTTTTTACTGTGTCCATATTCACTTGTCCAATATTTTATGTAAAAAAGGCATGTTTAAATTTAATATTTCTATTTTTTAAATGTCTAAAACACCTTGTTTATTTTTCTTGTGTTTAATTTTTTTTATTTCAAATGTTTAAAATCAGGTGTTCATAATAATGCGTGTACAACTTAACATGCTTAAAATTCGATTTTTAATTTTTTTAAATATTTTTTTTTCATGTTGAAAAAACTGTGTTGAAAAAACTATTTTCCATTCCTGCTCAAAAAACTGAGTGTTTAATTTTCTCATGCTTATTTTCTCGTGTTTAAAAAACCCATGTTCATTTTTTTTCGTGCTTAAAATTTACCGCGTCGAATTATAAATTTTGTGTAAACTCAGCAGATCTGAGTATTAAGGTTGTACATTACTAAATCCGCCATTTTGTTTGTATTTTTTAAGATTTCTAAATTATCGATGCTACATATGTATATGGGTGTATCCATTACTTTTCATACAAAAGTGGGCGCTCGCATGTCACCGATTGGGCTCAAATTTTTAGATCATGTTTGGGGTTATAAAAAACTCACCTAGCCAAATTTTTAGCCCTCTAGAACAATATGGGGCCAAGTTATGACCTCCAAAAGGTCCAAAAAATGACCTATTTTAGTCTATTTTCAAAAATTCGCCATTCCCTTATTTTTCAGTCAAATTACTTGCGGTTGGTCGCATTTTTTTGGTATAAGCTTCAGAATTTATCAAAAAAATTTATAGATACTTTTATCACTTAGATTTTATTTGGCGATAAAAAATGTTAGATGACTGAAACGAAAAAAACAGGAATTTCAAATTGGTGCCAAATCTGGAAATCTTTATATAACTACTTCCGGTTAGTCGCAAAATTTTGTACTACTCAAGACCTTTCGAATGCAACCTACAAAATTAAAAACGGCTTATTTTATCCGAAGTTATGCGTATTTTAGTTTGGTTGTTTTTCGAAAATTTTGATTTTTTTGCGTTTTCAAATTACTATAACTTTTTTCTATCATAACCAAAATGGCCAAAAATTTCAGAGAATATTCTTCAAACATTAATAAATAATCTCTGAAATTTTGGTGGATGATATTGGCTTCTATCCGTTTTTATACATTCCCAAAAAAGCCTTATTCTTCACGTATTTTGTGTATTAAAGTGGACCTATGTTTAGGCTTTGTGCTTGTAAGCACCTCAATTTTCCCATTTAAATAACATAGGAATTTTGACTTTTCAGCTTTCTAATTTTTTACAAAGCTTGCAGAATGTTTTGAAAAGCTACTAATCGATGGAAAGTACTATTTAAATATATAAAAAATGATACCCAACCTCAAGTGGCCAAAAAAATATTTTTAAAACGATTTTACCGGTAATAAATGAAAAAAAGTACTCCATGGCTTCATGTAATGTAAATCAAAACGGTCAAAAATCAAAATTGAAAGTGTCAAATGAAATTTTGAAATTCTCTTTTAAAAAGCTAACATTAATAATGGAGATATCACATGACAAAGCATAGGGGTAAAATTTGTGAACAAATTTCTCTGAAGGTAATTTTACAACAGCATTCTGCAAGACAAAAGATTTTGACAGTTACATACGGAGTATATTGTAAAACATGTTCGTGGTAAATACAGAAGCAAATAAAATTTGCAAGAGAGAGATTTTTAGCAGTTTCAATTTAAAAGAAGATTACTCATATGATTTATTCATTTCAAATTTCATATACAATAAAGAACAATATAAATTAAGGTTCAATTTTTGGTTTAGAGGAACATAAATTAAGAGACAAAGATCAAAAGATTTATAATAAAACGAATTTCCGAATAATCGTAATAATTTTTTTCCCTTTTTTTAATATGAACCTGTGTTGAAAACAGAAAAAATCAGCAAAATCGGAAATAATATAAAATAGGAAAGGTCTTCTAACAGTCACTCTCCTAACACTCACAGGTTGCTGTGTTTAAATATTGCTTGAACTATTTAAAAATTTAAGCCCTTTCTTGGGCTTTTAGGCACTACTATAATAGTGATCTCAATTTTCAAACAAATTATATTAAGCAGGGCAACCAGATGGTACAGTTCTGTAAAAATTATTACCATAGCAATTCGCTAACCTCTCAAGAACTACAAATCAATTATTTAAATTTGGCATAAATTTTGTGTTACTTATCTTCAATAAATATTATACATCATACAATAACTTCTCTGCGCGAAGCGCAGTTGAATCTAGTAATTTAAAATAACCGAAGATTAAAATTTTAAGAAGAATTGCGTTTTTTAATTTTAAACAACGCTTTGGAGATCCTCAGTAGTACCGTTCTAGGGGGCGCCAGACTCACATATCATGACGAATAAAGTGGATTCCTTTTTACCCTAATATTCTAATAATTTACCATTTTTGAAGTCTTGAAGCCCTTTTAGACCTAATTAATTCTTTTTAATCTTATTAGCTGTGACTATAATATAGTCAAAGTATACTGTTTGGTATAGTAAAAGCACATGGAATATTAAGGCCCCCTTTTCATTATTTTGTGTAATTTTAATGAATTTTAAAAGTGTTTTTTTTTAGTTATTTTATTATACAAGAACATCAAATTTTTTTTTAAATTGGTACAAAAGTATTAAGGAATACAAAAAAAATACTATTTTAATTTTGCCATATTTTTAACATTTTATAGAGGGCGTCAAAGTAGTGGCTGAAAAAAAAAAGTAAAAATCGGTTCCACACCTAGCGCCTATTGTGGTCCATGAAAAAAAATAAATAAAAGAGCATTTTATTCCCTGTAGACTTCCCAAACGCTGGAACTAAAAGTTTCCAAAAATTCCTAAAATTGACCATTTGGTGGGCAAAAAACGAAAAATGTAGATTTTTAAGTACAAAAAAACACCTAATATGGTCAATAAAAAATTTTCTAATCCACCTTTTTCCGATCTTCTAGTTCCAGCACTTGACACAACAATTACAAATAAAACGCACAAAGATTTAGGTCAATAGCTGAAAAAGTTTTTGAGTTAGAACTGGAACCGATTTATAAAAGTAGTTTTGAGATAAACGTGTTTAAAGTTTTTAAATGCTTATGTTTTCATATGATTCCGTCCCATAAAAATCAAAATATCTCAAAAACATATATTTTGTTTTGCTTGAAAATTTTTTTATACATTCTTCAAATGTTTTTAAGCAAGAAAATGAAAGAAAAAAAAAGTGCATTACGAATTTTAATTTTTGAAAAGGGGGCCTTAAGTCACACTTGAATTTTCTCTTGCTAATACATATTACAAATTCCTAAATAATTATCGAATTTCTAAGTAAAAATAGTTTTGAAAGATTGTGCCCAACTATATTTACAAATTTTGAGTACCTTCAGGATGATTGATCAGTCTGACTCGAGGTGATCGACTATTTTTTTTTTATTGTGACAAAATAGACAAAATAACAAAATATAAACCAAAATTTAAAAAAAAAGCTAAAAATAAAAAAAAAACAACCAAAACCAAAAAAAATTATATTTATACACTTCTATACCAGCTATAAATTGACACAAAATCACCGATATGGTGTTATTGAAATACATATAGAAACCTATTTTATTGTCTTAAAAAACAGATAATAAAATATTATTATTATATATTGATTTCTCAAAAAGTAAAGCCCTTATAGGGGACCAAGTTTTAGTATAAATTAAAAATGAAGGCACACCAAGCCCACATGAATTTTCTTGTTTTTCAAAAAATAATTTACCAGTGAACCTAAAATTTTTTATGCGGCGAAAAATTGTTATTAGTTTTTTTTTAATCATAAACCACATTTATTTATTTGAGTTTTGGCAAAACTTCAAGTCACTTTTTACAAGAAAAAACTTTTGTCAAAGGTTAAATTAGAGAAATTTTGACAAAAGTGTATTACTGCATGGATTTCAAAACCATTTAAAAATTTTTAAAAATTTTTTCTAGTTTTTAAACCATAAAAACAAATTTTAAATATTAACGTAATTGACCACATTAACTTAACAGTATTTTTCTTATTTTAATATAATAGATTCTTTAATTTAATTTAATTTTCAAAGCAGTAGATTAAAATATACATTCTTTTATGATTATTAAACATTTTTATCTAATCTTAGCTAATCTTTTGCCTTAAAAACATCAGAAATTTCGTAGTTTAACTTAAAAGGGTCCCTATATTTCTTTGGACTTATAAACTTGAAGCATTATTTTTTTACCGCATAAATTTAATATTTTATATTTAAGTCTTGAAACACAGTAATATATGGATAGTCCAAAAATAAGTTAAGCTAGCTTGTTTATTCTAACAGGACCAATTTTTTTTATTAAGGTTGTAGGTCGGATCTCAAAAAAAAAAATCAATTTTTGTTTTATTTTTTTTCTCAGCTTTTTTATTATGAATTACTTTACAAATTTTTTTACTTAATTATTAATAATTAAACTTAAAAAAAAAAAAAGAAAAGTATTATCAGCAAGTGGCAGCAAAGTAGAGGCCTGAAAAACACGGCTGCAAGATAATCTCGGAAAATTTAAAAAATAAAGGATTTTTGAGTTATTTACCAAACCAGTAATTTTTTTGAGAAAAACAGGTATTTTAAATGCCCAACAGCTGGTATTTAAACAAATTTTACGTTCAAGAAAAAAATCATACTCAAAATAACTCAAAAATCCTGTTTTATGTAATAGGAAAAATCGAATCTGAAATGCATTAGTTTATAACGAAAAAAAAGCGAATCACCCCAAATTTAAGTAAATATAACATTTTTTAAAAAGTATTATTATTTTTCCATTCTTTTATTTTTTATTAATATTGTTATTATTTTTATTTTTTTTTTATATTATATACGTAAATATAATTAAAAAAAATTGTATACATGTCATAAAAATGCATCGAGGCAATTGATAGATTTCATTCGTAATGAATTGCGACGCACATAAAAGCAAGTAAACATATGGAGAGAGAGTACCAAATACTATGGTTAATATTATATGCAAGTTCAATAAAGTTATTGAAAAATGAAACTTTTTTTTCTATTATTTTGTTTACCTAAAACTGTGCACAAATAGAAAAAAAAAATCAATAAATTAAATATATAATAAGAATGACTTTGCAAATATTAAATTCCTATATATAAAGAAGTTTTTGGTAAAGCTTTTGTTATAAAGTTCACGATAAGGTCGTTAGTGTGAATGACGAGACATAAACGAAAAAGGTCTAAATAATAATAATAATAATAAATATAGATTTTAGTCTATACATATTTATATTTGTCGTCGAGTTATATGAGTATTGTCAGGAAACACTATTGAAATAGATTATTTTGCAAAAGCTTTTCCTGATACCATTTGTTATGGATAAATAAAAGAAAAGATAGTAAACTTTTGGCTTATCTCCAAATATTCTTTTTTTTTTTTCTAAACTACATTTATTATTGTTATAACCAATTGTAATAATACAATGAAAAATAAGTCATGTGCTTAATAGTTGATCGGTTTTTACGAATATGTCACTTATATAGTGGAATACGATGATGATGACACAGGAAAAATGTAATACATAAATTTACGAAAAATTCCAACACTTTTGGTTACACAATTTATATATGCCGTCATATGAAAAATTGAACTTGTTTCAATCGAGAAAAAAAGAGAGATTTAGGGGAGAGAATGTAAATGTTTTATATCCTGTAATTTTTTGTATTCTATATCTTTTAGATATTTATTTTCTTTTACATAATTATGTGAACGATATTTTTTTTTATTATTATGTGGACACATTAGAATTAAATATATATCTTTTAATTAACTTTAAATTCTTATTTGGAACAAAATATTTTAACTTAAACAAGGAAAAATTGTAATTTTGTTCTGCAAATTTCTTTTTTGTCAATTTTGAGAAACCGTCATTATGGTCCTTTGAAGAGAAAGAACATTTAATACTCGTGTTAGAAATATTTATTATACTAAATTCGACACAGTCCTAAAATCTGTTGCATTTGCCAAAATAAACTTTTTTAAGACCCGTCCAAAAACAAAAACCCATAACGCAAAAAGATAGGAACTAGAATTTCAGTCAAATTAGCTGAATTTTTTATTTGATTGTAGATTTCATCATTCTGAAAAAAGTCTCTTTAGGCAAAAAGCTCCAAAGTCTCAATTTTGGCTGCTACGGAGCTTGAAAGCTACAAAGCTCCATCATAACAAGATTGCTTTAAAACCTTTTAAGAACAAATTTGTTAATTGACAGCTGTCAATTACCTGTCAAAAATCTAAAATATTGTAAAAACCATTAAATCTTAACTGGGATTGACCTTTTTGAGATATCTGATTTTTTGACATTGCTTTTGAAGTTACTGATTCATAATTAAGGGATCAGAATCGTCACGTCCACATCGTTGATCCTCTTGAGCTAAAAAATAAATTAAAAATTAGATATTTAATAAGGTCTTATTTTTAGGAATTTTGATAAAAACCCGATTTTCTATTTCATGATAAACTTTTTTTTGACTCAAAAACATAAAGGTACACTGTAAAAAGTAACTTTCTTATATTAACAAAAAAATTAGAAGATTTTCGAAAAATTAGTAAATTTTCGAAAAAATTTGTAAATATTCGAAAAAAATCGTATATTTACTAAATTTAGTATATTAACTAAAAATTCGAATATTCTCGATTTTTTTTTGTAAATTCGCAAGAAAAATTGATAATTTACAATTTTTTTTCGAAAATTTACAAAAAAATAGTTGTAAAGTTCCGAAAAATAGTTGTGAATTTACAACTTTTTTTGTAAAATCACAAAAAAAATCGAGAACCCGACGAATTTTCGATAGATCTCTTTAGATCTCTAGAGATCAAAATTGATCTCCGGAGATCTAAAGAGATCTAAATAGATCGAAAATTTGGCGAGATCTCTTTAGATCTCCGCAGATCTCTAGAGATTTCTTTAGATCTCTTTAGATCTCTAGAGATCAAAAGTGATCTCCGGTGATCTAAAGAGATCTATCGAAAATTCGTCGGGAATTCTCAAATTTTTCGATAATGTACTAAACTTAGTAAATTTACGATTTTTATCGAATATTTACAAAATTTTTAAAAAATTCGCTAATTTTTCGAAAACATTATATTTTTTTTGTAAATCTAAGAAAGTTACTTTTTACAGTATATACATTAAAAATGAAAGAAAGTGATTTTTAGGTTTTAAAGCAATCATGTTATGATAGAGCTTTTGAATTTTCAAGCTCCATAATAGCCAGAGTTGAGACTTTGGTGCCTTGTTCCCATGGAGACTTTTGTTTAGAATGATGAAATCTACAACATGTCAAAAGTTCAACCAATTTGAACAAAACTCTAATTGCTATGGAATTGATAAATATAATTTCTGTGGATCCATGCAAAGCTTTTAATTAACATCGAATTGAAACTAGAAAAAAAATATGAATTTATGTCAAAGTAAATTTAATAATATTAAATACTAATTAAAATTAAGTTTAATTATTCTAATTTTTTTAAACATATATTTAGTAAAAAATTGCATGACAATATCATTTTTTAATATAACATTTCTAATATCTTTACCATTCACTATTTATAAAGGAAAACTTAATCAAATATTTTTATTGCCTATTTGGTTACCTTTTTATATTAGAAAAGATTTTTATGAGTTAGTTTATTTTATCTTTGTTATTTAAGTTCTATATACCTATACTTGGAGCCATGATAATTTATTTTCTGGTTTTAATTTACGAATCCCATATCATATTGATTTATTAGCAAAATGAATTAATAAATTACCGAGTAAAATAAAATCTATAGGGAATTCTAATTTAGAAAATAATAAAATTATTGAAGTTGAAAAAAATTTATTAAAAGAAACTATTCAACATCGTAATTTAATTAATGAGTAACTCAATTAAATCATTTTTTAGATCTAGCGCTTTCAAATCGAAAAAGGCTTTCGATTCTTTTCGAAAAGAATGAAAATAAAAATCATTTATTTTAAAAAACTTAACCTCGAAATAATTGCTTTCCAAATAATAAAATAAAAATTAATTATTTTCTAGGTAACGAAAAATTAGTTGCTTTAAAAAAAAAAAAACTAAAAAATGAAAATGGCTGCTAAAAATTGAGTTTTGAATCTTATGGGCTGAAAATTTCCACGGAGATTTATTTTTAGTAGTATTTTTGGAAAAAATATTATGAAACTGATTTAAAACGTCTAAAATACGAGCATCAATTTAAAAACTGTTTTATTTAAAGTAGAGTTTATTATTACAAACACTAAGCACGTTTTTGGGAATGAGTAAAATCACTTGAAACTTTTTGCATTTGCTTCATTTTGGCCCCAATAAAAAATGTTACATATCAAACTTTTTTGGTCAGACCCCCGAGGGGGGTGGTTTGCCCCCGTTTGGGGGGGTGAAAAAAAGAATTAAAAAAAAACAATACAAATTTTTTGATTCTAAGACAAAAATGTGGAATAACATTTTTCATGAAAATGCATCCCTTGCCAGTTACAGTCCTTAGAAATTTGATATTTTGAAAATTAAGTTTCTTAATCGACGCATAATTCAAGGGTTTTTAAGGTCTATAACTGACAAGGGATGCATTTTCATAAAAAATGTTATTTAATATTTTTGTCTTAGAATCAAAAAATTAATCGATTTGTTGTGTTTTTTTTAAATTTTTTTTCACAAACCACCCCCCTCGGGGGTCTGACCAAAGAAGTTTGATATGTAGCATTTTTTATTGGGGTCAAAATGAAGCGAATGAAAAAAGTTTCAAGTGATTTCACCCATTCCCAAAAAAGTGCCTACTTTCCTACAAATCATGTAATAATAAATTGTTCACATCGACCATTTACTATTCAAAATTTAAAAAGTTTATTCATCACTTAACCTCTTTATTTTGATTCCAGTTTTATTTAAAGTACATTTTATATTATTTTAACCCATAAGATTAATTTGTCATATTTTAAAGAAATTATATTTTTTGACAAAAAATCATTTATATTCTATAAAGAAACGAAATGTATGAAGATTGTCTTATCAAGTGAATAAATAATATTGAATAATAGTAAAATTTTATCTGCGGTTAACCATATAATATAATATTATTCATCAAAATTACCCTCAATAAATCGTCTATTCTTATTCACTGACTTATAAAATTAGGAAAAGATATTGAATGAAAATAAAAGAAGTAGCATAGTAGCCACAAGAGTCTTACTTATTATGTATCTGCTAGTCACGATTTCTTTTATAAAATGTACATTCTATTATATAATATATTTTGACATCAAATTGAGTGAAGTAAAAGGTCATTTATTAATATTACTAGTTTGAAAATCAATATACATTCGTTATTCAAAGTATGGTCAAATTATAATAACCGGTTTTGATAACTAGATTATTTAACAATAAAAAAAATTATAACAATGAGTACAAAGAATTGGCAAAATTTTATTCTCTGTTATTTTTTTATAGACTTCAAAAAAAATAAATAAATACGACAAATGTTTTTTTAATAATAACTTCAATTACAGAAAATTATATGCTATTATGTAACAAGGCGTCAATAAAGTCAAAAAAAATAATTGTTTGTACTTTATTCTTTAACCTTTTTTTGTTACCTTCTGTTGTATGTGCTTCTTAAAAAAATATTACAATTGATCTTAAAAAATAATATTTTTCTGATAATGCAAATATATGTGATTCACTGTTGGGAGCCAAATAAAAAAAAAAATAATAATCCATCAATAAAAAACCAGTTTTACATTGTAATATATTTTAAAGTGGTACAGATCGCACGCGTTTCGACTTATTCTCTTAATGTATATTAGCTTGAATGTTGTCGTGGAAAATTACTTATTTTCAGGATGATTAGGCTAAAAAAAGTGTCATTTACCAAAAAAATTATTTTTTGAACAGTAGCTCATAAGAAAGCTTGAATTTGATCAGAGTATTGTATGAACAAAAAATGAATGTATCATACTTTACATAGTTGGTAGTCATAAATTTTAGTTACCTGAAATTTTCACTATTTTACTATTTTTGGAAATTATACATTTTAAAAAAAAAAACTATAAATTCAAGAAATTTTTGTAAAAAAGAGGCCAGGCTAATATACATTTATTATACATGCAATAAAAAAATATTTAAAACTTAAAAGTCGTCATAACATCGCACGTATATTTTTTGCAATAATAACAACGGCATGCGTTTCAAACTGTGAATTGTCCAAGTAAACTATAAATACATGCAAAATATCGTACCTATCACCGAGGGGGGTATTTCGCCCTCTTTTCTATCTCTTTATATGAAGTAAATATTGCAGTGACTTCTCTCATCTATTACATAATGTATAATATATTTTAGGTTAGCTTTTACAATAAAAATGAATCGGAAAATAAAAAAAAAGAAAAGAAAAAAAAAATAACGCGAGGAAGTTTGGGTAAAGTAATGTAACACGTGTCAAAGTCACGTGCTGGATAATTAGATATTCTTTAAGCAATACATTAGATGTTCATGTTCACACTCGTATATTCCATTAGTGGCTCGATAGTTTTCCCTCTTATGTATATTCTATTCTCTTAAAAATATTCATCTTTCCTATACCAACATAAATAATTTTGTCATTTGTTTGTTGTGAATATAATTTTTTTATTTCAAGGACTGAATGCTTATTAATCGAACGATTGATCTTTACCAAGTAGATCTCATCGAAAAAATTTTTATTCATCTGACAAGTATATATATAATAATACAAATGTTGTGTATAGATAGGATAAAAGTTTGTCAACCCCAATAATCTCGGAAGTCAAGTACGGTTGAATTTGGACAATGGTTTATGATGAAGTACCAAAATATAACAATTGTCATAATGCTTTTTTATTTCACGCCTACCGTGGGAATTAGTTTATATATAAAATGATTATGTATTATTAAAAAGTCTCATCTTATAAATTTTAAAAAAACATATGCATCCGAGTAGAAAAATGTTTACGCTTTTGATTTAATGATTTATGGATTCAAACATTGTAATTATTGATATAAAAACTTATGTATCTATTATAAATATATATGTAATTTTAAAAGACAAGTACTTTTTTTTTTAATTTAAATTTATGTGCATTTAAATATATTTGATATTTTTTAAATGCCACGTGTTTGTTTTTTATTTATTTATATTTATTTTTTTTTTGTAAGTGACTTTATTTGGGTATTATAATCGGAAACATTAGTTTTCCCACCTAAATTGAAATGACATCTAAACTGGTTTGTAAAAAAAAGTTAAATAAATTGCATGAATTAGATTTATTTTAAACTTGTAATTGGAGGGTATATTTTTCCGGAAATAATTTTTAAAATTAAACCGGAAACACGATTTACAATTTCAAATTTAATAATATTTAAAAATTTTCTTATCGATTTTGATCATAATCTATCAAATTGAGCCAAAAAAATGCGAAAAATATGCCGGGGCCGGATACCATACCTTAATCCGCAGTAGTCTTTATAATATTTTATTAAAAAATTATAATAAATAAAAAAAAATTTCTCACAAGTGAAATGTGTTTTTAACATTATATAAACGAAGCAAGAATAGTATAATTAATAATATATTACCAATTATTTAGAATTTTCTATTTTAGTATTTAAAATTGTCATAACTTTTCATTTCAGTTTTCTTCGTAAACTTTCATTATCTTCTTGAATTATCCATAGGTATATATGTTAGACGCATGCATTTTTTTCTAATTTTGTACTAGGCTACTCGTAAGTGATAAGTTAGTTTTTCGAACTCGTATGTGATAGGTTTGAATTTAAAATTATTAAGCCCGGAACCTGAGAAAACAGCCCTAATAGTCAAAAACTGTATTTTTCGGTCAATTTTGAAGGTTATTTTGAGATTTTTCATACGAAACATTTCTAATTGTCCAAACATTGGCCAAAAGTTACGGTTTTACGGTATTAGGGCTAATTTTTCGAGATCCGGACCTACAAATTTGGAATCAGCAACCCTAAAATCTTAGTCGAGTTATTTTTATATGAATTAGATAAACATAACATCTTATGTAATTTATAGAAAAAACGCAAAAATCGGGCGGATAGATGCCCATAAATGGCATTCGGAGAAAGTTTCGGGATCGGGACCTAAATATTCTTATTCAACGACCTTAAAAAAATATTACCTAGTATTTTAAGGACAATTAGAAATGTTTCTTATGAAGTATATTAAAATAATCTTCAAAATTGACCGAAAAATACAGTTTTTGACTATTAGGGCTGTTTTATCAGGGTCAGGGACTAAAAATTTGAATTAAGCGTATTGAAAAACATACCTATCAAATACGAGTAGCCTTGCAAAAAAAGTACGCGCAAAAAAGTTAGAAAAAAAGTGCTAACATATACGACTTCTTGATTATTTCTTTTTGGATGTAATATCTAATTTTTTCCATGCGATTTTAAAATGACAATATCAGGAAAAGAGCATTTTTAGTTTTTCTTATGCCATTATACTTTATTAGGTAAAATCAGTGATGGACATATCCTTAACGCTGCACTAATCCTTAACGCTAATTTTTAACACTAATTATCGCTAATATTTTCGATATATTTTTTTTGTTCAAAATTGTAAATGAGGTTTAAGTACGCATCTTTTTTGAAGATTATTGAATATTTAATTGGCAAAATTAAACAGATCAATATCTTTAATCATCTGAACTCCTGAAGAGCAACAAGTAAAAAATAAAGATTTTCTATATATGATTCATTATATTTTTGAATTCAATTGAAAGTCCTAAATAAAAAGGGGACAGATAAAATATGTAAAATATATGTTAATTGAAGAAACTCGTGTAGTATTTTAGTACACATTATGTAAATAATTCTTTGTATCTGCTAATATTTATTAAGTACATTTATTTATAAAATATGACATATATAGAATAGTTCTCTTATCTTTAAAGAAGGGGGAGAAAAGACAAAGGTTTTAAGGTTGATCTGATATAATAATAATTAAATTATCGAGAAATTTATTACTATTGAAATAATTTTTCCATTTATTTGAAAAATTATCTTGAAAATTTGTCTATAATTAAGGTTTATGAAAAGAATTAATAGGCTATTAGAAAATTTGAAAATAGGTTTTTCATTATTTTCATCTAGGCCTATCGTCAACTTTTTTTATAGGTCGATGGAATTTCCCAACTGGTATTTATGTTGCTGAACGCGAATATTATTTTCGCTTTCACTTAAATATTTAAGAAAAGAAAAGAAATCAATTGAAAAATTTGAGAAATTCTAGAAAACATATACTCCCAATGTGGGCAACAGGGGTTTTTAAAATTTGCACTGTCTTGGAATACGGACATTGTAAATAATGGTTCAGTTTTCCCACTTTCAAGGAATAAAAGTCTCAACCTGGTTACTGATCATAAAAAAAAATTGTAATCGGATTTTTTTGGGTCGCGAGTAAGACTCTAAAATTCTTTTTCAGCCGTATGCCACTCCTGTTAAAATTTACAATTTAATACGCTAATTTTCTAAAAACTAATAGGTAATTGGGAGTTTTAATTGTGGGAATAATAACATATTTTTCTTCGCATTTGACGTATCTTTTCTTTGATTTATAGTATTGTTGTGCAGAAAACTGAAGTCAATATTCAAATTAGTAAATTTTTTGGATATTTTTCATCGGTTATTGTAGCAAAAACATCGCAAACCGATTCATTCTTAAAAAATTAATCGGTAAAACAATATATTATCAGGAAAAAATAATCGATTATTAAATAATAATCGATTAATTTTGCCCATCTCTAATGTACAGAAACATGCACGCACATAGATAATAATTATGTTATTATTAATAGTAATTTCAAATTTATATTATTTCAGCTTCACATTTATTAAAAATTTTTAAAGAACAAAGTTAAAAAGAACAATTTTACCAATAAATTTGAGTGATCATACCTAAAAAGTATAATTTACAACAAACAAAGTTATTAAAATACAGTATTTTAAAATTATATTATTGACAATTTCGTTTTATATATTAATTCTTCAAAGCGAATGTGTTGTCATTTAAATTATTTACAATTTAATCAATGTTAGATACGCTTGATCAAAAATTTTATTACAAAGCGTTAAATTTAAAACGTATCTTTATTTACAAATTATTACTCCTTTTTTTTTTAATATCGTAAAATATAATTTTACATCATATTTATTACATGCTTGATGAAGTAAATATTTCATTAAAAAAGAACCTTGTAAAACCAGAATTTCTGTCACATTAATTGTAAATTCATATAGTTACTAGCACACTATTTAAAAAAAGAAAATTTGTAACGAAAAATTGTTTTTGCTCTAGGCTAAATTGACCATTATACATATATATCTACACATACAGTAAAATAATAATAATAAATATTTGTAAAACCAGTAGTATACAAATTATATACTTTGAATAAATTGTAAAAGCTTTTTAGTTGTATATTTTAAATCGTTTTTGAGGTATCTCACCAGAAGGGAAATACTGTTACATGTACAAAAAGAGAGAAAGAGAAATTCGCTAAATACTTTCCATTTCATCAGTTATCGTTTTTGTATATGTTTATATGCTTCAACGTAAATGGAGGCGTTAAACCGACTGGTTGACAACTTTGATAATTGCCTTGCACGCATAAAATAGGCTTGTTGTTATATTCTTCCAATGAATATTACTACGTTTAGTTCAAAAAAATATCTATACGTACCTATAATCGTGAAATTTGTCAAGAACAGACCTTTTTTTTTAAAAAAAAAACTCAAAGAGATGGGAATTTTTATATTTGTTACATGTGAATTATATGTGTATTTGTGTTGATAGCTTAAAAAAAATTAATAAAGTTAGAGAATTTTGTTTTTTTGCGTTGACGACTTTTGCACGCTTCCTGTCACTATGCAGAGGAATTTTAATTTTCCAAGCACGTTATTTCATTTAATATCGTTGTCTTCACCTCATTTTTTAACGAATTTGTTAAAATGATGTTCGTGCTAAAATTGGTCAATTTTTTTTCTCGTATATTTGTAGGTTTTTATTAATTTCTTTTTTTTATTTTTTCTTATGCTTCTGAAAATGAAATTTTTTTTTCATAATTGAATTTTTGTCAAATGTACATACAATTTTGACAAATGTCATGATATTTTCTTGTACATGAAAGTAATTTTCTTACAAAAAAAAATTATATAAAAAAACTGTGAAAAAAAGGGAGTTAAATGTTTTACACTTAATTATTTTCATTTACATACATTAAATATTAATTTTTGATTTTGTTTGACAGATGACTAATTAGCATGTAATTTTTAATAAAATTTTTATGCTACTCACTTTTATACGCATGGTTGTTTATCAGGAGCTATTTTAATAATAAGGTGAAAATTGAAACATTTAAAAGCAGTTATCTTGTCATTCCAGATTTTTAAGGTCTTTGACTTTAAGGTACCAACTCAGTGAAATTTTGTGTTTTTGTAATGATTTTGTAAAAATTATTTTACTTAAAAAGTATGTTTATTAGAGCTTTCAAATTTTACATGATATTTAATGAAGGTTAAAATAACACAAAAAAAAAATTTTTTTTCGATGCCCACTTTTTGGCTTCAATATAGGTGGCGTTGAAGTTGCGCCGGAAAAAAAAAATCTTGCTCCACGGCGGACAGATTATCTCGGGATCGGCTCGACCGATTTTGAAAAAAGTGGTTTTGTTTTATTTGTTTACTATTTTTGTACAGGAATTAACCAGAAAAAAAAAATTTTCGAAAATTTATAGCTCTTTTTATGGGAGAAAGGTTGGTCCATTTTTTTTTTTTTTTTTTAACACTTGTCAAAATTTTTCCTATTGCATTTTTTTTTATTTTCTGGTTAATTCCTGCGTAAGACACTTTACTAATTAGGAATTTTTTTTTTTTTTTTTTTTTTTTTTAGATGATCCAATCCGGAGATAATCTGTCCGCCGTGGAGCAAGATTTTTTTTTTCCGGCGCAACTTCAACGCCACCTATATTGAAGCCAAAAAGTGGGCATCGAAAAAAAAATTTTTTTTTGTGTTATTTTAACCTTCATTAAATACTAGATACCGTCAACGACGGGTAGAGCGAAGCTGATCATATTTAAAAAAAAGTTTAAATAATTTTTTAATTTTTGGGTTTTACAAGCTTTGATCAGATTTAGCTTAAATATCAATCACGGTGGGCGGCTTGAAACGATTTTAAATCGAAGTGCGAGTTACTGAAAATTTTATAAACGAGATCTACTTGAAATAATTTTCCAAGTTGAATGCCGTAAAAATCAAAAAAATCCCCAGAGCCGTTTTTTTTTTTTAGGTAAAAAACCGTATTTTTGAGGTTTTTTTCATTTTACACTACTTTTAATTTTCTTTATTCGTGCCAAATAAAGTTCAAAACGGTTCTGTACTTTATAAAATGTATCTCTGAAGTTAAATTTTTCACTCTAGAGCATTAAAGTACACTTATACCTGTATATATTTTGATTTCGGTAAGCTGTGGATGGCTGAGAGGTTGGCTGAGATTCTGTATAAAAAGTCATTGGTGAATTGTTTCCCCAAAATTTGACTCATTTTGCGCGCACTTTTTTATACACATATAATATGAACTATCCCTAATTTTTAGCCCTCTATGTGAAAATCTGCCAATTTTGACCCAAATTACGAAATTTTGATTTTTGCGAGTTTGACCAAAAATAGTGAATACAGCTATCTAGGGGCAAAATTTTTAAAATCTAATTCCAAATACGAATTCAGCTGGAAATTTGACTATGGATTATGTCCAAAAACTATTTTTAATGCTTTTGTTTATAGATTTCTAAAAAATTTCATTAAAAAATCAAAAATTGCTGAAAACTTAATTTGGGTCTAAATTGGCAGATTTACACCTAGAGGGCTAAAAAATTGGGAGAGTTCATATTTTATGTATATAAAAAAGCGTGCACAAAATGAGTCAAATTGGGGGACTCAATCCGCCAATGAATTTTTATACGGAATGATATACTTCTCAGCCACCCTCTCAGCCATCCACAGCTTACCGAAATCAAATTATACAGGTATAAGTTTACTTTAATGCTCAAGAGTGGAAAATTTAACATCAGAGATACATTTTATAAAGTACAGAACCGTTTTGAACTTTATTTGGCACGAATAAAGAAATTTAAAATTAGTGTAAAATGAAAAAAACCTCAAAAATACGGTTTTTTACCTGAAAAAAAAAACGGCTTTGGGGATGTTTTTGATTTTTACGAAAAAAAAATGGCAAAAGAATGTCAATTAGTGGAATTTAATGTATGAAAGTTCTGGTATCGATATTTTTTTTTAATCTAAAAATTTTTTATGTATTTAATCCAAGTTTACATGTAGAATATTTTATTTAAATGATGGTGCCCATTTTAGAGTTTACTGAATAAAACAAAAATTTATTTAATATTTTAGTATACGCTGCAAAGAAAATTGTTATGAACTAAGGAATGCTTAAGATTTCGAAATAAATATTAAATAAAATGAAATAAAAATTTAATAAATATAATTCCTTATACTGCAGACAATATACGACGGGGGGGGGGGGGGGTACTATAATCTCCTACCACCACCAGATTTGGTCTAATATAGGTTTTTTAGGTCGCTGATCACAATTCGGGGTCTTTTCTATAAGAAATTGTTGGAACACCCTTAAATTTGCAAAAACTACCCCTAAAAAGGGGTATTTTTGATGTATTCAAATTATGGGCGGTCAGATTTGGTCCATAAGGGTTTTTTGGGTCGCTAATCAAGAATTTCGAGGACTCTTCTATGAAAAGTTAATATTTCACACCTTAATTAGCAAAAATACCCCTAAAAAGGGGGTGTTTTTGCTGTTTTGGCACTTTAAGCGTTCAGAAACGGTATTAATGGGTTTTTTAGGTCACTGAACAAGAATTTTGGGGAATTTTTTGTTAAAAATTAATTTCTCACCCTTAAGTTAAAAAAACTATCTCTAAAAGGAATGTTTTTGCTAGTTTCGCATTGTCAGTGTTTTTCAAATTTTCAGAATAATAAATATATATACAAAAAAATTTTGTTTTTGCTAACATAAGGGTGCTAAATTAATTTTTTACAATAAAATTCCCCGAATTTCTTGTTCAGCGACCCCAAAATCCCATTTGAATCGAATCTGAACGCTGACAATGCGAAAGTAGCAAAAACACCCCTTTTAGTAGTATGGTAGTAGGGTAGTTTCTGTTAATTTAAGGGTGAGAAATTAGTTTTTAACAAAAAATTTCAAAATTCTTGTTCAGTGACCTAAAAAACCCATTAAAACCGTTTCTGAACGCTTCAAGTGCCAAAATTTTTTAATTAAGTATTATTATTAATTAATTATTTTTGCTAATTAAGGAGTGAAATATTAACTTTTCATAGAAAAGTCCTCGAAATTCTTGATCAGCGACCCGAAAAACCCTTATGGACCAAATCTGACCGCCCATAATTCGAATACATCAAAAATACCCCTTTTTAGGGGTATTTGTTGCAAATTTAAGGGTGATACACCAATTTCTCATAGAAAAGAACCCGAAATTCGTGATCAGCGACCCGTAAAACCTAAAAATTTATCTTTAAAAAATTAAGGATGAATTTTCAAAGAAAAAATTCTCCGAGCAAACATACTATAAAAAGACCCAAACCCACAGTTATGAATTCACCAAAGTCTTGGCAATGTTTCCCTCTTCTTAGATTTTCAATTTTTTTCTAACATTTTCTGAAAATTAGGTTTTTTCAAAAAAGTTGGATTTTAACCTGTACTGCCCCTTAAGATTTAAAATTTTTTATTTGCATAAGATACTTAACGCAATCATATCATAAGCTGCAATTATATTATCGTTAACTGTCTTTGAATACTTAATTAATTTTACAATACTGATAAGCAACTTGTCGATTTTTTTTAGTGGCCAACTTTGACCCGAAATATTGAGTTTGCAGTTTGATTTAATCGCAAATTTGACATCAGATTCTGAAAGTTGAGACTTTTTTACATGGGGATATACATTTTGAAATACATAAATTTTGGTTTTGATATTAATTTAGTGTGCAAAAACAAAACTACTCGTAGGTAGATATAAGCTCTTGGGCGTCAAACGTGTAATTAAATAAAATGTCGATTAATTAATAATTAATAAAACTATATCTAGTGTTCTTTTGCGTTTTTATGATATTTCACTGATGCAAAATTTATGTAAAAGCTATGAAATTTATCGTGCGGATAACATTTAGAAGGTTTTTCACCTGTATGAAGCAAAAGTACAAGAATAAACATGCCTTTAGAAATACCGGATTTGGACCAAAAACAATAGGTATCATTAACTCGATAAAATAAACTCAGTTTTAAAAAATGAAAGCAATCTGTTTGATCGTTTTGGCTATATCGTGTCCGAAAGGTGTCGATTTTTGCATCCATTAAGGTAGAGCTTCGCTCTATAATCATGTAAAATTTGAAAGCTCTAATAAACATACTTTTTGAGTAAAATAATTTTTACAAAATCATTACAAAAACACAAAATTTCACTGAGTTGGTACCTTAAAAAATAAGTAGTCGTACATGTTGGGCCATTAAATTTATTTTTATATTTATCATATAACCTGAAATTCATAAAAATTCATAACAAAGTTTGACGCATGTATAAATCATTGTAATAAAATTTAAATTTTCAATATTTTTAATGAAAAAACGATGGATTATAAAAAAATTTTGAAGAGGGTATTTAATAGGGTATTCTATTATTTTTACTATTAAATATCGTTTTAGAGTTTCGTAAGTTCTAAAACTGAAAAGTATTAAGAAAATACTTACACATAAAGAAACACTTCCAAATTATTGTTTAGATAACCTACTTTTAGTAACTCAAATTATTTATAATTTTGAATATTACTTCAATTATCTCGAAAGGTTCAAAAAAAGTTCAAAACTACATGCATTCAAAATATTTTTCATAAAATTAAAACTACACAATAAAATAATTTACAGTCACAATACGTATAATATAAATTCTATTAATCGTAAAGTCTTCAAATTCTAGTATATTTAGTTAAAATTTTAGTACATGGTATGTCACAAAACCGACAACAATTTCAAATATGTTTTAATACTTGCATTTGGTATTTACCAAGAGAGTATTACTTACACAGACAGTAAAACTTGCATTTACTCAATTTGTGCGAGCTACACATTGAAATATATTTATAGTAAAAATATTTTGACTTCTTTTATGTATTTATTTTTAATACGTAGTATTTCAAAATAAACATGTATTTTTTTTGTATAAATAAATTGACAGTTGATTTTTTTTTGTTATTGTTGCGAATGCATAAAAGTGCATAAAGAGTTTTAGTAAACGTTTATGTCGTTTTATATATTGACATTTCTTTAAAGTTTCAATTTATATATAAAATTGCTTTCGTCAAAATATATTGACGAGAAATGCAATTTTAAAGTACAAAAGATTTTTATGTTTGGATAAATTTATTTAGTGTAATTAGTTATATCGTAAATATTGCGGCTAGAAAAAGGGTTGAAAAAAAGTTAATACGTTAAATGAGAGTGTTTCGAACATCAATACGATGCAATTATGTTATGCCAATGACATTAATTTGTTAAAATATTGAATTTAGAAAAAAAATGTACCTCAATATTTAAAAATTGGGTGTTAAGGAGAACATAAATAATTTATAATATGGAGAATGGAATCCCTTTAGAATTATTTATATAACAATAGACATTATATTGCATATTCCAATGCATTTTGTGGTTCACCTTTCTGAAATTACAGTAAACATGCTAGAATGAACATCAAACCTCTATATAGGTAGAGAGTATAAGGGTTTATAACGTGTTGGGAGTCAATTACACGAGTGCACATATTTGTATGAAAAGGGAAGCTTAATAACATTTACAACATATCAAGTCTTTGTTTATATAGAATTTCTATACTATTTAGAATGTAATGTAATTCATATACAATATATACCTATATAAGAGCTTACAATAGTTTAATGAGTGAAAATAATCGTCTCTTATTGCAAATCTATTTATTATCAATATTTATTCATAATCATTAATTAAGATTTAAAAAAATTATTTATTAATCTATCGACGTTATTATTAAATAATTTTTATAGAACTTTTAAACGTTTTGATTTTTAATTACGATATGATTTTTACATTTTTTAAAGAATTTAATAGCATATTTAGTTGCTAAAAACGATTTTAAAGGTTTCATATATTTTTCAATGGCCAGTTTAGAAGTAATTAACGCTATATCGACTAAAAAAACCAAAAAAATACAATTTTTTGGCAAATATTGCTTATTGAGCCTTTAGGCATACCTCTTAGGTTTCCGGGGTCGCTGATGACAATTCTGAAAACAGATTTTTTAAATTCAAATCACTGACTTTAAATTTCTCATTTTTAAGTTTTAAACCTCAAAATCGGTTATTTAAGCTATTTAAAAAATTTTAATGTATAATTACAAGCATTATCTGATCAATTTATTACTGTGATTGACGACTCCGAAATTAGTGCTTTACGATACGATGCAATACCGATAGTACTAACGTAAGTATCGATATCGACGATATTTTTAAAACTATTTATCGTATTAGTATTGGTATCAATATCGTCTCGTTCTTGTCAAAAAATCCGATTTAACATCGTCCTCAAATGTTATTACATAGTTAAATTGTATTAAATGAAAAATAAAATAATAATAAATTTTAAAAAACGTTAATTACTAAAATAGTAATATAAAAAATAATATAAAATATAAAAAAACGTTAATTACTCGAAACTAGCAATCAATAAATAATTGAAAACTTGAAAATCATTTTTAGCCACCATAAATACGTATGATCCACCGGGTTGGATCCATGCAACCGAACATCTAAAACATATATGTTTCAACTTTAATGAAAAAAATATTATATGATTTTTTGCTTCAACGGTGATAAAATATCCATTGAATGAAACAGAATCGAATATAATAATTCTGAAAAAGTTAAGTTTTATTAGATAACACAGTTACAATTAATTTTAATTATTGAGATACTAATAGTATAGGGATATTATCCCTATAGGGATGGGCGATATTTATCGATACTTGAAAGTATCGATATTTAGAAAGCGTAAATATCGATATTTTTATTCGATACTTCTGGTAACCGATACTTCGATACTTCGATATTTTCAGGCAGTATCGTATCGAAAATTTTTTTATAAATTCTGTTAATAAATATTTCTCAAAAAAGTAAAAAAATTGTTTAAAAAAAAAAATCATTTCATTTATTTGTGAAAACTTATAATTGCAACATTTAACACGTAAAAATTCAATCTTATCTGTTTTTATCATTATAAAAGTTTCTGTCTTCTGCTAAAATTCTTTAAAAACTTGGATATCGACTAGAGTATCGATACTATAAAATATCGATATTTTTGGTTCGAATATCGATGCTGAGTATCGATATTAAATCTAAATATCGATACCACCGATACTCGATACCTAACCAGTATCGCCCATCCCTAGATACTATCATTAAATACATTCATGGGCAACGGATGTTTCTTTATATAATATTAAAAAGTCATTTTAATTTCGAGAAAAATTAGTTACGCAATTATTTTCTTTTCAGTGTAAGCTTTATATGAAACTTAAATAGGACATATATGTAACAATAAGCATAATATTATTTTATAATTAATTAATTATAAATATACCCATGCATATACATATTTTAAGATAATTAGATATAACAAAATAAAAATTAAAAAAAATTTCTTTTTAAATACAAAAAATATTAAATATGAATTTATCTCATATCAACAATACTGTATGTAAACAAATTGTCATGTAACATGATATATATTACATTAATTAAAAAAATTTTTATTTTATTTTTTTATCTATTTTTATGTACATTCCTCAACATGATATGCCTTTTTACATTATAGACATGGGCATCCATACCTATATATATTACAAAAATGAAGAAAAAAAATTAATATTTCAATGAAAAGTAAACATAACATATAGACTTCATATATAAATATAAATCAGTTACAAATTTACATATATGTCTTCTTTTTTAATATAACGAAAAGTAAAAGTAAATGTTTACAATTCATCGAATAAAAAAAATATATATAGAAGAAGACCAGACAGACAAAAAAAAAAGTAACGACTCTTGGAAAAAGTTTTTCAAACATATTTCGCACAATAATAATATTAGTAAAGAGATCGACCTGTCTATATATTACAGTAGAATAGTCATCATGTACTTCTCACGTGCGAATTTCTCTTATTATTCCCTTAAAATGGGCGGTACATGTCGAAGCTGTTTTTTAAAAATATACATAGAGACTACATCCCAAAAAAATTTTTTTTAGAAATAGGAAGAAAGAATTGAAGAAGAGAAATGAGGGCGCTTTTATGGTAAACCACATAGTAGCCTACGTAATATACTTATATTCATCTGTATAACCCCTTTCCGGACAAAATCGCCCTTTTTCCCCCAAGTGATTAAAAACAATTACCGTTTATTTTCTATCTTTCTCTATAATAATATAAATAAAATCTTGTATATTTCTCAACCCTTTTCACCCCCTTAAATTATCTATGGTAACGAGATATGCCAAGATGAAGATGAGCCAAAGCAACAGTTTTATTTTATATGATCAGCATTATATATAGAGAAAAAGAGATAGGATAAAAATTCGTGACGAGAACATCCGGTTACTTTCATCAGTGGGTTTGGCAAAAAAAAATAAAAAACCATTTAGGCTCATTTCTTTGGGTCATTCGTATGAAAATTTTACTGGTTTTGTATGTATTTTATGTATATAATATAATACAGATATTTTCGTTTATTATATGAAACAGGGCTTGTGGAGTTTATGTATTATAATTTATTCTTGAATATTGGAGGATTTTCTAAATAATTTAAATTCAGACAGTGATATGGGCTCGATTATTTTCTTCTATTCTTTTTGCTTTTATTTTTTATTTTATTTTTTTATTTTTTAGTTCTTGGTTAATGTAAGTGATATTTGATATGGGTAAAAGGTTTTTTTATAAAATTGAAAAGTTGTAATTTATAATTTATATTTACTGTAATTTAATCCTTTAAAAAGTAATTAACTCAACGATAAAGGGTTCATTTTTTTGGACTCTTTAATGAAAAGTGGATTTCAGGACGGTATTTTTTTTTGTAATTTCATATTTTGAATACAAAGATTTTTTAAAAAAATACATAACGCAAAACATGCATGCAGGGTTAAAAAAAAATTTATGGTCCTACCAAAACAACATTAAAGTTACTAAAAATACTTTTATTTTGCCACACATAGATGGGTTTTTTTCATGTAAAATTCATTTTTTCACGTCCTATTCCTAGCTGATACCAAAATTTTTTAATTTCGTAAGCTCAAGTTAGACTGAAGGTTTGCATAAAAATTAGGGCCAAACTTTTTTCTCCAAAAGTATAACTAAAAATAAGTACCATCAGCCAAAATTAGCTTTCTGGATCTAATCTTTTATTTTTTTGCAATTGTTTTTGTGTATTTTAGCTTGCCAATTGGTAAATTGACTTAAAATATTCTTATTTTTATTGCCAAATGCCTTGTTCTGTAGTTAAAAATATTTTCTTTTTAGTTGCTTATAGAAAATATCTCTCATCATTTTTTTTGTGGTTTAAATTTTAATATGAACTGTAAATGCTCGAGAATTCACGTTTTTCATCACTACGCCTTGCAGCTTTAATTAAAAAAAAAACTGTAGGTTGGAACTTTTTCTACTTAGGCTTAAATTTCTTGTTTAAAAAAAAAAAATTCGCAGGAAAATGCTAATCTGAAAGTATTTGATCAAAAAATGTGTTAAAAATAATTAACTTAAAATGAGGGCATCGCTACATAATAACACTCAAAAAATTGCCAACCTGTATTTATGGTTTGCAGCGACCGAATCTTTTTTCAATGTATAAAACTTAACATTTTAAAATAATGTTTAGATATAAACGGCATTTCACTTTTAATAAAAAATTAGTCAGAATTTTAAGTTATTGCATTTTATTTTTTACTATTTCTGTTTTTTATACATAAAATACAAGAGAATAAATTTTGAATGCGTAATAAATATAAAATATTGCCCTAATGCAAGAAATTGAAATAAATTAATACATTTTATAAAAATAACTTTAAATTGATATTATAAATATTGTTCAATAAAATCTAAATAGTATTCAATTTTAGTATAAACTGATGGATAACCTGGATCGCATTGCTGTTTACCAGTAGATACTACTCCCACTGCATAAAAAGTATCTCTAATTGGTTGCATTAAAGGACCTCCGCTATCCCCCTTAAAAATAAATTTTTAAAATTATTTTTATATGGCTTTATTCTATTTAAATATTGTGCCAAGCTGTTCTGTTTGACTTTCCAAGCAACTTGCTACAATTTCTACATTAATTTTAATGCAGATCGTTGTCAAAAACAGCTATCTGTCAGTGTAAATATGAAAAAACTAAATACGTACCTTACAGGCACTTTTGTGACCTGATTTTCCTGCACATATAATTCGATGGTCTTCCTTTTTTCTGCAAACTTTAGAAGGATATACTTTAACTTGCACTTCTTGTAGCTTAAAATTTCGGTCTTTTGCTGGAAAAATTAAGAGTTTTACTTGCAAAGAAAAATTTTATTTTATATTATTTTGATAAACATTTCTGAAAATATTACTTTTTTCATCGATGTATCCCCATCCAGCAACATATGGGTACTCGTTTTCTAAATTTAGAGTTTGGATTTCATCTGTTGTTGGCAGACATATGGGTCTGATAAAATCTGTTAGTAGAATAAAATCATTAATGCAAAACTAAATAATAAAAAAAAAATTCGAAAAAAAATTCCTACCAGTGTATTTTACGTTTTCCCGAAGTATTAAAATTGCAATATCGTTTTCATGATTTACTTCATTGTAACTTGGATGTTTATACTTATGTTTAATTTCGTATTCTTGTGTTATTGAACCATCATTTTCATTTTTTACATCATGTTCTCCTAATCTAACATGATGTAAGGTATTCTTGATACAGTGAGCTGCTGTGAGAATGTGGCGTGGGCCAATTAAACTTCCACCACAACTGTATCTTCGATTATTAGGACCATCCGGTTTGGATATATCATCTGTATAAATAAGAAGTGCCATCCATGGCCAGGATCCTATAGTTTTATTAAATAAAAAATTTATTGAATAAAAATTTTTTTTTGATATAACAGTATTAAACAAAATTATTTAAATTACCTAATGCTGCTATGTTACCGCCTCTGATTTTATTGTGGTTTTGTTTTTTGTATCCACATGAAATTTTTTTAATATTTTTTTGGGTTTCTGAAAATGTTATAAAATTTATTTATTATTGTCATCTACTTTATTCAGTAAGGCAAGCGTACTAATAGTAAGTAACAACTTTGGCCGCCCACAACATTTATCCCAAAAAATTTTTTATTTTATAAAAAATGAAGTGATATTTAAATGAAGACTGAAGGTCTTCGAATTGAGGGCAATTTATTGAAAAAATAAAGCAAATAATTGTCAGCTCAGAAATCGAATATTTTTATTTAATACAAATAGAATTCTTTTTTACTATACAAAAAAATTGCTTAAATTTGGAGCAAAATTAAAAAAAATAGCTAATTTAAAAATTTGAGGTATAGAGAGGTGGATTATGGTCTCCAGACCCTAGTCTATTTTCTTTAAATTAAATTATTTATTAAATAAAAAATTTAAACTCTTTTTCTTCCTATCGACTCGAAAATACTTTTTTCACCCCGTAAAGAGATAAAAAAAACTCGTTTTCTCCCCACTGAGAAAGAAAAATTTCGTTTTGTCCATAGGAGCAAAAAAAGAGTGCCCCAGATCGCAGTTTACCTTGGGAGGTAATTTAGGTGTGATCTGGGCCATTCATTTTTTTTGCTCCTTTGGTTAAAAATGTACTATTGTTTGACTGTCAAAAATTAACTGCAACAAAATGAGTCTGTTTACTTAATTTTTCAAAAAATTAATATGCTTTTTAGTTATAATATTTTAATTAAATATTATCATAGTTTAAAAAGACGCCTTATAATTAATACGACTAATAAAATTTTTGTAATTACCAATAATTTCGTCAATAAAATCCAGATAGTATTTGACTTTTGTATAAACGGCTAGATAACCTGTTTTCTCATTTTTATTACCATTAATATTTGTCCCTACGACATAAAATGTTTCTCTACCATCATTACTCATTATTGACTGCATTAAAGGACCACCGCTATCACCCTAGATAAACAATTATCAATTAAAAATAAAATAGTTATTTCAAGGACAAGATTTTTTACTGTACAGTTAATAAAAAGCTTATATAGCTAGTTTGTGTTATCACATTTTAATGCATGGAACGTGTTTACTGCAGCTAAGGACTAGGTATATGCATTAATTTTTCACAACCTGCAATACAATTTGCTATTCTTATAATTTGTAATTATTACCTTTACTAGATAACCCAAATTATCTAAATCCGTATTATTCTATGTCCTTAAATCGAAAATATTCTAAGTCTCATTTGACACCCCCACCCTTTGATTTTCAGATTCCCAGGGTATCCGTCCGTATAAACATGTTCCATGTGAATAGATTTTTGAGATTTATTTATCTGTATATATATCTGATTCAGAGATAATAATAAAAAATTCTCCCTCAATCTCAAAAATCTATTTAATAATTTAGAACTTTAACAATACTTATACGGTTTTTCAACATTAAAAATATTTCATAAAATAGTTTATAAATATTTACACGAAAATTGTCTGCAATTGATTTACGGCCTGCACATAAATTTTTATTAGAATCCATTCGGCCATGTATTGATTGACAGTCAGTTACTGGATAAACATTTGTTTGTTCTTCAAACAAATTATGACTAAGTCCATTTGCTGAAATGAATTTTATCAACTGTTATTAGATATTACAAAAAAACAAAGCTTAGAAATAATTTATCATTATATCAGAATTCAATATTTTAAAAATATCAAAAGTGTAAGATTTTTACTTTTCTGGTACTGGACCGTTCCCCAACCAGCAACAAAAGGACTTGTCTTTCTTAAGTCTAATGATTGGATTTTACTTGACTTTGGTAGGCATATTGGTCTTATGAATTCTGTAAATAAAATTAAAGTTTTGCATACAAATTTAAATTGTAGTTAACACACGATTCTTACTTGTGTACTTTACAGGCACATTGAGAACTACAACTGCAATATCATTTTCAAAAGTTTTCTTATTGTATTGAGGATGAGAATATGCCTTAAGAATAGTGTAGTTTCTTCTATTTGCATTTTCTTTATATAAAACATGCTCTCCCAACCTAACCATGTATAAATCTTTGTCAATACAGTGAGCAGCTGTAAGGATGTATTGGGAACCAATTAAAGTGCCACCACATCTAAAACTGTAATCCCGTGAAGGATCTATCTCTCCATCTCTTTTATAACCAAGAATTGCTAACCAGGGCCAGGATCCTAAAGTTATAATATATTTTTCCTCTTTTGCTTTTGTGTCCAGAAACAGAAATTTGGATTGAGGTTATAAAAACTTACCTACTGTAACTGGTTTACCAAATTCATTGAGGTTTTTTAATTTCTGTCCACAGGAAAATTTCTCATTATTTTGGTCTATATAGAAAAAAAAAAAAAAAAAAAAAAAAAAAAAAAAAAAAACAAGAATAATTAAATAAATGATTTATTTTCTAAGCATCCAAAAAAATAAAACTTATAAGTTGTTGATCAATTTTTCTTATCTTACCGATATCCTCTCCTAGCACTGTCACTAACCCAATTAAAAATAATAAAAAAACATTGCTTCCATGGTTCGTCATTTTAAAAAATGTAACTCTGAGTCTATTTTTTGTTCACTAATTTTCTAATGACTGATAAATCTTAATGTAAAGCTGTCTTTTATATGGCTTCTTTTTATAAATTTATTAGATAAAAAAAATATTCTGTTTTTAATAAATGTTTCTGGACTTTATGTAAATATAAAATCTTACAAAACGTATCATACTGATTAGGTACTGATAACTATATGATATTGAAATCAAAAATTAAATACTTGCAACATATTTATATAATTGGAGTAATGATACAGTACATAACTTTCTTATATTTCTATATAAACAACGATACGCTTTAGCTTACTTTTGAAAATTCAACCCGGGTTATGGAGCCCTTAAATCAATATGGTTAAAAATGTAATAAAAGAAATCGAACCATATGACTTTTGCAAATGATTGCTTTTTATCGCTTGTTACTATTTTTCATTTTACTTTGTACACTCTTACTTAAATCTCTTCTTAATAACTTGATATGAATTTTGATTTAATTTTTTAATTTGAAACTAAAAAAAAAATTAAACGCGTTTTCTCAAAATGACTTTTTTTAAATGGTTCCCACGATATCTCTGAAACTGATTCAGTTTTTGACAGAAAATTTGTTGCATTACCTTAATCATTAAAGTTATAGCTAGAGTAGGTACTTCGAACTAAGCTTAATATCCTCCAGAAATCATTTGTTTAATTTCATTTTTTTTTTTTTTTTTTTTTTTTGAAAATTTTCTTTATTATTATTAGGTAAATAAAAATAAAGACGATAAAAAAGGGAACAAATTTAGAAATAATTTATTTATTTCGATGTTTCGAAATCTCAAGCTTTCGTTATCAAGAAATTCTGTAACAATTATATAATTTTATAAGATATTGACATAACTTTTATAGAAGTAAGTAACCAAACTAAATCACATAAGATATAAAAATATATAAAAAATATAGTATACGTTATAAAACAGAGTCGACCGATATTTGTTTATATTATATGAGTGTGGCTGGAGGAAATAAAATGTTTCAAAAAAAATTATTTGAAATTTTTTTTTAAATCAATAAAAAAATGAGGGATACGTCTTATCAGCTTCAGATATTATCTCATAAAAAACATATATTATTTTCTCATGAATTATCCTCATTTAAAAATTATATCTAAATTGTTGAGTAAAATTTACAAAAATTTAAACCTTATTATGGGCAGGTTCCTTGAGTTTTTTTTTCAAATCGATTTTTTTTTATTGATTTTTGTTAAAAAAGTATTCAAGAATATGGAAAAAAAATTTTGAACGAATCCCGACAATAATAAAGAAACTATAGCGCCTGAAAATGAATGTGCCAGAGTGCAAGAATACAAGATCCGAAATTTTAAACGCGTTTTTCTCAAAATGAACTCTTTGAAAACGGCCCACATGATAACAAAATACCCTGCGAACTAGCTGGCACTAAGGTTCCTCAAACAATGAGCTTAATACATTAATATGCCACTGATATCACCGATTACAACCATGCAATCATACATACAATTCTCTCTTAATTCCATAATAGTTGTGAAATATAACCGGTTACAATATTTTCAGATATTAGTACTTTCATGGAATTAAATCAGGTATGATTCCCAGAATACAGAAGACTACTTGAAAGTATATTTTTAAACTTTTTTTTTAGTACTCAAAGCCGACGTAGCTCATAAAAATATCTATTTGTTCAACAAGGGAAAAAAAATAGGATTTGGATTTCAATGCAGTTGTATGCACGAGTGAGCGTAGCGAACGAGTGCAGACAGCATTGAAAGTAAAATTTCCTACATTTTTTCCCGTGTTCAACACATAGTTTTTCATTAAGAGCGAAAAAAAGATCGCCCGAAAGTAGGAAAGTAGATCTTTTTTGCAGCGTGTAATGAAAAATATTTTTGAGCATAGGAAAAAAATTTCTGGTTTCAAATTTGTTGGCAATATTTTTAAAAAATAGCTCAAAAATCATTACCAGAATGCAGAACAGTGCTTGAAAGTATATTTTAAAACTTTTTTTTTCAGTACTCAAAGCCAACGAAGCTCATAAAAAAATATTTTTGACCAACCGGAGTGAATCTAGCAAAACGTTGGTTTCATATCTGTTATCAATATTTTAAAAAATAGCTCCAAAATGATTCCCAGAATACAGAAGAGTACTTGAAAGTATATTTTTAAACTTTTTTTTCAGTACTCAAAGCCGACGAAGCTCATAAAAAAATATTTTTGAGCATAGGAAAAAAATTTCTGGTTTCAAATTTGTTGGCAATATTTTTAAAAAATAGCTAAAAAATCATTACCAGAATGCAAAACAGTGCTTGAAAGTATATTTTTAAACTTTTTTTTCAGTATTCAAAACCAGCGAGGCTCGTAAGTAAAATTTTTTAAACTTTGGAAATTGAACCAGCAATGAATTTCCAATGAATTTCCAATGCCGAAATATTTAAAAAATAGCTAAAAAATCATAGACGAAGATCCCGGGAAAAAATCAATCATGTATCCCCATATATGACCATGTATCAGATTCGAGATTTTATATAGATTTTATATTTTATATTTCTACTTTATGTAGAAACCATACTTTCAAATATAAGTACTTTCGTGGAAATAAATAAGGTATTACATCCAAATTAAAAAAAAAAAAGTACCTAGAGCTTTTTTGGTGAAAAAATTTTTGAAAAAAAATTAGGTCTTAATTTCATAACAGTTGTGAAACATCACCGGTTGCAATATTTTCAGATATTAGTACTTTCATGGAATTAAATGAGGTATTACACCCCAAAAAATAAAATATTACAGGTTTTTTTTTTGTTTCTTTAATTTTGAGAAAAAATTTTTGAAAAAATTCGGTATCAGATCCAAAAAATGACTATAAACAAACTTTCTAAAACTAGTACTTTCATAGAAATAAATTAGGTACTACGTCCAAAAAGAAAAAAAAATTGGTGTTTTTTATATTTTTTCGTGAAAAAAATTTTCAAAAAATTAAGTATCAGATTCGAGATATCGAGTAAAAATCATACTTTCGAATATAAGTACTTTCGTGGAAATAAATAAGGTATTACATCCAAATTAAAAAAAAAAAGTACCTCGAGCTTTTTTGATAAAAAAATTTTTGAAAAAAAAATTAGGTCTTAACTCCATAATGTTTGTGAAATATCACCGATTACATACATACACACATACACACACACACACATACAGACTTTTTTTAAAAACAGGTCTTTTAGCTTCCTGGGGTCTCAAAATGTGCTTATATAACAAAAAATCAAAAATCGAAATTTTACCTATCACAATGGTTCCTCTTTGAGGAACCAAAAACTGCTCCTCCGATTTCAATTTCTTTTTTTTAATCGATTGGCTATGAAATTCTACATAATCTGACCTACAATGAACCTGATTGGAACATTTTTGTAGGCTCTAAGTTCCATTTGTGGGCCAAAAATGATGTTAAATTTCAACCTATCACTATTTCTTTTATATTTTTTTTAATTTTAAATATTTTTCATTGATTGCATGTAGTGCAGATTATGCAAAAACTCATATAATTTCTGGTGTTTTTTTTCAGGCAATTCTAAACCGAGTTATGATTTGGGCCAATTCGGACCTTTATTAATAGACACCAACTTCAGCGCCATCTCATCATATGTAAAAATTGAGAAAATAAAAAAATTAATTTTTTTGGTGTTCATTACGAGTGTGTAAGAAAATCTTTTTATTATATAATCAACTTTTTGAAAAAATGAAACATAAAAATTATGTTATTTTTACTAAAAACTCAAGGAACCAACCCTTATGGTACAAAAAAATATAACACTAAAAAAAATCCGCTTGCAGCTGGCGGAATTCCATTTTCCACAACCGTATTTTTTTATACATTTATGACATCAGATAATAATGTAATAAATTATTTCATCATAAATCTTTGTAATTTTAAAATAAGTATTTTTTTCAAAAGCCGACTTTTTTACTAACATTTTGATAAAGTCCTAATTTAATTTCAACTTTTTATTGTAATAAATGCATTTCTTATTACTTTATTCTGATGATTTATATTTTTATTAATTTGAAAATTTTTTTTGAATATTAAATAGGTACTTTTTGTTACACAAGAATGCTTATCATTTTATAAAATCGTTTTATTTTCTACTATCAATATAAATGTATAAGAGAATTAATAAACAATTTTTTGAACTAAAAATTTAATATACAACCAAATAACTACATTTTCTAAAATTACACATGTTTACTTAAAATTGATTCAATAAAATCCAGATAATATTCGACTTTTGCATAAACTCCAGGAAAACCTTCCCTACCACACTCGAAACCGTAGGAAATTATACCCACTGCATAATATTTATCCTTGGTAGGCCTATTTACTGACTGCATTAGAGGGCCTCCGCTATCTCCCTGTGTAAAATATTTGTTAAAATTACGAATTGATTTTTATATTTCATTGAAATATGATATTATGTACTTACATAACAAGCATCTACAGAACCTGAAAGGCGACCTGCACACAAATTTCGATAATCCACTGTGTATCCTGTTCTCTTATGTGTGTTTCTGCAGTGACTTATAGGATACATCTTGATTTGCAGCTCGTGTAACACTTTTTGTTCTCCAATCCATCTTGTCTCTGAAAATGATTTATATTCATCATTGGTTTATAAAATTTTTAAAAGTTAAATAACTATAAGATTTTATATACTTACGGAGATGATTCAAAGTCCCCCATCCAGCAATATATGGAGATTCCTTTAACAAATTTAGTTTTTGGATTTCGTCAGTTATCGGTAAGCATATTGGAGAAATAAACTCTGTAAAAAAAATGAACTCTTTTAATACAAAAGTTCAGATTTAAGAAATTTAGCATAATATACACAAAAAAATTCTTACTGTTGTATACAACATTCTCTTTCAGAACTAAAACTGCGACATCGTTTTCTGAAACATATTTCTTGTAACGTGGATGAGAAAACTTATGTTTTATTAAAAAGTCTTTTGACGTATTTTCATGGACGTTTTCCTGTACTTTATGAGCTCCTAATCTAACGACAAATAAATCCTTATCAACACAGTGAGCGGCCGTAAGTATATGTCGCTTTCCAATCAAACTTCCTCCACATCTCCAATCAACATTTTTCATATTTTTTTCACTACTATAACCAAGAAGGGCCATCCATGGCCAAGCTCCTAAGATTAAGTTTATTAAAAAAAATTTATTAATATTAAAAAAATTTTTTCTATGCAAATGTTTTTGAAGAAATTTTGATTTATTTACCTTTTGGGGCTTCATTTCCACCACTAATTTTGTTATTTCTCTTTTCTGTATAACCACAGCTAAATTTTTTATTATTTTTTTCGATTTCTAAAAAAAATATTTTTTTTTTTGTAAAGTTTTGTAATATAAATAATGTATTTTTAATAATTAATTAATTCAAAAAATTTTTTTATCGTTTGATAATAAAAAGAGTATTTAAAATAATTTTATCAAATTGAATGTATTATTTAATTGTATTTATAAAAATAAACTGCAAAATAACTAAGAGAAAAATTAATAATAACATTTTTAAAAATCTTACCAGCAGGCGTAAGAGCCGAAATAGTCGTCACTCCAATTAAAAATAATATGAATACAGAAATGTTTTTAAATTTCATTTTTTTTTTTATTTAACAACTAAGGCTCAAAAAATGTGAATAAAAAATAAAATTTTTTTACTCCTGAACAAGATATTGTATCTACTACTAAAAAATCATTAAAACTTTTTTGTTCTATAAGAGACTGCTTTTGATTTTCAAAGATAAGAAAATAATGTTAGTTCTATTTTTTCCCACGATAATGTACTTTACGTATCTTAAAAAAAAAAATTTATCATAAACATTGTTGTATACTTCAAAAGATGTGATATCCCACGATTTCAAGTACCATAAAAAATATTACATAATGTAGATACTTAGATATAAAAAAATGAAACTAAACTGAATTTGTTAGGTTAAGAAATACTACTAAAGCAATATTTTAAAGATAGCATAAGCAGGCGCAGCCCTATTTTTCTAGGCTAGAAGCCCATTAGAACGAACTAAATTCAACCTTTCAAAATTTTTTCACATAAGATGAGACCCTGTACGTTAAATATCGCATAAAAAGAACCATAATAATTCCGTATATATACTGTAAAAGTTCTGGTCCATTTGGTTGAACTATATGGAATTTTCAAGCAATTATTTAAATTAACTAAAAAAAACTTTAATCTCGACTTTAATTTTATCACTGCTTCTATTTTCCATTTTTATTAACTTGAGGAAAGAAAAACTTTAGGAAAGATCAAATTTTATTCCTCTCCCTCTTTTTAAGTTTTATTTGAGAAAAAAAAGTTAAGATTGTGGAAATTAAAAGATTTTTATTATGATATTCCGAAAAAATATTTTGCAGACTCTGAGTGGGTCCACCCCTCTGAGTAACAATCCCAAGATAACCAGTTTTTTTAATTAAATTTAAAGTATCTTATACTCTATATTGGATCAAATAGAACAAATACAAATGATTTAAACAAATGTTGTAACATATTTTCTAGGCCAGGGGGCTACGGGTTAATGTTTAATACTTTTTATCCCTAACAAAATGTGTCAGTAAATAGAAGCAAAACATTGAACTTGGTATTGTTAACTAAAGTCAAAAACAGAGAAAGAAATTCCAATGATTTAGAAGAAGAATAAAAATTGAAAACAAAAAAAAGATATGAAATCCTGACAAAATACACAGTTAAAAGTTAAAAATTATTTTTAACAAAAAGTGCTATAACAAATGAAATACTTGTTATATAATAAAATATTTTACATTTTAACGTACTAATAGAAAATTATATTGCTACTTCTTGGCCAAAAACCTGTATTTTTAGTCATTTTTTTTTTGTCAAAAATTCTGAAAATTGGTCCAAATGGTTCAATTGCACATATTTTTACACAAAATTTTTTTGGGAGCTCTGTGACCACTTTAGGCCGCCAAAAACAAATTTTAAAAGTTTCAAAAATTACTTATTTCAAAAATTAAATATTAGGAAAAGAGTTACACAAAATTTTATTTCAAATTATTTTTTCTAACACAAAAACACAATTTTAAACAAAATTTTTAGACCTCTAAACTCGGTGCTTCACAGTGAAAACTCCAAAAGATTCGTTTTTTTAATTATTTTTTTCGACTTGTTTTGATGCTGATGCATGGAAAATACAATACAGCAATATATTCATTTTAAATATTCTAAAGGTCTTTAATCTGTCTTATGATTAAGTTTCTTTAAAAATACCTTTATTTTTGTAATTTTAAAATGAATATATCGCATTTTCTATGCCATAGCATTATGTCGCATCGAGTTTAGAGGTTAAAAAATTTTTGGAAAAAAAATAATTTGAAATAAAATTTTGTGTAGCCACCTTTTTGTGTTTGGATGGGAATAAACACGGATAGATGAGGATATTCTTATTCGGGTTTAGCCTGTAGGCTAAACTCATTTACTGGTGACAGGAATCCAAATAACTAAGTCCTTTTTGTTATTAAAATGCTGATTTTTGACTTATAAAATGGCTGGCCGTGCTTAGATCTCTTAATAGCGGTAGAGAGACAACCTGAGTACAAGTTAGTTAGTTCAGTCAGTTCTGTATTTCAGTTCGTTCTCTCAAAGGGACTACATGGTCCCAAGTTCTCTCTGCTCTCCCTCCTTCTTCTCTGCCGGTCAGGAGCTTGTGCGAGAGCTTTTATAAGCTTATGCTTGAGGGAAATGAGGAGGGGATCGATGCGCGTAATTGGCTTAACGCGGAAAATTTAGTGTCCTTAGTAACAGTGTCTCCAATTATTGGTAATTAGTCTGTCAAAGCGCATGATGGGGGTGGCTTTATTCCCACCTTCAGTACTTCGTGTGAGGTCTTATTATGCACTTTCTTGCACGTGCGGTTTCTCGGAATGATGATGCTGATGAAGCATTTTTAATTATAATATCATATTATTTTATTTCTAATAAATCTGTCTAGACGTAATTCTTGGTATTTTATGTTTTATCAATTTGTACCTAACGGTACAACCTTCCTAATATTTAATTTTTTCATATTTGATTTTTGAAACTTTTAAAATTAATTTTTGGTGGTCTGAAGTGATCCAAAAATATATGAAATGGGACCATTTTGGCTAATTTACAGAGTTATTGATAATATATTTCTGGAGAAAAAAATAAAAACAAAAAAAAAACTTATAACCAGTTTGTGTAAACACAACCTAAATGCATGGAACGTGTTTACTTCCAGCTGAGAACTAGATATAATACAAATGTTACTCAACATTAGAATACAATTTTCTAATTTTATAATTTGTAATTATCACCTTACCAGATGTTAAGATTCTAAACCCAAATTATTTTAATCCCCTAAATGTAAATTATTCTGGGTCCCTAAACGAAAATTATTCCAAGTCCCTAAACCTGAGTTATTTTAAGTCCCTAAATCGATATTATTCTAATTCCTTAAACCTATATAACCAAAGTCCCTAAGCCCAGATTTTTCAAAGCCTCTAAATTAAAATAATTCTAAATCTTATTTGACCCCCCCCCCTTAATTTTCAAATTCTGAATTACCCCCTCCCTATAAACATGTTCCATGTTAATATACTAAAAATACATGTTTTTGGTTAAGAAAATATCCAGATGATCAGCTGAGATTTAGTGCGTGAAAGTTTTAGGGTTCTAAAAATATGTTTAAAAATGGGGTCTTATCTGATTTTTTGGACATTTTAGTATAGTCTTATTACATTTTAGTTTATAGGAATTATTACACAAAATTATTGATAATATTATTCAAAAAACACATCAGTTGTAATATTTTTAAAATACAAGAATTATTTTTATGAAAATTGTTTTATAATTTATTTATTTTTTTAAATTAAGAATTATATTTTATTTAAATTTTCAAACCAATGGCCCATCTTATAAATTAAATAAGACAATATTTGGAGCTATTTTAAACCTCCTTTCCTAAAAAATAATGTGAATGCCGGAACCATTTTTTAGGAAAATACATAATCTCCTTTTTCCAATTTGTCTTATGTAATTTAGGGACGACCCATAAATCATTTACTTAAATATTATGTATCTGCAATAAATTATTGGTTTCAATTGATAATTAAATAATTCGCTTATCATTTTATTTATTATTTTCCAAAATTTCATCGATGAAATCCAAATAGTATTTAATTTTAGCATAAACTGCTGGATATGCTTTTTTACCACACTGATTGCCAAAAGAATTAATTCCCATTGCATAATATGTTCTAATTTCATTATTATTAGCATCTTTCTCCATTACTAGCTGCATCAAGGGACCGCCACTATCAATCTATGAAAAATGATGAAAAACCATTAATTAGAAAGTCAATATTATATTTTTGATAAATGATAATAATTTAAGATCATATTTACGAAACAATTATCGATAACTGATTTTCTGCCGGAACATAAATTTCGATGATCTATTTTTTTGTTTGAATTATTATCTTGTATTACTTTGCAATCATCCAAAGGATATGTATGAATTCTTTCTTCCAATAAATTTAAATTAATAGTTTTTTCTGTTTCAAAAATAAATTTGTCAATTTAAAAAAGATTAAACATTATATTTAAAATAAAAGTAATTAAATTTGTTTATTTTTTACCTGATTTATATTTAATAGTTCCCCAGCCTGCAACATATTGGGCAACCTTCTCTAAATCTACAATTTGAGAATCAGCTGTTTTTGGCAAGCATATCGGTACTATCAAATCTGTAAATAAAATAAAATGATTCAATAAAAAAATAGAAACAGAATAAAATATTAAAGTATACTCACTTGTGTACACGACAGGTTTCTCAAGTACTAAAACAGCGATATTATTTTCTAAAGTTTTTTTATTGAATCGAGGATGAATATGTTTAGAAGAGATGGTGTAAATTTTTCGATTCAAAGTATAATTCTTATCATTTAAAATATGTTCTCCTAATTTAACGAGATATAAATTATCATCAACACAGTGAGCAGCTGTGAGAATAAATCTTTGACCTATCAATGTGCCTCCACACCTCCAACTAGGAATGGATGGATCCTTAACAGGATCTGTTTTTATGTCTCTTCTGTAACCAAGAAGTGCCAACCAAGGCCAGGATCCTAAATTTTAGCAGTCAAATTAAATAAACGTATCTTTTTTTCGTTTTCTTTAATTTTAGTATGGTTAAGACTTACCTACTGTAACTGTTTTTCCAATTGCATTAAGATTTTTTATTTTTTGTCCGCAAAGATATTTTTTATTATTTTCATCTACAAAAAATAAGATTCATAAAATTGTTAATATTTACTAATTCTAATGCATTTCAAAAAATTGTTTAAAATTTCAATATCAGTTTATGCATTAACATTAAACAAAAAAAGTAATTCGAATAAACAATACCGATTCTTAACGTTTAATAAAAAAAAAAAAAATAATAAAAAAAAATTTGAGACCTCTTACCGATTTCAGATCCTGAAGTAATAGCTATTCCTATTAACATTAATAAAATTAAATAAAAATTTTTAGCACTCATTTTTAATTTATAATTTTCAAAGTTGTTTTTAAATACACTTAACAAGTAAAATAAATTCTCTGAATGCTTAAAAACCTAAACTATCTACTAAAAGTCGAATTTGATATACTGAAAGACTGCTTTTGAATAAAAAAATGTCAATTAAAAGATTAGATAAAATTATTTATATTTTGATTTTTTTTTCAATTTCTTAATTTTTGTTTGAGTGTTTTAAGAATTTTTGGTTATATTAAAAAATAAAATTAAAAACTATTACAATAGACAATATGATATAGACTTACAACATATGCTTAGAATTATAAAATACTAATGAATAGTATTATTAACATGGATTGGGCATGTTTAAAAGGAGGCTTAGTTAAAAAAGGTCCAAAATTTAGGGAGGACACTTCGGCTCAAGAACTTATAATAATTAAGTAGTTTAATTTAAAACTGTTATAATCCAACATGTCTCGTAGTCTTTTAAATCAAAAAAGAAAAAAATATCGAAATAGGAGTTATGACTCCAAATGGAAATGATGACAGAACTGAATGAAAATTATTAAAATTATTATGAAGGAAAATTATTAAAGCTAAACATTTTTAAAGTTGAATTGAATTTGGTTTTACCTTTATTTCCACATTAATGTTCTTTTTATTGCAAATTAAAAATAGGCATAGTTTAACATTGCTCTTATAGAGATTAATATTTGGAGCTTATAAAAAGTATGATAATGATGATACAGGGAGATGAAACTAATTAATCAAATACGGCTAATCCGATCTGCCTGAAAATTTTTTTGCAACATTGTATACCTATTTCGCTATAGGTGAACTTACGCGTTATAAAATATTTTAAGTTTAAGGCACTTTTTGGCGACTTTTTGGCCTATTTTAAAGTCCGAAAAAATGGTTTATTTTTTATTTATTCAAATTATTTATTTATTTTTTTTTTAGGTTCATCTAGAATATACACGTGTTTTAACATTTTTTTAAAACTTATATTGGATGCTCCAGATATCAAGCCAATCTCAAGACACGTCGACTTTCAAGAGCTGTAACTCCGCCAGCTTGGAAAATTTTTTTCCCAAAATTTAGAATTTTTTAATAAATAAAAAATACTCTCCTAAAATTTTATTCATTTATTTTAAATCCTTCATATTTTTTTTATTTAATACAAACTAGCGTTCTCTAATTTTTATTCGTTAAAATCACAGGGTTAAAAAGAAAAAAGTTTATAGTTTTTTATTTTTTTTTAAACAATAAAATACTTTTTATTAAAGGCACAAACTTCATTTTATAAATTAGTTTTGTTTACTTTTATTAATATAAAAAATTATAAATAATTATTCTGTAAAGCTTTCTATGAATTAAAATTATACATAAGCATTTAAAATTGATTCAATAAAATCTAAATAATATTCAACTTTTGCATAAACTCCAGGAAAACCTTTTCTACCACACTGGAAACCGTAGGAAACTATACCCACTACATAATATTTATCCAGGATAAACCTATTTATTGACTGCATTAAAGGGCCTCCGCTATCTCCCTGTGAAAGAAATTTGTTAAAATTACGAATTTATTGTTATATTTCATTATAATATGTTATTAAGTACTTACATAGCAAGAATCTTTGGAACCTGAAAGGCGACCTGCACACAGATTTCGATAATCTACTGTGTTTCCTGTTCTGTCATGTGTGTTTTTACAATGACTTACAGGATACACCTTTATTTGCAGCTCGTGTAACACTCTTTTTTCTTTAATCAATTTCGTTTCTGAAAATGATTTACATTCATCATTAGTTTATAAAGGCTATGCCCGGATCTATATAGTGAATCGGCCCACGAAAGATATTTAAAAACTAATTGTATTAGGTCAAAATACACCTAAAAAAAATAGGATCCTGAAGTTTTCAGACCTCCAGATGTCTTTAGCTCTGATTGGCAGCCTATTAATGACAAAAAAAAAGTAAATTTTTAGCGATTTTTAGTCGACTTTCTGATACTTCCGTGGTAAAACGATTCTGTCAAAATCATCTTGCGACCTCTCATTCAAAAGTTTAGACGATATACTTTGATATAAAATTACTTTTGGAAGTGATCCTTTTGATTGGTAGACTATAAACCCTCTAAATTGAATTTTTTTCCTTCTTAAATTTCAACTTTGGCAGCGATTTGAAAAAAATTGAGAGATATGCTCATTCTATTTTTTCTTTTAACTAATGAAAAATAAAACAAATTTTCATTTGCGACCATCCGCGCTCAAAACTATTTGGGGCAACATGGTCCAATACTTAAAAAACTGAAATAACTTTTGTTTTTAATTTTGCGATTTTTCGAAAAAGGACCCCGCACAAATGAATAGGAAATGGCCGTTCGATCAGGTTAGGTGAATTTTTTGTATGTTTTAGATTTTATTATCCTGAAAAAAGTCTCTTTTGACACACAGCTTCAAAGTCTCAACTTTGGCTTCTACGGAGCTTGAAAGCTCCATAGCTCTATTACACACACGGTAGAGCTGCTTTGGTTGAAAATTCAACCAATTGGTTGAATTTTACTATTTTTGGTTGAAATTTCAAATTGAATTTTAAACCAATTGGTTGAATTTTCAACCAAAAATAGTAAAATTAAACCAAATGGTTGAAATTTCAACCAATTGGTTGAATTTTCAACCAATTGGTTTAAATTTTCAACCAATTGGTTTAAAATTCAACCAAAATGGTTGAAAATTCAACCAAAAGCTAAAATAAAAAATAAAAATGTAGTAATTATAATACAGAGTAAAAAAATTATCTCTGCATCTATAAAAAGTGCATTAATTTTGTAATATACTAGAATGGCCGCACGCCTAGCGCGCGCAGAATACTGACTTTTTAACATGATTTCCTAATCGAAATTTATGTATATAAAATAAAATTTATAATAACAGAATCTGTTTTAAAATATTATATTCTACGGATGTATACCTACATTCGGGGTGTGCGGTGACCCGAAAGTCGGGTCGGGTACCCGAAATTTTGGTATTTTTTGTAAAATTTTTGCAGGTCAGATTTCGTGTGAAGCCCGAAACTTTTCGGAAAAGGTATGCACTTGAATTTTTGAATCGAAAGCTTCCATAGATACACCAAATTTGACCCAACTCAAAGCAAAAAACCCAAAATTTCGGGCACTTGGGTCGACTCTCGGGTAACCACACACCCCTAATACCTATTGATAAAATACTAAAATTTTTTACTATGAGAAATTTTTAGTTTATAACACAATAAGTATCTTATAAGTATTTTGCCCTTTAAAAATAATATATTTATAGTAGTTATTTTACCATACAAAATTTATTTGGTATTTCTTATTCTCAAAAAACGGTTTTCATCGCTTGTTTTTTTTCACTACATTTGGAACTAAATTTTAAAGATTTATGAGACCTTTTTTAATTAAATTTTATCTCGAAAATCAAATCTAATTTTCATGAAGCTAATTTGAGGCTGTTCAAAATTTACCGATTTTGAATCCAATAATTTAATTTACCATAAATAGTTATTTTGAATTATCAGAATATTCCTCTCTAAAATCCAGTATTACTCTGAAAGGCTGCCTTTACATAAATTTAATTCTGACTTTTAAGCCTTTAGATAAATTTAATTCTGACTGAATTATTTTAAGTCCCTAAATCAAAGTTCTTCCAAATACGCTCACCCTTGAGCCCTCTTCTCTCCGTCAACTCCCAGCTTCACCATTATCTCGTAAAATAAAACATTTTTTTGCAACATATTTTAATGTTGGTATTTGAGTAAAAATAATAGAATAGAGTCAATTACTCGGTCAATTATCCAATAATTTACAATTCCCGACCCTTCCCTACTTCAACGAAAAATTGGAGCTGTGAAACGGCTATTGCCTATTTTTATAACTTTAGGACCTAAGCCGGACCGGCTTGAATTGAAAACATAAACAATATTAACGGTTCCTCCGTTTTAAATATTTTATTTGTTAAAATAAATAATTGTTAAAATAGCGATATTTTAAATAGAATAGTTATTTGTGGTTTTTTTTTATAAAATGGTTATTAAATTTTATGCAAAATTTTTACTTATTTTCAATTCAAGCCGGGCCTAAAGATATATAAAAATCTGTGATAAAAATCGCCTTTCCACAGCTCCAATTTTCTTTTGGAGTGGGAAAGGGCCGGACTCAATAACAACTAGACTGTGACCACAACAATCTGTGATCTATGATGATAAGGTTTCATCTATTAAAAATATATTTATTTTTAAAATTAATTTTTCAAAAAATTATTAATGGTATTAATAATACACCAAGAATCTCACATATCATTGTAGTTTAAATTTAAAAATTATGGATTCAGTAACCTTTTTAATTAGTCATTCATCAGCTTCTCATCAATAATAATATATAAAAAATCACTAGTTCATATAATATCATACATATATTATAAAATTATTGCACTTTTTATAGATGCAGAGATAATTTTTTTACTCTGTATTATAATTACTACATTTTTATTTTTTATTTTAGCTTTTGGTTGAATTTTCAACCATTTTGGTTGAATTTTAAACCAATTGGTTGAAAATTTAAACCAATTGGTTGAAAATTCAACCAATTGGTTGAAATTTCAACCATTTGGTTTAATTTTACTATTTTGGTTGAAAATTCAACCAATTGGTTTAAAATTCAACCAATTGGTTGAATTTTCAACCAAAGCAGCTCTACCGTGCAGGCACAAAAAAAAATCATTTAACAACGCGTAGACTAAAATATATATAAATAAATATATATAACTAAAATATATATAAATATATATAAATATACTCATGTTTTTTGGGACGCTTATACCAAAAATGTATACAAAAAATGTTTTTCACCAACGATTGGCCTTGTAGACGACCTCAGTGCCCCCATTTATACCCCCCCCCCCCCCCAAACGGGTAAAAATATTTTTATTACAAAATTTAAAACTTAATATGAATTCTCATACTTTTTGGGACGGTGAAACCAAAAATGAATATAAAAAATGTTTTCTACTAATGTTTGGCCCTGTAAACCGCCCCAGTGGCCCCATGCACCCCCCCCCCCCCACCCAAAACGAGATATAAACATTTTTATTACAAAAGTGAGTTTGAGTCTCAAAAAACATAAGAATACACATTGAGTTTGAATTTTCCTAATAAAAATATTTTTAACCCGTTTGGGGGGGGGGGGGGGTTAGTCTACAGGGCCAAGCATTGGTTACAAACATTTTTTATATTCATCTTTGGTTACAGCGTCTCAAAAAACAACAATACACATTTAATTTTAATGTTCCTAATAAAAATATTTTTAACTCGTTGGGGAGGGGGTGAATGGGGGCACTGGGGTTGCCTAGAGAGCCAAGAATTGGTTAAACACATTTTTTATATTCATCTTTGGTTTCAGCGCCTCAAAAAACATAACAATACACATTGAGTTTTAGTTTTTGTAATAAAAATTTTTTTATCTCGTTTTGGGGGGGGGGGGGTTGCATGGGGCCACTGGAGTGGTTTATAGTGCCAAACATTGGTATAGAAAACATTTTTTATATTCATTTGTGGTTTCACCGTCCCAAAAAATATAAGAATTCATATTAAGTTTTAATTTTTGTAATAAAAATATTCTTACCCGTTTGGGGGGGGGGTATGAATGGGGGTACTGGGGTCGTCTACAGGGTCAAACATTGGTAAAAAACATTTTTTGTGTACATTTTTGGCATCAGCGTCCCAAAAAACATGAGTATATAGTTCAATTTTCATTTTTCGAAAAAAAAAATTTTTTCACTCCTTTGGGGGGCTTATGGAGGCGCTGGTAACAATTTGGCTAGTTTTATTGCATTTCTATGGCCATATTCGGTTTTAGTACCACCAAAAACCCCCATACCAGGGGGTCTATTCGTTGTTAAATGATTTTTTTTTGTGTGCCTGTGTAATAGAGCTATGGAGCTTTCAAGCTCCGTAGCAGCCAAAGTTGAGACTTTGGAGCTGTGTGTCAAAAAAGACTTTTTTTCAGGATAATAAAATCTACCAATCAAAAGGATGCACTAAAATCACTTCCAAAAGTGATTTTATCTCAAAGTATATCGTCTAACCTTTTGAATGAGAGGTCACAGGTGCGTTTTGACAGAATCGTTTTACCACGGGAGCATCAGAAAGTCGACTAAAAAGTCGCTAAAAATTTACTTTTTTTTGTCATTAATAGGCTGCCAATCAAAGCTGAAGGCATCTGGGGGTCTGAAAACTTCAGGATCCTATTTTTTTTAGGTGTACTTTGACCTATTACAATTAGTTTTTATATATCTTTTGTGGGCCGATTCACTATATAGATCCGGGCATAGCCTTTTTATAAGATTTTATATACTTACGGAAATGATTAAAAGTACCCCATCCAGCAATATATGGAGATTCATTATCCAAATTAAGTTTTTCTATTTCTTTCGTAGTCGGTAAACATATTGGAGAAATAAAATCTGTAAAGAAAATGAACTCTTTTATTACAAAAGTTCTGATTTAAGAAATTTAGCATAATATATAAAAATATTCTTACTGTTGTATATAACATTCTCTTTCAGAACTAAGACTGCGACATCGTTTTCCATAACTGATTCATTATAACGATGATGAGAAAATTTATGTTTGATTAAAAAGTCTTTTGACGTACTATTTTCATGGACGCTTTCCTGTACTCTATGAGCTCCTAATCTAACAACAAATAAATCCTTATTGACACAATGAGCAGCCGTAAGGATATGCCGTTTGCCAATCAAACTTCCTCCACATTTCCAATCTATATCCTTCATAACTTTTTTAATACTAACACCGTAAGACTTGTAACCAAGAAGTGCCATCCATGGCCAAGCTCCTAAGATAAAAAAAAAATAATATCTAAAAAATTTTCTTATACAAAATTCATAAATAATAATTGTTAGAATTATATTTTTAGAAAAGATCTTACCTTTTGGCGCTTCATTTCCACCAGTAATTTTGTTATTCCTCTTTTTTGTATACCCGCAGCTAAATTTTTTATCATGTCCTTGGATTTCTAAACAAAAATTTTTTTTAGATAAAAAATAATTGTAAAATAAAAAATAAATTGTGTAATTTATTATAAAAAAAAAAAAAAATAAATTGTGTAATTTAAGAAATTCATGAAAAAACAAATTTAATTTTTAAAGATTTCATATATATTAAGTAAAAATAAGCTGTAAATTTATTAAGAAATATATTAAGAAAAATTTATTAAGAAGTATATTACGAGCCCGTGTCCAGAAAAATAAAGATTTGAAAAAATCGCACTTTGTTATGGACAAGGGCTGTATATGATTTTTCTTCGTCAGCGTAGCGGCAGAGAAATGGTACTTTCTGGCCACTAACAAAAAAACAATCAAAATTCAATATTTTAACAATCCTACCATCAGGCGTAAGAGCTGAAACAGCCGTTAATCCAATCAAAAATAATATCCATAAATAAATGCTTTGAAATTTCATTTTTTTTTATTTAACAACTGAAACTCAAAAAATTTTAATAAAAAATAAATATGGTTTGCTACTTCTGGATAAGATTTTGTAACTACTATCGAAATATCATTAAAACTTTTTTATTTTGTAATTGACAGTTATTGATTATTAAAGATAAGAAAAATGTGTTAGTTTTGTCACACGGAACCTAAAATATTTTTTTTTTTTTTACCATAAATATTTGAGTACACTTCAAAAGATATGATAACCTACAATTTGAAGTTTCACAAATATTGCATAAATAATAAATAATTGACGAGTTTTATTTATTTATGAACAATAAAAAATACGCTGCCAAATTATTAGCAATACCATTCCTCAAGCAATAGGAAATATTCATACGAGATAAAAATTTTCTCCATTTTAAATATCTGACACATTTTTCACCATTTTATTTATCTATCATATCTGAGAAATAAAGTGACACCAAATGTATTTAGACTAAGACTTCCGTGCAAAAAATGAGATATTAATATATGATATTATTACTAGATACCGTCAAAGACGGGTAGAGCGAAGCTGATCATGTTAGAAAAAAGCAAGAAAAGAGTTTCAGTAATTTTTTAATTTAGGGATTTTAAAAGCTTTGATTAGATTGAGTTCAATAATAATGTTTAAATAAGACGTAAAAAAATGTTAAGCATACTTAAAATTTTTAAGTATTGGCCAAAAAATACACGAAAAATCCGCACCTTATTTTGAAACCTTATTATTTGATTGCTGAAAAGATTTCAACCAAACTTTTGTTGGCGGAACTTTGTTATTACGTCCTTTTTCTATAATTCACCAACAACAAAAAAGTTACTCTGAACTCTAATACCCCTCAATTAACATAATTACCAAAATAATATTATACACAAGTCAGAATGTGGTGTAACGGTTTCGGAATTCGTCAACCAGAGAAAGAAAAAGTCTTCTGTAGGCACGTACACCTTGTTCTGTAGGTTTTGTATGTCGCTGAATCCGAATTTGGGGTCCTACTGGGTTAAGAGTAATTAAGTAAATATTGAATTTATTCTTTTATTCTGTATCAATAAAGGAATATTAGAGCTAACTATTGGTGTTGAAAAATATCTCCAGGGTAAGATAAAATCGGAAAAATACAATGTGAGTTTTTTTCTTTATTTTTCTTTTAATCTTGCATTTGAAAAAGTTTTATCCTATTTTAACTTTTATTTAATTTACTGACTCCTATACGGGGGCAAAAATGGATAAACCTACCCCTGAATTTAACAAAAAATGAAAAAAACTTATAACTAGTTTGTGTTTTCACACAACCAACGATCATGAATCATGTTCACTTATAACGTTTTAACGTATATTCCCTAATTATCATAAGTCCTAAGATCGAAATTACAATAAATCTCAAAATATAAATTATCCTAAGTCCATAAACCTAAAGTATTCTAAGTTCTTGTGCTTACTCCCACTTTAAATTATTCTAAGTCCCTTAATCGGAAATATTCTAAGTCCATTTCATACCCCTCTCCCCTAAAAACGTCGTTAATATTTCAACCCCTCCCCCCCTAAAACGTCAATACACGGTGATCCCGGGTGGGACGTGAATTTTACTTTATAAGGTGCATCGCTAGTTGTTGATGCTTGTAATCTTAGCTGCGATTGGTTAACTAATAAACAAACAATGCATCCGCTCTGGATCGCCCTGTATTTACCCCCCCCCCTAAAACATCACTTTTTTACCCACCCCTGCCCGGCATTAACACACACTAACACTATTATATCGTAGTATAAGTGAACGCAACGTACGGAGGTCCCATTGATACCAACCTATGAATTTAATTTTGTCATATGACTTTAAAAATACCATGTCCAGCACCGGAAGATCATGTAATAACAAAGATTTTGCAAGAAAAAATTTTGCTTAAGTTCCCTTATGCAAAAAGTTAACAAAGATGCAATAAGAGGGCAGATTTTTCGGAGTCTTTACTTTGCTTTCGCTAACAAGAGACCGCTAACTTTAGGAAACCAAATTACAAATTACTTTCATTAATAATTGAAAAAAACCTCCGATAACCTCCGTTTATTCCAACGGGCCTTCTAGGCACAAGAATATGTGCATAATACTATGCACAAGGCTTTTAAATGTAGTTTTTTGGTAATATTGCTTTTTAGTTAGTTAGTTAACAAAAACACTTCTTGTTGGTCACAATTTTTCGGTATTAAAGTCATTTTTCAAGCCTTGGATACCGCAATTTATCTCAATGTTATAGCAATTTAACCAAATGGTCATTTTTGTCCCGAAATGATTAATTTTTAAATTATCTCAAAAATTGCAATTTTAGACAAAAATGGGTTTTATAGGTCTCAACAATTTTCTAAAAGCTTTTTTCTAAAAATTCTTTCATCTCTCTATTTAGTAAAATAAATCTGAAACTAGGACTCCCGTGGAAAAAAAATTAGATGTTACGTCGAAAAAAAAAAAAAATAAAAAATAATATTGTAATTTTTATTTTTTCACTCAAAAATTTTGATACCTAAGTATTCACGAATTTGGGTAGCAGATCCGAGAAAACAAGAAAAAATCCCTAATTTAATAGTTAAAACCAAGGTTACAAACATAAGTAAAGTTTTCCTGCGAATCCGAATTTTTCTTTATATGGTCCTTTAGTTTCGTGAATAAGCAGAAAATTTAAAATTTGTAAAAAATGATTCATTAAGTGTCCATATTATTGGATCTGGAGTTTTCAAATCGAAAAAAGCTATAGATATTTCATTAAAAATATGAAAATTAAGAAAAAATTCAAGGCCAATTAGAATAACTTTAGAGGAGATTTTTATCGGAACCAAAAAGAAATAGATTCAAAATTCGTTTTTATGAGAAAAAATACCAAAAATTATCTGTTTTTTTTTTTTTAATTACCAAAAAATGAAAATCACTGCAAAAAAACAAGAATTGAATTTTAAGATCCAACAATTACCATGGAGGCTTATTTTTAGTAGCGTTTTTGGGAAAAAATACTATGGAACCCTTTCAAATTTAAACTATAAGCATACTTTTTCCTATTCTCATGGAAAACCAATTCAAATTTCTGCTGCTGATAACAATTTTTTAAACAAAAAAATATTTAAAAAAAAATTGCACTGAATTATAAACAAGCTAAGGCTGTTTAACTTAGAGCAAGATCACTTATTTTAACCTCGCCTTTTCAATCATCTTTGAATATGAAATGATTGATTATTTTCAGTAGAGGCTTTGCCTAATTGCTAGACTTTTTCTCTTTTTTCTTCAATTTTTTAGTTCTCAGAATTTTTTTTTATCATCGCCTGCATATAAAATTCTAATAAAAATAATTATGACTAAAAATCATTATTAGCATTAATCGTACAGCAAAAAAAAAATCTGTGATATAATAATTAATTTTTAAATTGTTTTTTAAAACGAGACTAAAATGGAAATATCTTTACAACAGTTCAAACGATTCTCATTAAAATTTAGTATATTTTTTATGAATCTAGTTAATTTTATACTTAAAATTTTAAAAACTCATTTAATACAAAAAACACTGAGATTTGAAATTGAAATATCTTTGTAATTGTTGGTCAAATTTTTTTATAAAATTAATGTTTTTTGAGTACATATTTTCAAATTATATGTATTTTTTTGGTTTTGGGCATATTTTAAGTCCTTCCTTTCCAATTAAGAGCACAAAATGATTATTTTTTTTTAGCTTTTTTTTGCAAATTTTAAAGTTACTTCAGTTTATCCAAATCACTTCCTACAGAAAATTTTACCGTTTACATTAGATAAAAAAAAGCTAAACCAAAAACTTTTTAAATCCATAAAGTAGTTTCTAAGATAAAAAATATATAGCAAAAACTAATATGTTAGTGACATGAAATACTCCAGTCAAAATACGGGGGGGGGGGGGAGTTGTATTTTCACTGGCGAATACGAGATTTGCTCTACTATAGGTTTTTTGGGTCGCTGAACACGAAAATCGGGGTCATTTGAGTGAGAAATTGGGGCTTCACCCTTAAATTTGCAAAAACTAACCCCAAAAAGGGGTTTTTTTTATATATTTTCAATTTGAGCGCTCAGATTGGCACCATACGGGTTTTTTGGATCGCTGATCAAGAATTTCGACTTCTTTTTCATAAATAATCAATATTTCACCCCTAAATTGGCTAAAAATCCCCCCCCCCCAAGGGGGTGTTTTGCTATTTTAGCACTTTGAGCATCCAGGATATGTTCATATAGGTTTTTTGGGTCGCTAATCAAGAATTTCGACTCCTTTTTCACAAATAATCAATATTTCACCCTTAAAATAGCTACAAATACCCCTAAAAGTAAAAAATAAACTTACCTGAAAAATAAATTATTATAACGAAGGAAAAAATGAATAAATGAAACTTAAAATTTTCTTTTTTTTTTATATAATGCATACTCAATAAAATCATTTATTAATGTAAAATATTGTACAAACAGTGCTTTACAATGATAAGAAATACAGGAAATTAAACACATATAATTCTAATTAAAAACATATAACTAAACAAATTTATTTTGTGAAGAACATATAAAACAAATAATTAATCGTGTTCCATGTTAATTAGTTTATAATTTAATATTTATAATTAAATTTAATATAGACATTTTTTTTAATTGAATAGGGTGAAGATGGTCAAAGTGCGAAAATAGCAAAACACCCCCTTGGGGGGGGAGTTGTAGCCAATTTAGGGGTGAAATATTGATTATTTATAAAAAAGAAGTCGAAATTCTTGATCAGCGACCCAAAAAACCCATATGGTGCCAATCTGAGCGCTCAAATTGCAAATATGTAAAAAAAACCCCTTTTTGGGGGTAGTTTTTGCAAATTTAAGGGTGAAGCCCCAATTTCTCTCTCAAATGACCCCGATTTTCGTTTTCAGCGACCCAAAAACCTATAGTAGAGCAGATCTCGTGTTCGCCAGTGAAAATACAACCAAACCCGTATTTTGACTGGAGTAAAAATGATTTTTGACCAATTACTCCAAAAATTATAGTCATTTTAGGGACTTTGAATTGCGTTTGTACAAAATCGTTACTAAACATGCAGATGATGATAATTTTTTACTCTTATGATTCTGAATTAAATATTAATATATTTGCACCAAAACAATTGATACTGGTTTTCAGATTCCATCTGGATACAGCATGGTTTAGAAAAACGGAGAAATTTGGGTTCCGAGAAATTTTTAAAAAACTAATACTTAGATTTATCACTAACAAAAATAAAATGGGTAATTGTAGCAATAATCAAATTATTAACTATCGTTGTTTTTGACAAAAAAAAAAATATTCACTAAAACTGCATCTTATTATACGAAGCAAATGTTTAGTCTTTCTAAATAATCTGTTAAAAAAATATGTCATTGAAGTCTGGAACGTTCATGGAAAAATTCCCAACCTAAAAATGAAAAAAAAAATTATTTTCAAAAGAGGAAAATTCCTTAGTGGATTTTTGCTTAAAATTTCAGCAGTGAATGATTCCTTGTTGCAAAAGCTACAAAATACAAAAAAAAATATCTTTTTTGAATCCCGGCAAACGGTAATAAATGTAAAAATAAAATTTTCAAGAATTCTTTGAATTTCGTTTTCTCTTACATTAGAATTAATATGCAAAAAAATCATTTGCGATAGTTTTCTCTTTCAAATTTAGAATAATTTGGTCACAATTTTTTATGATTTTAAGTCCGGCAAAGATATTCTAAGTCTAAAATAAAAAAACTTGGATAGGTTAGAATCATTTTTTTTTAATTTTTCTTTATAATAATTAGGGATTTTGTAAAAAAAACTCTTATCCATATAAGTATTTTTAATAAATACTTCGTTCTACCAAGTTATACGGATGCACAAGCCTGGAATGCGTTTTTATTACAACTTAATTGATGTGCTAGAAGCGCACAGTGGTACCAATAAGTAACTAGAAGTCAAATTTGAAATGGAGAAAATAAAATATGACAAAATAAGCAAATTATTTTTTATAACAATAATCCTTAGCCTTGATTAATTTAAGTACGATCCATAATTAAAAAATTTATAATTCTAATGCATAAAGGATAAAAAACCTGTGCGTAGGGTTATGGAGGATGTCGTCATTTACACACAAACTTAAAATTTTAAAGACATGTTTAAATATTTTACAGTAATACTACTTAAGAAATAGTATTATTTGCCTTGGTTTTATATGGTTTGGTTCAAAATTTTTTGAAAGCAGCCATGGTCTACTACATAACCATTTATAGGTTATGCAGATATTTTTTTTAAATAAACAAATAAAAAGAAGAGATAATAAGACTCCAATATAAATTTATTATTTTTTATTAATTTTCTCTTTTAAATGATTACTGTTTCGTAATAAAAAATAAATTTTTCAGTTTACACGAGTTTATATTTTTCTTACGTTGAAAAAAAAATTTACAAAATATTTATCTATTTAATTTTATTATTTTAAGATTTACTCCACTTCTGGTATAACAACATAATTTTGAAAATTAATTTTTTCTTTTTATATTATAGAAGTATAGAACATGGTGTATACTTTATTGTTGTTTATTTTCTTTTTAACTGATATTGCAAAAATTTTCATATTTTCTCCATTTCAAATTTGACTTCTAGTTACTTACTTGTTACCACTGTGCGCTTCTAGCACATCAATTAAGTTGTAATAAAAACGCATTCCAGGCTTGTGCATCCGTATAACTTGGTAGAACGAAGTATTTATTAAAAATACTCATGTTGATAAGAGTTTTTTTTACAAAATCCCTAATTATTATAAAGAAAAATTAAAAAAACATGATTCTAACCTATCCAAGTTTTTTTATTTTTAGACTTAGAATATCTTTGCCGGACTTAAAATCATAAAAAATTGTGACCAAATTATTCTAAATTTGAAAGAGAAAACTATCGCAAATGATTTTTTTGCATATTAATTCTAATGTAAGAGAAAACGAAATTCAAAGAATTCTTGAAAATTTTATTTTTACATTTATTACCGTTTGCCGGGATTCAAAAAAGATATTTTTTTTTATATTTTGTAGCTTTTGCAACACGGAATCACTTACTGCTAAAATTTTAAGCAAAAATCCACTTAGGAATTTTTCTCTTTTGAAAATAATTTTTTTTTTCATTTTTAGGTTGGGAATTTTTCCATGAACGTTCCAGACTTCAATGACATAAAAAAATGACTAAAGTATTTTTGGACAAATTTTGAATAAAATACGCTCATGCTTCATATTACAAAACATAGCTAAAAATATTATAATTCTCTTTCTTAATGAAACAAAAAATACAAACTCAGCAAATTAAAATGAAACATATTTATTAGGAAAGGTGAACCGGATGGCTTATAAATCATGCAATGTTTAAACTTTTAATATTATAGAGTTAAGACCTAATTTTTTTTTCAAAAATTTTATTCTTATTTTCTATAAATAAGAAAATAATAAAAAAATAATTTTCTACATTAAAAAATACTTAATTTTTTAGCTAAAATTTTTTTCCTTTCTTTTAGAAATAAATTGCCAACGTTTAGAAGACTTTTAGCCTTCGTTATCAAGGCTAAACATTCTTTCACAATATTTTACATTATTTTACAATAATTTTTTTAAACATTATTTTATTTAAAATTATATTTATTTAATATAAATTGTTATTTTAAACAGATTATTTGTTTATATATTTACTATAAATAATTTAATAAAATTTACTTGAAATATAATTTATATCACTTTTTGTGTTATACATAACAGAATTCATTCCGTATTCATGGCTTTTTTCAGAAACCTTATTCCCACAAATGCAGAGGAATGCCTGTAATTGTACAAACTAATTTTAAGTGTAAAAGAAACAAAAATTTTAATTAATGATTTTCAAAAATTGTGATAAATTATAGTTTATTTAGATATAAATTAAACATGAATTCTAAGAAACTGTTCAATAAAATCTAAATAGTATTCTACTTTCATAAAAATGGTTGGATAACCAGCTTTCCCCATCTTAGCTCCGTGAGAAACAATTCCCACTGTAAAAAAAGTATTCCTTATAGGCACCATTAGAGGACTTCCACTATCCCCCTTAAAAAAAAAAAAAAATTGTAAATTATTTTTACATGAGCTAATTTTATTTAAATAAATTTGAACCAGTTAAATACGCACTTTACAGGTACTTTTGTAACATGATACACCTGCACATAAATTTCGATGATCGAAAACTGCATTGTAAAGTGTCTCCATTTTTCTTTTGCAGGCTTTAGTGGAATGTACTCTAACTTGCAATTCTTGTAACTTGTAAGTTTCTGGAAAAATTAAGAGTTTTAGACGCAAAGAAAAATTTTATTTAATATTATTTTGATAAACATTTCTGAAAATATTACTTTCATCATTGTGGTTGCGTCCCCATCCAACAACATATGGGTACTCATTTTCTAAATTAAGTTTTTGGATTTTGTTTGTAGTTGGCAAACAAATTGGTCTGATAAAGTCTATTTATAATATAAAATTATTAATAAAAATCTAAAATAAAAAAAAAAAAAATTTACCAGTGTATTTAATATGTTCATAAAGAATTAAAACCGCGACATCATTTTCGGCAGTTATACTATTGTATCTTGGATGTGAATACTGATATTTGACATCGTAATTTTTTGTTAATGAACCGTCGTTTTTATTTCTTCTATCATGTGCTCCTAATCTAACATAGCGTAAAGTATCATTAAGACAATGAGCTGCGGTGAGAATATGCCGTTTACCAATTATACTTCCACCACAGGCAGAATATACATTGTCTGGGTAACTTGGTTTTTTTGGGTCAAATTTAAAGAACAGAAGAGCCATCCATGGCCAGCTCCCTAAATTCAAATAAAAATTTAACTAAACAAATTTTATTGATTGAAATTAATGAATTACCTAATGCAGCATCATTTCCGCCTTCGATTTTATTATGATTCTGTTTTTTATATCCACAGGGGAATGCCTTAATGTTTTTATGATTTTCTAAATAAAATAAAAAAGAAATAATTGTAATAAACTTAATTTTAGAATTATTTAATTAGTATTATGGTTTTCAATTTAATAAGTAATAAAAATCATTTAAGTAGAAAATAAGGTATTCATAATTGAAAACCTCAATCATTTTTAATTTAAGGTATCTAATCGAAGATTGAATTTTTTTAGTTAAATTATTTTTTTCGTTGCCAAATTATTTAAAATATAATAACAAAATTGCTATATTTTTTTATAGTTACCAATAACTTCGTCAATGAAATTCAGATATTGTTTAACATTTGTATACACTGCTGGATAACCCTTTCCATCTCGAGTTTTGTAACATTTATTACCATAAATATTTGTTCCTACGACATAAAATACTTCTCTGCCATCACTTTTTATTGATCCCAGCATTAAAGGACCACCGCTATCGCCCTAAATATAAATTATTATTAAACAATTTTAATTTTCATAAACTAAAAAAAAAAGTATCTCCTAGAATGTAATAGCATGATAATAACATCTATTTGTTCAACAAGGGAAAAAAAATAGGATTTGGCTTTCAATGCAGTTGTATGCACGAGTAAGCGCAGCGAACGAGTGCAGACAGCATTGAAAGTAAAATTTCCTACATTTTTTCCCGTGTTCAACACATAGTTTTTCATTAAAAGCGAAAAAAAGATCGCCCGAAAGTAAGAAAGTAGATCTTTTTTGCAGCGTATAATGAAAAATAATTATTGCTATGCTAAATTCTAAGAAATTTTGCATTAAATAACTAATAAAATATATGCTAAACATTTATTTACCGTACAATTTTCTGCAATTGATTTACGACCTGCGCATAAATTTTTATGGTCAAATTGTTTGCCATGTTTTGATTGACAGTCACTTATAGAGTAAACAGAGATATTTTCTTCTTGTAAATTATAATTCAAACTATTCTCTGAAATAAATTTTATCAGTTGTTATTAGATATTTAAAAACATCACTAACCAAACTTAAAAATAATTTGTTATTAAATCAGAATTTAATATTTTAAAATATCAAAAGTGTAAGATTTTTACTTTTCTGGTACTGGACCGTTCCCCAACCAGCAACAAAAGGAATTGTTTTTCTTAAATCTAATGATTGGATTTTACTTGACTTTGGTAGGCATATTGGTCTTATGAAGTCTGTAAATAAAATTAAATAGTTTCATAAAAACGTAAATTACAATTAAAATACAATTCTTACTTGTGTACATAACAGGCACGCTGAGAACTACAACTGCAATATCATTTTCAAAAGTTTTCTTATTGTATTGAGGATGAGAATACACCTTAAGAATAGTGTAGTTTCTTCTATTCGAAGCATAGTTTTTATCATATAAAATATGTTCACCTAACCTGACCATATATAAGTCTTTATCAATACAGTGAGCTGCTGTTAGAACGTATTGGGAGCCAATTAAAGTGCCACCACATCTAAAACTATAATCCCGTGAAGGATCTATCTTCCCGTCCCTTTTGTAACCCAGAAGTGCTAACCATGGCCAGGATCCTAAAATTTTAATAATTTGTGACTATTTTGTTCTTTTTATTAAAAAATAAATAAAACTCACCGACTGTTACTGTCTTTCCATATGCATTAATGTTTTTTATTTTTCTTCCACAGGAGAATTTCTTATTATTTTCATCTGCAAAGAAAAAATAATATTAAATTAATTCCCGTAAATATTTTCTTGTTATTAGTATTTAAGAAATTGATGAAAAATTTTTATGAAAAATTTAAAAAGTAATTTGAATAAAATTTTTGCTGTTCATCTTACCCACATCGTCCCCTAAAACTATTTCTATTCCAATTAAGAATATTAAAAAAACTTTAAAAATATTGTAAACATAAAATTTATTAGTTTCCATTATTTTTGTATAAATCTAGTCTATTTTTTTCAATTACACTCTAAAGACTAATAGATATTGTAAAGTAATGCTGCCTTATATACGATTACTCGTGTGAATTTCATAGATTTAAAAATAATATTTTTTTTTTTGAAACTTTCGTAATTTGGTTTGACCTCTATTTTAATTACATGTTGTTGTTTTTTTAAAAATAAAATTTTCTGAAATTGACAATATTCTAAGTATTGATAAAAATCAAAACCGTATATAATCAAAACTAAATATAAAATATTTAAAAAATGTACAGGAATACTTCCAATATACTACCGAGTACTACGAGATAAATTTTACACTTATTTGTAACAGTGTACTTTCAATAACTTCCTGAGAACTAACATAGTATATTAAGTATCAAATGCGTAAAGTTTGGCACTAGTATGAGCACTAGCACGAGTGCTCGGTGAAGCCGGGCACGAGTGATATGTATTCACGCAAATTTCTAAAGTATTTCACCCATCGTGCTGAGAATATATTTTACCTACCTAGGCGTAGAACGAGTGCAGAAAATTCTTTACGCACGAGTTTTACGCCCGGGAGGGCAAAAAGTATATTGTTATTTTCCTATGTATAAAAGAAGTTACTGGAAGTATACATTCGGGTTGTTCACTAAAAAAAAAAAGTGCGCCAAAAATGTTCTTCCTGAAGTATGTTAAAGTTTAGGTGATAAAATGATCGCATACCAATTTTCAGCTCATTTGAGAACGATTTAGGGGTCGCACAAACCCAGGGTAGCTCTCAAGTGGTTGGCTAATACCGACAATTAGTGCAAACCACAAAAATTTTTTTTAAAATACGTTTTCTATGCTTCCTAATATGTTTTCGGTGTCGCTAAACTCGAAAATGAGGTCCTTAGAGTCCGAAAATACCTTAATTACCCTTAAACACCGAAAACACCCCTTTTTTTACCAAAAATTTTTGGATTTTATAGCGAAAATCGTATATATTCGAAACATCTGGATTATAAATTACAATTCATGACTTAAAAATGTTGAAAAAATACCGAAAACTCCTTCCGTTTATTCAAACGCGCCTTCTTGGCCGAGAAATGCAGGGCTTAATTCTATAACAATGTTATAAGATAGGGTCTTTAGGCAATTTTCCAAATAACGCTGTTTTATTACAATTCCACCAAAATACTATCGTTTGGTTTCATTTTTTTGGTATAAGTTCTACCTTTCAAATGCCGTAAACCGCAATTTTTTATCACCGATTTTCTCATCGCTATAGTTAGTAAATCAAATGTCCATTTTTTGCCAAAAATGACCAAATTTAAAATTGCTGCTAAAATTGTAATTTTTGAAAAAATCCAAAAATTTTTGGTAAAAAAAGGGGTGTTTTCGGTGTTTAAGGGTGATTAAGGTATTTTCGGACTCTGAGGACCTCATTTTCGAGTTTAGCGACACCGAAAACATATTAAGAAGCATAGAAAACGTATTTTGAAAAAAATTTTTGTGGTTTGCACTAATTGTCGGTATTAGCCAACCACTTGAGAGCTACCCTGGGTTTGTGCGACCCCTAAATCGTTCTCAAATGAGCTGAAAATTGGTATGCGATCATTTTATCACCTAAACTTCAACATACTTCAGGAAGAACATTTTTGGCGCACTTTTTTTTTTTAGTGAACAACCCGAATGTATACTTCCAGTAACTTCATTTATACATAGGAAAATAACAATATGCTTTCTTTTACTTCTGAGACTGTATACTACTTATGTACTTCACTTATACTTTCAAAATTTATGGTATTTTTTCAAATACTAAACATATGTTATTATTGAAGCTTGACACGGTAAACAAGCAGTGTACTTTCAGTAACTTTCAGCGACTATGGCATTTACAAAAAAAAAAAGTTATTGTAACATTTTTTTTATATTTCAAGTCATTTGCAATCATTTGAGCAAGAATAGTATTTTATTAATCAGCTCGTAGAAATTTTTATTTTGCAAAATGCTAAGTTTTAAAGTTACGAGGCGCGTAGCGCCGAATTCCTGTAGTTGCAGTTGGTAATAATAAATATTTCTAGATGAAGTTATAAATGTTTTTTTTCTTACAAAGGGCAATATTGGCGACATCTTAAAATTGGAAAAGGTTATTAATGTGCCCGCTAGTAAAGAAATAAAAATCCGCTGGCCTCAAGCGGAATTTGGATAAATCATATGTGGAAATATTTAAATAAATTTTTGGTTCCTCATATTAGTACTGTACAAAGCATACCTCAACCCTAAGAAAAAATATTAAATAACACAATTTTTTTGTTCGTTTATAGTATAATCCAATCCTGTCATATATATATATATAAATCTTTAATTATGTGTGTATGGGTGTATGTCCGAACGCGATAAAAGAGAACACGATAAAAGCTACAGACATCGGGTTTACGGCAAAAGACGGCAAAAATTACGGGTCAAAACATAGGCAAGGTTTTGTTTTGATTGATAACGACAAAAAATTTTTATGTTAAAAAAACTGAATTTCCAAAAAAAAATTTTTTATCAAATTTTGAAAAAAAACCAAAAAAACTGAAAACCGAGGAAAAACTTTTTTATCAAAAAGAATTTCATTTGATTCGGACATATTTTTTACGTATCCACCTAAATTTTCAAGTTAATCGGTTCGATCTGTTAAAAGATCATTTTTCGAAAATTATAAAAGTTTAGGACTAATATTATATATATTTGTAATTCTTCCCGGTTACTAATTTAGTAGCTCAAGAGTAACTAAAAGAAGCTTGTACAGCTATTATCAGGGAGAATCCTAAAATTGGTAGTTGAGAGAAGCACTTGCGGATCATAGGGTAGGTAATCAGCTTCGTATCGCTGATCACTAATTATCCGCCTGAGTTCCAACGTCCGTAATTTTTATGATTGAGTAAGTTTTAGATAATAATTCGGATAAAAAAAGGTTATTATACAAAATATTGAGTAACCTAAAACAAAATATCTTTGGAAAAATCAAGTTACAGGGGTCCAGGGGGGCGCAGCCCCCTTGGCGGTTGCCGAGGTGAGCGAATAAGGATAATGCACTTTAATCCATTACCTGCCGGAGGCAGCTAGTATTATATATATTTCTAATTTTTATCAGTCACTGATGTAGTAATTGAATATAGTAACTAAAAGAAACTTGAACAGCTATTATCAGGCAGAACCCTAGAATGGGTAGTCGAGGAAAACTACGACTGCTTGTGGATCCTATGGAAGGGTAGCGAAGCTTTGTATTGCTGATCACTAATTATCCGTCTGGGTTCGAATGCCCATAATTTTTATGATTCAGTAAATTTTAGATAATACTTCGGGTAAGAAAAGGTTATTTTACAAAATGTTGAGTAACATAAAACAATTCATTTTTGGAAAAATAAAGTCGCAGGGGTCCAGGGGGGCGCAGCCTCCTTGGCGGCTGCCGGGGCGAGCGAAGCGAGCCGGAGGTAGTTAGTATATGTATATATCTATACATATTTAACAAAAATTAATAATATATATTAGATTTATCTTAATTATATTAAATAAATTATCTATCTATTATAACAAATTTACCTAAGCGTTCTTTTTTCTTAATTTTTGCCTGATTCTTTAAAAAAATAAGTAATTTAATGTAAATAAAACATGAATAAATTATTTGGAAAATCATAATCTTTTTATTAAATTCGTATTTTAAATATGTGCAGATGAGAATTCTACAACTGCTTTTTTCAAATAATCCGGATAATTTAAATGATCAATATTTTTTATTTTTTATTTATTCCAGTAATTTAAGAACTCACTGTGCACAGATTCTTCTGCTTGTTCTGAGTATAATCCCAAGCTGCTTCTATCAAGAAAAGTCAAAAACTGTTCCAAATGTTCTAAAGTTACATGGACTTTAAGGGTTTTTGAAACTTCTGTAGCTTCTAAGGACAATTTTATATTATTTAAATGGAATCTCAAATTGAACCATCTCCATTAACTGAAAAACAGCAATCGACTAATTTACTCATTGCTTTAAAAGTATTCATGAAAGGCAAAAGTCGTAATTGTCCAATATCTTCGTAAATGTCAGGATCCAATAATGCATCAGCTTCCTTTAACATTTTCCGGCAAGCTTTGCCTTCAAATGCATCACCATGATAATCAGTGGGCACGAAATTTAACTTTGTTGGCCATAAAAGGGCCTTTTCTGTGCCAACAAGAGGGACTAAGCCATCCAAAATAAATGATTAACAAATCCTTGCATTATATGCAGCTCTGGAATGATACATTTATTTAATATAGAAAAAGTATTGACGCTTTAATTATTTTACATAATATTTCTCATAGGGTACTAAAATACTTTAAATTATTACTATTTTTTATAAAGTCAAATTTATTTTATATATAATCAAAAACGCAAATAAAATTTTTATTTTATTAATAATAATAAATTTTTCTAAATGAAGTTATATATTACAATAAATTAATATTTTATTTAAGGAAAACCTATTCTAATATTTGAAGTCATTGCAAGTAGAACATTATTACACAGGGGCTTTAATTTGTTCAACGGCAAAAAAAACTTCTGGTTAGTTTTATTTTTTTGGTGTAAGTGTAACTTTTCAAGCCCCGTAAACCGCAATTTTATAACACTAATATTCTTTCATCGTTATAGTAAATAAACTAAAGGCCCATTTTTAGACTAAAATGACCAATTTTTAAATTATTGCTAAAATTATAATTATTCATGAAAATTTGTTTTATAGGTCTCAAAAATTTTCTATAAGCTTAAATTTTAAAAAAAATTTTTACTCGTCTCTTTTCATTGAATAGTTTCCGAGATATAGTTTTTCAAAGATAATTATAAAAATGACTTTTTCTAAAAATTCTTAAATTGGGACTCTGACTTTAAATTATCATATTTTGAAAACAGATCAATGAAAAGAGACGAGATAAGGAATTGTTGGAAGCGTGAGGCTTGCAAAAAATTTTCGAGACCTATAGAAGTTATTTTTATGAAGAAATAAAATTTTGGCGGCAATTTAAGTCATTAATTTAAAAAAAACTTAAAATACGCAATTATAGGTCCCATGAAAATCGGGCAGACGAGCAGCTCGGATTTTCTAGTAGGAAGGAATCGACGTAAAAAAATATATATTAAAAGTCTGCCCAAGCCGATTTTGTCGTCATTTTAGGTCAACTTTCCGGTACGTTCAAGCACGGTGTGTGCCGGCTTACCGTGTCAAGCTTTACAAAAAAATAAATGTTAGTATTTGAAAAAATTTCATTAATTTTGAAAGTATATCAGAAGTATACAATCAGTGATTTACTTGTTTAGTCATAAAAAGTGAGAGAAAGTACATTATTATTGAAATATGGGCCCTGAAATATATGTAAGTGAAGTTATTAAAAGTATACATTTGTGTTTTGCGTACCGTTTTATAATTTGGGTTAAAACGTAAAAAGTAATAGTAAGTATTTTTTTAATTTTGTATGTACTAAGGAAGTTATTGAAAGTATATTATAAATATACTGTTGCAAGTAAATGTTAGATGTATCGCGTAGTACTCAGTAGTACATAGGAAGTATTTCTTGTACTACGGAGTTGTAGACCCCTCGTATATTTGCAACAAAAAAATTGATACTGGTTGCCAGAATCTATCTGGATCCAGCATGGTTTAGGAAAATTAAGAATCTAGGGTTGGTAGAAATTAAAAAAAAACTAATTCTTGATTATTTCTAACAAAAGTTAAATGGGGGGTTGTAGCAATAGTTTAATGAACGATTATTGTTTTGGGCACACTCAAAATTTATGTCACTACAACCAATTTGCTTCTCAGAAAAATTTTTATGCATAAATTATCTGAAACAGCCTTGCAACGGTTTCTTGGAACTTATTTGAATTATATTATTTGTTTGCGCCTGTTTTCTCCATTCTTATATAATTAGTGGAACGCGTCCCTTAAGAACACAAGCTGTGAAAAATAAGGTTTAATTTCATAACTGTAGAGTAAAAATCTACTTTTGGATCTACCTTATACGAAGAAAATGTTTAGTCTTTCTAAATAAGCCTTTAAGAAAAATTACTAAAGTATTTTTGGGCAAATTTTTTGGGCGCTCATGCTAAAACTCATGTTGAAACTCATGTTAAAACATAGATGTAGCTAAAAATATTGAAAATACTCTTTCTTAATGAAAAAAAAAGATGCAAACTCCATTTGTTGGGAAAGGTGACCCAGAAGGTAAGTAAAAATTTGTTTATAAATTAGACATTTTTTTTTATTAAAAACTTTTTATTTATTAAATATAAATTTTTAAATTATTTTATATAGATTATTAAATTTAATATTTACATGAAATATAATTTATATCACTTTTTTTATTATATGCTACAGAAATCATTCCGTATTTGTGGCCCTTTTCAACAAACTAATCACCACAAATACAGAGGAATGCCTGTAATTGTATAGGTATACTAATTTTAATAGTAACAGAAGCAAAAATTTGTACTAATGATTTTGCTAAATTGAAATAAATTAAAGGTTATTTAGATATAAATCAAACATGTATTTTAAAATATTGTTCAATAAAATCTAAATAGTATTCAACATTCGTATAAACGCCTGGATGACCAACATTCCACTGCGGTTCTCCGTAAGAAACTATTCCCACTGCATAAATAGTATCTCTTATAGGCACCATTAGAGGACCTCCACTATCCCCCTTAAAAAAAACAAATTTTTAAAATTATTAAATTTAAATGTTTCTTTTTTATAATTTTATTTAAATTAATGTAAACAAATTAAGGACGTACTTTGCAGGAATCTTTGTAACCTGATTTTCCTGCACATAATTTTCGATGATCAAAACGATATAGATATTTTTTGCAGGCTTCAGTGGAATGTATTCTAACTCGAACTTCTTGTAACTTATAAGCTCCTGGAAAAATTAAGAGTTTTACACGCAAAGAAAAATGTTATTTAATATTATTTTTATAAACATTTCTGAAAATATTACTTTTATCATTAAGGTCGAGTCCCCAACCAGCAACATATGGATACTCATTTTGTAAATTCAGTTTTTGGATTTCATTTGTCGTTGGCAAACATATTGGTCTGATAAAGCCTATTTATAATTAAAAATTATTAATACAAATCTAAACTAAGAATAATAAATAAATAAATAAATAAATAAATAAATAAATATGTTTACTAGTGTATTTAATATATTCATAAAGAATTAAAACCGCGACATCATTTCCGTCTATTACATTACTGTATCTTGGATGTGAATACTGATATTTGATATAGTAATTTTTTATTAATGAACCATCATTGGCATTTTTAATATCATGTTCTCCTAATCTAACATAGCGTAATGTATCATTAAGACAATGAGCCGCTGTTAGAATATGGCGCTTCCCAATTATACTTCCACCACAGCCAGCAAATACATTGTCTGGGTAACTCGGTTTTTTTGGGTTTAATTTAAAGAAAAGAAGAGCCATCCATGGCCAGCTCCCTAAATTCAGATAAAACTTTTAACTAAAAAAAATTTTGATGTAAATTAATGAATTACCTAATGTAGAATTGTTTCCGCCTCCGATTTTATTATGATTCTGTTTTTTATACCCACAGGGGTATGCCTTAATGTTTTTATGATTTTCTAAAAATACAATACCCTTTTAGGAGTTTGTTGTTACATTATTTATAAACAAAATTCTGAATAAATTAGAAAAGAAATAATTGGAAACTTAATTTTAAACTTAACTTTAGTTTTAAAATTTAATAACCAATAAAATAATTAATCCATTAGCTCCTAATCGAACATTCATGGACAGATGAATTTTGATCTAAAAAATGTATATTTTGGGCCAAATTTGTCAGCTGGTAGGTTTTTAGGGTCGTTCTATCCATTTCTAAAACTAGATTTTACCAAGAACCCCTAAAAAAATATGTAATGATCCCTAATGTCGGATTAATTCTGAAATTTTCATCTGTCTAAGAATGCTCGATTAGGCGTTAATGGGTTCAATAAAAAATAAAGTATTCATAATTGGGAACCTCAATTCTTTATAATTTAAATTTTCTAATCGAAGATTAAAATTTTAGTTTAACTATTTTTTTTCTTTTCAGAATTTAATCAAAATATAATAATAATATTTATTGTAGAAAATTATTTTTTTATTATTTTCTTATTATTTTCTTATTATTTTCTTATTTATAAAAAATAAGAATGTTAAATAAAAATATAACGATCAGAAAATATTGCTATTCTTTTTTATAATTACCAACAATTTCATCAATGAAATCTAGATATTGTCTAACTTTTGTATACACTGCAGGATAACCTTTTCCATCTCGAGTTTTGTAACATTTATTACCATAAACATTTGTTCCTACGACATAAAATGTTTCTCTACCATCACTATTTTTTGTTCCCAGCATTAAAGGACCACCGCTATCGCCCTAGATAAAAATTATTATTAAACAATTTTAATTTTCATAAACTGAAAAAAAAGTATCTCCTAGAATGTAATAGCAGGATAATAAAATAATTATTGCCATGCTAAATTCTAAGACATTTTGCGTTAAATAACTAATAAAATATATGCTAAATATTTATTTACATAACAGTTTTCTGCAATTGATTTACGACCTGCGCATAAATTTTTATGGTTGAATTGTTTGCCATGTTTTGATTGACAGTCACTTATAGAGTAAACAGAGATACTTTCTTCGTGTAAATTATAATTCAAAATATTCTCTGAAACAAATTTTATCAGTTGTTATTAGATATTAAAAAACATCACCAAGCAAGCTTAAAAATAATTTGTCATTAAATCAGAATTTAATATTTTAAAAATATCAAAAGTGTAAGATTTTTACTTTTCTGGTACTGGACCGTTCCCCAACCAGCAACAAAAGGAGTTGTTTTTCTTAAATCTAATGATTGGATTTTACTTGACTTTGGTAGGCATATTGGTCTTATGAAGTCTGTAAATAAAATTAAATAGTTGCATAAAAACGTAAATTACAATTAAAATACGATTCTTACTTGTGTACATAACAGGCACGTTGAGAACTAAGACTGCAATATCATTTTCAAAAGTTTTCTTATTGTATTGAGGATGAGAATACGCCTTAAGAATAGTGTAGTGTCTTCTACTCGAAGCATATTTTTTATCATATAAAATATGTTCACCTAATCTGACCATGTATAAGTCTTTATCAATGCAGTGAGCTGCTGTTAGAACGTATTGGGAGCCAATTAAAGTGCCACCACATCTAAAACTATAATCCCATGAAGGATCTATCTTCCCGTCCCTCTTGTAACCCAGAAGTGCTAACCATGGCCAGGATCCTAAAATTTTAATCATTTGTGACTATTTTGTTTTTGTTATTGACAAAGAAAATAAAACTTACCGACTGTTACTGTTTTTCCATATGCATTAATGTTCTTTATTTTTCGTCCACAGGAGAATTTCCTATTATTTTCATCTGCAAGGAAAAAATAATATTAAATTAATTTCCGTAATTATTTTATTGCTATTAGTATTTAAAAAATTGATGAACAATTTTTATGAAAAACTTAAAAACTAATTTAAATAAAATTTTTGTTGTTCATCTTACCCACATCGTCCCCTAAAACTATTTCTATTCCAATTAAGAATATTAAAAAAACTTTAAAAATTTTGTAAACATAAAATTTATTAGTTTCCATTATTTTTGTATAAATCTAGTCTATTTGTTTTAATTACACTCTAAAGACTAATAAATATTGTAAAGTAATCCTGCCTTATATACAATTACTCGCGTGAATTTAATAGATTAAAAAATAATATTTTTTTTTTTGAAACTTTCGTAATTTTGTTTGACCTATATTTTAATTACATTTTGTTGTTGTTTTTTCTAGAAATAAAATTTTCTGAAATTGACAATAATCTAAGTATTGATAAAAATCAAAACCGTCAATAATCAAAACTAAAAAACAAATATTTAAAACACGTACTTCAAATGATAAAAATTATGAAATGAAGTGAGAATATTAGAATAATAGTCGAATTAAGGTCAACATGAATATTTTAGGCTTTTTTTACATTTCATAAATAAAAAAAAAATGAAAATTTATTATTTTTTTAATTTTAGATACCAGATTTATTTATTCAAGTTTAAGTACACACTTTTACACTTAGAATATGGATTGTTTAAATAAATTCTTACTGGCGCACAGTGGCGCACATTAAAAGTGTGCCAAGTGCACCGCCCCTGGTCAATTTTTATATGTCTTAACATCATTTTCTATCTGTTAGCTAGCGTTTAAAAAATTTTTTAAGCACGTTAAAAAGTTAGAAAGCTGAAAAGTAAAAATTCCCATCCTATAACATTAAACGAGTAAATCTTGTATGGTTGTTTGTAAATTTTTTCTCGAAAACGGCACTAACAATTTTTACCAATTTTTTAATACTTATTTTTTTGCATTAGAGATATCAGATAGGCTAGGTGTCGTTTTCGAATTTTCCAAAAGTAAAAAATACACACATAACTATATATACACTAAATAAATGTGTGTTTCAGGTATAAGTCATCTGTTTATTTTTATTAAAGCATGCGAGTAAATAATACATGTTATTTTAATATTGTACAAAGCCCCAATTTTTCGTATTTTCTTTTCAATGCGTTTAAGTCTATTTTCTGCATATTTAAGAAGTGATAACTTGGTAACAAAAGCAATTATAAAATTTTAAAAAAGTTTCGTCAAAATTTGGTGATGACATTTTTTTTGTAAATTATTTTTTTTATGATCATGTAATAAGGCATAAATATAAATATTTTTTTTCTTTAATAGTTTTAAGAAGAATTTTTTATGACTTTAATTTTAAAATTATCTTCGCTTCATTGATAAATATTTCTTTAAGAATTTTTCCAATAATATAATTTTTATGATTTTATTTTTAAAATTACTTTTATTGCCTTAAAAACATCTAAATCTAATATTGTCAGAATATTGCGGGAAAAATTTACTTTAGTTCATATTTGATTTTTTTTTTTGGATATTTAAAAAAAAAAATGAATCCCACAGAAAAAAGTTTAAAAATATTCTTTTATAATTTTTTATGATTTTTTTTTTTAAATATTTATAATTATAATTCTTGTACACTTAGTTACAAAAACAAATTTTTGAAGATGAGATCGTGAGATCGGGTTACCCCGGTACTATTATTTAAATGGCAAAATCGAGGTGCTTACTGGCACATATTCTTGCAAAGCAAAAGGAAAATCCTTGGAGTTGAAGACTTTTTATGACCAAAAGTTAATAAAAAAAAATCTGTGGAGCAAAGTTTTTTTACAAAGTCCAAAATAAAGTCCACTCTAGTGAACATCTTAATAATTAATCAAAGAATTAGATTCTTCAGACGGTAGAGTTATTTTATATCGACAGTATGCATTTTTTATTCGATTTTTTATTTTGTTTTTTTTATTTCAAATTTTCAGGATTTAACTGTTACAGAAAAATTAATTTTGTGATAAATTTTTATTTTAGATGCTTTTCTTTTAGAGGAAATTAAAGTAAAATGATATGAAATTGATCTTTTTTGCCTTTTTATGATTTGATAGTATTACTGAATTACATTGCGTTACTGCAGTCATAGATTCAAATAAATTTATTTTTTGCATACCATGCTAAAAAATACATCAAAGAGCAATTATGAAAATAATTTTGGAATTGATTCTTTTAAGAAATCTGAAATTTTTATTGCGAGTATCGAAGCTTGTGGAGTAGATTGGGAACGTTAAGACGCTTTTCATCTTGCAAAGAGATTCAAAAGTAGTGGGTAGAATGCGGTATACATGTATACTACATAACTGTGCCCCCCTAAGTTATGAAAGTATCAAATAAAAGTACCATTGGAATTTTTTTTTTGCACTCAATGTTCCTAATTTTTCATCAAATTTTCAATATAACCCACAGTTGCTGCCTTTCGAAATTCAGAACCGCTGATATCCAGTTGTTTCAGTTTTAAAAAATCAAAAAAAAATACATTTCAGTTTCATCTGATAGAAAATGGGTAAATTTAAATGAAGTGAGTGCGATTTGTATGGTCGGGTCTTCAAAACTGCCCCCAAAGTGTTTTTTTCTGAAAGTACTACCAAAAATAAGTAACCCCAGCCCAATAATTAGCTTCCCAGAGCGAAATCTCGATTTTTGGCAGCCATTTTAGTGTTTTTGATGTAAAAAATGTAAGAAAAATGAGTCATAATTTTTTTTATTATTGCTGTAAAAAACTCACATTAGCATGAAAAATTTTTTCCTTTTAGGTCCGGATAGAAATTTTTTTTTTTTTTAGTAGAGCATGCGCGAGGAATCGATAAGATAAGCTGTTTTTTTCAAAGGCGATTTCTCAAATGCCTATTAGTGAAAAATCTTGTAACCAGGCTTAAAATTTTCCTTAAACCTTATATTTTTTGGCGAAAAAAAATTTTCGATGGGACACTGCTTTCTGGGAGCTCTAGATAAAAAAATAGCAGCTTTCAAAATCTCATTTTTTATAAATTTCAAATTTCCCGCCAAGTCACGTGACAAATCAAAAATCTGACCAAAAATTTGGATTCCGCGGGAAATTTTACATAAGCATATATCTTTTAATGTTTTTAAGAGCTTTCATGTTAAAACAGTGAAACAATAAAGAATTTTCTGATTAATTTTGAATAATTTGATATAATTTGGTATAATTCAAAAAATAAAAAAATTCCTTAAAAAAATGAGACATTTTAATCTTTTAATTTAAAATTTCGCTGCTACTCAAAAAAAAATTTTGACCCCGGGATCGGATAGCCAGGGAAATTTCCTATCCGGACTTAAAAGGAAAAAATTTTTCATGCTAATGTGAGTTTTTTACAGCAATAATAAAAAAAATTGTGACTCATTTTTCTTACATTTCTTACGACAGTCAAAAATACTAAAATGGCTGCCAAAAATCGAGATTTCGCTCTGGAGTCTAAAATTTGGGCTAGTTACTTATTTTTGGTAGTACTTTCAGAAAAAAAAACACTTAGGGGCAGTTTTGAAGACCTGACCATACAAATCGCACTCACTTCATTTGAATTTACCCAAATACAATTTAGAGTAATATTAAATAGCAAATGAGTCATAATTAATATTATCAATTTAAAATTAACCTAAACATTTTTTATACAAAAATAAAAAATAGCATTGTATAAGGATATTATAATAATTCATTGCATAATTAATATTTTAGATTTGGGTTTGATTTCAAATTTAATAGCATAATAAAATTCATTCTTAATTTTTATTTTTCTAAAAATGTACGTTAAAAACTATACTAATTACATTTCTGCCCACGTAAAAAGATTAAGCTCAATTTTGGGTAACCTTATGGGCTATCTTAAAAAGGCTTAATTTTTGGGTAAGCTTACGCAAAAATTAAACTTAATCTTTTTACGTGGGTGTATTTTGAATGTCGTAAAAATGCAACGATTGCATACCAGATGTCAAGACTATTACGGGGAGCCGAATAGGCCCCGTGCGTCAAGGCATTTCATATAAAAACACCACGAACGTGCACCTTTCACACCTTGGAATATAGAGCTTTCGCGACCGTTCGTAGAACTCGAAGAGCTTGTTTACGTTTTTGACAGAGCTAAAAAAGAAATAAGCAGACGTTGAAATTATGTTTCGTCAACTGCAACTTGGTCAAAAAATTCGAAAAAATAAGGATCCTGTGAGAAAAAAAAAAGAAGACCGTATTTTCAACATTACAGACAGCTATCATAATTATACGCCAATATACTATCTAACAATATATGTCTTTAATGTAAATTGATACCAGTTTAATACATTTTGGGAAATAAATATTTTTTTTATTTTTTGGGAAAAAAGGATATTGGGAAAACTGACCCCCCACCTTATTTTTTAATTATTAGGGAACGTATGTAGTTATTAGGGATTAGTACAAAATTAAATAATTATTAGGTATTTTTATAATTATTTATTTATTTATAAAAGTTTTAAATTATTTGATTAAATAAAAATTTAATTTTTAGTAAGAATACATTTGGTTAAAAGTTTTAATTTGAATTTTATAAATTAAATATATTGGCAGCAATAAAATACAAAAATTAATTACATATACTTATCAAGTATCAACGTTTCAATATCAATATTTCATTGTCATAAAAATCGTTAATAATCGATTCAATTTATTATTTTGGTACTTATACATCTTTTTTTATATTTAAATTTAATAATTTGTTTTTTTAATTTTGAAGCTTTTATATTTTAAATTACTGAAGTAAATTTTGTAATTATACTTAATTTATTAATGCTTAAAAATAAACTATTTATACTTTTTGATAATATGTTCAATGAAGTCCAAATAATATTTGACTTTTGTATAAACTGCTGGATAACCAGTTTCCTTGTACTTGTTTCCAAAAACATTTGTTCCAACAACATAGTACGTTGTTGAACCATCTGTATACGATACTGGTAGCATTAAAGGACCTCCACCATCAATCTACGTAGAATTTTATTTGTATTAGAAAAATAGTTTTTATTTTTTAATAAAATACTTACTTTGCAAAGATCTTTGATTGAATTGCGCCCGGCGCATACATTTCTATGGTCTATCTTTTTATTATAACCTTTATTGTGTACTAATTTACATTCATTTATAGGATACACTTTCACAGATTCTTCTTGTAATTCGGAGTAGTGTCTGCTTTTTTCTAACAAAAAAAAATTTTTTTTAAAGTAAAAATTTATACATTTGGGCTTATTGGATTTAAGTGTATAGGAATAAAAACCGTACGTTTTAAACGTAACTTTAGATCGGTTAAAATTTAACTATCTACTTCTAAAATTAGTTTTCTTATTTTTTCAATCTAGTTTAGACTGATTGTTTTGTCTATGTTAAAATAAAATAATGATAACATAAATCGTTTCTATAATCAAAATTTTTTTCTTGATTGTTTAAAAGAGAATTTTAGAATACGAATTTTTGTAAAACTCGAAAAAAAAACTCGGAAAAAATACTTTTTTAGTTAATTTAGTGTAAAAAATATCGGTACTGATTCTTAAATTTAAATATACGTCATCATATACACTTAAGACAAAAATTTGCATATCCAAAATATTTAAAACATAAAATTATCTCACTCAGTGCGTAATCAACAGTTCCCCAGCCAGCAATAAATGGACTTTTCTTTTCCAAATTTAATATTTGTATTTCATGAGCGGTTGGCAAACATATTGGTCTTATCAATTCTGTAATAGAATAAAATTGTATAAATATAAATGAAAATCAACTGATGAATTACCGTAATATTCTTACTTGTAAATTTAACTGGTTTGTCAAGAACTATAACAGCGATATCATTTTCTGATGTTCTTTCATCATATCGAGGATGAATATGCGGACGACCCATAATATTATAGTCCCTTCTATTTGATACATAGTTTTTATTGCCTATAATATGTTCGCCTAATCTAACCTTATACAAATTTTTATTGATGCAGTGAGCTGCAGTAAGAATATGTCGTTGACCTATTAAAGTACCACCGCATCTCCAACTTGGATCTAGTGATGGATCAATTTTACCATCTCTTTTATAACCAAGGAGAGCCAACCAAGGCCAGGAACCTAATTTTATAAGTTTTTATGAGATGAATCAAATGTTCTATACAAAATTTATTATTCATATTTTTATAATTAAAAAAATTAAAATGAAACTTACCTTCGGCAACATTTTTACTTTTTATTTTTTGGCCACATCGAAAATTTTTGTTATTTTCTTCTGTATAAATATGAAAAAATTAAGTACTTTTAGTCATTTGTATTATTTTAGTAATTTTCTTAATTAATACAGTTTTAAAATAAAATTTAAATTAGGTAGGAAATAATTAAGTTACCATAATAATCCCCTAATACCATGGATACACCAATTAACAGTGTTAAAAATATAAAAATTCTATGATTTGTCATTTTTTATATGAATTCTCAACAATGAATATTTGTAAGAATTTTTAAAATATAATAGCTTTTAGTGTGTACCTCAAATTCTAAACACTGATTTATTTTTTACTTATAAACTGCCTTTTATATTGTTATTAATTAGATAAGAAAAATATTTTTTTTCACACTATGTTTTAAATTGACATAATTATGTTAAAATACTTCAAAAGATAATATTGTTTTGATTAAGATTACTTACAAAATATACTTACTTGAAATTAAAGGACTTTTTAAACTTATAAATTTCATAATCATATAATAAAATTATGAAAGTAGTTATTGTCAAAATGTTAATCTTCTTTATCTCGTAAATAAATTTGTTATGTTAGATAATAATAACTCTTAAAGTTAATAAAATTATTATTTTTATTATCTTTGTAATTATTGAATATCAAAAAAAAAATACTGGCATAAGGGACGCGTGTCAAACCCTCGTGTACACATAAAATTGTTTATTTAAATAAAGATTTCAATTTTTAAAAATTTAGAAATTAAATAGCTAGAATCCTGTATAATTTTTTTTCGAGTCAATTGGAAAATAGATCCTTGAAAACTCATATCCTTTTTAGTCAAAACGTTTCAAACGTTCCAGAATTTTTTATCAGAAAATAAAGTAATATAACTTTTAATTTCAGTATGTTTAAAACATACGTTAAATTCCGAGAAACTATTTCGGACATTGTATTTTAAATATGAACTGGTAAAATTCGGTATTTACTAGACTATTATTTCAAGTACCTTTTTTAAGCATTTGATTATTATCAGCACAGATTATTATCAATGTAAATAAACTGATTTTGATTATTGATAACATAAATCATTTATGAAATACATACATTACTTTTTGTAAGATTTTGTACATTTAATCTAATTAAATGTCAGTAACCCATATGGGTCAATACTTGTGAAGTGTATACAGTTTGGATTTTCGAGTCTCAGAATCTACTCCAAAGTATGTTTGGTCGAAAGCATATATAAAAAAAATAATTTTCCCCAATTTTTAGCCTTTTAGATCCAATCCTCTATTTTTTACAGCGATTTTTGTTTTTTTCAATTTTTTGAAATTTTTAATTTTTGAGAAATTTATGTTCATTAATTTTTCTCGCAACCGCGCACTTTACAATAAAATTTTTTTTCCTTATAGTACCCCATAGGAAATTTCCCGTAGAATTTGATTCTGGGGTCCAAATTTTTTTTTGAACTGCGCATGCGCGAGAAAATCAACATTCTTGCTTTGCCTTTTCTAGCTTATATGCCTCAGCTGCAGACAGCTCAATTTTCATCCTGTTGGTCTCAAATTGTAGGTTTTTTTATATACTTTCAGAATATGAAATCATTTTTTTGGGTAAATTTATTTTAAAAGGAATAAAATTGAAAAATAGCGATTTTTAAAAAATCATTTTTCACAAATTTTGAATTTTCCGCCAAGTCACGTGACCAAATGAAAATCTGACTGAAAATTCGGATTCAGCGGAAAATTTTACATAAGGATACCAATTTTCGTCTTATTTCATTAAATAGTTTCTAAGATATCCCATTTTAAAGATAAAGATTAAAATTGACTTTTTTTAAAAAACCCTAAAAATGGGACTCTGACTTTAATTATCATATCTGTTAAACAAATAATTATAAAAAGACGAGTAAAAATTTTTTGGAAACTAAGGGCTTGTAAAAAATTTTTGAGGCCTATAGAACTCGTTTCTTTTAAAAATTAGAATTTTGGCAGCAATTTCAAAATTGGTCATTTTGGGGTAAGAATAGGCATTTGGTTTATTGACTATCGGCATGAGAGATTTAGCGACAAATGATTGCAGTGTGCGGTAACTGAATGGTGACACTTATACTAAAAAAATGAGACCAATTGGAAGTATTTTGGTTAACTGGCACGTTTGCAGCTTTGTATTAAAGATTATGAAAAAAATCCTATTTTATAACATTGTTGTATTTTGTAGATATTCTATCTTATTTTCAATTTTCCGAATTTTCTAGTTACCTAATGAAAATTTTGACGAAATTTTCCGTTTCCTCGAGAATTTTTACAAAAGACCCCCTTTTTGGAAAAGTTTTGGATGTTTCCGTAACGCTATAGAAATAAAAGAAATAGCAAAATACTAAATAACTACAAAATACCACAATGTTATCAAATAGGATTTTTTCGTAATCTTTAATACTAAGCTGCAAACGTGCCAGTTAACCTAAATACTTCCAATTGGTCTCATTTTTTTGGTATAAGTGTCACCATTCAGTTACCGTACACTGCAATTATTTGTCGCTAAATCTCTCATGCCGATAGTCAATAAACCAAATGCCTATTCTTACCCCAAAATGACCAATTTTGAAATTGCTGCCAAAATTCTAATTTTTAAAAGAAACGAGTTCTATAGGCCTCAAAAATTTTTTACAAGCCCTTAGTTTCCAAAAAAATTTTACTCGTCTGTTTATAATTATTTGTTTAACAGATATGATAATTAAAGTCAGAGTCCCATTTTTAGGGTTTTTTAAAAAAAGTCAATTTTAATCTTTATCTTTAAAATGGGATATCTTAGAAACTATTTAATGAAATAAGACGAAAATTGGTATCCTTATGTAAAATTTTCCGCTGAATCCGAATTTTTAGTCAGATTTTCATTTGGTCACGTGACTTGGCGGAAAATTCAAAATTTGTGAAAAATGATTTTTTAAAAATCGCTATTTTTCAATTTTATTCCTTTTAAAATAAATTTACCCAAAAAAATGATTTCATATTCTGAAAGTATATGAAAAAATCTACAATTTGAGACCAACAGGATGAAAATTGAGCTGTCTGCAGCTGAGGCATATAAGCTAGAAAAGGCAAAGCAAGAATGTTGATTTTCTCGCGCATGCGCAGTTCAAAAAAAAATTTGGACCCCAGAATCGAATTCTACGGGAAATTTCCTATGGGGTACTATAAGGAAAAAAAATTTTATTGTAAAGCGCGCAATTGCGAGAAAAATTAATGAACATAAATTTCTCAAAAATTAAAAATTTCAAAAAATTGAAAAAAACAAAAATCGCTGTAAAAAATAGAGGATTGGATCTAAAAATCTAAAAATTGGGGAAAATTATTTTTTTTATATATGCTTTCGACCAAACATACTTTGGAGTAGATTTCGAGACCCACCCATGCAAAGTCATATACAGTTCACAAATATTGACCCATATATGAATTATAATTATATAAGACAAAGCTTATCTTAATGTTAAGAATTGATTAGTGGTTAGAATTTATTATTCAAAAAAATATGACTTATAAGGGTAGTCCAATAAATTTTGATAATCAAATGAAATCAAATAAGTCGGAGCCAATTATTAGGTTAAAAAAATATCGCAAATACCGTCCGTTTATTTAAACGGATCTTCTGAGCCTGGAGATCTAGGATTCAATGTTATAAGATAGGGTTTCATAGTTTATCTTGAAAATTATTATCTCGTTATGTTATTAAATCAAACAGTTTCTGGTGAATCTTTATTTTTCACCTTAGATTGGCCCCAGAAGTAGAATATTATATGGATCTTCGAATATCGGGTAAAATTAAGTGTCATTTTACAAAAAAAAAAAAAAAAAAGTTCATTAAATCCCTTTTAAGCGATGCCAGTGAGCTCATGAGCATTTCTACCAGAAAATACTTTTTTAATAGCATCAAAGATGAAAACAAATTTTTTGACGAGGCCACGCCTACCGAATGCAAAAAAAAAACTTGAACACGAAATCGGCGATGGATGCCAAAAAGATTTTTCCTCTTTTATGTCAAAAACTGTGTTTTTCATATCTGAGCTACCTCAAATTTTGTAATAACTTTTTTGGTCAATAAAATTTAAAAAAATAGATGAACATTTAGAATTGCCTGGAAAAAACCATTCCTAAAGAAAAAAAAATTTATAACCTTTTTGTGTAACTACAGAACCAACGAGCATGGAACAAATTTTACTAAAAATAGCAATAAATCCAAAAACCGAAATTACAATAAACCCTGAAATATATGTATACTATCCTAAGTTCATAAACTTAAAGTATTCTAAGCTGTTGTTGTTATCAGGGTCCTTTATCTGACTCCCAACTCAAATTATTCTAAGTTTCTTAATCGAAAATATTCTAAGCCCATTTCATCCCCCTCTCCTAAAACGTCACTTTTTCACCCCTCTTCCCTGCTGAGCCAAACATTTTCAAATATTCCATCCAAGGAACATGTTCTATGTTTAAAACTTTTATTTTTACGAAAAATTTAGCCAAGTTATCGTCATTTTAAGATTTTGCTCAAATTTGTCTTAAAAAAGATTGAAAATTTATTGAGAAAAGCTTGATTCTGAACTTAGAATATGCATTATTTTCATCGTAAAATAATAATTTTTTTTTAAATCGATTAATTTTTTCGTTTATTTATTTCTTCAAGAAAAAGGTCATTTTTATTGACCAAATTTCAATTATTATGTCAAGAACCAATCAAAAACTGTCTTAAATAAATTTTGTTACTTACAATTTTCAAAGGTTTGTGACCTAAAAATTGAAAATTAAACGAATAATGCATATTTTAAGTTTAGAAACAGGATTTTTTCAATAGACTTTAATCTTTTTTAAACCATTTTTTAATTTAGCAATGCAACTTGGTTAAATTTCATCGTAAAATAATAATTTTTTTTTAAATCAATTAATTTTTCCCAAATTCATTTCTATAGGAAAAAAAATCATTTTCATGTTCTAAAATTTACTTTTTAAGTTAAAAACTGTTTAGAGTTTCAAATAGCAAAATTTATTTGAGACAGTTTTTATTGAATTTTATAGATATTGAATTTAAGTATATGAAAATGATTTTTTTCTTAAAGAATTGAATGGTCACGGAAAAAACAAAAAATTTGAAGAAAAAAAATTATTACTTTACATTAAAAATTAAGCAAGTTATGCATTTTTTAAGTTCCAAAACAGGCTTTTTTCAGAAAAATTTTAATCTTTTTTAAGACGAATTTCAGCCAATCCTGAAATTGACGATAGCTTGACAAAATATCATGGTAAAAAGTAAAGATTCTTTTTCTTCTGAATTAGTTTTTCATCTATTTTTTAAAATTTTATTTATCAAAACAGTTATTTTGAAAATTTAGGGTAGCTCAAATATGAAAAACGTGGTTTTTGAAATAAAAATAGAAAAATATTTTTGGAATCCATCGCCGATTTCCTGTTCAAGTTTTTTTTTGCGTTCTATAAAGTTAAAAAAAAACAGAAAATCATGGCAGTAGGCGTGGCCCCGCCAAAAAAATTTTTTTGATCTTTTTGGTGCTATTAAAAAGTATTTTTTCGAGGAGCTGTCGTCTTGGAAATCACGAATTTGATTTAAAAAAATTCGACCCCTATAACAGCGGTTTTTTCTAAATCGAGAACTATACTAATTATCAAAATGATAATTTGATTTAATAAGTATGCAAAAAATGGGATTTATTAATTACATATTTATTTATCAAAACTCCTGTTAATAGCAGACAGCTGTAACGAATAGAAGAAGTAGCATCTTTTAGATGGATTTGGCGTTTCAAATGATAAGAATTAGAAAATACAGAAGGTTATGTAAAAAATTTATCATTTTTGTTGATCTAAACTTGACAACTGCCTACTTATATTAAAGTGGATCATGAGAACTTTTTTTAATCAAAAATATTTTGTATGAAAGTATAAGGATTTTGTAATAAATTTGACTAAATCTGTTTTTTATTGTATGTAAACTAGATAAAGTCGGTGTATACTAAATTATTATTGAAGTAATGTTGTAAGTGATAATATATTTAATCACACAAATAGACATTAGTAGGTTATCATTTATAGAGTATTTGTAGTATCATGAAAAATTTGAAGCACACTTATAAAATTGAATTTGGCGTGTGTGAGAAAAAATAATTTACTTCTTATCGCGATATGAACTTTGATCTTGATTTTGATACCAGCTGATAATATGAAATCTTATAAAACTTAATTAATCGCTAATTTATCTGATGTTAGAATTTTTGATTACTAATATCTAGAATTATCGTTTTTACTAGAAAAATAGACCATTCAGAACATTTTTTTAATTGTTAATGAGGAACCATAGTGCCAATTACTTGGCAGCGTTTTTTTATTATTTATTAAGACAATATTATTTATAACTAATAAAAATGTAAGGTTATAAAAATTAATAAGACCTTATTTCATTCAATATTTAAATTTTATAAATAATAAAATTTTATACAGTAATATCTATAAACATTAAATCTTAAGCCTACAATATGTTGACCACTTTTTAAGTACACAAAGTCCTAAAACATTAGAATAAGACATTTAGAAAATAGTTCCTCATATAAATATGCACATAGTTTATTAATCAAGCTTTTAATCAAGCATGCTTTTTTAAATACTGCTCAATGAAATCCAGATAATATTCTACTTTTACAAAAACTGATGGATAACCAACTGTACCATTCGATTTACCATGAGACACTGTTCCTACTACATAAAATGTATTTCTTATTGGCTGCATTAATGGACCTCCACTATCACCCTGTAAAGAAATTTCATAAATTCAATTAAAAAAAAATCTTACTTTCATTATAAACTCATAAATTATTTAAATATTTACACAATAAGTATTCTTTGCACTTTTTAGATCACCAGCACATAAGTTTCTATGATCTATTATTTTTGTAAAATTTTTTCTTTGCCTTTTTATGCATATTTGTAAAGGATATACTTTTATAATCACTTCGTATAATTTTTTATTTCTTTCTTGAGCTAAAAGCATTTAATATATTAAAAAGTAATTTAATTTATAGTAAAAAAGTGATTTATCTCTAAATTTTACCATTTACTTGAGTGTGACCCCATCCAGCAACAATTGGTGTTTCCTTTTCTAAATCTAGTTTTTGAATTTCATCGGTAGTTGGCAAACATATTGGATACATGAATTCTGAATTTAAAATAGAATCATTAAAGTAAAACTAAAACATGAAAAAAATGATACAAATTATTCCTACTATTGTACTCAACATGCTCCCAGAGTATTATAACCGCAATATCATTTTCTGTGGTTACGCTATTATATCTTGGATGAATGTACTTATGTCGTATTTCAAATTCTTTTCGATTTGAAGCAAACTTTGGATCATTTACAACAGATTCTCCTAATCTTACATGATACAAATCATCAGAAATACAGTGAGCTGCAGTGAGAATGTGCCGTGGACCAATTAAACTTCCACCGCAACTCCAGCGTAAGTTATTTACTTTACCAGGCAATATTGTGTTCTTTTTATATAAAAGAAGTGCCATCCATGGCCAGGCTCCTAAAATGATATTTTATTTATTTTTAAAATTGATTTATTTTGTTTTTTTGAAAGTATTTCATAAAATATTAGAAATTACCCGCTTTGGATTCTTTTCCTTCAAATATTTTGTTATGATTTCGCAACTTATAACCACAAGGAAATTTCTCCGCTGAATAATTAAAAAATATAAATTGAATTTCTATAAACAGCAGTAAATTAATATTAAACTTACTTTTTTTATCACCTAATACAAGTGTAATTACAAATAAAATAAATAAAAATATATAAATGCCATTAGAATTCATTTTTCTTGAAACGTAAATACAATTAAATAATTCAGTGATTGCTCGCTATATGAAATTAGACTTTAACTATACTAAAAAGTCATTTAAGTTGTTCCGTTCTTATAAGTATAAGCTGTAATCTCTAAACGAAAAAATAAAAATCTTTCTTATAAAAAGTTAGTTTTTTTAAATAAATGATAACATTTAATCAAAATCAACTGAAAATTTCTCAATAATTTTGAAGTATACAATTTCGAAATAATAAGTATTTTACTAAAAATTTTTTTATACTGTGTTTTAGATACCATCGTAAAATAATAAAAACATGATAAAAAAAAATGTTAGTAAACTGAAAAAAAAATTTGCTTGCGCAATCAAAATTTCTGTTTTAGGTAGACGAGAAGCTAGCGTATCATTCCGTATGCAAAAAATTAGATCGACTGTTTAATTAAAATCTAAATTTAATGTAATTTAATCGGATTATAGTTTTTTGATCCGCTGATTTCGAATCTGCAATTTTTTTTAGCTAAAACTGGGGCGTCTAGAGGGTAAAAATTCTATTTTTCGCAGATATCTTGGAAGCTACGCGTCCTAAGTATCTTTAAGTATCTTAAACCCAAGTAACATTTTTTTTGACCCGCTGATTCAAAATCTGCAGCTATTTTTTCACTAAAACTCAGACGTTCGCCGCTAGAGGAGTCAAAACGCTATTTTTCGCAAATATCTTGGAAGACACGTGCCTAAGATACTTAAAACCAAGTAACTTATAATTTTTAGATCCGCTGATTTCAAATCTGCAACTGATTTTTCTCTAAAATGACAGAATTTGCCAATAGAGGTCGCTTGATAGATAAAAATGCCAAAGAATAAAAATCAAGGCAATTAAGGTGCTCGTAACAGTAAGGGACTTATTAGATAAAACAAAATTATTTGCTTTATTTTAATTTTACTCAATAGAAGAATATTTTAAGCACTAAAATAAGGTAGGGTCAAAAGTTTTATTTTTAAGAAAATTTAAAGTTGATAGTAAGTTATGTTACATATCTGGGGATTTAGAAGTTTGAAAATTATTGAATGCAATAAAATAAAACTTGTTATTTGAAAACTTAAGCTTTTAATATTCTTTTCAAATCCAAAAATGATACGTTAAATTCTTTGATTTAAAAATATTATTGTTTAAACTAAATTCAAAATAAAACTTATAATAATACAGCTGTATTTAAACATTATTTCTTCTTTTTTTTTATTTATAAAAATAGCCTTTTTACCGCCTTAAACGCCCTATAGTGGCAAACGCTCCAGTTTTAGAGAAAAAATAACTGCAGATTTGGAATCAGTTGGTCGAAAACCTGAAAGTTACTTGGTTTTAACTATCTTAGGACGCGTAGCTTCCAAAATAACTACGAAAAATAGCGTTTATAACTCTTTAACGCTCTCTAGCGACAAACTCCCTAGTTTTAGAGAAAAGATAGCTGCAGATTTGGAATCAGCGGGTCAAAAAACTATTTTTTACTTGGGTTTAAGTATCTTAGGACGTGTAGCTTCCCAGATATCTGCGAAAAATAGGTTTTTTACCCCCCCCCTAAACGCCCTCTAGCGACGAACGCCTGAGTTTTAGAGAAAAAATAGTAGCAGGTTTGGAATCAGCGGATCAAAATATATAATCCGCTTGATGCTTTTTAATTAAACAGTCGATCTAATTTTTTGCATACGGAATGATATGCTAGCTTCTCGACTATTTGTCACAAGCAAAAAATTTTTTTTTGCTCAAACGATTACAAATGACCTGAAAAGTAAAGAAAATTAAAAAAAAATTTTTCGCTGATTTAGGATATGCGCACGTATCATGTAAATACAAAATATTAAAAAAAATAAAAGCATATTTTTTTTAATTTTCTTAACGTTTCAGGTGATTTTCAATCGTTTCAACAAGAACAAGGAATCTATTAGCCACAAGCAGAACTCTGCCGACCGCATACAGATTTTTTTTAGTGTTTAAGAATGACGTGATATCGAGAAAACCTTGAAAAGGCTACGAACCTTTTAGGGCTTTCCCTAAAATTTTCGTTCCAGGGATTTTTGGACTTTTTATTTACTTTAATTTCCCATAAGCCACTTAATCATTAGGTAGTTTGCTTTCTTAGTATAACTATAATGTATTCGGATGGGAAGTATAGTATGCATCTCCAGATTTTTTTTTTTAATTTGTGAAACTAAATTTGTACAATTGTACATAGTATTTGTTTTTGTGATTTTTTTGAAAAAAGTAAAGTAGAATTATTGAAAGACCTAATATTCATTTTTTATGCACTAATACTATCATTATCAAATTGCATTGCTCTTTTTATCATCCATACTATTATTCCATGCAATCTTACAGCCAGATATGTTTTGTATATTTTTATTTTGCACGTTATACTAAATAATAGGGGCTATTCACAGTATAGTTTTTTTGTTTTTTTAGTTTAAATGGATATTAAGAAAAAATTTAAATGAAACTAGATAAGTATAAATAGAATTGTATAAATTTCTTACGCATGCTCAGTACAAATAAATTTTTAAACCTTAAAAACATATTTCAAGAGAAATTTCCTATGAAATAACCTGAAGAGAAATAAATTTCCATGAAAAAATACGCATTTCATTAAATTATTTTTGTTAATAGTTGTTCCTGTAACTAATAGGAGAAGTAGGTTCATTTAGATAGATTTAGAGCTACAATGAACTATAGAAAATAAAGTACCACTTTTGGGATAAAATAAAATTAAATAAAACAAAATAAAATTTACCACTTTTGCTGATCTAAATCTGATAACTGCCTACTTATATTAAAGTGGATCATGAGAACTTCTTTTTATTAAAAATATTTTTAATGTATATGTTGTAAGTCAATTATTAATTTTGACTATTGATAATATATCGATTCACGAAAATCGACACTAGCAGGTTATCATTTGTTGAGTAATTTGTTTATTTAATATCATGAAAAATTTGAAGCACTCTTATAAAATGGAATTCGGCGTGTGTGAGAAAAAAATTTATTTCTTATCTCGATATGAACTTCGATACTAGCTGATACTATAAAATCTCAAAACTTAATTTATTGTTAATCTGATGCTAGAATTATGTTAACGAAAAATAAACCCAGATTATGAAAATTAAATAAAAAACTTATGACCGGTTTGTGTAACTACACAACCAACGAGCATGGAACATGTTCACTAATAACTAACACTGATAATGAAGTATCTATTCTGTTCATAATATCAATATTTATATCCAAGTATTTCTGCACTAAAGTTCTTTAGAGATTTCTGCACCAATGGTCCCTAAGTACTTCTGCTCCAAAGGTCTTTAGGGACTTCTGCACCATAGGTCCCTAGGTACTTCTGAACCAATGCTCCCTAGGTACTTCTATACCAAAGGTCTTTAGGGACTTCTGCACCATAGGTCCCTAGGTACTTCTACACCAATGCTTCCTAAGTACTTCTGCACCAAAGGTTTTTAGGTACTTCTGCACCAAAGGTCTTTAGGTACTTCTGCACCAAAGGTCTTTAGGTACTTCTGCACCAAAGGTCTTTAGGGACTTCTGCACCAATGCTCCCTAATTACTTCTGCGCCAAAGGTCTTTAGGGACTTCTGCACCATAGGTCCCTAGGTACTTCTACACCAATGCTTCCTAAGTACTTCTGCACCAAAGGTCTTTAGGGACTTCTGCACCTAAGGTCCCTAGGTACTTCTACACCAATGCTTCCTAAGTACTTCTGCACCAAAGGTCTTTAGAGACTTCTGCACCCTAGGTACTTCTGCACCAAAGGTCTTTAGGGACTTTAGGGACTTAATTTATTGTTAATCTGATGCTAGAATTATGTTAACGAAAAATAAACCCAGATTATGAAAATTAAATAAAAAACTTATGACCGGTTTGTGTAACTACACAACCAACGAGCATGGAACATGTTCACTAATAACTAACACTGATAATGAAGTATCTATTCTGTTCATAATATCAATATTTATATCCAAGTATTTCTGCACTAAAGTTCTTTAGAGATTTCTGCACCAATGGTCCCTAAGTACTTCTGCTCCAAAGGTCTTTAGGGACTTCTGCACCATAGGTCCCTAGGTACTTCCGAACCAATGCTCCCTAGGTACTTCTACACCAATGCTTCCTAAGTACTTCTGCACCAAAGGTTTTTAGGTACTTCTGCACCAAAGGTCTTTAGGTACTTCTGCACCAAAGGTCTTTAGGTACTTCTGCACCAAAGGTCTTTAGGGACTTCTGCACCAATGCTCCCTAATTACTTCTGCGCCAAAGGTCTTTAGGGACTTCTGCACCATAGGTCCCTAGGTACTTCTACACAAATGCTTCCTAAGTACTTCTGCACCAAAGGTCTTTAGAGACTTCTGCACCATAGTTCCCTAGGTACTTCTGCACCAAAGGTCTTTAGGGACTCCTGCACCAATGCTCCCTAAGTACTTCTGTACCAAAGGTCTTTAGGGGCTTCTGCACCATAGGTCCCTAGGTACTTCTGCACCAATGCTCCCTAAGTACTTCTGCACCAAAGGTCCCTAAATCGAAAATATTCTAAGTCCCATTTGACCCCCCCCCTTAAAAAGGACAAATTTGACCCCTGGTATTTAATTAAAAAAATATTACTGAATTAATTAAATTATCTCTGATGTAATAGAAAAGGATGTAACATTGAGAAATTTAAAATTAAATGCTTTAGAGGATTAGTAATGTAAAAGAAAAATGTTTTAAATTCATTACAAATACAAAAAAAAATTAAATTGATATAAAATGTTCAAAAGATGAATGCAATTAGAAATTTTATATCCAGGCGATTTTGAGGGTGACTTTAAAAAACAAGTCTCTTATAACTGACTAAAAGTCTAATAACTTAGGAAAAATGTTTATTGAAAATTACCAATAATTTCATAATCACAGAGATTCGAAAAGGTGGGGATAAAATGAAAATGAGTGATTGCGCCTGCAATAAAAAGGCCTTAGAATTTCATTAAAAAGGAATACCATTACATATTCATTATTCAGAAAGTTTTAAAATACTTAAATTTAAAAATAATTTTTTGGTTACAATTTTTTATTTTTAAGTTATAAAATGTTAAAGAATTAAAGAAAAAAATTAACAAAATGATTGAATATAGATATTTGTAAGTTCCCAAGTTGTGAGTCATAAACTAAAAATATTCTCCTACAATAATAGAATATACCTAACAATGATGCTTTAATAAGATAACAATTTCAAAATAAAGAATTTAATTACATAAATTTGTTAAATTTTTAAAAATTTTTAAGATTTTTAATGCTAAATTTGATCTCGTAATTGGACTTAATTTTTTTATTACAGAATTAAATAAACTATTCATACTTTTTAATAATATTTTCAATGAAGTCCAAATAATATTTGACTTTTGTATAAACTGCTGGATAACCTGTTTCCTTGTACTTGTTTCCAAAAACATTTGTTCCAACAACATAGTACGTTGTTGAACCATCTTGATGTGTAATTGGCTGCATTAAAGGACCTCCACCATCAATCTGTGTAGAAATTTATTTGAATTAGAAAAATAGTTTTTATTTTTTTTTAAATTAAATTTTAATGAAATACTTACACGAGCCTCATCTTCGACTGACTTACGCCCAGCACATAAATTTCTATGGTCCATTTTTTTATGAGAATCTTTATTGTGTAATAATTTGCAGTCATTTACAGGATACACTTTCACAGATTCTTCTTGCAAGGCAGCGTATCTGCTTTGTCCTAACGAAAATTTTTTTTTATAAATTTTAGAAATTTGGGCATTTTTGATTCAAGTGTATACATAAGCCTCGTGATTTAATCGTCATATTCCTTTTCTTTATTTCTTAACTAAAAATTTATCTATCTTTTACTTTTTGTAAAACTCGAAATTATTTTTTAGTTAAGAAAAAATGCTAATGTATACGCTTAAATTAAAAATTTTCGTTTCAAAAATATTTATATCAGTTATTAAAATTATCTCACTCAGTGCGTAATCAACGGTTCCCCAGCCAGCAATAAATGGACTTTTCTTTTCCAAATTTAATATTTGTATTTCATGAGCGGTTGGCAAACATATTGGTCTTATCAATTCTGTAATAGAATAAAATTGTATAAATATAAATGAAAATCAACTGATGAATTACCGTAATATTCTTACTTGTAAATTTAACTGGTTTGTCAAGAACTATAACAGCGATATCATTTTCTGATGTGATTTCATCATATCGAGGATGAATATGCGGACGACCCATAATATTATAGTCCCTTCTATTTGATACATAGTTTTTATTGCCTATAATATGTTCGCCTAATCTAACCTTATACAAATTTTTATTGATGCAGTGAGCTGCAGTAAGAATATGTCGTTGACCAATTAAAGTACCACCGCATCTCCAACTTGGATCTAGTGATGGATCAACCTTACCATCTCTTTTATAACCAAGGAGAGCCAACCAGGGCCAGGATCCTGAATTAATTATTTAAAAAAAAAAATTATACTTCGTCAGGAAAAATTTAAGCACAAAGTTAATTTGTTCTTCATTATTTTTATTACTTTTACTTACCTACGGTAACAGTTTTTCCAATTCCATTTTCATTTTTTATTTTTTGTCCACAGCGAAATTTCTCGTTATTCCCTTCTACTTAGATAAATAAAAAATAATTACTTTATATTATTAATTATTTTTATTTAGAATTAAAAAAAAAATTAAATTGATTTTTATAAATTAACAATTTTGAAATAGTAATAACTAAAATTGTCCGTAATAAAACAAAAATGAATAAATTTATTCTTATTAATTGTCTACAATAAAATAAAGTGAATTCTAAATGCAACTTACCATGATTTTCCGCTATTACAAAATTTATACCAATTAAAATTGTTAAGAATATCATATACGATCTAAGCTTTGTCATTTTTTATATAAATTATTTAAAAAATTTTTTAAATTTAAGTTTTGTTTCGTCTTTCCTGAATTCTTAACACTGATTAGATTTTTACTTAGGTTTTCTATTATAATATAATAATTAGATAAAAAAAAATATTTTCTCACGCACTAACTTAATTTTAACTTATCGAACATATCAAAATACTTGAAAAGATATGATACTATGATTAAAATTACTTACAAAATATTTACTTAAGAAGAATCATTAAAACTTTGAAGCTTATCATAATAGTTTAAAATTTAACACTCGAAATAACTCAAAAATCCTGTATTAGTTAATAAGAAAAACTTGGTCTTTTAGGGCAAACACGTTATTTTAAATTATTTTTTAAGCTATCGAAAGGTTTAAATAAATTTTTTTCTGTTCAGTGGCCAGAAAGCACGTATTACCCTGGTCGCCGCTGCTCTTCCAGCAAAGATGTGTTTTCTCGCCACTGACGCAGAAAAATCGTATATGACCCTTGGCCATAAAAAATGTCCCAAATTGTAGTTTACTACTTTACTATTCCTCAGCTTAGCCTCAGAAGGTAATTTACGTCCGATTTGGAACATTATTTATGGAATTTGGAAATTTGGAAATTTTTTGGAAATTTTTTTGGAAAAAAAAAAGACTTCTATTATGTTAAAATAATATATTTTACTTTGGCCTTAATATAAAAAATTAAACTTATTTAGGAAAAAAATTCACTAAAAAAAATCGCATTCGCAAATATCTTGGAAAGTTAACACCATTGAATAAAGGATAAATTAAGGGCAAACTTGTACAAAAATCCTCCAGAAATGAAAAGTTGTGGAATGTGTTGGTTTTGGGCTAATTTGAAAGGGGAAACAAAATCAGACATTCCAACTCAGTTCTGCCCTCCTCGGGGAGGGGGGGCAAAAGCTGGGGCAAGACGATTTTTTGCGAATAACTCAAAAAGTAAGCAAACTATTAAAAAAGTTTCAAATAAAAATTGTAGCTGAGAAAATTTCAGACGAAAATGGTCCTTAGAAATTTTTCAGTCGGACGCACTGGGGCCAGCTATAAGCGGGCAAAGTTAAGACATTTTTACTAAATTTTCAAAAATCAATATTTCACGAAAGAAAACAAAACGCGTTTTTAATGAGTTTTTTTGATTTTTTACATATAATAGTATGTTTTTGGATGTAAAATTTACTTGTATATGTTTCTGCACCCCCACACATATACGTTGCAACCCCTAGAACGTGCATTTTTTTAATGTCCATTTTTTGATGTTTTCGGCAAAAAAATCTTATAAATATGGGCAAACATAGTATGGAATTACTTATTAGAGATCCATACTATGTATTCATATCAAAATATGCACATACTTCAATGGAATTTTGCCTGTAAATTCATTTTCATTCAAAATACGAGAACCATTTTTTTCGAAAAAATTAAAAAATTGCGTTTTTTGGATTTAAATGTTTCATTCGCCTGGAAAATTATGTTATTTCATATTTTTTTAATATTTCAACTATTTTCAAGATTTTTGGTACATATAATAGTACAGTAGCTCAACCAGAGGGCGAAGTGTAATGGGTTTGTTTAACCGGCGGGAATTGATAAACTTGTAATTCTGTTCTGTATATAAATAATTTTTATTTTTCAAATTTTATGCTCGGGTTTAATATAACAATTCAATATGAACATGTAAAAGCAAAAAAATTTTAGAAAAGCTTAATAATTTTCAATAGCACAAATTTTATATTTCAGTAAACATGTGTGAATCGGTGTAAGGCAGCTTCTACAATAGCCACATACACAAATATAAATGTACCTATGGATAGACATATATGTGTATGGCCAACCTTCAGATAACTGCGCCCTCTATTTTTCTACATTAATTATTGTAGACTTTTTACCTGCTGGTAAGGCAGATTTTAAAATTAGGTTGGCCATACACATATATGTCTATCCATATAGGTACATCTATTTGTGTATGTGGCTATTGTAGAAAGCGCCTAATGCACGCACACATATATACGTAAAAAGTTTATATGCAGGCGCGTACACACGCTATAGGCTACTTAGGCTGTAGCCTACCCTTTCAAGGCATCTTTTTCACAAATATTCTAATTTTTTTCATATATTTTAAAAAATTTATCATTATTAGCCTACCCCAGCGCAACTTTCTGTGTGCGCGCCTGATATGTATGAATGTGTTGGTGAAAAAAACTACCACTTTAGCATCACGAAGTGGCTGAGTTTCGCAGCAGCCATTCTCATACGGAGACTAAGGTCTTATGGGAATAAGAGGGTTTGGTTCCAGGCATTCCAACTTTTTAGGGTTAAAAATAATTTTTGGTTGTTTTTATACTTTTATTGTATTTTTGTGTACTTATTTTTTAGTGTAATATTGAGTATTGCATGTCTGTTTAATTTACACAGCAAATTTTATCTTTGTTGTCTCTTATGGTTTCTACAGAAGACTCATTGATTTTGAATTTTCGCATAATGGCTGCGATTCTATTTCCGCATTCGTGCAAATTGAAAATTTTCAGCTTCAAACCATAATATCCAAAACATTCCTTGTTTTTTTATTTGGAGAATTTTTTTATTTGGGAGCCATAATTTCTGTAGGAATACTTGTAATAATGTTGCTTGTCTGAGAGATAGTGATGTTTAATAAATGAGGTTAATTGGTTATGTTACAAAACAGCACGGCCAGACTGCTTTGCTTGAATATTTAAGCAACAAATAAATTTCAAGCAAAGCAGCCTGGCCGTGAACAAATAAAGGAAAAATTTTCGCTTCAAATTTCCAATGGAACCCGCGTATACGGAGGGAAATACCGCGCATAAAGAGGGATGGGAAAAATAGACAAACCACGTATGAGCGGGACCCGCGTATATGGAAATGGCGCATAAGGAGGGATGGGAAAAATAGACAAACCACGTATGAGCGGGACCCGCGTATATGGAAATGGCGCATAAGGAGGGACGCCTGTATTCGAAACTCCTGTTAATAGCAATCACTGTTACGAATAGTCGAAATAGGGTCATTTAGATAGATTTGGAGTTTCAAAGGGTAAGAACTGGAAAATAAAGTAATCTAAGAGGTTAATTTAATTAAAAACTTTATCATTTTTGTTGATTGCTAAACTTATTAACTGCCTACTTATATTAAAGTGGATCATGAGAACTTCTTCTAATCAAAAATATTTTTAAAGTAAATTTTCGCTTCAAATTTCCAATGGAACCCGCGTATACGGAGGGAAATACCGCGCATAAAGAGGGATGGGAAAAATAGACAAACCACGTATGAGCGGGACCCGCGTATATGGAAATGGCGCATAAGGAGGGACGCCTGTATTCGAAACTCCTGTTAATAGCAATCACTGTTACGAATAGTCGAAATAGAGTCATTTAGATAGATTTGGAGTTTCAAAGGGTAAGAACTGGAAAATAAAGTAATCTAAGAGGTTAATTTAATTAAAAACTTTATCATTTTTGTTGATTGCTAAACTTATTAACTGCCTACTTATATTAAAGTGGATCATGAGAACTTCTTTTAATCAAAAATATTTTTAAAGTAAATGTTGTAAGTTAATTTTTAATTTTGACTATTGATAATATATCCACTCACGAAAATCGACATTAGTAGTTTATCATTTGTTGAGTATTTTGTTTATTTAATATCATGAAAAATTTGAAGCACACTTATAAAATAAAATTTGGCGAGTGTGAAGAAAAAAAAATTATTTCTTATCTTGATATGAATTTTGATTTCGATTTACATACTAACTGATAAAATGAAGTCTAATGAAACTTAATTTATCGCTAATTTATCTGATGTTAGAATTTTTTGATTATTTATTAAGAAAGTATTATTTATATTATTTATAACTAATAAAAATGTAAGGATATAAAAATTAATAAGACTTTAATGCATTCAATATTTAAATTATATACTGCGGGGTAAAACCAAACAGAACGCGCGTTCTTTCTCATAGCGGTAATTCAAAAAGCAAAACGTTTTTTTGGGATAAAATTTTTTTATTGAAAGTTAAATGTAAAATCTTATTTAATATAGCTTCTTATCGATACCAGTAGATAATTTATTATTTAAAATAAAAAAAATTATTAAAAATTTAAATAAAATACAATCTAACCTCCAAAATGTATCAATAAAGAGCGCATTTTTTTCTCTGAATAATTCCATTTCTGCTTTTTTGGGACAAAAACAACAGATATAGAATTTGAATATCATTGATACATTAATTAGATACGATTAAATAGATTTTTAAATTGCGTATTTAAAATCATTAGGGATTTTTACTATATTAATAAATCTCACTGTAAGTCACATTATCAGCAGATTTTTACTATAATATCAAAAATAAGAACCTAACTAATAAATATTAGAATGTATATTACTAGCTGCCTCCAAATTGCTTCTCTCGCTTTGGCTCCTATCAGAGGGACTGCGCCCCCCTGGACCCTTTGCAACTTGATTTTTCTAAAGAAATTTCATTTCAGTTTACTCAATATTTTGCATTAAAGCTTTTTTTTTATCAGCAATACAAAGCTTTGCAACCTTTCTATAGGATCCACAAGTACCCGTTGGTACCCTCGACTACCCATTCTAAAATTATCCCTGATAGTAGCTGTGCAAGCTTCTTTTAGTTACTATCTCGACTCTCTTTCCAAATTTCATGTGAATATATAATATGGTTCAGAAGTTATAAGAATTTTTGCAAGCGTGCATGCGTATTTTTCAAATAGGCTAAGACTAATACCTCCGATCTCTGACATATTTATTCACTAAAAATTTTTTTACATGCTTACGAATGTCAAAAAATTATGTCTACCTAGGTTCATTGCGGCACCTCTACCCAAATTTGAGAATTTACAAATTTACAATATCCAAACCAACATATTCAAATTTAAAGTTCCGATCATTAAATATCCAAACTTAAAATATACGAATGCATTAAATATTCAAATTTAAAATATCAAAATACATTCAATATCCAAATTATACATATCTCAAAATAATAATATCCAATCAAAATTATTAATATTAAATTTAAAAAATGTAAAAAAAAGCACTGTGTCTTTTACGCAATATAAAATTTTATTTGTTTATTAACAATATTCAGGTTACGGGTTAAATTTTTTGTATTCATTTTATTAAAGAAAATTTATTTTATTTCGTAATAAATTTATATCGCTGATGTTTCATACGTATACCATATGATTTCCTAACATCAAATTAAAAATCCCAACTAAAACTATAAGTAATGATTACTTAAACCTTAATTTAAGCCTTAAATGTGTTATTAAATGATTCTTTATTAAAAAATTTAAAATTGGATGTATTTTAGTCATAGAAAACACCCCCGGAAATAATAAAAAAATATAAATAACAAACTCACTCGTTTGAAAATTACTCTAATTTTATGGCTTTATTAAAAAATAAAGACCGTTTAACCCTGGGGGTTTTTTTGTATCGATTCATAATTTATTATAAGAAACGACTGATGCTAACACAAATGGATTTAGTGCTAAAATGAGTTTAAAATTTCTGATTACGAATATTTGTTAGCCAGTACAACTGATAATTTAGAAAGTGACTCAGTAGGTTTGGATTCGTAAAATCAGAAGAAAGATTCTGAAGTCATTTTAATAAATGCTTATAACATATAAGAGGAAATAAAATTTCCTGAAAATTAGAAGCTGCTTGTAGCAAAGTTGAGTAAAATTTGCAGAATATAAACAAACAGCAAGAAAATTATCCAGAAACAAAATCTACTCATTCTGAATGTTTGCAAGATTTTGAAAAAACGTTAAATTATTCAAAAACACTAGTTAAACTTGCTGTAATTGAAAATTATGAAAAAGTTATTGAGAATGATGAAATGGTAGGTAGTTGATAAAAATATGTATAAAAGATTTAATGAATGTGATAAAGGTACTGAAATATTGGAGAATGTTATTACTGATCAAGCGATTGAAATTTCTCCAAATGGTAACTCCGGAATCAGATAACGATTATAAAACCAAGGAGAAAAACAGCGAAGAAACAATAAAATTAATACAGGAGAAAAACCTATTAAGTGTCAAGAATGTGGACAAAGTTTTGCTCACTCTTCTAGTTTTACAGCTCATAAAAGTTTGCATACTGGTGGTAAGCCTTCAAAATGTGACAAAAATGTTTTTAATCATAAAAGAATGCATATAGGAGAAAAACCTTTCCAATGTGATGTATGTGATAAAGTTTATAGACAACTAGGTCATCTTGTAGGACATAAAAGAATTCATACTGGAGAAAAACCTTTCAAATGTCAAGAAAGTGGAAAAAGTTTTGCTCAATCCAATTCTCTTATTTACAAGAAAAAAGACCATCTTTGATTGTTGGAGATAGAATTTTAATTTTTAAAAACCTAATTGATTCACATCTTGATAGTTGCACCAATGAAAATAAATTTGAAAGCTTTATTCATAAAATAGAAAATAAATTTACTTATAAAAAAACTTTTAAAAAAATCTATTTTTATTTAGCAATTGTAAATACCTGTCTTCTTTTTCTTAATTACCATCCTAACATCCTTTTTTTTTTAATGTTAATTAACCCTTTAAGGACCAATCATACATATCTGGACTTTTAGCTGGATTACCAAACTGTTAAAAAGGGGTAGCTACCCTTATGCATAAATAAAAAAAAAATTTTGATTTTGTATATTTTTACTAAACAAAATAATATAAATATAAATCTACCAAAACAGAAAAAACAGACAATTGCAGTTAAATTAAATACAAGATGTTAACTCAGGACTATTTCGTCTCCACAAGGTTGCTGAGACATCGCACAGTGTGCCGAATCAATCAAAAATCTGCTGACTTCTTAGAATTTAATTTTTTCACCCATTTATTTTTTTAAATCCTTCGTATACTATCCTACTCTTTTGGAAACCTGCTACTTTTTCAAATTTTTACAATTTAAATTCGCCCCTTATACATTGGTGTATACGCAAAAATTGTATTCACAGGGTTACTTATTTTATTTGCAATTAAAAAAACCTTGTTTATGGACACTATTGTCTTTTTCCTGAGTCAAAGAGTAAAAATTTTTAAAAAGTAGCAGGTTTCCATAAAAGTTGAATAGTATACGAAGGATTTAAAAAAATAAGTGGGTGAAAAAATTAAAATCTAAGGAGTCAGCAGATTTTTGATTGAATCGGCACACTGTGCATCGTCAGTACGAAAACTACCTTGCTTATATTAGGATCATCTAAGATAGCAAGGTAATATCAGGTCTTTTTATTGACAATATCTTAGCAACCTTTTTTCAGTTACAGCGACCATGTTTTTCTGATTTTTAGAAGTTTTGGCCTTAATTTTGTTGCAAAAATACGCACTGAATTAAAGGAATACGAAAAATTAGCTGCTGTTTTTAAAAAATAACCTAAAAACGAAAATAGCTGCTAAAAATTGAGAATGGATTTTTCGGAGTTAAGAATTGCCTTAGAATCATATTTTTTAGTACTTTTGGAAAAAAATACGTAAGAACCGATTTGAAGATACAAATATTAGTTTGATACTCGTTTGATTTTTACTCGTATACTAATTTATAGTAATTTTATTTTTTTAATTGTAGACCCTATAAGCGGTAAAGAACTATTTAAGATTAAAATTTTTCATTTTATTATGTTTTTTTTCTCGAATTTTATGTCTTAGCTTCTGCTCCCGTTTTCACGGTGATTTATCCCTTCCAGCAACTATCAATAGCCCCAAGCCAAGTTGGCTCCTGTGTAAACGGGGCCCAGGTCATAATGGGGATGCATACCCAAAGCTAAAACAGAGGGCGCCGAAACCAATTGGTCCGAAAAACACATGTATTTTAAATGGGAAGAAATTGACCAATCACGTTCTGGTCCGTAAAATACATGGGAAAGATATATCTATATATATAACTTTCATGACTAGCGCCACCATGCAGTAAAAGTTTAAAAAATAAAATTAATCCGATTAATTGATTTTGAGATATCGTGCCCACAAGGAGTCAAAAAACTATCTCCAAAAGATTTCATAAGCTAATATGATAATGTTATATTGCATCTAGTATCTGGTGACAAGTTATAATTGAAAACATTTGATTATCTATTTACAGAATACTGTTGATATAATTCCCAAATACAATTCTACTATTAGTAACTCTTTATTGATTATTCTAAATTATCTTTTTTCTAAATTTTTTTATAATTAAATTAAGAATGATGATATGTAATATTTTATATAAAAGGGAATAATTTCCTCTTAGATTTATTAAAATAAAAATAAAAAAATAAAAGTTAGTGCAACAATGGGTATTATTATAATTTATTTATAAGCTCATGAGTTCATTTCATTTACGAGAATAATTTTTATCCAAAATAAGGATTAGGAGCGGGCCACCGGAGGGCAGCAGGCGGATTGCCACCTCGCCACCAGAGGCCCTCTGGCGGAAATGTCACGCGGGCCTCCAGCGGCCCTAGTACGGTTTGCCACCATAACTTTAAAACGCATGCGCAAAATTAAAAGAAAAAGAGTATTTTTCTGATGTTAAAAAATTTATTATTATACTTAAAATGGAAGATTTTTTTAAAGAACAAAAAGAAAAAAATAAAATAAGACAACAATACGTCAGTTGTTTCTATTGGAACGGAATTTAAAAAAATATTTGCAGCCTCAAATATTTCAAACGGTTTTCTAACTTCAAAGGGGTATTCACCCCCAAGATGAAGGAATAATGTTTACTCTTGATTTGGCCATATTTTTATAAAAATCAATATCATCTTGAGTTTTAAAAGGTAGATTTGGAAAGCTAAGTAGAACTCTGGTATTTACTTTTTTAAACCACTCAACTGGACATATAACTAAATTATTTTTAAAAAACTCATCATCATTAATGATTTTTACAACATAAAATTTTGATATGTTAGGTAAATTAACAAAAGACATATTCTGCAAAAAATAATAATATGGACACAAGAAAAAATTTTAAAAACTGCAATAACAAAACAAACAATTACATATGTGTGTATAATTTTTAATATAAAAAAACGCATGCGCAGTTGTATTAAGGCGGCAAGCCACTAGCGGGCCGCCGGAGACCCGCGTGACATTTCGAGGCAGGCCGGTAGGTGGCAATTCGAAGGAGGCCCGCAGGAATTCAGGTGGCAATACTCCCGACTTGTTCGATCGGGGTCTCGAGACAATAATTAAAGCATGAAAATTAATATTAATGTATTTCATCCTTTTTTTATTTTTTAGTGAATTATAACATAGAATTTCTTAATAAAAATAAAAAATAAACATTTTTGTTTTAAAAATTGTATAGTACAAGATTTTTTTATTATTTAAATAAGTAAAATAAATAATATAATTAATTTATAACTGCTAAGTATTTGTACAAATTTACAATTTTATTTACAACGAGGTCTCTATATGATAAAATCCTAAATAATAATGTGAGACATATAATCATAAGTAAATAATTTTAATCCTAAAAAACCAGCTGAATAACCACCTTTGTAATACAACCCAGCACCTGATAATGGAACATGAAATTTTGGTTCAACTTCTAGCAAATCTAAATATGGTATCGTTTTTTGTCCAAAATCTTCTTTCAAGCTAGATTCTTGAAATCTTACAAATTGGTTAGCTTTGTGATTTATTTCTGATCGGAAATGAACAGGAGAAGGTACTGTTTTCTTTAATATTTCAAATTCAGATCTGATAAAATATAAAAATAGAAATAGTTATTTTGTTTCTATGCAAAAAAATAATCCTTTTTAAAGATTTTACCTTTTTGTTACAAAATTTTCTAACCAAGAAGTTTCATTTAAGTTCAAAACTCCTGTTTTGAAATCAAATGAGGTGAACCTGGCCATTAAGTGTAGCGAATCTTCGGGATCTGAAATTGACCTAATTGGTGCAAATTTAAGTCCAGTTAGTACCATTCCCTTTGGTGCTACAAAATCGTCTAAATAAACTTTATTTTCATTTGCCGTTATCGAAAAAAAATGATAATTCTTTGGATTTTGAAAATCTATGCTGGTGTATTCAATTTTCTTCCATTCGACACTTGATTCGTCAATGTCACCATATGGTAACAAAACACCTTGTTTTATTTGGATGCTATAAATGTCGTTTTCCAATGCAAGTCGTACGCCTATTATAACTCTGAGAAATTTATAAAATTTTTTTAGAAAACTATTTACAAACATTTAAATTTTTATTGAAAAGGGTCGACTTACTTATTAAGTTCTATATTAGAGACTACATCATTTAAATTAATTTTTTCTGAACCGTACTGATTAGAACAAGTGCATAAATAATATTTTGAATCTAATATAGTACTCAAAAATAATTCTGGAGTAATTACATTTTTTTCACAATCCCTAAACTCATTTCCATAAAGAGTTCTATTATTTTTATCATAAACATATTTGTAACTCTTAGTAATATTCTGAAAAAGAAATTTTTAAATAATAAAATTTATCTAAAAACAAAAATTTTCGTTTATACTTACATTTACACATATGTCTAAATGATCGCCAAAATATTTACAATCTGATACAATCCCACCGTTGCATTTTTTTAAATTATCAGCACAAACGTATTGATTACACTTATCAGATATTTTATTACCAGAATATTGGCCATTAACTGATTTACCAACTAAATCATTAATATTTATTAAAAATTTATGCAATGATTTTAATTCACCATATGTTCCTGTTAGAAAAAATTAAATTTATTATTTATTAAATAAGAAAGTATATGGAATAATTTCTTTATTTTTGAAAACTAACCATTGAGTCTCTTGTTTATCGGGTCACACGTCCAGTAATCTCTTTTCAATGGTTCTGTTATATTTTTCATATTTTCAATGATTTCAGCTGATCTTGAATTGAATTTACTAAATGCATTTTTTATTTCTACTTTGTAATTTGTACCTAAAAAAAAATTTGTTTTATTTAATAAAATTCAAGGTACAATTTAGCCAAAAAATTTTAAATAATAGACTTACTTTTTAAAATATCATTTATGAATGCTGTTAAAACTAAAACTTTAGCTTGAGTTAAGTGTATTTTCAGATAACTATTGGCAACATCTAATTGAACTGACTGACCTGACGTCTTACAAATTGAATCATTCGTCTAAAGAATAAATAATTTATTATTTTATTTTATTTTGATAAAAATATAATTAAAAAAATACTTACAATTTTACCAATCAGTAAATCATGAAACTTTCCATGTAAATTATAAATATAGTCAAGTTTTATATTAATATTATCTTTTATATTTTTTGCCCAATTAATCATATTAGTTTGATTATTTTGCATCTTGATTTGGTTCGTATAACCACTGATAAAGGAGTTATAATAAATAAATTTCTGGTACTCCATATCAATTTCTTTAACAAAATTATTCAATTTTTTTAAATCAATATAAAATTTAATAGATGAATTAAAATCTTTAATTATTTCATCACTATTTATGGCGTTCAAGTCTATTTTTTTGTCAATGCGTCGAATTTCATTTGCTATCGATGTAAATGTTTCTGTTAACGGTTGATCTGGATATAACTGTTTTATGTCATTTGTTGCTGAAATCGTTGCTGCGATGTTTGATATCGATATTATTGAAGCAACTGGGCTGCCAACAATTGCGTTAATTAATACACTTATTAATATTATTAGACGTATCAAACTCGATATGAAATACATTTTTTTAAAAAAATTTTTAAATAAAAAACAATTTCATAATCAGAAGTACTAATTTATGTTTATAAAATATTGTTCTTAGGAAACAAAAAAATATTTTTATGTTAATTATTTTTTTATCTTCATGTAATGTTTTTTTTTTTAAGTTACTTTTATTTTATCACTAATTTATTCATTAAAAACTCCTAGTAATTTTAAAATAAGAATTACGCAGTAAATTTTATGGGACAAAAATAACTGTATCACTGTTGAAAGACAATTGCGTACTAATAAAAATTCTGACAAAAAGCATGTTTTTATATGCTTAAATTTGAAGATAATTTACAGGGACATAATATTTATCAACAATTTTTTTTCAATTAATCATAAATTTATCGGATACATATTCATAATTTTTTTTTCAGCGTTTAATACATGTATTATATGACGTCAGAGAATGCGTCTAATTTTTAGTATTTTGAAGTTATCATTGAAGTGTTAATCAGCAAATTATATTTTTCCTACTAAAAACCATGATATTACAATAAATTGACGAAATTTTTTAGGAATTATGTAAATTTCTAATTACCTAGCAGTGATTAATATATGAATCAACATTTAGAATTTTGTATTTTTATATGTCTTATGTCACGTACTAATATGAGTACTGAAATTCGTACGATTGCTATAAGATAGGCCTTCGTCAAGAGTAGTGCATCACGATATACGATATTAATATCGATATCGTATCGGTCGATACGAGACTTTGCTAAATTTATCGATAACGATACGATATTATATTTTAGCAATATCGCCGATATTCTCGTATCGCCGATATTCAAAGCCGAGAATATCGGAAATTATCGATATCGCTTTTTTGTGAATTTATTAATTTATTTATTTATTCAACTAGCTATACATATTATTTAAAAAAATATAACTATGCGTATTATATCAAGTATTATACCCTTATACCGGTTTTCTATTGTTTAAAAATATTTTTAGGCACAATCACTCTATGTATGCAATACGTAGATGAAATTGTGCCTTATAAGTTTGTCACGTTAAAAAACGGAAGTCTTTAAATTGTCCAATTAAAGGAGAAATTTGGTCCCCAGGTCATTTCGGTGCAACTATATGCTTAGGTTGCCATTGTGTGCATATGAATGTATGTTTGAGAAGGTGTATCCTCTGTTTCTCAAAACAATTTGCAAGTTTTTAAAAATCTAATATTTCTGAAAAACATAAATATATTTGGTGAATTTGTTGATAACATATAAGATGAGAAATCATTTATAAATAACCACAATTTACAATTCAAAATCAAAGTTTTTTTTTTAGTATACTTCAAAAAAATTTTTAAGAGAGGCACTGCCTCGATACTTATTTTAAAACCTTTGCGATTCAAGGGCTCATCTCCTTGTTCCAATTGAGAGATTAGGCGGGTAGAAAGTGCTCGAAATTAGGAAACTATATAATTATTGTACAACCCCCCTTTGGAGGGGTTACATAGTGAATTAATTGAACTTTTTTTTTCATTGGGAAATTTGATTTTTTTTCGGTAAACTAAACATTCTATCGTTTTCTTACATCGAGTTAAATTAAAATTAGAAAATTATATTTAAAAATTCCAACTTTTTAAAAATTATAATATTTGGTTTTCATATAAATTAAATAGAAACAACCCTTTTATATATATTTTGGCGCAATATATTTTTGTATGTTTAAAAAAAAAACATAACAAAAGACGGTCGGTCACATTATTTCTTAATTAAAAAAAATTTCTTTTTATTTTGTATGTCGATATTTTATCGAATATCGAGACGATATCGATACGATACGATATCGATACGATATTATGTTCTGAAAAATATCGTCGATATCGATACGATACGATATTTATAGTAGTTCTGTCGAGACGATATCGATAATTTTAAAATATCGATATCGTATCGTATCGTGATGCACTAGACTCAAGAGGGCGAGACAATCTTCCTTTTGGTTAACGAGACGAACGAAAATGAGTTGAGATCAAAAAATTAAAATTTTTGTTTTTGTCTCGGCTGAATGAGATCATCGTTTCTTAAATCCGTTCTGGCATCACCTCTTTTTCCCCATTGAACGTAATACCTTAGAGTTTTTTGCAATATTTGATTCAGATTTCTAAAACTGGTATAAAGAATTGTGCAGGGGTCAAGAAGCGTTACAAAGGGAAACAGAAAAATCAAAATTTGATGAAAATGTATTAAAATAAAATTTTGCTTAATTAATTTTACCGATGAAATTCAATTTTTTAAATTTAATTTACTTGGAAATTTTTACATAGGTACTACATCATGGGATTTTTTCATTAATGAAATATGTTTTGATAGATTAGAGTCCTCTAAATATACTCCATAGAGTTGTAGCAAAAAAAAAAAAATTTAAATTTCCCAATCAGAATCAAACTTGGCTTATTGCGTGGCACTGGTGAGGCCATTGGTAATTCTAGGTAGAGCTATCTATGGTCTATTTGATTGGGCTTGTAACTTTAATTAAAATACTGAATAAGTATTTTTTTATTTTTAATTGAAAAAAAAATAATTCTGAGAATAATAAACTAGAGAAATAATGAATTAAAGTAAATTAAATAATCAGTGACGTCACAACTCAGATTCCCTTACTATCAACGAGTTATAATTTTTTAACATTGCGTTTTTCGAGCTGTGACATCACGGTCCCCCACCACTTTTTTTTCCTTCTTTATTTTTTAAAAAGACATATCGAATTTTTGTCACACTATTTTCTGAAATAATCTCAACACCATGCTACAAGCCAATTGGTCAATGGACTACCAAGAAACTGTTAAAAATGCCAACAATAAATTTTAAAACAAACATAATTTGGGTCTAATTTGGACAGATTTATTTCCAAGGGGCTAAAATATTAAGAATTTCATAATTTGTACAGGAGAAAGAGTGTACTAAAATGAACCCGAGAGGGTAAATTTCTAGGCTCTGGATACTGCGTAACATTTTAAACAGACCACCTTACTCGAGAAACAAAATTTTGAGGATTGTTCATAATAGTTTACGACTTGTTCAAATTTTTTTTTAAATTCATAGCCGATTACACATCGTTATTATATTCTCTTGAATTCAATTCTCTTACGAGAAAAATTTTTACTATTAAATTGTATTAAAATAGCATTGTGCAAAAATAGCTGCTTTTTATTGTAAAAATTAAAAATGTGTGGAAATGATCTTACCATCATAATTAAATTAGACCAGACGAGGAGCCCCCTTGGGAGTCCCATTTCGTAGACAAATTTTATACTTAATGGGTAATATGTTTATGTAATTTTCCAACACGTATGTATGTATATTCGTTCAATGAACATGAATATGATTGGTTTTTACCAAACATGGTTCAATTGCCCGCAAAAGACAATTTTAGGTTAATTTGTGGGATTTTTTCTGTACCCAAAAGTGTTACTTATGTTTTTTGGGTTACTAAACAGGATTATGAAAGCTAATTTTACTAAAAATGATTCAGATGCCTTCAATAGGCAATTTCAGGACATTTTTTGAGATTTGCTAAACATTCTTTTACTTTTACTTATGTTTTTGGGCTGTCAAGGAAAGACCAGAACATTTGAGATGCTAAATTAAAAACAATAGTTATGGATCGCCTTAATATGTTGAAAAAATACCTGCAAAGCTCTGCTTTTATTCCAACATGCCTTCTGGTCCTAAAAACATACTGCTCAATGTTAAGACAATGATATGAAATAGATTTTATAGGCAATTTTCAAAATAATGCTTTAATCTTGAAGTTCGAATATTATTATTTCATGAATTTAAAAGTGAGAATAAAAATTAATAATATTTTTATAACATTGTTCAGCTAAAATCAACTTTTTTTACTTTTTATGCAATTAATTTAATTTAAAAAAAGTGATATTTCAACATTGCCCTTACGGAAAAATTGGCTTAGGCTTTAAAATAAGTAGGGTGCTGATGACACAGATAGATAAAATTTAATAAATCTGATAAACAAACTATAGACTTTATATTATATTATATATTACTTTAATTATAGTCTTTATTTTCATAAATTTAATAAAATTTATGGCATTAATCTAATAAAATTTATCTCATTTCAGGATTGTACAAGGGTTGTTTTAAAATCCTAGAATTGCACAAAAATCTCTTTATAATCTTAGGATAATGAAAATGAATTCTTGGCAGTATCAATACCATCAATATTTTTTAAAATCAAAGAATTTAATTTACTAAAAATTTGTATAAAAATATTTTATATTTATACCAAGTTTTTGTTATCACTATTAATTATAACTATACATAAAAAATTTTGATAAATAATCACAATGCTCATTAAAAATAAATAAACTATATAATTAAGTATAAAAAATATTAATAAATACTTTGTATAAAAGCATAAATTATGTTAATATGATAAAATTTAATACAATATTACATATATTATGATAAAGAACAATTTGCATGGATAAAAATTACAATTGAGCATGTACTATATTGTACTCTAAATAAAATATACAAACTGGTTATTTTAAAGAGTACTTATATTATTTTAAAAGAAATTAAATAAGTATTAGAATATAAAAAAATTTCGAATCCACAAATTATTCCAAACTATAAATTTGGAATGACTATATTGTTGTACCACATTTCTGAGTAGTTAACTAGGCTCAAAACTATTAAATATGATTTTGAAAAATAACTTCTAGAATTTATAATATAAAACTATTGGTTTAATAATTCGTTATTTATGATACGGTTCTAAACAGGAATGTAGGGTGCATAATCATAAGTAAATAATTTTAATCCCAAAAACCCAGCTGATTGACCACCTTTGTAATACAACCCAGCACCTGATAATGGAACATGAAATCTAGTTTCGACATCCTGCACATCTAAATACGGAATCGTATTTTGTCCAATGTCTTCTTTGATGTCGGATGCTTGAAATTTTATGAACTGATTGGCCGTATGTTGAATATTTGATGGAACATTAGTAGATGAAGGTAATGTTTTCTTTGATATTTCATATTCAGATCTATTGAAGATACATTAATAATTTTTAATTTTACTTAAAATCAAAGTAATGGAATTAAACTATTTACCTGCTAGCTGTGTTATAAACATAATCTGACCACGCAGTTTCAGTTAAATTCAAAAGACCTGACGTAAAGTTAAAAGGATTCGTCCTAACCAATAATTGCAATGAACCTTCAACATCTGGATGTGAATTGCTCAAAGCGAATTTCAGTCCAGTCAATACAGTTCCTTTTGGAGCTACAAAATCGTCTAAATACACGATTTCTTTATTTGGCGTTATTGAATAAGTGTGATAATTATCTGGATTAGAATAATCATAAGTAAGGTATTCGATATTCTTCCACTCTATACTCGAATCGTCAATATCACCGTATTGTGAAAGTCTACCTTGCTGAATTTGAATACTGTAAATATTTCTTTCAAGTACGAGCCGAACGCCTATTATGACTCTGAAAAATAAATTTAATAATTAAACTAATTTACTAAAACCTCAAAAGCCAATGATAAAAATATTAACTTACTTATTAAGTGCAATATCAGATACTGCAGCATTTAAATTTATCTTCTGAGTACCATATGAATTAGAACAAGTACATAAATAATATTTTGAATTTTGCTTAGCACTCAATGATTTTTCTGACATTTCGCAATTTCCATTTTGGTTCCCATAGCGTATTGTACTGTCTTTATTGTAAACGAAATTGTATTTTTTACCAGAATCCTAAAAAATAATTACATTAAATTAGTAAAATTCGTTTGAAATACAACAATAAAAAATGTCACCTACCTGTAAACAAACACCAAAGTTTTTGCCAAATTCTCTACAATCTGATACAACCCCACCTGAACATTTTTCTAAATCATCAGCACAAGCTTTTTGGTAACATTTTTCAGTAATAGCATTTCCATCATAAATACCATTATTTGATTTGGTAAGATCTTCATTATTTATTAAAATCTTGTGCAATGCCTTGATGTCTCTGTAAGTTTCTAAAAAATCATAGAATTAAAATTATTTAAATATTTGAATAATTTTATTTTTATAATCATTTGCGTAATTATAATATGAATACACTTTTTTAAACTTACTTTCAAGTTTGTGTGTTTCTGGATCACATTTCCAAAAATCTCTATTCAATGGTTCTATTGCAATTTTCATATTTCTTAAAATTTCAGTTTCTCTCAAATGATATTTATCATAAGCTTTTCTTATTTTTGCTTCGTATTCTTTGTCTGTAATCAAATTAGTTATCAAAAATTAATAAGGTTGAAGTTAAAAATGCTTTGTCAATTTATTTTTGCAAATTGTTTTTTAACATCAAATTTTTGTTTACTTGTTGGTTTTTTAAGTATTATTTAAACAAATTTTTAAAAATTTGATGAATAATTTCATAGATTTTAAAAACATCAAAATTTTACCCCTTCCCAAAGCGTTTTGAAATTAAAGAATCAAGATTTGAATTAAAACATCCAACAAGGCCATACTGCAATTAATTTATCTAACACGTGTTCTTACTCATTAAGTAAACAATATAAAATAACACACTCACTTTTAAGAATATCATTGATAAAAGCTGTTAATATTAAACCTTTTGCTTGAATCAATATAATATTCAGGTAACTATTAGCAACGTCTAATTGAACAGATTGCCCCCATTTCTTACAGACTGTATCACTTCTCTAAAAAACAAAAATATTTATAAAAAATTACGTAATTTTACAACAACAATTTAAAAAAAAAAAAAAAACTTACAATTTTTCCAACTAAAGAAATATGAAATTTTCCATACAAATAATAAATTTCATCAAGTTTTTTTTCAATATCTTGTTTCATATTATTTGCCCAATTAATAACATATTCGTGTTTTTTTTGAAATACAGCCTTATCAGCATAACGACTCATAAAATTATTAAAATTAAAAAAATGAATGTATTCTCGTTCAATTTTTTTCGTTATATTTTGTAAAATTTCAATGTCCTTAAAAAATTCATTGAATAATAATTGCGTTGAATTTTTAAATATTTTATCATAAGTCAATGAATTAAAATCATCAATTTTATATTCAATTTTATCAATTTGTATTGCAATAGTTGACAGATTTTTTGTTAGTAATTGATCTGGTAATGATTTTTTAATATCAATTGTTGATAATACTGTTGATGAAATATTTGATAAAGATTTTATTAATGTTATTGGACTTCCTGAACCTAAACTATTTAATAAAACTAGACACAATACTGCACGTATTAAACACATTTTAATTATTCTAAATAACTTTATGCACACAAATTTTTAACTTTAATTTTTATCACATTTTATACTTAAAACGTAAAAACTTTATTCATTTTTTACAAAAAAAAAAACGATGTTTTACTTGTAAAGAACACTAACGTACTAATAAAAAAATATGAAAAAAAAAAATGAAAAATAAAATAAATTGTATGTTTTATTTCAAGATAAGTAAAATTTTTATCTATCATGTGTAAAAGTATAATTATTGTGTTGATGATTCTCTAATATTTTTATCTTAAGTAAATTGTTCTCCTTGTTATTCTCACGAGATTATTATTATAATTTCTATTTTTACTTAAAATTTGTACTATTTAATACTGCACAGGTACAAAATACTCTTTGTTTATTTACTTAAGATTATTATATATGTGTATAAGGAATAAAATAAACTCACTTATTTTTTAATATAGGGGAAAATTAGATAAAACCGAGTGGAAGTTTCTCTAAATTAAATTGAGTCTAAAATTAAACTATTTCACTATAAAATCAGAGTACAAAATCATTTTTACGAAGTTGAAAACCCTAGCTTTGTTATTTTCATAATTATTTTTTATTGGGATTTTTTCTTTATTTCATTCTAGTACACAGAAAAAAGTAAACACTGTCTATTACGATGTTCTCACAACATTTTAAAACCCAATGTTTATAAAATAATTATTTACTATTGAAATCAAAATTAATAAAGTTCGAACACAATAAATAACAGTGCCCAACGAACATCGTACTTGACTCTATGGAACATTGTGTTTTTCAATGTTCATTCCATTGATTCTCTCAAATTGCTCAAAAGTGTAATCAAATTTAAAAGACAGTGTTCGTTGGACATTGTATTTTCTAATAATGCGGGCACATAGTTCTTAACATTGTTAAAAAAATAGGGTTATTTTCAGTGTCAGACATTATTAATTTCGATGACAGCATGGTAAATTAGATTGTTAATAATAATTATATGTGGCAATTCCAATTACTTTTTATCATTGTTTTTGTTTTGTCCAAAAAATTTTGTTTAGATTCTGAATATTATTTGGGTTTTATTGAAGTTTCCCTAAATAAAAATATAAATATAATAAAATTAATAGGATATTTTTGTATTATTTTTTATATAACTTTTATCAATATTTACAGTAAATTTTTGAGTGTTTTATAAATAAATACATGATAAATACATGAGCTTATAAAATTGATACAATTATTTTTATAACGAATACATTTTTTATATAATTTTAATATCAAAAATAATAAATGATAAACACGTGTGTTTATGTTTACAGTTCTTATCTTATTTTTATATTTAAAAATTTTAATAATGTAAAATCAAAAATATAAGCATAATTATATTCTTTTTCAAATATTTTGATGGTTTTTCCATACGTTTAAAAATAGATAAGAATTGAAGCTATAACTTTGATAATGTCGATGATACTAAATAAAAAAAAAATTGTTAGGAACAAAAAATATTTTGATTATTTTAAATACTCAACCAGCATATTTTCTAAATTTATAAAAATATACAGATAAGGAATCTGAAAGATAAAGAGAAAAGAATTATAAAACAAATTTTTTTTTGGGTACTACAAGGTTATCTGGATTTACTACATTTTTTGATAAAAATTGTTGGAGAAGTCATTTATTTAAAAAAAAAAACAGCAAAACAACACAAAAAAAACAAAAGAAAAAAAACAAAACACAAGAATTAATTTTTAAATCAGATAATATAAAATTAAAATTTCTTATAAACAATTTTTAATTTAATAAATCAATTACAAATAGTTAGTCTAAAAAAAGTAGTAAAAATGAACACTGAGGGTATCCCTTCTAATAAAAAATTAATTCTCGAGGAACTCTGGGGGACAGATTACAATTAATAAATTTATTTCTACCTGATAGTGCAAATTACCTTCAGGGATAAAATTTTTAAGCGTAGAGGTAATTTATAGACCTCTTATGGTGAACTAGTCATAGACGATTATAAAAAAACGTCATATAATATAGAGAGAAATGGTTTTATTTTACATCTTCACTCAGACTACTCATTATTCAAAAATATACTAATATACTGTTACTTTGTACATTTTTACACAAACAAAAATCTCATATTTTTTAAAAAATTAAACGAAACAATACGATATTATCCCGCCATCTATAATTTCTTTAAAAAATCAGATTAAATCTAATGCAATAATAAAAAAAAAAAAAATGACTCGCGTAATCTACACCGTTATAATAACCACACACAACAAAAAAAGGGGTAGGTATTATAAATTTTTTTTTATTTATTTTTTTTGTTAATATATTATTTTCATCACAATATCCTCATGTTGCAGTCTGTCAGTTATGTTGCAACAACTATTATACTACAGTAAAAATATAAGAAAATTTAAACCCTAACAAAAAAAAAAAAGGAATATAATAGTTGTACCTGCCCTATAACAAAAAAGGGTGTCTTTATATGTATTTATGTGATATAGTGATATCTTTTTGCGCATGTATTTTTATATAATAAAAAATAATTTTTATATAAAAGTCTTGTGTAGACCTTCATCCGGCAATATTGAGAGGGTTTAAATAAACTCTATATAATAGTCCATTATTAGTGGTTTCATATCATTTATATAATCCATTATATAACTTGAATTAAGAAAAAAAAATTTATAAGAATTTCCTGCCCATTAGTACTTAGACAATTTTTTTTCCTTTTATCTTTTATTAATTATTTTCCTGCATGCCTAGTTTTCGTGTATAATTAAAATTATGGACACTATTTAAAAAAGTGGTTTATATTTTTAAATACAAATTATAACAGATCTCTGGGTAATTACCATCACGGATCGCCTTCACAATAATATCTTTTTTAAGTTTCTAATTATTTTGAACCGGAAGCAAAAATGAATTCACAAATTCACAAGTTTAAATGTTATGACATTTTGACCTGAATATATCGTCAGATTTCAATAAAATTTATACAAGGTTTTTTGATAAAAAAATACATGAGGGATTCCACCAAAAATTGGAATGTCAGCCCAAGTTATTTTTTCCCCGAAAGTACATCTAAAAATAAGTATACCCTCAGCCATTTTTAGCTTTTTAGGTTAAATCCTTGACTTTTGGCATCCGTTTTTGCCTACTTGGGTAATTGACTCAAAATATTATTCTTATGTTTGCTGACAAATATTTATTTTGCGGTGGCAAATAATTTTCACTTAGGTTAAAATAATTTTAAAAATAAGTAAATTTCATCTAAGTAGGTAAATTTCCACCCGGGGATTTCTATTCCAAGGTTCAAATTATAATTTGGACCTTGTATGCGCGAGAAATTACGTTTTTCATCCATACGCTTTTCAGCTGAAATAAATAAAAAATTTGCAATTTTGATTTTCTTCAACTTAGGCTTAAATTTTTTCTTTTATAACTTATCCCTCCTCTCCCAAAAAAATTTCGTGATATACGATAACCTTTAAGTTTTTGATCAAAAAATAATATTTTTTTTTAATAGTTGAAATAATAACAACCTTTAAGATTCAAATATTTTTTTTATACATTACTATATTTTTTAGACACATTTCAGACTAGTTTCAGTCACGTGATCAAATGAAAATTTGACTTAAAATTCAGACTTCTCGGAAAATTGTACATAGACATATAACTTAAGGTTATTTTTGAATGATGTTTGTGAAAATACCAAATTTAAAAGTTAAAAATCATAATTTTACATTTTTTAATAAAAATTCATTTAATAAAATTTATTTTTACTTATTTTTAGCTTACTTTCGGAAAAAAATAGTTTGGACCGATTTCTCTGACCCTTCTGTCCAACCTGAGCTCAGTTGGGGTGATAGTCCTCATATATACTATATCTTTAATTATAAGTATATTACAGATTTCTTGAGCCTGGAGCAGCATTTGTAATGTACATGCTTCATGTTTTAGACCAAAATTTAAAATTTGTATAATACACCAGCGTATATGTAAGTACAAGACGCTTCAAATTAATTACGATACATAAAAAAAAGAATTTATATTGAACAGAAAATGGAAATAATAAAATAAAAGTCGATACATAAAAAAATAATAAGAGAAAATGTTATTTATGCTTTTATAATAATATTAAAACATTAAATATACATGTATAATATAATCTTGAATTACCAAGCATAATCTACGTAATTGCAAAATTTTCCCCCTTAATCTTAACTTTAAAGGTAAATACATACATGTTATATTGAATAAAAGAGGAAATATTACTACTGTAATACACCCATATATATATAAGATTTTTGATTGAAATCCTTCGATCGAATGAGAGACATGATGATAAGGTATATATTATTATTATTTTACATCAAAGGAAATTTATAATACATATTCAATAAACTTGAAAAATAAAAATTTATATTAACGTCGTTATAATAATAATCATTCTGATATACTTATTTATATTATAAAATTATATTTTAAGAATACATTTTTTTTTCGTCTTTTTGTAGATTCAATTACATTTTTTTTATACCTAAAGATAAATTTTTTTAAATAAGATGTTACATTATTTTTTCATATTATGTTTATGTTACATGTAAGAAAAACAAATTTCATTTGCATTTTATAGTTTGAAATATTAAATTATTGATATTAAATAAAAACATAATTTTTATACCTTTTTAAATGTATAGTGTATTTTCATTATGATTCTTGTCGAGATTCTTGTTTAATTTTTAAAACTCATTTTACATGGAAATTGATTATTTTAGAGCTCACATGTTTCTTGCATAGTAAAAAATTGAAAACTAGCTTTTTGCAAGGTACTTTACTAATTTTTAATGAAAATATTATAAACAAATTTTTCTCACAATTGAAATGAATTCTAAAGCTTATATAAATAGAACTATTGAATCTGTTTGACATTTAAAGAAAAATGCTTAAATTACTTTTAATTACCTATATAAATTAATAAATTAATTTTAAAGAGCTCAAAATAAATGTCTTAAATTTCAAGTTACTAATCCATTAAGGAGATCATTAGATTCCTCAAATTATCTACGTCTGTTTACTAGTTTTTTTGCCCTTCGAAAGTTTTATAACCGGTTTGTGTAATCATAACCAAAATGCATGAAACATGTTTACTACAGCTAAGGGCCAGGATAATGCAAATGTTACGCAAGAGTACAATACAATTCGCTGTTTTTATAATTTGTAATTATCACCATTACTTGATGTTAAGATTCTAAACCCAAACTATTCTGAGTCCCTAAATCGAAAATATGCATAGACACACCTTGATTTTCAGATTTCCAGGGTACCCCCTCCCTATATAAACATATTAAAATCTTAAGTATTCTTTTACATTTACCAAGGTACCTATAAGCTATTAAAAAAAAAAAAATCAAAAGAAACTCCAAGAACTTTGAGTATTAAAATTGCACCAAACTTTAAAAGGGTCTGTAAATATAGTTATTTGATAAAACATCTCTCACGAGAAATCGGTTGATCTTCTGCACCTAGAAACAGAACTCCATGTTGAAAGTTGGGGTTTTAAGGTATCTTTGAAATAACATTTCAAACTTATTTTTCTACGAAATAGCTTCCAACTGGCCTCAGTTTTGTACTGAAAGGTATATTTTTAAGCACCGTAAATTGCGACTTTTTAACTTTCATTACTTTATTATGTTTCAATGAATTTTTTATTTTTTATAATTAGATTTAATTATTCAACCATCAAAAGTTCATTTTTGGGCCAAAATGAAAATTTTCAAATTGCTGTTAAAATTAAAAATCATGACTACATTAATTTTACAGGTCTCAAAACTATTGTATAAGTTTCCAATATATAAAAATGCTTTACTAGTCCTTTTTGCTTGATAATAATAATAATTGATTTTGAAAAAAAACTGTAAATTGGGATCCTTATTTTAAATTATTATACCTTACATACAAATAACAAAAAAATCCAGAAAAAAATGAATAAAATATTTTCGGAAACTAAAAGGTTATACAAAAATTTTTGAGACTAACATTGGTCATTTTGGGCAAAAAATTGTCTTTCGAGTGACTGATTATCATGGGTAAACAATTAAAGATAATTAAAGGTGTAGTTTATCGAGTTTAAAACTAGATCCTTGTACTAAAAAATTGATGCCATTCAAAAAATATATGATAAATAATAAAGTGGTACAGGAATACCTTCTGTATCCACATAAATTAAAATTACCAGTAGTCTGGATATGCGAATTAACCGGATAAGGTAGCAACTTCAATTTTTTGAATTTAATTCCTGGTATAGTCAGTTAAATTAAGATATAAGCTGAAATCTCTATTAACATTATAGATTCCTGTTTTTCTAAGTCCAGAAACCTTATTCAACCGCGTTACAGGTGTTTTTTTAGATGCATTAACACCCTAGAGTCTCCTTGTAAGTTGCATAAAATAATTTTGATTAAAAACTTATTCAATAAAAAAATTTACGTATATCATATTAAATTTTTGTTACCTTATTTTAAAATCATTTTATTATAGTATCTGAAAAATCTCAAATATATAAAAAGAAAATATTCATTTTATTTACTTATATTATCGTCTTTCTATACACAGGGAATGCATTATTACTCGCTATGTCTACATAATGGAATATATGTTTTTTAAAAATTTATACAAATAAGTACACATATTACAATTCTCTATGAATATTATAATATATTTGAGAAAATAATGCCTTAGGCGTTGATCTTCTCTCGATTCATAGGACACACATATTTGTATTTGCAAACGTACATTTAATTTCATATGCAAATATTACAAATATATGTTCAAAATTCAAATAAATTTATATTTATGTTAATAATGTATTTTGATTTTGGTACGTTATATATTTATCAAAAAAAAATAAAATAAAAAAGAAGCTAATGTCAACAATAAATCATCGATATTTTAAATGATTAATTAAATGATAATAGTAATATCTACGGTTATTTATAGGGATATTTATTTAAAGCTAGCTGGATAAATTTGGAATACATACACTGTAAAAAGTAACTTTCTTAGATTTACAAAAAAAATAGAATTTTTTCGAAAAATTAGTGAATTTTCAAAAAATTTTGTAAATATTCGATAAAATTCGTAAATTTACTAAATTTAGTATTAGTGCATCACGATATACGATATTAATATCGATATCGTATCGAAATCCGATACGATATCGATACGATATCGATACGAGACTTTGCTAAATTTATCGATAACGATACGATATTATGTTTTAGCAATATCGCCGATATTCTCGTATCGCCGATATTCAAAGCCGAGAATATCGGAAATTATCGATATCGCTTTTTTGTGAATTTATTAATTTATTTATTTAACTAGCTATACATATTATTTGAAAAAATATAAGTATGCGTATTATATCAAGTATTATACCCTTATACCGGTTTTCTATTGTTTAAAAATATTTTTAGGCACGATCACCCTATGTATGCAATACATAGATGAAATTGTGCCTTATAAGTTTGTCATGTCAAAAAACGGAAGTCTTTAAATTGTCCAATTATAATACTTGGTTTTCATATAAATTAAATAGAAAGAACCCTTATATATATATTTTGGCGCATTATATTTTTGTATGTTTAAAAAAAAAAAAATAACAAAAGACGGTCGGTCACATTATTTTTTAATTAAAAAAAATTGCTTTTTATTTTGTATGTCGATATTTTATCGAATATCGAGACGATATCGATACGATACGATATCGATACGATATCATGTTCTGAAAAATATCGTCGATATCGATACGATACGATATTTATAGTAGTTCTGTCGAGACGATATCGATAATTTTAAAATATCGATATCGTATCGTATCGTGATGCACTATTTAGTATATTACCGAAAAATTCGAGAATTCTCGATTTTTTTTTGTGATTTTACGAAAAAAGTTGTAAATTCACAACTATTTTTCGTAAATTTACAACTATTTTTTGAAAATTTCCAAAAAAAAATGGTAAATTATCAATTTTTCTTGCGAATTCACAAAATAAAATCGAGAATACTCGAATTTTTCGTTAATATACTAAATTTAGTAATTATACGATTTTTTTCGAATATTTACAAATTTTTTTGAAAATTTTCTAATTTTTCGAAAATGTTCTAATTTTTTTGTTAATATAAGAAAGTTACTTTTTACAGTGTAGTTAGATTTATTTTGATTAAAAGCTATAATTTCGCTTTTTTGAAAGTGCTAAGCCTAATTAACTTTGACAGGTTATTTGTTTTTTTAATTAATTAATAATTTTTGGTTTGTGAAATGAAAAAAAATCTAGTTTTAAAAAAATTTCATAAACGGAATCCTATTTGTGACAATTAGGATTCTTGCTGAAGTAACAAAATATTTTTTTTTGCAGCAACCTAAAAAGTTTCTTAGCAGATGTATGATTGTTTTATCAGTGTACGAGAAAAATTTTCCTCTTTATTTGCAATTTGGCATGCGCGTAATACTAGTAAAAATGAGAAGGCATGAATAAGTATTAAAGATTTTCTCGAGCATATTACTTATATTTATAACTTTAAATACTAATAATTATTTGACAAACATAAAATAAAATCGATATTTAAATCCAGCGTTAAAAAATAATCTCAATTTATATTCTTTCAAGTTTAGATGTCAGCATAAAGACAGTAAACAACTTAACTTTAACGTATAGAATATTTTCTTATACATATTGCACATCATTATTTTTCTCACGTTTATGTTAATCTTAACAATTCGCCGTATAAAATCGATAGATCATTTCCAAAATCAGATTCGCATAATAATAAAACTAGCATTTCACATCATGAACGTGCGCCTAGTCAATTTATCAGATAATTTATAAAAATACGCAAGAAAAAAAATTTATGTTCATTTATAACACATCTTGTATATATATAATGTAATAAAATGTTATGAGATAGAATGAATAATATTAATTCATAAATAAAATTGAAAGAACCACAATATATATAAATGTATAGAAAAATTTTTATTATTGTATTATAAATAAACTTGTCAAAAAATGACCATGCACGTGCAAAATCCCTAGAAAAACTTGTTGAACAAGAAGACTCTCTTTTAACACGGCAATTCAGGGTGTGCCAATTTGCGTGTTTATTATTTATTTTAATAAAAAAGAAGAAAAAAAATGCAAATCATTCAAAGCAATATTCTTTATTTTTCTATATGTAGATATTGAAAATGAAAACGAAAAAAAACTGAGACCAATTTTCATAGCGAAATATCTTTTTATCTCTGTGTATTATATTTTTTATATAAAGTCGAAATAAATTGAATAGGATGCAGAATGGAAATGACATTGGAAAAATTCGTCCACATGAAGAAAAAGATGATGACAAAATATACATATATATTTATTATGAAAGAGTAGCAGATCAGTGAACGTAATAGATTTTTTTTTAGGGTTCCCAGTCCTCGTACATCATATGCGTAATTGGCTCGTATTCAGATATTTTATATTGGAGAATTGAATTTTCGTCTTCATTTTGACGCTGGTATAAAACACAGGTTTCTTTTTTTTTATATATGCAAATATATATTTATGTAAATATAGATATACAAGTTTTCATGTAAATGAAATTCGAAACTTTATATACAGAAATTTTCCACTTGGTTCAATCTTTCATTTCTTTTTTTTTTTTTTTGCTTTTATTTTCTTCTATATGCTTTTTTTCTTATACGTTACTTTTTGAATCTTTTATTCGCTTCAGTATTTTTCTAATACCCGGAAATGAAATGAATTTCTTAGGTTTTTGTATATACATATTTACAAATTTATTTTAAATTGTTATTCTTGTTTATATACTTGCTTTTTTTTAAATGAAATTGTAAAAAAATAATAATATGAAAAACAAGTTTTGTATTTTGTGTGCAACGGTAGCATTCTCTGTTATTGTTTATTTATCATAAACTGGCTTCTGATTTGGTTATTACTTTTCTTTTTTTTTTTTTTTTTTTTATAATAACGATTATCATTAAAAAATGTGAGAAAAATAATAATTTTTATTTGCGTTTTCAGATTGTTAATCAAATTCTTGTTCTATTATTATTCTTTGACTGCTTATAAAATGATTAAATGCTCAAGAGCAATTGTTTATTACGGACAACTACACAAATAGAAAAAATTAGTAAGTTTTTTCATTTCAGTTTTAGTAAAAGGGTTATAATTCTATCACTAATTTTTTTAGTAAATTTTACTACATTTGAGAAATAAATTTTTAAAAAAGTAAGTATCAGATCCAAGAAATCAAATAAAATCGATTTTTTTAAAATTAATATTAGAAAAAATTAGGTACTGTATTAAAAAAAAAAAAAAAAAAATTGGTTTATTTTGTATTTTTTGGTAGCAAAAATTTTTAGACAAACATTTTCAAAAAATTAAGTATCAGATCCATGAAATCGAATAAAAACGATACTTATAGATATTAGTACTTTCATAGAAAAAAATAAGGTGTTATACATCCATATTAAAAAAAAAAAAGTAGTAGGGATTTTTTGATAAAAAAATTTTTGAAAAAAAAATTAGGTGTTAATATAATAATGTTTCAAATCGTGCTTATATGCCAAAAAATCAAAATTTCACTTATCACAATTTTTCCTCTATGATAAATTTATAATTTAATATTCAATAAAAATATAGAATCCTTAAACATGGATTACGTTAAAAATTTGTTAAAAAATTGGAGCCTAGAGTATTTGGTAGAATACTAATAATTTTTAGAATATATAATTGAAGAAGTAATTCCTCAATAAGGATTAAAGTTTAAATTCATATTAAACTATAAAAAATTAAAATAAAAAAATATCCCGAAATCCATTGACGAAAACTTAGATTCTAATATTGAACTTGCATTTTGTAATATAGAAAATAAAAAAAATATCAATGAAAATAGTGAAAAAGAAGAATTTCAAAGAAAAAGTATAATATTAGAAGAAAGAGAAGAAAGATAATTTCTCAAGAAAGACATAACCACATATTGTATCCAAAAAGAATAAAACAAAAGACGAAATTTTTGCTTCTGGTTTACTGCAGGGTCATTATTATTAGACATTATTATTAGATATTACTATTAAAAATAGGGTAACAATTAATTATTTTTAGCAATTCGTTAAACCAAAGAAATATATCAGGGAACACCATCTGAAACTCTAGAATGGTTGCTGTATAATATAGAGCCGTCAGAACCTAATTTGAACTAGTAAAAGCTAATTGAAAAAACACTATAAAAAAAACGGAAAGTTAACCTTGACGTGATAATTTTACTTAAGGAGCATATTGCATATTTAAAAATTCAAATACAATAATGCAGAGTATGATTAATAAAATACCATCAATATATAAGTTGATAAAAGTCAAATTTATTGTACTATAATTTTACGCAAATAACACTTTAGATTATAAAAATCTCACAAATTACTTATAGAGTTTGAAAGTCATTTCTATTGCGAGAAAAGTATTTACTTTTAAACCTGAAAGTAAAAACTTACAACCGTTTTGTGAACTCACAAACAACAAACATGGATCATGTTTAAATTCATACTTCAAATCATCGTCAATATTTTGTAACCATTAAATAAATAGAATAGTTTACAATAATAATAATAATTTACCGATAATTTACACGAGAATTTATCGAGAATTTACATAGAATACTTTCTAGGATAATGATTGGCATTCATTTAAGCTCCTAAAATCCTAATTATTCTAGAACCCCTTATCGAAATTTTTCTAAGTCCCAAGATCCAAATTGTTCTAAGTCTCTAAATCAAAATTATTCTAAGCCCATTGGACCCCTGGCCTACAAACATGTTCTATGTTTAAAATATTATTAAAATTTAATTTTTTAACTATTTCTGGATAAAATCGTAACACAAATATGCATTGCAGAAATCAAACAAAAATTTAAATTACAAAGAAAATTTATAAATAAGTAGGTATATCTTCTAAATTTAATAAAAAATTAGAAAAATAAAATGAATAAAGATGTTATTTGCAGTAAAAATGTCTTTAGTTAGACTTACTTAAAATATAAGAAAACACCTAATTATATTTCTTTGTTTACTATTTTTTGTATAAAATTTCAAAAGGTTATATAACTTTTAATATTTATTTTATTCTAAAAATTTCTAACATTCGACATATTTTTTGAATCTTTTTTTGTTTTAAAAAATATAATTTTCTGTACTGCAGCCCGAAAGTACGTCGCAGAAAAATTTTGTACAATCCTCGGCCATAAACAAAGAATGACCCAAATCGCAGTTTACCATCCTCGGCTTCGCCTCGGAAGGTAATTTACGTGCGATTTGGGCCATTCTTTATTTTTCTGGCCTAGTACCGTAATATACTATTCAATAATTTTCAAACCCATTATTGAATTTTTAATTCAATTTGATAATATATTATTCTGATTAAAAAAAATCTTTTATTTAAATAAAAATAAGATAAAATTGATAATAAAAACAAGTACAATCAAATAAACCACTCTACTCTGTCATCAAAGTAGATCTCTTACACAAAAAAAAACCCTCTTAAATCTAAATATATATACAAAAATCAAGCTAATAATAGTTTACAAATATATATATTACTTAAACTCACTTGAACCGTAAATAATTCCCATCACTGACCATTGTGGTCCCCCCCCCAAAAAAGTAAAGTATCAACCACATTTATATACCTTTTTTATTCTTATCCTACTGTATAATACTTTGAATGATACAAATAAACATAAAAACATCAATGTGCATTTAAAGTAGGGATCAGAATAAAATTTAACTTTCGCGAAACATATCAAAATTTTTGATCGTAAAATTTCTTCTCAAACGTATATAAATTTATTAACGAATATTTTTATACGATTATTGTTATTATACTTGTCAAACTTGCTTGTCAACGTCACATCAAACGAGGTCACATTTAATATTTATAGCTAAAAATAATAAAAATATATATATTTATGGTCAACCATTGAACGTAAAAGAAAAACACGTTCGAATTCAAGTAGTAATAATACTAGTCTTTTCAAGCCAATGAATTTTTCTGTAAAAAGGGATGAAAATGTCATAAGTATATTTGATGTGCCAATAAAACCATTTAATGATCCTAAGATTCGTGAGATTTTCACGTTTCTTTTAATAAATATAGTATAGAGTACTTTTATAAATAAAAATATCTCTCTCTATACGAATGAGCTTAATTTCTATATATGTTTGACCACATATTTATTTTATTTTATTTAATTCAAGTGTATTTAGATAAAAATAATCAAATAAAATTTAATGAGATTTTATACAATATTCAATTTTATTTTGTGTAAATTATTGAAGTAGAAAAAAATAAGTATTTTTATTTCTATAGAAATGGTCAAAATAAAAAAGAAAATTAAAAATAACTGGACTTTGATACTAAAAAGGGAAAACACAAAAATTAAAAAGAATATAAATAAAAAACTAAAAAAGAGATTTAAAAGGTTTCTCAGGTGGAACTCGAAACCGGAAAATATTTGTCAGTTTCAAGACTTCAATAATAAAAAAAAAAGATTATTAAAAAAATAATAAAAGATCAAGGAAGAAAAAAAAATCACGTAAATACAAGTCAGTACGGATTCCTATTTTTATATTTGACATGTGATAGCTAAATTGACCAGTATATATTACTTGAAATTTAACATTTTTGTTGCTATCATTACAAGCTTGTCAAATATAAATGTACTCACCCTCCATATTTTTGCCCATTGGATAGTATAATAGAATGAAATCAGAAAAAATAATGTAAGTAAGAAATGTTAAAAAAATTCTTAGGAGATCGTTTTACCCTCGATTTTATCCCAATCATTTTGAAACTTGAAGACCATATACACTTTTAGCAAAAAAAAATTTTTACCCTCTACCTTATTTTTCTGACATGTTGTGTCTTTATGCATGTGATGTTATTGACATATAAAAGTAAGATATGATAAAAGATTATATGTGGCTTTTTTTCTTGGTCACGTGATATATATAAAATATATTTATTATACTTTTATTGTAATATTATATATTTGATAAATCGCGATATGTCAAAATTTTTAGAATGTAATTTTTCAAGAAACAAAAAAAATAGACAAATAAATAAATGATTCTTAGAGAGTTGACGAATATGTAAGAAGTATATATTTAAGGGTGTTTTTTTTTCAAGGCAGTTATTCATATGGAACGGTATGTAACTATTTTTTTTATGATTCTTTTTTATGTATAAGCGAGAAGAACCGGAAATAGAAAAATTGAGAAAATGGTAAAAAAATATGAGATAAACAGATTGATAGTGATGGTATAATTTAAGATTTGATAGTCGTTAGTTTCTGTATATATGAAATTTTTTTTTACAAATTTTTCTAGTTTTTTTGACAATATCGAATGATTGATGAAATTATACGTATGTGGATGGATAAAAGTTATGGTCGTTGATTTTAAGCATCAATAGTTGAATATAAAAAGAAAATTTTTTTTATGATTTTTATATATATTAATAAACGATTTCTTTTTATTTTTTTTTTTTAGTTTGCAATGGTAAAATTTTTAGCTTTTTTTATTCTGGGAAAAAAATTACATTTAATTTATCTTAAAATTTTCATTACCAGTTTATGATTCTAATTTTAATTTCAATTTTAATACCAACCTCGTACATTTATTATACCTTATTTTTTTTTTAAATAATAAAAAGATAAAAATATCAGAGATTTATATTTTAATTTATATACTAGCATCATTAACGAAAGTCGCTTAATGATGATTAAATAAAAATTATAAGTGGGTCATTGATCGGTCATTGAAAACGGAAAATTTTAAATTATTTCGTTTTCAAAACAATTGTAAAACGGATTAGTCTTTAAAAAATCAGTTCCACTGATTTTTTTAAAACGGCTCAGTCTGAAACGAACAAAATGGTTAAACTGAACTTTTTCCAAATGAACCGGGTAATCTGAAACGATAAATGTGTGCTAGAATCGCCTTTTTTTCCCAGCTTTAAAAAATTTCACAATTTCTTGTTTGGCTTTAAGACAATGCACGAGACAATGCATACATTAGTATCATGAAGCAATGAAGTGGATACACTAGGCTAGTTAAAAACTTGTGTATCTGGTAACAATTTTAAAAAAACTGGCAGATTATAAAAAGATATTTTTTCCAGATACACTGCTCAATCATCTTTAAGCTAGTTTCATTAAGAGTTCTGGGTACTTTTCATATTGTTTTGAAAAAAATTACTTTTTTTTTTTAATTTCACGGGCTAAAAATTCATTTTTTTGATATGAGGAAAGTTTGCTCACTTTTTTTATTAAATTTAGAATAATTTAAAAACAATTTCTAATCCGAAAAGAAATAAATTAATTTTTTTTAAAACAAAATTGTATCTATTCAGTAACATCACTAATGTACATATATAATAATATAATAATAGTCTAACGCAGATTAATTTTTTTCTCGAAAGAGAAATGGTTTTTAATGTCTATATATATTACTCGAAATATCTTTTGAAATTAAATAAATTTTATAATTAATGTTTTTATAAAGATTTTTAAAAATTTTATATATTTATAAGAAAATATGAAAATAAATATTAATATTTATAACCTGAATTAACAATGAACGTTGTATCTGGTAGTAGTATTCGTGTTCCGTATATTAATCTCGTAGGAATGATGTGATACATTCTTAGCAATAATCATTAATGGTTATAGCAGCCCATTTTAAATGTGGTCCTCGATCAAGAAACTATCAGGGCTTGCTTCGTTAGTAAGCAAGTGCCTTTATATTTTGAAGCGAAGGCTTAAACGCGGTATCATTATAATAGACAGTATAGTGTGAAAAATAAGGTAAAATCTCAAACTGCCTTTGAAAGTATACATGAATGGAGTTGAAACCTTTTGTATTCGCTTCAGAAAAATAATGCCAACAAAGCGTTACAACGGAAAATTGTATAGTATGTCAGGGGATGATTTTCTCACCCATTTTCACCCCTTTATCCCCCCAATAATGAAATGTAGTAAAAAATGTTTTTACACTTTTTAATGATGCTATGTGGTTATATATGCCACTAAATTAGAATTTGGGGTCAAAAATAACATTTAACAGGTTCCAGGGCGTGAATTTGACCTTTTTTGAAAAAAAATCAAAAAAAGTTTTTTCAATTATACATTGTAGTATTCACATAAAAAAATCTAAAATTTTTCAAAAATGTTACAATACTCAGCTACGGTACCCTTAAGTTAAAATATTAGTCGATAAGCAAACTAAAAAAACATAAATGTAAAATTACAAAAGTATTTTTCCATAAAGTTCTTTATAACAGTAGATAAAATAAGTAAAAATAAACGTTTTCAACTTTGAATATAAAATCAGTGTATATTTTTCAAAATTATAAATAAACTTTTTTTATATAAATAAATTATCAAAAAATTAGTTAAAGACAAAATTTTAAATATAATGTATCAAACAGATTTAAGCAATTTTAAAAACACCTGAAAAATTTTCATGTTGTAATCTGCCAAAGCTAAACTTTCTATTTTCAAGACCAAGCAAATATATTTATTTTTATAGTATTCATAATTTTACTGATTGCTTTGATAAAAATTCAAAAAATCATTTAACAAATTTGTAACGCGATTTATTCATACTATTTAACTCACTATTTAAGTAATATAAAATTATTATGTATTTTTTATAGAAGTAACCGAGGGGCTGATAACGCGATCTAAAATTTATTTTGCGAACCAAAAAACCTATATGGGCATATGCTGGACGCTTAAATTTCGAAAATAACAAAAACACCTATTTTAGGGATAGTTTTAACTACTTCAAGATTGAAATAGTAATTATTTATGAGAAAAAAGTCGAAATTCTTGATTAGCGACCCAAAAAACGTATATGAACGTACCCAGAACGCTTTAAGTACAAAGTTAGCAAAAACACCCCTTTTAGGAATAGTTTTAGCTATTTTAAGGGTGAAATATTGATAATTTATGAAAAAGAAGTCGAAATTCTTGATCAGCGACCCAAAAAACTCTTAAGGTAAAAATCTGAGCGCTCAAAGTGCGAATATGTAAAAAAAAAAGAGATTCGTCAAATTTTCTGGAAAATTGGCCAATTTTTGGTCTAAGCAAGGGTAAGGATGATATTAGTTTTAATATTTGTGCCCCGCTAACCCCTAGGTACAGTTTATATGCCAAAAAAATAAATTTAAAGCAATAATTTTAAAGCGATTTAAAATATATAGGTAAAATGTTTCGAAAATTGGCCAATTTTTTGGTCAAAAATATGGACAGGCATAAACCTGAGGTTAAGTCCGGTTAAAATTTCAATTTTCGTGACTCCACAAACCCTTAGAAACAGTTTTTATGCCAAAAAGCTAAATTTAAAGCAATAATTTAAAAGCTATTTAAAGTATTTAAATCACTTTTTAAATCGCAAATTTTTTAAATCGAGTCGTCAGCCTGTATAATAATTTATAAAAATTCAAGTTTTTATGGACAATATTTTGAGTAAACAATCTTTAAAACCACTTTCATTGTTTAAATCTATGCAGTTTTCTTTGTGCCTTATAGGGCTCAATAAAAACTGGATATATTCAGAATTATATTAAAAAGTTTGGATTAATTTAGTTGATTATAAATGTATCTTTTATATAGTAGCGGATTCACATATTTTCATCAGATCAGAATTTTGTTTGCATTTTTTTTCTTTGGTAGGGACTTTTTACAATTAAACGTATTTTAAATAAAAATAAAAATGTATATTTTTTTTACTCGTTTTTTTATGTACAATTGGGATCATTGACTTGTGGACCTCTTACGGAGGATCGCAATAGTTTACCGTATAATTGTAAAAAATCTCGAAAAAATCCTGTAGAATTTAAATTTTAGATTAGTTCAACTTCCGTAAAATTATTTCATTTTATAAAATTGGCTTAGCTCAGTTTTTATCGTCGCTAATATTATAATATTCTGAATACTAAATTTAAAAACTTTTCTCGTAAACGAAATGTATTTTAAAGTATATAAATAAGCAACTGAAGATTAATAAATAATCACCTTATTGTATCAGATATTCAAAGGTTTTTCCCCACGTGGGGTTTTTTTACCAAAAATTTTCATGTAAATTTAACCGCCATGCACACCTATATTCAGATATGTGGTAATGCTCATCTGAGTAATCCGCAATACACCTCCCTGTCCTGTACACGTCGTTTTAAATTGGAGAGGAATATTGCGGTAACGTGCTTACGCTCGCTACCGCTCGCGTCGCGCCTTCCGGTGGATGGTTCCTCACAGAAAGGGGCGAGGAGGGGCCCTTTTCTCCCTATAAAAAAAAAAAAAAAAAAAAATAAATAATCAAATATTTTTTTAAATTTTAAAAGACATTTTTTTATAAATTTAATTTTTTTACGGATTTCACAATACGGTTTGATTTAGACTTAAATGTAACATTTCCAATATCGTCTGAAGCCTGTTTTTTCTTTGGTGTTCCGCTCGGATCTTCAGCAGCCTGCGCGCCCTTCGGTGGTGGTTGTTCCTCACAGAAAAGAGCGAGGTGGGGCTCTTTTCTTCCTATAAAAAAAAAAATTAAATCATACTTTACAATTGTTTTGGTGTGCCGTAATTTCCTATTCCGATTTCAGTAAACTTTTTCGACTTCCAAAAAAGTTTCTTGAGTATTATAAGTTATAAATTAACAATAATATTGATTTAAAATAAACTTTACAGAATTAGTTATCTATACATATATTTTTGTGCTAGCATCAAAGCAATACATTTCATGACAAAATACTCCAGTCAAATCACGGGGGGGGAGGTTGATTTTTTCCCCACTAACGAGGTTTGTTCCTCTATATGTTTTTTGGGTCGCTGATCACGAATTTCGGGGTCCCGAAGTCCGTCTAAGGGCGGAACACCCTTAAATTTGCAAATTCACCCTTTTAAGGGGTATTTTAACAATATTTTAAATAGGGGTTATTAATAACAATTTAAGCAGATTATAATAGGTTTTTTGGCTCGCTAATCACGAATTTGAGGGTCCCAAGTGTGTAAAATTGATTAAGCAACCTTAAATTTGCAAATCAACCCTTATTTTTGCAAACTTTATATCCAAGCCTTTTCAATCGGCAGGATCATGATTTTATAGGTTTTTGGGGTCGTTAATTACGAATTTTGGGGTTTCAACATCATAAAATTGATTAAGCACCCTTAAATGAGCAAATCAACCCTTATTTTTGCAAACTTTATATCCAAGCCTTTTTAATCGGCAGAATCATGATTTTATAGGTTTTGGGGTCGTTAGTTACGAATTTGGGGGTTTCAACATCATAAAATTGATTAAACACCCTTAAATTTGCAAATCAACCCTTATTTTTGCAAACTTTATATTCAAGCCTTTTCAAACGACCGGATATTGTTTTCATAGGTTTTTGGGGTCGTTGGCTATGATTTTGTGGCATCCAAGGCTTTAGAGTAATTTAAACGACCCTTAATTTGTAAATTTACCCCTTTATTTTTGCAAAAATATCAATATAAGCCTTTCACATTTCATAACTACTGAGGACTGAAAGATTGCCACCTTTGCATTCTTTTCGGGAAGCTATTTAAATCAAATATTAAATTGAATATATAAACAGAATGTAAATGTTACTGCAATTAATAAATAAAAATTTTAAAGTTAATAAAGGAATTTTTTTTCATGCTATTACTATATTATATTTACTTTTTATAAATATTTTTTAAGTTTGGTACCCCAAATTCACAGCCATCAACTCAAAAAGAGTATGAAAGAAAGTTTTTTCCGTTTGAAAAGGATTGTATACATAATTTTGAAAAAAAAAAGGGTGACTTTGCAAATTTAAGGGTGTTAAACCAACTTTATGAAGTTAAAACCCCCAAATTCGTAATTAACGATCCCAAAAACCTATAATATCATGACCCTGCCGTTTGAAAAGGCTTGGATATAAAGTTTGCAAAATAAGGGTTGATTTGCAAATATAAGGGTGTTTAATCAATTTTATGACGTTGAAACCCCCAAATTCGTAATTAACGACCCCAAAAACCTATATGAAAACATTATCTGGCCGTTTGAAAAGGCTTGGATTTAAAGTTTGTAAAAATAAGGGTTGATTTGCAAATTTAAGGGTGCTTAATCAATTTTATGATATTGAAACCCCAAAATTCGTAATTAACGACCCCAAAAACCTATAAAATCATGATCCTGCCAATTGAAAAGGCTTGGATATAAAGTTTGCAAAAATAAGGGTTGATTTGCAAATTTAAGGGTGCTTAATCAATTTTACACACTTGGGACCCTCAAATTCGTGATTAGCGAGCCAAAAAACCTATTATAATCTGCTTAAATTGTTATTAATAACTCCTGTTAAAAATATTGTTAAAATACCCCTTAAAAGGGTGAATTTGCAAATTTAAGGGTGTTCCGCCCTTAGACGGACTTCGGGACCCCGAAATTCGTGATCAGCGACCCAAAAAACATATAGGGGAACAAACCTCGTTAGTGGGGAAAAAATCAACCGCAATCCCGTGATTTGACTGGAGTAAAAAAGTTTGGCTTCACAAATTAATGTTAGTTAATCCATTTTCATCTGCTGGTTATGAAGAGTAATAGTAACATTAGGCATTATTATAGTTAACAAGGCAAAGTTAATGCATCTAAAACATCAAAAAAGATTATTACGATGGTATCTAATCGATCATTTTTAACAAATTCATTTAAACAAATTTTAAACGATGTTTTTGTCATCTTATTATAATTTGGTTAATACCATTTTTTTCGTAAAATATGTAAATGGAAACATTAATTGCAATTTATTTAAAGTATACCTACTAAAAAGAATAAATTTATTACAAAAAAAAAAAATGAATATTTTTTTAACATTTCCCATGTACATAATACTGACAAAAGTAATAAAAATAATCATTAAATTTCAATGAACAAAAAAGTAAATTATATTTTTATTGAATGCAATAATAAATAAACTTTATAAACAGATAATCTAAAATAACATAATAAAATAAATATTATTTCAATTTTCGAACAAAAAAAAAAATTTATAAACGTATAAATATGCATGTTTAATTTTTTAAATGAAGTGACAGTTAAATAAAGTTTATTAAAAACGTGCAATAATCCGAAAAAGATAATATTTTTGAATGATAATAAATTTTTTTTAGTTAGTTTGAAGTAGGTACTATAATACTATAATATACATACACATTTTATGAGTTAAAATTGATGAACTGACGACGATTACTCTCAAAAAATTATGAATCGGATAAAACTTTACCGCTATATTCATATTTATAAAATATTATTTATAATAAATTTTATAGGAGAGAGTGTATGAGTTTAAAATACACATCGTATATATACTTGTTATATGATTAATAGTATGTAGTGAGTCATTGAATACATGCCATCAAAATATATTATGCACACGCATACAACCCTCTCTCTTTATGCACTGTCAAATAATAACCAAGTATTCAAAAATAAAATACAATATAATGCTTGAAAAAAAATTTTTTTTTTCTGCAAAATTTTTACGTTAAATGGTAGGCTAACTGATACTTATTTAGTATAGAAAAAAGGCATAAAGTTTCGTGTATGATTTATAATACTTAATGACAAGGCACAAAAAAATTTGGAAAAATTAAAAAGATTTCATTTTTATCTATTGTGAAAAAATTTTTTTTTCTTTTGTAAATAATGATGTTTTGCTTTTTATGTTTATAAAAAAGCTAAATTGATTTTCGAAATAAAATAAAATTTTTATTGAGATAATGAGATTGTGTATTTAACAATATTGATGTTTGATTTTTTTTATGCTAGTAGATGATTAAATCAATCAAGTATGTTATAGGAATCATTTATTAAAAATAAAATTTTGCAACTGAATAGCGAGCTTGAAACAAACTAAAATGAAAAATTTTGATAGACACATAATTTTAGTACGTTTAAACTGATCAGGAGCGATTACACGGAGTGTATTTTTACTAAATTCTAGGGACACTAGAGTAGAAATAATTAATTAGTACTCAAAAATTATCAAAATTTTTCTTGAGCAGGATCCAGGAATCTAGAATTAATTTTTAGTCATAATTAGTAGGGTTCAATTATTTCAACTGTATTATCCCCAGAATCTAGTAAGAATATGATCTATGAAATCGACCCTTATGACTATTAAAATTCTGCTCGAGCAGGATCCAGGAAACTACCTTCAAGCAGAATTTCAATAAATTTTTAGTGATAATTACTTGAGTTCATTTTTTTAACTCTAGAATTCCCAGAATCTAGTAAAAATATACTCCATGAAATCGATCCTATCGACTTTCAGCAATAAAATTCACATCACTTATTTGGTAAAAATATTTTGTTTTAAGAATTTCTTTGGCTCATTTTCAACTATCTATTAAGTGTAAAAACAAACTTTAAGCCGACCTAACTCTTTTTGAAAAAAAATCTGAACTTTTGGGTACCCGACCCGAAATTTGGATAACCGTACACCCCTAATCATTTCGTCTCTTATCTTTTTTGACAATATGCATCACCCCAATTTCTCCCAAATTTTCTTAAAATATTATAATTTTTCAGCAAATCGTGAATTTCAAAACTTCAAAACCTAACATTTTAAAAATAATGTTTACAAAATCAAAATGAAAATAAAGTTGTTAAAAAATAATTTACTTATTTGTTTATACCTTTTAAAATTGTAAATATTTAAATAAAAGAAATTTTTATTACAGTTAAATTCACATTACTTTGATCAAAAGATTAACCAACAAAAAGAAGTTTATTAAAACGAAAGCAAAAGAAGAAAAAAACCAAATACACATACAAATTCCTGCTCTTTTTATACTAATAAATACGATAAAAAAGTACACATGGCAGCCGTCTTTTACCATGTTACTTTTATTCTTTTTTTGTAACACGTTAAATGAAATCAGTGAACGGTTACTTTTTGCACAGTAGAACGCAAATTAACACCGCGTTTGACTAGATAATCTTTCGTCCCAACGATAAAGAGGTGATAAACGAGCTAAGTACGAGAAGAGTAACTTCAAACGTATATACACTTTCCCTTATACAAGATCCTTATCAACATTCCCTTTACCTCCTTTTCCTGAATTATATACATATATATTTAACCAGAAACCTGCTAAAAGCCTACACGCATATAGTTAAAAACAAAAAAAAAGACAAAGCAAAAATAAAATCCCTCACACCTCCTTTCGTATATTATTGTCATTTACCCTTTTTATATATTTGCACATTTACAGGCATAATTATACACATGTACATAAACTTCCTTTATAATATTTGTTTTTTTCAAATAAAGTAAAATTCTTTGGCGCTTAAACATCCAAACTTTAATACGTGTAAGTTTAAAAAACATGTATTATGTCAAACTAAAATACCAGAAATGTCCTGAAAAAATATATCGTATAGGGATTTGTAAAGACTTGCTTATTATCTGCCTAATTTTTGTTGTCTGTCCTTTTTTTATATTTTCTTCTTATATAAAATAAAATAAAAAGCTGTTGATTTCACGCTGGTGTTAAATACCTCGTTAAAAAACTATAGCGAAATGTACATTTATTTAAAAATAAGACTTATTTTTTTTGTTTAAATGTGCATATGGAGCTTTTCGGGTTTTAAAATTTGTCATGATTATGCGAATAATAAATTATTTAGAAATGTCTATTTTGCTGTGTTCAAAGGCTTATATTGGGCTTACAGATACAAACCTTAAGCCTGAAGTTGCATTTAGTATAATAAATACAGGAACGTATCTAGAATTTTTTTCTCAGGAGGGGACAAAAAATTTCGAGGTAGGCAGAACCTTAGAAACTTAAAATTTATGTTTTAAATTTCTTAAATAACAATTAAAGTTAAATTGCTTCTTATTTTAAATTATTTGGAAGTATCATATGCCAATAAAAAATGTTAAAATATTGAAACTAGAAAGAAGAAAAGAACTAATTAATTCTCAGTTGCACTTTCGGAAAAAATTGTTTAGACAGATTTATGCGACCCTTCAGTCCAACTTCCGGCCATTTGGCTCAGAATGATAAGAAAAATAATTTAATTTCTGATTGTTTACGATTTTTTTTGATTTTACGCTCTACTAATCTTTTAAACTTGGAAAATCAAAAAATTGAAATATTTTCATATTTACACTGCATTGCAGGGAAAGTTATTATAGTGATAATTTTAAGTACCAAAATACACATGAAACCTTCCATATGTTTACGTCTGATGTTTATCGGTCTTGATAAAACTGCAAGGATATAAACTTACGTGTTATAATGTAACTTGTTTACAAAATCCGCATGTAAAATTGTTAATTTTCTTTTATTATTTTTTACTACTACTTAAATACCTTACACAAATAAAATATTAAAGGTATATATCTATTTACGTATTACGGTTTTTTTTTTCTTTTTCGATTCAATGAACTTGTACGGTAGTTTATGTTGTCAGCTTTAATTGGTTATGCATACTTTAACATTTTATGAAGCGACTAATTTTTTAATGAGGATGATAATTTTTTTATATTAAATAAAGATATTATGTTACGTTATTGTTATTTCAAGATATTAATTTTCTTAAAAATATTATTCAATAAGAACGAGAAAATTATTTAAGTAGCAACTTAATTTTGAAATTATTATAGTATTATGTTTTCTTATCATTTTAATTTTAAGAATCTTTTCAACTGAAATATAATTTACTCAAGTAATGTTAACTTTTATGCTACTTAAAGCTCGTTACATGATTTGGTTAGACAAAAAATTTTTGTTTTTGCCAAAAACTTGTTCTTAAGACTTGACGTACAATTTCCTATTCTCATTGTACCCTAAGGCATGAAATAAAAACAAATTTTGACCATTATTGTGATAAAGTATCACATACCTCAGTTTCGCTACAAACTTGTATTAGTAAACGAACTAGATTTAAAACTGCCATGGTACTCTTGAGGCTTAATATTGTTTTTAAGGGACACACGGAGAAAATAACTGTTAAATATAACCAAAATTGCTGGTTATGTTTACATCATAAAGTTTTGTTATTTTCTGTTCAAATATTTTGTAAATATAACCATATTTATAGTTAGAATTACAATATTCTAACTTCATATTTGTAAAATTTACAAAATTTTTTTGTTCTTAAAACTAACCCCATTTTACTAAAATTAACCTTGTAAAATATACAAAATATTTTTCTCCGTGCAGTAAAAATATTTTTTTTAAATGTTAACGTGTAAAGGATAATGTTATGTATCCTGAAAATTAATTGGGCTGAAATTAGAACGTTAAAAACTGATTTTTCTTGTTAGTGCCCAGAAAGTGCGTGTTTTCTGGCCGCTGCGCTGTTCGAAAAAACGCATTTTCTCGACACTGAGCAAGAAAAATTATGTTTTGTCCTTGGCCACAAAAAAAGGATGCCCCAAATCGCAGTTTACCATCCTCGGCTTCGCCTCGGACGGTAATTTACGTGCGATTTGGACCATTCTTTACTTTTGTGGCCATGGGTAAAAATATACTATTTCTTTTAGCCACAAGGCTGTTCGAAAATTTTTTACAAAAAAGTCAGCCCAGTAACTTTAAACTGAATTGAACTTAAATTTTTTCCTCAAAACTGAAGAAAAAACATTTCCTCAAAAATGTAAGCTAGTCTATACTTATCACATAAGTAAATGAAAATTTTCTGTTAATAGGAGTTGTTCCCTACTTATAATAGTTGAAAGTTTACAATACATAATTTATAGCAAAGCAATTAAGGTGAAATAAAATTGTTAAACAGTTTTAATCATTTAATAAATTTTACGAATCCTACGAAAATAATTTCAATTTCCATTGCAATTTGTAATTTTATACTTTTATAGTAACGATCTTGATAGCATACATAACTTGTAAAATATTATACCATTATAGAAATAATTGGTTTGCATTATTTTGAAATATGAACGTCAAAATATTTTTTAAAATTTACCTCTTTTATTTAGAAAAATAATTTTATTTGAAAAATTTTATTTTAAACAAAGGATATTATCAGACACACCCTAAATTATCATATATCTTACTTATAGAATTTAATGTCATGGTCATTTACCAAATGTCATTTCTATTCAATCAAAAAAATTGGTTAAATATCAGTCACATTAATATCAATATTTATTTTCTGGCGAAAAAAAAATTTTTATATTATTATAAAATATCATAATCATAATTTTAGAAAATAAAAATAAATTCTTTCATCGACATCGATTTAATGGAAAAATATACAATAAAAATTCATTTATCTTTTTTAGCCACTATAGTAGAAATATTAATAAATTGAAAAAAATTCAAAAGTCCCATCGGTACATATTATATTCATTAATGAGTGGTGGTTGAACGGTCACACCGTGGAACATCACGCCACAGGAGGCTTCCGATTTATCGAAATGTCAACCCCATAATATAATATATATAAATCGTGAGAGAGAAAGAAATTGCGAGAAAAGATATTTTTCCAATGTTTTTTTCGAGGGGACACGTGACTACTTTATATTACTGGACAACCTTTATCTTTTGACCGTAGAGTACTAACAACTAAAGTTTATATATATTTATATTTTCTGCATAATGTTTATATATATGAAAACCTTTAACCCCTGATGATGAAAGTATTTTATTGTGATGCATAAAATATAATTACAAATACATATATATATATATTTTTTAAAAAGTTACCCTGTTTTCTCTTGTTTGCTGTATTTTATTCAGAGTGGCCCACAATAAAAGATTGGGTGTATTTATTTATATATATACAAATCACCCACGCAAATTGCATATGTGTATTATTGATAAATTTGTTAGTTATTTGTTCGAAAATTTGATTTTTTATTCCATTTCGTTCCTTCTATACGTGTGTATACCTACACCAATAAGCTAGTTTTTTTTTAGTTTTTATTTTCACTTGTTTTTATATGTATTTATAAGAGTTTTGTATTTTTTTTAATTTTGTTCCTGGGTGCATTGGGAGTTATAAACGCAATTTCCGGTCACTGGACAAATTGATTATTGAAAGGTCAATATATAGAGTTATTTGGTGACTTGCTTTTGGGAATAAGTAAATAGTATTTATATAACTATTATTTTTTGAAGTTTTTATTTTATTATACAAAATTTTTTGTTTTCATACTTCATTGCTATTCATTTGTGAGAATTTTGCTTTTTTCAATGTTTGTACTTTTTTTCATGCAATTTTTAGAATTGAATCAGTTGTTTTTATTTATAAATATTGAAGTTTTTAAAAATTTATTTGCTGTAAAATTGAAGTAAAATGAAACTTTGGTAACATTTTGTTTGGTTGATTCACTTTTTATAAATTTATATTTAATTTTTTATTAAAGTTTGAGTAACGAAAATTTCACATATATTTTGTTGATTTGCTTGTACTTATTTGTTTTGAAAAATTTTGAAAAATATGTTAATGCCAGAGAAATTTTCGGTGCAAAACTGTACCTTTAGTACTCTAAAAGTTTTCAGGCTTTTCTTAAACAAAAAACTTGAGATCGAGCTGATCAGATAAGTATGGTAACCGCCCCTGCTAATTTTACAGCTTACTTAGCGAATTAATAAAAATTGATTATTTAAGCACAAAAAATATAAAAATCTGGTGGATTATAGTCTCTAAACATTTATTAAAATATTTGAAAATTAATTTATGAATTCTATCTACTACAATTTTGATTTTTATTCTTTTAATTATAAATTAGTTGATTGATCTGCATATTATATAAAAGTAAACTGTCAATTTTGTACAACAGATGTCGCTTTTTTCTCACAAAATAATTGAGAATTGTATATTATAAATATTTCTTGACTAGCAATATAAAAATGTCTAGAACTATTTAAACATTATTTTACTGCTTTAATATTTATTGAAATTAAATCTAGAATTAAATTTTTCTTTTTAAGTATCTTGGATGGGTAAAAAATATTTTTTAAATCACCTCACACGTTATTTTTTTAGTTTTATTTGTTTTCTAATTTACATAAGTATTTAGTAACCAAAATGTTCCTGGTTCTTATATTAACACGATTGGATAGTGCATTATTTCTTATGAATGTTCGCTTATATTATACAAATTAAGCATTTTGATAATACAATACTGCTGCGTTATATTTCTGAAAATGAAATTACCAGAACCATTGGTAATTTTATTAATATATAAGCAGATAATAAATATTTATTATAATTATTTTCAAACATAGGTAGAAGTTAGAAAATTGGTAATAAAATGTTTTACCAAAAAAGTAAGCATACAAATCCAACATAACAATAATTTAAATAAATTCATTGAGTGAATAAAAAAATTAAGTAAAAACATATTTTATTTGATTAAAAAATAAAGACCAGTAAATAACTAAATCATTTACAATTCGTGAAAAATAAATTTGAAAAAAAATGTAATAAATTACAATATTATAAATAAATATAAAACTTTTTATGCAAAAAAAATACCGTTTAAAATGTAAAATATCAAATAACATAAAGAAACTTCAAGCATCAATAATTTTCTTTTTTTTTTTTAATATTCAAAAAAAGCGCGCACATAATTTCATATTAAATTCAAGCATATAATAAATAAAATATTTTTTTATTTTTAGCATATAGAATATAAATTAGTATAAGGTGAATGAAATTATTGTTACAAAAAAAAAATTATTACACATATTGTTTTATACAAGCGTCTAGAAGTTTTTTTTTTATGGTCACAAAACACGTTAATAGCCTCGATAATGCACTTGAAAAACATACTATTTAAACGTAATTAAACTTTGCTAAAGTCTTTTTTTTTATATAAATAAAAATATTTAATGCGAATGACCGTAGCATTGTCGCGTGCCTTACTGTCATTAGGATTCTTTTCATTTCGCATCGTAAATATGAATTTCTGGAGAAATTCTATTTGAAATAACACCTGCCCTTTTTTTAAAAAAAGTCGACATTTATTTCATATAGGACATTTATCGCTATATAGTCAATTTTATATACTCGTTCGTCCGCACTCTCAATGTATAATATGCAATTTTACTTTTTTAATTTATTTTTTTTTAGAGTTGTAGTAATCTGTTGTAATTATCTGTCATTAACCATTACTAAGCGATGCGTTTGTGAAAAAAAGAAGTTTTAATAAGTAAATGACTTTAATTATCTGTTTGACTAGAATTTTTTTTTCCTTTTTCTATAAAGTGAATATATAATACATATTTTTTATTGCTACTATCAGGTTTTTATTTTTAGTTCTATTTTTATAATGCAGTACGTATTAAAAATATTAAATATAAGTATAAGGTATCAAGAAAAAAAAAATTAGTTTTATTTTTCTATATGAAGATTTATAATTATTCAAGAATATAATTATATTTAATTATCCGGAAGAAATTTTTTCATTTTGAATTTATTAATTACTTTATACATCTAAGAAATTTATGTTAAATAATTTAAGTAACTTCTGTGAATCAAAAAAGTTGCTTATTTGCATAAATTTTTTAAATTTTCAAAAAAAATTATGAATGTTCTATAAAAATCTTAATTTTTTTAATCTCAGTAAATTTACAAAACAATCCAAAACTTTCGATTATTATTTTTTTTTTGTGGATTCGCAAAAATAAAATCAATCCCACTAAAAAAAATTCAGTATAAAAAATAGTTTATTAATTCATATTTCTATGCAGAAGTCATATGGATATACCAAAACTAGTCCTTTGATTCAGCCATATTTCGGACATATATTTTTTTTGCATAAAATATGAAAACTTTAAATGTTTACCTTTTTAGGTGCAAATCTGCCCAATTAAGATCTAAATTAATTTTTTTGTTGATTTTTCATCGTTTAATTTTTTAGCATATATTAGCAAAACCAGTTAAAAGATTATTAATAACAGTTTCTAGCATTAAACTACAGAAAAATTTTCCACTAAATTTGAATTTAACATTTGTTTTTTGAAATTTTATCAGTGGATGTCTGTATTTCCTATGTAATATCCCTATATGATATCCCCCATTCAATACCCTTTAAAAAGCGGAAAATTGGTCAAAGGGCTTGTATCTTGATATGCTATAAGTTAAAAAAATTTTTCTAGTGGTTATTTTAAACTATACTGAGAAAAAAAAACATAAAAAACTTACATATTATAACCAAAATGAATAAAACAAAGGACGAAATTTCTGCTTCTGGTTTACTGCAAGATCATTATTATTAGACATTACTAATAGACAAAGTAACTAACAAAATTAGTTATTTTTAGTGATTCGAGAAATCAAATAAAAAGATCACGGAAAACCATCTAAAAATCTAGACTGGTTGCTGTAGCATTTCAATTAGTAAAAGCTAAGTGAAAGAACACTCCAAAAGAAAGAGAAAGATAATTTGAAGTTAAGAACCTTTCGTGATAATTTTAGTTAAAGGAACAAATATTGTATTTGCAAGTTCAAATACAATAACATCAATTTATAAGTTAATAAAAGTCAAATTTATTATAGTATACTTTTACGTAAATGAAAATTTAGATTTGAAAAATCTCACAAATTACTTATTTATAGAGTTTAAAAGTCATTTCTATTGCGAGAAAAGTATTTATTTTCATACCTGAAAGTAAAAACTTGCAAGCGTTTTGTGAACTCTCAAACTGTAAACATGGATCATGATTAAATTTATACTTTAAATCACAGCTAGTATTTTGTAACCATTAAATAAATAGTATTATGGGATAATGATAAGCATTTATATCAATTTAAAACCCTAAAATTCTTATTATTCTAGAACCCTTTGACGAATTTATTCTAAGGCCCTTAATCAAAATTATTCTAAGTCTTTTAAACTCAAAAGTACCTAAATCCAGATTATTCTAAGTCTCTAAATCAAAATGATTCTAAGTCCATTTGACCTCCCCCTAAATATGTCACAATTCTCCCTAGAATTCTCCTCCCCCCTAATATGGAACATTTGAACAACCCCCCCCAAAGTTACATTCTTGAGATACCCCCTACCTATAAACATGTTCCATGTTAACATGTTAAAATTACTTTTTATAAATTTTAATTGTCTAGTTTTTTATCTTCTAGTCACGAGACTGAATTTTATGAAAATATAACTAAAATATTGTGGAAGCAAAAGCGAGAAGCAGCGTATTTATTTTTTTGAAATAAACTTATAGCGTTTCTCTATGATTTTGAAATTTTGTTTTAAAAGTTTTATTAAGAACTAGTTCTTTAGCTAATTTCAAGCAACCATTTCCTTATATTAAGTTTTGAAATTAGTTCATATTTTCTACTCAACTATGGTCAGGAAAAAAATTATCTAGATCACAAACAAGTTATTGAATGTTAATTATGACTTAAATCTTTTTTTAGGATTCAGTTTAATAATTCTTCGTGTTGGGGGCGTCAAAATACGTTTAGCATGCAGAACTAAATTTTTTTATCATAAAATTTAAATATTTGAACCATGAAAAATTTTTTGTAACAGAAACTCAACTTACCCCCCTTTTATAAATTTTTTCATTAGATCCTTCGATAATATAAAAGATTTCGTTCCTTGGTTACAATAAGAAAATTAGATTGTTCAAACGTAGTTTACCTGTAAAAAATAACAAATAAAAAAAAATCTGTGAAAGTAATTTTATGGGATTGCATACCTAAATCAGAAACAGTGGATGACTAAGTAAAAATTTGAACCTAATATTATGAATACCTAGATGAAAATTTTTTCACGCATTTTCATTTTTGAATACAAATTTTCTTTACTTATTTGCATGAAAATAAATTTTTCCAAGAAATGTTTGGTAGCTATCAAACCAAAAAGTATTTTGAGGAACTTTTCGAAATGAATCAATAAAAATACTGTGTGTTAAACAAAGTTAATGAAAAAGTTAAGAGCTTCAAGAATAAAGTGATAGATGTCGCTTTTTCTCGTAAAAATAAAGAAGTTTACACATTATAAAAGTCAGTAATAAATTAGTGCAAGCGCTTATAGCTTATTATTTATAAAAATACAAAAATATTTTACACTGAAAAATATAAATTTATACTTAATTAAATAATTAATATAGTTTAATTTATCAACAGTATAATTATTTTAAAATTATTAATTTCTTACTATACTTTTTTGAATTTATAAAACACTTTAAAGCGATGTATTATACATGGAATGTTATAATCATAATTTTTGAATGCAATAAGTAAATTTGTTTAAATTTAAATTTATTGGTTAATTACTTATTTTAATCTTAAGAATTATAACAAAAAATATAAATCTTAAAAATAATTAAAATCAAAGCAAACTTTTTATATTTCAACGTCTTAACATTCTATCACCTTGGTACATTCATTTAAATCTTTTGAAATTTTTATATTACAATAAATTTAATTAAAAATAACAATTATGTCAATAAAAAAAATAAATATTAACATTAAAATTAATGTGTTTATCAGTATGTACATAATAAAGTCAAACAAAAACCCATTCTCTTACACTGAGTAGCACATAATAATCACATTTGACCATAAGTAAATAAAATAATAATTTATTTCGTCAAAAAAAATAAAAAAAAAGACAATAAAATAAATTGAAAATCGTGAGTTTACTATAATAACGAATCAATAATCATAAGAAAGTCATTGAATAGCATAAAAGACACCTTATATATAGTCGAAGGGCAAATAAGTATATAGAATGAAGTGAATTATGAAGATCGTGGGTGTGCCATGTGATATATTACAAAGTCGGAAAATTTTCAAAGAACAATAATATAAAACAAGTAGCAAATATATATTTAATGCAATAATACAGTTTTGTTTATACGATGACAGTATTATAACGTTATAATGGATTTGTCAAAGATAATCCTAAGACCTCATAATTCAAACTAACTGTTTTTTTTATTTTTATAATCCTTATACACATTTTATACTTATGCAATTTCATTAGAATATTTTATAATAATAGTTGTATTGAAATATTATATTCTTTAATAAATTTTAATAACTTATATTATCATTGTTTTAATTTATTATTCTTTTCTTTTTTTTTATAAATTAGTTTTCTCATAAATCGTTTAATAACATTATTTTTATTTGCATTTATTATATTGTTAAAGGAAATTTATACAATTTCGCAAACTTTTTATCTGTTTCTAATATTTTTAATTATTTTAGAATACAGAATGTGTACTTTGAATTGGGCATGGTCCAGAATTTTCCAGAAAAGAGTGATTATAATATATTAAAATGTAAAGTATTAATCTGGCTATTTTTGGTTATGTGAAAGATTGTTTACGATTCCTACGCGAAATTTTTGAAAATATTTTTTTCTCCTTAAAAGTAACTCTCCCCTAAAATTTGAAATTTGATAACATGGATTATAAACTATGTGTTAAGCAACAGAGCAAAATGTCGTAGATGCGACCTGTGAATGCTGCCCTTAACCTTACGACTGCTTGGACGGTCAAAATCTAGATGTTGCGTCCCTTTACAATAAATCTGCAGCTCAGCGTATAAAAAAATGTACCATTATAAACAAGTTTGAGAACCTCGAAATCTTCTTATTTGAGTATATTTAATCAGATCGAATTACAGTCATTCAGTTAGATCAGTAACTGCGGCTGTTGAATTATCGGCTGTGCTATAAGTTTATGCTTTTTTTCTCCGTATAAGGAAAAAATTATATTTACCAAAAAAAACTTAATAACAATAAGAAAGAAAAAAAATGAATTACAGGTAACCCTCCGTATACGCGGTTTCTGTATTCGCGGATTTCGCTTTTACGTGGATTGGCAATTGAGGACATGTTTTGTCATACGCGGATTCTGGACTCGCTTTTAACGGTTTGATATCTTGATAAATTATTTTTTTTGAAGAAATTTTATTATTTTGAAATTTTATTTATTTATTATATATATATAATTACCAATTTCACGTCATTGCAAATTTATATAACCCTGATTTCGAATATTTTTTTAGACATTTTTATTTTTATTAATTTAAATTAAAAATTTATTGAATTAATTAAAAATTCTTTATTAATATAAATCATGGCACAGAAGGAAAACAAAATTCAAAAAAAAATCAGAAAAGTATTAAATCTTGGTGAGAAATTAAAAATTTTTCTCGGTCGGTCGAAAATTTAAAGTCAACGAGTCAACGATTCGGGGTATTCGGGATAATAAAGAAAAAATACGTGAAGGAATGAAAAATGTAGGAATTCAAGCAAAAATATCCAAAGTAACTCGAAATTCAAATATTGTTCAAATGGAAGATCTGTTGATCACCTGGATACAAGATCTTACTCACAAAAGAATTGAAAGGGATTGACGAAGCCATGCTTGGAGATCCTAATATGACTCGATGGGTGGGGTACTTTTCGACGAAAAATAAAAGTTCAGAATGAAAAATGTAACGAAATTTATTGTTCCTAAATTTTTATAACATAATGAATTTTTAACGATTAGATATTTTCCCGAAAAATAAATTACAGAATATTTGAACAAATAAGAGTTTTAACCAAGAAAACCTATTTTCTAGAAATATAATTAGCATTTAAAAAAAATTCCTATTAATATTGTAAGGAAATTTTATGTAGCGAAAAATATGAAAAAGAAAAAAGTTACCACGAAAGTTCAAATACCCGAAAAATTTCTACCACCTCTTTAGTATGAAATATTTAAAATTTTCGGGTTTATGATCATTCGTTGCAATTTTATTCGGAATGATTCTTATTCGTGAAATAAAACTTCTGGTGTGCGCACGATTATAGAATAAATTTTTCTTGAAAAAGATTAATTAACTTTTAAACTGAAGGATTATTAAAATTCGGGTTTTTAAATTTCATTGAAAAGACCATTCGTTTTACTTATGAATCGCGTAACAATTTATTTACAGACTTCAATATTCGGTATATTTGGGTTAGGTGCGAAAAATTTCCATTATGGACTATAATTTTCATTATGGACTTTTTTTTTTCGTCGTAAAGTACCCCACCCGACTCGATGTTTGCGATTCAAACAACATTGTGATGCTGCTCTTCAAGTTTATGAAAAACTTTATAAAGATTATGTTAGGACCATGTACCAATTAAAAATTACACATTTTTTTAAAGAATAAATAAATTAAAAAAAAAAAAAAAACTAGAGTTTTTGAAGTTTTTCTATTATTTTTCAACCTTTAGGAACCTAACCCCCTGTTTGCCATAATACTAAGGTTTCAGTATACGCGGCTTACGTATTCGCGGGGCTTTTCCGGAACGTAACCCCCGCGTATATGGAGGGTTACCTGTATTTGTTAGTTATCTAAATTTTCTGGTTATTTTTTCCATAAAACTGATGAAATAACCGAATTTACAGGAATTTTACATAGAGCTAAATTATTTTTTACATAAAAAGTGAATCAGGTAATTTTTCTTACGTATGTAATAATTATTCTAAAATAATGTTATTTAACAATACCAAAAATTATATTTCCTTGAATTATATTATATTTGAAAAGAATTTAATTGGAAATATGCCATTAAATACAATTATATTTTATGTATACATTTTTTTTTTAATAACAAACTAATTTATTGCTGTAAAACAAAAACTAGGATTTTTCCTATACTTTTATAACATTGCGTTTCCCTCTTAATTTAAAATTTTTCTAAAAAAACAAAAGAATTCTTTTAGATATTTTTAGAATATCAAAAAATGACAATAGCTTATTATAAAAATAATTTATTTTTTATTTTATTATATAAATAATTACATTTCTATGAAAAAAAAAAGTTTCCAATTTTTTTATTAAGAGATTATATCATTTTATTTTAAATTTTATCATGCAATGTTACAATTAAAATAAATTACGTAAAAAATGTTCACTGTATATATAAGACATGCTTAATTTTATAAATTTTAGTATTATCAAAAATGAAGTTCTTCAATTTAAGTATACTATTAATAATTGCTTATTTTTGTAATCAATTTATTTATTTTCTTTATTTTATACTATTTTTTATTAAAAAATAATGCATTCTTTTTTCTTTTAAGATGCAAGTGCAAACGCAGAATCATCTTGCCTGACTTGTTGCGTGACACTATCCAGAGCGTTAACAAGGCTATGTAATTCAATTTATATTATCTATCATAACTAAGACAATAATATTATTTTTTAAATGGACGTTATTAGGCTTTGGATTGTATGAGCTTGCATATCTGACTATTAATATACGATTTACGTTATATTAAATTAACGTATTTCAGAATTACTCATTTTTATTACTTTTTTCAGTTAATAAATCTATAAAAAAGTAACTCTGAATTTAAACCTAACATAGTTTAGAATCAATCATTCTCATCCCGCATTTTACATTACTACTTTCATTCTTACTCTAAATTTCATAAATATTGAAACACTAAGCCTCATAACATAAAAAATTATTTAGTTAGTTTTGCTTCACGAATTTCATACGATAAAAGTGGTAATTTTTATTTTTATTTTTTGCAAATAATTTATTATTCGTTTTGCGTAAATAATCGTTAAATATTTAAAACTGGTCATCGAAAAACAGATGAAATCTTCAGAGTCGTTTTTAGTGACCAAAAATACGTAATATATTTTACTTCATTTAAAATTTTTGGCCAATTTACTTACATATTGTAATTTAATATAACTTTTTTACAATTATATACTTGAGAATTTAACAAAACTAACTTTATACTACAGTCATTTTATGGAGGGGGACCACTACCAGATTTGGTCTTGTATAAGTTTTCTGGCTCGGTGTGAAGATTGCTATTCTTATTGGAATAAAATTTATCCATTTATCCTACAGGAGTCTAAAAAATAAAAAAATAAAATTATTATTTTTAGCATTGTTCAATTAATTTTTATCTCGCTAATTCTTTCTTAGTCGAATGATTTTTCAAAAGTGCAACATCAAAAGCAGAATAATATTATTTTTTAATGCAATATTAACTCTATAATATTTAGATTGCAATGAATATTTATAATTTAAACTATATTAAAAATTTACACTTCCAAAATTATAGATTTAAATGGTCCAGTTCAACCTATGTCAGAAGCTCAGAGTAAGTAAATATTTGTTTATAATTTATCTTTTACCTATATATTAATATCTGTTGATTTTTTGCGTGCCATTAGATAAGTCCTAACTGATACATAAATAAACTGATTTTTTGGTATTATTGTCAATATAATCTGCCCCTCTAAGTGCGCTATATCTTAAAATTTGATAAATTAACTTAGTTTTTAAGGATGAGAATTCATAGAACATTCCTACCGCTACTTAGAAATGATGTTTTATATAATATTAGTTTGTAAAGACGCGTTTTCTTGACACTGACGAAGAAAAATAATATACAACCCTTGGGCATAAAAAAAGAATGCTCCAAATCGCAGTTTATTTTAGGTAATTTAAGTGTAATTTGGGCAATTCTTTATTTTTCTGGCCATGGATCATAATTTACTATTGGCTGATAGAAGAAATTAATATTATAACATGGAACATGTTTATGGGGAGGGGGTACTTCAGAAATTGAAAATTTAGGGGAGGGGGTCAAATTTGTCCTATTTAAGGGGAGGTTTCAAATGGGGTTTAAAATAATTTCTATTTGGGTCTTAGAATAATCTGAGTTTAGGGTGCTCAGAATAATTTTGATTTAGGGACTTGGAATAATCCGGGTTTAGGGAAGCAGAATAGTTTGGGTTTAAATTTTTAATATTTACTAAAGGTGATAATTACAAATTATAAAAATAGGAAATTGTATTATTTTTCGTGTGTCTATGCTTAGATATAAGTAAACATGTTCCATGAATTTTGGTTGTGTGTACACAAACCAGTTATAAGTTTTTATGTTTTTTAACTTAAATTTTCAAGCATACGAAATTGTTTTTTTTTTCTTGCAATATATCAATAGAAAAATTCCTGAATAATCTAATACCAAATTTATGCACTGAGAAAAATATGCTACTAATTTAATAAAATCTGTAGTCAAAATAGAGCAATGAAATGTTCTATTTAATTAATTAAATATCCTATTAATTCAATAGAAAAAGTAAAAAATAATTTTTTTATTGAATCAACAGCTAAAAGTTTTTTAAAATTGATATTAAATTAACAAAAAGAAAAGCTGATAATATTTTTTTTAATGCTTTTAGTTAGAGAAGCAGCTAGGATGATGCGACAAATGAATTTAAGTATGTAAACTAATTTTCAATTACATAAATTGTTTTCTTTTTTCTTCTGACAAAATATCGATCTAAAACAGACAATAAGTGCACTTTTACTTTTAGAGGAAAATGATAACCGTTCAAAAATTCATATTGAATTATTTTATCAAAATTTCTTTATATTTTTAATATTTAAAAAATATCGCTACAGCGATCTAAACACATACAAAACGTTATAATATTATGATTATTGCATTGTCTTATAACGTAAAGTCACTGACGATAAATATTTTAAATTTAAAAATGTGCTTACGTTATACAGTTTGAATTAGACTTCTTATATTACTCATTGTTTACAATATTACCTTATTTAAATGACTAAAATATAATTTTTTTTTATTCAGCTATTCCAGATGTCTGTTATGAATTCTTCACTGTTTTTTAGTGATGTCATTTCAATATCCTTTTTATTCGTCCTGCAAATGTTAATGTTAAAAAAAACACATGTACGAATAAAATGAATAAATAAATAAATAATTTCTGAAAAATTAAAAAATTTTTTTCGATAGAATAATTTTTTTGAATCGAAAAATATGTAAGCTAATTTAAGTTTTATAAAAAAATTTCTTATTATCTTACTCACATCAGTGTATTTTTAAATTTTTGGCTTTTTAATATTTTTGAATTTTTTATCTGCCAAGGTAATCGATTTGTCTATTAAATTATAAATTATGCCTATTTTTTGATGCATCGGGTAATTTGAATTAAAATTTAAAAAGTCTACCTGAAAATGTAGGCTTTTGGTACCAATCAGTAATAATATATGAGTTTTGCTTTATAAGTAATAAATCTAAGAAGCTAATAAAATTATTACCTTCTAATTCATATGTAAATTGGATTTAGCTGTCAATATTTTTCGGTATGCAAGCTATGATGTCATATCTATAGTAAAATACCGGTGCAAAGTCAAGTTTGCTTAAGGCTTCAGTTTTCAAATCTTCCATTACTATGTTAGCAAAAAGGGGGAAAATTGGATATTACGCATAGGTACACCAAAAATTTGTTAATATATTTTATCATCAAAAGTAAAATACATATTATTAAAAATAAATTATGTGATTTCTTTAATTTCTTGAAGGGAACTTTTGAATTCAAGTGTATATTATTAAATCTTTCATTTAAAGCTTCTAGAACTAATTTTTTTGAAACATTTGAAAACAATGAAGCTACATCTAGTGAAATTAAAACGTGATCATCAGGAATATTAACTGAATTTAATTTCTTTTTTAATTCAAAACTATTTTTAATATTTGATTTTGGAAAGGTACAACAGTTCTTCAGAATATTGTATAAGTAATCTGATAAAAATGACCCAGGTGTTTTAATTTGCAGTCTGGCCAAATACTATTTTATTCTTTATTTCCATGCAGAGCTGGGCAATGGCTGCACGCTAAAATCTTTATATACGGTATACGGCATACGGTTCAATGATATTTTACCCTTATATAAGGTAAAATTTATACGGCATCCGTATGAAATTAACCATATGTAAGGCAAAAGTCATAAGGCATCCGTATGGAAATGTCATTATGTACGGCTAAAATTCATACGGATCCTTATAAAATTTTGCCTTATATAAGGATATTTTCATACGGATGCCGTATGAATTTTACCGTATGTACGGGTAATTTCATACGGATGCCTTATGAGTTTTGCCGTACATACGGGTAATTTCATACGGATGCCTTATGAATTTTTGCCGTATAGATTTTTATACGGTTAATGATCCATATGCCTCCTTAGCCGTATGATTTTTTATACGGCAAAATTTCGTACGGTATCCGTATGAATTTACCCGTATGTACGGCAAAACTCATAAGGCATCCGTATGAAATTACCCGTATGTACGGCAAAACTCATAAGGCATCCGTATGAAATTACCCGTATGTACGGCAAAACTCATATGGCATTCGTATGAAAATATCCTTATATAAGGCAAAATTTTATAAGGATCCGTATCAATTTTTACCGTACATAATGAAATTTCCATACGGATGCCTTATGAGATTTTGGCATACATACGGTTAAATTCATACAGATACCGTACGAAATTTTGCCGTACATACGGATAATTTCATACAGATGCCTTATAAATTATAATTGTTTATGGCATTTATTTATTTATTGGCACACCATAATCAGAATTGATCTTTAGGAAAATACGTAAAAAAAAATCAGCTTTTTGTAAGTGTAAAATATTATGGAAAGTAAGTCAACATCACATATCTTCAGAAATTATAATGGATACATTAAAGGGATCCTTGATATATCCAACGGTTACCAGATGGAATGCTTTATATGATGCAGTTGTATGATTAATATCGTTTAAAAAAAAAGATTTGAATAAAGTAATGAAATTTCTTAAAAATCTAAAGTACAAAAGGCATATCGATGAATTTGAAGAGTTTAAAGTAGCTGACATAAATTATTTAAAAATATTTATTAATGTAATGAACCTGTTGCTATCGCTCTTGATTCATTACAAGGCGAGAAAACCCATTACTATGGAATTTTGTTGCCTACTCTATTTAAGCTACGATCACAAATGAATGAAACAATTACCAGTTTATCCAATCAGTATAAAAAAATTGCCAAACTGATACTGGAATCAATCGAGAGTCGATTTTCAAATTTTTTTAATTTTGCTGATGAAACTCAAGATGCAATTTTAGCAACGTGCTTCCACCCAAAATACAAGCTACAGTTTTTTGAAAAACATTGTAACAAAGAGCAAGTATCAAAATTTTTGAATCTTTGCATAAAAGCTATAAAAAACGAGCACACTTTCATAAAAGTGAAATTTGATAAAAATTCTGAACTTGATGATGAAGAACCCTGTTTAAAATTACCTAAATCAGATGACAATTTTTTAATACCAATGTTTAAGAAACAAATGGATATTTTTATAAAAGATAAAGACGTTTCATTGTTAACGCTTGATAAATATGCTAGCATTGAATCATGTTTCATTCGTTACAATATACATCTGTCAACATCAGGACCAATCGAAAGGATTTTTTCTTTAACTAATTACATCTTAAATAACAAAAGATCATCATTGACTGATTCATTGTTTGATAAGCTAATTTTCCTTAGGGAAAAAAAAATATATTCAATATTAATTTTGGAGAAAAATGTATGCAATAAAAATTGTTCTTTACTCATTCAATAGAATTCTAAAATGAAAATAAAAAATTTTTGATTGTATTTTTCCTGTTATAAATAATAATTTTATTTTTAATGCTTTCTATAAACAGTTGTTTAACTTTTTTTGAATATCTTCTTGATTTTAAAACATATTTATATTTAGAAAATAGAAGCAAAAGAATTTTTTATTATTGGGTAAGTCTTATAATACCTATTTTAAGAATGCAATTTTTTGCATATTTAAACAATATTATCGAACTTTATTCCAATTTCTTTATAAAAGTCAAATATTTACTTAGGTAACGTCCTTATAAAAGCTTACAATTGTTTCATAAGGATCCTTATGCAGAGCAATGTATATATTTTAATAATATACTCTCCTTTATGATGTTAAACAGCATACGGGCTCGTATACTCTCGAACCGTACATACGGTTAAACAACATACGGGCCCGTATACTCTCGAACCGTACGTACGGTTAAACAGCATACGGACCCGTATGCAGTTTTTGATTAAGCCTAAGCAAACGGTATACGGGTCCGTATGCTGTTTAACCGTACGTACGGTTTGAGAGCATACGGGTCCGTTTGCTGTTGAACCGTATGTACGGTTCAAGTGTCTACGTGTCAGTATGCTGTTGAACCGTATATACGGTTGAAGAGTACACGGACCCTTATAACATTTTGAATTTTCCTGTTTAAATTTTACAATTGACATGAATTTATTTATACATTTTCATAATTTCCTCAATCAACCAATAAAAATATTGTTATTTAAAATAAAATAAATTGATGATCAAAGAAAGAAAATATTTTATTCCATTTTTTATTTCTATAAGATCCTCTTTGAGAAACCATTATCAATTTTAATATGCAAAAAAAAAAAAGAATTAAATACATCTTTAATACGCGTGTGTAAATCATACCTTCTTCATATTTATTTTACAAAAAAAGCAACATGATTTTAATGACAAAGATAAATATCAATCATTCTTAAGCTTTTTTTTTCTCAAATCTTTAAAACTATTAAAAAAAAGTATAAATTCTAAAGAATAATAATAATAAAAAAAATATCTCTCTCTGATGGGAGCAAAAACTGAAAAATGACTACACCTTCAATGTAACACTTGTGAACCCCCTATTTTTTTTCAATAACCGCTCTTTTTTGTATTCATATAAATATCGTTGAAAAGGGTTTAAGTACTTGTAATGTCAATATATAAGAGAGAAAAAAAAAAGATTTCTTTTTGGTTTATATAAGTGTAGTAAAAATGTGTTTATTCATGTAGAAATTCATTTAAAAAAAAAATAAAAATTTCTTCAAGTATCAGGTAAGTATATTATGGTACACATTATCGAAAATAAATAAAAATGAATCAAAACTTGTCAGCAAAGTATATCTAAAAAAAAACCGTCATTTTTCCCATCATTATTACTTTTTTTCTTCGCGTATTAAAATTATCCAACCGGAAATTCCAATTTATATGTACATTATTATTTTGACTCGTATTTATAGATAACAACAATAAAAGATCATTAGTATTTTTTTTTGTGTAATTTTTATATTTTGATACTTTTATGACAGATCGTATAAATTTCTTTTTTGAAAAGAGTTACATACGAACTACTAACTGGCTTTGTTGTAAAAAACCGCTATAAAATATTTTAAAAACTTTATTTAAAAATGATAAATCATTATTTTTTGACTTTAATTTTGTCAATATAAAAATTAATGTTTCTCTTGCAGCGTAAATCCATTTTACTAAATTTTGATGAGAATATTTAAAATTAAATCGTTTTTAAATTTCATGTGAACTTTTTTTTTCAATATCATCATAGATTAATCTTTCATAAAAAAAGGAGTATTATAATAATAAACTAGATTAAAAAGGCAAATCAATATTAACAAAAAAAAATGAAGAAGATACCCTCAGTACAGATCATTAAACTCCCTCTATATTCTTCCATAATATGTCCTTATAGATCAACAGACTGAAGTATCAAGTGGCACAGGTGTTATGAAAAAAATATTACATCTATAAAGCCGTGTGAACCAACTACTAGAAAAATAAAAAAAAATCTAACCTAAAAATACTTTTGCATAAGTAGGTATCACCCACTGTTTATATAAGTACAACCTCATATTTATTACTTTAAAAAAAAACTGAAGAATAGAAGAAAAAAAAATTTTTTATATGCACCTTTAGAATTATGTAAAAATGCATAAGCTATTATGTTTGTATAAAGAATTAAAAAGATTAAGAAAGCTCCCTAGTGTATTTATGTCGTCTATGCTATGTCTGGAGAAAAAATTACATTTATTAATTCTATTCAGGAGGATTATAACCTTGTTTCGTAATATCTATCATAATTTATGTTATAAGATTCTCACGAAATTTATTGAAATTTAATATATTTATAGATCCACATGTTCAAAATTTAACCCTATATAATACTTGTTTTATAAATTTAGTATATAAAAAATATATAAGAAATTATATCGTATAAATATCAATTCAAATTATTATTAAAAATGAGTACGCAGAATGTCTATGTGTAATTGGTAGCAAAATAAAATAATTCTTATTTTTTTTTTAAATAAGTTGCAATTGGGATACTTATCGAAATTTTCCTCCCAAAAATCCACTTATAAAAGTGAATACACAAATAATGTTCCTTGACGAGCAAGGATATAAAATACAAGTTAACACATTCGCTGCATTTTGATGTTCTTGCAGAAGCTAATCTGGTGCATTTTGATTTTTTTCACTATTTTGATTCCATTAACAAAAAAATTTTTCCTCTGAATTCACTTATTTACGTTATTTACGTATATTTTTTATGGATAAGAAATTATTATTCATTAAAAGTCCACAACCAAACTTAGCTTAAAAAGTAGCATTCGAAAAAACGTCAAAAAACTTACTAAGCCCAGTTAAAATTAGACCATAACAGTTACAGGCTCTCAACAATTTAAAAAACCCAAAATAACAATTTTTGTACATGTGTGATTTGAATTGCATGGTCTGAAAAACTTAGCATAATATGATAATACTATGCATAATATAACATCCTTAAATTTTTATTTTAAAGCCCTGGTGGAATGCTGGAAAATATGCTCTAAATTTTTGGGTTTATCGTGGTTATTGGATACTATATAGGAGGGGTAACAACTTTTTAATATCATAAAATACAAAATTTTATACCACCCTATACCCACAATTTTTAACTGATATAGAATATTGATATGTTATGAGTTAATAATTATTCAGCCAATAAAATTTGTTAATGGGTCAGAAAAATTAAATAAAACCTAAAAAACGTTATTTTTAGGTTTCTGAAGGTCTGCTAAGGTCCAAAAGTTTAATAACAACGGGAATCAATAAATTTTTTGACAACTTTTTGGGTCTGTTACTAATTACGCTATGCTTTTTTGCGGGGGCCGAATCAATATGCTCATCCAATTATAATAGCCTTTGATAAACTAAATTAATTATCCAATTCTAAATTCAAAAAATTAAATTAAAAAAAAAATTTTTTTATAAAAATCTTTTCAAATTAAGATACATTTTAAAGCACATTATTTTTATGATACATTATTTTTAACTTAATATAAATATCAGTTCATTTTTGATCTACTTAAATCGTATTCATTGCAATACCAAGATGTGTTTATAAACTTCATAAACTAAATTTCACAAATAATAAAGCGGTCCAGTAACTAAAAGTTACAAATCATATGTATAAGTAAATTACATTAAAATCTCATTTTTCTTAAAAGCTTGTATTTTATACTTTATACTTATCCAATAAATAACTCTTTGTAAAACTTTGTATGTATAGAACAAAGCTTTTAAATTTATAATAATATCAACAAAAAAAGAAAAAAAAAAACTACAAGAAAAAAAAGGTTTATATAAAATATATAAGTAACGTAAAATTTTTTTACTAAAATATAATGAATTTTACATTTACTTTTCGATCGTTCGTTCTGTCATAAGAGAAAAGGAGGTTAAAATATAAGGGTGCAGAAAAGTATATATATAAAATACAGGTTTTTTTTTTATATTATTTTAAATATAATATCTCTAAAAGCCACTCTAGTAAAAGGTTCATTTTTTAGGAAACCAACGAATCGTATATCGCGAAAAATATAACGTGCATTTTATGGTTTTATAATGTGAAAGGCTGACCAACTGCTTATATATACTACTTTTACATGACCTTTAGGGATGGATATATAATAACGTAAGGGTTGCCTCTTTTCTTTTTTTTTTTCTTCTAATGGTTATATATACGTGTGTAACACATGGCTTTTTTTAGTAGTATCCCTAAAAATAAAAAAAAAAGCTTGAGTTTTCCATCGAATTAGAGGGTGACCACCGCCCGATTTATCTGATGATAGTATAAAAGCTAAGAATATATATTTTAGATGAGTAAGGGCAAATGAGCCATTGTAGATACTTATTTTTTGCTTTATTTTTTTTTTTTTATATTTTTTGTAAGTTTTTTGGTATGGCAGTTAGCGCTTAATATAAATTTTATATATTTATGTTTATAAAAAAAACTAAGATTTAACTTTGAGGGTTAAAAGAATGGAGTGTCCTTTTTTTTATTTTATCTTGATAAACTGTAATGTATCATTTTCTTATAACAGGAGATACGCATGTATAACAATGAACGAATTGAGTAGTTTATTTGGATACAAAAAAAAAGTTTTTCTTTTCTTTGTACTTACTTATTTTTTTTTTGCACTGATAAAATCAGTTTTTTTTTCTTTTTTTTTATAGTCTATAATATGTCATTTATAATTTAAAGAGGGTTTAGATTTAAATAAAAATTAAATTTGTATTAAATAAAAATGTATTTTTTGCAAATTTTTTTAAAAATGATTTATTGTTTGGGTATAATTTTTTTATTATTTAAATTTTTATACCATTATTTTTATTTTATGCTTGATTTTACTTGAAAGATCATTATTTTTTAAAACAGAGTCACCAATAATTAATGTTTATACCGGTATGAGGTCTGTTCTTTATGTTCAAATTTAACTTCTTTAATTCTATTTCGGTAATAAGTTGAAACCCAATTGAAACCAGAAACACTCTTTTTTTTACTTTAAAAAAAGAAAGAAAACAAAGCAGCCAAGATTGTACCAAAAAGTTGAAATTTTACCATTAAACAAAAATAATGCTTCTACCAATTTATAAAAGACTGACTGAAATGATTATAATATATTACTAAAACCCCGAGTAAGGTATTTATATTATTAAAAATCCATTTCTCTTTCGCGAAAAAGTAGAATTGAAATTATTAAAACAATAGTGTTTACTTAATCTTTTTTTGCTTTTAAGGTAAAAATAACGACCAAAATTTGTTCTTTTGTGACGAAATAGGAAAAAAGAATTAACTCTGGGACAATTATATGATTATATTTTTATAATAAACATATTTTACAACAATGTAAATAATTTTCTGTTATTAACTATATGCTCAATTATTTTGATGTTTATATTTTTATTAATTAATTTCATAAAATATTAAGGAACATTTTTTCAGTTTTGGTTCCTCATAAAGGAACCATTGTTTTAGGTGAAATTTTTATTTCTAATTTTTTGGCATATAAGCACGTTTTGAGACCTCAGGAAGCTGGTCTATTGATATTAATTTTTTTTCAAAAATTTTTTTATAAAAAAATCTGAAACTACTTTTTTTTTTAATTTGGATGTAATACCTCATTTTTTTTTTTATTAGAATACCAATGTCAAAAAGTATCGTTTTTACTAGATATCTTAAATATGAAAATTAATTTTTTTTAAAATTATCTTCTCAAAATGTTTCTTACCAAAATCTTACCAAAAAATACAAGTAACGAAACATAAAATATAGTGAAAATTATTTAAAACATTAATTTTGTGAATTTATAGAGTACTTTTCTTATCATTATTAATTAAATTAATATTATTTATTTTATCACTTAACTACTTGGGAATAATGGCAAGAGCGACGTTAAATAAAGTGTCAATAGATGCCAATTTCCATTTAACTTATTTATATCCAAAAATTTTAATCAACTTCCAAAATCTTAAAAATTTCAAGAAGCGGTACTTCATTGGTAACACTTTTAAAAAAACCAATTTAAATATCAATAAAAAAATTTTCTAGTACACCGTTCTATTGAATATATACTGCTATTTATACTATTCAGAATGAATTTCTCTTTCGCGAAAAAAAAATTTTTGAAAATATCGAATACGCACTTATTAAAATTAATTTTAGAAAACAATTGTATTAATGCCATATAAAAAATTTAAATATTATTTTACAATATTATAATTTAAAAACAATAACCAGTAAAACTAGAAACAAAAAATTTTATCGCTAAGGAAAACCCCAGGTAAAAAACTAGTGCTCTCATCGAATTCCTGAGGAAAAATTATATAAGTAACTCTTGCAAATATTATTCAGAAAATTTTTTCTTTTAGACTGTGAAACTTTAAAAAATTAGTCCCCTCACAACTGGTACCCTAAAAAACTAAAAAAATTAATTTTTATCCTGTAAAGCTTATTAGGAAAATGTTAAAATCGGTTAAAATAAATAGGGAGCTCGAATTGTACGCGAAAATTTACCTTAAAATGCGTCTTTTAGTCCAGTTTATAACATCATTTGAATCTATTAAAAAAATCCCAAGTCTATGAATTTTTAAAAAACCTAATATTTAACATTTGAACTGCTCTAAGACTTTGAAAATGAAAAGTAAAATTATTTTCAACAGAAAGACAATACTTTAAAATATGTAAAATTAAAGTAAATTATAAAAAAAATCTGTAAAAAAATTAGTAATAAGCAAAATCATTAAAAACGAGACTGATTTTGCTATTTTAAAAATGATCCAAAATTGGTTAATTTAGCTTTGGAGATGTTTTCAGTTGATTTAGGTGATTTCTAAAGCTCATAATTAGTGAATTGAATATATTTAACTTTTTCTTATTACCTTTTAATAATAAAAGTGATGAAAAAGTTTTAAAAGCTAATTAAGTAATCTTAATTTTTAAAAACGTTTTTTTTAACTTTTGAGCTGCTTTAAGACGCTAGTAATTAAAAATTTGTATTCTTTTTTTATAAAAATGCTTTTTTTTAGTAATTTATGAGTACAATGCAAGCGAAAAAACATAAATTTGATTGAACTTTGAAGGTCATTTTTTTGGTGGGTTTTCTTATTTACATTTTTTTCATTGAAAAGAAAAAAAACGTCTTTGTTTTTTTTTTTAGTGACGTAATACCTAATTTTTTGGTGTCTTTTAATTCCTCATATATATATAATACGTTAATTGGTAAAAATGTTTAACTCATATGAATAATAAATATATTTATCATTGCTTGAGGAACCGCAGTTTCAATAATTCGGCAACGTTTTTACATTAGCCTAGTTTAACGTGTGATTTTAAAAGATTATAGAATGAAGTAAATTTTGATAAAGGTTTGTGAACCTACGAAATACTTCAGTGAAAAGTAAATAATTTTGTGTATAGAGTCTAGACTTTGTCGCCTATTATCAAAGAAGATATGTATGTATCTTCTTTGCTATTATATAATATGCTCTATGATATTAAATACATTGACAATATATATATGAGCATGTCCAGGCTAGAACGACAAGCTAAAAAATGTAAAGAAATACAAAAATTTTTTTGTGTAACTTTCCACCTAGGATTTGTGAAAGCACTACTATTTTACACTTCCTGATGCATGTTTTGAGACGCAGCTTCTCCAAAGTTGGATTTTTTATCTTGCTACCGAACTTATATTCATACCGATTTTACGTTGATTGGAAAAAAACAAATTTCAACACCCTATTTTAGTTAATTTTGACTGATATAATGATTGCAGGCACCCATTTGACTGGCACATGTCAAAAATTTTTTTGGGAAAAACTGAAGCATATGCTAACATTCTGGAAAAATTTGAGCAAACTTCAAGATGGCGAACTTGATTTACGGTCAGTTTGAAAAATTCAAACCGTTAAAAATGAAACCGGAAGTGGCCAAAAATAAAAAAAAATTTTTCGGGTAGTGCAGATAAAAAGAAAATTTTTTTCTAATCACACGTATATATTAAAAGTTTTGAGCAGCTGTATCTCCATGTAAAAAGTGACTTTTCAAAAAGTAATTTTTCAGCTTGTCGTTTTATCCTAGAAGTGCCCATATACTTTATAAAAAAATGATTTATGCTTAGATTTTATCATATTGAAGGAAATTTTAAAGTAATAAATTGAAAACTACTGTGAGTATATATGGGTATATTTTTTTATTTGAAAAATTTTTTTTGTAATATTAATATTTTAAAAGTTAAAAGGTTAAAGAAGTTAATTTGAGTTTTTGAATTTTGGCTGTTCTAAATTATAATAAATAAATTTAAATCAAAAGTGTTCTCAATTAAAAGGACAGAAAATTACAAAAAAATAACTTTTTGGGTATAAGATTTTGCAAATAGTGTCCTCGAATCCTGTGTGATACTATATTTTGGTTATAGGTCGATAGAATTTTTCCAGTAAGTATTTATATTTTTTGGGTCACTGGAAACTATTATAAATTTTTTTGCCCGAAATTCTCCAGTTTCCCATGATAGGAGATGTCTTAGAAGTTACAAAAATAAACTAAAGTTACTTGTTGTAGGCAACTGGACCATTTACGGTAAAATCAAACTTCGAATTCATATTCAGTGACCTAAAAACATAAAACAATTTCTAGTTGGACATTTTAAGCGCGAAAAGGAGTCAAGCCACTAAAATTTTGCTTGAAAAGTAAAAACGGTATAATTTTTTTTTAAATTTCTTTAAAACTTTTTATCACTCTGAATTATAAAGTAACTCGTAAAATATCAAAAAACAAAAAACCGTACCCATATAAAAATATGTATATATAGTGTATAGTGATATATTAAAAATAAAAAGAAATAGTACGAATTTCCAAGGAATCTAAGCAAAAATAAATCAAAATTTTTGACAAAATATAATATATCAAAGTTGAATAACACATAAAAATATTTTCATTAAATATTTTATTTTCTTAAACTAAAAAAAAAAATATATTGTTTTCGTATCGTTTTATGTAGCATAGATAACGATTGTAAAATATTTATATGTCATTAAAAAAAACGAAGAAAATACTTCATATACTTTCATTATCGCTTTATGTATAAAAAAGTTCTATAACCTGCGCATAGTTTAAGAGTTTTATGTATAAAATAATACATTCTGGTGTGTATAAATCAACGTCATTTAAAAAAAAAATTTTATAAGAACTTTTTTTTTATATTTGTAAGAAAAAAAAAGGAAGTAGTACCTACTACTACTATTTTTATAGGTATAAAAAGACTAAAGTATCGTACATTTTTTTACGATAAAAAAAATTAAGAATATAATATAGAGGAGGGGTTCACCTGTGAAACATTAAATTGATATAAAAAAAGTACTACTGTATACAAACTTTTGCCACCTCATCAAGTATAAATTCAAAAAAAAATATTAAATGTCAAATTGTTTGATTAAGAAAGTGTTTACTTACTTGATATGCTTTTTAAATGTATTTTTTTTTTATTACTACTAAAAAAATGGTTTTATAGCATGAGAACTAATGTTTTAGCAGGTGTAGTCATTTAAAAAAAATCTAAATTTTAGTGTGTGCAGCAATTAACTTTACAAATTAACTTGATTGCTATGCAAATATATCAAATTGATAAAAACTTTTTTTTTATTTGTATTATACTTGTCAAAAATAAAAATTATTTGTATAAAATTATTATTTTTATTATTATACTGGTCTTTAATTTTCTTGTCTGTTACTTGATACTAAACGTATGTTTACTATTTCTTTTGGATGTATCAAACATTTCATGTGATTATGAGAGGTCTTTTATTCTCATGTATCTATTTTAGGGGAATTTATATAAAAAAGAAACAAAAAGAAAATATTTTATACCTTTTTTATTGTGTCTTAACAAAATAAAATAGATTCTTTTTTTAATTAAAAATATTTTTATAAGTAACTATTTTAAAGTATATCGTTTTCAGATGTACAGCTATAAAAATTTGAATAGCCGCAAATCAAAAATTAATCCATTAAAAATTTATTGAGTTCTACGGTTGACCATGTTAACGATCAACACATTAAAATTATACTCAGAAGATATTTTAAATTAGCACTTGTGAATGGCTTAATGTCTTCTGAAAGGTAGCCAAATCTCTCTTCAGAACTAGAATTTTCAGATAAATATAATAAGCCGTTAACAACGCAATCTTCCAGATACTTAGTTTTCTGATTTCAATTCACCACTACACAAAATTTAAGAGCGTGTAAATGGTCAAAGCTAAATTTGAAATTTTTTAATTGCAGTTATTACGACCCTTGACCATAAAAAAAGAATATCCCAATACTTATGATAAACAGACTTTTGCAAGTGAATAGAATTCATTTGTGGAGGTTTCATTAAAACATGTGATAATCCTGAACACTGAAATCACCAAATGCATATATTTTGCAGTAGATCTCAGGAAACCCAGTGCACAATTGATTTCATGGAGTATTTTTTTACTATATTACTATATTACTATATTTATTTACTATATTGCCTCTGAGCAAAATTTTAATTAATAATTAGTGATAATTACTAGAGTTCATTCAATTCAACTCTAGAGTCCCCAGAATCTAGTAAGAATACGCTCGATGAAATCTACCCTCTAAAATCGATTAAAATTCTGCTCAAGAAGGAACCATGAAACTCCTTCCTAGCAGAATTTTCAAATTTTTTTAGTGAAAATTACTAGAGTTCAATTGTTTCAAGTATAATGTCCCCAAAATCTAGTAAAAATAAGGAGCTATTTCCATATATATATTTTTCTCTATGGCTATTTCATGGAGCAGATTTTTATTTTTATTTTAGAAAATATCAAGCGCAGGCAAGGCCGATGCGCAATTTTTTCACCCTACATTTCAATTAATTTTAGTTCCATCAATTTAACTGAGCCTCACATGGTAATAGTGAAATCAAAAAAATTTAGACTTTCTCAAAAATTTTTTTTTTTCATGAGGATTTGAAAACAATGATAAATTATTTTCGTAATAAATAATCTTACATCTGGTAAATGGAATACGGAGGCACTGACTATATATTATTATGGTTAAAGTCAATATTAATTACAAAGTTTAATAAATTTATTTACATCTAACATTATACCCTCTCAATACGAACTTTGAATACATTTAGATTAACAATCAAAACAAGCGAAGAATCATACCACTTTACCGAAAGTTTTAAAAAAATATTTTGAAAGCAATCCAAGACAGACATTGAATTAATCTTAATTAATAATGTAAAATAATAGCGTTGTTATGAGTATTTTCGGTGCTCACATAAACAAAAAAAATAAATGGTCCTATTACAATTATAATCTTACAGTGTCTATTGAAAGAGCCAACTATCAAATTACTTATTTATTAATAAATCAAAAATTTTTATACAATTGCCAAAATGTTAAGTTTTATAACTATACAAAACTGTAAATTCAGTATTAAATATAAAAAACATAATATTATAGTTCACATAACAATACTTACAGCGAGGAGCGGTACTCTATTTATACTATTCAGAATGAATTTCTCTTTCGCGAAAAAAAATTTTTGAAAATGTCGAATATGCACTTATTAAAATTAATTTTAAAAAACAATTGTGTTAATGCCATGTTAAAAATTTAGCTTATTCAAATATTCTTTTACAATATTATAGTTTAAAAACAATAAAAAATAAAATATTGGCTATTTTTTATGCTATTTTTTATATTTTCTAAAAATTCGCATTTTATCAATTTTTTTTTAATAACTATATCGCCTATTCTAGTAACTTTTATCGTTTTAAATGAAAATGGCTGTGTTTTTAATATCACAATAAAACTATCCATTACTTTTAGTTGGGAAATCAACCAATTTATTAATAAAGTACACTGTAAAAAGTAACTTTCTTAAATTTACAAAAAAAATAGAAATTTTTCGAAAAATTAGTAAATTTTCAAAAAATTTTGTAAATATTCGATAAAAATCGTAAATTTACTAAATTTAGTATATTCTCGAAAAATTCGAGAATTCTCGATTTTTTTTTGTGAATTTACGAAAAAAGTTGTAAATTCACAATTATTTTTCGTAAATTTACAACTATTTTTTGAAAATTTTTGAAAAAAAATTGTAAATTATCAATTTTTCTTGCGAATTCACAAAAAAAAATAGAGAATACTCGAATTTTTTGTTAATATACTAAATTTAGTAAATTTACGATTTTTTTCGAATATTTACAAATTTTTTCGAAAATTTACTAATTTTTCAAAAATGTTCTAATTTTTTTGTTTATATAAGAAAGTTACTTTTTACAGTGTATACAAAAAAAATCGTATTTAATTTAGCGAGTTATTTAGTTAAACTTTGATCATAAAAATAAAATTTCTATATTTTCATGTTAATACAATGAATTAATTATACCAGAAATTTTATTTATTGACTACCTTGTTAGTTCTTACAGCTTGAAAGGGAGCAAATAAACAAAGATTTGAGTAATATCAGATCACTCCTCATACATACATGTATTAAAAAAATAAAAATCAAGCTCATGTATAACCCAAATAGCAAAATAAATAAAAATTAAATAAAATTAACACAAATATAATCCAATAAATCGTTTAGCAATATAATATTTCTATCACCACATGATTTACATATAAAGTTTAGTAACCTAGATATACATATAAGTTTATTCAAAAAGGTTTCTTACCAAAATAGAGAGTAAAGTAACGATCGATTTATGCATGAGAAAAGTAAGTTACGAAAACTAGTTATGTAATATAAACCCCAATATGCCTTTAAAAGCTTCAACAGGTGCTTTTACAAGAACTTTATGCAGGTATATATGTGTATTGAAAAAAGACAAGTATGTAAGTACTTATCTTTTTTTCATTTTTTTTTTTTTTTTTGAGACCACTTATATCATACTTCATAATATAATACTTTATACCCGTATTTTCATATTATATACATTGTGAATAAGAAGGGGTTCTGTATATGCACACACGACAAAAAAATTTACCTTTAAGTGAAATTCCCTTAAAAAATTCTTTTCGCTTTCATTCTTTATAAGTGATGATGTGTATAAAAGGTTTTTATTTGAACTTGATTGATTTTGAATAATCATTTATTATTAAATGATTTGTTTAGGAAAAATAATAATATTTTTGCGGTGATAGGTTGTTATATACTCTTGTTGACAAAAATATATGGTGGTCATTATTTTTAAAAAATAGTTTTTTTTTTTTTAAATTTACGTTACGTAATTTTTTTCGAGTACGTTTTATTGTGTTTTGTGTAAACCACCATTTAAGTATTATAAATACTTTGTTATATTAAATTTTAGAAGTACACATGTAAATTATTTATTTTTCAATGGCTTTTAAGATTTGTCAATATTTGCTCTGTTTTTTTTTTAAAGAATTTTTTGTTATTATTTAAATTTTTTTTATTTTTAAAATGCAAAATAGAAAAATATTATTTTGACTAAATAATTTCTGAAATATACGAGTTTTCATTAAAAATTTAAATATTCATAAACTCGTTATTTTTTTAATATCCTAGATTATAAAATTCCCCAAAAAAGTATTAAAAAGTAAAAAAATACTTACGGCTCAGAAACTTACTGAATCTTCTGTATTTTTTTCTTTCTCCTATATTTTTAACTTGTTTTTTTTCTTAAATAACTGATATTCAATTAAAGTAGCTCAGAATTTTTAAAGTTTAAATTCAACTTAAATAATCTTTGGAAATAAGAAAGAGACAATGAATTTGATGACATTATAGTATCTGAATAATAATTTTATCGCAATTTTTTGTGAACCTGATCCATAGGTGGCCTGTGTTATTCGTATTTAAATAAATAGTTGAATTTAATGACATTAAAGCCACTGGCTCAGGTTTACAAAAAATTGCAATAAAAGTGTTAATTATACACTATACTGATATCAACTTCATTTTTTCTTTCTTATTTCTATAAAAAAGATTATTAATTTAAATTGTTATTTAGTATAGCCAAATCGCGGCGGGAGGGTATTTAGTTACTAGCCCTTATCAAATTTGGTTTAATAAAGGTTTTTTAAAAAGGGTTCATGAATACTGGCTTCTTTGCTATGGGAAGTTGGGACTAACCCCTTAAAATTTCAAAAATACCCCTTTAAGGGGTAGTTTTTGTAAATTTAAGTGTATAGTCCCAAATTCTCGTGGAAAAGACTCTAAAATTCGTGATGAGCGACAAAAAAACCTATAGTAAACTAAATCTGGTGACGGCCAGTAACTAAACACCCTCTTTTTGCGATTTGACTGGGGTATTTGCGCTGAATAATAAAAATGTCTTGATTTCAAACATTAAGAAATAATTTTGAGCAACATTAATTGAATATCAGATATTTTTGAAAATTGTTTATGAAATTACATTTTTCAAAAAACAAATATTGTAAAAATTAAAAATAATTTCTCAAAAATAAATAATTAAAGTCGATTGTCATTAAATATATTTTGGTAACTATACATACTAGACAAAAAAAGTAGTATTAATTAAATATTCTTACGTTCATTTTAAATCGATTAGTGTTTTTATAGCTATAAAACTGGTTATATAATTAAAATAAAAGGGTCTCTTATATTCTAGAAGAAAAGTAACGAAAGATGTTTCCTAATGGACTATATGAGTTGACAAAGAGAAAATCAAATAACTTGAAGAGTACAACAAGGGTTAGATAATATTCTTCAAGTGTATTGGTTATCGTTAATTATTTATTTTCTTGTTCTTTGGCTAGCCTTTAATCTATTATTTATAATTTTTTTTTTTGGCTCTTATTTAAGAATAAAAGCGAAACCTTTTTTAGATAAATACTTTCTTACTCATTTTATTTTATCATCCTTTTTAAAATAATGACAATATAAATGATCTTATGAAATATAAATTACTTGAACATTTTCGGATTATTTGAAAAAGTTGACTTGTTTTTTATTCCAAAATAATGTAGATTTTGGTTTATAAAATTACTTTGAAAAAAGTTTTCAATAATACAAGCTTTAATCTTTTAAAATGCCAGCACTAGGATGCGTGGTGACTTAAAAAAAAATTTTGGACCAAAAAGAAATGGCTATTTTTTAAACAAGGGATAAAATATTGGTTTTGCTGTTGTAGTAGACAGTATTCAAAAGTTGAACCTCATATTTTTTCCCATGTTTTAAAACATTGTTTTACATATAATGGGGAAAAAAGCCATCTCCCTAGGGTAGAAAATAAGCTTTTTTGCCCTAAATATGTAATAGCTTTGTAATAGCTATGCTTTTCTTTAGGTCTTATGTCATCCCTTTAAAATAAAAAAAAAATTGCAGCATCCTGATTTTTTTTCAATGTATGATCTGGTTGTTTCCTTATAAATCTTGCTCAATATAAGTATTTTTTGATAATCAATACTCAGTAGGCTAAATTAGATTATTTACCAACAATAACATCTTAGAAAACAAAACTATTACGTATGTACATACTTAGTGTAACAAGAAATAAAGTAGAATATTTGATCAAAATTTTTTCAAAAAGCATTCACTAGAAATAATAAACTATAAATAATAAGCCATCTTATATTACATGTTTTCAATTTATTTATATTAGAAAAAAAAATCTTGAAAGGCATCCTTTTAATATTGTTTTTTTAAGATCTAAATGATAAAAAAAAGTCAATCATCTAGAAGAATAGGGTAAAGATGAAAATATAAAGTCACATGAAAAAAAAAGTTTTTTCTACAGCCACAAGAAATATGAAATTTTTAAAAGGAAACATATAATAAAAGAAAGGCGCGTAAGCAAGTAACTGCCTTTATCCGTTTGGGTCAATTTCTCTTTGAGTTCACTTTATAAAACAAGAATCATATTTATAAATATAACAAAAAAAAAAAAAAAATAGAGGATACTCGAGATGATTAGACTGTCACTAAAATTTCCCTACTTATTCACTATGTATATAGTTTTTCTTATAAGGAAAAAAAATAAAAAAGGTCACGTGCGTATAAAAATGGAATATTATTTAAAAATAGGGAAGAGATCGAGTGACCGTCGTACTTATATCCACTCGAAAACAAAAATAATTTTTTTTCTTGTCCCTTTTTTTCTTAAAGCGATGACGTTTTTACAAAATAAGAGAAGAATTTTTGATATATTGCCTAATATAAATAAATGAAAAATAAAAATCTTCTTTTTTTGTTGTATGATTAACAATGGGGAAAATAAATTATTAAATGAAGCAAGAAGAATACACTAATAGAAATTTTATAATCTTGTCTGTGTAATATAAAAGTAATCAACTTATGCATATCAGTGAACGACAAAAATCTATAAATGATTTCCTGAGGTAAATAGAAGAATGACAAGTTCAATACACCCAATGAAAAATGTATATTTGGATTCAAAGTCCCAGAAAACCAAAAATCACACGGTAGAGCTTCTTTGGTTGAATATTTAACCGATTGGTTCAGTTTTCAATGAAAACTGGTTGAAAATTAAACCAAAAGCTAAAATACAAAATAAAAATATGGGGTGTATGATCAATAATTTTTTTTTAAATTAATTTTAAAAAGAGTAATTTCAAATTTATGCTCCAGTCAGCAAAGTACATTTTTTTTATTTGTAAAAAACTATATGAGCAATTATTTTAAAATTGATACTTAATTCGAGCCTGGAATCGTAAATTTTTTTTTTGAGGGCACATCGATATGACCCGTGTTTTCAGATAGTTTGAACCTTCAGAAAACCGAAAAACATCGTGAACAAGAAATCGGCGATAGGTGCCAAAAAGATTTTTTCACTTTTATGTCAAAAAACGTGTTTTTCGTATCTGAGCTACCCTAAATTTTTAAAATAACTTTTTAGGTAAAAAAACTTTTGTAAAATAGATAAGAAAATCTGATTGCCAGGGAAAAACCACTCCAGAAGAAAAAAAAACTTATCTTTTTCGGATGAAATTTAGCCAAGTTATCGTGAATTTAAGATTTTGCTCAAATTCGTCTTAAAAAAGATTGAAATTTTATTGAAAAAAGCCTGTTTCTGAACCTTAAACATGCATTATTCGCTTGATTTTCATCGTAAAATAATAATTTTTTTTTTAAAATCGATTAATTTTTTCCTGGCAATTCATTTCTCTAAGAAAAAAATTATTTTTATTGACAAAATTTTAATTTTTAGATCAAAAACTGTGTTAAGTAAATCTTGCTACTTACAGTTTTCAAAGGCTTTTGACCTAAAAATTGAAATTTGTTCAATAAAAATGATTTTTTTTCTTAAAGAATTGAATTGCCAGGAAAAAAGTAATCGATTTTAAAAAAAAAATTATTATTTTACGATGAAAATCAAGCGAATAATGCATGTTTAAGGTTCAGAAACAGGCTTTTTTCAATAAAATTTCAATCTTTTTCAAGACGAATTTGAGCAAAATCTTAAATTCACGATAACTTGGCTAAATTTCATCCGAAAAAGATAAGTTTTTTTTCTTCTGGAGTGGTTTTTCCCTGGCAATCAGATTTTTTTATCTATTTTAAAAACGTTTTTTTACCTAAAAAGTTATTTTAAAAATTTAGGGTAGCTCAGATACGAAAAACACGGTTTTTGACATAAAAGTGAAAAAATCTTTTTGGCACCTATCGCCGATTTCTTGTTCACGATTTTTTTCGGTTTTCTGAAGGTTCAAACTATCTGAAAACACGGGTCATATCGATGTGCCCTCAAAAAAAAAATTTACGATTCCAGGCTCGAATTAAGTATCAATTTTAAAATAATTGCTCATATATACATAAAAAAAACATGATTATGATTGTATAGCTATATACGTTATTATATTATTATATATGTTGGATAATGTTTTTAATTAGTCATTTCTCAGCTTCAGACCCAAATTAAGAAGTACATAAAAAAATCACTAATTTTAATATTTTATAAAATTAATTCACTTTTAATTGATGCACAGATTATTTTTTTACCCTGTATTATAATTGCATCATTTTTATTTTGTATTTTAGATTTTGGTTGAAATTTCAACCAATTGCTTGAATATTACAGTTTTTGGTTGAATTTTCAACCAAAGCATCTCTACCGAAAATGTTGAAATACCAAATAATCAAAATCAAAAGTTTTAAGATCTGTAATTAGAAACAATTTTATTTGAAAATTAGTGTTTACTTTTTCATCGCCACAAACTATTAATTGATTCTTGATGTTTTTGACATTTTTGTTGACCTTCTTAAGGGGCTACTAACTAACCAAATTATAAAATTACTACATCCTTCCTTCTCTTAGATAACAGGGGGGCTAATTAAAAAGTTTGAGTACTTACACTGTTAAAAGTAAATCATGTAGAATAACAAAAAAAAAAAAAAAAAATAGTATATTAACCAAAAACTATAAAATTTTCGATTTTTTTTTTTAGTGAATTCTGAAAAAAATTTAATAATTTACATTTTTTTTGAGAATCCTTAAAAAATAGTCGTCAATTAACGAAAAAGTTTGTGAATTTACAACTTTCTTCGTAAATCCACACTTAAAAATTGTGAATTCTTTTACGATTTTCATCAAATATATACAAATTTTGTATATAAAACTGTAAAAGAGTGTACTAATTTTTGTCATGGCAAAAATTTACAGGAGTTACTTTGAACAGTTATAGTAAAACTAAAGCGAATGCAAAAAGCCTTTTAACTAAAGTTGGAAGAAATATTACGTGATTACTTTATCTTCAATGATATCGTAAATTTTTCAAAGGTCGTGTAGAGCGAAGCTGACCATGTTAAAGTAATTCGTATTAAAAAAAAATTAAGGTATTTCCAGTGTTAGAACTTTTAATGATGGAGCATCATAAAACTACTCCAGTCAAAATATGGCTGGGAAGGGAGTAGGGGTTATACTTAAAGTTGCAAATATTAGATTTGCTCTAGTATAGGTTTTTTGAGCCGCTGAACACGAACAACGGGGTCATTTGATAAAGAAATGGACAGAACACTCCTAAACTTGCAAAAACTACTCCCAAAAAGGAGTATTCTTAATTTATCCGCGTTCTGAGTCTATATATTTGGTCAAGAATTGTTTTCCAAGGGTTTTTGCGTCGCTAATTAGGAATCTTGATGATTTTTTTAGGTTACTATTATTTGACCCTTTAATTAGGTAAAACTACCCCAAAAAAGGGTTTTTTCACTATTTTCGCACTTTTTGCGACCAGATTTGGGCCATAGAGGTTTTTTAAGTCACTAATAACGAATTTTAAATATTTTTAAATAAAAAATAATCCCAAAAAGGGTGTCTTTGCTGAAATTGTAATTTTTTAAAAAAATTAACGTTTATTAAAAAATTTTAAAAGGGGACTCTGACTTCAAATTTTCATATCTTGCAAACAAATGATCGAAAATAGATAAGTAAGGAAATTCTGGAAACTAGGAACTTGTAAGACCTATAGAGCCCATTTTAGTCGAAAATTACAATTTTGGCAGCAATTTAAATATGACTACTTGGTTTACTGACTAAATCGGTAAGAGAATTGCTGACAAAAAAAATAAGGTTTACGGGGATTAAAAGCTGACACTTACCCAAAAATATGAGACTAATGCGCTTTTGTCAGCTAGGAAATTTCTACAATCAAACGGTAAAATCTTGCGACTTACCGTAACAGGTCCATAAAATAGTAGTGTCAATTGTAAATAAAAAATATATGCTGTTTATCTTGATTTATCTTTTACTTTCAGTTAGCACTACTGCCTTACGAACCTCTAGCAAATAACCCCAAGAGTTTATCGGATAATTGTAAAAAGTCCCTTATAAAGTTCTTCGTCCATTTGAAGCAAAAACACAGTAATAAACATACCTTTAGAAATACTAAATTGGGCCCAAAAACTTAGCAAGTCATCAAAACAACATGAAAAAAGTTAGGTCTAAAAAGTGAAAGCAATCTAATTTTTTAGATCATTTTTTAGATATTGTTTACACAAGGAGTTGATATTTTCATGCTATAAGGTAGAGCTTCGCTTCGCTCTATAATTACATTGTGATTATTATTTACTTAATTTTATATAAATAACATATCTTGCATATTTTATAAAAAATATAATTAAAAATATTTAGTAATACCTCAATTGAGTATTAAGTATATTCAAGTAATAAATTAGAATAATATTTGAAGAGGATAAAACAGCAATAAATTAATTACCTATTTTATTAAAATCTTCGTCATATGACATATATATGGGTGCTTTTCACCGTAACTGTATATTTTTATATTGTTTACGGCACAACACTTATCTTTTTTTTCTAATTTTTTTCTATTTTTATGTTTACCTATCAAGGTCCAAATACCTAAAATTTTCAATGGTACTGCTACAAACGTAAAAGTAAATTCTGACTGTTATTCTCACTGGTGACGATATTTTGAGTGTATTATTGAAATAACTCTTAATTGAAGCCACCAAATTTTCTCAGATTTTGGATTCCTTATTTTTTTATCAAAACACGTTACTGAACAAAATTTATTAATAAAAATATAACATGCACTTCGAGAAATCGACATGTACAGAGGTTTTGTTTTTAAAGGTGTTTTAAAAATTTAATATTTGTAATTTTCATAGTTAAAGCTTTAGTATTTTAAATTTTAAGATTTCCGTGGTTCATCTATAAGTAGTTAAATAGGAAAAAAAATAAGACAAAGCTTTCAAGTGCATAAAAGTTACATGCACATTATTAAGAAGTGGCAAATTAAAAAATAACTGAAACTATGGGACAGACTTAAATATGACGTTACTCAAAGCGGATTGCATGAAAATTTTTCAAATTCAGAAAACGGAGAAATCCACAAGTCCTGCTTGCTGAGCTCCTAGATGACGTCACTAGTAACATAGAAACAGGGAAATTAACCTTCTTAATTCTATTTGATTTCAAAAAAGTCTTTGATAGCGTCTCCCATGGCCTATTGCTGAATAAACTAACACTCTATGGCTTCTCAGATAAAACAATTGGTTTAAATTTTATCTAGTAAACAGAAAGTAAGCTGTACTCAGCAGCAGTAATAACTCCTACTCCAAATGGGAAAACATCAAGAGCGGAGTCCCACAAGGCTCCATTCTTGGTCCCCTGTTGTTCCTAGTCTTCATAAATGATATTAAAGATTTTCTCTTGAACTCTAACAGGCTTTTATTTGCTGATGATCTCCAAATCTACCTATCCACTGAATATGATAATATCGATTCAAATCTCAACAAACTCATAGACGATATATTATTATAGACGGAATTCCCAAATTGTATAACGAATTCACGATATTGCGAACATCGAACAAAATTTTTGACTCAACAGGCGAAATTTTTTTGTTATAACGAATTTTTTTTTTTAAATGAATGAATAATTTTATTTTTTTTTGTTTTATACATTATACAGGCACTCTCTCATAATCAAAAAAAAATTTATTAGTTTTTTTTTACTAGAGAACAGGATATCGTAAAGTCGTAAAAACATACTATATAAACAAATTTTTTCTCAAAAAAATTATATCATAGCGTTTGATATTACATTATAACTTGATGCTACTTGTTAATTGCCTACCTTGAACCTGATATAAAATACAAAAAATAGGCCATAAACGATGAATTTTAGGAATTTCTATTACACGTTATTATAGTGAAAGTATCCTTGCCCAATACTCAAAACATTTGTCAGTTTTGTTTTTTCGTTCTAACTAGTCACTATTTGAATTAAAAATAAGTATAATGCAAAGAAATTGCTTGAATTTAGAAAACAAAATGCAAATTACTTTTATAATATTTAATAAAAATAAATAAATAATTTTTTATTGTAATTTATTATATTAACATTTAATTTGCGAATAAGTACTGAAAAGTTAGTAATAATTAGTATTAATTTTTAAATAAATTTGATATAACAAAAAATTTCGTTACATCAAAAATTATCATTTGAACTGAGTAACGAACAGCTCGATATACCAAACAAAATTTACACTCCCTTCGTGTTCGTTTTATTGGAAGTTTACTGTAATAAGTATCAAAAATTGGGCTCACGATAATCAACTATTAACTTAGCCAAAACTAAAGCTATGGCATTCAGAAAATTTTTTCGAATATGGCATCTCCCTTCAACTACCTAAACAGAACATCAGCATTCCATTTGTAAAGACTGTCAAAAACCTAGGTATCATTTTCGATCATAAACTAAAATGAGATGATCATATTATCAAGATTTCCAATAAAATACGTAGCACGCTTTACAGATTAAGATATTTCAAAAACTACGTCGACTTGTAAACTAGGAAGCAACTTAATGTCCCTAATCATGCCCCACTTTGATTACTGGTCATCCATACTAGGGAATCTTAAAAACGAGCACATTAAAACCTTAAATGTACTACGAAATTCAGCAATCAAATATATCTTTAACTTGGGTTACTATGACCACGTTTCCAACTATAGAAAGAGTCTCAATTGGCTAGAAATCGGAGACAGATTTAAATTCAATAGCACTTGCTTCTTATTCAAAATTCTGTTATTCCAGTACCCAGACTTGTTTTCAAAATTAAAATACAGGATACCCCCTAGAGAACTCAGGCCCAAATTCAAAGAGCTTGAGGTCCCTGCTCATCTTTCTTAGTCAGTACCGGGCTATATTGGAACACTCTCCCACCAGGTATTAAACTATCCTCCTCTTTTAATACCTTTAAGGATAACCTTTCCAAACATATCAATAGTTCTCCCCATCAGGCTGTTAACATAGTGTCCCATCTCTAAACTCACCAATACCAAACTCAAATCAATCTAACAATAAATCTCCACTTCCAAATCCTCAATCTACATACCCCATTCCATTATCCATACATAAATTCACTTACGCATCATCTAATTAATGAACTATATACTATAAATCTAGCTTATCTTAAATTTAACTAATTATGTTATTTTATATTGTTTTGCTTTTATTTTTTTTTTATGTTCTGTACATATAAATGATATAAAATGTATGATTCTCTGTCTTTGTATATTTATACAATAAATAAAATATCAAATATCAAAAAAATATCAAAAAAATATTTTTTATTAAAAAAAAATGTGTTTTTAGGACCTCAATAAGTCATATTCACCCTACAGAAAATTTAATTTCAAATTTTAAGCTAAATAACAATATCGAAGTTTCGTATACAGCATAAAGACAGCGTATGGTGGCTACATTTTTAACAAATATGTCCCACGAAATTTTTTTATAACCATAGTTCAATATGAGTAGTAGTTTGGGAATTAAAAAAATATTTTCTATTATCTTTTTGAAAGAAAAAAAAGTGCAAAAGGACTTTCGTTTCCGATAAAAAAAATTTAAAAGCGGTTTTTGTAACTACACAATCAACGAGCATGGAACATGTTCACTCATAACAATAATAAGTCCAAAAACCGAAATTAAAATAAATCCTGAAATATATACTATCCTAAGTCAATAAACTTAAAGTATTCTAAGTTGTTGTTGTTATCAGGGCCTGATCAGGTCCTGACTCCCACTTCAAATTATTCTAAGTCCCTAAATTGAAAATATTCTAAGTCCATTTCATCCCCCCCTAAAAACGTCACTTTTTCACTCCCCCTAAAAACGTCAATTTTTCACCCCCCCCCCTGACGAGCCAAACTTTTTCAAATACCCCATCCAATGAACATATTCCATATTATTACATGGGACAGTATATAGTATAATATACAGTTCCTATGAAAAGCACCCATATGCTGTAGTCGTTTTTCTTTGATTACATCACTTTAAATTTTTTTTTTCTGCTTAATAAAGGATCCTTTTAATGACTTACAAGGGCAGACCGGAATATTTGGGTCGGCAAATTACAATCTATAGTTATGGATGACTTTAATATGTTGAAAAAACACCCAAGATACCCTCCGTTTATTCCAACGCGCCTTCTGGGCTTAGAAACGCAGGTCTCAATGTTATAAAGTAGGGTTTTTTCGAAATTTTGCATACAACGCTGTAAGCTTGCAAATTAACCAAAATACTTCTGGTTGATCTCATTTTTTCCGTATAAGTACCATCTTTTAATTTCCGTCCGTTACTTATTCTCTCATCGCTATAGTCAATAAACCAAATGCCTAATTTTTGAAATTGGTCATTTCGGTCCGAAAATGCGCATTTGGTTTATTGACTACAGCGATAAGGGAATGGATGATGGAGCATTCAATCAGAGTAACTCATCAAATTGAGTAAAAAAAATGTAAAAAATATTCTGGGGTCGGAAACGATAACTTATTCCGCAGTTGCGTTTTATATGGGGTTTTCTACACTATTTCATTAAAAATACCAAACTAACAGAAAAAAATTAAATTATTTTTTCTTAAAAAATATTAAATAAAGTGTTAGGGTTTTAAAAATATTAAGGAGTTAATTTTTAATGATAATTTAATTTTTTTTTTTGGAAAAAAATTATGTATATATATGGATATTTTTGTAGAATATTAATTTAAAAAAAATCAAAAAAAACCGAGAAAAAATTAGAAATTTTAAAATTTGAAGATTTATAAATGGGGTCTAAAGGTCTAAAATATATCAGGAGGTTAATTTGATTTAAAAATATAAATTTTTTTATCGAAAAAATGTTGTATATGGAGTTTATATGGAGTTTTCCATGTAATACCGTCAAGAAAACTTGAAAGAACCCTTTAAAAAGTGGTTTATTTAAATTTTTAATCATGTCACACCATGTCTCGGGAAAAAAGGAAACACCGGGAAAATACACACTTGGCACACGGATTAGAAAAGTATACAAACTCGGCATTTCTAGGGTATACTGTCTCGGCACCCGGATTAACACGTGGGCTAATCGGATTATAAGTTTACTTATCAGATATTTATAAAAAATCATACCATCTCGGCACCTAAATGTATAAACTACCTAAAAAAATACTAATACTACAAATTGCTGAAGCATAAGGTGAAATCCATGACTTTTTTTATTACTTGTTAAATAATTATATACTCAATAGTTCTACATTTTCACCTCAAATGTGGGCATCACAAATTGAAATAAATGAGTCCACAACAAATGCATGTGAATCGTTCCATTCACATTTCGGAAAAAGTTTTTATAATCACAGTCCTCATGTATTTATATTTCTCAATGAAATTAAAGTGCTTCAAGGAGAGGTATTCATTTTAATGAAAAGTGATGACCCCTGTAATGACTACAGTGCTGCAATGATTCAAAAGCAGGCAATTTATTAAATTATCAAAGAGGTCACATTAGTAGATTAAAATTAGTAAAAAATTTATCTAATTGTTATAAAATTTAATTTACAAAGTGAACATTATGACCAAAAATTTTTTATTATTTTTATTTTTGAATAATATAATTTTATTATAATATAAAAGGTCTATTTTTAGGCACGATGACCCTATGTATGCAATACATAGATGAAATAAGTTTGTTAGGTCAAAAATCGGAAAAGTCTTTAAATTGTTCAATTCGTGGAGAAATTTGGTCTTCAGGCCATTCTGATGCCTCTAAATGCTTATATTGCCTTGGTGTGTATAGGGATGTATTATCGAGAAAGTGTATCCTCAGTTCTCTTAACCTACTCGATGAATCAAAAATCCCTTTGACCAAATTTTTTGAAATCAGATCTAGTTGCAGGGTTTTCAATTACAAGTGATTTCATCAAGTCCTTGCAGAAAAAAGTCTAAAAAACTGATTTCAGATACCAAAAAAATTATGAAAAAATGGTGAAAAATGAATGGCTTTCAAATTGAATACATTCAAAATGTGGTTAACGACCTAAAATAAATAAATTAATTGAAATTTATTTTTAGGCACGATCATCCTATGTATGTAATTCTCTAAGTTTGAAAATCTACGGACAAGGGCATTTCGATGATGTCTATTTACACTTACCGTTTCCACGAGGTTGTTCCATTCTTTAGATAAAATCCACAGTTTTTCATCTTTTCCGTATGTAACCACACAATGTTAGCATTAGCCCGCTTGCCGTACTCAACCGTGTGACTGACAGTTTAAGTATATATCTACCGCAAAAAACCGTATAAAACAAAAACTAATACTTCATGCGGTCTCTAACCGTATGAAAAATTTATTTAAAGAATCAACCATGAATAACTGTGTCACACTGTAAAAAGTAACTTTCTTAGATTTGCAAAAAATATAGAATTTTTTCGAAAAATTCTAGTAAATTTTCAAAAAATTTTGTAAATATTCGATAAAAATCGTAAATTTACTAAATTTAGTATATTATCGAAAAATTCGAGAATTCTCTATTTTTTTTTGTAAATTCACGAAAAAAGTTGTAAATTTACAACTATTTTTCGTAAATTTACAACAATTTTTTGTAAATTTTCGAAAAAAAATTGTAAATTATAAGTTTTTCTTGCGAATTCGCAAAAAGAAATCGAGAATACTCGAATTTTTCGGTGATATACTAAATTTAGTAGATTTACAATTTATTTCGAATACTTACAAATTTTTTTGAAAATTTACTAATTTTTCGAAAACATTCTATTTTTTTTGTTAATCTAAGAAAGTTACTTTTTACAGTGGCAATATAACAAAGAAAAGCTCAGTCGGGTGTAACCGTATGAAAAATGAATTTTTAGCTACTGCCGCTAAAAGCTTTTAAGTCACACGGTTTCACATAGAAAAGATAAAAAACCGTTGATATTATCTGAAAAACGGATTGCTACACCGGAACATAAAATATCATCTTATCCTAATCCTGGCTTCGATGTAATGCGTTCTAGATTTTTTATACAAACTTTTGAGAAATCTCGCGCATTCGCAGTTACAAGTAACTTCTAGACCATAAAATCAAATTACTTGAAATTTTCTATTAGAACTGCTGAGGAAATTTTTTTCTCTAAAATGTTCATCTATCAAAAAAAAATTTTTTTTTTAAAGTTCTGGATCTCTTTTAAAATGTCCGAAAAAACGAAAAAAGATGCTGACCATGGAGAATTTTAAGAATACTAAAGAAATTGAGGCAGAGGTTTATTTTTAGTAATACTTTCGGAATTCAATACTAAGGAATAGATTTGAAGACCTGACCATTAGGTTTGGTCAAATTTTGGCCGAATATTGCCTTTAAATATTATTTTAATAAAAGTGTCAAAGTTTTTTACCAAAGAGTAAAACTTGAGGCACGTAGCCCTCTGAAATTTTTTTTTTTTATGTATTTTTTTCAAAAAAGGCTACGTGCATGAAAACTTGTATATTTTTTGCTTATGCAAATAAATTGCAATATCTATAAGTTTAAAATTATAATCAGTAAATAATTTTGTACTATCTTTTTTATTGTATAAATATTTACTAAATTAAAATTATTAATGGTGTTAAGTTATAAATAAGGAAAAAAAATAAAACTTTCCTGTTTGAAAAACATAATATATAATAGTTTACGAGAGTACTCATATGAAGTAGTTTATTATTAATTTTCAAATCTGATACATTACTTTTGAAAATCATGTATTATTTTATTAATATTTTAACAATTATTTTATTGGTACATCAGTCGAAAGCTGCATTGCGTAATTTTATATTTAATAGATTTAAATAATAGTCAAAAATAGTTTTAATCTTAAATTTTGTTATTTTAGCACGTGGTATAAATGGATGTCCAAAATCATTGGATACAAATAATTTTAGTAAATGTGCTCAAGAAAATTTAGTTAAATATAGAAATTTTATTGATAGAGAAGTACCATCTTTGGCATTACCATCATTAGATCCTTATAATTATCCATTAATGATAGTCAAAGATAAATTATCATTAGTTTCTGTTGATGCTAACTTTAAAAATTCAAACGTTACGGGGTACAAAGATTTTATCGTTGACTATTTAAAAGTTGACCCAAATACATTAAGTGTTAAGGTTGTTATTATAGTACTTAATCAAACTCTTTCAACAATATATGATTTTAAAGGAAATATATTGATGTTTAAACTGAATACAAAGGGTGTATTTACAGCCTATCTTGGTTAGTTTTCATTTTTTTACATTTTTATTGACAATTTAAAAAAATATTATCAACTTTTTTTGCAGATTATATTACTTATACCACTACTGGTAAATTAAAAATTGTTCAAAATAATAACGAGGAATACTTTGCCCTTGAAAGTGTTAAAACCAATCTTAATATAGGCCTTAAAAAAATTAATATATTGGATAATGGAGCTAATCCAAAATTAAGTATGTATAAATAAATAAATTAATAAAAATATACGTACTAGTCATTTTGTATATAAGAAATCATATAGTCGGCAAATCAAGCCCTGCGTGGACTTATTTTTGTCCCATTTTTTTATTTACAAAAAATATAATATTTCTCCAATCTCCAGGTTCAAATCTTTTCAAAATAGATTAAAATTATATTTTTTGGTAATTTGTTAGATAGTTTTGCAGTTTTGTACGAATTAAAAACAGTTTTTTAATATATTTCATGGTACAATTTCTTGCTGACTTCTAATTTGATATTATCTTTTTTTAATTTTGCCTCTTGGTGGCTGAATTTGCTATTTTAACTAGATCTTTTTACACTAATCTAAATGTCTCTGATTCCACATCCTTAAGAAAATTTTAATTTTGTTAAGAAACTTATTGACCAGTTAAATACAATTCAGAGAAACCCGCATTTTAATGGCTCCTAAAAAAACAGTTTTATAAATTTCAAATTTCCTGCCAAGTCACGAGAGTAAATCTAACTAAAAATTCAGATTCTACGGATAAAATAAAATATTGGCATTCAATTAATAATATATTAAGAATAATTGTAATTTGATAATAATAATTTTTATTATTTTCAGCAAAAGTATTAGAGACAGCTATTAACCGTAGCCCAAAACCATTTCTTTCTGCATTGAAACCAATAATTGACAAAGTTGTGACTAAAGTTATGAAAGAACAAGCTGAAAAAACTTTGCGCAATGTGAAAGTTAAAGAAATATTATTATAAATTGTCTATGAAAATCTTAAATTTACTAATTTTATAGGCATTTTCAAAAAAAATCGAAAATATTTCATTTTTTTGTTTGTGATAGTATTCATAAATTCATTACTAATTTTTGTGATATTCCATTAAAATGTATATATTTGAATTAAAATAAAAATTTCAAAAAACTAGAAAAAAGTAGTTATTATTTATTTTCCTTATTGTCTGATTAAGAAAATTTTCAGATTTATATTTTTGACTTTATTTTATTTACTATTCACTCTTTCAAATAATATAATTGATTCTTTATGATTTTTTTATCGTCGAATACAGCTGGACAAATTAAATTATTTAATGTAATAAGGATACAAAAACCATTAAAAATGAATTCAAAAAATGAAAAAATTTTTTTTAGAATTTTCGTATAAGAAAAAATTTATTGCTAATTTTAGCAAATAAATAATTTTTAAAATAAATCTATTTTATAGGGAGAAGTATCCCGGAAAGTTTGGATATATAATTGGGACCCCCGTCAAATGGGACTTGAAAATAATTTTAATTTAGGCACATAAAATAATCCGAGTTAAGGAAAATAATTTTTAATTGGAAACTTATAATATAACTTAAAATATTTTGTATTTAAGAACTTAACGTAATCTGGAAGTAGGGACTCAAAATCATTTTGTTTTAAAGACTAAGACAGTTTGCATTTGTATATATTTTTTTGTATATTTAATGAGATTACTTTTGACAGTGTGCCAAAGTCTTTTACCACCAGCATGAATGCAGGATTATTTAATAATTATTTTATTTGCTACTTTATAAATAAAGAATTTTCTATATCTAAAAAACTAATTAAATGCTAAGCTACTTTACCTTAAGTCATTTTTTAAGTCGCTATTATATTGATTACGTTTTTTAAAAATTAAAAAAAGTAGGCATCTGTATTATTGTGTGTGTGTGTGTGTGTGTGTGTGTGAGTGAGTTTGTATTGTAAGTTATAGTATATTTATGTGTCTAAAAAGCATATCAGATTCAAGCGATTGACGTTGTCTTCCGGTAATTCAGAACTAAACAAGAGAATGTGGAATCAAAAGATAAGCCGGACAATTAATTTTGAAGTAGTTTGAAGGAGGAGGTGGCGTAAGGATATCTTGTATTTTTTTTTATTTTAAATTTTCTACGCAGTAAATTTTCTTTTCTGTTTTACCTTCATTTTACTCTTATATTATAAGAAAAGTTTTTTGTTAAAAAAATAATAATAATAAAGTATAGCAATTTATTTACTTATACAAAGATGAGAATTTATTATAACTATTGAAGTGACAAACTTTTTTTTGAATATATAAAATTTATGTTTTTTTGTTATTATTATAATTAAAATTTTTTTACCAAACTTTTTTGTTACACTTAGAAAAATATTTTTTTTCATAAGCATTTTTAGGTATACTTTAAGGTCAAAATGTTCGAAATTTTAAGTAAACTTTTTTAATCAGTATCAAACGCTTGAAATATTAAATTTTTTTAATAACTAGACTTTTTAGGTTGGATATGGAGTCATAGGAGGAAAAACCAAAATAAAAATAATATTGAAATTGGTCTTAAAACTATAAATTAATATTTTCTAGAATTAAATTGCTCTTCTATAGGATAACAATTAACTTTTCAAAGAAAAAGCATCAAAATGAGAATGGCAAGGGTCTTTTCAATCAAAATTTGATTCTCAAGATCTAAAGTTCAACGAAGAAAAAACTTGCAATTTACTCCAAATTTTATCTTTTGCTAAAATCTCAAGAATAATAACTTTACAGTGTAGATAAATTAAGTAAAAAAATTATTACAAAATAAAAAAAATTACGCCTAAAATTAATTTCAATTTTATATTCTCCTTTTTCTTATAATACAGCAAATATTTTTTGCAGTTCATATTCAACAACAAAAAAAAGTAATAATGTAAGGGTCGTCTTTTAATCAAGTTAGTTTATAGTTAGACATAACCTATTTAAGACTCTATACATTCCACACAAAAAAAAAGAGTATTAAATAAGTAAGAGTAAATTTATGCAATTTTTTCTTTTAGCCTGTTAAAAAGATTTAATTTAAGGTTAAATTCTCCAGCTCTTAAAAAGAAAAGGTAAAACAATTTATCTTTATATTAAAAATTTTAAAGCCATGTAGAGCTAAATTCCAGACATTAATTTCTATAATCTCTTTTTTGAAAACAATAAATGAGATGAATAAAATCTCGCACGAAAATCTCTAGTATGATTAAACCACTAAATGACCACTCATCATTCATTGACTTTAAAAAACAACGTGTGTGTATAAGTTTTAAAATATTCAAAATAATATATGCATAAATGTCATCATATCAAATATATAATGTAATTTTACAAAAGAGCTTTTGGGTCATTCTTAATACTCGTAATTTAACATAGATTACTAAGGTTCATATTATAGGGCACAAGTCTAAAAAACATATAAGCCTTGATTAACGGATTTAATTATATAGTTAGGTATACATATTTATACATATTTATACACACACACACATACATTGAGTATTTAAGAGGGTATAATATGCAAAAGGCTCGTATTATTAAATGGAAAGTTCATTCTAGCTTAAAAATTTCATGATCCGAAGGGAATAAGATTTTGATTTTAAGTAGCAATATTTTTTTCTTTTTGGTCAATTTTTTTTTATACGTATTTGACCCTTCTAATACGTTTTTTTTTCACGGGTAAATGAATATATTAATAATTTTTACGAGTAATTTAATTATTTTATATAATTTTTTGAGGTTATGTAATAAATGACGTGTAATTACTAATTATTTATAACTCAATTATTTAAAAAAGTATACAGATTTTTTTATATTTAATCTTAAAATCAAACAACTAAATAAAATTTAATTAAACAAGACGTTCCCTAAATGAAAAATCCATTAAAAATTTTATAAACATATCATTTATAACTTTAAAACTTATCTTTACGAAAAGTCATAAGTTAAAACGATAAAAGGATTATATAAAAGCGACAAAACATTTGTCTTATTTTATATAAAATAAAATTTTTAGATTCATCAATAACATTTTAAAACATTTACGTATTATATATTATCACAGCATAATACAATCCTTTCGTTACGTTGTATCAACTTTCCATTAAAGAATCAAGAGATAATCTTGTGTACTATTATTATTCCTACTATGTATAATTAAAATTAGTATATGAGTGAATCTACGAAAATTGCTACTTTTAACGATTTTTGATTTTTAAAAGTTAAAGATATTGATATTGGTGGTTAAATGTTACAAAGTATTAGGAAATTTGATTTTAGTGTCAAAAAGAAGATTTGCACTTCAAAAATAATTTCATGTAAGAAATAAGCAAAAATTTTTGTGATTTATTTAATGCTAATGTTTTAGCTTTCACTTTATAAAAATATTTTTAACTGAAGAAAATCCGGTTTGATTTCTCAAGGGGTATTTTATAAACGAAAATCTCTTTAGGAACATAAAGTAGTAATTCTGTAAAATTTCTCCATATATGTAAACAGTAGTTAAATTTATATGCATTATAAGAAATTTATTTATGGAAAAAAGCCCTTTCATTTATTATTATACAATATAAAACTAAGTGACAAAAGTAATCAATCAAAAAATCGCATAAACTTCAGCTAAGTCACGGTTTTACTTATCGATATTTCAAAAAATAAAAAAAGGAAAAAATCGCCTTATAGTCCAAAAAAAAACCATTAAGATTTTGACATCATTTGTATCCATCTAAAAAGTAAGGGAAAAGTAAAAAATAAAATCTTTTACATAATACTAAATTTTACGGCTACACGTATGAAATTTATTGTCATGTGTTTTAAGGATTTTTTATAAATGTTTTTTAAATGGATCGAATTTAATATTTTAAAAAAGCTTTTTACTGGTATGCTACTATAGAGTCTGACTATTTTTGAATAATATCACTGTTTTTGTTAATGCTAAAAGTATTTGTAATAAACATACACTGTAAAAAGTAACTTTCTTATATTAACAAAAAAAATAGAATGTTTACGAAAAATTAGTAAATTTTCGAAAAAAATCGTAAATTTACTAAATTTAGTATATTAACAAAAAATTTGAGTATTCTTGATTTTTTTGTAAATCTAAGAAAGTTACTTTTTACAGTGTATCATTTGACTACGAAATTAACTTATCAAATTTGACTATACGAGTGAGGTTTCATATCATACACTTTAATTTCATATTGCAAATTTAAACTTTTTCAGAAAATAAAAGTTTTTTGGGTAACTTTATAGTTGTTTTGAAGATTACCTAAGAAACTTCAGATAGTAACATTGAAATATATATTTCTATTCCCTGAAGGCTCATTGGTATAGCAAAGGGCATCTAGTATATTTTTGCAACATATCAAACTCATTCATAACTGATATTATAATTTATATTAAAATTTACTAAATACTTGTATCTAAAAAAACGCAATCTCCCAAATGTTTTATACATCCCTTGTTACAAAAAAATTGCTACTGCCTCGAATAAATTTTTCTAAATTTAATTATTAAAAAAAAAAGACATCAACTTAAAAAATTTTGTCAATTAAAAATTATCTATCAAATAAAACAAAGGTATGTAATATAAATTTTTTTACACACATATCAAAATACACAACAAAAAAATTTAATAATATACCGCAATTAAAGAAATTATCTCATTTCTCAGTAAAAATAAAAAAAAAAGAAAAATTCCCTTCCAAAGTAATTTCCATTAATTCCATACATTTTAAAAATCCGCAATATACAGAAAGGGTTTTATACTCATAAAAGAAATATACATAGAGAGAACAAGTGCGTATACACTAAAAAAAAAGTCTAAAAAAAAAAAATAGATTCCAGTCATTGTCCTGGGATGTTAAGCACGTCCATATTAGATACAGAAGAAAAAGTTGACCCCGAGCCATTTGTGCTTTGCACGTTTAAAATTGAAAGGTATACATGCTGACTGAATAAGTACAATCGTCTATTTTTTTATTTTATATTATATAAACTCCATCACGTAAACATGTTATATATATAAAGGGTTAAAAAGAAAGATCATTATCGAAGGCTTAACCACGCGAGAATTTTTAATCAGAGGGTTGCGCATCTCCCTTATAAATTTTGAATGATGTTTATTCATCTCATCTTTGTCAAATAATGAATAAAAATAAAAAGAGAAGAACGAAAATAATATTTTGTCGTTTGGTTTTATATAGCATTTAATTTTAAAAAATTCATATGTAGATATATATCTTAATGCCAATTATATTCTGGTATTTTAATTCCTTTTATATATCTATTATATTTAGACTTTGCGCGCCCATATATAAATTTTTAACTTTAATCTCATCTAAATAGTTTATATGTATATAGAACTGAAAATTTAGGATACATAAATCAGCTGGCGTTAAGCAGGGTAAATGTTAAACAACCTGTCGTCACTTGTTTTACAGCACGTTTTAGAAAAGCTAACTAAAACGAAGCATATGGAAAGGAGAGAGTTAGAAAAGCTCTTAGAATTTCTCTATGATGAAAATTCTGATTAGCATCATCTTATAACTTTCTCTTGAACAAACCCTTTAATATATATAGATTTGTATATATTTACATGCAAATAGCTGACCATATTTACTTACATAAAGGTTAGATTGACCATGACTTTGTTAAGGAAAATCGATATTTTAAGTTAAAGTGAAATTGAATAGTTGAACTGATGCATAATGTAAATAACTAGTGACTTAAATTTATATGCAAATAGATAAAAGGGATCTTGGGGTTATAGATCTTAGATATACACTAATTGATGGACACGAGATGGTTTAATATATAAAGTAGCAGATTGGCTTTCTTATTATGCATATTCAATGATTTTATAATTTAAAGTTACTTAGATGCTATAGCTAATTTCTAAAATTGATAGTAATTTTAAGACGGATGTTTTAATTAATTCAGAATGTTATATATATAAAAGAGATAGTGTTTTACATAACTTTGCTTAATTGTTCAAGGAAAAATTTTGAAACTGAACTGGTTTTTTGAACGATATTTGAGGATTTTCGTGTATTTTATATACCTTAAATTGGGATACATACAATAAGGTTTAGGTTAATTCACTGGAGTAAACTTTTTGTTGTTGAAATTTTTATCCTAATGGTTATCTTAGAACTCAAAATTTTTATTTTTGCCTACTTCCGATTTCATTTTCATTGGTTTCAAATTTTCAAATTGAACAAAAATCAAGTTCACCATAATAAAATTTGCTCAAATTTTCTCAAAATCAAATTGACTTATGTGTTGTTATAAAAATTTTTTAAATGCGACTACTAAATCTTTACGATCATTATTCTGCCAAATTAGTCTGCCAAAATTAGCCAAAACTACAGTTACAAATTAAGGGGTGAAAATATTTTATTTCTCCCAATCAACTTATACATTAATTTTTTATCTATTTTGAACAATTTTCTTGAAAAATAAATTATACTATTATCAACACTGCTTTAGTTGGGAGCAAAAAAATATTTCTATCCCTTTTTTCAAGCTAATTTTGGTTAATTTTGGAGAACATTCAGGTGCCACATTTTGAAAATTTGTTATAACAACTCGTATAAGAGGCTAAAATTTTGAAAAATTTGAGCATATTTAATAACAACAAACTTGAATTCCGGTCGATTTGAAAAATTCAAACCATAACAAATAAAATTGGAAGTAGCCAAAAATTGAACTTCTTTGTAGCTTTAAAATCAAAAGTCTCCAAAATATCAATTTTTGAGCATCATCAATTTTTGGTCAAAAATTAATATTTTCCAAAAATTTCAGTGAAAATGTCAATCCAAGACCTAAAATAATATATTAAGACAAATTGAATTAATTTTAGTCCGAAGTTTTACCCTTACCTGAAAATATGCGTAAATAATTTTATCAGCAAAATACATCAAATCAAAGTAAAAATTTTTTCTTTTTTTACAATCTATTGTTATTTAAAAAAAATAAACTTCTTTTATCATGAAGATTATTATTTTACAAAGTGCACAAAAAAAATGTATAAAATGAGATTAAAATAGTATATTAAATACGAGTAATAAGTATATTAGTTATTTAGACTTATTTTATACATTTAAAAAAAAAAGTTATATTAATTTTTTTTATACGTATTAAATCATACAAAAGATATTCATATATATTTGAATAACATACCTTTATATTCGTCATAAAACTTATAATCTTCTCTTTTTCAATTTTATATTTCTTTTTTTTTATGTATAACATCAAAGTAAATTTTTTTTAAAAAAAGTTATTCATAAATTTTTGGTATAATTTTCAAGTATTATAAGTTCTTTATTACATGTCTTAAATTTAAATTATGTATTTAATTTTGATAAAAGTATATGCATATTTGGATTCTTTCATCTCGAATAAACAAGATTTTTCTTTAAGCTTAAAAGCAAAAATTATTTAGCTTATTGTTAGTAACAAAAATTATCTAGCTTAATAAAAAAAAAAATTGTTTATTTTAACCTTGATAATTGCTAAACTTTTTATGGCCAGCAAATCACAGTATCGGTGTCAGGTTTTTTTTTTTTTTTTTGAAGAAGGTACAAGAAAAAACACTAAAATTTTTACAATTTTAGTAAAATAAATTGTAAAATTAAATTAACAAACTCACAAAAAGCAACTTTAAGTTATTATTAAATTTTTTTTTTACATTTTCCTTGTACGTTTTTTTTTATTTACGTTTAAAGCCTACGTTATTTTACATATAGCATGGATTATCCATAAATATATGTACCTCATTTCTGCCAAAATTTATCAAATTCTAAATTTTTAATTTTCACAAAAAATATCAACTTAAATTAATTAGAAATAAATTAGAAGAAAAGGAAATTAATTAAAATACATACGACCGATTCGCATATGTAAAAAAATAATTTGCAAGGGACATTTTTACTAACTACTTATCTATTACAAACATCTTAGCTTCCTAAAGTACCTTCTAAAATTGTATTGGTCTCTAAACTCAAATTTCTGTAATAAGGGTAGTTCAAAACATTTGGAGTTTTAAATCACACCACACGCTTACGGAACGATTTATTATATTGAAAAAATATAACAGCTATGATCCGTTTATACCAGTGGAAGGCCTTCTATGTGTAGAAACACAGAGTCTAATTTTATAAAATAAGGGTTTTTTGGCTATCTTCAAAATATCACTATCACCTTATTCCTTAACCTAATAACTTTTGGTTACTCTCATTTTTTTTGTTTGAAAGTGTTATTTTTTCAGGTTGCATAAGCAGCAATTTTTCGTCAATAATTTCCTTGCCGTTATGGTTACGAATGACAAATGCCTATTTTCTGCTCAAAATTACAATTTTTGATTTGTTTTAATTTCCGGCTCCATCATCATGCAGACCTTATAAGCTGTTTCATCTATTATCTTTTTTGTAGATTAGTTTGATGAAATTCCAAATCTATATACTGCAAAAAGTTATAAAAGTGTCTTGTTTAAATTTATGTAAATTATCTTGAAGCTATGCATTCTAACTTGCAACGCTATTGCAGTTTCAGTATTAGAAAATAACAGAAACTGAAAATTATCAAGACAGAGAAAAAGTTATATAAATTTAATTTATTTTGTTTATTGAAGATTTTTTGTGACTAGGGAAACCAGATAATATAGTTGGCAGCAGTAATTAAAAAAAAACTTAATAATAGTCAAAACAGTTAAGAAACCTTTTTTTAGAGTGATAAAAGCAGTTTTTGGCTGGTGATGTTATATTAAAGGAAAGAATCCCTTGCTCTCTTCTAGATTCTGACTAATATGCCGAAAGAAATAAAAATTCAATGCTAGTGAGAATATTGTATCCTGAAAAATCAATAACGGAAATCAAAAAATACTGCACAATAAAAATAAAAAGAGACATCAAATACATAAGAAAGACAAAAAAGGTTATGTGATAAATAATTATAATAATTGTACAATTTATATGTAAAAATATTTAATTTTATTCTCAGCAAATTATTTAATTTTCGTATTTTTGTATTTACTTCTATTAATGATATTTTAATTATGTTATTCATTGCGAAAATCTACATTTTATTTATAGCCCTAAAAACTCATTTCTCTTTCGAGAGAAAAATTTTATTGAAACAAAACTTCTAAATTTTATTTACAAAATTTAATACTAATAATTTTATTAAACTTTTCAATTTTTTGAAACACTTAAAAATAAATAAAATTTAACGAAAATTCTAATTGAAATTAGCCGTGACGACGCGATTTAAAAAATTAGCGATTTAAAAAGCGATTTAAATACTTTAAATACTTTAAATCGCTTTTAAATTATTGCTTTAAATTTAGTTTTTTGGCATAAAAACTGTTTCTAGGGGTTTGTGGGGTCACGAAAATTGAACTTTTAACCCGATTTAACCCCAGGTTTATCCCTACCCATATTTAAGACCAAAAAATTGGCCAATTTTTGAGAAAATTTACCAAATATTTTAAATCGCTTTTAAATTATTGCTTTAAATTCAATTTTTTGGCATATAAACTGTACCTAGCGGTTAGCGGGGGCACAAATATTGAAATTTTCATCGGATTTAACCTAAATATCATCCCTACCCTTATTTTAGACCAAAAATTGGCCAAATTTCCAGAAAATTTGCCGAATCTCTTATTTTTTTTACCTATTCGTACTTTTAGCATCCAGGGTATGCCTATATACGTTTTTTGGGTCGCTGATCAAGAATTTGGACTTCTTTTTTATAAATAATCAATATTTCACCCTAAAAATAGCTAAAACTACCCCCAAAAAGGGGGTGTTTTATCTATTTTCGTACTTTTAGCATCCAGGATATGCCTATATAGGTTTTTTGGGTCACTGATCAAGAATTTGGACTTCTTTTTTATAAATAATTAATATTTCACCCTCAAAATAGCTAAAACTACCCCCGAAAAGGGGGGTGTTTTATCTATTTTCGTACTTTTAGCATCCAGGGCATGCCTATATAGGTTTTTTGTGTCGCTGATCAAGAATTTGGACTTCTTTTTTATAAATAATTAATATTTCACCCTTAAAATAGCAAACCTACCCCTAAAAGGGGTTTCTTTACTATTTTCGCACTTTGAGCGTCCAGAGTACGTTATTATAAGTTTTTTGGGCATCTAATCAAGAATTTCGAATTTTTTTTCATATATAATCAATATTTCACCCTTAAAATAGCTAAAACTACCCCCGAAAGGGGTGTTTTTGTTATTTTTGCAACTTTAGCGTCCAGTATGCCTATATTGGTTTTTTGGGTCGCAATTCAAGAATTTCGACTACTTTTTCATAAATAGTTACAATTTCACCCATAAAATAGCTAAACCTATCCCTAAAAGGGGTGTTCTTGCTAAATTTGTACTTTAAGCAATCAGAGTACGTTCATATGCGTTTTTTGGGTAGCTTATCAAGAATTTCGACTTCTTTCTCATAAATCTTTACTATTTCACCCTTGAAATTGTTAAAACTATCCCTAAAATGGGTGTTTTTGTTATTTTCGCAATTTAAGCGTCCATGATATGCCCATATAGGTTTTTTGGTTGGCAAATCAAGAATTTGGATTTTTATTTATAAATTCGAATACAATTCCTTATATCACTCCGGTGATTCGGCAAATTTTTTTATGACTTGGCCAATCGTTTTCTGGCCAATTTCTGGCCAAAGATCGGAATTTCAAAATTTAGTTAGCAGGATCGGATTCTGCCTACGCCGAAACCCCATAAAATATATTCGAAATAATCTCTTGTATAATTTTTGAGGACCAACGAATTTTTTCGAAAATTGGCTAATTTTGTCCAATTTCTTGGCTAAAAATTTGAATTATAAAATTTAGTTATCAAATTCCGTTTCTGCATACTTGAAAACCCCTTAGGATATATAGAAAGTAATTTTTTCTATAATCTAGGAGATTCGGCATTTTTTTAGAATATCGGACAAATGTTGTCCGATTTCTTAGGGAAAAATATGAATTTTAAATACGTTTTTTGGGTAGCTTATCAAGAATTTCGACTTCTTTCTCATAAATCTTTACTATTTCACCCTTGAAATTGTTAAAACTATCCCTAAAATGGGTGTTTTTGTTGTTTTCGCAATTTAAGCGTCCATGATATGCCCATATAGGTTTTTTGGTTCGCCAATCAAGAATTTTGATTTTTATTTATAGATTACACAGCTGCACAAAAAAAAAAAGTTCTGATCCTGTAACTAGACCTACCTACAGGTGAGTATTTCGATGTCCTAAAACCGAATCTGAAGTCAGAATTTAGCCTACACCCTCAGATTTTGCCCCAGCTACCCCCAGCCACCCTCTAAACCGCCCAAAAAGCAAATATTTTACTATGTCCCAAAGTTAAAAATAAAAGTACTTTATTAACGTATTTTGGTGTCCTAAAAACGAATTTCAAGTCAGAATTTACCTATCACCCTTAGTTTTTGCCCTAGCTACCCCAATCAACTTCCCCAGAGGGTGAATATTTTACTTTGTGCAAAAGTTATAAAATAGGGTAGCTGGGGGTAGCTGGGGCAAAATCTGAGGTTGTAGGCTAAATTCTGACTTCAGATTCGGTTTTAGGACATCAAAATACGTAACTTAAATTATTTTATTTTTAACTTTTGGACATAGTAAAATATTTGATTTTTGGGATGGTTTAGAAGGTGGCTGGGAGTATCTGGGGGTAGCTGGGGCAAAATCTGAGGGTGATAGGTAAATTCTGACTTAAAATTCGTTTTTAGAACATCTAAAAACTTACCTGTAGGTAGGTCTGGTTACAGGATCAGAACTTTTTTTTTTTTTTGTGCAGCTGTGTTATTAACACATCAACCTTAAATTAGCTAAAACTACCCCTAAAAGTTTCAATTCTAATTTGCGGCCCAGAAATGGACAAAAAACTGGCCAATTTTCGAAAAAATATGCCGAATCTCCTGGATTATAGAAGAAATTACATTCTAAATATATTTTGAGGTTTTCCGAGTATGCAGAATCCGAATCTGCTATCTAAATTTTTAAATTCAAATTTTTGGCCAAAAATTTGGAGAAAAATTGACCAATTTTCGAATAAATTTGTCGAATCTCCTAGATTATAGAAGAAATTACTTTCTATATATCTAAAGGGGTATTTGAGTATGCAGAATCTGAATCTGATAACTAAATTTTAAAATTCATATTTTTCCCTAAGAAATCGGACAACATTTGTCCGATACTCTAAAAAAAATGCCGAATCTCCTAGATTATAGAAAAAATTACTTTCTATATATCCTAAGGGGTTATCGAGTATGCAGAAACGGAATTTGATAACTAAATTTTATAATTCAAATTTTTAGCCAAGAAATTGGACAAAATTAGCCAATTTTCGAAAAAATTCGTCGGACCTCAAAAATTATACAAGAGATTATTTCGAATGTATTTTATGGGGTTTCAGCGAAGGCAGAATCCGAATCTGCTAACTAAATTTTGAAAATCCGATTTTTGGCCAGAAATTGGCCAGAAAACGATTGGCCAAGTTATAAAAAAATTTGCCGAATCACCGGAGTGATAGAAGGAATTGTATTCTAAACATTTTGTGGGTTTTTGGAATACGCAGAATCCGGCAAATTTAGAGATGTTTTATCAACTTTACATACTTGGAAGCCTCAAATTTGTGATTAGCCAGCCAAAAAACCTATTAAAACCTGCTTAAATTTTTTAATTAAATTTATTAATAACTTCTGTTAAAAATATTGTTAAATTACCACTTAAAAGGGTGAATCTGCAAATTTAAGGGTGTTCCACCCTTAGATCGGCTTTGGGACCTCGAAATTCGTGATCAGTGACCCAAAAAAGTTATAGGGGAAAAAACCTCATTAGTGGAGATAATATAACCCCCCCCCCCCCCGTGAAATGACTGGAGTATGGTAACTAAATTATTAAATCCACAATTTAGGCTCAGAATTTAAACAAAATATTGGTATTTTTTCAAAAAAATTCTTGAAGTTTAAGTATATTCAGTGCAAAACTTGCACCAGAATCGCAAAATTCAAAATGTTGGCTTTTCAATAATACAGTGACCAGATTCACAAAAGTATATGTATATTTTGAGGGTAATAAATAATAATAGGGTCAAGGATGGGGTGGTGGACCTTTTCAATTTTTAATATCTATTTAATTGCTGGAACTTTTGCTACTCATTTAATTATTTTCGTTTTCATTTTTATTATAAAATAATAAATTTTTTTAAATAGAAAAGCGCCCTTGTCTGTCCAGTGCCCCCCCCCCCCCGGTGTTGCGAGGGTTGCGGTGGCATTAATTATGGGCCTGAAAATGCCTGACTTTCCTGGTAAATAAAAAAAGAGTATAGTATTTTCTACTGTAATAATTTTTGAAATAGCATAATGAACATAATTCTTGAGGAATAAAAGGTTATTTGCCAGTAACGATAAATATTTTAATTTTAAATAGTGCTTTAATAGATAAAACCTATAAAACCAGGGTTTTGGACTAAAAATGTATAAGTTTATGGACACCATTCTTAAAGCTCACCATAGATGAAATCTAAGATTTGCTATGAATATTTATTTTTGATTCCAAAAAAATATAATATATATTTCACCAAAAAATATTTTTTTGTTTTTATTTTCTTTTTAAATAATTTCCTGAAAATTATTAATTATTGGAAACCGATTCAAACTGCAAGCTTAAAAAACTCGAATTCCAAATACTCTAAGACACCATAAGATGCTTCGATAGTAACTACTTGTATAATCTTGAAGAATCAGCAAATTTTTCCAAAAATTAGTCAACTTTTCGATAAATAATAGGAAAAAATTGGAAAATTAAAATTTATTTAGCAGATTCCGATTCTGCAAACTTGAAATCTGCATAAGATATAGAAAATAATTTGTTGTTTAATCTAGAATATTTAGCAGATATTCCCGAAAATCGGTCATTTTGGTCCAATTTCTTGGTCAAAAATTTGAATTTAAAAATTTAGTTAGCAGTTGGATTCTGCATACCTTCTGCATAATTTCTTCTATAATCCAGGAGATTCGGCATTTTTTTCGAGTTTTTTGTCCATTTCTGGGCCAAAAATTAGAATTTAAACTTTTAGAGGTAGTTTTAGCTAATTTAAGAGTGAAGTGTTTATAATTTATAAATAAAAATTAAAATTCTTGATTTGCGAATCAAAAAACCTATATGGGCATATAATGGACGCTTAAATTGCGAAAATAACAAAAACACCCATTTTAGGGATAGTTTTAACAATTTCAATGGTAAAATAGTAAAGATTTATTAGAAACAAGTCGAAAATCTTGAATTGCGACCCAAAAAACATTTATGGGCTTACTGGACGCTAAGGTTGCGGAAATAACAAAAACACTCCTTTCGGGGGTAGTTTTAGCTATTTTAAGGGTGAAATATTGATTATATATGAAAAAAAATTCGAAATTCTTGATTAGATGCCCTAAAAACTTTTAACAACGTACTCTGGACGCTCAAAGTGCGAAAATAGTAAAGACACCCCTTTTAGGGGTAGGTTTCGCTATTTTAAGGGTGAAATATTGATTATGTATAATACAGAAGTGCGAATTCTTGATCAGCGTCACAAAAAACCTATATAGGCATACCCTGGATGCTAAAAGTACGGAAATAAATAAAACACCCCCTTTTCGGGGGTAGTTTTAGCTATTTTAAGGGTGAAATATTAATTATTTATAAAAAAGAAGTCCAAATTCTTGATCAGTGACCCAAAAAACCTATATAGGCATATCCTGGATGCTAAAAGTACGAAAATAGATAAAACACCCCCTTTTTGGGGGTAGTTTTAGCTATTTTTAGGGTGAAATATTGATTATTTATGAAAAAGAAGTCCAAATTCTTGATCAGCGACCCAAAAAACCTATATAGGCATACCCTGGATGCTAAAAGTACGAATAGGTAAATAAAATAAGAGATTCGGCAAATTTTCTGGAAATTTGGCCAATTTTTGGTCTAAGATAAGGGTAGGGATGATATTTAGGTTAAATCCGATGAAAATTTCAATATTTGTGCCCCCGCTAACCGCTAGGTACAGTTTATATGCCAAAAAATTGAATTTAAAGCAATAATTTAAAAGCGATTTAAAATATTTGGTAAGTTTCCTCGAAAATTGGCCAATTTTATGGTCATAAATATGGGCAGGGATAAACCTGGGGTTAATTCGGGTAAAAATTTCAATTTTCGTGACCCCAGAAACCCCTAGAAACAGTTTTTATGCCAAAAAACCTAATTTAAAGCATCAATTTAACAGCGATTTAAAAATTTGTGAGCGATTTAAAAAGCGATTTAAATACTTTAAATACTTTAAATCGCGTCGTCAGCCCCTCGAAATTAGCTATAATTTAAAAAAATTACTGAAGCCAATTTGGAAATTTGTAGACAACGATTTCTTTTTTTTATGGCCAAAGTTCGCACAGCGGCCATGAAATCGTTCTTTCATGACCAGAGTCAAACAAAAAAATATTGCAATATAAGTTCAGTATGTTATATAATCTTCTAACGAGACTGTTCATATAATTATGATCGAACTTCACTTACAAGTTTATTTAATCATACAATTACTTCCAATTTATAAAAACTTATAAGCGGTTTTTGTAAACACAACCAAAATGCAAGAAACATGTTTACTTCCAGCTGATTGCCTAAACCCGTATTATTCTAAGTCTCTGAACTTTAATTATTATAAGTTCCATTTGACCTTTCCTTTTTAAATCGGATACATGTGACCCCCCCTTGATTTTTAAATTTACAGGGTACCTCTCCCTATAAACATGTTCTATATTAAAATTAATTTCAATCTCAATGATTATATTTTGTTTGATTTCAAATTTATTAACTTTATGTAAATTAGTATTGCTGTTAGTTTGCTATATACTATCAAATTGCTGTAGTTAAATTTTGCCGAGAATTTTGCTTTGCTATTCAAGCAAATTTTTGGAAATTAAAATTCAAAAAAAATTTAAATGCAGCAACTTGACAATACAGTCATACTTAGTAAATATTATTTTATCGTACAGATTATCATATTATTTACTAACGGTGGACCAAGCCTCTTGCATTAACGGTAAAATCGAGCAAAAAATAATTTTGCCCAATAAATAAAGGGAAGAATTTACTTAATTATGTACCAAAGGTTGACCGTGAAACACTAGACCACAAAAATGTTGTATAAGAATCGTAGATTATACAACGCAACTCTGTTGGAAGTTGGCAAGATGTATTTGTTTATATAAATAAGATGTATAAAATACTTCAGTTGGTACGCTAAAATATTGATAATCAACATTTTGAGTTGATGGTTATCAGAAATGTAATGGGTCATCAGAAACTAAACAATGTGAAGAAGATAAATATTCATGTTTGAAAAAGAGATTTAAATGCAATTCAGGATGCCGATAATCTTACTTCTGTTTAAAATTTTTGTAAAATATTATATTTAGTACAGTCATATCTGGTAATTTCATAAAATGACTAATTTTTATTAATATTTTGTTGAAATTTATTTTTTAAAGTCGGGAAGTTTTATAAAAGCTTTTACTATAGTAATATTGTAAAGTCACTGATTTCATAAAACTTACTGCAACAAACTCCGAAATCTTACAAATTCTAAAATAATTTGGAATAAAATTATCAATTACAAAAAAACGCTAGTAAAATAATTTTGCACTTGCTTCATGTAGACATTACATATGATAAAATTTATATACATTTCACTTTGATTTTTAGCGTTTTAAACAGAATATTTTAAAAAGTTGATAATCAAAATTAGAATGAATTTTAAAATAGTCTAATTTTACTTTGATGCTAATGATAAACTACTTCCTTCATTATTTTTCAGTAAAATCATTCATTGGAGATATATATTCAAAAAAAAAAAAAAAAAATAAGATTATTTGTCATTGTAACTATAAATTATTTCTTAGTTTTTACATGATAAATCTAATTTCACTTTAGAGTTATAAAATTGTTATTCAAAAAATATTATAAAAAAAATTATTAAAAAACTAAAATTCATATAATTATTAAATAATTAAAATAAAACAATGCGGGTTCATAAGTATCTCAAAATTTCTTAAAATTATTTAATTAAAAATTTTATATCAATTAATATATAATATGATATAAATTTAATTAAATTTGGAATGCAATTTTTTCTATATATAAATGCAAGGGTATATATATATTAAATATTAATATATATAATATTAAATAAATGACTACAGGGAACACGTTGTTAATTGCGTTATAAATTTTAGGTATTATATATAGTAGTATAGTTTCTCTAGAGAGATCAGAGAAATAAGATATTAAATGAATATATTTATTATCATCTTGGAAAATCTCGCAATTATTAATTAAACATTACTCTAGGGTATATATGAATTTTTTTTATGTTCTTTAAATTCCTGCACTTTATAAATTTTCATCTTCTTATGATGCATTTCAAGCGTAAAAATCTAGGCGTGGTTTAATATTTAAAACGACCCCTTCGTAATTAAAAGTAACGTTTCAATAATTTCTTCGTGTGATATTCTCTCTCTCTCTCTCTCTCTTATTTTTTTAGTAATGTTTGGACATTTGACAAATCAAAAATAATTGCTATTTCATCTGTATAAGATTAATTCCATATTTAAATTTATATAAATTAATCAATAACGTCCGACTAACTCTAAAAACTATTTAATACATGTTGAGTTATTTTCCAATCCCCCATATTTTCTGTTTAATGTGATTATCATATATCTTGAAAATATTAAATGGACAATTTAATTGTCCGAGAGAAATCTTGATGTACAAAATATAATTTAAATTATTCCATGGATAATTTTCTAGATTACAATCCTTTAACACTCATAACTCTATAATTTATATCGATATATGTATGTGTTTAATCTCATATATTTTACAGGTAATTAAATTATTCAATTTAAGAACCCACAAATAATGTAAACAGATATAAATGAAGAAGAAATTATTTCAACTGTGTAATTGAATAATAAAAAATTTTTAAGATTTTTTTTTGTTCAAGTTTTCTAATTTGAATCAGATTTAAATTAATCATTATTATTATATAATACAGTAATTTTTATGTACGTTAAAAACATCAATCATTTAAAATTATGTAAATTTAAAAAAAAAAATTTAAGCACAATGAATATGAGTTTTTTTTTTCTTATGACATTTATAACTCATAATAAAACATCTATCATATTTATAATTTTTTGTGCTTTTTGTTTTTATTAACATAATCTATAAAAAATAAACCACCCTTTTTGAATTTAAATAACAAATAATAAGTAAATTATAATCCTCAAAAAAGGATTTAAGAAATTGAGCAAATAAGGTTACCTTATTATGGTGGTTCTAAAATTGGCTTTATTGATAAATAGGTAATTTTAAATGGGACGTATGTGTATGAAACTTGTCGTCGAGTCTTAAAATTGGTGCTAAAGCAGTTTTTCCTAAAAGTGCTAATAAAAATAAGTAGCCTCAATTTTTAGCTAATAATATTCAATTCTCGATTTTAGGCAATCTTTTTCGCTTTTTGCTAATATTTAAAAAATAGCAGCTAATTTTTCATATATTTTCTCTTAAATGCCTACTTAGTTAGATTTTTGGTTAGAATATAATTTTATTAATTGACTTACTGGGAAGTATAAAAATTTTTCGAAAGTGTAATTTTAAAACCAGTTGCTGGCCGCCCACCATTATTTTTTTTCCCTAAAAAAATGTGAAGCTTCAGAAGTAATTCAAGTTTTACTAAAAAACTTTTGAACCATATATATTTTTGACAAATTTGAATTTGAAATAAAATCAAACAATGCTGATTTTGCACGCATGGGGAGTTCGCAAAAAGTTTTTGGACCCAAAATCAGATTTTACGGGAAACTTTCTTTCGGATTCAAAGAAAAATAAATACGAAGAATTAGCTGTATTCTTTAAAAATTACCAAAATATACGAAAATGGATGCCTAATAACGATAATTGAACCTTAGGAGCTAACAATTTGCCATAAGGCTTATTTTTATTAGTACATTTAGGAATATTTTTTAGAAAAAATTTTGGTACCAATTTTAAGACCCGACCATAAGTTTCGTATATGTTACATTTGAAAACACTCAAATTTGATTTGGAAAATTTAAAGCAATAATAGCATTAATATGGGTATTTGGAAGTTTTTTTTGCGATCAGAGTAATTTCTTTTCAGTGTAATTACACCCAAAGTTTTCCGAAAATTGTACGCGAGTATATTTGTATCTAAGGCACAAAAAATGAAATTGATTTAAGTTCTAATTAAGTTTTTATCAGACATGCTGACGAAGAATTCTTCATGTTTTCTGCCTTGAGTCTTTAATAAGATGTTAATATTATGATCTGCGTCTGTAAAATACGTAATTACTGATATTTGTTATCAAAAATAATCTAAGCTTTTTTTTAAAACCCCTGATTAAATTTAAAAAAATAGCCACATCAAAAAAACTAAAATTTAATTTCTATGCATATCCACCTATTTACAAAAAATCCCTTTTACCGAAAAAAATTCAGCTTAATAATTTGATACCAACCTCTTTTATGTCTATGCAAAAAAAAAAATTTTTTTCCAAATAATAATATGCTAATTATTTTTTTTCCTTTTTTATTTTATTATTTACAGTGTATAATATACACCCAGAATACAGTAGACATTTGACTAATGATTACGCATTAGAACCCTATATAAATATAAAGACAGTTTCATGTGACATTTCACTCAATGGAGTTAATACCATCACTGACAAAAAAAAAGCGAATTTAATATATTTGAACGAATCAACTTGTACAATATAAAGATATATTTATATAGTAATATAAGTGTATGTATTTTAATAATATGTATAAAAAAATAAAACAGGCGAAACAATATATATTCGTAACGACTTTGTCCGCAGATAATGAATTACTTTATGAAAAAAACGAGAAAGATAGAAATATACATACTTTTAGTGTGACAATCGATCAATTGTAACAAGAAGGTAGAATCATTTTAGACATTTTTTTACAAAACACATGTCAATGTCAAAAAGCTACCTGTTTCTTTAATGTTCGCTCTTTTATACCTTTTTAATTTTTATTCTTTGTGTTATAAGTTTTAAAAAATTTTTTGACATATGATTTGACTCTCTGTTCATAAAAAAATTTTTTGCTTTAAAGAAATACGAGTATAAAGAAATATTATATATATTAAGACAAACTTGTATGCAACCTCTGCTTAATTATTCAAAGTATTAAAAAAAAAAGAAAGAGGGTTCTTATTTAAACAGATTGGTCTCGCCCTGAGATTTAACCCTATATAAGTTAAAATGAGCAAGGACGATTATATAAGGTGAGACGTTTAAAGAGAGAAAAAAAAAGGTTAATATATATATGTAAGAAGGGAAAGGGTGAAATTATTAGAGGTCTTAAACCACCGTTACTTATGACTGGGTTATATTATAATATAAGATTATAAAAAAAACTAAATGTGGATTTAAGCTCTCTCTTATATAATTTGTTCTTTTTTAAAGGGACTAACTTATTATGTATAAGAATTGTAATTTACTTTTTTTTTTTTTTAGAATCATTTAGCTTTTTGAATTAGGAAAATCGTAAATCTTTTTTATACGCATGTATTAAACAAAAAAGGTGTTAAGAATTACATTTTTTTTTTATATCCAATGAAAAAGTAATATAAAAATTTGCATACTTTTTTTTTGCTTCTTTAATAAGATTTTAAGATGAAAAATTAGGTATCTTTTTATTTTTTGTATTTTTTTTTTTAATTATTTAATTCCATTAATGTAATAAGAGACTGTAGTATAAGTTTTACTAGGTAAATTATTAATAAAATGCTACACCATATTTTACTTTATTAGATTTTTAGTACACAATTTAGTTATTTTGTATTTTTTAGTTAATGACTAGATATAACTAGAGATATGCAATTTTTGAGAAAGTAAATAAGTATCAGTCCAAACTTAGATCACAAATTAATAAGAATATTGCATCAAAAAAATATTCAATAATTTTTGAAGCATATTTATGGTAAATTCACAAGTTTATGACCTATAAAAATCGAGTTAATGATTAGGCTTTTAGGATAAAGGCTCAAAATCAAAAATTCAAATTTTTAATTTTCAACGTTTTAAGGCAGTTCAAATGTTAATATTGGGTTTTTTTTTAAATTCATAAACTTGGGATTTTTCTATCAGAATCAAATGATGTTATCAATTTTTCATCGAATTTATGAGAAAGAAATGTATGTAATTCTTATAAATTCAGAAAATTTTTTCTTGAAAAATGCGAAATTTTAAACATTGGTCCCCTGAAAATAGGGACCCTAAAAACGAAAAAAATGAATTTTCCTCCTATAAGGCGTCGTCAAATTTTTAAATGAATAATGGATTCGGATTGTACGAGAAAATCTAATAGGAAGCACGTTTTTATTAGAGTTTTTAACATCATTTGAATCTGCTAAAATAATCTCAAGTTTATGAATTTTTAAAACACCCAATATTTAAGATTTAAACTGCTTCAAGACGTTGCAAAATGAAAATTTATATTTCTTGGTCTTAAATATATTTTTTTTAGTAAATTGCGAATGTAAGACAAGTAAAAAACATAAATCCATAATTAAAATCATAATTTTAGTTTATGAAAAAAAAATTCCAAAATTGGTTATTTTTAAATATTCAAATAACGAAATTCTGAGACTTTCTACTGGAAAAAAAGTTTGTGGCGAGCAAAATTTTTTCTGTCCCTAGCTTGTTTTGTCACTTTATATGGTCTAAGATACTCGAAAAAACGTATCAGCAAGGTATGCCATCAATTTTTTTTTTAAAAGATGATCATCCTATTGATCATTGCGAAAATTAAAAGAGATTTAATTACATAAGTGAATTTCTTTGACAAATTATAGGTAAGATATCTATTTTTGTTTTGTTTTTGAAAAAAATGTAAAAGAAACATAACAAGGGCCATATGAAAGCTAATTTTAAATTTAAAATCAAATATTAAGATGGTCCCAAGTAAAAAAGAGAATATATTTTCAATATATTGTTTTTGAAATATATTGTAAATATATTGTAAATATATTGTAAATATATTCTCAATATATTCTCAATATATTATCAATATATTATCAATATATTGTTTATGTTTTATTTAACCTAAAAACTAAAAAAACATAATTTTTAGGTTATATAAAATATAAACAATATATTGATAATATATTGATAATATATTGAGAATATATTTACAATATATTTACAATATATTTCAAAAACAATATATTGAAAATATATTCTCTTTTTTACTTGGGGTATGATGAAATAAGCAAAAAATAAAATACGATTTCTTTTACATAATCGTCATTTTCGAGTGACGCACCGTAAAATTTGTAATTTTTCCGACGGAATTTTGAAAAATAGTCTTAGTCAAAGTTCCCCTAAGCGTGTAAAAAAGGAGTTTTTCCTCTGTACCGAGATATCTCAATTTTTAGACCGTCAAAAAAGCTAAAAATGACGTTTTTTAAAGTTTTTAACCTCAAAATTAGTTCAAAAAAGAAAAAAAAAATATTTTTTTTGTATTTTTTTAAAACAAACATTTTGACACCAACCAAGGCTCAATCGGATGATTTGGCCCGGAGATGTTAATTTTGGATTTAAAAACATGTTTTAACCTCCCCCGGTGAAGGGAGGGTGTGGGAGGACCGACCCTTGGAATGTTATTTTTTATCGTAAATCATCAAATTGAATCAAAAAAATGTGAAAAATTCTGAGACTGGAAACTATATCTTAGTCCGCAGTAGTCTTTATCGGTCTTTATAATATTTTATTAAAAAATCCTGATAGACAAAAAAAAATTTCTCACAAGTGAAATGTGTTTTTAACATTATATAAACGAAGCAAGAATAGTATAATTAGTAATATATTACCATTTGTTTTAGAATTTTTTAGAATTAAAATATAAACTGACATTTATCATCAAAAATAATAATTTAGGAATTAAACAATAAATACCTGCTAAAACAAGAAAACTAGTATACCAAATAAAAATACTAGTTTCATTTTTAATAAAAATTCGACTTTTTTTTACATATCGTGATCACTATATTAAATTTGAAATATATTTTAAATATTGTGTTAATCGATTATTTACAATAAATAAACGCAGTCATCGATGCATCGAATCTCACAAACTTCTATAGAACCTGTAGGTAGTTTCTTGTCGTTAAATTACAAAAGAGTTTTTTGTTATAATAATCCAATAAATCCATTATCTTTTGGCAATCAAAAATAAATAGATTTTAACTTTGAATACATTTGTAAGCATAAGAAGGAGCAGACAGTATGCAAAAGTCGAATCCTATATTTTGTCCGGTGATTTAAAACTTAGTTTTGCACATAATGGGCAAAAAAGCCGTCTCCGGTATAGAAAATAGGCTTTTTACATGTAAAAATACTTTTATATTTAGGACAATTTTTTTTTAGTTACTATTACATTTTTTGGAGCTCTATTAAGACATTAGATCTGCTCTTTTTTTCAAAGTTATCTACTTTTTTCATTTATAAGAAGAAAAATGAAAAAAAAGGGCAGACCTAGTTTTCAATCGTTTTTGTAGTGACCAAAATATGTATAAGCATTAAATTTTATACAAAAAAAATATCTTACGTAATCTCCCTTTATATTTTAAAATCAATAAAAAAACAAAATAACTTAATTTCAATTCCCCACAAGGGATGCCAATTTGCATATTAAATTTTTTTTAACTCAAATTAAACATATAAATATAAAAAAGTATGTCACAAAGGAAACATAAATTCAATTAAAATAAAGTGTATAATACACTCTAATTAAATTATTTCAATTTTATACGTACAAAATGTTCATTAATTAAAAATTACATAATTTAAACGTTACAATACACGATAATAAATTTACAAATTATTAAAAAATATATATCATATACTCATGAAATTTTATGCAAAGTCATGTTATTTTTAACTGTACACTTAAATTTATTTAAAAACAATTGAAGTATTAATATTACTTTATATTATCATAAATTTAAAAACACCTCAGTTTTTAGTTAGTATCTAATTAATCTTAGAAAAAAAAGAATAAAAATAGAAAACAATTATAAATTATAGAGTTGAATTATTTAATGATTATATAACAAAAAAAGCCTTTAGAAAAATTATTATACTCCTTCTCATAAATATACTCATTGCTACAATAAACACACACATACATATAAATTTTTTTTTACTATATTCAACGATATTAAATCCTAAGTATACAAAAGAAAGAAAAAAAATCCAAACCGTATGTCGTTACTTTTTGAAATTTAATTTAATTCTATACTATCTAAAGTAATAATTTCACATATAACTGTTTTTTATATATTTTTTTGCAGACAATGTATTAGTGCGTATATACAAAAACAGAAATGAGTAAATCTAGTAAAATAAGGTAAAAAAAAATATGAAAAAAAAAATCACATATAAGAGAAGAACATTGTCGTTAACTTTTACGAGGACATCAACGTTTCTTAACTTCCGCGATTTTTTATTCTAAACTTCCAGTGGACTTAGTATAAATGCTGACGTCATGTTATATATAAACTAAATAGAATTCAATGAAAATTCAATGTCTTTAAATATCATAAAGAAATTTGTGTATTATTCTCAAGTTTAAAAAGATATAACCATTTTTTGCAATAAGAAATTAGCAATGGTTGACATTAAGTATTTTTTTTTGTACTCGTACTATATAAAAGTTGATTTTCTTTATTCGCATTAGTTTATTTCATTGAAATCATTCTCTTTATCGTTTATTTTCTCGTCGATTCTTTATTTTTCTTTCTTTTCTTTTTTTTTTTTTCTATAAAGGATACAAGTGTCGTAAAGTCCTTGAATCTATTGTCTGTTACGTATATGTGAATTTTCAGTCCCTTTTTTTCAAATTTGCTTGCTGATCACGTATTTTCACGATTTTCTATATACATAATGTGAAAAACCGGTGAAAATGTATTATATTTGAATTTGTGGAAAACCGAAACGAAAATATATTCTATTATAGTAATTTCTTATACAAGAGATGAAAAAGGGATTTAATACTATATTCACAATTTTAGTTTACTACTGCTACTATTTAATGTGGTTTACGATAAAACGGATACAATTATTTAAAGAAATATAGAGATTTTGTTGCACTTATTTTATATTTTTTTCTAAATGATATTTATTCTTCCTGTTGTTCTTGTATTACTATATAATCATAAGAGTAAAATAGTAAATTAAAATTAATTTCCGGAGGTTAAAGTATAGGTTTATACAAAAAAACTAAAGTAAAATATTTTACAGTTAAATATTACTATTACATATTAATTTAAAAGTTATTTGTTGGTTATTTAAGTTTTTTAGGTCCTTTCGTTTTACCTCGTATAATAAAATTTCTATTATGAATTGAAAATTCAATAAAAATATTCTCACAAGTGAAATGACTTTATGAAGCTATATAAGATAGTTTTTTATTGTATACTTTAAATCAGTAAAAATATTTTCTAAAATTAAATTATCACGTAATGTTTATTATTTGTTATAATGTTAACTGTAATTTATAAAACTAGAAAAATTATCGATGCCGGATATCAAGAGGTAAATTGATTAATTAAAGACACAATAAATTTATTTTTTAAAATCTGTTAGCAGGTATAAACTTGATGAAAACTATCCATTCTTAAGGCATCATTAAACAGTGCTGAAGAGAACGTCGTGCATAAGCTTGATCTAATCTCGAATTTAAAAAAATCCCATGTATCAATTTGAATATTATTTCAATATTTGCTTAAAAGCTTCAAAAATACAAATTTTTTCTCTTTATTAGTCTTGAGGTCTAGAATTTTAATTCATTAAATATGCAAGACATGAGTTTTCATCACTATTTTTTACTCAGCTGTTAAATTTATTTTACTAATTAAAACCATTATTGAAAATTAATCGATTTGAATGTTAGAAGTTGAGAGAAAAATAAAAATCATAAAAATATAAAAAAGTTAAGTTCCAGTTCAAAATTCCTTCATGTATAAGACTGCATTTGCTATCAAAAAAGTACTTGGGAAATGATAAAAAGTTTATTCAAAAAAATTTATATCACTAGCACTCGGCACAAATCAATAGAAATTCAAATTTATGTAGCCCCAAAAAGAGTTCTGAGACTTTTTTTTAACATTAATATGATAGGTTTGTAGAATTTTACTTTCAAAGTGTTTAAGTTAAAATTTCGGAAAAATAAATGTACTAATTTATTGTCAATGCTAATCGATTACTCAAAGAAATATTTTTTAATTAAGTTTTAGAATACCTACTTAAATTTATTCTAAAACTCAAATTTTAATATAGAGAATCTTTTTTAATAGATGTAATATGAGTTGAATATGAGTACAAAAAGCTTTCAATTATATTATACGTTCGTGGCAGCACTAGTCGGAGAAACTATTTGAAATCTAAAGGGTTTTTTTTAAGAGTTACAATATTAAAAATGACAGAGTTTGCTTGTTTTAATTTGATTTATTTATGTATTTTAGTAATTTTATACTATCAAGGACACAAATTATGAGATTTAAAAAAATGTTAACTAGTTTTTGTACACTGATTTATTATTTGCAATTTTTTAATTTGTTCTAAAGTATAAAATAACTAATTAATCATTAATTGGAAACTGTAAAGTAGACTCGACAGCAATTTTTGATTGAAATATAGTACTTTCAGCAACGTTAATTTTTATGAATTTATATTAATGAAATAATTATTTTTTAGATTTTTTTGTTTTTAAGGCTAAAAGATATAACTTTATTTGAACTATTTTTGGGACTCCAATTTCTCGGATTTAATAACCAGCAAATTTTTATAAAATAATCATGGCAAAAATTTTCATTTTTGTAACTCAAGATTGTACTAATTTAAAAAAATTTTTTACTAATTTTTGCAACAATTATATCCAAAGAAATTTAATTTCATAATTCTGTACTTGACTTTTGAAAACTTTTTTTGACTGTAACAACTTTAAATATAAATATTATTTATTACCATATAATTAAAATTTAACCATTTTTAATTTACCATAAATTTATCTACTCGTCCAGACAACACATAAATCAACCCTTATTTACATATTTCTTTTTCAATAATTAATTTACATACCTAAAAAAAAAACAGGCTTCTTGTGACCTATCATTTGCAACTCAAGTACATGCTTTTGTTACGCTTCTATAAAATAACTCTTTAAATTGTGTACAATACACACATATTTGCCATTATAATTATATACAAAATAAATTCTCTCATCTAACACCAAGCAAAATAACTATAACAAAGTATAATACTTTAAATATTGTATACTTCTCGACACGTCTCATCAGTGGCCACTTAAAAAAAATTTTTTTTTTCTTATTATTCGCCTTAAAAAAAAAATAATAACAAAAAATACCCTCGTTATACAACCTTTTATAAATGTTGGTTTCGTCATATAGCTTGAGACATAATTTGTGGCTACCCGTATCATCCCTTTATACTTGTCATAGCATACGCCCAATTCTTTATTATTTATTTTTTTTTACTTATTATAAAAAAAAGAACACTGGCATTGTCACGTGACCGTTTCAGCCTTTTAACGAAAAGCAAGCTAAATAGACGGTGTGAATTACATAATTCTCATCAACAATATAATATCCGCGATTAATAAAGGAACTAAAAAACCAAACTATTTAAATATTTTGTATTCTTCTGCTATCGTCATATCCTTCACGTTACTATTATTATTGTTCATTATATACATAATCGCATTCAAATCCCATATATACATACACTTATTATTTATATTTATAAAAAAAAAAGATGATGGTATGTAAAAAAACAAAACTAAAGAAAAAAAAAGACTCGCGCCTAAAAAATAAGGGAGAAAGGTAGAGAGAAAATATATACAATACGGATGCGAATTTTCGTTTTGGGATTTGACACGCGTATCTAAAAAGACGTCGAAACTGAGGGTCACGTGTCGTATGGTCGAAAGACCGGGTCACGTGACTATGTATCTATGGATATAACGAAAGGGTTGAGATTTTTCATATGTCGTATGTATAAATTGTCCCCTCATTTTTCAAAAGCCACCAGTTTGACGGATCGTTGTATTATAAGTTTTAACTGATAGTTTTTTCTCTCTTGAAATATACGCGAGACTCCGTAAATAAAAAAAATATAATATATAGTAAATTCTTGCTTTAATTATAAGATATTATTCTCAAATCACGCCCTACTAATCATCTGAAATTTTTAATGTCTTTTTAAAAGCGGATTAACATTGATGCATAACACAACAATGTATGATTAGTCATTTGGAAAAATAAAATAGTTTACAAAATTATATTCCTCTCTCACGTTTTGAAAAAAAAAAAATATTTTTAATATATCATATTCTTCTTGTGTTGTATTCATACCAAAATATAACCCGTGAAAAATTGTAATTATATAATACATGTAATTTGTTAACCGATGTTACAAAAAGTATTATGTATTTTTTTTTTTTTTTTGATTGATATAAATTTGAATTTTTTTTTGGATTAAGAGAAGATTGATTTTTTTGTTGTTATGGTTATTATAAATAAAAAAAAAATAATAAAATTCTTAGTAATTTGTTAACGTATATTTATGCTATAATTTTTTTTTTTTTTAATTGAATTATTGTATAAAAATTTTATTAGCAAAGTAAATTTTCACAATAAATCGTAAATTACAGTGAGCGATTTTACACCGTCGTAGTTAACCCTGGGTTAATTTGACCAAATGTTAACTTAACCGCGAGCAAATTGACAAAGTCCCGTTCACACCGACCACGGTTAGCTAAAAAAATTGAACATTTGTCGGTGTAAACGGGTCTTTGTCCATTTGCTCGCGGTTAAGTTAACATTTGCTCAAGTTAATCCAGGGGTAACTACGACGGTGTAAAATTGCTCAGTAATTCGTTTTAATTAGCCTGCTTATTTTAAAAAATTGCTTGAATTTTCGATTATCAGGTGAAAAAAGTTGTCTATTGTCAAAAAAAAAATAAGATTCCCAAAGTTATAGCTTATTTAATCACTCCTATATTTTGAAATTTTACAGGGAATAGACAAACTATTGTTCACTGTTAAAATTGGCTCCTTTAAATTAACAAAATAAAAGGATTAGTATATTACGATCCCGTCTCTAGAAAAATATAGAATGGTCAAAATCGCAAAAAAATTTATGGGCAGGATTATTTACAAATTTTCCGAAATTTTCTTTGTCAGTGACAAGAAAATAAATTTTTTCAGGCCTCACAGCGGCCAGAAACATTTGCAAAAAATCGAGAAAAAATCAGTAAATTTTTGTTAAAAATCGTTTTTTACCATTATTATACCTATTATACACTGGCAAAAATTCCATTCGCCGCGGAATTTCGCTTGTAAGAAATTCAAAAATTTTCGATTTTTCAATTTAATATAACTATAAACTATTTTTTCTTATTGAAAAGCGCTCACCAATTTTTTATATTATTAGGATAATCTGATTTTTCTCCTTGTATAGTCTTTAGAAATCATTCCACTTACGAGAAAAATGTTATCAAAAATCCCTAATAAACAGACACAGTGTAATCACAGTTTTCATTTTTACATCAAGAAACAGCTAATTTTTTTTACACACTGCCATTTGAAAACATTTTAATATTTCAAATTTTTCTCACAAGTGAAATGATTTCTGCAGGCTATATAATGACGTGATATAGTGTAAACGCAATTGAAAATAATTAAAAATTAAAATAATATTAAATACGTACAGAGCTTATATCAGCAAGGAAACGTAAAATAATATAATATGTATGTAAAATATAAACTAATTATCTATTTGTAATCGAAACTTCGTCCAATATTTTTGTAATCTAGTCGACATCGTAGTTTGGCAGAATTCCATAAGTATACTTACATCATATAAGATTCACGGTTACTTAATAATTTCTTGAAGAAATTATAACCCCATATTTTGTCCCGTGATTTAAAACATAGTTTTCATTATACGCTGTAAAAAAGATCTACTTTCTTACTTTCGGGCGATCTTTTTTTCGCTTTTAATGAAAAACTATGTGTTGAACACGGGAAAAAATGTAGGAAATTTTACTTTCAATGCTGCCTGCACTCGTTCGCTACGCTCACTCGTGTATACAACCGCATTGAAAGCCAAATCCTATTTTTTTTCCCTTGTTGAACAAATAGATATTTACATGTAACGGGCAAAAAAGCCGTCTCCCTAGGGTAGAAAATAGGTTTTTTTTGTCCGAGATATGTAAAATATTTATATTTACAGGCTGGAGGATGGGTAAATATTCTTTACCGCGTCTAAGAATGTTTTTATATTCATTTCTGATAAAGAATTTATCATCATTTACACAGGTACACGTGTAAAAAGAGTATAGCATTAATTTCAGTTATCAGATCCGAGATCAGTACACCTAGATTTCTGGTGACCTTAAATAAATTTTAAAAAATATTAAAATTTTTGTTAGAATGAATATTTCATTATATTTCATTCTAAATGGGACATTGCATAAAATACTCTTTGACTTTCTTTGTTAAGTCAATCATATTTTCTGAGTTTATTGGCCCACAAAATGGTCAATACTGAAATAAAGCTCTTGATTTATGCACTTTACCCACAAGCAATTTTTTTTTTTTAGTTATTATCTTTGTTATAACTACAAGGGGTACAAAAAGATTGCACTTTGCTCTGTTATTAATTCAATAACTACAATACGAATTGACCACAAAAGAATTTAACCTAACATATTGTATCATGTCTATCTGCATTTTTATTAATTAATATAATAAAGACCCTAAACTTTATTAAGTATATCAATGAGTTAGCAAGTATATATAATTTTTTTTTTTCATACACGCAATTACCTAATTACAACAAATTTATAAAGTACAAAAGGGTTTATATATATATACGTACATACATGCATAAATAAGTAAAGCTTCTGCATACATTATTATTATTATGTGGTTTTATATTCTAAAGATTTTAATATTTACCATACATATCTTATAAAATAATAATAATGATGATACTGAGATAATGAAAACGATGCATGATCAAAAATTTTTTTTTTTAACCATATGGGACGTGAAAATTTTTTAAAAGGGGTTTTAGTTAGGTGTCTATATATATATTTGCTGACGTCACTTATCTCTTTATTCACTTAATCTATATATATTTATTTAATATTAAACCACATATGTACGACCAAAAATAAAAACTGTCTAATGATTTATCAATCCTTTATCCAGCCATAATAATCAAACAATATAAATTTAAATCTCTTTTCATTAAAATGAAAAATTCCAATTTTATTTTAACAACTATAATAAATAAAAACTAACAAAGTCATCCTTCACTCAATCAAGAAATAAATAAATGCACTTGTTCCTTTATTTCTTGAATTCACCCTATTGTCTTGTAACTTTTGTCTTTTTTATCCTACTCTGCTAATGATCTTTAAAAAAAAAAAATTTATTCTTATATATACCATAGTATAATCCGCTCGACACGATGTTAATTAGAAAGACTCTTCAATCAGTATATATATATAACAAAAAAGCCCTAGGAGAATTAGTGACTTGACTTGATTTCGAGGTTTTAGACTATACAGTTATATAAGGTAAAAGACGATGAGCACGCTTTCAAATACAAAAGGGGGTGGCTATATATAGTTTTAAACTGGGGGGTTCAATGTATAGTAAATTATATAGTATAAGAAGAGAAATGAGCAAATCTTATTGTAAGTTAACACGGATTACCACAGACATCCATCACACAAGTAGCTACACTGAAGTCAAATCTTAAAATTTTGCTTTACTTTAATACTTGTGTTTCTTATTATTCGCTTGAGATATTTATCAATTTCGTGCTTTATCTGAAAAATATTTTATAAATATATATTTTTATGTCAGATAAGAAATTTGTCAATTATTTAAAAACGTATTTTTTATATTTTCAAGGAAATTTCAATGTCACAATTATTCTGCTAACTTGTCAACAAGATTTCTCACGAATAATAAAATATTTAAATTTTGAAATCTATCTCGTGTCAAATTTAATTTCAAATAAGGAATTATGAATTTTATTTTATTTATGCATATCAGAAATAATTTCAAATGAAATGATTTTTATATTGCTTTTAACGTCTTTGGTTTTTCAGTGTAGATTATTAGAATTTTTAGGTTCTTTTTTAAAAATTGCAATTTTGAACCCAAAATACTTTGACATTATAATATAATCGAATTTAGCCCAAAAAATTTTACTACAAATCAAATTAAAATTTTTAATCAATTTTTACTGCAAAATATTTAAAATAATTAAATAAATTAATTAGAAACAAGATAATTAAATTTCTTAAATATTATAATTATATTATGCATAATATATGAATACATAAAACATAAAGCTTTACGCAACAATACCTATATATATTTTCTTGCTTGAAGAAACCTTTCTAGTATATCCTGAAAGGAGAAAATTAATATGCAAATTAATTTAGTAGATACATACATAGAAGAGACTTGAAGACAATAAAGGCACATAATCATAATCAAGATTGTTAAGTGAAGCGTATGCGATCAATCGCCTAGAATAATCCAAAGAAGAGAAAAGACGTTTATTTCTCATTCTGTATAAAGGAGAAATTTTCTTCGGACCCTCTTAAGTGCTATGATCACCCTAAAGCAAAAAGACGTTTTCATCAAATCATTCTCTTTCCTTATACGTGTATTATATCTGTCTCAATCTTTATGGTTTTAAAAAGATTTCTTTAGAACCGAATGTCCGGCTTTAAACCCGCGCGTTTCGTTAAATTTCTTTAAGAAAACAAGAGGAATCTTTTAAGACATTTGTCAATTCATTGTTCACTACTGTTTTAACTAAAGTTCTAAAAGTCATTTTCCATCTATACCTAAGAAGAGAGAAAGTTTAATGTTACGTAATTCCTATGAATCTTGAAATATATTGTATCGTTGGCGCCTTTATAAACATAAACATAAAATTGTATTAAAACAAAGTCCGAAAAGGTTTAACGGGTTATATAGACTATTTATACTTAAAATTTAGATTTTCAGAAAGGAAAAGACAATTTAGTAAAATTACCTTATGTAAAAGGTAAAGTCTATAATAAATGTAATTCTTAATTAGTCCTATTGCTTTTGAGTGTATACTTTATTGTAGGAGTTGTATTTGTATTATAATAAGATGACCAAAAGGTTTTTAACTTTTTTTTACTTTTCTTTTTAATAGCTACCTCGGGAACTATATAAGAATATTTGTTTAGTTTTTATGTGTTAAAAAAGGTTTTATGTACATATGATTAATAAAATTTCATGTGTGGTCTTGTAACTTCAAAATATATGTTATTATGGGTTTGAAATTTATTTATTTTGTATTTATATTTTTGGTATGGTATAATTTATATGGTAATGAAATTAGGATCAGGGTATAAAAAGTTATGATCGTATTTTACAGAAATTTAAAGTAATTACATTTTTTAATTTTGCTCATATTTATGAAAATTTTGAAATTTTATTAATATTTTTTTATCTGCTAGGAATGACTGGTAGGTTATACGAAGGTTGCAGGTTATATCAAGCTTATAGGTTATATTAAAGTTACGTGGAAAAAAATTTACGACATGGAACTTACTTAGTAAATACATATAGATAAAATAAAATTTCCATTTTTGAAAAAGACTACAAGAGCTAACAATTTCTTTGCATAATATTATTGGATTTACACTTGAAATATTAAATAGAATCGAAAATGTGCAAATTATTATTAAAAATTTTAGAATACCTATTTCCAACAACTGATTTTCAATATTTTAAATTAAATGCTAAGTTTCAGGTCGATTGCAAGCAAAATAAACAGCCAGAAAACTGTATATAATTTAATTATGAAAGATTTTAATTAAAATTATCATACATTAAAAATATTACTCCAAACTTTGAACCAAAATGAGTACACAGATGCTATAAAAAACACCTATCTGCTGTAACTGCTTAATGTTCTTTTTTTATAAAAATAATAATAATAATAACATTACAAAAAGTAGTTTAGTAACCTGACAATTTTATATTTCGTATTTCTTACCTTCCATAGATATTATTTTAATTATCTTATTCCAAATTATTTTAATTTAAAAAGACTAAATAGTTCTGAATTCTTAAGCTTTGATTATTCCAAATCTTTGAATTAAAATTATTTCCTACATGGTTAAGTTACTTTGCAGCTGCTTGATTTGCTTGAAACTTAGTAATTATAGTAATTAACTATTAGTAATTAGCTAAGTAAAATTCTGTCTTCTTAAAATTTCAAGCAAAGCAACCTGCCCTGTATTTGTCTCCCTCCCTTTAATCAGATACGTTTGATGGATTTGAAAACTTCGCATGAAAGAAAGCTTAAGGATTGACATAAACAGTTCATGACCTATTCAAGTTTTTCTCTCGGTTTTGCTCATAATTCATAGTCGATCGATGTCACCTCGTTATATCGCCTGCAGAAATCATTTCACTTGCAAGAAAAATTTCAACTATTAAATTGGCTTCAAATAGGACACATTAAAAAAATAGCTGTTTTTTTACTGTAAAAATGAAAACTGTGTTATGGGATAAAATTTTTCTCGCAAGTGAAATGATTTCTAATGATTATATAAGGAGAAAAGTAAAAAAATAAGGTATATTCATAATTATTCATAAAATTATTACAAATTTATACAAATTATTAAAATACAATATGTATTGTTATAATAAAATAACTAATAACTAACGAAATAAATAAATAAATAAAACTCTTACCTTAACATTTCGTTCTTCAAACGAAGTCGATTTTAAAAATTATTGAAAAAAAAAAAAAAAAATGTTATTTGAAAAAACCAAGAAATCTAAAAAGCTTCTTTTGGGTATAACTCGGGTTCCTGAGCGCCTAGAGGGCTGAAAATTTCACAGGAAACATATTTTGTATACATAAAAAAGTGACCTAGCAAGGCCATGACACGGTATCCAGAATGACTCATACGCTATTTAACATATATTTTTACAGGAGATGACAATACGTAATGATGGAAATTTAAAGTCAAAAGATGAAATTAATGAATAGTTTTTTCAAATTTTCTGGGGTTTTCTGAGATTTTTTCGAAAAATAAATTTCAGGAATGGCTTCAGCAGGAAATTTTACTAAGGTCAAAACTGAAAAAATGTTTTTAAAGCTTATATGTGTTTCCCAGATATTTCTTGCAGAAATTACTAAAAAAATTGAGAAACCGAAAAAGTTTGATCGGGCATAACTCGGGTAGATTGAGTCAATGAAGCTGAAATTTGCTGAAAGTTCATATTTTAGATGCGTGAACCCCCCCCCCCTCCGTAAATCCGCGGATAAGTTTTGAGAGGTCAACCTGACAAGTAGTAACCGTTTCGCGAAATTCACCTCGTGTATAATAAGTTTCTTTGCATAAACATTAAAATTGTTTAAATTTGAATAATTTATAGTACTTTTCAGATTTGAATTAATAGAAAAGTGTTACAGCACTTGCAAAGTCTTTTAATTTGCCCAGAAAAGCATGTTAAAAAACTTGCATGGGCCTATAACTCCCTTAATGGGCCAATGAAAGGCGGCCATGACTGTAACGTTTTTTCTAGAGTTGTGAAAAGGAAGTCAACCCCCTCCCCCTAAATATTCAAATTCACAAAGTACCCCTGCTTATAAACATATTCCATGTTATGGCTTTTCGCAAAAAAGTTGCTACAAAAATATCTCTTCTCCTAAAAAAACACAGACAAAACTCTCCAATCAGTAAATAATACAGTATTTTTGAAACCATCGATGCATTGATGTATCTAATACATTTTAATTTTCATTTCACCAAATTTATGAATATTACGAAAAGTATTAAATTACATTTTAATCTAATACTATTAAACAAAGCATTAAAGCTATAATAAACATTTTAAGTAGAACAAGACGTATAAAGTCAGACATAATAAAAAATTTTTTTTCACACATTAACAAACATATGCAATAAAAAGCGAGCTTTATAAAATACACTGTAACTATTAAAATGACTATTTATAATTAGAAAATGTTAACTTTAGTAATAATAGTATTTATATATATGTAAAGTTTAACCATTTCTAAGTTTTCTTCTTCTAAAAATAAAGGGGTAAGAGAAATTGTCATGATATAAACTATAGTGTAAAATGGTAGTTTTGCATGTCACATATACATATTTAGTTTAATTACATATTTAAATTACAATGATAATAGTTAAGTTTCTTAATAATAACTATAAGAAAGTCTAAATCGTTAAAGGAAATTAAGCTTTGTTAATTTCATTTCCTTTTATTTAAATTATCTGTTTAATCAACACTTACTTAATAGCTTCATATATGTTGATACGTATATTAGACTGATACTTATTTCGTTTGTAATATATGTTTTTAGTTTTTACCTTTATATGGATATTAAAGAAGTTTAGTTACAAATGGAGTAAGAAGTACATAAGATTATGGTAATTTCAGCAAATAAGATCACTTTTAAGTGGCATTCAGGGTTTTTTGAAAGAAATTTTTGGTAAATTTTTGGTTCAATAATAGCTCAGGTTAGATTATTATTTATATTTTAGTTTTATTGATAATAATTAACAATTTTTAAAATAAATGCCAGTCTAATATATAGTTTTGATATCTATAAATTTTGAAATTTAAAAAAAAGCATAATTTATAAAAAATTAATATACTAAAAGCCTTACATCTATTTAAATAAAAAATACAAGACCAATCTTTTTCATTTTTTTAAATGCGATATACGGTAAAAACATCTTTTTTATCCATAGAAAAAAAAATAGAGACTTAACGTCAATCAGTCTTGGACTTTTCAACGTATAAAAAAACAAACTACATATTCTGTACATTTATTATCTTCTACTCTATTTGTCTTCAATGTATAACTTTTAGGTACATATACATTTCTGTCCAAAAAAAAAAAAGATACACGTGAAAGCATAAGAGTCAAATGTACTTCGCGACGTGAACATTGACGAGTGAGTAAAAAAAAAGAAAAAAATTGAAGTATTATATGGACACAAGGAAACGGAAACTACTACTGTATAAATTTGAGATGAAAAACCTGCAATGAAACTTGTATATTTTAGAAAAGAATATATATATCGTCCCTTGGGGACATCATCAGGGAAATTGGATGCCGCATTTTTCATTCTGGACGACGACTCAGACATAATAATATATATATATTTACAAGTCCACGCAGAGAAACTTATATTTTTTTTTTAACATATCACTGCTTAATATTTGAATACACTGCTTTAAGAATATTAGATGTCAAAGGGGGAGACTAAAAAACAGAAATATGAAACGTATATTATGTGAATTGATCATGAATAAAAGTAGACAAGACAAAACTCATGTTTTTACTTGATTTAAGTACTGTACACATATTTGTAATTATAATTTTTTGTTGAAAAATATTGTAATAATATTTTAAAGTCAAAATAAAATTTACTTAGAAAATGAATTATTGCCATGTTATATATTATATAATCAACATAAAAATTTTTTTAAAGTGTATGTCAGATCAAAATCTACCCTAAAATGCAAGAGTAAATTCTGAAGCATCATTACATAGTCAGTTGACTATATATATACGAATATTAAAGATTAAACAAACATTCCTATTCCAAGTCGTAACTCATTTAGTTGGCAGATAATGTCACTCGGTATATATATTATTTACTTGGCGAGAAAAGGTGTAATTTATAATTATTCATGACCCTATGTATCGACAAAATACAGACAATATGTATTATATATACTTTTTTAACACTGAAAATATCAACAGTAATAATCAAGTTTTTTTTCTATCTTTCTTTCCTTTGGGATTTAAGATTTAAATTTGTATATATACTGTTATTATCAAGAATTCTTGTCAACATTTTGCTGGTGTATTATATACTTTCATTTTTTAGCACTTCATTATTCAATGTACAAAATATATTTTTATCTTGAATACTTTTATAATGAGTATGCATCATTTTTTCATTTTTATAAATATGGTAATTTCAGGTTCGTTAAAATAATTTTTCTTTTCTATTTTATTATTTAAATGCGTTTTTGAACTAGTTGAATATTTTTTTTTATTTTTGAATTAAATCTTTATATTTTGAATCAGCTTTTTTCAGTTTCCCTTTATTTACCTTACTTAGGGCTAGTCAAATTTGTCTTTCATAATTTTTGGACAGCCCTCTACAGTTTTATTCAGTCAATTTCAGAAAATCAAATTCCTTGCATATAGGCAATAGCCTCCATTTTTCCAAAAGTATTGTATTTTTTACGCTTAATTAATTACCTTTATTAAAAAAACTGAAATTTTGTACAGGTAAAAAATTCAGTAACATATCACTTCTCAAAAAAAGTTAGTCAGCTGATAAATATTGAGTACTTAGATATCGATGAAAGTTTTAAAAATAAAATTTAAAGCCAAAAGTAAGTAAATAAAAATAAAATTTATTTCTACAGAATTAATATTCTAAAATGAAACCAGAAAATGCAATAAGAAAACCAAAAATATATAGTTATTACTAGAGAGACATTATCTAAAGCTAACCAAGTTTCGTATATAAGTGTAACTTGTATAATAGCCTTTTTGGCACAGCACATATCTATAGAGAAATGAAAATAGTCTTTGAATGAAAATGAAGCTTATTTCTTGAAGACCTCTTGGATAACAAGTATAATATAGTAAAAAGACATATTATCAAGTTAGCTCGTTTATGAGAATTTTGGTTTCTCAAAATGAGCCAAAAAGGGAAATAACCTTTAAGAAATCCTTATAGAAGAAGAAGAAAATCGTATACATAAAATGTAATGCACGTGAGATACATCCAAGTGTGAAATATTTCAGTCTAATCCTTAGCAATATCGTAAAGAAAAGACTTATAAGCATAGAGGTCCTTCTAAAGTCGTAACCTGGTATTAAAGGATGTTTACAAAACTGATGCTTTTACAAGGTTCTACATCTTTCTTATTTCTCTATACAGCTTCTTAAGTTTTCTCTTTCGATACATATATTATCTCCTTTTCTTAAATCAACCACCTGAGCTCACCCTTATTATCAACAATCGTAAAATGTTAAATTGAAAGTCCTTTAAAATATTTATACATTTAAGGATAAAAAAAATATTCCTTTTTTTTTAAGAATTTTTTTTATCAAGGAACTTAAAAAATATTTCTTTTTTATATATAAATAGATTGCATAAATATTTTTTACGATTGTAAAACTTTTTATCGTGATAAGACTAAAGCTTCAATATATAGCAAATATACTCTTGCCTGTTTTTTGTCTTTTACGTAATAAAACTAAATTGACGTTGAGTCTAATATTTTTTTTTCTAGTTTACAAAGTCATTTTGTGAGCTTAAAATATAAATTTATACATTTTTATTTATAGCTGACAGGTATTTGAGGTAAGAATGCATATTAGACCTTTGTTTTTTTTTTTTTTTTGGTTTTTTTAAGAATTTTGCATTTTTAATAAAAAAAAGGCCCAATTCTTAAAGCAATGGGTTTAGTCCAATCATCAGGATTTTATAATTATTTTGTCTTTGTGTGTAAAAAATTTTATTAGTTTTATATTGATTTATAATTATCAAAATTTAATTTTTTGATTTATTTAATAATGGCCGCACAGTTACCTAAATAATTTTCATAATAATTTTTCTCGCAAACGAAATGAGTTTGTGAAGATATATAAAATATTAAAATTTAAATTTCAGATTGCTTTAAATTTTTTACTTTATATAAACACTTTATAACAATATGTCAATTTCTATTAATTTTATTGTTTAAAATTTCTGCTATTGGTGGTGTGTTGAAAATTTCTTTATTGAGAAATGTCAGTTCTTATGTATAATTAGAATTCATAAAAGAATATTGATGTCATAGATTTTAAAAAATATTTTACTGTACACGGCGAGGCTGCTTTGCTTAAATTTTATTTGCTGCTTGAATTTTCAAGCAATTCAAGCAACTGCTTAAATTTTCAAGCAAAGCAGCCTGGCCGTGTACTTAAATCATCCGTGAATTATAAGTATCGTTTATTCGTTTAATTATTTATTGTTTCTTAATTCAATTAAATAGTTTATTTTAATCATTAATACATGTTTTTATAAAAATATTATTCAGATGAGAAGCGGTCTAAGCTATAAGGTTTTTTGAATTACTGGCTTTGGAAAACAAAGTTTTGTTTGTCTGACAAAAAGAAACGCCCCTTTTTTAAATGGCTTTTGCAATATTTAAAAATTAAGCTTAAAATTAAGGGTGTGCGTTTTTTTTTTTTAATTTTTCGTTTAGGCTTAGAGAAATAGTAAAAAATCAACTACTATACAATCAAAAAATAAAAATTTTTTGACTATAATTAACCACAAATTAAAAAAAAAAAATTAGTAAATTCGTAAAGCATACCCCTAAAACATTTCATATTTACCCGAAATTTAACCTAACCCGAAAAGTCGAGTAAGCGCACATCTCTATTTAAAATGATAGTGAATATTATACATATTTATATATCTTTAATAATCACCCAATTCCACCAATTATACAGAATATGTCAATATTGATGATCAAATGTAAACTTAAATGTCAATCATATATACGTTTCTGATTATTATTTTACATAAAAATAACAATATTAAAGTACGATACCTAATTTTTATCAAAAAATAATGCCAATTCACGAAGAAAAATTGTATTTATTTGAGGAATAACTTAATTTTAATCCAAAAGTTTAATAAATCAAAAAAACGTAAATAAATAGAATAAACTGAGATAAAATCTTGACATTAAAGTCTTAAAAGTATCTTAATTGAATATTTTTTCTTACCCTCTCTAACTAATATTTAGTAGATAAATAGCCCCATATAAGAAATTAGAACATATTCATGAATTTTTTTTCCATTATATTTCCGGTTAATCAATCAAAATCAAAACACGAAAAAAAAATTTTTTCGTTACATTTAACAATAGCAAAAAATTCTTAACTTTATTAAAATATTTTTTTTATCCACAATAAAATTTTCTTTATTATAATACAGCTAAATAACTAAATAATCTCGAAAAAATAATTTTATACATGTTACAGAAAATACTGAATCTTAGGATTGCTCTATAGGTTCAAGCACACTTGGTTGTAACAACAATAATTAGAGCATTTACGCTTTTCTGAAAAATTCATAAGTTCAGACCTAATAGACAGTTTCTATACTTTTTGTCTAAAATTAGCAAAAAATTACATTTGTATAAACAATGACATATTTCATCTATTTTGCGTAACATGTATAAAAAAAAGGATAGCATAATTTATACAGACTTTTGTAAGTCATGAAAGACCCTTTGACTAATTATTAAGGGATGACTAGCATGTTATCTCACTTATCTTGAATAAAATTTTTCTCTTTATAAATATAAATAGTATATTCACTTTTAATCGAATTACTTTTTTTTTGTTTACTTTTTCAACATATATGTGTATGTGGACTTATAGATACTTACATTGTTTTGGCTAATTGACCCGCCAATCTTTTGAGAATTCTCTCAAGAGAGAAAAAATAATTTATATTTTTATTTCAATGTATAGACAATAGTAAAAACCTTACGGAGACATTTATCTTGTCATGACAACTGAGTTTTTCTTTTATTTTCCTATCGAATCTAATTTAGAAGAAGGCTTTTGGATATAATACACATTTTGTAGATTCATTAAGATGACGTTAGCTAAAGTTCATTTTATTTAATCTTTCTTAAATTAAGTGATTAAAATAAGATTTATTCTTGGTTTTCATTTATTATTTTATTTATTTTTTTAATAGTTTTATTTAATAGTACATTCTTAACTGGATCGTAGAAATTTTTATTTTGACAAATTCAAAAGTTGAATCGCATTTGGTAAAAATAAATATTTCTAGATGAGATTATGAATGTTTTTTTTTTTACAAAGGGCAAAAATGGCGGTCTCTCAAGACTAGAATATATTTATTATTGTTAGTAAAGATTATCTCGCTAGTAAAGAATAGTACATTTTTAACCGGCTCGTAGAAATCTTTATTTTGCCAAATGCGGAGGTTTAAAGGTACGAGGCACGTCGCGAAAAATAATTAAAAATTCGCATTTCTCAGAAAAAAATACCTTTATTTTAAAAAAAATCGTCTTTTTTTGGACGAAATATGGCCAAGATATCGTAAAATTAAAAATCTGCTCCTTTGCTATTTTTATCTTATTTTGAAATTTTTTGAAAATAAAGTTTGCAAGTTCTATTAAAACTTAAAAAAATATGTTAAAAAGTGTTACTATTTTTCGGTTATTATTATTTATCGTAAAAAGAAAAGTTTTCTTGGATACTTTTTTCTTGTATATTCCAATGAATTCAACAATAAAAATGAGTTTAATTGAAAAAATTTATTTTTTGGCCAAAAATATTAATAATTTAAATTAGCTATTTAGCATGTTGCAATATTTTTTGTCCGAAAAAATGAATTGTTTTCAATTAAACTATTTTTTTTTTATATAAAGAATATTTTTAACGGTCCTAACAGAAAAAATTTAGTTAGATGTATTCAATTTTTGCTACTTGAACCCTAAATTTGTGAAAAATTTTGGAGTAAAAAAAGCACAATATTATTATTCTTTTTGAACGTAAATTTTTTTCCATCAGCATTCTGGTTTTATCTAATTCTCTATTACTTACTCCTTTTTTCGGAGACTCAAAACTAACAGAATTTTTCATCCAAGGGTTAATTAAGTAACAATAATTAACTAAAGACAGATAATGCAAGTGACTTCAAATTGCAACTAAATTAGGAATTAAATCAGGCTAGAGTAAATTTAAAAAAAAATTTTAATGGATATTTTCAATAAAACGCATACATTTTTTGCTATAGTAATAATATTTCACCATAATTCGGTAGTAAAAGCTAAAAAAAAATGATATCTGATAAATAAAAAAGAAATTTAAATTCAAAGTAGCACCTGCGAGTATCTAATGCTTACTTTTTTCCGATAAAATAGCATTTATCACGCTTTAAAAATAAAAGACGTTTATTCGTTGAATTTTCATGCATAAAAATCAGCGGTCTCCAAACTATTTCCAAACGTTTTTTTGATATATCTTTTTATCTCTTATTTTCTTGCTATCTCTATCTCACTCATATCTTCTCTAAATTTTTTTCATTTTTACAATCCTATATAACTCAGTACGGAAATTGCATTCTTGATAGCTTAAAATCCATGTTTATTATACGATATACCCCCTTTTTAAAACGAATCATATACTGATTTAATACGTGTGTATTAGAATAGGTAGAAAAAAAGAAGGTATATTATATTTTATAACCTTATATACATAAATAAATGCATGTTTAACGAAGTAGGAGGATCTAAACGTCACGGTATTCCTATTAATCAAGTATAGGTGTTTGTGTAATATATGGATCTTGTTTTGTATTTTGATATATGTTGCAGAAAATTAATACGTGACAATACTACTGCTATTAGTTTAAATATATATATTGGGTATTTCATACAATTTTTTTTATTAAATTTAAATTACATAATTTATGTGAAATTTATTTGACTTAAAAAAAATTTTTTGATAAAAAATTAGCATAATTTTTTTTTATCTACCCTTACAAAAATATCTTTAATAATACATTACAAATATCTATATTATTATTTTTTTTCACATGCAGATATATAATATTTCAATGTAAATATTTGTTTGTCCCTAGACAATAATACAATCATCAAATTTATAAACCTTCAACATGCATAGCACTCACATACTAAAAAAAAAGTGTTTGTATCATCGAATATCATAATTGTCATCACATTTTAAGTCAAATATAAAACAATAATATATAAATAAATAAAAAAATACGTCCATCTATTCATACATTAAAAACATTTTTTTTTATCCTAAAATCCCATGATCTAACACTATAAAATACATCTTTTTTTTTTAATCCCTGCATATATTAAAAAAAAAGATCTCACATTTCCCCTATTAAATACATAAGTGCTTTATTATAGTCACACAATATTTTCAGGATGAACTAATACAAGTTATTTTTTTTTCTTACTGGTGGACACTGGTCATCAGTCAATGTCAAAAAATTTCTATCTTTCTTTTATTACTTCCCTTCGTATATTTTCTATCACTTATTTATTTTTTTTTTTTACACAATTTAAATTATGGGGTATATATCTAGAGCACGTGCCAATTTCAGAGTTTACTGTATTTATATTTATATATAATATACATTACAATAGAAATAGTAAAAACTGTGGCATATTATAAATATAGACATTAAGTATTAAATAATTTCTTTTTTTTTTTTTTTTGGATCGTCTTCCTTTATCGTATATTTATTATTTTTAGCTCTATAGAAAATTAAATTGTTTTTGTGTTGTTTTATGCATAGAATTTTGAATATTTTCTTTTTTCTTTGTTATTATTCAATCTCATTGTGATTTATAAGGATAATTTTTGTCTCCTAAAAATTAAATACAGTTTTTCGAAGTTTTTCCATTCGGTATTTAATTAAGTTCCAAGTAGAAAATGATCGAATGGAATCAGAATTGAATATTTCTTAGACATTGTAAATGCAAAAATAATTTTTTATTACCATTTTTTCTAATTTTCCGGAAAATAGGGGAAAATATGGAAGAACCATTACCTATATCTTTTAACTAAAGAAATTCAAGTATAAAAGAAGCCATTATAAAATCCCATGCATCCAACAATATTTATTAATCAAATAAAAATAGGACATTATTAATAGTAAATAATAAATTGTAACATGTTAGAAAGTACTATAAATTTTGAAAATATATTTATTGAGAGAACTTCTGAACAATATATATATATTGTTCAGAAGTCTTTTCTCTTTCGAGAAAATTCTAATAGCACTAAAAATTATGAAGTTCGTAATTATTTTAGAGAAACTTCACTTTATATTGATTAAACCTTATAAACCCTTTTTAGTTCTTTGAAAATATACATTTTTCCGAATTTTTCTACAAGTAGATCTTAATATAAAATAACTTTTTACAAAAACCAAAATTTACAATAAATACCTATAAAATAAATAATATCCATTAAAATTAATACTCCCTAAAATTTTGCGTACACGTAGAGATACTTAGAGATAAAGTAGACATTTAAGTATACATACTTTATACATACAATAATGCTGACTTACCGTATAAACATAGAATTACGAGTCTGCGGTTTTAAACTTGTGCCATTTAAGGACAGTGTATTGTATATAACCATTTATGTTTACCCATAGAAACCCTTTCACAAATATAATTAAATTTTTATTTTTTCTGTCATATTTAATTATAGATTATTTTAAAATAAAATTTTATTGATAAACATATATATATAAATCCATTTAATCACTAATAACATCAAATGATCACGTTTAAATCTATATATATTTTACCAAATATGTAATATTAAATTTACACCGTTATATTAATATTTTATTTGAAATTAAATGATTGTAAATAATGTAATATTTAAACATATATATATATTGAAGTACGTATACTATAAACGCGTACTCTGTATGCTTTGATAAATTTAATTTACTTTATATATTCGTATTTATGAAAACCACCCTTTTTTCATTTATACAAAATTGACTAAATTAAAGCTTTTGAATGATGATTGTGTATTTATAGGATTTTAATAACTGCACGTATTTACCTATACGTATTTTTTCATCATCATGAAATATATATATATATTGAAAAGTTTTTTTAATTTCATTTTATTTAATGAATTTCAAATATTGTTATATTAATAATAAAAAAAGTTTTTTGAGAGTTTATTACTCTGTGTTTTTTTTCTCGTTTCATTTAAAAATTTTACAATAAAATAAACATTAAAAATTTAATTATGTGTACGATTTTTCAAATGACTGTTTATATTGACATTTTTTAATATAATATTTGTATATTAATGTGAATAATGAAAAATATTTTTCAAGTGCTTATATATATGAATTTTATGTGTAATTAAAGTTGGAGTATATTTTTTTTTATTTATCAATTCATTGATTGTAATTGAAAATTTTTAAAAGTACCCCCCATGTTTATGATAATAAATTTTTTATTTTCAATATTTTTATCAGTGAATTTTAAATTTATTAAAAATTAATTGATTTAATAATTTATTTCTGTATGTATGTAAAAAGCTTTTAATTTAATGTAAATTAACTAAATTATTTGTAGATTTAATTTAAAGCTTTTTAAAATATTTTTTTACGTGGAATTAATTTATGGATTAGTACTTATTTTTTTAGTCAAAAAGCAAGCAGAGAATAGATAATTATTTATATTCATTAGAAAATGGGTGATCACAGAATTTAACCTAATTTTACACTTTTTTGTTAAATGCTGCATTAAATACGCCCATGATGCACAGAAATCACGAAAAATATGGGCGAATTTTTCCTTAAACGCAGCAAATTTGTTAACTAAAAGTATTAATTTCCACAATAATTGATTCTCACTACTTTGAATAATACAGAGCTCTATAGTTAATGTATGTCTTTACTTTCGAAATTCTCACACACAGTGGAAAAGTCTCAGTTTTTATAATTTATTATTTTGAAGAGCCACGGAAGTGCATAAATATAAAGAGACTGAATGTAAAATATACTGTAATAAAAGTTTTATTTGATATATCGAAACCTGCAAAATATTAAAAATTCAGATGAATCTACTGAGAAAATGAATTGCATAAGAAATTTATTTTTTGAAAGTGTGCTTTATTGGAGCCAAAATATTTGAAGTCAAAAAACGGTATACAATTATCAGCAATTTTTGAAAGCTTTAAAATGAGACCTTGTACGTTCCGTTATATTTTTTTAGTCCAATAAGTTAAAGAGGGTCCAAAAAGTTCGAAAGGAGTAATTATTTTACTGTTCAATTTATTTCTGATTAGTAAATTTACTGTCAAAATATTCTTTCACTTATTTAAAGAAATATAGACAAATATACTGATTGTAAGTTAAATACCCAAGAAATGTAAACTTTGCCACAAAATATTTAACATGTTACACTAATGATAAAAGCATAAATAATACAAAAAAAATTTTTATTATACTTAAATATTTTAAAATACAAAAATTTATACAAAGGTTATTGTGGTTAACCAAAAGGGACAATGCCATCGTTAAACTTTTACATAGGTCACTTATATTTATATACATAGTATAATATAAAAGATCAGTTTATTTTATATTATATAGCTATAAAAACAAAGTTTAAAAAATAAATATTAAAATGTTTAAAATATTAAGGTAAAGGTCGTAAAACCCTAACACTCTCGATTATGCTAAAATTTTTAAATAAATTTATGATTAACTTTTTGTGTATTATTATTGGGCTAGAGTTAGTTTTCAATTTTATGATTTCATTCATTTTTCAATGGCCAGTTTTGAGTAAATAATGTAATATTTTAGTGGAATTGCAACTCCGTAAGAAGTTTTCAGTTGGTTGGGCTTAAAAATATTATTGATTGAAACAATTTTTGGTATACCCATTAAGGTTCTTAGGGTCACTGGTCACGATTCTAAAATCGGATTTTTAAAATTTCAAATGGCGGATTTAAATTGGCAAATTCCTAGCCTCAAAATCGGAGATTCCTTCAAATAAAGTTCATTTTGAATTTAGCATTCTGATTTTTAAAAATTTAATTGTAGAATCGTGACCTGTGACCCCAAAATACTAAAAAGGCTACAAAAATTGATATTTTTTTCAAATTTTTGGCTTATTTTGCCTTATTAGCGTTAGTTTATCAAAACTCACCAACAGAAAATGGGTGAAACCTTTAAAATCGTTTTTTTGCCCTCCCGTGCATAAAACTTAGCTCGTAATTTTTCGCACTCGTTCTACGTTTAGGTAAACAAAAAAAATTTTTAGCACCATAGGCGAAAGGCGTTGGTGTGAACACTCATCACTACTGGATTAATTAGAAACTTTAAGGTAAATTTTTAATTTATGTCTAAGAATGCATATAATTCTGTAGTTATTCAGAATTATTAAAATTAATTAAATAATTATTAATTAATTACCTAGATCTATTTATAACTGTAACCTGCAATCCAATCTAAAATGATAATATTATATATTTATGAATAAAATATTATTTTGGCTGCAGTCCAAAAAGCCTATTAGGATTTAGCAAAACCTGAAAATAATATTATATTTCACTAATTTTATTTCACACTTGATTCAGTTATATATTTATTTTATTTATATAATAAAAATGACTGATTAATTAATAAGCAAATTAATTTATATATCAGACGTCTTATATAAAGTTTCGAATCCAATTTTATTGCGAGAAAAAGTAACATCTATATGCATACGCTGAACTAAAAATTGTATATAAATTAAAGCTAAAGGAAAAAGTTTTGTTATTATTATTTTAGAAAGGATTCCAAACTAACTGAGCCTACTCTGAGCTAAAGGTTTAAAGAAAATAGTCCAAAATATTTTATTTTGAAAAGAAAATATAAGTGAGTTTCACAATTTTTATGCTTCCAAATATTGTCCAAAATATTTTTCAAAGTCATTTTCAAATTTATAATAATTTAAAAAAAAACGAATTTAAATTTTTTCGTCGCTAGTGCCTGTACTACACAGAAAAATTGTTTTTTTCTAAATTATTCAATTTGCACCGCACATGAGCAAAAAATCACGAAAATACTTTTTAATCTATGTTTCAAAAAAAATTTATGCTTTGCTTCTCTAATTTAAAAGTCGTTTAAAAGCATTAAATTAAAAATGAAATTTCTTAATAATGTAAATATAAATAAAATAATAATTCAAAAAAAGATTAAAAAAATTGACTAGTGGTTTTCAAGGATATAATATAATAACGTGAGGGCCTCTTCAATGTTACTCAAATACTACCAATATGCATATAAATTTTATGGATTATTTATGTTGTATTCAAAATAAAGTGTCACAAAAATGAATAAAAGAATGAAGAAAATATTTATTTTTCTAAAATAAATTTTCGATATGTTTATACTTTTTTTGACATTAGGATTTTATGTTGTGGTAAATTTACTGTGTTTAAATATATGTAACCAAATTTTAAAATATTAAAACTGACGATACTTAAGATTATATGAACTGTCAAAAACTAACTAAATTTTATGATACATTTTCAATGTACGTATTTTTATTTAAATGATTTTTATCTTTTTTTCTGCTTATTGATTAATGTCAACAAGGAAAGTGTATAGAGTTTGGAATACTAAACAGATGCTAAATTTTTTCATGTTTTGTCGACGTTATCGGAAAGATAGAATTTTTGCAAAAATATCCTTGATATACTCTACAAAATAATAAACTAAAATAATGATTTAAGCAATTAATTTTTTTTTTTTTGTATTTTATCGATTATAGATATTTTTATTATGTCATAATTATTCTGAACCATTTTATACAGGACCACAGTACTCAAAGTGAAGGGATTATAGTTCTCATTCAAGTCATTAATACCACTCAAAGAAATTCAGATGCTAAATACAGTAACCATTGTAACTGTTTATGTTTTACAGATCCCTAACAACGAATTCGTAAGAAAAAAAAAGAAAATTAATTTTTTTCTAACTGACCGAAAATGAAAATGGCTGCTGAAAATTAAGATTTTTACTAAATGGCTGACATCAGTTAGTATGGGATTCTTCATATATTAATAACAACAAAGCATTCTCCCTTAGCTAGAATATTAATAAAGATAAAGTTATTTATAAGTGTGTAATTTATAGTTTGTCATAAATAAGTAGATGTCTCTTTTTCTCGCAATAAAAATGAATTTCAAACATTATATAAGGCCCATGATAATTACATTAACTTAATTATTGATCCAAAACTTCCAATATAAATTTAAAAATATTTTACTAAAAGTAAAATTATTATCTGAAATTATTAAAGTACATTTTCATTTGAAATTGGATTACATGTCATTGTGATGAAAAGGTCTGATTCATATGAACAAATGTTTTAACTTTGCAGACTCTATTGATCGTAATATGATGAAGTGGATTCTGTCGTACAAAAGAAATACCTCAATAAATACTAACATTTTAACGATTTTGAGATATTGAAGTCAAAAAATGAAAAAATGCGTTTGAATTGATCTTTCAATGTTGCTTAATATTTAAAAAAAAAAAAATTAACATACTTCTTAATAATTAAGGTAAGCTCTTTTCAATGGTGAAATAAATTTTCTCAATTTTCCACTCCTTATATGGAAAACTGTAGATATGTGCAAAAAAAAGTCTAAGATCGGAGAAAATACTTAAGAAGAATGTCAATATGTACATATGCCATTCTTCTTTGTAAGACAGCTACGCCGCGCGGTTGTATTACACAAGAAAAACGTCATATCTACACCATAAGTTTATAATTTATTATAATTTTTTTTTTTATTTAATTATTTTCGATACACCCTATTTATAGTTTTTTTATTTCACAAATTTGGACAAATTTGTTTAGCAATTTAATTATTTATCATATTATTAAATAATTATAACATAAGTTATTATTACATTAATTGGCTTATAATTTATTATAATGTACAATAGTATGAATATGCCATTTTTTCAAGTATTTTTTTTTTATACATGTAAAATTTTTATCAATATTTAAGACCATGTAGATATGTCATGCGATTTCGCTAATGATAACTGATAAATTTATCAGTTATAAGCAATAATTTTTGCACCATCGGATAGAGAATTCAAAGACGATTAACCCCATATAAATACCCTGCCAAGTAATTGGCACTATGGTTCCTCATTAGCAATAACAAAATGTTGTCAATATTCTATTTTACCTAATAAAAAATTAAAATATTAGAATAATTGTGCCAAATATTCTAAATTTAATAAAGAAAGTGGATAAACTTTCCCCTGATACCCAAAAAATTTTCAAAACTCATAATTCCAGGTATTAATACTTTCAGAGAAATAAAATTGGCACTACGTCAATAAAAAGATAATCTTTTTTTAACTTTTTAATGTAAAAAATTTTGAAAAAAAAAAATTCGAAAAATTACTTATCAGATGGAGAGATCCTTTAAAAACGATAATTCTAGATATTCGTACTTTTATAGGAAGAAATTAAGTATTACGTCCTAAAATAAAAAAAATTATTAAATTATTGTTTTTTTCTAATTTTTTTATGTAAAAAATTTTAAAAGAAAATTTTTTAAAAAAATTAGGTATCAGATTGTTGATATCCAGTTAAAAAAATAATTCTACATATTAGTACTTTCATGGAAAAAAATGAGGTACTGCGTCCAAAAAGAAAAAAAAGTATGCTATTTTTTTAATTATTTTATGTAAAAAATTAAAAAAAAAAAAAATTTCGAAAAATTATGTATCAGATGGAGAAATCCTTTACAAACGATAATTCTAGATATTCGTACTTTCATAGGAAAAAATTAAGTAATACGTCCTAAAATAAAAAAAATTTTGGCGGTTTTTGTATTTTTTGACGACAAAAATTTTGAGAAAAAAAATTTGAAAAAATTAAGTATCAGGTCCAAAAAATTACTATAAATGATATTTCTAAAACTAGTACTTCCACAGAAATAAATTAAGTACTGCGTCCATAAAGAAAAAAAAAATTGGTATTTTTTGTATTTTTTGGTGAAAAAAATTTTCAACAAATAAATTATAAGATTCGAGATATCGAGTAAAAACGATACTTCTAGATATCAGTACTTTCATGGAAAAAAATGAGGTACTACGTCCAAAAAGTAAAAAAATTATGGTATTTTTTTAATTATTTTATGTAAAAAATTTTTAAAAAAAAATTTTGAAAAATTATGTATCAGATGGAGAAATCCTTTACAAACAATAATTCTAGATATTCGTACTTTCATAGGAAAAAATTAAGTATTACGTCCTAAAATAAAAAAAATTTTGGCGTTTTTTGTATTTTTTGGCGACAAAAATTTTGACAAAAAAATTAAAAAAAAATTAAGTATTAGGTCCAAAAAATTACAATAAACGATATTTCTAAAACTAGTACTTCCATGGAAATAAATTAGGTACTACGTCCAAAAAGAAAAAAAAAATTGGTATTTTTTGTATTTTTTTGAGAAAAAAAATTTTAGGAAAAAAATTTTCAGAAAATTAACTATCCGATTTGAGATATCATGTGAAAACCATACTTTCAAATACTAGTACTTTCATGGGAATAAATGAGGTATTACATCCAAATTAAAAAAAAAAAAAGCAGTTTGAGATTTTTTGATAAAAAAATGTTTGGAAAAGAAAATTAGGTCTTAATTCGATAATGGTTTTGAAATATCACTAGTTAAAATATTTTCAGATATTAGTATTTTCATAGAATTAAATGAGGTATTACACCAAAAAAAATACCCTGCCAACTAGCTGGCACTAAGGTTCCTCAAACAATGAGCTAAATACTTCAATATGCCACAGATATCACCGATTACAACCATGCAATCATACATTCATTTTTATTAACTTTTAAAAGTTCAAAGAAAATTTATGTATTGAATTCAACTAAATCTATTTTTTTCAAAATAAAATCTAACGTAATTCATTGGATAATAATTATTCAAGATAGTACTTTCATGGAATTAAATGAAATATTACACACACAAAAAAATATTGCAAAATTATGGTATTTTTTTAATTATTTTATGTAAAAAATTTAGAAAAAAAAATTTAGAAAAATTACGTATCAGATGGAGAAATCCTTTACAAACGATAATTCTAAATATTCGTACCTTCATAGGAAAAAATTAAGTATTACGTCCTAAAATAAAAAAAATTTTGGCGTTTTTTGTATTTTTTGGCGACAAAAATTTTGAGAAAAAAATTAAAAAAAAATTAAGTATCAGGTCAAAAAAATTACTATGAATGATATCTCTAAAACTAGTACTTCCACAGAAATAAATTAAGTACTGCGTCCATAAAGAAAAAAAAAATTGGTATTTTTTGTATTTTTTGGTGAAAAAAATTTTGAGAAAGAAATTTTTAATAAATAAATTATAAGATTCGAGATATCGAGTAAAAACGATACTCTAGATATCAGTACTTTCATGGAAAAAAATGAGGTACTACGTCCAAAAAGAAAAAAAATTATGGTATTTTTTTAATTATTTTATGTAAAAAATTTAAAAAAAAAAAATTTCGAAAAATTATGTATCAGATGGAGAAATCCTTTACAAACGATAATTCTAGATATTCGTACTTTCATAGGAAAAAATTAAGTATTACGTCCTAAAATAAAAAAAATTTTGGCGTTTTTTGTATTTTTTGGCGACAAAAATTTTGAGAAAAAAATTTAAAAAAAATTAAGTATTAGGTCCAAAAAATTACAATAAACGATATTTCTAAAACTAGTACTTCCATGGAAATAAATTAGGTACTACGTCCAAAAAGAAAAAAAAAATTGGTATTTTTTGTATTTTTTTGTGAAAAAAATTTTAGGAAAAAAATTTTCAGAAAATTAAGTATCCGATTCGAGATATCATTTGAAAACCATACTTTCAAATATAAGTACTTTCATGGAAATAAATGAGGTATTAAATCCAAATTAAAAAAAAAAAAAAGTACCTCGAGCTTTTTTGGTGAAAAAATTTTTGAAAAAAAAATTAGGTCTTAATTCCATAATGTTTGTGAAATATCAGCGATTACGTACACACACACACACACACATACAGACTTTTTTTAAAAACCGATTTTTTAGCTTCCTGGGGTCCCAAAACGTGCTTATATGCCAAAAAATCAGAAAACAAAATTTGACCTAACACAATGGTTCCTCTATGAGGAACCAAAAACTCATTTTTCATAAAAATGTAGTTATTGAGGTATTTCTTTTGTACGGAAGGGTTATGCTTGCAAGAAATAATTGAATGCAAGGCCCGTATAATAATATGTGCAACTTAATTTTAAATTAAGATTCATTAAAACCAATTTGGTCTCTATTCACTGGTCATTGTTATCGATTTCCATCCAGGTCAATTCTCAGAACCTTAAAATCTAGATTTTTCTAAAACAAACCCATCATAAATGAATTTTGCAGAAAAATTCAATTCCAGATTCATAAAATTATAATACATCAAAATTTAGAATGGAAGAATTTCCTAAATTTTTTGCTTTTTACAAATAATAATTTCTGATTCTTTGTAACATTTGCCTTGATTGTTAGGAATTTTTATTTTTCGACCTTACAATCTATCTAGTTTTAATTACTCTGTATAAAAAGTTTGTATACTTAATTTTCAGGATTCAGTAAACTGCCCCTGATGGACAAATATTATTATAATCATAATTATGACCAGTGAATGGCGTCCACTAATTTTAAAAGTTATTGCAATAAGAATTTTTCTAAAATACTTACAATTACAATTGGTGAGTTTTTATTGGGTTATTTTGTATATAAAGTTAAACTTGGATATTCTATTATATTGTTAAATGACTCAAGCCCTTTCTCTATTGGATTAATTTTTGTTTAATCCAGTCTAGATAGGACTTCAAATTTGCTCTGATTACTGAAAAATGTCAAAAAATCATTAGGATAATAATTTATTAATAATAAAATTTAAATATTGAATATACATATAATTATAATTGTCAAATAGAATAATATGCATTTTTAACTTATATTACAGAATTAATTGCAATTGAATGCCAATAGAGTTGCAACAATCACACAGTTCAAAAACTATTGAATCAAATTATTAGTGTAAATATCGGCCATAACGTTTTGCCTTTAAAGCTTTAAAGTAATATTAATCCATAATATATTTTTAAATATACATTCTTGAATATTTTATAATTAAAAAAATTTCAATTTCCATATAATTAGTAAGTACCGAGGTAAGTACTACAAAAAACGTTTATATTATAATCAAACAAAATACCAAAAATTTATTTACATAATCAAAAAAAAAAAAAATACCATTAATATCAATATGAAAAAAAAAAAAATTGTAAGTAAACAAGAGGATAAAAAAAACCAATATTTTTTAATTCACGTTACAACATCCAAAATAATAAATATATTAAAAATTAAAAGGGTATAAAAAGTAAACGAATGCAATATTTATAGTCTAGCATGCAATATATCTTTTTTTTTTTAAATATATTATTTTTACATAACCTACACGATGAAAACGATTAGAAAAAAATATGTAAAGAGTTAAATCCATCATATTTGATACTTAAAGCAAGGTAAACATTGACCATCATAAAAAAATAATAGCCTATCCTCGAAAGTCAAAAGATAAAATAAAAAAAATGATGATCTATTATATCTAAAAGAGTAGGTTCTGTATTTTATGTAAAACAAACAAAAAAAAAGAGTTGCATAATATGTAATACTGTATCATGTATAAAAAGCTTTTTATTCGCGTGCAAGGGTGATTAGATTTTGGTTGAATAAAAAATCCGTGAGAGAAACAAATTGTGCGTGTATTTATATGTAAAACCCTTCTTTTTTTTAGGGATTTAAAATATATATTACATGCAGAAATTGCATACAGTGAGTATAAAAATCCCTAGGAAAAAAGAGCTTTCAAACAAACCGATATTTTGTAAATCCTATGCGAAATTATAAAAAAAGAGGTTTTTTTGTGAGATTAAAATTTTATACATGTTTTTTAAGTACATAATATGCATAATACAAAAGTCAATGTTTGTCTAAACTGTCATTACCTGTCAATCAAAAAAGTAACTAAAATTACGTGCATGAGATTTTTAACACTGTATACAATTTTGTGGTAAAAAATTTACTTTTTTTTTATAAAACATGTAATTATTGTAAGGATAAATGATGATATAATAAATCAAACTTTTAAAAAAGGTTTTTATTTCCTGTACTTAATAAAGAAAGTTTAATATAAAAAAAAGGATTACTTTGTTTTACCCTCATTTTTTAAAGCATTTTCTCATTCTTAAGTTACTTTTTTTTGTGAAAGAGTTAATAAGCGTACAAATGCACACTTTGTAATTATATACTTTGTATTTACCCTAAGAGTATCAAAGTCTTTTTATAATAATGTGACATTTTTTTTTCTTATAATACAAATTATAGGTTTTTTTTACTTATTTTTAAGAAATCTAAGATGAACAAAAAAATAAAATTTCTTACTTTTTTTTCAAATTATTTCTATTAACAAAAGAGGGTCATTGACATTACTAAATTGCACGGGCGATATCTGTGTGATTATTGCAATTTGTCGTTTGATATGATTTGTAAGGCCATTGACATTTCTGCTGTATTAGGTAAACTGTGAGTTTTTTTAATGTCATACAAATTAGATCAGATACCTAAAATATATAATAAAATTTTTACGAAAAATAGATTTAATTTTAAAAGTTTGAACTTTCAGGTTGAGTTTGATGATTCAAACATCGTTTTATATTTAATATTTTTAAAGCTTTAAATTATTAGTAGCAACCTTAAGTTTTACTAGTATCATATAACGGTACTACTAAAAATTCTATTGGGAATCACAAAAACTGGTATATTCGAAAACTGAAATTAAAAGTATTTTTTTAAAGATCAAATCCAAAACCCTGAAACAGAGAGCCAAAAAACATATTTTTTAAATTAACTTCAAATAGCTTAAGTCGATTTTCTACAAGCATTCTTTTTTTGCAAAAGGGTGCGTTTACAGCAAAATATATTTAAAAAAATTAGTTTCTAAGCGATTGAATAAAATATCGAAAATGTATAATTGATGAAAACATTGAATTTATTTACTAACATTATAATAAACTTAAAACCCTTCTATCTTAATAAGAAAGTCTCAACTTCTTCCTGCTTTTCTATTATACTACAAGATGCATAATATAATGAGCAGGTAACCACTTTAACCACATCCTTTTTCCGGAACCTATGATAAAATTATAGGAATATTTTTTTTGCAATTGCATAAAATTATTATTTAAAATTTTAAAATAAATTGCATTTAAACATTTTTCATTTTTAATAATTACTAAGTCACAATTTGAATTTGTGAAAATTTATTGTAACTATTATATTATTGTTTTATTATTTTTTTAAGATACTATTCTAATCCATGAGCCATACTAAAATTAAGTGAATCTGCTCTTTTCCAGTAAGAATAAAATGATATTGGTAATTGAAAAGTATATTTACCCGATCGTTAAAAAAATTAAATTGAATTTAAAACTTGTTGTATTATAATGAAAATGAATATATCAACAAGTACTGTAAAAACTAGGGGTGTGCGGTTACCCGAAAGTCGGGTCGAGTAACCAAAATTTCGGGTTTTTTGCTTTGAGTTGAGAATTTGGTTTCCAAAGAAGCTTTCGACTCAAAACTACAACTGCAGAGATTTTTCGGGAAGTTTCGGTTTTCACTCGAAATCTGACGAAACAGACTGAAATTGTGGGTACCCAATCCGACTTCCGGTTAACCGCACACCCCTAGTAAAAACGCAGTAAAAACTTAAGTTTAATTCTTAATTTAAGAAAAAGATTGCATATAAATCTATAAAATTGCAGTGTTCAAATGGCAGTGATCAAATTAAAAAAAAAATCTTTGACGAATACTAAAATAATAATTTATTTTAATAATTTAAAAAATTTTTTTTTAAATCATTAATAAAAATCAATTTGATAATCAAACTAATAATATACTTCAATGATTTCAGAAAATGTTATTCTCAATGCGCAGTGACATATTTTTATATTTGTAATATCAAAGTTCCAGAAAAATAATAATTAAATGATTCTATTTATCAAGCATATTATATAAAGTTTAGAATTCAATTTTGTTGTGAGAAAGAATGCCCTCTATATATTAATGACAAACTATAAATTATACATACCTAATAACTTTACCTTAATTTGTAAAATAAATAACTACATACCTACAAGAAAACTCCTCATTACTATTAAATTTTCGAATGATCGCGGGAAATGGTTAAAAATATATTTCTTACGACTAAAAAAGCAAGTGTCACATTTTTTTTGTTTCTTAGGTCCAATTTTTTTTTTTTTTTTTTTTTTTTTTTCTATAAAAGTAAGCATTACAATTTTTTTTTGCTTTTTAGGTAAAAATTTTGATTTCTGATATCTATTTTCAATTTCTTTACGAGAAAGGTAAATTTTAATTTTTTTGACAAGTTTTATACTGCAGAATAAATTTTATTCCTATTCAGTGATTCTTTGTCAGCTCAAAAAAGTTTCCAGATTGAAACCAGCTAAAAACAATTCTTTGTCAATTCCCTATCCAAAATGGACTATTTTTCCCAATTTTAACCCTTAATATTGAAAACTAAGCTGAGGGCGAATTATTGAGAGAGAAAAAGCGATTTTAGCTTTTTTCAGCTGTCTGTTCTACCTTTTCATCTAACTTTCTCTAAAAACATTTAAAAATTGTAAGAAAAGAGGAACTCTAGTGAAATTTCCTCGGGAATTTGGCTCTCGTACCATTAGTTTTTATAATTTCTACTAGAAAAGCTGGGAAATTTATAAGTTCATTTGATAACTTATCAATTTAACGTTATCGAATAATTGTGTATTGGAATATTTTTTTGAGATCCAAAAAAACGTATTTTTACATATATTTTCATAACTTATCAAACTTGATGCAGTCAAAATTCCAAGACTCTGAAACAATTAAAAAAACGCAAATTTTCCTCATTTTTAGCAGTTTTTTGGAATTTTTCTGCAACTAAATGGACCTCGTGTCATTTAAATAATGTGAAAATCGGATTTCCAAGGAAATCTTACCCAGTCCATAATATATTAAATAGTATATTAAGTATCAAGAGCGCAAAAGTTTTGGTACTATAGCGTGAACACTAAAACGAGTAATGTTCTCGCTAGTTTCTAAAAGTTTTCACCTATGATGGTTGCAATATTTTTGCCTACTGAGGCATAAAACGAGTGCAGAAAATTCCGTTCTAAGTTTTACACACGATTTTTATGCCCGGAAGGGCAAAAAAATTATTTTACTTCATTAAAAACGATCGATCATACAAAAAATACTTTAAATATTGCAATTAGGTTTTTCTCGTTTTTTATGGGGAAAATTTGCGTAGGTTGCATATATTAAAAATATGAATTTAGAGCTCAATTTAAACGGACTTTCAATCAATACAATGAATACAAAACTTATATTTTCGGCGTTTTTGGCGGTTATGAATTTCTAAAAAAAATTTTACGTAAAATCTCAGTACAAACAAAAATATAAAATCTGAATATATTTTCCTTACCTTTTATTAATTTAGAAATTTTTTAATTATTTTGACATTTTTTTATTATCTAGACAAAACAGGGACTAAAACAAGTAGTCATTAAATATACTGTTTTATAATTAAGTAGCAAATTAATGTAAGACATAAAATTCTTTAAAATATTCAGTTAAATTGTTAAATTAGTAAATTGACTATTTTTCTTGATACAATGAATAATTAATTGCTTTATTTATTCATTCATCCAATACAAATAAAAAGTAAGTAGAAAATACATTTAAGTGGGATATCATTGTTTTTTAATATTTTAAGAAATGTTTATTTAAATGGGGATTAAATTCAAGGAGTTCTTAAGTGCGCATCAATTTCCTTTTATTATAAAGTAAAATCATTCTTCTTAACAATATCCCAGCATTTTTTAAATACATAAGGTACTAATAAAAAAAAGTAATGCGCCTCACCCACTCACAAAAAAAAATTTTTTTCAAGTATACTTTTAAAACGTTTGTACTAGACAGAAGAGCTAAGAACGGGTTAAATTTGTCGATAAAAAAAAGAAATCATACCTATATAGAAGGCGATTATGTATTATGTTTGTATCAGTAAAGGAAAAAAAAATAAGTAGGATTTTAGCTCGTTGTTTTGCTTCTTTCCCTATATCTTCTTTCTCTTTTTAAAAATTGTCTAATGTATATTTATTATAGATTTAAAAAGCATGAGAATACCCGCGCATTTCAAGGAGGTACTTTGTTCTTTTGATTTAATTTCTAAAGAGGAATGCACGGAGTCTTTAACCCTTTCGTTTTTTAGGGTTCATATTCCATCTATACATAATAACTATATAAAAGTACGGGAAACTCTTTTACAAATGAATTGACGTATGTCAACAGGTTTGCCCATATTTCTCTTTTATTTTTTATTTTTTTTTTTAAGAAGTTTATAGGTATAATGGTTACTAAAATACTTGTGTAATCGAGATTAAATATGAAACCTCTTGAAAATAATGTATACTGCATTTTAGCAATGTTTAAGGATGCATTAAACTCTTTGTTGGCTTTTTTTATTCAAAAAGTTTAAATAAAAAACATTGTTTTCAGATTATAATAAAAAAATTTGTTATTGGGAAAACATTTTTTCAAATATTTTTTTAAGCAAAAAGTTAATTTATTTATGGAATTGCTTGTTTATATAAAAATTTATTTGAAACAGATGTTAATAAAACTGCTATTTTTGGCTTAATAGTATGCCGTATGTCTTGAATGGGCATACCTAATTTCTATAAATTTAAGATTTTACACTTACTATCGACAGACAAAAAAACCTTCATTGTCAATAGTACACAGTAATAAAATTTAATATTCAATAGCCTGTCAGTTATTATAAAAAGTTGCTTGGATTTTTTATCCCCATGTCAATTACTAAAAAACTAAGATTTTCAAAACTTACATTGAAAAAAAAATTCTTGTTGCCACCACCGAAAGAATTGCAATAGTAGGAACCGGAATTCTGGTTCTGGTAGCCGGATTTTTTTTTTTTTTTATAACGATTGCAAATTGCTTGATACGTTTAGAAAATTTAAAGAAGGATAATTTCACTCATTTAGAATGCGAGCATGGTGGCATGGCGGGATTTAAAAAAAATGTCTTCAAATTTTTTATAAAAATTGAGCGCATAAATTGGGTAAAAAAATTTAGGATTAATTAAATTAATTTTCTTTGGCCAAGTATATTTGACAATACAAAAAATTTAAAATACCACTTGCAAAAAAAAAATTATGCCCCGTAATGTAGCTAAATTTTTGCAAAATAATCTTTTCTAACTCAGATTTCTTTTCACATGACAACTGAAACCCATAAATAAAAGAAGCTGACTATGATTTATAAAATTTTACCAAATTATTAAAAAAAAAAAGAAATAAATAAAATTTCATATGTCAAAAGATGAATATGCTATGATAAAATCAAAAACGAACATACGTATTTTTCTTAATATTTTAAAAAGAAAAACAAAATCAAAATTGATCAAGATAAAAATAATACAAATTGCAGTTACTAGAACATAGACATATATAACTGGTACTTGAAAAAGACAAGAGAAAAAATAAGTATATATAAATAATATAAAGAAATGAGAGATGAGTCGCGTGTCCGTTATGACGATTTCGAGTTTGATAAATGATGTAAGCTTTTATATTTCGCGAGGGTGTGAGCATATATATATCGCTTTTCTTCTGAATATAAGCGCATATATAATAATCAAAAAGTTGTATATTATAAGTATAAACGTGTAGTTTATTTTTTTTTATCAAGGGAAACATCATCTCAATCCGGTCGATGATTATTTTCTTTATAGAAGATGTATTACTTGAAATAATGATTATTTTATTCAATAGTAATAACTTATAGAAAAATTCATGAGACAAAAATTTATATGATTTTTGTGAAATAAATGATAATAATTATATAGATTTAATTTTCTCTAAAAGTTCTGTACCAACATAATCTCATAATAAATGATTTTCCAGGGGTAAAATTTTAAAATAAATGGTACAAAATCTAAATTAAATATCTATAAAATAATAAATAGATATTTAACACTTAAATGCAATAGTCTTAATAATATATACTAACACCCTTTTTTGTTCTATATAAGTACCACAAAATGTCCAGTCTATATATACAAGCTAAATGCAAATTTTAACAATGTATCAAACCCCCTTCATCAATGTTCGTCAAGAATTTACATACTAGCTGGACGAAAAATTTTATATCTGTATAGAATTTCTATTGTCCAGTGTGTTTGGAATGCCCATTAGGATTCTTTTTTTTTATTTTTCATTTTATAAATAGAAGAGTGAGTCAAATGACCAACGGAGCTTAAGGCTTTATTTATTTTTTTTATACATTAATATAAAAGAAAAGATATAATAAAATGGGTAGACGCCTATTTTACTTTACTCTATTATCGAATTCATTCACTAGCCTCTTTATTTGCTGATTGCGTTCGGATTGTTTCGTGATTTAGCATAAATGTTTGATTAGATTTTGTTGAAAGTGTTTGTCCAATATATATATATATAGGACATATAAAGGTACTTGGGTTAAAATGGGCTTTCAGGGAGAAGAGAGATAGAATCGAAAGCCGAGAAGACGTCATTATTTAATTATACAGCGGGTTAATTTATTCAAAGAGCTAAATTTACGCATGCTTTTCAAGTATACGTGTGTATATATATGTATTGTACGGATTTGAAAAGTCGATTAACTCAATGGTTTTTGTACATATGGGTTGAATTGGAAAAATAAAAGAAACTATAACGATGGACATTCAAAATTATATACCTACTTGTTTTTAAATTAAAATTTTATTAAAGTCATTTAGTAAAGAAAATTTTTTTTAATTGAATATTAAAAAAGGAATATTTTATTGTTATCATTATTATTTTATATTTTAAATATGTAAATTTAATTACTATATATGAATAAATAAGTAATACAATAAATTTTTATTACTAATTTTCAGTTAATATAGAGAGAACTTCTGGGCATTTATTACTTTATTTTAATTATAGATATGTAGGTATGAATATATTGAAAATTTTATTAAAGGATAATTTTGAAAAAATTTGAATTAAACTTGGGATAATACTGGTCATCTGGAAAAATAATTTAATAAAAAGGTTGATAATGGACATAAAGAAAGAATTAGATAATATTACATAATTTACAATTGTGTGATATGTAATTATAATATTTTATTAAATAACTTTTGCTTTATTTCACCCTGACCATCTGAGAATTCTTATAATGCCTTTTCTAGAATTGGTTAAATATTTATAAAATTTTCCAAAACTCTTTTAAACATATTTAGAACTTTTACAGATTAAAGTGAACTAGTTCTCTACTAGACCATTTATCCAAGTAATACCTTAAGAACCATTTAAAATCAGGAGAAACAAAAATCTTTCAGATTTTGCGGAGGGGTACCTTTTTAACTAGAACGGTTGTCAGTTCTACCATCGAGGAACCTTGCACAGGTGTGGGACTCCAAGAATGCCCTAATTGACGATAACTAGATATATGCTGACCCATTAGACTTCCTGAAAAAGCGAGTATAACCTCTACATTGGCGTAGAGTCTAAACCAGGAAGGTTCGAATCGCCCTGCTTGACCTTTTAGCTAAACGAGTGGAGATCAGATAGTAGAACTCGATTCTATTAAGATAGAAGATAAAATTTACTAGATAAAATAGGTAATTCTGCACACGAGCACCCAGCAGCCTGTACACACCAGGAAACATTCCCTTATTTCCTGTAACTTCTAACATTGTAAATGTAAGTGCCTTAGGCCTACATCACTGTGCCTTTTCCTTATTTCTCACTAATACTTCTTTGCAAAGGCCCTGGAACTTGGAACTCCAGGAATCGGTTTGTTTGGTTTCATAATATTGACCCTCCGTATTTGCAGATTCCTTATTTGTTAAATTCACTCATTCGAAATTTATCATTTATAAGATTATATCTGTATTAGCGATCTTTTCTAATTTCAATATTTTATTTGTTATGAAATATTAATCTCTTGTAAAAAAATGTAAAAAATTAACAATTTTTCCTTTAGTAACTTTAGCAAAAGTGTTTTGGAAAGAAATAAGCCCCTGGTTAACCACATATATAAAAAATTAAAATTTTATTTAACCCAGGTATATAATTGTGAAACAAGTTTATTTAGTGAGAAAATTAAAAGCAGATATGAATTCTGAAATAGCAAATAAAACTATGTAAATATCTTTTCAGAGTGCAAACTATGCAGATAAGAAGGTTTATACTTTTGCAATTTACTTTATTTTACAGTCAACTCTAGTGGTCACCTAAAAATTTGTTTATGAATAGTAATATGTTCACCACAAAAATTTCCCATAATTTTACCTACATATATGTTTTTATGCCTTATATACAATCTAATTTTTTAATATAATCAAGCAAATATATATATTTGTATAATGAAATTTCTAATTTTTGTTGTTGTTCTATATATACTTTTATCTAGTCTACAAAATTATAATAATCTACAATCTTTGATTCTCTACTGGAATTCCTAAAATATTTTAGAGTAATTTTCTAAATTAAAAACATATTTACTTAATAAATTCATATGAAAAATTTTGTCCAAGTAATGCGAACGAGGAAAGTATAATAATACCTTTGTTATTTTTAAGATTTACTTACTAACCTATAAATTTTATAATTCAAGGAAATTCCGTTTTAATTTAATTTTAGAAAACACCAAGTCTTTTAGCTGTAATTCTAAAAACTGTGCTATAGTATTATAACTTATGTACCTTAATTTTTGCAATATAAAGGATACGTTTACTAACTAAGGGGTGGTGTGTTCGCCTGCAGTTGAATTTAAGTTAAATGTATGCATATAGTAACGTATTAAGTATTTGTGTACCAAAACATCATAAATTGCTGTGAAAATAAAAAAATGATGTAAAAACAAAAAATACTTGATTAATTTTTATGAGAATCACTGATAATGAATTTATTACAATATTTGTAAAAACTTTTTTTGAAAAGAACCTGACATTAAAAGAACCTTATAAGCTCATCTATAAATTGGATATATCGTGTCTAAAACTCGAAAGCATTTCCACGCTCCTTTTCAGTTTAAATTTCAAAAGTAAAAACTTAACCACTCCAGTCAAATCGTGGTTTAGAGATTTTAGTTAGTGGTCGTCACCAAATTTGGTTTACTATGGGTTTTTTGGGTCACCAGTCAAGAATATCGACGAATTTTGGGGATCTGTCTACAAAAACTTGGTGATTCACCCTTAATATTGCAAAAACTACTCCTAGTAGGGGTATTTTTTATGTATTTGAGCTTAAAATTTCCAGATATAGTCTATATAGGTTTTTTGGGTTACTGGTCACAAATTTCAATGACCCTAAAAAGGGTATTATTATTTTATTATTATTATTATTATTTATTATTATTATTATTAATATTTATTATTATTATTATTATTATTTTTCATGTATTCGAACTTAGAATTTTTATTTTAGAGGTAGTTTTTGCAAATGTATAAGTAAAACACGAGTTTTTTGTAGACAGGACTTCAAAAATCGCGATCAACAACCCAGAAAATTTTGAGTAGACCAAATCTGGTGACAGCCAGTACTTATATATAGCCTCTTATAAAAAAAGTAAGAAAATTGAGAAATAATAAAAGATAAAACACAAAAATGGCTGCCGGAAGTGAAGATTTTGCTCCGGTAGGTTAAAAATTGTGTTGATGCCCTATTTTTGGTAGTATTGTCAGAAAAAATACTTTGTAGTAGTTTCAAATGCCCGATAATCAGTTTCACTCTCACTTCATTAAAATTTACCCAATCTACTTATATTACTTTAAACTATCATTATAATAAATAGAGAAAACTCTAATCCGATCTGGTAAGATCCTTTTAAACTGCCTAATTAACATTTCTATACTATAAATGAAAAAATAAATAAATAAATAAATAAATAACATGAGATCATATAAATTAAAAATTATGTAAAATAAAGGAAAAATGTAGTCAAATTTAGGGTTCCTGAATAAAGTCTAAAAATGTATCCTACTTTTTCTTATTATTTTGGTTTCTCAATGAGGAACCTTTGTGATGGGTCAAATTTTGATTTTTGATTTTTTGGCATTTAAGTACGTTTTGGGACCTCAGGAAGCTAAAAAAACGATTTTTAAAAAAATTATATGTGTGTGTGTGTGTGTGTGTGTATGTAACCGGTGAAATTTCACAACCATTATGGAATTAAGACCTTATTTTTTTTTCAAATATTTTTTCATCAAAAAATCACAAACTACTTTTTTTTTTTTTAATTTGGATGTAATACCTAATTTATTTCCATTAAAGTACTTATATTTGAAAGTACGATTTTTACTCGACATCTCGAATCTGATAAGTAATTTTTTGAAAATTCGTTCCAAAATTTTTGATCAATAAAAAAAACTTAAAATTTAATAGAAATGAATGTATGATTGCATTCTTGTTATCTGTGATATCTGTGGCATATTGAAGTATTAAGCTCATTGTTTGAGAAACCTTAGTGTCAGCTAGTTGGCAGGGTATTTTTTTACTTTTTTGATGATAAAAAAGTAGTTTCTCATCGAGTATGGTAAAAAAAGTTGAAATTTTGAGCCAATAAGGTTCAAAACCTTAAAAACCGTTTTTAAAAAAACGAATTTTATATACAAAAGTATCAAAATAATTAAATTGGTGTAAAAATATAGTTTCCGATACTTCATACAAGGCAGCTTTATAGGAACATACAAATAGGTAATTTTTTTGACCGTTTAAAAAAGGAATTTTTCATTTACAAAGAAGAATTTTAATTTTTTTTTAAATAACGTCAAAAAAAGAGGTCTAAAATGTTAATATTTCTCTGCAAAAACTTAAGCACCTTATTTTTTCAACAATTGAAAACTTTTTTTCGTTTACTCAGGTAAAAATTCGATATTTTGATTTTAAGCATGTTACTGTTCCGACGATATCTTTCAGATATTCAATAAAGTTTATTCAATAAAGCAACATCAACAAATTTTAAATACAAATTCAGTATTCCATAAAAGATATACATGATTTAATTTAATTGCGATACCTAACCTTTAAATAGACTTTATCCGTTTATTTTATGATATAAAATATTTTGCTAACCTTAGTGTTTTTACTAGAATATATATCTTTAGAAACTCATTTCATTTGCGAGAAGATAAAAAAAAAGTAATTTAACGAAAGTATATATTCAAATTAAAAAAAATAGTTTATTTAAAAATTAATTGAAAATAAAATTACTGAAATTTTGTGAATCAGGTATTTAATATTCACATCGAATTTCAAAGACTTAAAACTATATGTAAATACTCGGTAAATACCATACATATCTCAAGTTAAAATCCTAGTATAGTTAAACTTAACATTTACAGAATACTCACAAAAGCCATCCAATCACTGAAGCCTTTTTGAGTATATAGTTACAAGATCTATAAGTTTTGTTGCATATAAAGACTCGGTATTCTTGAAAGAGCTTGTAGTTGATTGTGTCCTATAACCTAAGATTTAAACAATGAAATAGCTTCTCTCTTATACATTTAAGATAATCCTTAGAGAATAGCCTCTCAAATATATATATAAATGTTTATAGAATCCCCTTTTCTAATAGATAGCCATCTTCATTTAAACAATATACATACGTAGACATAACGTTGTGAGAAGAACTAGAATTAACACCTATTTACCAATCTTATGTATAGAAAAGAGGGTAGACTCTGTCCACAAACCCATGAAGATTACAATTCTAAGCAAGCCTTCAATTGCAGTTAATCTTACGCTCAACTACCTATAATAACATTACTAGATCAAATTTATATCCAAGAATGGAAATGTATAAGATTTCAATCTATTAAATTATTAAATTCTATTTATATATCAAGTTGCAATAAAGTAATTGGACAAGGATTAATGTAAATAAAAAATGAGAAATAGTGATAATGATATTTAGTACAAATAAAGACTGACCATTCGCTTATACAAAAAAATAAATAAAAAATAAAGTTTTTATCCTATATGACAATATTTACCATTGAAAGTAATCTGAAAAAATAGTGCCGCGTGTCCATATGTGTGTGTCTTATTTATTATAATAAATGTAATATGACCTATCTCTCCCTTTTAGTACATGAGAAAAAATTGCAACAATATACGCTTGTAACAATATTTTTTTTTTTTGTACAAATATATGATATATGCATCAGTATATTAGACTTTTTTTTTTGGTCTTGACCAATAGAAAAAAATGTTTGGCGCCATGGTTTATACCTAAAAATAATAATAAAATCGAATGTCAAGTCTATATCTCTTTTAAGTTAAAAGGAAAAATAAAATTGAGTCAAAGAAAAATAATAATATAAAATAAACATAATTTATATACTAGATACCGTCAAAGACGGGTAGAGCGAAGCTAATCATGTTAGAAAAAAGCAAGAAAAGAGTTTAAATAATTTTTTAATTTTGGGATTTTAAAAGCTTTGATTAGATTGAGTTCAATAATAATGTTTAAATAAGACGTAAAAAAATGTTAAGCATAGTTAAAATTTTTAAGTATTGGCCAAAAAGTACACGCAAAATCCGCCCCTTATTTTGAAACCTTATTATTTGTTTGCTGAAAAGATTTCAACCAAACTTTTGTTGGTGGAACTTTGTTATTAAGTTCTTTTTCTATAATTCACCAACAACAAAAAAGTTACTCTGAACTCTAATACCCCTCAATTAACATAATTACCAAAATAATATTATACACAAGTCAGAATGTGGTGTAACGGTTTCAGAATTCGTCAACCAGAGAAAGAAAAAGTCTTCTGTAGGTTTTGTGTGTCGCTGAATCCGAATTTGGGGTCCTACTGGGTTAGAAAATAGGAAAATACAGCAGAAACATTTCATCTTATGAGTTTCTTCACAATATTTTGGAACTAATGATCAAATTAATAGTGCCACATTTTAAGAGTAATTAACTAAATATTGAATTTATTCTTTTATTCTGTATCAATAAAGGAATATTAGAGCTAACTATTGGTGTTGAAAAATATCTCCAGGGTAAGATAAAATCGGAAAAATACAATGTGAGTTTTTTTCTTTACTTTTCTTTTAATCTTGAATTTGAAAAAGTTTTATCTTATTTTAACTTTTATTTAATTTACCTCCTATACGGGGGCAAAAATGGATAAAACTATCCCTTAATTTAACAAAAAATGAAAAAAAACTTATAACTGGTTTGTGTTTTCACACAACCAACGATCATGAATCATGTTCACTTATAACGTTTTAACGTATATTCCCTAATTATTATAAGTCCTAAGATCGAAATTACAATAAATCCCAAAATATAAATTATCCTAAGTCCATATACCTAAAATATTCTAAGTTCTTGTGCTTACTCCCACTTTAAATTATTCTAAGTCCCTTAATCGGAAATATTCTAAGTCCATTTCATACCCCTCTCCCCTAAAAACGTCGTTAATATTTCAACCCCTCTTCCCCTAAAACGTCAATACACGGTGATCCCGGTTGGGACGTGAATTTTATTTTATTAGGTGCATCGCTAGTTGTTGATGCTTGTAATCTTAGCTGCGATTGGTTAACTAATAAGCAAACAATGCATCCGCTCTGTATCGCCCTGTATTTACCCCCCCCCCCTAAAACATCACTTTTTTACCCACCCCTGCCTGGCATTAACATACACTAACACTATTATATCGTAGTATAAGTGAACGCAACATACGGAGGTCCCAGTGATACCAACCTATGAATTTAATTTTGTCATATGACTTTAAAAATACCATGTCCAGCACCAGCAGATCATGTAATAACAAAGATTTTGCAAGAAAAAATTTTGCTTAAGTTCCCTTATGCAAAAAGTTAACAAAGATGCAATAAGATGGCAGATTTTTCGGAGTCTTTACTTTGCTTTCGCTAACAAGAGACCGCTAACTTTAGGAAACCATATTGCAAATTACTTTAATTAATAATTGAAAAAAACTTCCGATAACCTCCGTTTATTCCAACGGGCCTTCTAGGCACAAGAATATGTGCATAATACTATGCACAAGGCTTTTAAATGTAGTTTTTTGGTAATATTGCTTTTTAGTTAGTTAGTTAACAAAAACACTTCTTGTTGGTCACAATTTTTCGGTATTAAAGTCATTTTTCAAGCCTTGGATACCGCGATTTTTCTCAATGTTATAGCAATTTAACCAAATGGTCTTTTTTTTCCCGAAATGATTAATTTTTAAATTATCTCAAAAATTGCAATTTTAGACAAAAATGGGTTTTATAGGTCTCAACAATTTTCTAAAAGCTTTTTTCTAAAAATTCTTTATTTGTCCTTTAGAATTATTTGTTTTCAAAACATTATTACCTTTCTAATTTTTTATATTAAATTTTCTTTTTTACAGTCAGTAAATTGAATGCCCATTTTTGTCCCAAAATGATCAATTTTTCAATTTGCTGCAAAAATCGTAGTTTTAACATTGAACATGTTTCTAAGGAGGGGTAACCTGTGAATATGAAAATCAAGTGGGGTTAGGAACTTAAAGTATTTTATATTTAGGGACTTTGAATAATTTACTTTGAGAGGCTTAGAAAAATTCAAGTTTAGGGACTTAAAATATTCCGGGTTTAGAGACTTCTAATAATTTGAGTTGAGGGACTTAGAATATTTTCAATTTAAGGACTTAAAATAATACAGGTTTACAGAATCTAAATAATTTGGGTTTAGAATCTTAACATCTAGTAAAGGTGATAATTACAAATTATAAGAATAGCGATTTTATTGTAATGTTGTTTATTATTTATGTATTATAACTAGTCCTTTTTAGAGGTTTAGTTTTCACGTCCTATAATTAGTCTTTTAGCCCAATTAGAGCTTGTAATTATTGAATCTCAATATTTTCTTACCCTTTCTTCAAAAAAGGCAGTTAATTAGATAATTTTAGCTCTGCTTTCAAAATATTAGAAAAAAACTAAAATGGGGTAGTTTTTGCTGATTTCATGTCCTCTACTTCTCAGCCACTTGTACCCCAGATTGCGTATTTCAGAATCAAAGCAAACCTACTTTTGTATTCTAATTTTTTTGGTCACGTGTACTAGAAAAAGTTAACCAATTTTTGGAAGAAAAACTGAAATTATGACACCCCGGATTAGACTAGATTTTTATATTAGGCCAAAACATACTGAATTTATTTTTTAAATATTTTGGTATTTTGGCTCTGGAAGGGCATGTCGGGCTATTGAAGACCCGCCGTTTATTCACGCTCTTAGTTTATAGTGTACATGATTTTGAGCTCGGATAAAGGTCTTCAATGGCCCGACATGTCTCTCCAGAATTAATATACCGAAAAATGTCAAATCTAAACTTATTATGTTTTGGTCTTAGTTAAAAACCTAGCCTATTCCAGGGTTTCATACTTACTTTTAGTTTTTTTTTTTAAATTAGCCATTTTTGTGTACTCATAACTTTTTCCAAAACACGGTCTTGAATATCTCTGTGCCAAAATTTAGCTGTGTAATACTTACACGCACTTATTATCATACCATTATTATTACCAGGTTCCTAATCTCTTTTTTATTTAATAAAATTACGCTATTTAAAAAAATCAGTTTTTAAACAACCGGTTTTATTTCAATGAAGTAACCTTCAGAAGAATTAAAAACTTATTAGTTATTAGTTTCAAATCAATTTTTCAAACTGATCCATGTGTAAGAATAAAAAAATTCAATGATAATGGAATTATACATAGAATGCATATGGATGGAGTTGCATATTCTTTGAACTAGGTTTAGTCAAAAATATATATGTAATATTAACATTTGAAATTTTACGTTTAGATTTCTTTTTGAATACTAAATTAATTTTAAAACCAATATTTATGTAAAATTCCAAAAAATATTCCTAAAAACAAATAATCTAATGCAACTTGTTTTTCGTAATTTTTTCTAATTCTCCATCCGCCATTTTCAAATTAAGAAAAATCATGCAAAAAAAATGTGTCCTAAAACATATACAAAAAATGAAAATTTTATTATTCTTCATTAAATATACCTTTTTTTGATGCTATTTACAATAATGATAAGCAGCGTGACGATTTTTTTTAGTATCCAACTTTTACCCTAAATAATGAGTTTCCGGTTAATTTTATAGAAAGTTTGAAATCGAATTCTGATAATAGAGACTTGAAAAATAGATTTTGGTTTTAAAATTAATTTAGAACTCGTAGATAGGCTCTTGGGCGTTAAATGTTTAATTGAATAAAATTTGGATTAATTAATAAATAATAAAAATCGTAAAGAATTATAAAAAAGCTAAGGCTTTTTTATTTCAGGCACGATCACATATTCATTGAGTATTTTCTCTTTAACGTTGATGGGATCCACGCCTTCATAAATTGTAAACTCTTATTTATTATTATACACCAAGGCAATAAAAGCATGTAGAGGCATCGGAATGACCTTGGGACCAAATTCCTCCATAAATTGAAGAATTTGAAGACTTTTTCGTTTTTAACCTGATGAACTTTTAAGGCACGATTTCATCTATGTATTGCATACACAGGGTTATCGTTCCTAAACAATAAATTTCAATTAATTTAGTTATTTTCTGGTTATTTTAGATCATTAACCACATTTTGGATGTATTAAATTCAAAACCAATTCATTTTTTACCATTTTTATTATTTTTTAATAATTTTTTTTGATATCTGAAATCAGTTTTTAGGACATTTCTCTGCAAGTACTTGATGAAATCACTTGAAATTGAAAACCCTATAACTAGATCTTATTTCAAAAAATTTGTTTTAAGGGATTTTTGATTCATCGAGTAGGTTCTGTGATCTTGAGGATACACTTTCTCGAACATACATCCCTACACACAACAAGGCAATATAAGCATTTAGAGGCATCGGAATGACCTGGGGACCAAATTTCTCCACGAATTGGACAATTTAGAAATTTTTCCGTTTTTTGACCTGACAAACTTATAAGGCACGATTTCATCTATGTATTGCATACCCTATGGTGATCGTGCCTAAAAATATAAGAATCTTGTTTTATTTTGTATTTTTATGATATTTCGCTGATGCAAAGTTTATGCAAAAGCTATGAAATTTATTGCGCGGATAACATTTAGAAGGTTTTTCACCTGTATGAAGCAAAAGTACAAGAATAAACATGCCTTTAGAAATACCAGATTGGGCCCAAAAACAATAGGGTTCATTAACTCGATAAAATAAACTCAGTTTTAAAAAATGAAAGCATTCCGTTTTATCGTTTTGGCTATATCGTGTCCGAAAGGTGTCGATTTTTGCATCCATTAAGGTAGAGCTTCGCTCTATAATAAAGAAAAAAGTCAATTTTATATAAAATAGATGTATGGCTTTTTTTATTATCGTTATAATCATCAGGTAAACTAAAATAAATAAAAAAAGAGACAGTTTTAACAAAATATATTTACTTTCTTTTCATGTAAAAAATATCCACGTATTTGATACTCAAAAGGACTAAATAAAAAAAAATAGAATCTCAAAGTAAAAGTATATATTCCCTTGGGCACGATAAGGTAAAAAGAAAAAAAAGGGACAAATGATTGGTCAAAATCTTTTAAAAAGCTACTATATAAGTAATACCCTCTAAGTAAATTTATTAAATCCCCTTATGTAGGCAATCCGTCATATGAGATTATTTTTGAGTTAAATTCTGAATAATATATAATATTGAATTTATTTTTCTATATATATAAGATATTTAATGTAGGTATATGAGTTTGTTTATCAATTTTTTCAAAATTGTTGATGAAAATTTTATTAATTCTGTTTGTTAAACAAGGGGAAAAAATAGGAATTGGCTTTCAATGCAGTTGTATGCAGACAGTATTCAAAGTAAAATTTCTGTATTTTTTTCCTCTTGTTCAACATGTTAATGATCGCTTGATTGAAGAAAGTAGATCATTGTGACAGTGTATATAAAAATGTTATTTACTTAATTTTCCTACTTTTTTTCAAATCTATTTTAATAAAATTTTAAGATGATATATGCAGTTGAAGAATTGAACGTATGTCATTCAGATTCCTAGTAAAAATATTTGCTACGGATATCAATTATATTAAAAACCAGGGTTTTTTTTTAATGGGGTTCAGAACAATGTTTAGATTTTTTAATACTAATTTGATTAAAAGTTAATTTTGTAGAGAAAATAACAGTTTTAAAACTTGCATCAAATTAATAAATCTTTTCAGGTTAGAAATCCATATGACAAACGTATGATTCTTCAACTTCGTGATAAAATATAATGAATTTCATTCATAAAAAAGATATCTTAAGTATTTACCATAAAAAAAAATATTTTTTTTATTAATAGTGTAAAAAAGTCAGAAAATTCTGTGTCATACATGGTACCTATAGATCTAAAATATCACTTCATTCAAACTCCTATGAACTCAACAGAAATGAAAAAGCATAATATGTCTGCTTGTTTAATTTCAAACTGCATTATTTATTGTTTAATTATTTGTACAAAGAATTACTTTCGACAAAGTATATAACCAAATTAAAAACAAAAAACTTAAAACAAGTTTAAATTAACATTAAGTTGTATTTGCGCATTTACATACATGATTAAAATTATACTCAACAAGCCTCCATCGATCGTTTAATGACATTACTTTTGTAATATTACATGGAATGATTACTTTTGACATAAAACACAATAGCTGCCTCCAATTAATCCATTACTTTTTGTAATAAGTAATTAAGTTTTGATATAACCCATTAAAAATGTTTAAAATGTGAATCTTATACTGCATCATATAATTTATTTTAATGGGAAATTATAATTTATTAGTAATGGCAAATTAATCCCTGCTAGGCTCTAATTAGGTCCCTTTCTGCACTAGCACATAATAATCTATTACAGCAATTCTGTCAGCTAGACGTTACTTGATATAGCTAGTGAGAAATTTGAAGTTTCTTTTAACAGAAATATTATTATCATAAAAGATTGTTGCGAGTTGGACTGCTGGTGTAGAAGGTTCTTAAAGATCTTAATAGAAGAAAAGATTTACCGAATTCTGACTTTAAATTAGTATTTACTGAATTACATTTGTAATTTAATGTGCAAATACCTTAAATTTCCTTTATCTTTTGAGAATTTTAAACATTTTTAAAAATACTATAAAATATACTGATTATAGTACAGTACAGGACATCATTGGCATATCAAAACTATGTTGCAAATCCCAAAGGCAAATTACAGTTACAAATTCAAGTAGCATAATTTACTATAAAATATAGCAAATGAAATGGTTTACAGATAATCTATAACATAGATTCTTACTTATTCAAGTTTGTGAACACTTATTATTTTCTTATATTTATAATATCGCAGAGTCATTTCAGTTGCGAGAATAATTTTAATGAATAATTTTCTTTTCTTACTCTTAAAAATTATCCACTTGCAAGTAAATAAGTTAATGAGTGAAAGTAATAAAATACTATTTTTTTTTATTAAAGTATTTCAATATCCTTAGACTTACGTGAGTAAAGATTGCTAATTTCCCATAAAAAATTTTGCAAATACATTTTTCAAAAAAAGTATAAAACAGACTCATATATGCATATTTTTCTTTTTATAAAAACATAAATGAAAATCACTGAAGTATCAAAGTGAGATAATATTATTAAGTTTACTTTTTACTTAATCTCTTCTCTATAATATTAAATATCCTCTCTTTATATATAAAACATTTTAACAATGAAATAATTTTCTATTTCTCTTTTATATATTTAATATGGTTAACCTAAAATTTATTTTAAATAAAATCTACATTTGTATTTATATATCAGGATAGAAAAGTTAGTTAGAAATTAAATTATCCTTTAATTTTACGAGTTGAAAATTTTCATTTAAATATGCTTAAATTTTAATTTAAATAAATACCAAAAAAAAATATATAAATCATTTAGGTATGCATAATATTTTAACAAAATTAGATTTATTACACAAAAAATAAATATATCACAATTCAAGTCAAACATTGACAATGTAATCGGATTACAACAATTTTTTTATATTTTTATCTTAAAAAAATTATGTATAATAGAGATGAATAAGCTAAAAAAAAAACTAATGTCATAATTGATTGTAATATTTTTTTACCACATCGTCACGCAATTTTTCTATATATATTTATACATATGTAATTTAGTCAAAAAGGAATTATCCTGCTCATCGGATTCGTAACCAAATTTAGGTAGTAGTAGATCTTCCATCATTCACGCTTTTCTGAACTTTAATCCTCATCAACCTTATTGATTCACACCCTATTTCCTCGTCACCACTGCATCATCACGCATGATTAACAACTGTCCAGTGCACTATATTTTTTTTTTACTTCTGGCGCCTTGGACTGTCCAACAAACATTCAACGACCCCTTACTTTTATACTAAAAAAATGTTTCCCTAGTTGTTATATTTTTTTTTTTAGATAAACGACCCAATTTTTTTTTTTAGAGAAAAAAAATGATTTTCATGGCATTTTGTATTATAAAAAATGCACACGCGTTAGATCAGAATACATTTTAGTATAAAACAGATAATACACTTTTTTCCGCATGAATTCTATTTCAAAGTAAAGAAATTAAATAGATTACCGGTTTATATATTATAACGGAAGAACATGCTTTTTTTTTCGTTGATATAAATTGATCTCATTTAAGGAAAAAAAAAATATTTTTTTATTTTTTAAGAAAATCGTATTAGATGAAAATTGATATCGTATAATAAAAATAAAAGGACACGACTATTTATATTTGTAAAAGAGTAAATGTCTGAATATCAAATTTGTAAAATTGAGAGCGTTGAAATAGTCACTTTGTTTGATGACATTCTGACAAATTTACTATCATTTAGTTAAAAATAAAAAAAAAAACATTTTCTCATTTATTTATGCACGAATGAGTGACTTTATCTATATTAGTTATATGTATTAGCTTATAAAGAATTAATGAATGGGGTATACATGGTTTATATTATAGTATGACAAGACTAATTTTAGCTATTAATAACAACATGACGAAAATTTCTCTATTTTCAATCTATTGAATGACGATATAAAGTATTATCTAACGATGGGTATGTTTTATCTGAATTAATGTCAATCTTTTTATAATATGTTTAAAACTTAATCATTGGGATTATTTAACTAATGTTTGTATCTTGAATATATTTGAATAATTTTTAAATTTTAATACTTCGTTAGCGAATTTGGTTTGTGGCTTTTTTTAAGAAGATTCATTAATAAGGCTTCACTAAAGTTTTGAAATTTAGACGTGTTGAAGAAAAAAACTTAATGTAATCATTAAAATAACTTTATAATCATTAGGGGTAAATTTAAATAAAAAGAGAATGAAACTGATGGGAGGGTCTTCAAAACTCCTTTAAGTATTTTTTCCTAAAAGTACTACCAAATATAGGTTACCAGCTTAATTTTTAGCCTCCAAGAGCGAAATCTCAATTTTTGGCAAAAATTTTTATATTTTAGCCTCTTATAAAAAAAGTAAGGAAAATGAAAGATAATTTTTCTTTTTTTTTTTGTAAAAAACTAACATTAACATAAAAAACTTTTTTCTCTTTCGTCCAGATAGGAAATTTCCCGTGGAATCAGATTCTGAGGTCAAAAATGTTTTTTTGGTTCGCTTGCGCGAGAAATCGCTAAAATACGCTGTTTTTTTTTTTTTTTTTGAATTTCTCAAATGCTATTTATGAAAAATCTTATAACTAGGTTTAATTTTTTTTTTAACTTCATATATTTGTTAGAGAAAAAATTTTTAGATTGGTTATTGCTTCTTAAGAACTTCAGATAAAAAAATAGCAGCATTTAAAAAATAATTTTTTACAAATTTCATATTTCCTGCCCAATTGAAAATCTGATCAAAAATTTTCTTTCTGTGGGAAAGTTTACATATGGATATATCATTATGCTTTTAAGAGCTTTTATGTTAAATTGAAAGTTTAAAATATCTCATTTTTTTAAAATTATATTTATTAATGAAATTTAATCGAAAAGTTCTTAAAATTTTCTCTGTTTTAACATAAAAGCTCTTTTATTTTCTGGTTTTTTATGCATTTACTGGATATGCTATTATACAAATATACGACTCGTGTAAACTCACATATCGTTTCATCAGCATTATATAATATACTATTTCGAACCAATTAATTAAAATCTGGTATTAGTTGAACTTTTTTAGGTATTAAGACTACTTTTAGAATATACTTCACAAAACCAAATTTAAAACTGCGAAGACATCACTAAAATAAATTATAACGATGCAAGAGATGCAAAAATATACTCCGGTAAGATCGGAGGATGCTTATGTTTGCTGACTATTTATCTATTAAAAAATTTTAGCTTCCTAAAGTACCTTTGAAAATCAAATAATACCCTAAACTCAGTTTATTATAAATCCCTAAATCAAAATTATTTTAAGCCCCATTTTACCTCCCTCTATAATTATTATCCATGTTAATAACGCTTTTAAGGGTTTCTTTTTAAAATTTCAGGGTCAAACGCCAATTTTCTTAAAAAGGACGCCAAAATTTCTGATTAGCTACCAATGAATACTAAATAGACCAAATCTGCTGACTGACAGTAATTAAATACCCTAAACCACGATTTGACTTAACTAATACAGTTAACTGAAAAAGATATTCTTAATTAAGGAGCTCCATTAAATTTATAATTGAAATTCTAATTAAGATTAGAAAAATAGTATAAATACTGTTAAATACTGTTTTCGAGCGAATTATTAAAAGATTAGTAAGAATTTATTACAGATAATAAAAAAAGCCTTACTTTTCTTGACACTTTCGCCCATAGTTTAGAATAAATACGACTAACCAAGAATATATCAAGTAAGGGGGCAATAAATATAAACAATAATTCATTTAGATATTGTGACGTTCGTGTACCGTCTGTACACCTTTTAAAACTAAAAAAGTTATTTTATTGAATAAAAATTTATCTTGACAATATTTAATACATAAAATGTATATAGTTATATTCCATTCTATGCAAAATTAAAAATATTATATAAAAATATTTAAAACATCCATTAACAAATTTAAATAAATGCAAAACATGATTTTTGCAACCAATTTGTAATAATTTTATTATTATTATTTATCAAAAGAAGCTTCAAAAAGTTTATGCAATTATCTTTTTCTGTTTCACATAAGTAAACCGAATATTTAGATTTATGTTAATAAAAATATAAAACACGTGGTTCAGTTTTTTTTTGGAAATACAAGATGCCATGTTATACACATATTGGAAATAAAGTATAGGTGAAATATCACGTTTGAGTAGAGCCAGAATTTCCAAATTATCCACCCCTTAAATAATATTCATTTCAAATCCAATTTAACATTTAATTTATTAATATTCATTATTAGTTTCATCTTCGTAATTACTTATGAATATAAAGTATACAAACAAATATTTGGAACACCTATGGGATTCGAAATAACTAATGTAAAATGATATTTTTTATTATTTATATAAATTTCTTCAAACAATTGAGATTCTAAGTTTTAATTAGACGTTTTTGCATTTTATATTAATATATTAACTTTGTTAATTTTTTGTATTTATAATATTGAGAATTCAATTCACTTGCGAGAAAAATTTTTATGAGTAATTTGTATTAGGTATTGTAAGATTCTATTTGAAACTTGCATTGATGAGCATATTGACCTTTAAATTACATTTATTTTTTAAGTATCATCATGTCTTTGTGCGCATATCCTAAAAGAGCTAAAATATTTTTTAACATATCTAGGGCAAAAAATTTTGCAAAAAACTCTATTTTCGGCCCCGATTATATACAAAACTATGTTTTAAATAACGAGACAAAATGCTCGTCAAAGTCAAAATCAATATTTTATCTCTTATTCAAAAAATAGTAATTATTTATTTTTCTTTAGGTTTCAAATCATTTGATATCTCGTTTGCAATCGTTTGAACAAATAAAATCCGCTTGATAGCTATTTTAATGATAAAATTTACAATTCAGCGGATTATTTTTTACGAAATAATTACTTTAGTATTTAAGATTTTTCATAAATAGAAATAGAATGAAACAATTAAAAAATTTTTGCCCGGTAAAGTACACTGGTCAGTAAAGTTTTAAAGCGGGGAATAAAAAGCACTGAGTCATCAATCCTTGATTAACGTTAAGTATTTTGTTCATCAATTATTTTGAGATCACAAAAGCTTAATTTAATTTAAAAGAACTAGAAAAACTTTAATTAAAATTCCTAAATAAATTAATTTATTTAAAAATTATTTATTATGTTAAACATTCATTTGCAAAGTAAAATAAATCTTTCTTCAAAGCTTTAAAGCTCATTTCCTGCATTAATTTTTTTAAGTCTTAAAAGAAATTACAAGGATAAAAAATATACTAAAACTAAACAAACGTCTCTTTTAATTTTTTATTTTTGAAGTTTAACAAATCGGAATTCATAAGTTTTTAAGCTAAAAATGCTGATTTATTAAAAAAAAATAAAAAAATTACTTTATACATAATTTATAATTACAAGTGTTTATCTCAAAGTACATTACTTAATCTTTAGTGAAAAGTAGCAATGTACAAAATATTACAAAAAATATTTTTTTTTAATTTTTATGTTTATACTATTTTTGTTTTCCGTTAATTTAAAAGCTTTTATAAGCTCATAAGCTGATTATGTATAGTTTTGAAGTAACATTTGAAGTAAAGGTTTTAAAAATATGGCAAATAATAATAATTCTAGTTTGTTTCGTTGTTATAATTTTATAAACATTTTTTTGTCCAAATAAAAATGAAAATAAAGTATAAATTATTATTTAATAAATTTATTAGAATACGTTGACTTTTAGGTGTTATTTAACTTTTTTATATATTTTTCGACGATTTTTCTTGTTTCTAAAAAAATTACTAAACAAAATATTTTATACTTTTTTACAAGCAACTATATAAATTGTGTACAATTAATAAGTTGAAGTAATAGATGGCGGAATTGTTTTTCTTGCTTAAACAATTTCAAATGATTTGAAACAAGAATACTTAAAAAAAAAAAAAATGCTCATCGTACCACTGCAAGCATATCCTAAATGAGATAAAATAGTACATTTTTAACCAAGGGATAAAAAAAAGAACGTCCCAGAAAGCACGTTAATAATTAGCATCTGAAGCGAAACCTAGGTAAACTGCTATCTGGGGCATTATTTTTGTGCTCCCATGGGCAAAATGAAATTTTTCTTTATCCGTGGGGTGAAAACACGTTTTTTCGATCTCATTTTGGGGCAAAAAAGTGTTTACATATCCCGGGCAAAAAATAGTACATTTTTAACCAAGGGAGCAAAAAAAAAGAATGGCCCAGATCGCACGTTAATTAGCATCCGAGGCGAAGCCGAGGATGGTAAACTGCGATTTGGGTATTTTTTTTTTGTTCCCATGGACAAAACGAAATTTTTCTTTCTCAGTGGGGTGAAAACGCGTTTTTTTCGATTTCGTTGCGGGGCGAAAAAAGTGTTTTCGGCCCGCTAGGAAGAAAATTTGTTTTCTACCCTAGGGAGACGGCTTTTTTGCCCGTTATAAAAACTATGTTTTAAATCACGGGACAAAATATGGGGTTGGACTTTTGTATACTGTCTCGCTCGCTTTGCTCGCTCGTGCATACAACTGCATGCAAAGTCAAAACCAATATTTTGTCCCTTATTTAAAAAATAGCTATTTTGACCTGTTAATTGACTTGCGATCATGGCCATTCTCTTTTTTGCTCCCTTTGTTAAAAATGTACTAGGTATTTTTTTAAATGTAATAACAACTATTATTGAAATATTTAACTGGCTAAAATAAATTTTCTCCAGAAAAATAAAATTTTGCTAATTAATTTAATTTAATAGTCAGAAAACAAAAAACTACTTCCTTAAAATAATATAACAAATACCAGTAAAAAAAAATTACTTTCAATCAATACATTAAGATTCATTCAACCAAAATCACACTTAAATAATAATTTTCCTCTTTATATGCATAAAAATAATAAAATAATCTTTTAAGCTCATATATTATTTTATTGAAAAGCGTAATGAAAAACAATTTTTTTTTTTAATATACAAATAAACTTTATAGGAATGCACATATACAAAAAAAAAACATATTTTATTAAAAAAAAAAAACGTTCATACATCCATAATCTAAAATAAAAAACTCGTTAGAGATCTAAAGCTCTTAATACGCAACGAAATTTCTCATTCACGTAAAAAAAAATTTTATAAATAAAAGTTTGTTAAAAAATATACAGAAGCAAAGCTTATAGCAGATGGAATAAGAGTAATTGGGTACACACATTTATACGTGTATATGAGTAAATATAACGAAAATTTTTTGAGTAAATAGAAATGCAAAAAAATAAAATTTATCCTAAAATTAAGATAAAATCTTCTTTTTTTTAAGGGGGTAACCAATTTATTTTATACATAAAAAATTGTAAACAAGTATAATATCTAAAAATATTTTTCACTTCAGTATCTAAAAAAAAAATATCGATTCGAAACATTCGGAAATATTCCAACTGCATTTTATTTATTTTTTATTCAGAATGTGAAATAATTAATCAAACTATAGAAACAGTGAATACGTAAAAACTAAAAAGAAAAGAAAATAAAATATAATGGTTATATCTCATAGAAATTGTAGACATTGAATAATGGTAAATATGTAAAAAAAAAAACAACAAAAACCTGTCGTTATTTTTTTTAGATAGACAGTAGGTGAAATTCAAGCTTTTATATACACTAAAATCATTGATACTTTTTTTTTAAGAGGATTTATTATACATACGAATGGTTAAAGTGCACTTGGGCATTATACGACATTTCTCATATATTTTTTTCCAAACGTTAAATACTGATAGCGAATATAGTCGTTTACACTTGGATATTTTTAAAATATTCGTTACAATGTTTACTTATGCTATACTCTCTCGAGTGATTCATTTTATTTCATTTTTTTTTTATAATAGGGGTGAAAATAAAACAAGAGTGTATTATTGAATAAAAGTAAATTAAAGGCTAAAAATGAATAAATATGCATAGTCTATTAAACGATGAATTATATATGTTTGATAATATTCACTGATATTTGTTGAGATATGAAATATTGCATATGAAGCAATTAGAAACTTGTCAATAAAATTTATGATTGATTGATTATTAATTTAATGATAATAATATTTATTAAAAAATATTTAATTATTGATTTGGGTTGAAACGTTTTGAAAAATTGATTTTTAATTGTTTTTAATATTTATAGAGGTTTTAATTAACTAGATTCAACTGCGCTTCGCGCACAGAAAATATTATATGATAATATTATGGTATTGAAGATAAGTATAGCATAAAATTTATGCCAAATTTAATCATTAGAATATCTTTCCTATTTTGTATTATTTCCGATTTCGCTGATTTTTTCGGTTTTCAACGCAGGTTCTTATTAAAAAAAGGAAAAAAAATTATCACAATTATTCGGAAATTCGTTTTTTTATAAATCTTTTGATTTTCGTCCGTTAATTTATGTTCTTCTAAACCAAAAATTGAACCTTTTAACGTTAATTTATTTTGTTCTTTATCGTATGATATTTAAAATGAATAAATCATATGACTAATCTCCTTTTAAATTGAAACTGCTCAAAATGTCTCTTCCAAATTTTATTTGTTTCTGTATTTATCACGAACATATACAATATATGTTATATTATTATAAGAAGTAATAATACCCCATTAAGCTATACCTAGTCTTAATACTCAGACCTGCTGAGTTTGTAATTCATAATTATTGCCCTAAATTTAAATAATATTTTTAGTTCCTAAACCAAAATTATTCTAAGTTCCTAAGCTCGGATTTTTTTAAGTCCCTAAATCAAAATTATTTTAAGTCTCTAAATCGAAATTATTCTAAGCCCCTAAATCAAAATTATTTTAAGTCCCTAAACTTGGATTATTTTAATACCCCAAATCAAAATTATTTCAGTCCCTAAATCGAAATTATTCTAAATTCTTTTGACCCCTCACATATTTGCCCCCCCCCCCTTGATTTTAGTCTGCACAATCTACTCCTCCTTATAAACATGTTCCATGTTAATAATATTGCAATTAAAAAAATGAGTATCTTGAACTTTTTTTATTCATTTTTTCACAAAAAAAAATAATTACTGGTTTAGGTACAAATTAACATAACCAAAGGGCATGGAACATGTTTACATAATTGATTGAAAATCTATTTCATCAAAGGTTAACAATAAAAAAATATTATACACGATGTTTTCAAAACAGAAAATTATAAACGAAAACAAATAAATTCAGATAAAATAGATTTCAACAAAAATTTTTGTATTTATTTAATGTTTTATATAAAAAACTATAACTAATTAAACTATTTTATATACATAAAAATTTTTGTGTCTGAAAATTATTTTGCTGAATTTATGTGAAAAATTTCATGTATTGAGAGAGAAAACTATGTACAATATTTTTTATGCTTAAATTTTTTGGTGTTCAGTTTTTCAAATTTTTGTCGATTTTTCATGATATATAGCATTTATTACTCAAAACTGGCCATAGGAAAATGAATGAAATCTTTAAAATCGTTTTAAGTGGCCAAAAATGCATACGTTTCACTGAGGCGAATCCATTTCCGTGCAGATAAAATTTTTGGAAGCATTTAGCATTGCTGGCGCGTTGACTAATAAACTTTGCTTAATTTTTTATCAGGAAAAAAAAAGTTAAAAGTGTTCAAATTTAAAAATAAAACATATTTAATAATATGCTGTTATTAAATTTATAACTGATCAAGTATTTTGACATTTTTTATTCATTTGCTAGATTCTATTTCCTTGAAGTTATTTAAAACATATAAAAAAATCAAATTTATCCATTTATACTTTCATTTAATGATTTTAAATATAATTGTTTCTAAATTTTTATTATTTTTTTATTCCACGGATCTCTGGAGTATTCTTTAGATCTATTTGAATCACCAGTGGTCTCTAGAGATCTCTTTAGATCAGCGGAGATTTAAAGAGAAATACCGAAAATTCGTGTAAACATAGGAAAACAATTTTGAGTTTTGAAAATTTGGACATTATTTATAAAATTGCAAAAATGTTTTTATAACCAACAATTCAAATCATAGATTTATGTATATGAATGTATTACGTATTATAACACTAAATTTATTTTAATTACTAAACATTAAATTAACCTAAGCTCTGAATTTGTTTATTTACAATGTTTATGTTTTGAATTTAAAATACATTTTGGCGAGAACCAATCAGAATGACTCTTTAGCTATAACAATGAAAACAGTCCCTAGCAACCGTTGCGATGAGCAATGTACTTTTTAGGAAAGGATTATACGAATATGTGATTCTTATTTCTGTATGGTAAATAGATATTGGATTAATATGGAAAATTATAAAAATTTGTATTGTTGAGTATTCAAGTACTTAAATTTTCGCTTAAAATCCCTTAAAAGCTCTTAAAATAAAAGTAGATAGGGAAACGCAAGTTTTAAGATCAACAAGAAAAAAAAATATTCCGGTTTTAAAAAATCGTATTTAAATTTCGAGTTTTTATGAAAAATACTTATTAATTTGATTGCGAAAAACTGCTGCCATTTTGAAATCTTTGAATTTAAAACCTTAAAAAGTAGCATATTATTTACATATTACCAAACCCAGCCAAATTTTACTTATTTTAATTATTTATTTTAAAAGTTCTGAAATTTGGAATAAATTTGTAAAACTCAAAACTTGTTTATGCGTTACATAATTAAGAATTTGGCACATTTTTACTCATAACAATTTAAACTATTGTCGATTTAAATCAAACCCTTGTTATTTAGAACTTAATAATGTTCCATAAAGTACAAGTACCTATTTAATAACGTATGGTATTCAAAAACTAAAGAATACTATATAGGTAGTTGAATTATTTAAAGTCGAGTTTAAAGTCACAAAAGTTAAATGCTTTTAAGTCCATTTGACCCCCCACCCCACGTCTATATTTTTATAGGAATTTTTAAATACCATTAATCGAGGGCTCCTATTAAGGCCCCTGTCTCAAAATTGTGTCGATTTTTAAAGGATTTTCAACATTTTTTTTCTCAGCTGTTTTATTATAAAAGTTTACAAATTTTGTTTTAAATAATTACAAAACTATTCTAGATAACATAAAAAAATTTTTGTTTCATTTGCTTTTTTTTTACATTTTGTAGATGGCGTGAAAGTAGAGGCTCGAAAAAAAAATTAAAAAACGGTTCCCATCATAGCGCCTATTGTAGGCATCAAAACAAAAAAATAAAAAGGTATATTAATCTCAAAAGTGTCCTCTAGTGCGTGAACCAACATTTAGCAAAAAATACAAAAAATTGACCATTTGGTGAACCAAAAACAAAAAATGCAGTTTTTGACGTTAAAAATTTCACCTAAAACGGACAATAAAATTTTTTTTGATGCATAATAAGCTGATATTGTTGGTTCACGCACTAGGTGTTGCAATAATAAAAAAAATAAAACAAAATTCATGTTGATAGCTCAATTCGTTTTTGAGCTAGCGTGGGAACCGATTTTAAAAAGTAGTTTTGAGAAAAACGCGTTTAAAGTTTTTAAATGCTTATGTTTTCATATGACTACGGCCCATAAAAATCAAAATATCTAAAAAACATATTTTTTTTTTTGCTTGAAATTTGTTTTATAGATTCTTCAAATGTTTTAACATAAGATAATGAAATAAAAAAAAAATGAAAAAAAAAATTTCAATTTTGAGACAGGCCCCTTAAAAAAAAAAATTTTCTCTTAAACGAAATGAACAAAAGACAGTATAAATATGGGAAATTTCTTCATCATTAATTAATAACATTTTAACTCTGGTTAATTTTAAAAGTTAATTTCAAGTCTAAAATTTTGCAAAAAAATTTATAAAGTCTGCTTTAGTTACCTTACAGCTTCACTGACTATACTGATTATTCATTTGGAATCGGTTAAACTCTGGATGGGTATTGTAAAGGTCAGGCAGGATGCAGTGTGGTATGTTGATGAAAGGGTTTTTGGTTATTTTAGTGTAAAAGCAAAAATATTTTGTCCGCTATTGCAATCAATGGACAAATAATTAATAATTATTAATGCCCTTGTAATATATAAGATTAAAAATATTAATTTAAACAAGGGGAAAAATATGATTTGGGTTTCAAGCGGCTGCAGACAGCATTGAGTAAAAATTCTTACATTTTTTCCTGTGCTCAACATATATTTTTTCATTAAAAGCGAAAAAAAGATCGCCCAAAAGTAAGAAAGCATACCTTCAGTATGTATAATGAAAAAATATTTAAATTAATAAAATTTTGTGTATCTGAAAATAATTTGAGGAAAAATCAAAATAGATTATTTTTATATATGCAAAATAACGTCAGGTAATATTTATACGCTCAGTTAAATAGACTAAAACAATAATTTTGAAAACAAAAAATGTAATCATTTTAATCTGAATCTTAATATTGGAATGATCAAGACATATAGATGTAATTTTTTAAGTCTGGTATCAATCTAAATATATACTTTACATAATGTAAGTAAATACTTTTGTGGATAAAATAATCAGCAATAAAAAATATGCATTTATGTAAAAAGTTCAAACTACTTGAAAACCTAAATTAAAAGCAGTTACTATTTAATTTATTTAATTAAACAAAAAAAAAAAATAGTTTATTTGCAATAGAACAATAAATTTTATTTAAAAATTCACGGAAAATTCAGAATTTTTTGACGCCAATTCGCAAAAAATAGTTGAGAATTCCCAAAAATATAAAGAGTTTTTGAGTTTTGTTAAAAATTTAAACAAATTTTTTAGAAAATTAATTATTTATTTTATTTTTAACAGTGTAATATATAAAACAAATTTTACTCACAGTAGATTAAAAAATATTAAACAAACTGTTGTTAATATATGTTACAAATTCAATCAAATAATAATTTTACTTATATGGAGCCAGAGATAAAATTTAAAAGCTAAAATTTTTTTAAATAAATAGTACAATAAAATTTTACAACATATTTTGCTAAAAAGATAAATAATGTTGTCAAATCAAATACAAAATAGCTGTCAATTACATAAAACATCAAATTCATATTACAATATTTTTTTTTTATATTCCAAAATACCATAGCAAATATAAATACATTTTTTTGTGTACATCAAAAAAGAAAAAACATCAATAATAATATCAAACTACTGTAACTTCAAAAACCCTCCAGTCAAAAGAAAAAAGCAAAACAAAAAAAAAAAAGAAGAAAACTCAATGCAAAACCATTAGTCTTAAAACTTTCGACCTCAACTCTCATGTTTATTTATCCCTCTTTTCTATAATTTATTTATCTACGCGTATGACAAACGGAAGACTGATCGATCAAGCTCATATATATAAGTATGCATATATAGCGATAATAATAGTACGAAAAAAAGACAATCTCGTTGTGACATTTTCGCGAATCAAAAAAAATAAAAATGTATAGAGAGTTTTTTATACAGCATTCATAACCATTTCAAATAAAGCTAATCAATCACCTAGAATATCTCTTTTCTTTATTTCTTTTGGTGACGTCATGTTACATTTCCCCTGTATTCTCATTTTTTTTAAACAAGATGGACCAAGAAGAAAAAAAAATGGTTATATTTACTACTATCAAATGTAGAAAGAAAGAATATAATCACTAATTATATATTCTAAGGGTGTTTTACCGATCAGTCAATGTTTCCGCTGCAGTTCACCCTGTTGTAATTTTAATACAATAGAAAATCTCAAAAACGAATGATAGGAGAAAAAAAAACTTAATCTGTAAAGATATTATACAAAAAGAGAAACAAAAAAAAGGTTAAAAACTTTTTATACTCTGGAATGAAAAATTAAGAGATGTCCTTAACTAATTTCCGCACCTAAAAAAATTTTTTTCGTTCATGGGCGGATCTTGAAGCATTAATTGTGCACGTGTATTGATACAGTTATCTGTTTTTGCCACCAAGATTTTTTCTCTTAATGCTCTCTAATTTTTTTTCTATTCAAATAAATATACATTTTTTTAATTTTTAATGTATCTATCAAAAAAAAAAAATGACATTATTTATTATTAAAAAAATCACAAAAGTATGAATGAAAGGAAGTAAAATACGATAAGAGAGAAATATATAAATTACAAAAGTATGCCTTTTGAATTTTCATAACAAATAAAAACAAAAAGGCACAATCATTTATTCTCCTATAAAAAATAAAAACACTAAAGAGCAATTTTTTTTGTTTAGTTAATATTTCAATAAAAATGTACGTCCGAATGAATCTCAAGTGATTATGATGTATAAAAGTAACAATAGAATCTTTGAAAATTGTTAAGGTCCTATTGAAAAAAACTGTTAATTAATGTCCAGTAGTGTACATTCATCGGTAAAGGATTTTACCTAACAAATGTATTTTACTTTGATCTATATTAGACATAGGAGTATATAGAGATGATAATATAATGCTTTTGAAGTTATAGTGTCGCGAAATAACTCCGCGTTCTGACTGAGAGAGAAAATTGAACAGTTACATTGTTTTTGTTGTATCAGAGGATGAGGATAATAGGTATTTGATGTTAATCAGCTTTTGTAGAAGAAAGAAAGAGATAGAATATATAAAATTCGCGTTATATATAGCGCACCAACGATTTTGATTGAATTCAAACACCTCGAATACCATCAACCAAGACTGTCAATGTATAATACTGACAAATATGTTCGTTTATTAGTCTCTCTCTCTCTCTTTTGGTCAAAGGATATCAAACTAACTTTGAGTATGACAATGCTTATGCTTCTGATAATAGAATATTATGTATAGATAAAAGAGAGAGAAGAATTTATTATTATATGGATTTAAGATTCAGTCATTTGGAAAACAATGCTTGGACGATTTTTTATTAAAAATATCATTATGTATTCTTTTTTTTGCTTGCTTTTAAAATAAAAAAATCTGCTTTTTGATGAAAATTAATTAATACTTTATTATCTACTCATGTTGCACATCAAATGTTTGGGAGAAATGACAAATTTTTATTTCATTGTTGCAAGGATTCATTTTTTAAGTTTAAAAGAATTTTTAACTAGCACTTATAAAATATTGTAATTTTAATTTAAAGCTTATATTTTCATTCAAAAAACATTTACTCCCTGACTATATATTTGAAGATACTATCATCATAGAAAGCCTCAATTGTTGTGAATGCTTTTAATATATTGAAAAAACTCATGTAATTTTTAATATAAGACTGCAACCTCAAATATTAACCAAAACACTTGGCTGGTTTCATTCTTTTGGCTTCAAGACCCGTAAATTAAATTTTTATCACTAATTCTCTCATCGTTATAGGCAATTAATCAATATTTGGTATAAATTAACCAATATTTATATTGCAGCATTTTATTAGTCTCAAAAAGTTACTATCAATTTTCTAGTTCCCAAAAATTTCTTCACTCGTCTTTTTTGCCTAAGTTGTTTTCGAGCTATGGCTCGACAAAAATATTAATAAAATACAATTTTTTTTAAAAAACCTTAAATTGGTACTCCGACTTTCGACTATCATAACTCGCAAAAAAATAGTTAAAAGAGCCGAGTAAAGAATTTTTGGAAACTTAGAGCTTGAACAAAATTATAGAGTCCTATGAAACCTATTATTATTAAAAATTTCAATTTAATAGGCCAAAAATGGATACTTGATTTATTGACTATAACGGAGAGGAAATGAAAAATAAAAAATTGTGGATTACGGTTCTTGAAATTATACTTAATAAAAAAATTAGACCAAACAGAATTGTTTTGGTTAACTTACGAGGTTGCAGCCTTATATTAAAAAATTACCAAAAAATCCTACTTAATAGCATTAAACTCTAATAAACTAAGGGTATCGAGGATATTTTGAAAACACATGAAATTATAAATAACATACATTTACAATCTACTGCAAAATATATTTATTAAATTAATAAAATTTTTTTATTTTTAAATAAATGTAATGTAAATTAACTAAAATAAAAACAATTACATAAAAAAATAAATTGATTATGCATTAAAATAAAGGAAATAATTATGAAAAAATAAAAACATTTCCTTACAATAAGTACATGGAAACAATATTTTATATTTACAAAAACGTCACTCATAAAAAAAAAAAATAATAACAAAAGCAAAAAAAAAAAAAAGAAAAATACTTTATTGATAGCTTATATATTGAAATATACATGTCGTCAAAGTTACACGTTTTTGTTACATATACGTCTATAACCTGCGGCTAACACGACAATTCAATTTGATTATCGTCCAGTAGGTGTACACTCTAGCTTTATAAATTGCATTTACAAATATATTCAATAAAAAAAAAAAAAAAAAACTTTTTCTTTGTATAAGCTCAAAAAAAATTTTACCATTAGTTATATATTTTTTTTTCACTCCCTTAATAAAAAATAAATAAAATAAAAATATTATGATAACTTGATTGGTCAATCTGGTATATATGCGAGATTCTTTTTAAAAAACTTCCCTTATATTTTCTATAAAAACCTGTATATCAAATCATCGTTATCGGATATACAGGATTTACTGGACCTCCGATCAGCCTTTTTTTTTTTGCACAAACACATTCTGCTAAACTTATAAAGAACAAAAAAAAAAAGATACCTAATCCCAAAGTGGATCGGAAGCTTATACTGTTGTCCACATACAAATATATAATAGAGAGTGGCAGCGTGTAAAAGTTCGCACTTTTATATGTGCATTGAACGTGTGATATAATGACAGTTTTATACGGCCTTAGAGAATTTCAAAGTAAAAGACCCACGATCAACAAAGAAAGATATATATGTTTAAATGCCACCAAAGTAACAAAAAAAGGTTCTTTTTTTCGATCTATCGGTATTGAACAGACCGACAAGAAAAATATAGGGAATTTTTGTCGATTAAAAAAAAAATACCGCCAAAGGGAACCTTCCTTCATCGTGTGCGATATATATTAAAATATACTTTCGCGGTAAAATGGGTTTCACACCGATCCTTATAAATTATTCAATTGATTTTATTTATTTTATTTTTGTTTTTTAAAGGTAGAAAAATAAAATACATATATATTTTTTTATATTATTAGGTGTATACTTTGTACTTTTTTTTATTTGGACATGACAAGAACAGTAAAACAGTTTGCAAAATGTCCTGTGTATTTTTTTTTTTCATTTTATGTACATATGTTTAACATCTTTTCGATTAATGATAATATCAAAAATTTACCACTTTATACTAATTTTTTTCTATTAATTTTATTTAAATATTTCTTTTTTTATACATTATTTTTATTAATACTTTATTGTTGATCTAAAAATTATAAATATTTTAAAATTAATTTTCCATACTTTCAGACCTCAATCACAATTTTTTTTAAACGTTTTCGTTTTTTGACTCTTTTATTTTTAGAAATACTACTTTTTCTTATTTTTTCTCTAAAACATGTGTCTAACAAAAGAAAAGAAATTTCTTTTTGTGACCCATTAGAAATCGCCTGTTGAACCGATTCTGGAGTCAATCTTATAACAATAGTCAATATTTTAACTGCAAATGCACCAGAAAATTAACATTTATATTTAAAATTTTCTAAATTTAGTACATCAAGGACAGATACTTCAAGTTTCTTCCTGTGGATCTCAAAATACTTATTGTTCAAAAGTTTACTTACTTTTGTAGTTTGATATTTTACTCTTTTTATTGCATCTTATAAAAAATGGCATTTAAGAAATTAGTTTTTTACATTTTAAAATTTATCCATAAGACATTTGACCAACTTAAAATCTGATAAAATATTTAATTCTGGATGGATATTAAATGTTGGTATCTTTCAAAGAATTTGTATCGAAATAGCAAACTTTGAAACTTAAAAGTCATAATTTGAGTTATTAATATTCATTTTAAGGCGCACTTTACTTTTTTAGAAAATTTTAATGCATTTTCTGTTTTTCTGATTTTTTTGCTTAAAAAACATTCAAGAATGTATACAAATTTTTAGGCAAAAAAAAAATGATGTTAAGATATTTTGATTTTTATGGACCGCAGTCAACAGGAAAACATATCGTTTAAAAACTTTAAAAGCGTTTTTTTCAAAACTACTTCAAGCCATCAACCTAAATCTTGGAGGGTTTTCTTTGTTATTTTAGTGCCAAGTGCTTGAACCGACAATATCAGAAGAAAAGGCATTAGAAAATTTTTTATTGACCATATCAGGTGTATTTTTGGACTTAAAAATCGATTTTTTCGTTTTTGGTGCATAAAATTATATTAATAATAATAATTTTTCATAATAAAATCTCCGAAATTCTTTATCAAAATCCCAACAAACCCCTAATTGCCAAATTTGGACACTCAAAGAGCGAACATATTAAAAATACCCTATTTTAGGGGTAGTTTTTGCTAATTTAAGTGTGAAACCCCAATTTCTTTCCAAAAAACCTAAACATTCGTGATCAGTGACCCTAAAATATCTATATTAGACCAAAGCTGGTGTTTGCCGGTAACTATACAACCCCCCACCCCGGATTATGACTGGTGATAAGAACATCTCATTCATAATAAAAAATTAATGCCCAGTATTGGTCACTAATAAATAATTTTATTCATAAATAAATAGTAATACAATTTTAATGATGAAAACACATCTCAAATTTATAAGCAGTATTGCAAGTAATTGGTTCAGCATTAACTGTAAAATTTAAAAAAATCATAATTATTATTATATATTAACTTTATTTCATATGAATCGATAATAATTAATAAATAATAATTCCCTCTATTGATAGAAAATAAAAAAAAGGAACCAAATCATACGAAAACTGCGGTTTGGAGTATTATTTTTTTATTTTCTGGTGTTTTGAATGAAATTTTACTTAAATAAAAAGTTAAAACATGTTCATGATACTTGGACATTTTTAAACCAAACGTAATCAAACCTAATAGTCTTCATATTAGTTTCAAAATATTTTTTATTGAAAATACTACTACAAATAAGCTTCTATGACAATTTTTAGCTTCTAAGGTTCAAGGCAAAATTGCTTTGATTAAATATGAAATTTCATGCAATTGGTAAGTAGCAGATTTCCTGCATTTGGCAAATTTTAAAAATAGAAATTTGCGTAGAAAAAGATTTTGTGGTCAAAAAATTAGTTTGTGTTGACATATTCGAGGAATACGCAAAGTATGATTTTTTATTTAAGAATCAATTTCTCAAAAGCATAGATGAGTAATTCTGAAAAATAAAGAAAAATTATCTTTATTTTTTTTTTTAATTGGCTAAAAGACGAAAATGGCTACCGAAAATAGAATAATATTGAAATGTATATTATTAATTATTAGTCGTTTCAGGAAAAAATATTTATTTTGAAACCGATTTAATGCCCTGACGATTTACTCCAGTCAAAACGCGGGGGGAGGGGGTGTATTTTCAGCTGCTGACATGAGATTTGCTCTACTAAATGTTTTTTGGATCGCTGATCACGAAAATCGGGGTTATTTCTGCCCGAAATTTTCGGAACACCCTTAAATTTGCAAAAACTACCCCCAAAAAGGGGTTTTTTTGATATATTAGCAAACTGAGTTTATAGATTTAGCCAAAAATTGGTCTTAGGGGGTTTTTTGGGTCGCTGAACAAGAATTTCAGGTAGTTTTTAATGAATAATTAATATTTCACCCTTAAATTAGCAAAAATTAACCCTAAAAGGGGGTGTTTTTGATATTTTTGCACTTTGAGCGACCAGATTAGGTCCTTACGGGTTTTTTAGGTCGCTGATCAAGAATTTGGGGGAATTTTTGATAAATAATTAATATTTCACCCTTAAATTAGCAAAAATAACCCCGAAAAAGGGTGTTTTTGCTATTTTCTCACTTTGAGCGACCAGATTAGGTTCTTACAGTTTTTTTGGGTCGATGATCAAGGATTTGGGGGATTTTTTTTTTAAATTAATATTTCACCCTTTTTAGGGGTTGTTTTTGCTAATTTAAGGGTGAAATATTAATTATTTATTGAAAATTCTCCCAAATTCTTGATCAGCGACCCAAAAAACCCGTAAGGACCTAATCTGGTCGCTCAAAGTGCGAAATTAGCAAAAACACCCTTTTTAGGGGTTGTTTTTGCTAATTTAAGGGTGAAATATTAATTATTCATTAAAACTACCTGAAATTCTTGTTCAGCGACCCAAAAAACCCCCTAAGATCAATTCTTGGCTAAATCTATAAACTCAGTTTGCTAATATATTAAAAAAAAACCCTTTTTGGGGGTAGTTTTTGCAAATTTAAGGGTGTTCCGAAAATTTCGGGCAGAAATAACACCGATTTTCGTGATCAGCGACCCAAAAAACATATAGTAGAGCAAATCTCATGTCAGCAGCTAAAAATACACCCTAAACCGCGTTTTGACTGGAGTAATTAAGTTTGGTAACATTTTGGTTACTAAGTACCCAAAATTGTATGATGAATTTCATAAATTTAAATATATTTATTTTACATTAAAAGAAAAATATATTAATTTAATTACGTTTTTCAGCACAGTCCAAAATTTTTTTCAAAGATTCCAAGTCATATTGATTTTTATCATCAATCTGTGCGAAATTATAAAATATATTTATTTAAAATTTTTAAATTTATTTGACTAATAATTTTACCAATCCATCAGCTTCTTGGTGACATTTAAGATAACACCTAGCATTTTCTTTTATAGTTGAATCTTCTGCATTAGCCTTATTAATCGCTTCAGCTGAAATTGAAAAGTATAAATCAATATCATTAGTAAAATTACTTGTAAAATTTTTATGAAACGAATTTATTAAAATTTATTTATATTATTAATTAACTTACTTGTATCCTTGTAACCAAATTTTGAATTACATTCTTGAAGTTTTTTATCATAATCATCAGATTTACAAATAAAAATTGCCTTGAAAATGTAATTTTTAAATATATAAACATATCATAATTATAATTAAAATACTTACTGTAGCAATAACAAAAATTATAATACTTAAATTTTTCATTTTCATCAAAAAGTTATTAAATTAAAAGTTATGTTATTTTTAATGATATTTTATACTATTTTAAAATTGTTTTTTCTCTAACATGTATTGATCATTACACTATTCATAAGCTGAACATATTTTTTTTTTTAGTACTTATAACAAAAAAAATATTACAATTTTTTAATTTTTTTTTGTTTTTCAAAAATGTTAAAATTTACGTAATTCAACTAGTAATTATGCAGCAGTTTTTAAATTACATTTTTATACGATTGCAATTTATTTATTTTTTTTTGTTTTACATACAAAATTTTTTGAAATGAAAATCCATTGTATTATTCAAATTTTAAATAATTGGCACTACAAGAGTCCATATAATTGGTGGCAACACTTATGACTTTAGCAATGATTAAATGAGCTATTAATTTGGGTATCTTATTTTTTTTTTATTATTGGCAACTTTTTTCACCTGATAATTGAAAATCTAAGTGGTTTTTTAAAATAACTGCGAGACTAATGATTATGGTCTAAAATAAGAGTTCAAATAGAAAAATTAAAGTTTTTTGGGGTGGGGGATGAAATAGTGACATTTTCTGGGAGGGTGCGTGAAAAAAAGTTAAAAAAAATTATAGTTTATAATGTTCTCATAATTTTTCTATTTTTATTGGTAGCTTGTACCCTTGCACTCTAATTTTGGCCCATAATCATATAGCCCCTTATATTGTCAATTGCTCATAAAAAAATGACATTTTTTTGACAATTTTAGCTTTGCCTTTAACTAATTGCGAAAAATACCTTAAATACTTACAACCAATTTGTGAACTCTGTCAACTGACAGTTTTGTTATATTTTTTAGCAGATATAAAATCAGCATTCTCAAAAACATAGTTTACAGCAAAAAAATGTAGTTTTTATACCAAAAAAGGTGATTGACAGCTAATTTACAGCTGTCAAATGTCACAAATAGTAATTTTTTAGCAGATTTAAAATCAGTGTCTTCAAGAACATATTTAATGCAAAAAATGCAGCTTTTTCATGTTTAAAAGAGTATTTGATATCTATTTGACAGCTGTAAACTGTCAATTTTATGAATTTGGCAGCAGATTAGAACTCAATGACTTCAATAATATAAAATATATTGATAAAATAAATAAAAAGATTGTTTAAAAAGGTTAATAACTTAGTCATAGAACTTTAGCTATTTTGGAGCCACGGAACTTTGGAGCTTGGCAGTTGCCAAAATATTGATTTTGGAGCTTGGTGCCCATGAGAATATTTAATCAGAATGACTTGAATAATAACATATCAAAGATTCAGCCATTTTCACTGTATGGCCATTTCCTATGTTTTTGTGCCAGTCCTTTTAGTTTTTCAGAAATACCTAAAAAAATTTTAAAAACCAATGACAATATTTAACAAAACTTATAACCGGTTTGTGTAAACAACAACCAAAATGCATGGAACATGTTTACTTACAGCTGAGTAATAACCCGGGTTATTCCAAGTCCCCAAATTGAAACTGATCTGAGTCCCTAAGCCTGAATTATTCTAAAAACTAAAATTGAAATTAGTCTAAATCTCGTTTGATCCCTTTAAATCGGACAAATTTTTATCCCTCCCCGCCTAATTCTCATGTTCTTGTGGTATAAACATGTTCCATGTTAAAAGTATCTTCTGCAACATTTTCTGCGCTGTAATTCGAACTAGAGTTTCTAAAAATCATGTTTTCAGTTAAGCTATTAGAATAATTTAGTCTCTACTTTTTAAGCCTTTTTCTAAAGTTTAAAGTTTTTCTATAAGTTCTTTTGATTCTTTCTGTTAATTAGCACTAAAGTTTCTCAAAAACTTGACAAACATTTTTTTCAAATGAAAATTTGAGAAAACATTCTTTAGGATGCATTTTTAAAAAATCTTAATTTACGATAGCTGGTTTGCTTTTTAACAAAAAAAAGAAAATTAAAAGTTTAAAGAAATTATAAAGTTTTTGCTATCAATCAAATTTAACAAAGCTTTTAAAGCTTCACTAAACAGTTTATTTTCAAAGCACTAAGATATTCTACATGCTCTAACCATAAAAACAAACGTTTAACAAAATTACATTAACTTAGAAAACAAAAAAGAAAAGAGTTAACCATGTAATTAATTAAACTAATTAAATTATACAACAAGAAATGAAAGTAAAACGTACCGAAGCAAAATAATTCCATTGATATAGAAGCGCACAAAGACCCCCTAAGGATATTTAATAAAGTGGGGGGAGGAGGAGTAAAAAAAAGTAAGATTGCTCCTTCGTCACTCTGACTAAATTTTCTTTTGATAAATACATTTTCTACATATATTTTATACGAAAAAAGGAGGAAAGACATAACTTTACGTGATATTTTATAGTAAAGGAAAATATCGGAAAACTTGGTAAAGCTATAAAAGAAGCGAATTTTCTTGGGTATAAGTATAAAATTAGAAGAATACTCTTGAGAGGATACTTTTTTTTTGTTGAAAGGATTGCTTGAAAGTCGCCTACGGGGTTCTCTTTCTATATATATAAAAACATAAAAATTGAGATGCACGCGATGCGAATTGAGAGAAAGCTGAGCTTTCAAGAAAAACGATGCCTTGAAACCCTCTAAAAAAAACTAAGATTTTTTATATATAAGGAATCTTCTTTAATACTAGTGCTTCATCTCCTAAATGGAGGTAACGAGACTTTTTGATGGACCAATAAGAAGAAAAAATTTTACTTTTTTAAAGGTATTTTCAATTGATGAGTAGTATTAAAGTGCATTAGAAAAAGTTATATAATTTAAATAAGAAAAAGTTCGTAAGAAAAACGTTAAAAAAAAATATAAGTTTTCAATCGTCGCTTTTTATTTTCTTTTTTAAATGTCAAAGCTTCCGTATTAACTTTTATTTTAATTTTATTACGTTTTTTTTTCTTTGCTTTTTGTACAAATAAAATTTTTTTAATTAATTTCATAAAAAGGTTGTGCTAAAATGTATGTACACGAATTAGTGCTTGAAATATTTCTAATCCATCTTGAAAATCGGGCATAGTGCCCACAGAACATAAATGTAAAGAACAGAGGATATAAAATCGTTAACATAAAATCTCTTATCGATTATCTGAATTACAAGTACAGAAACAACAAACACATAACTTTTAACACTTAAATAAAGAAAATCTAAAATCAAAATTAATGATCGGTTTTAGTCGTTAGATACTAAAACAGTGGATACAATTTATATAATCCCTATTTTTGGATTAATTACAACGCACACGTATAGAAAATAGAAAATTTTAGAATATAATATATAAAATGAAGTAATTTAGGAAAGTATATCCTGGCGACGAGGAATAAGCTTTTTGACAATAAAGCGAGATAGAAATAATTCCAACAATTCGAAGATTAATAACGACACTTTGTCATTTATATTGTGTACATGCGATCATTCGCGTGGTACAAATTTTGTACGTACTTTATAGGGTCTATGTATGTGTATTTTTTCCTAAAAACAGATTTATTTATATGAGATTTTCTTCTCTCTTGTGTTTGGATTATTATATGCGAAAGATAAATTTATAAAAGACGATATTATTATTTTGTCTATTAAATATAGAAGAAATTTGTAACGCTTTTGTTCTCATATATTGTGTAAATGTTATTGTTTGAATAAATATGAGTATTTTTCGAGGGTTAAAGTTATGTATGGATTCTTATTTGATTATCCATATATAAATAAGTAGTTTATATTTATAATATGTGGTTACAATATGTAGAGAGGCTTCTTAGGGAAATTTATCATATTTCTTGGAAATTTATATTTTATTAAAATATGCATTATTCAATCATGCTTACTGTTCATATACAGTTCACATTTTTCCATGGTATTAACATTTAATAATTTTATTAACTTTAATAGTGATTGGGATAAATGAATTCTTTACTAATTTTTCTACTAAAATTTCTTTAAAATTTTGGATTTTAGGTCTTGAAATTATTACGGAAGAAAATAAATAAATGATATTTAACAAAATAAGTTTTTCTGGATATTAAAATCAAATTTTTTCGTTTAAATAGCATTTTTAGGGACGTACATACATATAAATTGTATGCATGAAATCGAGCCTTATAATTTCGTCAAGTCAAAAAATGGAAAAATCTTCAAAATGTATAATTCAAGGAGAAATTTGGTCCTCAGGTCATTTCGATGCCTCTAACGTGCTTTTATCAAATGTCCTTATGTAGGTATTTTCGAAAAGGTATATCCTGAAAATTATGTGTCCTGAGCCTACTCGATGAATTAAAAAAAGCTCTGGTTGAATTTTAAATTTGAACTAGTTGGGCCAGCAGAAAGCCAAAATTTATTTATTGTAATCTTTTTCGAGTAATCACAAAATAAATGATTTCGGATGTCAAAAAAATTCATGAAATATTCTAAAAACGAACTTTTTTCATCCTAAAGTTATTTCATAACCTAAGACTATTAAAAATTCTCGGTTTACTTCATTTGTATTAGTAAAATCATATCAATATTAAATTTTTTTCGTATTGCATACATCATTGTCAGTATTGTAACCCAGTAAAATCTAAACTGTTAGCGAAAATACACAAAGGATGAAGCCTTCAATAAATTAGTAGCTGATCGTGCCTAAAATAAAGCTTTTTTTTATAATTTAGTGTGATTTTTTTTTCTGATCCATCTTTAAAAAAATAATTTTATAGATAAAATTATACGTTTTAACTCTTGTATATATTAGATACCGTAAATGAAGTTAAAAAAAAAATCAAATATTTTATGATTGTCCCATAACTTTAAACATTAAAAAAAATAAATTTATTTGTTAAAATTTAATCCAAATCGAATAAAATCATATCTGATAGTAATTAGTCCACGTTTCAGTTATACTTACGAAGTAGTCCAAAGTTAAAATCAATTTTTGTAAATTAATTAAAAAGCACTAAAATCTGAATATTTCAAAAACTGCAATAAATAATCAGTTTTTTTTTTTTGAAACCGGTTTCATGTGACATTATTAATTAGCTCTGGCGTTATTATGAAATGCATGCACAGACAAACTCACATATGCATGCTTATACATGCACAAATGAATTCTCATAATTTCAATCATTTAAGAAATTAATAAAGTAAATCTTTTTTCTCGTAAATGAAATGATTTTAGTATTGTATAAAGGCTGATAATAAAAAATAAAATTTTTAAAAACGCATGATGGTTAATGTTTATTGATTTACTTTTATACTTTTAAATATTATGTTTTCCTTATTTTCTAATAAAAAAATAATAAAAACAATTAAATTTTCTATTGGATTATATATAATATTATATTCTCCAGTGATTTTGTATTTTTATGCACCCGATTGCGTTATTCATATCAATACCAAAATTTACAGAAGTATTTCTTCAGAAATTTTTTTCTCTTTTGTTTATTTATAAATACTGGGCTTCTTGGATTTCTAAAGATTTTCTTTTTACACAACCCACTATCTGTAGATTCAAAAATAAAACAATTTCTATAGTAATAAGTTAAATTTACCTGGTTAAAATTAATAACGCCTACAACTTTTAGTCAGGGGTATAGTGTTTTTCACCTCTAACTGCCTCTTAAAGTGGATGGATTTTGATTAAACCTTCTGCATTCGCTTCAGAAAAATCATACAAACAAAGCGTCGGAAAGGAAAATTGTCGGAAATGTCAAGGGGTGAATTTTCCACCCATTTTTCACCCCTTCCCCCCCCCCCCCATTTTGAAATATAGTAAAAAATGTTTTTATCGACTTTTATATGATGCCATATGGTTAAATAGGTCACCAAATTAGAATTTTGGGTCAAAAATGACGTTTAACAGGTTCCAAGGGGTGAAATTGGCCATTTTTCACCCCATTCACCCCTAAAAAGCTCATTTTGCCAAAATAATGTATTTATTTATTTTCAAAGGGTCTATTAGGTTTTTTTTGGACGCTGATTTCAAAAATGACCTCGAAAATTACATTTAACATGTTCTAAAGGGTGAAATTGGCCATTTTTCACCCCTTTCACCCCTAAAAAACTCATTTTGCCAAAATAATGTATTTATTTATTTTCAAAGGGTCTATTAGGTTTTTTTGGACGCTGATTTCAAAAATGATGTCAAAAATTACATTTAACATGTTCTAAAGAGTGAAATTGGCCATTTTTCACCCCTTTCACCCCTAAAAAACTCATTTTGCCAAAATAATGTATTTATTTATTTTCAAAGGGTCTATTAGGTTTTTTGGACGCTGATTTCAAAAATGACGTCGAAAATTACATTTAACATGTTCTAAAGGGTGAAATTGGCCATTTTTCACCCCTTTCACCCCTAAAAAACTCATTGTGCCAAAATAATGTATTTATTTATTTTCAAAGCGTCTATTAGGTTTTTTTGGACGCTGATTTCAAAAATGACGTAGAAAATTACATTTAACATCTTCTAAAGGGTGAAATTGGCCATTTTTCACCCCATTCACCCCTAAAAAACTTATTTTGCCAAATGAACTTATTTTTTTATTTTGAAAGGCTCTAGTAGGTTTTTTGGACGCTGATTTAAAAAATTATATCAGAAATAAAATACTACAGGATCTAAAGGGAGAATTTGTCAATTTTTCACCCCAAATACCTCCAACATTGACACAAACCTTTAAGGTACTTTTTTTTAAAACTAAATGAACTAAATAGGTTTTTTAGGTCGCTGATCTCAAAAATGATTTCAGAAATTACATTTAACATGTTCTAAAGGGTGAAATCGGCCCCTTTTCAAATGGTTTAGTAGGAATTTTTGGGCACTGATTTCAAAAATTATGTTAGGAATGACATTAAATAATAAATAAACATTAATAAATTTGCGTGAACAATTAATTTTTTATACAACAAATTACTTACGAATATTTATGAATATATATTATATTGAGATTTGCGACCTAAAAAACATAATTAGTTTATTTAATTTAAAAAAAATATCTTAAAGGTTTTATGTAAACTTTGGGGGTATTTGGGGTGAAAAATAGCCAATTTCACCCTTTAGAATATGTTAAATGTAATTTTTGACATCATTTTTGAAATCAGCGTCCAAAAAAACCTATTAGGACCTTTGAAAATAAAAAAATAAGTTCTTTTGGCAAAATGAGTTTTTTAGGGGTGAAAGGGGTGAAAAAATGACCAATTTCACCCTTTAGAAGATGTTAAATGTAATTTTCTACGTCATTTTTGAAATCAGCGTCCAAAAAAACCTACTAGAGCCTTTCAAAATAAAAAAATAAGTTCATTTGGCAAAATAAGTTTTTTAGGGTTGAAAGGGGTGAAAAATGGCCAATTTCACCCTTTAGAATATGTTAGTAATTCTTGACATCATTTTTGAAATCAGCGTCCAAAAAAACCTAGTAGGACCTTTGAAAATAAAAAAATAAGTTCTTCTGGCAAAATGAGTTTTTTAGGGGTGAAAGGGGTGAAAAAATGGCCAATTTCACCCTTTAGAAGATGTTAAATGTAATTTTCTACGTCATTTTTGAAATCAGCGTCCAAAAAAACCTACTAGAGCCTTTGAAAATAAAAAAATAAGTTCTTTTGGCAAAATGAGTTTTTTAGTGGTGAAAGGGGTGAAAAATGGCCAATTTCACCCCTTGGAACCTGTTAAATGTCATTTTTGACCCAAAATTCTAATTTGCTGACCTATTTAACCATATAGCTTGATATGATATAAAAGTCGATAAAAACATTTTTTACTATATTTCAAAATTGGGGGGGAAGGGGTGAAAATGGGTGGAAAAATCACCCCTTGACATTTCCGACACTTTTCCTTTCCGACGCTTTGTTTGTATGATTTTTCTGAAGCGAATGCAAAAGGTTTCATCAAAATCCATCTTCTTTCAGAGGCAGTTAGAGATTTGACCTTTTTTTTCACACTATACCCCTGACTATTTGGATAGATCTTTAGGCTGCTTCCACACGGAGCGCTTTAAACACAAACTTAGCGTTAAATCTGTAGTTATATTACATATATGTATATACTACGCAATGTATTTTAAACACAGGTTTGAGATAACTTTGTGTTTAAAGCGCTCCGTGTGGAAGCAGCCTTATTCCAGATGCAAATTGATATTAGAGCACCGATTTTTAATCGTATTAGATGTCGTAGTTTGCACAAAAAAAAATTTCTGAGGAAAAAAACCGAGAAAATTTTGCATTGATAAAAATAGATTAGGAAAACTGTACTCCAACCATAAGGATAAGTAATGCAATAATATTATCGATACAAAATTTTTGCACTTTCATTTACCATAATTACAGTATAACGCAGCGTAACAAAAACCATCAGTTTTTTAAAATTTAATTACAATTCTCCCTAAATTTTTTCAAAAACAATATCCTTTTTTTGAATAGTAATAATCAAAATATGAATACATTATTGTACCTTCAAATTAAAAAAAAAAAATCAATTTATTTTTTATTAAAAAAAAAAATATTTGTACAATAATAAAACAATACTTGTGCATAAAAAAAAAAAAAAAAATTATATAACATAAACAATAAACATCAAAAATTTTATTATTTTTTCAAAAGTAAAAAAAAAAATATTTCAATGACATTAAACCTATTAAAAATTTACAATACCATCAGTCAATACCAATGAAAATCATTAAAAAAAAAAACAATTTTTTTTTTTATTCATTTAAAAAAAAAAAAGTTGCAATGATAAATTCTATTCAATACTAATAAAGCATAAAATATAATGTCGAAATTCAATTTTTTTTTCATAATATAAAGCCTATATACCATATCAAATTTAATGGATATTTCCTATTTTTTTTTTTATTATTTTATTTTCATATATGATATAATTAACAATGAAAAAGTCATAAAAAAAAAAGTTCATTTCGAATACGAAATAATAAAATACAGAAATATAGAACTCAGGTGCATTTCTACATATTATTATTATTATATCTATAGATAACCAATATACAGAAAGCTAGATTTATATCTTTTTAACCAAATTCATGCAAAAATGTTGGCTAAAAAAAATGAGAACATAGAGCGTCAATCATTCCTCCACTTGAAATGAAAAAAAAATAATAATAATAATGCTTAACGGACATTTGCACAAAGAACATAAAAAAAAGGTACGTCACCGGGGAAATATACGCGTCATTTCGACGTGTCACTCAAGCGTGTTATCATCGATTCGCTTTTTTTTTCAACACTATCATACATATTTTTCATATATAAAGATTTTCTCAATGTACTTTGTCAATTTTTCTCGTTTAAAGTACTTCTTTTTATTCGTTTTTTTTTTCCAATAGTATGTACCGCAGATTCGCGGTATGATACACCACGAGCTTACATCAACACGTGACAACGAGAAAAAGGGAAAACGTAAACTTGTAGTTTATATATATGTAACCAAATAAATTCTATTTCAAAATTCAATATCTATATGAAATAATATTTACATATGCACAATTTAAGTTTACTTGACAGATACAGGATATTAAAAAAAAAAAAATTTATATTTATTTTCTTTTTTGCTGAAAAAATTTTTTCAATATTTTATTCAATTTTTGAAGCTATTCTCTGTGAATTTCTGTGTTCTTCTCTTTATCATTCTCGCGACAATGTTTATCAATTTCAGTCTAAGTTTAAAAATTTTAAAAAAATTTTTTTAAAATTAACATTTACTACATCAAGAACTTAAAAGTAATAATTACGATGGATGCAATTTTCGACTCGATTTTCGGTATGATAATTTATTAACTATCCAAAATTTAGAAAAAAACATTTACTATTATTTACTTATTATAGTAATTATGTACTTTCCTTTTTAAAAGAAATAAACAGCCAGTAAAAAAATAAGCCAGAACTATCGAAAACTTTTTATTTTACAATAAGCTTTGAATGAATTATAATACACAGCACATACTATAGGTTTCTAAACCTATAATTAAAAATAATATAACTAAATATCAATTTTCATCGATGATATAAAAAGCTACAGTCGAATCTTAGGATTTAGTATGAATTTATATGAAAGTCCATGATGTATTAATTTAAAATCCTTAAAACAATATATTTTATAATATTAAATATCCTTAACAGTTTCTTTTAATCCATAATAATAGCTCTTTCGAGGAAAAATGAGAAAATTCTTGATAATTTTAAAAATCTTTTTATAGGAACTTAAGGCATTTTTAAAAGTTTAAACGTGACTTTAAACTAATGTTGCTAAACAATTTAGTTCAGACGCAATCCACAAGGCCTGTGTGCATGGTGGATTCCAAAGCAGAGACCAATGCAATTTTAGTTTTTTGTTGTACTGATTAAGAATTTGTTGGTCTTTAGTTCGAAAAAAGGTCACTAAGAGTGTGTAGCTACCCGAGTTTATGATCGGGTACCCAAATTTTTGGCTCTTTTTGTCAGGTCAAACTTTGTGTAAGGCCCGAAAATTCTCAAAAAAGGTTTACACTTACAATTTTTAAGGGGAAATTTTCTTGACTATACGAAACCCAACCTAACTTGAAGCAAAAAACCTGAAATTTTGGTTACCCAACCCACGGTAAACTATAATCCCCTAATGATTACGATTTTGCCCATTTTATTAACGTTTCGAGTTCCTCTAACAAGGTAAAGTTATCCTTACTATTGAAAATTATGTTTTTTGGTATACAGATTACTAAATCTAGTTTAATTTTCCGGAAAATACTCAGTTTTTCCATTATAGGCTATTTTGGATATTTTGGCCATTCTTTTAACGTTTAAAATAATTGTAAAAATAAACTAACTTATCCAATGGCAATTGCGTTTTCTGATACAAAAATTATGGAAATAATCTTGCCGGAAAATAAATCGTTTTTCCGCCGTAGCTATTTTTTGGACATTTTGTTTATTCTTTTAATTTTCCGAGTTCCCGTAAAAATAAAAAAAAATATTCTAAACAATTGTAAATATGTTTTTCAACTTATTTATGGTCCTGCTTTGAGTATTTTGATTATGAAAATGTTAGATTTTCTTCTTCAGCTCAATTTAATGCGCAGGACATTTAAAAAGTGTCCAAAAAATGGGTCCAAAAAAAGGTTCTAAAATGGGATATAGTGTAATAACTGACCATTTTCTGAAAAAAAACAAAACAAAACAATTCGTAATCAGCACATTAACTCTTTCTTTGGAATCCAACTTGCACATAGGCCTTACTGTCTATGTCTGGACAAATTTTATTTTGAAATAGTTAATATATAAAGAAAAATGATTAATTTTTCTTGACTTATTGTATTTTTAAATAATTATGAGAATTTGAAAAAGTTTTTCAGAAGGTCTATTAAACCCAAATACATTAAATTCTAGATTTTTGAAGCAAAAATTTGTCATAACATTTGAGGAACCAAAAATAATTCACTTATGATCAATAGAAATTCAAAAAATTGTGCAGCAAATATTTGTAATAAAAAATTATTTTGTACCTATTATTAAAACTGAATTATCAATATTATCATATTTTATTTGCACAATTTCACACTTCTAAAATACAAATATAAACTCTAACTTATAGACTTCAAATATTATTATCTAATAAAACATAAAAGAAAAAAAAGTGACAATCACAAAAGTTGACCATTCCAGAACAATAATTCCGTTAATAATAGAATTGCTAAACGTCAAAAACAGATTAAAAATTTGTTAAAATTTATTAATTTATTCGAGTATATAAAACCAATTAACTTGGACATCGATGACAGTAGCAGACTATATACTCAGCTGATCCCCTTGGCTATTTAAACGTTATAAGATAAAGCTTTTACATTCTTTTTTTTTATTATTTTAAGATAAATAGATAAAGATTATTATCTTGCCTTAGGGTACTTGTCAACAAAAAAAAATTTTTTTATGTCTTTATTTTTTTATTGATTATTTTTTTTTGTTAAATTAATATCAATATTTACTAGTTTATTTTTCTGTTGAATTAATGTTTCAAATAATAATAAAAAAAAAAAAGTTTTTTCAATAAACATAAATTACTTTATCTCACTTCTTTTTAAAAAGCTTTAAAGTCAATTTCCTATGCATTTTATGTGTTTACCCTCTTATATTATAAAAAAAGATTTGGCTTAGATACAAAAATATACTTAAAATCGATAAAGATATTAAGGGAAATTTTTATAAATTTATTATATGCCATAAAATTATTAATTTAAAGTATAAAAAAACATCTACATACATAATATTATTTGAATTATGAAAATTTCATGCATTAAGTTTACAAAAAAAATTGACATAAATTTTGGTTTTATGCTTTTCGTATTGTAATTTTTTAACGCGCGTCTTATCTTAATAACCAAAAATTATATAATTCGTATAATAAAACATCTAAGGAACATCAAAAATTCGACGTTATCTAACCTTAGTTAACATTGATAAGTCTCTAAAAAACGCAATCAAATTATTTGCATTCAGCTAGGACTAATGAAAAAAAGTATAACTATCACAAAACAAAAAAACTTTTCAAATATTTTTTACACAAATTTGAATTACACAATTTACAGATTTTTATTTGGTCACGTGACTAAGCAGGAAATCAGCAAATTAACTAAATCAAAATTAAAAAAATTGATAAATTCACTAAAATGAGCATTACTCTCTTATATCAAAAATTACCCTCAGGAAATTTGTATCTATAATATATATATGAACTTTTGGAAAAATTTCAGAAAAAAATTTTTTTTTCAATGGAAAACCTTTCGGCTATTTTCAATTAAAGTTGCCAAATTTGGGGCAGAAATTTGAATTTTCCCGCGAATGGGCGCAGAATGGGGAAAATCTGACTGGAAATTCGAATTCCTGATCAAATTTTACATTGAAAACCTTTTTTTTTTTTTAACGTTTTCCGGAGCTTTTTTACGGAACTTTCAAAAATGCTGGCTGAGGAGAGCAATTTTACCAAAAAACTTTAGAACAGCATAACTCTCTTAAAAATCCATAAAATACCTGGTGAATCATCTAATTTTAAGTAGTTTTTTCGAAAAAAAATAAAATTTTTTATTTCTGAGACCTTGCGTTCCATTTTCTGCTATTTATCCATGGAATTACCCATTTAGTTTTTGAATTTCTCTCTGTTTGGTAAAATTTGTTCATTTTAAGCCAACCAGTATTCTAGTTCATTCAAATAGGCCTATTCTGGCACTATAAAAAAAGCACTTTTTTTAACGTATCTTTTTTGATTTTGTAAATCAAAGGGTTTGATACCATAAAATAAAAATAAAATATAATTTATTTATAATTTTTGGAGTCCCAGATATAATTTCTTTACTAAATTTTCCACTAATCATAATTTTATGACTGTATTCATGCAACTAAAAGAAACATATAATTATTTTTAACATTTTAAAATCTTTTTTCCATAAAATTTTAGATAACAGGGGATTTCAGGTTAATAACCACTACGGTAATAAGCAAACTATAATTTCTAACATTTAAATTGAAAATTATTGCCATATTTCAATAATAAAAAATATATTATTAATTATTGATTTTAAAAAAGGGTATTAAATGCATAAGTTGTATATCATAAAATACAATTAAATATTTATTAAATACTATAAAGCCAACTAAGTATTTAAAAGGGTCTTTGCTAATATCTATAATATTCATAAATCCAATAAAAAATACAAATTAGTATCTATTTAAGTTTATTGAAAACAATTTTATACTTATTTTCAATAATTATACGCTTATAACTATCTATATATTTGAAATATTTATTAAAAATTATATATGCGAATAGAAAAAAATTATTTTTTAACAAAAGGGTTATATTCAAACTAAATACATTGCAGTATGTGACAGCAGGTGTTTACAGACAATATTTTTACATTACCTTACGTCGTTGACTTATTATAGCTATTTATATACGTATACTAGATACAAGACGGGTATAGAGCGAAGCTGATCATGTCAGAAAAAAGCTAAAAAAAACAATTTCAGTAATTTTTTAATTTTGGGATTTTGAAAGTTTTGATTGGATTGAGTTCAATATTAATGTGTAAATAAGACGTAAAAATAAGTTAAGCATAGTTAGAAAACTAAAAATTTACTAAAAAAAACACCAAAAATCCACCCCTTATTTTGCAACCTTGTTATTTGTTTGCAGAACAGATTTCTACAAAAATTTTCTTGCAGAATCTTTGTTATTTTACCAACTTTTTCCATAATTGAGCAACAACAAAAAATTACTCTGAACTCAATTCACTTAATTACTAAATTAATATTATACTCTAGTCATAGTGTGGTCAAATCGCATAGATTAATTTTGTAGGTGAAACTTCAACATACTTTAGAAAGAGAATTTTTTGAACACTTTTGTTTTTTTGTGAATCACCCTAATGCGTATATGACGCATTATTTTTTTTTTACTACTTAACTTGGACAAAAAACTGAAAAAAAAAAATTTGAAGGGACATCGATATGACCCGTGTTTTCGGGTAGTTTAAACCTTCAGAAAACCGAAAAAAATCGTGAACAAGAAATCGGTGATAGGTGCCAAAAAGATTTTTTCACTTTTATGTCAGAAACCGTGTTTTTCGTATCTGAGCTACCCCAAATTTTCAAAATAACTTTTTAGGTAAATAAAATTAAAAAAAAAAAGATAAAAAAATCTGATTGCCAGGGAAAAACCACTCCAGAAGAAAAAAAAACTTATCTTTTTACGATGAAATTTAGTCAAGTTATCGTCAATTTAAGATTTTGCTCGAATTCGTCTTAAAAAAGATTGAAATTTTATTGAAAAAAGCCTGTTTCTGAACTTTAAACATGCATTACTTGCTTGATTTTCATCGCAAAATAATAATTTTTTTTTTTTAATCGATTAATTTTTCCCTGGCAATTCATTTCTTTAAGAAAAAAATCTTTTTTATTGACCAAATTTCAATTTTTAGGTCAAAAGCCTTTGAAAACTGTAAGTATCAAGATTTACTTAACACAGTTTTTGATCTAAAAATTAAAATTATGTCAATAAAAATAATTTTTTTCTTAAAGAAATGAATTGCCAGGAAAAAATTAAACGATTTAAAAAAAAAAAATTATTATTTTGCGATGAAAATCAAGCGAGTAATGCATGTTTAAAGTTTAGAAACAGGCTTTTTTCAATAAAATTTCAATATTTTTTAAGACGAATTTGAACAAAATCTTAAATTGACGATAACTTGACTAAATTTCATCGTAAAAAGATAAGTTTTTTTTTCTTCTGGAGTGGTTTTTCCCTGGCAATTAGATTTTTTTATCTTTTTTTTTAAATTTTATTTACCTAAAAAGTTATTTTGAAATTTTGGGGTAGCTCAGATACGAAAAACACGGTTTCTGACATAATAGTGAAAAAATCTTTTTGGCACTTATCACCGATTTCTTGTTCACGATTTTTTTCGGTTTTCTGAAGGTTCAAAGTACCCGAAAACACGGGTCATATCGATGTCCCTTCAAATTTTTTTTTTTCAGTTTTTTGTCCAAGTTAAGTAGTAAAAAAAAATAATGCGTCATATCGGTAGTTCTTAGCTACTTTTTCTCAAGTCTGAGGCCGCTGTCTTGGATTTAAAAAATACAAATTTCACTGTGTTTGGGATGTAAAAATATGGTTACTGGCCAATTTTTAAGGCTCTAGGTGGCTTGGTTGCGATTTGGCAGCTATTTTTCCAATTTTGATTTTTTTCGAATTCTCAGCCACTCGTTTGCTTTTTATTTTCTGGACGCCCTAAATAAGCCTAAAAAATATTTTCTTTATAAAGGTAGGTAGTAAAAATTCCCGCCCAATCCAAAAAGTCTTCTGTAGCTGCCAACAGAATAAATAATTTTTTAAATTAAAAAACAGCATACTTATAAAAGTTTGAAACATGATAAAATGATTAGCTTAATTTTCAAATAAATTTTAATATACTCGACTATAAAATATTAAATTATATTTCATGAAACTGATAATTAAATCAAATTTTCCAAAAATCTCATTTTAAAACTAATTAAAACTTTTGAAAATAAAAATTTATCTTGAAACAACTTTTTTTTTCCAATTAAACGAAAGCTTAAATTACATATTTTAATATAGCCTAATAAATATAAATACATTGCATTAACCCTCTCTTTAAGTTTAATAGTTTCCCACACTCGTCAACAAAATTCTATAATAATCAAGCCAAACGAATTAGTTTGAATGTTGGTAGTAAAGTGATTGCTGAAAATATCCATCAAGAGAAAAAATATAGTGTATGACCTAACGCCAGGCGCCTTATAAAAGCGTATAAGTATCGGTAATATTACAAGTTGCCGCAAATCCAAAATTATATAACATATAAAAGAAGATAGACTGACAAGCGAATCAAGCTTAACGAATAAAATTAACAGTAACGTTAACAAGGTTGTCTATCTTTCCTCTTTCCCCTTCTTGGGAAAATCCAGGGCTATATGCAGTATTAGATAACGTTCGTGTGACGAGCTGTCCAACTATTGCTATGGCAAGGGTTGACGCAATCAACGTAAAACGTAACGCCTAAAGGTTACGGGGATTAGTTTATCTTTGTATAAAAGGGAGTAACGATACTGTATATACCATATAAAACATTAAGATTTCTACTCCCTATTACATTTTCTATATCTCTATAACAGTCAGATGTCAAAACACGAGAGAAAGAGAAATCTTTTTCGCGAAATGTCGCTTGTCTAAAACTATAACTGCTGCTGGTACTCTATCCTAACACATTTCGAATAATTAAGAGAATAAAGACTAACAGAGATTTTTCGGCTAAATTGTTTGCCAACATGATTATTACAACTCTGAGGAGATTGGTTTTATTTTTATTTTTTCTTTGTTGTTGCCTCACGATTTAACCTGACGATTTAGACTTTTTCAAATGTAATACAAAATAGTAAAAAGCTTTACTCTTAACGAACTTACTATAAAGAAGATAAAAAGTGATGATCTCTCTCGAGTAAAGTACATATATAAATTGTTAAAGGAAATGACACTTTGTATTAAAAGAGAAAGATAGAAAATGATATTTAAAAGAACGGGGTTTTTTTTTAGTGTACTCAAGTAATTAAGAGTTTTCTTTTAGATTATAAAGGATTTTTATGTGCTAGTTAGTTTTCTAGAAACTTTGTAATTTTCTTGTTTCACTCGATAAAACAATTCTCATTAACATCTTCTTCCTTTTTCTTATTTTGGCAATATCCTAGTACAAGTTTATTATATTTAATATTTTTAAATTGAAAAAATAAAATTGTGAAGTACTGTTAAGTAAATTAATTTTTTTTTTAATTTGTAGTATTCAATATTTATTTTAACTATAAATTAGTTTCATAATGTATTCACGAAAAAAAGGGGGAAAGGATGTTAAAAAAGTATTAAAACTTTTTGTTTAAGAATAAAGACCAAAGCAAAATAATATGTAAGGCAACTTTGCAATAATTTGCTCATTTTATATTCAAATAAGCTACAAATCTATTAGTAGGAAAGAATTTTATTGCTACTAAATTCTAATTTTAATCAATTTTTCTTACATTTCAAATTAATTGAAATAAATTTTTTTATGTTAATTTATTTATGTTTATAGAACTGTTTATGGATAACTTCAAATCTTCAAAATGATACCTACTGAGAAAGAAGAGTTAAAAATTTTAAGATTAGCTGACTGCAAATTATTACAATACCTTTTTTATTGTTTGTGATCTTTATAGTAGTTCTTTGCAGAGTTTTGGTATAATGTGCTTGCATGTTTATTTGATTTGTTTCTGACAGTTTTTCAAATATGGTACAAGCTGAAGGGTTGTAAACAAAATATAATAATGAAGGAGATCAAAGCACTGAAGAAGCTGTTCAAATAAAGTTAGCCCTAGCATTTATTCCTATAGACGATATTGTTGAAACGTTTGAGATTCTGATTGAAGAATTTCCAAAGGAATTTATTCCTGTGTCAAAGTACTTCGAAGAACGTTAAAATAAAATATCAAATTATTAGATTATAATAAATATACTTATTAAACTAGATAAGTTCATTAAGAATTAAAAATGCTTGAGACAGAAGAGCTGTTTTCTAAACACTTTATTCTGTTCTTTATACTGGAAAAAATCTAGTTGCACTAAAATTCCAGTGGCACAGCCGCGTTTCGTTGATGTACCGTCAACCTGACTAATCAAGAATTTTATCGAGTTATAAATTCTCGATTAGATTATATAATATTAATATGGAACATGTTTATAGGGAGGGGGTACTTCAGAACTTGAAAATTAAGGGGGGGGGTCAAATTTGTCCTATTTAAGGGGGTGTGGTCAAATAAGACTTAAAATAATTAGGTAAATATATATAAATAAATAAAATACTTTTAAAAGACTTTGAAAAATCTGGGGTTAAGGACTTAGGATAATATAGGTTTACAGACTTGGAATAATATCGATTAAGGGACTTAGAATAATTCAGGTTTAGGGAATCAAAATAGTTTGGGTTTAGAATCTTAACAGCTAGTAAGGTGATAATTTCAAATTATAAAAATGGAAAATTGTATTATAATGTTGAGTAACATTTGTATTATACCTACTCCTCATCTGGAAGTAAACATGTTCCATGCATTTAGGTTGTGTTTACACAAACCCGTTATATGTTTTTATTGAAGTTTTTAGCTTTTTAGTTTTACTTCTTGGTATCCATTAAGGAAACACCCTTAAATTTGAAAAAACGACCCCTGAAAAGGGGTATTATTAATGTATTTGAACTTTAAGTGGCCATATTTGCTACATATGAGTTTTTTGGCTCGCTTATCACGAGTTTCGGGGACTTTTCTTTTTAAAACTATTACTTCACCCTAAAATTGCAAAAACTACACCTAAAAAGGGTGATTTTTCTACTTTTGCGCTATCAGTGTCCAGATTTGGTCCACATGTATTTTTCCATCGTTGATCATAAATTTCAGGATCCTGTCTACTAAAAACTGGCCCTTTAGCACTAAATTTTCAAAAACCTGAAACACATAAAAAATATCCCTTTAAGGGTAGTTTTTGATATTCTCAGGGTTAAGCGTCGATTTTTAGCAGATGCCCTAAAATTCATAATCAGTCTTTCAAAAAACGCACATGGACCTGAACTGGATACTTAAGGTACAAATACATCAAAAATTCACCTTTTGAGGGGTAGCTTTTGCAAGTTTAAGGAGGATTCGCACATTTTTTATAGAAAATTGGTAATCAGCAACCCAAAAACCTATTGTAGGCCAAATCGGGTGGTGGCTGGAAACTTGACTCTCCCCCCACCACGAAAATTGACTGGAGTATTGATACTAATTGGAAATTTATTTTCAAATAAAATTTGATTTCGAATCCTTTCAGATTTGATTTTGAAAAGTTGACTTAGCGCAGAAAGTTATAATTTAAGTTTTTAAAAATACAAAAATGGCTTCTAAAAATCAAGGATTGAACCCAAGAACCTGCACTGCAAAAAAATTTGCTTGCGGATATCGCTATTCCCCTTTTAACCAGTAAGAGCTTTTTCTTGTTCAAACGATTACAAATTACTCAAAAAGTAAAGAAAAGTAAAAAATAATTTTTTTTCTCGCTATTTAACATATGTGTGCAAAACGGCAATATAGAAAAAAAATTTTTTAATTAAATATTATGTATTTACATTTTCTTTACGTATCAAGTTATTTTCAATCATTTGAGCAAAATAAAAATTAAAAGAAAAGACTTATAATTGTTCATTCGAAGAAAAAAAACATTTAGGAACAATTTCTGTGACCCTTCAGTCAAACTTGGACTTGGTCGATGTGGAATTCTTCACAAGTATTATTAAAATTATTTAAAAAAGCACTAAAATATATTTAAAAAGAAAAAAAAAATAATGCATATAAAGTGAAAAATAAAAAAAAAAAAATATTGTGTGTAACTTTTTATACAGTAATCATCAACCCATACGTAAGCCGGAAATTTAAATCGTATGAAATTTTCATGAGTTTTGAATATCTAAAAAATAAAAAAAACAAAATAAAAAGCACTTGTAACAAAAAAGTTGCACATATTTCAAGCAACATATTTTTCATTTATTTATAAATACATGTAAAAATAACATTTCACTACATACATCCAAAGAATATCATCACTTTGTATATACACCAAAAAAAAAGTATTATAATATCAGGTCAGCTTGAGGCGATAATCCCTTTTTTTTAGATAATATCCGTCACTATAATACTACAGTGCATAAAATCCCTTTGACATTACACAACCTCCCCTTAATTTTTGTTAGCCCTTCTGTCCACTTTATCATAGATATGTTACACACCAAAAAAAAAACAATTCATATAAATATTACACAATGTCCAAGCCAAAAAAATTTTAGACAATGAATCTTTAAATATAAGCTCTTAAAAACGCGTGAGACCGTTACGTAATAAATAATATAGTCAAGAAATTGCTTTTATATTAAAGAAAAAAAGAGATAATAATTTTTTTTTTATTCATCATATTGGCTATATATATATAAGAGAAAAGTGAAATAATTTATATATATGGAAAACAAGTGCATTTATTATAATGTTCTTAAAGGTCATTTAGTACAAATAGGAATATTTTATTTCTCTATTGAAAATTAATGGTTTGAATGTATTTTATAGGGGTGTCCCATAAGGGACGTTTTTTTTCGCGATATTTTTTATATATATGCAAAAAAAACTGACCACTCTGTTATATATATATATATCGGAACTATTTTAAAAAGTAAAAACATAGCCATTTGTAATTCCTTTTTTTTTTTATTTATTTCTATTTTATACAGTTGTATATCTTTTTTTTACGTGTGTATAAATAAAAATAGATTTTATTTGACGATTTTCGTCTATGGACAATCTATCACTTTTTTTATATATATTTCCCTAGTTTTAAATAATATAAATGTATGTATAAATATAAGCTTTATAACCCTCTAACTTTTTTTTTTAAGACTGACCTTTTTTTTTGACTTATTTTATTTACGGAGGTATTTGTATAAGAATATTTTTTTCTCCAGGGAAATTTAAAGTCACGAATTCGTAAGAAATAGTACACAAGTATTTATATATATAAAATGAGGTATACGTACATAGTAAATAAATTCTTTTAAGTTCGATTGGCACGTATAAATATAAAAGACAAAACTTTAAATATATTGGTTTGTAGATTGTATTAACTATGTGTGTCTGATTCTGTGGCTTTAATAATGTAAATAAAGAAAATAAATATTATTGTTGATAATTAAAAATGCATTTTTTATTTACCTAATTCTTATCGTAATTTAAATAATAAAATATCATTTTTGAATAATTAACTAATAAGGCGAGTTCATCACATTTGGAACATAATCGCTAAAATTTTTGTGATTTTTGCTGTAAAATAGGATTCCTGCTCATCTCAATGGAGCTTCAGGGACTAGAGTCTCCAATTTATGTTAATAGGTATCTACGAGATTTTTAGATTAAATATGGTTTGTTATATATTGAAAATAAAAATGTGAAACTTATTGTCCCAGAATACAAATCGTACTCTAAGAAAATAACTAAAAAATCCATATAAAGTAAAAAATCAAACTTTATATTGATTTCGATTGCGAATTAAATATATTAAAACTTGTCGTAATTTTGTTTTATACGTAATTAAAATTCCGAAAAATTCTGACTAAATTTTCGGTTTCCTTGGAAAATTTTACTTAAGTCCTCCTTTTTAAGTAAATTTGCTGGAAAGCTGTAAAAAAAAATAAAATAAAATTTGACACATACACTGTAAAAAGTAACTTTCTTAGATTAACAAAAAATTAGAACATTTTCGAAAAATTAGTAAATTTTTGAAAAAATTTGTAAATATTCGAAAAAAATCGTATATTTACTAAATTTAGTATATTAACAAAAAATTTGAGTATTCTCGATTTTTTTTGAGAATTCGCAAGAAAAATTGATAATTTACCATTTTTTTTCGAAAATTTACAAAAAATAGTTGTAAATTTCCGAAAAATAGTTGTGAATTTACAAATTTTTTCGTAAAATCACAAAAAAAAATCGAGAATTCTCGAATTTTTCGATAATATACTAAATTTAGTAAATTAACGATTTTTATCGAATATTTACAAAATTTTTTGAAAATTCACTAATTTTTCGAAAAAATTCTATTTATTTTGTAAATCTAAGAAAATTACTTTTTACAGTGTAGTTTTTAAAAATTTTCTTTTTATTTTTATAGAACGTTTTAGAAGCCTTTTAAAATCTGACAAGGGATTGCTTCAGTACCCACTTCAGTTAAATTTTCCAAGGAATCCGAAAATCTAGTCAGAATTTTCCAAATTATACATTTCGTGATAGAAAACCAGGTCCCAGAAGTTCTGTTCCTTCGATGTTATTTAACAATATTAAAATATCCTAAAAAAATTTTTGAAAAAGTAAATTGTAAGTAAATTTGAATAAATAAATTGAAAAACTTTTATTCAATATAAGTTTCTAACCAACCTAACAATTCACATTTTAGTACACGCCTATATAAGCTAATTTTAAAGGCCGAAGAAGTGATTCTTGTGGTAAGAGAAAACATCTCTCAAATTTCATTTACCCAAAGGGTTAAAAAATATAATGATATACTCTTTGAGTAGCAACATAAAATGTCTAATTTAACAACCCTTTATTTTTCAAAAAAATCAATACAATAATAATATTAATTATGATCAATTTTTTATATTAAATTACAATAAAACTAATTTATTTTTTTAAATCATAGTCTAAAAAAAAAACTTTTTAAATTACATTGATTAATAAAAATAATTTATTCAAAATTATATGTAAATTGATCAATCTTTATATAATTGAATAATTAAAAAGAATGAGATGAGCAACAGCAAAAAAAAAGAAGAAAATTTAATGTAATTTTTTTTTTTTATTTCTTAATATTAAAATAGATTACATCCCCTTATACATTAATTTGCATTGACTGTTTTTTTTTTAATTGAAAGTTTGATTGAAAACTATTACTTTACCTAAATTATAAATTTTAATTAAAAAAAAAATGAATCTAACTTATTATTCATAAAAGACTGCTAAAAAGCTATACGTTTTGTATTAATTATTATGTAATTTTCAAGCACTTTAGTTAGGTAATCTCTAATATATCTTTTTTTTTTTTAGTGAAGAGAGAGAATTTTTCATCTTTTAAATATACGAATACAACCGATAACAGCTTTTACACTTATTAATCAAAAGTACAAAGTAGTAGCGAGATAAAGTTATATATATAAACCTCATGAATATTCAACAAAACTTTTCAAACACTACAACAACTTAAATCTCTTTGCCTGCTTTAGATATTGTTAATACTTTGAATACAGTTCGCGAAATATTCAAAACTTGATCTCTCTTATAGTACACAAAAAAATGAAAAAAAAAAAAAAATCTATAGAAAAAATTTTTTATTTGCAAGAAAAATGCATAGACAAGCGAAAAAACAGTAGAATATTCCCTGAGGATATAAAATAAAAAAGACTTCATACCACCCGCAAATTTTAAAAAATAAAGTACATCACAGTCGAAGAGAAAAGAAAAAAAAAATAAATAAGAAGAAAAATATCTATCTTTATGCAACACGCGCGGCAAAGAGTTTTTTCTTTTTTTTTTTTCTTTGAAGATTTAACCAATGTCATCTTATATTATATTATTTTGAGGGTTACTTCCTTTTTAAATTTCCCACTTTTCTTTTTCTTAGATGTGTACATACAATAATATACCCTTCGATATAACAGTCATGTCCATTATTATTTTTGCTATAACCTCAGGGAATTTTTTAAGGGGATGTTTTATATATTTTATCAAAAACGAATTTATAATAATAGCACGAAAAATAGGTATATGTACGATTGTTGATGACCAAAAAAAGCCACCAAGAAATTGTCCCCTTTTTTAGAGTAATCTTCTATTTTAACATACGACTATTTACAAAGATATTATACATCAAAAATCAGACAGCAATTAAGTGAGTGTATCATTATAAAGTAATAGATGTTTACAAGAAGATTACATTGTAGATGGCATTTCCGTAAATATTGAGCTGGACAATAGTTTGGATTATCAATTTAATTTTATTTGAGAAAAGGGAACATGAAAAAGAACTTAGCCTTGGGTTATACTACGTTTTTTAGACTTTTTTACATGCAAGCACGTGACTAAATATATGCTTACGTATTGATAAATAATATTTTTCCTGTGAATATCTTACACATGTGGAAGTTTGCTTTGTCTCAGAACTTCAATTTTTTTCTTTCAATAAATTTTTGGTGACAAATGGCAAAGACAAAAAAATACTAAACTACTAGTAAAAACTGTTTTTCTAGCAAAGGGAGGTTCCAATCCTCTTGGTCTGTTTCCGGCGTTCCTTAGAAAAAATTACATTCCATTACTGGTAAAATTTTTATACAATACATGGGAGTCTTTCTTTGCCAAAACAGCAATGGTTGCCAGGGGGGTCGCCGGATCGGCCTCAAATTTTCCCCATGTTTTTATAACACTAAGACAGGAAAATCCTGAAATTTTCAGCCCTCTAGGTCTTAAACAGCCCGAGTTATGCCCATCAAACTCATTGCGTGGCTCTCAATCAGCGTTTGTGCATTTTGGGAAAATACTAAAAAATTATATAAAACAGCTTGAAAAAATATTCTGAAAGAGTATATTTGTTGGAAAATCTTCAGTAAATCCATTTCTGCCATTAGTTTTTCGGAAAACTGCCGGAAAACTCCGGAAAATAGGAAAACGTGTTTTTGGAAAAACCGAAATAACTCTTTTGCCGCCATTTTTTTTTTGAAAATTTTTTTTTGAAAATTTTCTTCAACCGAAATCCCATCGAACTAGCCATAAAATATTTTCTGTTTCGGCCAATAAGGATCGATTTTAGTCTGTTTTAGATTATTTTTATATTTTTGAAACTTACATATGTAATAAACCATAAAGGGTTACATAAATTGATTCTTTTTCTTTCAGAATCAAATAGCCAGGGAAAAAGTAGTTGAAAACAAAAAAAAAATTTGCTATTTTTGATGAAAATTAACCGAGTTATGGTCAAGTAAAGATATTGTCACAAATTACCATGTTTATACTTATTCCAATTTTAGTGTCCATAACGACATTATAACTTAAAAAATGCATATCTCGCTTAAATTTTATCGTAAAAAGAAAAGTTTTGGATTATTCTGGAATATATTTTCCTTGGCTATTCTTTTATGCAAGAAAAAAATTAGTTTTGTCGATAAAAAGTTTTTTTTTGATCAAAAACTATAATAATATGTTAAAGACTTTTTTTCATTATTATCATTTTTTAACAAAAAAAATAAAATTCTGTCAATAAAATTAATTTTTTTCTTAGATAAATGAATATCCAAGGAAAATACATTCCAGAATAATCCAAAACTTTTCTTTTTACGATAAAATTTAAGCGAGTTATGTATTTTTTAAGTTATAATGTCGTTATGGACCCTAAAATTGGAATTAGTATAAATTTGGTTATTTGTGACAATATCTTTACTTGACCATAACTCGGTTAATTTTCATCGAAAATAGCAAATTTTTTTTTGTTTTCAACTACTTTTTCCCTGGCTATTTGATTCTGAAAGAAAAAAAATCAATTTATGTAACCCTTTATGGTTTATTACATATGTAAGTTTCAAAAATATAAAAATAATCTAAAACAGACTAAAATCGATCCTTATTGGCCGAAACAGAAAATATTTTATGGCTAGTTCGATGGGATTTCGGTTGAAGAAAATTTTCAAAAAAAAATTTTCAAAAAAAAAATGGCGGCAAAAGAGTTATTTCGGTTTTTCCAAAAACACGTTTTCCTATTTTCCGGAGTTTTCCGGCAGTTTTCCGAAAAACTAATGGCAGAAATGGATTTACTGAAGATTTTCCAACATATATACTCTTTCAGAATATTTTTTCAAGCTGTTTTATATAATTTTTTAGTATTTTCCCAAAATGCACAAACGCTGATTGAGAGCCACGCAATAAGTTTGATTGGGCATAACTCGGGCTGTTTAAGACCTAGAGGGCTGAAAATTTCAGGATTTTCCTGTCTTAGTGTTATAAAAACATGGGGAAAATTTGAGGCCGATCCGACGACCCCCCCTGGCAACCATTGCTGTTTTGGCAAAGAAAGACTCATGGACAAAATCTAGTAATTTTCTTGAACTCTTTCCCAGATTTCTTATTTTTTCCACATACCTATGTAAAATACCCTGCCAACTAGCTGGCACTAAGGTTCCTCAAACAATGAGCTAAATACTTCAATATGCCACAGATATCACCGATTACAACCATGCAATCATACACGCATTTCTATTAACTTTTAAAAGTTAAAAGAAATTTGATGTATTGAATTTAACTAAATCTATTTTCTTCAAATAAAATCTAACGTAATTCATTGGATAATAATTATTCAAGATACTAGTACTTTCATAGAATTAAATGAAGTATTACACCAAAAAAAAAAAATTGCAGTTTAAAAAAATTTTTTAATTTTCAGAAAATAATTTTGGAAAAATTCGGTATCAGATCCAAAAAATTACAATAAACGAACTGTCTAAAACTAGTACTCTCATAGAAATAAATTAGGTAATACGTCCAAAAAGAAAAAAAAATTTGGTTGTTTTTTGTATTTTTTTGTGGTGAAAATTTTGGGAAAAAAATTTTCAAAAAATTAATTATAAGATTCTAGATATCGAGTAAAAACTATACTTTCAAATATAAGTACTTTCATGGAAATAAATGAGGCATTACCTCCAAATAAAAAAAAAAAAGTACCTAGAGATTTTCTGGTGAAAAAATTTTTGAAAAAAAAATTAGGTCTTAATTTCATAACGGTTGTGATGCATCGCCGGTTGCAATATTTTCAAATATTGGTACTTTCATGGAATTAAATGAGATATTAACCAAAAAAAAAAAAAAATATTGGAGGTTTTTTAATTTTTTTGTTTATTTAATTTTGAGAAAAAATTTTTGAAAAAATTCGGTATCAGATCCAAATAATGACTATTAACAAACTTTCTAAAACTAGTACTTTCATAGAAATAAATTAGGTACTACATCCAAAAAGAAAAAAAAAATTCGTGTTTTTTGTATTTTTTCGTGAAAAAAATTTTCAAAAAATTAGGTATCAGATTCGAAATATCGAGTAAAAATCATATACTTTCAAATATAAGTACTTTCGTGGAAATAAATGAGGTATTACATCCAAATTAAAAAAAAAAAAGTACCTCGAGCTTTTTTGATAAAAAAATTAAAAAAAAAAAAAATTAGGTCTTAATTCGATATTGGTTTTGAAATATCACTAGTTATAATATTTTCAGATATTAGTACTTTCATAGAATTAAATGAGGTATTACACCAAAAAAAAAAAAATAAATATTGCAATTTTTTTTATTTTTCTTTTTTTTTAATTTTGAGTAAAAAATTTTGAAAAAACTAAGTATCAGATACAAAAAATTACTATAAACGAGTTTCTTAAAACTCATACTTCCATGGAAATAAATTAGGTACTTCGTCCAAAAAGAAAAAAAAAATTGGTATTTTTTGTATTTTTTTGTGAAAAAAATTTAAGAAAAAAAATTTTCAGATAATTAAGTATCAGATTCGAGATATCGAGTAAAAATCATGCTTTCAAATATAAGTACTTTCGTGGAAATAAATAAGGTATTACATCGAAATTAAAAAAAAAAAAGTACCTCGAGCTTTTTTGGTGAAAAAATTTTTGAAAAACAAAATTAGGTCTTAATTCCATAATGTTTGTGAAATATCAACGATTACACACACACACACACACACACACACACACACACACACAACACACACACACACATACAGACTTTTTTTAAAAACCGGTTTTTTAGCTTCCTGGGGTCCCAAAACGTGCTTATATGCCAAAAAATAGAAAATCAAATTTTGAACCAAAAATAAAATATTTTTTGATTGCTTTCGAAAAACTTACAAAAATTTTTAAAGACAAAAGTTGAATATATTTTGAAAAAAAACACAATAATTAAGTATCTTTAAAATTAATCTGGAAAATCTATGTCAACCATAATTTTTTTTTTCTTAAATTTAACTTCGGTTTTATATCAATTAGTTCGGATTAGAAATTGAGTTATCAAGAAAAACACATACACGCACAGACACAACAAACATCAAATATTTTCAAAATATAAATTTTTATTAAAAATGGGTCAAGTTGTTGTTTTTGTTAATATAATATATTATAATAAAAACTTAAAAAATGCATGGAATACGTTTACTACAGCTGATGACTACACTGAAAAAAAATTCCGCTTGCCGCAAGCGGAATTCCGCTTGACACAAGCGGATTTTTTTTTTTTGTTTAAACCATTGCAAATGGCTTGAAACGTAAAAATAAACCTTAAAAAAATTATTTTTGTGAACTCAAAACTTCATAAAACTGAATTTTAAAGCTCAAAAGTTAAAAAAATCTTTCTAAAAATAAAGATTACTTATTTAGCTTTTAAAACTTTTTTAAGTGGAATTATTATTGAAAGGTAATAATAAAAAGTTAAATAAAATATATTTCATTAATTACTAGCTTTAGAAATTACCGAAAACAGCTGAAAACAACTCCAAACCTAAATTAACCAATTTTGGATCATTTTTAAAATAACCAAAGCAGTCTCGTTTTTAATGATTTTGTTTATTACTAATTTTTTTACAGATTTTTTATTATTTACCTTAATTTTATATATTTGGAAGTAATATCTTTGTTGAAAATAATTTTTCTTTTAATTTATTTTAACGTCTTAGAGCAGTTCAAATGTTCAATATTTGGGTTTTTGAAAAATTCATGGACTTGAGATTTTTCTAGCAGATTCAAATGATGTTATAAACTGGACTAAAAGGTATATTCCCAAGTAATTTTTCCCGTACAATTCAAACTCACTATTTATTTTAACATTTTACTACGCTTTACAGGAGAAAAATTCATTTCTTTAGTTTTTTAAGGTACCAATTTTTAAAAGTTTCGCAGTTTTCAAGGAAAAATTTTCTGAATAATATTTGCAAGAGTTTCTTATATATTTTTTCCTCGAGATTTCGTTGAAAGCACTATAGTTTTTTTTATCTGGGGTTTTCTTTTGCCATAAAATCTTTAGTTTCTATTAGACTGCAAAACTTTTAAAAATTGGTCCCCTCATAACTGGTACCCTAAAAAACTTAAAAAATGAATATTTCTCCTGCAAAGCATATTAAAATATTAAAATAAATAGGGAGTTCGAATTCTACTAGAATTAAAAATTACTAGGGAATACGTCTTTTAGTCCAGTTTAAAACATCATTTGAATCTGCTAGAAAAATCCTAAGGGTAGCGATCTTATTCAACACGAAAAAAATTGAACACAAGACTAAAACACACAAAACTCAACACGCATTATTTTTTAACACTATTTTTTCCACACCATTTAAATCCAACACAAATTTTTTTGACACACATTATTCGACACAATAATTTTTTATGCAAATCGTGTAAAAACTAATTAAATTTTAGTTTTTTGTTTTGAATTTGTGTCAAATACAATGAGCTGAAAATTTTGTGTTTAATTTAAATCGCGTGCAATAATTAGTGTAAAAAATATTGTGTGTTGAGTTTTGTATGTTTTAATTTAGGTGTTCAAAAGTGATGTGTTCAATTTTTTTTTTGTGTCGAGTAAGATCGCTACCATCGCAAGTCTATGAATTTTAAAAAAAACCAATATTTAACTGTTCTAAGACGCTAAAAATTAAAAGAAAAATTATTTTTAACAGAAAAATAATACTTTAAAATATGTACAATTAAAGTAAATAATAAAAAAATCTGTAAAAAAATTAGTAATAAACAAAATCCTTAAAAAACGAGACTGATTTGGTTATTTTAAAAATGATCCAAAATTGGTTAATTTAGGTTTGAAGTTGTTTTCAGCTGTTTTCGGTAATTTCTAAAGCTAGTAATTAATGAAATATATTTTATTAAACTTTTTATTATTACCTTTCAATAATAATTCCACTTAAAAAAGTTTTAAAAGCTAAATATCTAATTTTTATTTTTAAAAAGATTTTTTCAACTTTTGAGCCTTAAAATTTAGTTTTATGAAGTTTTGAGTTCAAAAAAATAATTTTTTTAAGGTTTATTTTTACGTTTCAAGCCATTTGCAATGGTTTAAACAAAAAAAAAAAATCCGCTAGCGTCAAGCGGAATTCCGCTAGCGGCAAATGGAATTCCGCTAGCGGCAAGCGGAAATCCGCTTGCGGCAAGTGGAAAAATCCGCTTGCGGTAAGCGGAAAAATTCCGCTTGCGGCAAGCGGAATTCCGCTTGCCGCAAGCGGATTTTTTTTTCAGTGTAGATATAATGCATTAATGTTACTTAACATTACAATGCAATTTGCTATTTTTATAATTTGTAAATATCACCTTTGCTAGATGTTAAGATTCTAAACTCAAATTATTCTGTCCTTAAATCTAAAGTCCCTAAATTGGCGAAGATTAAAAATTTTTTCCCAGTGCCAATTTCCAAATTTAGTATAGATTAATTTTTTCGAATTTTTCGGGCTCTGTAAACGCGCAAATATTTCGATACAAATGCATTTTTTGTAATAAATGAGGAATTCTACGTAAACTGAGTCCAAATTGGACTAAAGAGTGGTCGAGAAGCCAGCGTATCATTCCGTATGCACGAAATCCGATCGCGTGTTGAAGTGATAGACACCAAGTAGATTATAGTTTTTTGACCCGCTGATTCCGAATATGCAGTTATTTTTTGTCTAAAACTGGTACGTTTGCCGCTAGAGGGCGTTTAGGGGGGGGGTATAAACGCTATTTTTCGCAAATATCTCGGAAGCTACGCATCCTAAGATACTTAAACCCAAGAAACATATAGTTTTTTGACCCGCTGATTCAGAACCTGCAGTTATTTTTCGTCTAAAACTAGTGCATTTGCCACTAGAGGGCGTTTAGTGGGGTAAAAACGCTATTTTTCGCAAATATCTCGGAAGCTACGTGTCCTAAGATACTTAAACCGAAGAAACATATAATTTTTTGACCCGCTGATTCAGAATCTGCAGTTATTTTTTGTCTAAAACTGGTGCGTTTGCCACTAGAGGGCGTTTAGTGGGGTAAAAACGCTATTTTTCGCAAATATCTCGGAAGCTACGTGTCCTAAGATACTTAAACCCAAGAAACATATAGTTTTTTGACCCGCTGATTCAGAACCTGCAGTTATTTTTTGTCTAAAACTAGTGCGTTTGCCACTAGAGGGCGTTTAGTAACCAAAAATTGCCTTTGCAGATCATATAGCATACCATGTAATATCATTTTGCCAATGTAAAAAAGAAAAAACTTGTAAACATACTAATTAAGTATTAATGCACTTTAATAAAATTCATTAAAAAATTATTTGATAAAAGTAAATGGTATAAATTTCTAAAGTTTTTTTTTAAATTTATAAATTAAAATTTTGAAGCAAATTAAATTAAATATAGACTGTTTAAAGATTCCGTAAAAAAGATTTTTTTTCATAATTATTAAAATAAATTGTAATTGAAATTCCTTACCACTATCAAAAAAAATGCCCTCTAGCGGCAAACGCACCCGTTTTAGAGAAAAAATAACTGCAGGTTCGGAATCAGCGGGTCAAAAAACTATATGTTTCTTGGGATTAAGTATCTTAGGACGCGTAGTTTCCAAAATATTTGCGAAAAATAGCGTTTTTACCCCCCCTAAACGCCCTCTAGCGGCAAACGCACCAGTTTTAGACAAAAAATAACTGAAGATTCAGTATCGTAGGACACGTAGCTTCCGAGATATTTGCGGAAAATAGCGTTTTTACCCCCCCTAAACGCCCTCTAGCGGCAAACGCACCAGTTTTAGCCAAAAAATAACTGCAGATTCGGAATCAGCGGGTCAAAAAATTATATGTTTCTTGGGTTTAAGTGTCTTAAGACGCGTAGCTTCCGAGATATTTGCGAAAAATTGCGGTTTTTACCCCCCTAAACGCCCTCTAGTGGCAAACGCACCAGTTTTAGATAAAAAATAACTGCAGATTCGGAATCAGCGGGTCAAAAAATTATATGTTTCTTGGGTTTAAGTATCTTAGGACGCGTAGCTTCCGAGATATTTGCGAAAAATAGCGTTTTTACCCCCCTAAACGCCCTCTAGTGGCAAACGCACCAGTTTTAGATAAAAAATAACTGCAGATTCTGAATCAGCGGGTCAAAAAACTATATGTTTCTTGGGTTTAAGTATCTTAGGACGCGTAGCTTCCGAGATATTTGCGAAAAATAGCGTTTTTACCCCCCTAAACGCCCTCTAGCGGCAAACGTACCAGTTTTAGATAAAAAATAACTGCAGATTCGGAATTAGCGGGTCAAAAAACTATAATCTATTTGGTGTCTATCACTTCAACACGCGATCGGATTTCGTGCATACGGAATGATACGCTGGCTTCTCCACTATGGCGAAAACTGGTACAAATTATTTTTTTTCTCCAAAATTGCTTTTTTGACATTAAAAAAAAATTAGGCTAAAATTAGTAATTTTATAACTTAATTTTAACCCCTCATCACCCAAGAAAAAAGGCCGTTAGATTAACTAATCTAAAGGCTGCAAATAAAAAATTAATTTTCATAAATTACTATATTATCTTTGATAAATTTCGAATTTCTCGGCAAATCATGATGACCAAATGAGAGATTGATTGAAATTCCGGATAGTTGTAAATTAACGAAAAATAACTGTGTATTTACAAATTTTTTCGTAAATTCATAAAAAAAAATCAAGAATTTTCGATAATAGGTATACTAAATTTCGTAAATTTACGATTTTTATCGAGTATTAACAATTTTTTTCGAAAATTTACTAATTTTTCGAAAACATTCTATTTTTTTTGATAATCTAAGATACTTTCTATCTAAGTTACTTTTTACAGTGTAGAGCTTATAAGTAGCAAATATTAGATAATTAAATCTGGATTTGTTTGTTAAAACAAACAAGTTAAAACAAGTGCTAATTTCTGTACATAATTAAAAATAAATTTTTATAAATTTTAAATAAATTTTTTATCCACTAATATTGTATTTTTATAAAATTTTCTATTGGGAAATGATGGATAATTGTTTCACTGGGATTTTTAGCTCTATTCAATGTCGTAAGTATAAAACTATGTTTGTCAATGGCTATTATAAAAATATCGAATGTTGAAAATGTTAAAGTTAATTAAAACGATGCTCCAGAATACAAATTAATTAATAGAACTGAAATCTTGCATTCTGATTCAGTTACTTTTTAATGATATGAAATTACTAATAATAAAATTTACTTGTAATTTTATTTAAAATTTATTTAATTAGTATTTTTTTTAAATAGGGTATCATTTTATCAGCTTTTTTGGAGGATTTACTGTAATGAATTTTCTAGTCGGGAGAATAGTAGAAACATTTAAACCTAATCTAGTAATTGCTATCATATTATTAACTGCAGCCTTACTAACAATTGCAACTCCATTTATAACCATTTTTGAGAGAGCTAGTGCTTTGATAATATCCCAAGTTATGATTGGAGACTTAACGAAACAACCCAACCAGCTCTTATTTCTTTACTTTCTCATTGGTTTCCACCTTATGAGAGATCGAATTCTGGATCTGCTGTTTATGCTGGAGCTTTTTTTGGAATAATAGTTTCTTTATTTCTGCCACGACTAATTCTTGGTCATTATGATTTTGTTTGGACTGTAGTATTTTAATTATTAGAGGAATTTGAAACTGATGCTGAAAAACTATTTTTAAACAAAGAATTAAGCTTTTGTGTTCACGAAAATTTGCCTCCAGTACCATGGAAGCATGTTTTAAAATCAAAACCTTTTTAGGCTTTGGTAATTGCAAGCCTCTGGGTTTTGATTTCTGTGACATGACTATTTTGACAGATTACCCAAAATACTTAATAGATTCTTTAAAATTACCAATAGGTGTAGCAGGTTACGTAGGTGCATTGTACACTAAAGCTGTAAATATGATATTTATCATGTACAAATAATACTCTAAAATTAAAATGTTCAGTTGACAGTTGCATAACTAAGATATTTTTTGTCTTGTTGGCTTACTTTGTTAACGACAGGATTTATAATGAAGGCTTGCGAAACTATAAGTACAAAAACGAATTTTATAGATTTAAGCCCCAACTACTCAACATCATTAATTAGTTTAAGTAATGAAATAGAAGCTACTACTGGAATTTTTGCTCCAAATTTAGTAGGATATTCGCGCCAAGTCAAACTCTTGATCAAACTCGAAATCAATTTTCATAATTATTATTTTTTTTTTTAATCAAATCTAATTTTTCTGAAATTTGGGAATGGAAAAGTACAAAATTGGAACAATGCTGATTATCTTAGAGATTGATCACAAAAAAATTATGAAATTAAAATTTGGTAAAATTTTAAGTTTTTAGGAATCTTCATTCGATCACTTCGATAAATTCATATCATACACTTTTATATAAATTTTCAATATTTGTTTTGATATAAATAAACCATTAAAATATTAAAAATTTTCCCGCTCAAATTTTTATAAATGGTCAGGAAGAAATGATAAATTTTATTGTAAACAAACAAATGCTTTAAAATTTCAGTTACTTGATAGACACGCACTAAGGAACATCATATTTTATTTCTAAAACTAGAAAAACTTGCACGTTTTTTATTTTTTCATTGTAACAAGGAACATTTTTTTTTTAAGTTTCGTTCAATTTTTATTCAGTTTAGAGTTTGAGAAATAACCAGTTATTAATTTTATTTGTTTATAAAATTCAAAATACATAGCTACTTAATAAAAATAACAGTTCCTATTAGGCAGTAAATAATATACAAGAAAAGAACGGTGACTATTATTTTATATTAAATAATTAATAAATTAAATAATAGAGTTTGGATAGATGATTTTTCTTTTGTTTAAAAATTTTATACATAATTATTATGGTGTCAAGAAAGTGTGTCTCTCTCGTGCCTCTTATCAGCGCATTTATTTATTTATTAAACGATATCTTTTATTAAAAATTTTCTAAGCAACAGTATTATTATTTGCTTAAACTTTTATTTTAAATTATAAAAATTTAATTGTTAAAATATTTGAAGTTCAGTAATGCACTTTTTTGTAATTTTTACCCTACTTATTTTGCTGTTTTTTAAAATAAAGTTTTCATTATAAGCTACACACTGAAAAATTAAATTTACTGTAAAAAAAAAATTGGCCATCGGGTCAATTTTCTGAAAGAAAGTTTTTTAGTCAATTCTTTGTTTGCTTTTTTTAATTTGGAAAATCACAAAAATTTTTGAAATTTAAAGCAAAAAATTAAAATCTAATTTTAGTAAAATATTTGAAATCTCTGAAATATATTTATTTAAAATTGTATTTACCTCAGAAAAAAATGGGACATCCTAACATAATTATGTATAAATATATTTAAAATTAAATTTTTTTTTTTTTTAAATAATGAATATAATTTTTTTTTAATTAATTTCAAACATACTTTTTAAATTTTGAATTAAATTTAAAATGGTTTGTTTCAGAAAATTCTCGGAAATGGAAGCTAAAGCAAAAACTGGAATGACTTATAAAATAAAGTACAACTGTAACGTAATCCTTCATAGCGGCGAAGAACAAAAGATTAAAACCTCTAATTTTATGCTTAACAAAGAGAAGAAAGTGACTGGTGCCCTACATGTATTACAAAAGAAAATAAATGGAAATACTGAAATAACAAGCGAGTTAATCGTGAAAACAAATATAGAATTAGAACTCGAATTAGAAGAAGTTTCAGTTACTCTTATTTTAAATAACAATGATTACTATCATTTTAATTTAAACAGTGTTGAATATAAAAACTTTTTTTGGATATTTACCACTCAAAAAAGTTATAATTATTTAAATAACGTTACTTGTTATAGTTGTGGAGAAAATATACCCTTAATGAAGAATGATTTAAAAATAACAGAGTTTGTTGTAACGTATAATTTTTTGAATGATCATTCAAACGAAAAACTACAACTGTTGAAAAACGTGTATTTAAGTGGAGATTATTCAGATATGACAATCACAATAGATAACTTAAGAAAATTTAATGCTCATAAAATTGTACTAGCTTCAAACAGCAAAGTTTTTAAAAAAATGATTGATTTCGATATGAAAGAAAAAAATACAAGTAACATAAATTTAACAGATATCGAAATAAGTGTTTTTGAAGAAGCATTTAAATTCATGTATATAAAATCCTGTGATTTATCCAAATCACCTCATGAAATATTCAAATTTGCTCATTTGTATGAAATTCATTATTTACAGGATGAGTGTTCAAGATACTTATTAAATAATATAAATTTTGATAACATCATAAATACATTAAAATTGATCGATGTTGATGCTTATGATTTACAGACATTGAAAGAGGAAGTTAATAAATTTATCGATAAAAATGAAAATAAATTAGTTGTTGATAATAATTACATTAAATATCATTTGGATTACATGAGACCAAACAATGTGCATTACATATTTTGTTTAGCTATGAGATACAATTTACATGAAGTCAGTGAAAAAGTTAAGAATTTTATCAAACAAAATATAAAAGACGTTTTAAAAAATAAGGACTTTGAAAATTTAATGTATAAGAATCCTGGTTGGGCGTATGACATAATGACATTTTGTCTCATTAAGAATGATGAAAATTAATAATTGTAACTGATTATTTAATTATTCATTTATACTGTGTTATAATAATAAATATTAGTAAATATTAGTTTTCGAAGTAATTTATGTATATACATGTATATGTGACCAAGTCTCGATATAACTAGACTGATGATTTTAAAATATTTAGTGAAATTTTTTAATTTTTTCAAATATATTTTAATTAAATGTAAAATTAAAAATTAAATTTTGTTTATATTATCATTTTTTCTAATTTTTGTAATCAAATATTTTATTATTTATATGTAAAATAATTTTTATTATTTTGTGTTTATAATCTATTGTAGTTGAATTACAAGTTAATTAAATATTTTAAGCAATTTCAAAAAAGCCAGTTAAAATCTCTTCATATTGTGTTATAAGGCTTATTTTTTTTTCTTTTTCATGGTAAAAAAAGTTCTCTACATTTTTTATTTAAAAAAAAAAATAAAGACCAAAATAATAATATATAATAAATACAGTTTTTGATTTTAATTTAAAGTGGATTATTTTATTAAAAAATCCTGACCATGTCTATTTTTATATGATTTTCATACCGATTTTATCTACCGAAAAAAATCCTCAACTCTGGATGAAAGGATTCTGGCCCGAGGTGCATAGCATCGAGGGACAGTCATCAGTAACTGCATCCTGATGTGATAGAAAGTATTTTGTTTTTGAGATAAATTTTGAAAATAAAAATATTAATGGTTTATTAATATTGTGGAAAAAGAGCTCATTATTTACAATAGAATGCTTTCGGATAATAAATTAGCATAAATAGTCACTTTCTCGTGTCTTTGTTTTACATGGTTATTTTCACATATATCCTTTCTTGTTTACTTCTTCAACGACTTCCCTTCCACATTTTTTACTTTATATTGTGAATAACCACGTGACATCAGCTTCAGCGATGTAAAAACGATGTAAAGTAAACGGAATCAGTTTCTCATATTTCTCTGGCAACCTCTCTAAACTAATCTCTGATAAAACACATTTAGTAAAAAACACGGTATAAAAGTAACGTGAAAGATAGAGACAAAAGTATCTGACATGATTGTTAGCAGAAACTATATATTATATTTTCTACGTCTATATTGAGTCTGACTCTTCCCCACTCTAAAGAAATTTTTATCGTTCTCTCATTGGCAGATTTAAATTCCGGACCTAAAGTTACAGAAATTTCCGTTAACAGCGCTAATTTTTAACTTCTGTCATTGGTGCCGGACCTAAATTTAAACAAGGAGTGGGGAAGGGTCAGCCGTCAGACTCAATAATATACTTTTGAGTTCACTGTTCAGTATATTAAACGTGGTAATAACCATCGCGCATCGCATTGATAATACGCTTTTTTTGAAACGTCAAATCTGAAAACTGTTTAAAGAAATTCTGAAAAGGGTGAGATATTTATATTTAAGATTATATAAAAAATATTTATTTTTTTAACTTCATAAATAAATTTTACTTTTGGACACTATTCTCAAGTCTTAGGCCAGAACTTATCAGATTTTTTTTGTAAATTAAAAATTTAAAAATGCTATACATGAGAAGTTTTTGAAGAGGATGGCTGTGTATGAGAAACTCAGCGTAGAGGGCGAATTAATAATATAGTATCGTCAAGAGTATGCATACATATTGACTTTTAGAGAATGGGAGGCTTGTAAGGATCGGAATTTTAATGATTTTTTTACATAATTTGAAACTAGATCAAAAAATATTAGACTCGTATTTTTTTGTTTTTCAAAAAAAAGTATATTAAAATAATGGTTGCGTCACGCTTAGCGTTTACAAATAGATTGTGTCGTCATAACTCTGATTTTTAAAACCCGTTAATTTTCAAAAAATAAAAAAATGCGTGTCTAATATTTTTTTAAGTAATTTCAGATTAAGCAAAAACATTATCAAAATTTTGACCCCTGCAAGCCCCTTATTGTTTAATGAGGTCAAACAATAAAAATCAAAACTTAACATATTATCACTTGATTATCACTTTTTAAGGAAAACATTTTTTTAAGGCTTTAATTAACCGTTAAGACTTCAAAATACAATTTTGAATTTTTCTAAAATAGTTATTTTTAGCATAAAAGAATATATAATATTATCATCTTAAAATCCTTTCATAAGCCCGATTGGAGTAAAAAACTATTCTTTAATTATTTAGACAATCTTCGAGAGTTAGAAGATACCCGAAAATTCAAAAGTATCTACCACCGTTTACCCACGCTTTTTTATCTGCCATAAAATTTTTATTTTAAATATTTATTTATTGTACAAAAATGAAAAAGCATACTTATTTATTAAACTGATATCCGAAAAATTTAAATTGGATTTTGGGGTTTCAAAGATAAAGGGATCCAAAAAACCCAAAAATAATTTTTAGAAGTGAAGATATGTTGAGTTTTTCATCCAATAATCCACTCAAGTCACGGGGGAAGGGGGTTGTATTGCTTGTGGACGCCACCAGATTTGGTCTACTATAGGTTTTTTGGGTCGCTGAACACGAAAATTAGGGTCATTTCTATGAGAAATTGAGGCTTGACCCTAAAAGGGGTGTTTTCGCTACTTTCGCTCTAGCCTTCTAAGATTTGGTCTAATAGGTTTTTTTGGTTGCTGATCACAAAAATCGTGGTCTTTTCAATTAAAAATTAGGTCTTCACCCTTAAATTTTCTAAAACTGCTCCTAAAAGGTTTGAAAAGTATAAATAATTTTAATAAAAACCTTTTAATAAATTTGGATTCTCGATTATTTTTGCTTTTACATCAAAAAAGAGAGATTACTGCCTTTGGAACACGAAATTACCATCTATGGGCATGGATGAGTTTATAAGATGAAAAAACATCTTCGATATTCTTCATTATAGTTGACCTAATACATTTCCTATAATAAATAAAAGTCACACAGAGTCCCATTTCAGATTTTTTTGCCAAAAATTCAATTTTTATTACTCTTTTAAGAGCAATATCTAATGCACATATTAAAATTAAACTGATATTTTTTCAACATTATAAACTCATTCATTTTTATAGATAGTAATTTTGTTTTCCAAAGGTAAACGGTCTTTCTTTATTGATGAAGTATTTAAAAAAAAAGCAGATTTAAAAGCAATAATTATCGATCACCCAAATTGATTAATTTGTTTTTATAGAAATATTATATAATATAAACCATTTAAACCTCTTTGCGTTTTTAGGATACAGAGATATAAATTTTTGAAAATTTTACCTAATCGAGGGCAACTAAGCTCAAAATTTCAACCAGAAAATTTTTTTTATAAATTCTTTTGGGAATTAACAGATTTTTCTGATTCTACACTGGAGCAGCCAGAACCTCTCTCATTCCCAGATATTTTTTTCATGCCTCAAGATACCGATTATACTATGCGTGTGCAAATTCAAAAGAGCAAAAACCAGTGTACTTAAAACTTTTATTATTAAATTGTTTATAAAAGATACAGAAGTAAATACTAGATACCGTCAAAGACGGGTAGAGCGAAGCTGATCATGTTAAAAAAAAAGCAAGAAAAGAGTTTAGGTAATTTTTTAATTTTGGGATTTTAAAAGTTTTGATTGGGTTGAGTTCAATAATAATGTTTAAATAAGACGTAAAAAAATGTTAAGCATATTTAAAATTTTTAAGTATTAGCCAAAAAGTACACGAAAAATCCGTCCCTTATTTTGAAACCTTATTATTTGTTTGTTGAAAAGATTTCAACCAAACTTTTGTTGGCGGAACTTTGTTATTACGTCCTTTTTCTATAATTCACAAACAACAAAAAAGTTCACTCAATTAACATAATTACCAAAATAATATTATACACAAGTCAGAATGTGGTGTAACGGTTTCCGAATTCGTCAACCAGAGAAAGAAAAAGTCTTCTGTAGGTTTTTTATGTCGCTGAATCCGAATTTGGGGACCTACTGGGTTAGAAAATAGGAAAATACAGCAGAAACATTACATCTTATGAGTTTTTTCACAATATTTTGGAACTAATGATCAAATTAATAGTGCCACATTTTAAGAGTAATTAACTAAATATTGGCCTCCATTCAATGGTCATAACCGTCGATGCCAATTCGTGCCAATTTACCGAATTCTTTTATACCGAATTTCTGCTAACACAATGATAAATGACAGAATCAGAAAAATTTAATTTCCTAATTAATAAGTTCAGAACGTGCTGAAGTGAAGAATAGGCTTATTTCAGAAGTATTTTTTCACAGAAATAATATGTTTATTATTGGTACAACATTAAAAAAACCGAAAATTTTTTTAATTGTTTAAGCTTCCGAAAATTGGTTTTCCGAATTATTAATTTAACGATTTTTTTTTTTAAATTTAAATAAGACTCCTAGATATCAAAATTCATAAATAAAAAGTGCAAAATAAGAATATTTATTTTATTAACAGAATGGGCATTCTCCAGAATCCTAAATAAAATATAATATTAACTAAATCGTTTTACCAAAACTCTAAAAACCGAATAATATAGTTAGTGAAAATATTTGGTAAAAGATGGCACTATTAGTTTTTAATTTGAAAAAATTTATACGTTGTATGGGTAGATACCCAAACCTTATGTATTTTACTCCAACAAGAGCAATAATCAAATTTTTAATAATTTCTTGAGGACGTTACTACAGACGTTACATGAAAATTTATATTTTATTTTAAGTAGAAAAAAAATTACTTTTTACAAATTAAATAGCTCTATATAGTCTATACAAATATTTAATTATCATCATAAAGTTTGGCCGAAAAAATATATATAGAATTTGTTAAATATAAAAATATTTCATGTTGCAACGTTCGTGATGCGATGGTAGACAGGCATTTTTTTAAATTTATAAAAGTACCTATAAGATTCATTTAAAAAAATTTTTTTTTCAATTATTCTGTGTGACAAAGGGAGGCTCAGAAAGAGGATATAGATTATAGATTATAATAATGAAAAAATTGAAATTATATAGTTCCATTTAGATCGTGCTTATTATTTTATAATAAACTCATCTAATTACTTTACTTAATTTTAAATAACTTGAAGATTTTTTAATTTTCTTATGTTTTTTTTTTTTTTTTTTTTTTTTTTGAAGCTAACGCTCTCATTTATAGTTACAGCTCTCATATGATCGTTAGATTCAACATTATTTTATTTCTTATGTTTTATTTTTATTAAAATAAAAATCATTATATTTACCAAAACAGTCTTTATTTATTAATTTATGATAGTCACGAAATTGACCATTGACCAATTTATAATAAAAATCAGGAAAATAACATTAAATACTAAATTTTATGCATAATTAATCTCAAAATATAAATAAAATTAATGAAAATGCAAGATTTCCGGTATATTATGCAATGGCTATACTGAATAAATATATTGCTTGAAAATTCAAGCTAGTATTTAAACAGCTATTTTATGCTTATATTATTGGAAATAAAAAAATTAAATATGCAAATTTTCATAAAATCATCAGAATGAAAAATAATAATTTTATAATGGTGTGTTAGTTTTGCTATATTTGCAAATATTTACAGTATACTTTACTGTAAATGACTAATTAAAGTTCTAAATGATCATGGAATTTTAATGAGATATTCTCAGTTTTTCATTTATATTTTTTATTAAGTAATAGTTAACTTCATTAATACGCTTAATCATCATACAAAATGTTATGATTAAATAAATATAATTTTTAAGAAATTTGGTATTTAATTTTGGATGATGTCACTTCCAAATTATTACAAAAAACTTTTACTTGCTTTTCATAAATTATTTTAATATGCTATGAAAATTTAATTTATTATGTAAAACATGCAATAAAAAAGTCGGAATTCTAGTTCCAACTGAATAAGATGTTAGTTATTGGTTCGGGACCTTAAGGACGTTGGTCAGGGAATGAAACAAATATACGAATTTTGAAAATTAAAAATTATTATTTATTTTTCATATTACATATTTATTAAATACAAAAATTTTTTCATGCTTGCAATGACACGTCATTCTTCAGTATGGACAGGCGTGATTTTTATTCTGAGCCATAACTTCACAGTTTTCACAAAAACTTCTGTGGCCTCAGAGAAATATAGAACATTCCGAAGACTTGGAAATACATGCAATGCATGTTTTAATCACATCTAAAAATATAAAATGTCTAGTAAAAATTATATTAACAATTTTAAAAAAAATTTAAAGAATCATGGAATAAAATAAGTCGTACTTTTAACTTCCAACATAATTTTTTACAAAAAATCTTTATATGACTATTCATTATTGTAAAACAAAAATTTTGAAGACGATTTATTATTCTGGCATTAAATTTATCAGTTTTAACAATTTATACCACATAATGGAATTTATTTCTAAAAATGGAGAAACTCAAATTAATTTATCTTTTAAATACCCAGAAGAAATTTCTAAAATAATGAAATATTAAGTTTTAGAAAACCTTAAAAGAAATATTTTTTCGCTCAATCTTTATGGAGCAAAAGAAATATTCATTCAAGGATTAAGACAAAATTTAACCGATGAAAAATCTACATATTTTCTAACACTGCCTGCAGTACAGTATTAGTAAACAAGTATTTTTTTCATATAAATTGACTGTTTAAAAACATTCTTTATACGAAAAAAAAGACTTTAGAATTCTCAACAACTGGAGAAATATCCTTAGACTTTCTCATACAGATGGAGAAGTTTCTAAGCCTTCTAAGATAAACTTTGATTCGGAATTCCTCAATACAACACGGAAATAGCAGGGCCATCTCAATCAGAGGAGAAACTCGACAAAACAAAGCCTATCTATACTAATTTAAATTTTGTCTTAAAAAAAATTTTACAAATTCATTTACAAATTAAAGTAAAAAAATAATTCTAGGTTTTTAAGGAGACTTTTTAGCATACTTCAAGTCTGATAACAAATTTTAAATTATAATATTTGCATCATATTTAATCTGTAAATAATTTATCATATAAGAAATTGATGCTTTTTGGAATTTTTTAAATTAAATGAAAACAAAAAAAAATTCAATTTGTTTATATGTTTAAGCAAATATGACATGATAATCACTTAGACGCAAATATCTGAGTTTCCAGATTTGGACAGATTGAATTAAAATTCTAGTTGTATCATGGTAAAGAGCATTTAATTTTAGATGGATGGTAATTGTACAAAATTGTAGCTATTTTTTTTAAATTTAAGAGCATATTTGACATTTATTTTTTAAACAGCAAGTTATCATTTTGTACATGTATCTTTAATCTAAAATTAAACGCTCTTTATCATGAAACAACTAGCATTTTGATTCAATCTGTCGAAGTCTGGAATCGGAGACATTAAAGTCCAAGAAATTATCAGGTTATATTTATTTAAAAAAATCCACGTATTCAAATTTTTTGGTTTTAATTTTCTTATACCAAATTTCAAAAGGTATCGACTCCTTTATTGACAAATTATTACAAGTCATTAAAATTTAAATATTTCAGTTTATGAATGTGTCACAAGACTACATAAAATGTGCCATTTTAAATAAAAATGAAGAATTATTAACAACTTTGTAAGTATCAAAAGATTTCATCATGTATATTGATATTATAAAACTAAAATATGGTATAAATATAAATTAAAACTTTTTAAAATAGAAAAAAACAAGTAATTTTTTTTTTTTTTCATTTTAGTGATTTCTTTTTTTTTTTTGACAATCGAAAAATTACATTTTTTATTGAAACTGATGCTAATAAACTAATGCTGATTTTGCTAACGATGTTTTGGGAATATAAAATAAAATTTGACATGTTTTGTGTTTGATCAAACACCATTAGGCCCTTTCTACACGAACACATAATCATGTTTTATGATAATCGTGTTTGTTAGATATTTTGTGGTGTAGCTGGGATATTCGAAATTAAAGTTATTACAAAATGGCGCCACTAGTAGTATTAGTAAATATTTTTAATAAAAATTAAACAATAAAATGTAATTAAATGGTAGTTTAATTATAGATTAAGTTATTTATTATAAAAATTATACACAATTTATGCATCTAATAAGTTTTTAATGGGTTATGATCATTTTAAATATGTAATTTGAAGGTTATGTTTTTAGTACAGTGTAGCTGGGTAAAAAATATCCAACAAACATGATTATCATAAAACATGATTATGTGCTGGTGTAGAAAGGGCCTTAGAGAAAGTAGGTAGGGCCTTAGAGAAAGTAGGATTCTAATCAATATCAATATTCATGAATATTTAAGATAAAAAATATTTCAGTACTTTCGATTTAGATTTTTTTTAATAGTATTTTTAATCATATTTTTTCAGAGGGACTGACGTTTGTAACGTCCCTTTTTTAGAAAAACCAATTATTTTTTGACGAATATTTTCCCGCGCGACTGACGATCGTAACGTCCATCATTTAGAGATATTATATATTCTTGGTAATTTTTTTCAACTAAATCTTCTTAAACGTTTTATCATTTTATACCACAGTCGTTGATAAATCCGATCAAGTTACTAGTTTCGTATTCATTCTGAAAATAGAAAAATTCAATATTATACTTTGCATTTCGCTATAATCTGAATGCTGATTTTGCTGACGAGGTTTTGGGGATATAAAATAAAATTTTACATGTATTGTGTTTGAATATTTACGATAAAAAATATTTCAGTACTTTCGATTTAGATTTTTGAAAGAATAATTTTTCAGAGGGACTCACGTTTGTAACGTACCTTTTTTAGAAAAACCAATTTTTTGTTGGACGAATATTTTCCCGAGGGACTGACGATCGAAACGTCCATTATTTAGAGATATTAAATAGTTTAGATAATTTTTATCAACTGAATCTTCTTAAACTTTTTGTTATTTTATACCGCAGTCGTTGATAAATCCGATCAAGTTACTAGTTTCGTATTCATTCTGAAAATAGAAAAATTCAATATTATACTTTGAATTTCGCTATAATCTGAATGCTGATTTTGCTGACGAGGTTTTGGGGTTATAAATAAAATTTTTTATTTTTTGTATTTGATAATTTAAGATAAAAAATATTTCAGTACTTTCAATTTAGATATTAAAAAGAATATTTTTGCAGAGGGTTCTAACGTCCCTTTTTTTAGAAAAACCAATTATTTTTTTACGAATATTTTCCAGAGCGACTGACAATCGTAACACGTCCATTATTTAAGTTATTATCATTTTATGCCGCAATCGTTGATAAATCCGGTCAAGTTATTTATCTCGTATTCATTCTGAAAATGGAAAAATTCAATTTTATTCTTTGAATTTCTCTATAATCTGAATGCTGATTTTGCTGACGAGGTTTTGGGGGTATAAAATAAAATTTTTCATGTTTTTTATTTGAATATTTAAAATAAAAAATATTTCAGTACATTCGACTTAGATTTTTAAGAGAATATTTTTTCAGAGAGACTGACGTTTGTAACGTCCCTTTTTAGAAAAACCAATTATTTTTTTACGAATATTTTCCCGAGGGACTGACGATCGTAACGTCCATTATTTAGAGATATTAAATATTTTTGGTAATTTTTATCAACTTATTCTTCTTAAACTTTTTATAATTTTATCCCTTACTTTATAAAACCGATTAATTTACTTTTCTCTTATGTATGCGTACGAGGTATAGGAGATAGAAAATAAAATTTTTGGATTTATCTTTCATTAATTTTCTATTTGAAAATATTACTGCATTCTGAGTCTAAATTGGCTCATTGTAAATGTTTTTATGCTTGTGATTTATGTTTGAACGAATAATTTTTGGAAAGACCAACATTTGTAACGTTTTTCTTTTTTAATTTGAATATATATTTACTGTTTTTTATATCTTTTTCTTTTAAAATACAGATTAATTTTGAGTCTCTCATATTTATTCTCATTTTAAAAATACTGAATATTTTCTTTAAATTCTGCTATAATTAAAATCCTACTTTCTCTAACTAAGTTACATGAATTCTTTCTCAAGCATGTTTAATCAAACTAGTTACCAAAAAGCGAATAATTAAAATTACGTATTGATTTATTTAAGTAATGATTTAAGTTTTTTAATAAAATTGAAAAGATAATTTTTACTATCATTTTCGAGTAATAACTAAGAGCTATTACCTGGTTGGACTGCAATACTGTCATATAAATACAATATATAAATCTTCTGAGGTAACTTCTAGCTGGTCTTCTAATCCATGCAGTTGTTCTAATAAATTCATTGCCGCTGTAACTGGCTTAATGTCTCCCAATGATTTAGAAGAAATTTCCACGATTCTCTCAATTACCGTAGTATACACTTCCTCAGATTTGTGGTATATTAAATTCCAACAAAGCGAAAAATTCTTAAAAAACAAAAAGTTATATATATATAAGAAAGGAATACGACGAGAAAGGTAAAATATTAATTTTAGTGGAACTAACAATACTTGTCTATATGAGAAAAAGAAAAGATTATAAAAATGTTAACTATATTGTAATAAAGCTAATTATATTATTAAACGGTAAAAAGTTTTCATAAAAATGCATTTATGTAAAAGTACATGTTTATTTTTAAACTTAAAAAAAAATACATTGTACGTATTTACATAAATTTCAACCTTTTCATCTTCTCACAAAATTTTCTGATTTAATTAGCCCTAAATAAGTTTATCATTAAAAAAAATTATAGTAAAATCATCCGAAAATATTCGTAATCATTATGTCCTTAGTGTTACCAATTACAAACCAGATGATCAAATCACAACTAAGACCAAAATACAGTGCAGTCCCATTTCAGAACTTGTACGTCCATATTTTTCTTCAGAAACTGGGACGTTCAAAGTTAAAATAAAAGAACTGAATATTAGAGTTTTCATCGAAAAAAGATTTACGAAGTTTTTGTATAGCTTAAAATTATGGTAATACAAAGTTTTCAGTACCATAATCACCAAGGGCATAATTTTTAAATACCAGATTTCACGGAACGATAAAATATTTGTATATATTAGGTTTAGGGTACGTTGATAGTAAGTATAAGTGACCGTTAGATCTTTCAATTGATGCTATCAAAGAGTGTTATAAAGTTAATAATATGATTTGCTTACGAAGTACTTACTCTTGCTTTGATCTGAATCGCGATTTGAGCAGCTGGCGGCCCCTGTCTGTGGTAAAATCGTCCGTAAATTTGGAATCGTTATATGCCCTTATTGTTATCACAGACAAATGCAGGCCTCCAGGTAATCAAATCGCGACTCAGACCAAAGTACGAATAAGTAATTTGTGAGCAAATCCCATCTTAACTCTCTGTGATATCATCAATTGAAGGATCAAATTGTCACTTATACTTACTATAACCGTATCCTAAGCCTTATTCAAAACGATATTTATAAATATTTTATCGTTCCATAGAATCTGATATTCAAAAATTATGCACTTGGTGATTGTGAAACTTAAAACATTATAATTAAAAATTATTAAAGCTTTAAATTACCACATAATTATAAGCTCTATAAGAACTCCGTTAATGCTTTTACGAAGAAAACCCGATATTCAGTTCTAGCTTTGAACGTCCCAATTTCTGTAAAAAAATATGGACATATGCACAAGTTGTGAAATTGGACTATAATAAAAATGTTGGTACGCATTTTTTTGAATTTTTTATGTATCACATCACGTATTTTATTACAACAAGAATCTTAAATTTTAACAACATGTGTCGTATCCAAGATCTGAAATATAACTTAAAAGACCTCTTGCCGCACTATGTTTTAAATCACGCGTCCCCGTTGAATTTCCGGACGATTTATCCATAATATTTTTTATATGACTCTAGCACTCACATGGATATTTCTCACCTCCGTTAACACAAGAACTTGAAAATTTTGCAACCTTCTTGGTAGATCAGCAGTAGTCTATGAATATACTGTTTACTTCCTTAATATTTTCTTGATAAAATTTTCTTCGCATATAATTTCACTATTACTGCCCCAACTTACAATGTTTGAGCTCATTGGAACCAAAAAATTTTTTACGTCTAAAAGCCTAGATTCGAAACTTAATTTTTATAAATAATTAAGATTTTTTCAAACTTTTAATACATTTGAAATCACTTACAACAAAGAAATTGCATTGAAGAATTTTCGAAGCCGTAAAAAAATTTTTCTTTTGGAGTTTCCAAAAAATTTTTTGAATCTTGTGAGTAAATTCCCATTATTATTTTATAAAAAGTTTATTCCATGATCATTGACTACGTAAATCTACTGGTGAACTGATTTGAATAAATAGAGCGCCCTATATTTATAAACTATTTTTGACCCCCACCTCTTTTAAACAACGCTACCTAACGGTTAAAACAGAATTCAAATTTTACTTAAAATAACTGTACTGAAACACCCCAGCTAACAATGAGACGTCCAATTTATGTCTTATCGTGGACTCAGCAGTACATCGGGCGTCCCCAAGCTGAGACCAAGGTCGATTATGGAACGTCCGTAAGTCAGCGAATGCAAGCTTAGGGACGTTTATGAGACGTCGTATACGTCCAGTTTATGTCATCTTTTTTATACTTATGTATACATGGTTAATTTTTTAAATTAAATTATCAAAAGTAAAAAGTATAATTTATTATTTGCAAGTTAATTCTATATTAAATAATTTTTATTGATAAGTATATATATTAATAAATTGCTTATTTAGTTCGTTTTATATTTTCAAAAATATAAATCGAATTAATTTTATAATAAACAATATAATAATATGTGCACAACAATAAAAATTATTTAATTTAATTAGCAGCATACACATGCGATAGGTATACTATTTTTATAAAACGTCCTATTGGACACAGTGCTTGATTCTCATCGTATTTTTTAAACTCTAGGCAACAAGTATACAATTTTTGAAGTAATTTGTCATTAAAGTCTTAATAATTTCAAATTAATTATTTAGAAAATTTCAATAATTTGGAAATCCCATTGAAAACTTCCTTTTTTCTTACAATTGAATAAAAAATTTTATTATTCGTATATTATTTACACTAAATCATCCACGAAAAAACTTCAAATTGACTTTCATATCATAATTTCTTTTTCAATAATTTTATAAAATTTAATGAATAATTTTAATGATCTTTAAAAAGAAATAACTTTTTAATATTTTGACCTTTAAGGGTAATAAATTAGAACAACTGATTTTTGGTTTCGCTGTGAGCTTTCATTGGTATACCAGTACCCTCTTCTGACTAAAAAATTTTGTATTTAAAAGAAATTTGTACAAATATTAAACAGGCACTTATCCAGAAATTTTTTTCGGAGGGGGACAAAAAATTTCAGGGGGGCCAGAACCTAATTTTACTAATAATTATGGTTTAAATTTGTTTAGTAAGAATCAAAATTTAATTGTTTCTTATTTTAAATTGTTTAAAAGTTATATTTCTTAATAAACAATTAAAAATTTTGGTAAATAGGGCTAAAAATATTCCCATTTTTAATAAAAATTTTCATTTCGGGGGGGGGGGCATGGCCCCTTTGCCCCCCTCTGGATACGTGCCTGTTAAAATATTTTAAGTAATGAGTAATCAAAAATATTTATGTCAGTTCGAGTGTCAGTTGAAATAGCTAAAAAAAGGTTTAATCTTTGCTGAATCAATAAGTCTGGAGAAAAGGAGAACGATTTGACTAAAAAAACTTATACAACTCTTTATTATACATTTTCATCAAGCTTTTTCCAGCAGAAACTGAAAATCCAATTAAAAGTCCCAGAAAATTTGATTTAAAAAATTTTTTCATTTTTTTTTTTTTTTATGATACAATTTTTTATTAAAGTTAAAATTTTATTATTTTAGTAATTTTAGTAAAGTATATAATAATTTATTTATATTTTATTTAAATAAATTGTCATAATTATAAAATATTCAATTCATATAAAAACGTTTCTTGGACGTCTCGCAGAACGACCAATTTTTTTCGCATTAGACGTCCTACAAAATTTACAATTATAGCCGTTTAGTTAATTGGTTATAACGATGAAAGAATCACTTATAAAAAAATTTGGTTTTCGGGGCTTGAAAGGTATGGCATTTTAAAAAAATTATGACATTTCAACAAAAAAAAAAGACCATTCAAAAGTGTTTCGATTAAATTACGAGGTCGCAGCATTATATTGAAAATTACCGAAAAAACCCCATTTAATAACATCAAGCTCTGTATTTCCAAAACTTTCTTGAGTCATTCCAGTCTCTAATATTTACAATGTATCATAGTATTTATTTATTTATCATCATTAGAAAAAAAAAATATAATATTAAACTTTTGTGCGTGAATTATTGCTTACAATTGATTTTTCTCGCTACGCGTCTGGCAAAGACGTGTTTTCTTGCCACTGATGAAGAATAATAATATACGACCCTTGGCCATAAAAAAAGAATGCCCCAAACCGTAGTTTACCATCCTCGGCTTCGGCTCAGAAGATAATTTACCTGAAATTTTGGCCATTCTTAATTTTTTTCACGATATGTCGTAATGTACTATTTGTGTTGGGCATGGAAGGAGAATTTTGATAATTTTTTTTTTTGCTTAGAACATAGAAAGAATCTTTTTGTAATTTATTTATTATAATCAAATAATTTTTTATCTCATAAGCATTTAATTTTTGACTAATGAGAACTTGCCATAATAAATCCAATTTCAAAAAGAATTACGAAAAAAAACGCTTTTTGGGCGTCTTAAACCATGTCCTCAATATGTAACGTGCTATAAATACGGACGTTTTTTTCAGGATATTTTTTTGGACGTCTAAAGTCTCTCGCGGACGTCCTCAAAACGTTCATAGGACGAACCCTTATCTTACTAGCTAAAGATTTCGTTATATCAGACTCTTTCGTATGAGACTGAGTTCTATGCCCTTATCTGCCTGAGTAAGTGTTTTGTGATGTAGTGCGTAAATGTAGTGTTTTTGTGTTGTACCTATGATCCAGGAGGTGCAAGAATCCTCTACAAACCCCACGCTGGTTTATAATGCCCTGGAAGCATTTCGGATGCGTTATCTGCATAATGCCGGGTTTTATCACTTAATTTAACATTATGCGGATGCCTCAATCCTAGAACCCACGGTAGAACAACATTAAGAATTTTTCTTAAATTAAAAAACTTAAAGCTGATATAAAAATAGACCTACTACTCCCATCTATGGTTAAACGATAAAAATGAGTTAATTTTAAAAAATGAATATTCGGAATCATAAAACGATATTTTTTTTTATTCTGAGTCTTGAAAATTTTGAAATGTAATCCTTTTTAAGATTTCGAGAAATTAAAGATTCGGAGTATTTTAGTTTTATTTCTAATACAATTAAACATGATTCGGAATTTTGGGATTCGGTAATAAACAAATTCTTCTATTTTAAAATTTGATTTCTTACAAATAAAAACATTCTGATAATTTAACAAACACCCACGTCTATTTATGAATGTTGATATGCTTCTACTTCTCCTCTTCTGCAATTAATCATTCTATTTTTTTATACTCGGGTACTTGAATTTAGGGGTTCGGAAAACTGACAAGAAATGACAACGACAATTATGACCAATGAATGGAGGCCTAAATATTGAATTTATTCTTTTATTCTGTATCAATAAAGGAATATTAGAGCTAACTATTGGTATTGAAAAATATCTCCAGGGTAAGATAAAATCGGAAAAATACAATGTGAGTTTTTTTCTTTATTTTTCTACTAATCTTGCATTTGAAAAAGTTTTATCCTATTTTAACTTTTATTTAATTTACTGACTCCTATACGGGGGCAAAAATGGATGAAACTACCCCTGAATTTAACAAAAAATGAAAAAAACTTATAACTGGTTTGTGTTTTCACACAACCAACGATCATGAATCATGTTCACTTATAACGTTTTAACGTATATTCCCTAATTATTATAAGTCCTAAGATCGAAATTACAATGAATCCCAAACTATAAATTATCCTAAGTCCATAAACCTAAAGTATTCTAAGTTCTTGTGCTTACTCCCACTTTAAATTATTCTAAGTCCCTTAATCGGAAATATTCTAAGTCCATTTCATACCCCTCTCCCCTAAAAACGTCGTGAATATTTCAACCCCTCCACCCCTAAAACGCCAATACACGGTGATCCCGGGTGGGACGTGAATTTTATTTCATTAGGTGCATCGCTAGTTGTTGATGCTTGTAATCTTAGCTGCGATTGGTTAACTAATAAACAAACAATGTATCCGCTCTGGATCGCCCTGTATTTACCCCCCCCCCTAAAACATCACTTTATTACCCACCCCTGCCCGGCATTAACACACACTAACACTATTATATCGTAGTATAAGTGAACGCAACGTACGGAGGTACCATTGATACCAACCTATGAATTTAATTTTGTCATATGACTTTAAAAATACCATGCCCAGCACCGGAAGATCATGTAATAACAAAGATTTTGCAAGAAAAAATTTTGCTTAAGTTCCCTTATGCAAAAAGTTAACAAAGATGCAATAAGAGGGCAGATTTTCCGGAGTCTTTACTTTGCTTTCGCTAACAAGAGACCGCTAACTTTAGGAAAACAAATGATAAATTACTTTCATTAATAATTAAAAAAAACCTCCGATAACCTCCGTTTATTCCAACGGGCCTTCTAGGCACAAGAATACTGTGCACAAGGCTTTTAAATGTAGTTTTTTGGTAATATTGCTTTTTAGTTAGTTAGTTAACAAAAACACTTCTTGTTGGTCACAATTTTTCGGTATTAAAGTCATTTTTCAAGCCTTGGATACCGCAATTTTCCTCAATGTTATAGCAATTTAACCAAATGGTCATTTTGGTCCCGAAATGATTAATTTTTATAAATTATCTCAAAAATTGCAATTTTAGACAAAAATGGGTTTTATAGGTCTCAACAATTTTCTAGAAGCTTTTTTCTAAAAATTCTTTATTTGTCCTTTAGAATTATTTGTTTGCAAAACATTATTACCTTTCTAATTTTTTATATTAAATTCTCTTCTTTACAGTCAGTAAATTGAATGCCCATTTTTGTCCCAAAATGATCAATTTTTCAATTTGCTACAAAAATCGTAGTTTTAACATTGAACATGTTTCTAAGGAGGGTTAACCTGTGAATCTGAAAATCAAGTGGGGTCAAATGTCAAAAATCATGTGGGGTTAGGAACTTAAAATATTTTATATTTAGGGACTTTGAATAATTTACTTTGAGAGGCTTAGAAAAATTCAAGTTTAGGGACTTAAAATATTCCGGGTTTAGAGACTTCTAATAATTTGAGTTGAAGAACTTAGAATATTTTCAATTTAAGGACTTAAAATAATACAGGTTTACAGAATCTAAATAATTTGGGTTTAGAATCTTAACATCTAGTAAAGGTGATAATTACAAATAGCGATTTTATTGTAATGTTGTTTATCATTTATGTATTATAACTAGTCCTTTTTAGAGGTTTAGTTTTCACGTCCTATAATTAATCTTATAGCCCAATTAGAGCTTGTAATTATTGAATCCCAATATTTTCTTACACTTTCTTCAAAAAAGGTAGTTAATTAGATAATTTTAGCTCTGCTTCCAAAATATTGCAAAAAAACTAAAATGGGGTAGTTTTTGCTGATCTCATGTCCTCTACTGCCCAGCCACTTCATAGACCCCAGATTTCGTATTTCAGAATCAAAGCATACCTACTTTTGTATTCTAATTTTTTTGGTGACGTGTTCTAGAAAAAGTTATGGGTCCACAAAGTTTTAATTCGGTTTTATTTCAATGAAGTAACCTTCAGAAGAATTAAAAACTTATTAGTTATTAGTTTCAAATCAATTTTTCAAACTGATCAATGTATTGAGTCCGACCCTTCCCCACTCTAAAGAAATTTTTATCGTTCTCTCATTGGCAGATTTAAATCTCGGACCTAAAGTTACAGAAATTTCCGTTAACAGCGCTAATTTTTAACTTCTGTCATTGGTGCCGGACCTAAATTTAAAAGGAGTGGGGAAGGGTCAGACTCAATAAGAATAAAAAAATTCAATGATAATGGAATTATACATAGAATGCATACGGATGGAGTTGCATATTCTTTGAACTAGGTTTAGTCCAAAAATATATATCTAATATTAATATTTGAAATTTTACGTTTAGATTTCTTTTTGAATACTAAATTAATTTTAAAACCAATATTTATGTAAAATTCCAAAAAATATTCCTAAAAACAAATAATCTAATGCAACTTGTTTTTCGCAATTATTTCTAATTCTCCATCCGCCATTTTCAAATTAAGAAAAATCATGATAACATTCAACATATAAAAAAAATGAAAATTTTATTATTCTTCATTAAATATACCTTTTTTTGATGCTATTTACAATACTGATAAGCAGCGTGTCGATTTTTTTTAGTATCCAACTTTTACCCTAAATAATGAGTTTCCGGTTAATTTTATAGAAAGTTTGAAATCAAATTCTGAGAATAGAGACTTGAAAAATAGGTTTTGGTTTTAAAATTAATTTAGAACTCGTAGATAGGCTCTTGGGCGTTAAATGTTTAATTGAATAAAATTTGGATTAATTAATAAATAATAAAAATGGGAAAGAATTATAAAAAAGCTAAGGCTTTTTTATTTCAGGCACGATCACATATTTATTGAGTATTTTCTCTTTAATAACGTTGATGGGATCCACGCCCTCATAAATTGAAAACTACACGCAAAAAAAACAATAGTAAAATTAACCTCAACGAATTTAGTAAACAAAAATTAATAAATGTTGGTAAATATAACCAAAAAATTAGTAAATTCTACTAAAAAAATTGAAGTTTTAGTTTTATAAACAAATTTTATTAGTGAATTTTACTAAAAATTTATAGTGACTTTTAACCACACTGAACTTAGTAAACAAAATCGTTATTTTGGTTATATTTACTAATTTTTTATATGCGTGTATTATATATTATCACACTCCAAGGCAATATAAGCATGTAGAGGCATCGGAATGACCTGGGGACCAAATTCCTCCATAAATTAAAGAATTTGAAGACTTTTTCGTTTTTTAACCTGATGAACTTTTAAGGCACGATTTCATCTATGTATTGCATACACAGAGTAATCGTGCCTAAAAAATAAATTTCAATTAATTTAGTTATTTTCTGGTTATTTTAAATCATTAGCCACATTTTGGATGTATTAAATTCAAAACCAATTCATTTTTTACCATTTTTATTATTTTTTAATAATTTATTTTGATACTTGAAATCAGTTTTTAGGACATTTCTCTGCAAGCACTTGATGAAATCACTTGAAATTGAAAACCCTACAACTAGATCTTATTTCAAAAAATTTGGTTTAAGGGATTTTTGATTCATCGAGTAGGTTCTGTGATCTTGAGGATACACTTTCTCGAATATACATCCCTACACACAACAAGGCAATATAAGCATTTAGAGGCATCGGAATGACCTGGGTACCAAATTTCTCCAGGAATTGGACTATTTAGAAATTTTTCCGTTTTTTGACCTGACAAACTTATAAGGCCCGATTTCATCTATGTATTGCATACATAGGGTGATCGTGCCTAAAAATATAAGAATCTTGTGTTATTTTGAATTTTTATGATATTTCACTGATGCAAAGTTTATGCAAAAGCTATGAAATTTATCGCGCGGATAACATTTAGAAGGTTTTTCACCTGTATGAAGCAAAAGTACAAGAATAAACTTGCCTTTAGAAATACCAGATTGGGCTCAAAAACAATTGGTGTCATTAACTTGATAAAATAAACTCAGTTTTAAAAAATGAAAGAATTCCGTTTGATCGTTTTGGCTATATCGTGTCCAAAAGGTGTCGATTTTTGCATCCATTAAGGTAGAGCTTCGCTCTATAAAAATTATTCGTTTATTCGATAAAATTTGTCCACGTATCAAAGTTGATTTAAAAAATCAAAATTAATTTTCTTTGTTCGATTAATCATCGTTAAAATTACAAAATATACACGGCCAGGCTGCTTTGCTTGAAAATTCAAGCAGTTTGCTTTAAATTTCAAGCATTTGCTTGCAAAATTCAAGCAACAAAATAATTTCAAGCAAAGCAGCCTGGCCGTGTACTAATAACTTTAATGTCATCTAAATAATAACTTTAATTTTATTTCAATTTAAATTACAATTTCACCAACGGAGAGTAACACATAATTATACTTATGCATTACATATGAGTAACAAATAAATAAAACAATTATTATGAATAATTTTTAATTGCAGGGACTGAATTTTCAATTTTGATTTTAATTTTTAAACTTTTAATTATTTTACAGGATAAATAAAACTCTTTCTTCTACGTTATATATTTGAAACTGTTATAAAAGTGATGGATGCAAAATTAACAAATGTGGCCGAAAAAAATGCTACTTTCAGTACAAAGATGACTTGGAATCAACAATTAGAACTTCAAGTAAACAAAGAATATGAAACACCGTTATTTTTATTGAATTCAGAAAAAAATGTGTTTTGTTCGTTAAAATTAATTCAATTTTACAACTCGTCTAGAAATGAAATATCTTTAACTTGCATATTACAATTGGAATCTGAGCTAATGTCAAATTCAATTAATGTTCTTTTAAATTACGATGATGAGGATTTTTTCTCGAATACTATTGAATTTAATTTAACCAAAAATACCTCAACGCCCACTTTGTATGAAACATCGGGGACATTTGCATTCGCTGGTCTGATGTGTAATGATACAATATTTTCGACTGATAAAATAGAAATTAAAGATGTGATTGTAACTTTTACTATATCAAACGATCCCATAAAAAAGAAATTAGGTCTATTTACAAATTTATATTTAAATCGAGATTATTCTGACTTAACAATCACAGTCGAAGAAACGAAATTTAAAGCTCATAGAATTATTCTAGCTTTTAACAGTGAAGTTTTTAAAAAAATGATTGATTCTGATATGAAAGAAAAAAATACTAGTAATATCGATATAAAAGATATCGAAATTAGTGTTTTTGAAGAAATATTTAAATTCATGTATATAAAATCCTGTGATTTCTCCAAATCACCTCATGAAATATTCAAATTTGCTCATTTGTATGAAATTCATTATTTACAGGATGAGTGTTCAAGATACTTATTAAATAATATAAATTTTGATAACATCATAAATACATTAAAATTGATCGATGTTGATGCTTATGATTTACAGACATTGAAAGAGGAAGTTAATAAATTTATCGATAAAAATGAAAATAAATTAGTTCTTGATAATAATTACATCAAATATCATTTGGATTACATGAGACCCAACAATGTACATTACATATTTTGTTTAGCTATGAGATACAATTTACATGAAGTTAGTGAAATAGTTAAGAATTTTATCAAACGGAATATAAAAGACGTTTTAAAAAATAAGAATTTTGAAAATTTAATGTATAAAAACCCGGAGTGGGCTCTTCTTATTATTAAATATCTAGCAGAAAATTAATATTTTAACTGGACGCCATTTTTCTGAAAAATTCATTTATCAGTCGGTTTTCGAAAAATCTAGATTTCAAGGTTCTGATCATTGACTCGGATGGACAAAGGCAGTTATGACCAGTGAATGGCGCCCTTTCAATTATTAGTTTTATATATTATTTTCATTGTTTGTTATTATTATAATCAATACTATCAGAGAATAGTTTAGAGAGATCGCCAGAGAGATAGGAAAGGCTGACTCCGTTTTATTTTACATCGCCGAAGCTGTCACGTGGTCACTTTCTCGCATCTTTGTTTTATGCGATTATTTGTACATATATCCTTTCTTTTCTATTTCTCCGCTTTTCTAGAAAAGAAAGGATATATTGAAAAAATAAACGGATAAAAGAAAGATGCGAGACAGTGCGACCACGTGACAGCTTCGGCGATGTAGAAAAAACGGGGACAAAATTTAACACGGGGCTGGCAATCTCTTTAAACTCATCTCTGATACTATAGTTGAATAACGTTGTTGCATAGTATTGAGATTTTTTGATACTCTGAAAATATATTATTAAAAAATATTTGATACGTATTTTTTTATTTTTTATAATAATTAAAAAAAATTGAGTTATTAGTCATTAATAAACTTTAATGACTTTATCTCGTGAAAAATGCTCCTATCTAACTCTATGTTACGGTATGACGTTATTTTTTGCCAATAAGCAGTTGCTTATCAAGAAATCAAGTTTATAACATGGTAATTACTTAAGCGCAAGGTTCTGAGTTTGATTACCTATTATGGCAAAAAATTTTGTCCGTAAATTTCTGTTATATTACTATACGACTGGTTTAGAAACTTATTTCTGGCATAGGATTTCATTTTTATAAAAATTAAAATTAAATTATTATTAAATTATTAATTAAAATTAATTATTTTTATATTATCATTTTTTATTAATTTTTATAATCAAAGAACTTATTATTTAGCTGTGCAGTAATTTTTATAATTATGAGTATATTTGTAATATCATTATATCTTTTTCGCATCATTTTTATTTTTATTTTGAATGTAATACCTAATTTTTTTATATGGAATTGCTAGTTTTTAAATATCGTTTTTACTCGATTTGTTGAATCTAGCAACTAATTTTTTGAAACTTTTTTTCTTAGCGTTATTTAAAAAATAAAAATTACGTCATTATTTTTTTTCTTTTTGGACGTAGTACCTATTTTTTTTTATTTAAGAAACATCGTTTTTATTCGATTACTGATTTCAAATTTTTCACTCCAATCTGATTTTTGCATCAAAAAATTAAAAAAAACACCATTAGTTTTTTTCTTTTTGGTCGTAGTGGTTTATATCATGGAAGTTCTAGTTTTAAGAAATTCATTATTTTTAGTTTTCAACTTCACTGATTTCAATATAAAAACTGAATTTTTCTTTTAAAATTTTTCGTTCAAAAATTAAAAGTAGAACATTATTTTTTTTTTCTTTTTAAACTTATTATCTTTTTTTATTGCTTGGGAATTCTGATTCCCAGAAATTAATCCATAAAATGGAAAAAAATTTTGTCTTAAATTTTTAATAATAAAAAACAAAATTATTTTTTTTTTATTTTCAACTGGTTGAACTTTCAACCAAAGCAGCATTACCGTACATAAACTATTGTGTCTCATAATTTATCTATTATTATAGCACGTCGCTATTTATAATAAAATAAAACAATATTTTTAATTTTAATTTTTTTAATATTTTTATTTGCTTAAACTTTTACTTTAAATTATCTTTAATTATTAAAATATTTGATGGTCATTACAAGTAATTGATATTATGGTTCCTCATTAAAAATAACAAAATATTCTTTGTTTTACCTAACAAAGTATTATGTCATAAGAAAAACAAAAATGATCTTTTTCTTGATATCGTTAGTAACATCTCATGGAAAAAATAAGGTTTTTTACACAAAAAAGATTTTATAATAATTATACCTGCTAGACAGTTTTTGGTGGACCTGGCGTAATTATATCTTAACGAAATAATTACACCATTTATAACAAAAATGAAAAAGTGTTTATTATTTTCAAAAAATTACTATAAACGATATTTCGAAAACTAGTACTTCCATGGAAATAAATTAGGTACTACGTCCAAAAAAAAAAAAAAATAGGTATTTTTTGTATTTTTTGTGAAAAAAATTTTAGGAATAAAATTTTCAGAAAATTAAGTATACGATTCGAGATATCATGTGAAAACCATACTTTCAAATATAAGTACTTTCATGGAAATAAATGACGTATTACATCCAAATTAAAAAAAAAAAAAAGTACCTCGAGCTTTTTTGGTGAAAAAATTTTTGAAAAAAAAATTAGGTCTTAATTCCATAATAAAAGTAAAAATAATATTTTATTGACCAGAATTGGAGCTGAACTTAATTTTTTATTGTTTCAAATTATGTAAAATAAATAAAACAATACAAATTATTTTGATGTGTAACAATTTTTTTATTTCACAATATTTCACCAACAAATCCGTTGGACTCTTCAGGTGATCTGAATACAAGTTTGTGAAATATCAGCGATTACATACGTACGTACGCACACACACATACAGACTTTTTTTAAAAACCGATTTTTTAGCTTCCTGGGGTCCCAAAACGTGCTTATATGCCAAAAAATCAGAAAACAAAATTTGAACTATCACAATGGTTCCTCTATATGAGGAACCAAAATAATGCTTTGTATAAGGTATATCAAGAGATAGTATGAAAATAAAAATTTTACCGAAGAAAAAGGTTTCTTTTTTAGAGAAGAAAAAATACTTTAATTAATTACCCTTTTTGTGTAAATATTATACTTATTTAAATTTCGTGCTGATTATGAATGCGCGGAACGGTTGGAACTAAAAGAGGCTGGAAATGGAACCCAGGCCACATGCATGTCACATATACATCAGTACTGATATACATGACATGTCAGTTTATCAGCATTAGGCCTAATCAACATTATCACCGTGTTAATTAATTGCTTCAATAATTGATAAAAATTCATCAAAGTTATAATTTTTAAAACTATATTTGAAGAATTTTATGTTTGACGAAAACATATTTAGTAAAAAACAACTATACAAAATAAAAAGTAAAGTAGAGTATATCAATTTAAAATTATAACCTTCAAGTAAAGTTTTAACAAAATTAATTTTGATTAATTTATTTTACAGGTTTTTAGTAATTAAAACATAGCTTTTATTAAATAAAAATCAGAAGCAATGGATTCTGCAGCTGTAATGCCATCAAATCTTTTAGAAAGACAAACAAATTTAAAAGTAAAATTTATTTGGAATCAACAATTACAAAATGGTTCTAATTGTAATTATAAAACAGCATCATTTTCACTTAACTTTGACAGAAATATACTTTGCTACGTTACATTAATCCAAGAAATTTTAAATAGTCAAGAATTAACTGCAAGTTGTAAGATGCAGCTTAATAGTAAATTAATATTAGATTCAGTTAATATATTTTTTGTGACTTCAAATGGATCCGATGATTTTTTTTTCAAATTAATAAAAGATTCATCTAGTACTAATTCTTATATATCAGAAAAAAAAAAATATTAAATAAAACCTACTGTAGTGTTTGTGGAAGTATTAGTTCAAATTCAAATCAGATAACGATAAAAGAAATAATTATAACTTATAGCATAATTGATGATCCAGCAAAAAAATGTTTGAATTTATTCAAGTCATTATACACCACCAAAGAGTATTCCGATATGACCATTACTATTGATGAATCTCAATTCAAAGTACACAAAATTGTTTTAGCAAGCAATAGTGAAGTATTAAAAAATATGATTGATTCAGATATGACAGAAAAGAAAACAAATAATATTAATTTCCCTGATGTTGATATCAACATTTTCAAAGAGATTCTTAAATTTATGTATACATAGTACGGGGCATAGTGTGAAAAAAAAGGTCAAATCTCAAACTGACTCTGAAAGTGGATGAATTTTTGTGAAACCTTTTGCATTTGCTTCAGAAAAATAATGCTAAAAAAGCGTCCCCCCGGAAAATTGTATAGTATGTCGGGGGGCCATTTTCACCCCTTTTCCCCCCAATATTGAAAAGGAATAAAAAAATATTTTTTTACACTTTTTAACGATGCTATGTGGTTATGTAGGCCGGAAAATAAGAATTTGGGGTCAAAAATTACATTTAACAGGTTCCAAGGGTGAATTTGGCCTTTTTTCACCCCAGTTACCCCAAAATATGACATAAATCTTAAATATACATTTTTTCAAAACAAAATTAACTATATAGGTTTTTAGGTCGCTAATCTCAAAAATGATGTCAGAAATCACATTTAGCAGGTTTTAAAGGGTGAAAATGGCCATTTTTCACCCCTTTCACCCCTAAAAAAGTCATTTTTTTAAAAGAATTTATTTTTTTATTCTGAAAGGGTCTAGTAGGTTTTTTTGGGCGCTGATCTAAAAAATGATGTCAGAAATAATATTTAGCAGGTTCTAAAGGGTGAATTTGGCCATTTTCACCCTAAATACTCCAAAAATTTACATATACCTTTATAATATTCACCCTTTTGAACCTACCAAATGTGATTTTTGACCTCATTTTAGATATCAGCGCCCAAAAAAAAACTACTCGACCCTTTCAGAATAAAAAAATAAATTCTTTTAAAAAATTAAATTATTGAGAGGTGAAAGTGGTGAAAATGGCCAATTCACCCTTTAAAACCTGCTATATGTGATTTTGGACCTCATTTTTTAAATCAGCGCCCAAAAAAACCTAATAGACCCATTCAAAATAAAAAAATAAATTCTTTTAAAAAAATGAATTTTTTAGGGGTGAAAGGGGTGAAAATGGCCAATTTCACCCTTTAAAACCGGCTAAATGTAATTTCTGACATAATTTTTGAGATTAGCGACCTAAAAAACCTATTAGACCCATTCAAAATAAAAAAATAAATTCTTTAAAAAAAATGAATTTTTTAGGGGTGAAAGGGGTGAAAATGGCCAATTTCACCCTTTAAAACCTGCTAAATGTGATTTTTGACCTCATTTTTGAAATCAGCGCTCAAAAGTACCTAATAGACCCATTCAAAATAAGAAAATGAATTTTGTAGAGTTGAAAGGGGTGAAAAATGGCCAATTTCACCCTTTAAAACCGGCTAAATGTAATTTCTGTCATCATTTTTGAGATTAGCGACCTAAAAACCTGTCATATTTTGGGGTAACTGGGGTGAAAAAAGGCCAAGTTCACCCCTTGGAACCTGTTAAATGTAATTTTTGACCCGAAACTTATTTTCCGGCCTATAAAACCACTTAGCATCATTAAAAAGTGTTAAAAAACATTTTTCTACTCCTTTTCAATATTGGGGGGAAAAGGGGTGAAAAATGGGTGGGAAAATCACCCCCCCCCCCCCCCCCCCCCGACATACTATACAATTTTCCTGGGGGACGCTTTGTCGGCATTATTTTTCTGAAGCGAATGCAAAAGATTTCACCAAAATTCATCCAGTTTCATAGGGACTTCGAGGTGAAAAACACATTTCCCCGGACTAACATGTGCATGCGATGTTTCTAAAACACCTCATGAAATCTTTAAGTTTGCTCATTTGTATCAAATTAGTTTCTTGCAATCTGACTGTGAACGATATTTATTAAGTAATATTAATTTTAATAATATTATTGATACAATAAAATTAGTTGAATTGTATGATTTAACAGAATTACAAGAAGCGATTACAAATTTTGTTACAAAAAATGAGGATTTATTGGTCGAAAATCTTGATTACCTTAAATATTATAAAGAAAATATGAAACCTCAGAATGCTCATTACATATATGCTTTGGCTGTTAAATATAATTTAAATGATATTTTGGAATCTCTTAAAGAATACATAAAAAATAATTTAGAAAAAGTTTTAGCGGATGTAAATTTTAAAGATTTAATGATGAAAAATCCTGAATATTCTTATGATATTTTAAATTATCTCTCAAAAACTAAGAAATAAATTTGCTACATTTTATTTATTTTTTTTATTTTCATTTTAAGATAACCTTAGTATTTTCATTTTAAGATAACCTTAATTTAAAGCACAATTATTTTTTTAACACAATAACGAAGTTGAACACCAAAATTAAAACACATTTTTTTAAGCAGACATTTCATTGAACACAAAAAATTAGCAAGCACAAAAAAAATTGCACACATGCAGTGTTTTCAAAACATGAAATTAAACACAAATTAAAAAAAATTTGAACGTGTCTTAAAAAAATGTATTATAATTTTGGTGCTTAATTTCGCTGTCTTTAAAAAATTTTGTTCTTAACAATAAAGTTATCCATCTAAAGAGATTTTTTTCATATAATTATATTTGTAGTCCAGAAGGACATAATTTTTAAGTTATGTCTAATATTTCATCTAAATAATTATAACGAAAATTGATATTAATTATTTAATTATAAAATATCTGTATTTATCATTTTTTTATTATTGAATTGTATTTGTTGCTAATTATTGTAAATTTAGTTCATGTAGACATTAAAAATAATAATAATTTGCTATTTTATAATATTATAAATTTTTGAAACTATATTGTATGACCGTGGTAATGACTCATAAAATTTTTAAGTACAAAAAAATTTAGTTTGTATTTTATGTAGTACTTGCTTTAATAAAAATAGTTTTTGCTTATTAATTTGATATTTTTGGTGAATTATTATTTCTAAAAAATTAAAATTTTTTTATATTTTATAATATGATTCAAATTAATGATTTGGTTTTATACTTTTTCATATTTTTGAAAAGCCTCGCCAAAAAATCTTTAGTACAGTAGCGACACCAAACCCACTAGATCAAATTAATTCTTTATTTTAGTTTTAGTAGGAAGCAAAATTAATTTATTAATTTATTTATTATTATCAAAATATAAAAATCAATTTGTAAGTATACATAATAGACAATGTGTAAAATTCAATATTATTAATGAAAGAGTTACTTATGATTGAAAATTACAGGAAAATTTTATTCAAAATAGTAGCTGTGGGTTAGCCGTTAGCGTTGGGCCTATTCTGGGTATGGACTATGGATACAAAATTAAGGAATATAATTGAAAGAAATATTGTTTATAGTACAAAATTAATTTGGAATCAGAATTTATAGTGTTTGCAAAATTTGCAGAAAATCGATTTGAAATACCGTGCTTTTTATTAAATTCAGAAAAAGATGTATTTTGTACAATTATATTAATTCAAGATCATTATATGACTTGGATGAAACATTTATAAATTGTAAATTAGAATTGAAATCTGAGTTATTGTTAAATTCAGTCAATGTTATTTTCAATTTAAATGATGGTGATGATTTTTCATTTAATTTGACAAAACACGTCTCATCATCTTTGTTATATGTGACATCAAAAAAATATGCATTCAAAAATGAATTATATTGTGATAATTGTGTAAGGTATATATCTTTGCCAGATACAATAAAAAAAGTTAAAGAAGTAGTTGTAACATACAGTATTTTAGAAGATTCTGAAAAAACAAATTTAAATCTATTTAGAAGTTTATATAATAACCGAGATTATTCAGATATGACAATCACAATAGATAATTTAACAAAGTTTAAGGCTCATAAAATTGTACTAGCTACGAACAGCAAAGTTTTTAAAAAAATGATTGATTCCGATATGAAAGAAAAAAATACAAGCAACATAGATTTAACAGACATCGAAATTAGTGTTTTTGAAGAAGCATTTAAATTCATGTATATTGGATCATGTGATGTTACAAAATCACCTCATGAAATATTCAAATTTGCTCATTTGTATGAAATTCATTATTTACAGGATGAGTGTTCAAGATACTTATTAAATAATATAAAATTTGATAACATCATCGATACATTAAAATTGATCGATGTTGATGCTTATGATTTACAGACATTGAAAGTGGAAGTTAATAAATTCATTGATAAAAATGAAAATAATTTAGTTCTTGATAATAATTACATCAAATATCATTTGGATTACATGAGACCCAACAATGTCCATTACTTATTTTGTTTAGCCATGAGATACAATTTACATGAAGTTAGTGAAAAAGTAAAGAGTTTTATAAAACAGAATATAAAAGACATTTTAAAAAATAAGGATTTTGAAAATTTAATGTATAAAAATCCGGAGTGGGCTTTTCTTATTATTAAATATCTAGCAGAAAATTAATAGTTTAATCATTAGTTTTATATAATTATTTTTATGCTTTATTATTTTTATAAAAATTTATATTCACTATACATAGCTGAATTATTTGTAATATACTTTGAAAGTTTTTTTGCCTTTTTTTGTTGTTTGTATTTTCAAAATAATTTTTATATGAAAAGCAAGACTGTATAAAAAAATTGTAAATAATTATTATCAATTCTTTTTGTGAACTACTTCTTCTATAAGAATTAAGTTTATTATTCATAAAAAAAAAGAAGAAATTTATAAAAATATAAAATTAACTTTGTGGTTTAGCTTCTGTAATTGAATGTAATTTTTAAGCAAATATAAATAACATTAACGTCATTTTACTTGTAATAATAACAGAATATTTTATTATACATTGCTTCTTTAAATTAAATCTTCTATATTTTAAAATCATAAATTTAGTAAAAAAAAAATTAAATTGTTAAAATTTTTTTTTTAATTTGCGGTTCCATATACATAAGTATAACTTTTTATTTTTTATTACAGTTATTATAAAATACAAAAAAACCACTTTTATATTTTATGTTATTATTTTTGGTTACCACTTAATGTGGCTACTGTTTAAATTTTAATATTAGGTCATATTTTTATATTCTTATCTAAATGTATATAAGCTATGTTTAAAAAAAAAAGTTATTTAAAATAATAAAAATCTTTTGTTAAAGGTAAAAAGCCAAAAATAAAATTTTATTTATCATTTTTTTATAATGTTCATTCAAATATTACAAATAGTTGATTACAAAAAAAAAAAATGCATGTATATAGAACCTAATTGTATATTTTCTCTTTCACCAGAAAACTCATTAATTTATATCAAAAAAAGTTTATTTTTACAAAAAAAAATATAAAATGTATTTACTAGACACTAAAAAAATCAAAAAAACAAAAAATCTATTACTTTTTAAGTATGCATATTTAACATACAATCTTGACAAAGAAATATAAAAAAGTTACAACAAAACTAAATAAAAAAGTGTGAATATACCTATATAGTTAATCAAAGAGTGAAGCCCTTTCGTTCGTAAAAAAATTTTTTAATATACTTTTATAAGTACTACATGTATAGAGAGAGTTTTTTCTCTCATTCATTTTCTGAATTTTTTTGCAACATTAACTAGTATATTTTGCTTTTAAAATCTCAATCAAACTACCCCATACCCCCTTTTTTATATATTTTATATAGAGAGAGGTGAGAGAAAAAAAAGAATTTTTCACTTTCATTGCATTTTTTATCGATGTAATTTTACGGAAACTCTTCTATACAATTTCCATATATGACTTTTTATTATTTTTTTTTTTTTTTACAAAAATAAATAAAAAAATTACCCTATTCGTTCAAAACAATGCATTTCATATAGTAAAAAGTGTCACTTTTATAACGAAATATTTTATAGTAATAAAATATACAATGTAATATACAAAAGTGAGAGAAATGTAACAAAAAACCTAGTTGATTAATAATTCCTTCAATTAAAATTCTATGTACAGGAGAATGTAATTTTTTTTTTTTTAACGCAATATTCTTTGTTTAATGCTAAAATATTTTATATCTCTTTTGAGTTGACAATTAAAAATGTTTAATAAAAAATATATGGAGTAATTTAATATGAATTTAATATAATGTAAAATATTTATGCATGGGTATTTTTTATTTTGTTTTGCAAACATCGTAATTAATTTTTTTTTTGAGGAAATTTATTTATGAATATTTTCATTTACAAGAAGAAATTAAAAAATTTATTTTAAAGAAATTCTAATTTTTCGCCTTTCTGTCAGTATTCTCTTATATGGAAAGGCTTTTATTGTTAATTTTTTTTTTAATCACTTTTCTCAAAAATGTTTCAAAATTTTTATGATTCACATTGTATGCAAAATGATTTTTATTTAAAAGCTAAGAAAATCGCTTTTCCCCCCCAAAAAAATTATCAAATCATTTTAGTTACTTATTTATAGTAGTTAAAAAAATTATAATTTTTATATTATACCAATTTTTAAAATAAAAAATCCATTTCCAGTAATCAGAATTTTATTTTAGGCCAGCGAATTTTTTATTATTATTTTATTTTTAAACTGAAAAAAATATTTATAATCTAAATCTAAAGAAAATATAAAAATAAACGACAGGGCAGTCAGAATTCTGGTTACAACGTTAAAGAGAAATTACTTCAGTCCAAACGCGGGGGGGGGGGGGGCAGGTGTATAGTTACTGGTCGTCATAAGCTTGCGGTCTACTATAGGTATTTGAGTTGCTGATCACTAATTTCGGGTTATTTTCAGGGATATATTGGGGAAACACCCTTAATTTTGCAAACAATACAACAAACAAGAGGTATTTTTGATGTATTAATTCCAACTTCAAGTCTCGAGATTTAGTACATAACGTTTTTTCGGTTCTCTGATAACGAATTTCAGGGCCCTGTCTACTAAAAATTTGCGCTTCACTCTTAAATTATGCTAACAAAACTTATCTCTAAAAAAGTTATTTTTGATGTATTTCACGGTTTTGCAAATTTAAAGGTGAAGTGCAAATTTTTAATAGACAGAACTCTGAAGTTCATGATCAGCGACTCAAAAAATCCATGTGCAACAAATTTGAACATTAAAGCGCGAAAATAGCAAAAATACCCCTTTTAGGGGTAATTTTTGCTAATTTGAGAGTAAAATATTAATTTTAACATGAAACATGTATATAGGGAGGGGGTACTTCAGAATTTGAAAATCAAGGGGGGTCTCAAATTTGTCCGATTTAAGAAAGCCCCCTCCTTTAAATGTGATAATGAGAAATGAAACTTAGAACAATTTCAATTTAGGGACTTTGAAAAATCTGGACTTAGGAACTTAGAATAATACAGGTTTAGGGACTTGGAATAATTTTGATTTAGGGAATTAAAATAATTCGGGTTTAGGGACTTGGAATAATATCGATTTAGGGGCTTAGGTTTAGGGAATTAAAATAGTTTGGGTTTAGAATCTTAACAGTTAGTAAGGTGATAATTACCAATTATAAAATTAAAAAATTGTATGATGTTGTAATGTTGCGTATAACATTTATGCATTATGATAGGTATACCTAATCCACATGTTTAATGCATTTAGGTTGCGTTTACACAAACCGGTTATAAGTTTTTTATAAAAAATTTCCCAGTACTTGTGTCCAGCGACCCAAAAAACCCATATGGACCAAATAGACGTGTAATCAGCGACTCAAAAAACCTATAGGTAGTAGACCAAAGCTCATGACGGCCAGTAATTATACACCCCAAACCGCAATTTGAATGCAGTAAATTTCCGATTTGTGATCACAATATCATGATAGTTGGAATGTTTATTGGATTTTTTTTTTATGAATATAAAACCTTCATTTATTTACATACTTAATTAAAGCTGTATTAAGTTACACAGATTTTTATGCAAAAGTTTTTTTCTAATTTTATTTACTAATTGTGAGATTTAACGGCAAAAATATCATACTTTTGGGACATTTTTTCAAGTTTAAAAAAATGTTATCAGACATGAATTGCCTAAAATCTTAAAAACTTAGATATTAAAACTTATTATTTATAAATTTATATCTGTAAAAAAAACAAGCGATAAATTGTATAAGACAGACAGGACAATGAAAGACAGGGCTGTTTTACTAAAACAAAAAAACAGTAGTCTATGGTAGCCACTACCGGATTTTTTTTCTTTTAAATGGTTCCAAATGACATAAAATTTATAGAAAAATTCAAAAAACATTTTTTTTTGTCAAGAAAATCTTATTATGCAGCAGTGCTCGCATTTAAATTAGTATGTATGTGTATGTGCTTTTATTTAACCTTAGGTCATATACTGTATTTAACCTCTTATACGGAGGTCACCAACAGTTATTTGCACAAGCGGTCCAAACCGCATTTTTTGCTTTTATTCCCTCGGAAGTCGATATATATATTGAGATATATACCGCTTTTTCCTTTAATGGAAATAATTAGATAGGTTTGGAGACGTATGGACAAATTGTTGGTGAAACTGTGGGATTAGAAGGGATGTTTAGGATAGGTCGAACTTTAACAATCTTTTCAAACTTTATCTATTCATAGCCTTTACTAGGGTTTGGGATGGCCAAATGCGGTCCAAGGTCCGACTTTTAATAGGAGCCATGCTGACAATTCCGTCTTTAAAGCGCAGAGTTGTTATTCACAACAATCGCTTTAAAAGAGGCGCGAAAAACCTTGGAAAAACGCCCTCTATGCATGACATACGGAGGCAAGCAAATGGCACTTTCCATTTCGTCTTGCCCCCTGCGACTCGGCAGCTAGCTCTACTCTCCCTTCTTAAAATAAATATTTAATTTTATTAAATATTTATTTCCAGAAAAAAAAGTTGTCACTGCTCTGTATGCGAACCCACTTCATAATATTTTGCTATATTACAAAGCGAGCACACGTTACCTCTGCGCTACCGCATTTAAATTAGTATTATTTTTAATTTTCTTTATGTTTCAAGTCATTTTCAACCGTTTAAACGAAAAAAAAAATCCGTGCTGCCACAATCAGAATTCCGGAAAATCGGAATTTTTTTCAGTGCGTAAATTATTTTTGCAATACCAGGTTTTAAGTATCAATAAATAATTTTAATAAGAAAATAATTATATTTTATTTCGTATATTTTGTTTTTGGAATTAAAAATCTTGACAAACTGTAAAAAAAAGTTTTGTTATTTTTCTGGCCATGAGCCGTAATATTCTATTTTAAATTTATTTAATTTTTACATACCATCAATATTTAATGAAATTCATTGTGATTCTTGTCAATAAAAATACTTTTATTAAGTAATTTTGTTTATATTGAAAACTTATACGTTTAATAAAAGTGCGAATAAATAAAGGAATTTAATTTTTATTTTTACACGTGAGCCTTTTTTTTAATCTAGATAATACATATAGAGTAATAAAATAGGGGAAAAAATTCAAATGTATGTCATTCAGAATCAAAAATGTGAATTTTTTTTAATTCAATTGAAACAACGCCCTTCTAGCTTGTAATAAAATGATCGCTTCGTTCCTCGAAAAAGTCAAATCCTAATATTGTATAATTATGGGTAAGGCATTAGAATGGTAGAATTTCTATTCGCTTAAACTTTTATATCATGTGCATGCGATGTATTGCAAATAATATAAGTTTTAATTTTAAATTCAAAAATAAAGTATATTCAATTTTTAATTTCAAAATACATATATACAAAAACTTTAAGCTGAAGGGACGAGTAAACTTTTGAGATCTAAAAATTGCAATTTCAAAATTGATTATTTTGGGATGAAATTTGATTTAGGTATTGACTAAAATATTTTGTATACCTTGATCGCAAATAAAGGTCCAGATAGGAAATTTCCCGCAAAATCCGATTCTGAGGTCAAGTTTTTTTTTGAGCTCCACAAGCACGAGAAATCAATAAAATAAGTCGTTTTTTTTTCAAAAGTAGTTTTCTCAAAAGGATATTGATGAAAAATACTCTAGTAGTAGGACTCAAATTACTTCTGATTTTTTGATGAAAAAAGAAACCAGTCAGTTATTGCATTTTTAGAGCTCTAAATCCAAAAACAGCAGCTTAAAGTTCATTTTTTACAAATTTCGAATTTTCCGCCAAGTTACGAGACCAATTCAAAATCTGACTAAAATTCGGTAATTATTAATTACTTAGTAACAGCTAAACTTTAAGAATTTTCCGGTTATATATTTTACTATAATTTAAAAATTTTCGTATAATTAAAATAATATAATTAAAAATATTACAATTAAAAAATTTAAATTTAAAAAATAAATAAGTTTTGTTGTTTCAACATGGTTTCAACATTAAATCCACAGAAGTTAAAGGATAAACAGGCAACGAAATAAATGTAAATTATATTGAAGGTTGGAGTTACAAATTTTTTCTCGTCTGAATCCTCCCTAAAATTCCTGCTAAAATTTAATGTATTGGCTTTTTCCAAAAACATGCCAGACAGCTATGGCGCCAATTGCATCTTTAAAATATAAAAAAAATTTATTCAAAAATAATTTTAACAATAGGTTTTACCAGAGACTATTATAGTCTCTGGTTTTATCTTAAAATAATGAGTAATAGACAAGGATGGTTCAAAATGATTTAAAATAATATTCTATTGTCTAGGAAAACAAGCTTATAAAATTTTGAAAATACCTTTCAGATTATAAAAATAAATGAATTTAATTAATATGAAAGAATTTATTGAATTCCTATTATGAAGCATTTGAATTTGTAAAATGAATTTGTAACTGCGCAAAAATTCAAATTTTTAAATAAATCTAAAAATTTTAAATTAGCAAAATTAATTAAATTTTTAAAAAATTAAAAATTATTGTATAATTGAATAAAAAATAAACTAATATTATTTAATAAACAATAATTATTTAAAAATTTAATTAATTTCGTTAATTTAAGATTTTTAGGTTTATACTGAAATTTTGAATTTACGCGCTGTTACAAATTTATTTTACAAATTCAATTTACAAATTCGCTTGTGTGTGCGTAACCAGCCATAAACGAATGAAAATGAAAACTTATTTTTTGAATAAGTTAAATAAATGTGTAAAATTTTATGACTTATTAATAATTGAATTCTAGTTTTTATAAGATTATAATTAAAATTTCCTATAGATTTTAAAGAATGGGTTCGGAGATGATAATTAGACTAAATTTTTAAAATTTGTCACTTATTATACATGAATTAGTATATTTTTATCCTAGGCCGCAAAAATAAAGAATGACCCAGATCGCACGTAGAATTGCAATCCGAAGCGAAGCCGAGGATGGAAAACTGCGATCTGGGACATTCTTTTTTTACGGCAGAGGCCAGAAAATTATATTTACAGCTCGTGTCCAGAAAATTAAAAAATGACTCAATTCGTACGTAAACTGCGATTTAGGGGATTCTTTATTTATGGACAAGGGTCGTATAAAATTTTTCTGCGACAGGTAGCGAGAAACTTAAATTTGTTTTTTTATAAATTTGAATTTGTACTTTTATTATAATTATATTATAATTTTATATTACTTTTACAATTTAAATTTGTACTTTCGTGGCAACTGTAAATCATTTAATATTTAAATTCAATTTTGTTGGAGGTTTCATGCATAAAAAAAGCAGTATGATAAATAAGAAAGATTTTACAAAGGGTGAGGTGGGGGGTTTAGGTGAAATTCTTATTTTCTCTTACGAAGGGTGGAGGGCGAAAGCAAAAATTGTCTTACGTAATTAGATGGATAGCCATGATAGCCTTTACACATGAGTATTTTAGAAGAGGAAAAATTATCTCACTCTTTTTAAGAACGGCCAAAATATATTATGTGTTCATACAGGTGTATTATAAAAGCTGATAAAAGAAACAAAAAAGAAAAAACCATTCATTCAAAAAATAGTACTATCCCCTCTCCTGATTTCATTTTTAGGGAACATTCAGACGAGAAAAAAATTTTAACCCCCACCTTCGATATTTACCCCCTCTCGTTCCATTTTTACGTGCTAAATAATAAAAAGTGGGAGTAAAGTTTGGAGGTGGTGGTTAAATTTTTTTTCTCGTCTGAATACTCCCTTAAACCCACGTACCACGTGGATTTTAAAAATAGACAATTTAAAAAACTCATAGACAATGACGGTTTTTTTTTACTTAAAATATAGAGTAGGGTAGAAGAGGAAAACGTGTTAAAATTTTATATACTCATCAGTCGATCTTGCACTTTGAAATAGGTGAAAGCATTTTTTGTTTTTAATGGTGATGAATCTTAATATAGAGTAAACGTGGTTATTACTGTAGATGTGATTATTACGGATTTTGGTCTCAAAAAGTACGAAAAAATTCTTTGATTTTCAATAAAAATTTGAAATTTTAGTGTCCATTTATCAGAAAAAAATTATAGCTTTTGAAAATATTCTCTCTAAGCGCACTAAAGTAGCACTTCATATAATATGGAACCGGGAATTGCTGTGTATTTAGAAATTTAGACAATTTTTTGTTTTTATTTTAATGAAATTTATACATAAAACTCTAATTAAAAATAAATAAATTTAATGCAAATGCAGTTACGTAATTGTGTAAATAAAAGTTTACAGTGTGTTCAAAAAAATATTTTATAAAATTTATTTAAAACTTTTTAAAATCTTGAAAATAAATATCAAACAAAATGGATAATCCAAATAAAACAAAGAAAGATATTATTTCAGTCACAAAAAATTTAATAAACAATGGTTCTTATTTACAAGTGAACGATATTTACAAAGAAGAAACAGTGTTACTGAATAGTGAATTAAATTGTAGCTGTTTATTTACAATTCATAATTACAGTGATCGTTTTAAAGAAGGAACGCCTATTGAAAGTAATACTTTTTCTATGGACGAAGATCCATCTTTTACATGGGTTTTAAAAGTATATCCAAAGGGATATGACGATAAAGTAGAAAGTGGTTATATTGCAATATATTTATATCCATTATTTTCTAAAAGTTCTGTTGATTTTATGAACTTACAAACAGATGTTTCACTTACATTATTTGATAATCAAAATAATCCACGTGTAGATAAAAAATTTACTTATTTATTTAAGAAAGATTCATTTGGATATGGATGGCCATGTTACATTTTACAGGATACTGTTTTGGATAAAAAATATAATTTTTTAAATAATGATAAGCTTGTTTTTCTTTGTACAATTAAATGCACTAAAATAGTAAAAGGTCATTTAGAAAAAATTAAAGTATTGAATGTAAATTATGAAAATAAAGAAGAACTCCCAAAACCGTTCAGCGAAACTTGGAAAAATTTGTATCAGAATACTACGCTTTCTGATATCACTCTTGTAGTTGGGGAAAATGAAATTCAAGGTCATAAATGTGTTCTAGCTGCTGCTAGTCCATTGTTTGCTGATATTTTTATAAAAGACCTAAAAATAAAATGTATAGAAATAATGGATATATCTTTAGAGATTGTGAATGAAATGATGAGGTTTATATACACAAACAAAGTAGAAAATATACACAATATAGCTCATGAGCTGATTGCTGCTGCAGATAAATATGGAATAAGTGACTTAAAAATTCTCTGTGAATTAGCACTTTGTGGAAATATCGATGGTGATAATATTGATAAAGTAATATGCATTGCTGATACTTATAATGCAGAAAGATTGATGGACTCAGCTGTTAACTTTATGATAAATAATAGAGCAGAATTCAAGAGGAATCCAGATTATAAGAAAATAATATTATCTTCTCCCAAGATCACAGAAAAGTTAGCTCTGTCTTTGGTAAGATATATTTTTGCTAATTTTTACAAAATAAAAAAATTAATCATATTTTTTATTATATTTCAGATATAATAAAATTAGGACTTTTCAAAAAGGGATACAACTAAATAATTGTTAAAAAATTATTTATTTTAAATAAATAGAATTAGAATTAGAAATAGGGATTTTGATTATAGGTATTGCACATACAATTAAAAAGAATCAAAATTGGTAACAAAAAATATTCGTTTTAAAAAAATTTTTAGGCATTTGCTGTTTTTTTATTATTTTGTTTAAAAACATTTCGAGAATGTTAAGATATTTAGATTTTTATAGACTGTAGTCAATAAGAAAAAATAAGCGTTTAATTTCTAATGAAGCAATATTACTGATACTAGAACTGATAATTTATTACTTGCAGAGCACATGGCAACGCTGTAAAATATGCTAATTATAATTGTGATTATTAGTTTATATTATTAGTTTATATTCATAATTATATAATTAACATATTTTACAGGTTTCCCGTAACTATATTCTGTATGTTCTATAATAAGATTAGACCATGGATTATAGACTGTACAATAGTACAAGATAAAGGTGCAAGACCGGTTTTATTTAAGTTTTTATCGAATGTAAAAGATTAAGCATTGTTAGATTTTGTTTAGAGTATAGTTTGTAGCGTTTATCGTGGTTCGTAGATAAATTATAATGATAAAATTAAGCCGCAATGGGCCCCTATATGTGATAAAACTTTGTACCTTTACAATTTTTTTTTTTGAACGAATGATGATTGAATTAGGTGAATAGAAATAGAATTTTTTGAGTAAAAATTTCTGGAGATCGAAACTTCTGGAATGTTTAATATTTTTAGCCATTAATCATGCTATGTGTCCCTTAAAATTTAAAAAAAAAATTTGAAAATTTATTGACTACTGACAGAGATATTAGCGCTTGAAATTTCATTAATTTTTGAGGTACTTAATTAATCAAGACTTTTTTATAAATAATCTAATTTTAAAAATCTTTGAATATAATATTTAGGACATTATTTAGCATCGATTCACTAAAAAAACTTTTGATTTTCTACGTTTCGCCGCGAATAAATTGATTTTTTGAAAAATTTAGGTTAGGCCAAAAATCAAAAAAATATATTTCACATTATTGTTAAAAATTGAAATTTTTTTAGTGAATCGATGCTAAATGATGTCCTAAATATTATATTCAAAGATTTTTAAAATTAGATTATTTATAAAAAAGTCTTGATTAATTAAGTACCTCAAAAATTAATGAAATTTCAAGCGCTAATATCTCCGTCTGTTATACTCGAGCGAATTCATTAAATTGTGTACTTATATTGCAAAAGGTAAAACTTCTCATATAATATAGGCGCCAGCCATACTAATCTCGCCCAAAAATTAAATTTCTTTTTCCGAGGATAAAAATAGGTGGTATTTATGTTTTTTGGCCCGCTGAACACGAATCCGGGGTCCATTTTGCAAATTTCGTGGTCAATTTTTTGTTATTAACAAATTATTGGCCAATTTTGCAATAATTTGTTAATAACAAAAAATTGACCAATTTTGCAATAATTTGTTAATAACAAAAAATTGACCACGAAATTCGCAAAACGGACCCCGGATTCGTGTTCAGCGGGTCGAAAAACATAAATACCACCTATTTTTATCCTCGGAAAAAGAAATTTAATTTCTTAATTTTTGGGCGAGATTAGTATGGCTGGCGCCTAGACTAATAAGCTTACACAAATTTTGTTCATCCTAATAAATATTTTTACAAAAATATAGTCAAGTCATAAAATTCAAACATATAAAAAAAAAATTGTTTAACATAAGAACATTGTATGTAAAAAAATTGTAATTAATATCTTTATATAAAAAAATTTTGTAAATATAAAAATATTGAAAAAAACTATTTTCATTTTGTAACCAACTGTAAAAACCACAAAATATGCAATATTAACCAAAAAAATAAATGATTATTTAGTGTTTTTAATCGAATAAAAGAAAATGATATTATAATAAAAATAAGCATGACGTCCAGCATACAATAATTGATTTTATTATGCCTGTATTACAAAAACGAATAAATGATACATTTATGGTCATATCAATAAATAAATAAATACACGTGTACAATAAATAAACTTTACATGGAACTAACAAAACATACCATATGACATTATTAATCATATTTATATCATTCAAAAATCTTGCAAAAAAATTTTTTTTTTATCTTTTATTCAATTAAAACTACATATGTTAATATGTAAAAAAAAGCAATTCACGTTATTATGCTGCACAATATATTTGCACACAGCATGAATTTCCAAAAAAATATGCGTGTAAAAAAAAAATTTTTTTTTTTTGGTATTAAAAAAAAATTGATTTCTTTTATACATATACTTAAAAAATGTACAAAAGAAACTTGTTTTTGACAGAAAAAAAAGTTTGTAAAGATAAAAAAAAAAGTTTCATACATTTTTTTTATTAAATATTGTCCAAAAAAAAAAAGCATATAAAACTATATCACAGAAGTAATAATCGTCAATTTTTGGTCAACCTAAAAAAAAATAAGAAAATCATGCGGGATAATAATAATAATAATGAAAGAACAATGTTCTGGAAATCTAATATTGCATATATCACACACGTAATTTTCACATCATAATAACACTGTCAGCAAAAAAAAAAAAAACAATCATCAGCAAAAAAAAAAAAGAAAAGAAAACTTTTTCATCAATCTAAGACACCTCGATAAATGGGTCCTTAATAGTTCTGCTTTTATATATAGAAAAACTATTTCCTTTCTTTTTTTCATTATCTTACTTTTTATATAAGAATTTTGGTACAAAATAGTTTTTCTACATTTCTTAAATTTTTCTTCTTAAATTACCTTTTTTTTTGGATATATTTGTTTCTACAGAACTTTTACAATACAAGGAAGAAGAAGCTCAAATGGCATTTATTGCATGACATAAATGGGATAAACTATACTCGTAAGTTTCTGAGTGCTGATTGAAAGAGAATTGCATTTTGGACGAGAGCTTTTATTTTCTTTCTTACTTATATTGTATAATACAAAACTGCGAAACGACTTTATATATTGAGATGAAACGACATATTCTATCTCTCTTTTTTTTTTCTCTTGACATTTTTTTTTAAACGAAATTCTCTCTTTATTTTATTTTCTTTTATTTGAACTAAAGCACGTACGCAAGAGAATGAACCACACAAAGCTAATTGACAACCGGTAATTGTGCGCTCGATTCTGAAATTAGATTTCGATTGTACCAATAAACAAACTATCAGATTCTTTTTTTTTTTTTACTTTCTGTTTTAATACTTTAATTTATTAAATTAGATTTTTTATCACATTTATTTTATTTTCATTTGTAATTAAATAAATATTTTATTGTCTATATATTTATTTAAAAATTATTTTATGGCCAATATTTTATAATTAAGGAGCCCAAAATTGTTAACTTTCAAAAATTTATTACTGGCTATAAAATGCCGAGGTTTTTCAAGGTAGTCCAGAAGCCGTAAATAATATTTATGCTAACTTATAAGTGATAGGTAAGTTTTCCGACACACTGATTTCAAATTTTCGGGTCCTGTTTTTGGTCCATTTTGAATGCTATTTTGACATTTCATAAGAAACATGTCTAATTTACTGATAGGTAATATGATTTTGAGGTTGCTGAATAAGAATATTAAGGGTCCTGCCCCAAAAACTTTTTAGGAATGCCATTTATGGGCATTCATTGCCCCGATTTTTAGGATTTTTCTGTATATTACATAAGATGTTTATCTAATTTAAATATAAATGCGACTAGAATGAGGTTTTTGGGTTTTGAGTTTTTTTGAATGATAAACTTTCATTATACAATTATTACTTGAGTTTCTTTAACAAATTATTTACAAGTTATATAATGCGAAAATCAAGATTGTAATTGCGTTTTAAGAAAACTGAAATTATGATTAAATCTTTAAAAAAACATTACTAATAAAGTATAATAAATATAAAAAAACTACTAATTATATTTTCCTCGATATTATAATTTTAAACTCCCGTAAAAAAATTAGGTACTATGTCCAAAAAGAGAAAAATTTTGACGAAAAAATTATTTCCAAAAAATGGATGCCAAATCCGAAAAATCTAGTGAAAACGATGTTTTTAAAACTAATTCTTCTATATAAAAAATTAATTATCACGCCTAAAAATAAAAAAAAATACCTTATTTTTTGATATTAACAATTTTAAGAAAAAAGTTTTTAAAAAATTAAGTATCATATCCGAGAAAATTAGTAAAACAAATATTCCTAAAACTATAGTATTTCCCCTGGTATTTCTATAGAAAATAGTATATTTACGGCTCATGTCCAAAATAGTAAAGAATAGCCCAAATCGCACGTTTATACCTTCCAAGGCGAAGCCGAGAATGGTAAACTGCGATTTGGGGTATTCTTTATTTATGGAAAAGGGCTGTAGCGCTGCACGGCTGTGGAAATTGGAATTTCTCGCTACTGCCGAAGAAAAATTTATTACTACGTTCGAAAAGAATAAAAACTTGGTGTTTTTTGTATTTTTTAGAGGCAAAAATTTTGAGACATAAATTTTCAAAAAATTAATTAGTCAGATTTCGAGTAAAAACGATATTTCTAGATATTGGTACTTTCATAGAAAAAAATGAGTACTAAGGCCAAAAAGAAAAAAAACAATGCTGTTTTTTTTATTTTTTTGTGAAAACAAAATTATGAAAAAAAATTTTTTTAAATTAAATATCAGATCCAAGAAATCGACTGAATACAATATTTATAAAGTTAATACTTACATATAAAAAAGTTAGGTATAACGTCAAAAAAATTGGTATTTCTTGCATTTTTTTGTGGCAAGGAACCAATTTTATAACAAGATCAAAATTTTAATTTCAATTATTTAATGAAAAAATTTTAAAAAATGAATTTTTATTTAAAAAACTTATATTTACCCATACACATTGCATATTATGTACACTGGTACACAAACAACTTGCATGGAATTTGTTAATCTTTACTGACTACTACAGTACTTATATACAAACTTGAATGAAATGAAATAAATTCGAATAAATCCCTAAACCCGGATTATTCTAAGCCCCTAAATCAAAATTATTTTAAACCCCAATTTACCCCCCCCCCCACTTTGATAAGGACCGTTTAACGTCTTTCTAATTTTTCAGGTCTACTGGTATACCCCTCTCTATGTACATGTTCCATTTTCAAATCTATTTAAATTAAAATAAATTTTTCATTCTTATTCAGAAAATTATTGACTCTCAGTTTTTTTTACTTGATATTTATATGAATACATAATTTTTTATTTTCATATAAAAAAAAAAAGAAATGACCTTAATAATTTATAAAAAAAAAGGATATTCAAACTCTTCCGTTAAGAAAAGAAAAAATCAAAAGAAAAATAATAGAATATTATTATACCCTCGATAAAATTTTGAATAAAAAATCAATAATCTAAGACCATTTGCATAATATTTATCTACTATGTGTGTCCAGTTATAGTAATAATAAATAGAGGTACTGTAAAAAATATAGAGCCATTTAAATAATATTTTCAACCAAAAAAAACAAAAATTTTTTCAGAAAACTCATTCATACATAAATAAAAAAGAAAGCAAAGGTCATTTTTCTCTCATTTTCTTATGTCCATTTTTTTTATTATTTCGAACCGATTTAAAAAGATACCGGATATAATATATAATAGATTTCAAAAACCCAGGAAGAAGGTTATGTATAAATATTTTTTTATCAAAAAAACAGGATAAAGATAAAAAAATTGGATATAATATGTTCCTTACAAAAGAAAAAAAAAACAACAATCGGATACGTAGTGAATAAATTATTAAAAGAAGGGTTTTTTTTTGTTGTTGAAAAATGTTTATGTATTATAGGAAAATGAAAACGGTAATGTCACATTGAGAAAAACCTAAATTACAATATTATACATTGAATTAATATCTAATTTTTCTTAAGGGTATAATATCGAGGCGATCGAGCTATATAAATATTTTTTCTACTTTTTTTTTATACTTCATTAAACTCTTAATAACAGATTATTTTTTATTATGTCATACCATTTTTGTACATTTACTTAATATTTTATTTATTTTGCATCATTTTTTTAAAAATTAATTATAAATTTTGTATACTTAGTTTCTATTTTTATAACTTCTGTGAATTTGCAATGACAAAAGAAGGTCAAAATGCTTAGCAGGTCTATTTATTGTTTTGAAATTTTAGCAAACAATTTTTTTATTTTGGATTTAGGATCTATTGAAAAAATATGGTATGTGTAAGAATTTAAGGAATTAATTCATCGTTTTCGTTCAATAGGAGTTATTTCATTATTTTGGTTACCATTTAATTATGCAAGTAACACCTTCTCAAAAAAAAAAATAGTACTTTAGCGTAAAACATTTCTTTTCATTCCTTCCAAAATTTAAGGTTATTGTAGAAAAATGTAAATTTTAGCTTTTTTAAGACCATTTTTCAGAAATTAATTATTTTGGATAGTTTTTTCAACAAGTCTTATTGTAAAATTTTTGTTTTCCATCATGTGACAAAACATAATATAACTTCTAAGTTTAGCTTCGTTAGTGAATATACGTAGGTATATACTAAAAAAGAAATCCGGTTCTGGTAGCTGGCATTTTTTTTTCGCTAAAAAAAATTTTTTTCTTCAAAAATATGTCTAATGATATACGATGGAAATACTAGATACCGTCAACGACGGGTAGAGCGAAGCTGATCATATTTAAAAAAAAGTTTAAATAATTTTTTAATTTTTGGGTTTTACAAGCTTTGATCAGATTTAGATTAAATATCAATCACGGTGGGCGGCTTGAAACGATTTTAAATCGAAGTGCGAGTTACTGAAAATGTTAAAAACGGGATCTACTTGAAATAATTTTCCAAGTTGAATGCCGTAAAAATCAAAAAAATCCCCAGAGCCGTTTTTTTTTTTAGGTAAAAAACCGTATTTTTAAGGTTTTTTTCATTTTACACTACTTTTAATTTTCTTTATTCGTGCCAAATAAAGTTCAAAACGGTTCTGTACTTTATAAAATGTATCTCTGAAGTTAAATTTCTCACTCTAGAGCATTAAAGTACACTTATACCTGTATATATTTTGATTTCGGTAAGCTGTGGATGGCTGAGAGGTTGGCTGAGAAGTTATATTATTCTGTATAAAAAGTCATTGGTGGATTGTGTCCCCAAAATTTGACTCATTTTGCGCGCACTTTTTTATACACATATAATATGAACTATCCCCAATTTTTAGCCCTCTATGTGAAAATCTGCCAATTTTGACCCAAATTACGAAATTTAGATTTTTGCGAGTTTGACCAAAAATAGTGAATACAGCTATCTAGGGGCAAAATTTTAAAAATCTAATTCCAAATACGAATTCAGCTGGAAATTTGACTATGGAATATGTCCAAAAACTAATTTTAATGCTTTTGTTTATAGATTTCTAAAAAATTTCATTAAAAATTCAAAAATTGCTGAAAACTTAATTTGGGTCTAAATTTGCAGATTTACACCTAGAGGGCTAAAAAATTGGGAGAGTTCATATTTTATGTATATAAAAGAGCGTGCACAAAATGATTCAAATTGGGGGACTCAATCCGCCAATGACTTTTTATACGGAATGATATACTTCTCAGCCACCCTCTCAGCCATCCACAGCTTACCGAAATCAAATTATACAGGTATAAGTTTACTTTGATGCTCAAGAGTGAAAAATTTAACATCAGAGATACATTTTATAAAGTACAGAACCGTTTTGAACTTTATTTGGCACGAATAAAGAAATTTAAAATTAGTGTAAAATGAAAAAAACCTCAAAAATACGGTTTTTTTACCTGAAAAAAAAACGGCTTTGGGGATGTTTTTGATTTTTACGAAAAAAAAATGGCAAAAGAATGTCAATTAGTGGAATTTAATGTATGAAAGTTCTGGTATCGATATTTTTTTTTAATCTATATAATTCCTTATACTGCAGACAATATACGACGGGGGGGGGTACTATAATCACCTACCACCACCAGATTTGGTCTAATATAGGTTTTTTAGGTCGCTGATCACAATTGGGGGTCTTTTCTATAAGAAATTGTTGGAACACCCTTAAATTTGCAAAAACTACCCCTAAAAAGGGGTATTTTTGATTATGGGCGGTCAGATTTAGTCCATAAGGGTTTTTTGGGTCGCTAATCAAGAATTTCGAGGACTCTTCTATGAAAAGTTAATATTTCACACCTTAATTAGCAAAAATACCCCTAAAAAGGAGGTGTTTTTGCTGTTTTGGCACTTTAAGCGTTCAGAAACGGTTTTAATGGGTTTTTCAGGTCACTGAACAAGAATTTTGGGGAATTTTTTGTTAAAAATTAATTCCTCACCCTTAAGTTAAAAAAACTATCTCTAAAAGGGGTGTTTTTGCTAGTTTCGCATTGTCAGTGTTTTTCAAATTTTTAGAATAATAAATATATATACAAAAAAATTTTGTTTTTGCTAACATAAGGGTGCTAAATGAATTTTTTACAAAAAAATTCCCCGAATTTCTTGTTCGGCGACCCCAAAATCCCATTTGAATTGAATCTGAACGCTGACAATGCGAAAGTATTAAAAACACCCCTTTTAGTAGTATGGTAGTAGGGTAGTTTCTGTCAATTTAAGGGTGAGAAATTAGTTTTTAACAAAAATTTTCAAAATTCTTGTTCAGTGACCTAAAAAACCCATTAAAACCGTTTCTGAACGCTTAAAGTGCCAAAATTTTTTTATTAAGTATTATTATTAATTAATTATTTTTGCTAATTAATGAGTGAAATATTAACTTTTCATAGAAAAGTCCTCGAAATTCTTGATCAGCGACCCGAAAAACCCTTATGGACCAAATCTGACCGCCCATAATTCGAATACATCAAAAATACCCCTTTTTAGTGGTATTTGTTGCAAATTTAAGGGTGATACACCAATTTCTCATAGAAAAGAACCCGAAATTCGTGATCAGCGACCCGAAAAACCTAAAAATTTATCTTTAAAAAATTAAGGATGAATTTCCAAAGAAAAAATTCTCCGAGCAAACATACTATAAAAAGACCCAAACCCACAGTTTTGAATTCACCAAAGTCTTGGCAATGTTTCCCTCTTCTTAGATTTTCAATTTTTTTCTAACATTTTCTGAAAATGAGGTTTTTTCAAAAAAGTTGGATTTTAACCTGTACTGCCCCTTAAGATTTAAAATTTTTTATTTGCATAAGATACTTAACGCAATCATATCATAAGCTGCAATTATATTATCGTTAACTGTCTTTGAATACTTAATTAATTTTACAATACTGATAAGCAACTTGTCGATTTTTTTTAGTGGACAACTTTGACCCGAAATATTGAGTTTGCAGTTTGATTTAATCGCAAATTTGACATCAGATTCTGAAAGTTGAGACTTTTTTACATGGGGTTATACATTTTGAAATATATAAATTTTTGTTTTGAAATTAATTTAGTGTGCAAAAACAAAACTACTCGTAGGTAGATATAAGCTCTTGGGCGTCAAACGTGTAATTAAATAAAATGTCGATTAATTAATAATTAATAAAACTATATCTAGTGTTCTTTTCCGTTTTTATGATATTTCACTGATGCAAAATTTATGCAAAAGCTATGAAATTTATCGTGCGGATAACATTTAGAAGGTTTTTCACCTGTATGAAGCAAAAGTACAAGAATAAACATGCCTTTAGAAATACCGGATTGGGACCAAAAAGAATAGGTGTCATTAACTCGATAAAATAAACTCAGTTTTAAAAAATGAAAGCAATCCGTTTGATCGTTTTGGCTATATCGTGTCCGAAAGGTGTCGATTTTTGCATCCATTAAGGTAGAGCTTCGCTCTATAATGAAAAAAAAAATTTTCCATATATATTTTAAGCCATTCATGACCTTTAAAATGTAAAGAACACATTCCAGCTGCCATAACTGGATTTTCTTTTTCAGTGAATGTGTCGAAAACCTCGTCGAAAGCATAATAATTATATTCACTTTTGAGACTAAGCTGATCCGTTTTTGGATAAATTCAATATTACTATGAAACTGTAAAATTACTACTGGAAGTAAAATAACTAGTAATTTTGTGTGCATTTTTTTATAGAGGGAAAAGTTTAAATATACTTAAAACCTATGAATAAATGTAGTTAAAATGTTTATAAAAAACATACTAAATTTTAATGATTATCATTTGAACCGTTTTAGAGTTATTTTCATTATAGTTTGGTTTTAAAAAGATAAAATTTATTGGTTTGTACTGAAAAAAAATCCGTTTACAGCTAGATGAAGTATTCTATCTTGCATGCAACTGCAGTTACCGGAATTCTGCTTGCGGGTACCAGAATTTTTTTTCGTGTTTAAACGATGGAAAAGTTTTAGAAATGTGAAGAAAATTTAAAAAAAATTTCTTTATTGTACCACTCCGCGCATACCTTAAACGAACGACAAATTTTTTTTAAAACATGGAACATGTTCATTGGATGAGGTATTTGAAAAAGTCCAGCTCGGCAGGGGAGGGTGAAAAATTTATGTTTTTAAGGGAGGGGGGTGAAATGGACTTAAAATATTTTTGATTTAGGGACTTAGAATAATTTATATTTTGGGATTTATTGTAATTTTGGTTTTAAGATGTATAATAATTAGGGAGTACACGTTAAAACTGTTATAAGTGAAAATGTTCCATGATCGTTGCTTGTGTGAAAACACAAACCAGTTTTTTTTATTTTCTTTACGTACGTTTTATGTCATTTGCAATCGTTTGAGCAAGAAAAAAAATTCGCTAATCACAAGCGGAATTTTGCTTATTGCAAGTGAGATTCCAAGATTTAAAAAAAATGTAGAGTAAATATTTTAATTAATTTGTTAATAATATAAATATTCGATGTAAGATAAGTGTAATTAGAAGATTTACATTCAAACAATTTTGAGGGCGATTTTTGAAAAAAGAAATATTAAATAAAAAATAAAAATAAATTTCTAATAATTAAGGCAAAGGTTCTATAGAAAATAACCAATAATATCTTGTTCAAAGAGAATCAAATATACAAATAAGTGATAAAAATGTTTAAGTTATAAAAAATGTATACACTGAAAAAAAATTCCTCTTGCGGTAAGCGGAAAATCCGCTAACGGCAAGCAGAATTCCGCTTGTGGCTAGAGGAATTTTTTTTTCTTCGCAAACGATTGCAAATGACTTGAAACGTAAGAAAAAATTTAAATAAAAAAACATTTTTTCTTTTCTTTTTTCAAAAAATTTCTCAATTCTCATCATACCAATATACGAATATCCCAAGTAAGCGGGAAATACATTTTTTTTAAATTTTCTTTACGTTTCAAATCATTTGAAATTGTTTGACGAGATAAAAAATTCCGCTAGTTACAAGCGGAAGTCCGCTTGCGGCAAGCAGAAATCCGGTAACGTCAAACGGAATTTTTTTTCACAGTAGTTTTAAAATGCTTCAAAATAATACACCAAATAATATTTTCCTACCAAATAAAATATTACTCTAAAAATTAGCTAAAAGTGGGTCACATTTGATAATATGTTTTTTTAAAGTGCCAAAGATTAGTCTCAGCCATCTCTAGGCTGCAGTATAATTGTTCCTTTATAAGTTTTTCAGGATTCATAATTCTTGCATGCACTAACATATATTATAATGATTTATTTGGGGAGGGGGGGTCTAGGTAAACCCGTTTTAGAAGCGGGTCCAAAGTGGTCAAAATTTAACATTTTTGATTTTTTATTTTTTGTATAAATAAGCCGAGATAGACTCCGATATGCTAAAATTTTGATTGATTTTTAATTATAGCCTCTGTGCATGTGTATGTGTGTGTGTGCGTGTAGGTGCGTGCGTGCGTGTTTTTGGTAATGGTTGTAACCAGTGATTTCGTCAGTGATAAAATTTTTTTTAAATTATTGTTTCTCAAAAATCTAAAACTCTTTTTTATTTGGGCGTAATATCTCATTTTTTCAATCTCTTCATTCAAGACGGAATTCCATATTTTTAGAAAAATCATTCATAATCATTAAAATTGGAAAATTTAAACTATATTTTTTTTATTTGGTACCCCATTTTCATATTATTGAAATTACAATTTAAACTTTAATTTTGATGAAAATATTTAAAAGTTTATTTAGAATAAAAATGATTTATTTAATAAACATAATTATCTTTTTTTAAATATTGTATTATTTCGTATTATATTTGTTAAATTTAATTAGGTATATTATGTCTGATGAAATTTTTTTTTCTTATTACATTTTGATAAGGAAATAATATGTAAATAAAAACAATGTGTGGAATGTTACTACTAATTGTTTGTGGATAAATTTATTATGTATTTTGAAAATAACAATTCGCGTGAAATTTCATTATTCTTATGGATTGTTTATTTTATTTTAAAAATTACAATGAATTTTTTGATTATTTGACTTAGATAATATTCAATTTAGAACAATTTTTAAGTATATAAGAGACTTTTTTCAAGCTGAATTCATTAGTTCACTCTCAGATTGTTCTACAGGTAAGAACTAAAAATATTAATTAGCATTATAAATTAAGTCCTACTAGTTTCTTAAATACTTTTGATTACTTTTTTTTAACCAATTTTCTAGTCTTGTTCAATCAATATATTACCTAATCGATTAATTTTATTATATTGTTATTTACAATATTAATAGATAAAGATTATTTTTTTAAATTAAAAATTTAATAATTTTATAATTAAATTACTTTTCAATTTATTTTTTTTTAAGCATATATTGTATTGTTTATGAAAATAGTAAATTATCATTAAAAATTTTAACTCAAATCATTAAAAAATTATGTTTTTAGATAGTTTTAAAAACCTATAAAACACAAATAATCTTACATCAATATTAACAATTAAGTTGTAATTTCAATTTTTTTCAATATTTTTTCAACTCCTTCACTATGCGTCATTGATAATATTATATTATTGATTTACTATTACTAAAATCTTGAAAAAAGATTTTACTATAAAAAATTTGTAAAATGAACGGCAATATTTCATTTTTTAAGAAATAAAAATTGTTTCATAAAAATATATTGATCAATTTAAATTTTATGCATGTTTTTAGAAATAAATACAAAATGAAATTCTTCGTTGCTTTCTTTTTAATTGGTCTTATTGCCATCGCTACAGCAAGCAGTTTTAATGTAAGTATTCTAAATGAAATTTTTATAGATTGATAAATTTTAAAGTTAAATTAAATTTTAGGCTCCTAGCAGAGCAGCTAGTGCAACTAAAGCAGCAAGTGCAGCTAATGCAGCAAGCACCGCTAATGCAGCAAGCGCTGCTAGTGCAGCAAACGTTGCTAACGCAGCAAACGCTGCTAATGCAGCAGCTTTAAGATCAGCAGCCCGAGCAGCTGCCAAAGCCGGAGCATCACCAAGTGCAACAGCTATCATCAGAGCCGCTGCTGCTGAAGCCGCAAATCCAGCAGTCGCAGCAACAGCTACTAAAGCTCTTCAAGCCGCAGCAGCAGCAGCTCAAGCTCAGGGAGCTAGCGCTGGCCAAGTCGCAGCCATTCAAGCCGCAGCAGTAAAAGGATTTGAACCATTCACATCTGCCGCTGCTGATGTTCTTGCATCATCCAGAAAAGCTACACCTAATGGAGAACCAGCTGCAGCACAAGCCTTAGCTGCTATTATAACCGCAGCACGCCCAGCTGATGCAGAAGCTGCACGTGCAGCATCAAAGAAAGCATCTGCTGCTGGAGTTTCCTCACAAGCCATTGCTTCCATCAGAGCTGCAGCTGTAGATGCTGCTGCCGTAGCTGCTAGTGCCGCTGAAGCTGCTTCTCTTAATGCAGCTGCAGCTGAAGCTCAAGCTGCTGGTGCATCAGAATCTGAAGTAGCAGCCGTCAAAGCAGCCGCCAAAGCCGCCAGCCAAAACGCTGCTGAAGAAGCTCAATCTGCAGGACCTGCCGCAGCAGCTGCTTTACAAGCAGCCGCTGAAGCTACTAACGCCAGAGCTAGTGCTTAAAGAAGGACACTAAATTTATTTAGATGTTTTCAAAGGATTTATTTTAATTTGCAGAGAATGAAAAATAGGTTAAGCGCATTTCTGGAAAAAACCAATGTTCTAATTAATTACTTCTCTGCTTAACTTTCTTTTATTTTGTTCATTAAATAAATTTTTGGTTTCTTCCATAATTAAAGATTTTTCATTATTCACCTTTATTTTACAAGAATTATAAATTTTTATAGTAGGTAGAATGCTTGGGTAATACTACAAAAAAACCTTTTTCGAATAAATTTTTTAAAAGTTTTACATTAGGAAACAAAAAGGGCAAATTTAAAAAAAATTTATTTCTTAGAGATTGTAATAAATATCAGTGGGAACTTTTTTTAAAAAACTTACTTTCATTTTATAGAAACAAATTTTGTTTTTTTATTTTTACCAATTTCTCGCATTCGTTTAATGCAGATGCCAAAGTTAATGCCTAAAAAATTAATATTTTCATGGCGATAGTATTTCTGATTGGCTTATGAAACATTGATAAAAGAAAAAAATTACAGCTTTGTACTAAAATAGACAGCGTATTTTAACCTATTACTTTTTTAAAAGTTAACACATTTTCGCTGATATCAACCAAAAATCAAGGGGGAGTCAAATATGTCCCATTTAGAGGAAAGGGGTCAAATGTATTCTATTTAAGGGGAGGAGGGTCAAATGGGGTTTAGAATAACCTTCAGGGACTTAACTTAAATATTTTCGATGTAAGGACCCAGAATAATTTTGATTTAATAAGGACTTGGAATAATTCGGGTTTAGGGCGTCAGAATAGTTTGGCCTTGGGTTTAGAATCTTAACATCTAGTAAAGGTGATAATTAGGAATTATAAAAATAGGAAATTGTATTTTTTTTTGTGTGTCTATGCTGTAAGATTACAGATGTAAATGTAAGTAAACATGTTCCATGCATTTAGATTGTGTTTACACAACTGTTTATAAGTTTTTTTTACGTTATTTTCTTTAAAAAAATTTTAAGCTAATCTAAGCAAAATTAAGGTTTGGCTTGAAATTTTTATAGTAGCAACTTATTCTTGTTATATTAAGTATTTATTATATTAAATATCAAACTCCCTTTTTTATGAGAAAATAATACAAATTAAAAAAAAAAAGAAAAAAACCAAATAAAAAGGTAAACTAATTATATGATAAATATATAGCCATATAGTACAACCTAATTATATTACATTTTTTTCTGTAAAAATCAAAAAAGCTTTTTGTTAAAATTTCTATAATAACCCACTATAGAGTATTTAATTAGTATTATATTTAATCAAAACTAATCTTCTTGTTAATGCTTAAAGAAATGAGTAAAATACCATTTTCCCTTCTTTTTATACTAAAAAAAAAAAATAATAATAAATTTATCAAAAAATAATTCTAAAAAAAAGAAGCTTTTTAGGATATAAATATTCTTGTTACATTTATAACTAATCCACTACATACACACACACTTTTATAGACAGACACGAGCCACTCATTCAATAAACTCAAACAATTGAAATCTCCAAAAAAAAGGAAACTTTTTTTTCTCGGTCAATATTTAAGGGTGTCCTATATATAATATGTACGTGCTTGTTATTCCTTTTTTTATCAATTTTTTTTTTACTCCCTATACAATTTTTTTCTTCTGTGTATTATGATGAATCTCCGCACGTATTGCCAATTATTACAATAATAGAAGAAAAAAATGACAATACGATGAACTATATGAACTATAATATTTATATTCTCCCTGTATTTATATATATTACATTGTCCATCGCGTTACAGTGTTATTGTCTTGATGAACAAAGTAACTATATTGTGCACTTAATAATACATACTCACCCCAATTTGTACTTGAGTTTTGACCATTCCCTATTAGCTTTTTTATCATGTACACGCTTTTTTTTTTATTATGACCACCTCCTGACATATAAAAAAATGTGTTTATGTACGTGTATGTTTACAGATTTAAGTACATTTTTTTTTGGACACGCGTATAAAAACATATCACGTTTTTTGTGTAAAAGTATAGAAAACAAAAAATTTTTTGCAATTTGACCACTCTTGTATTTTTTATACTTAAAAAAAATCTTTTGTTATTTTTTTTTGTTCTTATGAAATATGAAGCTAAATATTAAGTATGTGCTTTGTTTATCTGACATGTTACAACAAACTATAAAAGTATTACTTTTAAATTATAATGTACAATTATTTATTATTGCTTCGATTACATTTTATCAGATTTGCATACTTCTTTGAAAAACATTAGGTGCGCTTTTTAAATATCAGTTAAAAAATTTACTATTTAAAAGAAAATCAGACTGCTAAATTTTGTTACTTTAGTAACAGAGAAAAGGAAAGATTGTACGATTTCGTTTTTAGAGTTTTAAAAAGTTATTACAGAAAATTTAAGAAAACTTTTGTAATTTTGATATCAATATTTTATTCCTACGTAGGCCATGAATAATAAATAATAATAAATTCAAAATTTTATGCAAAAACACTGAAAATTTTTTTAAATATATTTGCTACTGCACATTGTCATTTATATTAATATTTTACAATTTTTGAAACTTAGGTTAGTTTTAGTAGAATTATTAGCCGAATATTATGAATTGTAATTTTGAACCCTGAAGCTTATATATTATAAAAAGTAATTTCAGAATTAATAAATTGCTTCTTTACCTAATTAGCGCCTTAAAATCTGCAATACTTTAATTAACTTACCTGATAATAATAATATTGTAGCATAAAAAAAAATTTGAAATTGTAGGTATTTGGTTAGTTTCGTAGCTTAAATTAAAATATTGATACATATTTTTTAGTTATTTACTTTTAAAAATAAAAAACTAAAGAAATAATAAATATTAAAAAAGTAATTCCCTATACTTTTAAAATTGAGTTTTTGTAAATGTCCCCCTAACTACCATTTTTTTCGCTACTTTAATTATCAATTACTCTGACATGGCATGTATCGAATATTTTTTTCCTATATTTTCAGAATATCAAATAATCTCAATACCGTAAACCAATTTTTTTATGCTTTTACTAAAACAATAAATTTAGTTAGAAAATTTACTGATTTCAAAAAAAGTATAGATCCTTTAAATTTGATTCACTCCAACTCACTCACTCGAAGTGAATGAAAATTTAAATAATTATTATTTATGTACAATTATAATACGTACCAGGTGTATAAAACTAAATTTCTCAATAATAAATAAGAAGAAAAAAATTTTTTAATAATCATTAAAAAAAACCCCACATGAAGTTTAATGGGACAATTTTACTTAATTTTCATAAATTACCATTATTGAAAGAGTTAAATGAAAAAAAAAGAGGGAAATATTATAATGACATGATGTGATCAGATATATATCGGGACATCGGAATGTCACTTCCGGTTGTTTATATATATACGTATTATTAAGAAGCCTTGATACCACCTGGTGACTTGAAGAACAGCCATGTGTGTGATCATAGGGGGGAAAATGCATGTATTTAGTAATAATAATAATACAGAGGGGGGTAATTTTTTTTTTCATGAATTGCACATGCAAGAGAACGCACGTGTTACCTACTTATATAGTATTTACCATGAATTATTGTTAATGGCTTTAGAGATATTATATATATTATTATTATATTGGTTTTTATTATAAATTTCAAGTATGAAAAAAATTGAAAATATTATTCATATTCATATATTTATATTATTTTTGCATGTTAATAAGTTAAAATTTACATTATTATTTTTTTTTGGTCACTTTTTAAGTATTATGTTAACACTATTAAATATATAATTTTTGGTAAATAAATATAGGTATTTATTTTTGTATATTGTCGATTTGAGTATTTTGAAAAATTTTAATTAAGAAATTTCAACATTATTTTAAATTATAATGTAAAAATAAATAAATAAAAGTTCCTTAAATTTTTATTTTCACCCTACGTTTATATACCTAAAATATATTGATATGATATTGTAATACAGACGTCACCTTGCCACTTATTTACGAGCTTATTTACGCTTGAGTTATCGTCCTAAAAGATACCGCAAATTTTCGATATCCGCTATTATACGGGTTTTAGAAAAAATCTCTTGAAATAGATACAGCATTTTATTAATTTTTATATTGTTTTAATTTTTGAATTGAAAAAAATGATCAATTTATATTTGCATTGATTTTAATCAGGATGATACCAAAACTGAGTTAACAAAGAATCGAATTAATTGACAGGTGAATATATTAAATTTACTAGCTTTAATAGACTAATGTGAAAATACTCTTAATTAACCACTCTAATGATTAATTTTACAAATTTAAGTTTAGTGGTGCAATTGTTTTATCATCATAAAAAAATTCATATAGTTTGAAATGTGATTAAGCCGAATGTGGAAAAGCAACTGGTTACAATAATGCAAATATTATACCTTTAATTTATAAAGCACATATAGAAAAAGAGATATGTGTAAATATGATATGAGCAATTAAAATATTTGCTTTGAAATTTTTCTCGCAATTGAAATGCGATTCTAAAAGTATAAGTACGGGACTAAAATTTAAAAACTAATTAATTCATAAAAATATAAAAAACATTATTAAATACATGTTAGAACCGTTTTCAGGTTTGGTAATGTAAAAAACATATGTACTATTGCCGGACTTAAATGTCCCATGCATCATTTTATTTTTAAATAAAGACTTTTAAAACGAAACGAAAACGAAAAACTTGCTTAAGTGTAATGAATAGATAATTATGTTAATTGATATTGTTGTTCTTGCTTTGTGTTTTTTATAAGCTTTATTGTGTTTAAAGGTTTACTGCTTCTTGTTTTTTAGCATTCTCTCCTGATAATATATTTTTTTAATTTAAATTAGGTGTTTGAGTATTTGTTTTCAAAACTGATTCTGATTGATTCATTTTATTATCATAATTAGGAATATGTTTATCGTTCTTTTTTCAATTGGAAATCCCTTTATTATTATAAGCAGTTTTTTTTCTTTCTTTTAGGATTGAAGTAACTTTGTTTCATTTTCATAATAATTTTTTTCATTCAGGTACTTTTGAAGATCATTGTCAGCACAATGACAATTGTTTTTATTATCTTGATTCAAACTTTTTTTATGTTTATCATAACTAGCAGTCGAATCTTCTTCTGATTCCTGAATTTCATTTTCATCGTACATTGGAGTTTCCATACTAATTTCATCTTGTGATTCGTAATCATTTGATGGAAGTTTTTCAGCATCTGAAAAATTTTCTTGACTATCATACTCATAATCTGGGTCTTTAAAATTTGCAGAAAATTTTCAATACTCTGCTTCTAAATCTTCATCGTCCAACGGAGTTTGAGAACCAGAATAATCGTTATGTTATGTTTTTTGGTCTCTACTGCTGCTGAATTTAGTAAAAATCTTTTGCGATAATTATTGTCAGATTGTAGATCCAAATTTATAGGTTTTCTAGCAAGCGAATATTCTTTTTTACTGGTAGGAAGACTTAGCTGATTGTTAAGATTAGTGTTATGGTAATTTTTAATTGGACTCAATGCGATGCGTTTATCAGTCAAGTGGTTTTTTTGTTGATTTAAAGGCATTTTTCCTGGAAAATTATTTATTTCGCTATTTTTGCTTCTACATCCAGCTTTAGATTTTTGTGATGTTGGAATTTTATTAAATTTATTTTTTAAATCTATAAGAATATCATAATTTTAACAATTAGCAAAGAACTTAAATACAAATATTATCTAACAATACCTGAAAATATAACATTAGTGGTAGTGGTTTGTGGACTTGACTGATGAGGATGAGTATATTGTTGGTAGCTTCTAGAAGTTACAGCTTTACTACGATGAACATCAACAGAAGTTCTTACTTTAGAAATTAATGTTAAAGCTGACTTTTCCCACTTAGACAATGGTGTTGTCTTAGTAGATGAAGATCCTCTTTTTACTAAGTTCCAAAAGGTCTGTGAATAATCAAAAATAAATTTAAAATTAGATATTTGTTTCTTAATTGTTAATAAATAACAGTTCTACGAACGTCTTGACAGCCATTTAGAGTTTTCTTTAGTCCCTTCATATAGTTATTTATTAAAAGAATAAAAAAATATGTTTGTTTTAAAACAATTATTTTATTAAAAAATTGTTAATAAATAATAATAAGTAAAAAATGACATGGTGCTATTTATAAAAACAATAAATTGTAAATTAAATATAAATATATTAATATTATATAATTTGAAAAAAAATCAAAAATACACACAATAATTAAATCCAATTTTTTGAATTTTTTGCCTCATTAACTTCTGTCTTATTTTTTCCCCTTTTAAATTAATAATTTTTATGTCAAAATTCTTATTCATTTTTCAATAAAAATTTATTATTTTTTATTTTTTTGATATTTTATTATTTCAAAAAATGTTATAGTAATTTTAGGTTTAATTCCTATACACATGCTATCGCTATTTGTATAACCTTTCAATTTTAATTATAATTAAATGCATACACAAATAATAGCAAAAATATGTACTAACACATAGTGAACGGTATAACCAATGGGTATAACATTTAGTTTTTTGATATAATATATATGGGTGGTTTTCACTGGAACTGTATATTTTTTTATTGTTTACGGCACAACACTAATTACATTTTTTTTTTTTTTTTTTTTTTTGTATTTTTAAGTTTATCAAGGTCTACAAACCTAAAATTTTCAGTGGTACTGCTACAAATGTAAAAATAAATTCTACGTGTTATTCTTATGGGATTTTTTTACTTATGCAGATGGTGGCGACATGAACGGTATCGACATTTTGAATGTATTCTTGAAATAACTTTGTATTGAAACCATCAAATTTTCTCAAATTCTGAATATCTTATTTTTTCATCAAAATGTATAACTATACAAAATATTTAAGAAAAATATGATATACACTTGGAGAAAATGAAATGGACGGTGGCGACATTTTTTTTTGTATACCCGTTTTAAAAATCTAACAGTTATAAATTAATAATTTAGAACGTGACTTTTACGAGCATAATTTGTTGTTTATTAATTTTTAAAGAACATTAATCCAACGTTTCGATTACAATGTAATCTTTTTCAAGGAAGATGGAATAGTTATTGACAAAACTGTTTTAAAAAATATCATAAAACGTTGTGGTATGCATAATAACTATGTGTGACATAATTGAAACAATAAGTATAGTTAAATGTAAAAATGTGAATATTGCACAAACAATGAATAGTACATATTGATAATATGGGAATTACTAATTTAAAAAAATGTAATATAAATAACATTAAATTATTAAAACTCTATTGAAAAACAATACGTTATTATGCTTTTAAATAACTAACTCTAACAGTTATAGTTTTCGTAGTTAAAGATTTTATATTTAAAATTTTAAGTTTTCAGCGGTTCTTATATGAGTAGTTAAGTAAATAAAAAATACAACAGTGCTTTCAAGTGCATAAATATAGAGTGCGCATCTATAAAAGGTTGGAAGCTTAAAAGGAGCTAAAATCGAGAGACAGACTTAGATGTGACGATAAGCTAAGAGGATTGCATGAAAATTCGTTTCGTTGAAAAAAATGAGTTTTTGGGACCTAAATACGTCATATGCATCCTACAGAAAAATTTTAGTTCAAATTTTAAGCCGTTTGTTAATACTCAAAGTCTACAGTTAAGCAAAAGGACAGCGGACGGTGCATATGCTCCAGAAAAATTTTTTGTTAACTTACCAATATATGCATAGTAGGTTGTGACTTTAAAAAAATATTATTTATGAACTTATTAATAGAAAAAAAAGTGTAAAAGAGCTTTAGTTTCGGATATAAATGGAGGGGACACATACTGTTCATCATGAGACCCCTGAGGCTGGATGCTAAAGTCGTTGTATGGTCTATAGGTTAAATGTGTAACCTAATACTTAATTTTTATAATATTATTAATGCCCTATAAACTTAACCTATGTTATTTCTATACGTAAAATAAAAAACGCGTATTCGAGATAAGCCAATGCAAATGGTATCTGTGTTTCATTCTGTATACTGTATAACACCAATATAATCTATATTTTTCTATACAGATAATTGAACAAGTATGTATAGGGCTATATTTAATTTGTATACACCTACTATAGACCATACAACGACTTTAGCATCCAGCCCCTGGGCAAATAGTTGTCCTGAGATTAGAAAGATTGATCGTGTTAGCGTCAGGTTGGATATCATTTACATCTTTTACAAATGCGGTCTAAGGCTTTTAACCACCCGCAGTGACTGCAGAAAAAATGATCACAGAATTAAAAAATAGCCTCACAAAAGGTATTAAAGGCATTTCTGGGGGTGAATTAGATTCTTTTTTACCCCTTTTACCCCCTAATTATTAAAACTTATTATTATTCTAAAAATTTTTTAAAAAAGTTGAATATTTAGCTGCCACTTATTGCACTTATAGTACAATAGGCACATATTTTGCACATATTTTCACCAGATTAATTTCTTAAATCTAGAAGATTGGGGTTGGAAAAAAGTAGGGAACATACTGAAACCTGTGAAAATGAATCAATCCATGGCACTGAGATATGTATTTAACATTATAATTTGCGCATGCCAAAAAGGTTGCGGATCTAATTGTTCATGCACAAAAAGTGGTTTAGAATGTACTCTTGCCTGCGTAAATTACTAAGGAAGTACATGCACAAATAGTGTTACAGTTCCTGAAGGAATAGCTGAATCTAACTTTACAGAAGAGGAAGAAGAAGAAACAAATGTAGAATATGAGCAACTTGTTCAAGATATGGAAGATTATCAAAACGTAGCAGATGGGGAAGCAAGAAATCTCTGATGATGATTATTAACTTTATTTTCATTTTTATTTGCATAATTAACATCATACATGTAAGATTAAATAATTTTAAAGATTTTAATTCAAATAATGTTTTTCACAAAATTAAATGAACAATTGCCGGAAGAGAATGGAACATTAATTTATTTTTACATTTATTTTTGAAAAAATTTATTTTTTTTAATGATATTTTGTCCCTGATTTTCACCATATATTTAATTTATAATTAAAATAGGAGGATTAGTAAGAACTGAAAAAGGCCAATTCACCCTCAATAATGCTTTAAATAGCATTTATGAAATTATTTTTTGATTCTGTAACCCAAAAAACCCAAACAGAAAATTAAAAAATAACAAAAAATTTTTTATAAAAATTAAATATTTGGGGGCCAAAAGGGGTGGAAAAAAGAATCAATTCACCCCCAAAAACATCGTATTTGAGTTCTGTGACCCAAAAAACCCATAAAGACATTTTAAAATAAAGAAACAAACTTTTTATTCAAATTAAATATTTGGGGGGTATTAAGAGTTAAAAAGGGCAAATTCATCCTCAGCAATGCATTAAACAGCATTTTTGAAATGATTATTGAATTTTGTGACCCAAAAAACTCATGTTGATATATTGTAGAATTGGAGAAAACAGTGGTTTTAAAGAATCACATATTTTGCAGATAAAAGGGGGGAAAATAGGCAAAAACACCCCTAGCAATGCCTTAATTAGCCTTTCTGACAACATTTTTGAATTCTATGATCCTAAAAACCTATATGCACTGCTTTGAATTGAAAAAAAAATCATTTCTTAAATAATGTTATACGTGTCGGGCAAATGAGGTAAAAATTCCCCTCATTCACTCATTCACTCTATCCTAATTTCCTTTAATTTCCTTTTTGAATGAGGTAAAAATCCCCCTGATTCACTCTATCCTAATTTCCTTTTGGCGTTTTTTTTCTGACATGTTTAGAGTTAAAGAACGCCGCGGCACGTAGGTTTTTAGTACCCTGAAAACACATCGGTGTTACTTATATGATGCCGTGTTTTATTATGAGAACATTATGCGAATACAAATAATAGCTAATTATGCTGGAAAGAAATGTCACCTGATAAAAATTAAATTATATTTAAATTAAATAATCTAAATTCAGGGGTTTTGTAAATTGATCGCGAATTGTGTTTTTTTTTTTGTATTTTATACACATATGATTGCAACGCATGTATAAGTGAATAGAATTAAATTTTTTTTGCCTGCATTTTTCAACAATATTTGTATATTTTAGGGGTCCATGCATTTGGTATATTACAACATAATAATTTAAAAAACATGCATACACAACAAAACGTAAAAATCTTATTTATTTCTGATTAAATCTTTTTAAAAGTATAATTTTGAAATTAAAACAGTTTTAACCTTTATTTAATTAAGACGCAAACTTGTCATTTTGTATACAGATTCAGATAATAAAGAAATGATCCACTGGTTCAAGCTATTGAAATTAATATTATCACATACAGTTTTAGTTTCATTACTTGGTTTTTAAGTTTATTTTATCAGTAAAAACTAATAACTTTGTTTGATCGTGTGAGTTTTGTTTTATACAAAATAATGAAACTGTTCTCTGATATGTAGATATGTGTAGAAAAGTTGAAAAAAAGGAATATAAATACGATATCTCTTATGTTGTATTACTTGCGGATTCGCATTTTACGAGATCCGGCGTTTAACTGCCGGTATGGATTTAACCCACTAGAACCCAAAAGGAAAAGCTCGTATGTTAAGTCGTAAACTTTGAGATAATTAAATTATGGGAATAAAATAAAAAAAAAAAAAATGAAGGGTGGTAAAATAAAATAAAAAATTTATATAACAAACAAGAAACCGGATGAAAAAAATCTTAGCTGCTTGTGAAAAATCGTAAAAATAGCTCAACCGACAAATCTGTATAATGTTCGTTTTTTCTGATTTTTATCGTCACGCACGCGTCAATACTAAAACTAAACATATACAGATATAGAATAGTAATAAACTTATAGAAAAAAAACTTTTTGATACATTTATATAATGCACAATATATAAGAAGATGGAAATGAAGATTTTTATGAGTTAGATTTTGAAGGCATCAGTAAAGAAAAAAAAAACGAAGAAATTCAAGAAAATTTTATCGTCCGAATGTGAAACGCGTGTGGGCGCGACGCATCGGGAATATATAAATCCATGAAGTATTAAAGTAATTGGGCATCCTTTTGGGTATGTAATAAAATTTTCTAGTTATATATTTTTAGTGAAAAAAAAAAATTTCTTTATAACAACCTTACGACATGACATTTACGAGTTATTTTGAAAAAAAAAAGTTAGAGAAGATCTTTATTAACAAATAGGGTGAAACATAAAATTTTCTATGAAATTAATATTGTATATCAAAGACAACACGTTATAATATTATGTAGTATCACGTACATAAAATTTTATTACGTAATATAAAAAAATATCATAAATATATACAATAATATTTATTTGTATGATATAACTTAGTTACAACAAAAAAAAATTTATGTAATAATATAATGTAAATTTCAATTCCTTTTTTTTTACGTGTGCTTTTTTTGGGAACGTTTAATTTTTATTGAAAAATAAAATTAAATTTATATGTATTATTTATGTACGTGTAATAATTATTATGATAGTAGGGTTGCTATTCTTAAATTTTGCTTATAAATTTTCAAGGAAATTAATGGTTTGCTCTATCTTCATCTAATTTAACTGGTCCACAAAGTGAGCTTGCAGAAAAACCCTAAATTTTCTTTAATCTATATTTTTCTGCATTCATATTATATACTCTATTCTTTTAAAATGAAAATTAATACCGCAATCAGCCGGTCTTTTTCATATAATTTTAAGACACTATTAGATCTAATTAAAATTTCAAAGAATTAAGATTAGCTCGAAAATCATTCAAATATTTATTTCTGTTTATAAAAATTATAAAAATGATTTTAATTTAGGCAAATAAATTTCCAAGGTAAAATTTCACTTTTCTAAAATTAAATTTTTACTTTGAAGTTTATAATTTTTCAAATTAAATTACTGTACTTCAAAGGGGAGTTCACTACATTTGGAATACCAAAATCCATTTATGTTTAAAAAAACATTTCAAATAATAACTAGTAATGTAAGGCCTTATATTGTGAAATAGAAGTTTTTAGACTATCCTCTAAATGTAGCTGTAGCCTTGTTTATAAAGCTATTAATTATCCAATTATTTAATCCAATCTCCTTTTTTAGTACAATTTTTGACATTTCAAGCTCTGTAATAATAGATAAATAATAATAACAAAATTTTTTAACGTCAATTCTCTTACCATTATAGTCAATAAATCAAAATTCAACCGGAAACGCTTTGGTTAAATTGCAAAGCGGTAGTATTGTTTTGAAGATAACCGAAAACTATGTATCATGATGGTTCTTGTTCCAGAAGGCTCATTGGTATCTATTTAGTTTTTGTAACATAATAACCCAATTCATAACCATATTCTGGTATAATTTGGTATTCCAAATGTTATGAACTTATGAAATTCCCTTGTTAGTTGTTGAATATTTAAGTACTTATTCAAAAATGCGTAAAATAAGTGCTGAAAAATAAAAAAAATAAATAAACAAATATAATTCATGAATTCAACTACTATATAATTAATACACTAATTTACTGCGGCATATAGTGTTGCATAAAATACCTTATGTCTAAACTATATTGTATGAAAATATAATAAAATAAATAGCCATAAATTTTAAACGATGTACACTAATACATGTAATTGAATTAAAGAGAAAAAAAATTTAAACCTTCTGTTAAAAATAGTGTTTATGAAAAATTGGTTTGTCAATTTACAAGTTATATTAAACTATATAAACAACAAAAGATACGTCAAAACTAATGACCAAAAAAACTTATTTAATCTTTCAATATTGAATTCCCAAAGAGTATAAAATATAAAATAGAATATGAAACTTGTAAAAAGGAAAAAAAAAATCATTTATATAAGGCAATCTCGATTAATCGACAGCTGTAATAGTATTTTAATGTCAGCTCTTCGTTAATCAAGTTACAAAAATACGAGTAATAATATCATTGTTGTTGTAATTTTAGCTTTATTTTTATGTATAGACGTTAAACTGCCCAACTAAATTGTCACCCTAATTTTTATCATATTTTTATTTCAAACAAGTACAGATGTATTTAAAATTATGTTATTTATAAAATTTACTTCTATTGATTTAATTATAAAACTAAATCTTAATTAAACTTGAAATATATTGATAACGAAAATTCAAATAATATGTTAATTTATGCATGTTTTTAAATTTGTAAAACCGGGAAAAAATTTAAATATTTATAAACTGTGATTTTTTTTATGGATAAATTATTAAATCTTATTATAAAAATAAAATGAAAATCGTAGTATCTTGCCAGTTTTTGCAAAAAAAGTGCATTTTTTGATTTTCTTAAAATTTTCTTCTGGTATTTTAATATGGAACATGTTCATTGGATGCGGTATTTGAAAAAGTTTGGCTCGCATATTTTCGATTTAGGAAAACCAATACCATTGGTGCAGAAGTACCTAGGGACATTGGTGCAGAATTTTTAAAGAATTTATTGTAAAAATGAATAAAAAATAAATTCATATTATTTAAAAAACAATAATAATTTGAAAATTTAATTAATTTTGTTCACTTTGATGTGTTTTTTATTTTTTGGCATATAAGCACGTTTTGAGAGGCAAGGAAGCCTTTCGTGGCTTTAGAGATTCACTGAACGATAAAATTTCTACGGCAAAAATTCGATTTTTCTCAGATAAACTATCTACAAATAACCCTCCCGCCATCATCTGGAAAGAATTAGAACATTTAGGTCTCACCAGTCCTTCCACCATTACAAAACCCCGCTTTTCCCCCAACGATCATAACAAATATTTTTTGTCCACTCAAAACTCTGCCCCCACTCTTCACCCTAAAGTTCCTCCAGCAGACCATAACCGTCCACCCTTCAAATTCTCAAATATCACTCTAGATAACTTAAATTGGGCCTTTACGCAATTTTCAACTAAGTCTAAAGGTCCGGATGATATCTCTCTAGAAGTACTTAAACTCTGCCTCCCAGCACTATCTAGAGTATTCGTGTCTCTTTTCAACAAATCAATTATCCTAAAGAAATTTCCGTCTGCCTGGAAGCATAGCCACATTACTCCAGTAGATAAAATACCTAATCCTCCCGCGCACTTTTGAACTGTGCCGGCCAAGTATGGGCCGAAGTTCGGGCGACGTTCGGCAAAACGCTCTGCCGACGTGTGGCGCACGTATAGCATACGTCCTTTGGTACACATCTCAGCGACGTATGGCACATACTTCGGCCCACGTATGGCAGAAGATTTTTATTTTTTTTTTAGTAAAAAAAAAAAAAAAATACCCTGCCAACTAGCTGGCACTTAGGTTCCTCAAACAATGGGCTTTAAACTTTAATATGCCACAGATATCATTGATTACAACCATGCAATAATTTTTAAAAGTTAAAAAAAAATTTCGTGTAAACCTAATTAAATCTTTTTTTTTCAAATTAAAATATAATGTATTCATTGGATAATAATTATTCAACATATTATTGATAAAACAATTATTTAAAACAATACTTACAAATATAAGTACTTTCATGGAATCAAATTAGGTATTACATCTAAAAAGAAAAAAAAAATTTAGATATTTTTTAATAATAAAATGTTTGAAAAAAAAATTAGGTCTTAATTCGATAATGGTTTTGAAATATCACTGGTTACAATATTTTCAGATATTACCCTATGTAGATAAATATTTATTTATTTATTTTATGCATTTCTAGTCACTAGAAATAATAAATATATATAAATTTTGTAAACCATGACTATACTTATATATGTGTGTAGGTATATATGCAAATATATTTTTAAAATATGAGATTAATAAAAATCCTAAAAGATAGAGAGAAGCAATATGTAAAATGACCAATATTAATTATAAACTTTATATGTCTATGTACTATTTTCAATTCACTAAATTAATTTATATAAATAATTAAAATTAGTACTAAAAACTAGTACTTCCGTGGAAATAAATTAGGTTCTACGTCCAAAAAGAAAAACAGTATTGGTATTTTTTGTATTTTTTTGTGAAAAAAATTTTAGGAAAAAAATTTTCAGAAAATTAAGTATCCGATTTGAGATATCATGTGAATACCATACTTTCAAATACAAGTACTTTCATGGAAATAAATGAGGTATTACACCAAAAAAAAAAAAAATATTGCAGTTTTTTTTATTTTTCTTTTTTTTTAATTTTAAGAAAAAAAATTAAAAAAAAATTAAGTATCAGATCCAAAAAATTACAATAAACAAGGTTCTTAAAACTAGTACTTCCATGGAAATAAATTAGGTAATACGTCCAAAAAGAAAAAAAAAATTGGTATGTTTTGTATTTTTTTGTGAAAAAAAATTTAAGAAAAAAAATTTTCAGAAAATTAAGTATCCGATTCGAGATATCATGTGAAAACCATACTTTCAAATATAAGTACTTTCATGGAAATAAATGAGGTATTACATCCAAATTAAAAAAAAAAAAAAAGAAATTTGAGATTTTTTAATAAAAAAATGTTTGGAAAAAAAAATTAGGTCTTAATTCGATAATGGTTTTGAAATATCACTAGTTACAATATTTTCAGATATTAGTACCTTCATAGAATTAAATGAGGTATTACACCAAAAAGAAAAAAAAAATATTAGTTTTTTTTATTTTTCTTTTTTTTTAATTTTGAGAAAAAAAATTTTGAAAAAATTAAGTATCAGATCCAAAAAATTACAATAAACAAGGTTCTTAAAACTAGTACTTCCATGGAAATAAATTAGGTAATACGTCCAAAAAGAAAAAAAAATTGGTATTTTTTGTATTTTTTTGTGAAAAAAATTTTAGAAAAAAAATTTTCAGAAAATTAAGTATCCGATTTGAGATATCATGTGAAAACCATACTTTCAAATACAAGTACTTTCATGGAAATAAATGAGGTATTACACCAAAAAAAAAAAAAAATATTGCAGTTTTTTTTATTTTTCTTTTTTTTTAATTTTGAGAAAAAAAATTTAAAAAAAATTAAGTATCAGATCCAAAAAATTACAATAAACAAGGTTCTTAAAACTAGTACTTCCATGGAAATAAATTAGGTAATACGTCCAAAAAGAAAAAAAAATTGGTATGTTTTGTATTTTTTTGTAAAAAAAAATTTAAGAAAAAAAATTTTCAGAAAATTAAGTATCCGATTCGAGATATCATGTGAAAACCATACTTTCAAATATAAGTACTTTCATGGAAATAAATGAGGTATTACATCCAAATTAAAAAAAAAAAAAGTACCTCGAGCTTTTTTGGAGAAAAAATTTTTGAAAAAAAAATTAGGTCTTAATTCCATAATGTTTGTGAAATATCAGCGATTACATACGTACGTACATACGTACGTACATACGTACGTACGTACGTACGTATGTACACACACACATACACACATACAGACTTTTTTTAAAAACCGGTTTTTTAGCTTCCTGAGGTCTCAAAACGTGCTTGTATACCAAAAAATCAAAAAAAAAATTTTGACCGAACACAATGGTTCCTCTATGAGGAACCAAAAATTTACTTGGTTCAGGAATTGAACCAGGGACCCTCTTTAAAATTTTAAGAGGGTCGAGGATTATACGAGCGCGGCCAACCCTCGTATTTGAAAGTTATTGCATAAATGACTGTAAAATGTTGTATCTTATTGTATTTAAATTAAATTGATATCAGATTTTTCAAGTTCATTTAGAAAGTACTTCGTACAGAAAATGATTGTTTTTCACAACTGGAATATTTTCCAGTTTTTCCAAGATGGCGAAGTATATTTTAAAATACTGATCTAAGATCCGTAAAATAAGGGCAGGCGCAACGATATAAAATTTAGTTCAAAAATTTTTTTGGTTTTTCCAATATGGTGGACCATGAAATTTATTTAAAAACTTCTATAAATTATAAATATTTTTTTCAAATTAATTCGAATGTGCATAGATAAAAAAAGATAGAGTATTAAGAGATTAAATCTAGAGGTGGGCGTGTAGCATAATTAGGATTAAGTGTCTCGCGACAAATCTTTTTGTTTAGAGGCCCAATTTAAATTAAGTCAGATAAATATTCAAATTAGGATATTATAAGAAAACAAGTACAATACAATTTTAAATCGGACCTCAAAACAAAAAAATCTGTAGCGAGATATTGTACTGAGATGTCTGTACTGAGATGTGTACCAAAGGACGTATGCTCTACGTGCGCCACACGTCGGCAGAGCGTTTTGCCGAACGTCGCCCGAACTTCGGCCCATACTTGGCCGGCACAGTTCAAAAGTGCGCAGGCTCTCTCTCTCAGTGATTACCGCCCTATCTCCCTTCTATCAATTCTCTCAAAAATCTTTGAAAAAATTTTACACAATCAACTATCTCAATATCTATCCCTTCACAAAATTCTTGATCATTTTCAATCTGGCTTTCAAAAAATCCATAGTACTCAAGCTTTACTGACTACCCTTGTTGACGATATCTGCAGAGGCTATCATGACGATAATATCACTATCCTACTAATGCTGGACCTCTCCAAGGCCTTCGATCGTGTGTCTCACGAACTTCTACTGTCCAAGTTGTTAAGTATTGGCCTATCTAAGGACACAGTAGATTTGTTCTCGAGCTATCTCTCCAACAGAACCCAATCTGTTCTAGTAGGCAATACCACATCCTCGGCAGAAACAGTCAAAAGTGGTGTCCCTCAAGGCTCGGTTTTGGGCCCCTTATTATTCCTCATTTACATGAACGATATTGGCCCCCACATCCTTTATGCCAAAAGACTACTTTTTGCCGATGATCTTCAAATCTACATCCAAATCCCCAAGAAAGACTACAATTTAGGGATTTCCCTTCTACAAAGCGACTTGAGGAATATTGAAACCTGGGCTTCCCAGAACAATTTTTACTTCAACAAGCAAAGAACTAATTTTATAATATTTGGCAAAAAAACAGAGGAGTTTTACTTCAATAATACAACTTTTTACTTCAGCGGTACCCACATTCCAATCACTAAATCTGTAAAAAACCTTGGCTTTTACCTTGACTCAGACATGAGCTGGAAAACTCAAATCAATCATATGACGAAATCCCTGAATTACACTCTCTACAGGCTCAGATACTTCAAAAATTTCATCTCCCCCCCACTCCGTAGACGTTTAGTCACTTCCCTAATTTTCCCTTTCTTTGATTATGGCGCCTTTCCCATGGGCAAGCTCCTAGGGTACCAATATGACCGGCTACAAAAACTTCAAAATGCCGCAGTCAGGTATGTGTCCGACATTAAATTTCCTGATAGGACCTCCCCTTCTAGATTAAAACTAGGTTGGCTGAACGTCAGGTTCAAAAATATTTGTGCTCAGTTTACATATACAACATCCTAAATTCTCATACTCCTTCTTATCTAAAAGAAAAAATCAATATTTATATCCCCTCAAGAGACCTACGCCCTCATCTGCGCCCTCATCTTGTAACAGACCAAACGCATGGGTCCCTCGCCTTAGATTAAAATGCATAAAAAACTATATGCATGCGCGTATTGTAATACACGCATGGATGCATATATAATGAGTTAGAGAGAGAAACCGCGCGGTAATTCTTATACACGAGTATTGTGACAGGCGCCGTCACGATGCTCATAGAAGTATAGGGATAATGGATTGTGAACCGGTAACTGTTAAAATTGAATAAATCATATATTAGTATGTAACAACCAGATGGCAGCAGTTACTGGGCAATTTAACTTAATTAATTAATAAATTATTTTAAAAAATTAATAAATAAAACAATTAAATTAGTATAAAATAATATTTTACAATTAATTAAAAAACATGTACATGTATATAAAAGTCATATTTAGATATTAAGAAATTTAATTATTTTTACTTAAAATTAATAAACTAGGATAATGAATAAAACATCTCTTATTGTTAATAAAGGATTAATTAATAATATTAAATTAAAATGAAACATTTGGTAAATGATAAATAGAAATGGTAATGATAATAAAAAATCACATCAAATCCTTTATCAACAAAAAGGGATATTTTATATAATAAAACTGTAAATATTAGATAATAAGTAATTAAAAATGATAAAAAATAAATCAATGTAATATTAAAGATGAAAAATAATAATCAAAAATAAATAAAAATTGTTAAAAGAACAAATTAATAAATACGCGGGAAACGCGATATTTGTTCTGGAAACTTCCAGAAATATTTTTATATGTAAAAATTCCAAGCATGTGTTTGTGACTCGCGAATTGTATATAAGAGAGAGAGTTTCGCGAGTCGGACACACTTGTCTTGGGATCTTTGGTAGAGCAAGTTCTGTGAACGACCTCTATTTAAATCACACTCAATAAACATTTACATTGAACTAATATTTAATGTTTTTATTTATGCAAAAGATCCTAAGTCAGCAACAGCTTCATAGACGCAGAGGTGCGTCGACCTTTATCAGAGGCACAGCCTCGCTCATATTTTTATCCCCTTTGATTTCCAAAGGCTGATCCCTTTGGTTTGATAAGGTAATAGGCGGGTAGGATTTGTGAACGAAACTAGGATTTTATTTAATTATTGTGGGCTACCCTTCTGGTAGCATCACAGTTGGCGATCCTGCCATTAACAACTTGGCTTTTGAATAAAATTTTTATTTTTTCTCAATCTCAGAGTCAAAAAAAAAAAAAAAAAAAAAAAAAATAATATAGCATGAAAAGAAAAAACAAGGATAAAAATCCTGATTTTATTAATTATTACATTGAGTATGATCTTTCTGGTAAAGATATTAAAGATAAAATCAATTGGTTAAATAGATTAGACCAAGAAACATGGTTTACAATTAGCCATTTATTAAAAGATCACAAAAATTTAGTAAAAAAATCTGCTAATTTTAATAAATGCGAGAAAAATCTCAAGCAATTGCAGACTGAAAATTCGTATTTAAAAAAACAGACTGATTATTTAAAAAATCAGTTAGATATTCAAACAAAAAGTATAACTGTTCTTCAAGAACATATTTCTGCTATAACAGGTAAAAGCCAAGATGACATAGCACATGAGATTGAGAAAATATCGTTTATAAAATAATAAAAATTTTTTTTTCAGGTACAAAAAATATACTGGAAAATAGCAGTATAGAATTATATTTTTTTTGTCTAAATTATAAAAATAAAATCAACTAGTTTTTTTTCTTCTCCTATTAAATATTAAAAAACAATTAAATTTAGAATGCTCATTGGGGCAATAATACTGGCTAAATACAGGAATTTTATATTAAAAATTTTTTTTTAAAAGAAATTATAGCTAAAATTTTTTTTTTCTAAAATAAAGCAAATTTAAATATAATATTATTAGGAAATAAAATATTTTCTTTAAAAGAGCCAGTTAGATATATAAATTTTAAAATATAAAATTCCTGAGTTCAATGAACTAAATTATACCTAGCGCTAACGCCGGTATAAAATAAACTCCAAGCACACGTGTCTAGCTCTCTCTAGTGCCTTGGAGTATATCTTATTTAATATACATATATATATATAATCAATTATATCTCCTTGTCATTGTATTTCTTTTATAGAAAGGAGACTAAAAAAGAAAAATATATAATAAAGGAAGTTAAATAAAATTTTTTTGATTAAAACAAACATAATAATTTGTACATTTTAATTATAAAAACAGATTAATAATAATTATTTGTAAAAGGAATTGCAACAAAAACGAAGCACAGGCCAATTTCTACACATAATTTAAATAATAACTATTGCCGCTCACTTTCGTTGCAAATCTTTACACACGCGTAAGTGATCATAGCTTTACTTCTCTCTCTTTCTCTCGCCTCACGACTTCATTCGCTCTATCGTTGACGACGACGACGTCGTGGGTCACACAAAATATTTTTTTTTTTGTATATATATGGGTGAATCCCAAGAATTTTTTTTCTTATAAACATAAAAATTTTTTTTTTCTATTTTTCTTTCTTTTTCCTAACATCATAATAATGGCAAGTAAAAAAGAAAAAGAATTTAACGATCTCTTACTTACGATAAAAAATAATGCTAAAACCATTACAACAATTTCTAAAAAAAACAATCCAAATGTAGATTTTAGTAAGGAAAACCTACCTGATCAAGAGGTAATTCTAAAATCAATTACAGACTTAGGTTCAGCCGTAATAAAGATGGCACTTTTTTATGAAGAAAGAAGTGGTGAATGGAGTACAGCTCTACTACAAGAACAAAAAATTAGAGAGGATATAATAAACGAAAATAAAAACTTTCGAGATAGAATAAATGTGTTAACTGGAGAGAGAATAAGTTATGAAGATCAATTGAATAAAATGCAAGACAGAATCACACTTTTAACCACAGATTTTAATGCAATTGAAGCAGAAATCGAACAAATAAAATCAAATACAGAAAAAGTAGATAATCTGGCTAAGGCATTAGAAAAAATAGACTTAGAAAGAGCACCTGATACAGCATCAGTATGTTCGGGAATTCAAGTAAACAATCAAACTGGAACAACTGCTAAGATCAGACCTCCGACGTTTAGAGGCGAGGTTACTGAAAAGCCGTTGCATTTTCTATCAGACTTAAAAAAGTATATAAATGTGTATAAAAATAGCAACAATGATAACATAATAACACTAATAAGCCAGTGTTTAACAAAATACGCAAAGAGCTGGTTTTACCTGATTGAAAAAGAAGTGGACAGTTACGATAAATTTGAAGAATTGTTTAAAAAACGTTTTTGGAACATTTCGATTCAAGATGGTCTCAGAAGGACTTTAAACTCAGGGGCATATATTAGTAATGGCAACTTATCAAGAGTAAATTATGCTATGAGATTATTTGGAATCGCAGAAGATTTAAATATCGCCAAAGATAGTGAGGCAATAGTTAGTATTATTGTACAACATTTTGGAGTTGACGTAAAACGGATAGTCCGACTTCAAAAAATTAACACAAGAGATGATTTTCTTGAAGTACTACAAGAATTTGATAACGATGATGATTTTCTAAATACAAAGAAAAAAAGTGAAAAAAAAGATAATAGAAGAGATGGGGATAAAAGGCAATTTTCTTCAGAAAACAATAGGCAAAGTTTTGGTTACAATAACCAACAAAAACAGGATAGTTATAATCAACCTCAAGATAATAGATTTCCACAAAATCAAAACTCACAAGAAGGATTTTCAAGCAGAAAAAATTGGAATAATCAAAATTATAACCAAAATCAAGGTAGAAACCAGCAATATAATTCAAATCAAGGTACAAATCAAAACAACAATTTTAATAGAAGAGATAATGATAATTCTAGACCAAATAATAATCAAGTAAAATCCTCATATAACTTGAGATCAAATAGTCAGAACCAGGCCCCACCTCAGCAGGTTCCAAGAAGAAGTACACAAAAACCAGTTCAACAGAACACAATAAATGAAATAATTAATGATGAAATCGAAGAATCAGTAAATGATGAATCTGAAAAATCAAAAAACTAAAAAACGTTGTTTCACAAACCATAAATAATGATGTAAGGTGTGAAACAACACATGAAATAGACGTAAATACAATTTTTTCTGACATAAGAGATGATTTTTTTGATAATTCGGAAGATCATGAAAGATATAAAAGAAATTTGAATAATAACGTAATATGCCCGGAAATAATAATAAAAATAGAGAACATTACGGAAATTGCATTAGTCGATACGGGAAGTATGGTAACCGTAATTTCAGAAAAATTTTATACTCAAAACAAAGAAAAATTTAAAAAATGCCCTCATTTGCCTATGAGCGGTCAAATTATTAGAAGTGCTATAAATGAAAAATCAACTACTTTAAAGATGCAAATATTTTGCAAAATAGAAATCAATGATTTTAGTGATGACGTAGTCGTAATAATTGTCCCTAAATTAAATAGAAATTTCATATTAGGATACGATTTTTTGAAATATTATGCCGTGTTAATAGACCCGAGTAAAGATATTTTATATTCGGAAAAGTTTAACCTTAAAGCCGAATTTTTGAGTAAAAATCGGGAAAATGAAATAAATAGTTTCGGGTTATACATAGTAGAAGAATTGGATGTAAGCGATATAAAATATTATACAGATGATGATATCACAAATGAGGAAATTGATGCAAAAATAGCAGAATGCGATATAAGCGATTCTGAAAAAGAATTATTAAGAAATATTATTATTGAAAATAAAAAGGTATTTAATAAAAGACCCGGATTAGTAAAAGACTTTGAATACAAACTTGAACTTAAAGATACATCTTCGTTTAACGTAAAACCTTATCCGATTTCGTTAAAAAAAATTGATAAAGTGTTAGATTGCATAGAGTTAATGTTAAAATACAATATAATTAAACGGTACAATACGGAATACATTAACCCTATTGTAACTACACCTAAAAAAGATGACACGGTTCGCTTATGTCTGGATGCGAGGAATTTGAATCGAAGATTAAGGGTTGACAGGGAAGTTCCCCAGGGAATTGACGAAATTTTTCAGCGCTGTCAATCAAAAAAAGTTTATTAGTAACCTAGATCTCACGAGCTCATTTTGGCAGATAAAATTAGCAGAAGAAAGCCAAAAATATACCGGTTTTATGGTTCAGGGTCGTGTATATGTTTTTTGCGTCGTGGCCTTCGGTTTATCATGTGCAACTAGCGCGTTACTTAGAGCTTTAGAAAAAGTTTTAAAAGATGTCCGCGAATTTACTTTAAATTTCGTAGACGACCTTTCTGTGTTATCTGGGACATTTTCTGAACATATAAAACATTTAGAAAAAATATTTAAAACTTTGATCCAAAATAATATAACCTTAAACTTTAGTAAATGTAATTTCTGTAAGAAAGAAATCAAATTTTTAGGTTTTATATTGTCAGAAAATGGGCTAAGCCAGGATCCAGAAAAATTAAAAAAAATTAAAGAGTACAAACGTCCTAAAAACGTGAAACAGCTTCAAAGTTATTTAGGTATGATCAATTTTTATTCAAAATTTACTGAACACTACGCGAAAGAAACATACCCTTTATATAAATTACTGAGAAAGGATACGAAATTTCACTGGACCCCTGAACTAAATGATGCATTTGAACGCACTAAAAAATTATTTATACAGGAACGAACGTTAGCTTTCCCGGATTTAAATAGGGATTATTACCTTACAGTCGATAGTAGCTCATACGCAATCGCGGGAATTTTAAGCCAATATGATGATAATGGTATTGAGAAAATCGTAACTATAGTATCGAGAACACTAAAAGGGTGTGAACTTGCTTATACAGTTTCAGAATGGGAACTTTTGAGTATCGTTTTTTGCTTAAGAAAATTATATACCTATTTATACGGTGCAAAAATAATAATAAGATGCGATCACAAGGCCATATCATTCATGAATAAAGTCAAATATACGACTAGCCGTATAATGCGTTGGCTTATGTGCATTAGCGATTTTGATTATGTAGTGCACTATATAAAGGGAACTAAAAACGTAGCAGCAGATGCATTCTCGCGCGTATATGATCAAGCATATATATATGAAAGAAATGACGAAATTTCAATAAATGCCGCAATAGAATGTACGGATAACAAAGAATTAATTTACAAATTAAAGAACATTCATGAAATTCAAAAAAATGATGTTTATATCGCGTTAATAATCCAAAAATTAAACGACGGTATCGATGAAAAAATTATGAAAAAATACGTAATGGTAAACAATATATTAATGAAAAGAATGAATAATAAACAATTGAACGTCGTAATCAATCATGAATTACTAACTGATCTAGTTAATGAATTACATTCACTTTATATTCATATCGGAACGGTAAAAATTTTAAAAATGTTATTAGAAGATTTTTATGTAAAAGGAATGAGACGCCATATAGCAAAAATTTTAAAAACGTGTCATATTTGTCAACTAACTAAATACGATCAAAAAGGTAAAAAAGTACCCCTAAAAATAATAACTGCGGAACGTGTTAGACAAATTATTTCCGTTGATTTTTACGGTGAACTGCCGGTAAGTAGAGGGGGTTGTCGCTATATTTTTACATGCATTGATGTATTTTCACGGTTTGTGCAACTATATGCAATTAAAAAAGCAAATGCCGACACCATTTTAAATAAAATCTTCAATCATTTTATACCCACATACGGCCCCATTGAAGCAATCATTAGTGATTCAGGTTCACAATTTTGCTCTAAAAAATTCAATGAGCGGCTTACAAAAAACAACATTAAATTATACCATTCTCCCTACTATACACCCTCTAATAATTTGATCGAGAGGCAGCATAAAGAAATGGGGAAGTTTTTTAGAGTATTATGTCATGACAGTCACAAAAATTGGGCTTGTTATGTTGATCTTATTCAGAACATAATTAATCAGACATATCATAGTACAATTGAATTTACTCCAATGGAGCTATTTCTGAATAAAAAACCAACCAGAATTTGGCAAAAACACATCAAATCAAATATAAATAACGATAAAAACATTCCTTATGAGGAAAAATTGTATTTGGCTAAGGAAAATGTTATAAAAAATCGTAAAAGGGCAAACGACCTTTTAAATAAAGATACAGTACAAATTAAATATAATATCGGGGATCTTGTATCCGTAAGAGCGAGAAATAAATCGGATGCCTTACAAGGAAAGATTGCAAAATTTTTCGATATTTTCTATGGTCCATTTAAAATAAAACAGCGCTTAGGCGATTACTCATACATTTTAGAGGACTTAAATAATGTAGAAAAAACCGGTAAATACAATTATAAAGATTTGAAGAAATATTATCCAAAAGAAAGATAAATAGTATTATAGAATATTTCAATGTCAATAAAGAGTTCTATAATAAAAACAAATATATATAATAAAAATTAAACTAATATTTAAATTTTATTGGTATAGAAAATAGATGTAAACACAAAATATAGCTAAAATTTAAAATTCTTTCTGATACAGTCCAATCAGTGACACTTTGTCAGCTCTAAAGAGCACATCTTGCACGTGTTAAATAATAATTCATTTTAAAAAATGTGTAAAAAAGGTATAACCAGTGAAATTCAGTGCTCAATGCCTAAGAAAAAAAAAAAGGTGAAGATATTATAATAAATAAAATGCATTCAAGAGTACAAGCATCAGATGTAAAATCTGAACGGACGGGTCATATTGAAGGCATGCGCCTATTTCAGACTGAAACATATTTTAAAAAAGGTCCGTGGATAAATTGTGGGGAACGCTCAAAAAATAATGTGAGCACTCAAACTGAAAAAGTGAAAACTCCCACTATAGCTGCAAAATCTATTCAATGTGACATGGAAGGTCTCGCGGAATATTTGGCAGAAAGAGAAAATTTTTATTCTCAAGAAGAAAAAGTAAGAAGGAGGAATCGAAAAACAAGAAAAATAATTATAATAAAACAAAACAAAGAAGAAATAATCTATCGAAGTATTTGATAATAGAAATAATAGTTTGTTTACGGTTGATAGAGTGGCTAGAAAAATTGAAAGAGAAAATCAGGAAAAAATACGCGCTATACGAATTCAGCAGAATCGTGAACGCGATCATATCGAAAAAATGAAAAAAGAGAGGGATGAATTACTAAGACAAATCAAAGAAAACCACAAGAGAATTATACAAGAGTATAAAGATACTGGATACTTCCTGCCTATTGAAGAAAGAAAGAGAAAATATGATGCTATAAATGGATTAATTATTAAAAAGAAAAAAGAAATAGAAGAGTTAGAAAAGAATGTTTTAGCTATAACAAAAGAAAAAAATAATAATGATTAAATAAAATTGATTAAAGTTAAATTCTTTCTTAAAAACATGAAAGGGTATTTTACCCGAGGCTAAGGCCGTGTTAATTAAAATTGAAATAAAATTTTTTATATACAAATTCTTGTTCTATATTTTATTTACTTCCCACTAAAAAATAATAAAATAATAATAATAATAATAAAAAAAAAAAAAAAAATAATAATAAATAAATAAATAAAAATAATAATAATATATAAGTAAAACACTTTAAATTTATTAAATTACGTTAACATGATATGTATACTTAGATGCGCTAAAGAAATTTTACATATGTATATCTACATGCGCCAAAGATTCTATATATATATATATTCATGTATATTTTGTACAAGGAAAGGTATACATGCGTTTGTTTGTACACACGTATGTAAAAATTTTACACAAGGTGCAAAAATTTGAGGGGGGTATTGTAACAGACCAAACGCATGGGTCCCTCGCCTTAGATTAAAATGCATAAAAAACTATATGCATGCGCGTATTGTAATACACGCATGGATGCATATATAATGAGTTAGAGAGAGAAACCGCGCGGTAATTCTTATACACGAGTATTGTGACAGGCGCCGTCACGATGCTCATAGAAGTATAGGGATAATGGATTGTGAACCGGTAACTGTTAAAATTGAATAAATCATATATTAGTATGTAACAACCAGATGGCAGCAGTTACTGGGCAATTTAACTTAATTAATTAATAAATTATTTTAAAAAATTAATAAATAAAACAATTAAATTAGTATAAAATAATATTTTACAATTAATTAAAAAACATGTACATGTATATAAAAGTCATATTTAGATATTAAGAAATTTAATTATTTTTACTTAAAATTAATAAACTAGGATAATGAATAAAACATCTCTTATTGTTAATAAAGGATTAATTAATAATATTAAATTAAAATGAAACATTTGGTAAATGATAAATAGAAATGGTAATGATAATAAAAAATCACATCAAATCCTTTATCAACAAAAAGGGATATTTTATATAATAAAACTGTAAATATTAGATAATAAGTAATTAAAAATGATAAAAAATAAATCAATGTAATATTAAAGATGAAAAATAATAATCAAAAATAAATAAAAATTGTTAAAAGAACAAATTAATAAATACGCGGGAAACGCGATATTTGTTCTGGAAACTTCCAGAAATATTTTTATATGTAAAAATTCCAAGCATGTGTTTGTGACTCGCGAATTGTATATAAGAGAGAGAGTTTCGCGAGTCGGACACACTTGTCTTGGGATCTTTGGTAGAGCAAGTTCTGTGAACGACCTCTATTTAAATCACACTCAATAAACATTTACATTGAACTAATATTTAATGTTTTTATTTATGCAAAAGATCCTAAGTCAGCAACAGCTTCATAGACGCAGAGGTGCGTCGACCTTTATCAGAGGCACAGCCTCGCTCATATTTTTATCCCCTTTGATTTCCAAAGGCTGATCCCTTTGGTTTGATAAGGTAATAGGCGGGTAGGATTTGTGAACGAAACTAGGATTTTATTTAATTATTGTGGGCTACCCTTCTGGTAGCATCACAATCTCTCAGTCCCTACTTCCCAATGCTCCCAATACAATAATTCCTCCCTAGTATATATGTTAAACTTCTGGAACTCCCTCCCCGAAAATATTCGTCTCGCCCCCTCCTTAGATTCTTTCAAACAAAATATTTACCACTACCTTTTACAATATGACTCCTCTACCCGCCTCACATAAGTTTCTCATCCTAATATTTAATAGTCCTTAGCCCTCCACCGATTACTTCCTATTACTTCGCTACTCGCCCCCTACCCACAAACCCCAAAACCTGTATGCTAAACCCAAATCCAAAGATTCCAAATCTTTCTCTTGTAAATAGCTTGTATTTTTTTGTATTTGTATTTATTGTTTACCTCTTTTGCACGTGGGCACACCAAGATTGGCAGAGGCCTTCAACAATTACATATGTTGATTTATTTCTTATAAGGGCCAATGTACACATTTATGCATACATTGATGCACTTAAAGAAAATTGAAAGGGCAAGTGTTAGTATAAAGAAATAGTATAAAGTAGGGGATTCACATGCAAATGTTGAAGGAGGATGATTAGGAATTGGGAAGGTAATTGCGTTAGTAGAACGTCTTTGATATTGGGAACTGTGCTGGCATTCGCCGGTACTGAAGGAAACTACCAAAACTTCCGAGAGCACAGTCGATCACGCAGTATTCAAATTTCAAATTTCAAATTTTTTCTTTACTAGTTTATCATTGTTTTCATTTTAAATTATATTTTATTAAAAACTTTATCTCAAATTATTTTTATTATGTATTATTAATTTTAAATTTATTTATATTGTAAATAACGTGCTCGCGCAATATTTTCTATTTATCATTGTAATTCACCATTTTGTACAATTTTGTATAAATAAACTTATTAATCAATCAATCAAAAGCTAGAACCCGGATTTTAAAAAAAGCCTAAATGTTCGTGTGTGTGTGTGTGTGTGTGGGTGTGTGTGGGTGTGTGTGAGTGCGTGTGTGTGTTTAGGTGTGAGATACAAAGTACTAATTTTAGAAATTCAATATTTCTCAATAATTTAAATGTATTCGAGATGTATTTAAATTTTATCTCCAAAAAATAATGTTCGACGTAATGCTTAATTTTTTATATGGAAGTATTATAGTTTTAGAAATATCGTTTTAACACCAATATATCTTAATACTATATATATTTGAAAATTTATTTGTTTGTCTATCTGTCTGTCTGTACCCTCATCACTCAAGAATCGCATAACCAATTGGAATCACATGAAACCGGTGTCAAAATATAGAAAAAAAATCTGCGGGTGACATAGGCTATCGATTTTCTGCTCAGCTATCGTAGTTTTTGAGATATTTAATTTTCAGTAATTTTGAACTTGATAAAATTTTAAAAAATTTAAAAAAAAATTGAAATATCTCGAGACTGTTGACAAATTTTATTGTCAAAAGTTTGTAGTGTTCGATTCGGCACCAATTTTTACGTATTTTCCCAAATTTTAATTCAAAACGGAGGTATCTTTAAAATTTTATAAAATATTTTTAAAGCTGGTAAAAAAATTTTTTTTCATTTTTTTATTTTTTATGGTATTTTTAATATTTTATTTGTGTGCCTGGGTTTAATGAACGAAATTAAATAAAACCGATGATAAAATAAAGTTAAAATAAAAAATTTTTACTATTTTTGGGAAAGATTAAATTTTTTGCAAAATTTGGTTAAAAAGTGAAATATCTGAAAAATATGATAAAAATTTAATGTCGCCATTGGTATTACCCGATTCAGTCAATTCTAGAACCATATAAATATCTTAATACCATATACTATTTATATATTTGAAAATTTATTTCTCTGTCTGTCTGTACTAAGTTAAATTTTTTTATTTTCTCTATTATAATTATAGAATCAATCAAAACCTATAATTTTTCATTAATGTTTCACCTACGCTGCTCTGAATAGTTTGAATGTGTTTGCTTAATTATAAATTTGTAGTGAAACATGATTTTTTGGCAAGGGATTTGACCAACACAAAATTATTCGACACATCAATAATTCTACACAAAAATGTTTAAAATGTCTACACAAAACACAAACTTTTTCTAATCGAAATATTCAACACACTATGTAATGTGATATTTGTTAATGCTATTATACGAAAGAAATTAGTTATTTAATATTTAAAATGGTGTATTAAATACTTTGACTAAAAAAATTTGTGTTGAACTTTTTAGCACAACGATTTTTGGTATAGAATGATTCTGCAAAACTTTATTGTGTAGAATTATTGATTTGTCGAATAATTTTGTGTTGATCAGATCCCTTGCCGATTTTTTTAAGCAACACAAACAGAAGTAAATGCGACACAAGGGGGACGGAGCCCCCCCTATCACCTATGCTAGTTTAAGATTATGAACTGGTGTAGAAAAATCTTTTTTTTTAATGTAAAAAACCTAATTTTTTTCAAGAGACCTTAAACTGACAATATCAAGAAAAAGATGATTTTTCTTATGTCATTTACTTTGTTAGGTAAAAATAGACCATTAAGAACATTTTGTTATTGCTATTGAGGAAACATAGTGCCAATTACTTGGCAGCTTTTTTTTAAATTTTCAATTATTTTCATTGAAAAAAAATTCCAGTTTCCGTTCATGGTTTGCTGAAAATTAATTGAATATTGAAATTATTTATATTATCTAGGCAAATAATTTGAGTCGCCTTTCCTGCAATTGCACTTAAAATTTCTTTTAATTAGAAATAAGCGTAAAAAAGATAATTTAAAAAAAAACGATAATCAGATTATATCATTTTTACAGTTATTTGTATAGAAATATTAATTATAATCGATGATAAAAAAATTTTTGTAAGCCTTTATATATTTTATTTATTATATAATTTTACAGATTTATTTGTATATGATTAATTTTTAATTCACAATTTTTAAGAATGTAGGTATATAGAAAATATATGTTAATAATTAATTAAAAGGCATTAATGCCTATTAGCTTGAATAAATAATTAAAAAAATTTATTTACTGCAACTGTTCAAATAAAAACTTCATGTATAAAAAACGAAAACATGATTAAATTTCTTAAATAAAATAAAATTCGGTGTAACAATAATTAAAGAGTATATAAATAGTTAAATTAATCAAATGTTGTCATTACTTTTTGTTTCATATAATAAGTTAATATTATAAAGCTTAGATTTAAAAAAAAAACAAAAAATGAAGGTATTTTTATTTGTCTTAGTATTTCTGTTTTTTTGGAAGAATGGAAAAGCAGATTTCCGTAAGTTTTTTAGTTACTATAATTTTTAAATACTTTCTCGGTTATGTTTGAAAGTTCTAATTTTGGAATTTTATTTTCAGCACCTGGAATCACAGGTTGTCCAAAAAATTCTGACTTAACTACTTTTAATAAATGTGTTATGGAACAATTTTATAAAGCAAAACCATTAATGACTCGAGCAATAAGCTCTATGAATTTACCTGTACTTGATCCATTTACCACAGAACCTATTGCTGAAAAAGTATATTCACCTCCATTATTTCTAGATGCAGTTGTAACTAATATTTTAGTTCAAGGTTATAAAAATTTTGTTATAGACGATGTACTTTTTAATCCTCATGATTTAACAGCAAAAATAACAATAAGAATGCCAGAATTATATGCTAGTGCTGATTATAAATTTAAAGGAGAATTAATGAAAATAAAATTACCAGGATCTGGTACATTTAGTTCAATTTTGGGTAAGAAATTCACATTCATTTTTTTACGCAGAAATTTTACTCTGATTAGGACTATAAACTAGGGATGAGCGAATACCCTATTTTTCGGGTACCCAAGTTCGGTCTTTATTTTCGAGTCAGATCGAATCAGCTTTTGGTTATACCCGAAAAGCTTCGGAGGTCCGCAGGCACAGTTTTGAATCGAAAATTTCCCTGGTATTATGATTCTATAAAAATTTTTATTTCAAAAAATTTTGGTTTTTGCTTAAAAAGAGGAGATATTGTTACAAAATAAACTAATAAAATTAAAAAAATAATGACTTATAATGTCTGTTAATAGCTGAAAAAATTTGAAGAATATTTTCATAGAATCTTAAAACCAGAAAAACCACCGAATCAAAACTGTATAGGTATACCTGAAGACCGACCTGATCAGACCCTAAAACATCCAAGACCGACCTGAAAATTTGGGTTGGGTAACCGCACACCCCTACTATAAACTGTATTATTTAATTTACATTTTTCAGCAAATACAAAATTTATAACAACGGCAAAAGCAAGTAAAATTGTGGATGCAAATGGGATTGAACGTTTAAAATTAGATTACTTTTCAATAGAATTAGAGGTTGGGACTGGAGATATTACTTTAACAAGTCCTGAACATCCATGGGCCGGTAAGTCAATTTCAAAGTCAGACTCTGTGGTACTGATACAAATTTTTTTTAAATTTAGTCAATTTGACAATTGACATTTGTAACATTTTTTGACTATAAATTAATTTATATACTGACAAAAATATCAATTTGTAAGATTCAAAAGTAGTTTTCGGGCCATTTGCTTAATGTAGGCGGTGGATACTAACTATGTTTTATATACACCGTTTTTGGCCTTATTTTTGGCTGGATGTGGGCGTTTTTTGTCATTCACAAATGGAAGCTATATGCGTTATACATATGTAGTTCTTCCGTTCCTTCGGCTTACAATAAAAATTTTACTAAAAATCTTACTTTTGTGAGCAAAATACCTTGTCGCTAAGTTTTATAAAAATTATATAAATTTATAATTTTCAGGAAATATAGTTTCTTATACTTACAATCATGGTGCCAGAAAATTAATTCTTAATTTATTGAGACCAGCTTTGAATGAGAATTCTACAAGAGTAATAAGAAAACTAGTAGAAAAAGCATTAGCATCTCTTAAACTTAGTGACATATTAATATAATAATATAAAATATTTATAAAATTTTTATAAGCTTAATTATTAACATTTTCAATTCAGATGTATAAAATCATTTTATTTTAAATTATACATAAAATATACACGAATTACATATTTACATTTTTTTAATTTGTATTCAAAATATTATAAATAAAATAATTCTGAAATAAGTTCTTAATTATATTTTTTACTTATTCTAATTTAAAAAAAATTTTTAAACATAGAAATGAACAAAGTAGAGCTGTTATTGTTTTTTATTTAATTTAAGACATATCAAAATTCAAATATAATGAAAGAATAACATAATCAAATTAATGAATTATTGACAATACTGAAGAAAAATCATCTTAACTGAGAAAGTCCTTAAATCGAACTTTGTCAGCTATTCCCTCCCCTCAGTTTCAAGCTTCCAAATTCCCCTCTTTCACGTATAAGGTGGACAATGTAATAAAATTGTTTCTATTTTATAAAAGATACATTTATTTAATTTTATTATTTATTAAAAGTATTGTTTTTTCTTTTAATTAAGGTACATTAGCGGTCACAAGATTTTGACGGTATACAGCCGGTCATTTTTCGTTGAAGGATAAATAAAAAAAAAATTGCGACAACGTCGCAGAATGTTTGTAGGGCGCGTTTCTTATTTACATGATTATTATTATAATATTATGCGTGTATTTTAAACAGCGACGTTGTCGCCTTAAAATTTTTATCGGTTTTTTATTTTTTCTAATTAAAATATCTTTTATACGAAAAACACAATTTATTTAAAAATCGAATACTAGTTTCTTCAATAATTAATTTACGTGGTGCTATTTTTTTTTTTAAATCAACTTTGGAGCTTTGTATTTCCTAAATGAAAAACACAATTTTCTTAAAAATTTTTTTTAATGTGTTTTATTATAATACGAAGCCCCTATAAAAATTATATCGATTTCTATCGTGATCAAAATACACGCTAATCAACCTTAAATTAGCAAAAATCACTTTGCAATATTCAAAAACTGCATGGTGAGTTAGACCATTACATAAGTTTTTTAAGCGACTAATTACAAATTTGAGGATCCCATGTATGAAAAATGAATCAAACACCCTTTACTTGGAAAAAATACCCCTGGTTTTTCTATATTCGCAAATCATAACAAAATTTTATCACCAGTATGATTTTTAGTAGCTGTTCTTGAATTTAAGGGTCGATAACATTAGTTCTGAAAAAACCTTCAAATTCGTAAGAGACATCTATTTTTGGGTTGATTTTTCAATACTAGCAAGTTTTGTGAATTTTTCACATCCAAGACCTTATTATTCGAGATCAGCGACTCAAAAAACGAAATGAAGGCAAAATTTTGTTTTGATTTGCGAATATAAAAAAATTACCCAAAGTAAGGGATGTTTTTCGTAATTTAAGGGTGTTGGGTTCATTTTTCATGAACAGGACCTTTAAAGTTGTAATTAGCAGCTCCAAAAACCTATAATAATGGGCTTAATCTCGTTATAGTATGTGAAAATCGCATAAACACCCTTAATGGGGCGGTATTATTTGCTAATTTAAGTGTGTTAGACAAATTTCTCAAGAGAAAAACCATCAATTTTGGAGGCAGCGATCCAAAATCCCTTCGCACACCTTTTCAAATCTTGTTTAACGAAAACAACCGAAAAACTGCAATTTGACTGAAATAATTTATTATCTAACTCTAAGCTCATTACAGACCTATTCGATCTATACCTCTGGCTATATCTACCTCTATCTATTTTATCATGTCTTTACATGTTTTGTGAATTTAAGACCCACCTCCGGTTTTTCTTTTGCTTATAAAATTTATTAGGACACATTCAAGGATCTAAAAACGGCAACTTTAAAAATATAGGCAATTTGAGCCCCGCTTCTATATTCGATAACAATCCAAAACTTTTCTTTTTACGATAAAATTTAAGCAAGTTATGCATTTTTCAAGTTATAATGTCTTTTTGCAGCCTAAAATTGGAATTAGTATAAACTTGGTAATTTATGACATTATCTTTAATTGACCATAACTCGGTTAATTTTCATTGAAAAAAGCAATTTTTTTTCCCTGGCTATTCGAATCTGAAAGAAAAAAATTCATTTTATGTAACCTCTTATGGTTTATTACATATATATATAAGTTTACAAAAATGTAAAAACTATTTCAAACAAACTAAAATCACTCCTTAATTGCCGAAATAGAAAATTTTTTTATGGTCAGATCGATGGGATTTCAGTTTAAAAAAATTTAAAAAAAAAATGGCGGCAAATGAGATATTACAGTTTTTCAAAAAACACGTTTTTCCATTTTCCGGGGTTTTTCCGAAAAATTAATGGCAGAAATGGATTTACTGAAGATTTCTCAACATATATACTCTTTCAGAATATGTTTTCAAGCTATTATTTATCATTTTTTAGTATTTTCCAAAAAAGCACTAACGCTGGTTGAGAGACACCAAATGAGTTTGATTGGCCATAACTTGGACTGTTTAAGACCTAGATGGCTAAAAAATTTTAGGATTTTCCTATCTTATTGTTATAAAAACATGAGAACAATTCGAGGCCAATTCGACGACCCCACCTGTCAACCATTACTATTTTGGCTAAGAAAGACGCAATAATTAATTTTAAAAATAAATATTCAATATCAAAAACTAAATATTTGGCCATAAATAGTCACAATAAATAGCTGAAATTTCAGTAAACCCCTGATGCTGTACTCGCACCTACCCCTAATTGGAAATTGACCGGGGAGAAAGGATCGAGGGGCACAGCCACCCATGAAGTTTCAGGGGCAAGGCCCACGCTATAAACAACCGAAATTATACTTTCATCCTAATGCTTGTATCCCTAAATTACGCTGGAATGTCCGGGGGGGAACTTTTAGGAGGAGGGAAAGGCCTGGTAATTATTTTAGGATTTAATTTTATATAGGTCAATATAGTATTTATAATTTTATGAACAATCAATGTATAAATTGTTATCGCTAATTTAGAGGTATAAGAAAACTATCAAACTTAATTACCTTATAAAATCAAATCTTACATAATTAAATTATTGTTTGAAAAAGATATCAATTTACACTTGGATAAATAAAAATATATTTAATAAATGATTAGAGAATGTAAAAAAATGTAAATAATATTAAAATTAAACATTTTCAGCTAAAATCAAGCTTTCTTAACCCTTATCGCTGACTTCATTAATTTTTAATGATTAAAATAAAACTAGTATCATTGCTGTTACCGGAAAATTGTCTTAAGTTTTAAAAAAGGAAAGTGCTGATGACACAGAGCGATAAAACTTAATAAATCTGTTAAAAAATTAATTAAAGATTACATATGCCTAATTAGTTTTACATACTTTATAGGCTTTGCATTAATTCAATAAAAAACACGTAAAAACACGTAACGTAATAAAAAAGCTGATTATTTTTTTTTTATATTTTATAATACAATGAGACTTTTTTTGTAATAATCTTGGATTACTAATAATTTTTTTTTTTTATATATTTTTATTTTAAATAATACCATCCAAAATAAACTTAAAAAAAAAATTATGTCGATAATTGTAATTCCTAAAAGTTTATTAACAAAAAATTTTCTGTTAAATTAATTTATATTATTTAAAAAAGGAAAGCTTACGTTTGATGAAAATTTGCAAGTCATCAAAAAAACATCTCTGAGTAACAATGATTTTTACAATCTGAAATTGAATTCATATAAAATAACCAATAACAGATCCTTGCCGCACACCTGAACTTAATATAATTAAATACAGTGATATTTGAATCAGAATCAATCACTGCTTGCTGACGGAAAAGTACATAGTCATTTGACCACTCCAAATTATGATGGATGAAACCAAGATTATAGCCTTTTTAATAAAATGCTATGATTTATAATGTCAAGCATCTTACAGAAATCAAACATCGATAAAATTGTTACAAAACCCGATTCATCACCACGAATTGTATCTGTAAGATTCAATAGAACCGTGTGAATTTATTAGGTTATTATTTTCTAAATAGGCAACGACCTGAGCAACTATTAATCTTTTCAAGGCTCTTGCGAGTTGCGACATATTGGCTACCGGACGTCTGTCCGGGAGATAATGATAACAAAACTAAATCCAGTCAAATCCAGTCAAATCTGTTTTTCCTCTTCATTTAATTTTAAATAATTATTGATAATTTTAATTTATTCTATTTTTTATATTAAAATAAAAATATTTTTAATGCACTTTAATAATTTTTATAATTTTTAAAATAATAATGATTTTAAATTTTATTTAATGTTTTTTTTTGTCATAATGAAAATACAGCATTTCAAAAGTTGATAATATTTAAACAGTGTTTTTGAATATAAGAATATTCAGAAAGATTACAATTTAATTGACAAAATTTTTGGCAATCAATTAATGTAATTTTTGGTACTGGTAGAATTTATATGCAAAGTAAAAAGCCACCATGGTCTAGTAAGAACAAAATATTATTATTGGATTAATAGATTATTAATAGCTTTATATAAAATTAAATTTATTATTTTATATGTTAGCCAAAAGGATCTTTTTCGTCCCCCCCCCCCCCGCCAAATTGCTAATATTTTTGCTGGAAATTGCTTAAAAACACTTAAAATGAAGTAAACAATAAGTTTTGGGTGGGAAAAACGCAACAACAAAAATTCAAGTAAAAAAATTTTTAATAATTTTGAAAATTTGTAAAAAAATTGCTTATTCTAGGGGTAGGTGCGAGTACAGCATTTGCGGGTAGGTTTTAATTGCTTTTTTCTTTGTATCCCCTCGGGGGCCTCACCCCCGCGACCCCCAGAATTTTTCTTATTCTAGGGGTAGGTGCGAGTACAGCATTTGGGGGCTAGGTTATAATTTGGAATAAAGCAATTATCATTTTATACGTTTATATTAAAACCAGTTTTAATAAACACGTTATTTAAAATATTTAAATAAAATTTCCAAGAATAATAGAAGCATGATTGATTCTATTGAAACAATTTTTTTTCAATTAAAAGTGTTTTTCCCACCTAAAAACATTTATTTTTAACTAATTTAGTCGTTTAGAAGAATTTCCTAGTGAAAAAAAAGCGATTTGGTGGGGGGGGGGGGGGGACGAAGAAGCACTCAATTATTTACCGAATTATTATTAATTGCGAAAAATTAGTATTTTTCGATAAAAACTGTAAATTTACTAAATTTTTATAGGATATTTACGAAAAAATCAAAAGTTTTAGATTTTTTTTTTGAAAATGCACACAAAAAAGTTGCAAAACAACATTTTTTGATTGCAAATTTACCCTTTATTTGATTATTACCTAAATTTAATAATTTTAGATTTTTATTTTTCTAACATTTACTTGTTATTTCGCTAATTAAAAAATGATCATTTTCATTTTATCTAAATTTGGCCAGGGAGGGAGTCACTTGGTATAAATTCTACGCGTTCAAACAAATTATATCATTTCTCTTCAATTTGTAAATTAAATTTAAAAAAAAAATGAATTTAAAATTTTTTTTATTTTGTAGTATTTTTTGTTATGGGCGTGCTGGATTCAGTAAGTTAATTCTGAAAATTTATTTTTACATAATTTCGACCCGTTTTAAACAACCAATATTATAGTTGATGGTGATTTTGGATGTGCAATAACAACTGATTATGCAAAATTTAATAAATGTGTTGTTGACGTTTTATATAAAATTAGAGAAAAAATGAGAGAGCCTTTTGAAAAAATGAATTTACCAAGACTTGAACCTTATCAAATGATACCAGTTAATTTAAAAGTAAATACAGTTCCACTGTCATTAAATTTACAAATGACAAATGTTGTAATTCAAGGATTGTCAGGATTTATTATTGAACGATTATTTTTTGATCCATTAAAATTGACAGCTACTTTGGTAGTAAGAATACCAGATATATATGTTACTCTAAATTATAATTTAATTGGTAAAATGTTTGGTTTCACTTTACCTGATAAAGGTTTCTTTAGTGCATCATTTAGTAGGTTTTTTTAAATACTAATTTAATTCATTAAAAGGCTAAACTCACATCAAAAAATATTTACATTTTAGAGGGTACAATTGTTAAAGCAAATGCCAATGCCCGAGAAGTAAAAATTTATAACAGAGAAAAAATGTTATTATTACAATATTTTAAAACTGCTGTTGACGTTGGAACTGGTGATATTCATATTGAAAGTGAAGAACAGCCATTGGCAGGTAAATAAAGTTTTGAAAAAGAAATAAATATAAAATAATCTTCATTAGTCAAAATAAATTCTATTTATTTTGTAGCAGAAATTGCTGAAAATTTTTATAACCATGGATCAAGAAAGTTAATTCTCAGTCTTATTAAAAAAACTCTTGATGATAATGTAACAATGATTGTTAGAAGACACGTAGAAGATGTTATGGCGTCATTTAGATATGATGATTTAAACACTAATTAATTAATTTTTATAAATTGTAATTATTTAAATTAATTTTTTTAAGTCATATCTCTATTTATATGCATATAAAACATTCAATCAGAAATAAAATTATCTCATTTAAATAATCATAACAAAGTTATATCGAATAAAATTATATTTAAAAAGTCAGAATTTTTTGATCTGCAACATTCGAATTAAAGAATTATTAATTAACTTATGTACATATTTATACGATATTATTTATACATGAATGTACAAATTTTGTAATGTTGCAAATAAACAATATAATCTAATCTAATCTAATTAGCTTATGCCAAGGAAATAATTTTTTTATGTAACAAACCAAAAACCTTAAGCCCAATTAGAAGGAAAAAGTACGTACACATTTTGAAAGATCAAAGCTCAACGACTAAATCTTGAAATTACGTTTACGATGTTTTTAAAATAAAACAAATATGCTTTTTCGACGAAATATGACAAATTCTTAATTATCCGCTATTTCGACCATATTTTATTAAAGAAAAGTGTTTGCTGTTTTTAAATTAAGGCATTTTTACCTTGGGAAAGAATAACTTTTTCAAAATTTTCAAATGGAAAAATTTTATTGACTAAATAAAAAGGCTTTTATTTTTAGTTTTTGCTATAACCTAGAAGATTGAATTTTTAGATGTTAAAATATCCAGTTTTTGCCTTGTTGTTATAAGTTCTTACTACCCAAAAAAACTTGCTTCGTTATGCAATAAACTTAATTATATATACTGCTTAATTAGAGGAATGATTTAATTTCACAGTGCAATAAGTTTAAATATTAATTATAGATCGAAGCTCTACTATATAGGATGCAAAAATAGTCGCCTTGTGGGCACGATATCTAAACAACGATCAGTTGAATTGCTTTCATTTTATAAAAATGAGCTTTTATCATCGTGTTTATGAACTGTATAATTTTTGGACCCTATCCGGTATTTTCAAAAGCAAGTTTATTCTTGTATTTTTGTGCTGTGCAATAAATTTCATATAATCTTTCGTATAAACTTTGCATCGTTGAAATATCATAAAAATGCAAAATAGCGTATATAAGATATATATTAATTAATTATTAATTAATTCAACATATATATTAATTAATTATTAATTAATTCGCATTTTATTGAATTAAATGTTTAACGCACAAGATGAGCCTATCTACGTGTCAATTTGTTTTTGCATACTAAAGTAATATTAAAACCAAAATTTGTTTTTCTAAAAATGTATCTCTATGTAAAAAATTCTCAATTTTCAGAATCTGATGTCAAACTTATGATACAATTAACCGGAAACTCATTACTGTAACTGACCCATAAAGGGGGTTAACATAAAATAAAAATAAAAGCCTAATATTCGTAGTTTTAAGAGCCTACCCGCCTATTTTGATCTTCCGTACAAGGGATCCTGATTAATATTTAATACTTTATTTTACATATAATTTTATTTAATTAAAGAATACCTTTTATCCCTTAATTAGGGTTAATATTATATCATCTTATCTATCTTATTATAAATCTAATTATTAAATAATTTGATAACAGTTTATAATTATATTTAATTATTTCTTAATTTTCTAAATTTGGTAAAAAGTCCCTATATCCCTAATTAAGGTATAAAAAGGGCATATTCATATTTTAACTTTATATATTTATAATCTTTGAATTAATACTAATTTTTATTTACAACTATATACATATTATTCTAAAATCTATTTACAAATTATTTACAACCCTTTATTGAATATAAGTATAAAAGTTATTTCATTTTTTAATATCATTATTTGAATTAAGCAGTTACTTGTATTCCCCGTAAGGTACAGCCCTCTGGATTATCATATATTAAATATTGATAAATCCATGATGGCTATTATATACATTAGAGTGGACCTATTTTTGGACTTTGTGGAAAAACTTTGCTCCCCGGGTTTTTTTGTGAAGTTTTGGTCATAAAAAGTTCTCAGTTCCAAGGATTTTGATTTAGCCTTACAAAAACACGTGCCTGTAACCACATCAATTTTCCCATTTAAATAACATGGGAATTTTGAGTTTTTAGCTATACAAATTTTCACAAATGCCAGAAAGCGTTGTAAAATGCTAATTTTTACTGGAAAACATACTTTTATATGTTGTAAAGACATACAAACCGCCCTGCATTCATTCCAAAGGGAATTTTGAGGCTAGAAACGCAAATTTACATGTTTACTCAATCTTATAAAACAGGGTTTTTCGGTAATTTTCGATAAAAAGCTGCAAACTCAAAAATTAACCAAAACACTTCTGGTTGGTTCACTTTTTTTGGTATAAGTGTCACCTTTCAAACGACGTAAACCGTGTATTTTTATCACTGATTCTCTCACCGCTATAGTCAATTAACCTATTGGTAATTTTTTACCCGAAAGGCCCAATTTTTAAATTTGTTGAAATTGCTGCCAAAATTGTAATTTTTGACAAAATTGAGTTTTATAGGCCTTAAAAGTTTTCTGCAAGCTTCAAATTTCCAAAAAATTTTTACTCGTCTCTTTTCTTTAAATAGTTTTTAAGATATCGTTTTTCAAAGATAATGATAAAAATTGACTTTTTTTGAAAACCCTGAAATTGGGACTCGGTAAATTTGCGTTTCTAGCCCCAAAATTCCCTTTGGAATGAATGCAGGGCGGTTTGTATGTCTTTACAACATATAAAAGTATGTTTTCCAGTAAAAATTAGCATTTTAAAACGCTTTTTGGCTTTTGTGAAAATTCGTATAGCTAAAAACTCTAAATTCCCATGTTATTTAAATGGGAAAATTGATGTGGTTACAGGCACGTGTTTTTGCAGGGCTAAAGCAAAATCCTTGGAACTGGGAACTTTTTATGACTAAAACTTCACAAAAAAACCCGGGGAGAAAAGTTTTTCCACAAAATCCAAAAATAGGTCCACTCTACTGCTCATATATTATATTTATTTCTTATGACTCCTACACCTGAGATGTTACATTACTTCGGGTCAAAGTTGTACAAGTTGCTTATCAGTATTGTAAATAACATATAAAAAAAAGGTATATTTAATAAAAAATCATTAAATTTCAATTTCTTGTATGTTTCAGGACATATTTTTGTACATGCTTTTTTTTATAATTTAAAAATGGTGGATGGAGAATTGCAAAAAAATTACTAAAAACAAGTTGCATTAGATTTTTTTTTTACTTTGTTTTTATAGATTTCATAGTATTAAAAAAGCGCAGTTACACGGGGGTGGAAGATTTTGTAATTTCAGGTATTATAGAAAGTGGTCCTTCCTTCAGGATATTTTATAAAAAATTGAAATATATGGTTTCTCACCTTTCTAGGGCTATAAAACAGAATTTGAGGGTGGCATATTTTTTTTTATACTCAAAAAACCGATTTTCGAAAATTTCAAAATTATATTTCAAGGTCTTTTTAGAGTAATGACCCAAAAAAATTTTTTTTTTTTTTAAATGGTGAAATTATAAGTTTTTCAGCCTATGAACAGAGTATTTATTTTATTTATTTATTTAGATTTACCGGTAAGCCAAAGGCTTATACATACAAGTATGTAGCTCACGGAGATTAAACATTATCTGTTTGTGAGCCAGGTTATAAAGTAATTAACAGTAATTAATTATAGATATACATTATGAAAAGTAAAAATAAACAATTATTTTAGTCAAAAATAACATATATAATATAAAATATTGTATTATGTAACCAGCAATTGTAATTTATAGGTAAAGGCTTATATATACTAAAAAAAATTTATTATTTATTAATGAAAATAACTATTATGACTAGAAAAGTAAGACTAAGATTATTCAAAACATTAAAGTAAAATTAGGAAAATAATACTTTATTGATCTTTAATTTTAAATTTTTAGCATCTGTATTAAGAGTTTTTAAGTTGTTTGGTAATTTATTAAAGTTTTTTATTGCAACCATGTAACTTCTATTAAATCCTATATTTTTTTTTGATTTAGGCAGTATGATTGATTTTTTTCTAGTTATATTCTTATTATTTAAAAAACTGTCTTTTAAACCATTATAATAATACACTATAGAATTTATAATATAGGATTCCTTAATTTAAAAAAATTTTTTTTCACATTTATTATTAATTATTTTTGTCAGTCTTTTTTGTAAATTGAAAATAGGATTCAGATATTTTTTATAGGCTCCACCCCAAGCAACGAGTCCATAGTTAGCAATGCTTTGAAAGAGTGCATAATAAATTGAAACCAGTGTGGTTGGCAAGAGTTGATGTTTTAATTTATGCAATACAAATAACATGTACTTTGTTCTATTAGTTATGTTTAAAATGTGATTTTCCCATTTCATAAGAGAATCAAAAATAACACCTAGATATTTATAATTATCAACTGAATTTAATTTTATACCATGTATTTGTATATTAATGTTATTCGGAATATTTTTTTTCCTAGTTGAGAAAGCCATGTACACTGATTTAGTTGCATTTAAAGATAGTTGGTTACTGGACAACCAGTCGCCAACCACCTCCAAAGTGCAATTCATTTTATCCTGCACTTCCTTCCATGAATTGCCTGAAAAGATAATCACTGTATCATCTGCATATGATACTAAATTTGAAGGTAATAATTTTAGCAGTTCATTGATGTATAATATAAAAAGCAATGGACCCAATATCGTTCCTTGAGGTACCCCCATAGTAACATTACAACTATTACTTTTTTTATTATCAATTTTGACTGATTGATTGTATTATCTGTTAATGGATAGGAGAAATTAAATAAAATCTAAAAACCCCAAAAAAAAACCAAAAAATGTATTTTTAGGTTTTCTGGGGCCTGTAGCTTCCAACGGGAATCAGTGAGTTTTTTGATAATTTTTCAGATGTTACTACTTAGGCTTGTGTTTTTGTTGGGGGTCAAATCAGTATACTTATTGGGCCAATAGACTTTAAAAAATAGTAATAAGTTGATTGATTAAAATTATTCAAAATTTTCAAACTATTAAAAACGATTCTTACTCGTGCCTAACACAGTCTGATTCTTCCTGAAATAATTAATACTAACAAACTTACACCCACCTAACCAAAGAAAATATTATATGAATAAAAAACTATACCACAAGCCTTTAACCCGAATGAAATAAGGAGATTGTAAAAAAAAGTTATACGTCAAGCCTTACATCGCCCTAACCTAAGGAGATCGTATAAAAAAACTACATATAAAAAACTATACATTAAGCCTTACATCTAGATTACAAATTTATTCAGAGCTTTGCATAAATTATAAATTTATGTTGCAACACATCATAACATCTGAATTTCATGTATATTCACTAGGGTTGTTCACAAAAAAAAAGTGCTCCAAAAATGTTCTTCCTGAAGTATGTTGAAGTTTAGGTGACCAAATGATCCCATACCAATTTTCAGCTCATTTGAGAACGATTTAGGGGTCACACAAACCCAGGGTATCTCTCAAGTGGTTGGCTAACACCATAATTGGTGTGAACGACAAAAATTTTTTTCAAAATACATTTTTTATACTTCCTTATATTATGTTTTCGGTGTCGCTAAATTCGAAAATGAGGTCCTAAGAGTCCGAAAATACCTTAAAGACCCTTAAAACACGGACAATACCCCTTTTTTGCCAAAAAATTTTGGATTTTATAGCGAGAATCATGTAAATTCGGAACATCTGGATCGTAAATTACAATAGATGACTTAAATATGTTGAGGTATTTGTTTAACAGCTGCCAAATCGCAACCAAGCCACCTAGAGCCTTAAAAATTGGCCAGTAACCATATTTTTACATTTCAAACACAGTGCAATTGGTATTTTTTATTAATTAAATTAAAGAAATTCATTCAGATGTTTGCTTAAAATTTTTGTATTGGGAAAATCCAAACAAATTTTCGGCTTTTTTATGCTCGGGTAAGCAAAAATAATTAAAAAAAAATTTTTTTACGTTTTAAGCATTTTGCAATGTTTAAGAAGAAAAAATTACGGCTACAACGTACGAAATATTTTTCACTTCATAAAATTAAATTTTACTTATTTATTCAATTATACTATTGACATACCTATAATAAAAATATAAAGAATTCATTAGTAATTTATACACGAATTAATTAATATTAATCTCAAATTTCTTTTTAAAAATGATTTTGTACTGTAATTATCCTGTTATTAGGTTATATAAGGCATATATTATGGAAATTACGTTTTTATAAGTAATTAAAAATTCTGAGTTTACTTCAGTATCTTTTAAGCTTTTAATTAAGCACGATATTAATAAAATTTATATTAAATTTGGCCTACAAAAAATGCTTTTTTTAAATTCTATTTTTATTATTTTTTTAATTAAATTTGCATTTGCCGAACTTCGTAAGTGAAACTTATTTTGCTGAAATTTTATTTTTCTTACAATTATCTAATGTAAAATATTTTTTGAAAATGTAATTTTTCTCTATTTTTAGCCTATGGAATACATGGTTGTCCGAAAAATGCAGGTTTTCATACTTTTAATAATTGTCTTCAAAGACAAGTAAATAAAATAAGGCCATTTATGCACCAACGTATGCATTATTTGAATTTACCAACTCTTGATCCGTTTTACATTGATTCATATAATGTTACCGTAAATAGACCACCATTAGTATTTACAACAGTTATTTCAAATCTTACCATTGAAGGATATTCAGATTTTAAATTTGAAAAATTTTTATGCAATCCAAAAGATTTAACTGCTACAATAAATATTAGAATGCCAAGTTTAAAAGTAAAATTTAATTTTGTGGTTGAAGGAAAATTTATGAATATTACTTTACCTGGAAAAGGATATGTTGAAACTACATTAAGTAACGTATCATTTTTCTAAATATAAGAAATGGTTTTTAAACATATTTATTAATTTTTTTTTCAATTTCATAGAAAACACAATATTTGAAGGTCATGGATATGGAAGAAAAGTCATTGATGATTCTAAAATCGAAAGATTAAAAGTTGAAGATTTATCAATGAATGTAATTGTTGGTACTGGGAATGTCCAAATAAAAAGTAAACTCTATCCATGGGCTTGTAAGTTTTTTATAAAATGTCTTAATTATAATTTTATTTTATTTTATTAATTTCAAACGGGTGAAACTAACCTTAACAATGATTCAATACAAAAAAAAAAAAATTTTAGAAAAATTTTTAAATTGGTATTTAAAAAATTTGTTTTAACTTTTTTTGAACATATATATCAAAATTGAACATCAAAATTAGAACACATTTTTTTAAGCATATGATTTATTGAACACAAAAAATTAAGCACAATAAAATTTGAATACAGCATATTTTTTAAATACAACAATTTTAAACAAAACCTTTTTTGTCTGAAAATTATTCTGTTTGAATTCATGAATGTGTTGTATTTCATGGGTTGAAAATACGGTAAAAAATAATTTTTTTTTTTTTAACGAAACGTGTGTTTAAAAATATTTATTCTTAATATTATGCACGTTTTTGTTGTGCTTCACGGATTCTTTGGAACATATCAAGTAGATTTTAAATCTACACAGGAATATATTTTTTTATTAACTTAATCTTATTAATGAAGTTGCTATTTATTAAACAAGGGATAAAATATTGGTTTTGGCTTTGCATGCAGTTGTATGCAGAAGCGAGCGTAGCGATCGAGTGCAGACAGCATGCAAAAGTCGAACCCCATATTTTGTCCCGTGTTCTAAAATATAGTTTTACATAAAATGGGCAAAAAAGCCGTCTCCCTAGGGCAGAAAATAGGCTTTCTTTGCCCTAGATATGTAAGGTATAAAGTTATATCAAACAGAAAAAATAATATCATATTAATTCAACCATAAGTAGTTAAGAGTTACAAAATAAACTTAGGTTAAATTTGAATACTTAACTCATATTTATTAAACTAAAGGGTTGGAAAAAAATTAAGCTAAAAATAGGTTGCTTAAATTGAATTAAATTTTTATAAGGTTTGCACACTGTAAAAAGTAACTTTCTTATATATTAACAAAAAATGCGAGTATTCTCAATATTTTTTTGTGAATTCGTAAGAAAAATTGATAATTTACAATTTTTTTTCGAAAATTTACAAAAAATAGTTGTGAATTTACGGGTCTACCCGAAACCTACACATTTCGATCTTGCACATCTATTTTCTTACACATTTTATTAGGCAAAAAAAATATTACACATTAAATAAATTACCAAAATAAATCTTATACAAGTGTAGGAAAATTAATAATTAAATATTTTATAAATTTTTATAATTTCTATATATTGTTTCACGGTAAAAATATATAAAATATTTAATTATTAATTTTCCTACACTTGTGTAAGATTTATTTTGGTAATTTATTTAATGTGTAATATTTTTTTCGTGTATATAATAAAATGTGAAAGAAAATAGATGTGCAAGATCGAAATGTGTAGATTCCGGGTAGACCCGTGAATTTACAACTTTTTTCATAAAAGCACAAAAAAAAATCGAGAATTCTCGAATTTTTCGATACTATACTAAATTTAGTAAATTTACGATTTTTATCGAATATTTACAAAATTTTTTGAAAATTCACTAATTTTTCGAAAAAATTCTATTTTTTTTGTAAATCTAAGAAAGTTATTTTTTACAGTGCAAAAACTATTAAGAAAAAATATTTTAAACGAAAATTTATATGTATAAAACGGATTATTATTAAATAAATTAATTTTTTTCAGCTAATACAATAGCTTATCTATATAATAATGGAGCAAGGAATTGGATTCTAAAACTTCTCAGACCAGTTATAAATTCAAACGCTGAAAAAATTATAAGACCTATAATGGAAGGTGCCATTTCTACTTTAAGACTTGATGAGGTGCTTTTATAAATATTCATGGTTATAAGTTGTTAAAATAATTCATTAGAAAAAATAATAATACAAAAAAAAGTAATAATAATACAAAAATTTATTTTTATTTATATTGACTTACAAAATAATCCTAAAATTTTCCCTCCAGAATAAGTAAATTTTAATAAAGTCAAAAATATTAAAACTTACTATAATGGGACGAAAATATGGGGTAAAAATGTATTCCTTGAACTCCAATCTTCAATTAACTAAAGATTTTGTTATGATGCACTAATTAGTTGCAATAAATACGTGATCGTGTCTGAAATAAAAAAGCCTTAACTTTTTTATAATTTGTTGCAATTTTAGTTCTTCATAGAAGAATCATTTTATTTTACTAAATAGGTTTGATAAGTGTAAACACACTTTTTTGGACGCAATACCTATATTTCTATGGTAAGTTATATTTTAAGGAAATATTTTTATGTTCTTTAACTCTAAATTTAAAATCTTACATAGAACTTATTGATTTAATATACCTAAACATTGATTATTGAAATAAACCAAAAACAGACAATTCATATGTGTCAAGAAACTAATATATATTAAATTTACAGTATAAATGTTTATCTTCGTCTTTCAATCAAAATTTATTCAACCATGAAAATTATCTAATATAGTAAGTCACGTATTATACAATCCAATCTTGTTTTATAACAAAAATAATACATACATAGAAACTTAAACAAACCACACAATTTCTCCTAGCATCATTAACAAAAATAAATCATTTATCAAATTCGAAGTCATTGGATTATAAATATACTTGGTTAAATTTATTGGTCACCTTGCGTTTAATACCATCTATTTTTGATTAATGATATATATTTAACTCCCATATAATATTATACAAATCAAATGTTTGAAAAATTATTTTAAATCTCTTTCAATTTTTTAAGTAGCTTATAAAACCAATTTTATATATCCTACCAATCTGGTAACCCCTTTTATTCAAAAAAAAAAGTCAAAGCTTATTATCATTTTAAAATTAATCACTTAAATTAGCCTATACAGTACAATAAATTTTAACTTGTTTCATTGATCTGTGCTTTGAATGAAATTCACTTTACACTATTTAATTATCATAATAAACAAGTGTGAAAAAATAAAAGATTGACAAAAAAAATGATTCCTTTATCTATAACAATAAAATGATAAGTCGACCGCAAAAATAATCTAGAAAAAGTTAGTTTAATCAATACGACACTTAAAATTTTTGATATACAAAAAAATACATTTAATATATTTATCCCCTTTTTTTTATTTTTTAAGGCACTTTAAAATTATATCGATAATGAAATTGCTCCCGCACTTTTTTTAGCCCCTTTAATTCCTAAACTTATATCCTACGTATCCCTTAGAAAAAAAAATTGGCAAGAGGGAAAAGAACAGATGCGAGGACAATGAATATAGTAGTAAACGAAATGAATTTAAAATACAGAGATTTTTCTTTATTTTTTCTATAATATTTTTATTCCCCTTTTTTTTATTCTTTCTAACGTATCTATATGAACAATTACAATTCATAATCCATAGATGAGCTGCCAATTATTACGAATCAATCATCTGTAAGAAAAGATATATCTATAAGTTTATTTATTTATTTATTATTTAAAAAAAAATAGGGAGGTTAGTGGGAGAAAAATATGTGCTTTTTTTTAGACGCCTTCGCGAAATTTAATGTAATTTTCGCTTGAATAAATATTATCTATAATAATAAAAAAGGGTTTTTGTTGTAAATTTAAAAATTACAATAATTTTAAAATTACATTGTACATCGATGAAAAAAAATTTTTTAATGATGAAAAAATAAAAAGTCAAAAGGTAGTATAAATTTGTTTTTAAAGTCGTAAATCCAATTGTAAGAGAACCTTTTTTTTTTTATATTTATGTGTATGTATTAGTAGTAATAATAACAGTTTAGATTACTCAAAGTACAAGGGATGAATTAGAGAAAAAGTAACAAAAAAAAAGGGGTATAAAATAATATAAGGTTGTAAATAAGCCTTTAAAAATAATAAATGTCGAAAATAAATTTGCTAAATATACCAGTAAAACTATAAAATCTTTCATTACACGTCATCGGATTTCTTAAAAAAAAAAATAAAATTTAATTCTATTATTTATTTATTTTTTTTTTTCAACAATTTGTATTGATTTTGTATGGATAATAATAATAATAATATTATGTGCATAATCTTAATAATCTATTTTTTGACGTGCATTTTTATTGTTAGTACACATATGTTTTTCAATTAAAGCGTTAAAAAAAAATATTTTTATATTATGCATTACGAATCATTTAATTTATCAATTTAATGTATTAAAATTTTTTAACGAAATAATAAATTTCATATTTTTACATTTTTTTATGAATTGTTAATGTAAATATTAACTATGCATATTGATAGAACGTGCTAAATTTCTTAGTAATTATTTTTATTTTTAAATCATTAACTTTTTTATATAAATACACAAAAATTAAAAATGCATAATAATTAACGCATTTTTTTCTTTAAATTAATAAAATTATCCTCCCTCCCCCCTCTTTGGTAAAAAAAATAAAAGGGCAAATTCTATCGCCAAATTTTGGAAATTTTTGACACGATTTTTAGATTCTTTGGTAAATTTTATTTTAATCCTCTTTTATAGACAATATAAAAATACTTTTAAAAAAATCTCATTTCATTTTTTTTTTCAACCTTTTAGAAATGTTTTAAAACTTGATTTAAAAGGGGGACTTGAATAAAATTTTTCAAAGAATCTGCGAATTGATTAAGAGTTTCCCGAAATTCGCAATCGGTTACGAAAAAGTTGTTTCCAGAAATTCAGCCCTAAATCTGTCCAGATTCCAGAAATACTCCAGGATTTAACCCTCTTACTGTAGAAACCCCCCCCCCCCTCTACAGAGAGCATAAGAGCAAAAAAGATGAAAAAATCCACGTACACTCACTAAAATATAATTAATTCACACAGAGTACGTTTGGTGACGATCCATAGTAAGAAGGTTAACGATAAAATTTTCTCGAGTTCAACATTTTCTTTTCAATGTCTTCCGGATTCATGCCTCATGGCGATGAACTAGATATTTTTTTATATTATTTTTTTGAGATCCACAAAAGTTTAAACAAATAAAAAAAATCTGTTTACCTTAGTGGTAACTTGAATTTCATACTATGTAGGATTTAATCAGAAAGGCATACATTTTTCGGGGCTTACATTAGTAATATAGTAAAAAAAAATTAGCTCCACCGGATAAATGGGCTACAAGTTTTATTTAGAATTTAGGAAAAAAAATCCCAGCCTATTAATACAAAGACCTATGTTACCTAAAATAGGCCAATTAAATTAAGCAGGTGTTTGAGATACTGTATTGACATAATGAACTGATTTCTACCTATTTGCTGTAATTTGATTTCCCAATTATCCTGGACTACCTATAGATAGTATTTATTTTTCTTTAAATTTTATTTAAATTTTTATAAATACATTTTATCGCGTACAATAGCAATTCATTAAAAATAATAAAATCGCACACGCTTTTATATCCAACAAATGATAGTCTTGCATGATAAAAAAGAAAAAAAGACTTACTTTATAACATAAAACCCCAATAAATCATTATCTAACAACCAAAAGTAAAATGTACAATTGTAAATATCAAAGAAAATGATATCAAAAATAAATTCTTTGTACCTATATAAATACTTTTTTCTCTCATTTTCTATTTGTAATGCTCATTTTTATATACGAATCGCGAAAAAAATACTTAAAATCCTTATTAAATAAAATAAAAATATTTTTTCAATAGAAAAAAAAACATGATAATAAAAAGCTTGTTATTTTCACACTTGGTAAGAGATATTTATACACAGCATTACTAGAAAAATTTTATTAAAAGAGATCAAAAACCATAATAATAATAATAAAAAGGGAGTTTTAAGATAGAGAGAAGAAAAAAAAAGATTCTAAAAAGCCACAAAACTTTTTTTTCTGCTGACATAACAAGAGATATAAAAGAATTCATTTGATAATATAGAGAAAATCTAGTAATATTACTAGAGAAAGTGAAAGAAAAAAGGTATCAAGTAAATCTTGATATAAGTGACCATCCTATTTTTTTTTAAATAACTCGTGTTACATTTTTTTTTCTTTGATGTTTAAAAAAAAGCTTTAGTAACAACAATAGCTTATCACTTTTCTTAAGCTTTTTTTTGGTACTTTTTGACCGTCATTGAAATATTTAATAAATTTACGTATGTTTCATTTGACCATGTACTTTTTTAGGGTTCTTTGAGCAAATTAAATAAGTGAACTTTGAATTTCTATTTAGAGAATAAATGGAAAAAAAATCATTTATTTTTATTATGAATAATATTTTTTAATCCTAATAATAATAATCGTTAAATATTATGTTCTATAATTTTAATAAATAAATCAAATTAATATTATTCAACAAAGATGTCACTATCTTGACCAAAAATATATATAAGATTCTGTATAAAATTATAATATAACGATATATACAGAAAATCATTTATAGAGACTTTAAATTACATTTTCCTTTTTTTTATATAATCCTCTGGTCCAGAAACTACATAGCATGTTTTTTTATGTTCAGAAACCCATGCTTCTCCAGCTTTACCTTCTTCAATTACTTTAATGACCGCATTAGCGACATAATCTGGTCTATAATAAAAGAAAATATAGAAATAGCAAAATGATAAAAATTAATTATATTTTAAAATTACTGACGATTGCATTTCTTCTTGTAGGTTGAATGCATTAATAAATTCCTTAGATATCAATGCCGTTTCTGTTACTCCTGGACACACTGCCATAACTTTAACTCCAATAGTTTTGTCATAATTCTTAAAAAATCATAAGTTCTTTTTGTATTATCTCTAACATTAGAGGCTTGCGTCCAGAAAAGTAAGGAATGCCCCAAATCGCAGTTTACTATCCTCATCTTCACCTCGGAAAGTAATTTACGTGCGATTTGGGCCCTTTATTTATGGATAAAAGCCGTATAAAACTTTTTTGCGTCTATGGCGAGAAAACACGTCTTTGCCAGACGTGCAGCCAGCCGCAAACCCAAAAAATAATTTTTATGAGATTATATCTAAATAAATAAATCTATACAAAAATTAAAAATATAAATTACTGTCAAAGCTTTTGTGAATCCCAAAACTCCATGTTTTGTGGCAGAATAAACAGGAACACCTGGAATTTCCTTAAATACCAAAACCGAACACATATTTATAATTACGCCACCACTTCCGCCATTATGTTTACCCATTCTATTCATTGCTGTTATAGCACATGTTACTACAGCTTTCTGCAATTAATTATTAAAAAAGAATTAATTAAATTGAACTATATGAGCAATAGATTTTACTGCGTTTATATATTTTTGAATATTTGACAGTATGATAAATGGAACAGTGAAAATTAGTATAAAATAAATAATAAATATCTTCTTCTAAGAGATAAAATGGTTCTATTCAATAAATTAAATTTTTGCAGTTTAAAAATGATCATACATGAGTTATAAAAGGTTTCAACAACAACTTACAAAATTTACATCGATCATAATTTCATAGTTGGATTCACTTGCAACGCCTGCATTATTAATAAGAATATCTACTTTTCCAAATAATTTAGCTACTTTATCAAAATGTTCTATTTTACAAAAAAAAAAAATAGTAAAATTTTTGATAAAAGATAAATATTATACTGTAAAATACCTGAAAATTTTGTTGCATCTCTTACATCACAAGAATAATAAGATATTTTGCCCTTTGCATATTCACATTCTAATTTTTCAATTAATTTTATAATTTTTTCATTAGGACTCGAACCAATAATTGCAACATGCTAAAATAAATTTTGACAACTTTTTTTTTCATAGCAAATCAATCAAATTATTTATGATAAAATAATAATAATTTTACTTACCTTTACACCTTGATTTAGTAAAGCTTTAACAGTACTTAAACCGATTCCACTTGCTCCACCAGTAACAATAGCAACTTTATCTTGAATATGCATTATTGATAATAAAATCTAATTAGATTATTTTTACGTATTTTCTAGTAGTAGTATTGAGAAAAAACTTTATAGAAACAAAAAAATAAAATGCGTTTATTAAAAAAAAAATAATTTTTATATTCAGGAAAAACGTTTATTTAAATTTATTTATTTTTACTATCACTTTGATAAGAACTAAGTACTTCAACTATTTTACTAAATTATAATTAAATTCAGGAAAACGTTTATTTAAATTTATTTATTTTTACTATCACTTTGATAAGAACTAATTACTTATTTTTTACATTAACTTTTCAACTATTTTACTAAATTATAATTACTTTAATTTATGGTTACTGAGTTTTGACTTATAGGTTTCATTACTATGTTGGTAGCAGTTTAATAAATTTAAATTAAATATATATTACCTTGTTCAATATGGAACATGAACATATACATATAATTATTGCTTACACTTAAAATTTGATGGATTTTTTTGTCAGTCTTATTACTGACCTAAAATATTTTGTAATATTTAAAATAGTTTATTTCGGCTCTGTATAGTAGTACGTGCCATCATCAGTAAAGTCTGTTCAAATTATTTAAAATCTATTTAATTTAAATTTAAATTTATGAAAGATACAAATAAAACAGTTTTAGTAGTGCGCTAAATTAATTAAATTTAAAAAGCTAATTAAAATAAGGAAATAATAAAAATTTAAAATAAGGAAATTTTTACTAAAAACTGAAGACAATAAATTGACGAAATTTTCAAAAATTCACAGAGACGATTAAAAATGATTTTAAGACGTGAAAATTGGGCAGTGAGGACATTTTATATGTATGATTCTCTGTGAACAGTTATAGCGAGATAGGAAGATCCCATAGGCAAGCCAAAGTACATTTCACATGGAATCAGCCTGCAATAAATATAAAAAATTTTTTTAGCTTGTTGCTAATTAAAATAATTGATAGTATAACTTATGAAAAATATAAGCAATTTAAAAAATATGAAATTAAATAGAATAAGAATGGCCTAAAAAATAAATCAAAATTTACAAGAAATATTCCCATATAAAAAAATGAAAAATTCAAGGAGTAATGACAACATAAAAATACGAAAACTTTGTTGAGAAAATTAAAAGGAAATAAGAAAAAAAAAAGTTTGAAAAAGTTTAACAGCTTTACAGATCATATAACCTTTCACCCCGGTGTCCTCAGCTTGTAGATAAAATTTTTTTTTAACCGATTTTAACGTTCGAGGGCTCATTTAAAAGGTCTGATTTTACTCAATTTTGCTATTTTTTTTTATTTTTTTGCTCATAAATAGTATTTTTGCAATTTTAATTAGAAGTTTGTTAGGCTTCAATGGTTCCTCGTGAGAAAATTTTTTGTTTATATTTATTTTTTTTAATGTAATTTTAAAGAGTGTTTGCTCGATTTTGTTCTGCAATTAGTTACGATTAATTTGTATGTATTTATTTTGTGACCGGCCTTTAACGACGGGAGAGTAATAATAATTAAAGGCTTACCTTGAAATATTATTTATAAGGAAAAGAGAGAGAAATTTTAAATAAATAAATTATAATTTTAGATTAAATAATTATTTATTTTAATTAAATAAAATGCTCGTTGAGCGCCACGATATTTTAGAGCAAACATCGAAACTATACCAAAATATACAAAGAAAACGTTATTTACAAGAAAATACTTAAATTCTACGAAATGCCGGATACAAATATTAAGGGGAAAATTACAAGAGAGCATGGGAAATCTAGGGCGTCTTTCCGCATAAGCAATTATATTTACTAAATATTACAAAAATAAACCAAACAATCAAATATTAATTAATTAATAGATAAATACAAAATTTAACCTAACTAAAAACCCGAGAGCACACATACGCAAGTAATCTTGGAGTATTTACCCTGAAAATGTTCTTGTCGATGAGCTCCGGAGAATAATTACATAAAAATTAATTCTTCTTTATAAAGTCCAATTATCAAATTATTAATGTACAGAATTTTATGTCCAGATTTCACACAAATATGTTTATTGATATAAAGTACGGGAAGCGACTGCGTGCTTTCCTTACTATATAATAACTGGTATAATAATTACCATATAAATATAAAAATAATCAATATTTTTATTATTAATTTTTCTTAACACAAATCACTGAACTTAGGTAAACAATTTGAATTAAGCAAATTTACCAAAACAAACCAAACAAAATGTCTAAGATTGAGACGAAAGAGATGCACGTCTGCACTCTGTGATGGCTACCGTCAGTCTGCCTTGGCGCGCGAGCGCTTCTCTTTTGCTCCGTTCGAGTATCGATCTCTGATTGCTCTGAGATCACAGTCGAATCGGGGTAGAGCGGCAAAAATATAAATATAAATAATTCAAAATTTTTATATAAAAATGTCACGGGTTTTCACCCTGTGACAATTTATAAAACAATGGTTCCTCTTTGAGGAACCAAAATAATTATAAATTATTTTATCAAATTGCTAGTGAGAATGCGCACGCATGCTACAAAATGCGGTAAAGAAATTTTATAAAATAAAATGTGCAGTATATGCTACTTGGATATTACATACGTGGTTGACTTACATTTAATTTGAAAATATTATCTTATATTATATATAACTTTTTTTAATATTTAATAAATCTACGTATATTTAATTTGACCATATACTTTTTTTAGGGTTTTTTGAGCAAATTAAATAAGTGAACTGTGAATTTCTATTTAGAGAATAAATGGAGAAAAAAAATCATTTATTTTTATTACGAATAATATTTTTTATTCCTAATAATAATAATCGTTAAATATTGTGTACTATAATTTTAATAAAATAAATCAAATTAATATTATTCAAAAAAAAAGACACTATCTTGACCAAAAATATATATAAAATTCTGTAAAATTATAATATAACGATATATACAGAAAATCATTTATAGAGACTTTAAATTACATTTTCCTTTTTTTTTATATAATCCTCTGGTCCAGAAACTGCAAAGCATGTTTTTTTATGTTCAGAAACCCATGCTTCTCCAGCTTTACCTTCTTCAATTACTTTAATGACCGCATTAGCGACATAATCTGGTCTACAATTAAAGAAAATATAGAAATGGCAAAATGATAAAAATTAATTATTTTTTAAAATTACTGACGATAGCATTTTTTTTTGTATGTTGGCTAAATTATTAAATTCCTTAGATATATAGTTTGGAGGTTCCTCAAAACCCAACAGCATTGCCGTTTCTGTTGCTCCTGGACACACTGCCATAACTTTTACTCCGATAGTCTTGTCATAATTCTTAAAAAATCATAAGTTCTTTTTGTATTATTTCTAAAATTAATGGCTCGCGTCCAGAAAAGTAAGGAATGCCCCAAATCGCAGTTTACTATCCTCATATTCGCCTCCGAAGGTAATTTACGTGCGATTTGGGCCCTTTATTTATGGATAAGAGCCGTATAAAATTTTTTTGCTTCTGTCGCGAGAAAACACGTCTTTGCGGGACGCGCAGCCAGCCGCAAACCCAAAAAATAATTTTTATGAGATTATATCTAAATAAATAAATCTATACAAAAATTAAAAATATAAATTACTGTCAAAGCTTTTGTGAATCCCAAAACTCCATGTTTCGTGGCAGAATAAACAGGAACACCTGGATGTTCTATAAATCCGAAAACCGAACTCATATTTATAATTACGCCACCACTTCCGCCATTTTGTTTACTCATTCTATTGATTGCTGTAATAGCACATGTTACTACAGCTTTCTGCAATTAATTATTAAAAAAGAATAAATCAAATTGAACTTTATGAGCAATAGATTTTATTGCGTTTATAATTTTTTGAATATTTGACAGTATGAAAATGGAACAGTGAAAATTAGTATAAAATAAATAATAAATATGTTCTTCTAAGACATAAAATGGTTCTATTCAATAAATTAAATTTTTGCAGTTTAAAAATGATCATACATGAGTTATAAAAGGTTTCAACAATAACTTACAAAATTTACATCGATCATAATTTCATAGTTGGATTCATTTGCAACTCCTGCATTATTAATAAGAATATCTACTTTTCCAAATAATTTAGCTACTTCATCAAAATGTTCTATTTTACAAAAAAAAAAAAAAAAATAATAAAATTTTTGATAAACGATATATTATACTGTAAAATACCTGAAAATTTTGTTACTTCTCTTACGTCACAAGAGTAATAAGATATTTTGCCCTTTGCATTTTCACATTCTAATTTTTCAATTAATTTTATAACTTTTTCTTTAGGACTCGTATCAATAATTGCAACATGCTAAAATAAATTTTGACAACTTTTTTTTTCATAGCAAATCAATCAAATTATTTATGATAAAATAATAATAATTTTACATACCTTTGCGCCTTGATTTAGTAAAGCTCTAACAGTACTTAACCCAATCCCACCTGCTCCACCAGTAACAATTGCAACTTTATCTTGAATATGCATTATTGATAATAAAATCTAATTAGATTATTATTACGTATTTTCTAGTAGCAGTATTGAGAAAAAAATTTACAGAAACAAAAAAATAAAATGCGTTTATTACAAAAAAAACAATTTTTATATTCAGGAAAAACGTTTATTTAAATTTATTTATTTTTACTATCACTTTGATAAGAACTAAGTACTTCAACTATTTTACTAAATTATAATTAATTTCAGGAAAACGTTTATTTAAATTTATTTATTTTTACTATCACTTTGATAAGAACTAATTACTTATTTTTTACATTAACTTTTCAACTATTTTACTAAATTATAATTAAATTCAGGAAAACGTTTCTTTAAATTTATTTATTTTTACTATCACTTTGATAAGATTTGCATTGCCAGGGCGAGCTGGATACCGCTTTGGGTGTCCTCACTTCGCTGAAGGGCGACCGCCGTCCCGTAAATGCTGCGCAGTACCGCTAACTGATACAGTGTGGCAGAGTACGTACGGGCGACACTGATTAAAAAAAAGGAGGAAGGTTTCCTCTCGTAGGAAAATCTCCCCTTTATTGACAGGGTATGGTGAAGAAATGTCTTGGCTGCAATATTTCCGGACCGAAGTAATACCTAAACAGGGAGTCCCGGTCCGGATTCTATGATATTGTCATAAATGCAGGAGGGTGGGGAGTTTAGTGGGTATTGTAATTCCTCCTTTTGAGGTTAAGTCCCACATAACCATACAGTACGCGGTTTATGGTATGCGTAAATGCATTCTCCTCGTCTTATGAAAAAGGCCCATTCTTGAAGGGGGCCCAAATAATAAAAAAAAAAAATGGACAGGTTTGTCTAGGGACAATTGGGTGAAGTTTACTTCTTTCTAAAACAATTTTTATAACAATAAAATTTAGAAATAATAATTTACATAATTTAAAAAACTCTGCATTTGATTTATTTTAAATAACTAAAAAATTTTAAACCGAAATCATCCGAGCCCCCTCGCTTACGATCGGGCCCGCTGGCGATCGGGTATTTATTAAAAGTAGCTCCTCTCGATTCAATATGGCGGTGCTTGCTCCTTGCCTTTAACAGCAATGTATATCTTTCTAATCTTTCCGAACACCCACGATTATGCTCGGGGTCTGCCAGCAAAGGAAGAACAAAATTTAACACCGATATCATTCGAGCGCCCTCGCTTACGATCGGGCCTTTTGGCGAGGTAGGGGACTGCTATCATTGTTTCCTTATCCACTACTTTCGTCCTGAATTCTCGTCTCAGAATCTCGTGACGATTTTTTAAATTTTAACTCCTCATAGAAAAATTAAGGAGAGGTGTACCATGACAAGAAAGAAGTAAACTTCAAAAAATCACTTTGATAAGAACTAATTATTTATTTTTGACAATAACTTTTCAACTATTTTACTTCATTATAATTACTTTAATTTATGGTTACTTATTTAAAGTTACTAAACAAAATAAAATTTACATATTTTAAATAAAAAATCTAGTAGAAGTTGAAATTATTGCTAGATTAAAAGCCGCATATTTGACCAATGTGCGAGTTCGACCAACTGTCTTGTACGAGCAAGCGATTCGAAGTGCCCCCTGCCTCTGTACTGCCTTTAGTTTCTTGCAGTACTTTTTTATGCGGACATTGTCCGCCCACACCTCTGCACCGTAGAACAAGATGGAGTTGACTGTCGTCATCAACAGCCTTCTCTTCTCTGATCTGGGACCGCCGATGTTCGTCATCAGCCACGAGAGGGACTTTGTCACCCAGACAGCCTTTTCACAGGCCTGCTGGAATTGTCTATTGTAGGTCAACTTGTTATCCAAGAAGACCCCCAAATATTTGATTGATGGTTTGGTCTGGATCATAAGGGGATTACCTCCGTCATCAAAGCTGACGCCGAATGTGATATCAACCCTTCTCCAGGTCAGAAGGACAATCTCCGTTTTCGGAACTGCCAACTGTCTTAGTCCGTGATCCGGCATCCAGCTATTGATAAGGCGCATGGCCTCATCCAAGGTATTCTGCTGGTCCTCTGTCTCTCGAGCTGTTATGGTTAGAGCAACATCATCCGCGTATCCGATCATGGAGCATCCATCCGGAAGCTCAATCTTTAGCAAGCCGTCGTAAAAGGCATTCCACAGATCAGGGCCCAGAACTGAACCCTGCGCTATGCCTGCGCTTAATACTTTACCTCTTGTGCCATCGAGCGTGTCCCAGCGCAGGTATCGGTCCCGGAGGTAATCTCTGAGTATATTTCTCAGATAATCCGGAACTCTGAATACCTGCTCGAGCGAGTGCAACATATCGTCCCACTTAGCCGAGTTGAATGCGTTTTTCACATCCAACGTGACAAGCAGGACGTCCGGTTTAATATCCGGCCGCACTTGACTGGCCCTCATAAGCACCTTCACGACCTGCTCGATGGCACCGATCGTGGAACGCCCCTCACGAAAGCCGTGTTGATCGTCGCTAACGTCACCCGCTTCCCTAATTGCCTGCCGCATTCTTCCTCTGACCATGTTCTCCATCACCTTGCCAATGATATTTAATATACACAATGGTCTGTAAGATGATGGAGATCCTGGTTCACCCTTTCCCTTTCCCTATCAGAGCCAGACGGGCTACTTTCCAGTCCCTTGGAAAGGCGCCTGCCACGAGGCACGCGTTAAACACGCCAAGCAGGGGACCAGGGATTACCTTTGCAGCCGCCTTGAGGGCTTCCGCGGGTATTCCGTCTGGTCCTGGCGCTTTCCCATTTTTCATTGACCTAATTGCCTGAAGCATCTCCGCCTCGATAAATAGCGGAACTTGCTCCCTCGAGACATCCAAAGCAGAGTGTTGTTGGTTTAGATGATCCGGGAAGAGAGTGTCCACTATTCTTTTGGTCGCTGTTTCATCCATCGTGTTGTCACATCCGGACTTAAGTTTGCCCATGACAACCTTATATCCCAGGCCCCACGGGTCGCTGTTGACATCATCTCTTAGGGACCGAAGACAGCGCGCCTTGCTGATTCAGATACCTTTCGCCAGCCTATGCTTGGCTTCCTTGTACTCTTCAGAGCGCGTAGCCAGCTCTGGGCGGCCATGCGCTCTTTGCCGTCTTCTGCGTGCACCGTGACATACCCGTCTAAGCTCCGCAATTTCTTTATTCCACCAGTACACGCTTCTTTTACCCTTCCAGGGCCGTTATTTATATTTTTATTATATTAATAATAATAATTTATTATTAAATTAAAAAATAAATGTATATATAATATATACGCGCAGTCACTGGCTCGGTAGCGCAGGGGTAACGCGCTCGCTTTGTAATCAAAGAGCTTATACTAATAGAGTAGTTAATGTTAAAGCGGGAGCACGTAAATATCCGAACGGTGCAAACTATAGTGGGTAAGGTTTTCTTCGTCTTGCAAAACGATAAGAAGGGAGACGCTGTAGGGGAAATATACTAAAAGAGAATGTAGGAGAAAAAAATGGATCTTATAATATTTTTTCACTTTTATTATTACATTCATGAATTTTATTTTTTTATACAATTTTTTGATAATTAATTTCAATAGCAATTACAATCTTAATTCAATTTAACGTTCGACATATTTTTTAATTTAAGTATCAGAAATAATCTTTTTAAGACAAATTTCAGCAATAATATGAATTATTCACTTGATATTCATCATAAAATATTTAATTTTTTTTTTAATCAATTAATTTTTCCCAGTGTATTCATTTCTTTAAGGAAAAAAAATCATTTTTATTGACCAAATTTCAATTTTTAGGCCAAAAGCCCTTGAAAACTGTAAGTATCAACCCGGAATAACCCAAAGAGCATCCCGGAATATTAGGGGAAAATCTGCACCAGAATGATATCTAAAAAACCTTTTACAGATTGTTTATACATAAAAAAATATTAAGTAACTTCATGAGGCAGGAGGGGAGAAGGGGGGCAAAAACGTGTTTTTTCCTCTTTTCTTTCAAAAATCTGTCAAAAATTCATATTTCTGGTTCCTTAGTACCAAAATAGGTCTACATGGTCTTAAAACATTTCAACTTTTAGGTCAAAAAACAATGAAAATCTGTGTTAAATAAATATTGCTACTTACAGTTTTCAAAGGTTTCTGACCTAAATATTAAAATTTTGTCATTAAAATTGATTTTTTTCTTAAAGAAATGAATTTCCAGAAAAAAATTAATCGATTTTAAAAAAAAAATTATTATTTTACGATAAAAATCAAAATAGTAATGCGTATTTTAAGTTCTGAAACAGGCTGAATTCAATAGAATTTCAATCATTTTTAAGACAAATTTCAGCAATAATATGAATTATTTGCTTAATATTCATCCTAAAATAATAAATTTTTTTTAAATAAATTAATTTTAATTAAAAATTATTATTTTACGATAAAAATCAAAATAGTAATGCATATTTTAAGTTCTGAAACAGGCTTAATTCAATAGAATTTCAATCATTTTTAAGACAAATTTCAGCAATAATATGAATTATTTGCTTGATATTCATCCTAAAATAATAAATTTTTTTTAAATAAATTAATTTTTACCAGTGTATTCATTTCGTAAAGAAAAAAATCATTTTTATTGACCAAGTTTCAATTTTTAGGTCAAAAACTGTGTTAAGTAAAGAGCATCCCGGAATATTAGGGGAATATCTGCACCAGAATGATTTCTAAAAAATCTCAATTTATAAATTAAATTTCTCAGTTTACCTGAATGGTCCTGAATGGTCCTCCTGGTCCTAAAAATTAGACCCTATAGCAGGGCTATATTCTAAATGACGCTGCTACCTGTTAAGTAAACCAAATACTTTCCGGTTGGTCTCATTTTTTTTGAATATTTATCACCTTTTGACCCCCGTAAACCGCATTTTTTTATCAGTAACCCACACAGCACAAAACCTTTTCAAAACGTTTCTAAAACGTTTCAAATGTCCGCTTGGTTTTAGGCCAATTGCTAGCAAACTAAGGAAGCTATGATACCCTGCCTTTTGATAAAATATAGCTCAATATTTAAGGAAGGTGTACAACTTGGTTAGAGCACTTAGCTTATCCAAGTTTTCGTGTAATCGAATTTTGAACGAAAATGCATATTTTTTTTGTAAATTCGATTACACAAAAACTTGAATAAGCTAACTGCTCTAACCAAGTTGTACACCTTCCTTAAAGCTTGAGCTACATTTTATCAAAAGGCAGGGTATCATAGATCTCTTAGTTTGCTAGCAATTGGCCAAAAACCAAGCGGACATTTGAAACGTTTTAGAAACGTTTTGAAAAGGTTTTGTGCTGTGTGGGAATTCTCTTATCGTTATAGTCAGTAAACCAAATGAACATATTTGGCTAAAAAGGACCAATTTTTAGATTGCTGCAAAATATGTAATTTTTGACTTAAATGGGTCTTATATATCTCAAAACTTTTGTGCAAGCTCCTAGTTGCTCTTAGTTGTATTTAAAATTTTTGCGTATATTAAAATATCTTAAAGTGGGACTCTGACTTTAAATTTTTATATCTCGCAAACATTTGATCGAAAATAATCGAGTAAAGAATTTTTAAAAATTAGGAGCTTATACGAAATTACTGAGATCTATAAGACCCATTTAAGTCAAAAATTACAATATTTTTGGCATCTATCGCGCCGATTTCATGTTCACGTTTTTTTGCATTCCATAGGGTCCAAACTACCAGAAAACCATGCCTCGTCTATTTTTCTTTTTCATTTTCGGTGCTCATAAAACATATTTTCAGTAAATTCTTTAAAAAAATAAAATTTCAAATGCAAAACGTTTTAAATTTTTAGTGCGGGAAGAAATGCTATGAGTTGAATTAGTGTAGGTATTACTAATACATACATGCAGAACAGTAGATTGAGAGAAAGAAAGAACTCCCACTTTTTAACTAATCTGACAAAGAGGAACCTCACCCGCTGTATGTTTGTACTACAGTTCCTGCCTCGCGCTCAACTATACTTTTGTGTACTCTATTAGTTTAACCTCTTTGTTTGTAATATAGCAAAATATTATGAAGTGGGTTCGCATACAGAGCAGTGACAACTTTTTTTTCTAAAAATAAATATTTAATAAAATTAAATATTTATTTTAAGAAGGGAGAGTAGAGCTAGCTGCCGAGTCGCAGGGGGCAAGACGAAATGGAAAGTGCCACTTGCTTGCCTCCGTATGTCATGCAAAGAGGGCGTTTTTCCAAGGTTTTTCGCGCCTCTTTTAAAGCGATTGTTGTGAATAACAACTCTGCGCTTTAAAGACGGAATTGTCAGCATGGCTCCTATTAAAAAGTCGCATTTGGCCATCCCAAACCCTAGTAAAGGCTATGAATAGATAAAGTTTGAAATGATTGTTAAAGTTCCACCTATCCTAAACATCCCTTTTAATCCCACAGTTTCACCAACAATTTGTCCATACGTCTCCAAACCTATCTAATTATTTCCATTAAAGGAAAATGCGTTATATATCTCAATATATATATCGACTTCCGAAGGAATAAATGCAAAAAATGCGGTTTGGACCACTTGTGCAAATAACTGTTGGTGACCACCGTATAACGTAAGGTTCTAAGAGGTTAAATACAGCACATATATATACGCGCAGTCATAACCACTGTAATATTTTATGTCTAAGCACCACGATTCTAGTGTATTTTTGTTAAAAAAAATGCACCCAAAAATCAGGTGCATTTTTACACTCTATTTTAGGACTCATGATAACTCTTAATTTTACAGTTTCTTTATAACTTTAAAATTAGAGTGCCGCGCTCTCTCCGTGCAGAAGGCCAAACTTCCGAATTTAAAATAACTGCTTGTCAATTTTCTTCTCCTTCGATGGAAGTAAAGCAAACTCTAACGGGATAAATTTGTTTTTAATTTTAGCCTTAATGACTTTAATGATCTGTACATTTTTATTTGCTCTCCCGGGCGTAAAACTAGTGCATAAAACTTGGCACGCTATTTTCAGCTATCTTTGTACGCCTAGATTAATTTAATTTTTTTTTATTTTTAATATTAGGTTTGATGTTAAACATAAGCTTTTAGTTATTTTTAAGTAATTTTTATTTTATTTCATTTAGCGGAATCCGAATAATTATACATGTTACAATGAGTATTTGAAAGTTGAAAGATAATCTAGATTATCTTTAGCATTAATAAAATAAAAGGGTTGCGGAACTCGAACTTTCTTAAGCCTGATAATATCATGCGGAACTTGACCATTTATGCGGAATTCAGCTGAATTCAACACCCCATTTTTGAAATTAACAACTGCGGACTGGAAATTTGGCCTGTTACCAACAAAAATAGTAAATTTTTGGAAATAGAAAAAAATTGTTTAACACTGCGTACTTTTTTTATATATATAAAAATTTACCATTTTATTCGATAATTTGCCAAATCTGCAGTTCGTAGTTTTGAATTTCAAAATTTGGGTTTTGGGTTTGGATAATATTTAAAAAATAATTTTTTAAAGAAAGAAACTTAAATACCTAGTGATTTTCCTCTTCCTCCTGTGTCTATGGTTATTAAGGATTAAAATAATCAAATTAAAATATTTTCCATTTTTATTGAAAAAAAGAACATAATTGTTAGATAGAGAATACTATATTTTTTTGATTTTGAATTAACTAATATTATACTTTTTTTACATGAAAATATTTTTTTTGAATTTAATTTGGCTAAAAGGTGAAAGCGAAAAAGTTTTAAAAAAATTAAAATTCGCGAATTTCTATTGGAATAGCTTTTTTTAAAATTAATTTGGCTGAATGGTGAAAGCGAAAAAGTTTTAAAAAAATTAAAATTTCTATGTTAAGAATTAATAACTTTTTATATAAAAACTTAATCTTTAATAAAATTAATTAATTAATAAAAATATTTTTCTTATCTGGGGCCAGAAAGCCTATAGACAGAATCATTTGATTTAATAAAGAAAATAAAAATTTGGAGCCCAGAAGATTAGTTCATTTTTTTAACTGACCTAAAATATATTTTAAAAAAAAGTTATATATAATATAAAATAATATTTTTAAATTAAATGTAAGTCAACCACGCATGTAATATCCAATAGTAGCATATACTGTACATTTTATTTTAAAAAATTTCTTTACCCCATATTTGATTTGAATTCAGTGACATCTTTTTGCGACAGTAATAAAAAGTCAGAAAAAGCTGATAATTACACCTGATTCTATCATCAGAGTCATTTGGTTACTAAAATTTTGTAGCATGCGCGCGCATTCTCACTAGCAATTTGATAAAATAATTTATATTTATTTTTTATAAATAAATAAATACAAATTAATCTTAACTAATTGCAGAGTAAAATCGAGCAAACATCAATCTTTAAAGTCACATTTAAAAAAATAAATATAAATAAAAAATTTTCTCACGAGGAACCATTGAAGCATAAATAAATTTCTAATTGAAATTGCAAAAAAACTATTTATGAGCAAAAAGATAAAAAAAATTAGCAAAATTGAGCAAAATCAGACCATCTAAATGATCCCTCGCACATTAAAATCGGTAGAAAAAAAATTTTATCTACAAGCTGAGGACATCTGGGTGAAATGTTATATAATCTGTAAAGCAGTTAAACTTTATCAAACTTATTTTTTTCTTATTTCCTTTTACTTTTCTCAACTAAGTTTTCATATTTTTATTTTGTCATTACTCCTTGAATTTGTAATTTTTTTATATGGGAATATTTCTTGTAAATTTTGATTTATTTTTTAGGCTATTTTTATTCTATTTCTTTTCATATTTTTTAAATTGCTTCTATTTTTCATAAGTTATACTATCAATTATTTTAATTAGCAGCAAGCTAAATAAATTTTTTATATTTATTGCAGGCTGATTCCATGTGAAATGTACTTTGGCTTGCCTATGGGATCTTCCGATCTCGCTATAACTGTTCACAGGGAATCACATATAAAAAGTCCTCACTGCCCAATTTTCACGTCTTAAAATCGTTTTTAGTCGTCTCTGTGAATTTTTGAAAATTTCGTCAATCTATTGTCTTCAGTTTTTAGTTAATCTAGCAATAATTTCAACTTCTACTAGATTTTTGATTTAAAATATGTAGATTTTATTTTGTTTAGTAACTTTAAGTAACTCAGTAACCATAAATTAAAGTAATTATAATTAAGTAAAATAGTTGAAAAGTTATTGTAAAAAATAAATAATTAGTTCTTATCAAAGTGATAGTAAAAATAAATAACTTTAAATAAACGTTTTCCTGAATTTAATTATAATTTAGTAAAATAGTTGAAAAGTTAATGTAAAAAATAAGCAATTTGTTCTTATCAAAGTGATAGTAAAAATAAATAAATTTAAATAAAAGTTTTCCCTGAATATAAAAATTATTTTTTTTATAATAATCGCATTTTATTTTTTTGTTTCTATAAAGTTTTTTCTCAATACTGCTACTAGAAAATACGTAATAATAATCTAATTAGATTTTATTATCAATAATGCATATTCAAGATAAAGTTGCTATTGTTACTGGTGGAGCAGGTGGAATCGGTTTAAGTACTGTTAAAGCTTTACTAAATCAAGGCTCAAAGGTAAGTAAAATTATTATTATATTATCATCAATAATTTGATTGATTTTCTATGAAAAAAAACGTTGTCAAAATTTATTTTAGCATGTTGCAATTATTGATACGAGTCCTAAAGAAAAAGTTATAAAATTATTTGAAAAATTAGAATGTGAATATGCAAAGGGCAAAATATCTTATTATTCTTGTGATGTAAGAGATGCAACAAAATTTTCAGGTATTTTACAGTATAATATTTATCTTTTATCAAAAATTTTGATATTTTTTTTTTTTTGTAAAATAGAACATTTTGATGAAGTAGCTAAATTATTTGGAAACGTAGATATTCTTATTAATAATGCAGGAGTTGCAAATGAATCCAATTATGAAATTATGATCGATGTAAATTTTGTAAGTTGGTGTTGAAACCTTTTATAACTCATGTATGATCATTTTTAAACTGCAAAAATTTAATTTATTGAATAGAACCATTTTATGTCTTAGAAGAAGATATTTATTATTTATTTTATACTAATTTTCACTGTTCCATTTTCATATTGTCAAATATTCAAAAAATTATAAACGCAATAAAATCTATTGCTCATGTAGTTCAATTTGATTCATTCCTTTTTAATAATTAATTGCAGAAAGCTGTCGTAACATGTGCTATAACAGCAATTAATAGAATGGGTAAACATAATGGCGGAAGTGGTGGCGTAATTATAAATATGTGTTCGGTTTTCGGACTTATAGAACTTCCAGCTGTTCCTGTTTATTCTGCTACGAAACGTGGAGTTTTGGGATTCACAAAAGCTTTGACAGTAATTTATATTTTTAATTTTTAGATAGATGTATTTATTTAGATGTAGTCTTACAATAATTATTTTTTGGGTTTGCGGCTCGCTGCACGTCCAAAAAAACGTGATTTCTCGCCACAGACGCAAAAAAATTTTATACGGCTCTTATCCATAAATAAAGGGCCCAAATCGCTCGTAATTTACCTTTTGAGGAGAAGATCATGATAGTAAACTGCGATTTGGGGTATTCCTTATTTTTCTGGACATGAGCCTCTAATGTTAGAGGTAATACAAATAGAACTTATGATTTTTTAAGAATTATGACAAGACTATTGGAGTGAAAGTTATGGCAGTGTGTCCAGGAGCAACTGATACGGCAATGTTATCTAAGGAATTTATTAATGCATTCAACTTACAAGAAGAAATGCAATCGTCAGTAATTTTAAAAAATAATTAATTTTTATCATTTTGCTATTTCTATATTTTCTTTTATTATAGACCAGATTATGTTGCTAATGCGGTCATTAAAGTAATTGAAGAAGGTAAAGCTGGAGAAGCATGGGTTTCTGAACATAAAAAAACGTGCTTTGTAGTTTCTGGGCCAGAGGATTATTCAAAAAAAAGTAAAACCCCTTTTATAAAAATTGATGGAAATCTGAAGTGGCCTCTACACCGGACATTTTATTCGTCTTCTGAGTCACCGAAATAAAATCAATTATTCGATTATATTTAAATTTATTATAAAAATTTGGATTCATTATCAATATTGCATAAAATAAAAATATTATTATAAGAAAATATACATTTATCATAATTTAAATTGATTCTATAAACATTTAAAGAATAATTAATAAACTAATGATAATTAAAAAATGTTTATATTTAAATAAATAAAGATAATGGTTACGTTATGTACTTTATTTATAAATAAAAATACACGAAAAATATACCTGCAAAAAAGGAGGTTAAAAGCAAAGCTTGTATTATTTATAAAATTAATGAGGACTTATATCTTACTTATTATCTTAATGGATGCAAAAAACGACACCTTTTGGACACGATATAGCCAAAACGATCAAACGGAATGCTTTCATTTTTTAAAACTGAGTTTATTTTATCAAGTTAATGACACCTATTGTTTTTGGGCCCAATCTGGTATTTCTAAAGGCATGTTTATTCTTGTACTTTTGCTTCATACAGGTGAAAAACCTTCTAAATGTTATCCGCGCGATAAATTTCATAGCTTTTGCTTAAACTTTGCATCGGTGAAAAATCATAAAAATGCAAAATAACACAAGATTCTTATATTTTAGGCACGATCACCCTATGTATGCAATACATAGATGAAATCGTGCCTTATAAGTTTGTCAGGTCAAAAAACGGAAATATTTCTAAATAGTCCAATTCGTGGAGAAATTTGGTCCCCAGGTCATTCTGATGCCTCTAAATTCTTATATTGCCTTGTTGTGTGTAGGGATGTATGTTCGAGAAAGTGTATCCTCAAGATCACAGAACCTACTCGATGAATCAAAAATCCCTTAAACCAAATTTTTTGAAATAAGATCTAGTTGTAGGGTTTTTAATTTCAAGTGATTTCATCAAGTGCTTGCAGAGAAATGTTCTAAAAGCTGATTTCAGATATCAAAAAAAATTATTAAAAAATAATAAAAATGGTAATAAATGAATTGGTTTTGAATTTAATACATCCAAAATGTGGTTAATGATCTAAAATAACCAGAAAATAACTAAATTAATTGAAATTTATTTTTTAGGCACAATTACCCTGTGTATGCAATACATAGATTAAATCGTGCTTTAAAAGTTCATCAGGTTAAAAAACGAAAAAGTCTTCAAATTCTTCAATTTATGGAGGAATTTGGTCCCAAGGTCATTCCGATGCCTCTACATGCTTTTATTGCCTTGGTGTATAATAATAAATAATAGTTTTCAATTTATGAGGGTGTGGATCCCATCAACGTTATTAAAGAGAAAATACTCAATAAATGTGTGATCGTGCCTGAAATAAAAAAGCCTTAGCTTTTTTATAATTCTTTACGATTTTTATTATTTATTAATTAATCCAAATTTTATTGAATTAAACATTTAACGCCCAAGAGCCTATCTACGAGTTCTAAATTAATTTTAAAACCAAAATCTGTTTTTCTAAAAATGTATCCATATGTTAAAAAGTCTCTATTCTCAGAATTTGATTTCAAACTTTCTATAAAATTAACCGGAAACTCATTATTTAGGGTACAAGTTGGATACTAAAAAAAATCGACACGCTGCTTATCAGTATTGTAAATAGCATCAAAAAAAGGTATATTTAATGAAGAATAATAAAATTTTCATTTTTTGTATATATTTTAGGACACATTTTTTTTGCATGATTTTTCTTAATTTCAAAATGGCGGATGGAGAATTAGAAAAAAATACGAAAAACAAGTTGCATTAGATTATTTGTTTTTAGGAATATTTTTTGGAATTTTACATAAATATTGGTTTTAAAATTAATTTAGTATTCAAAAAGAAATCTAAACGTAAAATTTCAAGTATTAATAATACATATATATTTTTGGACTAAACCTAGTTCAAAGAATATGCAACTCCATCCGTATGCATTCTATGTATAATTCCATTATCATTGAATTTTTTTATTCTTATACATTGATTAGTTTGAAAAATTGATTTGAAACTAATAACTAATAAGTTTTTAATTCTTCTGAAGGTTACTTAATTGAAATAAAACCGAAATCAAACTTTGTGGACCCATAACATTTTCTAGAACACGTCACCAAAAAAATTAGAAAACAAAAGTAGGTATGCTTTGATTCTGAAATACGAAAGCTGGGCAGTACAGGACATGAGATCAGCAAAAACTACCCCATTTTAGTTTTTTTGCAATATTTTGGAAGCAGAGCTAAAATTATCTAATTAACTGCCTTTTTTGAAGAAAGGGTGAGAAAATATTGGGATTGAATAATTACGAGCTCTAATTGAGCTATAAGACTAATTATAGGACGTGAAAACTAAACCTCTAAAAAGGACTAGTTATAATACATAAATGATAAACAACATTACAATAAAATCGCTATTCTTATAATTTGTAATTATCACCTTTACTAGATGTTAAGATTCTAAACCCAAATTATTTAGATTCTGTAAACCTGTATTATTTTAAGTCCTTAAATTGAAAATATTCTAAGTCCTTCAACTCAAATTATTGGAAGTCTCTAAACCCGGAATATTTTAAGTCCCTTAGCTTGAATTTTTCTAAGCCTCTCAAAGTAAATTATTCAAAGTTCCTAAATATTAAATATTTTAAGTTCCTAACCCCACATGATTTTTGACATTTAACCCCACTTGATTTTCAGATTCACAGGTTACCCCTCCTTAGAAACATGTTCAATGTTAAAACTATGATTTTTGCAGCAAATTGAAAAATTGATCATTTTGGGACAAAAATGGGCATTCAATTTACTGACTGTAAAGAAGAGAATTTAATATAAAAAATTAGAAAGGTAATATTGTTTTGCAAACAAATAATTCTAAAGGACAAATAAAGAATTTTTAGAAAAAAGCTTTTAGAAAATTGTTGAGACCTATAAAACCCATTTTTGTCTAAAATTGCAATTTTGAGATAATTTAAAAATTAATCATTTTGGGACAAAAATGACCATTTGGTTAAATTGCTATAACATTGAGAAAAATTGCGGTAACCAAGGCTTGAAAAATGACTTTAATACCGAAAAATTGTGACCAACAAGAAGTGTTTTTGTTAACTAACTAACTAAAAAGCAATTTTACCAAAAAACTACATTTAAAAGCCTTGTGCACAGTATTCTTGTGCCTAGAAGGCCCGTTGGAATAAACGGAGGTTATCGGAGGTTTTTTCCAATTATTAATGAAAGTAATTTGTAATTTGGTTTCCTAAAGTTAGCGGTCTCTTGTTAGCGAAAGCAAAGTAAAGACTCCGAAAAATCTGCCCTCTTATTGGATCTTTGTTAACTTTTTGCATAAGGGAACTTAAGCAAAATTTTTTCTTGCAAAATCTTTGTTATTACATGATCTTCCGGTGCTGGACATGGTATTTTTAAAGACAAAATGACAAAATTAAATTCATAGATTGGTATCAATGGTACCTCCGTACGTTGCGTTCACTTATACTACGATATATCGCATTAACACACACTAACACTATTATATCGCGATATAATAGTGTTAGTGTGTGTTAATGTCAGGCAGGGGTGGGTAAAAAAGTGATGTTTTAGGGGGGGGGGGGGTAAATACAGGGCGATCCAGAGCGGATGCATTTTTGTTTATTAGTTAACCAATCGCAGCTAAGATTAAAAGCATCAACAACTAGCGATGCACCTAATAAAATAAAATTCACGTCCCACCCGGGATCACCGTGTATTGAAGTTTTAGGGGGGGGGGGCGGGTTGAAATATTAACGACGTTTTTAGGGGAGAGGGGTATGAAATGGACTTAGTATATTTCCAGAATAATTTAAAGTGGGAGTAAGCACAAGAACTTAGAATACTTTAGGTTTATGGACTTAGGATAATTTATATTTTGGGATTTATTGTAATTTCGATCTTAGGACTTATAATAATTAGGGAATATACGTTAAAACGTTATAAGTGAACATGATTCATGATCGTTGGTTGTGTGAAAACACAAACCAGTTATAAGATTTTTCATTTTTTGTTAAATTCAGGGGTAGTTTTATCCATTTTTGCCCCCGTATAGGAGTCAGTAAATTAAATAAAAGTTAAAATAGAATAAAATTTTTTCAAATGCAAGATTAAAAGAAAAATAAAGAAAAAAACTCACATTGTATTTTTCCGATTTTATCTTACCCTGGAGATATTTTTCAACGCCAATAGTTATAGCTCTAATATTCCTTTATTGATACAGAATAAAAGAATAAATTCAATATTTAGTTAATTACTCTTAAAATGTGGCACTATTAATTTGATCATTAGTTCCAAAATATTGTAAAAAAACTCATAAGATGGAATGTTTCTGCTGTATCTTCCTATTTTCTAACCCAGTAGGACCCCAAATTCGGATTCAGCGACATACAAAACCTACAGAAGACTTTTTCTTTCTCTGGTTGACGAATTCGGAAACCGTTACACCACATTCTGACTTGTGTATAATATTATTTTGGTAATTATGTTAATTGAGGGGTATTAGAGTTCAGAGTAACTTTTTTGTTGTTGGTGAATTATAGAAAAAGGACGTAATAACAAAGTTCCGCCAGCAAAAGTTTGGTTGAAATCTTTTCAACAAACAAATAATAAGGTTTCAAAATAAGGGGCGGATTTTTCGTGTACTTTTTGGCTAATACTTAAAAATTTTAACTATGCTTAACATTTTTTTACGTCTTATTTAAACATTATTATTGAACTCAATCTAATCAAAGCTTTTAAAATCCCTAAATTAAAAAATTACTGAAACTCTTTTCTTGCTTTTTTCTAACATGATCAGCTTCGCTCTACCCGTCTTTGACGGTATCTAGTATGTATATGAGGCATTATTTTTTTTTTACAACTTAACTTGGACAAAAAACTGAAAAAAAAATTTGAAGGGACATCGATATGACCTGTGTTTTCAGGTAGTTTGAACCTTCAGAAAACTGACAAAAATCGTGAACAAGAAATCGGCGATAGGTGCCAAAAAAATTTTCCACTTTTATGTCAAAAGCTGCCTTTTTTCGTAACTGAGCTACCCGATTTTTTAAATTTTTTATGTCAGGGATTTTTCACGGTATTTATCAGGATTTTCCTTTTTGAAAAGTTAAAACAAGTTCAGAACTCATAGAAACAAGAATTTAGCATCGGTTTTTAGCAATATTTTGATATGTATAAGTTAGAAAACCTGTTTTTATTTTTTGCTTTTTTTCTAATTTTGTTTTATTATGTTTTCTTGCATCTTCGGCTGTTTTTAATCTATGCACAAGTTATAATGGTAAATATTGATAATTTTTAGTCCAAATTGATTGTTACCTTCCATTAAGATGTCCGATATTAATTATTTTAATGCGCTATAATGATAGAACCCCTAGAGTCCTAATTTTTTAATTTTAGTAAAAATGAAGTATAAATACTTTTCTATGTTAAATATTTTGTCTATTTTTTTTTATCTCATAAAACATATTTTTACAAGCAAATAAAACTCGATTAATGATTATATAGCCCAAATATTTTTCATTTTTATACGTTTATTTGTCAAAAAATATCAATTTTTTCAATTTTATGTAATACATAATTTGCGACTGATAAGGGTAGTTCAATACATTTGGAACACCAAGTTATAACAAATGGTTATAGATGAGTTTATTATCTTGAAAAAACACGCCGGCTACCCTCCGTTCATTGCAATGGGCCTTCTGTGCCTAGAAACGCAGAGTCAATGTTATAAAATAGGGTTTTTTGGTAATTTTCAATGAAACGCTTATACCTAGCAAGTTAACCAAAAAACTTCTGGTTGGTCTCATTTTTTTGGTGTAAGTATCACCTTTCAAAGGCCGTAAATGTCAATTTTAAATTTTCTCATCAATATATCCAATTAACCAAATGGCCATTTTTGGCTAAATATTACCAATTTTTAAATTGCTGCCAAATTCGTAATTTCTGCCAAAAAAGGGTTTCATATGTCTCGAAAAATTCCTATAAGCTTCAAGTTTCCGAAAATTCTTTACTCTTCTAATTTCCTTGAGTCGTTTGTAAGAAAGGGCTCTTCAAAGTTAACATTAAAAATGAGCTATTTTAAAAAATCATAAAATTGGGACTCCGACTTCAGATTATCATATCTGATTAACAAATAATTGAAAAAGGTAAAGTAAAAAATGTTTGTAAATTTGAAGCTTGTGGAAATATTTTGAGAATTATAAAACTCATTTTCTTTAAAAATTTCAAATTTGGCAGCAATTTAAAAATTGGTCATTTTTAACCAAAAATGACCATTCGGGTAATTGGCTATAGTGATGAAAAAAGTAATGATAAAAAATTGTGGTTCTCGGCGTTTGAAAGGTGATACTCACACCAAAAAAATTAGACCAACCAGAAAAGTTTTGGTTAATTTGTGAGGTTTTAGCGTTTTTGAGGTTTTAATTATGATTTAGCGTAAACAGATGGCCATAATAGGGCCATAATTGATGGCCAGTTTATGTCCCAAACCATAAATTATGGTACAAATTTTTCATAGGGATTAAATTAATTTTAAAACGAAATGATATAATAGCTATTCTAGTGTAATTTAGAGTCTATACATGATTTTCTGTATATATTAATAAAAATTTAATTGCAATTTTATTTTAATGCAAAGGTTTTAGCCATAACTACATTCTAAGTAAGATTTTTAATTATATATTATTATTATTTATTGATACCAGTAATACAAATATGCAATATATACATACAATGTAAATACAAAATGAACATAAAGTACCATGCAGGGATTGCCAAATCAATCCGTGTGCATGTGCTGGTTTTAGTTTAATATAAATAAATAAATAAAATAAAATGTCAATTACTTAGAAATTATTTAAAAATAAGAAAAGAAATAAATATATTATAATTTAAGAAATATAAAATTTATATACAATTTAAAGAATATTACTCCAGTCAAAACGCGGTTTAGGGTGTATTTTCGACTGCCAGCATGAGATTTGCTCTACTATATGTTATTTGGGTCGCTAATCACGAAAATCGGGGTCTTTTCCGGGAGATATTGTCGGAACACCCTTAAATTTGCAAAAACTACCCCCAAAAAGGGGTTTTTTTGATATATTAGCAAACTGAGTTTCTAGATTTAGCCAAGAATTGGCCTATAAGGGTTTTTTGGGTCGCTGAACAAGAATTTGAGGTAATTTTTTATAAATAATCAATATTTCACCCTTAAATTAGCAAAAATTACCCCTAAAAGGGGTGTTTTTTCTATTTGCGGACTTTGAGTGACCAGATTACGTCCATACGGCTTTTTGGGTCGCTAATCAAGAATTTTGGCGAATTTTTTATGAACAATTCATATTTCACCCTTAAATTAGCAAAAACACCCCTTTTAGGGGTTGTTTTAACTATTTCCGCACTTCGAGTGACCAAATTAAGTTCTTAAGGGTTTTGTGGGTTGCTGATCAAGAATTTGGGGGAATTTTTTATGAATAATTAATATTTCACCCTTAAATTAGCAAAAACAACCCCTAAAAGGGGTGTTTTTACTATTTCCGCACTATGAGCGACCAAATTAAGTCTTTAAGAGTTTTGTGGGTCGCTGATCAAGAATTTAGGGGAATTTTTATGAATAATTAATATTTCACCCTTAAAGTAGCAAAAACAACCCTGTACTTGGAGCGACCAAATGAGGTTGTTAAGGGTTTTGTGGGTCGCTGATCAAGGATTTGAGGGATTATATTATAATATTAACCATGATGTGAACCACATATATTCATAGGTATTATTATGAAAATAGAAAACAACGTGTACCAAATCGGTACAAAAGATGGTATTATCAAAGGTTGGTTCCCAAGGACAGAACTGAAAAGATGCGAATCAACATTCATTTGTAAAGAAGATGTCCTTAAAGACAGTATAATCACGTTAAGAGAAGCTGCAGCTAAACAATCTCTTTCTGGTGGTCAAGGGTACAAAAAATGCAATTGTAGAGCTTCCGCTAAACAATGCTCAACAAATAGATGTCAATGTTTTAAAGCTCAGATTTTATGTAATTCGCGTTGTCATTTAAGTGGCCCATGTAAAAATAAATAAATTAGTAATAATATTTAAATTAAAAAAAATTAAAATTAAAAATTTTACAATTAAAAGATATCTTAATAATATTCTATACACGGTTCGCTTATAGAGGAAATAGGTCTGGCAAAAATGCCGAAAGATTCTAAGCATCGGGGGTCAATTTTGGTACCGTATATAAACAGAATTCACCTTCAAATAAATCAAACTCGTTCCTTTTTTGCCAATTTTTAGATATTAATTAATTTTTAAAATCCAGTTTTTTTATTTACATTTAAAAAAAATTTTTTTTTTTTGATAATTTGAATAATTATTATTATTTAGTGGGAAAAATTATTTAAACTCGGTAAAAAATTATAATATAACTAAGATACTAGAATGAATTTCCCCCCCCCCTCCCCTTCCTCCTCCTACAACGCCTTTAAAATGCTCTAAAATGGCTTAAAAATGGTAAAAATCATTTAGAAAACATAAACATATTTAAGTAATGTATATGTTTGTATGTGTGTGTATGTGTGTGTGTGTTTATATATGAGAAGGTGTATATGCATGTGTGTTACTGGAATGTATATAAAAATACATAAAGTAAAATTAATGTTTTTTTCTCTTAATATTACAATTATTATATATTTTAGAGTGGACCTAAAATTGGGGTTTTAAGAAAAATTTTGCTCCCCGAGTTTTTCCGTGAACTTTTGATCATAAAAAGTCCCCAGCTCCAAGGATTTTGCTTTCGCTTTTCAAAAACGCGTGCCTTTAAGCATCTCAATTTTCCCACTTAAATAACATGGGGATTTTGACTTTTTAGCTTTCTAATCTTTTACAAAGCTTAAAAAATGTTTTGAACAGCTGCTAATCGATGGAAAATACTATTTAAATATATAAAAAACGTTACCCAACCTCAAGTAGCAAAAAAAATATTTTAAAAGCAATTTTACCGGTAATAAATGTAAAAAAAATCCTCATTGAAATCATAATAGAAAGATCTGAAGCTCTTTTTACGATGATTGAAATAATATGGCTACATGTAATTTAAATGGAGCATTTTTTTATGTTTATTACCAGACAAGCAAAACCAAAATCCTTGGAGCTAGGGACTTTTTATGACCAAATGTTCAGCAAAAAACCAAGGGAGCAAAGTTTATCTTAAAACTCCATTTTTAGATCCACTCTAAAGTATTTGCATTCATGAATGTACACACATATACACCTTCTCATTCATAAACACACACAAAACAACACGTATATAAGTAAATATATTTCTTATTTACATTTATGTTTTCTACATGATTTTTCCCATTTTTAAGCCATTTTAGAGCATTTGGCAGGCGTAGAAGAGGGGATATGGGGGGGGGGGGGCAAAATTCATGCTAGTACCTTATTCATATAATTTTCTACCGAGATTAAATAATTTTTTCCACTAAATAATAGTTTTTTATTCGTTTTCAAAAAAAAATTAAAAAAAAAGATTTTAACAAAAAAATGTAAAAAAACTAGATTTTAAAAATAAAGTAATATCTAAAAATTGGCAAAAAAAGAACGAGTTTGATTTACTTGAAGGTAAATCCTGTTTGTGTACGGTACCAACATTGACCCCCCATGCTCAGAATCTTTCGGCATTTTTGCCAGACCTATTTCCTCTATAAGCGAACCGTGTATAAGTATAATATAATTCTATAAGTAATTAAATTAAAAATTCATTGTAAGTTAATATAATTATGTAGTTAGTATAAAAAATAAATAATTGAATGGTAGTGAAATGATGAAAACGTTTTTATTTTTCATTTTTCTATAATACAAAAGTGCGTTAGTATTATAGGCTATAATACGGATTATAGGCTATGATACTTAAATTTCAGTATCATAGAAAAGTAATGATTTTAAAAATTTTATTTTTCTATAATCCGTATTATAGCCTATAATACATACTATTCTATAACACTGCGACATATATATTTAGTTATTTATTTATTTAATCAGCTATCCTATTCTAAAAAAAGATTTCTGATGAGGTCGACAAACATATCGAAGAAACGTTAAATATCAACTTTTAATTTAAAAACCTTAGCCCAGATTTGGTCATTACAAAAAACAAGCATATTTATTATTTAAAAAATTTTTTTATTTTTATAAATTTAGTTTCTTTCTACAGTGTTACAGAAATGTCCAAATTTCTCTAAAATGAGGTTCCTTAACGAAATTTTCCAGGGAATTTGAAAACTGGGTCAAAACTTTTATATGATGTCAGGAAAAGCCTAAAAACGGAAAATTATAAATAAATTCGTTTTTTTGTGGAATTTTTTTAGTACTTAAAAGAGTAAAATCTAGAGATAATAACTTTTATTAATTGTGGATAAATAATAAATTTTGAAAAATAATGAAGATAACTGGTGAATAAAATTATGAAATAACTTTCAATAAATTACATAAAGCTATTATATTGTCTTATATAGGTATTTACCATTACAATTAATGATGTAATTAAATGATGTTATATTTAATGCAAATAAGCTCTTATCTTATCTTATCTTATCTTAAATATATTATTTTCTTAGACCAAAATCCAGAACAATTAAAATAATTTATTTATTATAAAAACGAAAATTGTCTTTGACAGTGAAAATTATAAAGCATTATCCTTATAATACCTTCTAAGATCTTTCATCATTAAGACAAAACGTTTCCTTTGATTCTATCATGTTCGTTCTATACAAACTTTGAAGCATCTTAAGTTTTACTTCCTGTTTATAAAATATAGTTTGGAGCGTGTCCATCAGTCTTTTCTTTGATTTCTAAATTGCACATATTATAAAGCATGTTATTCCTGAAGCATCAAAAACATAACAATCGTAGTGTATATATAAGATGCCCGCATTACGCGTCAACAACCCTCTAAAAGGAAAAGCAGAAGCTACAAATTATTATATGATAGGGGCTAAAGAAGTATAAGAAGCAATATATATATAATATCTTTTGTTATTACAAAAGCAAACCCAAGGGTTTTGTCTATAACTCAGCGGCTGACCTCACTCATAAGCACGTATATGGTATTAAAGCACGATCTTGTATAACCAGGGTCAAGCTTTATATAATACCACTGTTGCATTTTGCCTTTAGGGAATGATTTCAACTTCGTATTATTGTTGTACGTATATTTAGTCATCACTATTGTTTCATTTTTTATTTTTTTTCCCTTAACATATATTACATTTTATAGAAGTTAATTTGACTGGGCATATCACAAATCACGTATATATTTTAATATATAAGGAAAGGTTTATTATTCAAACATGTGTTGTCCAAGCTAGTTCAACTTGTTTATATATGTGACATTGTATTTTATGAATATAATAATTTAAGGGATTGATTTTCATGTGCACAAAATGTATTAAATATATAATTAGAGCAGTTAATTTTATATTATGCTATAAATAATATTTAATAAACTTATTTATTACTTTAAAGTAATTGTCGAAACAGGTTTTACTTTATGTTTATTGAAATAGTAAGTTATTTTACTTTCTCTACAAATTTTTTTTCGGTAAATTAAGTTTAGTTTTTATAGACATTATTTCTTTGTATTTCAAAATTATTTATGAAATCATTCATTATAATTTTGACAGGTTAAAAATGGGAAATTCCTAAAAATTAGTAATTTCTGAAAAAATTTACTCCCCTGGTCGTTTCTATTCTTTTAAGGCGTATCTCTCATTTCTTAAATTTTTTTTTTGAAAATTTTTTTATTCTTTTTTATTGTTTATAAACCTCTTAAGAATGCACACACAAAATTTTGTTCTAGTCATACATACAAAGACTCAGTCTTTTAACAATGCTTTATCAAGACTAAATGCATTAATGTTATTAGAAATTTAATGTTATTAGAAATTTAATATTTCCTTATTCTCCTGTTACTATTGTCTGTTTTACTCATTGTTGCCATGATATTACTAAAATTGTTTCATTTGATATAATTTTGTTATATAATGTTATTGATAATTTATTGTATAGCTACATCTATATATTTTTATAAACTTTGTATATACTGTTATATTTCTGTATCATATTTTGTTCTGGACAAATAAATTATATTTACATTTACATTTACATTTACATTTTGGGCAAAAAAAAAATATGGTTTTTGAGATATTAAGATATTAATAATTTTATAACAATATTTTTTTATATATTTTTTTTTTAATTTAATTTTTATTACATTATCTTTATTAATAATAATAAAAATATAAAAATATATAAATAAATAAATAAAAAAATTTTTTAAAAAATAAAAAAACGCTATCAAGCACGATTCTATACGTACTCGTCTATCGAAAAATCAAGAAAAGCAGCTAAAAAAGAGGCTCGTATGGGCAAAAAGCAGGCCTTGCAAAAACAGGAACAAGCTTATTTGGATTTCCAAGGACATATATATGGTCCAAGGACTGATGGCTAGTTATTTGCAAGTATTATAGACCTTAAAAATTGAAATATGTTAATTAAAGCTAAAAAAAAAACTTTAAACGCGTTTTTCTCAAAATGACTTTTTGAAAACGGTTCCCACGATATCTCTAAAACTAATTGAGCAATTGATACAAAGCTTGGTGCATTTTCTTTATTAAAGTTATAGCTAGAGTTGGTACCTCGGACTAAGCTTAATATGCACCAGAAATCATTTTATGGTCGATTTTCGGGCCATTTTCGGCCCAAAAATCGTATTTTTTTTTTAAATGCCCACCAAATGGTCAATTTTAAAAATTTTTTCCTCATTTTGGTACCAACTCCAGAGAATACTCTACAGAACATAATAGTATTCTGTTTTTTAGTTTCAGCTGTCCTAAAGGGGCGAAATCGTGGGAACCGTTTTTTTCAGACTATACTTTGACGCCCTCTATAATATGAACAAAACGACAAATATAATTTTTTTTCATTTTTCATAACGTTTAATAATAGTTTAATAATATAAACAGAAAAGTTGTTAACTTTGATATTAAAATGATTGAATTAAAATGATTTGAAAATTTTTTAAAAATCGATAAAAAAATGAGAGATACCCCTTAACCACTGTAAAAATTTAATGCATCAATTTTCAAAAAAGTATTAAAGCAACTACTGAAAACTTTGTCTAGCTGTCAAATGACCAAAATGTGATTTGAAATAATAAAAATTTTGACAATTTTTGTAAATTTTCATGATTTAATCAACTGTATGCAAAAATGTTGATTTTTTAGTTATATATAAGTTTTTCTTCATAAAAAACAAATTCCAAAAATGGTAAATTATTTGATAGTCTTTACACAGCATATAGACTTATTCTACAAGGATCTGAGTAAGTAATAGTTGTGTATGTCAATAATCAAGTGTCCCGACCTAGGATTTCCACAGGTAAGGAAAAGATTCATTCTCAAGTTATAAAATTCTATATCTAAAAAATTTAGTATTTTATATTAAAATAAAAAATTTTAATATCATAGATACAATTATTAAAACTTATCAAAATTTTAATAAAGATAAATGTGATAAAAAAATATATTGAGAAATTTGAAAATTATAAAAATTCTTATTTTAGATATCTCAGAGTATATAGTTAGGTATTTAAGTTTAAAAAAATTTTTTAAATAAAAACTTATTCTTATAAAATAAATAAAGTTTAAAAAAATATTTATTAAAAGTTTAAAATAATTGAATAATGAATTATTCTATTAAGTATTTTATTATTATTGTAATATTAGAAATTTGTTTTAGTAAGTAAAATAGCTTATTAATTTTTTACCTAATTCTCATTTTATTTTAAAAAATTTTAACTTAGGTATTGAAAACACAAAAGCATTAAATAAAACTTTTCAAGGCCAATCTGTACCATCTTACGTTGTAGGACTTAGAGGATTTAGTTTAAGTAGAAATAAAAAACCCCCAACGTGTATTGGTGCATTAATATCTAAAAAACATGTTGTAACGGCAGCACATTGTTTAAAACATTACGATAAAAATAATTTTTTAGAAATTGTTTTTAATTTCAATTCTGAAAAAAATATTAATATTCTGGCGAAAAATTGGATTACATATAAAGATTGGACTACGGAAAAAATTAGTGAACAAATTTTGGGTAAAAACGATATTGCTATTATAAGGGTAAACTTTTATTTTATTTGATACTTTTTTTTAAGGAAAAAATTAAATTTCTTATTCCTTTTATAGTTGTCGGCTACTATGAAGTCAATAAATACTGTTTCGGTCATCCCAATTAATTCCAAAGAAAAAATTGATGAAAATAATGCTACAATTTTTGGATGGAGTCATGATGATATTTCCAATAAAAAATATTTGGACTTTATTAACATTAAAATAACTTTACCTGAAAAATGTAAAAATGAAATGAAAAATCTAAAAAATGAACATGTACCAAACGCCTTTTTTTCTGATATGTTCTGCAGTGGAATAAATAATAACCTATTACAAGCTGTGAGTATTATGTATAACTAAAAAACTTTTACAAATTTCTTTACTGTGACTAAATTAATTTTTTTATGCTTAAACAATTGCAAATTACTTTAAACGTAAAAAAAATTTTTTTTTGAAATTTTTTTCGTTTATTTAAAAAAAAAGTTCTTATAAAAAAAAAATTTTTTTCTCAATTTTCTTATGTTTTAAGTCAGTTTCAAGTCGTTTGAGCAAGAAAAAAAGATTCTATTAGCCACAAGCTAAATTCTGTTAACCGCAAGCGAAATATTTCCACTTGCGACAAACTTTTTACTATTTACTATTTAATACCGGTTACCGGTACCAGAATCCCGGTTGTAGCAGCCGAATTTTATTTTTCTTTTAAATGGTTGCAAATGATATAAAACCCTAAAAATCCTACCATTACCCAAGTAAAAATGTGAATATATTGTCAATATATTGATTTTGAAATATATTATCAATATATTGTGAACAATATATTGTGAACAATATATTGCAAAAAAAACCAAAATTTTTAGGTTAAAAAAGTATAATTTTAAAATATAAAATATAATTAAATCATAAAAAGTAGATTTAGAGCTATTAATCGCCTTGTTGCTTAAAACTTAACCAGAAAAGATTAGAAAGAAAGAAGTATTTAGAAGTAGAAAAAAATTAATGTCAGCCTAAGAAATTCGGGGTTTCCTGAAAGCTAAAAAAAAGGACACATCCATGATTTTTTCCCATTGAAAATTTGTTGTTCCTCTGAATGTCTGCCTGGCCAGATTTTTGGACCTGTAAAATAAAATCAGAAATTTATTAGCTAAGTGAACGAAAGTTACTTTTATTATTTGATCTTTTTAAAATATAGTTTAATTTTTAAAATTTTAAAAAGTTAATTTTTTCATAAAAATAAAAAAAATAAATATTTTCTAAATTTAATCGAAGTTGAAAAAAAAATATTAATTGTAAGTACCTTACAAAAACTTTGTACTTCTTGCCTAAATTTTGCCATTAAAACGGTTAGTTTTTCCAGAATTACTGACAAAAATTTTTGGTTTTTTTTTTAATAATTTCCTTGATGCATTTTTCATTTACATCATTTACTAATAATTTAATTGCTATATTATTTTTGAATTTATCATAATACTTTTTAACATTAAAAAAATTAGAAGTTTGATGTGTCACAAAAAAAAAACATTGATATTTTTTCTCTGAGTGAAGTTAAAAGACAAAATATTTGTTTATTTACTTAGTTACATTTACCTATATAATTAAAACAAAATAAAATAGCGGCTTGAAATAGGTTAGTGACCAATGAACAAAATTTATTTACACGAATCAATCAACATCAAGTTCATAATTTTTTTGAGCGCTCATTTTTTTTGTGATGAATCAGCAGCATTAAGCAGCAATATAAAAATTAATTAAATTTTAAGTTGAAGCAAAATGTATCAAGGAAATTATTAGAATAAGAATCAAAAATTTTTGTCAGTAATTCTGGAAAAACTAATCGTTTTAATGGCAAAATTTAGGCAAGAAGTACAAAGTTTTTGTAAGGTACTTACAATTAATATTTTTTTTTCAACTTCGATTAAATTTAGAAAATATTTATTTTTTTTATTTTTATGAAAAAATTAACTTTTTAAAATTTTAAAAATTAAACTATATTTTAAAAAGATCAAATAATAAAAGTAACTTTCGTTCACTTAGCTAATAAATTTCTAATTTTATTTTACAGGTCGAAAAATATGGCCAGGTAGACATTCAGAGGAACAACAAATTTTCAATGGGAAAAAATCATGGATGTGTGCTTTTTTTTAGCTTTCAGGAAACCCCGAATTCCTTAGGCTGACATTAATTTTTTTCTACTTCTAAATACTTCTTTCTTTCTAATCTTTTCTGGTTAAGTTTTAAGCAACAAGGCGATTAATAGCTCTAAATCTACTTTTTATGATTTAATTATATTTTATATTTTAAAAATTATACTTTTTTAACCTAAAAATTTTGGTTTTTTTTGCAATATATTGTTCACAATATATTGTTCACAATATATTGATAATATATTTCAAAATCAATATATTGACAATATATTCACATTTTTACTTGGGTAGCGATAATTGAGTTTTAAATGATTAAAATTCATTTTCTTTACGTTTAAAATAGTTAAAAAGAAAAAGCTGCAACAATACCGGGATTCCGGTAGGCTAAACCAGAATTTTTTTTTAGTGTAATTATTTTGCAATTTTTAAAAATAATCACAGTACAATTAATTCTATCATTTTAATAAATTTTTAAAATCAAATTTTTTTTAGGGTGATAGTGGTGGCCCTGTTATATCAAAATCTAATTATTTGGTTGGAATCAATGCAGCAATTCATAAAGAAAAAGTTTCTTTACATACTGATTTACGACGCTATAGAAATTTTATAAATGATATTATTAATGAATAATAATAAACTTTATATCTTATTAAATTTTTAATAAATACATTTAATAAAATTTTGTTCAAAAAAGCTAAGAATCTCTAAAATTTTAAATTGTACAAAAATTTATTTTTAAGTTAAAAATGATATGATAAAATTGTTAAATCATATAGTGAGAAAAACATAAATAAAAGAAAGATAAAACATATTATATAGAAAACGACACGTGTTTAAATTCGCGAACAATTAATCTAAATGTCAACAACAGTTAATTTATGCACACTACTATCAGAAAGCATTCGTCACAGAAAATGCGCTATCTTCTTGGTTTATTCCCTCTGGAGTTTACTCGAGAATATGTAATGTATTACTTCTCTTTTACCATGCCTCGCGGGGTTTTATCAACCCTTCAACGCGGATTTCCTATCATTCTTACTGCTTTTAAATAATTTATATAGGGAAGATTTTGTCTTTTGGCCAAATTTAAAAAAAAAAAAAGAAAATAATAATGCAAAAGCTTAATTAGTTTTACGACCTTTTAATGCGAAATCGCCTTTTAGATTATTTATGCTTGTTTACCAATTTTGCTTTACGACTTTAAAACTATAATAACTTTGGGAAATATATTATTTTATTTATCTATATATGTGTCATGATATTACATTTTCATATACTATTTTATATAAAAAGAAATTAACTACTATGCCCATATAATATAAATTTTCTCATAGATCATTCTATACTTTATGACTATTTTGGCTATTTGCCATTATAAATATTATTTCAAGTAATATTCTATGAAATATAATTGCTCTATGTATACTGCTATAAAGTAATTATATTTTTATGTAGAAAAATATATTTTATGTGATAAAATTAAAATTTTATGGTTTTTTATTGACTACAAAATATATATAGTTTTATTTAATATTATTTATTTATTTTGAATTATTATTATAAAATAAAATTAACAAGTATTCCGTAATGTCTACAATATAATATTTAGATTATAGGTATATGTAAAAGAACAGAGACAGGGCTTATTTGCATTATATAGATGACCTCAGATGAATCTGAAATAATATTTTCTCGCAAATGAAAAGAATTTGAAAATGTATATAAAAGCATTTTGAATTACATAAAATGATATAAATACTTTTACAGTAATAATCTAATTTTTTTAAATAATCATGATTTTAAAATAAAACGTAATAATATTTAATAGGATTGTTTATGTGTATAAACGAGTTTGTGTGTATTTTTATTTAATCTTTGTTGTTAATATCATAGTTGATGTCTCTTTTTGGACTTCATATCGATAAAATTAATATTTAACTTTTTGGACTTAAATTTGATTGAATTTAACGCGTCGAAATATAAAAAAGCTAAGAATATTTTAGACACGATTACTTATTTAATTACTGTAGGCTTTTTTGCCTAAGCCATATTATTCATTTCTATATTTGGAAGAATTTTAGAAACAACTTTTCGTTCTCAAAAGGAGAAAAAATTTTTTCTTAAAGACGTATTTTCTCGCCACAGTCGCAGAAAAATTTTGTACAATCCTCGGCCATAAACAAAGAATGACCCATATCGCAGTTTACCATCCTCGGCTTCGCCTCGGAAGGTAATTTACGTGCAATTTGGGCCATTCTTTATTTTTTTGGCCTAGGACCGTAATATACCATTTTTGTTATTTAGTTATTATCCGAAGTGGTTCTGCTGAAAATATGAAAAAAAGTAAAATATTTCAAAAATAAAATAATCATTAAAGTTTGAAAATGTGTGCATCCAGATAACAAATATTCTTTTTCAATCTTCGCTTATTATCAAAATATTAATTTTATATTAATTTATATTCTTATCAATATATATTTCTTCTAGCAAAACTTCAAGATCATTTGAATATATGTTTCAGCGGTTAAAAACTCCTAGACAAAGTACCTAGAAGTATAATTTACGCAAAACTAATCTCGTTTATTGGAGACACTTTTCCCAAAATAGCCCGTTAATACTTTATTTATACAAAAATTTAATACTTTTTTTTATTACTCTTCAATTAAAAATGTACATTATATTTTATGTTTTTTAAATATCCATGAACATTTTCACTTTCTTCATAAGATATTACATTATAAATTTGTTCTTCTCTTTGCTTCTTTTTGTATCTGCCGTTTTCTTATTTTCTGCCCCAATTCAATTAGTCTTAGCATAACTTCAGTGCCGTTGATATAAGACAGTCTTTTAAAGATCTAAAGTGTGTTGAAATGTCTTCCACGGGAACGAAAGCTAACGCACATAACATTTGTTTTCCAACTTTCGTCACTATAGTCAGCCGGCAAACCTTCTGTCTAATTCGCCTATAAATGTTTTACGAAAAATGAAAAAAGCAACATTTTACTTTATCTGCGCCAACAGTTTCTTTAACGGTATTAATGATATTACAAAAAATATTTTAAAACTTGTAAAAAAAAGTATTGGAAAAAATTACCTTTAGGAATCATTTTTTTTGGGAAAATTTTTTTTTGGAAAAACTTGGTTTTGGAAAAGAGTACTACAATCCGTTTATTACATTCTTAAAATCTGAAAAAATTGACTTTATTGTAAAATAATACTATATATTTATTACTAATATACAGTAAAATTACATAAACTTAACTGGTTTATCAATTTATTATGTATTAAAAGATATAAAATACTAAATAATTTAACTGAAAATAATAATTTAAACCATTTAAAAACTTTACATAAATTTCCATACAAATAAACCTTAAGTTTACAGGTCCAAGGAGGGTAGCCCCGAGGGATAGCTATTGCATTTGGTATCATAATGAACTTTTTTGATACGACCCATGGCTAGAAAAATAAGGAATGGCCCAGATTGCACTTAAATTACTATTCGAATCAAGGTGAAACCATTCTCCAGTTGGCTTTGCTTCGTATTATAAACTGCAAATTAGGGCATTCCTTTTTTATGGCCCAGGAAGGTATACAATTTTTTTTGAGTCAGTGGCGAGAAGACAGGGTTTTTTATAAATCGCGCAACGGGCTATTGACTACAAACTCGACTACAAATACCTATTTGGTCAACAAAAGGAAAAAAAAATAGGATTTGGCTTGCAATGCAGTTGTATGCACGTGTGAGAGTAGCGAACGCTAGTAGTTTTTCATTAAAAGCGAAAAAAAGATCGCCCCAAAGTAAGAAACTAGATCTTTTTTGCAGCGTATAATGATAAATATTTTACATAAAAAAAGCGAAAAAGACGGTTATACTATTTTTTGCCTACCTAGGCGTAGAACGAGTGCAGAAAATTCTTTACGCACGAGTTTTACGTCCGGGAGGGCAAAAAAGTTATTTACTACCTGAGGTTTAAAACGGATTAAGAGAAACAAAATTTAGATAAACATATAAACACGACATTAGAAATATTAGGATTGTAATTGAAACCAATTCTATAAAGTTTATCTACACAATGATCAAAATTTTAAGTTTCCAATATAAAAGTTATCTGTTAAATACCAGTTTTTTGTGTCCACAAGTACTGGAAATAAGACAGAGTTTCATTTGGACTCGGAATTTTGTTTATCAATATAAATTGTATATATATCTGATACAACGTGTATAAAATTCTTAATTTATTTCAACTGAAGAAAGATAGGTTTGAGTCATAAAATTTTTAATACAACATAAACTTGCGTTTTCTGAAATAAAGATATTAACTATCTTTTTAGAGTCATATATAGAAAGATATAACACATATTTCTAATTGTATCATATGTAGAGTCCTTAAACATAAAATCTTTATTGTCCCGCGTATGTATTTAAAGATTCGCTATACACATTCTATTTATATAAGCAAACGGTTGCGGTCTAGTAGAATATTATAAAAAAAAGTACATTAGTGGATTTCAGAAATTTATGTCTTTTCAGGGTTTTTATGCGAATATCGTGAAATGCTTACTAAAAATTAAATATATTATTTATTAGTAATATATATATTTACCAGTATATAACAATTAAAAATATTCTATTAAATTTGACATATATTGCTCAATTTTCATTATAAAAATGCATAAAAACAAAATTATTAATATTATTATTGTCATTTTTATTGATAAATTCGTAAATTTTTTTTTATGACATAACATAAAAATATAATCTTTTATATCTATATAGTATAAAGAAATTAGATAATAGAAAAACAAAAAAATTTTTCTTTATGCTAAAAATTATTTATTTTCTTAATACACGTACGACCATATAGTAAAGTAATGAGTCATATTTAAGACTTAAGCTTAATATTAATGTTAATAACGGTAAAGTTAAAAATATTATTACGTGTATAATGTTGTCTCTAAAAGTAAAAATTTTCATAAACAATATTGAGGTTAAATAAAAATTATTACCTATAATATATAAATTTATATTTTTTTCTCTACCAAATATTATATAAGTAATTTTCTTTTTTTAACAAAAAAAAAATGAGTCGAAATTTTGATGGCCAATAATTTTAAATATCCATGCAAATCTTTTTTCAATAATATATCATATATTTTATTATAATTTGAAAATATAAAATTTTATAATATATATACTTAAGGAGGTATAATAAAAAATATGAATAAAAGAAGAATATTATATGTCTTTTCACTAAAATATATAAAAATTTTAACTCAAAGTGTCACCTTTTACTTTTTATCACTTATAAAACATTTAACATTTTATATGCAAGATGACTAAAGATGGAGGTGCTAAATATTGAATTATATAGCGTCTGCTATATTATTTGATTGGCAGGTAGTACCAGAATAAACTCTAAGTTCGAACTTATGAATGCTGTTTATTTTTAATTTTTAAACAAAAATTTTCTGGTAATTTATGTTGCAAGAATTTTTTACAGTTGTTTTAAGATTTTTTGTGAAAATACCTAAATTAGTCCCTGAGGGTGAAAAGAAAGAGTTCCAACATGAAAAAATATTTTCTATTCTCATTTTTATTTTTAAAATCAAATTCAATCAACATGATAAACACTTCTAATATTTGGCAATGGTTGTTATAGTTTGCAGAAAATAAAGTTTTAGCACAATAGATTATAGGTTATAGAGTACGCAATGTCATGATAATATTAACTTTTTTAATGATCGAACCATTAATGAGATATTATTATTAAATATTTGAAGAAAAATACTCCCTTTGGTCCTCAGTGTTTTTCGCCTGAATTTCCATAATTTAAGTTCAAGAACTTCGTGTCTGCCTTCATTTAGGGTCAACACCTTATAAAAATATTCATATTTTATTGACATACGTATAACATCTGAGTCTCTATTCTTCATAACGCAGCAACACAATACAAAAATAATATTCCAGAGGGAAACAAGTAAAATATTATAGCTGTATAGGTAAAAAACCTTATCACTCTAATACATTTGATATTTTATGGATTTTGAAAATAATGTTTCTCTTCTTAAAAGTATATAATAATAATATACACTTTGCGGTTTTAACATTAATTTGTGAACGAGCGTAATATTCTGTCAGTAAAATATATAATAATGCTGCCAGAGTTACGCGCGGTAGTAAAACTAAAAGTAAATTGAATTCTCGTGAGATATTCTTCGATTAATCATGTACAACTTTAGGACAGGACAATAGGAAATTTAATGCTTTTGTTATAACAACTAAAGAATGAAAATTGACTTTCTTCTAGATGTGTTTTAAATGGACTTGATGCATATATATACATACATTTATATGTATTCAAACTTTTATAATCTAATTCTCTTAAAATGAAATTTCGTATGCAAAAGCTTTTTCATTAAATAACCGCAATCACTTGGATAAATGAAATTCTACAATGTTAAGATTTTATGATAAATTATACTCCTTTTAAACGTATAAGTAAAGGTATAAAATTAAAATAAAAATTTTTAGGTTTCGTTTTTTTTATTAATAGATTTATTTTAATGCCAATTGTAAAAAAAGAAAAATCTAAATACACTGTAAAAAGTAACTTTCTTAGATTTACAAAAAAAATAGAATTTTTTCGAAAAATTAGTGAATTTTCAAAAAATTTTGTAAATATTTGATAAAAATCGTAAATTTACTAAATTTAGTATATTATCAAGAAATTCGAGAATTCACGATATTTTTTTGTGAATTTACGAAAAAAGTTGTAAATTCACAACTATTTTTCATAAATTTATAACTATTTTTTGAAAATTTTCGAAAAAAAATGGTAAATTATCAATTTTTCTTGCGAATTTACAAAAAAAATCGAGAATACTCGAATTTTTTGTTAATATACTAAATTTAGTAAATTTACGATTTTTTCACACTTTATACAGCGTAATTAAGACTTTAAACTTTGGTGAGGATTCACACATTTATTATTTTTTTATTTTGTAGAAAGCTAGAACCTTCAATCAATTTTAACTAAATGTTTGAATATTCTGACAAATTTTTAAAATTCAAGCATTTTATTCTAAAAGCGTAACAAGCTTATTTATAATTTATAAATAATGTAATACCAGAATAAATTTCATGAATTTTGGATTTTTCAGTCAGTGACGTATAATATGTACAAAAGTAACATAATAAGTATAATATGAAATATAAATCCTATATCTAAAATCGATCTAAAATACATCAGTCCATCTTTCGTGACACGCAGTTTAATCCCTATTTTGTATTAAAGTGGCCAGTTATGTTATATATATATATAGCAGATCCTCAAGGGGGCTCTATTTATAATGCATACATTCTATAATAAATAAATGTATATCATTTATATAAGGCAAATAGATTGACAGGTTTCCTCGTATTGCCTCCAGGTGTCTGGTCAGTTTACGACTTTGACTGTTTCTAATTCATAAAGCTAAAATAGTAAATATATATTCATATGTGGGATGATATATGATTTGACGTAATATCTTAAATAAATATATAGAATGGTCAGTTTTAGGGTGTATCAAAGATTTCATAGTCGATGACTGATATGTTATGTATATTCTTGACATTAGATATTATACACCACTTGTTTAAGTGGAATATGACAGTATAATTGAGTCAATATTTAAATGAACTACTATAATTTACAAAGAAAATATTATTACGTGTGTATTTAATATTTAATTAAAACACATTTTGATCGCATATGTTTTGCAATTATATAAAATGGTATATCTTATGTTTATTCATTATAGTTTTATAATGCTAATATTATTCATTTATAATTTAAATTATAAGTGATGTTCTATTTTGGGAATAACTTATTTTTATGAAATATAGTAAAACATAATGTGAAGGATTCCACGCTTATTGGATCTATATTGGACTGAAGGGTCATGGAAATAAGTCAAAAATATTTTTTTAGAAAATGCATCCAAACTTAAGTCCAGCTATGTGCAGCTTTCTAATTAGGATTTTCGATTTTCGACAACACTTTTCATGTTTTAACCTTTTCTTACAAATTGATTGATGCAAAATTTTCTTATAATTGCTGCCAAATGCTTAATTTATATTAATTTTGTTAATTATTAATTTGACTTTAAATGTTAACATTTTTATACAAAACCGTCAATGGTTTCCAAAATTTATATGTCAACGTAAAATTTTCCGAGGAATCCAAATTTTTCTTCAAATTTTCATTTCGCTACCGGGTTTGACGGGAAATTTAAAGTTTTGAAAAATTAGTAGTTTAAGAAATATCTAATATTTTTATTTAGAGCTTTCAGACTAGCTTAACTCATATAGTTTTTTTAAGAGAGAAAAATAGGTTATTAAAAATAAAATTTAAACGCAAATAGATGAAAATCGAACCTTTATATTTTGAGATATTTAATCTGAAAGACACAAGTGTAAATAATGATCTTCTCGAATATGCAAAGTCCAAATGTCCAGTTATGTACCCTGAAATCAAAATCAATAGACGTATTTTAATGAACATATGTGACTAAAAAATTTTTTAAGTTAGATTTTTTTTAATTTCCGTCTCCCATAATATAGTATATCGCGAAATCTCATCAAAGTAGCTTGTCACATTTTTTATAAAATTTTATTTCAAAAAATTTGAAGAAAATGGAGAATTAGAAAAATAGAGGGATAACTTATATTTAGTTGCACTTTTGGAAAACAAATATTTTGTACCGATTTCTGCAACCCTTCAATCTAACTTGGGCCCACTTGGTGTGGAATAAATACATTATTGTGATAATTTTTGGTTTGTCATTAGAGGTCATTGTGATAATATAAACTTGATTTTTTATTTTTTTGCATAAAAACACGTTTTGCGAATTAATTTTCTTTTAAGTTTAGTTTTGGACATGGTATAACTAATTTTTTTATTTATAACTATATATTGTAGTTCGGTTTCCCAAAGGTAGTGGCTTCTCTTTCTGTTAGATAAATAGAAATAGACATTTTTTAATTAGAAATAGAAATTCATATATTACGATCAGTTTTTTATTGTTTGAGGAACTAATTTGACAGCAGGTTTTTTTGTTTTAGTGTCATCAGTTTTCAAAAATTCACCTTGCTTTACGATGGGAGAAATTGATAATTTAAAACTGAAACTATTCGACTTGCAGAAGGCTACCTAAATTATTTAGGTGAATCTTACCAGAATAGTAAAATTCAAAATGAGCTAGGAATAGCTGAAGATAGCAAATATTTTATGTTACGAAAACCCTTCTTTTTGGCTAAGTTTCGCTTATAATAATTTACCCATGAACTTACCTATAATTCATTAAATCCAAAAAATCGTTAATCTAATTTAACTGAAAATAACTTGAAGCTATGAATTCATTTAATTAAAATTCATCAATTCTTTAAAGGTATTGAGTTTTTGCCCAATTTCATGGAATCTTTATGAAAATTTAAGAATGCCGAAAATTTAACATTATTTATAAATAAACCTAATAAAAAAATAGTATATTTACGGCTGCTATCCAGAAAAGTAAATAAAGGCCCAAATCGCACGTGAATTATCTTTCGAGGCAAAGCCAAGGAAAGCAAACTGCAAATAGGGTAATTCTTTATTTATGTACAAGGACCGTATATTATTTTGAAAAAAAAACTAGCGTGAAATACAATATCCTAAAACAAGAATTAATTAAGCCTGCACTAAATGCGAAAAAAGTGTAAATAAAATCATATAAAAAGAAAAAAAAATAGTATAAAAAACTTTTTTTTATTCATCTTATAAATATGACACTAATTCAAATTCATGCTTGTGATACAAAGTCCACGTGCTCTTGAATCTCAACAAGTGCAATGAGATCCCAAAATAAAAAGAACAAAAAAGGACCAGCTAAAAATGCACAAAGTCGAACCCGGATATTTTATAGTATAATATAACACAATAGAAATAGTTAAAAACTCAAAAAAAATAAATAAAAAATTATGTGTATATCGTAATACGATCCTTTAATGTATAAATATAGCCAGAATATTTATTTCTTTTGAATGGAAATCTCAAGTATTATAGTATATGAATTTTGAATCCTCTTTTATTTTTTACACCTGATACCATACTCTCTTTATAAAATTTTCTGTCACTATATACTGAATTTTATATACAAGGCCACAAGAGCTTTATATTTAAGCACGTCTAATAATAAATTATATCAATATGTATATATAAATGTGTTCAGTTGTGTGTATGAACAGCTATATCCTATTCCACGTGTATAAGCACACGTATTTTGGATTATTACGCTAATTGTGCGAGAGTGCCAAGACAATAGAAGACTGAATACTCTCATATATATACCTGAAATGACAATGCAAAGGAGAGATGAAGGGATGAATTTGTTATATACATATATACATATAATGCTTATCAGTATGTATGTATGTGTTATATACTTCATTGTTCCATGAATTTAATTAATTCAATATATATAGCATGCGTGAATATATTGTCTAAATAATAATATAAATATACTTTGTACTGTATATACTTTTTTTTCAAGTGCAAAAAAATTTTATTTCTGTAAAACTTTTATTTCAAGATTTTAATAAATGTTTAATTATTTCTTTGTTGTGTAGGTATTTTTATTTTAAAAAAATGCAATATTTGTTTCATTTTTATGTATATTTATTTCAAGGCTTTATTATGTGAGCAACAAAAAATTTCTTCGTTATATATAGTCATGAAACAATTATAAAAATAAATGAAAAATTTAATATTAAAAATTTAATGTAAACCTAAAACACGATTTTTTTTCTGAAGTACGCGTGTAATTATTAATAAAATATAAAAAATTGCAAATTTTCGAAACTTGAATTTTCAAAAAAAATTTTATTATCAAATTAGTTTTAAGCAATTTTTTTTATAAGTACACTGTAAGAAGTATCTTCCTATTAACAAAAAAATTAAAACATTTTCGAAAAATTAGTAAATTTTCGAAAAAATTTGTAAACATTCGAAAAAAATTGTAAATTTGTTAAATTTAGTATATTAACCAAAGATTCAAGTATTCTCGATTTTTTTTGCGAATTCGCAAGAAAAATTGAAATTTAAAAAATTTTTTTTCTCGAAAATTTTCAAAAAATAGTCGTCAATTTACGAAAAATAGTTGTGAATTTACAACTTTTTTCGTAAATTCAGAAAAATAAATCGAGGATTCTCGAATTTTTCGATAATATACTAAATTTAACTTAAATTTACAATTTTTACCGAATATTTAAAATTTTTTTGAAAATTTACTATTTTTTCGAAAACATTCTATTTTTTTGTTAATCTAAGAAAGTTACTTTTTACCGTGTATATGTTTGAATGATAAAGCAAAGAAATTTAACAATTGTATTAAATTGTCTCTGCCCATGGTTAAAAATAAAAAAAAATTTTAAATAAAAAAACATACAATAGTCCATGCACACTTTTAAAGTTGCACACAATATTTAATTTATTTAATATATATGTAAAACAGCTAATTTTTAGACTATGTGTCCTAATGATGGAGTGAAAGATATCCAAAATGTTGACAAAATTTATATTTTTTAAATAAAAATTATCATTGCTGGAAGTCATCGATATTTTTCATTTATTTAAAAAAAAAAAATTTTAATCAATGATTTGTTATTAGAATTCGCCCACCTTAACGTTACTAAACTTTTAATTTAGTAATATCATTTATAAATTTTTTATAAAAGCGAATATCAGTATGTAAACCAAGAATATGTCCATAGTTGTCACTTTGAATAGCTGCATTAATACCAACTAAGTAATTTGATTTGGATACAACCGGACCACCACTATCACCCTGAAAAATATTTTTTCATTATTAATTAAAAAGCGATATTAAAAAGAAAAGAATAAATAATAATTCTACTTACTGGTTGTAATGGGTTATTATTAACACCGGTGCAAAATGAGTCAGACAAATAATAAGCTGGGATATTTTTACCCTTTAACTCTTTGGCTTCATATTTGCATTTTTCATGATCAATTAATTTCATGATTGCATAGTCTAACATTTTTTTATTTGAAGTATTACTGTTACTCCAGCCAAAAACCATAGCGTCATTTTCATTAAATTTTTCTTTAACGTCTGTTGGAGTTATTGAGATAGGCTTTGCTTTGAATTTTTCAGAATCAACTAATAACTGAAAAAAAATGAATTTATTTTTACTGTTTAGATATTGTTGGATTTTCCCAAGAATTTTCCAAATCTCGATTAAATTTAACAGAACTAAAAACACTCCAAATACTTCCAGTTTAATCTCATAGACCTTTAGGGCTTAAAATTTCAAGCTTCATTTTTAAAATAAAGGGTTTTTAGGCTACATTTCAAATAACGCAGCCACTTTAAAAATTGATTTCTTTTTTCAAGAAGAATAAGACTTAGAATAATTAGGAGACTTTGAAAAATCTGGGCTTAAGAACTTAGGATAATACAAGTTTATAGACTTTGAATAATATAGATTTATAGGGACTTGGAATAATATCGATTAAGGGACTTAGAAATTACAAATTATAAAATTAGAAGATTGTATTGTAATGTTGAGTAACATTTGTATTATACCTAGTCCTCAGCTGGAAGTAAACATGTTCCATGCATTTAGAATGTGTTTACACAAACCGGTAATAAGTTTTTTTATCATAATTTCTCACATTGTAATAATTAAAAAACTCAAGGTCTATTTTAGGCCAAAATGGGAATTAGGTTTATTGGATATTACGAAAAGAGTAGTAATGATAAAATAATGCACTTTAAAGTAGACCCTCCGACAAAGAAAATGTTAGGTTTTTGGATATCTTGCAAGATGTTATATGGTAAATATCCTAAACAACCCTAACTGAGACTAGGTTTTTACACCTAAAAGACCTGCGAGATCGCATTAGAAATATAAGGCATGTTTCTTCAACATGAGACATCATCTTGCTAAATTTAGTAAAGAATCGAAAACCTCCTTGTTAATTTACAAATTTTAATTAAGCATGAATAAATTTTAAAAAGATACCCTTTTAAAAAATAAATATTTTTTAAAAAAAGCGGAAAAAATGGAGAAAAAAAGAAAAAGTATACTGAAATTTAGGATATATTAGTGTTAACAGTATTACCGTAATTATTGCAATGTCGTTTTTTCCTAATACTGGAGTAATGCCTCTCAAACTTGCCCATTCATTATATGTTATCCAATTTTTCATAAGTATTTGTTTATTATTGTTAAACATAATTTCAACGAAATCACTTCTCTTGAAACTTCTAAAACAATGTGCTGCAGTTATTGCATGTTTCGTTGTTATTAAAACACCCATACAAGTTGGTGGATTATTTTTATTTAAACTAAATCTTCGAATCCCAATAACTGATGATATTGAATCCTTATTTTCTAAATTCGTGTGATTTATTCTTAATGCTTCTGTGTTTTTAAAACCTAAATAATATTTTAACTAGTAAAACATATGTGTAACAAATAATACATAAAAATAATTTATAAGTTCGTTACTTACATGTTAATATTCCTTGGAATAGAATAATGTAAAGGAAAAATTTTGCCATTTCACTCACTATTTTTTGTAATTGTTCCTTTGAGTAAAATATACAAAAAGAACCTAAAAACTAAATTTTTATGTTAATATAAATAAAAAAAATTTTAATTTATGCTTAATGTTCTCAGCAAAATATAATTAGATAAAGTTATTTTAAGGTTATCGTATATACATTTATCGATTAAATTAAATTATCTATGACATGTGTTGAATTTTATAGTACACTATAAAAAAAATTATCAGGAATTCGAGCACGATTTTTGATAAAGTTAAGTAAAAAATTGAAAACAATATTATAATATTTATGATATTTTTAAATAATTAAATATATCGAGTAAATGTAAATTATAATTGACCTAGTAAACTCATTTCAGGGCTTTGCAAGGACATCTGTAATTTAAAAAATTTTAAGAAAAATTCAAACAAAAAAGTTGCGAAGTGAAAATTAATGAATCAATGTTTAAAAAATTTTTTTTAGATTTTGCTTATTTTTATTTTATTTACTTATTTTCACCTTCCCTTCCAGCATTATGTAAATTTTAAAACTGATTTTAATTTTTTTTTTACTTTTAAACAAAAAATTTTTTAATTCAGGAAATAATTTTTAAAAAATAGTTAAATTTGTCTACAAAAGAACTAAACACTTTTTAATAAAATATGAATTACTTTCCCTGATTTTAATTAAAAGAGAAAAAATATACAATTAAAAAAAAAGAAAATATTTTTTTCCCTAAAGAAAAATTTAATATTTTATAAATTAAACATATTTTATTCCACATGACTTGTTACAATTTTCATTAACCAAAAGAAAAAAAGAAAAAATATTTTTGTAAATATATTGTTTCAATGATGATTAAAATTAAAGTATCTACACAACAACATGTAAGTACTTTAGGAAAAAAAATATACTATCATAAATGTTTCGTCTAATCGTCTAGAAAGAAATTGCAAGTGCCTTTCAAGAACAAAAAAGAAGAAAATAAAAACGTATTCTTCAGAAAATATTATTATTATTATTATTTTTATTGTTACATACATATAATGGAATATCGTATATATAGTAGAGACTTTCATTATTTAAGTGACTAAGTCTTTGTGCATATATATTTATGTTTATTTTTGAAAGAATATTTTGTTGGCGCCAAAGAATATTTGTATAGGTGTATATATTATGTAAAAAGAAAAATAACTAAATTTTTTTAATTTTGAATTTTATAATTTTTTTTATATTTTAAAGAGTATAACCACCAAATTTAATTCAATTTTGTCCCTATTTGCAAGTTCTGTAAAGTAACTACACGCCATGATTATTGTTTTTTTTTTCATGATTTGTTTTTCATATAGCCAAAGCTCTAAATTGAATATTTTAATAGAATGCTATAATCAAAATTTTTGAAATTTGCTAACTGCAATACCTTATACTTAGTATTTTGCATCTGGAGAAGGTCTATGAAAAAATTAAATTTTAATTAAAATAAATTAATTATTGTTTTTTAAATCTTAAAACAAATGCTATTTCTAAATTTTTGCCTAATTTTTTTAACATGCAAGATTAATAATGCGTAATAAGTTATCACATAAGATTTCCTAAAAAAATATACAATTAACACAAGAAAGATTTTTTGGAAAAATAAGCTGTAAGTTGTGGAAAATTAGATCAACTTAAAGTTTTTTGAAATCTGTCCAGAAAGGTGTCAAGTTTAGAAGTAAATAAGTTTGGTTGAAAGTTTTTTCTAAAATACGGAAAAAAATTGGCCAAATTATTTTTTTTGGAAAAAAATAAAAAAATAGTTAAAATCTCAGGCAATATTAAGTGAATATTCATGAAAATACCAGGGGTTTTTTTCGGTCACTGATTCCGTTTTTAAAGTCAGAAATTTTTGAAACCATTTTAAAACAGTAAAAACCACCTCTTTTGGGAGTTTTTTGCAATACTTTGAAATTAAGCTAAGGTATTATCAAATGAATGTCATTTTTCCAAAATAATTAATAAAGACATGGTTTTATTTGATTATGCACCGAAATAGGGATACAAGGGCTAATAAAGGGGGATTAAAACTACCCCCAGAATAAGAAAAAGTATGAAAAATATGATCTTAGACTATTCTTTTTATTTTTAAATCAATTTTTTTTAAATATTTAAACGTTTTTTGATTATTTTGAATTTCACCCTTCCCCCCCCCCCCCTATCTACTACCCCTAAATGTAAAAAAAATGAAAAAAACGTTATAACATTTTTTGATTTTAACTTTTCCTTACAGAACCGAAAAACTGACAACATTTGCATTAAAAATAAATTAGAACCCCTCTCCCCCCAGAGGTGAAATTCTATCTAAATTTCAAAAAATAAAAAAAACGTTATTAAAATTTTTTTAGAAATTTTAACAATAAAACACAAATCTGTGATTTTTGTATCTTTTTTTACTCAATCTTCAAAAGTCGAAATTTTTAATTTCACAGCTGCATTAAATTAAGTGATCATCAAAACATACGGTAATATACAAAAATTTTTCATAACACTTAAAAAATGAGGTACCCAATGGATTCACTATAAAAATATCATGTCATTGTGGAAAAAAGTAGAATTTTTGTCCACATCTTTTTTTTGGCTAATAATAACAAGATGTACAATAAACCATTTTAAAGCTAACGTTATCTCAGAAATTTCAGATGATGCCAAATTTCAATTGGATTGACGATTTTTTTTAAATTTCACTCGAAAAAAAAATAACATAGACCGAATTAAACATAAAATATGCCATTTTAAACGGTCAAATCACAAAAAAGACAAAAAATTAACAAAAAAATTAAACTTCAAATAACTGAGAATGACGGCTACTAATTTTGGCTATTTTTTAAAATAAATACTTTTCACGCTATTGGCCAAAAACTGAAAATGTCTTACAATAAACAAGAGTGACCCAACGTTATCAGTCCAAAATATAAAAAATAAGTATCCTAGAGGGCTAAAACTAACTGGAAATATTTAGGGACATATGTTCTGACTTTTTACTAAAGAATTTTTTTTCAAGCACCTTGGTACAGATGCTGCGAAAAAAACGCGTTAAAAAAATTTGACAAAAGTTTATTTTCCCCATAACTTTTTTTCTGATCATTTTAAACGATTTTGATTGGTCTCAAAATTTATCAAATTTTGTCTACTTTCAACATATTACTATTCATTTTTTTTTTTAAGCAATATTTTTCTAGATATTTAGATCAGAATGATACGGTTTCTTCATTTTTCGTTAAACAACCATTTCCGACAGGCTATATCTCTTTTCGCATTCATCGTACAAAAATAAAAAAAAAATCCTTTTAATTGTCAACTAAAATACTTCATATTAGTAACATATAATTTTGTTTGTAATACTACCAGATTTTTTCTTAAATTAAAAAAACTTTGAAAAATGTAATATTTTTTTGATTAAAATCACAATTTTCTATGCGTCATTACTCGGAAGGGGTTTATTTTTATGAAAAGTTGTATTTAATATTTTTTGATAATATACAATAATTCATCGATAGTATAAGTTTTTTTTAGCCTCCTCCCATTAAATGCCCTGCTCCCCACCACTAACCCAAATCAATCCTATAAGAAGATGTTTACTTGAGTACTGGGCACTTCTTTTAGCAAAATACAAGTTCCTTCAAGTTGACTACTATCTTCTATTAAATAGGGTAATTAATTTTTATAAGCAATGACATTTCAAATTAAAAATATTAAAAAAAATTTTTTTAGAAATCTTTACTCATAAAATAATTTAAACATTACGATATTTATATCTTTATATTCTCGAAATAGAAATGAGCTTAAAACTGTATAAGTAGTCTGAGTACAATTGAAAAACCAAATATCTGCTTCACTAATAATAACTATTTTTCACTGATTCTTGATCCAAATAATTCAGTTTTAATTAATATTAGGTCTCGAATCCATTGTTTGCTAAATGTATTTTCTTATGTAAGCTAAAAGAATTTTTCTAAAAATTTATCTATACAAATACAGCAAATACGACAAATTTTATTCAAATATCTTTTACTTTTACTAACAATTTTATACAATTAATTCAATATTTCTTTCTTAAAAAAGACTTAATTTTATTACAGGATAAAAAACTGTAAAAGGACATTGATTATATATTATTTATTATTATTCTAAGTTAAAAAATAAAATGTCAGTTAGAACCAGGACCAGGACCACCAGCACACCAGAGGACTTTGACATAGATGGAAAAAAACACGTAGAGATGGTGCATTTGGAAACATATTTTTTGCTGCATTAATAATAGATAGTTCAAATTCAGTCATTATTGATCTTGGCACCAGATTCAATATACCGTAATTTTCTGCTGATGAAACTAATGCCCGAGGATAAATTTGGTATTTTTGGTTATATGTGCCAAGTACAGTAAATAATTGATAAAAAATTGATGGCGAAACCTTAAAGGTGCCGTCAAGGTACACCATCCGGCTATTGGCTAAGAGCTCCAGGTTCCTGCGTATTGAAAACACTAATACCCTTTCTTCATCTAAGTCTTTTGTATTCAAAGAATCGTAAACCAAAAATTGATTACCTGTAGAAGTTTTTAAATATTCTGGGATATCTCCTAGGACTTCAATAGATACTGGATTAACAGGAAGATTTTTACGTCTAACTCTTCTTATACATTTTTTCAAATTTTTCCTTTTGGGTAGATGGCATAAGACTCTTGCCGATCAAGAACCCGCTAATTCATCTACAAAAAAATTTTTCAAAATTCACAAAAAAAAAGTTTTACTAGATATTTACCTTGCAAAATTTCAGCTGGAGGAACATTTGCTGCTACTGCTGTACGCTTGAGGGAAAGTTTAATTTCTTCAGCACGAACTCGAATTTTTCGTTAAATACTAAATTTAGTAAATTTAAAATTATTATCGAATATTTACAAATTTTTTTGAAAATTTGCTAATATTCCAAAAACATTCTATTTTTTGATAATCTAAGGAAGTTACTTTTTACAGTATACACATATACATTCTTAGTTGGCTCGTAGAAATATTTATTTTGCTAAATGCGAAGGTTTACAGGTCCGAGGCGCGTTGCGCTGAGATCCTATAATCACATTTGGTAAAAATTAATATTTATAGAAGATGCTAAGAATGCATTCTTATTTAAAAAAATTTGTTTAATCTAGAGTGACAGTCAAAATACATGTTTTATGTTTCATAAGTAGAAATATCTGAAAATTCATCTTAAGAATATTTTAAATTTTAGACTTGCAATTACTATAATCCATCTTAAAATAAAATGCATTTTTTTTACCGTAATCAACCACAAGTACATAAAACTACACAAAAGATGAAAAAAACTTTTTATATTTTCTCAATCACTACACAATTACTAAAACTATCTAAAAGTTTCAATATATTACTGAAATTAAAAAATCTCTATTTTTTTTTAAATACCATAAAGATAAGAGAAGAACTTTATGCACGCACAATTATATAAGTTTTTAAAAAACAATAGGTTAAAAAACCATCTATAAATTCAAAGAAAAATTTTAAAAGAAAAAACATCAAAGCTTCGGAAGTTATAGGGATACAAAACTTTTTCAAGTATATCCGGCACAGACTGATAATAATCATGAAAAAATAAAATACTTTTTGATCGTTAATTACTATAAAACTTTTTTTTTTTTATTTCTCTACTCTTTTTTTATCAATCTTCGTTGTTTACCATATATATATATATATATTTATTAAAATATAAAAAATTTAAAAAGAGACATAGAAATTTTTGAGATGAGGAAGTTAAATAATCCCTTAGGGACTTGAAAGCTCAAAGACTAAGCTAAAAACTTCTCGTATATTCTGAATATAACGTCCACTTCCGGCCCATTAGGTATATCAGCTCGTTTTAGTTTGTTAATTTTTTTTTATGTCGCGATAATTAATGTATAAATATAAAACAAAACCAACTAGTTGATATGTGATTTTTTTATTTTTTAATACACAAAAAGCTTTTTCTTTCGGCACTTATATTTCTTCATATTTAAATTATGGAGGCTTAATTGTGAACGAATATATATTTTATATGAGAATGTTTAAGATAAAAGGGTTAATCAACTTTTTTTTTTTATAATGTATGTGAACGTTTGTTTTTTCATTATGCAAAGAAACAATGGCACTTTTAGTATATAACTTTTCAAAGGCTTTTTTTTTCTATAATGGCAAGAATAACAATATCGATTAGACGTTTGATGTTTTAACGAGTTACTATTTTTTTATGATATAAAAAGTTTTTAATATATTATAGATAATAATCTATTTGCCACCTTTTTTTAATATCAATTATAAATTCTTTTTAATCACAGAATTATTATTTCAATTATGGGTATATGTATTTTTTTTTTGATTTGCTTAAAAAGATTTTTTTTTTATAAAGAATATAATGTGAATGAAAAGAAAATATTTTATGAGAATAAATGAAAATAAAAGTAAAAAAAAATGATAATAATAGATAAGAACAAGTATATGTACTCAGAAAATAAATGGTATAAAAAAATCAAAGAATGTGACAAGTAGCATGGATAATGTATATTCGCCTTGAAGTTACTGAAAAAAATTGCTCTGGAGGATTTTCTATTTCATTCATGTTTACTTATAAGTTTCAATATTTACTGAATTTATTCAATAATTATTAGGTTGATTTAGAAAACTATAGATTTACTCACTACCTAAAGTACCACAAAGAGCTTTATCATTTTCGACCTCTTTCTTGGAAAATTGTTATTTTTTTGGAATTTGAACTTTTGAACATTTCTTTTCAGGAATTTTTATAATTTTTGTATTAAAAATAATATATTTGTTGAAATTTTAGGCAAATTATTAAAATTTTATGTCTTGAAATTTTTTCTTTATGAAATTTTAAACAAATTCTTATTGTTTATTATTAACTAGAGTCGGATTCCAATCGTTCGTGATTAATGGATCATTGATTTTACTTTTAAAAAAAGTAGTAAATTACATATCAAGAGTAGCAATGGATTGGAAACCACTTAATAGCTCAAAAAAAAGAAATTTCACTAATAAAGATTGCAATTAAATAAAAATAAAGACTGAAAAATATTTTAGAATTATACATATTTCATAATACATAAGAATTTCCGTATACTGAAAAAAAATCCGCTTGTGGCTAGCGGAAACAATTGAAAATTACCTGAGACGTATAAAAATATTTAAGAAAATTTTAAGCTTATTTTTTTTACTCATTTAGGATATGCACGCAGAGGTAAAATACAAAATATTCCAGTTTTAATTAAAAAAAAAAATGGCCCAGATCGGCTTCGTTTCGGATTGTAAACGATGATCTTGGGCATCCTTTTGTTGCTCTCATATGGTCAAAATATTATTTATCTTTCTCAGCTGGGAGAAAATGCCTTCATTGCGATCACGCCACGGGACAAAAAAACGCGTTTTCTACCCACTGAGTAAAAAAATTGTATTTCATCCATAAGAGCAAAAAAAGAATATCGGCTCTGCTCAGGTGCTTATTGACGTGAGATCTGGAACATTCTTTATTTTTGCTACCTTGATTAAAAATGTACTATTTTTAAAGAGATCAAAAAAAAAATTTGTTTTAATTTTTAAGTTTCATATCATTAGCAATCATTTGAGCATGAAAAAAACTCCGCCGGCCACAAGCGAAATTCTGCTTGCGGCAAACGGATTTTTTTTTAATGTATAGTTATGTGTATGGCAAATTATTAAAAATAACTCAAATTTACTTTCAATTTTGGTTCGATTTTTATAAATAAAATATTTTTATGCCAAATCAGGAGCAATAAGAATTCAATTCATGAAAATAGTATTTTTTTTTTGCTTTTCACCGGAAAATTTTTTTTTACTATCTCCAGACTAATATAGATAAATATTGAGTAAATAAGTATAAACTTGAAATAACATTTCTTTATTTTTTTTTCTTTTTGTCATACAAATTTTTATATGTTTTTATGTATAAAACTAAGATTTATCATTATTTAAATCATTTTATCAAAACTTGAATGTCACCTATTTCATTCAAAATAGATGACTTTGCAGGATGAAAAAACCTCAAATGAAGCGTTTCTCGCGAAAAAAAATATATAAAGAAAAGTGAACCTTAAAAAAATATAAGAAAAAAAAACAAACTTTTTCCGTTTTGGAAGTTGATGAGAAGGAATGTATAGCATCTTTACGAATAAATGAACCGCATGAGAAATAAGAGAATACATTTTAAATGCAAATATACGGTTATATAAAATAACGAATTCTTAAGATAAAAAATTATTTTTCTGATAAATACTTATTTAAGCATACTTACCCTGTTGAAAATTTTTACCATAATATGGCCATAATTTATGGCGATGGTTGGGTATATGGCTATCTGATTGACGTTTGACCATAATTTTTTTTCAATTTTTTTTTTTTTTTCAAAATTTCAGTGGCATGTATATTTAGGTTTATAGTGATTAAATGCACAGTGAAAAAAATGTACACGGTATTACTACAGTTTAGTATTTTTACTACAATTTAGGGGCGCCATTCACTGGTCATAATTGTCGTTGTCCATCCGGGGCAGTTTTCCGAATCCCGAAAATTAAGTATACAAACTTTCTAATGCAGAATAATAAAAACTAGAAGGGTTGTAAGGCAGATAAATCAAAATTCCTAAAAATCAGTGCATATTTGATAAAATATCAGAAGTTATTATTTGTAAAAAGCAAAAAATTATCATGAAATATAAGGTTTCATAAAAAGAATTTCGGAATTTATCCTATTCTTTATTTTGATGCATTCTGATTTTACGAATTCGGAAATGAATTTTTCTACGAAATTCATTTATGGGTCTGTTTTCGAAAAATCTGGATTTCAAGGTTCTGAGAAATGACCCGGATGGACAACGACAGCTATGACCATTGAATGGCGGCCCAATTTAGTAATATTACAATAAATATATTTATTTTATTAATATTAGTATACTAAGCTCTGGTAATATTGTGTAAATTTTTTTTTACTGACATGAGTGTGTAAAAGTTTTAAACTTTAGTTGATTCTTGATATTTTTGACCACTAAAAACCATTTTAAAGATTTCACCAATTTTCGGACTTCTTTTCGGATGGCCAATTTTAAGTGAACTGCAATATTTCTGCCAAATTAAGCAAAGAGGTTTTGAAAGGCCTCAATTCATCCATAAAATAAAAAAATAATCTTAAATCGATGCTTAAAAAAGTATAAACAAATTTAAATATTTTGCAATATTATCCTCCAAAACAGTTTAGAAACTCGCTTAGGTTTGTGAATCAAAGGTTATAATTTTTTTTTGTTTTATGGGTGGATTGAGACCTTTTGGAAAGATTTACAAAAATTACAAATTCGTATAGAATATCAGGTTTTCAAAATCTTGATTCCAAATGGCAAATTTCTAATCTCGAAAAATTGAAAATTTTTTATAAAATTTTCACTTATTTTTGACAAAATTTTGTTATTTTTTTCAAAATTAACCATCGAAAAATAGATGAAACCTTCAATTCCATAACCAACAAAATGCAAAATCGACTGTAGATGAATTTTATTTTATTTAAAATTGTTAAATACATTTATTAATAGCTGGTACCTTGATTTTATGGTTTTTACATATATCATTATTTTAAAATTCGTAAATAAAAATTAAAGTACTTATAACGTACAATACAATATTTCACAAGCAATCAAAACTAAAAAAAATTTTTCATGGGCTACAGCCTCGAAAAATTTAACGTACGTTTAAAAAAATAAAAAAACAATCATTAAAAATGAAAATTAATGATTCGAAAAGAATTTTATTACATCTAAATCTTAGCAAAAAATATATTTAAATAAAAATATATCCAATATCACTTGAGAAAAAATACTTCAGCTACTGGTTTTTGGTATTAAATTTCATTTACAAAAAAAATTTTGTTTTGTAAAGCAATTAATCATTTTTAACGTAAAACTATCTTAACTAAAAAAAAAAAAATTTTAATACCTACTTAAAAAAAATAATTTTATAGGTACTACAAATCAGCAACAGAAAAAAATGTAATTTATCTAACCGGTTTTCAATAACCCTCTTTCAAGATACAATAAAATGGTGAGAAAATATAACAAAATCTTAAATATTTTATAATCCTAAATCTCAATAAAATTTTTTTTCTAAATTTTAGGTATATCTAAATAATAAACATTAAGTTAATGACGTGTCAAAATCATTAAAAAACATATAAGTTGTAATCTTAAATTATTACATTAACACTTTGAGATTTTACAATATGTAAATTAGAAGTTGTAATAAAATAATCGTTCGTCCTCTTTAATAGTAAATACTATGCAATATAAGACATGAATAATAAAATATTTTAATACAATAGATCCTGAAAATTATGAAAGGGGTGATTAAATTTAATTATCAAATATTATACGATTATATAATATGGGGCGCGATGTATAATAAAAAATGGTCTTAAACTAAATATACCGTAAAATACTTAAAGATAAGGCAGGTGTGTGTACTTAAAAAAGATTTTATAATCATGTTTTATAGTGATTATCAAAAGGGCAAAAATACATGCGATTTTATTATTATTTTTGTTTGATAAGAAATGGGTATAACTTTTATTTTCTTTTAAGTTTTAGGGACAATTTATTATTTAACGCTTTGTTTTATAAAGTTTTGTCTGCAAGCATTTCAATGAAAATTCTATAGACTCTTAAATGTAAAAATTCAAATTTTGAACTCCTGTTTTTTTTAATTTGCTACAATTTCAATACGTTGTTGTATACTATTCCAGAAGAAAAAAATATTTATACTCTTGTATTTGCATTAGAAAATTTAAAAAAATTATTTAAAAATGTATCTATGTATTACTCAAGTTATTTAGTATTTTCAGATGTTGCAAAAAATATGGTTTCTCAACCCCATGTACTATACTTGTTATAATATAACAAATATTAAAAAAACAGCTCTCTGTATTATTTTTAGTACATACAAAGATTATCAGGGTGCAGCACCAACCAACGACACAATCTCTTACAAATTTATACACTAATTCTAGTTTATTCACTCATAACCGAGATAAAATTAAATACAATAATTTTTTTTTTGCAATTTTTTAAAATATCATTTTTTTTATTAAAAGTATATAAATAATTTTAAAATTATCGTATGAAACATAATTTATTTATTAGGTATCATAAAATAAATACATTTAATTTTTTTTTCTCAAATAATACTTAAATTTATATAGTATTTCGTTGAAATATTTTCATCCATAAAAATTTACCACAAAGAAAAAAAAAAACTTATCTTTAACACGAAGGAAAAAAAATATTTACAACACTTTTTACTCATCTCTTAAATGGTTCGTTTAAGAAGATTTTTATCATTATATGACTTATATATAAATATGTGTCCATTGAAGTCCACTAAACTGTTTTCCGAAGCATTACAAATTGAGTACCATTAAAAAATAAAAATAAGAATAGGGCTTTTTATGTTTATACTTCGTAAAGAGATGTTAAGTTACAAAAAAAAGCGCGAGCTTTAACGCTAAAATATAAAGGTATATGGTTGTATCCATTACTTTTGTCGCTCTAAGAGGTCAGAATTACCCTAAATACATTTTAATTAAAAAATTTTGAAATTTTTTTATTTATTAATCTGTTTTATTTGTTTTGTAAATGAATGGATTTTTACATTTTTTGTAGCAATGAGTATATTCATATTGGCTGAATAATTGAAGCAAATTGTAATAAATATAAATTCTACAAAAGATATGACAATTGCTTGCAGATATAGTCTGTTGAGTTTCATCCCAATTTTACGACAATAACTGCATTAATTTGTTAAAATTTGAACCTAAACTGCACAAAAATTTTGAGTCTACAAAATTTTAGGAATCTAGGCTACTTTATCTCACCCATTTCTTGACAAAAAATATCAAAAACATCCATATATACTTACAAAAAAATGTACTTAACATTTAGTTATTTTAAGATATAATACATTTTCGACTACTCAAACGCATCTTTTTATATTTTTTATCTGCAAGCAAACACATTTTTAGTAATAAAAACTGTATTTATATTGTGACAATAACATGCTTCTACAATTTTATTATTTACAAAATAATGAACATATAAACGAAAATGATTTTTCGGACAGTTCTCTCTTAAATTTTAATGGGCTATATGTGTGAATGAATATCTACCATCCGTATATAAAACATTTAAAATTATCTTCTTCTTATAATGCACTATAAAATAAAATAAATCGTAATTTTGAAAACCTCTATAGCAATTAAGTATTAACGATTCATTTAAAAGAAAATGTTTTTAACATACACAAATTTATTATTATTATTATTGTATAATAAAAGACAAAGAAAATTTAAACTGACAGTAGAAAATTTTCACTCTGTAATAAATTTTCTTAGAATCGTCAATCTTTATTTTATATTTAACTCGTAATTTTCTTAATTTATTTTTTAAGTTAAAAAGGGCAAAGTGCAATAAAATTTGTATATAAGAGACATATTACCTATACTTGAAACTATAAACACTAAAGGTTAGATAAGATGTTTAACTTTATATATTTTAGTATCAAATTTAAACATAACAATAAGAAATTATACACTAAAATTTAGATTGGTTTTCGAGAAAATAGTTTTAAATGTTTTAAGACCAAATAAAAATATTTTTTTATCTTAATTTATGTTTTTTCAGTTTATACTTTCAGTAAAAGTTAAATATTGAGATCTGTAAGATATAAATAAAAAAGTTATAATTGCAGCTATACTTTATTGTAAATTTTTAATTTTTAGTCAATAGGTGATAAAAGCCTACTTTATCGAAAATTATGAGGTGCACTGAATCTGTCAACTCAGCGCACAGTAAACGTGGGTCAAAACAAATGCACAGTTTACAAAAAAACTTCACCATCCTGTATTCCACTGTATTTTTAAGTGTAAAGTCCTTAACTATAAAATGAAAAATTGAGACCTGGTAGAAGTTATTTGGTAAAAAAAATTAAGTAGTAGATTTATAAAATAACTTAAAAAATCCTATCTTATAACAAGTATAGAGAATGCTTTTCGAAAATTTGTTTAAAAGTTACCACTAGAAAAAATCAAAAATGATCACAAAAATATGGTAAAAGCAGTTATTAACTATTAAAGATTCAGTGAAGTTATTATAATGAATTCCAGATAAGTATGAAAAATGAAATTATTCTAATCTTATATGTACACTGTAAAAAGCAACTTTCTTATATTAACAAAAAAATTAGAAAATTTTCGAAAAATTAGTAAATTTTCAAAAAAATTTGTAAATATTCGAAAAAAATCGTATATTTACTAAATTTAGTATATTAACAAAAAATTCGAGTATTCTCGATTTTTTTTTGTGAATTCGTAAGAAAAATTGGTAATTTACAATTTTTTTTCGAAAATTTACAAAAAATAGTTGTAAATTTACGAAAAATAATTGTGAATTTGCAACTTTTTTCGTAAATTCACAAAAAAAATCGAGAATTCTCGAATTTTTCGATAATGAACTAAATTTAGTAAATTTACGATTTTTTTCGAGTATTTACAAATTTTTTTGAAAATTTACTAATTTTTTGAAAATTTTCAGTGTATTTTACATCGTGCAAATAATTATTATTTTAATTTCTGTTAGAATAGTAAAATTATTAATTAAACAATAATTTAACTATATGCAAAGACATAAAATAATTATTAAAAATTTCATAGTAAACACTGATATTTATTTTGTGAAAATAAAATATATTAAAGTAAATATATAAGTTTGCATTATTATGTACTCAATTACATGAACACGAAAAGTCTAGACTCTTTACACCCTTTAAAAGTTTTGCACAAAGTTTGATTATAATAATATTTGCATGAAACTTTTATAAAATATATCTGAACTTTACGTTTATAAAACAATAAAAAAATTTTTTTTTAAATATTCTACTCTATAAAATAGTTAAAAAAATTTTATTATGTAATAAATAATAATAATAATAAATAAAAATAAAAATTATCGTAAATAGAGAAACGATTAGTATAAAAAAAGTCTTTATTTAACATTATCAAAGTACTCATAAAGATCCATTTATGCTCGTATAATAAATTTTTTTTTTGTTGAAATGACAAAGTCAAAGTGCATGTATAAAAATAAAAAAAAAGAATTTATACCTACATAGCATTAAAATTCTTTAGTATAGTTTTGCAAATGACGAATGAAGGTATTATGAATGGTATTTAATACAAATGATGATTTTTTGCTTTAGCATGTTAATGGATGCTTTTATGTGTATAAATCAGGATTTATTCTCATATCATTTTTTTTATCTCGTACGTTATAAAGATACGCTCTGTTCTTAAATTTATGCCATTTCTTTATTAGCTTCATGCCTGATTAACACTTTTTTTATTTTCAAATAGAAAAAATTTGGTGAATTATGTTAATGTTAATTAATGAATTCAATTTTGTTACTCGTATTAAACAATTTATGTAGTACTCAGATGCAACAGTTTAGTCACTATCTTTAAAAAAATAATCTGGTTACCGTTACCGCTACCGAAATACGGTTGCCACAGCACGAATTTTTTTTATCAAATGATTGCAAATAACAAATAAAACCTAAAAAAAAGTTTTTTTTAAAAGTTATTTATTTTTTTTTCCCACCAATCCAAGGTGCTAGAGTTTTAAAACTACTTTTAACATGGAACATGTTTATAGGGAGGGGGTACCTCAGGGTCTAATGAGACTTAGAATAATTTCAATTTAGGGACTTTGAAAAATCTGGGCTTAGGGACTTGAAATAATTTTGATTTTGGGACCTAGAAGAATTCGCGCTTAGCAAATCAGAATAGTTTAGGTTTAGAATATTATCATCTAGTAAGGTGGTAATTACAAATTATAAAATTAGATTCTTAGTTTCTACTACAAACGACATTTTTTTTTGTACAGTCTAATTGTTAGCAAAGAAACCTAGTAAAACTAGACACAAATTTTTGAATCATGCTGTCTGAAATTTTTCGCAAATACAACTTACGATATTTTAACATGGAATATGTTTATAGGGAGGGGGTACTTCAGAACTTGAAAATTAAGGTGGAGAGTCAAATTTGATCTATTTAAGGGGGGGGGGGGTAAAATTTGTCCAATTTAAGGGTGGGGGTCAAATGAGACTTAGAATAATTAGGAGACTTGAAATAATCCGGGTTTAAAGACTTAGAATAATATCGATTTAGGGACTTGGAATAATTCAGGTTTAGGGAATCAAAATAGTTTGGGTTTAGAATCTTAACAGCTAGTAAGGTGATAATTACAAATTATAAAATTAGAAAATTGTACTGTAATGTTGAGTAAAATTTGTATTATACCTAATCCTCAGCTGAAAGTAAACATGTTCCATGCATTCAGATTGTGTTTACACAAACCGGTTATAAGTTTTTTATTTACCGTCTTGGAATATTAGCTGTGTCAAAATATTCGCATCAAAGTTATGCTTATATGTTGCACTTCTACTGCAAAACAATTTTTACATTTTTTTCTTACCGTTTTTTGCTAGAAATTTTATTCAAAATACTTATAACTGAATAAAATAATTGAACTTAAACTTATTTATTTTACTCAAAAAACAATCGTTCATAAAAATTTAATTATACACAGTTAAGTTACTTAGCTTGAATTTTCAACCAAAGTATTTAATTTTTAACGTACTCCTCTGATTTTTACGAGATTTTTATCAAATGACTTAAACTACACAATATTACATATTTGACCTGAATAACTTATTAATTAATAACCAATATAATTCAAAAAAATTTTAAGCAAATTATTTATATATAATGCTTGAAGTTTAAAACAAAGCAACCTAACCACGTACAAATTAATTATTAGTAGAATATTATGTTAAATATTCAGTTCTAAATACTAAAATTCTACCTTCCTTTGAGTCACCTGATTATTTATTTTTGATAAAAGTAAATAGTAACGTTTTGCATCCTCAATACTCATACAGTTCTGGTAAAACTGACCCGAGTTTTTTAAAAAATCAAACTTTAATTGTACTTATAAATATATAAGCAAAATTTACTAAAGTCAGTGATGAGTAATTTAATAAATTAAATTGAAAATTATAATTAAAAATATAAGCAATAAAAGAAAGTATTAATAATGATAATAATAATCAAAAGAGAAGCAAAAAACATAAAAAAATTTAATATGCAGTTACTCGCGAGAATTTAAGGCGGTATACAGCTATTGAATTTTTGTTCGTTGTTCTTTTTTATTACTATTTTAATACAGTATATGGTATATATATAGGTATACTATTGTTATGTACACACATATTTATATGAATTCATGCACATTTTCTTCTTCATTCGTAACTAGCTCTCAAGGGAATTTAAACAAGAGCCAAGCCACCAAGCCAAGCCATAAACATCCCTCGTTTTATAATTAACCCTTTGAGGACTTTGAAGCTCTGATGATTTTAATAATCTTAAAAGACGCATATAATATTGCAAAAATAAAGAGTTTTGTATGTACTTGATTAGTATACTTAAAAAAAAAAATTTATGCGCTTCCCGACAAGGCATGAGCCTTTTTTTTACCAAAAGATATTATTTGTGCTTCGGTAAACATATTTTAATACGACTGGTATAATATACCAAGCTTTCAGATTTCCTTTATTTTATGCAACTAATACGTCTACTTTTCTTTTGTTATTATTGTTATAACTTTTTTTTTAAAACAAAATAATACCTTTATATTTTGATGAAGGTATCATAAGTTTTAAGGCATATGTATTTTAGAGGACTATTGATAATGTTTTTTGTGGATATTATAAAGTTGAAAAGTAGGATTCTACTTGGCGCGCTCGGTTCTTAAGCAAAATCGGAAAATTAGTTTACAGGAAAACGGGAAGAGATTATGGAAAAATTTTTTGGGTTAAATAAATAAACTAATAAAGTGTATAATTTTTTTTAAATTAAATTTTATAATTTTTTATGAATTAAAATTTTATGTAAAAAGCTAACGTATTTTCGGCTGATGGTACACTTGATAAAAAATGTTTGGCAGCACCTAGAAGAAAAAAAAATTATATATTATATGAGTATAGTTATCGTGTGAAGTAAAATATTGCAAAAATTTTAATTTTTTCAATATTTTTTTGCAAAAAATATAAAAAAAAAACTTTTTTCGAAATTTTTTTTCTCAATCTTTATAACTTTTTTTTTGCCAAAAATAAAAATTTTACCCCTCCACCCCTTAAAACGTAAATATTTCACCCCCCCCCCTAAAAACTTCATTTTTTTACCCCCTCCCCTGCCGAGCCAGAATTTTTCAAATACCCCATCCAATGAATCCACGTTAAAAAAGTTATTTAAGAAAACTGCAGAAAAGCATGTTTACCTTATTATCGTACGTCGCCTATCTTGGCGGCATAAGTGAAATACACCTATAATTGTTTTTCAAAAAATTATTAAAAAAATTTCAGTTACCTAGGAGTAATTTGAAAATGGTTCGATTTAATCACTTTTCCGTTGTAAAAATTAAACGGAAACGAAAAATTTTTGGACTTTAAAAATTCATGAAAAGCACCCTCAACTCCCCCCCCCCCCCCAGTGATACAAAAAATTAAAAATAACCTTTTTTGCAATTTTTATTGGATCCAGTTGGTATTTTGGGCTAAATCAGAATCTGACGTCAAAAACCAAGTTAGAGGGTGTATCACCCTTCTTTTTACTATCTGACCTTTTTTTTACTGCTGGAAAAGTGGATTTTTCATTTATTAAGATATTAAATCTATACCAGACGTAAAAGAAACAAGTATTTGGTACCTGTTATTTCATTCCACTCTTGAACATATCTAAACTACTATTCAGTCATAAAATGTAAAAAATTAGAAATATTGAAAACCTGCCCTATTTATTAATTTTATGGTTTTTAATAGTTTTAGGCCTCGTTTTTGATCTTCAAAATAAATCCTTGATTATTTGAATAAAGTCTTGCAGCAAGTAAATTTTTTTCTTCAGGCAATATAAAATTCAAGCAAAAAAACCTGTTAGTGTACAGCCTTCTTATCAAAACCTGATTCTTTCTTTGAAATTTTTTTCCTTAACATTTTTCGATAAGCTATGTACATCATACTGTGGGTACTTAATTTTCAAATTTTTGCAATTTCAAAGCTAAAAAGAGTTAAAATAATTTGGGATCATTGAATTTTGACAAACCAATTTAACCTGAAACACCCCATATCTAAACTGCTGATCACTTTGATGTGTTAGAATAAAAGACGCTTTTGCTCCTATGAAACATGTATGAATTGGCACCGAATTTTCAAAAACAATAAAAGCGGTATAACATCAAAAACGAAACTCCCTAGCTAATATTATAGAATGTCTAAAGATCATTCCAAATAACTAATTCCCTTTTATTATTATTATTTATATGCAATGCATAAATGCAAGTATATATATGTTTGTATATTTGTTAATAAAAATGTCAAAGGATTAAAAATCCTTTTTTTGCTTTATATTTTTTTGAATTTTCTGTAGTATCAATTATAATGTACTTTTTTTTTATACATTATTATTGTTTACTTAATACTTTATTTACTGTGTATTAAGTAAGTAATATGCAGCCACATATATTTTCTTTTATAAATATATGAAAAAAAATTTCTAAGAGAAAATTCTCATGGGATTATAAAAAAAAAAAATTTATATGCGCGAGCTTTGATTGCTACCTTTTTTTTTCCTTTTTTTTGCCTTTTGAAGCAAAACTATTTTTATAAATGTGTATATATGGCAGTAAATAGTAATTATTATATACCTTTTTGTTATTAAAATCTTTGTAGTTATTTTCTTCTCGTTTTTTCTATTAATTATTATAGGCATAGCAAGGTATATTATACATTTTTCTTTGTTATGTAAAAAAATTTTATGAATAAAAAGAAAAATATTTTAAATAATCAGAATTTTTGTTTATCGCAAACTTATATACCTTAAAGGAGGTTTAGCAAATTTAATAAGATCTATTCGAAGTGCTAAAATTTTTGAAATACAGCAAGATTATATCCATAAGACACCAGCTGAAATGCAGGACGTTAATTCCACAGTAAATTATAAGTCTGAATCTCAATATTTTCACAGATAACAAGGTAATCCCTGCTTCGAACCACGCAGAAATTACTTTTTAGCTAAATTATTCTAAAAAACATTCTTTTGAATTTCTTTTTGCTTTTGCTCTATTTGGATTTGTCCTTACACTGTTAAAAGCAACTCCTAAAAAAATAACAACAAATAATAATTTATTGACGAAAAAATAGAAAATTCTGAATTATTTTTGTTTAGATTAAAAAGTTTAGAAAGTTTAGACCTTCTAATGAGCACCTGCCAAGCCATATTGGTTCAGTTGTTTTTTCGTAAAAGCTTTCAAAGTTGGACCAAGTACGTTTTCGTTATAGTGAACATAAGGCAAAACTTTTTTTACGACTTTTAGTGGGTCGAAAATTTAAATGCTTTTGCCCAAAATGAATTATTTTTTACATGGAACATGTTCATATGGAGGGGTATTTGAAAAAGACCCCAAATTCTGGGGTGGGGGTAAAAAATGGACGTTTTTAGAGGGGGGGGGGGGGGTAAATGCACTTAAATTATTTTAATTTAGGGTCCTAATACTAATAATTTAGATTTTAGAACTTATAATAATTAGGGAGTGTAAGTTAAAACTGTTATCAGTGAAAATATTTTATGCTCATGATGGGTTATGTTATAAGTTTTTTCATATAAAAATGAGTGAAAATCCAAGAGTAAATCATAAAAAACGAATAAAATAATTGATGATAAGAAATTATGGTTTTTGGGGCTTAAATGGTGAGAGCTTAAGAGCTTAACGCTTAAAATCTTTCCAGCCAAAATATGAGACCAACCAGAAGTGTTTGGTATAAACTAAACTACTTACAGATTTTAACACAACCAATAAACTCGAAAAAATTTTTTATTTTTTCCACAAAGATTACAAAAAAATAAAATATATTTTCTATTATTTCTTAAATAAAGCATACCAAAAAGGAAACGGAAGATATATATATATTGTATATACATAAAGTTGATAATATATCTTTTGCCAAATTTTCTCTTACTTATTACATTAAAATAAAAAACAAAATGCAATATATCATATAATATAATAATCGTTACGGTATTAATTCTTAAGAAATTACTGAAAATTATTATCATTTATTAAAAAATATTATGATTTATTAGATTTCCATTTCCTAAAATAAACTTAAGTTGATTAAGTACTTTCTATCTTTTTAATATAAAAATTAAAAAAAAAATGTATTCAAGAAAAATTTTTATACATTAAAATATAAAAAAGTTTTATCATTAAGCTTTCATAGTCTCATTGGTATATATACTTTTTTATTTGAAATTTAAATAAAAATTCCATAATTAAGAAACATTGTAGGTATATAAAAAAAGCCAAAACTCTTGGGTAATTCATCAAAGTCGTAGTATTTTTATTTTTTGAATATTTAAACTAAAACTAAATAAAAATTTCGTATAGAAATTTATTATCATATAAATAACTAATTTTTATACATATTTTTTTAAAATAATAATAATAATAACTAATAAAGTAACTAATTACACATATAATACAAAGATAATTTATTAAGAGTTTTAGCTATATACCTACTTATATCACGAAAGGGTTAACAAGGTTTTAAAATAGTGCGTATTATATGTGAAAAGAGTAGATTTTGTATTATTTGTATGTGTAAAAAAAAATCTGGGGATGGTTTATTAGGGTATTGTATAATATTTCAAGAGGCTTCTAATTACTTTTAAGTTTGACACGCATCGTATTATATGTTACAGTTCAAAAAACCGAGCTTAAAACCCTTTAATACCTAAATATTATTATGAAAAATAATTTCTTTTTTTTAATCATCGTGATAAGTATAAGTAATTAAACTATAATACTAATTTAATTGATAGCAGGGATTATTAAGAGAAGATTGACAGATGATGTTAAAAATATTTTCCTTTTCAAATTTTTGGCAATTTTAATGAAGGTTTACTGAAAAAAATCCAGTTGCTGCAGCGAGAAAATTGCGGTTAACACAACTGGAATCTCGGTTTTGGCAAACAGTTTTTTTTTCTTCATTTAAACGTCTGTAAATTGCATAAAAACTTTATGAAAAAAAATTTTTTTTATCTTAAATTACGGTGGGCCTGATAACCAACTAGGTAAAAATATATTTTGAAGGATTTTTTTGTTGTAAACTTTTCTTTAAATTTCACATAACTATTTTATCTTTATTTCTTCTTTCTAGATAAAAACCGATTAGAAATTTTGTTCTGTAATTAATTTAAAACTATAATATAATTAAATGATTTCAATAAATAAATGATTTTTTTAATAATTTTAATTTTTTACCAAAGATTCAAGTCTTGATCATGTACTGGAACAAAGATTTACTATATGCTTATTTACTGAAAGTTTTCTTTTTGGATGTGTGTATCCGTAAAGGAATTTGGTAATATCAATAAAAATAGTTTAAAAAAAACTACAATATTTATTCATTTTATTCATTTTTTTTTTTTTTGTATTTAGGTTCTGGTGAGGGTCCTGACCAGTTATTGCAACAAGAATTTATTCTACTTAAGAGTATTCTTAATCGATCACCTGCCAAAATAGCCACAAAAATAGTAAAATTTAATAATTTTAATCATTTGTAATAATATTTTCATTGATTTTTGCGATATTCATGATTTAAGCGATTTTTTCATTAAATAACCATGTCTTAACCAAGTATTTTAACAAGAATTGATTCTTAATATTAAATAAAAATATTTGATTTCTGAGCTAACAATTATTTACTTTATTTTTTCAATAAATTGCCAATTTTCAATAAAAGCAAATAATTGTTAGCTCAGAAATCAAATATTTTTATTTAATATTAAAATTAAAATGAGCAATAAATTCAACTTATACAAGAATTGATTCTATTTGAAAATCTTTTTTTTGTTTTTATATGTAATATCTATTTTTTTTAAATGTTAAGTGCAAGTTTGAAGAAATTCGTAATTACTTGATTTTTTAGATCTGATACCTAAAAAAACTATAGTTTGGCTATTTTGTTTATTTTTTTAAGCTATAGTATATTATAAGGTTAATAAAATACCATAAGAACACATTTATCATAGAGCGAAGCTCTACCTTAATGGATGCAAAAATCGACACCTTTCGGACTCGATATAGCCAAAACGATCAAACGGATTGCTTTCATTTTTTAAAACTGAGTTTATTTTATCGATTTAATGACACCTATTGTTTTTGGTCCCAATCTGGTATTTCTAAAGGCATGTTTATTCTTGTACTTTTGCTTCATACAGGTGAAAAACCTTCTAAATGTTATCCGCACGATAAATTTCATAGCTTTTGCATAAATTTTGCATCAGTGAAATATCATAAAAACGCAAAAGAACACTAGATATAGTTTTATTAATTATTAATTAATCGACATTTTATTTAATTACACGTTTGACGCCCAAGAGCTTATATCTACCTACGAGTAGTTTTGTTTTTGCACACTAAATTACTTTCAAAACAAAAATTTATATATTTCAAAATGTATAACCCCATGTAAAAAAGTCTCAACTTTCAGAATCTGATGTCAAATTTGCGATTAAATCAAACTGCAAACTCAATATTTCGGGTCAAAGTTTGCCACTAAAAAAAATCGACAAGTTGCTTATCAGTATTGTAAAATTAATTAAGTATTCGAAGACAGTTAACGATAATATAATTGCAGCTTATGATATGATTGCATTAAGTATCTTATGCAAATAAAAAATTTTAAATCTTAAGGGGCAGTACAGGTTAAAATCCAACTTTTTTGAAAAAACCTAATTTTCAGAAAATGTTAGAAAAAAATTGAAAATCTAAGAAGAGGGAAACATTGCCAAGACTTTGGTGAATTCAAAACTGTGGGTTTGGGTCTTTTTATAGTATGTTTGCTCGGAGAATTTTTTCTTTGAAAATTCATCCTTAATTTTTTAAAGATAAATTTTTAGGTTTTTCGGGTCGCTGATCACGAATTTCGGGTTCTTTTCTATGAGAAATTGGAAATAAAGGGGTATTTATTTACCTAAAAAGGGGTATTTTTGATGTATTCGAATTATGGGCGGTCAGATTTGGTCCATAAGGGTTTTTCGGGTCGCTGATCAAGAATTTCGAGGACTTTTCTATGAAAAGTTAATATTTCACTCCTTAATTAGCAAAAATAATTAATTAATAATAATATTTAATAAAAAAATTTTGGCACTTTAAGCGTTCAGAAACGGTTTTAATGGGTTTATTAGGTCACTGAACAAGAATTTTGAAATTTTTTGTTAAAAACTAATTTCTCACCCTTAAATTAACAGAAACTACCCTACTACCATACTACTAAAAGGGGTATTTTTGCTACTTTCGCATTGTCAGCGTTCAGATTCGATTCAAATGGGATTTTGGGGTCGCTGAACAAGAAATTCGGGGAATTTTTTTGTAAAAAATTAATTTAGCACCCTTATGTTAGCAAAAACAAAATTGTTTTGTATATATATTTATTATTCTAAAAATTTTAAAAACACTGACAATGCGAAACTAGCAAAAACACCCCTTTTAGAGATAGTTTTTTTAACTTAAGGGTGAGAAATTAATTTTTAACAAAAAATTCCCCAAAATTCTTGTTCAGTGACCTAAAAAACCCATTAAAACCGTTTCTGAACGCTTAAAGTGTCAAAACAGCAAAAACGCCCCCTTTTTAGGGGTATTTTTGCTAATTAAGGTGTGAAATATTAACTTTTCATAGAAGAGTCCTCGAAATTCTTGATTAGCGACCCAAAAAACCCTTATGGACCAAATCTGACCGCCCATAATTTGAATACATCAAAAATACCCCTTTTTAGGGGTAGTTTTTGCAAATTTAAGGGTGTTCCAACAATTTCTTATAGAAAAGACCCCTAATTGTGATCAGCGACCTAAAAAACCTATATTAGACCAAATCTGGTGGTGGTAGGTGATTATAGTACCCCCCCCGTCGTATATTGTCTGCAGTATAAGGAATTATATTTATTATATTTTTATTTCATTTTATTTAATATTTATTTCAAAATCTTAAGCATTCCTTAGTTCATAACAATTTTCTTTGCAGCGTATACTAAAATATTAAATAAATTTTTGTTTTATTCAGTAAACTCTAAAATGGGCACCATCATTTAAATAAAATATTCTACATGTAAACTTGGATTAAATACATAAAAAATTTTTAGATTAAAAAAAAATATCGATACCAGAACTTTCATACATTAAATTCCACTAATTGACATTCTTTTGCCATTTTTTTTTCGTAGAAATCAAAAACATCCCCAAAGCCGTTTTTTTCAGGTAAAAAACCGTATTTTTGAGATTTTTTTCATTTTACACTAATTTTAAATTTCTTTATTCGTGCCAAATAAAGTTCAAAACGGTTCTGTACTTTATAAAATGTATCTCTGATGTTAAATTTTTCACTCTTGAGCATTAAAGTAAACTTATACCTGTATAATTTGATTTCGGTAAGCTGTGGATGGCTGAGAGGGTGGCTGAGAAGTATATCATTCCGTATAAAAAGTCATTGGCGGATTGAGTCCCCCAATTTGACTCATTTTGTGCACGCTTTTTTATATACATAAAATATGAACTCTCCCAATTTTTTAGCCCTCTAGGTGTAAATCTGCCAATTTAGACCCAAATTAAGTTTTCAGCAATTTTTGATTTTTTAATGACATTTTTTAGAAATCTATAAACAAAAGCATTAAAAATAGTTTTTGGACATAATCCATAGTCAAATTTCCAGCTGAATTCGTATTTGGAATTAGATTTTAAAAATTTTGCCCCTAGATAGCTGTATTCACTATTTTCGGTCAAACTCGCAAAAATCTAAATTTCGTAATTTGGGTCAAAATTGGCAGATTTTCACATAGAGGGCTAAAAATTGGGGATAGTTCATATTATATGTGTATAAAAAAGTGCGCGCAAAATGAGTCAAATTTTGGGGACACAATCCACCAATGACTTTTTATACAGAATAATATAACTTCTCAGCCAACCTCTCAGCCATCCACAGCTTACCGAAATCAAAATATATACAGGTATAAGTGTACTTTAATGCTCTAGAGTGAAAAATTTAACTTGAGAGATACATTTTATAAAGTACAGAACCGTTTTGAACTTTATTTGGCACGAATAAAGAAAATTAAAAGTAGTGTAAAATGAAAAAAACCTCAAAAATACCTAAAAAAAAAAACGGCTCTGGGGATTTTTTTGATTTTTACGGCATTCAACTTGGAAAATTATTTCAAGTAGATCCCGTTTTTAACATTTTCAGTAACTCGCACATTGATTTAAAATCGTTTCAAGCCGCCCACCGTGATTAATATTTAATCTAAATCTGATCAAAGCTTGTAAAACCCAAAAATTAAAAAATTATTTAAACTTTTTTTTTAATATGATCAGCTTCGCTCTACCCGTCGTTGACGGTATCTAGTAAGAATAATAACTATGGAGACAAGATCTGTGAAAAGAAGAAGAGAAATAAATAAAGGTATAGATAAAAAAATAAATCCATTTTTCTAAAAAAAAATAAATAATACAGCTCGTAATACAGTAATATTTTATTTTATAATTATAGTAATATTATAGTTACAAACACATAACCTTCATAACCATAAAAATTTTGTCATTTATTAATAAACAAGTTATAAGGGTGTTTTACAGAGGACATTTCTCATAAATAAAACGTTATTATTTAATAAACTAATAATATTTCAAGGTAATCAAATGAGTCCCTAAAAAAGTTTTTTTTGAAGAAAACAAATAATATTAATTTTGACCCTTCATGCAGTTGTATGACAGCATGCAAATATCGAACCCTTAAAATTTTGTCCCATAATTTAAATAATAGTTTTGTTTATGAAGGGCAAAATATGCGTCCCGTTCTGGTTAGAAAATAGCCTTTTTTGTTCTAGATACCTATTATATGTAAAATAATTTTATAATCTAAATCCACGTTAGCTTATATATAGAATTTCTCTTTTTTTTCTAATTTGTCTTTCCTCTTTCCAGTAAACTATTTTTAGGTTATATTATTTACAATAACTTCAAATATAAGTTAAAGAGGCAAACGTCACGTGTTAAATTTAGGAAATCTTTTCATGCGATTGATTTCATAAAACCATGCATTCAATGCGGCTAAAATCAGTACAATTGCTAAATAATTTGCTTAAAATACATTAATTTTTGTAGGGAATATTTTTATTATTTCGAAATAAAATCCGAATGGCTACTATTTTAGGCTAGATTGTAGCAATGAAAAAATTATTTCTTAAATGATAAATATTTTTATGCATTTTCTTATACGTATATGCTAATTTTAATTTTTTGTTTAGTAATTATATTGGAAGGAATATTAAAAAATAAAATTGAGTTATCAAATTTGCCTTCTTTTTTAGCCATTTATTACAATTTTAGTTAAAAAAATATTGCTTCTATTCATTTTACTTCATTTTTTGAGAATATTAAGTTCTATTTTCCCGCATGGATCAATTGGGAATTTAATCAGAATAATTTTGCATACTAATTCTGTGACCAATAAAGTCAAGGCGACAGCAATGTTAAATGCATCCAAAAATTTTATCAGCACGAGAATGGATCCATCTCAGCAAAACGTATGTATTTTTGGTTACTGAAACCGATTTTGAAGGTTTCATCCATTTTCGGATGGCCAGTTTTGAGTAATGAATGCTAAATCGGTAAAAAATTAGCATGATAGGTAAATTCTTGAAAACATTTACCTATTTTTGGTACCCCAGTAAGGTTTTCGGGGTCACTGATCTATATTTTGAAGACAGATTTTTAAAAATCAAAATGACGTACTAAATGGCGTATTTCTAACCTCAAAAACGGCGATTTATGCTGTTTTAAGCATATTTACGTTGTCTAGTAAGTTTTTCGAGCCAGTTATGATGATTCTGAAGTCATATTTTTAATTATCTGATTATTTAAAAGCTGACCTCAGGATCGTGATCACCGATCTCAAAAACTTATAATGCAAAACGTTAAAATGCTTAAAATAGCATTTATTACTCGATTTATTACCAATTACGAGGTTAGGAATCCACCATTTTTAGCCTTCTATTTTGATAATTAATAATGACAACTGGTCCAAAAAACTTACTAGACAAAGGAAAAATGCTTAAATAAGCAAAAGTGGTCATTTTTGAGGTTATAGAGATACGCCATTTTGATTTTTAAAAATTTGTCTTCAAAATAGTGATCAGTGACCCCAAAAACCTTACTAGGGTACCAAAAATAGGTAATTGTTTTCAAGATATTACCGATCTTGCTAATTTTTCGCCGATTTTTTATTATATAGCGTCCATTACTCAAAACTGGCCATCCGAAAATGGATGAAACCTTCAAAATCGGTTTCAGTAACCAAAAATACATACGTTTCACTGAGGTGGATCCATTCTCGTGCTGATAAAATTTTTGGATGCATTTAACATTGCTGGCGTTGACTAACAGTAAAGTGATCCAGTTAGAAACTTAGAAATAGCAAAAAATACCATTTTGGCATATTTGGGCTTAGTTTTACTAATGAGAAATCTGCCTTTTAGATTTTATTTTATTTTGATATACAAAACTTCTTTTATATTTCAGAAATTAACAATGAAAAGCAAAAAACGAAAGCAAAAAATAATTCATCAGATGATATTGCGGCTATAAATATTTTAAACGAGGATTGTTATATAAATATCTTTCAATATTTATCAATGAAAGAAAGAATCATTATAGAAAGTGTAAGTAAAAGATGGAATAAAATGTCTAAATCATCTTGGAATAAAACTAAATGCTTATATGTAAATGGCAAAAGTATTTCTGAAATTAATATTGTTGAAGAATCTTCTTTTCAAGCTCTCAATCCGATACTAGAGAGATGTGGCATCTATTTAGAACAAATAACTCTTAATTTATACGATTACCCTGTTAATTTATCTGAAATAATTAAAAAAATAGCTAAACATTGTGTCAATATTCAAAGTTTTAGTTTTACTTCTCGTTACTGGAATGTTCAAACTTACGAAAATGATTTAGAATTATTATTTTCAAAAAATCTTAAGTTAAAATACTTACAATTAAATGGTTTATCAATAAATGGTAGTTGTTTTTTATCTTTTAAATTTAATTCCATTATCAAATTAAAAATAAAAGACTGTCAATTAGAATGCAGTGAAATTAGTAAATATTTTCAATATTTTAAGAAGCTAAAATCTTTTGAAATTGAATGCAAAGAAAAAATTGCCATTGAAGTTGTTAAAGTATTGAGTGAAAATTCAGAATGCATTGAAGACCTACGAATTAAGACTGAAATAAATGATAATAATATCCGAATAGATGAATTGGAAAAACTATTTATTAAAAATAAAAATTTGCAATCGTTAATATTATTTTCTTTAGATACTAATTATGATTGTTTGTCAGCTCTAAAAACAACAATGGTTAAAGAACTAATTTTAGACTTTTGTATTTTTAATGCAGAAATTCTAATACGTGCTTTACCAAATATAAAAAATTTGGAAATGTTAACATTTTGTTATCCATATAGTACATTAGATACTTTAATTATTGATGATTTATTTTTAAAAGTAATAGATTCTTGCATAAATTTAAAATATTTAAATTTTGATGGTTGTGAAATTTCAGATAATTTATCTTTCAAAAGATTTCACTATATTGAATGCTTTAAATGTAATCTTGATCCATTTGAAAATTTTTTAAAAATCATTGCAGAAAGTAAACAGCTTATTACGTTGTCTATTGATAATATGAACATAACAGATGACGACTTATCTGAACTTGTCATATCTCTTCCAAATCTTTTATAGACATTTAGAAATTTCTTCAGTGGGTTTAATTACGCATAAATCCATAAGAAATTTGACTCAATTAAAAAGTTTAATTTGCCATGAATGTTCAAATTTAAGTAATGAAGGGTTTTATGATTTAATTCAAACTTCATCAAACCTTGAATATTTGAGTATAAATTTTTGTAAAAAAATAACAGACGATTTCATTAATGATGTTGTTAAAATAAAGAATTCCCTTAAAAATAAAGTTTTAAATTTATTTTATATCTCCTCATTTATTAATGGTTATAAAACTAATAAACGAATGCTTTCAAATAAAATTTCATTTGTAAAAATAGATAATGATTGTATGCCATGTGAAACAGAGCTAAGATACATTAAATTAGATTAAAAGAAATAATATTATAAACTTAATTTTGTACACAATGCAGTTTGTAATATAAATAATAATTAATAAAAAATTTTATAAATTAAGCATCAGGTATATAAATATTTTTATTCCTCGTTTTTAAAATAGAAATTTTTTTTCTTTTTAATTATTTAACTTGGACAACGATTTAAAAAAAATTAAGAGATATGCCCTTTCTAATTTTTTTTAATTTGAGCCAAAAAACACAAACTTTCATTTGCGACCATTTGCACTTAAAAATATTTGGTGAAATGATCAAAAAATCTGAAATTACTTTTTTTATCAAATTCTGCGATTTTTGGGAAAATATTAAAAAAATTTACGGACTTTAAAGAGAAATTTTTAGGTGCAATTATTTTCTTGAGCATCTTGTAGGTAAGTTTTGCATTTAATGCCGTTAATAAAAACAATTAATATTTTTAAAAATAAAAATTAAAATAAGACCCTTTAACAAACAAAATTAGTACCATTAACCCATTAATGGTTGCGCTTACGTCTGCTCTATCTATAAAAATCATAAAATTGGCCGCTTTTCTGGGTTAAAACGAGTTAAAAAAAATTTTTGGTTAGGTCTCACTCTCCAACTTTTATTTATTTTTTGGAAGATTGAAAACCAACTTCAGATTGATTTTTAAGTTAAATATAACAATAAAAAGCACTATAAAATGTTGTTTTCTTTATACTCCAGTCAAAATACGGGGGGTGGGGGTGTACTTAAGGTTGCGAATACGAGATTTGGGTCGCTGAACATAAAAATCGGGGTCATTTGGTAAAGAAAATGGGGCTTCACCCATAAATTTGCAAAAACTTTCGCTATTTCTGTATTTTGTACGTCCAGATTAGTTCCATAGGGTTTTTTGGGTCACAGATAACGAATTTCGCGGAATTTTTTTGAATAATTAATATATCACCCTTAAATTACCGAAAACTACCCCCAAAAGGGGTGTTTTTGCTGTTTCTGCAATTTTTGCGTCAAGAGTAGGTCCACAAGGGTTTTTTGGGTCGCTAAAAACGAATTCCATGGATTTTTTAATGAAAAATTAATATTTCACCCTTATATTAGCTAAAACTACCCCAAAAAGGGGCGTTTTTGCTATATTCAAACTTTCTGCGTTCAGACAATGTCCAAAGGGTTTTTTTGGTCACTAAACAATAATTTTTGTGATTTTTTAAGGAAAAATTGATATTTCACCCTTAATTTAGCTACAACTACCCCTAAAAAGGGTGTATTTGCGGTTTTCAAACTGTTTGCGTTGAGATATGATAATTATTTATAAAAAATTCCGCGAAATTTGTTATCTATGACCCATAAAACCCTATGGAACTAATCTGGACGTACAAAATACAGAAACAGCGAAAACACCCGTTTTGGGTATAGTTTTAGCTAATTTAGGGGTGTTATATTAATTTTACCTAAAAAAATCATTGAGATTCTTAATTAGCGACCCAAAAGACCCTTAGAAACCAAGTCATGGACAAATATATTAACTCAGAACGCGAATACTTCAAAAATACCCCCATTTGGGGGTAGTTTTTTAAGGGTGAAGCCCCATTTTCTTTACCAAATGACCCCGATTTTCGTGTTCAGCGACCCAGAAAAAAACCTATGTTAGAGCAAATCTCGTATTCGCAACCGTAAGTACACCCAAACCCGTATTTTGACTGGAGTATTATAAATATGGCCAAAACTCATGCATCAGTTACCTCGAAAACCCCCCAATATAGTTTTTCAAGTAAAAATAAAACTTTTTATAAAAATTGATTTTTCACCCCTTTTTACCCTAATTTCCTACCCCTAAATGAAATTTTATGATTTTTTTAAGCTCATATTAAAATTAGCAACCTCAAAAGCCCCCGGGTACTAATTATAATGAAAAAAACTCATTATTTTACTTATAGTAAGGACTTATGTCAAAGTGGCATGTTATGACCGCAAAATAGAAAATTGCTTGTTTTTTAAGTTTCCACCCTTTGTAGAGAGACTGTTGGTAAAAAATGATTCAAAAATTGAATTCTTCATGAGTTTCTAGACTTAAAAAAATTAATAACCGGTTTGTGTAACTACACAACCAACGAGCATGGAACATGTTCACTCATAACAGTAATAAATCCAAAAACCGAAATTACAATAAATCCTGAAATATATACTACCCTAAGTTCATAAACTTAAAGTATTCTAAGTTATTGTTGTTATCAGAGCCTGATCAGGGCCTGACTCCCACTTCAAATTATTTTAAGTCCCTAAATCGAAAATATTCTAAGTCCATTTCACCCCCCCCCCCCCTAAAAGCGTCAATTTTTCAACCCCCCCCCCCGCCGAGCCAAACTTTTTCAAATACCCCATCCAATGAACATGTTCCATGTTAATAATTTAAAAGTTTAATTTTTAATGAAAATCTAAACTGGTAGTAATCAAGTAGCACGTATTGGCTGCCTGGGCAGTAATGCACTGTAAAAAGTAACTTCCTTATATTAGCAAAAAAATTAGAACATTATCGAAAAATTAGTAAATTTTCGAAAAAAAGGTTAAATATTCGATAAAAATCGTAAATTTACTAAATTTAGTATATTATCGAATAATTTGAGTATTCTCGATTATTTTTTGTGGATTCGCAAGAAAAATTGATAATTATAATTTTTTTTCAAAAACTTACAAAAAATAATTGTATATTTACGAAAAATAATTGTGAATTTACAACTTTTTTCGTAAATTCACCTAAAAACATCGAGAACTCACGAATTTTTCGATAATATACTAAATTTAGTAAATTTACTATTTTTATCGAATATTTACAAATTTTTTTCTCTAAACACTCTTCTCCACCACGGTGCATTCCCCTCTAGTCCCTTTAACCTCTGCTTATATACATGAATTTTTTTAATTAACAGACTATATGCATTTACTAAAAATAGATATTTTTATGCGCTAATTAAAAAAATTTTTTTAAGAACTTAATTCAAGATTTTTACAAGTTTCTGTTGTAAAAAAAATCGCCAGTCATGCTATGTAATGCCATACGAGTTCTATGGAAAAAAGGGTGGAATTTAAGTTTTTTGGCCTGCTAAACACGAATCCTGAGTCTATTTTGCAAAATTCGTGGTCAATTATTTGTTATTGCCAAATAGACCTCGGAATTGTGTTTAGCGGGTCAGAAAACATTCCATAAACACCACCCTTTTTTCAATGGAATTCTTATGGCATTAAATAGCATGGCTGACGACTCAAGTGTTTCTTATGTAAAATAAATTAATATCTCATAAGTAGTATTCGATGTATCACCCATATTTAATTGAATATTATAAAGATTTTGTATAATTAATTGACCAGTACTGGGTTGAAATAAATTTATTTAACTAATCTTTTAAAAAAATGATGTTTTTTTATTATTAAGTTATACGTTTCGCCTGTCTTAATTACAGGCCTTATCAATAACTGTAAAAAATATATGTATACATGTATAAAAAAGATTAAAAAAATTAAAAAATTATTAATACAAAAATATATATATGAAATATTTACCTATAATATATAACATATTTATCAGAAAAAAGTTGTACATTTTTTATTATTGTTTAAAGCTATTAACAGTGTTGGATTTCTATACATTGTCACTTAGTTTTTATAACAAATAAATCTGTGTAAATAATACTGATTCATCTTACACATATAATTTAATTCATATTAATTTTCAAGCAGTCATCATTTTCAGTTATTGATAATCAACTTTTTATACTCACACAACCACATAGACTTACAATAAAAACGGCCACACCAATACACACAGATTTATTTGTTATAAAAACTAAGTGACAATGTATAGAAATCCAACACTGTTAATAGCTTTAAACAATAATAAAAAATGTACAACTTTTTTCTGATAAATATGTTATATATTATAGGTAAATATTTCATATATATATTTTTGTATTAATAATTTTTTAATTTTTTTAATCTTTTTTATACATGTATACATATATTTTTTACAGTTATTGATAAGGCCTGTAATTAAGACAGGCGAAACGTATAACTTAATAATAAAAAAAACATCATTTTTTAAAAGATTAGTTAAATAAATTTATTTCAACCCAGTACTGGTCAATTAATTATACAAAATCTTTATAAATTAATATCATTCTTTTTTTAATTACTATTTTAGTAAAAAACATTAATTTTGTTTGGATTAAAAAAAAATTTTTAAATATACATATTCAGTTTTTGTATGCATAAATGGTGTATGTATAGATCTGCTAACACATATTTATGAATTTAATAAATAAATTTATTTAAATTTATTTTTTTACTCCAGGGATTTTTAATAAGCGAATAAAAATACCTCATAATTTTTAAGTAACAAATGCAGATAGTGCATTAATTTAAAAAAATGCACGTATCCTGCTTCGTTGGACCAGAGGGGAAGGCACCGTGATGGGGAGAGTGTAAGTATAACTATATTTAATTATTTTAGTGTCCAATAGACGCTAAAATAATCCCTGATTATCTTTCTATTGTTCCACGCTTTTTACAGACTCCCATTTTTTTTTCTTAACAAAAGACAAACAAATAGTAAAGAAACTCTTTTTCTTTGTTTCATATTATATGTTAAAAGGAAAAAATAAATAAGCATAATAAGTATAATAATTAAGAAATATTTATGGTTTAAACTTACTACTAAGTTTATCGCTAGACGTCGCTAACAACATTCTCTGTCTGAGACTGCGCGAGCCTTATTATTTGTTTAAAAATATTTCATGCCAAGTAGTATTGTAGTGAAACTATGTCCATAATATATAATATTATTCACTTATAGTATGTCAAAGTACCTTGAAAGTTGAATTAGTTTACTGCTTTGAATTGAATGATCAAAAACGGTTTTATGTTTAGAGACAGTGCCAAGAGCCATAGTTTGTAACATAAAGAAGAAAATTAACCAGGAAAATGAAAATTTGCAAAAGTGAGTTTGGGTTTAGAAAGCAATTCAATTGTTATTATTCTTGTTTTTTTTATTTAATAAATAATTTGATTTTAAGGATCTGAAAGAAAAGAAAAAAGAGTAAAACTTAAAGACATCTGCACAGAAAATAATACTTTTCAGGAAATGAATATCAACAATATTTTACATGACGACTGTTTAATTAGTGTTTTTGAGTGTTTAGAATATCAGGACAGATTAAATATTGAATTAGTCTGTAAAAGATGGCATCGAGTTGGGAAACTTTCCTGGAAAAATGTTAAAAGCTTAAAATTGAGCAGCACAATGAAACCCAAGTACCTTTTGTACCCTGAAAGTGCAGAAAATACTATGTTCATTATTAACATTATTAGGAGGGCTTCTAACTTTTTAAACAATATTTGCATTAAAAATTCTTTTGATGTCAATTACCCTTTAATTTTTCAAGAGATCATAATAAACTGTCAAAATATTTACACTTTGAGCATACATGCACTTTACCATACAAAAAGAAGAATTTGTAGTGAAGCAGATCTTAGCATATTATTTAAAATTAACAGAAATCTTACAAGTGTTTATATATCAGGTATATATACAATTGGTGTTTGTTTAAAACATCTACATGCTAGCTGCTTAAATTATTTAAAGTTTGAATTTGTTTCATGTATTAATGAAAAAAATATTTCTAATTTGTCAAAGTTTAAAAAATTAAAAGAATTGGAAGTTTTTATGATAAATAAATCGTATAAAATAACTAATGCTCTAATCCAAAATGAATGTGAAAACATAAATGGATTAACGGTATACATGTATGATGATAACGTTCCCATGTTATCTTTAATTTCCAAGCAAAAATTTCTATCAAAAATTTGTATAAGAAAATGTAAGGTTGATAGGAATTTTTTAGAAAATTTACCGGAAAGACTAAAACATTTAGAAATAAATACTGATGAAAATGGACTGTCTTGCCTACATCGTTTCAAAAATTTAATTAATTTTGCCTTACGAATTGATGATTTAACTAACGAAAGTATCAAGTATTTAACAAAGTGTTTAACTTTAAAAGAAATCAAAATATATGCAAAAAATTTCTCTAATTTGACTTTTGTTGGAGAGGGTTACTTTAAGTTGTTCCAAAATATTGAGAAACTTGACTTAGTTAATTTTGGTGGAAACTCCTTTTGGAATCTAGATAATATATTATTTATAATATCAAAATTCAAAAGTTTAAAGAGTTTAGATGTTACAGGTTTTGATTCTACAGAAACAAGTGTAAACAACATTTGCTTGTTACTAGACTTACAAGAATTGAATATTTCATATACTCTAATCTGCAATAAAGATCTAATAAAAATAGCAGATAAATTAATAAACTTAAAAAAGCTTAACATTAAGGGGTGTATTAAATTCAATTATACCATTTTTAAAGCAATAAATACTTTGAAACTAAATCGAAATGATAAGAATATTATAAATATATATTTTGGTGGTGATACAATTTATAATAATTTGAATCAAAAATTATTTAGTTTAGTATCATTGAATGATATAACATATCAAAGAAATTGTAGTTATTAAGGGTGAAAGATCTCAATCCATTCCTAAAACAAAAAGATCATAAGTTTTCATCTACAAACCGAATTTTATTTTAATATTTCTTTATTATATATAAATAACGGGCTAAACACCCAATACATGCTTTTTAAAAATAAATTGTACATATAAAAAATAATTTATACATTGTCATTAATTAAAGAAAATTATTACTCTGATTAAGAAAAATTTAACTAACTTACAATTTTAAAATATTTAATTTTACATCAAATAATATAAGTCCTAAAAATAATATGCATTAATAATCAAATATAATTCGGATACAATAATTAAGACACCATTAGTCTAAATGTCTAATCTTAATTTAATTTTTGCCTATATGACTAGAATAAATGACCATAGCAGGCAACCAAAACCAAGCCATCCCAATAGAGACCAAAGTGAATTGCGCAAAATATACTTCTTTTATTAAAATAATAATCATAATGTAAAAAGACTAATTTGAGTCAAAATAATTTAAGCAGAACCTATATACATTAGTTTTAAAACAGTCTTGACCTAATAAATTTTTAAGACTCTGTGGCAAAGAGTTCCACTGCCTTTTTAACCTTAGGTAAGGGGAATGATATAACAAATCACTTTTAGCACTAGCTTCTTTTAAATTCTAGGTTGGCGTAAATTGTATTCCAGTGATCTAATCTCGAACACGTTCCTCAAATTTTCAGGAAAACATGGATCTGATAATGCCTTATTCATAAACATCAGATCATATGCATTATGCAATGATTTGATGGAAGAAATATTAGCTAATTTAGAAATATTTGAGAAATCGTGCTCGAGAGGAGACATTGGAGAATTTGTTTTATATGAAGCATAACGAAGACCCTTATGGATGATGCCCTCCAGAGAACGGTAGTCCACACTGGTCCAAGGCCTCCAGATTACAGATCCGTATGTTAAATGCGGAATCACAAAAACTCTAATAAGGTTAGCTACAATAAATGGAGATCTGAAGTCCAAAGTACTTCTTTTTATGAAACCAAGGATCTGGAGAGCCTTAGACAGTATAAACCCCCTGTGCTCCGAAAAGCACCACTTGTCATCAATAATGATGCCAAGATCTCTAATACGCGATACTTTATAGCTAAATCCGAACCATTAACCGTATAATTAGTACCGATGGGGAATTTAGACCTAGAAATGGAAATAAAATTAGATTTACTAAGATTAATAGGCATGCCATTTTCTACCGACCAGCTAACAAATTGATCAATATCAGCTTATAATATTTAAATTAAATTTTTTATTTTTTTTTTACATGGATTTAAGGTTATTTTTTGGTTTTGTGGATTTGATTGAGACCCTTCCTATTAAGAGTTATAAAGAGTATCCATTTCCATATGCTGGAAAATTTGAAAATTACTGCATGAAAGTAGTGAAATATTTTAATTTAGAAAAATTCATCATACTCTTTCATTATAAAAAATTTGAACTTTAAAAAGATTCAAAATAACTTCAACAATACAAACATCCATAAATAAATTTTTCTGTTCTGTACGCCATTGGACACCATTCATAAAACTAACTGCATCTCAAATAGGTAACAAATTAGTTATGAAGTTATAAAATTATTAATTTTTGTAGTAAATAAAATAAACAAAATATGATAAAATCAAAAAGAAAATGTATATTGTAATGATTATATTGTTTTGATGATTTCAAATTAAATTTAAAATTTCAAGTTTCTTAGCATATCTTTAATAAAATGTTATAAAATTTATATGCAATTATTTATTAATGTGAAAAAAATAGTTCAAATTTAAAAGTAAGGCATGTTAAATAATAAGTTGTTAATAAAATTCTAAATATATAAATACTTTGACATTTTTTATTCATTAAGCAGGTACTATTTCCTCAAAGTTTTCAAAACGCATAAAAAAAATCAAATTATCCTTTAATACCTACACTGTAAAAAGTAACTTTCTTATATAAACAAAAAAATTAGAATATTTTCGAAAAATTAGTGAATTTTCAAAAAAATTTGTAAATATTCGAAAAAAATCGTAAATTCACTAAATTTAGTATATTAACAAAATATTCGAGCATTCTCGATTTTTTTTTGTGAATTCGCAAGAAAAATTGATAATTTATTTACAAATTTTTTTCGAAAATTTACAAAAAATAGTTGTAAATTTCCGAAAAATAGTTGTGAATTTGCAACTTTTTTCGTAAAATCATTAAAAAAAATCGAGAATTCTCGAATTTTTTGATAATGTATACTAAATTTAGTAAATTTACGATTTTTGTTGAATATTTACAAATTTTTTTGAAAATTTAATAATTTTTCGAAAATATTCTATTTTTTTTGTTAATCTAAGAAAGTTACTTTTTACAGCGTATATTTAATGATTTTAAATGACATTTATAAATTTTTATAATTTTTTTTTCATTCCAGAGATCTCTGAAGATCTACTATTTATATCTCTTTAGATCTCCGGAGATCACTTTTGATCTCTAGAGATCAAAAAAAATCTGCGGAGATCTAAAGAGATCTATCGAAAATTCGTCGGGGTACACAAAGTTTAACCTAAGCCCCATTGTCCTGAAGGGTGGGGTGCAGCCCCCCCCCCCTTCAAAATTCGATTCACCAACAACAAAAATGTAACTAGACCAATGCCAACATATGAAAAGGGGTAAATCAGAAGGTATGTTAGACCAATAACTACCCGAAAAGTCATTTTTTTTTACAAAATAATAAGTTAAAAATAATTAATTTTATCAAAGTCATTTAGGACATAAAAAAATAACTTTATTGTAAATTATAAATAAATAAAAATATAAATAAATCTTTTTGTACTAAAATAATCTTCACTTCATTTTTATTTTATTTTATAAATGTAGCAGTTTTTAACCTATCTCAAAGTATATAATGTAACCTCAAATAATACCTTTCTCAAAACGTACAATTAGGGTACCTCTCTTAAACGATTTGCTAAGTATTAAAATAATAGGGAATCATTAACAATATTTATAAAAAATGCAACTGATACACTAATAAAAAAAAACAAATCGCCGCAAGCGGAATTCTGTTTGCGGGTAGTAGAATTCCGCATGTGGCTAATTGAATTATTTTTAGTTGCTCAAACAATTGCAAATGACCCGAAACTTAAAGATAATTTAAAAAAAAAAATTTTTTTATCGTATGAGTGCGCATATTCTAAATAAGAATAATTTTTTTTTTCTTTAATTTTCTTTACGATTCCTGACCTGTCATTTGCTATCGTTTGAGCAAGCAAAAAAAATCTGCTAGACACAAATGAAATTCCTCTAGTGGCCAAAGAAATAATTTTAGTTGTAACAAATGGAATTCCGAAAGTTAATGAAAATGTAAGATAAATGTTATTATCAAATAAATTAAATTCAAGTTAAAGCATAAAGTGCCTAAAATTTTTCATACAAACTTGACAGTCTTTTGCGTTTTTTCTAATTTTTGGTGAAAATTAAACGTTTACTGTTTTTTTAAAATATCTTAAATAAACTATAGTAAAAACTTGCTTCTTTAAAAAAATAATATGTAAAAGAGTGAAAATACGAATCCCTGCAAATAGAAAAAAAAAAAATTGCCCTACGATGATTCACAGAAAAATTTCAATATTTGAAATCAAAAATTGCAGCTGAAAAAGTGCTGTTTTTTTTTTTAAACCACGCGTTTCTTTAAGGAATTAAAAATATAATATTTTAAAATATTTTACCCTGAAAAAAAATCTAATATTTTAAAATAAGTTGCAACTTCTTGTCATGGATTTCTTTTAGGTCGATTTTTTTTTTTAACTCCTACCATGACTCAATGTAATCGGTTTTAAATAATAAAAATTTAATTTTCTTTACGTGGAATCTTTTAAAGGAGAAAAAAATTAGGCTGGCGCAATTCCAATAGCCTCAAACGGAATTTTTTTCATTCTAGTCATACTAATTGTTTCAGGTTAGGATTCATTTTTACATTTGCTATACCGAATCAGTTATTATACTTTAAAAATTTTCAAAAATATTTAAAAAATAGCAGTTACTTGAAAGCAAAAAAAATCCCAGTTTATCGGTTTTCTCGCAAAGCTCCGGCTCAGAATCACTAATTTTTATTCCAAGTCTAATTCTTTTTTAAATGTAACCAAATGAAAGCAACTTAGAAAGTACATCAATTAATTAAACATTTTTTTTTTTTTGAAATTTGAGATGAAATCCGGCTATGTAAAATAATTGCTAACTTTTAATCGGATCAAATTTTTTTTCTGTAATTAATCCAAAATAAATAAAAATTCAACTGAATTATTAGACATAAAAATTTCTGCATCCAATTAAGAAATAGCTCATAGGAATAACAGGCGCGCACACAGAAAGTTGCGCTGGGGTAGGCTAATAATGATAAATTTTTTAAAATATATGAAAAAAATTAAAATATTTGTGAAAAAGATGCCTTGAAAGGGTATGCTACAGCCTAAGTAGCCTATAGCGTGTGTGCGCGCCTGGTCAATAATATTTACTAACCTTATACAATACTCATTCATTATTCATGTGAGTTAAAAATATTAAGATAAAAATAAATTTTTAGAGAAAAGATAATTTTAAAATTTTCTCATATTAATTTACTAAAATTATGCTAAAAACAAGATCTATATTTTTGAAATGTTTTCATTATTTTAATTTAAAAAAACAAAAATTCTATGTCTGCATTTATCATTAATTTATCATAATAATAAAAATAATATATAGAAAAAAAGAAGCATAAAGTAATTACCTATAGCTTATATGCATGTAATTTTACATACCTCGATGAATTTTACTCGATTTTTCAAGGTCTTATACTTCTTATATTATGTGTCTATAATCTTAAGTACTTTATTAGATAATACTTTGATTAAAATTCAATTTTTTTTTTTAAATTAATAAAAATAGATAATAATGAAACTAAAAATTTTTATTATATATTTTAAATCATTATTTAACATATAAGATTGATTTGCATAAACAGAAATAGATAATTTTTATTATTAGAATTTTTATGTAAAATATAATTATAATAAATGATAAATATTTTATTTTACTTATCAAATGAAAAATAATAGTAAGAGAATATGACTCATAAAATCAATAATATACTATAATAAGTAAGTACTACATGTGTAATTTATCGATCGATGTCAACTAGCGAGGTTGGCCGAGCGGTCTAAGGCGCCAGATTTAAGCTCTGGTTCCCGATTGGGAGCGTGGGTTCGAACCCCACACCTCGCAGACTTTTTTTTTTTTTTTTTTTTTCCTGAATAAATTTTTGTTATTTAAATTATACATTTTCTTTATACAGGATATGTAGCGAGGTTGGCCGAGCGGTCTAAGGCGCCAGATTTAAGCTCTGGTTCCCGATTGGGAGCGTGGGTTCGAACCCCACACCTCGCAAAATTTTTTTTTTTTTTTTACTATTTCAAACATATATTTTACTGCTTGTAAATTACATTTTTATTACTTTGAGCATACAGCGAGGTTGGCCGAGTGGTCTAAGGCGCCAGATTTAAGCTCTGGTTCCCGATTGGGAGCGTGGGTTCGAACCCCACACCTCGCAAATTTTTTTTTTTTTTTTTTATTTATTACAATGAATTTATATTATTAATTATATAATTTTTTTTTCATAAATAAATAATTTTTTTTCAATTATTTTTTTTTTTTTTTTTTTATTAATAAAAAATTTTTTTAATGATTTTTAAATAAAAAAAATTTTTGTTTTGAGAAAAGCAATTTAATAAAAAAAATTATATTAAATTTAAAAAAATTTTTCTTTATATATCTAAAGAAAATTAATTTAAAAATTGTTAATAAAAATTTAATATTAATTTATTTTTATTATTCATAATAAGTATATGTATTGAAAAATTTTGCAATTTGTTAATCTATTTTTTAAAAATTTTTAAAGTGGTATTTAAACTTTTGTTAAAATTGAATAAGCCAGAATGTCAAGAGAGTCAATATTTGATATCTTGTTATCTACATCTTTTACTTAATCAGACAGTTAACACACCTTGCATTTATTTCTATTTATATAATACATATTGTATGAAGTTAAATAAATTTCTTGGATACTAGATTGAATCATCTAAAATGCAAAATGTGAAGACCCTTCTCCCATTAATTAAAAATATTTAAAAATTTTATTAATTCTAATGTATTAATTTTTAATAATTTAAAAAAAAATTATGTAATTTTGAATTAACTTAAGTCAATTTTTTTTATTTGCAAATATTTAAATTTTATTTATATTTACAACTTGTATACATTATATTTTCAATTAGTAATCAGATTTAAAAGTATAATAAGTATAATACACTTATACATTATAAAAGACAGTAATTTGATCGAAGAAATAAAAAAAAAGAAGAAAATATAAGAGGGAATAAAAAATAAATGTAATATTTGCAGGATTTTCGATAACGTGATTTTACAGTACGTCGCTTATAACTAACGCCTTATAAGCATTTCAAATACTATTTTCTTCAACTTTTTTTGTATATAATAGGGTAAAGTCGAATTATAAAAGTCCGATTTTTTTGTATACATATTTACCATATAACATTAAACATAAGATGAAAGAAGATAAAAACAAAATTCGTTTTATTCTTATTTAAAATCATTTTCCGCAGTTTTTAGCAAACCTAAAGTAGAGAGTTATCGAATTACTGTATATTTCACGCGGTATATCTGGAATAAATACAAAAAATACGAATGAAAGAAAAAGAAAAATAAAATTTGTAATATGAAAGAGAAAGAAATACGACAGAGCCGTTCAATTTATTAAGGGAGGAAAAAGAAGCTACATAATAATAAGATACAAAAGAAGTGTTTTGATCTGACGATTCGTGTTAACAATAGGAGAAGTTCTGAAGTGTAATAAAATTTAAGGGTCTAAGGACCTTCATGAATTTTAAATGCTTCAAAATTCAATTTACCGTATACAGATTGTCTACTACTGTTTTGAATAACTTATACATTATTGAAAATTTTTATGATTAAATTACATATTAGGATTAATTTAAATAATTTTACCAATGATAAAATCAGTGGATCTTATAATAAGTGTAAAAAATCATGAAATGCTAAAAAGTTTTATAATACACCCCCTTAAATTTAAAAATAACCCAGGTGTCCGAAAAAATAAAAGCAGGCCAAATTTTACGAATGTTTTGTTTTCACCATTCAAATAAAAAAGTCAAAGCACATTATAAAAAATAGTTGCCTTATTCAAGAAAAATAATTTCAAAAATAGTTAGCTTCTCTTCCTGAAATTGCAAAATAAACAAAATTTTTTGATTCTTTTTTAATTTACAAATTTTTTGAAAAAAAGAAACTATTCTCGTTGTGTATAAATAGGAATTATTTTGCAGTGCAGGGCTATTATTATGTGTATAATAAAAATGATTACTTTTTATTCATAGTTTTTATTCTTTAAGTACTTTTTATTATTTAGAGTTAAGTTTAATATATTACTATAACTAATTATTGAATTATATTTATTAAAAATAAAATATTTATTAAAAATAAAAAGTAAGTAATAAATAATTATTAATTATACAAGCACACATACAAAATTAAAATATATAAATAAATTACATGCATGAAATAAAAAGCAGAAAAACAAATGCTTAACATGCGTTAATGGCTTTCCACACTAGTTCCATTCATGGACCACAAGAAAACCCCGTTCTATTTCCACTAGGGACCCTGCATGGAAGTATGGGATTTCTCTAGAGGGCCACACAATATGTGATATATGTGATGATAAGGGCCACAAGCCAGTACTGCGCTGTTGTCATCTGATTCAGCATTCATATCACAGTGATAAGCAGCCGTACCATCCACAATGTGCGGCATGTTATTAGAAATGGTAGTACTTTTCGCGATACAATTTGGTTATGAAAGTGATATGTTATACACTGACAATAGTAGTGGAACGCTTCCTTCCCTCAGTTAAGACAACAGACTTCTCAAGCTTTTAGGATGGAATATTTCTTATTTTGGGAAAGAATCTTCCCCAAATTTTTAAATAATAGAATTAGAGTAGTAAAAACTGCAATCTTCTTTATCGGCGGAAGGTATTTTGGGAGGTATTTTTCTTATTTTGCTTCCCCGTTAAATAATTTTTCAGAATCGTTCAGTGTAACCCCCCCTTTTTTAAATTTTTTATCTCCTGTAAAAGTTCATATTTCTAAATACTTATGTCATTTTTTCATTAAATTTTTCTAATAAATTTAAAGTATCTCCAAACAATTTATTTATATCAAAATGTCTCAATAAATCAAAAAACTTGATAAAATTTTCAAAATAGCTGTAACCAAAAGATATTAATATAATTTCATTTATTCAACCTTGCAAAAAGAAAAAAAAAAATTTTTTGATAGCAAAAGGAAATTAATCAGTCGTTCATAGAACCATAAATAACATTTTGTTATATACGTATTACAAGGCGTATGCGTTGTCAGAGAATGGATGACAAATTGCTCATAAAGTAAAACAAACCTCTATATTGTATGTAAAGAGAAGTGCATTCGGTCAAAAAAGCTATGTTACTATTCTGTCCATCCGTTTTACCACTGTCATCGATATTACATAACCACTAATATTCATTCCAACATGTATTATAATCTTCAATATTATTTACGCACATTTAGCCAAAAAAAAATAAATAAATATTTTCAACAATATTGTTAATATAATATCCGCCCCCTGAAATATTTTTTTTCCTTTTTTTAAGAAACAAATTCTATGGTAAATATTTTTTCTTGCTTTTTGATATTATTTTATGTCAAGAAATAAAAAATATATAAAAAAAAATCCTGATTGATAGAAATTTTGCTTTCAATTTGTATTATATATTTTTTAGGGACATGATATTTTTTTTATAAAGAAAACAATTTATAAAAAAAATATAGCATTGCACTTATATTGCTTTTCTAAGTCAGATTTTATGTGAAAAAATATTAGTGTTCAAAAGTACTTTAATATTTATTTATTAGTGTAATATAAATGGATTTTTTTATCAAAAAAATTCTTAAAAGATAAAAAAAAATTTATTGATAATGTGTGTATTTTTAAATCTTATATATTTATTTAACGTCTATTTTTAACCATTTTTATTGAACTGTTAGAATGAATTATGAAAATAAATTTAAACTCAACCATTAAATTCTTAACAAAATTGTAATTTTCAATATTTAAACTTTACTAGGGTTTTACAATTAAATTTACAATATATTTAACTATAAGCTACTGTAGAAAAATGCAATATTCTTGAAGATTTTTCAAAAATTATTTATACTCTCGAGCAATAGAAATAAAAATTAATGAAGAAATCTTGGTAACAAAAAATAACATAAATGCAACAGAATTTCTGAAATCTGGATTTCTACTTAAGGAAATCTTTTTTAGACAAATTTTAAATATTTTTTAAATAAAGGGCAAAAAAAGTAGTTCGTACAAGTATAAAAATTAAAAAACTTGGCTTATTTTTTGAATCATATCGATGTTTTAATTATCTAAAATTTTATAGTTTGTTATATTAGTTCCTCATTGAGGAACCATTGTGATCAGTCAAAATTTTTTTTCTGATTTTTTGGCATATAAACACGTTTTGAGACCTCAGGAAGCTAAAAAATCGGTTTTTAAAAAAGTCTGTATGTGTGTGGGTGTGTGTATGTATGTATGTATGTATGTATGTATGTATGTATGTATGTATGTATGTATGTAAGTATGTCTGTAACAGGAGATATTTCACTATCAGTATGACATTAAGACCTAATTTTGTTTTCAAAATTTTTTTTACCAAAAAGTCTCGATATACTTTTTTTTTTTTTTTAATTTGGATGTAATACCTCATTTTTTTCCATGGAAGTACCGATATCTAGAAGTATCGTTTTTACTCGATATCTCGAATCTTATAATTTATTTTTTGAAAATTATTTTTTTCTTTATGGACGCAATACTTAATTTATTTCTGTGAAAATACTAATTTTAGAAATATCGTTTATAGTAATTTTTTGGACCTGATACTTAATTTTTTAAAATTTTTTTTTCAAAATTTTTGTCGCCAAAAAATACAAAAAACGCCAAAATTCTTTTTATTTTTGGACGTAATACTTAATTTCTTCCTATGAAAGTACGAATATCTAGAATTATCGTTTATAAAGGATTTCTCCATCTGATACGTAATTTTTGGAAATTTTTTTTCTTCAAAATTTTATGCATAAAATAATATTTAAAAAACACCATAATTTTTTTTTGTTTTGGACGTTGTACCTCATTTTTTTCCATGAAAGCTACTAATATCTAGAATTATCGTTTTTACTCGTTATCTCCAATCCGATACCTAATTTTTCAAAAGATTTTTTTTAAAAATTTTTTACATAAAAAAATTAGAAAAAAACAGTTATTTTTTTTTGTTTAGGACTTAGTACTTAATTTCTTTCTATGAAAGTATTAATGTCTGAAATTATCGTTTGTAAAGGATTTCTCTATTTGATACGTAATTTCGATTCTTAGAATTCTATTTTTTGAAACTTGAATTGCTTCAAAAATAAATTATTATTTGTAAAAAAATATATTTTAAATAATTTGAACCCTTATTTTGGCCTAGCTTCGCGAACATTAGTGCTAGTGATCACGCTAGTGACAAACGAGGTGACAAAGCCTTTTTTATACACATTTAAATTAGTAAACAATTCTCATAAAATATTGATAATACTTCAAAATTTTATTTAATTGACATATTCGCCTTTGATCAAAAGGCAGCTATTTACAGTAAATATTGGCATTGCTTTTTTCGATCTTTTTTATTTTTTTGAAAAAATTTGATTATTCTCATTCTATTAAACTTTATTTATAGTTTTGCTGCCGAATGAAGTTTTCATGGACATACATTTTGCGTAGATAAAAGTGAATTTTAAGTTATTTAGCTTCCTAAAATCAAATATTTTTTATAAAAGTGATAGTTTTGTTTTTATAACAAGTTTTTGAAAAATTGGCCATAATTTATGGGCTTAACTGAAGTTTGGAAAAAATAAGGAAGAAATTTGTGATCTACAGGTCTAAAAAAATGTACCAAGGGGCTATCCATATATTACGTAAGGCAAAAAAGAAGGAGGGGGGGTTTTGATTTTCTTTTTTTTTTTCTAATTCAGGAAGGTCCGAGGTTTGAAAATATCTTATGTAAGAATATTAATAATATTATTTTTTTTTTTAATTTAAAATTTAATCTAATAGATTTTTCAAAAAATATGCCAGACAGCTTTGGCGCCAATTGCATTATAATGACCATTCAAATATAAAGAAAACTTATTCAAAAATAATTTTAACAATAAGTTCTACCTTAGATAAGGGTGGTTCAAAACTAAGATTTAAAATAATACTTTATTGTCTAAAGATACAAGCTTATAAAATTTTAAAAATATCTTTCATTTTTTTAAAACAAACGAATTTTATTAACATGAAAGAATTATTTGAATTCCTATTATGAGTATATTTAAGAATTTTAAGATTTAACCGAAAGAAAAGGAAAAATTCTTTTTTGAATAAGTTAAATAAATATGCAAAATTTTATAATTTGTTGAATTAATTATATGGATCCCCCAATATGCATGACTAATTCTTTGTTACTTTTAATCTTTAATATTTTTATCCTCAAAGTACAAAATAATATTAAAAAAAAAAGGAAAAAAAAAACACAGAAATAATAAAAAACAAACAAATACAATCTAGAGAAATTCTTATAATAATTATTATATATTTTCTACATTATTTCATCAAGTAACAAACTAAAAGAAAAAAAGAAAATATAATATCTCAGCAATTACTCGTTATTTAATCTCAACGTAGTTTTTCTTTCATGCAACGTTTTGTATTATATTTTTTTTTGCCAACTAAAATAAATAAAAAAAAAAAAGAAAGCATAAAGACGGACATAAAATTAAATATATAGTGATTAAAAAAAAAAGTAGATCAATTATTAAAGCGGATCATTTTTGTTAATAAGACTAAAAAAAAGCGCTTTTTCTCTCTTACCACTAAAATTCTCCTGAGTACACTGTCGTTGACAACTTTGCTTTCTATATTATGTAATTATATAAAAAAAAGTAAAAATCATAATATATTTTTCTGTTCAAAAGCTCATAACTAATGCTAAAAAAAAGGAAATTACATTACGAAAAAACACAATTTTTTTTCTTTTTATCAGGATAATGAATAAAAAAAAATAGTAAATGTTTAATATCATGATTAAAGGAAAAATAATGTCACCTCATTATTATTTCAAGTTACAAAAAATATTCTCGATCCACTTTTTTTTATTCATTCGAGTATATTTTTTATCTAGACAGGTTTTTACTAAATATTTATATTTTTTAAAAATTGGTCTCTTAATAATTTAACAATAGTCTTCAAATTTTATAGTGAAAAGAAAAAAAAATAGTTATCTTAAGTAATTTTAGAGGTGATGTAACAATTGTTTATCTAAGTAGCATTGTTTAATTTTTTTTTTTATGAATTTTTTTATTTATTATTATTTTTTGCACTTTTAGCCGCGAAAAATCACTCTTAATGTGTTTTTATTTTTTTTTCTTTTCTTTATTCATATTTTTATAATAATAGAAACATGAAGTAAAGAATAATAAAAATATGACTTTTATTCAAAGGAAAAAAAATGATAATAAAGGATTCCTGGATGAGAATGAAGAAATACAATATAGATATGCTACTTTTTTTTTAGCAAAACTTTCTTTATTTGTTTGAAAGAATAACAAAAGTTTTTTCAGAAATTTTTATATGCGAACACATTTTTATTTACCTGTTTTATACTTTTATAGAAAAAGTAATAACTTTAATGGATTTGTATTTTTGTTTAAATTAGCTAAATTGAAATTTTTTTTCAAAGAATTTAATTTAGCGGATTAATAATTTAATAAGAAGTAAATTATCAGACTTTTGAAATTCGATTATTTCAGGTTTTGTGAAAAAAATAATTCGAATTTTTTCTTTTGTTTCAAGCTGAATTTCACTTGGGACCGGTGTATTTATAATTTTTTTGCTTGAAAAATCTTGCTATTAGTAAAATCAGTAAATTTTGATGCTTTAAAATTGAAAATTGCACGAAATCGATGCTCTTTTGTAATTTTTGACTAAATAAACTCTTTTTTACTATAACTTTCGAATTACTTCAAAAGCTAATGAAATTGAGAAAGGATTCACAACGAATAATTTTAATTCTAATATTCTTCTCTAAACTTCATTTACGACAGTTGATTTTGGTAATAAAGATGAGAAAAGTTCCACTAGAGTCTTTTAGGGTCACCGATTCCGAAAATTGAGATTCTGTTTGAGATCATTAATCAAGGGTAATTTTTTAATTTTTATAAAGGCCTATTTATATTTTAAAGGTGCGTGCAGCGGTATAATAAAAAAAAAATGTTTCAACTTTTTTTACATTTTAAGTAATTTGCAATCGTTTAAGCAAGAAAAAAAATTCGCTTCCTATATGTGGAATATTTCCGCTTGCTGCAAGTAGATTTTTTTTTTAATAAGTGTACTAAAATATCCTAAACAAATAGAACGACAAATAAATTATTTATACTAAATTAAATAAAAATTTGTAATTTATCTGATAAATATTCATAAATTTTTAACATTTACAACTATTAAATCAAAAAATTTTACAAACGATAAATTTCTACAATTAATATTTTACTCTTATTAAATATTTTTACTCATGATTCATATAATAATAAATTTTTTCTTCTTATACAAGTATATCTTTACATCCAAACTTAAATATAATTCACAGACCAATTGTTACATTTCCGAATTAATAGAGGGTTGAATTATTACGTAAGTATAAAAGAACCTGTTAAAAAAAAAATTACCCTGATAATTTTCTTATTTCATAATTTCAAAAGAAATTCTTATCACATTATTTACTTCTAACAAAAACTTTTTTTTTATAGTAAAGAAATTCGTTTATCGAATATAACGTAAGAAAATTCACACTTTCTACAGGAAATCTTAGAAAATATATTCGTAAATAGAGTTGTGTCTCGAGGGTAGTCAAAATAGTCATACGCATGAATGCTGACCTTCCTAAATATATTTTACTTTTTTTTTCTTCAAAAGGACAAAAAAAATCAGTTGAAATTCTTACATATTTATATTTTTTTTTTTCGGGTAATAAAAAAGTTAGCGGAATAATATAAGAGAATTGATGCACTTCACGCTGGACAAAAAATTATAACGCTTGAAAAACAGGGGGTTTTTACGTATAAAAAAATGTATTCAGATTATTATTTTTAACCCATAATATTTCTGTATAAATTTTTTGTATTTCATAACGAATGGCGCCTATTCGTATGCTACAATCTCAACAGCGAGAGAATAATGTTATTAGATTTTGAAAGAGCATGCACGAGACGAATTTACGATTTTCTATATAAATACATAAAAATACATTTCCTCTTTTTTTTAAACAGTTTTTTAGTAGAAGAAAAAAGTAAATTTCCTTTATAAAAATATATATTGAAAAAGTGAATTGCAAATCATAACACCTCTGTATTGTATTCAAGGAAAAAAAAATTGTATTTTTGTTTTAGGTATGTTATAAATTTTCTTTTTCTTCATTTTTATTATGTTATTATATTTACGAATATTTAAAAAAATAATTTTTTTTAATACATAAAAACATAATATTTTTATGCATTTTCCACTACATAGTAAATTTTAACATTATCATATTATATCGTAAAAAAAGAAAATTTTTATATTCCAATAAGATTTTATACTTTACTTATAAGCATCCTTTTATACTTATAATAAGTACACTGTAAAAAGTAACTTTCTTATATTAACAAAAAAGTTAGATCTTTTTAGAAAAATTAGTAAATTTTCAAAAAAATTTGTAAATAATTGAAAAAAATCGAGTATTCTCGATTTTTTTTGTGAATTCGCAAAAAAAATGAATAATTTACAATTTTTGTAAAAAAATTTACAAAAAATAGTTGTAAATTTACGAAAAATAGTTGTGAATTTACAACTTTTTTCGTAAAATCACAAAAAAAATGGAGAATTTTTCGATAATTTATATTTATACTTAATATTAAAGGGCAGTATAAAATTTTCCTGCAACAAATTTCGATTTTGTGGCTACTGTACAGAAAATTATATTATACCAACTGAAAAATATTAGGGACATTCGAAGAAAATTCAATTGAGAAAGGATTCAAAACGAATAATTTTAATTTTAATATTCTTCTCTAAATAGCAAATTATCATGTTATGCAAAAGCATTATTAAATTTCAAACAATTGTAAATATATACTAGTTCTATTTATAGTATTATAAACGCATTTCACTTTCGAGAAAATTTGTTTGAATTCAAAAATTAGTAGTTCTTTTAAAAATTTCAATTCTTGATCATTAGTAATAGAAAAGTAAAGAACGGCCTAAATCGCTCGTAAATTACTCGAGTATCTTTGGTCAAAGAAAAATTCAAACTTATTTATATTAGCAAAGGATGATAAACTCTCGGATAAACTGCGATTTGGGTTATTCTTTATTTATGGATAAGGATAACGTTTTGATTCATATAATTGCACCATTATACCTATACGGTAGAGCTGGTTTGGTTGAAAATTCAAAGAATTGGTTAATTTTTACTATTTCTGGTTAAATTTCTAACCAACTGGTTGAATATTAAACAAATTGGTTGAGTTTTAAACCAAAAGCTAAAATACAAAATAAAAATGATGCAATTATAATACAGGGTAAAAAATGATCAGGGCATCCATTAAAAGTGAATTAATTTTATAATATATAATAATTATTGATTTTTTCGGTATTGTTTCATTTGGGTCATAAGTTAAGGAATGACTAAATAAAAAGATTATCCTGTATAGAATAATATGGCCCTAAAATCAGTAAAAATTTAATGTAAGCAAAAATAAAGTTTATAGTAATCATCTAATTATTCTTAGCTTCTTCGAATTGATCTTACAGGTTGTAATTGAAGTGTAACAAATTTATATTACAATTTTTTTTAACCCCAAAAAATGCTTAACTACCCAAGTCCTTGTCAAAGAAATAAGTAAATCCGAGAGGGAATTGATAACTAAAAAAAGTCATTTGCTTAATGGCAAGAGGCCTGATCAGTTAAGAATTTTATGATGCACAGATCATTTTTTAATTTGTAATATAATTACATCATTTTAATATTTTGTATTTTAGCTTTTGGTTGAAAATTCAACCAATTAGTTGAAAATTCAAGTGCAGCTATATACCGTGATATGATATTTTTACCGAGATTTTTACCCTTGTAAAAAAATTTATTTGAATAATTATTTTTTTTTTAATTATGCACTCATTATTAATTACATTAACTAAAAAACACGTCCCCATAAACTTAGTAAAAAAAAAAGAAAATTCATAAATTTATAAAAAACAAAGAAAAGAAAATAATTTTGAAGATTAATTGACAAGTAACGATCATGAATAAATAAGAAAAAAAAAGTTATATTTCAATAGCAACCCCTCTGTCAATAACAATTTTTATTATTATATAATATCTATATCTCATAATAATATCAACGATCGATTACTTTCGGACACTACTGGTTTATATATAAAGTCCCTTATGGCACGAAGATTAATTTGATGGAATATTAGAGTTCAGTCGATAGAATAAAAAAAAGAAAAATTTCCTTGCTAAATTTGACACGATTATTCTTGGGTGAGAGACAGAAAATCATTGCGTAAACCAGTACTGTATATCCATATAATCTAAATGATAGTAGGTATTAAGGTAGTGGCTTATGTATATATTATTCAAACTTGATATCTCGCATATATTGAAAATTTTGCATATGACGAATCGAAAACTATTACCATTCAATCTATCTTCTCGTTTCTATCTACGTTATATTTTTGACTCCCTAAAAACTATTTTTCTTATTTTATTTTATTTCGCTTCTTTTTTTTTGTATGCAAATAAAATGATTGTATTCATAATTTTGACATTTTTCAATTTTTTTAAATTATTATTTTGCACATAAAATATTATCTATCTTTTTTTTTTTTTAATCATTTTTCCTGCTTTGTAAATTATGAATTTTTTAATCTAAGAATATATTTTTTAAAAATATAAAAATTTTTTTTAAAGAGGTAATAAAAAAAAAAATTAATTAAAAAAAAACATTTTTTTATGTATTGAAAAAAAAAAAAAAAAAAAAAAAAAAAAAGCAAAAAATTGGAGATGCCGGGGATCGAACCCGGGGCCTTTCACATGCAAAGCGAACGCTCTACCACTGAGCTACATCCCCTTACATACTAGTAGATCAATAATGACCATCACAGGTAGAAAAAACTACACTAGCGCTATCTTAAATAAATATTTATAATTATGAAATATTTGCTTTAATTTTTTATCTCTGTATAGTATTTTCAAATTTTCAAGTCTGTATTTATTTTTTTAAAATAAAATATACTAAAAGAATAAATTAATAAATAATAAAATTGTAATCATATGCATATACAGGACGCGTTATAGTGTGTGTATTATTAATACTATTTATAATTATTTACGCATACTTTCGCTTTCATCAAATTTTTAAATAAATAATATATGTTCATTTCTTGTATTTTTTTTATCTTCTATAACGATTTAATTTTCATTGTATTTCTAATTAAAATTTTTATTTTTAACTCAACAAATTTATAACAAATTTTAAATGTAAAAAAATTAAATATCAATCTTTTTATACATGCATGGGTATTTTAAAAATCAATTGAATTGTAACCAAAAATATCAAAATCTTATTTTTTAACAATGAATATGAAAAGTAATTAATAAAATAAAGACAAGTAAATAAATTTTTGTATAATAATTTATATAACGAGAAAATGAAACCAACGTTACACTTTCAACACTTTTTGTTTCTTTGTATGAAAGGAACCTTTATTTATAAGAGTATTATTAATATTTATAATTAATTTTTTTTATAAGTACAAGAAAAAAAAAAATTTTAGTTACTAAAACTAATTTTACTTACTAAAAATTTAAAATTATATTTAAAAAAATTTTTATAATCAGATTTAAATTAGTAGAAAAAAAATAGTTTATCTAATAAAAATTTTTTAATTAGTTTTTTATAAAAATATTTTAATAAAATAATAATTAATAAAATAATATTTTATTAAAAAATTTTTTTTATTTATTAAATTATAAAAAAAATTGTTAATCATGTTAAAAAATAAAAAAAAAAAAAAAAAAAAAAATTTGACAGTGGTGGGATTCGAACCCACGCCCTTTCGGACTGGTGCCTAAAACCAGCGCCTTAGACCGCTCGGCCACACTGCCTCTGGTGCTAGCGACCGCTTATAGTATTTTAAAAGCTTAGATAATAAATAATTGAGTAATTTTAAATAAAATTTGTTTAATTAAATATATTTTTTTAATTTTAATAAAAAAATTATTATTTTTATGATTTTGAAGAATATAATAGTAATAAGACTTGATGAAATTTTTGTTCATTTTAAATAAATAAATATAAAATTTGTGATGATTTTAAATAAGATGATTTGAATAAAAAAAAAATTAAAAAATTAAAAAAATAATATTGCATGAATTGACCAGTACTGTGTTGAAAAAAAATTTTTAACTAATTTTAAAAAATGTGATGTTTTTTATTATCTAGTTATACGTTTAGAATTAGTATTTATTTATTATTTTAAAATTAGTTTAAAAATTTTTTTCAACCCAGTACTGGTCAATTCATGCAATAATATTTTTTTAATATTAAACTAAATATGGGTGATACATATATTAAATACTATTCATGATAAAAAATTTAAATTTTTTTTAAATTTATTTATTAGCCCTCTTGGTCAAGAAAATAATCTCTAATTTTATTTAGAAGAATAGTAATTATTAGTAGATTTAAATTGTATATTACTGTTTATATTAAAACCTAAGCAGTTATTACAGTTTTTTTATTTTTTAATGTAGAAAATTATTTTTTTATTATTTTCTTTTTTATATACAAAATAAGAATGTTAATCAATACCAATTCGGGTTGGCACTTAGAAAAATGGAGAATCTTTTTTAAATACTCAAATTAGTCTTTTTTACATTATGATTATTATTTTAATAAAAGAAGTATATTTTGCGCAATTCACTTTGGTCTCTATTGGGATGGCTTGGTTTTGGTTGCCAGCTATGGTAATTTATTCTAGTCATATAGGCAAAAATTAAATTAAGATTAGACATTTAGACTAATGGTGTTTTAATTATTGTATCCGAATTATATATTTGATTATTAATGCATATTATTTATAGGACTTGAATTATTAGATGTAAAATTAAATATTTTAAAATTGTAAGTTAGTTAAATTTTTCTTAATCAGAGTAATAATTTTCTTTAATTAATTACAATGTATAAATTATTTTTTATATGTACAATTTATTTTTAAAAAGCATGTATTGGGTGTTTAGCCCGTTATTTATATATAATAAAGAAATAAAGAAATAAAGAAATATGTGTGCGAAAAATACCCATTTCACAAGCATTTTTTTACATAAATTTAACAAAATAAGTTTATTTCAGTTTCTTAAAATTTAACCCGCAATTTCAATGTAAGAGTTAATTTTAAGGAATAAAAAATTGTCTTGCATAATAAAAAATTGAATCAACACGAAGCAATTAATACAATTTTAATTTACCGAATAGGAAATAAAAATTTTAAGTGTTAAAAATTTATTTGCTCCATTACCCCTAATTAACCCCCGTTAATTCCGCCTTTCAATACACGAAGCAATATCCAATAAATCGAAAAATTGAATATTAATTATAAAAATTTATCAAATAAAAAATTAATTTTAAAAAATTGAGTGCAAAGTTATCACAGTACCCATAAATCACCTAAAGAATATATCAAAAGATTAAGCATAATAAAAAGTATCCATAAACGTTAAAACCACACATATTTTAATTTGATTTTTCTTTTCCGCTTATTGAACAACAAAAAAAAAAACCAATATACATACCATTCTTATTATTTATAAAACGATAAGATCTTTCTTTTTTATGACATCCAAAAAAGAAATTTAAGCTTATAACACGATTCAACGAATTTTTTTTTAGTCTTATCTTTTACTGTATTCTATCCCAAGGGGGTATAAACTTTACACACACAACAAGAATGATGCGGTTATTTTTTTTTTTTTATTCTATAAGGGTTTTTTTTTTCTTTTTTCATGGACAAGAGATCAATAAATTTGTGTGAATAAATATATATATGTGACTGATATGTTAGAGTATAGGATAAGACATTTGAAAAATAAAAAAAAAACAACACCCTTATAATATTATATACGACAATTTTTATGTCTCTTAAAAATTATATTTTTTACGACGGTTTATCTTTAAACTTTTTTTTTTCTTTTTTAGATTTATATCAAAATCTTATGTATATGACATTTATTCTAATTCATTTTTTTTATAGTGTGTATACCTATATTTAAAAATCATTTTTTTTATTATCTTTTAATAAAAAAAAAAATTTTCTTTTGTACTTTTTTTTAATACCAAAGCACTTAAAAACATTTAATCCTAATTATTTATGTGCATATTTTTAAATAAAATATAATAAATATTTTGACTATTTTTTACCTGTTTACAGATACTAATTTTATTCACACCCTATAAAAAAAACCACAAAAGAATAAAAAAAATGATCAATCATCCATAAAATGTGTCAACAAAAAAGAAATCCAGTAGTTTCTTCATTTATTAGTCCTTATTTTTAAAGAATACCCTTTTTTTTCTAATAGAATAAATACAAAGGGTGGTATAAGTCGTGAAAAAAAATTTTTATAAATGTACCTGTTTAGCATTTAATTTAGCAAAATCACAAATATGATTGATAATATAAATCTAAGAATCATCAATAAATGACTTGCATTTATATTTATTCACGTTTAGGTATAATAGAAAATTAGCAAGTAACCTCAGAATATATTTCTATATCACTCCCTGTATGTTTGCATTAAAAGATTTAAGGGTGTATCGTCTGTGATATATAAAATTAAGTTATACTTATCCTTATATTTAATTCATATTTTTATTTTATTTTTCAATATCACTTTTTCTATGGTAAATTGCTATTTTATCAAAATTTATTTACTTATTTTTATTACCTACATGGATATTTTTTTTTTTTTTCTTTAATTACCTTCTTCCCCTGTATTAAGCTGAAAAAAATTTTATGTATATGGGTTATTTTCAAAACGTTATTATTTTTAAAAAATTTTATTGTACTTGTATGTGTAAAAAAAAATTAATATAAGTATAAAGTTATAGCCCAAGAGTCTATTTCGAATATAACCAGCATATCAGATACTATTGAAATTAAAAATTTTTAATTTTCACCAATTTTTTAGTTTTTATCCTTTTTATTCTATACAATAGCGATATTTTTTTTATTGAAAATGCAAATTTCTTATTAACATGGAACATTTTTACAGGAAGGAGTGACCTGGGAATCCAAAAAACAAAGGGAGGGGGTCAAAAGTATTCAATTTAAGGGGGGAGGGGATAATACTGAAAAAATAAAATTATGATAATAATTAATGATAAAATACTGAAATTTACTTAAGACGAAAACCCTCTGTTTAAGAAAATAGCTAGTAATGTTTGATTTTAACTATAAATTTCTTATTTTTTCAGGTTCTGGGGGCCCACCATCTAGGACCTCCAAAAATTTATTCAGAGCCAATGTTTAACAATATCTTTTTTTAATACTAAAAATAAGAGCTTTTAAATAACTTTATAATTTTAGAAAAAATGAATTATTCATCTGTCTGAATTTATAAAAAAATTTTTGAATCTTTTAGTATAAAAAAAATTGAAAAATTATAATGCTAATTCTAAAATATTCATAAAAATTGCAAACAGCCCATATTATCTTTGATAAATATCGTATATTATATCTTATCTCTCTTTTTCTCCTTATTTGAAATTTTTGATATAAAATAAAATTTATTTGGATATCTTATATACACTTTTTTTGGCTATATTTTAATTTCTCTTGAACTCATAAACTTCTTGTTTTTCTTTTCACACGTTTCATTTCTTTTATATAAAATAATCTTTATTATCGCAACTAAAGTTAGTATAGTATTTATTTATTTTATTCTATTTATACATTATACAGAATCTAACGTTATCAACTTTAATATATAAAGTAACATTGAAATTGTGTTCTGCAATTGTCTCTTGGGATTTCAAAGTTATCCATATAGATATAATATTATATAATTTACAAAGATATTTTAAGGAAAATAGAATAAGAGGCAGGTGTGTTTCTATTATACAAACTATATATATACTGAATGTCTGGATCTAATTACTACAATATATAGGAAAATGATATATTGCATTGATGTATATCCTACAGGTGCTTTAATCTCTTATTTTACTGAAAAAAATATTATTAATTACTTTTTTATTAGTCGTTTAAATATTTTATTCAGGCAGGTTTGAATTGAATTGATAATTATTTTTTCACAATATAAGAAATTCAGAATTAGAAAATTGAATCACAAATATTCATCCAGCTCAAAATGTATGCAGGCGCGCACACACGCTATAGGCTACTTAGGCTGTAGCCTACCCTTTCAAGGCATCTTTTTCACAAATATTTTAATTTTTTTCATATATTTTATAAAATTTATCATTATTAGCCTACCCCAGCGTAACTTTCTGTGTGCACGCCTGTGTATGATTACATACAACACAAATCAATAGTATCATATTTGAAGTAACTACAATTTTACAGAAGATTTAATTAAAAGAAAAATTTAATGAAACATTAATTGGAAAAGATTATAAAGTAATGGAACAATTCAGCGAGCTAGAATGTTACTAATAATCATATATGGGTTTTATTAAATTTCTTATTTTTTTATTATCGGTGCATATTTGACAGCTAGCAAATGCTAATTAGCTGGTTGGTACTCTCATCCTGCATGTTTTCCATGTACACTCGGCTCATTTGAACTTTTTTGAGTATTATTTTTTTTATTTTGAAGGTAAAAATTCTGCTTTCTGCGCCCATCGTCGCGTTCTGTGTCATTCCTTGCGGAACTTTGCTATTTTGGGAGTCCACCAGTAAACTGATTTTCTCCCTTGCCAGGGCCTTTGGCCAGGCATGGTGGCGTCACAAGCCCCGCGTAGTAGAGACATTACTTTCTTAACTAAGATTACAGCCTGGGGAAGCCTCCTATACGGAGGTCGTTCTGAAGTTCCCTTCAGCACCCGGAAAGCGATGTAGTTGTGATCACTACCACTGTAGCCATTCATCACCCTCTATTTACCGATTCTCCTAGACGCACCTTCTGTTGCGAAAGATATGTCCGGGATAGAGGCACCCCACCCCGCCCTCTCGTAGGTAGGCCTGTTTTCTCTATTCTGGACCACTACTTTGCATCTTGTGGACATGTTGAGTACCATTCATCCCCTGGGGTTGGTCGTCAGCATCCCCCATTCCAAGGCCCTAGCGTTGAAGTCTCCACCAAGGATGACGCTGCCAGTCACCGTCCGAACCGTGCTCTCGATGCTGGCCAGCTTTGTGGCGAGCACCTCCGAGCTGTCGTTTGGAGAGAGATAGAAACTTATATAAGTTGTTTCCCAAACGTGGCAATTGCCTTTCCCTTTTTAGGTCAGGGACGTTTGGGCTCTGCCTTAGAGCCATATCTCCCATAAAACCTGTGTTTATTTTTGAATTTTAATAAAATATCATTTTTTAAATTTATTAATCAAAATTAATTTTTTTCCGAATATAATACTAATAATCAAAAATAAATTCTATTTAAAAAAAAGTAAAACAAAAGAATATAATATATTCAAGATTAATTTTGATAAACTTTAATTGTCTCTAGCTCCTGATTTACTTGATAGTTTTTTTAAAACCTAATCCGCGCACTGCATTTTTCTCTTTTATCTAAGCCTAATTTTGATTAATAAATTTAAAAAATGATTTTTATAAAAATTCAAAAATGAACACATGTTTTTACCTTCAAAATAAAAAATAATTGCTCAAAAAATGTCAAACCCAATTAAACCATATAATTATTTAAAAATTTATGGGGACGCTATTAATTGAGCCGAGCACAAGTTCAACGCAATTAATAGAAGAAAGTAATGAGGACCGCAAAGATACAGTCATTATAGAGCAGAGAATAAATTAGCATCTATTTAGTCTATATAATATTAATTATCATATTTTCAGACTCAAACTCAGAATTGAACCAGAAGAAACAATCGATACGGGTAATTAAATAAGATGAAACTTTCACACAGCAATGAAGATTGTAATAATACAACCATGTTTATTTGGAAGAGAAAGGACAGTAAAATTTGAGAAAATTATCCAACGATATGATTTTGTTATTAATTTATTATATAATTTAGAAACTTATTGGCGATTATATAGTATTGTAAAGTCAATTCTCTTTCGAGAAAGAAAAATTTTCTATTTGAAAAATTTTTTTAAATTATTATCATGAAAATACATAAACTACTTAAAGAAACAAAAATTATCAACAATAAAAAATGCAAAAAAATTATGAAAATATAACCTAAAATTACAGTATATATGTGCACCCATTCACTAATAAATCAATATTTTATTTTTTTAAATTGGACACATTTCATTGGTATTTTTGAATGAAAACATCATAATAATTAAAACATAAAATTTTTGTTCTTTTTAAAAAAACTCATTTAATCTATACAGCGAGAGAGAAAATAGAATTGTAAAATAATAATAAAAAAAGAAACTGAATAATACAAGCGGAAAAATTGCATTAAAAAAAAATGCAAGCAATACATATAACGTTATTATTAAAAAAAATAAAAAAAATGAGAAAGAAAACTATTAAAGTAATAAAATAATTGACTAAACCAAACGTATAGCTTATAACAAATATATAACTCGTTCGACTATTCATCGTCTTTTTCATTCATTATCGATGTACATATATGTACGAAAAATAATATAGGGTTGTTATAGATTTGATCGTTGAAAACGTGAAAATATACATATATATATTTATAGGAAATACAGTGTGGGTGATCGAATTCCGAGAGAAAATCGAGATAGAACGCGTTTTCGTTAATCACTAAACCGTGACGTTCGAAATACCTCGTTAACAAAATGCCGCGAGGCTTTCCACTCTTGTACATATTAAATGTTGTACACGTATGTGGTACATAATTTTTCTCTTAAAATACTCTAAAGCTTGACCATTAACTAAAATTCTCAATGAGCTTAACGCATCGATCATTATGTTATATATAAAAGTTTTCTAATATCAAATAATGACCATGCAATAATATAATAATCAATGAGGAAAGATAAGAGGAATTAGATGATAGGATTTTATTTATACATAAAAGATGTTTTTCAGGTTATATCAATGATCGTAGAGCTTAATGACAATTGATGCAGGTATTACCTATATATTATAATATCATGTACGCATACTGAGCTTATATATATATATATATTTTAGTTTGAACCACTGAGGCGTTATCTTCAGCACGAGCATTATTCTCTAGGTTTAAATGTTTATTAGTAATGCTAGTATGACATGCATTCACTCCATTATGCATTTTAGATAGAAAGATTTTCCATCATGTATGCGAATTTCCTTTTAACGTTATACATAGATTTTAGATTGAATATATTAACAACATTTATATATATATTCTTGATATTATTAATGAAGATGATATGCTGCTTTAGGCTAAAATATATAATCATTTTCATAAAATTAATATGCATTACCTGTACGTATAGAATTTTCATTATTTACATAATACTGTTTTTTTAAATTAATATTTTATTGAAAGGTTCACATTTTCTCTGTATTCGCTAAGTTTTTAATTATTTAATCATTGATTTTAACATGGAACATGTTTATAGGGAGGGGTACTTCAGAACTTGAAAATTAAGGGGGGGGGGGGGATCAAATTTGTCCTATTTAAGGATGTGGTCAAATTTGTCCTATTTAAGTGAGGGGTCAAATGAAACTTAGAATAATTAGGAGACTTTGAAAAATCTGAGCTTCAGGACTTAAGATAATACAGGTTTATGGACTTAAAATAAAAACTTATAACCGGTTTGTGTAAACGCAACCTAAATGAATCGAACATGTTTACTTCTAGCTGAGGACTAGGTATAATACAAATGTTACTCAACATTATAATACAATTTTCTAATTTTATAATTTGTAATTATCACCTTACCAGATGTTAAGATTCTAAACTCAAATTATTTTAATCCCCTAAATGGAAATTATTCTGGGTCCCTAAATAAAAATTATTCCAAGTCCCTAAAGCTGAATTATTTTAAGTCCCTAAATCGATATTATTCTAAATCCTTAAACCTATATTATTCAAAGTCCCTAAGCCCAGATTTTTTAAAGTCCCTAAATTGAAATTATTCTAAGTCTTATTTGACCCCCCCCCCCCCTTAAATAGGACAAATTTGACCCCCCCCCCTTAATTTTCAAGTTCTGAAGTACCCCCTCCCTATCAACATGTTCCATGTTAAAAAGTCAAACTGATTCCTTGAAAACAGCAACCTGACAGTGCACAATCAGGTTTTGCCCATAATAAAAATTAAAATACACCAATTTTTAAAACAATTTATTAATTACTTATTCATTTACATATTTTTGCATATATTCGATTAAATTTTTAACATTACTAATCACAATTTCTTTGTAACCTTTATTAGAATTCATACAATTAAGTACAAGTCCTGTTTGATTTTTATTATAATAAAAATCCTTATCATCTTTGGTAAGCCCTTGATAACAACTTTCATTCAAATATATTTGCATCGGCATATAAAGTGCTGCTCTTACTAATCCACAAATTTTCTTATCTTCATAAACACGATTAACCTCAGTTAAATTAATTACTTTATTTTGAAGATTATTTTCAATAAGTATTTTTTCCATTTCAGATTGATAAATTTTTATTAAATTTTGTTCATATTTTTGACGCATATCGTTATCCAAATTTAAATAAATGAATTCTGATAAATCTACTCCGAAACTTTGGTAACTTACAAATTGAAAATCCAAAAGACGACAGTTTCCGTTATTATCGAACATAAAATTTGGATAATATAAATCACGGTGATTTAAGACGTTTAATTCTTCATCCTTTGCTGAAATTTTTTTCATCACTAAATCTAAAGACATTTTAAACAAAGAAATGTCATAATTTAATTCACTTGCAATTTTTTCGGTAACACTTGATCCTACTTTTAAAAGTGGCCCATTTAATGTTTCTTCATTTAGAAAAGCATCCTTTAAAAATAAAGGATACAAATTTTTTCCTGATTTATTTGATAGTGATTCGGCTATTATTGACGATGCGTGAAAACGAGCAACTGTTTTTATTGCAGCTTCTAACTCATCATAATTTAAATTTTGTTTTTTGGCTTTAAATCCGCCATTTTCTAAATTTTCAAGAACAATAATATTTTCATCTGCTGCGTAACATTTAGCGAACCATTGTTCAATACGAATATTTTCTGAAAATATTGGATTATCTTTTGAATAAAATTTTGATTCAATCAAAAACGCGTTTCTTGATATTGAAATTTTATCTGGATTAACTTTTAAAAAAAATATTTCTTCGGTTCTTTTGCACGTTATTTCTCTAACGGCTATTTTTAAAAACTTTTGCTCTGATAATTTACCAGTCGTTCGGTTCGAAAATTCATGTATTTCAGCTGAAATTTTGATGGCATTTCGGCCAAATCGATTTTTCACTACTTCGTTTATAATATTTTCACTTAGTTCAAATTCTTCTGTTGCTGCAAATAGCACTGGACAGAAAATTAAAGTAATTAGAAAAATTAACATTTTTTAAAGCCAAAAAAATTATTGTGTAATAAAATAAACTTTTCCTTAAACTTTTGAAAAAAATTTTAATTAAATTTCTGCATGCATAAGTACCTAATGCAAAATTTTTATTTGTTATCTTATCATTTTAATGACCTTAGATTAAATTTAATTTTTCTGATTAAAAATGATAAATAACATAATTTAAGTTAATTAAATAATTTTCTTATCTAAAAAATATAAAATAAATATGATAAATTTTGTACTTTAAAAATCCAGATTTTCAAAAAATTTTTTAATATTATTTAAAAAATTTGCCTACAAATTTCGAAAATAAACAAATTTTAAATATAATGGTCCAGGCTAATATATAATAAAAAATTTTGGATTAATTTTCCAACGTAAAATAATATAAATCAAATAAGTTGAATAAAATATTAACTCATAATACTTAAATTTGTAAAATTTCTCTATATAAATACATAAAAATTCGATCACTGGAAACAATATTCGAAGAGATCTAGTATATTTTACTGGATTTATGAAGCAAATTGCAATATATAAAAATACAAAGTGCTATACACTATAAGGGGGATTTGTAACTTATATAGACATTTTTTATCCCCATATGTGATCTTAACTTTATATTATAGGGCAAAATTAAATTCTCCTTAAATAGGACACATTTGACCCCCCCCCCTTAATTTTTAAGTTCTGAAGTACCCCCTACCTATAAACATGTTCCATGTTAATATCGATTTAGGGACTTGGAATAATTCAGGTTTAGGGAATTAAAATGATTTGGGTTAGAATAGGTCAAATTTGTCCTAATTAAGGGGGTTTGTCAAATTTATCCTATTTAAGAGGGGGGGGGGGTCAAATGAAACTTAGAATAATTAGGAGACTATGAAAAATCTGGGCTTTAGGACTTAGGATATTACAGGTACATGGACTTAAAATAACATTGATTTAGGGACTTGGAATAATATCAATTAAGGGACTTTTAGAATAATTCAGGTTTGGGAATCAAAATAGTTTGGGTTTAGAATCTTAACAGCTAGTAAGGTGATAATTACAAATTATAAAATTAGAAAATTGTATTATATTGTTGAGTAACATTTGTATTATACCTAGTCCTCAGCTGGAAGTAAACATGTTCCATGCATTTAGGTTGTGTTTACACAAACCGGTTATAAGTATTTTATTTATTATTAATAATAGCAGATATGTATATATTTCAAGAGGTTTTTTTAATTTTTTGTTTCAAATTAGAAGTAAAACTTTTATAAAATACCCGAGGAAAAAGTTTCTAAGACCTTTTAACGAAGTTTAGGATTTAAATAGGACTGGACAGTTACCTAATTGTGGGGTCGGATATGCTAAATTTTAAATTTTTCCTCGATCAGGAACTAAAACATTTGTATTCCTCAATGTTTCTCATAATTCGAGCTCTACCATAAGAAATACTATGAAATCAGTAAAAAAATGATAGCGTTGAAAAGTGAAATAGAAAAATTAATTTTGAATATTATCACTGCTTCTATTTTCCATTTTTATTAATTTATAGAATATTTTTTGAATTTATTGACCAAATGGAATTCGAAAAATATTCTAGAAAAATAAATTCATTAATCTTCTTTTGCAAAACCTTACATCATTTTATTCTGTTAAAAATATTGAATGATTTTATTTTTTTTTATTTTTCAGAGCTTAAAATAGTAAAAAAAATTTATTTATTAGTATATATTTTTTTAAAAAATGTTTACACCAAAATAGCACATCAAAATTAAATTTATAAAACAAAAAAAAATAATAAAAACAATAATAATTCTTTTCTAAATTCATCAAACAATAAAAGAGTAAAAAAGAATACTCAATTTGCAGGTATTATTATTAAAACGTTTGAACGTTGATCTATTTCACATACATACATACACGCATAAAAATATATATAAAAAAACTAATTCAATTTCCGTCGAAAAAATGCCAATCGTTGTCAAAAAAAAAAAAGTAAATAAATATATAAAAAAAATTCCAAAACTTCCTTTATACTTCTTTTTTATTCATTACTATTTGTTCGTCAAAAAAACAAAAATAAAATTAAAAAAAGGAAAAAAATACAAAACGACAAGTTAATTCATAATTTAAAACGAATCAAGAGCATATTGAATTCCGTAGAGTTGGTATTTTCATTTATATATGTATATAAGCCTGCTGGGCTTGATTTATAATCATAAAATGTGAGGGCAAAATAAGTAGATACATACTTGGCCATTAGTTAAATTTCGTCATTGAGTAATACACACACATACACTCATATAGGATTTAATACTTAAAAAAAATAACGTATTTTTTATTTAACAGCTTAATTTAATTGAAATTCTGTATTATTCCATTTTCTCTATCTATACTGTTTTCTCTAGATTATAAAATCTAAAAATTTTATCAACGAAAAAAATCACGCATAATGTAAAAACACAATATAAAATAATAATAGAAAACTTTTAGACATGCGATAATAAAATTAGTAAAAAAAGAGTAGAATTTAATCGTACACAGGGTTAAAAAACATACTAATGATGCAAATGAATCTTTTTTCTCGAAAAAATATAGTTTTATACACACGATGAAATAGGTTTATTAGGGGAATAAAGATAAAATCATTTTGTAAAAAAAGGAAATGAATATATATTTTAAGTGAAGAAATCTTGAAAGCTTTAGTTTTTAAGTGAGAAAAAGAGATAAAAGATTATTTTACATGTATATTATACCTTTTTTGTATATTTATAATCGAGGGATTGAAGAAAAATTTTTTAGATTTAAATTTTGGTGTAAATTGAACTTGGCTAAATTACCTTCAATTATGAGACTCATGAGAATATATAGAGAAAAAGAAGAGAAAGTTTAGTAGTCAAGTACTTGTAATATTGGGGAAAAAAGATTGGTGATACATTTTCGTTTTTTTTTTATTTTTTTTCAGAGTGACATAGGGTAAATAGAAAGTTAATTGCTAAATATTTTAGGCACACTAAGAGAAAAATACTCAAATAGTTTTGAAAGACAGTTATATATTATAACTATTATACGTAATGTATAAATTGCTTTACATAATGTAAATTTTTTTTAATTGAAAATAAGCTAATTTTTTATATGTCTAAAAATTTTTTTTTATGATAAATTGTAATACTCGAAAATTTTTTCCAAAAATATACAACCTTATTTTTTATAAAATTGCAAAAGTTTTTATGCCTATTAAATATTCTAAATTAAATAAAAAACTTATAACTGGTTTGTGTATTCACATAACCAGCGATCATGGAACATGTTCACTTATAACAGTTTTAACGTATACTCCCTAATTTTTATAAATCCTAAGTCTATAAACCTAAAGTATTCTAAATTCTTGTTCTTATCATTTTTTAATAAAATTGCATCTTTGTATACCTAATAAAAATATTATACTAAAACTGAATGAATCGAGTGACATCTAGATGTCGCTTTTCTCATAAAAGAAATGCTATTTGAACATTATATAACCTGTTCAACGAAAATTATATTCATCAATTTCTTTATATAGTTTATATAACAATATTATTATTTATTAAGATATATTTCCATTTTAAGAATAAATGTACTTTAAGTTGCGTCTTGGTTATTTCTTGTTATTATTTATTACAAATACATTTTACAATAATGGTGTCATATTCAATGATGAGTTTGGTTTTTACTTATTATTAAATATATTTTGGCTTTGAATTATTTGGCATTGATGTTTTATAATTGTAAAATCCTTTTCATCATGTACACTGACAAAAAGTTTATTAGAAATACGTAGAACGTCCCATGGTACCCTGTATTAATATACTGCTTGTACATTAATTTTTACTGGTTACTACATATGCGGAATTAATTGGTATGATAAATTTTATAAAAATTAACTATATAAATTAACTATTTTATTTCTAAAAAATATTTGCCTTATTTATATTTAACGAAACTATTTTTTATTATTATTTGTAATAAAGATTTACGTATTTTCGGTATGTAGGATCGATAAAAGTCAATTTAAAATATAAAAGACCTGTTATGGATGTAAATGAATCTGTATCTTTTTTTTGAAATCAGTATTGAATATTTCATATTTATATAAAATCGAATACTTTATAGAAGCTGTTTTGAATATATAATACAAAAAAACTTGAAATTCCATAATGTAAACGAAAAATAAACCCGTACAAAAGTTGTAACTCAGATTGTAATAATAAAAGTCTTGAGCTTATATAGATAATCTCCAGGAAATTTACAAGTTTTTTTCTTGACAACTTTTCTGATCATTCAAAAAAATATACTATCCAATATTTACTGCACGTGTCACTTGCGTTACGGGGCGTTGATTTTTTATGTTTACGCGCGTTCAAAGTAATATCATATAGAATAAGTTTTGATAAGTAAAGGGGATTCATATTTACATGAAAACATATTTTTTTTTCTAAAACTTGAAAATTTCTTTTATAATGTTATAGTACTTACTGATTTTCAAATATTTTACATGTTAATGTCTATATTTTTAAAATATTTACTTGTATCAATTTTACACTAAAAATATATTCATTTGGGTTAACGGAACTCCGGTTATAAGTTTTTATTTTTTAGCCTATACAATTTTTGCATTACATTTCCAAAATAGCTAAAGATTAAATGTTCTACTTGGGTAGGTTGCTTTTCTTGAATTTTTAAACAAGATCAAAGGTCATTTTAAAATAAAAATCCATACTTGGTCTGAATAACTTAATAATAACCAATATAACTAAAAAGAATTTTTTCAGTGATACTATGTAGTTTGAATCATCTGATAAAGCAAAAGCAAACTCTAAAAATCAAAAACTCAGCTTGTCAATTCAAGAATTTGCTTGAAATTTCAAGCAAAGCCACTGAACCGTGTAATTTTTGGTTAATACCTAAATTTATAATTAACACCTAAATTTTCCTAGACTGTAATTAAAAATCTAATATACTTTGACAATTAACCACCACATTTACATACGTACTAACATCAATTCACGTACATTTATACCCGAGGCAATAATTAAAGCAATAAAAATTAAGTCATTGTTTTATTTAAAAATTTGTCAAAAGTATTACATGTACTATATTACAAGTGAAAAAATAAAATTTTTTTAAAGCTCTGCAATTATACGAAAAATATAATACGAAAATTTTGATGATACCCTAAAAAAATTTTTTTGACGTATGTACCTGTCACAAAGTGACAATGTCAATCACATTGTCACATGTAAAAGAAAACTAAAAAGAACAACAATTAATATGAATCAATGATTTTTTCTTCCTCTCTTGTAATTTTTTAAACGAGTAAATTCATAATTCATGCATATTTGACCAATAACAATAAAAAAGCACACACATATGGATATATTAAAAATGAATGAATGATTTTCAATAATAAAAACTGAATAAAAAAATTTTTTACACATGGTACTTAGTCTAGTAGTTATTAAAAACAAGTGTCTTTTTTCTTTATTCTACATTTCTTGACCTAACATAACTTTAAATGTTCATTTTAGTATTAAATGAACACCTGCTATAAATTTTACAGTATGTCATATTATTATTATGATCATTCATTTGCTTATTATATTATTCAATATTTTTCATTTCTTTTCTTCACAATAATAATAATGGAATATATTTATTTCTGCATCGACGCTCTTTAACTATTAAAGTGCATTCAAAAGAAAACCTGAAGAATATTAGAATTTTATTTTCTTTTTCATTCTTGACGTATAACATAACATGTGCAACATGTTTAAAAAAAAAGAAACTGCATACTGACTGCACCTAACAAACGACCCCCTATAAACCCTTTAGACCGCGACTTAACACTGCAGTTAGTTTTTTTTTTACATGTCGATATTTATGTATGCTTTGAAATAAATGCACCTTTTTATTGCAACTTTACATTACGTAATATCTAACTCCCTTGTATGATGTCTCGTTGCGCATCATAGAAATAAAAAAAAATTCTTTTTTTTTTAGCTACATAGGAAAAAAGTGCATATTTGCCTCAGCGTGTATCCAAAAAATAATTTTTTTTTTTTGTTAATTGCACTCAGCACGATTCTATGTATGCAGGTTGAACAATTTGATTGAACAAAAACATAGCCTGTATGCAAAAAACAAAAAAAAAATTGTTCATCCGAAAATTTTATTTTATTTCAAAGTCTTTATTACAAAATAAAAAAAAAGAAGAGTAAACGTTAATTTGATTAAATAATAAACTTTCAAAATGCAATAAATTGGTTTAACAGTAAAATATAATAACTTTTTTATAAAATACCAATTTTGTATTTGTAATTTAATAATTTTTAAATTTCTTTGTCAGTATGTAATGGCTCTTTAATTAGCCAAAATAATTGATAAATAATTTTCTTTTCGGAAAAATCATCGAGTGACCCTGTTAAGACCAAACTTTCAAAGAATTGATGCATAAAATTTTCTTCGACTGTTTTTTAAGAATCAAAAACTTTACACATTCCTCTATTCTCCTTGTAACTCAGATCATCTGCTATATGTAATTTTGTAAAATTTAAAGTAAAATTACAACCTTATTAAAAGTTAATATTTATAATGAGACCTTACAGAGTACCTAACATAGAAATATGAAGTACAAAAAAAAAATTTATTTTTTTGAAATTACCAACGTAAAATCTCTAATAGAAATTTCTTAATAATTATAAGTTATAGTCCTGTCGTAAACCTCTATTTCGTAGACACTTTTTATCACTTACAGATCAATCAAATTTCTCATCTAGTGTTTATGTTCTTAGGTTCACTGAATATAAATACGACATTTGTTTTTACTGGGAATGATTTAGTTTCCCAAAATAGAAATTTTAAAATTATGATTCTTAAATTTTTTAGTATTTAGCTGTTTTTTGGATTCCTTTTTTTCGAAGCGTTTTCAGTAAAAACGGATATCACATTTGTGTTCAGTGACCTAAAAAACATAACCAATTAGTGGTGTCGATTAGATTACCAAAAATACAACCTGCCTCTGACGTATTTGAAAGAAATTTTAAAAAACAAAAAAACATGGTAATAAAAATATAAGCTATTTAAATATTTACTAACAATAAATGTGTAGCATTTTAACTTATTATGTTTTAAGTAGCAATTGATAAATAATATAAACAAAATTATATTTTAAATAATTAATTTATATAAATTTATAATCTTAGTTTTTAAAGATAAGGTGATTTGATTCAATTATTAAAACAATTATAAGAATTAACAAAAATTTTTAGGCACGTGTATCTATTATTGTTTAAAACACGTGTGAGCATGCTTATAAATATTTTTAGTGATAAAACATTTTAATCATTTAATTTTATCTTTCATTAAAGATTTGAATGATATATAATATTGTGATGATTAAAATTTAAAAAAACAACATATAAGCGTGCCTGAAGTATCTGAACTTAAAAATTATAATCTACAGTTTTGGATGAGCCAAAATATCCTTGATATCCTCCGTTTATTCCAATGGGCCTCCTGGGCTTACAAGGAAAGTGTAAAAATTGGATCTGCCAGATCTTGACCACTCTTAGAAGAGCGTTTTTTTTATGTTGAAAAAACACTCCCAATACCTATGATTCGATCGCAGAATAGCGAGCTTCACTATTAAAAAATTGGATTTTTGGGTGTATTTCTATACAACGCTATTACCTTACAAGTCAATAAAAAAACGTCGGTGTTTCATTTTTTTGCATGTAAATATATAGTAAATAATAGCCAGAAAAAAATTTTTCTTAAAGTTAATATTCTTTTCCTAATACTCAATAAACCAAATACCAATTTTAGCCAAAAATGTAAGTTACAGTAAGACATTTATTTTAGTGATAAAAAATCAGAGATTAGATTTAACACAAATTTTTTTCAATTTCTCGCTTTTTCAAAGATTTTAATTAAAATTAAATTTTTTTCAAAAATCCTTAAATTGGGACTCTGACTCTAATGGAAGATATAGTATACCCCACCGGAAAATTACTCCATTTTAGAATTAACCATTTAACTTTTGACATATGGTTTCGCCACAAATTTTTTGAAATCGTTTTATTTTGTGTCAAACCTTGATTATTATTTTTATATTTCAAAGTCAAAGCAAGACGAGGTCAAAAAAATTGTGGCGAAAGCTTGTGTCAAAACTTATATGGTTAATTCTAAAATGGAGTAATTTTCCGGTGGGGTATACTATATCTTCCACTCTAATAAGTTTGCAAAAACTTTGAGACTTTCTATAATTAATTTTTTCTATCCATAAACGATGTGTATAACAAAGATGTATAAATTGGGCATTATTTTATTACTTGTTATATTAATAACTATTTTGATTAGATTTTCATAAAATCTTTTTTACGTGTCGGTGTACAGTTAATGAAAACATATTCTAAGCACGTGTACTTTCTTTTTTAGAAATAATATTAATCCTAGTAATAAATCATGAAAATTTTAAAAAACGTCACTTTAAGATATTATATCTTTCTATTAAAAAAAATATTTATCATGAAAGGTAGGCGTGTTATTTTAATTCATTAAACTATTTCCATGATAAAAATTGAGCACCTCCTTTATAATATTTATGTAATTACACTTATTTTTATCCCGTTAAAAAAGTTTGGGTTAATTACCTGTTATCTACAATAAATAAGGTTTTACTTTTATAAAATAATTTATTACTTTATAAAATTCAAATAAAGATAAAATTCTAAAATTCTTTTGATAAAACATAAGAGCTCCGAGGATAAAAATAAATAGTTTTTATGTTTTTTAGAACAACTTAAGTTCATTGACTGAACATGAATAGGGGGTCCCTTTTTTATCAAAAATAGAAAAAGTTTTTATTATTTTGAAATTTTAAAAAACCTGGATAAAAATTTTGTATTTTCGCATACCAAATTCAAATTTATTAATTTCAAAATAATGCGGTTAATGCTATAATTTGTATGTAACCATTATTTACAGAAAAATAACTGATTTTTCTTCCTATTAATGGGCGCAAAAAGCAAGTTTTTATTAATAAATTAAAGGCATAACTTTAATCATCACCTACAAGCCCAAGTTTCCAAAAAATATAAAAATTCTTTATTCATTATCGTTTTCCATTATTTGTATCCCAGGTCGATGATGAAGTCAGAGTCCCAAATTTTCTCAATTTTTTCAATAAAAATTAATATTCATTTCCAGTTAAAGACCATAATAGCCAATTTTTGATTTTTAAGAAAATATGAATATTACGGAAAATTTATTTGACAAGGCACCAGCAATAGTAAATGTATCCAAAAATTATAAATAGATGAAAATTAATAATGCCCCACATATATTTTAGAGCTTGCTAATCAGAATTATGAATTCAAATTTTAAAAATTAAAAATGGTAGACTTAAATGGCGAATTTTTAACCTCGAAATTAGTAATTTAAGTTATTTAAGCATTTTTTAGTTGGATTTACAGTATTCGGGGGCGTTAATCACGATTCCGTTGTAAAATTTTGACTTGATCACAGAAAACTTGTAAATATAAGTAAGCGTGCTTGAAATACAACTTAAATTATCCATTTTGAGATTAGAATAAACTTAAAAATTCGCTATTTTGATTATGTCTGTATGAAATATAAAAACTTGAATTCAGAATTATGATTAGGGACGCCAGAAACATATAAGGGTACCAAAAGTTGACTGAAAATCAGCAATATCATCAATTTCTAAAAAGTAGCCATCGAAAAAGAAATTTTCAAAACCGTTTTTAGTGGCTAAAAAAACATAAGATCGACTGAAGTTGGTGACATTTAATATTGCTGACGCCTTGACTATATTAATTCTAAATCTCCAAGGTACTTCAGTCAAAATACGGGGGGGGGCCTTACGGTTGTCCCCCAAAAGGGGTGTTTTCGATATTTTCGCACTTTTGCGACCAACTTAGCTCCCCACCCCCACCCCGTCGTATTTTGACTGGAGTAAGGTTTCAAGTTATAAGATTTCAGCTGATATTTAGTCGACTCAACCCAAAATAATATTCACGTTTTACCAGTTACACTGATTATCATTCAGTTAAGGCATAAGAATTAAAAAGTTGATGTAAATTTTTTGTTGTTGCTTTTATTAATAAATAATATTTTCGTATTATCAAAAAATGCATGAATTTTAAAATATTGAGCGAAGAGCTCTAAATTAAAAAAAAAGAAAACACTAAAATCCCCATTATAGAAATGACACAAAAATTTGAGTTACTTACAGAGGCAAAAAAATTAGTCAACAAAAATGGGCATGCCCAAAAATGTATAGCAAAACAGCTTTTCAAATTTGAAATACAAGCTTTAAAAAAAAATTAAATTTATCTAATAAAATCAATGAATTTACAAACAAAGAGCAAATATAATAAAATCTCTTTTATTTTAAAATATATTTATTTAGTACTTTTCATCATGCAATTAATTTTTTACAATAAAAATAAAATAATAAAAGCAATAACAATAAAGAATCAAAAAAATAATCTTGTGTTATCAATTGCAATTGCAGTGGAATGAAGTTTTTTAGTTTATTGCCTTAGACAATAGTACTACATGCATATACAATAATTTGAATAAGTTCCAAAAAGAAAAAAAAATACTGAATGACACAATGACATGAGGGTGACTAAATTCACGCCTTTTCTTTACTTAACAATTCATGAATTATTATGTACTCTCTTTAAATACATACTTTTAATGAAGATCTATCGTACACATATAAGCTACGATGCACTTTTAGGGCTCTTATGCAACACAGGTCTTTTTTTTTTTTAGTAGTCACACTTGACTATAAATAAAAGTTTTGTTTTTGTATATAACTTTTACGTATATATTTACCACTTCACTTATATGTACTTTTTTTTTTAATTCTTTTGTTCTTTAGGTGTTAAATTTGTCACTTTTGTTGTATTTAGAAATTAAATGAAACGCATAATGACTTTTTAGATTATATAAATGCTACTTTAAAAAATTGTTTACCTTTTTTTTGTATAATTTCTTTGTATACGGAAATTTTTCAAACAATTATATAATGAATGTGTATTTTAATCATGTGAATCATTTTTACACACCATTAAATCAATTGAGTTTAATTTTTATTTTTTAATTCGATTTAATTGTTTTATTAAATGTTATAAAATACTATTTAAGTACGTTATTTCTATTATTATAAATTTATAAGTATTTTAGTTGAGGATTATAATCCTGAAAATTAATTTTTTAATTTTATATATAAGTCTCGATTTAAACCATCCTGGATAAAATGAATGGTTGTGTATTAAACCCTTATATTAGAAGCACGAGCGGGGTCTAGCAGACCCCAGCAACTTTGTAAGTCTATAACTCCTTCAAATTGGTCCAAAACTAACTTCTTTTTAACATAGAACATGTTCATTGGATGAGGTATTTGAAAAAGTTTGGCTCGGCAGGGGGGGCTGAAATGGACTTAGAATATTGGACGTAAAATAATTTGAAGTTGGAATCAGGACCTGATCAGGCCCTTATAAGAACAAGAACTTAGAATACTGTAAGTTTATGGACTTAGGATAATTTATATTTCAGGATTTATTATAATTTCAGTTTTTGGATTTATTACTGTTATGAGTGAACATGTTCCATGCTCGTTGGTTGTGTATAGTTACACATGCCATGCCCCCCCCCCGAAATTAAAATTTTTTTAAAAAATAGCCATATTTTTACCTAAATTTCAAAATTGTTTAATTTTTTATTAAAAACTATTGCTTATAAACAATTAAAAAAAAAAAAAACAATTAATTTATGATTAATATTTAAGAAATTTAAACCATCAATTTTACTATTATTAGATTCTGGCCCATCCCAAAAAAATTTTCTGGATACGTGCCTGATAATATCAATATTTATATCCAAATATTTATATTTAAATTTTTATTATAGAAATCATGCTGCTTACATATCAAAGTGAACAAAATTATTTAAATTTTCAAATTATTTTTGTTTTTTAACAGACCTGGCACACTGCCGAATAAAATGAAAATAAAAATAAAATTAAAAAATTATTCGTGGAGGAGGAAACCGCACTTTTTAAAATGTTTTTAATTACGTATTAATAATTAATTAAAATTAATAATTTATTAATTATTCACGTAATTATTAGTAAATTAAGTGACTTTAATAAATATTTCTTTTATTACCTTAATTTTATTTGATTATCGATGAAATAACAGTTTCCCCCTCCACTGATAATTTTTTAATATTATTTTTCTTTTCATTTTATTTTGCAGTGTGGCAGGTCTGTAAATATATAATATGAATTTATTTTTTATTCATTTTTAAAATAAATTTTTTAAAAATTCTGCACCAATGGTCCCTAGGTATTTCTGCACCAAAGGTTCCTAGGTGCTTCTGCACCAAAGGTATTTAGAGACTTCTTCACCGAAGGTCATTAGGTACTTCTGCACCAAATGTCCCTAAATTAAAAATATTCTAAGTATTTTTAACCCCTCCCCCCATACCGAGCTAGAATTTTTCAAATACTCCATCCAATGAACATGTTCCATGTTAAAATTTGAAGTATCAGAAGTATTTTGAGTTCTACTAGAAAATTTTTAATCTATATATATAAACTTTTGATAAATCGACTTTAAAAAAAACTATCTGGACCTCGGAGGAAAAAATTTTTCATGTTAATGTAAGTTTTTTACAGAAAAATTAAGAGAATTTTTTCTATCATTTTTCTTACATTTTTCATAAATGTCCAAAACACAAAAATAGCCGCCAAAAATCAAGAACTGAACCTTTTAAGCTAAAAAGTAACGTGGAGGCTTATTTTTAGTAGAACTTTTGGAAAAAAATACTTTGGAACCAATTTGAAGACCCAACCATGCATCTTATCCCGGTTTAATTTAAATTAAGCCTCTTATATATGATTAAAAAATTTTTACAATTATAACTCTCCAATAAAATACTTGTAATTAATTGAGTAAGAATTATTTTATTTGAATAATTATGTTATATTATTATAGCCTTAATTAAATAAGTAAATTTTATTGTACGTAAATAATAATTGAAGTATGTAAAATTTTATCAAGAATTCAACTACTTTTTTTATAGTGTATAGTGAATTAAAATTTTTATTTAAAGAATTTCTTGGTAAAATTAGAATAATTTTGTTATCAGTTGTCATACATAAATTAAATTTGTCTTATATTTTATTTGTCTCTATAAAATACTATCAATACTTATAACTCAATTAACCTTGAGATTATTCAAAAAATCCAATTACGTCGCAATAGAAATTCTACGTCGCAATCACTTTAATGAAATCAGTGACTTTCTAAATTTACTAGTAGAAAACGATTTTAGAAAATAAAATTCAACAAAAAAACTAATTGAAATTGGTATAATTATATAAAATCACCGCCTTGATTGTGGTTCTTTACTGATAACATCGATGAAAACGATTTTAATAAATAATTTTCAACAAAATTACTAATGGAAATTAGAAGTTTTATAAAATTACTGAGACTTTGTTGACGAGGATACTAAAAAATAATATTTAAAAAATATTTTAATAAATAATAATACATAATTATGAAGGAAGGAAGTGTGAATGAGGAATTTTTGATTTTTAAAGACTATTTAAGGAAGGAAATCTGAATACAAGATTTAATTAGATGGTTAGCTCCTTTCAAATTCGGATTATGCGATAAACGTCTCAAAAACTTGGAAGACCCCTTAACTTACCCTGAAAAATCCATCAACAAACTTGAATAACCCCATAATATCCTTAATGGGCTATTGAAAGGCTATGTGTAACGTTTTTTCTAGGGAGTTAAAATATCCATATTATTAGAAATATTAATCATTTTAAATTTCCTTAACCATGACTTAGTAGATTTTTTTAAATAAAAAATGCAAAGAGCGATTAAATAACTGGGATTTTATCCCAAACTTGAAAATTATTTTTTTAAATTTATTTTTACAATTTTTTTACCAGTTTATATTTGAGGGGTTCTACCCCAACTGGAGACAAGTTAAACTGAAGGATCTTTGAAATCAGTCCATACTATTTTCTAAAAATAAGTACTCTCTTAAATCCTTGATTTTTGGCAGCTGTTTTTGTCTTTTTAGCCTACTGTGGTTAAAAACCTAGTAATGAAAAATATAATTTCTGGCGCACGTGCAGTCCAAATAAAATTTTGAACCTCAGAATCGAATTCTGAATATTTTGAGTTGATTAACCACAGTAGGCAATAATAATAAAAGTTTGCGATAATACAAAAATAATAATAATAATATAAAAATAATAATTTAAAATAATAATAATAATAATAATTTCAATAATACAAAAGTTTGCCAAAAATCAAGGATTCGACCTAGGAAGCTAAAGTTTGCTGAGAGTGCTTAGTTTTAGTTGTAATTGGGAAAAAAAATAGTTTTGGCGGATTTCTAATATAAATACCCTTCTGTTCAACTTAGACCCAATTGGGCTCATTTGTAAAAATACTAATAAAAGTTTAAAAAAATTGAATAATAGTTATTTATTAAACAGTGATGTAAAGTTATAATATTCCAAATGCGAAGGTTTACAGGGTCCGAGGCGAGGGTGTGTACATTTATATCACAATTTCATAAATAAATTTATTTAAAAAGTGCGTTAAAGTTGTTCGACTCATGCGTAAAAGTTACTTTTACGCAAACTGCTAAATAAAGTTTTTGCCTATAAATAACAAACGAATTAATACTACAAATTCATTTTGTATAAAATAAACTTTATTTGCACTAAAATTAAATTTTTATTTACTTACACGAATACTCTTTTTTATTTAAAAACTATAAATCTTTTTGTTATAAGTCAAAAGCAAAAATCATCAATTAACCGTTTTACAACAAAAAAAGAAATAAAAAATTAGAATTGTAATAAGATATAATTAAACAATGTTTTTAGTAAGTTAATTCTTAACTCTTTTTTTTTTATTTTTTGTCATAAAAAATCTTTTATTGCAGTAAAAATAATAAAATGTATAGAAATAACAAATGTAAATATTTAATTTTCTTTGTTTAGTAAATAAATAAAATTACAAAGTCTACTAGCTAATAAAAATAAGAATTACTGAAAAAAAAAATAATAAAAAAAAAATCTTTATTATTCAAAATCATTGAAACTTTTTTATTTAAAATTTAAATAAATTTGTAAAAAAGATGTATAAAAAGGTCGAATAAACATCTATAGTAAATAACAAAATTTGATAATCAGTCAACTGATTCACTTTGCCTTTTTCTTCAATTATTACTCGCGCGTGTCCTTTTATTTTCTTTTTTTTTTATTTTTTACCTATAGTGAGTATGTAAAAGATTTTCAACCCTAAATTTTATTCTCGGAATCCGTTTCCGTCGTGTGTTGGTTATAAAATCAGTACATCCGGGTGTCAAAGCATTGTCACCACCGATCTCTCTTTACAACTCTTGACATTACTTTTTTTTTTTTTTAATTTCATCAATAGATGAAACAGCCCGTAAAACACTTTTAGGGTTGAAAATTTTAAAGTTATATGTTTTAAAATAAAAAATAAAAAAAAGTAAATCGCGCCCTATAACGCGAAAGAATCATCAAAAGTACAATATTATACTTTGTACATACAAGCGTGACGACGAGATGAAAAATAAAATAAAAACACTATTCTTTCCGTGGCTTGCTGTGGGAATTCAAGAGTTTAAGTCGACATTACCAATAAATATATAAATATATACAACAAAAAAGGGATAAATAAATAAAAAAATCTGAAAGAAATTGATTTTGTCACCCTTTTTTATGTATTATCAAAGACACCCTTTTAACAAATATACTCTAGCTTTTTAGTTTTTAGGTATATTTATATATAAAATCTTTTTTCTGTTTATAGAGAGTTAGTCTTGATTGAATAATAATTCATAAGAAATCTAAATAAAAATGTATTAATTATTTAGTGACCAATTGTCTATTTGAATTTCATTTTCTTTATTTCAATATTTAGTTATTAGAAATTAAAATGCTGCCAATCTATTGATACTAACTTAGTACTACCAAGGTTCCCCAAAAAGTATGATTACATTACAAGAAATTTATTAAAGTAATCTGTAAAACCTTATGCTTTGATAAATCGAAAAATATTATTTCTTCCATATTCAAGACGAAGTTAGCGTATAAAAAAGTCTGCCGAAAATTAAAAATAAGCTTATATTAGAAAATAGGTTTCAAAATTAAAAACTTACAACCAGTTTTTGAACCTACAACCAATGAACAAGGAACATGTTTAAATTTATATTTTGAATCTTGAAGCCTTTATAATTGTAAGTCCTTAAAGAATTTCAAGCTCCCTAAACCCGGATTATTCATACCCCATTAGAGTGGACCTAAAATTGGAGTTTTAAGAAAAACTTTGCTCCTCGGGTTTTTTCGTGAACTTTTGGTCATAAAAAGTCCCCAGCTCCAAGGATTTTGCTTTTGCTTTTCAAAAACGCGTGCCTGTAAGCACCTCAATTTTCCCATTTAAATAACATGAGAGTTTCGACTTTTCAGCTTTCTAATTTTTTAACGTAAAAAATTCTCCATTTAAATTACATGACGTCATATTATTTTAATGGGGATTTTTTTACGTTTGTTACCGGTAAAATCGATTTAAAAATATTTTTTTGGCTCCTTGAGATTGGGTATCTTTTTTATATTGATAGTACTCTCCATCGATTAGTAGTTTTTAAAAACATTTTGCAAACTTTGTAAAAAATTAGAAAGCTGAAAAGTCTAAATTTCTATTTTATTTAAATGGGAAAATTGAGGTACTAACAGGCACGTGTTTTTGCAAAGCAAAAGCAAAATCCTTGGAGCTACGGACTTCTTATGACCAAAAGTTTACGAAAAAACCCGAGGAGCAAAGTTTTTCTTAAAACTCCAATTTTAGGTCCACTCTAATACCCCGTCATCGAAATTATTCTAAGTTCATTTGCCTCCCCCCAAATTGAGGCACATTTGACCCCCCTTCAAAAGTTGCATGCTTGAAAAACTGTCTATAAACATGTTGGATGTTAGAAATAATAACATAGACCACTATTAGCTATTTTTTGTGATTAAATGTTATGTTAAAAATAAAATCATTAATAACTTTGATCATGTTCAAAAGAAGAGGAATCTAAATAAGGTCGCTAATACAGGGAAGTGGTCAAAAAGTGAAGTTTTGGGGTGGTCAAATGGACTTAAAATAATTTTGATTTATAGGGACTTAAAACAAGTTTAATATTAGGACTTAAATGAGTCAGTTGTATGGATTTGAAATTATTTTGGATATAAACTACTTAAAACGGTTATAGAGCAACATGTATCATGCTAGTTGGTTAACACACAAATCAGTTATAATTTTTTGAAGTTAATATACAATCAGGTTGTTGTATTTGAATTTTGCAATTTTGCTTAAATTTTCAAACTATTCAAACAAAATTCAAGTATAAAAATCTAAAAATGTAGTACTATTTACATTATTGTTAAGAGCAACGTTTTATAAAAAGTAATTACTACAAATCAGCAAAATATATAATTGTTTCTTATAAAATCAGAAATTTGAACTAATAAATCAAAAATTTAAGATTCATTTGATAATAAAAATAAATTTTTATTTTAAAATATTTACTAAAGCCAATCCATTCAACTGTTGCCTGTTAAAAACACTTGTTTTACTGACGTCAATATTTCGTAATCTTTTTTTCGGCTTTTTGTACTATTTTATAAAATCCTTCATGAATCGTGAGTGTTAATAATTGTCAATTATTAAAATAAATCAAAACCTTGTATTAATCTTTTGAATATTCAATTTTATTTTAAAAATTTTATTCAATACAAATACTTTTTCATTAAATATTTAAAAAGCAATTAAATATTATATTAGTCATCGATAAGCTTTTTCGCCGTCTGTTTATAAGTATATTTCATTTATTTAAAATAATTAATCTGGAAATAAAATAAATCAATAAAAAATAACGTCTATTTAAAACTAAAAAGCAATAGTAATAACATGTGATTATTTTTTAATTTTCATGAATAATTTATCAAACGAAAATTATAAAGAGAAAATAACATTAACAAAAACAATAGTTGAAACAGGTCTTTTTGTTAAAACTGATATCATACATTTTGGAAAACTATCTCTAATTTTGTAAAATTGAATCTGTATATATATAGATCGTTAACTGATGTTTGTTATACATCGGATATTCATGATAATATATTTTATACAACAGCACTATGACTAACCGCGAAAATGAGCAATAACAAAAACGAATACTCTTCTCATTCCCTTTTTGAAATTGTTATTACACGTGTCTGATCGAATATTTTTCAAAGTACCAATGACACTTGCATATTTTTGTTTATATATAATTTTCATCTTTTCTAGTCAAAATACACACACACATACACAGATGCTTACCTACTCTCTTTTCAAAGTAATTTAGTTTTCAAGCCTATATATTATATAGATGCAACCAAAATAACTTTCATCATAGCTGCATTTGGTATATTGCATTTTCTAGTGATCCGATTTTAAACCAATCAACAGTGGTTTCGCACTCAATTTACACACATGTAATTTTCCAACTCTCGGCCTCTCTGCTGGCGCCAATAATGACAATATAACAAAAATATATGCAATCCAATATATATGCATGTGCAATGAAAATTCTATATATATATATATATATGGGCACGTCCAGGGAAGCACGACCAGCTGAAAAATAAAAAAAAAAAAAAATATTTTTTTTGGGTCATTTTTTACCTGGGATTTGTGAAATCACTCATACTTTACACTTCCTGATGCATTATTTTGAGATACGGCTGCTCCAAAGTTGAATTTTTCAATTTTTTTGATTTCAGCTGTCCAGTTCAACCTGAAATAACTCAGAACCATTCAACTTTTTATATATACATATGATTGGGAAAAACTTTTATTTTTACCTGAACTACCTAAAAAAAAAAAAAATTTTCCATTTTGACTTATTTCACTTTTTTTTCTCCTCGACGGTAGCTTTCAAACATCCAGAAAATTTGTTTCGCCATGATTTTTTTCCCTTTTTTTTTTCTTAAAATTTCCTCCAAAGTGTCCCATTTATGCCCTGAAAATCCTGGGATGTGATATGCCATGATCGGTCCACAATCTTAAAACTTGGTTCTTCCGTTTACCTAAAAATCCATAAAAATGTTAAATATTAGAGTGTAAAATTATTAAAATACTAAATTTAACCTTACCAAATTGTTTCTTCTGTTAAATCTTCACTTTCAGGACCACATAAACATGTTGTAACATATAAATAAGATCTTCTAACATTTCTGATGCTAAAACACCCAAGATCAGCCTCGCGTCAGCATCCAAAAATAGAAAAAAACTGGAAAAAAAAATGATTTTGGTTAAAAATAACTACAAAAATAATTATAAACTATTAAAAAAGACTGAAAAATACTTAAATTAACTTACCAAATATGTTTATAAGCAAATTAGAACTTTAAAACTCCATACTGACAAAATCTGGAACCTGGAAAAAAAGTAAAAAAAAGAGAATAATTCTTAAATTTTTAAAAAAAGTTACATAAAAAAGTTTTATACTTATCTGATCTCTATTTTCCTGGTGCAACTTCATCTTCTTCATATAAATTAGTACCTAAAAAAAATAATTAACAATAATTAACAAAAACATGTGTACCTTATACCAATTGTTTATAAAAGTGATGATAGCAGACCAAAAAAAATATTACAATAAAAGTGTCCTCATCATGAGAATAATGCATCATAGAAAAAAAAATATGAAACCAACAAATGATAAAGTAGTTTCTGGTAGTTTCTTTTTGGTTTCTTTCAGCATGCCCATGATGAGGACACTTTTATTGTAATATTTTTTTTGGTCTGCTATATATAAACAATTGGTATAAGGTACACATGTTTTTGTTGATTATTGTTAATTATTTTTTTTAGGTACTAATTTATATGAAGAAGATGGAGTTGCACCAGGAAAATAGAGATCAGATAAGTATAAAACTTTTTTATGTAACTTTTTTTAAAAATTTAAGAATTATTCTCTTTTTTTTACTTTTTTTCCAGGTTCCAGATTTTGTCAGTATGGAGTTTTAAAGTTCTAATTTGCTTATAAACATATTTGGTAAGTTAATTTAAGTATTTTTCAGTCTTTTTTAATAGTTTATAATTATTTTTGTAGTTATTTTTAACCAAAATCATTTTTTTTCCAGTTTTTTTCTATTTTTGGATGCTGACACGAGGCTGATCTTGGGTGTTTTAGCATCAGAAATGTTAGAAGATCTTATTTATATGTTACAACATGTTTATGTGGTCCTGAAAGTGAAGATTTAACAGAAGAAACAATTTGGTAAGGTTAAATTTAGTATTTTAATAATTTTACACTCTAATATTTAACATTTTTATGGATTTTTAGGTAAACGGAAGAACCAAGTTTTAAGATTGTGGACCGATCATGGCATATCACATCCCAGGATTTTCAGGGCATAAATGGGACACTTTGGAGGAAATTTTAAGAAAAAAAAAAGGGAAAAAAATCATGGCGAAACAAATTTTCTGGATGTTTGAAAGCTACCGTCGAGGAGAAAAAAAAGTGAAATAAGTCAAAATGGAAAATTTTTTTTTTTTTTAGGTAGTTCAGGTAAAAATAAAAGTTTTTCCCAATCATATGTATATATAAAAAGTTGAATGGTTCTGAGTTATTTCAGGTTGAACTGGACAGCTGAAATCAAAAAAATTGAAAAATTCAACTTTGGAGCAGCCGTATCTCAAAATAATGCATCAGGAAGTGTAAAGTATGAGTGATTTCACAAATCCCAGGTAAAAAATGACCCAAAAAAAATATTTTTTTTTTTTTTTATTTTTCAGCTGGTCGTGCTTCCCTGGACGTGCCCATATACATATTTTAATTGTATACCACCCTTGATGAAGATCGATGAAAGCTCAATGTAATCCGATGCACATGGTACACATATACGACCCTTACATCAATCCCTCCGTTTGATGATGCACCGAGAGGGTGGTCAATTGAGAATTGTAAAAATAAAGAGAGAAAGGGTTATATATTATAATATGGTGACGTTAAATTTTATTATTATATATATATTTTTTTTCATTTTAATAAAAAAATTTTTCCACTTATACATTGTATAGATATAATAGACTAACGATGCAATCGGATCTATTGTATTGATATATGTAGCACCCTGTATTTTTTTTTATTTTTTTATTTTTTGAGACCCCCCATTGAATGTATTTATGAATTGAAGGCAAAAAAAGTACTCAATGGGTATTTATTGCCGGGAGAAAACAACTTTTACTCGGATGCATTTTTAAGTCGAATTAATTGCAAATTGTATTGATTCTTATTACGTGATTTTTGCATTACTTTTAATAATGAATAGATTTTTGTTATTTTGAACTGAGAGGGTATATTTTTTACTTTATAGGATTATAAAATTAAATGCAAATTATGTATTGCATCTGTTGTCTATATATATATTGTCAAAAGAAAGTTATATCAGTAATTAATGCATTTGTGTATGCAAATCATTAAATAGGGAAAAAATATGTGTTATATCGACTATAATAACCTATTTATAGAGGATGACTTATAAACTTTAAATTATCGAGAAGGGTGTAGGATATTTCCAATAATCAAATTTGATAGATCTAGTGATTATTTCTATAATTAAAAGATATTAGTTTCCAAAAGAGTAACCGAAAGATTCACCCCTTTTTTGTGACTTCGTTAATTTTTTGCAGAAGGGAACCCAAACAAAATTTTTGCCTGTAAAATCTTACTTTTTATGTTTATTTTTCAGAATTCAACAAAAAAATTTTTTTTTAAATCCCTATTACTCCTTCACTACCTTATTTACCAAAGGAAAACGTTAAACAAAGTAAAATTTTACATTCCCTCAAGAAACTTTCGTCTCAAAAATCACCCTCACCTAGTTGTCGATACATCCACTAATACTACCCACAATAATTCCTCCTTGGTTTTAATGATATCATCCTGGAACTCCCTACTTGAAGAAATCTGACTGTCAAGCTCAGAGGAAGTTTTTAAATCTAGTCTTCATAAAATATCCTAGAGATTAACAGATGTGAATCAAATCTCCACTAAATTCAAACCAATTGTTCATTCACTTTACTATTCCTTACCTCTACTTTATCCTCTACTTTATATCTTCTTTGCTACTAAATTCCTATCATACTTAAACTTAAATTATATTGTATAAACTTGTTATATTATTTCAAATTATAGTTAATGTGTTACAACTTAAAAACTTTTTTTGTTAATGCACTACAAATTTTTTTTACAACCTTGTACGATAATTTTATTAATAAAAAAATAAACAAGGCTATTTTTGCACCAAAAAAGTTAGATTTACAGTAAAAAATCTAAAAAACTGAAAATTAAAATGTAATTACGTTTTTTTAATGTAGATAATTTTAACCCATTTTCACCCTTGCTCAGTAAATTATATAAATGTCAAAATACGATAAAACATTTTAAAATACAAGATTAATCCAATATTTTGTTCATTCCTCTTAAAATATGATTCTTTTTTTATCATTATCAAAATATTGCAAAATCAATAACCTTAAGAGGGTTAATTTTTGATGAGTTAAAGGTGTTTCTCTACTTTTTAGCCACATAAAAATTCTACAAACCAAAATTTTGATTCAGATCTATTTAGAAAAAAATTAACGAGATTAAAAAAAGTGGCGAAATTTTGTCGGTAAATCTTTGGAATTATCACAAGTTTGAATAAATCTAATAGTAAATAAAAGTTTGGTATTAGAGTGCCAAATTTTGAATTTGAGTCAAGAATTTGACTTTAGACCAATTTTTGCAAGATTTAGCATCTCCCACAATTGTATGCACAATAATTTATTATTGGGTTCAAATTATAAAAAATAAAATTACACTTTAACACTTAAAATGCAATGCAATTTTTCAGCTAAATGCCTTTTGAGTTTTAAGCCCATCTATATTTTGGTTCGTAGACCAAGTAATGCAAGAATTCATCTTTAATCTACAAACTTAAATTTTATTTCTCGTTAAGTAATATTTTTTATTAATCAAATTGCATACTTTTTTAACAAGTTCAAGTTGAAATTTTATTTGACAAAAAATCTAAAGTCGAAAATTTACTTAAAATTGAAAATAAGAGTTATATTATAATATTAATTGTTATATTACAATTACACTGTAGAAAGTAACTTTCTTATATTAACAAAAAAATTAGATCTTTTTCGAAAAATTAGTAAATTTTCGAAAAAATTTGTAAATATTCGAAAAAAATCGTAAATTTACTAAATTTAGTATATTAACTAAAAATTCGAGTATTCTCGATTTTTTTTGTGAATTCGCAAGAAAAATTGATAATTTACTATTTTTTTTCGAAAATTTACAAAAAATAGTTGTGAATTTACAACTTTTTTCGTAAATTCACAAAAAAAAATCGAGAATTCTCGAATTTTTCGATAATATACTAAATTGTGTAAATTTACGATTTTTATCGAATATTTTCAAATTTTTTTGAAAATTTACTAATTTTTCGAAAACATTCTATGTTTTCTGTTTATCTAAGAAAGTTACTTTTTACAGTGTAGTTATTAATAAGCTATTCAGGCTAAATACGTAAAAATTTTTTTTTTAGAATGAAAAATGCAGTTTAAATCATATGAAGAATAAATTAGATCAAAAGAATAAAATAAAAAATTTGTGATTGGTTTTTGTAATCACAATCTAAATTAATGAAAAACGTTTACTAGAGCAGAGGGCTAGGTATAATGCATAAATGTTACGCAACATTACAACACAATTTGTTATTTTTAGAATTTGCAATTATCACCTGTGCTAACTGTTAAGATTCTTAACCCATATTATTCTGATTTCTTAATCCCATACTATTCTAAGTCCTTAAATCAAAAAAATTTTAAGTCCCTAATCCCGGATTATTCTGGGTCCATAAGTCAAAATTATTCTAAGTCACTAAACCTGAATGATTCCAAGTCATTAAATCGAAATTATTTCAAGTCCCATTTGACCCCCCCTCCCTTTTTGAATTCAGAGGATATTTCGCCCTATATAATCACGATACAGTTCGAAATACTTGAACTGCTTGAAATTTCAAGCAAGGTAACTTGACCAAAAGTATTTGAATTAAATCAATTTTATTTAATATTTTATTTTTGGATGGATTTTAAACCGAATTGGTGAAATATTCAAGTAAAAATCTGAAAATTCAACAAAAGCAACTTAACCGTTTACCCTAATGGGCTGACAATGAACATACTTTGTTTGATCACATAAAGACTTATATTATATAAACCGTCGGTTCTTAATAAGGTAATCTATTATAAAGAGTCTGCAGTTATACAGTTTTCTAAAAAAAAAAATCACAAAAATCAAATGTCATATAAAATTTATAATAGCATTCTCTCATATACAGTAAAATATTAATAAATTGCCCTGCAGGGAATCGGAAAATTTCAATTTTATTTCAACAAAAAAAAATTGATTTTGTAAAATTAGTAAACTATTATAATAAAATAAAATTAAATTTAAAATAAAAAAAAATTTATTCAATAAATCGACAACAAATGTAATTTCCATTGTAGAAAAAATATGCATAATACTTAATAAAAGCAGTGTTAATGAAATCTTATCAATAGCACTGCATCTAACCATTATATATAAGATTACCTATGCATTTATAAATAATCCAATATTTATTAAGTACATTTATGCGACAAAAGTTTATTGAAAAGCCATATATTGTGTAAAAAGGGTTGCATATATTTATATTAAGTACTATAATGCATTGAAATATTTAAAATGTATGTCGAATGCATTTACGTAATAATATGCCCTTAATTAAAAAAGAAAATATTCCGCCTTCAATGTATATAATAATAATAATAATTTATATATATTATGTATAACAAGGAGAAGTTCACGTCATAGACATTGATAACGGCTATATAGTACCTTTATAATTGTCTAATGCAACGTGTAATTGGAGGGTAGTAGTAGTAGTAGTAGTAGCATAGGATATGAAAAGGGTTGCATATTCATATATTGGAAGCTTTTATAAACGTATATTGCATCACCGATCTATTGTCCTAATAAATGAAGCCGCATTATTGCTTTCTACACGCAGACTGACGCTTTTAGAAAGACCAAATACTCTATTTCTATATGTTTCTCTTTGTGCATTTACATTCTAAAATAATTGTTATAAGTAATAGATTTTACGCACTTAAGGTCTATTGTACCGCACCTTTATAATATCATTTCGATCATTCAAATATTCCTCTAAAATTTGATTTTATCTAATTACAGCTGTACGTATTATTATTATTTCATTGTTAAAACGAAATAAAAATTATTCTTTAATGAACTGAATAAGGTGGGAATAATCAGATTGCTATTTCGAAAAATTCGTTTGTGGTGACAGCAAATTACTTGAAATGCAAAAAAAGTTGAAAAAAATTTGTTTATCTAGTTAACTTTTACGCGCCGTAGTACCTTGAGATCCAAAAAAATGATTTTTTTTAACATTCTGAAGTTCTTATGCCATTTGAAGCAGTTTTAACGAAGAAAAAAATCCGTTCACCACAACCAGAATTTCTGTTTTCGCAACAGGAACTCACCCACTTTTGGCACAAATTATTTTTTTTTTTCAATGTACTCAAGGAATTTCAAAATTTTTTTGATAGCTTTAAAAAAAAATTTTAGAAAACTTTGAGATTTTTTGTAAGATGTGTAAGAACTCTTAGCCAAAATATTCTAGTAAATAACATAATATATTTATTTTCGATTTTTTCAATATCTACTCAATGAGTAAAAAATGATTTCCTTTTTTCTAAGCTTCATAATTTAGTTTCTTTTTTATAAGAATCATTTTCTTATTTAATACCTGCTCAAAAATAAAATCAACATTCTATCTCCAAAGAATTTTTTTTCTAGCAAATTAACGTACCTGCACATACAAATTATTATTTTGTCAATATTATTTTACAAGTCTTGCAGAAAACATTTCTTAAAAAAAAGCCAAAATTATGCTTTGAAATCTTTCATTTTGAAAACAAAATTTATTAGGTAAAGTGAAAAAATTAAAATATGCACATAAAAAATTAGTAAAAATATAAGAAAATTCTACATTCTCGCTTTAGATTCCTTCTTAAGAAACCTAATAATTTGAAACGTGCAAATATTGGTCAACGAGGGAGAAAAGGCTCCTTCTAAATGAAAAAAAGATAGTTCGTGGAATAAAACATCTTTGGGTTTTTTATAAGTTTTACGGGAGAAAACTTTCGGAAAACATTCCTTAAATATAACTTTTTTTAATGTTTTATTATTCAAAGAATTCTCCAAAAAAGGGCTTACTAACTCCATCTAGTTAAAAAAAATATATTATATGTGTATACCAGTCACTTGTGCATATTACTGCAAAAAAACATCTGCTTCATTGTAACAAGTAGGATCATGCTTGACTTCAGTTAGTTAAACGCATTCATTTTACTAAAATAAAGTCCCCAGATCTTAAAGAATTACGCTTAATGGAACAATAATACAATGAATTTGCAAACAAAATCTTCTGCATAAATTAAATATAAAGAGTTCCAGTACGTAATGAATATTTAATAACATTTTTTCATTTAGTGAGGATATGAGCGCAGCGGTATGATAAGAAAACAAAATTTTCAAAAAGAAAGAAGTTTTCTTCTATTTTCTTTAAACTCTAAGACGTTTGCAATAATTTTGGACAAGTAAAAAAAAATTGTGCTTGCCACAAGCAAAATTCTACAAATTCTATGCAGAATGTTTCCAGTAGCTAAAAGGAGATTTATATTCAGTGTATTATTATTCCATCAATTACTTCATAAACTTAAATTATAGTTAAATTATTTATGCTGAATTTTTTAATTTTAAAAATTTAAATCTTATCGATGGATTTATATAGATAGCAATTATTCAATTAGATTAAAAATTTGCATTATAAAATGCACGCTTTTGATATAATATACATAGGTATTTCGCATGCATTTAACTTTTTAAAAGTGTGCAAATATGCATATCATATAAAAATTAAATTAAATTGCGTGCAATTGACACCAATGCGTGCACGTGTATGCTCTAGTAAATTGAATATTTTAATAATATAACTCACGTGCATATTTTTTGTATACCTATATGAGAAATTATTTTTCAAAAAGTGAACACTTATGTTAAACAGATATAAAAGCACACTGTTTATCCATACTTGCATGCAAAAATATATTATTTAATAAGAATTCCAATTTTTAAGTTAATTAATAGTATACTTTTATCCCAGGCCGCTAAAATAAAGAATGGCCCAAATTGCATGTAAATTGCAATCCGAGCCGAAGCCGGATCTAAGAAATTTTCTTTTTACAGCCGAGGGAAAAACATAATTTTTCTTCGTCAAAAGGGCTAGAAAACACGTATTTTCGAATGAGCGTTTGAATAAAATTTGGCATAAATAACAAAATGGCAAAAAAACTTCGTGTACAAAAACGTGACTAAAGTTTTCTTGACGCTAAAAACGAATCTGAAGTCAGATTTTGTTATACACCCCCAAAATTTAACGCTATGCACCCTATACCCTATAAAAATGTTAGAAAAAAAGTTTTTCAAATTTTGCCGCTTGTACCATTCTACGCGCCTTAAACCATATAAAAATTTTGGAAAATTTTTTCCAACGTTTTTATTATGTGGGATAGTACTCGTAGTGCTAAATTCTCATGGTGTATTTTAAAATTTAACCTAAGATTCCTTTTCAGCGTCGAAAAAAACATTTAAAAAATCCTAGTTGCAAAATTTTTGCCAAAATTTTTATAAGATATAGGATGCGCAGAGTTAAATTTTGGGGGTTCGCGGCAATATCTGACTTCAGATTCGTTTTCAGCGTCAAAAAATACTCTTGTATAAACCTTAGTCGCGCCTCTGTCCTAGAACTGTTTCATAAATACTCGTTGGAAAATTTTATGGACGTATAAGAAAATTGTACATTAGCCCTTGACAATTCCAGACAAGCCCTTGTCTATAATAGCCGAAATGATACGTAAAAAAAATCTGAAGCGAAGTCGTGCTTGGTAAACTGAGATTTGGGTCATTCTGTATTTATGAACAATGGTCGCATGCGGTTTTCCTTCGTCAGTGGCGAGAAAACATTGATTGAACACATGCTTTCTGATTCCATTAACAAGTTTCTATGAAATAGGAGTTCGCGTCTATACTAATAATTAAAATTCAAATTTTATTAAAAACTGAACCATATAAGTTTAAGTCTTTTTTTTGTTTATAAAATACAGTAAACTTTAATTTTAAAAATTATGCAATTATTTGATGAGATAATTATTTTCCTCTTAAAAATGTATATATTTACTTTTTATTAAAATTGCAACAATTCAAAATGCATGAAGAAAAATTTGTATGACTGTAAAGTAAAATATGTTTTGTAAATATGTGCATCATGCCTGCATATTTTTAAATATAATAGCAATATAAATTAATATAATTGTAATGCACATATTAAGTAATTGTGCATAATGCAATCACCACCAGGTGAGAGGTAAAAAAAAGAAACTGAATAAAGAGAAAAAGTGTGCCTGACATGCTTCACGACGATGCAAGGGGTCGCTAATAATAAAGGGTAAATTCACTTATTTGGTATTAATTTATATTAATATATGCAATTTAAAGTCACGTGGTTAATTTCATGGAAAAAGAAGCACAAATTATTCATTCATGAATTCATACAATAAAATAAAAAAATTGTTTATTAACTCTTGAATAAAATAAAAATAAATAAAAATAATGACGATTTCAGAAAAATTTACTTTACCAAATTCAAATGGATACACAGGATTGTAATTGACAATTTAACTATTTAGATGAATCGTCATTTTATCCGCCTTTATAACATGTAAAATCTAGTGGTTTAGAGAGTAAATTTTGAACATAAAATCAGTACTTATTTAATCATCAATAATGATCTCAGTAAAATTTCTCAAAGCGTAAATTACATATTTGCCTTTAATATATCAAACCCACATGTATGTTTGTAACGCAATTTCTCTTTTGATCATTAAAATCAGTACGTGATAACTTTAATATATACGGTTTCAATATATACAAAATCTATAGCAAAGGGAGAATAGCTTGGATTTAAATCGATTATATTTGAAATCGACTTCTCTATGGTCAAATGCTTATTAATGTACCCTTTTAATACATCTGTACACTAATCTATACGTACTAAGTTACATAATTAATTAGAGATTAATGAAAAAGTTACTAAAAATCATAATAAAAATGCAAATTTATTTATGCTTGTTATACTAACCTACATATTTTAAGAAATCTTTAAATTTTTGATATTATCTAAAACATGTTAATTTTATCAAAAAAATCATAACCAAATTTTTGTATTCACAGGTTCATATATTTCTTCAATTTTATGTATATAAAATACCTTATTTTTTTATTTAAATATATGACTCATATAAAAAAAATGCAGGGTGCATATGTGCACTCATACATATTTAAAAATAAAATGCACATGTATAAAGGAACGTGTAATTGTGCATTGCAAAGATAAACATCTGTCGTTTTTATAATATATAACATTGACTTTGTATATTATGGCGATCTAAATTATCTACATTAAATATCAAAAATATTTTTACTTTATGTATAAAAAAATAAATTTTTTGCAAAAGTAATAATGACACGCGACAATTATAATTGCGTAAATGAGTAACCAACCATAATAATTTTATATGCATTTTAAAATATTTTTATAATAATAGCAATTTATTGTGTTTATTCCAATTAAAATAGTTAATTTGTATGAAGAATAATATTATATTTTAAATAAGTAAATAATATTATTTAAATGCATATGATCATATTTTTTGTTTAAATATTTACAAATTCATTTAGGATTCAAGTAATTTGCAGGGGTAGTTTTTTTAATGAATTTGTATGTGGTTTTAAATTTGTATATTTATTATAACAGATACTGATTAAAATATCTGTTTTACAAAATGCGTACAAAATCCACATAAACTAAAAAAACTTAGGTCCAAAATAACAGCTATGTAGTTTTAAAGAAAACTGGAAAAGTCTAAATTTACGTGATGATGAAGAATTCGAATTAATTAAAAACAATAAAACTAATTTAACCTATTTTGAAATCTTGAATAATAGTAGTAAATATAAATCATAATATTTGTTAACCAATGATATATTAATTGTGCAAACATAGTAAATATTACTGATAACCCAAGAAATATGATACAAAATATTGTTCTCGGTGAATACATTTTAAACAATTTTTAAATTAAACTAATGAAACTTTGAAAATCAATGATAAATATAAATTTTAAACGGATCTGTTAAGTTGTGGCATCTTATTTATATAATATAGCGAGTACATTTTATTTGCGAGAAAAATATTTAAGCGTATAGAATAACAAGCATGATACGTGAAATAGTATTTACATTTAAATATCAAGCAGTATTGAATTATGAAATTCAATAAGGAGCTAATTTGTACTTATGTAAATTTTAATTTATTCATTATTTTCTAAAAATATATTTATTTGTTAATTAAGAACGTTCAAAGCTCTGAATTATAAAATTTGAATTTATTAAAAAAAAAAACTCAATAAATAATTGAAATACAAAATTATAATTAAAAATATTTTAAACAATTAAATAAAATTCAAAGATAAAAAATAACTTGTCATGTAGAAAATTAATTATACACTAAAAGTAATATAAAATAATTTAATTATCATAAAAGCAGTACATATAGAACTGAAAAAAAATTTGATTAAGAAAATAAAATATAAAGTTGAAAAGAAATTAAAATTAAAAATAAAAACAAATGATGCTAATTTTAATATACATATTTTCTTTTTTATTTTTGTCACATCAAAAAAATCTTTTCACCTTTCTCTAATTATAAAATGAATATATTCAAAAAGTATATATGAAAAAAGAAAAAATGCATTTAACTCATTATTTTCATTTTTAACCTTAGTACTTAAACCATAGTAGTATATTTTCAACGAGTCAGAACTGTAATTTCAGGCATTTTATATTTTTAGTCAAAAGCACAAAAGCGACATTCTTTTCCTACAATTTCAAACATGCATACATGCTAAATAATAAAGCTCAATTTTTAGAATGCTACGAATTGACAAAATAAAAAAAAATAAAAGAGAAAGTAAAAAAAAAATTTACCACATGAAAAAATATTCAAATAATTATTGTAATCAGCATTATATCGAGTATCACTTGCTTATTTGGTGGTTCTTTTGTATATTACAATGCATACATAAAATCATATACTATTTGTAGTTACATATAGAAATGAACAAATATATAGTTCAATGCAGTTTCGGAAAATACACTTGGAGAAATTAAATGCAATATGATTTAATCGTTATCAGTCCCTCTGGCGCCTATGACATAGTTGTAATTATTCCATTATATACTGTGTTTTCTATAGTTTCATAATTACATACGAAATTCCAAAGAGTAAATTGAGTTTTCTCTCTGCATATACACCAATATACAATTTGCTTATTATATCACTATTTTTCACCTTTTTTATATACGTAATTGCGTTGTGAAAAATATTTTAAAATTTGGTTTGTAAAACGTGTCATTTTGAGAAATAATTACTAAATTAATGATGGGGTGATTGAAATTCCAAACTAGGGGTTAGGGGTACGTTTTCGGGGTTGGGACCTAAAAATTCAGAATCAGCATACCCGAAAACTTAAGAATCATGTATAAGTTACACAAGACTTAGGAAGAAAGTGCAGACATTTAACACAGGCGGCTTCTAGGCTTCTAGACTATGTATTTCAAAATCGATTAATACAAAAATTTTTTATAAACCCGATCCATACGATCCAGAGACAATTGACAACGAGAAAGAATTGTATAGTTTTGAAGGAATATATTGTTGTGCATTTAATGTAAACGCTGCCAAGTGATTGGCACTATGGTTCCTCACTAGCAATAACAAAATTTTCTTAATGATCTATTTTACCTAACAAAGTACAATGTAATAATAATAACTTTAAAAATGATCTTTTCCTTGATATTGTCAGTTTAACATCTCATAGAAAAAATTAGGTTTCTTACATAAAAAAAAAGATGACTTTTCTACACCAGTAAATTATCTTCTTTTCTAATAATTATGACTGCTATTTAGACAGTTTTTGGTGTAGCTGGCGTAACCAGAGGCGGATCTAGAAAATTTTTTGGGGGGGTCATTTGAATCAAATTCCAAAAAATTTTCTAAAAAAAGTCCTTAAAATTTTTTTGGGGGGGTCAAAATGGTACTTCGCATTAATTATGTAACGTAAAATTAGCTAAAAAAAGGTAAAATTGACCGCTGAGGGGGGGTCAATTGACCCCTTTGACCCCCCCCCCTGTATCCGCCACTGGCGTAACTATATTTCAAAGAAATAATTAGACTATTACGCTATAATAAAAATGAAAAAGTGTTTACTATTTTTAAATTAAGGAATAAATTATGGGAAATATGTTGGTTTTAAAACTATATTTCTAAATCTAATACTTCCATATAAAAAAATTAGGCATTACGTTGAACAAAAAAAAATGGAGTTTTTTTATTTTTTGGCAGAAAAAATTTAGATACAAAAAATACGAATTATTAAGCAATATTGAATTTCTAAAATTAGTAAGTCCATTTAAAAAAATTAGGTACTACATCAACAAAGAAGAAAAAAATTGTTTTTTGTATTTTTTGATGGCAAAAATTTGAAGAGAAAAGGTTTTTGAAAAATTAATTATCAAATTCAAAAACGATATTTCTAGATATTAAAATTTTCATATAAAATAATCTAATACTACGTCCAAGAAGAAAAAAAATATTGCTGTTTTTTTACTTTTTAATGCAAAAAATTTTCAAAAAATTACGTATAAGATCCAAAAATTGACTATAAACGATATTTCTAAGATTAGTACTCCCATAGAAAAAAATTGCAAAGAATTATAAACAAGCTGAGACTTTTTTATTTCAGGCACGATCACATATTTATTGAGTCTTTTCTCTTTAATGGGATCTACACCCTCATAAATTGAAAACTATTATTTATTATAACCCACCAAGGCAACATAAGCATGTACAGGCATCGGAATGACCTCGGGACCAAATTCCTCCATAAATTGGAGAATTTGAAAACTTTTTCGTTTCTTAACCTAATGAACTTTTAAGACACAATTTCATTTATGAATTGCAGACATAGGGTGATCGTGTCTAAAAAATAAATTGCAATTAATTTAGTTATTTTAGGTCATTAACTACATTTTGGATGTATTAAATTCAAAACCAATTCATTTTTCACTATCTTTATCATTTTTTCATAATTTTTTTGGATATCTGAAATCAGTTTTTTGGATATTTCTCTGCAAGGAAATCCGGGTAACCTTACACCCCTATTTATTAATTTCAGAGAATGTCACACAAAAAAATAACATGTCCGTTTTTATAAAAAAACTGGGAACTCGACTTACCCCCTAATGGTGTTCCCGCACCTGCACTTAAGTTTTGGAAAAGAAATATCCTAAAGAAAAGAAAAACATTACCCTTCATTATTTAAAAAAAAAATTTATAACCGGTTTGTGTAACTACACAACCAACGAGCATGGAACATGTTCATTTATAACATTGATAATAAAGTATTTATTGTGTTCATAATATAAATATTTATATTTAGATTTTTATTATAGAAATCTAAACTTCCTAGGTACTTCTGCACCAAAGGTCTTTAGCGACTTCTGCACCATAGGTCCCTAGGTACTTCTGCACCAATGCTCCCTAGGTACTTCTGCACCAAAGGTCTTTAGGGACTTCTGCGCCAAAGGTTCCTAGGTACTTCTGCACCAAAGGTCTTTAGGGACTTCTGCACCAATAGTCCCTAGGTACTTCTGCACCAAAGGTCTTTAGGGACTTCTGCACCAATAGTCCCTAGGTACTTCTGCACCAAAGGTCCCTAGGTACTTCTGCACCATAGGTCCCTAGGTACTTCTGCACCAAAAGTCCCTGAATCGAAAATATTCTAAGTCCATTTGACCCCCCCCCCTAAAAGCGTCAATTTTTGACCCCCCCCCTAAAAGCGTCAATTTTTGACCCCCCCCTAAAAACGTCAATTTTTGACCCCCCCCTAAAAGCGTCAATTTTTGACCCCCCCCCCTAAAAGCGTCAATTTTTGACCCCCCCCTAAAAGCGTCACTTTTTCACCCCCCCCCCCCCCCTGCCGAGCCGGACTTTTTCAAATACCCCATCCAATGAACATGTTCCATGTTAAAAATTTTTTTTCTGAATTATTTGTTTAGATTTTCACTGGGTGCTAATTGTTGGGGTAGGAGCATAGGGTCTCATACATAATTTGCTAAAAATCATCCTGTAAATTTTGGTAAAAGTTAGTAAAAGATGTTAAAAAACATATACCTACCACCTAATCTAATAAATTTTCTAAACTGAGAGCAGCAGGCCTCAATATAAGTTACAGCTTTAAAGGTTTCTTACTATTGGATACACTTACGCTGTTAACATGGAACATGTTTACCCTGGAAATCTGAAAATCAAGGGGGTTCAAATATATCCAAGTTAAGGGGGATCAAATTTGTCCGATTTAAGGGGGGGGGGGTAAAATTTGTTTAATTTATGGGGGTGGGAATCAAATTGGACTTTATCCCTTTAGGGTGCTTAGAAATTTTTGATTTAGAGACTTGGAATAATCCAGGTTTAGGGAATCAGAATAGTTTGGGTTTAGAATATTAAAATCTAATAAAGGTGATAATTACACATTATAAAAATAGCAAATTGTATTGTAATTTGTTTGTCTATGCTCATCTGTAAATAAACATGTTTCATGCATTTTGGTTGTGTTTATACACACCAGTTATAAATTTTATTTTATCAAATTACTTCCGGATGGTCAAAGTTATCCAATACAGGACTACTTACACGCGTTAAAAATGAATAATTTGATAAGTATGATGTATTATTTAATCACCTGAATGAACATTTTTAAGAAATTCCAAGAAATCAATTCTTACAAGATAAAAAATGAAATGTCGACACGTATATTGAAAATAAAATTTCTTTTATTATACAGTGTAAGAAAAAAGTTTTAATATTTGTATAAAATTATAATTTCATTAAAAATTATTGACTCAAAAATAAATAAAAATCATATCTTGAATTTTAAGTTATTAACCTCACAGTCATAAACTAAAAATAATAATTAATTATACATGTTTAATTTGAAAAAAATGTTTATTAACAAACAAAGTTAAAATAAAATTTTATTACATTTTTTATCTATGCCTTACTGGTTTACGTAAGTAAGATTATACCATAAGAAAGTTTTTTAAAAAAAATTTTTCTTTCTATTTATTTTAAATAAAATTAATGAAATATTGATAATTAAATATGTTCTTTTGTAAATCTGTTTTAATCAGATATAAAATAATAGATAATTTTTTGTATATAAGCTTAAAAATTATATACATTTTTAAACAGTTTCTTAATTCTTAACAAAAATGAATTTTTTAAAATTCTTTATTATTTTTATTTTATCATGTGTTATTAATTTTATAAATGGGAGTAATTTAGAAAGTGCTTGCAGAGTAAGTTTTAATTTTTTTTAATTTGTGAATTTCAGTATATTTGAAAATTAATAAATAGATTTTCTAAAAATTTGTTAAAAAATTTCATTTAAATTATTATTTAATTAGATTAGGGAAGTTTTAAGAAATTATTGATTTTAATTTTTATAAAAAAATAAGTAGCTATTTTTTTTTATATTTAAAATGACTGAACTGTAGTGAACAATAGTGATTCATGACCTCAAATAATTATTCACGTTATATTAGAAAAAGCTCAAATCCATGCTGAATGTAGTTTAGTTCTAATTATATATATTATATCTAATTATGATTATGGCGTGTTTAAATTTCGGTGTTCGAAAGTGATCTGTTCAATTTTTTTAGAATACGCTATTTTTGTAAAAAGTAACTTTCTTATAGGTATTAACAAAAAAATTAGAACATTTTCAAAAAAATTTGTAAATATTCGAAAAAAATCGTATATAAACTAAATTTAGTATATTATCCAAAAATTCGAGAACTCTCGATTTTTTTTTGTGCATTTACGAAAAAAGTTGCAAATTATCAATTTTTCTTATGAATTCACAAAAAAAATCGAGGATTCTCGAATTTTCCAATAATGTAGTAAATTTAGTAAATTTACGATTTTTATCGAATATTTACAAAATTTTTTGAAAATTTACTAATTTTTCGAAAAAATTCTATTTTTTTTGTAAATCCAAGAAAGTTACTTTTAACAGTGTATATATAGAAAAAAAAATATAGTAGATATAATATTAAACTGTTACATTTCATAAATCATTTATTAATTTTATAAAATTTGAACCATAGTATGAACCTGAAAGAGAAAAAAGAGAGGTGGAATTCGAAGAATCCGAAAACAAAACATTAATACGTCAACCTCGTCAAAATAAACCAAATGCTGTATTTTTTGATCCAAGCTATACATCACCTTTGCTGTGTGCTATTTTTATTGGATGGCTTGATAATTCATACACCAATCGACGAGGTTAGTAAAAGAAAAATACTTTTAATTAAATATCTATTAATTAAATTCAATATGTATAATTTAAAAAATCATAATTTCAGAATTATCCTGCGAAATAAATGTTTCACAATTTTACGAAAATTATCCATTAATTGTTAATATTAATAATCGTAAGAAATTTTTGTATCCAAATGAAGAAGGAAAGCTGTATTTTAGAGAAAACGAGTCAGTATTGTTATCGTGTCCAGGATCAAAAATAAAACAAGTTGGTTATTTCAACAGAATATTCAAATGTGTTGCTGGAAAAATATTTTCATCAGGAAATTTAATTCACGATATAACTAAACTTTATTGCATTCAAAAACCGGTATATACCATTAAACAAAATAAAAAAAATAGCGATATAAAATCCTACGACGTTGGTTTTAAAATTGATCAATATGATAATTTTATTGAAGTTATAAAGATATCGATGGATATAATTGATGGTTACACAAATTATGCTAAATCAATTCTGCCAAAATCAATAATTGCCAAACAAAAAACAACACGTGTTAAAGCATTTGACCAAAGTTACTGCTGCGCTACAATAAGCAGTGAAGCTTATTGGATGGATACAGTCTACCATCCTAATACCCAATTAAACAGTTTTAAAGCACAATTTAAATCTTATGCAAACCCATCTGGACATTATCCCTATTTTGTTCCAAATGATGAACTGCTAAGATTAAGTCGTGGTCACTTAACCCCAAAATCTTCATTTATTTATACAGCACAATCTGCAACAACCATGTTATATTTAAATACAATGCCACAATGGCAAATTGTCAATGCTGGAAATTGGGAAACCTCAGAATGTTTTGTCAGGCAATTGGCGTTACATCATAAAAAAGATCTTCTGGTTTACACTGGAACTATAGTACAATCCACTTTAAAAGATCACATGGATAATGGAGAGACAAAAGAGGTTTCATTATTTTTATTTGCAAAATCTATTTCAAAACGATTTCCCGAACAAGAAGTTCCTGTACCTGAATATTTTTGGAAAATAGTTATACTTTGTAATCATAGAGATGAAAATAATGATAATTCATGCAATGACATTGGAACTGGTAATCCAACAGCATCGCAAGGTGTTGTTTTCGTAACTGTTAACAATCCTTTTATACAAGCGAGTGATTTAAATAATTACCATTTATGTAAAAATCCAATTTTAAATTCTAACGCTTTTGAATTACCAAACTGGAATAAAAAGATAAATCAAGGCTATAGTTACATATGCTCTGTACCAGACTTTTTACTTAATAGTGGTGTTAAATCTAATGGTTATGATTTAAATGGTTTGACACCAGAATTATTTACTGGATTATTAACAATACCTAAAAGTACTCCAATGCATCATAATGAAGTCTCGAATGAAGTAATAATTCACGATGAACTTAAAAAATAAAATTTTTATTGATATTGCACCTTTCTTTTAAGACTTTTATAAAATCACTAAGATTTAATACAAATGCCTGAAGACCAAAAAAAACTTATATAAATTATTTAATACTATTCATTCCGAATTAACAGTTCCTTTCGCAGTTCCTACATAAAACGGGTTTGTAAATATAAACGAAAATGTAATTTTAATGTAAACTACAACAATAATAATAATATATATACTTACAAATTTTTTTTTAATAGAAATTAATATAATAGTTGTAAATATTAATTAAAATAAATTATTATTATAAATAAAAAATTTTTTAAAATATATGATTATTATAAAAAAATATATAATTTTATTAATTATTTAACTCCTTTTACTTTATTAATTGTATAGAATATGAGGGAGCAATCTAAGAGGCAATTGTCCATATAAGAGGGAAATTATCGAGGAGGAAAATTTCTAGGAAGCACCATACCAATTTTTAGAAATTTTAGGCTTTAAAATTACAGCTGTTATTCAAAATTTACTAATTTAAAACCAACATAGAATACTAAGCTTAAAACTGTATTAATTCTTTGAGAAACCTGAATAAGAAGAATTTTTTTTCTATTTTAAAAAATTTTTTTCAGAATTTAACAAGAAAAAATTGTAAAAAAAAAATTTTATATTATTTACAACTTTACATAACGTACTTTGTTTAATTTTTTTGCTCAAAAAATAAAAGTAAGTATTTAAAAAAAAAAAGATGAAAATAGATGTAGGAGAAGGTAGAAAATAAAATATTTTAATTTAATAGAAATATACACGTATCTACAATTAAATTAGTAAAAAGAAAAAAGAAAACGTCTGAAATCAAATAACAATATTTTACTAAAGTAAATTGAAAAAAAGTCTGGTAAAAACTATATAAAACTTAGAAGACCGTCAAAAACATAGAAAACAATTACACAAATATAGCTAAAAGCACAATTTTATATATAAAAAAAATAAAGTTGGCCAGAAGGCGTAAACAAAATAATTGTAACCCTATATTCACATATTCGCGTTTCTTTTTACAGCCGAACATTAAAGTTCTGAAAAGTGGAAAATGAAAAAGAGAAATACTCCAATATAACATTTTTTTCTATATAGTACAAGGTAATCTAAACGATTTTTATTGTCACATACACGCATACTTACACATTTATTCTTTTTCTCCAATAAAGCAGAATGTTTTTTAACGGACAATAGAGAAACAAAAAAAAAAAGTAAAAAAAAAGGAGTATGAGTTTCATTTTACATGGTTGCGTGTAATTGTCGTTCCATCAAAGTGGACATTTTACAGATGAATTTGAAGCCCCAGTAGTTGCGATTACATCGTTCGTATATTTATCTGTGTATACTCCTACACATTTATGTAACAATTCATGCGTGGCAATGACCATTCATACATATTATATAAGAACAGCAGACTATCTAAAGCTTTAAACATATAAAATGTAACGAAACAATTTTGTGTGGACAAACACTTTATCGCGTCATTCACACGAGAAAAAGTTTATTACTCAGGTGTAATTACATTTGTAATACACCTCTGTACACTATCTGGTCTCATCAACCCATCAATTTTAAATCTATTTTATTTACAGGAAAACCAGGGGTGATTTTTAAAACTTTTTATAATGTAAAAAAATATAGAAAAAAATATTTTATTTACTTTTATCGTAACTTGTTTATATAGAATAATTAAAACAGTTGATTTGGATTAAAAAATCATTAGAAATAACAAAAAAATCAAAATAAACCCTAAATCAGAATTTGTGCATGTAAATAATTCTTGACCATTCTTGCTATTACATATTTTGCAAATTATAAATAAATACTGCACATAAATACTGTCGAATTTGAAAAAAACTCAAAAATTTTCACCTTTTTCTGGTAAATTACTTATTTTCTACTGAATATGAAGGTGTACAGACCCTAAGGTTGTAATTCTTTCAGAAAAAAATTATTACCTTCTATAAAAAAACTTATTTAATTATCTAGTTCGTTTTAACAAACTTATGCCACGTATAACATATTATATGCAAATATTTAGTACGACATTTTTTCAACCACTAGACGATTAATGACTAGACACTACCTGAGTAAAATATTTAAAATTCATAATTTAAAAATTAAATTTTTATAAATGTAAATGAAAAATAAATAAAAAAAAAAGATAAATTTTATATATTTGAATTTAAAAATAAATTTTATCGCCAGTTTTATCTTGGTAACTCTTACCTCTCCTATTTTTAAATACATAGAAAATGTTATATATTTGCTAGACATACCTCATACACATAGAAATTCCTAAATACTTTCGTTTGTAAATTTTATTTCATAGAATTTAAATGACTTGAAGCTTTTCCTCTCACACACAAAAAAAAAGACAGTTTTAATTCAGAAAATTCCTCAACTTATTCATTTCTTTTACCAGAAAAATTCATTAGTTACCTACAGCTTAATCAATTTTCTATAAAATACTCGAAAAGTTTATTAAATTACCAAATAAGAGAATGAGAGTATAATTTTTAAATCTTTAGGGTTTTAAATAATAGTATCCCTAATTTTTCTTTTTGTCAGTCAGTTGATTAAAATCTCTTGATTATAAAGTAATTTTTAATTAAAATACAATTTAATTATATCATTCTACTTTCTGTACAAAATAATACATTTTATACGAAAGAATTTAAAAGTCCTTACAAGATACTTAATTAACCATTTTTCCATATACCTTTAAGTATTTGTACATAATACATACTTTATCACACAAAAATAGACGAATAAAAATCATATTTAAAGCTACAAAATGCTAAAGATAAGATTTAATCACATCATTCATGAAATATGTTTTTAAAATTAATTTTACTAAGGGGAGTTGAATACATTTGGAACAACAAATTACACCAAATGATTATGGATGAGTTTATTATGTTAAAAAAACATACCGGCTACACTCCCTTCATTCCAATGGGCCTTCTGGGCCTAGAAACGCAGGGTTCAATGATATAAAATAGGGTTTTTTTTGGTAATTTTCAATGAAACACTAAACCTTACAAGTTAACCAAAACTCTTCTGGTTGGTCTCATTTTTTTGCTGTAAGTATCAGCTTTCAAATGTCGTAAATCGATATTTTTTATCATTACTTCTCTCATCACTATAGCCAATTAAGCGAATGATCGTTTTTGGTTAAAAATGACCAATTTTTAAATTACTGCTAAATTTGTAATGGGTTTTATAAGTCTCAAAATATTTCTACAAGCTTCAAATTTCCAAAAATTCTTTACTCTACCTTTTTCAATTATTTGTTAATTAGATATTATAATTTGAAGATGGAGTCCCAATTTTATGATTTTTTAAAAAAGCTCATTTTTAATGTTAACTTTGAAGAGCCATTTCTTAAAAACGACTCAAGGAAATGAAAAAAGTAAAATCTTTTTGGAAACTTGAAGCAGGTAGAAATTTTTCGAGACATATAAAACCCTTTTTTGTCAGAAATTACGAATTTGGCAACAATTTAAAAATTGGTCATTTTTAGTCAAAAATTGACATTTGGTTAATTGGCTAATCCAACCAAACCCAAACCCAAATTATTATGGTTTTCTAAGCCCGCATTATTCTAAGTCCCTCAACTTGAATAAGTTCCTAAACCTGAATTATTTGACCTCCTGCCTTAAAAGGGACTCATTTGACCCCCCTCGATTTTCGGATTCCCAGGTTACTCCTCCCTATAATCATGTTCCATGTTTAAAAACCTTTTTTTTATATAGAATTAATTAAACATTTTTAATTAAACATTTTTTATTATTTTATGATCTAATGATTTTATAATGCGTTAGTTAATTTAAATTTAAAATAAAATAAAATAAAAAGAACATTTTTTTTTTTTTATTATTATTTTACATACAGCAAGTGATCATTTTTTATTTAATAAATTTTAATTATTTATTTAAATGATTAAGATTTAATAAGTTTCATTAGATTTATTAATACAAATCTCTGCGCGAGCATAATAATCAGAAATCGACGTACTCGTGTTATCATCAAGTTTGCATTCATGAATGCAAATCGTTTAACGAGATAAAAAAATTTTGCTACCTATAAGCGGAGTTTTTTAGAATTTTAATATATTTTTAAATTTTCATGCAATACGATAAAGATATTTTACACACATACAAATTTATAAACTGAATTTTTAAGCTACTTTAGTTCTTTTTATGATTTCTGTGATTTTGAAATGAATTTCATATTTCTTATTGGTTCATCAATATTATTGTTCATCTCTAAAACTAGATGTTTTAGATTGGGTACGTAAAAAATTGTTCATAAAAATTATTATGACATATAAATTATATATGAAGTTATTTTATTTTAGAGGAAGAAAGGATCGTAGGTGGAAATAGTGCAAATATTTCAGATATTCCTTATCAAGTATGTAAAAATAATTAGGGTACGATTTATATAAAAATTAAAAAATCACTCGAATTTCAAACAGGCAATTATTTTGAGAAATGGACATTTCCAATGCGGCGCTTCTATAATTTCGGATGTCTGGTTACTAACAGCAGCTCATTGCATTAAGTACGTATATATCTTCTCTTTTAAGTTCAAACTAAAAAAAAATATTTTGATCATAATATCTTCAAATTCTTTAGGAAAATACAGGCATCTGAATTATCAGTTAGAACTGGTGCTACAAACGTCTTCCGAGAGAGCCATAGGATTGATCAAGACGTTGAGAAAATATATGTACACGAAAATTATAAGGATTTTAACAAAGACAATGATATTTGTTTAATAAAAGTACGTTTTTTTTAGTTCAAAAATTATAAATTGCTGAAAATTCTCTAGAAATTGTTCTTTTAGCTAAAAAAAGCTATCGCATTTGACAAATATCGAGGAACTATTAAGATTTCTTTCAAAAAACCTGAAGCTGGAAAAATAATGTTAATTTCTGGATACGGACAACAAGGGGTAAATATAAGTTCCATAATTTATAATATTTATATTGGCAACCCGCTCCTGCTCATAAGTTGAGGCAATATAAAAGGATGCGAATTGTCTCAAAGAAATAAGAAAAGGGTTTTGTATTTTAAACTGATTGCCCTTCATATATTAGTTTTAACAAGGCTGTCCAATCGGCAAGTCAAAAATCAAAAATAACAAAAATTGAAATATAAGTGAAAATAAAAGTAGGTTGATTAATAATTACAAAAAATTTTTTAAAATAATTTTCTCGATTTTTTATGCCATTTAAAGCAGTGTAAACGGAAGAAATCCTTTTGCTTGCGGTAACTAAAATTTTCTTTTGCCACAGCTAGATTTTTATTTTAGAGTAATTAAATGAATGAATCAAATTAGATAAATAATAATAAATTTTTTTTGTTAATTTTAGTCTTTATTCACCAGCAGTAATGGGAGTTTATGCACTGTACCCAAAAATTGCTGGAACCAAAACTTCTCAGTGAAAAAATCAAAAATTTTCCATAATTATTATTTATTATGGGTATTTAAAAATCTACAAATTTGTATTTTAGCTTTTATATTTTGGACCTAAAATTTCAGGCAAATTAGTCAAAAAAAAAAAAAAAAAATATGAAGAGCAAAAAAATCCTTTTCTAATGAGTTTAGGCAATTCGCATGTCTTTTAACACTGCTTTTTTATAATTTCAATGATTACCGAAATTTTTGCGCTTGGTGTAAAATTTTACCTTTTTCAAGTAACGGAGTTTGTATTAAATTACGTAGAGCAAAAATTCATGCTACATTACTACAGTTTAGTAATATTACTACGAATTTAGTTTACAAGGGTAGGATCAGTGAGGGTTCTTATTTCTTTGCTATAAATGCCTACCAATTGGTCTCGGTTATAAAAATTTAAAGTATTTGTTTTTTTATTTGACTACCAATAATATTTAAAAAAATATAATAATATGAGAAAGAAATTTTTAGGAAAACCTTAAGATGTCTTATTATTTAAAAATAGCAAAAATTCCAGTGGTTGATAAAAAGACATGCGATCGTAAATACGGATTAAATAGATTAACGGAAAATATGTTTTGTGCTGGAGCTTATATGTTAGATGCATGCCAAGGTGACTCTGGAAGTCCAGGTGTTATTGATGGCGAACTAGCTGGGATAACGTCTTTTGGCATTGGCTGTGGTCGACACGGTTATCCAGGTATCTTCACTAGAGTCGATAAGTACGTCGATTGGATTAAAAAAATAATGATAAGTAATATTAAATAGTATAATCTTTAATTATTTGTGTAATATTAAAATTGTAATAAGATATATAATTTTCCAAGCTGTTTAAATAAAGTTTAAACATATAAAATGTATATATACAGTATTCCATGTCACTTAGGCCAAATTGGATTCAGGGGCCGCTGAAACAAATTAAAAATATTTTATTTTCAAAGTACAACTAAAAATAAAAATACTATACATACATCAACTTTTAAGTTTTTTGGTCTCATTTCCCTTCTTTAGAAATTTTCACACATAAGTTAAAAATTGAAAAAAATGGTGAAAAAGGGGTACCCCAAAAATTAAAATTCTAAAAGTTAAAACTTATAACTGGTTTGTGATTTCACACAACCAACAATCATGGGACATGTTCACTTATAACAGTTTTAACGCATACTCCCTAATTCTTATCAGTCCTAAAACCGAAATTGCACTAAATCCAGAAATATAAATTATCCTAAATCCATAAACCTAAAGTATTCTAAGTTCTTGACTCCCACTTCAAATTATTCTAAGTCCCTAAATCAGAAATATTCTAAGCCCATTCTCCCCCCCTAAAAATGCCACTTTTTCACCCCCCCCTGCCGATCCGGACTTTTTCAAATACCCCATCCAATGAACATCTTCCATGTTAAAAAATTAATTTGGACTTGGATTTAACGGACCTAAGGTCAGTTCCACTTGAGTATCATTACACATTGCATTCATCATATAAATTATTCATTTTTATCCAATAAAATTTAATTATTGTAAAAACTGTATATTAATTGCACTTTTATACGTAATCATAATTTTTTGTGTCATCCATATTTTTCTTTTTAATAATAATTATTAAATATCACTAAATGAAATAAGTGATGTTAGAAAAATTAAAATAGCGAAGCTAGAACGATAAATTTTTAAAATATATAGTTTTATAAAAGCAGAGTTCCAAATTAAGATATTTTAGAAAATGTCAATTTTACCACCGACATCTTTATAAATAAAAAGGCATCGCAACTACGTAAAAGGCTACTGTGCAATAAACATAATATTTTTCACACGAAATTAAAAAAAAAACTATAGTTGTTTGTCCAAAAAGTTTAATAATATCAATTTGATGAGTTTATTGTAAATAATAAACACGATCTACATAATGATAATTATAGAGCGAAGCTCTACCTTAATGGATGCAAAAATCGACACCTTTCGGACACGATATAGCCAAAACGATCAAGCGGAATGCTTTCATTTTTTAAAACTGAGTTTATTTTATCGAGTTAATGAAACCTATTGTTTTTGGGCCCAATCTGGTATTTCTAAAGGCATGTTTATTCTTGTATACTTTTGCTTCATACAGGTGAAAAACCTTTTAAATGTTATCCGCGCGATAAATTTCATAGCTTTTGCATAAACTTTGCATCAGTGAAATATCATAAAAATGCAAAAGAACACTAGAAATAGTTTTATTAATTATTCATTAATCGACATTTTATTTAATTACACGTTTGACGCCCAAGAGCTTATCTACCTACGTGTAGTTTTGTTTTTGCATACTAAATTAATTTCAAAACCAAAATTTATGTATTTCAAAATGTATATCCCCATGTAACAAAGTCTCAACTTTCAGAATCTGATGTCAAATTTGCGATCAAATCAACTAAAAACTCAATATTTCGGGTGAAAGTTGGCCACTAAAAAAAATCGACAAGTTGCTTATCAGTATTGTAAAATTAATTAAGTATTCAAAGACAGTTAAAAATAATAAAATTGGAGCTTACGATATGATGGCGTTAAGTATCTTATGCAAATAAAATATTTTAAATCTTAAGATTATATTGTATTGGACTAAACCTGGTTCAAAGAAAATGTAATTTTATCCGCATGCATTCTATGCGGAATTCCATTATCGTTGAATTTATATGAGAATTGATTACAAACTGATGTTTTTAATGCTTCTGAAATAGATGGTTGACAACGGATTTTTTTAATTAGTTTAAACTTTTGTATGCTAAGGCTAAAGTGCTAAAGGCTAGTTTTATTAAATAAACAAAATATAAAATTAATATAATTGCAATTTTCGCAGCAACTTAAGGTACTTGATTTTTAGATTCTATCGGTGAGAGATTTCTTTTAAAATTGGTCATGAAAAATTTACAACTGACGGACTTTGAATGAAAACTTGCACTAAAAACTAAAACCAACAAAAGTTTGATAGAATAAGAAACTAGGCTATTATTATGACAACACCCTGAAAACAACAAAAACTACCCGATTTTAAGGCTTCATTTTTGCAATGTTTCAGAAGAAGGGTCAAAAATAACTAACTAATTACATTTTTTAAAGAAAAATTAAGAAACTATTAAGACTTAAACGTCAAAAATCGTAATTGGACTATGAGGGCTAAGTACAAAAAGTTTATACTATCTCCGAAACTGAAAAAAAAAAACTTTTACATGATAAAAGATTATTTTTATTTGCTTCTTTTTTAAATAAAATTTTGGTAACTACTTAACCGTATTTTGGCCATGAAAGACTTAGATTAAATGAATTTAAAAATACTTTTAAAGAACAAAATTTTTATTTAGGAGGGGAGTTTAATAATTTTGGAACTCCAAATAATACAAAATGGTTATAGATAATTTATTTTGTTGAAAAAACATGACAACCACCTTCCGTTCATGCCATTAAGCCTTCTTGGACTATAGAAACACAGAGTTTGACATTTTTAAATAGGGTTCTTTGGTAATTTTTAATAGAACGCTGCAACCTCATTAAGAAATCAGACACTTCTGGTTGTGCCTATTTTTTTATATAATTCTCTTACTGTTATTATCAACAGCCCAAATACCCATTTTCTGCCAAAAATGACCAATTATTTGATGCCAAAATTGCAATTTTCTATAGAGAAAAGGGTTTAGGTCTTAAAAAATTTGTATTGGCTCCAAGTTTACAAAAATTTCTTTCCTACCTCTCTTCAATTATTTATTAGCGAGATATAATAATTTATAATCTCCCAAATTTGATTTTTCAAAAAGTGTCTATTTTGATCTCTATCTTTTTAATACCATAACTCCAAAACAACTCAAGCAAATCAAACAAGAGAATATAAAATACCTTGCCAACTAGCTGGCACTAAGGTTCCTCTGCCACAGATATCACCGATTACAAGCATGCAATCATACATACATTTCTATTAACTTTAAAAAGTATTTTTTATTGATCAAAAATTTTGGAACAAATTTAAAAAAAAATTAATTATCAGATTCGAGATATCGAATAAAAACCATATTTTCAAATATAAGTACTTTCATGGAACTAAATGAAGTATTACACACACAAAAAAAAAAATATTGCAGTTTTTTTAATTTTTTTGTTTTTTTGAATTTCAGAAAAAAATTTTGAAAAAATTCGGTATCAGATCCAAAAAATTACTATAAACGAACTTTCTAAAACTAGTACTCTCATAGAAATAAATTAGGTTCCTCGTCGAAAGAGAAAAAAAATTTGGTATTTTTTGTATTTTTTTGTGACGAAAATTTTGGAAGAAAAATTTTCAAAAAATTAATCATCAGATTCGAGATATCGAGTAAAAATAGTACTTTCAAATATGAGTACTTTCATGGAAATAAATGAGGTATTACATCCAAATTAAAAAAAAAAAAAAGTAGTTTGAGATTTTTTCAATTGATGAAAAAATTTTTGAAAATTCTTAATTCCATAATAGTTGTGAAATTTCACCGGTTACACAAACACTCACACACACACACACACACACACACATATACATACTTTTTTTAAAAACCGGTTTTTTAGCTTCCTGAGGTCCCAAAACGTGTTTATATGCCAAAAAATCAAAAATCAAAATTTGACGCATCACAATGGTTCCTCATTGAGGAACCAAAAATGTTGAGATCTAAAAGCCTTTGTTTTCAAAAATTGCATTTTTGGGAGCAATTGAAAAATTGGTCATTATGGGATTTAATGGACTATAAAGGTATGAGGATTTGTGATAAAAAATTGCAGTTTTTGGGGCATAAAAAGTGACGCTTACACAAAAAAATGGTGTCAACCAGAAGTGTTTTGGTTAATTAGAAAGGTTGCAGAATTCCTGTGAAATTTATCAAAAAACCCTATTTAATAACATTAAATCCTTCGTTTCCAGGCCCAGAACGCCTGCTGGAATAAATACAGGCGTTTCGTCCTGTTTTTTCAACATAATAAACTGATGCATTAGAATTTTGAGTTATTTGGTGTTACGAATGTATCGAACATCCTTTTTTAATTATAAAAAAAAAATATTAAAATTCAGAAAAAATCAAAAACTTTATTTTTGCAGTGAAGTGCATTATAAAAAAATGTTTTAAAACGAATTAAAATTTTTAAGTTGCTTTGTTTTATTTATACTCACAGATTATCGAACGAGTTATAATAATTATTATTAATGAATTTTACGTCTGATTGACACGTTAAATATTGATATTTAAGCTCAATCTGAGCAAAGCTTGTAAAACCGAAAAATTTTAAAATTATTTAAACTATTTTAAATATGATCAGCTTCGCTCTACCCGTCGTTGACGGTATCTAGTAATTATTATTGAAAAAAGTTTGCAAAGTCGAAATGGACAAAGATTTTTCATTTTTAAAAATTTTTAACATCATACAACTTTTTTTAACAATAATTATTCTGTGTGACAATGGGAAGCTCAGTCCTCAGAAACACAGATAGCAATAATGAAAAAAATTGTACTTTTATAGTTCCATGTAGATCGTGTTTATTATTTATAATAAAGACATCAAATTAATTTAATTAATTGGAACAAAAAACAGTATTTAAACTATTTTCTCATTATTATTATAAGTTTAATAATAGTAATTCAATGTAATAAAAAAAAATTAACAGTCCTCAGAAAACAAAGGAATGATGACAAGACACACATGTCACCAAACGTAAAATTAAAAGAAGAAGACGAATTTACTGTTTGATAAATTAATCATTAACAATAAAAAAGTTTCTGGACAATCAAGTACAATAATGAGTCTACAATATTAACAATATCAACCCTCTTGTATTTTATTTTACACATACGTTTATCATTTTAAGTAAACAAGTTATTCATCATTGTACACTTTGTAATAAGAGCTTAACAACATATTGGATACTAGTTAAACAACATGCATATATGCCTTCTTATTTTATTATTTTATTTGACATGATAATTTTTTTATTAAATAAATTTTTATTTCTTTTCATTTTACAAAAGTAATACGAGTTTTACCAAAAAAACAAGTAACTGTTCTTTTATATTTTTTGTGACTATTGTGCTTAGGATTCAAAAAAAAAGTTACAGTATAAATGTAATTATAGATTTGACAAAAATATTTTATACATAAAATTATTGCAATCAAAATATTATGTTACTTATTATTGTGTCTCATTATTCATATTCAGAAGCACGCTAGTGCGCAGGTCCATTTTTATAAAAACAAGTCTTAATGGGCCGAAGAACTATGAGCTTTGTTATAATTTAACCTAGGGGTTCTTTAACCTAGAAAAAATCTTATTTATTAATTATTTAAATTAAAAATTTTAAATAATCCTTTAATATCAATTTAAAAACGTAAAATATATTAATAACAATGTTATTATTAAAGATTTTTATCAATAAAAACTCTGTGTATTTAGTAAAACATGTTTTTAAATTTACAATTTTTAACTTTCTTAACTTTTTTTCTGTACAGTAGCCACGAAATTGCTACTTTCGTCGCAGAAAAATTTTATACGGCCTTTGTCCATAAATAAAGAATGCCCCAAATCGCACGCAAATTACCTTCCGAGGCGAAGCCAATAATCAAAACGTTATCCTTATCCATAAATAAAGAATAACCGAAATCGCAGTTTATCCGAGAGTTTATCATCCTTTGCTAATATAAATAAGTTTGAATTTTTCGACCAAAGATCCTCGAGTAATTTATGAGCGATTTAGGCCGTTCTTTACTTTTCTATTACTAATGATCAAGAATTGAAATTTTTAAAAGAACTACTAATTTTTGAATTCAAACAAAGACTACTGCGTAATAAGGTATGGTTTCCGGCCCCAGCATATTTTTCGCATTTTTTTGGCTCAATTTGATGATATATGATAAAAAATAAGATTCCGAGGGTCGGCACCCCCCACCCCCCCTGCGTTACCCCTGGGGGGTTGAAACGTGTTTTTCACTAAAAATTAATATCTCCGGGCCGAATCATTCGATTGGGGCGTGGTTGGTATCAAAATTTTCGTTTTGAAAAAATACAACAAAAAAAATTTTTTTTTTTTATTCTTTAACTCATTTTGAGGTTCAAAACTTCGAAAAACGTCATTTTTGGCTTTTTTGACGGTCTAAAAATTGAAATATCTCAGGATATAGGAAAAACTCCTTTTTTTCGCGCTCAAGGGAACTTTGTCTAAGACCACTTTTCAAAATTCCGTCGAAAAAATGGCAACTTTTACGGTGCGTCACTCGCAATTGACGATTATGTAAAAGAAATCGTGTTTTATTTTTTGATTATTTTATCATACCATCTAATATTTTATTTTAAATCTAAAATTAGCTTTTTTATGGTCTTTTTTATGTTTTTCTTATAATTTTTTCATAAAAAAACGATATTTCACCTATACTCTACCAAGGGACTTCATTTATTTCATGAAATCTCTTTTAATTTTCGCAAATAATATCTATTTTCCTTATTAATAATAATTAAAATACTAACACTTTTATTAAAAATAATTATTTTAAAGAAAGTTATTTATTCTTCAAATATGTATTAAATTAGTTCATAAATAACAATAAATTTAATTAATCAACATATTGAATTATATAATTATTTGAACGTAAAACCTCATTTTTTACTACTATATGGAAAATCTGCAGAAATATGATCAACTTTTTAAAGAACAAAATTAAACGCACACCTTCCTCTAATATTTCTTTGGGTTCTTTAAACCATAGAAAGTGACGAACAAGTGAGAAACAGAAAATATTTTGCTTACCCTATATTTTTTTACTTTAGTTGGAAGACTCAAAATCACGTTTTTTCAATATCAAAATAAAACCGATTTCAAAATTATTTTTTTTAAAAATTAAAATTATTCTAAATGATGGATTTATGTTTTTTCACTTGTTTTGCATTCACAATTTACTAAAATGAGTATACTCTCTTTTCTTTATATACATATATATATATATATATATATTTAAGACCGAAAATCACAAATTTTCAATTTTCAACTTCTTGGAGCAGCTCAAAAGGTAAATATTGGGGTTTTTTAAAATTCATATACTTGGGATTTTTCTAGCAGATTCAAATGGTTTTATCAACTTTTCATCGAATTTCTGAGAAAAAAATGTATGTAACTCTTGTAAATTCAGAAAATTTTTTCTTAAAAAATGCGAAACTTTAAACATTGGCTCCCTGAAAATTGGGGCCCTAAAAATTAAAAAAAATGAATTTTTCTCCTATAAAGCGTCGTTAAATGTTAAAATGAATAGTGAATTCGGATTGTACGGGAAAAACTAAAACGAAGTACGTTTTTAGTCCAGTTTTTAACATCATTTGAATCTGTTAAAAAAATCCCAAGTTGATGAATTATTAAAAAACCCAATATCTAACATTTAAACTGCTCCAAGACCGAGTCCAAGACGTTGAAAATTGAAAATTTGTATTCTTTGGTCTTAAATATACTCTTTTTAGTAAATTGTCAATATAAGAAAAGTGAAAAAACATAAATCCATCATTTAAAAAATAATTTTAATTTATAACAAAAAAATTCCAAAATTGGTTATTTTTAAATATTGAAAAAACGTGATTCTGAGGCTGTCAACTCAAAAAAAAACTATGCGGCGAGCAAAATTTTTCTATTCCTAGCTTGTTTATCACTTTATATGGTCTAAGATACACAAAGAAACGTATCAGTACGGTGTGCCTTCAATTTTTTTTTTTTTTTTTTTAAAGATGATTATCCTATTGATTATTGCGAAAATTAAGAGATTTCATGAAATAAATGAAGTCCTTTGGTAGAGTATAGGTGAAATATCGTTTTTTTATGAAAAAATTATAAGAAAAACATAAAAAAGACCATAAAAAAGCTAATTTTAGATTTAAAATAAAATATTAGATGGTATGATAAAATAATCAAAAAATAAAACACGATTTCTTTTACATAATCGTCAATTGCGAGTGACGCACCGTAAAAGTTGCCATTTTTTCGACGGAATTTTAAAAAGTGGTCTTAGACAAAGTTCCCTTGAGCGCGAAAAAAAGGAGTTTTTCCTCTATCCTGAGATATTTCAATTTTTAGACCGTCAAAAAAGCCAAAAATGACGTTTTTCGAAGTTTTGAACCTCAAAATGAGTTAAAGAATAAAAAAAAAAATTTTTTTTTGTTGTATTTTTTCAAAACGAAAATTTTGATACCAACCACGCCCCAATCGAATGATTCGGCCCGGAGATATTCATTTTTAGTGAAAAACACGTTTCAACCCCCCAGGGGTAACGCAGGGGGGGTGGGGGGTGCCGACCCTCGGAATCTTATTTTTTATCATATATCATCAAATTGAGCCAAAAAAATGCGAAAAATATGCTGGGGCCGGAAACCATACCTTATTCCGCAGTAATCTTTCTCGAAAGTGAAATGCGTTTATAATACTATAAATAGAACTAGTATATATTTACAATTGTTTGAAATTTAATAATGCTTTTGCTTAATTAATATAATAATTTGCTGTTTAGAGAAGAATATTAGAATCAAAATTATTCGTTTTGAATCCTTTCTCAATTGAATTTTCTTCGAATGTCCCTAATATTTTTCAGTGGGTATAATATAATTTTCTGTACAGTAGCCACAAAATCGAAATTTTTTGCAGGTAAATTTTATACTGCCCTTGTCCATAAATTAAGAATGCCCCAGTTTTACATGCGATTTGGGCCATTCTTTACTTTTCTGGACACGAGCCTTAAATATACTATTTTAGACGTGAGATTTTAAAATACGAGTGTGATAGATAAATAGAAAAAGACAAAGTTCAGTAATAATTATTTTCTGTACAAAAATGTGAATGTTTTTTTTAATTTTAATTATGCGCCCTAAACACTTTTTCTATTCATATGTATAGTCAATTCTACAAAATAAGACTTTTTACAAGAAACTATTTAAGTAATTCTTTGTCAAAATGACCTAAAAAGAAGGTGAATGTTTGGAATTTTGAAAAATCCGATTTGGCTAGATTAAGTATTTTAAAATATGACACCGTGCTAATTTTTATGGTTCTAGATTAAAAATTTTTGAAATAGTTTATTGAATTGAATATATTTTCAAAATTTTAAAGAAAATCTAGATAAATTATCTATTTTAATTTTTTTGCTCTATGAACAGAGTTCAAAAACTATTTTCAATCATAGGAAATAGCTAAAACTTCCTACTAAAAATCATTTCGGCCGTCAGATATATAAATAGAGTACGTGAGGGCTACCCTGTTGATGAAAAAGAAGGAGGGCTATCTATCGTAGAGAGCACTCCCGTCCCTAGGCAGGGTGAAGACAGCTGCTTGTTGCCTAGGTTGCGCGCAAAAATAAAGCTGCAGTTTAAAACGTTAATTACATGTTTGTATATTGAAAAAAAGTTTATTTACGTATTAGACATGATTTTAAACTTTGTTTAATTATTTTAGTTAACGTGCAGTTAATTATGATAAACATTATTGTTAAACATAATTAACATTTGTTTAGTATAAAAAAATTAATAAATAATAATTAGATTATCTGACTTCTATAAATTTTAAAAACAATAAATTGAAAAATTACGAGTCTACACTGTAAAAAGTAACTTTCTTAGATTCGCAAAAAAAAATAGATTATTTTCGAAAAATTAGTAAATTTTCGAAAATAATCGTAAATTTACTAAATTTAGTATATTAACAACAAATTCGAGAATTCTCCATTTTTTCTTGTGAATTTACGAAAAAATTTGTAAATTAGCAAATATTTTTTCTAAATTTTCTATACTAAATTTAGTAAATTTACGATTTTTTTCGAAAAATTAGTAATTTTTTGAAAATATTCTAATTTTTTTGTGAATCTAAGAAAGTTACTTTTTACAGTGTATATTTTACAGAATTTAGGTAGCAAAATTAAACTTTTTACGACATATTTACAAATAAATTACGATATGATGTTTAAACTTTTTCCAATTATTTTTATATTACCATTGATTAGATTATATAATTATTTAAATGATATATTTATTTTGTAAATATAATATAATAATTTTTAAATTCTCTGATGAAGAGATATGTATGAAAGGTAATTTATTTAGTTGAAAAAACATCTCCATTTTTTAAGGAATAGTATATTTACGGCAGTATAAAATTTTCTGCGACAGTAGCGAGAAATTTGGATTTCCTTGACCGCGCAGCGTCCAGGAAATCGTACTTTCGTGGCTACAGTGCAGAAAAAGAATTTTTTTTAATCTTTAGCGTCACTATCCATAAAAATATTTTCTTTTTAACTTATCTTTATATTTTATGACATTTGCAACCATTTAAATAAATAAAAAATACGTTCACCAGAACCAGATTTTTTTTCAGTGTAGATACTAATTTTGAAACATCGTTTTCACTTGATATTTTCAATTAGATAATTAATTGTTTGAATATTTTTTCTCTCAAACTTTTGCCACCAAAAAATACAAGAAACAATAAATATTTTATTATTTTTGGACGTAGTACCTAATTTTTTTCTATGGAAGTACTAATTTTAGAAATTCAATATAACTACGCTAGCTAAATCAAAAACTGTTTAACAGATATAATTCTCATAAAAGAAGATCATGTACTGGTGTAGAAAAATCTTCTTTTTTCATGTAAAAAAACTAATATTTTCCATGAGATGTTAAACTGGCAATAATTTAAAACAAGAAATTTAAAACGTTCTTTTGTACTTCATAGAGTTTGGCATAATAAGGGTCAATTTTTTTTTTCAAACCTCACCTGATGATAGGGCACTTTTGATAAAAAATTATAATGATCTTGAAGACTTATCCAAAAAGCTATCCTCAAGCTTAGCCATACAGCAACACAATGTTCAACAGTCTAACTTGTTGGTTCAACCTTAGGGTAGTACTGCCCCCCTGTCGAAACCTCAACAACAATACCAAAAATAGCCTCATCAAAATTCTCAATCTGACAGTCGACAATTTCAACCACGTTTTCAACTACAACAACCTTCAGCCAGAAATCAACAATTTCACAAAAAACAAGTACCTCGTTCTCAGCTGCAGTATCAACCAAGGCTTCCGGTGCAACAAAATAATAACTCTTTTAAAAATATTATTTCTCACTCTAGACATCCTCAAACCTTTCGAACTTCCAGAAACTCTACTAATAACAATAATCAGCCAAACTATCAAAATAGAAACGAGATCTCAAATCTAAATCCTCAACAATATCCAAAAAATCATTCACCCCCACCCCCCCCCCCCCCCCGCGAGACTTCAAACTCCTCTGAATTTTTCTTTACCACAACAAATACCTATACTTCGCCAACTTCAATTTAATTATAATACCGTATCAAATCCTGTATCAAGCCCTCGCCCTTCAACTTCCCCTTCCACTCCCACCTCACAGTTTATTGACTCTCATCTTGAAGCATTGAATAATTCGCAATTTTCAACACAGCATTCTCAGGAATAGCAATTACCGGTAAGAGATCATATTCTACAATCTAAAAATTTTTCTCCAGCCCATCAACCTAAACTTTTTAAAGCCTGCCACTTCAATGCCAGCTCTCTTTATAATCCAAAGTGTATGAATTTTGTACGTGCAAAAGTATTTTCTGGGGATTACCACGTTATTGCAGTCACTGAGACCTGGCTACACAGTGCTTTTACTGATGCCATGTCACAAATTCCGGGTAACACTTTAGTTAGGAATGATCGGCAGGTTCGTGGCTCGGGAGGAGTTGCCCTCTATATTAAAAGTAACATGAAATACCGCATCCTTAACAGAAGTCACGAAACAGGTCTCGAAAAATCACCTGAGTACTTAGTATGTGAAGTTCGTTTCTCGTCGTAGCAGCTGTTTATAGACCTCCTGATTCCAGATTCTATAAAGGCATTGATTTTCTAGAAAGTTTATCAAACATTATAGTAAATTATAGCAATAAATTAATTTTAGGGGATTTTAATGCCAATATGTATTATTTCAACCAAAAGTCCAATATAATGTTCGACTTTGTTCATGAAAATAGGCTGTATCTAGTGCCCCATGGGGCTACTCATAAGCGTCCTGAACATTTCTCAGCTATTGACCTTTGTATAGTCGACGAAAATGGTCGTATAATATCATACAAAAAAATGCCCTTCATCAACAACCATCTCCTAATTGATATTAGGTATCTTTGTGCCTAAAACCCCCTTTGCTCAGATCTATATAAATGTCGATGCTATTGCTCAAGATCAATTAAAAGCGAATCTCCCCTTCTAAGAATATTAGCCTTTGACTGGTCGTTTGCATTTAAAAGTAGAGATATTGATCAAATCTGGGAAACTATCGCAAGGAACATAACTTCAGTTCTTGATACATTAGCTCCTTTCAAAGAATTCACGTTGAATAATAAATCTCTTCCTTGGGTTACTCTGGAATCAAAAAAGGGATTGAATGACCTAAACAAGCTGTACAGAAAATTTTATAGGTGTCGTTCTGATGAAAATTATGAAGCATATAAAAACTTTAAAAATAAATTATATTAGAATTATAGAAGATTACAGACGATAAAATTAAGTTTTATTGAGAAAAACTAAGCCCAAATAACTCGTCGTAAAACATTTGGAACTAAATCACTTGGGTCTTACCAAATCCTCTATTAAAGAAAAATTAATCTATACCCCTGATCAACTAAATAATTTTTTTATCCCACTTTCCCCAGCTTCAAATAATTTAAATAGGTTAAATTCAAATTTTAATTTTAAGCGAATTAAATTCGAATACCTAAATTGTACTTTCAAGCAGTTTTCAACTAAATGGGCCCAGATGGGCTTTCATTAAAAGTTCTGAAGTTGTGTCTTCCTGCCCTAACTAATGTCTTCTTGACCCTTTTCAATAAGTCAATCATATTCAATAAGTTTCCTAAAGCTTGGAAACATAGTAATATTCTTCCTACAGCTAATTTCCCATACCCAAGTTCCCTCGGAGACTACAGACCAGTATCTCTGCTCTGAATAATTTCAAAAATTATTGAGAAAATCCTTCATAGGCAAATTTCTGATTATTTAAATCAGCATAATTTATTAGACAGCTACAAGTCGGAATTCCAAAAACAACATAGCACTCAAACTATCTTGAAAAATCTAACAGATGATATTTGCCGCGCTCATCACTCTGATCTCATTACAATTCTAGTTTTAATTGACCTGTCAAAAGCTTTTGACAGGGTTTCTCATGAAATTTTGCTACAGAAATTTACCTAATTTGGTTTTTCCGAAAGTGTTATAAGTTGGTTTACCGCGTATCTCTCTAATAGAACACAATCAGTGATTTACGAATACAATGTATCAGCTGTAAAAAAGGTCATTAGTGGGGTCCCACAGGGATCCGTACTGGGCCCTCTTCTTTTCCTAATTTATTTGAATGACCTAGGTACTAAAATAATATATTCAAAAAGGCTTCTTTTTGCTGATGACCTACAAATATATATACAGGTCCCCTATAAGGATTTTAACCTTGGAATCTCGTTACTGCAAAATGATATAAAGGAAATCGAGGCCTGGTCAGACTGAAAAAATTTCGCTATAAACAAAAAAAAAACCAATGTAATATTATTCGGTAAGAAAGTAGCTGACTTTTACAATAAAAACAACACTTTCTACTATGGAGGTGAAAATATTACTCTCTCTAAATCTATAAAAAATCTTGGTTTACTTTTTGATTCAGATATGAAATGAAGTTCTCAAACAAATCATGTTGTAAAAACTGTAAATTATACCTTATATAGGCTTAGACATTTCAAAAATCTAGTCTCAAAAAATATCCGTATACAACTAGTTTCTGCCTTAATTTAGAAAAAATAAAAATTATAAAAAATTTTTTTTAAAATTAAATAATAAAAATTGAAATTGTAAAAATTACGAAAAAATTATGCAAAAATGGGTGATTTTAGCATTCTTAAGTGTGATATTAAGAAAAAAATTAATTTTTTTCATTTAAATTGCTGCACATTGCATAAGAACCTTAACATATTGAAAAAAGAAAAATTTTTTTTAAGGAAAAGAATTTTTTTTTTAAATACTTGATTTTTGAGCTAACATTTATTTATTTTTTTTTTAATCCTTTTTTAGCGTCACTATCCATAATAATATTTTCTTTTTAACCTATATCTTTATATTTTATGACATTTGCAACTGTTTAAATAAATAAAAAATGCGTTCACAACCAGATTTTTTTTCAGTGTAGATACTAAAATTAGAATCCAAGGCTAATACGGCGAAATTTACCTACCAAAAAAGCCAAAATGGGAAAAAACATGATATAAATAAGCTAATTTTTTCTTATTGATATAATTTTTAATCATAAGTTATAATATAATTCTTTTTTGAACTAAAATTAAAAGTTAGATTTAAATTATAACTAATTTAAAAAATATAAACATTAAAATAATTTACTTCCTCTTTAATTTTATAAAATAAAAGTTTTTATGCAATTATAAATATTGATTTTATGTTAATTAATATTTAAATGGAAAGTTTTTCAATGCTAAAAAATATCCTACAATAATAATTATCTAAAAAAATAAATTTATAAAAACAAGTGAAATATTGATTTTATAACAACGCATTTTACAATAACAAAATCGGGGAAAGTTCTGTGAACTAACATATGTCAATCCCAGAAGATTATTTCTTATCCGTAAGATAAAACTGGGTGTTATTGTTTTTCAAAACTAGCTTTTTTAAATTGATTGTTATGTCACTGACCGCTGCGTGGCCGAAAAAGGCGTTTCTCTAGTCACTTATGAAAAAATAGTATATTATGACCCATGTTCCGAAAGGTAAATAATGGTCCAAATTACTAGTAAATTAACTTCCACGCAAATTCGAGAGTGGTACTTTACGATTTGGCAAATTATATTATTATAACGACGGCTTGTATGCATTTTCTTTTTATTAGTAGCAAGAAAACGCATCTTTACCAGATCCCTATAAAAAAAACCCGACCAGGTTGGTTGGTTTCGCCTGGAATCAACCTGGTTTCAATCAGAAAATGAGTTTTAGATGTTAAAAAAAGAAAATTTTCGGAAAATAAAGAAAATTCAATACTGGTAAGCTTAATAACATTATTTCATACGATTTAATATTATTTTTTCCAGCTTCACTGCGGATTTATTTGACCAGTAGTACTTGTTTTCTCGGAAAAAACTTTTTATTTTATTTTATTTCATTTTTAATTAGAAGTATACACAGGAAATTTCCCGTTTTTTAAATTACAAAAAAAATGTACAGAAAAAAATAATTTTTTCGATATAAATACAATTGTTTATAATAATTAGAAATTATTAACACTAAAGGGAGAGAAAAGATTAACTATTTATAAATTAACATTTTACTTTTAATGAACTTATTAAATGACATAGTGAAATCCATCCAATCAGTCTTATTACTTAAGTTAGCCTATTGCTTATTAATAGTTTAGAGAATTTGTTGTTCTTTATTGTAACGCATTTAAACAATCTAGTTCTTCTCAACAATTTTCCAGGAATATAATCAATCAATCAATCAATCAATCATATATAGAGAAAAGAAATCCTTAATAGTATTACAGTTTATATAATTGTTAAATAATGTGTACAAAAATATTAAATCATATCTTTCAAAAACAGAGGTCAAATTAGGAATTCCCAATTTTCTAGAAATAGCCGAATAATCATGACTTAAAATATCAAAAGGAAAGTTAGTATGATATGCCACAAATCTTAGTATCTATGTACAATTTTGTCAAGCTCATATTATATCTTAGAGTGTGTCTTATTTTTTTTTTTTCAATATTTTTTGGCTCCCCCCATTTTTTTCGAATATTTTGTTCATAAAAATCCCACAGCTCCAAGGATTTTGATTTTCAATTTTTTTAACCCGTGCCACCGAGCACTTGAAGTTTCCCATTTAAATAACATGGGAATTTTGAGTTTTTGGCTATACAAATTTTTACAGAAGCCACAAAGCGTTTTAAAAAGCTAATTTTTACTGGAAATCATACTTTTATATGTTGTAAAGACATGCAAGCAGCCCTGCATTCATTCCAAAGGTAATTTTGGGGCTAGAAACGCAAATTTACATGTTAGCTCAATCTTATAAAATAGGGTTTTTCGGTAATTTTCAATAAAACGCTGCAACCTCAAAAATTAACCAAAACACTTCTGGTTATTCTACTTTTTTTGGTGTAAGTGTCACCTTTCAAACTACGTAAACCGTGTATATTTATCACTGATTCTCTCACCGCTATAGTCAATTAACCTATTGGTAATTTTTGACCCGAAAGGCTCAATTTTTAAATTTGTTTAAATTGCTGCCAAAATTATAATTTTCGACAAAATTGAGTTTTTTAGGCCTTAAAAGTTTTCTGCAAGCTTCAAGTTTCCAAAAAATTTTTACTCGTCTCTTTTCTTTAAATAGTTTTTAAGATATCATTTTTCAAAGTAAATGATAAAAATTGATTTTTTTTTTAAACCCTGAAATTGGGACTATGACTTTAAATTATCATCTCTGGTTAATAATTTATTGAAAAGCAGTGAGTAAAAAATTTTTGGAAATTTGAAGCTTGTAGAAAATTTTTAAGACCTATAAAGCTGAATTTCGTCAAAAATTACATTTTTGACAGCAGTTTAAAAAAAATTCAAAAATTGGTTATTTTTAGTCGAAAATTACTAGTAGGTTAATTGACTATAGCGCTGAGAGAATCAGTGATAAAAAAACGCAGTTTACGGCATTTGAAAGGTGACATTTACACCAAAAAAAGTAGAATAACCAGAAGTGTTTTAGTTAATTTTTGGGGTTGCAGCGTTTTATTGAAAATTACCGAAAAACCCTATTTTATAAGATTGAGCCAACATGTAAATTTGCGTTACTAGCCCCGAAATTCGCTTTGGAATGAATGCAGGGCTTTTTGCGTGTCTTTACAACATACAAAAGTATGTTTTCAGTAAAAATTAGCTTTTTAAAACGCTTTTTGGATTTTGTAAAAATTTGTATAGCTAAAAACCCAAAATTCCGTTATTTAAATGGGAAACTTCAAGTTCTCGGTGGCACGGGTTAAAAAAATCGGAAATCAAAATCCTTGGAGCTGGGGGTTTTTTATGATCTAAATATTCGAAAAAAATGGGGGGAACCAAAGAATATCGAAAAAAAAAAAAATAAGACACTCTATTATATCTGTTATTTATTAAAAACATTCTAGATGACAGAACCATATGACAAAATTGGATAAAGATATGAATAATAAAGTGTTCTAAAGGCATCAAAATCATCAAAATATTTAGAATTAAATTTTAGAAAATATAGGGTTTTATTAGCTTTAGTTTTAATATACCGTAAGTGATTACTAAACGATAATTTATTATCAATTATAATTCCCGAATCTTTAATACTAGTTGCGTTATTAATTTTAGTTCCAGAAATGGAATAGTCATGTACGACTACGCTTTTTATTGTGTGGAAAACTCCCCAAGTAAAAAAGAGAATATATTTTCAATATATTGTTTTTGAAATATATTGTAAATACTAGCAAAAGTTGGAGGGGGGGCTCCGCCCCCCCCCCCCCCTGTATTGCATTTACTTCTGTTTCTGTTGCTTAAGAAAATCATGTTTCACTGCAGATTTATAATTATGCAAACACATTAAGAGTTTTCAGAAGAGCCTAGTTTTGTCCCCAGTAAAGTTATAATTATTATTTTATTATTAATTAGTATTTAAAAATTTATCAAATAATTTTCAGAGGGGCCTCTTTATAGTCCTAATAGTTTGTAGCCTAAACAATATAAATTGCAAATAATACAGTCATTTTTAAATAAAAAATTGTACATTTGACTCCTGGATATACAAAATCTAGTTTTTCAGAGGGCTCTAATTTTTCGTTGATGATAATCTCGATTAACTAATTTGTAAAAAAATTAATTTATGATACAACAATCATGTTTTTGTTTTCTGAATAGTAAAGAATCTATAAAATTTCTTGAATTTTTCTCTATTTTTTTTATTTTACTGCAAATCATCGAAAATTTGTTTTGAAAAATCAAAAAAATTTTGAACTCCAAAAAAATTTTACACATTTTTAAAGAAGCGTCCGTTTTTTATGCAAATTTATCTGAATACGTATAAATTAGTGCCGAATCGAGTAATACCAATTTCGACACTAAAATTTTATCATATTTAGAAGTTATTTCACTTTTTAATCAAATTTTCAAAAAATTTTATTTTTTCCAAAAATAGTAAAAATTGAATATCTCCAAAAGTACGGTAACTGAGTTCCAAAACTATGGCCTATGTCACCCGCTGACTTTTTTTCTATATTTTGACACTTCATTTTGACATTGATTTGACCCTGATGATGAAACATTAACACACACAGACCCACAAATAGATGATTATGAATACCACAAAAAGTAAAAAAATTTAAAAAAATTTTCCGATCAACTTCAAAAATATTTTATAATATTTTAAAGATACCTCCGTTTTGAATAAAAATTTAGGAGAATACGCAAGAATTGGTGGCAAATCGAATACTACAAAGTGTGACAGTAAAATTTTTCAATTGTCTCAAGATATTTTATTTTTTGTTAAAAATTTTTAAGTTCAAAAACACTAAAAATTGAATATCTCCAAAAGTACGATAGCTGAATCGCAAAACTATAGCCTATGTCACTCGCGGACATTTTTTCTTTAATTTGAGACCGGTTTTATATAATTTCGTTCACTGGTTTGACCCTGATGATAATACACACACACACACAGACACACACACACACACACAAATAAATTTTCAAATATATATAGTAGTAAGATATTGTAAATATATTCTCAATATATTCTCAATATATTCTCAATATATTATAGATGTATTCTCAATATATTGTTTATGTTTTATTTAACCTAAAAGCTAAAAAAACATAATTTTTAGGTTGTATAAAATATAAACAATATATTGATAATATATTTACAATATATTTACAATATATTTACAATATATTTCAAAAACAATATATTGAAAATATATTCTCTTTTTTACTTGGGTCGGAAAATTCCGGAAAATCATTAAGCTTGTCTTGCCTGGTTCCACCTTGTTTGAGAGAGAGAGAGAGAGAGAGAGAGAGAGAGAGAGAGAGAGAGAGAGAGACTTTTTTTAAAACCCGGTTTATTAGCTTCCTGAGGTCTCAAAACGTGCTGGCTTGATTGAATTTTAAACCTTTATCCGTAGCGATATTCATAGTATTGAGACTTAGAGCTATTTTTAAGGTTGTTGTTCGGTATAAGTAGCGGTGCCAAACGGACTATTTCGTGTGGACAAGTTCAGAAAAATCAAAAAGAAGTAAAAATAAAAATATTTGTTTATTACGAACTTCAGAAGAAAAATTATGATTATTTTTATTGATGAATACTTTATTTTTTTTATAAAAATTAATAAAAATTAATAAAAACTTAAAATATTATAAAGGCTATGCTATCTAGTGAATCGGCCCACGAAAGATATTTGAAAACTAATTGTATTAGGTCAAAGTATACCTAAAAAAAATAGGATCCTGAAGTTTTCAGACCTCCAGATGCCTTCAGCTCTGATTGGCAGCCTATTAATGAAAAAAAAAAAAGTAAATTTTTAGCGACTTTTTAGTCGTCTTTCTGATACTCACGTGGGAAAACGATTTTGTCAAAATGATCTTGCGACCTCTCATTCAAATGGTTAGACAATATACTTTGAGATAAAATTACTTTTTAAAGTGATTTTAGTGCATCCTTTTGATTGGTAGACCATAAACCGTCCAAAATAAATTATTTTTTTCCTTAAATTTCAACTTTGGTAGCGATTTAATATAAATTTAGAGATATGCCCATTCTATTTTTTTTTTAACTAATGAAAAATAAAACAAATTTTCATTTGCGACCATCCGCGCTCAAAAACATTTGGGGCAACATGGTCAAATACTTAAAAAACTGAAATAACTTTTGTTTTTAATTTTGCGATTTTTCGAAAAAGGACCCCGCACAAATGAATCGGAAATGGCCGTTCAATCAAATTAGGTGAATTTTTTGTTTGTTTTAAATTTTATTATCCTGAAAAAAAGTCTCCATGGACACAAAGCTCCAAAGTCTCAACTTATTGGTAGACCATAAACCGTCCAAAATAAATTATTTTTTTCCTTAAATTTCAACTTTGGCAGCGATTTAATATAAATTTAGAGATATGCCCATTCTATTTTTTTTTTTAACTAATGAAAAATAAAACAAATTTTCATTTGCGACCATCCGCGCTCAAAAACATTTGGGGCAACATGGTCAAATACTTAAAAAACTGAAATAACTTTTGTTTTTAATTTTGCGATTTTTCGAAAAAGGACCCCGCACAAATGAATCGGAAATGGCCCAGGCGCGCACACAGAAAGTTGCGCTGGGGTAGGCTAATAATGATAAATTTTTTAAAATATATGAAAAAAATTAAAATATTTGTGATAAAGATGCCTTGAAAGGGTAGGCTACAGCCTAAGTAGCCTATAGCGTGTGTGCGCGCCTGTGGCCGTTCAATCAAATTAGGTGAATTTTTTGTTTGTTTTAAATTTTATTATCCTGAAAAAAAGTCTCCATGGACACAAAGCTCCAAAGTCTCAACTTTGGCTGCTACGGAGCTTGAAAGCTCCATAACTCTATTACACAGGCACACAAAAAAAAAATCATGTACCAGAAAGTAGACCCCCTGGTATGGGGGTGTTTGATGGTTCTAAAACCGAATATGGCTAAAGAAATGCAATAAAACTAGCCAATTTGCCCCCAGCGCCCCCATAAGCCCCCCAAAGGAGTGAAAAATTTTTTTTTCTCGAAAAATGAAAATTGAACTATATACTCATGTTTTTTGGAACGCTTATTCCAAAAATGTATACAAAAAATGTTTTTCACCAACGCTTTGCCGTGTAGACGACACCAGTGCCCCCATTCATACCCCCCCCCCAAAAACGGGTAAAAATATTAACATGGAACATGTTCATTGGATGGGGTATTTGAAAAAGTCTGGCTCGGCAGGGGGGGGGTGAAAAAGTGACGCTTTTAGGGGGGGGGTCAAAAATTGACGTTTTAGAGGGGGGGGGGGGGTGAAATGGACTTAGAATATTTTCGATTCAGGGACTTTTGGTGCAGAAGTACCTAGGGACCTATGGTGCAGAAGTCCCTAAAGACCTTTGATGCAGAAGTACCTAGGGAGCATTAGTGCAGAAGTCCCTAAAGACCTTTGGTGCAGAAGTACCTAGGGAGCATTGGTGCAGAAGTACCTAGGGACCTATGGTGCAGAAGTCCCTAAAGACCTTTGGTGCAGAAGTACCTAGGGAGCATTAGTGCAGAAGTACCTAGGAACCTTTGGTGCAGAATTACCTAGGGAGCATTGGTGCAGAAGTCCCTAAAGACCTTTGGTGCAGAAGTTCCTAGGGAGTATTGGTGCAGAAGTACCTAGGGACCATTGGTGCAGAATTTTTAAGAATTTATTGCAAAAATTAATAAAAAATAAATTCATATTATTTAAAAAACTATAATAATTTGAAAATTTAATTAATTTGGTTCACTTTGATGTCTAAGCAGCATGATTTCTATAATAAAAATCTATATATAAATATTTGCATATAAATATTTATATTATGAACACAATAGATACTTTATTATCAATGTTATAAATGAACATGTTCCATGCTCGTTGGTTGTGTAGTTACACAAACCGGTTATAAATTTTTTTATTACAAAAATTAAAACTTAATATGAATTCTTATATTTTTTGGGACGGTTAAACCAAAAATGAATATTAAAAATGTTTTCTACCAATGTTTGGCCCTGTAAACCACCCCAGCGGCCCCATACGCCCCCCCCCCCCCCAAACGAGATACAAAAATTTTTATTACAAAAACTAAAACTCAATGTGTATTGTTATGTTTTTTGAGGCACTGAAACCAAAGATATATATCAAAAATGTGTTTAACTAATGCTTGGTCCTCTAGGCCACCCCAGTGCCCCCGTTCATCCCCCCCCCCAAACGAGTTAAAAATATTTTTATTAGGAACATTAAAACTCAATGTGTATTCTTATGTTTTTTGATACGCTCTAACCAAAGATGAATATAAAAAATGTTTTTAACCAATGCTTGGCCCTGTAGACCAACCCCCCCCCCCCACCCCCCGAACGGGTTAAAAATATTTTTATTAGGAAAATTCAAACTCAATGTGTATTCTTATGTTTTTTAAGACTCTGTAACCAAAGATGAATATAAAAAATGTTTTTAACTTGGTTAAAAACACTTGCTTGGCCCTCTACACTACCCCAGTGCCCCTATTCACTCCCCCCCCCCCCAACAAGTTGAGAATATTTTAATTACAAAAATTAAAACTCAAGATGTATTCTTATTTTTTTTGGACACTGAAACCTTTGAGGGGGGGGGGGGGTGAATGGGGACCCTGGAGTCGTGTAAAAGGCCAAGCATTGGTTAAAAACATTTTTTATATTCATCATTGGTTTCAGCGCCTCATAACAATACACATTGAGTTTTAATTTTTGTAATAAAAATCTTTATATCTCGTTTGGGGGGGGGGGGGGGTGAATGGGGCGACTGGGGCGGTTTACAGGGCCAAACATTGGTAGAAAACATTTTTTATATTCATTTTTGGATCGTCTCAAAAAATATAAGAATTCATATTAAGTTTTAATTTTTGTAATAAAAATATTTTTACCCGTTTGGGGGGGAGGTATGAATGGGGGCACTGGTGTCGTCTACAGGGCCAAACGTTGGTGAAAAACATTTTTTGTATACATTTTTGGAATAAGCGTCCCAAAAAACATGAGTATATAGTTCAATTTTCATTTTTCGAGAAAAAAAATTTTTTTCACTTCTTTGGAGGGCTTATAGGGGCGCTGGGGGCCAATTGGCTAGTTTTATTGCATTTCTTTAGCCATATTCGGTTTTAGCACCACCAAACACCCCCATACCAGGGGGTCTACTCTCTGGTACATGATTTTTTTTTTTGTGTGCCTGTGTAATAGAGCTATGGAGCTTTCAAGCTCCGTAGCAGCCAAAGTTGAGACTTTGGAGCTTTGTGTCCATGGAGACTTTTTTTCAGGATAATAAAATTTAAAAAAAACAAAAAATTCACCTAATTTGATCGAACGGCCATTTCCGATTCATTTGTGCGGGGTCCTTTTTCGAAAAATCGCAAAATTAAAAACAAAAGTTATTTCAGTTTTTTAAGTATTTGACCATGTTGCCCCAAATGTTTTTGAGCGCGGATGGTCGCAAATGAAAATTTGTTTTATTTTTCATTAGTTAAAAAAAAAATAGAATTGGCATATCTCTAAATTTTTTTTAAATCGCTGCCAAAGTTGAAATTTAAGGAAAAAAATAATTTATTTTGGACGGTTTATGGTCTACCAATCAAAAGGATGCACTAAAATCACTTCCAAAAGTAATTTTATCTCAAATTATATCGCCTAACCTTTTGAATGAGAGGTCGCAAGATCATTTTGACAGAATCGTTTTACCACGGGAGTATCAGAAAGACGACTAAAAAGTCGCTAAAAATTTACTTTTTTTTTTGTCATTAATAGGCTGCCAATCAGAGCTGAAGGCATCTGGAGGTCTGAAAACTTCAGGATCCTATTTTTTTTAGGTGTGCTTTGACCTAATACAATTAGTTTTTAAATATCTTTCGTGGGCCGATTCACTATATAGATCCGGACATAGCCTTTACGAAAAAAATTTTTTTTTAACTTTGGAGTTTAATATTTCTGGTACAAAATGGTCAATTCCCTTGAAATTTTAAAATGATATTGTAATACTATTCATTAACTTTAAAATTAATTTTCGTTCACATCTTACGTTTCCTTTAAAAGCATTTACAAAAAGACGCTAGATTTCAATGCATTTTCACGCGTCTTCCTATCCTAACAATGTATAAGAATTCAACTTTGGAGTTTTATAACTCGTAAACTAAATGGTGAATTATCTTAATTTTTTAACAGTAGATATATTTTCATGTTATTAATCCTCTGTTAAATTTATATTCAATTCTGATGTCGACACATTTACCGAACAACAACCTTAAGTACTGTTTTACGATTTAGAATTTCCCTGTCTGCAATTTGGTCTCATTTATTTTCTTTAATTTTTTCTGTTTTAGCCATAAATTTAAAAAATGAAAATTAATTTTTTTTTGTGTATGAATTTTTTCAAAGAAAAACATTTTGACATTATTTCGTGGAACCCACATGGAGTTGCAATGGATTCCAGATGGATTCTTTTTTGTAAAAGAGTTGCAACTCCATGTGGAGTTTTAAGTTGGTTGAGTGTTGCATATACTTATATCGTAAAGGTGAATTTGTTAAGAATTTGTTATAATTAATTTGTTATCTTTGAAAAATTATGAATTTAAATTTATTTTTAAATTTGAGTAAAATAATAGAGTAATAACACAAACATTTGGTAACACAAAGTAAAATTTATTTAATTAAAGTTTTAAAAATCATTTAGTACTTTAAAATGTAAATAATACAAGATTATAATACAATAATATAAGCATAAACATACAATAATTTGCACAATAAAGATATACACAGAAGTGAGATAAATACATAATTCAAATATTTTTAATAATTAAAATTCATTATTTGTATTGTATTTGTTTATCCTTCATGCTAGAGCCCACAAGGGGCTGTTGATAAAGGTCACAAATAATTACAAATTGGGTCTGGTGCGTCAGCAGCCGACTTCAAGATGTTTGGGTACTTAACTATGACATTCGTCCAAGACAGAAGGGAAACTGCAGAAAACCTCCGGTATAGTTAAGTCGGCTATGTTTTTCCTCAAAGTGTTTTTTTTTTTTTTTTTTTTTTTGGCATTTTGCTGAGAAACACATTCTAGAGCGTGATGGAAATAATTTTAAGAATTAATCTTTTCAGAAAAAAAACTTGAAATTATTATTGGTGGCAACGGGATTTGAGCCTGGGACCCTTAAGATGCCAGGCAAAAACGCTACCCCAGAGCCATACACGCTCAATTAAAAATCATTATGCATAAATAGTTATAAATAAAAAATCATTTGTTACAATTTGTTACAACTTCCATGGCTTTCTTCGAAGCAGAAACATTAAATTTAATATTTTTGCACAAAAATATTTAAATCATTATTTAACGAAGAAGCGGTGTCTAATTATATTTGTGAAAAAGGAAAGAACAATGTAGTTACAAAAAATTAATTATACAATTGTGTTTTAGTTTAGAGCAACCAAAAATTAAAGCTAAATTTTTGGTTGCTCTTATTCAATTACATTAAACAAATTTTTCGTTAACATTATTACACGCATTTGCATGTGTAGCTGAAATTTTCAATGTTGTTACAATGATTTTTTTTTAAAAGTTAGGTTAAAATATAGTTATCTAAAAATAAACATAAATCACTTTTTATCCTTATTTTCGGTAAAGGTAAAATTTAAACAAAGCGATATTTTTGACATCAGAAATACATGTTTTATTCGATTGAGCGTCTCAAAATAGCAAAAAAAACATTGATTAAGTTTTTGGCTCTTTTCATACACTAATTTTTCGCATAGGAATTGAAGAAAACTTAATAATTTATCATCTGCAAATTATTCTTCTCCATTTGTATTATGGTAATAAAAGTTGCAAATTTGCAATTTCCGATAAATATGGCTAAAAATAACCAACAAAAGTGCCATCTTAATAAATATGATTATATTTTAGATTTTTTATCTTTTAACTACCAAAAACTTTATGAATCTGGAAAAATATATTTACAAATGATAAATAATCAAGCTTTCTTCAATTCCTATGCGAAAAATTAATGTATTTGTGCTTCAATTCTTCTAAAATAGCCAAAAACCAAGAAGTGATGCAAAGTTTTTTTTTGCTATTTCGTGGCACTCAATCGCATATAACACGTACTATTGAAAGTAAAAATATCGCATTAATTATATTTTAGATTTATTAAAAAGAAAAAAAATGTATTTATGCTTATTTCAATTTATTTTATCAATAATCATTATAACTCTATTTTAATCTATAACTTAAAAAAAAGTCATTGTAACAAGTTTGAAAATTTTAGCCACATCATTTACATTTGGATTTCATTTTAGTAAAAATTATAGAAATTTTTTTCAAACAGCTCTGTTGCCCAATTATAGCAAATTGATGTAGCTAATACTGTACTGCTTTAAACTGTTTTTTATACGCAAGCTTTGACATTTCTTTTTGTTCTTATTCTTACAATTTAATTTTAATCTTTTTTGCGTTTTCATTGACGATCTTTTGAAAAATATACGTGCATTTTTGCTAGCCTTTTTGTTTTGCCAACCTAAATATCGATACAGAATACATTCTCCAATAAAAACCATCAATGAAATCCCGAAACCAATCGTCATAACGGTTACAAGTGTTAGTATTAAAGAGCTCTCATCAGAATCATCATTATCAATTGAAACGATTTCTGTAATGTCTTTCTTATCTTTATAAGTGCCAATTAATCCAGCTTCCAAAGATAACTGAAATATTTTAAAATATTGATTGACATAAGGTGAATATTTTTCAAAAAATAACACCACAAAAACAATCGGTAATTCAGTTTCAATAAATTGATATTCCTTAGCCTTATCTTTTTTATGTTCTAATATTATTTCAGTAATTGATGATATAGCAACGAAAACGCTATTTTCATACGTTGAAATGTCTTCGTAAAAGTTCATGAATTTTGAATCTCTTATTATTTGCATCAGATCTTCATCTAAATGCGTATTTAATTTCATGAAAAGATCACGTGCATTTGAATCAAGCGAAGAATACATTGTCAAATTTTTACCAGGGATCTCTCTGATATCATTAATCAAAAGTGTATTTTGAGATTCAAATCTCAAAGCTGTCAAATTTAAGAAAATATCTGTTGAAATGAAAAGTGAATAACACGTGAAAGCAAATAAAATAATTTTTGACTGAAAATTTTTAAACCGTCCACCTAATGCTGGCAATCCTAACAGAAGTCTAAAGATATTAAAAATAGACCATTCGGGATCGTTATGAATTTTCATCAAATAAGCAGATAGTAGAGCAAGAGCAATAAATCCACCCATAGATCCAAACAGAAATAAAAAATTCCAAGAAATTTTTAAGTTCTTTTCGTGTACTAATGGTACAATAGCTACTATTGGTTCAAATTCAATTATAATTGTTACTTGTACTTCTACAGACATCAAGAAATCGTAACAAAGCATTAAATTTAATTCGTTGTCAGTTAAAACCTCCTTATACATGGTGGGAGACAAGGATGGTATATAATTTGCTGTTGCATTTACGGAGTTAAGAAAATCTTGATATTGATTATACAGGTGAGTATTATATTTACCAATAGCAGATTTAGGATTAGAATAGCAGTCAGGCCAGCAAAATGAAAAAACACCCGTATTTAAAACGAATCCATACATATTAGCAAGTTTGTTAGGAAACAGTTTGATGCTGGAATTCAAGTAACCCTTAAATACAAACTTGTTATTGAAAGGATTAAAATAAGCAATCAAATTGGTAGCTTTCTCAGTTCTAATTTGTAAAATTGTAAAATCCAGAATATTAAACTTCCAAGCTAGTTGCAGAAGGTCCTTAATGTATCCAACCGAAACAAAATTATCAAAGAAGACAATCAAACATTTTAGACGAGCAGTATAAAAGAGCGATGATCTCAATAGCTCAAAAGTAGGTTCCCATTGTTTTAAGTTCTTTTCATTAAGATCTCGAGAATTTTTTGAAATCAGATGTAAAGGAGAAGAGATATTATTATTGTAAAGAAAATACAAATCCTTTTTTTTACCTGTAGATTCAGGAATGTAATAATCATCAATCAATGTTACAACAAATTGATTTGTCAATTTCTTCATCAATAATCGATTATTTGAAGATGAGACATTTCTGGAATGTACAGTTATACGATTCGGATTTAATTCGCTCTTAATATTTTTAACCAATTCCTCAATTGCATTTGCACCAATAGCCGTAATTTGTTGAACAAATAAAATAATAATTAAAAGTGATTTAATAGTTAACATTTTTTCTATCAGGTTAATACTAATTTAAAACGAGTGTCATTTGTTTTTATCCATAATATCAGTTTTAAATTTTCATTGCACACTTGCAAATAATCATTTTATTTTTTAATCCCCAATACCAATTTTCATTTTAAAAAATATGCAATTATATTTTCACTTTTTCGATAATTGTTTATTACTTTTCACCATACCCAAAAAAATAAATTAACTTGAATTTATAAAAAATTAGTAAGTACAAAGGGTTAAAAAAATAAAATAATTTTACAGATTATTTAACAATTAACATTTTATAATGTTTCACTAAAATTCAATAAATTTTATAAAAACATGTAAGAATTAAGTTGATTCATCAATAAAATTTTTAATTTAACCAAATGTAGGAAAAAAGATTACTTTTTTTCTTTTAGCGTTCTAAAAATATTTATTTTTATTAATTAAAATTTTATAATGAAATAGAAATTTTTTACTCACAAAAACAAGTATCAATCCTCTAAAAATATATCCTAATCTACTTGAAAAGCAAAAATAACACTGCGCCTTTTTCTTTTATTTTATTAACTGAACGCTTCGATTGTTTAACTGCATATACTTATTTTAAAAACTATTAGACTATTACAATAAAGGTTTTATAATACATAGAGAGTAATAGTCATTTAAAATAGAAAAATCAATTTTTCGATTTTTCCTCGGATTTTCCAGGGTTGCCTTATTAACATAGAATGTGTTTATTAGAAGGGGTGCTTGGTGATTCTGAGAAACAAGGATCATTTTTGAATTTACAACTTTTTTCGTAAATTCAGCAAAAAAAAAAACGCTGCCAAGTGATTTGCACTATGGTTCCTCATCAAACATAGCAAAATATTTATAATGGTCTATTTTATCTAATAAAAATGATGTTTTTTTAATTTTTTTATATGAAAAATATTCAAAAAAAAAATTTGAAAAATTACGTATGGGAAAAATTTACAGATGGGAAAAATCCTTTAAAAACAATAATTCTAGATATTATTACTTTCATAGAAATAAATTAAGTACTACATCCAAAAAGAAAAAAAATTATTGTGTTTTTTTAATTTCTTTATACAAAAAATTTTGAAAAAAAAAATTTACAAAAATTACGTATCAGATGGAGAATTCCTTTAAAAACGATAATTCTTCGTAGAAAAGCATTAAGTACTATGAGGTCTCGAAACGTGCTAATATGCCAAAATATCGAAAATCAAAATTTCACCTATCACAAAGGTTCCTCTATGAGGAACCAAAATTATAACTGGTTTCTGTGTTCACACAACCAACGATCATGGAACATGTTCACTCATAACAGTAATAAATTCATAAACCGAAATTATCTAGGCCTAATCAGGCCCTGACTCCCACTTCAAATTATTCTAAGTCCCTGTATCAAAAATATTCTAAGTCCATTTCACCCCTCCCCCTAAAAACGTCACTTCTTTGCCCTCTCCTTGCCGAGCCAAACTTTTTCAAATACCCCATCCAATGAACATGTCATTACCATGTCCCATGTACAATTCTCGAATTTTTCGATAATATACTAAATTTAGTAAAGGCTATTGCCGGATAAATATAGTGATTTGGCCCCCCTCCCTAATCTCAAAAAAATTATTTGCATCCGAAAAGTATTATAAAAACTAACCGATCGCCGTTGGAATTAGCTTCCTAGCCCATATTAGGCGTCCTTAAACCTTAAAAAACCTTAAAAATCGTGTTTTTTGCTTTTTTTTTTGTTTCTCCGCACTGTGTTGAGCTATTAATCTGAAAAATGCGTAGAAAAAAAGGGCACAGAGTGTATTTTCAATCTTCATTGGTTTTAGACCTTTAAGACCATTTTAAGACCCCGAAAATTTATTTTTAATTTTCGAAAAATTGGTTTTTTGAGCATAAAAAAAATAACCAGCGTTAAATTTCTTCAAACTGACCTAAAAAGTTGAAAAAAAGTATATTTTACTGATATCAGTCTTGTCCTAGAGGGGAAGCTCATCTCCACACCTTCAAAACTCAAAAAACGCGTTTTTTTGCCTCTACACGATTAAAATGCAATAGAATTGGAAAAATTCGTTTTGGAACCTCCCTAAATCTTTTTGAGCATCTATTTATACATTTTAACTAAAATATATTCCATTAATTATTGTTTTTAGACCCTTATGACCACTCAAGACTACCTTAAGAGCCCAAAAATTGATTTTACATTTTCGAAAAATCAGTTTTTTTGAAATTAAAAAATTATACCTGCCTTTAATTCTTTCAAATTGGACTAAAAAGGCAAAGAAAATTATTTTTTAACGATATCAGTCCTGTCCTGGAGGGGGAGCTCATCCCCTCCCCTTGAAAACTCAAAAAACGCGTTTCTTTGCCCCTACACGATTAACCCATTAATTCCTAAGAAGAAACTGCATTTGACAGAGCTGTAAAATCTATTCCATTTAGAGCATTAGACTCAAATTAGTAAAATAAAACACAAAAAAAATTTCAAAATGGCGGACATTTATAAATAGCGGACTAATATTGTTGCGGCCAATAGCTATAAAATTATATTTTTCTATTTTTTCATGTTGAATATTCGCGGTAAATAATGTTTTACGTGATATTGTAATTATTTGATTTATCGGCCCCCCGTTTTAGGGCCCCTTCTCTCACGTTAAACTTTCACCGGTTCTATAAAACCGATTCATGCTCTCATTCTGTGGTCGCGTCGGCGGTCGCGCTCGTAAGACAATTTTAGTCATGCACCGCCCAGCGTATTAAACATAAAGTTATCATAGAACTAAAAACAGTGCTTAAATTTAATTTAATTAATTCAAATCAATTCATTTTTCTTTAACGCCAGCGATCAATAACTATATTTATACAGTCCACTAATCTAACATTTAATTATTTGTGCGTTTTAATAATTATTTTATTATTTTAATCACGTGTGAATTTATTTATAAACTGTTGCAAAACTCAAAATTTCGAGATTTTTGACGATTTTAAGCCTGAGCAGAAACTGTAAGTTATATAACCATAAAACCGGTTTCAGTTAGGGCATTTAAACATTTTATGTGAAAATATAAATTTTTTTCGAAAAAAATTCAAAATGGTAGATAAAGATGGCGGACACGAAAAACTAAATTTCGTTATTTTTTGGTCAAAATTTGTGTACAGGGTATTTTTTGGATGCTCATTACGAAGGTCTATCTATTTTTCAAAAACTCAAAATGGCGGATCTAATGTGGCTACTGAAAAATGCGAAATTTCGAGATTTTTGACGATTTTGAGCCTGAGAAGAAACTGTAAATAGTATAAGCGTAAACCCGGTTTTATTTAGGGCATTTAAACATGTTATATGAAAAAATGAAAATTATTTATTAAAATTCAAAATGGCCGATCAATATAGCGGACACAGAAGAAACTTACAGTTTCTTCTTAGTCTCGCCATTTTGAGTTTTTGAAAAATAGATAGATAAATAAATATTTTTTCACATTACATGTTTAGATGCCCTAAATGAAACCGGTTTTATGGTTATATAACTTACAGTTTCTGCTCAGGCTCAAAATCGTCAAAAATCTCGAAATATCGAGTTTTTCAACGACCATATTGGTTCCGCCATTTAAAAATTTTTGATAAATAACTATATATTCGTAATTAGCACCCAAAAATACCATTCACACAAATTTTTATCAAAAAATATCAAAATTTAATTTTTTCTGACCACCATATTAGTCCGCCATTTATAAATGTCCGCCATTTTGAAATTTTTTGTGTGTTTTATTTTACTAATTTGAGTCAAATGCTCTAAATGGAATAGGTTTTACAGCTCTGTCAAATGCAGTTTCTTCTTAGGAATTAATGGGTTAATCGTGTAGGGGCAAAGAAACGCGTTTTTTTAGTTTTCAAGGGGTGGGGATGAGCTCCCCCTCCAGGACAGGACTGATATCGTTAAAAAATAATTTTCTTTGCCTTTATAGTCCAATTTGAAAGAATTAAAGGCAGGTATAATTTTTTAATTTCTAAAAAACTGATTTTTCGAAAATGTAAAATCAATTTTTGGGCTCTTAAGGTGGTCTTGAGTGGTCATAAGGGTCTAAAAACAATAATTAATGAAATATATTTCAGTTAAAACGTATAAATAGATGCTCAAAAAGATTTAGGGAGGTTCCAAAACGAATTTTTCCAATTCTATTGCATTTTAATCGTGTAGAGGCAAAAAAACGCGTTTTTTGAGTTTTGAAGGTGTGGAGATGAGCTCCCCCTCTAGGACAAGACTGATATCAGTAAAATATACTTTTTTTCAACTTTTTAGGTCAGTTTGAAGAAATTTAACGCTGGTTATTTTTTTTTATGCTCAAAAAACCAATTTTTCGAAAATTAAAAATAAATTTTCGGGGTCTTAAAATGGTCTTAAAGGTCTAAGACCAATGAAGATTGAAAATACATTCTGTGCCCTTTTTTCTACGCATTTTTCAGATTAATAGCTCAACACAGTGCGGAGAAACAAAAAAAAACGCAAAAAACACGATTTTTAAGGTTTTTTAAGGTTTAAGGGCGCCTAATATGGGCTAGGAAGCTAATTCCAACGGCGATCGGTTAGTTTTTATAATATTTTTCGGATGCAAATAATTTTTTTGAGATTGGGGAGGGGGGCCAAATCACTATATTTATCCGGCAATAGCCTTTATGATTTTTATCGAATATTTACAAATTTTTTTGAAAATTTACTAATTTTTCGAAGAAATCCTATTTTTTTTATTAATATAAGGAAGTTACTTTTTACAGTGTAATTATACATAAAACAGCGATAATTTAAACTCAAGGATTAAAGTATTTTAATTGAAGTATTTTAAAGGAAAATTTTTTTATTTAATTATATTAAATTAATTAAAATTAAAACTTCATTTCTTTCAAATTTTGATATGCATAATAAATATGCAACAGTTTTTGCTACTTACAAGTATTAATAATGTTTTTTGGAAGGGGTGCTTATTGAATCTGAGAGCCAATTTAAAGAGGAGGGGGGGTAAAAAGCGCACAATTTACGGAGAAGGGGTAAATATGTTTGAATTAAGGGGCAGGTCAAATAGGACTTAAAATAATTTCGATTTAGGGACTTAAAAATAATTTTAATTTATTAACTTAGAAACTTATGGGTAGTTTAGGTAATCACTTGGGTTTAAGGTGATAAAATAATTTTGATTTAGGGGCTTAGAATAATCCTTTTTTAGGAAATCAAAGTTTAATAAAGGTAATAAATAAGAATAATGAAGCAGAAATGTGTATTAATCTTTAAAAAAACTTTTCTCATTGGTTTCGTGCTTAATCAAACTAAAATTGTGAAGCAAAATAAAAAAAACCGCTACAAAATGGCTTTTCCCATGTATTTTAAATGGGAGACATATTGATAAATATCTCAAAGAGGATGACTGATTTTCAAAAACGGGTTTCAACATGTTTCTGGGGACCAAAAAAGCAACCTTTCCTGAAAATTTCAGGCCGATCCAAGCAGGGAAAATTTTTGCTCATTTTCAGCTCCCCCGAGAGACACGTTTTATCAAATAACTCGCCAAAATATAAATTTAAAATTTAAACCCAAAAAAGGATTATTACCTTATAGGTTGAACATTCATTTTTCGCTATAAAATCCCAAGTCCCCGACCTTTTCATAATCTAATCTTTCAAGCTAGTCATGAAGGCTAATATGGCGAAATTTACCTACCAAAAAGCCAAAATGGGAAAAAACATGATATAAATAAGCTAATTTTTTATTATTGATATATTTTTTAATTATAAGTTATAATATAATTCTTTTTTGAACTAAAATAAAAAGTTAGATTTAAATTATAACTAATTTAAAAAAATATAAACATTAAAATAATTGACTTCCTGTTTAATTTTATGAAATAAAAGTTTTTATGCAATTATAAATATTGATTTCATGTTTATTAATATTTAAATGGAAACTTTTTCAATGCTAAAAAAATATCCCATACAATAATAATTATCTAAAAAAATTAATTTTTTAAAACAAGTGTAAAATTGATTTTATAACAACGCATTTTACAATGACAAAGTCGGGGAAAGTTTTTCAAACTTTTTCAAATACCCCATCCAATGAACATGTTCCATATTAAAAAGAATGTATACCTTCCATGTATTATACTTATAATATAATAAATACTTAGTTACGAATAAAAAATTAATTTTTTTAAAATAATTTTTACAAATCTGTTTCTTATTAAACTTTTAATGGGTGTACTATTTGATATTAAAACCATGTTGAAAGATTCTTGATCCTGAGTGAAACCAATAAAAATACTAGATACCGTCAAAGACGGGTAGAGCGAAGCTGATCATGTTAGAAAAAAGCAAGAAAAGAGTTTCAGTAATTTTTTAATTTAGGGATTTTAAAAGCTTTGATTAGATTGAGTTCAATAATAATGTTTAATTAAGACGTAAAAAAATGTTAAGCATAGTTAAAATTTTTAAGTATTGGCCAAAAAGTACACGAAAAATCCGCCCCTTATTTTGAAACCTTATTATTTGTTTGCTGAAAAGATTTCAACCAAACTTTTGTTGGCGGAACTTTGTTATTACGTCCTTTTTCTATAATTCACCAACAACAAAAAAGTTACTCTGAACTCTAATACCCCTCAATTAACATAATTACCAAAATAATATTATACACAAGTCAGAATGTGGTGTAACGGTTTCCGAATTCGTCAACCAGAGAAAGAAAAAGTCTTCTGTAGGTTTTGTAAGTCGCTGAATCCGAATTTGTGGGGTCCTACTGAGTTAGAAAATAGGAAAATACAGCAGAAACATTCCATCTTATGAGTTTTTTCACAATATTTTGGAACTAATGATCAAATTAATAGTGCCACATTTTAAGAGTAATTAACTAAATATTGAATTTATTCTTTTATTCTGTATCAATAAAGGAATATTAGAGCTAACTATTGGTGTTGAAAAATATCTCCAGGGTAAGATAAAATCGGAAAAATACAATGTGAGTTTTTTTCTTTATTTTTCTTTTAATCTTGCATTTGAAAAAATTTTATCCTATTTTAACTTTTATTTAATTTACTGACTCCTATACGGGGGCAAAAATGGATAAAACTACCCCTGAATTTAACAAAAAATGAAAAAAACTTATAACTGGTTTGTGTTTTCACACAACCAACGATCAGGCTAGTTCCACAAACCTCCGTAAGCGCAGAAACGGAAGCGCAACGCAATGCGCACAGCTCAATTTTCGTTTGTGCACATGCGTATTGTGCTGTGCGCATTGCGTTGCGGCTCCGTTTTTGCGCTTACGGAGGTTTGTGGAACTAGCCTCATGAATCATGTTCACTTATAACGTTTTAACGTATATTCCCTAATTATTATAAGTCCTAAGATCGAAATTACAATAAATCCCAAAATATAAATTATTCTAAGTCCCTTAATCGGAAATATTCTAAGTCCATTTCATACCCCTCTCCCCTAAAAACGTCGTTAATATTTCAACCCCTCCCCCCCTAAAACGTCAATACACGGTGATCCCGGGTGGGACGTGAATTTTATTTTATTAGGTGCATAGCTAGTTGTTGATGCTTGTAATCTTAGCTGCGATTGGTTAACTAATAAGCAAACAATGCATCCGCTCTGTATCGCCCTGTATTTACCCCCCCTCCCCTCTAAGACATCACTTTTTTACCCACCCCTGCCTGGCATTAACATACACTAACACTATTATATCGTAGTATAAGTGAACGCAACATACGGAGGTCCCATTGATACCAACCTATGAATTTAATTTTGTCATATGACTTTAAAAATACCATGCCCAGCACCGGTAGATCATGTAATAACAAAGATTTTGCAAGAAAAAATTTTGCTTAAGTTCCCTTATGCAGATAAGAGGGCAGATTTTTCGGAGTCTTTACTTTGCTTTCGCTAACAAAAGACCGCTAACTTTAGGAAACCATATTACAAATTACTTTCATTAATAATTGAAAAAAACCTCCGATAACCTCCGTTTATTCCAACGGGCCTTCTAGGCACAAGAATATGTGCACAAGGCTTTTAAATGTAGTTTTTTGGTAATATTGCTTTTTAGTTAGTTAGTTAACAAAAACACTTCTTGTTGGTCACAATTTTTCGGTATTAAAGTCATTTTTCAAGCCTTGGATACCGCAATTTTTCTCAATGTTATAGCAATTTAGCCAAATGGTCATTTTTTTCCCGAAATGATTAATTTTTAAATTATCTCAAAAATTGCAATTTTAGACAAAAATGGATTTTATAGGTCTCAACAATTTTCTAAAAGCTTTTTTCTAAAAGTTCTTTATTTGTCCTTTAGCATTATTTGTTTGCAAAACATTATTACCTTTCTAATTTTTTATATTAAATTCTCTTCTTTACAGTCAGTAAATTGAATGCCCATTTTTGTCCCAAAATGATCAATTTTTCAATTTGCTGCAAAAATCGTAGTTTTAACATTGAACATGTTTCTAAGGAGGGGTAACCTGTGAATCTAAAAATCAAGTGGGGTCAAATGTCAAAAATCATGTGGGGTTAGGAACTTAAAATATTTTATATTTAGGGACTTTGAATAATTTACTTTGAGAGGCTTAGAAAAATTCAAGTTTAGGGACTTAAAATATTCCGGGTTTAGAGACTTCTAATAATTTGAGTTGAGGGACTTAGAATATTTTCAATTTAAGGACTTAAAATAATACAGGTTTACAGAATCTAAATAATTTGGGTTTAGAATCTTAACATCTAGTAAAGGTGATAATTACAAATTATAAGAATAGCGATTTTATTGTAATGTTGTTTATTATTTATGTATTATAACTAGTCCTTTTTAGAGGTTTAGTTTTCACGTCCTATAATTAGTCTTATAGCCCAATTAGAGCTTGTAATTATTGAATCTCAATATTTTCTTACCCTTTCTTCAAAAAAAGGCAGTTAATTAGATAATTTTAGCTCTGCTTTCAAAATATTGCAAAAAAACTAAAATGGGGTAGTTTTTGCTGATTTCATGTCCTCAACTTCTCAGCCACTTGTACCCCAGATTCCGTATTTCAGAATCAAAGCATACCTACTTTTGTATTCTAATTTTTTTGGTCACGTGTACTAGAAAAAGTTAACCAATTTTTGGAAGAAAAACTGAAATTATGACACCCCGGATTAGACTAGATTTTTATATTAGGCCAAAACATAAATGAATTTATATTTTAAATATTTTGGTATTTTGGCTCTGGAAGGGCATGTCGGGCTATTGAAGACCGGCCATTTATTCACGCTCTTAGTTTATAGTGTACATGATTTTGAGCTCGGATAAAGGTCTTCAATGGCCCGACATGTCTCACCAGAATTAATATACCGAAAAATGTCAAATATAAACTTATTATGTTTTGGTCTTAGTTAAAAACCTAGCCTATTCCAGGGTTTCATACTTACTTTTAGTTTTTTTTTTTAAAATTGGCCATTTTTATGTAACTTTTTCCAAAACACGTGGCCGAAAAAATTAGAATACGAAAGTGTATGTATTTAGGTCTTGAATATCTCTGTGCCAAAATTTAGCTGTGTAATACTTACACGCACTTATTACCATACCATTATTATTACCAGGTTCCTAATCTCTTTTTTATTTAATAAAATTACGCTATTTAAAAAAATCAGTTTTTAAACAACCGGTTTTATTTCAATGAAGTAACCTTCAGAAGAATTAAAAACTTATTAGTTATTAGTTTCAAATCAATTTTTCGAACTGATCCATGTGTAAGAATAAAAAAATTCAATGATAATGGAATTATACATAGAATGCATACGGATGGAGTTGCAAATTCTTTGAACTAGGTTTAGTCCAAAAATATATATCTTATATTAATATTTGAAATTTTACGTTTAGATTTCTTTTTGAATACTAAATTAATTTTAAAACCAATATTTATGTAAAATTCCAAAAAATATTCCTAAAAACAAATAATCTAATGTAACTTGTTTTTCGTAATTTTTTCTAATTCTCCATCCGCCATTTTCAAATTAAGAAAAATCAAGCAAAAAAAATGTGTCCTAAAACATATACAAAAAATGAAAATTTTATTATTATTCATTAAATATACCTTTTTTTGATGCTATTTACAATACTGATAAGCAGCGTGTCGATTTTTTTTAGTATCCAACTTTTACCCTAAATAATGACTTTCCGGTTAATTTTATAGAAAGTTTGAAATCGAATTCTGATAATAGAGACTTGAAAAATAGGTTTTGGTTTTAAAATTAATTTAGAACTCGTAGATAGGCTTTTGGGCGTTAAATGTCTAATTGAATAAAATTTGGATTAATTAATAAATAATAAAAATCGTAAAGAATTATAAAAAAGCTAAGGCTTTTTTATTTCAGGCACGATCACATATTCATTGAGTATTTTCTCTTTAATAACGTTGATGGGATCCACGCCCTCATAAATTGAAAACTATTATTTATTATTATACACCAAGGTAATAAAAGCATGTAGAGGCATCGGAATGACCTTTGGGCCAAATTCCTCCATAAATTGAAGAATTTGAAGACTTTTTCGTTTTTTAACCTGATGAACTTTTAAGGCACGATTTCATCTATGTATTGCATACACAGGGTTATCGTTCCTAAAAAATAAATTTCAATTAATTTAGTTATTTTCTGGTTATTTTAGATCATTAACCACATTTTGGATGTATTAAATTCAAAACCAATTCATTTTTTACCATTTTTATTATTTTTTAATAATTTTTTTTGATATCTGAAATCAGTTTTTAGGACATTTCTCTGCAAGCACTTGATGAAATCACTTGAAATTGAAAACCCTACAACTAGATCTTATTTCAAAAAATTTGGTTTAAGGGATTTTTGATTCATCGAGTAGGCTCTGTGATCTTGACGATACACTTTCTCGAACATACATCCCTACACACAACAAGGCAATATAAGCATTTAGAGGCATCGGAATGACCTGGGGACCAAATTTCTCCACGAATTGTACAATTTAGAAATTTTTCCGTTTTTTGACCTGATAAACTTATAAGGCACGATTTCATCTATGTATTGCATACATAGGGTGATCGTGCCTAAAAATATAAGAATCTTGTGTGATTTTGTATTTTTATGATATTTCGCTGATGCAAAGTTTATGCAAAAGCTATGAAATTTATCGCGCGGATAACATTTAGAAGGTTTTTCACCTGTATGAAGCAAAAGTACAAGAATAAACATACCTTTAGAAATAGCAGATTGGGCCCAAAAACAATAGGGTTCATTAACTCGATAAAATAAACTCAGTTTTAAAAAATGAAAGCATTCCGTTTGATCGTTTTGGCTATATCGTGTCCGAAAGTTGTCGATTTTTGCATCCATTAAGGTAGAGCTTCGCTCTATAATAAATATTTATTAAAATTATTAATGATCAAATAACTAATTTTTTTTACTCATTTACCTAATTGTATTTCTTATTGAGACGATTCCAATAATTATTTTCATTATAAAAATTAGTAAAGTTATTGCTGTACTTTTGATTTTTGCATTAGGTTTTAGTAAAATAACTAATAGTAGCATTTTTTAAATTTAAATAAAGCCAAAAAATAAGGTAAAACAATCAAGTTTATCGTTTTACAACTTTGCTTAATGATTCTAAATATTTTTTCTAAATTTTTCTAACTTTTTTTTTTACCTCAGTGATCTCTGGAGATTACTTTAGATCTATTTTAATCTCCAGTAATCTCCAGAGACCAAAAGTGATTTCCGGAGATCTCCGGAGATCTCCGGAGGTCTCCAGAGAACTAAAGAAATCACCTGAAATTTGCGATCACTTGAGATTTCTGGAGATCTCCGGAGATCTCCAGAAATCAAAAGTGATCTCCGGAGATCTAAAAAGATCACCGGAGATCATAAGAGATATTTCGAAAATTCGTCGGGGCATTTGTAACAGTTTGAGCAAGTAAAAAAATGTCACTTGCCGCAAACAGGATTCCGGTAACCGTGTCAATCTTACGGCAACGGATTTTTTTTTAATATATTGATGGAATATAAATTAGTGAAATTGAATATAAATTACAAACAATACTATATATATTCACTAGTAAGTATTATAAATAATGAATAATCTAAGTGAAGATATGTTGAATTTTTTTTAAGTTATTAATTATTATTTTCATATTATTAAATATTTCATCGTATTTCAAAAAATAAACCTCCCTCTCGATTTAACATTAATAATATTTTTTCTTCCTTGTGGGTCAAATACACTTTTTCGGAGTAATAAAAAATTCCCCGGAAACCAGTTTACCATACGAGTAAGGATTGATTTTACCTCAAATGGTATTTCAATCTGGGCTATTTTTTTTGCCGCCTTAAAAAAGTACTACTTATTTATTAATTTACTAGGGGGCTCCGCCCCCTGCGCGCTCCGCGCGCCAACCCCCGTAGAGCGCGAACAGTTTTTTAAATATATTATCCTTTTGGAATATGTTTTTTACTTAAATACATCATTTGAACAAAATCATATCACTTTGGTTTAGAATTAAATTAGTTTAAAAAGGTCCATTTGGGCACAAAAGGCTCATTTGGGCACAAATGGCTCATTTTGGCACAAAAGGTTCATTTTGGCACAAAAGGTCCAATTTGGCCCAAAAGGTCCATTTTGCCACAAAAGGCTCATTTTGGCACAAAAGGTCCATTTTGGCACAAAAGGCTCATTTTGGCACAAAAGGTTCATATTGGCACAAAAGGTCCAATTTGGCCCAAAAGGTCCATTTTGTCACAAAAGGTCCATTTTGGCACAAAAGGCTCATTTTGGCACAAAAGGTCCATTTTGGCACAAAAGGCTCATTTGGGCACAAAAGGTCCATTTTGGCACAAAGGGTCCAGTTTGGCACAAAAGGTTCATTTTGGCACAAAAGGTCCAATTTGGACCAAAAGGTCCATTTTGACACAAAAGGTCCATTTTGGCACAAAAGGTCCATTTTGGCACAAAAGGTCCATTGGCAAAAAGGGCTCATGCGACAGCGGCGGCAGCGGCGGCGGCGGCGGCGGCGGTTATAACTTTATAATATATAGAGAAATTACAAATTTTTTTTTTGAATATGTACTGGTGTATGCGGTATTTGACCCCGACATCCAAGAATATCGGTGAATAATTTTATGTTTAATACACGAAGAATTGACATATCATTTTTTTTATTTTGAAAAATTACCTTAATTTGTCATCAGATTTTCCTTATTTTTAATGTACTCTTAGTGACAACCCATTAATTTCCGAAAAATTTTGAACTAACACTTTTTACAACTAATAGTATAAGTCAACAAATTTTTTTTAATTTTTTTGTTTTTCTTACTTTTTGAACAGAACCCAAAGAAAATAATGGATGCATGTATAACTTTAAGAACAATAAATTTGAGTATAATAAACAATAAAAACGCTAAAAACAAACAGAAATAAAATATAAAATAATATTTAAAGATTTAAAAAAAAAAAACAAATAAAGAACATGACACGAACAAGTAATAAAAAAAAAGGCTAAACATCTTTATGCCCAGCTTTAAGATAATTTAAAAGGATCATGCAAATTTCTTCTATAATAATAATACAACTCGTCAAAAAATCATAAAAAATAAAAATATCCTAACTGACATTTAGTACCCATCTGCAAATACACATAAAAAAAATACCAATTTAAAAAAAAAGGCTATCGTACATAATATTGTTCTTTTTCTAAATCCTTATACGTCTAACAGCAGTAGCAAATGGCACTCAAAAAGGATAAAATTATTTTTAAGAAAATAAAAAAAAAAGTTAAATGCTTACAAGAAGAAACCCAAACAAATAAATTTTAAAAATTGCATAAAATACACAATAGTAAACGAAAGAAAATTTTAACCCTTAAAAATACACCAATTCGTATGCGTTCTTTATAATTGCGGTTGCGTCTATATTCATAAAGAACCATATATGATTTTCACCCTTTATTTTACTTCTCTCTCTATGGAGACAATAATGAAAAGACATAACGTCTAGTGTCAATAATTTGTATGCTAATTATTAGTAGTAATATTTACAATTAGCATAGTTTAAACATAAATTTTAAAAATATTTTTGAAAATTTTTTTCAATTACATATTTAGAGAGACAGAGTCCGTTTTCTCATAAATTCGTCGATATTACTTCAGATATGCGGGTAATAAAAATATTACGTCATGAGTAATAAATGTAAAATGTGCGTGTAGATATGAATGGACAGTAGGATTAACATAAAAGAGGAAGAGTCAATATCGTAAACATTCATTTTTAACAATAGAGAGCTACATAAATGTTCTATTCTTTTTCACAATAAATTCATCGATCCTTCTTTTGTAAGTGTGAATACGCGAATATAAATAACAAAAATTTAAGGGTACATCCCTTTTTTTTACTACATAAGTTTCTCACTTACACATGTGTAATACAATGACGATATTCAGATTTGAATAAATTTTTTTTTTTAAGGAAAATTATGAGGTTTTTTTGCTTACTAGACTAAAATTCATATTGAATGAACTTTTTTTTTTCTATTCTTATTTGAAAATCAATCAATTTTTATGATATTATACGAATATTATGAGATCATAAAAAGTTATGCTTATTAATAAAAAAAAGGTTTTTTTTTCTATTTTTTTAGTAGATAAATTTTAATTTGCATTTAAATCGAAATTAAAATATTTTATATTCGTTATTTTTGTAATAAAATTTTATTTAGTTAAAAAATGTATAAATAGATCATTATAATTTTATTTGATTTTTTGTTACACTTGATTAATTTAATTTTATAAATTTATATGTGTACCTATGTTTAATTTATGATAATATTGCTTTTTATAAAATAAAATTTTTATCAATTACTTTTTATTTACATATCATATTTTAAGTAGTACTTGTACTGATAAAGAAATTTCTTTTATTTAATTTGATCTTACATAATAATATAAGTGATGTAATTAGCAAGACTTAATTTTATTTTTAACATAACTTATCAGTACCTTTATCAAATGATAATATTGCGATTGTATAAATAAAAAATTTTAAAGATAATAAAAGTCATTCGGGGTTATAATTTCACTGCTAAATAATTTAAATTTTTTAAGTTGTTTATTTCTGAATTCTAATACTGGTGCAAAGATACCAAATATGGACAGAATAAAAGAGGATTTAAGATGATTCACCTGACTAGACTAGCATTTAGTATCTTCTGGGTATTTGAACTGGGTTGTATTTTCAGTACATGTATTATGAATATTATGAATTTTGGGTTCACAAAATTAAATTAAACTAATGTTTAGCTTTAACTAAGCATCTACTTAACTTATGAATTTTTTTCATATGTATGACTGATCAGAAATCTCTATACTGATTCGTGGGAGAATATAATCTTTGCCTATAAAAAAATGATTCAAAAGTATTTGATGTAAAAAATTTTTTTAAATTTGAAAAAATAACAAAAAAAATGTTAAATTACAGCAAAAAAAATGTGAGCGTAAATAAAAAAATTGTGGATTCAGGATGTTTTCTTTGTTTTAAAAAAATCCTTTTATTGTACTATTGGTGAATAAAATTTGATGTTTGCGGTTGTTTGTGATTTTAAAAAAATTTTTACAAGAGAAATATGCGTTCTTGTGTAAAGGGAAAATTTGAATCCTTCCATTAAATCTTGATGGCCGTGTCACTGGCACTTTCGCTTGCATCATGCAAGTTACTTTTCTGCAAGCACCGTGCAAGTAGTCCTTCTACAAGTATTGTGCAAGCGATCCTTGCACCTGCACCGTGCAAGTGGCTCTCCAGTCAGTACCGTGAAAGCGGTTCTTCTTGAAAAAATTTTGTAGAATGAAAAAGCTTACGAGAAAACCATTTCTATCAAAAGTAAAAATGGCAGAATTGTTTTTTTTCGAACTCATGTTTCTGATAGACACTGTTCTTTTACTTTTTGCTGACAAATCTGCTTATTGAGAGAGCTTTTTTCGTGGAAAAAACCTCTTCCTCCTTTTTCGAGGTTTTTCGGATTACTGATCATCAATTTTGGGGTATTTTATGAAAATTGTGCTTAGCACCCTTAAATTAACCAAAACTACCCCTAAAAAGGGGTATTATTTATTTACTACAACTTTAAGTCTTCAGATTTGGTCCGCATTAGTTTTGTGGGTCGAACAAATATCGAGGACTTTTTTTTGAAAAATTAATATTTCACCCTTAAATTAACAAAAACTACAACTGAAACGGGTATTTTTAGTGTACTTTGTGTTTTTGCCAATTTTAAAAATAAATATAAATTCTACGTGTTATTAACCCTTATAGACCAAATCTTGGAGGGCTATAGCAAAAGTTGCAAAAACACCCCTTTTATGGGTACACTATCAAAAACAACTCCGGTGATTTTACGTAAAAATTGGTAAATTTACGAAAATTTAGTAATTTTTCGAAAAAATTTGCAATTTTTCGACAAAAATCGGATATTTACTAATATTTGTAAATTTGCGAAAAAATAGTAAATTAACGATTTATTTTTTCGTAAATTTTCGACAAAATCGTAAATTTACAACTATGAGAAAAGATGAATACTTTTTTTTTCGCTACATTTCTGTTAGCAAATAGGTATATAATTATTAATATTTTAAGAATAAAAAATGCATGTAAACAGGCTTTTTCAATATAGAAATTCAATCTTTTTTAAGACAAATTTGAGTAAAATCTTAAATTGACGATAACTTGGCTAAATTTCATTGTGAAAAGATAAGTTTCTATTCTTCTGGAGTGGTTTTTTCCTGGCAATCAGATTTTCTTCTATTTTTTAAAATTTTATTTACCTAAAAAGTTATTTTGAAAATTTGGGGTAGCTCAGATACGAAAAACACGGTTTTTGACATAAAAGTGAAAAAATCTTTTTGGCACCTATCACCGAATCCTTATTCACGACTTTTTTTGACTTCCTGAGGGTTCAAACTTCACGAAAACAAGGGTCGTTCCGATCTGCCCTCAAAAAAAAAAAAATTACGATTCCAGGCTCAAGTTAAGTAGCACTTTTAAAATAATATTTTAAATAATATATTATATGGTCATATACTGAAAATTATTATCAAAATTTAATTTTTTTTTAAAGTTAAAATGTCCCATTTAAATTATAATTGACTCATCCTGTTTTTGCTTATTATAAATTGTTCGTCCAGATTACCATTTTTAAGTAATTTAAAACATTTTTTATTCTTAAAATATTAATAATTATATACCTATATTTGCTAACAGAAATGTAGCGAGAAAAAAAAAAGTATTCATCTTTTCTCATGGTGTAAAATAAAAAAACATTATTTTACGACTCTAAACGGTTTGCTATGCGTTTTTAGGTGAAATTAATTTTGTTTATCAAATAAATGATAATTACATAATCAATGATTTTTTATTAATCAATTTAATAAAAATTTAGGTTTTATATACTCGAAATCATACATTTGTCTAGCGAACATGATATTCTATTATTCTCACAATTTCAATGCAAATGAATTCATAATTTAGCCAAAAAAACATAATACACACACTTAACCACAAGATATATAATAAAAAAAAAAACAAGAAAAGGGGTGGATGGATAATAGAAATTCGCCATGCAAAAATAAAAAAGAAAAGAAAAAATAATTTCAGGTGCAAGATTATTATATTGTCAATGCAAATTTGCAACACGTAGAATAATAGTTTTCGGAGACAAAAAATATAATTTCTTTTTTTTTTAGACTTTGCATTCTTTATATTGACGAATTTATTACTAGTTTAGAGCAAATATACCTACAATAGAAATAAAAAAAAAACTTATGAATATAGATAGATAATAAAAAAATTCGTTTTAAATACCTGTTATGCATAAGTCTCATTGCTAAAGAAAATTAATATTGTAATTTAAACATTGTAATTTGACAATCAACATTAATAAATTAAATAGAAAATTACACTTTTAATAAATAATACCAAAAAATTATGTATCACATAACCAGGACAATGAAAAAAAAAATATTAACAAAAGAAAAAAAGGGTGGATCTTATTAAATAAAAATGTCAAAGAAAATATTATTTGACAACGTTGTTTCTATTTAGCATATCGATGAATTTACGAGGTGGTTTGACTCGTCATTGTATGTCATATTATATATTTTTTCTAAATAGGGTTATCTAAAATTTAAAATTTTACAATAACTGTCTCAAATAAGCGTTAAAAGATTTATAAAATTCAGTTTCGTAAAGCAGAATATTTACTTGATTCGTATACTCGGTTATTTCTACTGGTTCACCTCCAAATAATTTTTTTAAAAATAAATTTTGCAATTTTAAAATACTAAAACTAAAGAAGTAAATAAATGAAAAAATAATAACAGTTATAGTGGTAATTAATTTCTATTATTTAATTTATTCAAAAGGACCCAGAAATATTTAATTCTAAATGTTTTAACTTATACAACAGATACGTAAAGAAAAATATTTTAATATTTTTTTTTAAATAATTATTATTAGGCAGGCAGCCTATAAGAATTTTGGTGACTTTATTGAAACCACTCGGATGGCTTCAAAAGCACTATTTCGTACCGAGATAATGAATTTCTAGAACTTTCGCCTAGGATCCATTGTACGAAAACGGAAAACCTGGTTTTCAAATTTTAGCCTAGAAAAAAGTGTTTAATCGAGTATTTAAACTCCCCAAAATTTAAGTCATCTGACCGGAATGAGGTGACCGAAAGAAAACCAGGACCAATTTTACAAACGTTTTTTTCAGCATAATCAAAGTATATTTCAAATAAGATCTTTATTAAAACCCTTGCCTTATTTTAGCTCATCTTGGTAAGAAATTGGAGTAAAAAAGAAATGTGACTCGTAGGTCATTATTTGGGCTAAAACACCTTTAAATTCACCTCCTTGGACAGGTTTGCATAGACCGTATTCAAAATATACTTTTGTTATGGTTTTTAGAAGACGTGTGTAAAATTAGTCCTGGTTTCATTTGGGTCAGCTTGGGGACATAAATTTTGGGCGATATTTTAGGCTAAAATTTAAATACCAGTTTCTCCATTGATATTAAGACTCTTGTCTCATTTCAGTTCAATATTTGATAAGAAATCGGTAAAAATTAAATAAATTTTTTTTTTTAAATCGATGTATTTTTGCCTGGCAATTCATTTCTTTAAGAAGAAATTTTTATTGACCAAATTTTAATTTTTAGATCAAAAACTGTGTTAAGTAAATCTTGCTACTTATAGTTTTCAAAGACTTTTAACCTAAAAATTGAAATTTGATCAATAAAAATGTTTTTTTTCTTAAAGAAATGAATTGCCAGGGAAAAATACATCGAATTAAAAAAAAAAATTATTATTTTACGATGAAATTCAAGCGAGTAATGCATGTTTAAAGTTCAGAAACAGGCTTTTTTTAATACAATTTTAATCTTTTTTAAGCCGAATTTGAGCAAAATCTTAAATTGACGATAACTTGGCTAAATTTCATCGTAAAAAGATAAGTTTTTTTTTCTTCTGGAGTAATTTTTCCCTGGCAATCCAAATTTTTCATCTATTTCTTTAAATTTAATAAAGATTTATTGTTAAAAATCAAATTTTCAGATTTTGATCTCTCATACACCCACAAAATTGACTAAAAATTTTTTAGACGAGCAGCTCCAACTTACTGCTATGGAAATATGAAAATAACAAACTATTCCCGAAAACTTTGTAGTATCAGATTTTGTCGTCATTTTTTTTTTCGACTTTTCGCTCGCTCAAGCTAGGTGTGTATTGATATCATAAACCTTTTTACTTATTTTTTAAAATGTTATTTGTATATCTATTGATAGATATTATATTGAACTTATTAAAATTAAAATACAATTTTTTTAATATGATATTTGAGTACATAATAAACATAAAACTTTTAATTTTCATATTAAAAAAAAAAAATTCTTTTTAAATTAACACTTGATTGCTAATATAAGTAAATATTTTCTAATATTTTATTGATATATAATTTTATTGATTATAGAGCGAAGCTCTACCTTATAGCAGAAAAAAATTGACTTCTTGTGGACACGGTTTATCTTGAAAGCAATTAATTAGATTGCTTTCATTTTTTAAATTACATTAAACAATGAGACTAACCGAAAGTTAATTGGTTAAGAAACAAGGCTACAGCTATATTTAGAAGATAACCTAAACACAATTTTTTTACATAATAAGGCACTACATTTCTATGTTTTTAAGGCCTATTGGCATGTGCGAAAAGTATCTGGCCTTTTCTCTTCAATATTCATAATCACTTGGTATAATTTGGTGTTCTAAATATTGTAGTGAACTCCCCATGTAAGAATTGAGATTTATGAGCAAAGATCGCGTTGTTACTTCTTTTTAGGTATAACATTGGGTTTCATTATAATCCAATCAATATACGGTTTCATCGGTATTCTTTCCGTCCACCACCAAATTAGGTCTACTAAAGGTTTTTTGGGTCGCTGATCACGAATTTCGGGGAATCTTCTATTAAAAATCAATTTCACGCCCTTAGTTTATTTACAAAAAAAATCCCATACGAACCGAATCTGAACACTAAAATTCGAGAATAGCAAAAATGCTCCTTTTTCGGGTAGTTTTTGCTAATTTAAGGGTGAGAAATTAATTTTTAATAAAAACCTCCCCGAAATTCCTGTTCAGTGACCCAAAAAACCTGTATGAACCGAATCTGAACATCAAAAGTGCGAGAATAGCAAAAACACCCCTTTTTAGGGCTTTTTTGCTAATTTAGGGGTGAAATATTAACTTTTCATAAAAATTTCCCCGAAATTCTTTACCAAGCGACCCAAAAACCCTGTGTCGATCAAATCTGGCCGCTCAAAATTCGAATACATCATAAATTTCCCTTTTTAGGGGTCGTTTTTGAAAATTTAGGAGTCTTCCGCACATTTCTCATAGAAAATACCCCGAAATTCATGTTCAGTAACCCAAAAAACCTATAGTAGACCAAATCTGGCGGTGGGCGGAAAGAATACCGACCCCCTGCCCCTCGTATATTGACTAGAGTATTAGACGTGTGTATTCTAGGGTTCAGTAAATACTTCGAAAAACTTCAAAAATTAAAAAAATAAATCTTTTCTCTCATGTAAACTAGAATTTCTTTTAAAACAGAATTCTGCCATTGGAGCGAAGAAACTCCATAACGGAGTTTTTAAGTGACGTGTCAAGGTGTCATGGTGACTCACAGTCGCGTCTGAAGTTAATTAATTCGAAATGTCAGTTAGAAATAATCTTCATTCTAATGGCAGAATTCAAATGGCTATTTTATTTTTTTTTTTTTTATTTATTTTTTTTTTAACATGGTCAGCTTCGCTCTATGCGCCTTTAAAGTAGTATTAATCTATTGATAAAAAAAATTACTTTTTAAAATACTTTTTTAGTATAAAATGATGGTTAAATTTTTTTTAATTGATTAGTTTAAATAGTTATAAAATATATTTGTATTCATAAGTACACACGATCTTGAAGATAAAAAAATTATAATTTAACATTAATTTTTTATAGCAAAATTTATATTAATTCTCTTTATTTTTTCCTTTAAAAATGATTTTGAGTTTTAAGGTTGCTTATACTATTTCATTTTTCGTTTGTTTATTAAGCATTGTTCAATCATTTGAAGATCCATGCATGGTAAGTTTAAAAAATAATATTTCATTTTAAGAGACAAATAGTATACTTTAACAACAAATAGGAAAATATTTTTTTTTAATATATTTGTCGTCTGTTTTGCACTGCAGGTATTAAAACTTTTTCAACCATTTGAAAAATGCAACAACAACAAATTTTAATAGTGCTATTTTTATCGCTTACTGATAAGCCTAAATATGTTCTAGAATTTTGAGCTTTGAAAATTTTTTTAACGTGACACACAGTGTGATAAAATGGACAAAATTTGCTCTTGGACTGAGATTTTGAGCTATTCACTTGAAACCTGTTTTAAACGACTTTAAAATAAGTCAGCTTTCGTGCTTCACTGCGGATTTTTCTAATTTTTTATTTTTAATTAGCCTATTTACACAACCTCGACCTATTCATTTATCGAGATTTTCACTTCCTACATTTTCTACACTCTAAAACCAACGGGAAATTTTTTTATGTAAATCCTGCGTTATATATATATATAAATTATATAAATTATAAAACATTTTAAAGCTAAAAAATATTCAATCATAATTTTTGCATATTTTAGAATCTCACATAAAATGCTTTATTATTAAATAGGTTAATTAAAAATAAAAAATTCGAAAAATCCGCAGTGAGGCATGAAAGCAAGCTTATTTTAAAGTCGTTTAAAACAGGTATCAAGTCGATAGCTCAAAAACTCGGTCCAAGAACGATTTTTGTTCATTTTGCCACACTGCGTGACACACCGTTAGTCTTTGAATTTTAAAAACAATTATAATCTCAAGTACATGAAAAATTTCTTACCTTACATTCTCTAACCATAATAAAAAATTAATTTAAAAACTGTTACAAGTAAGGTTGAAAGGTAAATAATGTTGAATCAACTCACAATTTTTAAGTTTTTCCTAAAATCATAGCAAACTGTCAAGCAAATAGCATATAACCAAACCAAGAATATTAAATTTTATTAAAATTAGGCAAAAATTTCTAGAGATTTACTCTGATCATGTGGAAGAAAGTTATTTTTATCAACCATGAAAGACTAAAATAATACTTCTAAGATACCTATTTTTTTCGAAATCTTAAAGTGTACTATTACTTTAAAATGTGTAGAATATCAATATTCGTTTTACTAGATCATTTTATTCAAAAAAACTTATATTTTTAGCACATCAGAGACAAAAGAGACCTTTCAGAATATGATGATGATAAAATTAATATTCGTTCAACCAGGCAAGTAAGGAAACCTGGTTTTTATTTTAACCCAACATTCACAGATGCTATTGTATGTGCAATACGTTTGGGATTACTTTCTTCATCTTGGTTATCAAAACGAAGTAATTATAAAAAAGCACTTAAGAAAGGCTATTGCCGGATAAATATAGCGATTTGGCCCCCCTCCCCAATCTCAAAAAAATTATTTGTATCCGAAAAGTATTATAAAAACTAGCCGATCGCCGTTGGAATTAGCTCCCTAGCCCATATTAGGCGCCCTTAAACCTTAAAAAACCTTAAAAATCGTGTTTTTTGCGTTTTTTTTGTGTCTCCGCACTGTGCTGAGTTATTAATCTGAAAATTCGTAGAAGGTTTAAGGGCGCCTAATATGGGCTAGGAAGCTAATTCCAACGGCGATCGGCTAGTTTTTATAATACTTTTTGGATGCAAATAATTTTTTTGAGATTAGGGAGGGGGGCCAAATCACTATATTTATCCGGCAATAGCCTTTAATAAATTAATTAAACAATAATAAACTTTAAAATATATTTTAGAAAAAACTTGTTCACTATTTATAACAAAATTATCAACAAAATATCCAATAATTGTTAATCCAAAAAATCATAACAAATTAATGTATCCAGATGAATATGGTATGATACATTTCAATGAATATGATCCTATTTATTTATCATGTCCAGGACAAAATAATCAATTACAAAATTTATTGGTACAAAGTAAAGAATTTAAATGTGTTGCTAAAAATATTTTTCAAGCAGATAATCAAATTTTTGATATTTATAATTTTTATTGTATTAAACCACCATGGTATTATATAAAAACAAAAATGGAAAATCGTTTTGTTAAATCACAAGATATTGGTTTTCAATTTGATAATGACTTTATTTCAATATTGAAAATTTATCTTAATGCGTATAATGGATATACTGATTACGTTAGATCGATAATACCAAAATCTATTTTTTAAAAGCAAAAAACAACAACAAATACAAATTTCGATCATAAATTTTGTTGTGCTACGATTAATCCTGAAGCTTATGATATGAATTATGTGTATAAAAATACAACGCAGTTAGAAAGTTTTAAATCTCAATTTTTTTGTCATAATCCACCAGAAAAATGTAATTATTTCGTACGAAATAATGAAAATTTTCGTTTAAGTCGTGGTCATTTGACACCAAAATCATCATTCGTTTATACAGCACAATCAACAGCAACAATGTTATATTTAAATACAATGCCACAATGGCAAATTATTAATCATAGAAATTGGGAAGCAACAGAAAAATTTGTTCGAGATATGGCTTTGTATTATAATAATGATCTTTTAGTTTACACTGGTGTTACAAGACAATCAGAATTGTTAGATGCTATTTATAATGACAGCTTTAAAAGAGTACCGTTATATTTATTTGCAGAAAGTAATAGTGAATATTCAATAAAAGATTTTCCAGTGCCAGAATTCTTTTACAAAATAGTTATTTTTTGTAATTTTAGAGATGATAATATAGATAGCTCATGTAATGATATTTATACTAGTAATCCATCAACTGCTAAAGGTGTTGTATTTGTAACAGTTAATAATCCTTACATCGTTTTTCCAACTAGGGAATACCATCTGTGTAATAATCCAATTACAAACTCAGCTGTATACGAATTGCCAAATTGGAAAGAAGAAGTAATATTTGGATATAGTTTTATGTGTTCTGTACCAGATTTTTTAGCCAATTCTAATATTAAAGATACGTATACAATGAATGAGTTAAATAGCAAAATATTTAGTGATATTTTAACTATACCAAAAAAAAAATTGTCTACACATGTGCATGATGAGAATAAAAAGTAAAATTTTTTGAAAAAAAAAACTATTTTATTAAATATGAACAATAAAAATTAAATCAAGATTTATAATATAATATATATTTTTTTATCCTGCAAACTCGTTTAGAAAGTGCAGGTGCCCATGGTGTGTCCAATAACTATATTCTAAAGTTACGAAATTGCGGTGTTCAATGCGTAATTCAAAGGTTTTACTTTGCCCTTAAAATAATAAAAACCCCCCTAAAACGGTATTTTTTTAGTCCTTAAAAATTCCATTTTTAGCATTCAAATACTCCACCCCCCTCGCCCCTGAAAACTCACTTGGAGTGGGCCAAAATTTATAAAAGTTTTATTAACATGGAACATGTTTATAGGAAGGGGATACCCTGAAAATCTGGAAATCAAGGGGGGGGTTAAATGTGTTCGATTTAAGGGGGGGGAGACAAATAGGAGTTAGAATAATTTCGATTTAGGGACTTAAAATAATTCATATAGGGATTTAGGATAATATGAGATTAGGGTATCAGAATAGTTTAGAATCTAAACATTTGGCAAAGGTGATAATTACAAATTATAAAAATAGCAAATTTAATGTGGCTGTAAGTAAACAAATTCCATGCATTTAGATTGTGTTTACACAAACCGGTTATAAGTTTTTTTCTCGCTTTTTTTTGTCATTTTTCCCTTCAAGCTCCGAAGAATGCAACGAACCTGTATACTTCAAAAAATCAATAAATATAAACCTCATTTTTAAGTTATTTAATATTACAATTTTATTTTTAAATTGTATATGATTAATACTTTGAAGCATGTAATTATTAATAAAAAATATCTAAATAATAAATTTATTGTATTTTATTAAAAAGTTGTTGAGTCTAAAAAAAGGCATAATTATATAAACAAAACAATATATTAAAATGTTGACAAATTAAGCAAACCTTTGCGAAGTGTCATAAAAAAAAAAAGAAATAAGTTTCAAAAAATAAAGTCTTATTTTATAAAGAGGGTGTTTAAAAACATCACAATCGAAAGTTGAAAAGAAATGGAAAAGTGCACTAAAAAGCAAACCATAATAAATATATATTTTTTTATTCTTGTTTCTAGTTCATAAAATTAAGGGTGTAACAACTTATGAAATTAAGGTGTCAAGATGAGAAATCAATAATCATTTTGTACATTTTTTAACAAGTAATACCTCACTATGCAAAAAAAAAATTTACCAATTTTATAATCGTGATTACAAAACTTTTTTTTAAATTCCTAGTAAACTAGACTATCGGGATAATAAAATCTTTAGAAAATTTTGCTAGTTCAAAAAATGATGATTTAAAAAAAAAAAAATTTTTCTTAAACTTCACAATCATAATATGTTTACAATCGCATATCAAATTATTAATATTTATAAAAAGCAAAAGGGTTTAAAACAAATAAATAATCGAATCTATTAGTATATTTGGATACAGTGACTTGAAGTTTATTTAGCATCATAAATAAAATGAATAAAATAATCTGTCATTCTATTTTTTAACAAGGTGATAATATGAAGTCGATTAATAATCTGTATTAAAATAAAATAATAAAAATTATCTATAAGAAACTAACTTTAATATTTAAAGTTATTTAGCCAAGAAATCGTTTTAATATTAATATTATTTTTTAATTCACTTATTATAAATCAAACAATCAATCAGAAATGAAAAAAGAAAAAAAATAGTAAAAGTTAACTTAATTATGATTAAAATGATGCACGAGGAAAAAAATATAATTATTTATTGATAAATAATTGATTAATGACATTTTTATTGAGAGTCAAAATGTGGGGTAGGGGTTTGATATTATGTATTACCCAACATCTAGGGATTTTCCCTACTGTAGGTTTTTTTAGTCGCTGATTACGAATTTTTGGTCCCGAAGGTTTTCTGAGAGTGCAATGCCCCTTTTTAGATACATTTGGCTAACTCTGCGTTATTTTGTCCCTATATTCGGTCCGGAGAGTTAAAAATGAATTTTTCACCCTTTATTCAGCAAAGCAGTTTTGAATTATTATTTGTTTTTCTGGTCATTAATTACTGATTTTGGGATCCCAAAGGCTAAAAATAAAAGTAAAACTCTTAAATCTGCAAAAACATTCCTATTTAAGGTTTTTTGGGTAATATTAACAAATGTTGAGTAATACTAACCCCTAACCCACATTTTAACTGGAGTAATAATTTTGTGAAGAAGAAAAAACTTTTGCCTAGAAACAATTGTTGCGCTTCTTTATTACAAACAATAATTTTCTTATTTTATTTGTACTCATGGTCTTTTGAAAAACCTTTAAGGAAAATAGAAAAACAAACGAATTCTACTACATATTGGACATAACTTGAAGAAAATTTTTCAGAGGGCAGCAGTTACTGGATTTAATAGCAACTCTTATTGTACGATATTGCATGTATGGTCAGCATAATATTCAGATAATCTTTTAATATTATTATTCATTTATTTAAAAAAGCTTTTAACTATATCATTTTTAAGATTACTAAGCAATTATATTTAAATCAATCTTTTCTAAATTCTCCTTAAATATACCCTCAAATTAAATACTGAAATAAATTTTTATCTGTTTTAAAAGTAACAAATTTTTTTTGTTAACACAAAAAGAAAGAAAGCGAGTATAAAATTGTAGCTTGGTTTTATTTTGATCAGCTATAGGTAATTTTTGGGGAGTGAATCACGTATTTAGGTAATGCCTCTTGTGTCAAATTTCTGGGATCAACTGTTGAGATCAGAAGAAAAGAAACTTTAAAATTTGGTTTGTTTTCTTTTTAGTAACCCTGTTGGCTTAAAATACAGTCAAATTAAAAAACTCAAGATAACTTAGCTATTATAGAATTTTGGTTGTTGATCTTTAAAGTTGATTCTGGTATTAAAATCTAGCTTGTTTTTAATATAATAACCAAGGTGGGTAAACTTTAGCTCGGTAGTAAAAAGGGTAGAAAGCTTAATTAGCCCGATTTTAAGATAGGAACGTTTCCGAAACTAACAGGTTTTCCACATTTTCAGTAACTAAAAATCTTTAAAAATTTGCTATGTTATCTCTAAGTATTACAAGCTTTCGGAGTGGTATCATGAAAGGTACCCAAATTTGTTTTCTTGTGCTAAAAATTCTAAATGAAATGCCAATTTTCTGATGTAATGACTTTTGCCATTTTGGAAAAATGCTTTCAATAGATTATTTTGTATTTCATAATTTTAACTTAATATTTTTCATTTGTTTCAGAAATTCACAATCAGTGACCCAAAAAACCTAGACTAGACCAAATCTGGTGACAGCCAGTAACTTTAATCCATACGATATTAACTGGAGTACAATTTCAAAACCATACGATGCAATTTTTAAAAAAATTCACATACAATAGTTGAAAATCTTTTTGTATATTTGCCAAAAAAATAATTTTTTTGACATTCCATAAAATAAATATAAAGTTTTATTGTTTAATAAAAAAAAAAAACTTTAATAATCTTAAATTCTTCAAATAAAATCTTATCTATTATATTTATAGCTAAAAAAAAGCTTTCAAAATCTATATACAATACTCAATGTTAATATTTGGCGCCAGTATAAGCAACTTTTTTTTTATTTTTCAAATATAATAATATACATGATAAAATTTGACGATCCAGAACTTCAATATTTTCTCTTTGTACTATAAAGTACATAAGTAATTTAAATATTAAGTGACATCCTCTATAAAAGGAATAAAAATAAAAAACAATCTGATGTCTTCTCGACAAAAGAAATCTTTAGCATTGGCAACTAAAAAAAAAAATCAAACAAAAAATGTAAATACCCATAAATATTTAAGGCACTCAAAGTCAGTTACCCCCTTATAATATGCAGAAACGTCGGTTGGTCGATTTTTCGGCGCTAAACGACCGCGTTTATTGGGTAATGTCTGTCAAGTCTCATAATCATAAACAATTGCATATGTTCTATATACCTATATAATATTATATGAAGGAAACTTTCTCTATCTCTTAAATTCAACCCCTCATTTCATCTTTTCTTTTCGCGTTCGTTCCATTTCCGACTCTGACGAGTCTTATTGCTTAAATTTCTTATATTATACAAATACATAAGCACATTTATACACTCGACAATTACGTTGATATGCGAGCGACAAACATTCAAAAAAAAAATATACATCGCAGACGAATCCCATAACCGTAACGTGCAGAAGGTCGCTTTAGCTCGGACGTGCACAAATCTTTCGTAATGACAGATAGATGTCAAGTCACCCTTCAATTCTTTTTTTTCCTCTCAATGTGCGTGTGCAAAAGCATTTTACTTTATCTACTATTTCCTATCTTTCTCATAATTTTAACTTTATTTTTTTTTTCTTTTTAATAAAAGTTAATAAGCATTAACTAGAAGAAAAAAATATATCCGACATTCTGTTCTAATATTTATGTACACTACTTATAGTCTACCTACTCATATAAATTAGGGAAGCTAAACTTTACCGTTTTCACAATTTACAATAAGTTGTCTGCAGATAATAACAAAATTTTTTATTAAATTGTTGATTTAAAAATATGTATGAAAAAGAAAAGTATTGAAGCCAAAAAATTTTATTATTTTGATAGCACAAAAATATTGCATAACATGATTACTAGGAAAAAAACTTTTTTAATTTAATTACTAAGCCAGCCAGTTGATAAGCAAAAATTTTTTTAATTTTCAGAACTCCAGGTAAAAAAAGTTTGCATTTTTTTATAACATAAGCATAGGACCACTTCTAAAAGTTACCACTAAATACACGATTTGTTCTAAAGCAGAGAGGTTTTTAGGAATAAGAAATAGGAAAATTCATTTGCATTGAGAAATATTTTTTTTTAAATTCTAATTTTTATCAAATAGTATATTATGAACCATTGCCGAAAAATTCCAAATCGCTAAATTACCTTGGTATCGTTGGTAACCTGCGATTTGGGACATTTTTTTATTTTTTTATGGCTAAGGTTTGCATAAAATTTTTTTTGTCAGCAATGAGAATTCTTAAATTTAAAACACGCTTTTGCCGGATGCTTAGCTATGCTCCGGTAAAATCACGTTTTGCGCTTTTTTTAAAAAGCGGGTTGAAAGAATGGTCTAATATAGATTTTATAGACGGCTGACTAGGTTTCGCTCGTGAAAAATTAGAGACATAACTTAAAATTAGCGAAATACACCATTTTTAGGGGTATTTTGGCAATATTCATAAACTGTAACGAGATTTATCCTGTTATCTACGATTTTGGGCTTTTGAGGTCTAAGAGTGATAAAATACAATCCGCTTAAGCCGGATGATTTTGCAATTTTCACTAATCATGACAAATTTTAATAAAATACGTTTTTTAGGTAACTCTATACAAATTTTAAGGAGCTGTGCGCGAAAAATTCAGAGATGTTCTTAAACTAGAAAGGGTTGCTTTTACTAAATTTTGGGTGTTTTGGGAACTTTTTAGGCCCAGAATTTCTAAATTCGTAATCAACTACTTCAAAAACCTATATTATTTCAAAAGTTGTTGTGAATAGTATAAAATTGCAATACCACCAAGGGTGTTTCCTGGAGCAAACCCCGATTTTCGTAATCAGTGACCTAAGAAACCTATGGTAGACCTTTTTTCTTTCTATTTACTAAAAACAGTCCTTCTCTTCGTGATTTTACCAGAGTAATCTTTAACTACGTAGTTTCTGGTCGCTAACAAGAAAAATAATTTTAACATAAAAAATTTTTTTAAATACATTATTGCATGCTATAAGAGTATAATTATTTGATAAAACATTAATAAATATATATAAATAACTTAAGAGGTGAAATTGCGTTTACTTGTCAGATATACCTTTTAAAATAGGCCCATAGAGCTCAAATATCCAAATAATATGAAGCCTTACCGAATTTCAGTGTCCTAGGTCTCAAACTGTCCGAGTTATGTCGGATAAAACTTTTTCAGTATGTAAGCTTTTTAAAACGTTCTTAAAGACAACATCCTTAGTAAAATATCCTGTTGAAGCCATTTCTGACATTTACTTTTTCTTAAAAAGCCTTGAAAATTTTCACTGAATAAAAATCCTTTTGCTGCTAGCCGAAATATTATTAAGGTAAATTTAAAAAAAAATGCACCACAAGACTTACACCCACATAGCCAAAGGAAGTTGTGTATAAAAAATACTATACCATAAGCCTTACACCCTTACAACCGCTTGCAGAAGGATTTTCGATTTGATATATTAAGGGACTTTCTACAAACATCCAGTAAACTCTAATGGCTGCTACAGCTCTATGTAAAAAGTGACAACTGAAATAAATGGTCAATAAAAATAAATATTTGTATATAGTATATGTACAGTTGGCCAGATGATTGTAGAAAATCCCTGAAAAAAAAATTCAGAATACTTAAAGATGCTCTGGTCCAATTTTGAGCGCGGAAAATATTTTGGAAGGCTTTTTAATTTAATATTTTATTTTTCAATTTTTCGGATTTTTTCAAGAAAACTAATGGCAAAAATATCTTTAGCAGAAAATTATATACTTTCGATTATTTCTTCCGAAACATTTTTAAAGCTTACACCTATTTGATAGCTTGGGATTTTCTGAAAATTTGGCTTTAAAAATTTTAAAATACCTAAAAAGTTTAATCAGACACAACTCAAGTACCTTGAGACCTTGAGACCAAGGATGCTAAACAAGTAACCCCGTACTTAGCCAAAAATAAAAAAAGACTGTTATCTACAATTTTTGAAAGCTTTAAAATGAGATCTCAGGTTCGACTAATTTTTTTTAGTCTAAAGTTACAGTTGCAAAAAGGGGTCAAATTTCATCAAATTTGTTGGCCGGTCTTTGATAAGAGTTTATATTAACATGGAACATGTTCATTGGATGGGGTATTTGAAAAAGTTTGGCTCGCCGGGGGGGGGGGGGGTGAAAAAGTGACGTTTTTAGAGGGGGGGGGGTGAAATGGACTTAGAATATTTTCGATTTGGAGACTTAGAATAATTTGAAGTGGGAGTCAGGACCTGATCAGGCCCTGATAACAACAACAACTTAGAATACTTTAAGTTTATGGACTTAGCATAATTTATATTTCAGGATTTATTGTAATTTCGGTTTTTGGATTTATTACTATTATGAGTAAACGTGTTCCATGCTCGTTGGTTGAGTAGTTACACAAACCGGTTATAAATTTTTTTTGATTTATTAACCCCCCTTGTCAAGCCTTGGACCAATTCTGAAATATCGACTGTTCATGAATTTCAACTCTTATAATAAATTGAAAAAGAAAAATTCAAAAAATTTTATTTAGATTACTTTGTATACTAAGAAAAAGTATATGAATATTTAATTTTTAAATTATTAAGATCCAAGAGGCATTATAGTTAGTTGAGTAATCAATACTTGTTTAGGTACACTAATGACATATAAAATTGAATCAGCTACATCTTCGGAACTTAACCCAGGTATTTCTCCTAATACTGATAAGTCAATTAAACCAGCATCAAAGATTTCAGATTTAGTGTAACCAGGACTGAGATTCTGCACAAAATAATAACTATTTTATTATTAAAATATAAAAATTACACTCTATTAAAAATTATAATGCTACTATTTAGTAGCTATTATACAATTTCAACAATTTTCAAGCTTCCCAATTTTTCAGAAATAATTATTAGCTTGTCAGTTTCGTTATATTACTTGAATTTACGATTACTAGTTAAAATTTAGTGCCATTACCCAAAATATAATATTTCCAAATTTTTAATACAGTTAATTACTTTTAAAAATTATATTATTTTATTACATTATTTCAGTTAATTGCATCTTCATTCACCTGTAAATCGAGAATTCAAGCAAATTTTAAAAGTAATTACAATGGTAATCTGTACACTAAAATATAATTAATTAAGTATGATATAATTTTATTACTTTATATTATATTCGCATTAATAAATTAAAATTTTTAAAAATGTATAAATATACATTAATTGAAATATCAAGTTAAAGTAAATCATATTATTATTATATATATGTGAGTAATTCTTAGTGTATTTAACATAAAAGGTAACCTAGACTGAGAATATAAAAATATGATATCATGCCAATTTTTAAGGTTTCAGGTTCAATGGTTTCGAAATTACAGCTGTTTTTCGATTTTTTTTTTATTCAAATTTGCTGCAAAAATTTGAAAAGTTTGTTTGATTTTTTTGGAAATCAAGAAAAGATAGAACGGAAAAACTAAAAAGAACATTCAAATATGAATTTCTCAAAAAGCGGGTTTTAACTCGAATTTACAAAACCTTACATTTTCCGAATTTCCCTGTAATCTAATGAAAATTTTGACTTGATTTTTGTGCTTCTCAGAAAATTTGGCTATTGACCCTCTTTCTATAAAAATATTGAAAATTTCTGTAATGGTATGTACAAAAAAAGAAGAAACAGTATGCATAAAAATCAAAAATAGAAAATTTTGCTAATTTTTTTCAATTTTTGTCAATTTTATCAATTTTATGAATTTTACTTTTGTTTTTTATTTATACAGCATTATAGATAAATTAATTTTTCAAAAAAGAGGGTCTATAGTAAAATTTCCCAAGGAATCCGAAAATCGAGTCAGAATTTTAATTAGATTACAGGAAAAACCGGAAAATGGAAAATTTCGGAAATTGTAAAATTTTAAAAATTCGATGTTTGAGTTTCCGATATCCCTCAAAAACTATTTTCCAACAAAAAGTTTATGGGAAAGCAAAACTTTTAAGACCAGTTAAAAGAAAAAAAATTCCGATTTCTAAGAACTTCATATTTGAAAGTTCCTTTTAGTTTTTCCGATTTTCCGACTTTTCTTGAAGGTTTTACGAAAAATTGGCAGCAGATTCGGATTCAGCGGGAAATTTTACATACCGCTTATAGTTGAAAATTATTTTTTGGCAGTATGTAGAGCGGTAAAAAATTAAAATCAAAAAATTTTTTCAGATTATTGCAGCAAATTTGAAAAACAAAAAAAAATTGAAAATCAGCTGCCATTTCGAAACCATTGAACTTAGAACCTTAAAAATTGGCATGATATTATATTTTCATATACTAACCGAAGTTCAATAAGTTCAATCGGCTTTTTCAAGATCCCAGACTTCGAGTACCTTTTATGTTAGATACACTAAGAATTACCCATATATATTTTAACTAACCGTAACACGAATATTGGTTCCTCTCAATTCATTAAGACATAATTCAGAAATTGCTGTTACAGCAAATTTTGAAGCTGGATAAATATTCACAATCAAAGGTTCAGGGGTATCTGGTACTTTATGTCCAGAATAACTAAAATAAAAATATAAATTAAAGCTTTATTTAAATCATAAATTTATTTTTATAAATTATTTTTAATACCTATTAACATTAATAATGTGAGCTTCGTCATTTTCTTTCATCATTCCTATAGCCTGCCTTGTACAATACAATAAACCCATGACATTGACATTCATGACTTCCTGCATCACCGATGTTTCAACCTCTATACATAATAAAATATGAAAAAATGTAGAATGTTTTTATATTTGTGAAAAAAAGTAGTGTAAATTACACTGTAGCGCTAAAATGATTACTATATAAATCAATAAAAATTTTTATGAGCTGACTTTAATTTCCACCAAGGTATATAAATCGTGATTCCCACTATATATTACTTAAGTGTATATTTGGTTGTCAATCAACAGGAGGTGTGCAATTGTTTTGCGAAAATGAGTAAAATCGCAGAAATTGTTGATTTGGTATAACGCACCATTGCGGAGGGGGGGGGGGCATTGATGATTGAATTATTTTAGTTCGCTAAAGATTTTAAAAACCTACTCGAATAAGAAAAAATGCCAGCAATTTTATAATCAGATAGTTTAATCGAGGGCAGTTTTTTTTACAGTGTAGGCAAATAGATAGATTTCAGAAGTACCAAAAAAATTTTGGATGAAAGTTTTTTAGGCGCACTTTAGTGCTTGAGGCCCATTTTAAAAGACTAGTTTGAAATTGAAAAATAATCTTACTCTGTATAGTTCCGTATCTTATAATCCCTGCATTGTTAATCAGTATATGCACTGTTCCAAGATTAGTTTTTATCCAATCAAATGCTTCTATTACATCAGGTTCCTTAGAAATATCGCATTGAACAGCATGAAATTCACCGGGTCCATCAAAACTACTCATTTCTTCCTGTTTTTCAGTTAATAATTTTAATATTAGCAAAGTTCATAAAAACGTTAAATTATAGTAAACACTTACTTCCATTTTTTCTTTTCTCCTTGCAAGACCAACGACAATCAAGCCTTTTTCAACTAAACTTTTAACAGTAGCTAAACCAATCCCAGATGATGCCCCAGTAACAACGGCAATTTTTCCTGCCCATCGTTCCATTTTAATTTTCTTTTTACTTAATTCTTTCTTACTTTATTAATTTAACAATAAGTCTACTTTTCAACGAACGTTTAAAAACTGACGAGTTTCTACAAGTTACACGTACTTATTTCCTATACTTTTATGAATCGACCTTAAAATTTTTTTAATTAAATATTTATTTCATAAATTGTAAAAGTAAACGTTTACTTATACCCTCATTTGTTCGTAACTATATTAGTATAACCAATTCAATAATCGATTATATAATTATATGAATATTTCTTAGATCAATATTAATGATAACTTTAATAACTTAATTTCCTTAACTTATAGTACACAGTTAGGTTGTTGTAATTGAAATTTTAAGCTCTTTACCTGTACTGCTTGAAATATCAAGCGGAATCAACAAATTATAAGTTCTGCTTAAGATTCAGGATTGTTTTGACTCTTGAAATCAACAAATTTTTAATAAAAGCTTTTTAATACCAAATAATACACCAAAAATTAGAATTATAGGGCCAGAAATTGATCGGTTATCTACTCCAGTAAATATACAAGTGGAGGGGAGGGGGTACTATTTTCTCCTATCACCACCAGAATTGGTATACTACAGGTTTTTTGGGTCGCTGATCTTGAATTTCGAGGTCTTTTCTATGAGAAATTGGGGGAAAACTCTTAAATTTGCAAAAACTACTCTTAAAAAGGGGTATTTTTTATGTATTCAAATTTTGGGCAGTCAGATTTGGTCCATAAGGGTTTTTTGGATCGCTGATTAAGAATTTTGAGGACTTTTCTATGAAAAGTTAATATTTCATCCCTTAATTAGCAAAAATACCCCTAAAAAAGGATGTTTTTGCTATTTTGGCACTTTAAGCGTTCAGGAACGGTTTTATTGGGCTTTTTGGGTCGCTGAACAAGAATTTCGAGAAATTTTTTATTAAAATTAATTTCTCACCCTTAAATTATCAAAACTACCCCTAAAAAGTTGTTTTTGCTATTTTCGCCTTTCCAGTGTTCAGATTCGGTTCAAATAGCTTTTCGTGAAATTCGTGAACAGCGACCCAAAAAATCTATATAAACCAAATCTTAACACTGACAATGCGAAAATAGCAAAAACACCCCTTTCAGGGTCAAAACACCCAAAAAACCTATAGTAGACCAAATCTGGTTGTTATAAGAGAAAATAGCCCCAAAACCGTTTATTTACTAGACTAATCTTAAATATTTTAAAAAACTTTTCATTTTTGATTGATATAAAACATAACTTTTAATATATTGAGTGATCGTGCCAAAAATATGATATACCTCTTATTTATTCAACATATTGATGATATATTTTAAAAAAATATTTTTCATGTATATAATTATATATAACTCGTAAGTTCAAGATAATAAAAAAACAGAATGGATTTTTAATCTAGGGAACCTCACACCCTCTAAATAAATTCGTATACAAGTTTTCATATATTACACTGGACGTAAATACGACTTTAATAGAAAAACTACTGGAAAAAATGTAAATAAAAAAAAAAATAATGATAACAATAATAATTTCATTCTATACATATAAATATATAATAATATATTACGCGAGTTGGTTTAATTAATTCATCTAAGCGAGCGCGAAAGAGTCCAGCGCTAAATGAGTTGTGAAACGTTGATTGAAGAGCGTAATCGAAAAGTAAAGTTCACCCTAGGAGTAAATATCAAGTAGCCAAAGGCTAGTTTTTTTATATATATATGTATATCTTACACGTTACACACTTTACAATATTACATTATACTAGTGTATAAATACGAATAGGGTTTGAAGAAAATAATTTTCCCTGTATGTTGTGTACTCGAGATATATTCCCGCGGTCCTCAACATAAATCGACAAATAGACGAGTGCTTTTTCGTTCGCTGACCATCTCGGTAGACTATTAATTTTTTTTTTTTTTTATTTTTATTTATTTTTAATTTAAATATACACACTTCGGGACAATCGGATTAGTTCCGGTCAAGCGTGTACTACAGAGAGACTTTAAATTTTAATTACAAGGAAAAAATTTATTCTATACTGATCATTTTTTTTTTTTTAATAATAATAAAAGGAAACAGATTGTATAATACATATACGCATGTATTTTTAGTCATTTTTTAATTTAATTATTTTGAAATTAAATTATTCTGCTGGAATAATTTCTAATTATTACACATTTTTTTATTTTAATTTTATACAAAATAAGTAATTTTTTTTTTATTAAAAAAAAAAAGATAGTTTAATCGAGAAAAAAGTGCTTACTCATAAAATTGAAATTTTAATTAAATTATTTTATAATTTTCTATTTTGACTTTACAGGTACGATTTGATGTACCGATGAAAAAAACGCTTTCGGCGTATAGAATCTCGTAAAATTTTTTTTTCATTAGAGCAGAAGTACTTCTGCAAAAAATATACCTAAACCTATAATTAATATCTTGTGTATTGGATGAAAAATAACTATTTCATTATAAGGTGCAATATGTACTCTAAATTTTCGAGCCTATATTTTGGTGACCAATAATTTGGTTTTGCATCACTATTTATTTTTAAGAGCCAAAGTTCTAAACAAAAAAAATCGCATATAAGATCTTTCTTTGCCTCTTCAACGCATTATTATATGGGTTTCTATGAATTTTATAGAAAATACAAAAAGAAAAGGTATATTATCAACATGCGCCTGTACCCCTGGCATCGTTGAGTTTGGGCTTTTCCTGGAGATCCTCCAGAACTAAAAGATTTGTGCTAAATGATTTACTTAGCCTCAATAAATCCACCCCTTCTCCTATTTTTCTGCCAGCAGACTACACTAAAAAAGAATTCTGGTTATTGCTACCAAATTTTCGGTTGTATAGCTACCGGAACCCTGGTTGTGGCAGCCGGATTTTTTTTTTTAAAGGTTTGCAAATGGCATAAGACTTTTAGGTATAAAAGCACAAAAAAAAATATTCAAATCCCCCCATGCCGCAGTGCTCGGATTTCACATGAGTGAAACTCATTTTTTAAAAATTTTCTTTACATAGTCACTGGAGAATAAGGGAAATCCTTTCTAATAGCAAAAACTAAAATTTTGGGACTAAAGCTAAAATGATCAAAATGAATGCCAATTTTTCAATATTGGTTACCAAAATATTGGGCTTATTTAATAATATACCAAATTTGGGAAATTAGGACTAATTATAAGGTAGAAAAACTACCCCTAAAATAAGGAAAATCATGAAAAACATCAGAAAAGACTTTTATTATTTTTATCCCTGATTCTAGAATTTTTTAATACTTCATGGTATTTATCACTGGTACGTTATGTTAACCAGCCCCCAAGGGGTGAAAACAAATGAAATCACCTCCAAAATTTAAAAAAATTATAAAACCATCAAATTTTATTATTTGGGTTTTCGTTTTGCAATCACAAAAAAAATAGTAGAAAACATTAGTTAGATGAAACTAGTAGAAAAAAATTTCCCCCGGGGAAAACCACTCCTAAAAGAGGTAGTTTTTGCTGATTTAAGGGATTTTCCAGCAACTTTGGATAAATGCCACAAATCATATATTTTACCCGGTATCCTGATCACGATACTATTTATAGCTTCTAAAAAATTTGGAACCAACAATAATTTTAATTTAACATTCACTTTTCGCAAAGCAATTACTTACAGAAATGTTATAAAAATAAAACAAATAAACAAATTTTGTCTATTTTTTTGTATTTTATAAATCTGACCCATATTAATCAATGTGACATTAAATCAGTAACTTCTGTATAAAGCAATTACATACATCTGTTTCAAAACCATTAAATTTGAATTACCATACGCACATATATCTTAAAATTATTGATAGTTCTATCTATATCAAATATAAACGAATATAATATTATATCTACAAGTCATATAAATTTTATTATTTCTATAAAATATTCTATTCATAAATGTACGTGTGTTTTAATAATATAAAAAATAATAATAAAAATTTTTAGCTCGTAAATTTCATATAAAATCAATCGAAACTTTCATTTTTCTTATGCATATTCAATATTCATATTTTTCATTAGTTTTTTCTCATAAATTAACTTCTCAAATGAAACATGCAAAATATTATTTTTTGCCCGCCCGGGCGTAAAATTTTTTGTGAAATTTCAGCACGTGGTTTAAGTCCAGTAGGGCAAAAAATGCCAACAAAAAGCACCATGGGCGAAATACTTTAGACACTAGCGTGAAACTCACGCTCACGCTACACTGTTAAAAATACCCTATGGTAAACATACGAAATAGTCGTAAAATTACGATTTTGTCGTAAATTTACTAAAAAAATCGTAAATTTACCATTTAAATCGTAATTTTACGATCGATCGTAAATTTACGATTTTGCATTTGTAAATTTACGACTGCCATATTTGAGTATTTAGATACCTGAAAACAATATTTGCGAAACTGAGGGGTAACTACAAGTTTACCTTATTTTTTCGTACCTAAACTCATATTCGAGTAAAAACTAATTTTGGCATCAAATTTTTGTATTAACACTAAAATATCTAAATGGTATTAGAGAAGGTATTCTCATCTCAAAAGTTATTTTAAACGTAAAAACGTTGTTTAGGAATTTCAAATTTTGAACAAAATCGTAAATTTACGATTTGGTGATAATATTACGATTTTGTCGTAAGTTTACGATTTCAAAATCGTAAAATTACGAAAAAATCGTAATTTTACGACTATTTCGTATATTTACCATAGGGTATTTTTAACAGTGTAGTGTCTAAACTTTTGCGCCCTTGATACTTAATATACTATTATTTTCTGATTTTGATGTTCTTATAGTGCATCAACATAATAATTTCATTGAACTCAAAAAAAAAGAAAATTTATTACATCAAATAATGTTTACGGATAATGTTCACCTGCAAGTAATAAACTACTAAGCAGAATCAAAATAATTTTTAAATAGTACATCCTTCGTAGTAATAAATATTTCTAGATGAGGTTTTTTTTACAGAGGGCAATAATGGCGACCTCTCAAAACTGGGATATAGTCGTAACTGCCCGTTAACTAGTACATAAATTACAGATTATTGTTATATTAATTATTTATTATATATATAACGAAAAAATTATATATAATATATTTAATATCATGAAAATATTTAATCATTATTTATGCACTTCTCAAAGGATTTCATTTGCGAGAATAATTTATTGAAAATTCATGAACAATATATGCGGTGTTCTAGGTCAACAGAATCCAAGTTGGACTAAAAGATCGCTTAAATCGGTCTAACCTATTTTTTTTTTTCGAAACTGCAACTAAAAAAAACTCCTCTTACCCTACCTACTTTTAGCTATGTGTAATCTTCATTTTTTTGTCCTATTTTTGCAAATTGACAAAATATTTTATTGTTATCGCTATTAAATACTTATTTTACCTTGAAAAATATTTCATTTTAGGTACTTTTATACGAAATAATTCGATTCCGAGGTCCAAAAGTTAATTTACAAAAACGAATTTTTATTAAAAAATGTTAAATTATGACTTTAAAATTGAGAATTTCACTATTTTCTTACAAATCTTTTACAAGTTTTTTAAAACAAAAACTATACTATACGTACTTCTCAAGGAACCCAAATTTGAAATCAGATGCTTATTTGGTCACGTGGCTTTTAGAGAAAGAAGATAGAAAATCAAAAATTTTTAAAACTAGTAATTTAAGAAATATTACTATTTCGAGTATTATTAATCTCAAAATTTTAGATTAGCTTTAGCCAAAGATTTTTTTGAGTATAAAACTAGATTATAAAAGAAGAAATTTAAGCCTAATTAGAAAGAAATATAACCTGCACCTTTTTGACAAATTTAAACTCAAAGACAAAATTGATAATAATAATTTTTCTGGAGAGACTGCCGCAGAAAAATTTTATACGACCCTTGTCCATAAATAAAGAATGCCCCAAATCGCAATTTACCATCCTCGGCTTCGCCTCGGAAGGTAATTTGCGTGCGCTTTGGACCATTCTTTATTTTTCTGGACACGAGCCGTAAATATACTATTCTTGGACATAAACAGTTTGTATCAACTTTTAGACCTCGGAATCGATTTCTACAGAAACAGAAAATTTTCCATTAACACCAAAAAAAAGGAAATTATTTTTAATGTAAAACAAGCATTTGGAAATAATAACAAGAACATTTTGAGTCAATTTATCAAAAAAGGCTAAAAACAAATGACTACCAAAAATTGAGAATAGGGCACAAATAGCTAAAAACACGTGGGAGAACTTATTTTAATTGCATTTTCTGGAAAAACAAAGTTGAAACCATTATTCATGACTCTTCAGTACCAGTTTCAACTTTGGCTCAGTTAACGTGGAATACCTCACTGTAAAAAGTAACTTTCTTAGATTTACAAAAAAAATAGAATTTTTTCGAAAAATTAGCGAATTTTCAAAAAATTTTGTAAATATTCGATAAAAATCGTAAATTTACTAAATTTAGTACATTATCGAAAAATTCAAGAATTCTCGATTTTTTTTTTGTGATTTTACGGAAAAAGTTGTTAATTCAAAACTATATTTTTCGGAAATTTACAACTATTTTTTGTGAATTTTCGAAAAAAAATTGTAAATTATCAATTTTATTTGCGAATTCACAAAAAAAAATCGAGAATACTTGAATTTTTTGTTAAACTAAATTTAGTAAATATAGGATTTTTTTCTAATGTTCTAATTTTTTTGTTAATATAAGAAAGTTACTTTTTACAGTGCTCATATTATGAGAATTGAAGAGAAATTTAGTTTTTGTTTGTATACAAAATCTTTTGAATTTTTTTCTCTTTGAAGCCACCTAATCATTATAGATACTTTTTGCAAATTCAAAATTCGCTACCAATAAGTTACGTAATCAAATACAGTTCATATAATTTAGATTTAGCAGAAAATTTGACACAAACAATGAAAAATTTGGTGCTTTTTGTTTTTAGGGGGGAGGGGGTGGCTAAATAGACTTAAAATTTTTTTGATTTAGGGACTTAAAATACTTTAGGTTTGTATGGACTTGGAATAATTTCAATTTAGGGCCTTCTTATAATTGTGGTTCTAGGGCTTAAAATAATTATAAAGTATATTTCAAAATTGTTATAAGTGAATTCTTCTTCATATTCAGTTATAGGACCACGTTAATATGACATTACATATCCCTGTTAGGGCCTAAAAGAAAAAAATTATGTATATTTTATACACACAATCACAAAATAATATTTTTAATCAGATCCTCCAAAAAAAACGTCTAAACTCCATAAGCAGTAAATATATAGTATTAAAAAAAATGTTTAACTAAAGTAATTTAATTTTACGAACCGAAGAAAATTGTCAAACTGCATTCACAAACGTATATATAAAAAAGTATATCAAAAAAAAAAGTTGTTCAATTTCTCCTATCTATGAAAATTTTCATTTATGTGTGAAATAAAGTATGTATATAAAAAAAGCTAAAAATGTTATAGATCGATCTTGCAAATAACTAACAAAAGAGACATCTTCACTGAAAAAAAAAAATAGATTGCATCTTTCTACTTTACGTCAAAATAGTAAAAGCTCATATAAAAACGTAAAAAAAGAGAAAAAATATCACCTTTTATATATGATAATAGTACATATACATGTCAAGATAGGCGTTTCACATAAGGGAACAGCCAAGTATATTTTTTTTACATAATAAATATATACAGAGGAAAAGGATAAAAAAAACGAAGCTAAAACATGAGTTCATACTATTACTTATATGAGGATATTTCAAACATACGCAGTACTAGGGGGAGTATATTATAACTTCGATAAAGCAAATGAAACATACTTATGCTATAGGGTTTGCAATATAACATTCAAATAGAAAAAAAAAAAAGGAACCAAATGTTTTTGCAATCCTATTGTTACGATAAGAGCTAAAATTCTGATGTATAAATAACGAATGAAAAAAAAAAGAATAGAAAAAAAGTATATTATGAAGAGTGATAATCAACTATTTTGATCCACGCGTCATTGACATTGATGACATCCTTCCCGTTTTTCAAATTCTTTTTTTGCTTAGATGAGATACCCTAATATTTTTCTTCTTTTTTTTGTCCATTTAGCTGTTTGTTTATTATCTGCTTGTATTTTTATTATGCAATTATGCTAAAAGTATAAGATCGTATTTTTTTCAAAATAATATTCTTGTATTACTTTCTTTTTTTTTATTTATAATTTGATTTTTTAAGAATTTTTTTATTATCTTATATCGTTAATTATTTATCGTAAGAAAATAATATTTTTAATATCCAATATCAATTTTTTATTTTTATAGAATTATTTTTATGACGTACATTTGCATTTTTAAAAGTACTCACCTTACATAAAATAACATCCGGCATTTCTTTATTATCAAAAATATTTATTTAGAAAATAATAAAAACATGACTAATTTACATGATCGTAAAAAATTGTTTATTTTATATCAAAACATATAACAAGTGTTACCAACAATCATCTTTATGCATTTGAAATAAAATTTTGCAAATTACACTTTTTCTTCACTTTTTTGTGCACTTAACGCTATGATCTTATAAAAAGATATCTGAGGAAAAATTATTTCCGACAAAAACCGGAAATTAATTTTCTAGTCGGTGGCCCAAAAAAAAAAATTTAACACCTATAATTATTAAAAAGAATTCTCCAGATCGCAGTTTTTAGAGCGATTCGAGCCATTCTTTATTTCTGGCCATGGCTCGTATATAAAATAAATATAATAAATATAAATTAATTATATTGTAAATTTTAACATAATTAGATATTGTATCTATTACACCCCAGTGACCATTTCGTGAATTGGAAAAATTGACCAATTCGTGAACTGGAAAGAATTAAGAAATCTGTTAACCAGTTCGTGAAATGATAAAAAAAATAATATTTATTTCACAAATGAGTCTACGACTATTTATTCTTTTTTGAATACTTGTGAAAAGTATAAATTGATTACAATACAATTTGCTATTTTTATAATTTGTCATTATATCATCTTTACTATAGATGTTAAGATTTTAAACCTAAATTATTTTGACTCCCTAAACCCGAATTATTCTTAAGTCCCTAAATCGAAATTGTTATAAGCCCCATTTTACCTCCCCCCTTAAATTGGTTATATTTGACCTTCCCCCGTTGATATTCAGATTTTCAGGGCACCCCTCCCTATGAAGGTTTCAAAATATACTTAAAATATTCACTGTTCTATACTCTGAAAAAAATGCATTTTTTACAAAAATATTGGTAATGGAAATGAAACTAAGAATTTTCTTTCTACAACGATTTTTGGTGTAGAACTAATCCGCACAACTATTTTGTGTAGGATCATCGACGTTTCGAACAAATACCTTACTTCAAATATTTCTTCAAGTTCAATGGAATATATAATTTTTTCAACTTCAATTGAAAAATAGAAAATTATTAGCATTATGTCAACTTGCGTTACTTAAAAATACATTTAATTTAAATCGACAAAGAATTCATAATGTAAAAATTCTCTATTTCTATCATTTTAAAAGAAATAAAATAATAAAACAATAAAGGTGTTCTTCAGATAATTTTATTTTTCAATTAAATTATTTGTTCAAAAAAATTTAACTAACTGTTTTTCTTACAAAAATAGTATTATGAAATATAATTTATTAATTAATTAAAACTTTGCTTTTAATGAGATTTAGATTTTTTAAAATAATTTTTCAAGTAAAAGTTGGTAAAAAGTACTATGTTCATAAATATGTTGAATAAAATGAATAACGAAAACCAATCAGCAACAATAGGACAACTTGGAGATAATCCTTGAAGTACGTAAACGAATAAAATGAAAAATTGTGTCTGAAATAAAAAAAAGTGCAATAAATTAGAAAACATAAAAACATTATTTTCATAGGTTAAAAAAATATAACTTATTATGAAAGTCTAAATCATGAAATTTTGCAAGAATCGGCATATTTAATTTTTTTTATTTTAGGTAATTTTTGGCTTTATAACAGCAGAACAAAATTTTGAGTAGCTGCTTGAATACCTGCTTGAGTTTTTAATCAATTGCTTGATATTTCAAATTAAAATTTATCATATATACTATATGTAAATAAATTTAAAATAAGGAAATACATAAAATTGAAAATTCAGATTTTGCATAAATCTTTTATGAATAAATATCTATAATTATCTATAAAATTTAGCAATGTATTAAAAAAATATTTTACATATTTCTTACAAGCGTAATAAAGGTAAGAAGAAAAAAATACATTTTAATTTTAAAAACTTTATTTTTAATATAGTTATTATTTAAATAAAGAAAATAAAAGAATTTATTTTATTCAAATTTTATTCATAGTATGAAGTACTACTGTATTATATTGTATAAAATTAATTTACTTATTATTTTTTTTTAATTTTAATTCATTATAAACTTTTCTCAAAATTATTATTTTTAAGCCTATTTACTTTATTGATTAAATTTTTTCGAACATTGCTTGAAATTTCTCAAGCAGTTTATTAAAAATTCAAGCAGGTTCCCTACAAAAAATGTTTCCTACAAAGACTATGTTTTTACTTTAAAAAGTTAAATATACGTTTTATTAATAATCATTCGATACTAAATAAATTGTTTTAACAAAAAGTGTGGCCTATAAGCCTTAAATAATCAAGCTAGTAAACTGAAAATGAATACGAAAATGAAAAAACCTTTTATTACAATAAGGGACTAAATGAGTTTGCAAATAAATCATTTTAAGGAAGATCCATCGGGTGGAAATCATCGATTTTTTTTATACTAAAATACTTTTTGTACTAAAAAAAAAAAATAATTGACACAATTTTTTTTTTCTTTCGGTTGAAAATCATTTCTTGGGTTTGAAATAGCCCTTATTATTTAAGTGTGAGAAAATTTTTTTTCTACTCATAAAAATATATGTCAAAAATTAAAATAATAAAACATAAAAAAAATAGTGTTAAAAAAATAAATTGAAATCTAAATGCAAAAAATTTAGTTTACCAATTGTAAAATAGTGATGTATCGTTTAATCGAGTTGCTAATTTTTCTCATACTTGGATAACTGCTAATAAAATAGTAAGAATACATAATAACATGTACAAAACTATTTAAAGCTGTTGGAAATGCTGAAACTACTCCTGGGTAATATTTTAATCCTAAATATCCAATGTAAAGTATTGAAGAATGATGATAAACATGAAGAAATGATACTTGATTCATTTTTTTACGTAACAAAAACATAACTGTTTCAATTAAATCAAGAAATCTTACTATCAGAGCATAATACAAAACAACAGCTGTCTGTAAAATAAATTTTTTTTTTTTACTTCAAAAATAAAATAATATTTTAAATAAATTAGAATTTTACCTCTGCATTGTTTTGTAAAGCATATTCTTGAGAAGTATCACAAATAGGTAAATATTTAGTAAATAGACCATGTTTAATCAAACCATAAACAACGTACGTATTACAAATAATTTGAATAATATTATAAATTGATAGAATAAATGTTAAATTAAATGGTTTTTTATTTTTCATATAATTTGGACCCCATTTTAGTATTATTAAAAAGTATAATGCTACTATCAAATGTAATTGCCATGGATTTTTTACTGGAAACCAATTTGCTGTTATCTGATCTGGAAAAATTTATAATTAAGAAAAATTGGTAATAGTCACCATATTACAATTTTTTTTTTAAGATTTTTGCAAATTTTTTTTATCATCTCAGATTTTTTTAGTGTTTGTTATTTTTTTTCGAAAATTCAAATAAAGCTTTGAATCAATTAAAATTATTAGCGAAAAGTACAATTATAGAACTGTATTGAAAATCTTTTAATAAATTTTCAGTCAAACTATTTTACTAATGATGAACATGTTTTTGTTACCAAAATATTAAAAATAAGAACTTTAGCTGAGTATATACGAACGTAAAAGATAATAATTATTTCAATTGAGTTTGGAAACGACCTTTCTGGACAAATTAGTTTTATTTTACTTTAAAAGATAATTAATTTTTAAAATAATAATTCTGATAAAATTAAAATAAGGGGAGTGTACGAGTTGAATCAACAAGATCTTGACCACACTTGGCGGAGCATTTTGGTAATTTGGAAAAAATGCCCCCCATATCTATAGTTCGATCTCATGGATCTTCTAGGCAACAGCGAACCTCAATGTTAAAAAATGGGGTTTTTTGGTATTTTTCCGTACAATTCTATCATACCTTACGAGTCAATCAAAAACCTTCTGGTTAGTCTCATTTTTTTTTTAAATGCCTATAGTAAACCGATTTTTTCAGTAATAATTTTGACCAAAAATGGTCATTTGGTTTATTGGATATCACTGTTAGAGAATTAGCGATGAAAAAATTCGGTTTAATTAAAAATTTACACACAAAAAATGAATTGAACCTACTGATTTTTGATGGACTAGCAAGATGACAGCGTAAAATACGGGAAAAACCTAAAATTCCCATTTATTAACATTCAGGCTCGTTGTTCTTGGTCCAGAAGGCCTACGAGATCGAATTATAGGTATGAGGAGTATTTTTTCAAAATAAAAAAACACTCTGCCAAAAAGGGTTAAGATCTGACAGATGTAACTTGTACACTCTTCTTGTTAATTGGAAACCTCGTTATTTCAAGAAAAACTGATCAAAAGACACCTCATAAAATTTTTTAAACTACGTAAAATTTTCCAGGAATCCGATATTTTAGTCAGATTTTAATTTTAGCTCTAACTTGGCGGCAAATTTAAAATTTTTGAAAAGTAATTTTTTAATTACCATTATTTTCTGATCTAGCAGATTCAAAATGAAAAATCCCCCAAAAATGGTATCGGATATTTAAAAAATATAAACAAAGAAGTAGTTTAAGACATACAGGAAGAAATTAAACTTTCTTATAACAAAAACTAAAAAATTTTATAAATATGGATGCCTTTGGCATGTTTAAAAAACACCCAAGATACCCCCTCTGTTTATTGCAACGCGCCTTCGAAACGCAGGGCTCGATGTTACGACTTTGTTATAAAATAGGGTTTTAATAGGGTTAAAAAATATTTTCTGTTCGATTTTAAAACTTGACTATAAATCTCATATACACTTTAAAAAAAAAAAATTTATAAATTAATCAAATTTTAAAAATTGTTGGAAATTGCATATTTACCAGGTACGCAGTTCATAAAATCATTTAACACTCTTAAGAAATACGAAGAAATCATTTTACTTAATAGAAGTAAAATTGTTAATAATAAATAATGTATTTAATTTACAAATGAATATTTAAAAATCTTTGTTAAATATAAACTTATTTGATGTAATGTTAAGTTTAAACTAAAAGAAAAATTTTGACCAAGAAAAATTTTAATGTGAAATATTAAAAATTCATGAATATATTACTATATCTTGTATGCGTTATTGAAATTTATTATTATTTTTTTGCTGAAATATTTATAATACTACTAATAATTTATTTCCTGCATATTCAAACATATTTTAAAACTTCTGTTTAGAGTTAACCATTTTGGTCCTTTTCAAAAGACATTGTATAATAATAAATGAATCATGTAAAAAAATCTTGAAAAAATGTATATATGTATACAACAAAATAAAGTAAAAAAAAAATGATACTATACAATTATTTCAATTGTATACAATCTAATCATAATTGACAAATTGTAGAAAGAAAGAAGTCTGATTCGAGTCTGAATGTATAGAAAGTAGATCATTGCTTATATGAGTAAAAAATTTCAATAAACGATCAAGTCTTACTTTTTGTGCCTTATTTAACAAATAGCTATAGAAGAAGAAAAAATATGATATTCCTGTTAAAAAAATAATGTGAACTAGAAAACAAAAAAATTTAATTTCAGAAACGGCCCCTATTTCTATACCTCTAACATACTTATATTCCATTTCTGTGTTTCTCAGAACCTACTAGATGAATAAAAAATCTCCTGAAACAAATTTTTTGAAATCAGATCTAGTTGCAGGGTTTCCAATCTGAAGTGATTTCAAACAGCCGTTGCAAGAGAAATCATAGAAAAATCGTCGATTTCAGATATCAAAAAATTTAAAAAAAAATGTTAAAAATTAAACTATTTTCTTAATTTAAAGTAATCCAAAGGGTATCTAATAACTGAAGACCACCAAAAAACTTATAAAAATATGTGATCGTGCATGAAATAAAAAGTCTTAGCTTTTTTATGAATTAATTATTTTTAGTGTCCAGGATACTGATGGTGTGGAACAGAGCTATACAGCTATACATGGATCAAAGCCTTATGAAAATAATCAGGGTATATTTAACTGGAAAATAATATAATTTTCTTTTCTTTTTGTAACAGTAATTTTTATAAAAGTTTTTTTGTTACATACAATGCATGCAAATTTTTGCAATCATCTACTAAATGGTTAATTCTTTTTTTAATATGATAAAATTTCATGATAGCTTAATTAACTATTTTATTTTTAATTAGGGAAAAAAATATTAAAACAATTTTTTACATATATTTTACAAAAATAAAAACTTTGATATAAAAATTAAATACGATTTTGGTAAATTGTAAAACAAAAAGTTGTAGATGGCACTACAAAAATATAATTTAATGTTGTAAGGCATGCTTTCTCTACTCCTGAGCATATAAAAAGCTCGAAAAATCCATTTTTAAGTCATAAAGTTTTTTTAATTCAATAAGAAAGGATTAATTAATTTCTATCTTTTAAAAAAGTTCTTCTTTTACAAATTAAAAATGTAAGTAAAATTTTTTTTTTTATATTTGCGTTATACCGTATAGGAGCCAGTTTTCGATCATAAGTCACTTTCTTATACCTAGCTGTATCTTTATTTATTGAAAAATATACTTTAAAATTAATAATTTGAGTTAAATATTGTTGCATTTGATCAGGGAAATCCTATATTTTATTATTCCAATTAAAAAAATATCAAATTTATTGATGGGTAATTAATAATTTACATTTATTACAAGTGTGCAAGGTAAGGTAATTTCGATAATGCAAATTCTATTTTTGATAATAGTATCATTTTAATCGAATTAATTTTCGATAATTTGAAAATCGTTAAAACTAAGTTTAAATCGCGCGAGTTTTAATAGAATTCTTATAGGTATAACTATACCTATTTCTTAACTCCCTTTTCACTTCTTTTTTCTTGTTTTTTTAATATAAAATACCTATAATAAGAGTAAAATATAGTAAACAACAGATGAACTACACACTTGTATAATCATGTATTTTAAACATTTATTTGTTAAAATTTGCTTTTTAATTTTAATTAACGAAAGATAATAGTTGATAATTATAATGTTTTTAAAACTCAAGGAAACAAAATAGACCCCCTGTTTACGCAACCCGCCGTTTCAATAACGTTCGCGCGCGAAATTTTTATCAACAACACGCATTTGTTTAACTCTTTATTTATTTGTGTATTTAAAAGTAAAAAAAGCATTAATTTTGTGAAACAAGTGTTAGAATATAATTTTTATACATTTTTAATATTAAAATAAAGATTTTTTTCCAATTTTAAAGTGTTTTTACGTAATTTTTATTAAAATCAAAGCATTTACGAGGATTTATTGTGTTATAAACAAAGTGATACATAAGTATATAAGTACTTTAAATTGTGTTTATTTGTGTTAGTTTATTAAATATTCTATTAATTATTATAAAATATAGTATAAATAATGTAATTCTGACAAATTTAGTGTATTATTTATTAAATAAATATCGTTTAAATTAAAAAAAGTGTAATTAAATTGAAAATATCGAAAATACCCATACGTTTAAAAAAGTTCGGATTCGATTATCGATATACCTATTTAAAATAAATTTGCAATAAATAAGTGAATATAACCCTTTCCCTTCATTTATTAAAGCACCACAACGTAATTAAAAGCATTTTTAGTGTTCAGCATAGAGTAGGTATCCCTAAAACTCGATTTTAATAACACACGAGATTTGGTGAAAACGATGAGAAAAATCTCGTAAGGATGTACAAGAGAACATTTTTCTTATTTTTTTTATTAATTTAAATTGTTTTTTAACATCGGTAAGGTAAAAATCAGTTCTTTAGGGTTTATAGTTTCATAATAAAACTCGGTTTTAGATAAATTATGCATACTTTTTTATATAAACGCTATTTTGTGTGTATTTGATCGAAATTCAATACGTTCGAAAATTGGCTCCTATACGGTAATCAGTTTATTTTTTATTTTTTTTTATTTTTTTATTTTATTTTTTAACAATATTTTATTTTAAGTGTAAATTAAATTTTAGTTTTTGATTTTAAATATTATATAAAGTGACAAATATAAAATTTTAATTTCATTAAATTTTTTTATAAATAATTTTTAATCATAAAATAAATTTATTAAACCAAAAATTGACTAATATTAATTTTAATTTTTATTCACAAAAATGATTAGTTATAAATAAGATTATTTAAATTTATACTTCATTCTTAAAAATTAATAGAAAATTTATAAATAAATAATTTATAAGTAATAATAATTTTTGGGGTTTGAGTGAAAAAGTTAGAAAGAGAAAATTTAATTGTTTATTTTAAAAAAAATGGATTGTTAATGGTTTTGAACTGTAATTAATTATTTATTTATATCTAAACAAAATTTATTAGGAAATACAGTACATTAGCATTGTTAATGCCATTAAATATAATAACAATAATCAATATGAAATAAATATAAAATATAATTATATCCTTTTTTCAGATGGATAAAGCAGCAAGAGATAACCGGGCTAACCAAATAAACCCCAACTGTCCAGCTGCAGGACCTGGAAGAGCTGCTGGGTGGCATGGAGATAAAAGTCAACGGGCTTTAGATAACCATGGAAAACAATTAAATCCCAACAACTCCGAGTTTGGAGGTGGTCATGGTGGAAATCGAAAAAAATGAAAAAACGCTTTAAAAAATATTAAATAAACTTTTATTAAATTTTCCAACATTGTGTGTATCAAAAAAGTAAATAAAAATATGTCATTTTATAATTAAAAACTTAATTTATTTTTATTCTTTATGTACCTTATCATAATCATATAAAAATCCTAAATAAAAACAAAATTAAATCAGTTATTATCAAATAACATGTACCAAATAATAATTCATCGAATTTGAGCTTAGCATTTTAAAAAGTAATTTTTAAATATATTTTAAATATTTTATTTTTTCTTAGAGTGTATAAAACATATTTAAAATATAAATTTGTCTGAAATAATTGCTTTTATTTGACTTTAATTTTACTTTTTATAAATAAATAAAATATTCAAAATATTATGAAACGCTAAATCTACCACACTATATCCTACAGGATAAATGCTTGTGAAATTGGGAAGAAATTTTATTTTTTAACTTTTTAAATCAACATCTATTGATTTTTTCCAAGTTACATTACTCAGCATTCCACAAAATGCGACTTCTCATCGCTATTTTTGGAACTATGTACAATAACGCAAATATGCACTCATTTTTGGCTACAAACGGCAAATAGTGATCGAAAAAAAACTCTAAAAATCCACCCCTCATTTTTCAACCTAGTTACAATTTTTTACTTATCAAATCTCAAACAAATTTTTTTTAGAATTAAAATTATTAGGAAATAGGAGATCAACGGGCAACCTTAATCAGCTGCGGAAATCTAGGGATTTTACGCAATATTGTGAATCTTTTCCTGGGGGGGGGGGGGTAAAAATTCTTTAAATTACAACGAAAATAAAAAAAAATCATAACATTTTTAGTTAAGCCTTCAAGTAAGTCCCCTTAATACCTTGCACGCAGATTAAAGATTAAGTAAAATAGGCTTTTTAATATCATTAAAAAAAAAAAAAAAAAAACGCTGCCAAGTGATTGGCACTATGGTTCCTCATTAACAATAGCAAAATATTTATAATGGTCTATTTTATCTAATAAAAATTATAATTTGAGATATCAGTATTTCATAAAAAAAAGTTAAATACCGTATTTTATAAGAAAAAAAATGTTGCTGTGATTTAATGTTTTTTATTTAACAAATTTTTAGAAAAAAATTTTCAATAAACTAGGTATTACACTTAAAAAAAAAACAATATTACAGATTTTTTAATTTTTTTGTTTTATTAATATTCAGAAAAAAATTTTGAAAAAATTTAGTATCAGATCCAAAAAATTGCTATGAATAAGCTTTCTAAAACTAGTACTCTCATAGAAATTAATTAGGTACTACATCTGAACAAAAAAAAAATTTGGTATTCTTTGTATTTTTTTGTGAAAAAAATTTTGGGAAAAAAATTTTCAAAAAATTAATTATCAGATTTGAGATATCGAGTAAAAACCATACTTTCAAATATAAGTACTTTTATGAAAATAAATGAGATATTACACCTAAATTAAAAAAAAAAAAAAGTATTTTGAAATCTCTTGATGAAAAAATTTTTGAAAAAAAAATTAGATCTTAATTCCATAATGGTTGTTAAATACCACCGATTGCAAAATTTTCAAATATTAGTACTTTCATGGAATTAAAGGAAGTATTACACTAAAAAAAAAAAAAATATTACAGATTTTTTAATTTTTTTGATTTTTTAATTTTGAGAAAAAAATTTTGAAAAAATTAAGTTTCAGGTCCAAAAAATTACTATAAACGATATTTCTAAAACTAGTACAGTCATAGAAATCAATTAGGTACTACATCCAAAAATAAAAAAAATTAAGTTTTTTTTTGTATTTTTTGGTGAAAAAAATTTTGAGAAAAGAATTTAAAAAAAATTAGTTATCAGATTCGAGATATCGAGTAAAAATCGTACTTTCAAATATAAGTACTTTCATGGAAATAAATTAGGTATTACATCCAAATTAAAAAAAAAAAAAATAGTTTGAGATTTTTTGATGAAAAAATTTTGGAAAAAAAAATTAGGTCTTAATTCCAAAATAAAATTTATTAGAAATTATTTGTGAAATATCACCGGTTACAATATTTTCAGATATTCGTACTTTCATAGAAAAAAATTAAGTATTACGTCCTAAAATAAAAAAAATTTTGGCATTTTTTGTATTTTTTGGCAACAAAAATTTTGAGAAAAAAATTAAAAAAAAATTAAGTATCAGGTCCAAAAAATTGCTATAAACGATATTTCTAAAACTAGTACTTCCACAGAAATAAATTAAGTACTGCGTCCGTAAAGAAAAAAAAAATTGGTATTTTTTGTATTTTTTGGTGAAAAAAATTTTGAGAAAAAAATTTTCAAAAATAAATTATAAGATTTGAGATATAGAGTAAAAACGATACTTCTAGATATCAGTACTTTTATGGAAAAAAATGAGGTACTACATCCAAAAAGAAAAAAAAATATAGTGTTTTTTTAATTTTTTTATGTAAAAAGTTTTGAAAAAAAAAAATTTCGAAAAATTACGTATCAGATGGAGAAATCCTTTACAAACGATAATTTTAGATATTCGTACTTTCATAGGAAAAAATTAAGTATTACGTCCTAAAATAAAAAAAATTTTGGCGTTTTTTGTATTTTTTGGCGACAAAAATTTTGAGAAAAAAATTTTGAAAAAATTAAGTATCAGGTCCAAAAAAATGCTATAAACGATATTTCTAAAACTAGTACTTCCACAGAAATAAATTAAGTACTGCGTCCGTAAAGAAAAAAAAAATTGGTATTTTTTGTATTTTTTGGTGAAAAAAATTTGGAGAAAAAAATTTTCAAAAAATTAGTTATCAGATTCGAGATATCGAGTAAAAATCGTACTTTCAAATATAAGTACTTTCGTGGAAATAAATGAGGTATTACATCCAAATTAAAAAAAAAAAAAAGTAGTTTGAGATTTTTTGATGAAAAAATTTTTGAAAAAAAAATTAGGTCTTAATTCCATAATGGTTGTGAAATTTCACCGGTTACATACATACACACACACACACACACACACACATACAGACTTTTTTTAAAAACCGGTTTTTTAGCTTCATGAGGTACCAAAACGTGCTTATATGCCAAAAAATCAAAAATCAAAATTTCATCTATCACAAAGGTTCCTCTATGAGGAACCAAAACATAATATAAAAAATTTAAATAGGTATCAAAATTATTGTATTTTTATAATCGTTGGATCCACTTCCATGAAACCATTTGAATTGGTTAAAATTTTTATAAACTCAGTTTACTAATAATGAGAGAATATTCTACGTAGAGAAAAACTAAAACAAATACGGCCCACCAGGCCAGCGTAATTAAAAAACAAGATATAAATAAATTAAATAAGTATTAAAATTATTGTATATTTAGAAAAGGTGGATCCACTTTCATGAAACCATTTGAATAGGTTAAAATTTTTATAAAACAAGTTTACTTATAATGAAAAAATATGTAAAATAGAGAAAAACCTTAACAAATACAGTCCAAAAGGCCTGAGAAATAAAAAAATAAGATATAAAAATATAAATAGGTATCAAAAATATTGTATTTTTAGAATCTTTGGATCTACTTGCATGAAACCATTTGAATTGGTTAAAATTTTTATAAACCAAGTTTACTAATAATAAGAGAATATTCTACGTAGAGGAAAACTAAAACAAATACGGCCCTTCAGGCCAGCGTAATTAAAAAACAAGATATAAATAAATTAAATAAGTATTAAAATTATTGTATATTTAGAAAAGGTAAATCCACTTGCATGAAACCATTTGAATAGGTTAAAATTTTTATAAAACAAGTTTACTTATAATGAAAAAATATGTAAAATAGAGAAAAACCTAAAGAAATACAGTCCAAAAGGCCTCAGAAATAAAAAAACAAGATATAAAAAATTTAATTAGGTATCAAAATTATTGTATTTTTATAAACGTTGGATCTACTTGCATACAACCATTTGAATTGGTTAAAATTTTTATAAACCCAGTTTACAAATAATGAGAGAATATTCTACGTAGAGAAAAACTTAAAGAAATATGGCCCTTGAGGCCAGCGTAATTAAAAAACAAGATATAAATAAATTAAATAAGTATTAAAATTAATGTATATTTAGATAAGGTGGATTCACTTTCATGAAACCATTTGAATAGGTTAAAATTTTTATAAAACAAGTTTACTTATAATAAAAAAATATGTAAAATAGAGAAAAACCTAAACAAATACAGTCCAAAAGGCCTGAGAAATAAAAAAACAAGATATAAAAATATAAATAGGTATCAAAAATATTGTATTTTTAGAATCTTTGGATCTACTTGCTTGAAACCATTTGAATTGGTTAAAATTTTTATAAACCAAGTTTACTAATAATAAGAGAATATTCTACGTAGAGGAAAACTAAAACAAATACGGCCCTTCAGGCCAGCGTAATTAAAAAACAAGATATAAGTAAATTAAAAAAGTATTAAAATTATTGTATATTTAGAAAAGGTGGATCCACTTGCATGAAACCATTTGAATAGGTTAAAATTTTTATAAAACAAGTTTACTTATAATGAAAAAATATGTAAAATAGAGAAAAACCTTAACAAATACAGTCCAAAAGGCCTGAGAAATAAAAAAACAAGATATAAAAATATAAATAGGTATCAAAAATATTGTATTTTTAGAATCTTTGGATCTACTTGCTTGAAACCATTTGAATTGGTTAAAATTTTTATAAACCAAGTTTACTAATAATAAGAGAATATTCTACGTAGAGGAAAACTAAAACAAATACGGCCCTTCAGGCCAGCGTAATTAAAAAACAAGATATAAGTAAATTAAAAAAGTATTAAAATTATTGTATATTTAGAAAAGGTGGATCCACTTGCATGAAACCATTTGAATAGGTTAAAATTTTTATAAAACAAGTTTACTTATAATGAAAAAATATGTAAAATAGAGAAAAACCTTAACAAATACAGTCCAAAAGGCCTGAGAAATAAAAAAACAAGATATAAAAATATAAATAGGTATCAAAAATATTGTATTTTTAGAATCTTTGGATCTACTTGCTTGAAACCATTTGAATTGGTTAAAATTTTTATAAACCAAGTTTACTAATAATAAGAGAATATTCTATGTAGAGGAAAACTAAAACAAATACGGCCCACCAGGCCAGCGTAATTAAAAAACAAGATATAAATAAATTAAATAAGTATTAAAATTATTGTATATTTAGAAAAGGTGACACAAAAACCGTTTGAAATGGTTAAAATTTTTATAAAACAAGTTTACTTATAATGAAAAAATATGTAAAATAGAGAAAAACCTAAACAAATACAGTCAAAAAGGCCTGAGAAATAAAAAAACAAGATATAAAAAATTTAATTAGGTATCAAAATTATTGTATTTTTATAAACGTTGGATCTACTTGCATAAAACCATTTGAATTGGTTAAAATTTTTATAAACCAATTTTACTAATAATGAGAGAATATTCTACGTAGAGAAAAACTTAAACAAATACGGCCCTTCAGGCCACCGTAATTAAAAAACAAGATATACATAAATTAAATAAGTATTAAAATTATTGTATATTTAGAAAAGGTGGATCCACTTTCATGAAACCATTTGAATAGGTTAAAATTTTTATAAAACACGTTTACTTATAATGAAAAAATATGTAAAATAGAGAAAAACCTTAACAAATACAGTCCAAAAGGCCTGAGAAATAAAAAAACAAGATATAAAAATTTAAATAGGTTTCGAAAATATTGTATTTTTAGAATCTTTGGATCTACTTGCATGAAACCATTTGAATTGGTTAAAATTTTTATAAACCAAATTTACTAATAATAAGAGAATATTCTACATAGAGGAAAACTAAAACAAATACGGCCCTTCAGGCCAGCGTAATTAAAAAACAAGATATAAATAAATTAAATAAGTATTAAAATTATAAAATTATTGTATTTTTATAAACGTTGGATCCACTTGCATGAAACCATTTGAATAGGTTAAAATTTTTATAAAACAAGTTTACTTATAATGAAAAAATATGTAAAAAAGAGAAAAACCTAAACAAATACAGTCAAAAAGGCCTGAGAAATAAAAAAACAAGATATAAAAAATTTAATTAGGTATCAAAATTATTGTATTTTTATAAACGTTGGATCTACTTGCATAAAACCATTTGAATTGTTTAAAATTTTTATAAACCCAGTTTACAAATAATGAGAGAATATTCTACGTAGAGAAAAACTTAAACAAATATGGCCCTTGAGGCCAGCGTAATTAAAAAACAAGATATAAATAAATTAAATAAGTATTAAAATTAATGTATATTTAGATAAGGTGGATTCACTTTCATGAAACCATTTGAATAGGTTAAAATTTTTATAAAACACGTTTAATTATAATGAAAAAATATGTAAAATAGAGAAAAACCTTAACAAATACAGTCCAAAAGGCCTGAGAAATAAAAAAACAAAATATAAAAATTTAAATAGGTTTCAAAAATATTGTATTTTTAGAATCTTTGGATCTACTTGCATGAAACCATTTGAATTGGTTAAAATTTTTATAAACCAAATTTACTGATAATAAGAGAATATTCTACGTAGAGGAAAACTAAAACAAATACGGCCCTTCAGGCCAGCGTAATTAAAAAACAAGATACAAATAAATTAAATAAGTATTAAAATTATAAAATTATTGTATTTTTATAAACGTTGGATCCACTTGCATGAAACCATTTGAATAGGTTAAAATTTTTATAAATCAAGTTTACTTATAATGAAAAAATATGTAAAATAGAGAAAAACCTAAACAAATACAGTCCAAAAGGCCTGAGAAATAAAAAAACAAGATATAAAAAATTTAATTAGGTATCAAAATTATTGTATTTTTATAAACGTTGGATCTACTTGCATAAAACCATTTGAATTGTTTAAAATTTTTATAAACCCAGTTTACAAATAATGAGAGAATATTATACGTAGAGAAAAACTTAAACAAATATGGCCCTTGAGGCCAGCGTAATTAAAAAACAAGATATAAATAAATTAAATAAGTATTAAAATTAATGTATATTTAGATAAGGTGGATTCACTTTCATGAAACCATTTGAATAGGTTAAAATTTTTATAAAACAAGTTTACTTATAATGAAAAAATATGTAAAATAGAGAAAAACCTAAACAAATACAGTCCAAAAGGCCTGAGAAATAAAAAAACAAGATATAAAAATTTAAATAGGTATCAAAAATATTGTATTTTTAGAATCTTTGGATCTACTTGCATGAAACCATTTGAATTGGTTAAAATTTTTATAAACCAAATTTACTAATAATAAGAGAATATTCTACGTAGAGGAAAACTAAAACAAATACGGCCCTTCAGGCCAGCGTAATTAAAAAACAATATATAAATAAATTAAATAAGTATTAAAATTATTGTATATTTAGAAAAGGTGGATCCACTTTCATGAAACCATTTGAATAGGTTAAACTTTTTATAAAACAAGTTTACTTATAATGAAAAAATATGTAAAATAGAGAAAAACCTTAACAAATACAGTCCAAAAAGCCTGAGAAATAAAAAAACAAGATATAAAAATTTAAATAGGTATCAAAAATATTGTATTTTTAGAATCTTTGGATCTACTTGCATGAAACCATTTGAATTGGTTAAAATTTTTATAAACCAAGTTTACTAATAATAAGAGAATATTCTACGTAGAGGAAAACTAATACAAATACGGCCCTTTAGGCCAACGTAATTAAAAAACAAGGTTTAAATAAATTAAAAAAGTATTAAAATTATTGTATATTTAGAAAAGGTGGATCCACTTTCATGAAACCATTTGAATAGGTTAAAATTTTTATAAAACAAGTTTACTTATAATGAAAAAATATGTAAAATGGAGAAAACCCTTAACAAAAACAGTCCAAAAGGCCTGAGAAATAAAAAAACAAGATATAAAAATATAAATAGGTATCAAAAATATTTTATTTTTAGAATCTTTGGATCTACTTGCTTGAAACCATTTGAATTGGTTAAAATTTTTATAAACCAAGTTTACTAATAATAAGAGAATATTCTACGTAGAGGAAAACTAAAACAAATACGGCCCACCAGGCCAGCGTAATTAAAAAACAAGATATAAATAAATTAAATAAGTATTAAAATTATTGTATATTTAGAAAAGGTGGATCCACTTTCATGAAACCATTTGAATTGGTTAAAATTCTTATAAACCAAGTTTACTTATAATAGAAAAATATATAAAATATAGAAAAACCTAAACAACTACAGTCAAAAAGGCCTGAGAAATAAAAAAACAAGATATAAAAAATTTAATTAGGTATCAAAATTATTGTATTTTTATAAACGTTGGATCTACTTGCATAAAACCATTTGAATTGGTTAAAATTTTTATAAACCAATTTTACTAATAATGAGAGAATATTCTACGTAGAGAAAAACTTAAACAAATACGGCCCTTCAGGACAGCGTAATTAAAAAACAAGATATAAATAAATTAAATAAGTATTAAAATTATTGTATATTTAGAAAATGTGGATCCACTTTCATGAAACCGTTTGAATAGGTTAAAATTTTTATAAAACAAGTTTACTTATAATGAAAAAATATGTAAAATAGAGAAAAACCTTAACAAATACAGTCCAAAAGGCCTGAGAAATAAAAAAACAAGATATAAAAATATAAATAGGTATCAAAAATATTGTATTTTTAGAATCTTTGGATCTACTTGCTTGAGACCATTTGAATTGGTTAAAATTTTTATAAACCATGTTTACTAATAATAAGAGAATATTCTATGTAGAGGAAAACTAAAACAAATACGGCCCACCAGGCCAGCGTAATTAAAAAACAAGATATAAATAAATTAAATAAGTATTAAAATTATTGTATATTTAGAAAAGGTGGATCCACTTTCATGAAACCATTTGAATTGGTTAAAATTTTTATAAACCAAATTTACTAATAATAAGAGAATATTCTACGTAGAGGAAAACTAAAACAAATACGGCCCTTCAGGCCAGCGTAATTAAAAAACAAGATATAAATAAATTAAATAAGTATTAAAATTATAAAATTATTGTATTTTTATAAACGTTGGATCCACTTGCATGAAAATATTTGAATAGGTTAAAATTTTTATAAAACAAGTTTACTTATAATGAAAAAATATGTAAAATAGAGAAAAACCTAAACAAATACAGTCCAAAAGGCCTGAGAAATAAAACAACAAGATATAAAAAATTTAATTAGGTATCAAAATTATTGTATTTTTATAAACGTTGGATCTACTTGCATAAAACCATTTGAATTGTTTAAAATTTTTATAAACCCAGTTTACAAATAATGAGAGAATATTCTACGTAGAGAAAAACTTAAACAAATATGGCCCTTAAGGCCAGCGTAATTAAAAAACAAGATATAAATAAATTAAATAAGTATTAAAATTAATGTATATTTAGATAAGGTGGATTCACTTTCATGAAACCATTTGAATAGGTTAAAATTTTTATAAAACAAGTTTACTTATAATGAAAAAATATGTAAAATAGAGAAAAACCTAAACAAATACAGTCCAAAAGGCCTGAGAAATAAAAAAACAAGATATAAAAATTTAAATAGGTATATAAAATATTGTATTTTTAGAATCTTAGGATCTACTTGCATGAAACCATTTGAATTGGTTAAAATTTTTATAAACCAAATTTACTAATAATAAGAGAATATTCTACGTAGAGGAAAACTAAAACAAATACGGCCCTTCAGGCCAGAGTAATTAAAAAACAAGATATAAATAAATTAAATAAGTATTAAAATTTTTGTATATTTAGAAAAGGTGGATCCACTTTCATGAAACCATTTGAATTGGTTAAAATTCTTATAAACCAAGTTTACTTATAATAGAAAAATATATAAAATAGAGAAAAACTTAAACAAATACAGTCCAAAAGGCCTGAGAAATAAAAAAACATAATATAAAAAATTTAAATAGGTATCAAAATTATTGTATTTTTATAAACGTTGGATCCACTTGCATGAAACCATTTGAATAGGTTAAAATTTTTATAAAACAAGTTTACTTATAATGAAAAAATATGTAAAAAAGAGAAAAACCTAAACAAATACAGTCAAAAAGGCCTGAGAAATAAAAAAACAAGATATAAAAAATTTAATTAGGTATCAAAATTATTGTATTTTTATAAACGTTGGATCTACTTGCATAAAACCATTTGAATTGGTTAAAATTTTTATAAACCAATTTTACTAATAATGAGAGAATATTCTACGTAGAGAAAAACTTAAACAAATACGGCCCTTCAGGCCAGCGTAATTAAAAAACAAGATATAAATAAATTAAATAAGTATTAAAATTATTGTATATTTAGAAAAGGTGGATCCACTTTCATGAAACCATTTGAATAGGTTAAAATTTTTATAAAACAAGTTTACTTATAATGAAAAAATGTGTAAAATAGAGAAAAACCTTAACAAATACAGTCCAAAAGGCCTGAGAAATAAAAAAACAAGATATAAAAATATAAATAGGTATCAAAAATATTGTATTTTTAGAATCTTTGGATCTACTTGCTTGAAACCATTTGAATTGGTTAAAATTTTTATAAACCAAGTTTACTAATAATAAGAGAATATTCTATGTAGAGGAAAACTAAAACAAATACGGCCCACCAGGCCAGCGTAATTAAAAAACAAGATATAAATAAATTAAATAAGTATTAAAATTATTGTATATTTAGAAAAGGTGGATCCACTTTCATGAAACCATTTGAATTGGTTAAAATTCTTATAAACCAAGTTTACTTATAATGAAAAAATATGTAAAAAAGAGAAAAACCTAAACAAATACAGTCAAAAAGGCCTGAGAAATAAAAAAACAAGATATAAAAAATTTAATTAGGTATCAAAATTATTGTATTTTTATAAACGTTGGATCTACTTGCATAAAACCATTTGAATTGGTTAAAATTTTTATAAACCAATTTTACTAATAATGAGAGAATATTCTACGTAGAGGAAAACTAAAACAAATACGGCCCTTCAGGCCAGCGTAATTAAGAAACAAGATATAAATAAATTAAATAAGTATTTAAATTATTGTATATTTAGAAAAGGTGGATCCACTTTCATGAAACCATTTGAATAGGTTAAAATTTTTATAAAACAAGTTTACTTATAATGAAAAAATATGTAAAATAGAGAAAAACCTTAACAAATAAAGTCCAAAAAGCCTGAGAAATAAAAAAACATGATATAAAAATTTAAATAGGTATCAAAAATATTGTATTTTTAGAATCTTTGGATCTACTTGCATGAAACCATTTGAATTGGTTAAAATTTTTATAAACCAAGTTTACTAATAATAAGAGAATATTCTATGTAGAGGAAAACTAAAACAAATACGGCCCACCAGGCCAGCGTAATTAAAAAACAAGATATAAATAAATTAAATAAGTATTAAAATTATTGTATATTTAGAAAAGGTGGATCCACTTTCATGAAACCATTTGAATTGGTTAAAATTCTTATAAACCAAGTTTACTTATAATAGAAAAATATATAAAATAGAGAAAAACTTAAACAAATACAGTCCAAAAGGCCTGAGAAATAAAAAAACATAATATAAAAAATTTAAATAGGTATCAAAATTATTGTATTTTTACAAACGTTGGATCCACTTGCATGAAACCATTTGAATAGGTTAAAATTTTTATAAAACTAGTTTACATATAATGAAAAAATATGTGAAATAGAGAAAAACCTAAACAAATACAGTCCAAAAGGCCTGAGAAATAAAAAAACAAGATATAAAAAATTTAATTAGGTATCAAAATTATTGTATTTTTATAAAAGTTGGATCTACTTGCATAAAACCATTTGAATTGGTTAAAATTTTTATAAACCAAGTTTACTAATAATAAGAGAATATTCTACGTAGAGGAAAACTAAAACAAATACGGCCCACCAGGCCAGCGTAATTAAAAAACAAGATATAAATAAATTAAATAAGTATTAAAATTATTGTATATTTAGAAAAGGTGGATCCACTTTCATGAAACCATTTGAATTGGTTAAAATTCTTATAAACCAAGTTTACTTATAATAGAAAAATATATAAAATAGAGAAAAACTTAAACAAATACAGTCCAAAAGGCCTGAGAAATAAAAAAACATAATATAAAAAATTTAAATAGGTATCAAAATTATTGTATTTTTATAAACGTTGGATCCACTTGGATGTAACCATTTGAATAGGTTAAAATTTTTATAAAACAAGTTTACTTATAATGAAAAAATATGTAAAATAGAGAAAAACCTAAACAAATACAGTCCAAAAGGCCTGAGAAATAAAAAAACGCTGCCAAGTGATTGGCACTATGGTTCCTCATTAACAATAGCAAAATATTTATAATGGTCTATTTTATCTAATAAAAATTATAATTTGAGATATCAGTATTTCATAAAAAAAAGTTAAATACCGTATTTTATAAGAAAAAAAGTGTTGCTGTGATTTAATGTTTTTTATTTAACAAATTTTTAGAAAAAAATTTTCAATAAACTAGGTATTACACTTAAAAAAAAAACAATATTACAGATTTTTTAATTTTTTTGTTTTATTAATATTCAGATATAAGATAATACTTGCATGAAACCATTTGAATTGGTTAAAATTTTTATAAACCAAGTTTACTAATAATAAGAGAATATTCTACGTAGAGGAAAACTAATACAAATACGGCCCTTTAGGCCAACGTAATTAAAAAATAAGGTATAAATAAATTAAAAAAGTATTAAAATTATTGTATATTTAGAAAAGGTGGATCCACTTTCATGAAACCATTTGAATAGGTTAAAATTTTTATAAAACAAGTTTACTTATAATGAAAAAATATGTAAAATGGAGAAAACCCTTAACAAAAACAGTCCAAAAGGCCTGAGAAATAAAAAAACAAGATATAAAAATATAAATAGGTATCAAAAATATTGTATTTTTAGAATCTTTGGATCAACTTGCTTGAAACCATTTGAATTGGTTAAAATTTTTATAAACCAAGTTTACTAATAATAAGAGAATATTCTACGTAGAGGCAAACTAAAACAAATACGGCCCACCAGGCCAGCGTAATTAAAAAACAAGATATAAATAAATTAAATAAGTATTAAAATTATTGTATATTTAGAAAAGGTGGATCCACTTTCATGAAACCATTTGAATTGGTTAAAATTCTTATAAACCAAGTTTACTTATAATAGAAAAATATATAAAATAGAGAAAAACTTAAACAAATACAGTCCAAAAGGCCTGAGAAATAAAAAAACATAATATAAAAAATTTAAATAGGTATCAAAATTATTGTATTTTTATAAACGTTGGATCCACTTGCATGAAACCATTTGAATAGGTTAAAATTTTTATAAAACAAGTTTACTAATAATAAGAGAATATTCTACGTAGAGGAAAACTAATACAAATACGGCCCTTTAGGCCAACGTAATTAAAAAACAAGGTATAAATAAATTAAAAAAGTATTAAAATTATTGTATATTTAGAAAAGGTGGATCCACTTTCATGAAACCATTTGAATAGGTTAAAATTTTTATAAAACAAGTTTACTTATAATGAAAAAATGTGGAAAATAGAGAAAAACCTTAACAAATACAGTCCAAAAGGCCTGAGAAATAAAAAAACAAGATATAAAAATATAAATAGGTATCAAAAATATTGTATTTTTAGAATCTTTGTATCTACTTGCTTGAAACCATTTAAATTGGTTAAAATTTTTATAAACCAAGTTTACTAATAATAAGAGAATATTCTATGTAGAGGAAAACTAAAACAAATACGGCCCACCAGGCCAGCGTAATTAAAAAACAAGATATAAATAAATTAAATAAGTATTAAAATTTTTGTATATTTAGAAAAGGTGGATCCACTTTCATGAAACCATTTGAATTGGTTAAAATTCTTATAAACCAAGTTTACTTATAATAGAAAAATATATAAAATAGAGAAAAACTTAAACAAATACAGTCCAAAAGGCCTGAGAAATAAAAAAACATAATATAAAAAATTTAAATAGGTATCAAAATTATTGTATTTTTATAAACGTTGGATCCACTTGCATGAAACCATTTGAATAGGTTAAAATTTTTATAAAACAAGTTTACTTATAATGAAAAAATATGTAAAAAAGAGAAAAACCTAAACAAATACAGTCAAAAAGGCCTGAGAAATAAAAAAACAAGATATAAAAAATTTAATTAGGTATCAAAATTATTGTATTTTTATAAACGTTGGATCTACTTGCATAAAACCATTTGAATTGGTTAAAATTTTTATAAACCAATTTTACTAATAATGAGAGAATATTCTACGTAGAGAAAAACTTAAACAAATACGGCCCTTCAGGCCAGCGTAATTAAAAAACAAGATATAAATAAATTAAATAAGTATTAAAATTATTGTATATTTAGAAAAGGTGGATCCACTTTCATGAAACCATTTGAATAGGTTAAAATTTTTATAAAACAAGTTTACTTATAATGAAAAAATGTGTAAAATAGAGAAAAACCTTAACAAATACAGTCCAAAAGGCCTGAGAAATAAAAAAACAAGATATAAAAATATAAATAGGTATCAAAAATATTGTATTTTTAGAATCTTTGTATCTACTTGCTTGAAACCATTTAAATTGGTTAAAATTTTTATAAACCAAGTTTACTAATAATAAGAGAATATTCTATGTAGAGGAAAACTAAAACAAATACGGCCCACCAGGCCAGCGTAATTAAAAAACAAGATATAAATAAATTAAATAAGTATTAAAATTATTGTATATTTAGAAAAGGTGGATCCACTTTCATGAAACCATTTGAATTGGTTAAAATTCTTATAAACCAAGTTTACTTATAATGAAAAAATATGTAAAAAAGAGAAAAACCTAAACAAATACAGTCAAAAAGGCCTGAGAAATAAAAAAACAAGATATAAAAAATTTAATTAGGTATCAAAATTATTGTATTTTTATAAACGTTGGATCTACTTGCATAAAACCATTTGAATTGGTTAAAATTTTTATAAACCAATTTTACTAATAATGAGAGAATATTCTACGTAGAGAAAAACTTAAACAAATACGGCCCTTCAGGCCAGCGTAATTAAAAAACAAGATATAAATAAATTAAATAAGTATTAAAATTATTGTATATTTAGAAAAGGTGGATCCACTTTCATGAAACCATTTGAATAGGTTAAAATTTTTATAAAACAAGTTTACTTATAATGAAAAAATGTGTAAAATAGAGAAAAACCTTAACAAATACAGTCCAAAAGGCCTGAGAAATAAAAAAACAAGATATAAAAATATAAATAGGTATCAAAAATATTGTATTTTTAGAATCTTTGTATCTACTTGCTTGAAACCATTTAAATTGGTTAAAATTTTTATAAACCAAGTTTACTAATAATAAGAGAATATTCTATGTAGAGGAAAACTAAAACAAATACGGCCCACCAGGCCAGCGTAATTAAAAAACAAGATATAAATAAATTAAATAAGTATTAAAATTTTTGTATATTTAGAAAAGTTGGATCCACTTTCATGAAACCATTTGAATTGGTTAAAATTCTTATAAACCAAGTTTACTTATAATAGAAAAATATATAAAATAGAGAAAAACTTAAACAAATACAGTCCAAAAGGCCTGAGAAATAAAAAAACATAATATAAAAAATTTAAATAGGTATCAAAATTATTGTATTTTTATAAACGTTGGATCCACTTGCATGAAACCATTTGAATAGGTTAAAATTTTTATAAAACAAGTTTACTTATAATGAAAAAATATGTAAAAAAGAGAAAAACCTAAACAAATACAGTCAAAAAGGCCTGAGAAATAAAAAAACAAGATATAAAAAATTTAATTAGGTATCAAAATTATTGTATTTTTATAAACGTTGGATCTACTTGCATAAAACCATTTGAATTGGTTAAAATTTTTATAAACCAATTTTACTAATAATGAGAGAATATTCTACGTAGAGAAAAACTTAAACAAATACGGCCCTTCAGGCCAGCGTAATTAAGAAACAAGATATAAATAAATTAAATAAGTATTTAAATTATTGTATATTTAGAAAAGGTGGATCCACTTTCATGAAACCATTTGAATAGGTTAAAATTTTTATAAAACAAGTTTACTTATAATGAAAAAATGTGTAAAATAGAGAAAAACCTTAACAAATACAGTCCAAAAGGCCTGAGAAATAAAAAAACAAGATATAAAAATATAAATAGGTATCAAAAATATTGTATTTTTAGAATCTTTGGATCTACTTGCTTGAAACCATTTGAATTGGTTAAAATTTTTATAAACCAAGTTTACTAATAATAAGAGAATATTCTATGTAGAGGAAAACTAAAACAAATACGGCCCACCAGGCCAGCGTAATTAAAAAACAAGATATAAATAAATTAAATAAGTATTAAAATTATTGTATATTTAGAAAAGGTGGATCCACTTTCATGAAACCATTTGAATTGGTTAAAATTCTTATAAACCAAGTTTACTTATAATGAAAAAATATGTAAAAAAGAGAAAAACCTAAACAAATACAGTCAAAAAGGCCTGAGAAATAAAAAAACAAGATATAAAAAATTTAATTAGGTATCAAAATTATTGTATTTTTATAAACGTTGGATCTACTTGCATAAAACCATTTGAATTGGTTAAAATTTTTATAAACCAATTTTACTAATAATGAGAGAATATTCTACGTAGAGAAAAACTTAAACAAATACGGCCCTTCAGGCCAGCGTAATTAAAAAACAAGATATAAATAAATTAAATAAGTATTAAAATTATTGTATATTTAGAAAAGGTGGATCCACTTTCATGAAACCATTTGAATAGGTTAAAATTTTTATAAAACAAGTTTACTTATAATGAAAAAATATGTAAAATAGAGAAAAACCTTAACAAATACAGTCCAAAAGGCCTTAGAAATAAAAAAACAAGATATAAAAATTTAAATAGGTATGAAAAATATTGTATTTTTAGAATCTTTGGATCTACTTGCATGAAACCATAGTGAATTGGTTAAAATTTTTATAAACCAAATTTACTAATAATAAGAGAATATTCTACGTAGAGGAAAACTAAAACAAATACGGCCCTTCAGGCCAGCGTAATTAAAAAACAAGATATAAATAAATTAAATAAGTATTAAAATTATTGTATATTTAGAAAAGGTGGATCCACTTTCATGAAACCATTTGAATAGGTTAAAATTTTTATAAAACAAGTTTACTTATAATGAAAAAATATGTAAAATAGAGAAAAACCTTAACAAATACAGTCCAAAAAGCCTGAGAAATAAAAAAACAAGATATAAAAATTTAAATAGGTATCAAAAATATTGTATTTTTAGAATCTTTGGATCTACTTGCATGAAACCATTTGAATTGGTTAAAATTTTTATAAACCAAGTTTAATAATAATAAGAGAATATTCTACGTAGAGGAAAACTAAAACAAATACGGCCCTTCAGGCCAGCGTAATTAAAAAAAAAGATATAAATAAATTAAAAAAGTATTAAAATTATTGTATATTTAGAAAAGGTGGATCCACTTTCATGAAACCATTTGAATAGGTTAAAATTTTTATAAAAAAAGTTTACTTATAATGAAAAAATATGTAAAATAGAGAAAAACCTTAACAAATACAGTCCAAAAGGCCTGAGAAATAAAAAAACAAGATATAAAAATATAAATAGGTATCAAAAATATTGTATTTTTAGAATCTTTGGATCTACTTGCTTGAAACCATTTGAATTGGTTAAAATTTTTATAAACCAAGTTTACTAATAATAAGAGTATATTCTATGTAGAGGAAAACTAAAACAAATACGGCTTACCAGGCCAGCGTAATTAAAAAACAAGATATAAATAAATTAAATAAGTATTAAAATTATTGTATATTTAGAAAAGGTGGATCCACTTTCATGAAACCATTTGAATTGGTTAAAATTCTTATAAACCAAGTTTACTTATAATAGAAAAATATATAAAATAGAGAAAAACTTAAACAAATACAGTCCAAAAGGCCTGAGAAATAAAAAAACATAATATAAAAAATTTAAATAGGTATCAAAATTATTGTATTTTTATAAACGTTGGATCCACTTGCATGAAACCATTTGAATAGGTTAAAATTTTTATAAAACAAGTTTACTTATAATGAAAAAATGTGTAAAATAGAGAAAAACCTTAACAAATACAGTCAAAAAGGCCTGAGAAATAAAAAAACAAGATATAAAAAATTTAATTAGGTATCAAAATTATTGTATTTTTATAAACGTTGGATCTACTTGCATAAAACCATTTGAATTGGTTAAAATTTTTATAAACCAATTTTACTAATAATGAGAGAATATTCTACGTAGAGAAAAACTTAAACAAATACGGCCCTTCAGGCCAGCGTAATTAAAAAACAAGATATACATAAATTAAATAAGTATTAAAATTATTGTATATTTAGAAAAGGTGGATCCACTTTCATGAAACCATTTGAATAGGTTAAAATTTTTATAAAACAGGTTTACTTATAATGAAAAAATATGTAAAATAGAGAAAAACCTTAACAAATACAGTCCAAAAGGCCTGAGAAAAAAAAAACAAGATATAAAAATTTAAATAGGTTTCAAAAATATTGTATTTTTAGAATCTTTGGATCTACTTGCATGAAACCATTTGAATTGGTTAAAATTTTTATAAACCAAATTTACTAATAATAAGAGAATATTCTACGTAGAGGAAAACTAAAACAAATACGGCCCTTCAGGCCAGCGTAATTAAAAAACAAGATATAAATAAATTAAATAAGTATTAAAATTATTGTATATTTAGAAAAGGTGGATCCACTTTCATGAAACCATTTGAATTAGTTAAAATTCTTATAAACCAAGTTTACTTATAATAGAAAAATATATAAAATAGAGAAAAACTTAAACAAATACAGTCCAAAAGGCCTGAGAAATAAAAAAACATAATATAAAAAATTTAAATAGGTATCAAAATTATTGTATTTTTATAAACGTTGGATCCACTTGCTTCTAACCATTTGAATAGGTTAAAATTTTTATAAAACAAGTTTACTTATAATGAAAAAATATGTAAAATAGAGAAAAACCTAAACAAATACAGTCCAAAAGGCCTGAGAAATAAAAAAACGCTGCCAAGTGATTGGCACTATGGTTCCTCATTAACAATAGCAAAATATTTATAATGGTCTATTTTATCTAATAAAAATTATAATTTGAGATATCAGTATTTCATAAAAAAAAGTTAAATACCGTATTTTATAAGAAAAAAAGTGTTGCTGTGATTTAATGTTTTTTATTTAACAAATTTTTAGAAAAAAATTTTCAATAAACTAGGTATAACACTTAAAAAAAAAACAATATTACAGATTTTTTAATTTTTTTGTTTTATTAATATTCAGATATAAGATAATACTTGCATGAAACCATTTGAATTGGTTAAAATTTTTATAAACCAAGTTTACTAATAATAAGAGAATATTCTACGTAGAGGAAAACTAATACAAATACGGCCCTTTAGGCCAACGTAATTAAAAAACAAGGTATCAATAAATTAAAAAAGTATTAAAATTATTGTATATTTAGAAAAGGTGGATCCACTTTCATGAAACCATTTGAATAGGTTAAAGTTTTTATAAAACAAGTTTACTTATAATGAAAAAATATGTAAAATGGAGAAAACCCTTAACAAAAACAGTCCAAAAGGCCTGAGAAATAAAAAAACAAGATATAAAAATATAAATAGGTATCAAAAATATTGTATTTTTAGAATCTTTGGATCTACTTGCTTGAAACCATTTGAATTGGTTAAAATTTTTATAAACCAAGTTTATTTATAATAAGAGAATATTCTATGTAGAGGAAAACTAAAACAAATACGGCCCACCAGGCCAGCGTAATTAAAAAACAAGATATAAATAAATTAAATAAGTATTAAAATTATTGTATATTTAGAAAAGGTGGATCCACTTTCATGAAACCATTTGAATTGGTTAAAATTCTTATAAACCAAGTTTACTTATAATAGAAAAATATATAAAATAGAGAAAAACTTAAACAAATACAGTCCAAAAGGCCTGAGAAATAAAAAAACATAATATAAAAAATTTAAATAGGTATCAAAATTATTGTATTTTTATAAACGTTGGATCCACTTGCATGAAACCATTTGAATAGGTTAAAATTTTTATAAAACAAGTTTACTTATAATGAAAAAATATGTAAAAAAGAGAAAAACCTAAACAAATACAGTCAAAAAGGCCTGAGAAATAAAAAAACAAGATATAAAAATATAAATAGGTATCAAAAATATTGTATTTTTAGAATCTTTGGATCTACTTGCTTGAAACCATTTGAATTGGTTAAAATTTTTATAAACCAAGTTTACTAATAATAAGAGAATATTCTATGTAGAGGAAAACTAAAACAAATACGGCCCACCAGGCCAGCGTAATTAAAAAACAAGATATAAATAAATTAAATAAGTATTAAAATTATTGTATATTTAGAAAAGGTGGATCCACTTTCATGAAACCATTTGAATTGGTTAAAATTCTTATAAACCAAGTTTACTTATAATGAATAAATATGTAAAATAGAGAAAAACCTTAACAAATACAGTCCAAAACGCCTGAGAAATAAAAAAACAAGATAAAATAATTTAAATAGGTATCAAAAATATTGTATTTTTAGAATCTTTGGATCCACTTTTATGAATTCATTTGAATTGGTTAAAATTTTTATAAACCAATTTTACTAATAATGAGAGAATATTCTACGTAGAGAAAAACTTAAACAAATACGGCCCTTCAGGCCAGCGTTATTAAAAAACAAGATATAAATAAATTAAATAAGTATTAAAATTATTGTATATTTAGAAAAGGTGGATCCTCTTTCATGAAACCATTTGAATAGGTTAAAATTTTTGTAAAACAAGTTTACTTATAATGAAAAAATATGTAAAATAGAGAAAAACCTTAACAAATACAGTCCAAAAGGCCTTAGAAATAAAAAAACAAGATATAAAAATTTAAATAGGTATGAAAAATATTGTATTTTTAGAATCTTTGGATCTACTTGCATGAAACCATAGTGAATTGGTTAAAATTTTTATAAACCAAATTTACTAATAATAAGAGAATATTCTACGTAGAGGAAAACTAAAACAAATACGGCCCTTCAGGCCAGCGTAATTAAAAAACAAGATATAAATAAATTAAATAAGTATTAAAATTATTGTATATTTAGAAAAGGTGGATCCACTTTCATGAAACCATTTGAATAGGTTAAAATTTTTATAAAACAAGTTTACTTATAATGAAAAAATATGTAAAATAGAGAAAAACCTTAACAAATACAGTCTAAAAAGCCTGAGAAATAAAAAAACAAGATATAAAAATTTAAATAGGTATCAAAAATATTGTATTTTTAGAATCTTTGGATCTACTTGCATGAAACCATTTGAATTGGTTAAAATTTTTATAAACCAAGTTTAATAATAATAAGAGAATATTCTACGTAGAGGAAAACTAAAACAAATACGGCCCTTCAGGCCAGCGTAATTAAAAAAAAAGATATAAATAAATTAAAAAAGTATTAAAATTATTGTATATTTAGAAAAGGTGGATCCACTTTCATGAAACCATTTGAATAGGTTAAAATTTTTATAAAAAAAGTTTACTTATAATGAAAAAATATGTAAAATAGAGAAAAACCTTAACAAATACAGTCCAAAAGGCCTGAGAAATAAAAAAACAAGATATAAAAATATAAATAGGTATCAAAAATATTGTATTTTTAGAATCTTTGGATCTACTTGCTTGAAACCATTTGAATTGGTTAAAATTTTTATAAACCAAGTTAACTAATAATAAGAGAATATTCTATGTAGAGGAAAACTAAAACAAATACGGCCCACCAGGCCAGCGTAATTAAAAAACAAGATATAAATAAATTAAATAAGTATTAAAATTATTGTATATTTAGAAAAGGTGGATCCACTTTCATGAAACCATTTGAATTGGTTAAAATTCTTATAAACCAAGTTTACTTATAATAGAAAAATATATAAAATAGAGAAAAACTTAAACAAATACAGTCCAAAAGGCCTGAGAAATAAAAAAACATAATATAAAAAATTTAAATAGGTATCAAAATTATTGTATTTTTACAAACGTTGGATCCACTTGCATGAAACCATTTGAATAGGTTAAAATTTTTATAAAACTAGTTTACATATAATGAAAAAATATGTGAAATAGAGAAAAACCTAAACAAATACAGTCCAAAAGGCCTGAGAAATAAAAAAACAAGATATAAAAAATTTAATTAGGTATCAAAATTATTGTATTTTTATAAAAGATGGATCTACTTGCATAAAACCATTTGAATTGGTTAAAATTTTTATAAACCCAGTTTACAAATAATGAGAGAATATTCTACGTAGAGAAAAACTTAAACAAATACGGCCCTTCAGGCCAGCGTAATTAAAAAACAAGATATAAATAAATTAAATAAGTATTAAAATTATTGTATATTTAGAAAAGGTGGATCCACTTTCATGAAACCATTTGAATAGGTTAAAATTTTTATAAAACAAGTTTACTTATAATGAAAAAATGTGTAAAATAGAGAAAAACCTTAACAAATACAGTCCAAAAGGCCTGAGAAATAAAAAAACATAATATAAAAAATTTAAATAGGTATCAAAATTATTGTATTTTTATAAACGTTGGATCCATTTGCATGAAACCATTTGAATAGGTTAAAATTTTTATAAACCAATTTTACTAATAATGAGAGAATATTTTACGTAGAGAAAAACTTAAACAAATACGGCCCTTCAGGCCAGCGTAATTAAAAAACAAGATATAAATAAATTAAATAAGTATTAAAATTATTGTATATTTAGAAAAGGTGGATCCACTTTCATGAAACCATTTGAATAGGTTAAAATTTTTAAAAAACAAGTTTACTTATAATGAAAAAATGTGTAAAATAGAGAAAAACCTTAACAAATACAGTCCAAAAGGCCTGAGAAATAAAAAAACAAGATATAAAAATATAAATAGGTATCAAAAATATTGTATTTTTAGAATCTTTGGATCTACTTGCTTGAAACCATTTGAATTGGTTAAAATTTTTATAAACCAAGTTTACTAATAATAAGAGAATATTCTATGTAGAGGAAAACTAAAACAAATACGGCCCACCAGGCCAGCGTAATTAAAAAACAAGATATAAATAAATTAAATAAGTATTAAAATTATTGTATATTTAGAAAAGGTGGATCCACTTTCATGAAACCATTTGAATTGGTTAAAATTTTTATAAAACAAGTTTACTTATAATGAAAAAATATGTAAAATAGAGAAAAACCTTAACAAATACAGTCCAAAAGGCCTTAGAAATAAAAAAACAAGATATAAAAATTTAAATAGGTATGAAAAATATTGTATTTTTAGAATCTTTGGATCTACTTGCATGAAACCATAGTGAATTGGTTAAAATTTTTATAAACCAAATTTACTAATAATAAGAGAATATTCTACGTAGAGGAAAACTAAAACAAATACGGCCCTTCAGGCCAGCGTAATTAAAAAACAAGATATAAATAAATTAAATAAGTATTAAAATTATTGTATATTTAGAAAAGGTGGATCCACTTTCATGAAACCATTTGAATAGGTTAAAATTTTTATAAAACAAGTTTACTTATAATGAAAAAATATGTAAAATAGAGAAAAACCTTAACAAATACAGTCCAAAAAGCCTGAGAAATAAAAAAACAAGATATAAAAATTTAAATAGGTATCAAAAATATTGTATTATTAGAATCTTTGGATCTACTTGCATGAAACCATTTGAATTGGTTAAAATTTTTATAAACCAAATTTACTAATAATAAGAGAATATTCTACGTAGAGGAAAACTAAAACAAATACGGCCCTTCAGGCCAGCGTAATTAAAAAACAAGATATAAATAAATTAAATAAGTATTAAAATTATTGTATATTTAGAAAAGGTGGATCCACTTTCATGAAACCATTTGAATAGGTTAAAATTTTTATAAAACAAGTTTACTTATAATGAAAAAATATGTAAAATAGAGAAAAACCTTAACAAATACAGTCCAAAAAGCCTGAGAAATAAAAAAACAAGATATAAAAATTTAAATAGGTATCAAAAATATTGTATTTTTAGAATCTTTGGATCTACTTGCATGAAACCATTTGAATTGGTTAAAATTTTTATAAACCAAGTTTAATAATAATAAGAGAATATTCTACGTAGAGGAAAACTAAAACAAATACGGCCCTTCAGGCCAGCGTAATTAAAAAAAAAGATATAAATAAATTAAAAAAGTATTAAAATTATTGTATATTTAGAAAAGGTGGATCCACTTTCATGAAACCATTTGAATAGGTTAAAATTTTTATAAAAAAAGTTTACTTATAATGAAAAAATATGTAAAATAGAGAAAAACCTTAACAAATACAGTCCAAAAGGCCTGAGAAATAAAAAAACAAGATATAAAAATATAAATAGGTATCAAAAATATTGTATTTTTAGAATCTTTGGATCTACTTGCTTGAAACCATTTGAATTGGTTAAAATTTTTATAAACCAAGTTTACTAATAATAAGAGAATATTCTATGTAGAGGTAAACTAAAACAAATACGACCCACCAGGCCAGCGTAATTAAAAAACAAGATATAAATAAATTAAATAAGTATTAAAATTATTGTATATTTAGAAAAGGTGGATCCACTTTCATGAAACCATTTGAATTGGTTAAAATTCTTATAAACCAAGCTTACTTATAATAGAAAAATATATAAAATAGAGAAAAACTTAAACAAATACAGTCCAAAAGGCCTGAGAAATAAAAAAACATAATATAAAAAATTTAAATAGGTATCAAAATTATTGTATTTTTACAAACGTTGGATCCACTTGCATGAAACCATTTGAATAGGTTAAAATTTTTATAAAACTAGTTTACATATAATGAAAAAATATGTGAAATAGAGAAAAACCTAAACAAATAAAGTCCAAAAAGCCTGAGAAATAAAAAAACAAGATATAAAAATTTAAATAGGTATCAAAAATATTGTATTATTAGAATCTTTGGATCTACTTGCATGAAACCATTTGAATTGGTTAAAATTTTTATAAACCAAATTTACTAATAATAAGAGAATATTCTACGTAGAGGAAAACTAAAACAAATACGGCCCTTCAGGCCAGCGTAATTAAAAAACAAGATATAAATAAATTAAATAAGTATTAAAATTATTGTATATTTAGAAAAGGTGGATCCACTTTCATGAAACCATTTGAATAGGTTAAAATTTTTATAAAACAAGTTTACTTATAATGAAAAAATATGTAACATAGAGAAAAACCTTAACAAATACAGTCCAAAAAGCCTGAGAAATAAAAAAACAAGATATAAAAATTTAAATAGGTATCAAAAATATTGTATTTTTAGAATCTTTGGATCTACTTGCATGAAACCATTTGAATTGGTTAAAATTTTTATAAACCAAGTTTAATAATAATAAGAGAATATTCTACGTAGAGGAAAACTAAAACAAATACGGCCCTTCAGGCCAGCGTAATTAAAAAAAAAGATATAAATAAATTAAAAAAGTATTAAAATTATTGTATATTTAGAAAAGGTGGATCCACTTTCATGAAACCATTTGAATAGGTTAAAATTTATATAAAAAAAGTTTACTTATAATGAAAAAATATGTAAAATAGAGAAAAACCTTAACAAATACAGTCCAAAAGGCCTGAGAAATAAAAAAACAAGATATAAAAATATAAATAGGTATCAAAAATATTGTATTTTTAGAATCTTTGGATCTACTTGCTTGAAACCATTTGAATTGGTTAAAATTTTTATAAACCAAGTTTACTAATAATAAGAGAATATTCTATGTAGAGGAAAACTAAAACAAATACGGCCCACCAGGCCAGCGTAATTAAAAAACAAGATATAAATAAATTAAATAAGTATTAAAATTATTGTATATTTAGAAAAGGTGGATCCACTTTCATGAAACCATTTGAATTGGTTAAAATTCTTATAAACCAAGTTTACTTATAATAGAAAAATATATAAAATAGAGAAAAACTTAAACAAATACAGTCCAAAAGGCCTGAGAAATAAAAAAACATAATATAAAAAATTTAAATAGGTATCAAAATTATTGTATTTTTACAAACGTTGGATCCACTTGCATGAAACCATTTGAATAGGTTAAAATTTTTATAAAACTAGTTTACATATAATGAAAAAATATGTGAAATAGAGAAAAACCTAAACAAATACAGTCCAAAAGGCCTGAGAAATAAAAAAACAAGATATAAAAAATTTAATTAGGTATCAAAATTATTGTATTTTTATAAAAGTTGGATCTACTTGCATAAAACCATTTGAATTGGTTAAAATTTTTATAAACACAGTTTACAAATAATGAGAGAATATTCTACGTAGAGAAAAACTTAAACAAATACGGCCCTTCAGGCCAGCGTAATTAAAAAACAAGATATAAATAAATTAAATAAGTATTAAAATTATTGTATATTTAGAAAAGGTGGATCCACTTTCATGAAACCATTTGAATAGGTTAAAATTTTTATAAAACAAGTTTACTTATAATGAAAAAATGTGTAAAATAGAGAAAAACCTTAACAAATACAGTCCAAAAGGCCTGAGAAATAAAAAAACAAGATATAAAAATATAAATAGGTATCAAAAATATTGTATTTTTAGAATCTTTGGTTCTACTTGCTTGAAACCATTTGAATTGGTTAAAATTTTTATAAACCAAGTTTACTAATAATAAGCGAATATTCTATGTAGAGGAAAACTAAAACAAATACGGCCCACCAGGCCAGCGTAATTAAAAAACAAGATATAAATAAATTAAATAAGTATTAAAATTATTGTATATTTAGAAAAGGTGGATCCACTTTCATGAAACCATTTGAATTGGTTAAAATTCTTATAAACCAAGTTTACTTATAATAGAAAAATATATAAAATAGAGAAAAACTTAAACAAATACAGTCCAAAAGGCCTGAGAAATAAAAAAACATAATATAAAAAATTTAAATAGGTATCAAAATTATTGTATTTTTATAAACGTTGGATCCATTTGCATGAAACCATTTGAATAGGTTAAAATTTTTATAAAACAAGTTTACTTATAATGAAAAAATATGTAAAAAAGAGAAAAACCTAAACAAATACAGTCAAAAAGGCCTGAGAAATAAAAAAACAAGATATAAAAAATTTAATTAGGTATCAAAATTATTGTATTTTTATAAACGTTGGATCTACTTGCATAAAACCATTTGAATTGGTTAAAATTTTTATAAACCAATTTTACTAATAATGAGAGAATATTCTACGTAGAGAAAAACTTAAACAAATACGGCCCTTCAGGCCAGCGTAATTAAAAAACAAGATATAAATAAATTAAATAAGTATTAAAATTATTGTATATTTAGAAAAGGTGGATCCACTTTCATGAAACCATTTGAATAGGTTAAAATTTTTAAAAAACAAGTTTACTTATAATGAAAAAATGTGTAAAATAGAGAAAAACCTTAACAAATACAGTCCAAAAGGCCTGAGAAATAAAAAAACAAGATATAAAAATATAAATAGGTATCAAAAATATTGTATTTTTAGAATCTTTGGATCTACTTGCTTGAAACCATTTGAATTGGTTAAAATTTTTATAAACCAAGTTTACTAATAATAAGAGAATATTCTATGTAGAGGAAAACTAAAACAAATACGGCCCACCAGGCCAGCGTAATTAAAAAACAAGATATAAATAAATTAAATAAGTATTAAAATTATTGTATATTTAGAAAAGGTGGATCCACTTTCATGAAACCATTTGAATTGGTTAAAATTCTTATAAACCAAGTTTACTTATAATAGAAAAATATATAAAATAGAGAAAAACTTAAACAAATACAGTCCAAAAGGCCTGAGAAATAAAAAAACATAATATAAAAAATTTAAATAGGTATCAAAATTATTGTATTTTTACAAACGTTGGATCCACTTGCATGAAACCATTTGAATAGGTTAAAATTTTTATAAAACTAGTTTACATATAATGAAAAAATATGTGAAATAGTGAAAAACCTAAACAAATACAGTCCAAAAGGCCTGAGAAATAAAAAAACAAGATATAAAAAATTTAATTAGGTATCAAAATTATTGTATTTTTATAAAAGTTGGATCTACTTGCATAAAACCATTTGAATTGGTTAAAATTTTTATAAACCCAGTTTACAAATAATGAGAGAATATTCTACGTAGAGAAAAACTTAAACAAATACGGCCCTTCAGGCCACCGTAATTAAAAAACAAGATATACATAAATTAAATAAGTATTAAAATTATTGTATATTTAGAAAAGGTGGATCCACTTTCATGAAACCATTTGAAATGGTTAAAATTCTTATAAAACAAGTTTACTTATAATAGAAAAATATATAAAATAGAGAAATACTTAAACAAATACAGTCCAAAAGGCCTGAGAAATAAAAAAACAAGATATAAAAATATAAATAGGTATCAAAAATATTGTATTTTTAGAATCTTTGGATCTACTTGCTTGAAACCATTTGAATTGGTTAAAATTTTTATAAACCAAGTTTACTAATAATAAGAGAATATTCTATGTAGAGGAAAACTAAAACAAATACGGCCCACCAGGCCAGCGTGATTAAAAAACAAGATATAAATAAATTAAATAAGTATTAAAATTATTGTATATTTAGAAAAGGTGGATCCACTTTCATGAAACCATTTGAATTGGTTAAAATTCTTATAAACCAAGTTTACTTATAATGAAAAAATATGTAAAAAAGAGAAAAACCTAAACAAATACAGTCAAAAAGGCCTGAGAAATAAAAAAACAAGATATAAAAAATTTAATTAGGTATCAAAATTATTGTATTTTTATAAACGTTGGATCTACTTGCATAAAACCATTTGAATTGGTTAAAATTTTTATAAACCAATTTTACTAATAATGAGAGAATATTCTACGTAGAGAAAAACTTAAACAAATACGGCCCTTCAGGCCAGCGTAATTAAAAAACAAGATATAAATAAATTAAATAAGTATTAAAATTATTGTATATTTAGAAAAGGTGGATCCACTTTCATGAAACCATTTGAATAGGTTAAAATTTTTATAAAACAAGTTTACTTATAATGAAAAAATATGTAAAATAGAGAAAAACCTTAACAAATACAGTCCAAAAGGCCTTAGAAATAAAAAAACAAGATATAAAAATTTAAATAGGTATGAAAAATATTGTATTTTTAGAATCTTTGGATCTACTTGCATGAAACCATAGTGAATTGGTTAAAATTTTTATAAACCAAATTTACTAATAATAAGAGAATATTCTACGTAGAGGAAAACTAAAACAAATACGGCCCTTCAGGCCAGCGTAATTAAAAAACAAGATATAAATAAATTAAATAAGTATTAAAATTATTGTATATTTAGAAAAGGTGGATCCACTTTCATGAAACCATTTGAATAGGTTAAAATTTTTATAAAACAAGTTTACTTATAATGAAAAAATGTGTAAAATAGAGAAAAACCTTAACAAATACAGTCCAAAAGGCCTGAGAAATAAAAAAACAAGATATAAAAATATAAATAGGTATCAAAAATATTGTATTTTTAGAATCTTTGGTTCTACTTGCTTGAAACCATTTGAATTGGTTAAAATTTTTATAAACCAAGTTTACTAATAATAAGCGAATATTCTATGTAGAGGAAAACTAAAACAAATACGGCCCTTCAGGCCAGCGTAATTAAAAAAAAAGATATAAATAAATTAAAAAAGTATTAAAATTATTGTATATTTAGAAAAGGTGGATCCACTTTCATGAAACCATTTGAATAGGTTAAAATTTTTATAAAAAAAGTTTACTTATAATGAAAAAATATGTAAAATAGAGAAAAACCTAAACAAATACAGTCCAAAAGGCCTGAGAAATAAAAAAACAAGATATAAAAATATAAATAGGTATCAAAAATATTGTATTTTTAGAATCTTTGGATCTACTTGCTTGAAACCATTTGAATTGGTTAAAATTTTTATAAACCAAGTTTACTAATAATAAGAGTATATTCTATGTAGAGGAAAACTAAAACAAATACGGCTTACCAGGCCAGCGTAATTAAAAAACAAGATATAAATAAATTAAATAAGTATTAAAATTATTGTATATTTAGAAAAGGTGGATCCACTTTCATGAAACCATTTGAATTGGTTAAAATTCTTATAAACCAAGTTTACTTATAATAGAAAAATATATAAAATAGAGAAAAACTTAAACAAATACAGTCCAAAAGGCCTGAGAAATAAAAAAACATAATATAAAAAATTTAAATAGGTATCAAAATTATTGTATTTTTATAAACGTTGGATCCACTTGCATGAAACCATTTTAATAGGTTAAAATTTTTATAAAACAAGTTTACTTATAATGAAAAAATGTGTAAAATAGAGAAAAACCTTAACAAATACAGTCAAAAAGGCCTGAGAAATAAAAAAACAAGATATAAAAAATTTAATTAGGTATCAAAATTATTGTATTTTTATAAACGTTGGATCTACTTGCATAAAACCATTTGAATTGGTTAAAATTTTTATAAACCAATTTTACTAATAATGAGAGAATATTCTACGTAGAGAAAAACTTAAACAAATACGGCCCTTCAGGCCAGCGTAATTAAAAAACAAGATATACATAAATTAAATAAGTATTAAAATTATTGTATATTTAGAAAAGGTGGATCCACTTTCATGAAACCATTTGAATAGGTTAAAATTTTTATAAAACACGTTTACTTATAATGAAAAAATATGTAAAATAGAGAAAAACCTTAACAAATACAGTCCAAAAGGCCTGAGAAAAAAAAAACAAGATATAAAAATTTAAATAGGTTTCAAAAATATTGTATTTTTAGAATCTTTGGATCTACTTGCATGAAACCATTTGAATTGGTTAAAATTTTTATAAACCAAATTTACTAATAATAAGAGAATATTCTACGTAGAGGAAAACTAAAACAAATACGGCCCTTCAGGCCAGCGTAATTAAAAAACAAGATATAAATAAATTAAATAAGTATTAAAATTATTGTATATTTAGAAAAGGTGGATCCACTTTCATGAAACCATTTGAATTAGTTAAATTTCTTATAAACCAAGTTTACTTATAATAGAAAAATATATAAAATAGAGAAAAACTTAAACAAATACAGTCCAAAAGGCCTGAGAAATAAAAAAACATAATATAAAAAATTTAAATAGGTATCAAAATTATTGTATTTTTATAAACGTTGGATCCACTTGCTTCTAACCATTTGAATAGGTTAAAATTTTTATAAAACAAGTTTACTTATAATGAAAAAATATGTAAAATAGAGAAAAACCTAAACAAATACAGTCCAAAAGGCCTGAGAAATAAAAAAACGCTGCCAAGTGATTGGCACTATGGTTCCTCATTAACAATAGCAAAATATTTATAATGGTCTATTTTATCTAATAAAAATTATAATTTGAGATATCAGTATTTCATAAAAAAAAGTTAAATACCGTATTTTATAAGAAAAAAAGTGTTGCTGTGATTTAATGTTTTTTATTTAACAAATTTTTAGAAAAAAATTTTCAATAAACTAGGTATAACACTTAAAAAAAAAACAATATTACAGATTTTTTAATTTTTTTGTTTTATTAATATTCAGATATAAGATAATACTTGCATGAAACCATTTGAATTGGTTAAAATTTTTATAAACCAAGTTTACTAATAATAAGAGAATATTCTACGTAGAGGAAAACTAATACAAATACGGCCCTTTAGGCCAACGTAATTAAAAAACAAGGTATCAATAAATTAAAAAAGTATTAAAATTATTGTATATTTAGAAAAGGTGGATCCACTTTCATGAAACCATTTGAATAGGTTAAAGTTTTTATAAAACAAGTTTACTTATAATGAAAAAATATGTAAAATGGAGAAAACCCTTAACAAAAACAGTCCAAAAGGCCTGAGAAATAAAAAAACAAGATATAAAAATATAAATAGGTATCAAAAATATTGTATTTTTAGAATCTTTGGATCTACTTGCTTGAAACCATTTGAATTGGTTAAAATTTTTATAAAACAAGTTTATTTATAATAAGAGAATATTCTATGTAGAGGAAAACTAAAACAAATACGGCCCACCAGGCCAGCGTAATTAAAAAACAAGATATAAATAAATTAAATAAGTATTAAAATTATTGTATATTTAGAAAAGGTGGATCCACTTTCATGAAACCATTTGAATTGGTTAAAATTCTTATAAACCAAGTTTACTTATAATAGAAAAATATATAAAATAGAGAAAAACTTAAACAAATACAGTCCAAAAGGCCTGAGAAATAAAAAAACATAATATAAAAAATTTAAATAGGTATCAAAATTATTGTATTTTTATAAACGTTGGATCCACTTGCATGAAACCATTTGAATAGGTTAAAATTTTTATAAAACAAGTTTACTTATAATGAAAAAATATGTAAAAAAGAGAAAAACCTAAACAAATACAGTCAAAAAGGCCTGAGAAATAAAAAAACAAGATATAAAAAATTTAATTAGGTATCAAAATTATTGTATTTTTATAAACGTTGGATCTACTTGCATAAAACCATTTGAATTGGTTAAAATTTTTATAAACCAATTTTACTAATAATGAGAGAATACTCTACGTAGAGAAAAACTTAAACAAATACGGCCCTTCAGGCCAGCGTAATTAAAAAACAAGATATAAATAAATTAAATAAGTATTAAAATTATTGTATATTTAGAAAAGATGGATCCACTTTCATGAAACCATTTGAATAGGTTAAAATTTTTATAAAACAAGTTTACTTATAATGAAAAAATGTGTAAAATAGAGAAAAACCTTAACAAATACAGTCCAAAAGGCCTGAGAAATAAAAAAACAAGATATAAAAATATAAATAGGTATCAAAAATATTGTATTTTTAGAATCTTTGGATCTACTTGCTTGAAACCATTTGAATTGGTTAAAATTTTTATAAACCAAGTTTACTAATAATAAGAGAATATTCTATGTAGAGGAAAACTAAAACAAATACGGCCCACCAGGCCAGCGTAATTAAAAAACAAGATATAAACAAATTAAATAAGTATTAAAATTATTGTATATTTAGAAAAGGTGGATCCACTTTCATGAAACCATTTGAATAGGTTAAAATTTTTATAAAAAAAGTTTACTTATAATGAAAAAATATGTAAAATAGAGAAAAACCTTAACAAATACAGTCCAAAAGGCCTGAGAAATAAAAAAACAAGATATAAAAATTTAAATAGGTATGAAAAATATTGTATTTTTAGAATCTTTGGATCTACTTGCATGAAACCATAGTGAATTGGTTAAAATTTTTATAAACCAAATTTACTAATAATAAGAGAATATTCTACGTAGAGGAAAACTAAAACAAATACGGCCCTTCAGGCCAGCGTAATTAAAAAACAAGATATAAATAAATTAAATAAGTATTAAAATTATTGTATATTTAGAAAAGGTGGATCCACTTTCATGAAACCATTTGAATAGGTTAAAATTTATATAAAAAAAGTTTACTTATAATGAAAAAATATGTAAAATAGAGAAAAACCTTAACAAATACAGTCCAAAAGGCCTGAGAAATAAAAAAACAAGATATAAAAATTTAAATAGGTATGAAAAATATTGTATTTTTAGAATCTTTGGATCTACTTGCATGAAACCATAGTGAATTGGTTAAAATTTTTATAAACCAAATTTACTAATAATAAGAGAATATTCTACGTAGAGGAAAACTAAAACAAATACGGCCCTTCAGGCCAGCGTAATTAAAAAACAAGATATAAATAAATTAAATAAGTATTAAAATTATTGTATATTTAGAAAAGGTGGATCCACTTTCATGAAACCATTTGAATAGGTTAAAATTTATATAAAACAAGTTTACTTATAATGAAAAAATATGTAAAATAGAGAAAAACCTTAACAAATACAGTCTAAAAAGCCTGAGAAATAAAAAAACAAGATATAAAAATTTAAATAGGTATCAAAAATATTGTATTTTTAGAATCTTTGGATCTACTTGCATGAAACCATTTGAATTGGTTAAAATTTTTATAAACCAAGTTTAATAATAATAAGAGAATATTCTACGTAGAGGAAAACTAAAACAAATACGGCCCTTCAGGCCAGCGTAATTAAAAAAAAAGATATAAATAAATTAAAAAAGTATTAAAATTATTGTATATTTAGAAAAGGTGGATCCACTTTCATGAAACCATTTGAATAGGTTAAAATTTTTATAAAAAAAGTTTACTTATAATGAAAAAATATGTAAAATAGAGAAAAACCTTAACAAATACAGTCCAAAAGGCCTGAGAAATAAAAAAACAAGATATAAAAATATAAATAGGTATCAAAAATATTGTATTTTTAGAATCTTTGGATCTACTTGCTTGAAACCATTTGAATTGGTTAAAATTTTTATAAACCAAGTTAACTAATAATAAGAGAATATTCTATGTAGAGGAAAACTAAAACAAATACGGCCCACCAGGCCAGCGTAATTAAAAAACAAGATATAAATAAATTAAATAAGTATTAAAATTATTGTATATTTAGAAAAGGTGGATCCACTTTCATGAAACCATTTGAATTGGTTAAAATTCTTATAAACCAAGTTTACTTATAATAGAAAAATATATAAAATAGAGAAAAACTTAAACAAATACAGTCCAAAAGGCCTGAGAAATAAAAAAACATAATATAAAAAATTTAAATAGGTATCAAAATTATTGTATTTTTACAAACGTTGGATCCACTTGCATGAAACCATTTGAATAGGTTAAAATTTTTATAAAACTAGTTTACATATAATGAAAAAATATGTGAAATAGAGAAAAACCTAAACAAATACAGTCCAAAAGGCCTGAGAAATAAAAAAACAAGATATAAAAAATTTAATTAGGTATCAAAATTATTGTATTTTTATAAAAGTTGGATCTACTTGCATAAAACCATTTGAATTGGTTAAAATTTTTATAAACCCAGTTTACAAATAATGAGAGAATATTCTACGTAGAGAAAAACTTAAACAAATACGGCCCTTCAGGCCAGCGTAATTAAAAAACAAGATATAAATAAATTAAATAAGTATTAAAATTATTGTATATTTAGAAAAGGTGGATCCACTTTCATGAAACCATTTGAATAGGTTAAAATTTTTATAAAACAAGTTTACTTATAATGAAAAAATGTGTAAAATAGAGAAAAACCTTAACAAATACAGTCCAAAAGGCCTGAGAAATAAAAAAACAAGATATAAAAATATAAATAGGTATCAAAAATATTGTATTTTTAGAATCTTTGGTTCTACTTGCTTGAAACCATTTGAATTGGTTAAAATTTTTATAAACCAAGTTTACTAATAATAAGAGAATATTCTATGTAGAGGAAAACTAAAACAAATACGGCCCACCAGGCCAGCGTAATTAAAAAACAAGATATAAATAAATTAAATAAGTATTAAAATTATTGTATATTTAGAAAAGGTGGATCCACTTTCATGAAACCATTTGAATTGGTTAAAATTCTTATAAACCAAGTTTACTTATAATAGAAAAATATATAAAATAGAGAAAAACTTAAACAAATACAGTCCAAAAGGCCTGAGAAATAAAAAAACATAATATAAAAAATTTAAATAGGTATCAAAATTATTGTATTTTTATAAACGTTGGATCCATTTGCATGAAACCATTTGAATAGGTTAAAATTTTTATAAAACAAGTTTACTTATAATGAAAAAATATGTAAAAAAGAGAAAAACCTAAACAAATACAGTCAAAAAGGCCTGAGAAATAAAAAAACAAGATATAAAAAATTTAATTAGGTATCAAAATTATTGTATTTTTATAAACGTTGGATCTACTTGCATAAAACCATTTGAATTGGTTAAAATTTTTATAAACCAATTTTACTAATAATGAGAGAATATTTTACGTAGAGAAAAACTTAAACAAATACGGCCCTTCAGGCCAGCGTAATTAAAAAACAAGATATAAATAAATTAAATAAGTATTAAAATTATTGTATATTTAGAAAAGGTGGATCCACTTTCATGAAACCATTTGAATAGGTTAAAATTTTTAAAAAACAAGTTTACTTATAATGAAAAAATGTGTAAAATAGAGAAAAACCTTAACAAATACAGTCCAAAAGGCCTGAGAAATAAAAAAACAAGATATAAAAATATAAATAGGTATCAAAAATATTGTATTTTTAGAATCTTTGGATCTACTTGCTTGAAACCATTTGAATTGGTTAAAATTTTTATAAACCAAGTTTACTAATAATAAGAGAATATTCTATGTAGAGGAAAACTAAAACAAATACGGCCCACCAGGCCAGCGTAATTAAAAAACAAGATATAAATAAATTAAATAAGTATTAAAATTATTGTATATTTAGAAAAGGTGGATCCACTTTCATGAAACCATTTGAATTGGTTAAAATTTTTATAAAACAAGTTTACTTATAATGAAAAAATATGTAAAATAGAGAAAAACCTTAACAAATACAGTCCAAAAGGCCTTAGAAATAAAAAAACAAGATATAAAAATTTAAATAGGTATGAAAAATATTGTATTTTTAGAATCTTTGGATCTACTTGCATGAAACCATAGTGAATTGGTTAAAATTTTTATAAACCAAATTTACTAATAATAAGAGAATATTCTACGTAGAGGAAAACTAAAACAAATACGGCCCTTCAGGCCAGCGTAATTAAAAAACAAGATATAAATAAATTAAATAAGTATTAAAATTATTGTATATTTAGAAAAGGTGGATCCACTTTCATGAAACCATTTGAATAGGTTAAAATTTTTATAAAACAAGTTTACTTATAATGAAAAAATATGTAAAATAGAGAAAAACCTTAACAAATACAGTCCAAAAAGCCTGAGAAATAAAAAAACAAGATATAAAAATTTAAATAGGTATCAAAAATATTGTATTATTAGAATCTTTGGATCTACTTGCATGAAACCATTTGAATTGGTTAAAATTTTTATAAACCAAATTTACTAATAATAAGAGAATATTCTACGTAGAGGAAAACTAAAACAAATACGGCCCTTCAGGCCAGCGTAATTAAAAAACAAGATATAAATAAATTAAATAAGTATTAAAATTATTGTATATTTAGAAAAGGTGGATCCACTTTCATGAAACCATTTGAATAGGTTAAAATTTTTATAAAACAAGTTTACTTATAATGAAAAAATATGTAAAATAGAGAAAAACCTTAACAAATACAGTCCAAAAAGCCTGAGAAATAAAAAAACAAGATATAAAAATATAAATAGGTATCAAAAATATTGTATTTTTAGAATCTTTGGATCTACTTGCATGAAACCATTTGAATTGGTTAAAATTTTTATAAACCAAGTTTAATAATAATAAGAGAATATTCTACGTAGAGGAAAACTAAAACAAATACGGCCCTTCAGGCCAGCGTAATTAAAAAAAAAGATATAAATAAATTAAAAAAGTATTAAAATTATTGTATATTTAGAAAAGGTGGATCCACTTTCATGAAACCATTTGAATAGGTTAAAATTTTTATAAAAAAAGTTTACTTATAATGAAAAAATATGTAAAATAGAGAAAAACCTTAACAAATACAGTCCAAAAGGCCTGAGAAATAAAAAAACATAATATAAAAAATTTAAATAGGTATCAAAATTATTGTATTTTTACAAACGTTGGATCCACTTGCATGAAACCATTTGAATAGGTTAAAATTTTTATAAAACTAGTTTACATATAATGAAAAAATATGTGAAATAGAGAAAAACCTTAACAAATACAGTCCAAAAAGCCTGAGAAATAAAAAAACAAGATATAAAAATATAAATAGGTATCAAAAATATTGTATTTTTAGAATCTTTGGATCTACTTGCTTGAAACCATTTGAATTGGTTAAAATTTTTATAAACCAAGTTTACTAATAATAAGAGAATATTCTATGTAGAGGAAAACTAAAACAAATACGACCCACCAGGCCAGCGTAATTAAAAAACAAGATATAAATAAATTAAATAAGTATTAAAATTATTGTATATTTAGAAAAGGTGGATCCACTTTCATGAAACCATTTGAATTGGTTAAAATTCTTATAAACCAAGTTTACTTATAATAGAAAAATATATAAAATAGAGAAAAACTTAAACAAATACAGTCCAAAAGGCCTGAGAAATAAAAAAACATAATATAAAAAATTTAAATAGGTATCAAAATTATTGTATTTTTACAAACGTTGGATCCACTTGCATGAAACCATTTGAATAGGTTAAAATTTTTATAAAACTAGTTTACATATAATGAAAAAATATGTGAAATAGAGAAAAACCTAAACAAATACAGTCCAAAAAGCCTGAGAAATAAAAAAACAAGATATAAAAATTTAAATAGGTATCAAAAATATTGTATTATTAGAATCTTTGGATCTACTTGCATGAAACCATTTGAATTGGTTAAAATTTTTATAAACCAAATTTACTAATAATAAGAGAATATTCTACGTAGAGGAAAACTAAAACAAATACGGCCCTTCAGGCCAGCGTAATTAAAAAACAAGATATAAATAAATTAAATAAGTATTAAAATTATTGTATATTTAGAAAAGGTGGATCCACTTTCATGAAACCATTTGAATAGGTTAAAATTTTTATAAAACAAGTTTACTTATAATGAAAAAATATGTAAAATAGAGAAAAACCTTAACAAATACAGTCCAAAAAGCCTGAGAAATAAAAAAACAAGATATAAAAATTTAAATAGGTATCAAAAATATTGTATTTTTAGAATCTTTGGATCTACTTGCATGAAACCATTTGAATTGGTTAAAATTTTTATAAACCAAGTTTAATAATAATAAGAGAATATTCTACGTAGAGGAAAACTAAAACAAATACGGCCCTTCAGGCCAGCGTAATTAAAAAAAAAGATATAAATAAATTAAAAAAGTATTAAAATTATTGTATATTTAGAAAAGGTGGATCCACTTTCATGAAACCATTTGAATAGGTTAAAATTTATATAAAAAAAGTTTACTTATAATGAAAAAATATGTAAAATAGAGAAAAACCTTAACAAATACAGTCCAAAAGGCCTGAGAAATAAAAAAACAAGATATAAAAATATAAATAGGTATCAAAAATATTGTATTTTTAGAATCTTTGGATCTACTTGCTTGAAACCATTTGAATTGGTTAAAATTTTTATAAACCAAGTTTACTAATAATAAGAGAATATTCTATGTAGAGGAAAACTAAAACAAATACGGCCCACCAGGCCAGCGTAATTAAAAAACAAGATATAAATAAATTAAATAAGTATTAAAATTATTGTATATTTAGAAAAGGTGGATCCACTTTCATGAAACCATTTGAATAGGTTAAAATTTTTATAAAACAAGTTTACTTATAATAGAAAAATATATAAAATAGAGAAAAACTTAAACAAATACAGTCCAAAAGGCCTGAGAAATAAAAAAACATAATATAAAAAATTTAAATAGGTATCAAAATTATTGTATTTTTACAAACGTTGGATCCACTTGCATGAAACCATTTGAATAGGTTAAAATTTTTATAAAACTAGTTTACATATAATGAAAAAATATGTGAAATAGAGAAAAACCTAAACAAATACAGTCCAAAAGGCCTGAGAAATAAAAAAACAAGATATAAAAAATTTAATTAGGTATCAAAATTATTGTATTTTTATAAAAGTTGGATCTACTTGCATAAAACCATTTGAATTGGTTAAAATTTTTATAAACCCAGTTTACAAATAATGAGAGAATATTCTACGTAGAGAAAAACTTAAACAAATACGGCCCTTCAGGCCAGCGTAATTAAAAAACAAGATATAAATAAATTAAATAAGTATTAAAATTATTGTATATTTAGAAAAGGTGGATCCACTTTCATGAAACCATTTGAATAGGTTAAAATTTTTATAAAACAAGTTTACTTATAATGAAAAAATGTGTAAAATAGAGAAAAACCTTAACAAATACAGTCCAAAAGGCCTGAGAAATAAAAAAACAAGATATAAAAATATAAATAGGTATCAAAAATATTGTATTTTTAGAATCTTTGGTTCTACTTGCTTGAAACCATTTGAATTGGTTAAAATTTTTATAAACCAAGTTTACTAATAATAAGAGAATATTCTATGTAGAGGAAAACTAAAACAAATACGGCCCACCAGGCCAGCGTAATTAAAAAACAAGATATAAATAAATTAAATAAGTATTAAAATTATTGTATATTTAGAAAAGGTGGATCCACTTTCATGAAACCATTTGAATTGGTTAAAATTCTTATAAACCAAGTTTACTTATAATAGAAAAATATATAAAATAGAGAAAAACTTAAACAAATACAGTCCAAAAGGCCTGAGAAATAAAAAAACATAATATAAAAAATTTAAATAGGTATCAAAATTATTGTATTTTTACAAACGTTGGATCCACTTGCATGAAACCATTTGAATAGGTTAAAATTTTTATAAAACTAGTTTACATATAATGAAAAAATATGTGAAATAGAGAAAAACCTAAACAAATACAGTCCAAAAGGCCTGAGAAATAAAAAAACAAGATATAAAAAATTTAATTAGGTATCAAAATTATTGTATTTTTATAAAAGTTGGATCTACTTGCATAAAACCATTTGAATTGGTTAAAATTTTTATAAACCCAGTTTACAAATAATGAGAGAATATTCTACGTAGAGAAAAACTTAAACAAATACGGCCCTTCAGGCCAGCGTAATTAAAAAACAAGATATAAATAAATTAAATAAGTATTAAAATTATTGTATATTTAGAAAAGGTGGATCCACTTTCATGAAACCATTTGAATAGGTTAAAATTTTTAAAAAACAAGTTTACTTATAATGAAAAAATGTGTAAAATAGAGAAAAACCTTAACAAATACAGTCCAAAAGGCCTGAGAAATAAAAAAACAAGATATAAAAATATAAATAGGTATCAAAAATATTGTATTTTTAGAATCTTTGGATCTACTTGCTTGAAACCATTTGAATTGGTTAAAATTTTTATAAACCAAGTTTACTAATAATAAGAGAATATTCTATGTAGAGGAAAACTAAAACAAATACGGCCCACCAGGCCAGCGTAATTAAAAAACAAGATATAAATAAATTAAATAAGTATTAAAATTATTGTATATTTAGAAAAGGTGGATCCACTTTCATGAAACCATTTGAATTGGTTAAAATTTTTATAAAACAAGTTTACTTATAATGAAAAAATATGTAAAATAGAGAAAAACCTTAACAAATACAGTCCAAAAGGCCTTAGAAATAAAAAAACAAGATATAAAAATTTAAATAGGTATGAAAAATATTGTATTTTTAGAATCTTTGGATCTACTTGCATGAAACCATAGTGAATTGGTTAAAATTTTTATAAACCAAATTTACTAATAATAAGAGAATATTCTACGTAGAGGAAAACTAAAACAAATACGGCCCTTCAGGCCAGCGTAATTAAAAAACAAGATATAAATAAATTAAATAAGTATTAAAATTATTGTATATTTAGAAAAGGTGGATCCACTTTCATGAAACCATTTGAATAGGTTAAAATTTTTATAAAACAAGTTTACTTATAATGAAAAAATATGTAAAATAGAGAAAAACCTTAACAAATACAGTCAAAAAGGCCTGAGAAATAAAAAAACAAGATATAAAAATATAAATAGGTATCAAAAATATTGTATTTTTAGAATCTTTGGATCTACTTGCTTGAAACCATTTGAATAGGTTAAATTTTTTATAAAACAAGTTTACTTATAATGAAAAAATATGTAAAATAGAGAAAAACCTTAACAAATACAGTCCAAAAGGCCTGAGAAATTAAAAAACAAGATATAAAAATATAAATAGGTATCAAAAATATTATATTTTTAGAATCTTTGGATCTACTTGCTTGAAACCATTTGAATTGGTTAAAATTTTTATAAACCAAGTTTACTAATAATAAGAGAATATTGGATGTAGAGGAAAACTAAAACAAATACGGCCCACCCGGCCAGCGTAATTAAAAAACAAGATATAAATAAATTAAATAAGTATTAAAATTATTGTATATTTAGAAAAGGTGGATCCACTTTCATGAAACCATTTGAATTGGTTAAAATTCTTATAAACCAAGTTTACTTATAATAGAAAAATATATAAAATAGAGAAAAACTTAAACAAATACAGTCCAAAAGGCCTGAGAAATAAAAAAACATAATATAAAAAATTTAAATAGGTATCAAAATTATTGTATTTTTATAAACGTTGGATCCACTTGCATGGAACCATTTGAATAGGTTAAAATTTTTATAAAACAAGTTTACTTATAATGAAAAAATATGTAAAAAAGAGAAAAACCTAAACAAATACAGTCAAAAAGGCCTGAGAAATAAAAAAACAAGATATAAAAAATTTAATTAGGTATCAAAATTATTGTATTTTTATAAACGTTGGATCTACTTGCATAAAACCATTTTAATTGGTTAAAATTTTTATAAACCAATTTTACTAATAATGAGAGAATATTCTACGTAGAGAAAAACTTAAACAAATACGGCCCTTCAGGCCAGCGTTATTAAAAAACAAGATATAAATAAATTAAATAAGTATTAAAATTATTGTATATTTAGAAAAGGTGGATCCACTTTCATGAAACCATTTGAATAGGTTAAAATTTTTATAAAACAAGTTTACTTATAATGAAAAAATATGTAAAATAGAGAAAAACCTTAACAAATACAGTCCAAAAAGCCTGAGAAATAAAAAAACAAGATATAAAAATATAAATAGGTATCAAAAATATTGTATTTTTAGAATCTTTGGATCTACTTGCTTGAGACCATTTGAATAGGTTAAATTTTTTATAAAACAAGTTTACTTATAATGAAAAAATATGTAAAATAGAGAAAAACCTTAACAAATACAGTCCAAAAGGCCTGAGAAATAAAAAAACATAATATAAAAAATTTAAATAGGTATCAAAAATATTGTATTTTTGAATCTTTGGATCTACTTGCTTGAAACCATTTGAATTGGTTAAAATTTTTATAAACCAAGTTTACTAATAATAAGAGAATATTCTATGTAGAGGAAAACTAAAACAAATACGGCCCACCAGGCCAGCGTAATTAAAAAACAAGATATAAATAAATTAAATAAGTATTAAAATTATTGTATATTTAGAAAAGGTGGATCCACTTTCATGAAACCATTTGAATTGGTTAAAATTCTTATAAACCAAGTTTACTTATAATAGAAAAATATATAAAATAGAGAAAAACTTAAACAAATACAGTCCAAAAGGCCTGAGAAATAAAAAAACATAATATAAAAAATTTAAATAGGTATCAAAATTATTGTATTTTTATAAACGTTGGATCCACTTGCATGAAACCATTTGAATAGGTTAAAATTTTTATAAAAAAAGTTTACTTTTAATGAAAAAATATGTAAAATAGAGAAAAACCTAAACAAATACAGTCAAAAAGGCCTGAGAAATAAAAAAACAAGATATAAAAAATTTAATTAGGTATTAAAATTATTGTATTTTTATAAACGTTGGATCTACTTGCATAAAACCATTTGAATTGGTTAAAATTTTTATAAACCAATTTTACTAATAATGAGAGAATATTCTACGTAGAGAAAAACTTAAACAAATACGGCCCTTCAGGCCAGCGTAATTAAAAAACAAGATATAAATAAATTAAATAAGTATTAAAATTGTTGTATATTTAGAAAAGGTGGATCCACTTTCATGAAACCATTTGAATAGGTTAAAATTTTTATAAAACAAGTTTACTTATAATGAAAAAATATGTAAAATAGAGAAAAACCTTAACAAATACAGTCCAAAAGGCCTGAGAAATAAAAAAACAAGATATAAAAATATAAATAGGTATCAAAAATATTGTATTTTTAGAATCTTTGGATCTACTTGCTTGAAACCATTTGAATAGGTTACATTTTTTATAAAACAAGTTTACTTATAATGAAAAAATATGTAAAATAGAGAAAAACCTTAACAAATACAGTCCAAAAGGCCTGAGAAATTAAAAAACAAGATATAAAAATATAAATAGGTAACAAAAATATTGTATTTTTAGAATCTTTGGATCTACTTGCTTGAAACCATTTGAATTGGTTAAAATTTTTATAAACCAAGTTTACTAATAATAAGAGAATATTCAATGTAGAGGAAAACTAAAACAAATACGGCCCACCAGGCCAGCGTAATTAAAAAACAAGATATAAATAAATTAAATAAGTATTAAAATTATTGTATATTTAGAAAAGGTGGATCCACTTTCATGAAACCATTTGAAATGGTTAAAATTCTTATAAACCAAGTTTACTTATAATAGAAAAATATATAAAATAGAGAAAAACTTAAACAAATACAGTCCAAAAGGCCTGAGAAATAAAAAAACATAATATAAAAAATTTAAATAGGTATCAAAATTATTGTATTTTTATAAACGTTGGATCCACTTGCATGAAACCATTTGAATAGGTTAAAATTTTTATAAAACAAGTTTACTTATAATGAAAAAATATGTAAAATAGAGAAAAACCTTAACAAATACAGTCCAAAAGGCCTGAGAAATAAAAAAACAAGATATAAAAATATAAATAGGTATCAAAAATATTGTATTTTTGAATCTTTGGATCTACTTGCTTGAAACCATTTGAATTGGTTAAAATTTTTATAAACCAAGTTTACTAATAATAAGAGAATATTCTATGTAGAGGAAAACTAAAACAAATACGGCCAACCAGGCCAGCGTAATTAAAAAACAAGATATAAATAAATTAAATAAGTATTAAAATTATTGTATATTTAGAAAAGGTGGATCCACTTTCATGAAACCATTTGAATTGGTTAAAATTCTTATAAACCAAGTTTATTTATAATAGAAAAATATATAAAATAGAGAAAAACTTAAACAAATACAGTCCAAAAGGCCTGAGAAATAAAAAAACATAATATAAAAAATTTAAATAGGTATCAAAATTATTGTATTTTTATAAACGTGGGATCCACTTGCATGAAACCATTTGAATTTGTTAAAATTTTTATAAACCAATTTTACTAATAATGAGAGAATATTCTACGTAGAGAAAAACTTAAACAAATACGGCCCTTCAGGCCACCGTAATTAAAAAACAAGATATACATAAATTAAATAAGTATTAAAATTATTGTATATTTAGAAAAGGTGGATCCACTTTCATGAAACCATTTGAATTGGTTAAAATTCTTATAAACCAAGTTTACTTATAATAGAAAAATATATAAAATAGAGAAAAACTTAAACAAATACAGTCCAAAAGGCCTGAGAAATAAAAAAACATAATATAAAAAATTTAAATAGGTATCAAAATTATTGTATTTTTATAATCGTTGGATCCACTTGCATGAAACCATTTGAATAGGTTAAAATTTTTATAAAACAAGTTTACTTATAATGAAAAAATATGTAAAAAAGAGAAAAACCTAAACAAATACAGTCAAAAAGGCCTGAGAAATAAAAAAACAAGATATAAAAAATTTAATTAGGTATCAAAATTATTGTATTTTTATAAACGTTGAATCTACTTGCATAAAACCATTTGAATTGGTTAAAATTTTTATAAACCAATTTTACTAATAATGAGAGAATATTCTACATAGAGAAAAACTTAAACAAATACGGCCCTTCAGGCCAGCGTAATTAAAAAACAAGATATAAATAAATTAAATAAGTATTAAAATTATTGTATATTTAGAAAAGGTGGATCCACTTTCATGAAACCATTTGAATAGGTTAAAATTTTTATAAAACAAGTTCACTTATAATGAAAAAATATGTAAAATAGAGAAAAACCTTAACAAATACAGTCCAAAAGGCCTGAGAAATAAAAAAACAAGATACAAAAATATAAATAGGTATCAAAAATATTGTAGTTTTAGAATCTTTGGATCTACTTGCTTGAAACCATTTGAATTGGTTAAAATTTTTATAAACCAAGTTTACTAATAATAAGAGAATATTCGATGTAGAGGAAAACTAAAACAAATACGGCCCACCAGGCCAGCGTAATTAAAAAACAAGATATAAATAAATTAAATAAGTATTAAAATTATTGTATATTTAGAAAAGGTGGATCCACTTTCATGAAACCATTTGAATTGGTTAAAATTCTTATAAACCAAGTTTACTTATAATAGAAAAATATATAAAATAGAGAAAAACTTAAACAAATACAGTCCAAAAGGCCTGAGAAATAAAAAAACATAATATAAAAAATTTAAATAGGTATAAAAAATTATTGTATTTTTATAAACGTTGGATCCACTTGCATGAAACCATTTGAATAGGTTAAAATTTTTATAAAACAAGTTTACTTATAATGAAAAAATATGTAAAATAGAGAAAAACCTAAACAAATACAGTCAAAAAGGCCTGAGAAATTAAAAAACAAGATATAAAAATATAAATAGGTATCAAAAATATTGTAGTTTTAGAATCTTTGGATCTACTTGCTTGAAACCATTTGAATTGGTTAAAATTTTTATAAACCAAGTTTACTAATAATAAGAGAATATTCGATGTAGAGGAAAACTAAAACAAATACGGCCCACCAGGCCAGCGTAATTAAAAAACAAGATATAAATAAATTAAATAAGTATTAAAATTATTGTATATTTAGAAAAGGTGGATCCACTTTCATGAAACCATTTTAATTGGTTAAAATTCTTATAAACCAAGTTTACTTATAATAGAAAAATATATAAAATAGAGAAAAACTTAAACAAATACAGTCCAAAAGGCCTGAGAAATAAAAAAACATAATATAAAAAATTTAAATAGGTATCAAAATTATTGTATTTTTATAAACGTTGGATCCACTTGCATGAAACCATTTGAATAGGTTAAAATTTTTATAAAAAAAGTTTACTTATAATGAAAAAATATGTAAAATAGAGAAAAACCTAAACAAATACAGTCAAAAAGGCCTGAGAAATAAAAAAACAAGATATAAAAAATTTAATTAGGTATTAAAATTATTGTATTTTTATAAACGTTGGATCTACTTGCATAAAACCATTTGAATTGGTTAAAATTTTTATAAACCAATTTTACTAATAATGAGAGAATATTCTACGTAGAGAAAAACTTAAACAAATACGGCCCTTCAGGCCAGCGTAATTAAAAAACAAGATATAAATAAATTAAATAAGTATTAAAATTATTGTATATTTAGAAAAGGTGGATCCACTTTCATGAAACCATTTGAATAGGTTAAAATTTTTATAAAACAAGTTTACTTATAATGAAAAAATATGTAAAATAGAGAAAAACCTTAACAAATACAGTCCAAAAGGCCTGAGAAATAAAAAAAAAGATATAAAAATATAAATAGGTATCAAAAATATTGTATTTTTAGAATCTTTGGATCTACTTGCTTGAAACCATTTGAATAGGTTACATTTTTTATAAAACAAGTTTACTTATAATGAAAAAATATGTAAAATAGAGAAAAACCTTAACAAATACAGTCCAAAAGGCCTGAGAAATTAAAAAACAAGATATAAAAATATAAATAGGTATCAAAAATATTGTATTTTTAGAATCTTTGGATCTACTTGCTTGAAACCATTTGAATTGGTTAAAATTTTTATAAACCAAGTTTACTAATAATAAGAGAATATTCAATGTAGAGGAAAACTAAAACAAATACGGCCCACCAGGCCAGCGTAATTAAAAAACAAGATATAAATAAATTAAATAAGTATTAAAATTATTGTATATTTAGAAAAGGTGGATCCACTTTCATGAAACCATTTGAAATGGTTAAAATTCTTATAAACCAAGTTTACTAATAATAAGAGAATATTCGATGTAGAGGAAAACTAAAACAAATACGGCCCACCAGGCCAGCGTAATTAAAAAACAAGATATAAATAAATTAAATAAGTATTAAAATTATTGTATATTTAGAAAAGGTGGATCCACTTTCATGAAACCATTTGAATTGGTTAAAATTCTTATAAACCAAGTTTACTTATAATAGAAAAATATATAAAATAGAGAAAAACTTAAACAAATACAGTCCAAAAGGCCTGAGAAATAAAAAAACAAGATATAAAAAATTTAATTAGATATTAAAATTATTGTATTTTATAAACGTTGGATCTACTTGCATAAAACCATTTGAATTGGTTAAAATTTTTATAAACCAATTTTACTAATAATGAGAGAATATTCTACGTAGAGAAAAACTTAAAGAAATACGGCCCTTCAGGCCAGCGTAATTAAAAAACAAGATATAAATAAATTAAATAAGTATTAAAATTATTGTATATTTAGAAAAGGTGGATCCACTTTCATGAAACCATTTGAATAGGTTAAAATTTTTATAAAACAAGTTTACTTATAATGAAAAAATATGTAAAATAGAGAAAAACCTTAACAAATACAGTCCAAAAGGCCTGAGAAATAAAAAATCAAGATATAAAAATATAAATAGGTATCAAAAATATTGTATTTTTAGAATCTTTGGATCTACTTGCTTGAAACCATTTGAATAGGTTACATTTTTTATAAAACAAGTTTACTTATAATGAAAAAATATGTAAAATAGAGAAAAACCTTAACAAATACAGTCCAAATGGCCTGAGAAATTAAAAAACAAGATATAAAAATATAAATAGGTATCAAAAATATTGTATTTTTAGAATCTTTGGATCTACTTGCTTGAAACCATTTGAATTGGTTAAAATTTTTATAAACCAAGTTTACTAATAATAAGAGAATATTCGATGTAGAGGAAAACTAAAACAAATACGGCCCACCAGGCCAGCGTAATTAAAAAACAAGATATAAATAAATTAAATAAGTATTAAAATTATTGTATATTTAGAAAAGGTGGATCCACTTTCATGAAACCATTTGAAATGGTTAAAATTCTTATAAAACAAGTTTACTTATAATAGAAAAATATATAAAATAGAGAAATACTTAAACAAATACAGTCCAAAAGGCCTGAGAAATAAAAAAACATAATATAAAAAATTTAAATAGGTATCAAAATTATTGTATTTTTATAAACGTTGGATCCACTTGCATGAAACCATTTGAATAGGTTAAAATTTTTATAAAACAAGTTTACTTATAATGAAAAAATATGTAAAATAGAGAAAAACCTTAACAAATACAGTCCAAAAGGCCTGAGAAATAAAAAAACAAGATATAAAAATATAAATAGGTATCAAAAATATTGTATTTTTGAATCTTTGGATCTACTTGCTTGAAACCATTTGAATTGGTTAAAATTTTTATAAACCAAGTTTACTAATAATAAGAGAATATTCTATGTAGAGGAAAACTAAAACAAATACGGCCTACCAGGCCAGCGTAATTAAAAAACAAGATATAAATAAATTAAATAAGTATTAAAATTATTGTATATTTAGAAAAGGTGGATCCACTTTCATGAAACCATTTGAATTGGTTAAAATTCTTATAAACCAATTTTACTTATAATAGAAAAATATATAAAATAGAGAAAAACTTAAACAAATACAGTCCAAAAGGCCTGAGAAATAAAAAAACATAATATAAAAAATTTAAATAGGTATCAAAATTATTGTATTTTTATAAACGTGGGATCCACTTGCATGAAACCATTTGAATAGGTTAAAATTTTTATAAAACAAGTTTACTTATAATGAAAAAATATGTAAAATAGAGAAAAACCTAAACAAATACAGTCAAAAAGGCCTGAGAAATAAAAAAACAAGATATAAAAAATTTAATTAGGTATCAAAATTATTGTATTTTTATAAACGTTGGATCTACTTGCATAAAACCATTTGAATTGGTTAAAATTTTTATAAACCAATTTTACTAATAATGAGAGAATATTCTACGTAGAGAAAAACTTAAACAAATACGGCCCTTCAGGCCACCGTAATTAAAAAACAAGATATACATAAATTAAATAAGTATTAAAATTATTGTATATTTAGAAAAGGTGGATCCACTTTCATGAAACCATTTGAAATGGTTAAAATTCTTATAAAACAAGTTTACTTATAATAGAAAAATATATAAAATAGAGAAATACTTAAACAAATACAGTCCAAAAGGCCTGAGAAATAAAAAAACATAATATAAAAAATTTAAATAGGTATCAAAATTATTGTATTTTTATAAACGTTGGATCCACTTGCATGAAACCATTTGAATAGGTTAAAATTTTTATAAAACAAGTTTACTTATAATGAAAAAATATGTAAAATAGAGAAAAACCTTAACAAATACAGTCCAAAAGGCCTGAGAAATAAAAAAACAAGATATAAAAATATAAATAGGTATCAAAAATATTGTATTTTTGAATCTTTGGATCTACTTGCTTGAAACCATTTGAATTGGTTAAAATTTTTATAAACCAAGTTTACTAATAATAAGAGAATATTCTATGTAGAGGAAAACTAAAACAAATACGGCCTACCAGGCCAGCGTAATTAAAAAACAAGATATAAATAAATTAAATAAGTATTAAAATTATTGTATATTTAGAAAAGGTGGATCCACTTTCATGAAACCATTTGAATTGGTTAAAATTCTTATAAACCAATTTTACTTATAATAGAAAAATATATAAAATAGAGAAAAACTTAAACAAATACAGTCCAAAAGGCCTGAGAAATAAAAAAACATAATATAAAAAATTTAAATAGGTATCAAAATTATTGTATTTTTATAAACGTGGGATCCACTTGCATGAAACCATTTGAATAGGTTAAAATTTTTATAAAACAAGTTTACTTATAATGAAAAAATATGTAAAATAGAGAAAAACCTAAACAAATACAGTCAAAAAGGCCTGAGAAATAAAAAAACAAGATATAAAAAATTTAATTAGGTATCAAAATTATTGTATTTTTATAAACGTTGGATCTACTTGCATAAAACCATTTGAATTGGTTAAAATTTTTATAAACCAATTTTACTAATAATGAGAGAATATTCTACGTAGAGAAAAACTTAAACAAATACGGCCCTTCAGGCCACCGTAATTAAAAAACAAGATATACATAAATTAAATAAGTATTAAAATTATTGTATATTTAGAAAAGGTGGATCCACTTTCATGAAACCATTTGAATAGGTTAAAATTTTTATAAAACACGTTTACTTATAATGAAAAAATATGTAAAATAGAGAAAAACCTTAACAAATACAGTCGAAGCGGCCTGAGAAATAAAAAAACAAGATATAAAAATTTAAATAGGTTTCAAAAATATTGTATTTTTAGAATCTTTGGATCTACTTGCATGAAACCATTTGAATTGGTTAAAATTTTTATAAACCAAGTTTACTAATAATAAGAGAATATTCAATGTAGAGGAAAACTAAAACAAATACGGCCCACCAGGCCAGCGTAATTAAAAAACAAGATATAAATAAATTAAATAAGTATTAAAATTATTGTATATTTAGAAAAGGTGGATCCACTTTCATGAAACCATTTGAAATGGTTAAAATTCTTATAAACCAAGTTTACTAATAATAAGAGAATATTCGATGTAGAGGAAAACTAAAACAAATACGGCCCACCAGGCCAGCGTAATTAAAAAACAAGATATAAATAAATTAAATAAGTATTAAAATTATTGTATATTTAGAAAAGGTGGATCCACTTTCATGAAACCATTTGAATTGGTTAAAATTCTTATAAACCAAGTTTACTTATAATAGAAAAATATATAAAATAGAGAAAAACTTAAACAAATACAGTCCAAAAGGCCTGAGAAATAAAAAAACAAGATATAAAAAATTTAATTAGATATTAAAATTATTGTATTTTATAAACGTTGGATCTACTTGCATAAAACCATTTGAATTGGTTAAAATTTTTATAAACCAATTTTACTAATAATGAGAGAATATTCTACGTAGAGAAAAACTTAAAGAAATAAGGCCCTTCAGGCCAGCGTGATTAAAAAACAAGATATAAATAAATTAAATAAGTATTAAAATTATTGTATATTTAGAAAAGGTGGATCCACTTTCATGAAACCATTTGAATAGGTTAAAATTTTTATAAAACAAGTTTACTTATAATGAAAAAATATGTAAAATAGAGAAAAACCTTAACAAATACAGTCCAAAAGGCCTGAGAAATAAAAAATCAAGATATAAAAATATAAATAGGTATCAAAAATATTGTATTTTTAGAATCTTTGGATCTACTTGCTTGAAACCATTTGAATAGGTTACATTTTTTATAAAACAAGTTTACTTATAATGAAAAAATATGTAAAATAGAGAAAAACCTTAACAAATACAGTCCAAATGGCCTGAGAAATTAAAAAACAAGATATAAAAATATAAATAGGTATCAAAAATATTGTATTTTTAGAATCTTTGGATCTACTTGCTTGAAACCATTTGAATTGGTTAAAATTTTTATAAACCAAGTTTACTAATAATAAGAGAATATTCGATGTAGAGGAAAACTAAAACAAATACGGCCCACCAGGCCAGCGTAATTAAAAAACAAGATATAAATAAATTAAATAAGTATTAAAATTATTGTATATTTAGAAAAGGTGGATCCACTTTCATGAAACCATTTGAAATGGTTAAAATTCTTATAAACCAAGTTTACTTATAATAGAAAAATATATAAAATAGAGAAATACTTAAACAAATACAGTCCAAAAGGCCTGAGAAATAAAAAAACATAATATAAAAAATTTAAATAGGTATCAAAATTATTGTATTTTTATAAACGTTGGATCCACTTGCATGAAACCATTTGAATAGGTTAAAATTTTTATAAAACAAGTTTACTTATAATGAAAAAATATGTAAAATAGAGAAAAACCTTAACAAATACAGTCCAAAAGGCCTGAGAAATAAAAAAACAAGATATAAAAATATAAATAGGTATCAAAAATATTGTATTTTTGAATCTTTGGATCTACTTGCTTGAAACCATTTGAATTGGTTAAAATTTTTATAAACCAAGTTTACTAATAATAAGAGAATATTCTATGTAGAGGAAAACTAAAACAAATACGGCCTACCAGGCCAGCGTAATTAAAAAACAAGATATAAATAAATTAAATAAGTATTAAAATTATTGTATATTTAGAAAAGGTGGATCCACTTTCATGAAACCATTTGAATTGGTTAAAATTCTTATAAACCAAGTTTACTTATAATAGAAAAATATATAAAATAGAGAAAAACTTAAACAAATACAGTCCAAAAGGCCTGAGAAATAAAAAAACATAATATAAAAAATTTAAATAGGTATCAAAATTATTGTATTTTTATAAACGTGGGATCCACTTGCATGAAACCATTTGAATAGGTTAAAATTTTTATAAAACAAGTTTACTTATAATGAAAAAATATGTAAAATAGAGAAAAACCTAAACAAATACAGTCAAAAAGGCCTGAGAAATAAAAAAACAAGATATAAAAAATTTAATTAGGTATCAAAATTATTGTATTTTTATAAACGTTGGATCTACTTGCATAAAACCATTTGAATTGGTTAAAATTTTTATAAACCAATTTTACTAATAATGAGAGAATATTCTACGTAGAGAAAAACTTAAACAAATACGGCCCTTCAGGCCACCGTAATTAAAAAACAAGATATACATAAATTAAATAAGTATTAAAATTATTGTATATTTAGAAAAGGTGGATCCACTTTCATGAAACCATTTGAATAGGTTAAAATTTTTATAAAACACGTTTACTTATAATGAAAAAATATGTAAAATAGAGAAAAACCTTAACAAATACAGTCGAAGCGGCCTGAGAAATAAAAAAACAAGATATAAAAATTTAAATAGGTTTCAAAAATATTGTATTTTTAGAATCTTTGGATCTACTTGCATGAAACCATTTGAATTGGTTAAAATTTTTATAAACCAAGTTTACTAATAATAAGAGAATATTCGATGTAGAGGAAAACTAAAACAAATACGGCCCACCAGGCCAGCGTAATTAAAAAACAAGATATAAATAAATTAAATAAGTATTAAAATTATTGTATATTTAGAAAAGGTGGATCCACTTTCATGAAACCATTTGAATTGGTTAAAATTCTTATAAACCAAGTTTACTTATAATAGAAAAATATATAAAATAGAGAAAAACTTAAACAAATACAGTCCAAAAGGCCTGAGAAATAAAAAAACATAATATAAAAAATTTAAATAGGTATCAAAATTATTGTATTTTTATAAACGTTGGATTCACTTCCATGAAACCATTTGAATAGGTTAAAATTTTTATAAAACAAGTTTACTTATAATGAAAAAATATGTAAAAAAGAGAAAAACCTAAACAAATACAGTCAAAAAGGCCTGAGAAATAAAAAAACAAGATATAAAAAATTTAATTAGGTATCAAAATTATTGTATTTTTATAAACGTTGAATCTACTTGCATAAAACCATTTGAATTGGTTAAAATTTTTATAAACCAATTTTACTAATAATGAGAGAATATTCTACATAGAGAAAAACTTAAACAAATACGGCCCTTCAGGCCAGCGTAATTAAAAAACAAGATATAAATAAATTAAATAAGTATTAAAATTATTGTATATTTAGAAAAGGTGGATCCACTTTCATGAAACCATTTGAATAGGTTAAAATTTTTATAAAACAAGTTTACTTATAATGAAAAAATATGTAAAATAGAGAAAAACCTTAACAAATACAGTCCAAAAGGCCTGAGAAATAAAAAAACAAGATATAAAAATATAAATAGGTATCAAAAATATTGTAGTTTTAGAATCTTTGGATCTACTTGCTTGAAACCATTTGAATTGGTTAAAATTTTTATAAACCAAGTTTACTAATAATAAGAGAATATTCGATGTAGAGGAAAACTAAAACAAATACGGCCCACCAGGCCAGCGTAATTAAAAAACAAGATATAAATAAATTAAATAAGTATTAAAATTATTGTATATTTAGAAAAGGTGGATCCACTTTCATGAAACCATTTGAATTGGTTAAAATTCTTATAAACCAAGTTTACTTATAATAGAAAAATATATAAAATAGAGAAAAACTTAAACAAATACAGTCCAAAAGGCCTGAGAAATAAAAAAACATAATATAAAAAATTTAAATAGGTATCAAAATTATTGTATTTTTATAAACGTTGGATCCACTTGCATGAAACCATTTGAATAGGTTAAAATTTTTATAAAACAAGTTTACTTATAATGAAAAAATATGTAAAATAGAGAAAAACCTAAACAAATACAGTCAAAAAGGCCTGAGAAATAAAAAAACAAGATATAAAAAATTTAATTAGGTATTAAAATTATTGTATTTTATAAACGTTGGATCTACTTGCATAAAACCATTTGAATTGGTTAAAATTTTTATAAACCAATTTTACTAATAATGAGAGAATATTCTACGTAGAGAAAAACTTAAACAAATACGGACCTTCAGGCCAGCGTAATTAAAAAACAAGATATAAATAAATTAAATAAGTATTAAAATTATTGTATATTTAGAAAAGGTGGATCCACTTTCATGAAACCATTTGAATAGGTTAAAATTTTTATAAAACAAGTTTACTTATAATGAAAAAATATGTAAAATAGAGAAAAACCTTAACAAATACAGTCCAAAAGGCCTGAGAAATAAAAAATCAAGATATAAAAATATAAATAGGTATCAAAAATATTGTATTTTTAGAATCTTTGGATCTACTTGCTTGAAACCATTTGAATAGGTTACATTTTTTATAAAACAAGTTTACTTATAATGAAAAAATATGTAAAATAGAGAAAAACCTTAACAAATACAGTCCAAAAGGCCTGAGAAATAAAAAAACAAGATATAAAAATATAAATAGGTATCAAAAATATTGTAGTTTTAGAATCTTTGGATCTACTTGCTTGAAACCATTTGAATTGGTTAAAATTTTTATAAACCAAGTTTACTAATAATAAGAGAATATTCGATGTAGAGGAAAACTAAAACAAATACGGCCCACCAGGCCAGCGTAATTAAAAAACAAGATATAAATAAATTAAATAAGTATAAAAATTATTGTATATTTAGAAAAGGTGGATCCACTTTCATGAAACCATTTGAATTGGTTAAAATTCTTATAAACCAAGTTTACTTATAATAGAAAAATATATAAAATAGAGAAAAACTTAAACAAATACAGTCCAAAAGGCCTGAGAAATAAAAAAACATAATATAAAAAATTTAAATAGGTATCAAAATTATTGTATTTTTATAAACGTTGGATTCACTTCCATGAAACCATTTGAATAGGTTAAAATTTTTATAAAACAAGTTTACTTATAATGAAAAAATATGTAAAAAAGAGAAAAACCTAAACAAATACAGTCAAAAAGGCCTGAGAAATAAAAAAACAAGATATAAAAAATTTAATTAGGTATCAAAATTATTGTATTTTTATAAACGTTGGATCTACTTGCATAAAACCATTTGAATTGGTTAAAATTTTTATAAACCAATTTTACTAATAATGAGAAAATATTCTACGTAGAGAAAAACTTAAACAAATACGGCCCTTCAGGCCACCGTAATTAAAAAACAAGATATACATAAATTAAATAAGTATTAAAATTATTGTATATTTAGAAAAGGTGGATCCACTTTCATGAAACCATTTGAATAGGTTAAAATTTTTATAAAACACGTTTACTTATAATGAAAAAATATGTAAAATAGAGAAAAACCTTAACAAATACAGTCGAAAAGGCCTGAGAAATAAAAAAACAAGATATAAAAATTTAAATAGGTTTCAAAAATATTGTATTTTTAGAATCTTTGGATCTACTTGCATGAAACCATTTGAATTGGTTAAAATTTTTATAAACCAAGTTTACTAATAATAAGAGAATATTCTACGTAGAGGAAAACTAAAACAAATACGGCCCTTCAGGCCAGCGTAATTAAAAAACAAGATATAAATAAATTAAATAAGTATTAAAATTATTGTATATTTAGAAAAGGTGGATCCACTTTCATGAAACCATTTGAATAGGTTAAAATTTTTATAAAACAAGTTTACTTATAATGAAAAAATATGTAAAATAGAGAAAAACCTTAACAAATACAGTCCAAAAAGCCTGAGAAATAAAAAAACAAGATATAAAAATTTAAATAGGTATCGAAAATATTGTATTATTAGAATCTTTGGATCTACTTGCATGAAACCATTTGAATTGGTTAAAATTTTTATAAACCAAGTTTAATAATAATAAGAGAATATTCTACGTAGAGGAAAACTAAAACAAATACGGCCCTTCAGGCCAGCGTAATTAAAAAAAAAGATATAAATAAATTAAAAAAGTATTAAAATTATTGTATATTTAGAAAAGGTGGATCCACTTTCATGAAACCATTTGAATAGGTTAAAATTTTTATAAAACAAGTTTACTTATAATGAAAAAATATGTAAAATAGAGAAAAACCTTAACAAATACAGTCCAAAAGGCCTGAGAAATAAAAAATCAAGATATAAAAATATAAATAGGTATCAAAAATATTGTATTTTTAGAATCTTTGGATCTACTTGCTTGAAACCATTTGAATAGGTTACATTTTTTATAAAACAAGTTTACTTATAATGAAAAAATATGTAAAATAGAGAAAAACCTTAACAAATACAGTCCAAAAGGCCTGAGAAATTAAAAAACAAGATATAAAAATATAAATAGGTATCAAAAATATTGTATTTTTAGAATCTTTGGATCTACTTGCTTGAAACCATTTGAATTGGTTAAAATTTTTATAAACCAAGTTTACTAATAATAAGAGAATATTCGATGTAGAGGAAAACTAAAACAAATACGGCCCACCAGGCCAGCGTAATTAAAAAACAAGATATAAATAAATTAAATAAGTATTAAAATTATTGTATATTTAGAAAAGGTGGATCCACTTTCATGAAACCATTTGAAATGGTTAAAATTCTTATAAACCAAGTTTACTTATAATAGAAAAATATATAAAATAGAGAAATACTTAAACAAATACAGTCCAAAAGGCCTGAGAAATAAAAAAACATAATATAAAAAATTTAAATAGGTATCAAAATTATTGTATTTTTATAAACGTTGGATCCACTTGCATGAAACCATTTGAATAGGTTAAAATTTTTATAAAACAAGTTTACTTATAATGAAAAAATATGTAAAATAGAGAAAAACCTTAACAAATACAGTCCAAAAGGCCTGAGAAATAAAAAAACAAGATATAAAAATATAAATAGGTATCAAAAATATTGTATTTTTGAATCTTTGGATCTACTTGCTTGAAACCATTTGAATTGGTTAAAATTTTTATAAACCAAGTTTACTAATAATAAGAGAATATTCTATGTAGAGGAAAACTAAAACAAATACGGCCTACCAGGCCAGCGTAATTAAAAAACAAGATATAAATAAATTAAATAAGTATTAAAATTATTGTATATTTAGAAAAGGTGGATCCACTTTCATGAAACCATTTGAATTGGTTAAAATTCTTATAAACCAAGTTTACTTATAATAGAAAAATATATAAAATAGAGAAAAACTTAAACAAATACAGTCCAAAAGGCCTGAGAAATAAAAAAACATAATATAAAAAATTTAAATAGTTATCAAAATTATTGTATTTTTATAAACGTGGGATCCACTTGCATGAAACCATTTGAATAGGTTAAAATTTTTATAAAACAAGTTTACTTATAATGAAAAAATATGTAAAATAGAGAAAAACCTAAACAAATACAGTCAAAAAGGCCTGAGAAATAAAAAAACAAGATATAAAAATTTAATTAGGTATCAAAATTATTGTATTTTTATAAACGTTGGATCTACTTGCATAAAACCATTTGAATTGGTTAAAATTTTTATAAACCAATTTTACTAATAATGAGAGAATATTCTACGTAGAGAAAAACTTAAACAAATACGGCCCTTCAGGCCACCGTAATTAAAAAACAAGATATACATAAATTAAATAAGTATTAAAATTATTGTATATTTAGAAAAGGTGGATCCACTTTCATGAAACCATTTGAATAGGTTAAAATTTTTATAAAACACGTTTACTTATAATGAAAAAATATGTAAAATAGAGAAAAACCTTAACAAATACAGTCCAAAAGGCCTTAGAAATAAAAAAACAAGATATATAAATTTAAATAGGTATGAAAAATATTGTATTTTTAGAATCTTTGGATCTACTTGCATGAAACCATAGTGAATTGGTTAAAATTTTTATAAACCAAATTTACTAATAATAAGAGAATATTCTACGTAGAGGAAAACTAAAACAAATACGGCCCTTCAGGCCAGCGTAATTAAAAAACAAGATATAAATAAATTAAATAAGTATTAAAATTATTGTATATTTAGAAAAGGTGGATCCACTTTCATGAAACCATTTGAATAGGTTAAAATTTTTATAAAACAAGTTTACTTATAATGAAAAAATATGTAAAATAGAGAAAAACCTTAACAAATACAGTCCAAAAAGCCTGAGAAATAAAAAAACAAGATATAAAAATTTAAATAGGTATCGAAAATATTGTATTATTAGAATCTTTGGATCTACTTGCATGAAACCATTTGAATTAGTTAAAATTTTTATAAACCAAGTTTAATAATAATAAGAGAATATTCTACGTAGAGGAAAACTAAAACAAATACGGCCCTTCAGGCCAGCGTAATTAAAAAAAAAGATATAAATAAATTAAAAAAGTATTAAAATTATTGTATATTTAGAAAAGGTGGATCCACTTTCATGAAACCATTTGAATAGGTTAAAATTTTTATAAAACAAGTTTACTTATAATGAAAAAATATGTAAAATAGAGAAAAACCTTAACAAATACAGTCCAAAAGGCCTGAGAAATAAAAAATCAAGATATAAAAATATAAATAGGTATCAAAAATATTGTATTTTTAGAATCTTTGGATCTACTTGCTTGAAACCATTTGAATAGGTTACATTTTTTATAAAACAAGTTTACTTATAATGAAAAAATATGTAAAATAGAGAAAAACCTTAACAAATACAGTCCAAAAGGCCTGAGAAATTAAAAAACAAGATATAAAAATATAAATAGGTATCAAAAATATTGTATTTTTAGAATCTTTGGATCTACTTGCTTGAAACCATTTGAATAGGTTACATTTTTTATAAAACAAGTTTACTTATAATGAAAAAATATGTAAAATAGAGAAAAACCTTAACAAATACAGTCCAAAAGGCCTGAGAAATAAAAAATCAAGATTTAAAAATATAAATAGGTATCAAAAATATTGTATTTTTAGAATCTTTGGATCTACTTGCTTGAAACCATTTGAATAGGTTACATTTTTTATAAAACAAGTTTACTTATAATGAAAAAATATGTAAAATAGAGAAAAACCTTAACAAATACAGTCCAAAAGGCCTGAGAAATTAAAAAACAAGATATAAAAATATAAATAGGTATCAAAAATATTGTATTTTTAGAATCTTTGGATCTACTTGCTTGAAACCATTTGAATTGGTTAAAATTTTTATAAACCAAGTTTACTAATAATAAGAGAATATTCGATGTAGAGGAAAACTAAAACAAATACGGCCCACCAGGCCAGCGTAATTAAAAAACAAGATATAAATAAATTAAATAAGTATTAAAATTATTGTATATTTAGAAAAGGTGGATCCACTTTCATGAAACCATTTGAAATGGTTAAAATTCTTATAAACCAAGTTTACTTATAATAGAAAAATATATAAAATAGAGAAATACTTAAACAAATACAGTCCAAAAGGCCTGAGAAATAAAAAAACATAATATAAAAAATTTAAATAGGTATCAAAATTATTGTATTTTTATAAACGTTGGATCCACTTGCATGAAACCATTTGAATAGGTTAAAATTTTTATAAAACAAGTTTACTTATAATGAAAAAATATGTAAAATAGAGAAAAACCTTAACAAATACAGTCCAAAAGGCCTGAGAAATAAAAAATCAAGATATAAAAATATAAATAGGTATCAAAAATATTGTATTTTTAGAATCTTTGGATCTACTTGCTTGAAACCATTTGAATAGGTTACATTTTTTATAAAACAAGTTTACTTATAATGAAAAAATATGTAAAATAGAGAAAAACCTTAACAAATACAGTCCAAAAGGCCTGAGAAATTAAAAAACAAGATATAAAAATATAAATAGGTATCAAAAATATTGTATTTTTAGAATCTTTGGATCTACTTGCTTGAAACCATTTGAATTGGTTAAAATTTTTATAAACCAAGTTTACTAATAATAAGAGAATATTCGATGTAGAGGAAAACTAAAACAAATACGGCCCACCAGGCCAGCGTAATTAAAAAACAAGATATAAATAAATTAAATAAGTATTAAAATTATTGTATATTTAGAAAAGGTGGATCCACTTTCATGAAACCATTTGAAATGGTTAAAATTCTTATAAACCAAGTTTACTTATAATAGAAAAATATATAAAATAGAGAAATACTTAAACAAATACAGTCCAAAAGGCCTGAGAAATAAAAAAACATAATATAAAAAATTTAAATAGGTATCAAAATTATTGTATTTTTATAAACGTTGGATCCACTTGCATGAAACCATTTGAATAGGTTAAAATTTTTATAAAACAAGTTTACTTATAATGAAAAAATATGTAAAATAGAGAAAAACCTTAACAAATACAGTCCAAAAGGCCTGAGAAATAAAAAAACAAGATATAAAAATATAAATAGGTATCAAAAATATTGTATTTTTGAATCTTTGGATCTACTTGCTTGAAACCATTTGAATTGGTTAAAATTTTTATAAACCAAGTTTACTAATAATAAGAGAATATTCTATGTAGAGGAAAACTAAAACAAATACGGCCTACCAGGCCAGCGTAATTAAAAAACAAGATATAAATAAATTAAATAAGTATTAAAATTATTGTATATTTAGAAAAGGTGGATCCACTTTCATGAAACCATTTGAATTGGTTAAAATTCTTATAAACCAAGTTTACTTATAATAGAAAAATATATAAAATAGAGAAAAACTTAAACAAATACAGTCCAAAAGGCCTGAGAAATAAAAAAACATAATATAAAAAATTTAAATAGTTATCAAAATTATTGTATTTTTATAAACGTGGGATCCACTTGCATGAAACCATTTGAATAGGTTAAAATTTTTATAAAACAAGTTTACTTATAATGAAAAAATATGTAAAATAGAGAAAAACCTAAACAAATACAGTCAAAAAGGCCTGAGAAATAAAAAAACAAGATATAAAAAATTTAATTAGGTATCAAAATTATTGTATTTTTATAAACGTTGGATCTACTTGCATAAAACCATTTGAATTGGTTAAAATTTTTATAAACCAATTTTACTAATAATGAGAGAATATTCTACGTAGAGAAAAACTTAAACAAATACGGCCCTTCAGGCCACCGTAATTAAAAAACAAGATATACATAAATTAAATAAGTATTAAAATTATTGTATATTTAGAAAAGGTGGATCCACTTTCATGAAACCATTTGAATAGGTTAAAATTTTTATAAAACACGTTTACTTATAATGAAAAAATATGTAAAATAGAGAAAAACCTTAACAAATACAGTCGAAAAGGCCTGAGAAATAAAAAAACAAGATATAAAAATTTAAATAGGTTTCAAAAATATTGTATTTTTAGAATCTTTGGATCTACTTGCATGAAACCATTTGAATTGGTTAAAATTTTTATAAACCAAGTTTACTAATAATAAGAGAATATTCGATGTAGAGGAAAACTAAAACAAATACGGCCCACCAGGACAGCGTAATTAAAAAACAAGATATAAATAAATTAAATAAGTATTAAAATTATTGTATATTTAGAAAAGGTGGATCCACTTTCATGAAACCATTTGAATTGGTTAAAATTCTTATAAACCAAGTTTACTTATAATAGAAAAATATATAAAATAGAGAAAAACTTAAACAAATACAGTCCAAAAGGCCTGAGAAATAAAAAAACATAATATAAAAAATTTAAATAGGTATCAAAATTATTGTATTTTTATAAACGTTGGATTCACTTCCATGAAACCATTTGAATAGGTTAAAATTTTTATAAAACAAGTTTACTTATAATGAAAAAATATGTAAAAAAGAGAAAAACCTAAACAAATACAGTCAAAAAGGCCTGAGAAATAAAAAAACAAGATATAAAAAATTTAATTAGGTATCAAAATTATTGTATTTTTATAAACGTTGAATCTACTTGCATAAAACCATTTGAATTGGTTAAAATTTTTATAAACCAATTTTACTAATAATGAGAGAATATTCTACATAGAGAAAAACTTAAACAAATACGGCCCTTCAGGCCAGCGTAATTAAAAAACAAGATATAAATAAATTAAATAAGTATTAAAATTATTGTATATTTAGAAAAGGTGGATCCACTTTCATGAAACCATTTGAATAGGTTAAAATTTTTATAAAACAAGTTTACTTATAATGAAAAAATATGTAAAATAGAGAAAAACCTTAACAAATACAGTCCAAAAGGCCTGAGAAATAAAAAAACAAGATATAAAAATATAAATAGGTATCAAAAATATTGTAGTTTTAGAATCTTTGGATCTACTTGCTTGAAACCATTTGAATTGGTTAAAATTTTTATAAACCAAGTTTACTAATAATAAGAGAATATTCGATGTAGAGGAAAACTAAAACAAATACGGCCCACCAGGCCAGCGTAATTAAAAAACAAGATATAAATAAATTAAATAAGTATTAAAATTATTGTATATTTAGAAAAGGTGGATCCACTTTCATGAAACCATTTGAATTGGTTAAAATTCTTATAAACCAAGTTTACTTATAATAGAAAAATATATAAAATAGAGAAAAACTTAAACAAATACAGTCCAAAAGGCCTGAGAAATAAAAAAACATAATATAAAAAATTTAAATAGGTATCAAAATTATTGTATTTTTATAAACGTTGGATCCACTTGCATGAAACCATTTGAATAGGTTAAAATTTTTATAAAACAAGTTTACTTATAATGAAAAAATATGTAAAATAGAGAAAAACCTAAACAAATACAGTCAAAAAGGCCTGAGAAATAAAAAAACAAGATATAAAAAATTTAATTAGGTATTAAAATTATTGTATTTTATAAACGTTGGATCTACTTGCATAAAACCATTTGAATTGGTTAAAATTTTTATAAACCAATTTTACTAATAATGAGAGAATATTCTACGTAGAGAAAAACTTAAACAAATACGGACCTTCAGGCCAGCGTAATTAAAAAACAAGATATAAATAAATTAAATAAGTATTAAAATTATTGTATATTTAGAAAAGGTGGATCCACTTTCATGAAACCATTTGAATAGGTTAAAATTTTTATAAAACAAGTTTACTTATAATGAAAAAATATGTAAAATAGAGAAAAACCTTAACAAATACAGTCCAAAAGGCCTGAGAAATAAAAAATCAAGATATAAAAATATAAATAGGTATCAAAAATATTGTATTTTTAGAATCTTTGGATCTACTTGCTTGAAACCATTTGAATAGGTTACATTTTTTATAAAACAAGTTTACTTATAATGAAAAAATATGTAAAAAAGAGAAAAACCTTAACAAATACAGTCCAAAAGGCCTGAGAAATTAAAAAACAAGATATAAAAATATAAATAGGTATCAAAAATATTGTATTTTTAGAATCTTTGGATCTACTTGCTTGAAACCATTTGAATTGGTTAAAATTTTTATAAACCAAATTTACTAATAATAAGAGAATATTCTACGTAGAGGAAAACTAAAACAAATACGGCCCTTCAGGCCAGCGTAATTAAAAAACAAGATATAAATAAATTAAATAAGTATTAAAATTATTGTATATTTAGAAAAGGTGGATCCACTTTCATGAAACCATTTGAATAGGTTAAAATTTTTATAAAACAAGTTTACTTATAATGAAAAAATATGTAAAATAGAGAAAAACCTTAACAAATACAGTCCAAAAAGCCTGAGAAATAAAAAAACAAGATATAAAAATTTAAATAGGTATCAAAAATATTGTATTTTTAGAATCTTTGGATCTACTTGCATGAAACCATTTGAATTGGTTAAAATTTTTATAAACCAAGTTTAATAATAATAAGAGAATATTCTATGTAGAGGAAAACTAAAACAAATACGGCCCACCAGGCCAGCGTAATTAAAAAACAAGATATAAATAAATTAAATAAGTATTAAAATTATTGTATATTTAGAAAAGGTGGATCCACTTTCATGAAACCATTTGAATTGGTTAAAATTCTTATAAACCAAGTTTACTTATAATAGAAAAATATATAAAATAGAGAAAAACTTAAACAAATACAGTCCAAAAGGCCTGAGAAATAAAAAAACATAATATAAAAAATTTAAATAGGTATCAAAATTATTGTATTTTTATAAACGTTGGATCCATTTGCATGAAACCATTTGAATAGGTTAAAATTTTTATAAAACAAGTTTACTTATAATGAAAAAATATGTAAAAAAGAGAAAAACCTAAACAAATACAGTCAAAAAGGCCTGAGAAATAAAAAAACAAGATATAAAAAATTTAATTAGGTATCAAAATTATTGTATTTTTATAAACGTTGGATCTACTTGCATAAAACCATTTGAATTGGTTAAAATTTTTATAAACCAATTTTACTAATAATGAGAGAATATTCTACGTAGAGAAAAACTTAAACAAATACGGCCCTTCAGGCCAGCGTAATTAAAAAACAAGATATAAATAAATTAAATAAGTATTAAAATTATTGTATATTTAGAAAAGGTGGATCCACTTTCATGAAACCATTTGAATAGGTTAAAATTTTTAAAAAACAAGTTTACTTATAATGAAAAAATGTGTAAAATAGAGAAAAACCTTAACAAATACAGTCCAAAAGGCCTGAGAAATAAAAAAACAAGATATAAAAATATAAATAGGTATCAAAAATATTGTATTTTTAGAATCTTTGGATCTACTTGCTTGAAACCATTTGAATTGGTTAAAATTTTTATAAACCAAGTTTACTAATAATAAGAGAATATTCTATGTAGAGGAAAACTAAAACAAATACGGCCCACCAGGCCAGCGTAATTAAAAAACAAGATATAAATAAATTAAATAAGTATTAAAATTATTGTATATTTAGAAAAGGTGGATCCACTTTCATGAAACCATTTGAATTGGTTAAAATTTTTATAAAACAAGTTTACTTATAATGAAAAAATATGTAAAATAGAGAAAAACCTTAACAAATACAGTCCAAAAGGCCTTAGAAATAAAAAAACAAGATATATAAATTTAAATAGGTATGAAAAATATTGTATTTTTAGAATCTTTGGATCTACTTGCATGAAACCATAGTGAATTGGTTAAAATTTTTATAAACCAAATTTACTAATAATAAGAGAATATTCTACGTAGAGGAAAACTAAAACAAATACGGCCCTTCAGGCCAGCGTAATTAAAAAACAAGATATAAATAAATTAAATAAGTATTAAAATTATTGTATATTTAGAAAAGGTGGATCCACTTTCATGAAACCATTTGAATAGGTTAAAATTTTTATAAAACAAGTTTACTTATAATGAAAAAATATGTAAAATAGAGAAAAACCTTAACAAATACAGTCCAAAAAGCCTGAGAAATAAAAAAACAAGATATAAAAATTTAAATAGGTATCGAAAATATTGTATTATTAGAATCTTTGGATCTACTTGCATGAAACCATTTGAATTGGTTAAAATTTTTATAAACCAAGTTTAATAATAATAAGAGAATATTCTACGTAGAGGAAAACTAAAACAAATACGGCCCTTCAGGCCAGCGTAATTAAAAAAAAAGATATAAATAAATTAAAAAAGTATTAAAATTATTGTATATTTAGAAAAGGTGGATCCACTTTCATGAAACCATTTGAATAGGTTAAAATTTTTATAAAACAAGTTTACTTATAATGAAAAAATATGTAAAATAGAGAAAAACCTTAACAAATACAGTCCAAAAGGCCTGAGAAATAAAAAATCAAGATATAAAAATATAAATAGGTATCAAAAATATTGTATTTTTAGAATCTTTGGATCTACTTGCTTGAAACCATTTGAATAGGTTACATTTTTTATAAAACAAGTTTACATATAATGAAAAAATATGTAAAATAGAGAAAAACCTTAACAAATACAGTCCAAAAGGCCTGAGAAATTAAAAAACAAGATATAAAAATATAAATAGGTATCAAAAATATTGTATTTTTAGAATCTTTGGATCTACTTGCTTGAAACCATTTGAATTGGTTAAAATTTTTATAAACCAAGTTTACTAATAATAAGAGAATATTCGATGTAGAGGAAAACTAAAACAAATACGGCCCACCAGGCCAGCGTAATTAAAAAACAAGATATAAATAAATTAAATAAGTATTAAAATTATTGTATATTTAGAAAAGGTGGATCCACTTTCATGAAACCATTTGAATTGGTTAAAATTCTTATAAACCAAGTTTACTTATAATAGAAAAATATATAAAATAGAGAAAAACTTAAACAAATACAGTCCAAAAGGCCTGAGAAATAAAAAAACATAATATAAAAAATTTAAATAGCTATCAAAATTATTGTATTTTTATAAACGTTGGATCCATTTGCATGAAACCATTTGAATAGGTTAAAATTTTTATAAAACAAGTTTACTTATAATGAAAAAATATGTAAAAAAGAGAAAAACCTAAACAAATACAGTCAAAAAGGCCTGAGAAATAAAAAAACAAGATATAAAAAATTTAATTAGGTATCAAAATTATTGTATTTTTATAAACGTTGGATCTACTTGCATAAAACCATTTGAATTGGTTAAAATTTTTATAAACCAATTTTACTAATAATGAGAGAATATTCTACGTAGAGAAAAACTTAAACAAATACGGCCCTTCAGGCCAGCGTAATTAAAAAACAAGATATAAATAAATTAAATAAGTATTAAAATTATTGTATATTTAGAAAAGGTGGATCCACTTTCATGAAACCATTTGAATAGGTTAAAATTTTTAAAAAACAAGTTTACTTATAATGAAAAAATGTGTAAAATAGAGAAAAACCTTAACAAATACAGTCCAAAAGGCCTGAGAAATAAAAAAACAAGATATAAAAATATAAATAGGTATCAAAAATATTGTATTTTTAGAATCTTTGGATCTACTTGCTTGAAACCATTTGAATTGGTTAAAATTTTTATAAACCAAGTTTACTAATAATAAGAGAATATTCTATGTAGAGGAAAACTAAAACAAATACGGCCCACCAGGCCAGCGTAATTAAAAAACAAGATATAAATAAATTAAATAAGTATTAAAATTATTGTATATTTAGAAAAGGTGGATCCACTTTCATGAAACCATTTGAATTGGTTAAAATTTTTATAAAACAAGTTTACTTATAATGAAAAAATATGTAAAATAGAGAAAAACCTTAACAAATACAGTCCAAAAGGCCTTAGAAATAAAAAAACAAGATATAAAAATTTAAATAGGTATGAAAAATATTGTATTTTTAGAATCTTTGGATCTACTTGCATGAAACCATAGTGAATTGGTTAAAATTTTTATAAACCAAATTTACTAATAATAAGAGAATATTCTACGTAGAGGAAAACTAAAACAAATACGGCCCTTCAGGCCAGCGTAATTAAAAAACAAGATATAAATAAATTAAATAAGTATTAAAATTATTGTATATTTAGAAAAGGTGGATCCACTTTCATGAAACCATTTGAATAGGTTAAAATTTTTATAAAACAAGTTTACTTATAATGAAAAAATATGTAAAATAGAGAAAAACCTTAACAAATACAGTCCAAAAAGCCTGAGAAATAAAAAAACAAGATATAAAAATTTAAATAGGTATCAAAAATATTGTATTATTAGAATCTTTGGATCTACTTGCATGAAACCATTTGAATTGGTTAAAATTTTTATAAACCAAGTTTAATAATAATAAGAGAATATTCTACGTAGAGGAAAACTAAAACAAATACGGCCCTTCAGGCCAGCGTAATTAAAAAAAAAGATATAAATAAATTAAAAAAGTATTAAAATTATTGTATATTTAGAAAAGGTGGATCCACTTTCATGAAACCATTTGAATAGGTTAAAATTTTTATAAAAAAAGTTTACTTATAATGAAAAAATATGTAAAATAGAGAAAAACCTTAACAAATACAGTCCAAAAGGCCTGAGAAATAAAAAAACAAGATATAAAAATATAAATAGGTATCAAAAATATTGTATTTTTAGAATCTTTGGATCTACTTGCTTGAAACCATTTGAATTGGTTAAAATTTTTATAAACCAAGTTTACTAATAATAAGAGAATATTCTATGTAGAGGAAAACTAAAACAAATACGGCCCACCAGGCCAGCGTAATTAAAAAACAAGATATAAATAAATTAAATAAGTATTAAAATTATTGTATATTTAGAAAAGGTGGATCCACTTTCATGAAACCATTTGAATTGGTTAAAATTCTTATAAACCAAGTTTACTTATAATAGAAAAATATATAAAATAGAGAAAAACTTAAACAAATACAGTCCAAAAGGCCTGAGAAATAAAAAAACATAATATAAAAAATTTAAATAGGTATCAAAATTATTGTATTTTTATAAACGTTGGATCCACTTGCATGAACCCATTTGAATAGGTTAAAATTTTTATAAAACAAGTTTACTTATAATGAAAAAATATGTAAAAAAGAGAAAAACCTAAACAAATACAGTCAAAAAGGCCTGAGACATAAAAAAACAAGATATAAAAAATTTAATTAGGTATCAAAATTATTGTATTTTTATAAACGTTGGATCTACTTGCATAAAACCATTTTAATTGGTTAAAATTTTTATAAACCAATTTTACTAATAATGAGAGAATATTCTACGTAGAGAAAAACTTAAACAAATACGGCCCTTCAGGCCAGCGTAATTAAAAAACAAGATATAAATAAATTAAATAAGTATTAAAATTATTGTATATTTAGAAAAGGTGGATCCACTTTCATGAAACCATTTGAATAGGTTAAAATTTTTATAAAACAAGTTTACTTATAATGAAAAAATATGTAAAATAGAGAAAAACCTTAACAAATACAGTCCAAAAAGCCTGAGAAATAAAAAAACAAGATATAAAAATATAAATAGGTATCAAAAATATTGTATTTTTAGAATCTTTGGATCTACTTGCTTGAGACCATTTGAATAGGTTAAATTTTTTATAAAACAAGTTTACTTATAATGAAAAAATATGTAAAATAGAGAAAAACCTTAACAAATACAGTCCAAAACGCCTGAGAAATTAAAAAACAAGATATAAAAATATAAATAGGTATCAAAAATATTGTATTTTTAGAATCTTTGGATCTACTTGCTTGAAACCATTTGAATTGGTTAAAATTTTTATAAACCAAGTTTACTAATAATAAGAGAATATTCTATGTAGAGGAAAACTTAAACAAATACGGCCCTTCAGGCCAGCGTAATTAAAAACCAAGATATAAATAAATTAAATAAGTATTAAAATTATTGTATATTTAGAAAAGGTGGATCCACTTTCATGAAACCATTTGAATAGGTTAAAATTTTTATAAAACAAGTTTACTAATAATAAGAGAATATTCTATTTAGAGGAAAACTAAAACAAATACGGTCCACCAGGCCAGCGTAATTAAAAAACAAGATATAAATAAATTAAATAAGTATTAAAATTATTGTATATTTAGAAAAGGTGGATCCACTTTCATGAAACCATTTGAAATGGTTAAAATTCTTATAAACCAAGTTTACTTATAATAGAAAAATATATAAAATAGAGAAAAACTTAAAGAAATACAGTCCAAAAGGCCTGAGAAATAAAAAAACATAATATAAAAAATTTAAATAGATATCAAAATTATTGTATTTTTATTTTTTTTTTTTTTTTATTATTTAATTTATTTTCAAAAAGAAAAATACAGTGCACTCTTGTTCTTACATTTAAATTATTGCAAGTTAATATTAAATAAATTTTAAAATTAGAATTAAAATTAGTCAACAATAGTTAATATAATATAAGTAAATTTATTCTTTAAAAGAGTCAACATTAATAAATATAGTAAATAAGTATATAAATAAGTTCTATGTGTATAAATATATGTATGTGAGTATATAAATAAATTAAATTGACTTTGACAGCTTAGTGACAATAATACTGATTAGAAGCAATAAAATTTATGATTGGTAAAATAAAATAAAATGAGTAAACTATAAATTAATCAATTATCTAATTTTGTGAAAAAATATGTTTTCATTGCTTTTTTGAATTGAGAAAATGACGGCAAGGCTCGATAACAGGGAGGTAGCGAGTTCCAGAAATTAGCGTATTTGATTTGGAAAGAGTTTCTTCCTGTCTCAGTCAACATGGTTTGGGTTTCCAGATCTTTTCGTGGACCTCTTGTGGGCTTGTCTGTGTGATAGGGTTTGAATAGCGGGAGTAGTAGTGGAGGTTCCTTCATCCTTACTATTCTGTACATGGTTAGCATGGCAAAATAGTCTCGTCGCAAGTCGTTACTAAGCCATTGCAGCTTTTTCCGGTAAGTAGTTAGATGTTCGTCACGTCTCAGTCCAAATATGTATCTTATGCCTATATTCACAAGCCTTTGGAGTTGTGTACGAAGGTAGAGTGACATATCTGAGTAAACAACTGTACAATAGTCTAGATGTGGTATTACTAGGGACTCAACTAACCTACGCCTTAACTTTATAAACGTTGGATCTACTTGCATGAAACCATTTGAATTGGTTAAAATTTTTATAAAACAAGTTTACTTATAATGAAAAAATATGTAAAATAGAGAAAAACCTAAACAAATACAGTCAAAAAGGCCTGAGAAATAAAAAAACAAGATATAAAAAATTTAATTAGGTATCAAAATTATTGTATTTTTATAAACGTTGGATCTACTTGCATAAAACCATTTGAATTGGTTAAAATTTTTATAAACCAATTTTACTAATAATGAGAGAATATTCTACGTAGAGAAAAACTTAAACAAATACGGCCCTTCAGGCCACCGTAATTAAAAAACAAGATATAAATAAATTAAATAAGTATTAAAATTATTGTATATTTAGAAAAGGTGACACAAAAACCATTTGAAATGGTTAAAATTTTTATAAAACAAGTTTACTTATAATGAAAAAATATGTAAAATAGAGAAAAACCTAAACAAATACAGTCCAAAAAGCCTGAGAAATAAAAAAACAAGATATAAAAATATAAATAGGTATCAAAAATATTGTATTTTTAGAATCTTTGGATCTACTTGCTTGAGACCATTTGAATAGGTTAAATTTTTTATAAAACAAGTTTACTTATAATGAAAAAATATGTAAAATAGAGAAAAACCTTAACAAATACAGTCCAAAAGGCCTGAGAAATAAAAAAACAAGATATAAAAAATTTAATTAGGTATCAAAATTATTGTATTTTTAGAATCTTTGGATCTACTTGCTTGAAACCATTTGAATTGGTTAAAATTTTTATAAACCAAGTTTACTAATAATAAGAGAATATTCGATGTAGAGGAAAACTAAAACAAATACGGCCCACCCGGCCAGCGTAATTAAAAAACAAGATATAAATAAATTAAATAAGTATTAAAATTATTGTATATTTAGAAAAGGTGGATCCACTTTCATGAAACCATTTGAATTGGTTAAAATTCTTATAAACCAAGTTTACTTATAATAGAAAAATATATAAAATAGAGAAAAACTTAAACAAATACAGTCCAAAAGGCCCGAGAAATAAAAAAACATAATATAAAAAATTTAAATAGGTATCAAAATTATTGTATTTTTATAAACGTTGGATCCACTTGCATGGAACCATTTGAATAGGTTAAAATTTTTATAAAACAAGTTTACTTATAATGAAAAAATATGTAAAAAAGAGAAAAACCTAAACAAATACAGTCAAAAAGGCCTGAGAAATAAAAAAACAAGATATAAAAAATTTAATTAGGTATCAAAATTATTGTATTTTTATAAACGTTGGATCTACTTGCATAAAACCATTTTAATTGGTTAAAATTTTTATAAACCAATTTTACTAATAATGAGAGAATATTCTACGTAGAGAAAAACTTAAACAAATACGGCCCTTCAGGCCAGCGTTATTAAAAAACAAGATATAAATAAATTAAATAAGTATTAAAATTATTGTATATTTAGAAAAGGTGGATCCACTTTCATGAAACCATTTGAATAGGTTAAAATTTTTATAAAACAAGTTTACTTATAATGAAAAAATATGTAAAATAGAGAAAAACCTTAACAAATACAGTCCAAAAGGCCTGAGAAATAAAAAAACAAGATATAAAAATATAAATAGGTATCAAAAATATTGTATTTTTAGAATCTTTGGATCTACTTGCTTGAAACCATTTGAATTGGTTAAAATTTTTATAAACCAAGTTTACTAATAATAAGAGAATATTCAATGTAGAGGAAAACTAAAACAAATACGGCCCACCAGGCCAGCGTAATTAAAAAACAAGATATAAATAAATTAAATAAGTATTAAAATTATTGTATATTTAGAAAAGGTGGATCCACTTTCATGAAACCATTTGAAATGGTTAAAATTCTTATAAACCAAGTTTACTTATAATAGAAAAATATATAAAATAGAGAAAAACTTAAACAAATACAGTCCAAAAGGCCTGAGAAATAAAAAAACATAATATAAAAAATTTAAATAGGTATCAAAATTATTGTATTTTTATAAACGTTGGATCCACTTGCATGAAACCATTTGAATAGGTTAAAATTTTTATAAAACAAGTTTACTTATAATGAAAAAATATGTAAAATAGAGAAAAACCTTAACAAATACAGTCCAAAAGGCCTGAGAAATAAAAAAACAAGATATAAAAATATAAATAGGTATCAAAAATATTGTATTTTTGTATCTTTGGATCTACTTGCTTGAAACCATTTGAATTGGTTAAAATTTTTATAAACCAAGTTTACTAATAATAAGAGAATATTCTATGTAGAGGAAAACTAAAACAAATACGGCCTACCAGGCCAGCGTAATTAAAAAACAAGATATAAATAAATTAAATAAGTATTAAAATTATTGTATATTTAGAAAAGGTGGATCCACTTTCATGAAACCATTTGAATTGGTTAAAATTCTTATAAACCAAGTTTACTTATAATAGAAAAATATATAAAATAGAGAAAAACTTAAACAAATACAGTCCAAAAGGCCTGAGAAATAAAAAAACATAATATAAAAAATTTAAATAGGTATCAAAATTATTGTATTTTTATAAACGTGGGATCCACTTGCATGAAACCATTTGAATAGGTTAAAATTTTTATAAAACAAGTTTACTTATAATGAAAAAATATGTAAAATAGAGAAAAACCTAAACAAATACAGTCAAAAAGGCCTGAGAAATAAAAAAACAAGATATAAAAAATTTAATTAGGTATCAAAATTATTGTATTTTTATAAACGTTGGATCTACTTGCATAAAACCATTTGAATTGGTTAAAATTTTTATAAACCAATTTTACTAATAATGAGAGAATATTCTACGTAGAGAAAAACTTAAACAAATACGGCCCTTCAGGCCACCGTAATTAAAAAACAAGATATACATAAATTAAATAAGTATTAAAATTATTGTATATTTAGAAAAGGTGGATCCACTTTCATGAAACCATTTGAATAGGTTAAAATTTTTATAAAACACGTTTACTTATAATGAAAAAATATGTAAAATAGAGAAAAACCTTAACAAATACAGTCGAAAAGGCCTGAGAAATAAAAAAACAAGATATAAAAATTTAAATAGGTTTCAAAAATATTGTATTTTTAGAATCTTTGGATCTACTTGCATGAAACCATTTGAATTGGTTAAAATTTTTATAAACCAAGTTTACTAATAATAAGAGAATATTCGATGTAGAGGAAAACTAAAACAAATACGGCCCACCAGGCCAGCGTAATTAAAAAACAAGATATAAATAAATTAAATAAGTATTAAAATTATTGTATATTTAGAAAAGGTGGATCCACTTTCATGAAACCATTTGAATTGGTTAAAATTCTTATAAACCAAGTTTACTTATAATAGAAAAATATATAAAATAGAGAAAAACTTAAACAAACACAGTCCAAAAGGCCTGAGAAATAAAAAAACATAATATAAAAAATTTAAATAGGTATCAAAATTATTGTATTTTTATAAACGTTGGATTCACTTCCATGAAACCATTTGAATAGGTTAAAATTTTTATAAAACAAGTTTACTTATAATGAAAAAATATGTAAAAAAGAGAAAAACCTAAACAAATACAGTCAAAAAGGCCTGAGAAATAAAAAAATAAGATATAAAAAATTTAATTAGGTATCAAAATTATTGTATTTTTATAAACGTTGAATCTACTTGCATAAAACCATTTGAATTGGTTAAAATTTTTATAAACCAATTTTACTAATAATGAGAGAATATTCTACATAGAGAAAAACTTAAACAAATACGGCCCTTCAGGCCAGCGTAATTAAAAAACAAGATATAAATAAATTAAATAAGTATTAAAATTATTGTATATTTAGAAAAGGTGGATCCACTTTCATGAAACCATTTGAATAGGTTAAAATTTTTATAAAACAAGTTTACTTATAATGAAAAAATATGTAAAATAGAGAAAAACCTTAACAAATACAGTCCAAAAGGCCTGAGAAATAAAAAAACAAGATATAAAAATATAAATAGGTATCAAAAATATTGTAGTTTTAGAATCTTTGGATCTACTTGCTTGAAACCATTTGAATTGGTTAAAATTTTTATAAACCAAGTTTACTAATAATAAGAGAATATTCGATGTAGAGGAAAACTAAAACAAATACGGCCCACCAGGCCAGCGTAATTAAAAAACAAGATATAAATAAATTAAATAAGTATTAAAATTATTGTATATTTAGAAAAGGTGGATCCACTTTCATGAAACCATTTGAATTGGTTAAAATTCTTATAAACCAAGTTTACTTATAATAGAAAAATATATAAAATAGAGAAAAACTTAAACAAATACAGTCCAAAAGGCCTGAGAAATAAAAAAACATAATATAAAAAATTTAAATAGGTATCAAAATTATTGTATTTTTATAAACGTTGGATCCACTTGCATGAAACCATTTGAATAGGTTAAAATTTTTATAAAACAAGTTTACTTATAATGAAAAAATATGTAAAATAGAGAAAAACCTAAACAAATACAGTCAAAAAGGCCTGAGAAATAAAAAAACAAGATATAAAAAATTTAATTAGGTATTAAAATTATTGTATTTTATAAAAGTTGGATCTACTTGCATAAAACCATTTGAATTGGTTAAAATTTTTATAAACCAATTTTACTAATAATGAGAGAATATTCTACGTAGAGAAAAACTTAAACAAATACGGCCCTTCAGGCCAGCGTAATTAAAAAACAAGATATAAATAAATTAAATAAGTATTAAAATTATTGTATATTTAGAAAAGGTGGATCCACTTTCATGAAACCATTTGAATAGGTTAAAATTTTTATAAAACAAGTTTACTTATAATGAAAAAATATGTAAAATAGAGAAAAACCTTAACAAATACAGTCCAAAAGGCCTGAGAAATAAAAAATCAAGATATAAAAATATAAATAGGTATCAAAAATATTGTATTTTTAGAATCTTTGGATCTACTTGCTTGAAACCATTTGAATAGGTTACATTTTTTATAAAACAAGTTTACTTATAATGAAAAAATATGTAAAATAGAGAAAAACCTTAACAAATACAGTCCAAAAGGCCTGAGAAATAAAAAATCAAGATATAAAAATATAAAATTGTATCGAAAAATATTGTATTTTTAGAATCTTTGGATCTACTTGCTTGAAACCATTTGAATTGGTTAAAATTTTTATAAACCAAGTTTACTAATAATAAGAGAATATTCGATGTAGAGGAAAACTAAAACAAATACGGCCCACCAGGCCAGCGTAATTAAAAAACAAGATATAAATAAATTAAATAAGTATTAAAATTATTGTATATTTAGAAAAGGTGGATCCACTTTCATGAAACCATTTGAAATGGTTAAAATTCTTATAAACCAAGTTTACTTATAATAGAAAAATATATAAAATAGAGAAAAACTTAAACAAATACAGTCCAAAAGGCCTGAGAAATAAAAAAACATAATATAAAAAATTTAAATAGGTATCAAAATTATTGTATTTTTATAAACGTTGGATCCACTTGCATGAAACCATTTGAATAGGTTAAAATTTTTATAAAACTGGTTTACATATAATGAAAAAATATGTGAAATAGAGAAAAACCTAAACAAATACAGTCCAAAAAGCCTGAGAAATAAAAAAACAAGATATAAAAATTTAAATAGGTATCAAAAATATTGTATTATTAGAATCTTTGGATCTACTTGCATGAAACCATTTGAATTGGTTAAAATTTTTATAAACCAAATTTACTAATAATAAGAGAATCTTCTACGTAGAGGAAAACTAAAACAAATACGGCCCTTCAGGCCAGCGTAATTAAAAAACAAGATATAAATAAATTAAATAAGTATTAAAATTATTGTATATTTAGAAAAGGTGGATCCACTTTCATGAAACCATTTGAATAGGTTAAAATTTTTATAAAACAAGTTTACTTATAATGAAAAAATATGTAAAATAGAGAAAAACCTTAACAAATACAGTCCAAAAAGCCTGAGAAATAAAAAAACAAGATATAAAAATTTAAATAGGTATCAAAAATATTGTATTTTTAGAATCTTTGGATCTACTTGCATGAAACCATTTGAATTGGTTAAAATTTTTATAAACCAAGTTTAATAATAATAAGAGAATATTCTACGTAGAGGAAAACTAAAACAAATACGGCCCTTCAGGCCAGCGTAATTAAAAAAAAAGATATAAATAAATTAAAAAAGTATTAAAATTATTGTATATTTAGAAAAGGTGGATCCACTTTCATGAAACCATTTGAATAGGTTAAAATTTTTATAAAAAAAGTTTACTTATAATGAAAAAATATGTAAAATAGAGAAAAACCTTAACAAATACAGTCCAAAAGGCCTGAGAAATAAAAAAACAAGATATAAAAATATAAATAGGTATCAAAAATATTGTATTTTTAGAATCTTTGGATCTACTTGCTTGAAACCATTTGAATTGGTTAAAATTTTTATAAAACAAGTTTACTAATAATAAGAGAATATTCAATGTAGAGGAAAACTAAAACAAATACGGCCCACCAGGCCAGCGTAAGTAAAAAACAAGATATAAATAAATTAAATAAGTATTAAAATTATTGTATATTTAGAAAAGGTGGATCCACTTTCATGAAACCATTTGAATTGGTTAAAATTCTTATAAACCAAGTTTACTTATAATAGAAAAATATATAAAATAGAGAAAAACTTAAACAAATACAGTCCAAAAGGCCTGAGAAATAAAAAAACATAATATAAAAAATTTAAATAGGTATCAAAATTATTGTATTTTTATAAACGTTGGATCCATTTGCATGAAACCATTTGAATAGGTTAAAATTTTTATAAAACAAGTTTACTTATAATGAAAAAATATGTAAAAAAGAGAAAAACCTACACAAATACAGTCAAAAAGGCCTGAGAAATAAAAAAACAAGATATAAAAAATTTAATTAGGTATCAAAATTATTGTATTTTTATAAACGTTGGATCTACTTGCATAAAACCATTTGAATTGGTTAAAATTTTTATAAACCAATTTTACTAATAATGAGAGAATATTCTACGTAGAGAAAAACTTAAACAAATACGGCCCTTCAGGCCAGCGTAATTAAAAAACAAGATATAAATAAATTAAATAAGTATTAAAATTATTGTATATTTAGAAAAGGTGGATCCACTTTCATGAAACCATTTGAATAGGTTAAAATTTTTAAAAAACAAGTTTACTTATAATGAAAAAATGTGTAAAATAGAGAAAAACCTTAACAAATACAGTCCAAAAGGCCTGAGAAATAAAAAAACAAGATATAAAAATATAAATAGGTATCAAAAATATTGTATTATTAGAATCTTTGGATCTACTTGCATGAAACCATTCGAATTGGTTAAAATTTTTATAAACCAAGTTTAATAATAATAAGAGAATATTCTATGTAGAGGAAAACTAAAACAAATACGGCCCACCAGGCCAGCGTAATTAAAAAACAAGATATAAATAAATTAAATAAGTATTAAAATTATTGTATATTTAGAAAAGGTGGATCCACTTTCATGAAACCATTTGAATTGGTTAAAATTTTTATAAAACAAGTTTACTTATAATGAAAAAATATGTAAAATAGAGAAAAACCTTAACAAATACAGTCCAAAAGGCCTTAGAAATAAAAAAACAAGATATAAAAATTTAAATAGGTATGAAAAATATTGTATTTTTAGAATCTTTGGATCTACTTGCATGAAACCATAGTGAATTGGTTAAAATTTTTATAAACCAAATTTACTAATAATAAGAGAATATTCTACGTAGAGGAAAACTAAAACAAATACGGCCCTTCAGGCCAGCGTAATTAAAAAACAAGATATAAATAAATTAAATAAGTATTAAAATTATTGTATATTTAGAAAAGGTGGATCCACTTTCATGAAACCATTTGAATAGGTTAAAATTTTTATAAAACAAGTTTACTTATAATGAAAAAATATGTAAAATAGAGAAAAACCTTAACAAATACAGTCCAAAAAGCCTGAGAAATAAAAAAACAAGATATAAAAATTTAAATAGGTATCAAAAATATTGTATTATTAGAATCTTTGGATCTACTTGCATGAAACCATTCGAATTGGTTAAAATTTTTATAAACCAAGTTTAATAATAATAAGAGAATATTCTATGTAGAGGAAAACTAAAATAAATACGGCCCACCAGGCCAGCGTAATTAAAAAACAAGATATAAATAAATTAAATAAGTATTAAAATTATTGTATATTTAGAAAAGGTGGATCCACTTTCATGAAACCATTTGAATTGGTTAAAATTCTTATAAACCAAGTTTACTTATAATAGAAAAATATATAAAATAGAGAAAAACTTAAACAAATACAGTCCAAAAGGCCTGAGAAATAAAAAAACATAATATAAAAAATTTAAATAGGTATCAAAATTATTGTATTTTTATAAACGTTGGATCCACTTGCATGAACCCATTTGAATAGGTTAAAATTTTTATAAAACAAGTTTACTTATAATGAAAAAATATGTAAAAAAGAGAAAAACCTAAACAAATACAGTCAAAAAGGCCTGAGACATAAAAAAACAAGATATAAAAAATTTAATTAGGTATCAAAATTATTGTATTTTTATAAACGTTGGATCTACTTGCATAAAACCATTTTAATTGGTTAAAATTTTTATAAACCAATTTTACTAATAATGAGAGAATATTCTACGTAGAGAAAAACTTAAACAAATACGGCCCTTCAGGCCAGCGTAATTAAAAAACAAGATATAAATAAATTAAATAAGTATTAAAATTATTGTATATTTAGAAAAGGTGGATCCACTTTCATGAAACCATTTGAATAGGTTAAAATTTTTATAAAACAAGTTTACTTATAATGAAAAAATATGTAAAATAGAGAAAAACCTTAACAAATACAGTCCAAAAAGCCTGAGAAATAAAAAAACAAGATATAAAAATATAAATAGGTATCAAAAATATTGTATTTTTAGAATCTTTGGATCTACTTGCTTGAGACCATTTGAATAGGTTAAATTTTTTATAAAACAAGTTTACTTATAATGAAAAAATATGTAAAATAGAGAAAAACCTTAACAAATACAGTCCAAAACGCCTGAGAAATTAAAAAACAAGATATAAAAATATAAATAGGTATCAAAAATATTGTATTTTTAGAATCTTTGGATCTACTTGCTTGAAACCATTTGAATTGGTTAAAATTTTTATAAACCAAGTTTACTAATAATAAGAGAATATTCTATGTAGAGGAAAACTTAAACAAATACGGCCCTTCAGGCCAGCGTAATTAAAAACCAAGATATAAATAAATTAAATAAGTATTAAAATTATTGTATATTTAGAAAAGGTGGATCCACTTTCATGAAACCATTTGAATAGGTTAAAATTTTTATAAAACAAGTTTACTAATAATAAGAGAATATTCTATGTAGAGGAAAACTAAAACAAATACGGTCCACCAGGCCAGCGTAATTAAAAAACAAGATATAAATAAATTAAATAAGTATTAAAATTATTGTATATTTAGAAAAGGTGGATCCACTTTCATGAAACCATTTGAAATGGTTAAAATTCTTATAAACCAAGTTTACTTATAATAGAAAAATATATAAAATAGAGAAAAACTTAAAGAAATACAGTCCAAAAGGCCTGAGAAATAAAAAAACATAATATAAAAAATTTAAATAGATATCAAAATTATTGTATTTTTATTTTTTTTTTTTTTTTATTATTTAATTTATTTTCAAAAAGAAAAATACAGTGCACTCTTGTTCTTACATTTAAATTATTGCAAGTTAATATTAAATAAATTTTAAAATTAGAATTAAAATTAGTCAACAATAGTTAATATAATATAAGTAAATTTATTCTTTAAAAGAGTCAACATTAATAAATATAGTAAATAAGTATATAAATAAGTTCTATGTGTATAAATATATGTATGTGAGTATATAAATAAATTAAATTGACTTTGACAGCTTAGTGACAATAATACTGATTAGAAGCAATAAAATTTATGATTGGTAAAATAAAATAAAATGAGTAAAATATAAATTAATCAATTATCTAATTTTGTGAAAAAATATGTTTTCATTGCTTTTTTGAATTGAGAAAATGACGGCAAGGCTCGATAACAGGGAGGTAGCGAGTTCCAGAAATTAGCGTATTTGATTTGGAAAGAGTTTCTTCCTGTCTCAGTCAACATGGTTTGGGTTTCCAGATCTTTTCGTGGACCTCTTGTGGGCTTGTCTGTGTGATAGGGTTTGAATAGCGGGAGTAGTAGTGGAGGTTCCTTCATCCTTACTATTCTGTACATGGTTAGCATGGCAAAATAGTCTCGTCGCAAGTCGTTACTAAGCCATTGCAGCTTTTTCCGGTAAGTAGTTAGATGTTCGTCACGTCTCAGTCCAAATATGTATCTTATGCCTATATTCACAAGCCTTTGGAGTTGTGTACGAAGGTAGAGTGACATATCTGAGTAAACAACTGTACAATAGTCTAGATGTGGTATTACTAGGGACTCAACTAACCTACGCCTTAACTTTATAAACGTTGGATCTACTTGCATGAAACCATTTGAATTGGTTAAAATTTTTATAAAACAAGTTTACTTATAATGAAAAAATATGTAAAATAGAGAAAAACCTAAACAAATACAGTCAAAAAGGCCTGAGAAATAAAAAAACAAGATATAAAAAATTTAATTAGGTATCAAAATTATTGTATTTTTATAAACGTTGGATCTACTTGCATAAAACCATTTGAATTGGTTAAAATTTTTATAAACCAATTTTACTAATAATGAGAGAATATTCTACGTAGAGAAAAACTTAAACAAATACGGCCCTTCAGGCCACCGTAATTAAAAAACAAGATATAAATAAATTAAATAAGTATTAAAATTATTGTATATTTAGAAAAGGTGACACAAAAACCATTTGAAATGGTTAAAATTTTTATAAAACAAGTTTACTTATAATGAAAAAATATGTAAAATAGAGAAAAACCTAAACAAATACAGTCCAAAAAGCCTGAGAAATAAAAAAACAAGATATAAAAATATAAATAGGTATCAAAAATATTGTATTTTTAGAATCTTTGGATCTACTTGCTTGAGACCATTTGAATAGGTTAAATTTTTTATAAAACAAGTTTACTTATAATGAAAAAATATGTAAAATAGAGAAAAACCTTAACAAATACAGTCCAAAAGGCCTGAGAAATAAAAAAACATAATATAAAAAATTTAAATAGGTATCAAAATTATTGTATTTTTATAAACGTTGGATCCACTTGCATGAAACCATTTCAATAGGTTAAAATTTTTATAAAACAAGTTTACTTATAATGAAAAAATATGTAAAATAGAGAAAAACCTTAACAAATACAGTCCAAAAGGCCTGAGAAATAAAAAAACAAGATATAAAAATATAAATAGGTATCAAAAATATTGTATTTTTAGAATCTTTGGATCTACTTGCTTGAAACCATTTGAATTGGTTAAAATTTTTATAAACCAAGTTTACTAATAATAAGAGAATATTCTATGTAGAGGAAAACTTAAACGAATACGGCCCTTCAGGCCAGCGTAATTAAAAACCAAGATATAAATAAATTAAATAAGTATTAAAATTATTGTATATTTAGAAAAGGTGGATCCACTTTCATGAAACCATTTGAATAGGTTAAAATTTTTATAAAACAAGTTTACTTATAATGAAAAAATATGTAAAATAGAGAAAAACCTTAACAAATACAGTCCAAAAAGCCTGAGAAATAAAAAAACAAGATATAAAAATATAAATAGGTATCAAAAATATTGTATTTTTAGAATCTTTGGATCTACTTGCTTGAGACCATTTGAATAGGTTAAATTTTTTATAAAACAAGTTTACTTATAATGAAAAAATATGTAAAATAGAGAAAAACCTTAACAAATACAGTCCAAAAGGCCTGAGAAATAAAAAAACATAATATAAAAAATTTAAATAGGTATCAAAAATATTGTATTTTTGAATCTTTGGATCTACTTGCTTGAAACCATTTGAATTGGTTAAAATTTTTATAAACCAAGTTTACTAATAATAAGAGAATATTCTATGTAGAGGAAAACTAAAACAAATACGGCCCACCAGGCCAGCGTAATTAAAAAACAAGATATAAATAAATTAAATAAGTATTAAAATTATTGTATATTTAGAAAAGGTGGATCCACTTTCATGAAACCATTTGAATTGGTTAAAATTCTTATAAACCATATTTATTTATAATAGAAAAATATATAAAATAGAGAAAAACTTAAACAAATACAGTCCAAAAGGCCTGAGAAATAAAAAAACATAATATAAAAAATTTAAATAGGTATCAAAATTATTGTATTTTTATAAACGTTGGATCCACTTGCATGAAACCATTTGAATAGGTTAAAATTTTTATAAAAAAAGTTTACTTTTAATGAAAAAATATGTAAAATAGAGAAAAACCTAAACAAATACAGTAAAAAAGGCCTGAGAAATAAAAAAACAAGATATAAAAAATTTAATTAGGTATTAAAATTATTGTATTTTTATAAACGTTGGATCTACTTGCATAAAACCATTTGAATTGGTTAAAATTTTTATAAACCAATTTTACTAATAATGAGAGAATATTCTACGTAGAGAAAAACTTAAACAAATACGGCCCTTCAGGCCAGCGTAATTAAAAAACAAGATATAAATAAATTAAATAAGTATTAAAATTATTGTATATTTAGAAAAGGTGGATCCACCTTCATGAAACCATTTGAATAGGTTAAAATTTTTATAAAACAAGTTTACTTATAATGAAAAAATATGTAAAATAGAGAAAAACCTTAACAAATACAGTCCAAAAGGCCTGAGAAATAAAAAAACAAGATATAAAAATATAAATAGGTATCAAAAATATTGTATTTTTAGAATCTTTGGATCTACTTGCTTGAAACCATTTGAATAGGTTACATTTTTTATAAAACAAGTTTACTTATAATGAAAAAATATGTAAAATAGAGAAAAACCTTAACAAATACAGTCCAAAAGGCCTGAGAAATTAAAAAACAAGATATAAAAATATAAATAGGTAACAAAAATATTGTATTTTTAGAATCTTTGGATCTACTTGCTTGAAACCATTTGAATTGGTTAAAATTTTTATAAACCAAGTTTACTAATAATAAGAGAATATTCAATGTAGAGGAAAACTAAAACAAATACGGCCCACCAGGCCAGCGTAATTAAAAAACAAGATATAAATAAATTAAATAAGTATTAAAATTATTGTATATTTAGAAAAGGTGGATCCACTTTCATCAAACCATTTGAAATGGTTAAAATTCTTATAAACCAAGTTTACTTATAATAGAAAAATATATAAAATAGAGAAAAACTTAAACAAATACAGTCCAAAAGGCCTGAGAAATAAAAAAACATAATATAAAAAATTTAAATAGGTATCAAAATTATTGTATTTTTATAAACGTTGGATCCACTTGCATGAAACCATTTGAATAGGTTAAAATTTTTATAAAACAAGTTTACTTATAATGAAAAAATATGTAAAATAGAGAAAAACCTTAACAAATACAGTCCAAAAGGCCTGAGAAATAAAAAAACAAGATATAAAAATATAAATAGGTATCAAAAATATTGTATTTTTGAATCTTTGGATCTACTTGCTTGAAACCATTTGAATTGGTTAAAATTTTTATAAACCAAGTTTACTAATAATAAGAGAATATTCTATGTAGAGGAAAACTAAAACAAATACGGCCTACCAGGCCAGCGTAATTAAAAAACAAGATATAAATAAATTAAATAAGTATTAAAATTATTGTATATTTAGAAAAGGTGGATCCACTTTCATGAAACCATTTGAATTGGTTAAAATTCTTATAAACCAAGTTTACTTATAATAGAAAAATATATAAAATAGAGAAAAACTTAAACAAATACAGTCCAAAAGGCCTGAGAAATAAAAAAACATAATATAAAAAATTTAAATAGGTATCAAAATTATTGTTTTTTTATAAACGTGGGATCCACTTGCATGAAACCATTTGAATAGGTTAAAATTTTTATAAAACAAGTTTACTTATAATGAAAAAATATGTAAAATAGAGAAAAACCTAAACAAATACAGTCAAAAAGGCCTGAGAAATAAAAAAACAAGATATAAAAAATTTAATTAGGTATCAAAATTATTGTATTTTTATAAACGTTGGATCTACTTGCATAAAACCATTTGAATTGGTTAAAATTTTTATAAACCAATTTTACTAATAATGAGAGAATATTCTACGTAGAGAAAAACTTAAACAAATACGGCCCTTCAGGCCACCGTAATTAAAAAACAAGATATACATAAATTAAATAAGTATTAAAATTATTGTATATTTAGAAAAGGTGGATCCACTTTCATGAAACCATTTGAATAGGTTAAAATTTTTATAAAACACGTTTACTTATAATGAAAAAATATGTAAAATAGAGAAAAACCTTAACAAATACAGTCGAAGCGGCCTGAGAAATAAAAAAACAAGATATAAAAATTTAAATAGGTTTCAAAAATATTGTATGTTTAGAATCTTTGGATCTACTTGCATGAAACCATTTGAATTGGTTAAAATTTTTATAAACCAAGTTTACTAATAATAAGAGAATATTCGATGTAGAGGAAAACTAAAACAAATACGGCCCACCAGGCCAGCGTAATTAAAAAACAAGATATAAATAAATTAAATAAGTATTAAAATTATTGTATATTTAGAAAAGGTGGATCCACTTTCATGAAACCATTTGAATTGGTTAAAATTCTTATAAACCAAGTTTACTTATAATAGAAAAATATATAAAATAGAGAAAAACTTAAACAAATACAGTCCAAAAGGCCTGAGAAATAAAAAAACATAATATAAAAAATTTAAATAGGTATCAAAATTATTGTATTTTTATAAACGTTGGATCCACTTGCATGAAACCATTTGAATAGGTTAAAATTTTTATAAAACAAGTTTACTTATAATGAAAAAATATGTAAAATAGAGAAAAACATAAACAAATACAGTCAAAAAGGCCTGAGAAATAAAAAAACAAGATATAAAAAATTTAATTAGGTATTAAAATTATTGTATTTTATAAACGTTGGATCTACTTGCATAAAACCATTTGAATTGGTTAAAATTTTTATAAACCAATTTTACTAATAATGAGAGAATATTCTACGTAGAGAAAAACTTAAACAAATACGGCCCTTCAGGCCAAGCGTAATTAAAAAACAAGATATAAATAAATTAAATAAGTATTAAAATTATTGTATATTTAGAAAAGGTGGATCCACTTTCATGAAACCATTTGAATAGGTTAAAATTTTTATAAAACAAGTTTACTTATAATGAAAAAATATGTAAAATAGAGAAAAACCTTAACAAATACAGTCCAAAAGACCTGAGAAATAAAAAATCAAGATATAAAAATATAAATAGGTATCAAAAATATTGTATTTTTAGAATCTTTGGATCTACTTGCTTGAAACCATTTGAATAGGTTACATTTTTTATAAAACAAGTTTACTTATAATGAAAAAATATGTAAAATAGAGAAAAACCTTAACAAATACAGTCCAAAAGGCCTGAGAAATTAAAAAACAAGATATAAAAATATAAATAGGTATCAAAAATATTGTATTTTTAGAATCTTTGGATCTACTTACTTGAAACCATTTGAATTGGTTAAAATTTTTATAAACCAAGTTTACTAATAATAAGAGAATATTCGATGTAGAGGAAAACTAAAACAAATACGGCCCACCAGGCCAGCGTAATTAAAAAACAAGATATAAATAAATTAAATAAGTATTAAAATTATTGTATATTTAGAAAAGGTGGATCCACTTTCATCAAACCATTTGAAATGGTTAAAATTCTTATAAACCAAGTTTACTTATAATAGAAAAATATATAAAATAGAGAAAAACTTAAACAAATACAGTCCAAAAGGCCTGAGAAATAAAAAAACATAATATAAAAAATTTAAATAGGTATCAAAATTATTGTATTTTTATAAACGTTGGATCCACTTGCATGAAACCATTTGAATAGGTTAAAATTTTTATAAAACAAGTTTACTTATAATGAAAAAATATGTAAAATAGAGAAAAACCTTAACAAATACAGTCCAAAAGGCCTGAGAAATAAAAAAACAAGATATAAAAATATAAATAGGTATCAAAAATATTGTATTTTTGAATCTTTGGATCTACTTGCTTGAAACCATTTGAATTGGTTAAAATTTTTATAAACCAAGTTTACTAATAATAAGAGAATATTCTATGTAGAGGAAAACTAAAACAAATACGGCCTACCAGGCCAGCGTAATTAAAAAACAAGATATAAATAAATTAAATAAGTATTAAAATTATTGTATATTTAGAAAAGGTGGATCCACTTTCATGAAACCATTTGAATTGGTTAAAATTCTTATAAACCAAGTTTACTTATAATAGAAAAATATATAAAATAGAGAAAAACTTAAACAAATACAGTCCAAAAGGCCTGAGAAATAAAAAAACATAATATAAAAAATTTAAATAGGTATCAAAATTATTGTTTTTTTATAAACGTGGGATCCACTTGCATGAAACCATTTGAATAGGTTAAAATTTTTATAAAACAAGTTTACTTATAATGAAAAAATATGTAAAATAGAGAAAAACCTAAACAAATACAGTCAAAAAGGCCTGAGAAATAAAAAAACAAGATATAAAAAATTTAATTAGGTATCAAAATTATTGTATTTTTATAAACGTTGGATCTACTTGCATAAAACCATTTGAATTGGTTAAAATTTTTATAAACCAATTTTACTAATAATGAGAGAATATTCTACGTAGAGAAAAACTTAAACAAATACGGCCCTTCAGGCCACCGTAATTAAAAAACAAGATATACATAAATTAAATAAGTATTAAAATTATTGTATATTTAGAAAAGGTGGATCCACTTTCATGAAACCATTTGAATAGGTTAAAATTTTTATAAAACACGTTTACTTATAATGAAAAAATATGTAAAATAGAGAAAAACCTTAACAAATACAGTCGAAGCGGCCTGAGAAATAAAAAAACAAGATATAAAAATTTAAATAGGTTTCAAAAATATTGTATTTTTAGAATCTTTGGATCTACTTGCATGAAACCATTTGAATTGGTTAAAATTTTTATAAACCAAGTTTACTAATAATAAGAGAATATTCGATGTAGAGGAAAACTAAAACAAATACGGCCCACCAGGCCAGCGTAATTAAAAAACAAGATATAAATAAATTAAATAAGTATTAAAATTATTGTATATTTAGAAAAGGTGGATCCACTTTCATGAAACCATTTGAATTGGTTAAAATTCTTATAAACCAAGTTTACTTATAATAGAAAAATATATAAAATAGAGAAAAACTTAAACAAATACAGTCCAAAAGGCCTGAGAAATAAAAAAACATAATATAAAAAATTTAAATAGGTATCAAAATTATTGTATTTTTATAAACGTTGGATCCACTTGCATGAAACCATTTGAATAGGTTAAAATTTTTATAAAACAAGTTTACTTATAATGAAAAAATATGTAAAATAGAGAAAAACATAAACAAATACAGTCAAAAAGGCCTGAGAAATAAAAAAACAAGATATAAAAAATTTAATTAGGTATTAAAATTATTGTATTTTATAAACGTTGGATCTACTTGCATAAAACCATTTGAATTGGTTAAAATTTTTATAAACCAATTTTACTAATAATGAGAGAATATTCTACGTAGAGAAAAACTTAAACAAATACGGCCCTTCAGGCCAAGCGTAATTAAAAAACAAGATATAAATAAATTAAATAAGTATTAAAATTATTGTATATTTAGAAAAGGTGGATCCACTTTCATGAAACCATTTGAATAGGTTAAAATTTTTATAAAACAAGTTTACTTATAATGAAAAAATATGTAAAATAGAGAAAAACCTTAACAAATACAGTCCAAAAGGCCTGAGAAATAAAAAATCAAGATATAAAAATATAAATAGGTATCAAAAATATTGTATTTTTAGAATCTTTGGATCTACTTGCTTGAAACCATTTGAATAGGTTACATTTTTTATAAAACAAGTTTACTTATAATGAAAAAATATGTAAAATAGAGAAAAACCTTAACAAATACAGTCCAAAAGGCCTGAGAAATTAAAAAACAAGATATAAAAATATAAATAGGTATCAAAAATATTGTATTTTTAGAATCTTTGGATCTACTTACTTGAAACCATTTGAATTGGTTAAAATTTTTATAAACCAAGTTTACTAATAATAAGAGAATATTCGATGTAGAGGAAAACTAAAACAAATACGGCCCACCAGGCCAGCGTAATTAAAAAACAAGATATAAATAAATTAAATAAGTAATAAAATTATTGTATATTTAGAAAAGGTGGATCCACTTTCATGAAACCATTTGAAATGGTTAAAATTCTTATAAACCAAGTTTACTTATAATAGAAAAATATATAAAATAGAGAAAAACTTAAACAAATACAGTCCAAAAGGCCTGAGAAATAAAAAAACATAATATAAAAAATTTAAATAGGTATCAAAATTATTGTATTTTTATAAACGTTGGATCCACTTGCATGAAACCATTTGAATAGGTTAAAATTTTTATAAAACAAGTTTACTTATAATGAAAAAATATGTAAAATAGAGAAAAACCTTAACAAATACAGTCCAAAAGGCCTGCGAAATAAAAAAACAAGATATAAAAATATAAATAGGTATCAAAAATATTGTATTTTTGAATCTTTGGATCTACTTGCTTGAAACCATTTGAATTGGTTAAAATTTTTATAAACCAAGTTTACTAATAATAAGAGAATATTCTATGTAGAGGAAAACTAAAACAAATACGGCCTACCAGGCCAGCGTAATTAAAAAACAAGATATAAATAAATTAAATAAGTATTAAAATTATTGTATATTTAGAAAAGGTGGATCCACTTTCATGAAACCATTTGAATTGGTTAAAATTCTTATAAACCAAGTTTACTTATAATAGAAAAATATATAAAATAGAGAAAAACTTAAACAAATACAGTCCAAAAGGCCTGAGAAATAAAAAAACATAATATAAAAAATTTAAATAGGTATCAAAATTATTGTATTTTTATAAACGTGGGATCCACTTGCATGAAACCATTTGAATAGGTTAAAATTTTTATAAAACAAGTTTACTTATAATGAAAAAATATGTAAAATAGAGAAAAACCTAAGCAAATACAGTCAAAAAGGCCTGAGAAATAAAAAAACAAGATATAAAAAATTTAATTAGGTATCAAAATTATTGTATTTTTATAAACGTTGGATCTACTTGCATAAAACCATTTGAATTGGTTAAAATTTTTATAAACCAATTTTACTAATAATGAGAGAATATTCTACGTAGAGAAAAACTTAAACAAATACGGCCCTTCAGGCCACCGTAATTAAAAAACAAGATATAAATAAATTAAATAAGTATTAAAATTATTGTATATTTAGAAAAGGTGGATCCACTTTCATGAAACCATTTGAATTGGTTAAAATTCTTATAAACCAAGTTTACTTATAATAGAAAAATATATAAAATAGAGAAAAACTTAAACAAATACAGTCCAAAAGGCCTGAGAAATAAAAAAACATAATATAAAAAATTTAAATAGGTATCAAAATTATTGTATTTTTATAAACGTTGGATTCACTTCCATGAAACCATTTGAATAGGTTAAAATTTTTATAAAACAGGTTTACTTATAATGAAAAAATATGTAAAAAAGAGAAAAACCTAAACAAATACAGTCAAAAAGGCCTGAGAAATAAAAAAACAAGATATAAAAAATTTAATTAGGTATCTAAATTATTGTATTTTTATAAACGTTTAATCTACTTGCATAAAACCATTTGAATTGGTTAAAATTTTTATAAACCAATTTTACTAATAATGAGAGAATATTCTACGTAGAGAAAAACTTAAACAAATACGGCCCTTCAGGCCAGCGTAATTAAAAAACAAGATATAAATAAATTAAATAAGTATTAAAATTATTGTATATTTAGAAAAGGTGGATCCACTTTCATGAAACCATTTGAATAGGTTAAAATTTTTATAAAACACGTTTACTTATAATGAAAAAATATGTAAAATAGAGAAAAACTTAAACAAATACAGTCCAAAAGGCCTGAGAAATAAAAAAACATAATATAAAAAATTTAAATAGGTATCAAAATTATTGTATTTTTATAAACGTGGGATCCACTTTCATGAAACCATTTGAATAGGTTAAAATTTTTATAAAACACGTTTACTTATAATGAAAAAATATGTAAAATAGAGAAAAACCTTAACAAATACAGTCGAAAAGGCCTGAGAAATAAAAAAACAAGATATAAAAATTTAAATAGGTTTCAAAAATATTGTATTTTTAGAATCTTTGGATCTACTTGCATGAAACCATTTGAATTGGTTAAAATTTTTATAAACCAAGTTTACTAATAATAAGAGAATATTCGATGTAGAGGAAAACTAAAACAAATACGGCCCACCAGGCCAGCGTAATTAAAAAACAAGATATAAATAAATTAAATAAGTATTAAAATTATTGTATATTTAGAAAAGGTGGATCCACTTTCATGAAACCATTTGAATTGGTTAAAATTCTTATAAACCAAGTTTACTTATAATAGAAAAATATATAAAATAGAGAAAAACTTAAACAAATACAGTCCAAAAGGCCTGAGAAATAAAAAAACATAATATAAAAAATTTAAATAGGTATCAAAATTATTGTATTTTTATAAACGTTGGATTCACTTCCATGAAACCATTTGAATAGGTTAAAATTTTTATAAAACAAGTTTACTTATAATGAAAAAATATGTAAAAAAGAGAAAAACCTAAACAAATACAGTCAAAAAGGCCTGAGAAATAAAAAAACAAGATATAAAAAATTTAATTAGGTATCAAAATTATTGTATTTTTATAAACGTTGAATCTACTTGCATAAAACCATTTGAATTGGTTAAAATTTTTATAAACCAATTTTACTAATAATGAGAGAATATTCTACGTAGAGAAAAACTTAAACAAATACGGCCCTTCAGGCCAGCGTAATTAAAAAACAAGATATAAATAAATTAAATAAGTATTAAAATTATTGTATATTTAGAAAAGGTGGATCCACTTTCATGAAACCATTTGAATAGGTTAAAATTTTTATAAAACAAGTTTACTTATAATGAAAAAATATGTAAAATAGAGAAAAACCTTAACAAATACAGTCCAAAAGGCCTGAGAAATAAAAAATCAAGATATAAAAATATAAATAGGTATCAAAAATATTGTATTTTTAGAATCTTTGGATCTACTTGCTTGAAACCATTTGAATAGGTTACATTTTTTATAAAACAAGTTTACTTATAATGAAAAAATATGTAAAATAGAGAAAAACCTTAACAAATACAGTCCAAAAGGCCTGAGAAATTAAAAAACAAGATATAAAAATATAAATAGGTATCAAAAATATTGTATTTTTAGAATCTTTGGATCTACTTGCTTGAAACCATTTGAATTGGTTAAAATTTTTATAAACCAAGTTTACTAATAATAAGAGAATATTCGATGTAGAGGAAAACTAAAACAAATACGGCCCACCAGGCCAGCGTAATTAAAAAACAAGATATAAATAAATTAAATAAGTATTAAAATTATTGTATAATTAGAAAAGGTGGATCCACTTTCATGAAACCATTTGAAATGGTTAAAATTCTTATAAACCAAGTTTACTTATAATAGAAAAATATATAAAATAGAGAAAAACTTAAACAAATACAGTCCAAAAGGCCTGAGAAATAAAAAAACATAATATAAAAAATTTAAATAGGTATCAAAATTATTGTATTTTTATAAACGTTGGATCCACTTGCATAAAACCATTTGAATAGGTTAAAATTTTTATAAAACAAGTTTACCTATAATGAAAAAATATGTAAAATAGAGAAAAACCTTAACAAATACAGTCCAAAAGGCCTGAGAAATAAAAAAACAAGATATAAAAATATAAATAGGTATCAAAAATATTGTATTTTTGAATCTTTGGATCTACTTGCTTGAAACCATTTGAATTGGTTAAAATTTTTATAAACCAAGTTTACTAATAATAAGAGAATATTCGATGTAGAGGAAAACTAAAACAAATACGGCCCACCAGGCCAGCGTAATTAAAAAACAAGATATAAATAAATTAAATAAGTATTAAAATTATTGTATATTTAGAAAAGGTGGATCCACTTTAATGAAACCATTTGAATTGGTTAAAATTCTTATAAAGCAAGTTTACTTATAATGAAAAAATATGTAAAAAAGAGAAAAACCTAAACAAATACAGTCAAAAAGGCCTGAGAAATAAAAAAACAAGATATAAAAAATTTAATTAGGTATCAAAATTATTGTATTTTTATAAACGTTGAATCTACTTGCATAAAACCATTTGAATTGGTTAAAATTTTTATAAACCAATTTTACTAATAATGAGAGAATATTCTACATAGAGAAAAACTTAAACAAATACGGCCCTTCAGGCCAGCGTAATTAAAAAACAAGATATAAATAAATTAAATAAGTATTAAAATTATTGTATATTTAGAAAAGGTGGATCCACTTTCATGAAACCATTTGAATAGGTTAAAATTTTTATAAAACAAGTTTACTTATAATGAAAAAATATGTAAAATAGAGAAAAACCTTAACAAATACAGTCCAAAAGGCCTGAGAAATAAAAAAACAAGATATAAAAATATAAATAGGTATCAAAAATATTGTAGTTTTAGAATCTTTGGATCTACTTGCTTGACACCATTTGAATTGGTTAAAATTTTTATAAACCAAGTTTACTAATAATAAGAGAATATTCGATGTAGAGGAAAACTAAAACAAATACGGCCCACCAGGCCAGCGTAATTAAAAAACAAGATATAAATAAATTAAATAAGTATTAAAATTATTGTATATTTAGAAAAGGTGGATCCACTTTCATGAAACCATTTGAATTGGTTAAAATTCTTATAAACCAAGTTTACTTATAATAGAAAAATATATAAAATAGAGAAAAACTTAAACAAATACAGTCCAAAAGGCCTGAGATATAAAAAAACATAATATAAAAAATTTAAATAGGTATCAAAATTATTGTATTTTTATAAACGTTGGATCCACTTGCATGAAACCATTTGAATAGGTTAAAATTTTTATAAAACAAGTTTACTTATAATGAAAAAATATGTAAAATAGAGAAAAACCTAAACAAATACAGTCAAAAAGGCCTGAGAAATAAAAAAACAAGATATAAAAAATTTAATTAGGTATTAAAATTATTGTATTTTATAAACGTTGGATCTACTTGCATAAAACCATTTGAATTGGTTAAAATTTTTATAAACCAATTTTACTAATAATGAGAGAATATTCTACGTAGAGAAAAACTTAAACAAATACGGCCCTTCAGGCCAGCGTAATTAAAAAACAAGATATAAATAAATTAAATAAGTATTAAAATTATTGTATATTTAGAAAAGGTGGATCCACTTTCATGAAACCATTTGAATAGGTTAAAATTTTTATAAAACAAGTTTACTTATAATGAAAAAATATGTAAAATAGAGAAAAACCTTAACAAATACAGTCCAAAAGGCCTGAGAAATAAAAAATCAAGATATAAAAATATAAATAGGTATCAAAAATATTGTATTTTTAGAATCTTTGGATCTACTTGCTTGAAACCATTTGAATAGGTTACATTTTTTATAAAACAAGTTTACTTATAATGAAAAAATATGTAAAATAGAGAAAAACCTAAACAAATACAGTCAAAAAGGCCTGAGAAATAAAAAAACAAGATATAAAAATTTAAATAGGTTTCAAAAATATTGTATTTTTAGAATCTTTGGATCTACTTGCATGAAACCATTTGAATTGGTTAAAATTTTTATAAACCAAGTTTACTAATAATAAGAGAATATTCGATGTAGAGGAAAACTAAAACAAATACGGCCCACCAGGCCAGCGTAATTAAAAAACAAGATATAAATAAATTAAATAAGTATTAAAATTATTGTATATTTAGAAAAGGTGGATCCACTTTCATGAAACCATTTGAATTGGTTAAAATTCTTATAAACCAAGTTTACTTATAATAGAAAAATATATAAAATAGAGAAAAACTTAAACAAATACAGTCCAAAAGGCCTGAGAAATAAAAAAACATAATATAAAAAATTTAAATAGGTATCAAAATTATTGTATTTTTATAAACGTTGGATCCACTTGCATGAAACCATTTGAATAGGTTAAAATTTTTATAAAACAAGTTTACTTATAATGAAAAAATATGTAAAAAAGAGAAAAACCTAAACAAATACAGTCAAAAAGGCCTGAGAAATAAAAAAACAAGATATAAAAAATTTAATTAGGTATCAAAATTATTGTATTTTTATAAACGTTGGATCTACTTGCATAAAACCATTTGAATTGGTTAAAATTTTTATAAACCAATTTTACTAATAATGAGAGAATATTCTACATAGAGAAAAACTTAAACAAATACGGCCCTTCAGGCCAGCGTAATTAAAAAACAAGATATAAATAAATTAAATAAGTATTAAAATTATTGTATATTTAGAAAAGGTGGATCCACTTTCATGAAACCATTTGAATTGGTTAAAATTCTTATAAACCAAGTTTACTTATAATAGAAAAATATATAAAATAGAGAAAAACTTAAACAAATACAGTCCAAAAGGCCTGAGAAATAAAAAAACATAATATAAAAAATTTAAATAGGTATCAAAATTATTGTATTTCTATAAACGTTGGATCCACTTGCATGAAACCATTTGAATAGGTTAAAATTTTTATAAAACAAGTTTACTTATAATAGAAAAATATATAAAATAGAGAAAAACTTAAACAAATACAGTCCAAAAGGCCTGAGAAATAAAAAAACATAATATAAAAAATTTAAATAGGTATCAAAATTATTGTATTTCTATAAACGTTGGATCCACTTGCATGAAACCATTTAAATAGGTTAAAATTTTTATAAAACAAGTTTACTTATAATGAAAAAATATGTAAAATAGAGAAAAACCTTAACAAATACAGTCCAAAAGGCCTGAGAAATAAAAAAACAAGATATAAAAATATAAATAGGTATCAAAAATATTGTAGTTTTAGAATCTTTGGATCTACTTGCTTGAAACCATTTGAATTGGTTAAAATTTTTATAAACCAAGTTTACTAATAATAAGAGAATATTCGATGTAGAGGAAAACTAAAACAAATACGGCCCACCAGGCCAGCGTAATTAAAAAACAAGATATAAATAAATTAAATAAGTATTAAAATTATTGTATATTTAGAAAAGGTGGATCCACTTTCATGAAACCATTTGAATTGGTTAAAATTCTTATAAACCAAGTTTACTTATAATAGAAAAATATATAAAATAGAGAAAAACTTAAACAAATACAGTCCAAAAGGCCTGAGAAATAAAAAAACATAATATAAAAAATTTAAATAGGTATCAAAATTATTGTATTTTTATAAACGTTGGATCCACTTGCATGAAACCATTTGAATAGGTTAAAATTTTTATAAAACAAGTTTACTTATAATGAAAAAATATGTAAAAAAGAGAAAAACCTAAACAAATACAGTCAAAAAGGCCTGAGAAATAAAAAAACAAGATATAAAAAATTTAATTAGGTATCAAAATTATTGTATTTTTATAAACGTTGGATCTACTTGCATAAAACCATTTGAATTGGTTAAAATTTTTATAAACCAATTTTACTAATAATGAGAGAATATTCTACATAGAGAAAAACTTAAACAAATACGGCCCTTCAGGCCAGCGTAATTAAAAAACAAGATATAAATAAATTAAATAAGTATTAAAATTATTGTATATTTAGAAAAGGTGGATCCACTTTCATGAAACCATTTGAATTGGTTAAAATTCTTATAAACCAAGTTTACTTATAATAGAAAAATATATAAAATAGAGAAAAACTTAAACAAATACAGTCCAAAAGGCCTGAGAAATAAAAAAACATAATATAAAAAATTTAAATAGGTATCAAAATTATTGTATTTTTATAAACGTTGGATCCACTTGCATGAAACCATTTGAATAGGTTAAAATTTTTATAAAACAAGTTTACTTATAATGAAAAAATATGTAAAATAGAGAAAAACCTTAACAAATACAGTCCAAAAGGCCTGAGAAATAAAAAAACAAGATATAAAAATATAAATAGGTATCAAAAATATTGTATTTTTGAATCTTTGGATCTACTTGCTTGAAACCATTTGAATTGGTTAAAATTTTTATAAACCAAGTTTACTAATAATAAGAGAATATTCGATGTAGAGGAAAACTAAAACAAATACGGCCCACCAGGCCAGCGTAATTAAAAAACAAGATATAAATAAATTAAATAAGTATTAAAATTATTGTATATTTAGAAAAGGTGGATCCACTTTCATGAAACCATTTGAATTGGTTAAAATTCTTATAAAGCAAGTTTACTTATAATAGAAAAATATATAAAATAGAGAAAAACTTAAACAAATACAGTCCAAAAGGCCTGAGAAATAAAAAAACATAATATAAAAAATTTAAATAGGTATCAAAATTATTGTATTTTTATAAACGTTGGATCCACTTGCATGAAACCATTTGAATAGGTTAAAATTTTATAAAACAAGTTTACTTATAATGAAAAAATATGTAAAAAAGAGAAAAACCTAAACAAATACAGTCCAAAAGGCCTGAGATATAAAAAAACATAATATAAAAAATTTAAATAGGTATCAAAATTATTGTATTTTTATAAACGTTGGATCCACTTGCATGAAACCATTTGAATAGGTTAAAATTTTTATAAAACAAGTTTACTTATAATGAAAAAATATGTAAAATAGAGAAAAACCTAAACAAATACAGTCAAAAAGGCCTGAGAAATAAAAAAACAAGATATAAAAAATTTAATTAGGTATTAAAATTATTGTATTTTATAAACGTTGGATCTACTTGCATAAAACCATTTGAATTGGTTAAAATTTTTATAAACCAATTTTACTAATAATGAGAGAATATTCTACGTAGAGAAAAACTTAAACAAATACGGCCCTTCAGGCCAGCGTAATTAAAAAACAAGATATAAATAAATTAAATAAGTATTAAAATTATTGTATATTTAGAAAAGGTGGATCCACTTTCATGAAACCATTTGAATAGGTTAAAATTTTTATAAAACAAGTTTACTTATAATGAAAAAATATGTAAAATAGAGAAAAACCTTAACAAATACAGTCCAAAAGGCCTGAGAAATAAAAAATCAAGATATAAAAATATAAATAGGTATCAAAAATATTGTATTTTTAGAATCTTTGGATCTACTTGCTTGAAACCATTTGAATAGGTTACATTTTTTATAAAACAAGTTTACTTATAATGAAAAAATATGTAAAATAGAGAAAAACCTTAACAAATACAGTCCAAAAGGCCTGAGAAATTAAAAAACAAGATATAAAAATATAAATAGGTATCAAAAATATTGTATTTTTCGAATCTTTGGATCTACTTGCTTGAAACCATTTGAATTGGTTAAAATTTTTATAAACCAAGTTTACTAATAATAAGATAATATTCGATGTAGAGGAAAACTAAAACAAATACGGCCCACCAGGCCAGCGTAATTAAAAAACAAGATATAAATAAATTAAATAAGTATTAAAATTATTGTATATTTAGAAAAGGTGGATCCACTTTCATGAAACCATTTGAAATGGTTAAAATTCTTATAAACTAAGTTTACTTATAATAGAAAAATATATAAAATAGAGAAAAACTTAAACAAATACAGTCCAAAAGGCCTGAGAAATAAAAAAACATAATATAAAAAATTTAAATAGGTATCAAAATTATTGTATTTTTATAAACGTTGGATCCACTTGTATGAAACCATTTGAATAGGTTAAAATTTTTATAAAACAAGTTTACTTATAATGAAAAAATATGTAAAATAGAGAAAAACCTAAACAAATACAGTCAAAAAGGCCTGAGAAATAAAAAAACAAGATATAAAAATTTAAATAGGTTTCAAAAATATTGTATTTTTAGAATCTTTGGATCTACTTGCATGAAACCATTTGAATTGGTTAAAATTTTTATAAACCAAGTTTACTAATAATAAGAGAATATTCGATGTAGAGGAAAACTAAAACAAATACGGCCCACCAGGCCAGCGTAATTAAAAAACAAGATATAAATAAATTAAATAAGTATTAAAATTATTGTATATTTAGAAAAGGTGGATCCACTTTCATGAAACCATTTGAATTGGTTAAAATTCTTATAAACCAAGTTTACTTATAATAGAAAAATATATAAAATAGAGAAAAACTTAAACAAATACAGTCCAAAAGGCCTGAGAAATAAAAAAACATAATATAAAAAATTTAAATAGGTATCAAAATTATTGTATTTTTATAAACGTTGGATCCACTTGCATGAAACCATTTGAATAGGTTAAAATTTTTATAAAACAAGTTTACTTATAATGAAAAAATATGTAAAAAAGAGAAAAACCTAAACAAATACAGTCAAAAAGGCCTGAGAAATAAAAAAACAAGATATAAAAAATTTAATTAGGTATCAAAATTATTGTATTTTTATAAACGTTGGATCTACTTGCATAAAACCATTTGAATTGGTTAAAATTTTTATAAACCAATTTTACTAATAATGAGAGAACATTCTACATAGAGAAAAACTTAAACAAATACGGCCCTTCAGGCCAGCGTAATTAAAAAACAAGATATAAATAAATTAAATAAGTATTAAAATTATTGTATATTTAGAAAAGGTGGATCCACTTTCATGAAACCATTTGAATTGGTTAAAATTCTTATAAACCAAGTTTACTTATAATAGAAAAATATATAAAATAGAGAAAAACTTAAACAAATACAGTCCAAAAGGCCTGAGAAATAAAAAAACATAATATAAAAAATTTAAATAGGTATCAAAATTATTGTATTTCTATAAACGTTGGATCCACTTGCATGAAACCATTTGAATAGGTTAAAATTTTTATAAAACAAGTTTACTTATAATAGAAAAATATATAAAATAGAGAAAAACTTAAACAAATACAGTCCAAAAGGCCTGAGAAATAAAAAAACATAATATAAAAAATTTAAATAGGTATCAAAATTATTGTATTTCTATAAACGTTGGATCCACTTGCATGAAACCATTTAAATAGGTTAAAATTTTTATAAAACAAGTTTACTTATAATGAAAAAATATGTAAAATAGAGAAAAACCTTAACAAATACAGTCCAAAAGGCCTGAGAAATAAAAAAACAAGATATAAAAATATAAATAGGTATCAAAAATATTGTAGTTTTAGAATCTTTGGATCTACTTGCTTGAAACCATTTGAATTGGTTAAAATTTTTATAAACCAAGTTTACTAATAATAAGAGAATATTCGATGTAGAGGAAAACTAAAACAAATACGGCCCACCAGGCCAGCGTAATTAAAAAACAAGATATAAATAAATTAAATAAGTATTAAAATTATTGTATATTTAGAAAAGGTGGATCCACTTTCATGAAACCATTTGAATTGGTTAAAATTCTTATAAACCAAGTTTACTTATAATAGAAAAATATATAAAATAGAGAAAAACTTAAACAAATACAGTCCAAAAGGCCTGAGAAATAAAAAAACATAATATAAAAAATTTAAATAGGTATCAAAATTATTGTATTTTTATAAACGTTGGATCCACTTGCATGAAACCATTTGAATAGGTTAAAATTTTTATAAAACAAGTTTACTTATAATGAAAAAATATGTAAAAAAGAGAAAAACCTAAACAAATACAGTCAAAAAGGCCTGAGAAATAAAAAAACAAGATATAAAAAATTTAATTAGGTATCAAAATTATTGTATTTTTATAAACGTTGGATCTACTTGCATAAAACCATTTGAATTGGTTAAAATTTTTATAAACCAATTTTACTAATAATGAGAGAATATTCTACATAGAGAAAAACTTAAACAAATACGGCCCTTCAGGCCAGCGTAATTAAAAAACAAGATATAAATAAATTAAATAAGTATTAAAATTATTGTATATTTAGAAAAGGTGGATCCACTTTCATGAAACCATTTGAATTGGTTAAAATTCTTATAAACCAAGTTTACTTATAATAGAAAAATATATAAAATAGAGAAAAACTTAAACAAATACAGTCCAAAAGGCCTGAGAAATAAAAAAACATAATATAAAAAATTTAAATAGGTATCAAAATTATTGTATTTTTATAAACGTTGGATCCACTTGCATGAAACCATTTGAATAGGTTAAAATTTTTATAAAACAAGTTTACTTATAATGAAAAAATATGTAAAAAAGAGAAAAACCTAAACAAATACAGTCAAAAAGGCCTGAGAAATAAAAAAACAAGATATAAAAAATTTAATTAGGTATCAAAATTATTGTATTTTTATAAACGTTGGATCTACTTGCATAAAACCATTTGAATTGGTTAAAATTTTTATAAACCAAGTTTACTAATAATAAGAGAATATTCTATGTAGAGGAAAACTAAAACAAATACGGCCCACCAGGCCAGCGTAATTAAAAAACAAGATATAAATAAATTAAATAAGTATTAAAATTATTGTATATTTAGGAAAGGTGGATCCACTTTCATGAAACCATTTGAATTGGTTAAAATTCTTATAAACCAAGTTTACTTATAATAGAAAAATATATAAAATAGAGAAAAACTTAAACAAATACAGTCCAAAAGGCCTGAGAAATAAAAAAACATAATATAAAAAATTTAAATAGGTATCAAAATTATTGTATTTTTATAAACGTTGGATCCACTTGCATGAAACCATTTGAATAGGTTAAAATTTTTATAAAACAAGTTTACTTATAATGAAAAAATATGTAAAATAGAGAAAAACCTTAACAAATACAGTCAAAAAGGCCTGAGAAATAAAAAAACAAGATATAAAAATATAAATAGGTATCAAAAATATTGTATTTTTGAATCTTTGGATCTACTTGCTTGAAACCATTTGAATTGGTTAAAATTTTTATAAACCAAGTTTACTAATAATGAGAGAATATTCTACGTAGAGAAAAACTTAAGCAAATACGGCCCTTCAGGCCACCGTAATTAAAAAACAAGATATACATAAATTAAATAAGTATTAAAATTATTGTATATTTAGAAAAGGTGGATCCACTTTCATGAAACCATTTGAATAGGTTAAAATTTTTATAAAACACGTTTACTTATAATGAAAAAATATGTAAAATAGAGAAAAACCTTAACAAATACAGTCCAAAAGGCCTGAGAAATAAAAAAACAAGATATAAAAATTTAAATAGGTTTCAAAAATATTGTATTTTTAGAATCTTTGGATCTACTTGCATGAAACCATTTGAATTGGTTAAAATTTTTATAAACCAAGTTTACTAATAATAAGAGAATATTCGATTTAGAGGAAAACTAAAACAAATACGGCCCACCAGGCCAGCGTAATTAAAAAACAAGATATAAATAATATAAAAAAGTATTAAAATTATTGTATATTTAGAAAAGGTGGATCCACTTTCATGAAACCATTTGAATTGGTTAAAATTCTTATAAACCAAGTATACTTATAATAGAAAAATATATAAAATAGAGAAAAACTTAAACAAATACAGTCCAAAAGGCCTGAGAAATAAAAAAACATAATATAAAAAATTTAAATAGGTATCAAAATTATTGTATTTTTATAAACGTTGGATCCACTTGCATGAAACCATTTGAATAGGTTAAAATTTTTATAAAACAAGTTTACTTATAATGAAAAAATATGTAAAATAGAGAAAAACCTTAACAAATACAGTCCAAAAGGCCTGAGAAATAAAAAAACAAGATATAAAAATATAAATAGGTATCAAAAATATTGTATTTTTGAATCTTTGGATCTACTTGCTTGAAACCATTTGAATTGGTTAAAATTTTTATAAACCAAGTTTACTAATAATAAGAGAATATTCTATGTAGAGAAAAACTAAAACAAATACGGCCCACCAGGCCAGCGTAATTAAAAAACAAGATATAAATAAATTAAATAAGTATTAAAATTATTGTATATTTAGAAAAGGTGGATACACTTTCATGAAACCATTTGAATTGGTTAAAATTCTTATAAACCAAGTTTACTTATAATGAAAAAATATGTAAAATAGAGAAAAACCTAAGCAAATACAGTCAAAAAGGCCTGAGAAATAAAAAAACAAGATATAAAAAATTTAATTAGGTATCAAAATTATTGTATTTTTATAAACGTTGGATCTACTTGCATAAAACCATTTGAATTGGTTAAAATTTTTATAAACCAATTTTACTAATAATGAGAGAATATTCTACGTAGAGAAAAACTTAAACAAATACGGCCCTTCAGGCCACCGTAATTAAAAAACAAGATATACATAAATTAAATAAGTATTAAAATTATTGTATATTTAGAAAAGGTGGATCCACTTTCATGAAACCATTTGAAATGGTTAAAATTCTTATAAACTAAGTTTACTTATAATAGAAAAATATATAAAATAGAGAAAAACTTAAACAAATACAGTCCAAAAGGCCTGAGAAATAAAAAAACATAATATAAAAAATTTAAATAGGTATCAAAATTATTGTATTTTTATAAAGGTTGGATCCACTTGTATGAAACCATTTGAATAGGTTAAAATTTTTATAAAACAAGTTTACTTATAATGAAAAAATATGTAAAATAGAGAAAAACCTAAACAAATACAGTCAAAAAGGCCTGAGAAATAAAAAAACAAGATATAAAAATTTAAATAGGTTTCAAAAATATTGTATTTTTAGAATCTTTGGATCTACTTGCATGAAACCATTTGAATTGGTTAAAATTTTTATAAACCAAGTTTACTAATAATAAGAGAATATTCGATGTAGAGGAAAACTAAAACAAATACGGCCCACCAGGCCAGCGTAATTAAAAAACAAGATATAAATAAATTAAATAAGTATTAAAATTATTGTATATTTAGAAAAGGTGGATCCACTTTCATGAAACCATTTGAATTGGTTAAAATTCTTATAAACCAAGTTTACTTATAATAGAAAAATATATAAAATAGAGAAAAACTTAAACAAATACAGTCCAAAAGGCCTGAGAAATAAAAAAACAAGATATAAAAAATTTAATTAGGTATCAAAATTATTGTATTTTTATAAACGTTGGATCTACTTGCATAAAACCATTTGAATTGGTTAAAATTTTTATAAACCAATTTTACTAATAATGAGAGAATATTCTACATAGAGAAAAACTTAAACAAATACGGCCCTTCAGGCCAGCGTAATTAAAAAACAAGATATAAATAAATTAAATAAGTATTAAAATTATTGTATATTTAGAAAAGGTGGATCCACTTTCATGAAACCATTTGAATTGGTTAAAATTCTTATAAACCAAGTTTACTTATAATAGAAAAATATATAAAATAGAGAAAAACTTAAACAAATACAGTCCAAAAGGCCTGAGAAATAAAAAAACATAATATAAAAAATTTAAATAGGTATCAAAATTATTGTATTTCTATAAACGTTGGATCCACTTGCATGAAACCATTTGAATAGGTTAAAATTTTTATAAAACAAGTTTACTTATAATAGAAAAATATATAAAATAGAGAAAAACTTAAACAAATACAGTCCAAAAGGCCTGAGAAATAAAAAAACATAATATAAAAAATTTAAATAGGTATCAAAATTATTGTATTTCTATAAACGTTGGATCCACTTGCATGAAACCATTTAAATAGGTTAAAATTTTTATAAAACAAGTTTACTTATAATGAAAAAATATGTAAAATAGAGAAAAACCTTAACAAATACAGTCCAAAAGGCCTGAGAAATAAAAAAACAAGATATAAAAATATAAATAGGTATCAAAAATATTGTAGTTTTAGAATCTTTGGATCTACTTGCTTGAAACCATTTGAATTGGTTAAAATTTTTATAAACCAAGTTTACTAATAATAAGAGAATATTCGATGTAGAGGAAAACTAAAACAAATACGGCCCACCAGGCCAGCGTAATTAAAAAACAAGATATAAATAAATTAAATAAGTATTAAAATTATTGTATATTTAGAAAAGGTGGATCCACTTTCATGAAACCATTTGAATTGGTTAAAATTCTTATAAACCAAGTTTACTTATAATAGAAAAATATATAAAATAGAGAAAAACTTAAACAAATACAGTCCAAAAGGCCTGAGAAATAAAAAAACATAATATAAAAAATTTAAATAGGTATCAAAATTATTGTATTTTTATAAACGTTGGATCCACTTGCATGAAACCATTTGAATAGGTTAAAATTTTTATAAAACAAGTTTACTTATAATGAAAAAATATGTAAAAAAGAGAAAAACCTAAACAAATACAGTCAAAAAGGCCTGAGAAATAAAAAAACAAGATATAAAAAATTTAATTAGGTATCAAAATTATTGTATTTTTATAAACGTTGGATCTACTTGCATAAAACCATTTGAATTGGTTAAAATTTTTATAAACCAATTTTACTAATAATGAGAGAATATTCTACATAGAGAAAAACTTAAACAAATACGGCCCTTCAGGCCAGCGTAATTAAAAAACAAGATATAAATAAATTAAATAAGTATTAAAATTATTGTATATTTAGAAAAGGTGGATCCACTTTCATGAAACCATTTGAATTGGTTAAAATTCTTATAAACCAAGTTTACTTATAATAGAAAAATATATAAAATAGAGAAAAACTTAAACAAATACAGTCCAAAAGGCCTGAGAAATAAAAAAACATAATATAAAAAATTTAAATAGGTATCAAAATTATTGTATTTTTATAAACGTTGGATCCACTTGCATGAAACCATTTGAATAGGTTAAAATTTTTATAAAACAAGTTTACTTATAATGAAAAAATATGTAAAATAGAGAAAAACCTTAACAAATACAGTCCAAAAGGCCTGAGAAATAAAAAAACAAGATATAAAAATATAAATAGGTATCAAAAATATTGTATTTTTGAATCTTTGGATCTACTTGCTTGAAACCATTTGAATTGGTTAAAATTTTTATAAACCAAGTTTACTAATAATAAGAGAATATTCTATGTAGAGGAAAACTAAAACAAATACGGCCCACCAGGCCAGCGTAATTAAAAAACAAGATATAAATAAATTAAATAAGTATTAAAATTATTGTATATTTAGGAAAGGTGGATCCACTTTCATGAAACCATTTGAATTGGTTAAAATTCTTATAAACCAAGTTTACTTATAATAGAAAAATATATAAAATAGAGAAAAACTTAAACAAATACAGTCCAAAAGGCCTGAGAAATAAAAAAACATAATATAAAAAATTTAAATAGGTATCAAAATTATTGTAATTTTATAAACGTTGGATCCACTTGCATGAAACCATTTGAATAGGTTAAAATTTTTATAAAACAAGTTTACTTATAATGAAAAAATATGTAAAATAGAGAAAAACCTTAACAAATACAGTCAAAAAGGCCTGAGAAATAAAAAAACAAGATATAAAAATATAAATAGGTATCAAAAATATTGTATTTTTGAATCTTTGGATCTACTTGCTTGAAACCATTTGAATTGGTTAAAATTTTTATAAACCAAGTTTACTAATAATGAGAGAATATTCTACGTAGAGAAAAACTTAAGCAAATACGGCCCTTCAGGCCACCGTAATTAAAAAACAAGATATACATAAATTAAATAAGTATTAAAATTATTGTATATTTAGAAAAGGTGGATCCACTTTCATGAAACCATTTGAATAGGTTAAAATTTTTATAAAACACGTTTACTTATAATGAAAAAATATGTAAAATAGAGAAAAACCTTAACAAATACAGTCCAAAAGGCCTGAGAAATAAAAAAACAAGATATAAAAATTTAAATAGGTTTCAAAAATATTGTATTTTTAGAATCTTTGGATCTACTTGCATGAAACCATTTGAATTGGTTAAAATTTTTATAAACCAAGTTTTCTAATAATAAGAGAATATTCGATTTAGAGGAAAACTAAAACAAATACGGCCCACCAGGCCAGCGTAATTAAAAAACAAGATATAAATAATATAAAAAAGTATTAAAATTATTGTATATTTAGAAAAGGTGGATCCACTTTCATGAAACCATTTGAATTGGTTAAAATTCTTATAAACCAAGTATACTTATAATAGAAAAATATATAAAATAGAGAAAAACTTAAACAAATACAGTCCAAAAGGCCTGAGAAATAAAAAAACATAATATAAAAAATTTAAATAGGTATCAAAATTATTGTATTTTTATAAACGTTGGATCCACTTGCATGAAACCATTTGAATAGGTTAAAATTTTTATAAAACAAGTTTACTTATAATGAAAAAATATGTAAAATAGAGAAAAACCTTAACAAATACAGTCCAAAAGGCCTGAGAAATAAAAAAACAAGATATAAAAATATAAATAGGTATCAAAAATATTGTATTTTTGAATCTTTGGATCTACTTGCTTGAAACCATTTGAATTGGTTAAAATTTTTATAAACCAAGTTTACTAATAATAAGAGAATATTCTATGTAGAGAAAAACTAAAACAAATACGGCCCACCAGGCCAGCGTAATTAAAAAACAAGATATAAATAAATTAAATAAGTATTAAAATTATTGTATATTTAGAAAAGGTGGATCCACTTTCATGAAACCATTTGAATTGGTTAAAATTCTTATAAACCAAGTTTACTTATAATGAAAAAATATGTAAAATAGAGAAAAACCTAAGCAAATACAGTCAAAAAGGCCTGAGAAATAAAAAAACAAGATATAAAAAATTTAATTAGGTATCAAAATTATTGTATTTTTATAAACGTTGGATCTACTTGCATAAAACCATTTGAATTGGTTAAAATTTTTATAAAACAAGTTTACTTATAATGAAAAAATATGTAAAAAAGAGAAAAACCTAAACAAATACAGTCAAAAAGGCCTGAGAAATAAAAAAACAAGATATAAAAAATTTAATTAGGTATCAAAATTATTGTATTTTTATAAACGTTGAATCTACTTGCATAAAACCATTTGAATTGGTTAAAATTTTTATAAACCAATTTTACTAATAATGAGAGAATATTCTGCGTAGAGAAAAACTTAAACAAATACGGCCCTTCAGGCCAGCGTAATTAAAAAACAAGATATAAATAAATTAAATAAGTATTAAAATTATTGTATATTTAGAAAAGGTGGATCCACTTTCATGAAACCATTTGAATAGGTTAAAATTTTTATAAAACAAGTTTACTTATAATGAAAAAATATGTAAAATAGAGAAAAACCTTAACAAATACAGTCCAAAAGGCCTGAGAAATAAAAAATCAAGATATAAAAATATAAATAGGTATCAAAAATATTGTATTTTTAGAATCTTTGGATCTACTTGCTTGAAACCATTTGAATAGGTTACATTTTTTATAAAACAAGTTTACTTATAATGAAAAAATATGTAAAATAGCGAAAAACCTTAACAAATACAGTCCAAAAGGCCTGAGAAATTAAAAAACAAGATATAAAAATATAAATAGGTATCAAAAATATTGTATTTTTAGAATCTTTGGATCTACTTGCTTGAAACCATTTGAATTGGTTAAAATTTTTATAAACCAAGTTTACTAATAATAAGAGAATATTCGATGTAGAGGAAAACTAAAACAAATACGGCCCACCAGGCCAGCGTAATTAAAAAACAAGATATAAATAAATTAAATAAGTATTAAAATTATTGTATATTTAGAAAAGGTGGATCCACTTTCATGAAACCATTTGAAATGGTTAAAATTCTTATAAACCAAGTTTACTTATAATAGAAAAATATATAAAATAGAGAAAAACTTAAACAAATACAGTCCAAAAGGCCTGAGAAATAAAAAAACATAATATAAAAAATTTAAATAGGTATCAAAATTATTGTATTTTTATAAACGTTGGATCCACTTGCATGAAACCATTTGAATAGGTTAAAATTTTTATAAAACAAGTTTACTTATAATGAAAAAATATGTAAAATAGAGAAAAACCTTAACAAATACAGTCCAAAAGGCCTGAGAAATAAAAAAACAAGATATAAAAATATAAATAGGTATCAAAAATATTGTATTTTTGAATCTTTGGATCTACTTGCTTGAAACCATTTGAATTGGTTAAAATTTTTATAAACCAAGTTTACTAATAATAAGAGAATATTCGATGTAGAGGAAAACTAAAACAAATACGGCCCACCAGGCCAGCGTAATTAAAAAACAAGATATAAATAAATTAAATAAGTATTAAAATTATTGTATATTTAGAAAAGGTGGATCCACTTTCATGAAACCATTTGAATTGGTTAAAATTCTTATAAAGCAAGTTTACTTATAATAGAAAAATATATAAAATAGAGAAAAACTTAAACAAATACAGTCCAAAAGGCCTGAGAAATAAAAAAACATAATATAAAAAATTTAAATAGGTATCAAAATTATTGTATTTTTATAAACGTTGGATCCACTTGCATGAAACCATTTGAATAGGTTAAAATTTTTATAAAACAAGTTTACTTATAATGAAAAAATATGTAAAAAAGAGAAAAACCTTAACAAATACAGTCAAAAAGGCCTGAGAAATAAAAAAACAAGATATAAAAAATTTAATTAGGTATCAAAATTATTGTATTTTTATAAACGTTGAATCTACTTGCATAAAACCATTTGAATTGGTTAAAATTTTTATAAACCAATTTTACTAATAATGAGAGAATATTCTACATAGAGAAAAACTTAAACAAATACGGCCCTTCAGGCCAGCGTAATTAAAAAACAAGATATAAATAAATTAAATAAGTATTAAAATTATTGTATATTTAGAAAAGGTGGATCCACTTTCATGAAACCATTTGAATAGGTTAAAATTTTTATAAAACAAGTTTACTTATAATGAAAAAATATGTAAAATAGAGAAAAACCTTAACAAATACAGTCCAAAAGGCCTGAGAAATAAAAAAACAAGATATAAAAATATAAATAGGTATCAAAAATATTGTAGTTTTAGAATCTTTGGATCTACTTGCTTGACACCATTTGAATTGGTTAAAATTTTTATAAACCAAGTTTACTAATAATAAGAGAATATTCGATGTAGAGGAAAACTAAAACAAATACGGCCCACCAGGCCAGCGTAATTAAAAAACAAGATATAAATAAATTAAATAAGTATTAAAATTATTGTATATTTAGAAAAGGTGGATCCACTTTCATGAAACCATTTGAATTGGTTAAAATTCTTATAAACCAAGTTTACTTATAATAGAAAAATATATAAAATAGAGAAAAACTTAAACAAATACAGTCCAAAAGGCCTGAGAAATAAAAAAACATAATATAAAAAATTTAAATAGGTATCAAAATTATTGTATTTTTATAAACGTTGGATCCACTTGTATGAAACCATTTGAATAGGTTAAAATTTTTATAAAACAAGTTTACTTATAATGAAAAAATATGTAAAATAGAGAAAAACCTAAACAAATACAGTCAAAAAGGCCTGAGAAATAAAAAAACAAGATATAAAAATTTAAATAGGTTTCAAAAATATTGTATTTTTAGAATCTTTGGATCTACTTGCATGAAACCATTTGAATTGGTTAAAATTTTTATAAACCAAGTTTACTAATAATAAGAGAATATTCGATGTAGAGGAAAACTAAAACAAATACGGCCCACCAGGCCAGCGTAATTAAAAAACAAGATATAAATAAATTAAATAAGTATTAAAATTATTGTATATTTAGAAAAGGTGGATCCACTTTCATGAAACCATTTGAATTGGTTAAAATTCTTATAAACCAAGTTTACTTATAATAGAAAAATATATAAAATAGAGAAAAACTTAAACAAATACAGTCCAAAAGGCCTGAGAAATAAAAAAACATAATATAAAAAATTTAAATAGGTATCAAAATTATTGTATTTTTATAAACGTTGGATCCACTTGCATGAAACCATTTGAATAGGATAAAATATTTATAAAACAAGTTTACTTATAATGAAAAAATATGTAAAAAAGAGAAAAACCTAAACAAATACAGTCAAAAAGGCCTGAGAAATAAAAAAACAAGATATAAAAAATTTAATTAGGTATCAAAATTATTGTATTTTTATAAACGTTGGATCTACTTGCATAAAACCATTTGAATTGGTTAAAATTTTTATAAACCAATTTTACTAATAATGAGAGAATATTCTACATAGAGAAAAACTTAAACAAATACGGCCCTTCAGGCCAGCGTAATTAAAAAACAAGATATAAATAAATTAAATAAGTATTAAAATTATTGTATATTTAGAAAAGGTGGATCCACTTTCATGAAACCATTTGAATTGGTTAAAATTCTTATAAACCAAGTTTACTTATAATAGAAAAATATATAAAATAGAGAAAAACTTAAACAAATACAGTCCAAAAGGCCTGAGAAATAAAAAAACATAATATAAAAAATTTAAATAGGTATCAAAATTATTGTATTTCTATAAACGTTGGATCCACTTGCATGAAACCATTTGAATAGGTTAAAATTTTTATAAAACAAGTTTACTTATAATGAAAAAATATGTAAAATAGAGAAAAACCTTAACAAATACAGTCCAAAAGGCCTGAGAAATAAAAAAACAAGATATAAAAATATAAATAGGTATCAAAAATATTGTAGTTTTAGAATCTTTGGATCTACTTGCTTGAAACCATTTGAATTGGTTAAAATTTTTATAAACCAAGTTTACTAATAATAAGAGAATATTCGATGTAGAGGAAAACTAAAACAAATACGGCCCACCAGGCCAGCGTAATTAAAAAACAAGATATAAATAAATTAAATAAGTATTAAAATTATTGTATATTTAGAAAAGGTGGATCCACTTTCATGAAACCATTTGAATTGGTTAAAATTCTTATAAACCAAGTTTACTTATAATAGAAAAATATATAAAATAGAGAAAAACTTAAACAAATACAGTCCAAAAGGCCTGAGAAATAAAAAAACATAATATAAAAAATTTAAATAGGTATCAAAATTATTGTATTTTTATAAACGTTGGATCCACTTGCATGAAACCATTTGAATAGGTTAAAATTTTTATAAAACAAGTTTACTTATAATGAAAAAATATGTAAAAAAGAGAAAAACCTAAACAAATACAGTCAAAAAGGCCTGAGAAATAAAAAAACAAGATATAAAAAATTTAATTAGGTATCAAAATTATTGTATTTTTATAAACGTTGGATCTACTTGCATAAAACCATTTGAATTGGTTAAAATTTTTATAAACCAATTTTACTAATAATGAGAGAATATTCTACATAGAGAAAAACTTAAACAAATACGGCCCTTCAGGCCAGCGTAATTAAAAAACAAGATATAAATAAATTAAATAAGTATTAAAATTATTGTATATTTAGAAAAGGTGGATCCACTTTCATGAAACCATTTGAATTGGTTAAAATTCTTATAAACCAAGTTTACTTATAATAGAAAAATATATAAAATAGAGAAAAACTTAAACAAATACAGTCCAAAAGGCCTGAGAAATAAAAAAACATAATATAAAAAATTTAAATAGGTATCAAAATTATTGTATTTTTATAAACGTTGGATCCACTTGCATGAAACCATTTGAATAGGTTAAAATTTTTATAAAACAAGTTTACTTATAATGAAAAAATATGTAAAATAGAGAAAAACCTTAACAAATACAGTCCAAAAGGCCTGAGAAATAAAAAAACAAGATATAAAAATATAAATAGGTATCAAAAATATTGTATTTTTGAATCTTTGGATCTACTTGCTTGAAACCATTTGAATTGGTTAAAATTTTTATAAACCAAGTTTACTAATAATAAGAGAATATTCTATGTAGAGGAAAACTAAAACAAATACGGCCCACCAGGCCAGCGTAATTAAAAAACAAGATATAAATAAATTAAATAAGTATTAAAATTATTGTATATTTAGGAAAGGTGGATCCACTTTCATGAAACCATTTGAATTGGTTAAAATTCTTATAAACCAAGTTTACTTATAATAGAAAAATATATAAAATAGAGAAAAACTTAAACAAATACAGTCCAAAAGGCCTGAGAAATAAAAAAACAAGATATAAAAATTTAAATAGGTATCAAAAATATTGTATTTTTAGAATCTTTGGATCTACTTGCATGAAACCATTTGAATTGGTTAAAATTTTTATAAACCAAATTTACTAATAATAAGAGAATATTCTACGTAGAGGAAAACTAATACAAATACGGTCCTTTAGGTCAACGTAATTAAAAAACAACGTATAAATAAATTAAAAAAGTATTAAAATTATTGTATATTTAGAAAAGGTGGATCCACTTTCATGAAACCATTTGAATTGGTTAAAATTCTTATAAACCAAGTTTACTTATAATAGAAAAATATATAAAATAGAGAAAAACTTAAACAAATACAGTCCAAAAGGCCTGAGAAATAAAAAAACATAATATAAAAAATTTAAATAGGTATCAAAATTATTGTATTTTTATAAACGTTGGATCCACTTGCATGAAACCATTTGAATAGGTTAAAATTTTTATAAAACAAGTTTACTTATAATGAAAAAATATGTAAAAAAGAGAAAAACCTAAACAAATACAGTCAAAAAGGCCTGAGAAATAAAAAAACAAGATATAAAAAATTTAATTAGGTATCAAAATTATTGTATTTTTATAAACGTTGGATCTACTTGCATAAAACCATTTGAATTGGTTAAAATTTTTATAAACCAATTTTACTAATAATGAGAGAATATTCTACATAGAGAAAAACTTAAACAAATACGGCCCTTCAGGCCAGCGTAATTAAAAAACAAGATATAAATAAATTAAATAAGTATTAAAATTATTGTATATTTAGAAAAGGTGGATCCACTTTCATGAAACCATTTGAATTGGTTAAAATTCTTATAAACCAAGTTTACTTATAATAGAAAAATATATAAAATAGAGAAAAACTTAAACAAATACAGTCCAAAAGGCCTGAGAAATAAAAAAACATAATATAAAAAATTTAAATAGGTATCAAAATTATTGTATTTTTATAAACGTTGGATCCACTTGCATGAAACCATTTGAATAGGTTAAAATTTTTATAAAACAAGTTTACTTATAATGAAAAAATATGTAAAATAGAGAAAAACCTTAACAAATACAGTCCAAAAGGCCTGAGAAATAAAAAAACAAGATATAAAAATATAAATAGGTATCAAAAATATTGTATTTTTGAATCTTTGGATCTACTTGCTTGAAACCATTTGAATTGGTTAAAATTTTTATAAACCAAGTTTACTAATAATAAGAGAATATTCTATGTAGAGGAAAACTAAAACAAATACGGCCCACCAGGCCAGCGTAATTAAAAAACAAGATATAAATAAATTAAATAAGTATTAAAATTATTGTATATTTAGGAAAGGTGGATCCACTTTCATGAAACCATTTGAATTGGTTAAAATTCTTATAAACCAAGTTTACTTATAATAGAAAAATATATAAAATAGAGAAAAACTTAAACAAATACAGTCCAAAAGGCCTGAGAAATAAAAAAACATAATATAAAAAATTTAAATAGGTATCAAAATTATTGTATTTTTATAAACGTTGGATCCACTTGCATGAAACCATTTGAATAGGTTAAAATTTTTATAAAACAAGTTTACTTATAATGAAAAAATATGTAAAATAGAGAAAAACTTAAACAAATACAGTCCAAAAGGCCTGAGAAATAAAAAAACATAATATAAAAAATTTAAATAGGTATCAAAATTATTGTATTTTTATAAACGTTGTATCCACTTGCATGAAACCATTTGAATAGGTTAAAATTTTTATAAAACAAGTTTACTTATAATGAAAAAATATGTAAAATAGAGAAAAACCTTAACAAATACAGTCAAAAAGGCATGAGAAATAAAAAAACAAGATATAAAAATATAAATAGGTATCAAAAATATTGTATTTTTGAATCTTTGGATCTACTTGCTTGAAACCATTTGAATTGGTTAAAATTTTTATAAACCAAGTTTACTAATAATGAGAGAATATTCTACGTAGAGAAAAACTTAAGCAAATACGGCCCTTCAGGCCACCGTAATTAAAAAACAAGATATACATAAATTAAATAAGTATTAAAATTATTGTATATTTAGAAAAGGTGGATCCACTTTCATGAAACCATTTGAATAGGTTAAAATTTTTATAAAACACGTTTACTTATAATGTAAAAATATGTAAAATAGAGAAAAACCTTAACAAATACAGTCCAAAAGGCCTGAGAAATAAAAAAACAAGATATAAAAATTTAAATAGGTTTCAAAAATATTGTATTTTTAGAATCTTTGGATCTACTTGCATGAAACCATTTGAATTGGTTAAAATTTTTATAAACCAAGTTTACTAATAATAAGAGAATATTCGATTTAGAGGAAAATTAAAACAAATACGGCCCACCAGGCCAGCGTAATTAAAAAACAAGATATAAATAATATAAAAAAGTATTAAAATTATTGTATATTTAGAAAAGGTGGATCCACTTTCATGAAACCATTTGAATTGGTTAAAATTCTTATAAACCAAGTATACTTATAATAGAAAAATATATAAAATAGAGAAAAACTTAAACAAATACAGTCCAAAAGGCCTGAGAAATAAAAAAACATAATATAAAAAATTTAAATAGGTATCAAAATTATTGTATTTTTATAAACGTTGGATCCACTTGCATGAAACCATTTGAATAGGTTAAAATTTTTATAAAACAAGTTTACTTATAATGAAAAAATATGTAAAATAGAGAAAAACCTTAACAAATACAGTCCAAAAGGCCTGAGAAATAAAAAAACAAGATATAAAAATATAAATAGGTATCAAAAATATTGTATTTTTGAATCTTTGGATCTACTTGCTTGAAACCATTTGAATTGGTTAAAATTTTTATAAACCAAGTTTACTAATAATAAGAGAATATTCTATGTAGAGGAAAACTAAAACAAATACGGCCCACCAGGCCAGCGTAATTAAAAAACAAGATATAAATAAATTAAATAAGTATTAAAATTATTGTATATTTAGGAAAGGTGGATCCACTTTCATGAAACCATTTGAATTGGTTAAAATTCTTATAAACCAAGTTTACTTATAATAGAAAAATATATAAAATAGAGAAAAACTTAAACAAATACAGTCCAAAAGGCCTGAGAAATAAAAAAACATAATATAAAAAATTTAAATAGGTATCAAAATTATTGTATTTTTATAAACGTTGGATCCACTTGCATGAAACCATTTGAATAGGTTAAAATTTTTATAAAACAAGTTTACTTATAATGAAAAAATATGTAAAATAGAGAAAAACTTAAACAAATACAGTCCAAAAGGCCTGAGAAATAAAAAAACATAATATAAAAAATTTAAATAGGTATCAAAATTATTGTATTTTTATAAACGTTGTATCCACTTGCATGAAACCATTTGAATAGGTTAAAATTTTTATAAAACAAGTTTACTTATAATGAAAAAATATGTAAAATAGAGAAAAACCTTAACAAATACAGTCAAAAAGGCCTGAGAAATAAAAAAACAAGATATAAAAATATAAATAGGTATCAAAAATATTGTATTTTTGAATCTTTGGATCTACTTGCTTGAAACCATTTGAATTGGTTAAAATTTTTATAAACCAAGTTTACTAATAATGAGAGAATATTCTACGTAGAGAAAAACTTAAACAAATACGGCCCTTCAGGCCACCGTAATTAAAAAACAAGATATACATAAATTAAATAAGTATTAAAATTATTGTATATTTAGAAAAGGTGGATCCACTTTCATGAAAACATTTGAATAGGTTAAAATTTTTATAAAACACGTTTACTTATAATGAAAAAATATGTAAAATAGAGAAAAACCTTAACAAATACAGTCCAAAAGGCCTGAGAAATAAAAAAACAAGATATAAAAATTTAAATAGGTTTCAAAAATATTGTATTTTTAGAATCTTTGTATCTACTTGCATGAAACCATTTGAATTGGTTAAAATTTTTATAAACCAAATTTACTAATAATAAGAGAATATTCTACGTAGAGGAAAACTAAAACAAATACGGCCCTTCAGGCCAGCGTAATTAAAATACAAGATATAAATAAATTAAATAAGTATTAAAATTAATGTATATTTAGATAAGGTGGATTCACTTTCATGAAACCATTTGAATAGGTTAAAATTTTTATAAAACAAGTTTACTTATAATGAAAAAATATGTAAAATAGAGAAAAACCTAAACAAATACAGTCCAAAAGGCCTGAGAAATAAAAAAACAAGATATAAAAATTTAAATAGGTATCAAAAATATTGTATTTTTAGAATCTTTGGATCTACTTGCATGAAACCATTTGAATTGGTTAAAATTTTTATAAACCAAATTTACTAATAATAAGAGAATATTCTACGTAGAGGAAAACTAATACAAATACGGTCCTTTAGGTCAACGTAATTAAAAAACAACGTATAAATAAATTAAAAAAGTATTAAAATTATTGTATATTTAGAAAAGGTGGATCCACTTTCATGAAACCATTTGAATTGGTTAAAATTCTTATAAACCAAGTTTACTTATAATAGAAAAATATATAAAATAGAGAAAAACTTAAACAAATACAGTCCAAAAGGCCTGAGAAATAAAAAAACATAATATAAAAAATTTAAATAGGTATCAAAATTATTGTATTTTTATAAACGTTGGATCCACTTGCATGAAACCATTTGAATAGGTTAAAATTTTTATAAAACAAGTTTACTTATAATGAAAAAATATGTAAAATAGAGAAAAACCTAAACAAATACAGTCCAAAAGGCCTGAGAAAAAAAAAACAAGATATAAAAAATTTAATTAGGTATCAAAATTATTGTATTTTTATAAACGTTGGATCTACTTGCATAAAACCATTTGAATTGGTTAAAATTTTTATAAACCAATTTTACTAATAATGAGAGAATATTCTACATAGAGAAAAACTTAAACAAATACGGCCCTTCAGGCCAGCGTAATTAAAAAACAAGATATAAATAAATTAAATAAGTATTAAAATTATTGTATATTTAGAAAAGGTGGATCCACTTTCATGAAACCATTTGAATTGGTTAAAATTCTTATAAACCAAGTTTACTTATAATAGAAAAATATATAAAATAGAGAAAAACTTAAACAAATACAGTCCAAAAGGCCTGAGAAATAAAAAAACATAATATAAAAAATTTAAATAGGTATCAAAATTATTGTATTTCTATAAACGTTGGATCCACTTGCATGAAACCATTTGAATAGGTTAAAATTTTTATAAAACAAGTTTACTTATAATGAAAAAATATGTAAAATAGAGAAAAACCTTAACAAATACAGTCCAAAAGGCCTGAGAAATAAAAAAACAAGATATAAAAATATAAATAGGTATCAAAAATATTGTAGTTTTAGAATCTTTGGATCTACTTGCTTGAAACCATTTGAATTGGTTAAAATTTTTATAAACCAAGTTTACTAATAATAAGAGAATATTCGATGTAGAGGAAAACTAAAACAAATACGGCCCACCAGGCCAGCGTAATTAAAAAACAAGATATTAATAAATTAAATAAGTATTAAAATTATTGTATATTTAGAAAAGGTGGATCCACTTTCATGAAACCATTTGAATTGGTTAAAATTCTTATAAACCAAGTTTACTTATAATAGAAAAATATATAAAATAGAGAAAAACTTAAACAAATACAGTCCAAAAGGCCTGAGAAATAAAAAAACATAATATAAAAAATTTAAATAGGTATCAAAATTATTGTATTTTTATAAACGTTGGATCCACTTGCATGAAACCATTTGAATAGGTTAAAATTTTTATAAAACAAGTTTACTTATAATGAAAAAATATGTAAAAAAGAGAAAAACCTAAACAAATACAGTCAAAAAGGCCTGAGAAATAAAAAAACAAGATATAAAAATTTAAATAGGTTTCAAAAATATTGTATTTTTAGAATCTTTGGATCTACTTGCATGAAACCATTTGAATTGGTTAAAATTTTTATAAACCAAGTTTACTAATAATAAGAGAATATTCGATTTAGAGGAAAACTAAAACAAATACGGCCCACCAGGCCAGCGTAATTAAAAAACAAGATATAAATAATATAAAAAAGTATTAAAATTATTGTATATTTAGAAAAGGTGGATCCACTTTCATGAAACCATTTGAATTGGTTAAAATTCTTATAAACCAAGTTTACTTATAATAGAAAAATATATAAAATAGAGAAAAACTTAAACAAATACAGTCCAAAAGGCCTGAGAAATAAAAAAACAAGATATAAAAAATTTAAATAGGTATCAAAATTATTGTATTTTTATAAACGTTGGATCCACTTGCATGAAACCATTTGAATAGGTTAAAATTTTTATAAAACAAGTTTACTTATAATGAAAAAATATGTAAAATAGAGAAAAACCTAAACAAATACAGTCAAAAAGGCCTGAGAAATAAAAAAACAAGATATAAAAAATTTAATTAGGTATTAAAATTATTGTATTTTATAAACGTTGGATCTACTTGCATAAAACCATTTGAATTGGTTAAAATTTTTATAAACCAATTTTACTAATAATGAGAGAATATTCTACGTAGAGAAAAACTTAAACAAATACGGCCCTTCAGGCCAGCGTAATTAAAAAACAAGATATAAATAAATTAAATAAGTATTAAAATTATTGTATATTTAGAAAAGGTGGATCCACTTTCATGAAACCATTTGAATAGGTTAAAATTTTTATAAAACAAGTTTACTTATAATGAAAAAATATGTAAAATAGAGAAAAACCTTAACAAATACAGTCCAAAAGGCCTGAGAAATAAAAAATCAAGATATAAAAATATAAATAGGTATCAAAAATATTGTATTTTTAGAATCTTTGGATCTACTTGCTTGAAACCATTTGAATAGGTTACATTTTTTATAAAACAAGTTTACTTATAATGAAAAAATATGTAAAATAGAGAAAAACCTTAACAAATACAGTCCAAAAGGCCTGAGAAATTAAAAAACAAGATATAAAAATATAAATAGGTATCAAAAATATTGTATTTTTAGAATCTTTGGATCTACTTGCTTGAAACCATTTGAATTGGTTAAAATTTTTATAAACCAAGTTTACTAATAATAAGATAATATTCGATGTAGAGGAAAACTAAAACAAATACGGCCCACCAGGCCAGCGTAATTAAAAAACAAGATATAAATAAATTAAATAAGTATTAAAATTATTGTATATTTAGAAAAGGTGGATCCATTTTCATGAAACCATTTGAAATGGTTAAAATTCTTATAAACCAAGTTTACTTATAATAGAAAAATATATAAAATAGAGAAAAACTTAAACAAATACAGTCCAAAAGGCCTGAGAAATAAAAAAACATAATATAAAAAATTTAAATAGGTATCAAAATTATTGTATTTTTATAAACGTTGGATCCACTTGTATGAAACCATTTGAATAGGTTAAAATTTTTATAAAACAAGTTTACTTATAATGAAAAAATATGTAAAATAGAGAAAAACCTAAACAAATACAGTCAAAAAGGCCTGAGAAATAAAAAAACAAGATATAAAAATTTAAATAGGTTTCAAAAATATTGTATTTTTAGAATCTTTGGATCTACTTGCATGAAACCATTTGAATTGGTTAAAATTTTTATAAACCAAGTTTACTAATAATAAGAGAATATTCGATGTAGAGGAAAACTAAAACAAATACGGCCCACCAGGCCAGCGTAATTAAAAAACAAGATATAAATAAATTAAATAAGTATTAAAATTATTGTATATTTAGAAAAGGTGGATCCACTTTCATGAAACCATTTGAATTGGTTAAAATTCTTATAAACCAAGTTTACTTATAATAGAAAAATATATAAAATAGAGAAAAACTTAAACAAATACAGTCCAAAAGGCCTGAGAAATAAAAAAACATAATATAAAAAATTTAAATAGGTATCAAAATTATTGTATTTTTATAAACGTTGGATCCACTTGTATGAAACCATTTGAATAGGTTAAAATTTTTATAAAACAAGTTTACTTATAATGAAAAAATATGTAAAATAGAGAAAAACCTAAACAAATACAGTCAAAAAGGCCTGAGAAATAAAAAAACAAGATATAAAAATTTAAATAGGTTTCAAAAATATTGTATTTTTAGAATCTTTGGATCTACTTGCATGAAACCATTTGAATTGGTTAAAATTTTTATAAACCAAGTTTACTAATAATAAGAGAATATTCGATGTAGAGGAAAACTAAAACAAATACGGCCCACCAGGCCAGCGTAATTAAAAAACAAGATATAAATAAATTAAATAAGTATTAAAATTATTGTATATTTAGAAAAGGTGGATCCACTTTCATGAAACCATTTGAATTGGTTAAAATTCTTATAAACCAAGTTTACTTATAATAGAAAAATATATAAAATAGAGAAAAACTTAAACAAATACAGTCCAAAAGGCCTGAGAAATAAAAAAACATAATATAAAAAATTTAAATAGGTATCAAAATTATTGTATTTTTATAAACGTTGGATCCACTTGCATGAAACCATTTGAATAGGTTAAAATTTTTATAAAACAAGTTTACTTATAATGAAAAAATATGTAAAAAAGAGAAAAACCTAAACAAATACAGTCAAAAAGGCCTGAGAAATAAAAAAACAAGATATAAAAAATTTAATTAGGTATCAAAATTATTGTATTTTTATAAACGTTGGATCTACTTGCATAAAACCATTTGAATTGGTTAAAATTTTTATAAACCAATTTTACTAATAATGAGAGAATATTCTACATAGAGAAAAACTTAAACAAATACGGCCCTTCAGGCCAGCGTAATTAAAAAACAAGATATAAATAAATTAAATAAGTATTAAAATTATTCTATATTTAGAAAAGGTGGATCCACTTTCATGAAACCATTTGAATTGGTTAAAATTCTTATAAACCAAGTTTACTTATAATAGAAAAATATATAAAATAGAGAAAAACTTAAACAAATACAGTCCAAAAGGCCTGAGAAATAAAAAAACATAATATAAAAAATTTAAAAAGGTATCAAAATTATTGTATTTCTATAAACGTTGGATCCACTTTCATGAAACCATTTGAATAGGTTAAAATTTTTATAAAACAAGTTTACTTATAATGAAAAAATATGTAAAATAGAGAAAAACCTTAACAAATACAGTCCAAAAGGCCTGAGAAATAAAAAAACAAGATATAAAAATATAAATAGGTATCAAAAATATTGTAGTTTTAGAATCTTTGGATCTACTTGCTTGAAACCATTTGAATTGGTTAAAATTTTTATAAACCAAGTTTACTAATAATAAGAGAATATTCGATGTAGAGGAAAACTAAAACAAATACGGCCCACCAGGCCAGCGTAATTAAAAAACAAGATATAAATAAATTAAATAAGTATTAAAATTATTGTATATTTAGAAAAGGTGGATCCACTTTCATGAAACCATTTGAATTGGTTAAAATTCTTATAAACCAAGTTTACTTATAATAGAAAAATATATAAAATAGAGAAAAACTTAAACAAATACAGTCCAAAAGGCCTGAGAAATAAAAAAACATAATATAAAAAATTTAAATAGGTATCAAAATTATTGTATTTTTATAAACGTTGGATCCACTTGCATGAAACCATTTGAATAGGTTAAAATTTTTATAAAACAAGTTTACTTATAATGAAAAAATATGTAAAAAAGAGAAAAACCTAAACAAATACAGTCAAAAAGGCCTGAGAAATAAAAAAACAAGATATAAAAAATTTAAATAGGTATCAAAATTATTGTATTTTTATAAACGTTGGATCTACTTGCATAAAACCATTTGAATTGGTTAAAATTTTTATAAACCAATTTTACTAATAATGAGAGAATATTCTACATAGAGAAAAACTTAAACAAATACGGCCCTTCAGGCCAGCGTAATTAAAAAACAAGATATAAATAAATTAAATAAGTATTAAAATTATTGTATATTTAGAAAAGGTGGATCCACTTTCATGAAACCATTTGAATTGGTTAAAATTCTTATAAACCAAGTTTACTTATAATAGAAAAATATATAAAATAGAGAAAAACTTAAACAAATACAGTCCAAAAGGCCTGAGAAATAAAAAAACATAATATAAAAAATTTAAATAGGTATCAAAATTATTGTATTTTTATAAACGTTGGATCCACTTGCATGAAACCATTTGAATAGGTTAAAATTTTTATAAAACAAGTTTACTTATAATGAAAAAATATGTAAAATAGAGAAAAACCTTAACAAATACAGTCCAAAAGGCCTGAGAAATAAAAAAACAAGATATAAAAATATAAATAGGTATCAAAAATATTGTATTTTTGAATCTTTGGATCTACTTGCTTGAAACCATTTGAATTGGTTAAAATTTTTATAAACCAAGTTTACTAATAATGAGAGAATATTCTACGTAGAGAAAAACTTAAGCAAATACGGCCCTTCAGGCCACCGTAATTAAAAAACAAGATATACATAAATTAAATAAGTATTAAAATTATTGTATATTTAGAAAAGGTGGATCCACTTTCATGAAACCATTTGAATAGGTTAAAATTTTTATAAAACACGTTTACTTATAATGAAAAAATATGTAAAATAGAGAAAAACCTTAACAAATACAGTCCAAAAGGCCTGAGAAATAAAAAAACAAGATATAAAAATTTAAATAGGTTTCAAAATTTTGTATTTTTAGAATCTTTGGATCTACTTGCATGAAACCATTTGAATTGGTTAAAATTTTTATAAACCAAGTTTACTAATAATAAGAGAATATTCGATTTAGAGGAAAACTAAAACAAATACGGCCCATCAGGCCAGCGTAATTAAAAACAAGATATAAATAATATAAAAAAGTATTAAAATTATTGTATATTTAGAAAAGGTGGATCCACTTTCATGAAACCATTTGAATTGGTTAAAATTCTTATAAAACAAGTATACTTATAATAGAAAAATATATAAAATAGAGAAAAACTTAAACAAATACAGTCCAAAAGGCCTGAGAAATAAAAAAACATAATATAAAAAATTTAAATAGGTATCAAAATTATTGTATTTTTATAAACGTTGGATCCACTTGCATGAAACCATTTGAATAGGTTAAAATTTTTATAAAACAAGTTTACTTATAATGAAAAAATATGTAAAATAGAGAAAAACCTTAACAAATACAGTCCAAAAGGCCTGAGAAATAAAAAAACAAGATATAAAAATATAAATAGGTATCAAAAATATTGTATTTTTGAATCTTTGGATCTACTTGCTTGAAACCATTTGAATTGGTTAAAATTTTTATAAACCAAGTTTACTAATAATAAGAGAATATTCTATGTAGAGAAAAACTAAAACAAATACGGCCCACCAGGCCAGCGTAATTAAAAAACAAGATATAAATAAATTAAATAAGTATTAAAATTATTGTATATTTAGAAAAGGTGGATCCACTTTCATGAAACCATTTGAATTGGTTAAAATTCTTATAAACCAAGTTTACTTATAATAGAAAAATATATAAAATAGAGAAAAACTTAAACAAATACAGTCCAAAAGGCCTGAGAAATAAAAAAACATAATATAAAAAATTTAAATAGGTATCAAAATTATTGTATTTTTATAAACGTTGTATCCACTTGCATGAAACCATTTGAATAGGTTAAAATTTTTATAAAACAAGTTTACTTATAATGAAAAAATATGTAAAATAGAGAAAAACCTTAACAAATACAGTCAAAAAGGCCTGAGAAATAAAAAAACAAGATTTAAAAATATAAATAGGTATCAAAAATATTGTATTTTTGAATCTTTGGATCTACTTGCTTGAAACCATTTGAATTGGTTAAAATTTTTATAAACCAAGTTTACTAATAATGAGAGAATATTCTACGTAGAGAAAAACTTAAACAAATACGGCCCTTCAGGCCACCGTAATTAAAAAACAAGATATACATAAATTAAATAAGTATTAAAATTATTGTATATTTAGAAAAGGTGGATCCACTTTCATGAAACCATTTGAATAGGTTAAAATTTTTATAAAACACGTTTACTTATAATGAAAAAATATGTAAAATAGAGAAAAACCTTAACAAATACAGTCCAAAAGGCCTGAGAAATAAAAAAACAAGATATAAAAATATAAATAGGTATCAAAAATATTGTAGTTTTAGAATCTTTGGATCTACTTGCTTGAAACCATTTGAATTGGTTAAAATTTTTATAAACCAAGTTTACTAATAATAAGAGAATATTCGATGTAGAGGAAAACTAAAACAAATACGGCCCACCAGGCCAGCGTAATTAAAAAACAAGATATAAATAAATTAAATAAGTATTAAAATTATTGTATATTTAGAAAAGGTGGATCCACTTTCATGAAACCATTTGAATTGGTTAAAATTCTTATAAACCAAGTTTACTTATAATAGAAAAATATATAAAATAGAGAAAAACTTAAACAAATACAGTCCAAAAGGCCTGAGAAATAAAAAAACATAATATAAAAAATTTAAATAGGTATCAAAATTATTGTATTTTTATAAACGTTGGATCCACTTGCATGAAACCATTTGAATAGGTTAAAATTTTTATAAAACAAGTTTACTTATAATGAAAAAATATGTAAAAAAGAGAAAAACCTAAACAAATACAGTCAAAAAGGCCTGAGAAATAAAAAAACAAGATATAAAAATTTAAATAGGTTTCAAAAATATTGTATTTTTAGAATCTTTGGATCTACTTGCATGAAACCATTTGAATTGGTTAAAATTTTTATAAACCAAGTTTACTAATAATAAGAGAATATTCGATTTAGAGGAAAACTAAAACAAATACGGCCCACCAGGCCAGCGTAATTAAAAAACAAGATATAAATAATATAAAAAAGTATTAAAATTATTGTATATTTAGAAAAGGTGGATCCACTTTCATGAAACCATTTGAATTGGTTAAAATTCTTATAAACCAAGTTTACTTATAATAGAAAAATATATAAAATAGAGAAAAACTTAAACAAATACAGTCCAAAAGGCCTGAGAAATAAAAAAACAAGATATAAAAAATTTAAATAGGTATCAAAATTATTGTATTTTTATAAACGTTGGATCCACTTGCATGAAACCATTTGAATAGGTTAAAATTTTTATAAAACAAGTTTACTTATAATGAAAAAATATGTAAAATAGAGAAAAACCTAAACAAATACAGTCAAAAAGGCCTGAGAAATAAAAAAACAAGATATAAAAAATTTAATTAGGTATTAAAATTATTGTATTTTATAAACGTTGGATCTACTTGCATAAAACCATTTGAATTGGTTAAAATTTTTATAAACCAATTTTACTAATAATGAGAGAATATTCTACGTAGAGAAAAACTTAAACAAATACGGCCCTTCAGGCCAGCGTAATTAAAAAACAAGATATAAATAAATTAAATAAGTATTAAAATTATTGTATATTTAGAAAAGGTGGATCCACTTTCATGAAACCATTTGAATAGGTTAAAATTTTTATAAAACAAGTTTACTTATAATGAAAAAATATGTAAAATAGAGAAAAACCTTAACAAATACAGTCCAAAAGGCCTGAGAAATAAAAAATCAAGATATAAAAATATAAATAGGTATCAAAAATATTGTATTTTTAGAATCTTTGGATCTACTTGCTTGAAACCATTTGAATAGGTTACATTTTTTATAAAACAAGTTTACTTATAATGAAAAAATATGTAAAATAGAGAAAAACCTTAACAAATACAGTCCAAAAGGCCTGAGAAATTAAAAAACAAGATATAAAAATATAAATAGGTATCAAAAATATTGTATTTTTAGAATCTTTGGATCTACTTGCTTGAAACCATTTGAATTGGTTAAAATTTTTATAAACCAAGTTTACTAATAATAAGATAATATTCGATGTAGAGGAAAACTAAAACAAATACGGCCCACCAGGCCAGCGTAATTAAAAAACAAGATATAAATAAATTAAATAAGTATTAAAATTATTGTATATTTAGAAAAGGTGGATCCACTTTCATGAAACCATTTGAAATGGTTAAAATTCTTATAAACCAAGTTTACTTATAATAGAAAAATATATAAAATAGAGAAAAACTTAAACAAATACAGTCCAAAAGGCCTGAGAAATAAAAAAACATAATATAAAAAATTTAAATAGGTATCAAAATTATTGTATTTTTATAAACGTTGGATCCACTTGTATGAAACCATTTGAATAGGTTAAAATTTTTATAAAACAAGTTTACTTATAATGAAAAAATATGTAAAATAGAGAAAAACCTAAACAAATACAGTCAAAAAGGCCTGAGAAATAAAAAAACAAGATATAAAAATTTAAATAGGTTTCAAAAATATTGTATTTTTAGAATCTTTGGATCTACTTGCATGAAACCATTTGAATTGGTTAAAATTTTTATAAACCAAGTTTACTAATAATAAGAGAATATTCGATGTAGAGGAAAACTAAAACAAATACGGCCCACCAGGCCAGCGTAATTAAAAAACAAGATATAAATAAATTAAATAAGTATTAAAATTATTGTATATTTAGAAAAGGTGGATCCACTTTCATGAAACCATTTGAATTGGTTAAAATTCTTATAAACCAAGTTTACTTATAATAGAAAAATATATAAAATAGAGAAAAACTTAAACAAATACAGTCCAAAAGGCCTGAGAAATAAAAAAACATAATATAAAAAATTTAAATAGGTATCAAAATTATTGTATTTTTATAAACGTTGGATCCACTTGCATGAAACCATTTGAATAGGTTAAAATTTTTATAAAACAAGTTTACTTATAATGAAAAAATATGTAAAAAAGAGAAAAACCTAAACAAATACAGTCAAAAAGGCCTGAGAAATAAAAAAACAAGATATAAAAAATTTAATTAGGTATCAAAATTATTGTATTTTTATAAACGTTGGATCTACTTGCATAAAACCATTTGAATTGGTTAAAATTTTTATAAACCAATTTTACTAATAATGAGAGAATATTCTACATAGAGAAAAACTTAAACAAATACGGCCCTTCAGGCCAGCGTAATTAAAAAACAAGATATAAATAAATTAAATAAGTATTAAAATTATTGTATATTTAGAAAAGGTGGATCCACTTTCATGAAACCATTTGAATTGGTTAAAATTCTTATAAACCAAGTTTACTTATAATAGAAAAATATATAAAATAGAGAAAAACTTAAACAAATACAGTCCAAAAGGCCTGAGAAATAAAAAAACATAATATAAAAAATTTAAATAGGTATCAAAATTATTGTATTTCTATAAACGTTGGATCCACTTTCATGAAACCATTTGAATAGGTTAAAATTTTTATAAAACAAGTTTACTTATAATGAAAAAATATGTAAAATAGAGAAAAACCTTAACAAATACAGTCCAAAAGGCCTGAGAAATAAAAAAACAAGATATAAAAATATAAATAGGTATCAAAAATATTGTAGTTTTAGAATCTTTGGATCTACTTGCTTGAAACCATTTGAATTGGTTAAAATTTTTATAAACCAAGTTTACTAATAATAAGAGAATATTCGATGTAGAGGAAAACTAAAACAAATACGGCCCACCAGGCCAGCGTAATTAAAAAACAAGATATAAATAAATTAAATAAGTATTAAAATTATTGTATATTTAGAAAAGGTGGATCCACTTTCATGAAACCATTTGAATTGGTTAAAATTCTTATAAACCAAGTTTACTTATAATAGAAAAATATATAAAATAGAGAAAAACTTAAACAAATACAGTCCAAAAGGCCTGAGAAATAAAAAAACATAATATAAAAAATTTAAATAGGTATCAAAATTATTGTATTTTTATAAACGTTGGATCCACTTGCATGAAACCATTTGAATAGGTTAAAATTTTTATAAAACAAGTTTACTTATAATGAAAAAATATGTAAAAAAGAGAAAAACCTAAACAAATACAGTCAAAAAGGCCTGAGAAATAAAAAAACAAGATATAAAAAATTTAAATAGGTATCAAAATTATTGTATTTTTATAAACGTTGGATCTACTTGCATAAAACCATTTGAATTGGTTAAAATTTTTATAAACCAATTTTACTAATAATGAGAGAATATTCTACATAGAGAAAAACTTAAACAAATACGGCCCTTCAGGCCAGCGTAATTAAAAAACAAGATATAAATAAATTAAATAAGTATTAAAATTATTGTATATTTAGAAAAGGTGGATCCACTTTCATGAAACCATTTGAATTGGTTAAAATTCTTATAAACCAAGTTTACTTATAATAGAAAAATATATAAAATAGAGAAAAACTTAAACAAATACAGTCCAAAAGGCCTGAGAAATAAAAAAACATAATATAAAAAATTTAAATAGGTATCAAAATTATTGTATTTTTATAAACGTTGGATCCACTTGCATGAAACCATTTGAATAGGTTAAAATTTTTATAAAACAAGTTTACTTATAATGAAAAAATATGTAAAATAGAGAAAAACCTTAACAAATACAGTCCAAAAGGCCTGAGAAATAAAAAAACAAGATATAAAAATATAAATAGGTATCAAAAATATTGTATTTTTGAATCTTTGGATCTACTTGCTTGAAACCATTTGAATTGGTTAAAATTTTTATAAACCAAGTTTACTAATAATGAGAGAATATTCTACGTAGAGAAAAACTTAAGCAAATACGGCCCTTCAGGCCACCGTAATTAAAAAACAAGATATACATAAATTAAATAAGTATTAAAATTATTGTATATTTAGAAAAGGTGGATCCACTTTCATGAAACCATTTGAATAGGTTAAAATTTTTATAAAACACGTTTACTTATAATGAAAAAATATGTAAAATAGAGAAAAACCTTAACAAATACAGTCCAAAAGGCCTGAGAAATAAAAAAACAAGATATAAAAATTTAAATAGGTTTCAAAAATATTGTATTTTTAGAATCTTTGGATCTACTTGCATGAAACCATTTGAATTGGTTAAAATTTTTATAAACCAAGTTTACTAATAATAAGAGAATATTCGATTTAGAGGAAAACTAAAACAAATACGGCCCATCAGGCCAGCGTAATTAAAAACAAGATATAAATAATATAAAAAAGTATTAAAATTATTGTATATTTAGAAAAGGTGGATCCACTTTCATGAAACCATTTGAATTGGTTAAAATTCTTATAAAACAAGTATACTTATAATAGAAAAATATATAAAATAGAGAAAAACTTAAACAAATACAGTCCAAAAGGCCTGAGAAATAAAAAAACATAATATAAAAAATTTAAATAGGTATCAAAATTATTGTATTTTTATAAACGTTGGATCCACTTGCATGAAACCATTTGAATAGGTTAAAATTTTTATAAAACAAGTTTACTTATAATGAAAAAATATGTAAAATAGAGAAAAACCTTAACAAATACAGTCAAAAAGGCCTGAGAAATAAAAAAACAAGATTTAAAAATATAAATAGGTATCAAAAATATTGTATTTTTGAATCTTTGGATCTACTTGCTTGAAACCATTTGAATTGGTTAAAATTTTTATAAACCAAGTTTACTAATAATGAGAGAATATTCTACGTAGAGAAAAACTTAAACAAATACGGCCCTTCAGGCCACCGTAATTAAAAAACAAGATATACATAAATTAAATAAGTATTAAAATTATTGTATATTTAGAAAAGGTGGATCCACTTTCATGAAACCATTTGAATAGGTTAAAATTTTTATAAAACACGTTTACTTATAATGAAAAAATATGTAAAATAGAGAAAAACCTTAACAAATACAGTCCAAAAGGCCTGAGAAATAAAAAAACAAGATATAAAAATTTAAATAGGTTTCAAAAATATTGTATTTTTAGAATCTTTGTATCTACTTGCATGAAACCATTTGAATTGGTTAAAATTTTTATAAACCAAATTTACTAATAATAAGAGAATATTCTACGTAGAGGAAAACTAAAACAAATACGGCCCTTCAGGCCAGCGTAATTAAAAAACAAGATATAAATAAATTAAATAAGTATTAAAATTAATGTATATTTAGATAAGGTGGATTCACTTTCATGAAACCATTTGAATAGGTTAAAATTTTTATAAAACAAGTTTACTTATAATGAAAAAATATGTAAAATAGAGAAAAACCTAAACAAATACAGTCCAAAAGGCCTGAGAAATAAAAAAACAAGATATAAAAATTTAAATAGGTATCAAAAATATTGTATTTTTAGAATCTTTGGATCTACTTGCATGAAACCATTTGAATTGGTTAAAATTTTTATAAACCAAATTTACTAATAATAAGAGAATATTCTACGTAGAGGAAAACTAATACAAATACGGTCCTTTAGGTCAACGTAATTAAAAAACAACGTATAAATAAATTAAAAAAGTATTAAAATTATTGTATATTTAGAAAAGGTGGATCCACTTTCATGAAACCATTTGAATTGGTTAAAATTCTTATAAACCAAGTTTACTTATAATGAAAAAATATGTAAAATAGAGAAAAACCTAAACAAATACAGTCCAAAAGGCCTGAGAAATAAAAAAACAAGATATAAAAAGTTTAATTAGGTATCAAAATTATTGTATTTTTATAAACGTTGGATCTACTTGCATAAAACCATTTGAATTGGTTAAAATTTTTATAAACCAATTTTACTAATAATGAGAGAATATTCTACATAGAGAAAAACTTAAACAAATACGGCCCTTCAGGCCAGCGTAATTAAAAAACAAGATATAAATAAATTAAATAAGTATTAAAATTATTGTATATTTAGAAAAGGTGGATCCACTTTCATGAAACCATTTGAATTGGTTAAAATTCTTATAAACCAAGTTTACTTATAATAGAAAAATATATAAAATAGAGAAAAAGTTAAACAAATACAGTCCAAAAGGCCTGAGAAATAAAAAAACATAATATAAAAAATTTAAATAGGTATCAAAATTATTGTATTTCTATAAACGTTGGATCCACTTGCATGAAACCATTTGAATAGGTTAAAATTTTTATAAAACAAGTTTACTTATAATGAAAAAATATGTAAAATAGAGAAAAACCTTAACAAATACAGTCCAAAAGGCCTGAGAAATAAAAAAACAAGATATAAAAATATAAATAGGTATCAAAAATATTGTAGTTTTAGAATCTTTGGATCTACTTGCTTGAAACCATTTGAATTGGTTAAAATTTTTATAAACCAAGTTTACTAATAATAAGAGAATATTCGATGTAGAGGAAAACTAAAACAAATACGGCCCACCAGGCCAGCGTAATTAAAAAACAAGATATAAATAAATTAAATAAGTATTAAAATTATTGTATATTTAGAAAAGGTGGATCCACTTTCATGAAACCATTTGAATTGGTTAAAATTCTTATAAACCAAGTTTACTTATAATAGAAAAATATATAAAATAGAGAAAAACTTAAACAAATACAGTCCAAAAGGCCTGAGAAATAAAAAAACATAATATAAAAAATTTAAATAGGTATCAAAATTATTGTATTTTTATAAACGTTGGATCCACTTGCATGAAACCATTTGAATAGGTTAAAATTTTTATAAAACAAGTTTACTTATAATGAAAAAATATGTAAAATAGAGAAAAACCTTAACAAATACAGTCCAAAAGGCCTGAGAAATAAAAAAACAAGATATAAAAATATAAATAGGTATCAAAAATATTGTATTTTTGAATCTTTGGATCTACTTGCTTGAAACCATTTGAATTGGTTAAAATTTTTATAAACCAAGTTTACTAATAATAAGAGAATATTCTATGTAGAGAAAAACTAAAACAAATACGGCCCACCAGGCCAGCGTAATTAAAAAACAAGATATAAATAAATTAAATAAGTATTAAAATTATTGTATATTTAGAAAAGGTGGATCCACTTTCATGAAACCATTTGAATTGGTTAAAATTCTTATAAACCAAGTTTACTTATAATAGAAAAATATATAAAATAGAGAAAAACTTAAACAAATACAGTCCAAAAGGCCTGAGAAATAAAAAAACATAATATAAAAAATTTAAATAGGTATCAAAATTATTGTATTTTTATAAACGTTGTATCCACTTGCATGAAACCATTTGAATAGGTTAAAATTTTTATAAAACAAGTTTACTTATAATGAAAAAATATGTAAAATAGAGAAAAACCTTAACAAATACAGTCAAAAAGGCCTGAGAAATAAAAAAACAAGATATAAAAATTTAAATAGGTTTCAAAAATATTGTATTTTTAGAATCTTTGTATCTACTTGCATGAAACCATTTGAATTGGTTAAAATTTTTATAAACCAAATTTACTAATAATAAGAGAATATTCTACGTAGAGGAAAACTAAAACAAATACGGCCCTTCAGGCCAGCGTAATTAAAAAACAAGATATAAATAAATTAAATAAGTATTAAAATTAATGTATATTTAGATAAGGTGGATTCACTTTCATGAAACCATTTGAATAGGTTAAAATTTTTATAAAACAAGTTTACTTATAATGAAAAAATATGTAAAATAGAGAAAAACCTAAACAAATACAGTCCAAAAGGCCTGAGAAATAAAAAAACAAGATATAAAAATTTAAATAGGTATCAAAAATATTGTATTTTTAGAATCTTTGGATCTACTTGCATGAAACCATTTGAATTGGTTAAAATTTTTATAAACCAAATTTACTAATAATAAGAGAATATTCTACGTAGAGGAAAACTAATACAATCACGGTCCTTTAGGTCAACGTAATTAAAAAACAACGTATAAATAAATTAAAAAAGTATTAAAATTATTGTATATTTAGAAAAGGTGGATCCACTTTCATGAAACCATTTGAATTGGTTAAAATTCTTATAAACCAAGTTTACTTATAATAGAAAAATATATAAAATAGAGAAAAACTTAAACAAATACAGTCCAAAAGGCCTGAGAAATAAAAAAACATAATATAAAAAATTTAAATAGGTATCAAAATTATTGTATTTTTATAAACGTTGGATCCACTTGCATGAAACCATTTGAATAGGTTAAAATTTTTATAAAACAAGTTTACTTATAATGAAAAAATATGTAAAATAGAGAAAAACCTAAACAAATACAGTCCAAAAGGCCTGAGAAATAAAAAAACAAGATATAAAAAATTTAATTAGGTATCAAAATTATTGTATTTTTATAAACTTTGGATCTACTTGCATAAAACCATTTGAATTGTTTAAAATTTTTATAAACCCTGTTTACAAATAATGAGAGAATATTCTACGTAGAGAAAAACTTAAACAAATATGGCCCTTGAGGCCAGCGTAATTAAAAAACAAGATATAAATAAATTAAATAAGTATTAAAATTAATGTATATTTAGATAAGGTGGATTCACTTTCATGAAACCATTTGAATAGGTTAAAATTTTTATAAAACAAGTTTACTTATAATGAAAAAATATGTAAAATAGAGAAAAACCTAAACAAATACAGTCCAAAAGGCCTGAGAAATAAAAAAACAAGATATAAAAATTTAAATAGGTATCAAAAATATTGTATTTTTAGAATCTTTGGATCTACTTGCATGAAACCATTTGAATTGGTTAAAATTTTTATAAACCAAATTTACTAATAATAAGAGAATATTCTACGTAGAGGAAAACTAATACAAATACGGTCCTTTAGGTCAACGTAATTAAAAAACAACGTATAAATAAATTAAAAAAGTATTAAAATTATTGTATATTTAGAAAAGGTGGATCCACTTTCATGAAACCATTTGAATAGGTTAAAATTTTTATAAAACAAGTTTACTTATAATGAAAAAATATGTAAAATGGAGAAAACCCTTAACAAAAACAGTCCAAAAGGCCTGAGAAATAAAAAAACAAGATATAAAAATATAAATAGGTATCAAAAATATTGTATTTTTAGAATCTTTGGATCTACTTGCTTGAAACCATTTGAATTGGTTAAAATTTTTATAAACCAAGTTTACTAATAATAAGAGAATATTCTACGTAGAGGAAAACTAAAACAAATACGGCCCACCAGGCCAGCGTAATTAAAAAACAAGATATAAATAAATTAAATAAGTATTAAAATTATTGTATATTTAGAAAAGGTGGATCCACTTTCATGAAACCATTTGAATTGGTTAAAATTCTTATAAACCAAGTTTACTTATAATAGAAAAATATATAAAATAGAAAAAACTTAAACAAATACAGTCCAAAAGGCCTGAGAAATAAAAAAACATAATATAAAAAATTTAAATAGGTATCAAAATTATTGTATTTTTATAAACGTTGGATCCACTTGCATGAAACCATTTGAATAGGTTAAAATTTTTATAAAACAAGTTTACTTATAATGAAAAAATATGTAAAAAAGAGAAAAACCTAAACAAATACAGTCAAAAAGGCCTGAGAAATAAAAAAACAAGATATAAAAACTTTAATTAGGTATCAAAATTATTGTATTTTTATAAACGTTGGATCTACTTGCATAAAACCATTTGAAATGGTTAAAATTTTTATAAACCAATTTTACTAATAATGAGAGAATATTCTACGTAGAGAAAAACTAAAACAAATACGGCCCACCAGGCCAGCGTAATTAAAAAACAAGATATAAATAAAATAAATAAGTATTAAAATTATTGTATTTTTATAAACGTTGGATCCACTTGCATGAAACCATTTGAATAGGTTAAAATTTTTATAAAACAAGTTTACTTATAATGAAAAAATATGTAAAATAGAGAAAAACCTAAACAAATACAGTCAAAAAGGCCTGAGAAATAAAAAAACATAATATAAAAAATTTAATTAGGTATCAAAATTATTGTATTTTTATAAACGTTGGATCTACTTGCATAAAACCATTTGAATTGGTTAAAATTTTTATAAACCAATTTTACTAATAATGAGAGAATATTCTACGTAGAGAAAAACTTAAACAAATACGGCCCTTCAGGCCACCGTAATTAAAAAACAAGATATACATAAATTTAATAAGTATTAAAATTATTGTATATTTAGAAAAGGTGGATCCACTTTCATGAAACCATTTGAATAGGTTAAAATTTTTATAAAACACGTTTACTTATAATGAAAAAATATGTAAAATAGAGAAAAACCTTAACAAATACAGTCCAAAAGGCCTGAGAAATAAAAAAACAAGATATAAAAATTTAAATAGGTATCAAAAATATTGTATTTTTAGAATCTTTGGATCTACTTGCTTGAAACCATTTGAATTGGTTAAAATTTTTATAAACCAAGTTTACTAATAATAAGAGAATATTCGATGTAGAGGAAAACTAAAACAAATACGGCCCACCAGGCCAGCGTAATTAAAAAACAAGATATAAATAAATTAAATAAGTATTAAAATTATTGTATATTTAGAAAAGGTGGATCCACTTTCATGAAACCATTTGAATTGGTTAAAATTCTTATAAACCAAGTTTACTTATAATAGAAAAATATATAAAATAGAGAAAAACTTAAACAAATACAGTCCAAAAGGCCTGAGAAATAAAAAAACATAATATAAAAAATTTAAATAGTTATCAAAATTATTGTATTTTTATAAACGTTGGATCCACTTGCATGAAACCATTTGAATAGGTTAAAATTTTTATAAAACAAGTTTACTTATAATGAAAAAATATGTAAAAAAGAGAAAAACCTAAACAAATACAGTCAAAAAGGCCTGAGAAATAAAAAAACAAGATATAAAAAATTTAATTAGGTATCAAAATTATTGTATTTTTATAAACGTTGGATCTACTTGCATAAAACCATTTGAATTGGTTAAAATTTTTATAAACCAATTTTACTAATAATGAGAGAATATTCTACGTAGAGAAAAACTTAAACAAATACGACCCTTCAGGCCAGCGTAATTAAAAAACAAGATATAAATAAATTAAATAAGTATTAAAATTATTGTATATTTAGAAAAGGTGGATCCACTTTCATGAAACCATTTGAATAGGTTAAAATTTTTATAAAACAAGTTTACTTATAATGAAAAAATATGTAAAATAGAGAAAAACCTTAACAAATACAGTCCAAAAGGCCTGAGAAATAAAAAAACAAGATATTAAATATAAATAGGTATCAAAAATATTGTATTTTTAGAATCTTTGGATCTACTTGCTTGAAACCATTTGAATAGGTTAAATTTTTTATAAAACAAGTTTACTTATAATGAAAAAATATGTAAAATAGAGAAAAACCTTAACAAATACAGTCCAAAAGGCCTGAGAAATTAAAAAACAAGATATAAAAATATAAATAGGTATCAAAAATATTGTATTTTTAGAATCTTTGGATCTACTTGCTTGAAACCATTTGAATTGGTTAAAATTTTTATAAACCAAGTTTACTAATAATAAGAGAATATTCGATTTAGAGGAAAACTAAAACAAATACGGCCCACCAGGCCAGCGTAATTAAAAAACAAGATATAAATAAATTAAATAAGTATTAAAATTATTGTATATTTAGAAAAGGTGGATCCACTTTCATGAAACCATTTGAATTGGTTAAAATTCTTATAAACCAAGTTTACTTATAATAGAAAAATATATAAAATAGAGAAAAACTTAAACAAATACAGTCCAAAAGGCCTGAGAAATAAAAAAACATAATATAAAAAATTTAAATAGTTATCAAAATTATTGTATTTTTATAAACGTTGGATCCACTTGCATGAAACCATTTGAATAGGTTAAAATTTTTATAAAACAAGTTTACTTATAATGAAAAAATATGTAAAAAAGAGAAAAACCTAAACAAATACAGTCAAAAAGGCCTGAGAAATAAAAAAACAAGATATAAAAAATTTAATTAGGTATCAAAATTATTGTATTTTTATAAACGTTGGATCTACTTGCATAAAACCATTTGAATTGGTTAAAATTTTTATAAACCAATTTTACTAATAATGAGAGAATATTCTACGTAGAGAAAAACTTAAACAAATACGACCCTTCAGGCCAGCGTAATTAAAAAACAAGATATAAATAAATTAAATAAGTATTAAAATTATTGTATATTTAGAAAAGGTGGATCCACTTTCATGAAACCATTTGAATAGGTTAAAATTTTTATAAAACAAGTTTACTTATAATGAAAAAATATGTAAAATAGAGAAAAACCTTAACAAATACAGTCCAAAAGGCCTGAGAAATAAAAAAACAAGATATTAAATATAAATAGGTATCAAAAATATTGTATTTTTAGAATCTTTGGATCTACTTGCTTGAAACCATTTGAATAGGTTAAATTTTTTATAAAACAAGTTTACTTATAATGAAAAAATATGTAAAATAGAGAAAAACCTTAACAAATACAGTCCAAAAGGCCTGAGAAATTAAAAAACAAGATATAAAAATATAAATAGGTATCAAAAATATTGTATTTTTAGAATCTTTGGATCTACTTGCTTGAAACCATTTGAATTGGTTAAAATTTTTATAAACCAAGTTTACTAATAATAAGAGAATATTCGATTTAGAGGAAAACTAAAACAAATACGGCCCACCAGGCCAGCGTAATTAAAAAACAAGATATAAATAAATTAAATAAGTATTAAAATTATTGTATATTTAGAAAAGGTGGATCCACTTTCATGAAACCATTTGAATTGGTTAAAATTCTTATAAACCAAGTTTACTTATAATAGAAAAATATATAAAATAGAGAAAAACTTAAACAAATACAGTCCAAAAGGCCTGAGAAATAAAAAAACATAATATAAAAAATTTAAATAGGTATCAAAATTATTGTATTTTTATAAACGTTGGATCCACTTGCATGAAACCATTTGAATAGGTTAAAATTTTTATAAAACAAGTTTACTTATAATGAAAAAATATGTAAAATAGAGAAAAACCTTAACAAATACAGTCAAAAAGGCCTGAGAAATAAAAAAACAAGATATAAAAATATAAATAGGTATCAAAAATATTGTATTTTTGAATCTTTGGATCTACTTGCTTGAAACCATTTGAATTGGTTAAAATTTTTATAAACCAAGTTTACTAATAATGAGAGAATATTCTACGTAGAGAAAAACTTAAACAAATACGGCCCTTCAGGCCACCGTAATTAAAAAACAAGATATACATAAATTAAATAAGTATTAAAATTATTGTATATTTAGAAAAGGTGGATCCACTTTCATGAAACCATTTGAATAGGTTAAAATTTTTATAAAACACGTTTACTTATAATGAAAAAATATGTAAAATAGAGAAAAACCTTAACAAATACAGTCCAAAAGGCCTGAGAAATAAAAAAACAAGATATAAAAATTTAAATAGGTTTCAAAAATATTGTATTTTTAGAATCTTTGTATCTACTTGCATGAAACCATTTGAATTGGTTAAAATTTTTATAAACCAAATTTACTAATAATAAGAGAATATTCTACGTAGAGGAAAACTAAAACAAATACGGCCCTTCAGGCCAGCGTAATTAAAAAACAAGATATAAATAAATTAAATAAGTATTAAAATTAATGTATATTTAGATAAGGTGGATTCACTTTCATGAAACCATTTGAATAGGTTAAAATTTTTATAAAACAAGTTTACTTATAATGAAAAAATATGTAAAATAGAGAAAAACCTAAACAAATACAGTCCAAAAGGCCTGAGAAATAAAAAAACAAGATATAAAAATTTAAATAGGTATCAAAAATATTGTATTTTTAGAATCTTTGGATCTACTTGCATGAAACCATTTGAATTGGTTAAAATTTTTATAAACCAAATTTACTAATAATAAGAGAATATTCTACGTAGAGGAAAACTAATACAAATACGGTCCTTTAGGTCAACGTAATTAAAAAACAACGTATAAATAAATTAAAAAAGTATTAAAATTATTGTATATTTAGAAAAGGTGGATCCACTTTCATGAAACCATTTGAATTGGTTAAAATTCTTATAAACCAAGTTTACTTATAATGAAAAAATATGTAAAATAGAGAAAAACCTAAACAAATACAGTCCAAAAGGCCTGAGAAATAAAAAAACAAGATATAAAAAGTTTAATTAGGTATCAAAATTATTGTATTTTTATAAACGTTGGATCTACTTGCATAAAACCATTTGAATTGGTTAAAATTTTTATAAACCAATTTTACTAATAATGAGAGAATATTCTACATAGAGAAAAACTTAAACAAATACGGCCCTTCAGGCCAGCGTAATTAAAAAACAAGATATAAATAAATTAAATAAGTATTAAAATTATTGTATATTTAGAAAAGGTGGATCCACTTTCATGAAACCATTTGAATTGGTTAAAATTCTTATAAACCAAGTTTACTTATAATAGAAAAATATATAAAATAGAGAAAAAGTTAAACAAATACAGTCCAAAAGGCCTGAGAAATAAAAAAACATAATATAAAAAATTTAAATAGGTATCAAAATTATTGTATTTCTATAAACGTTGGATCCACTTGCATGAAACCATTTGAATAGGTTAAAATTTTTATAAAACAAGTTTACTTATAATGAAAAAATATGTAAAATAGAGAAAAACCTTAACAAATACAGTCCAAAAGGCCTGAGAAATAAAAAAACAAGATATAAAAATATAAATAGGTATCAAAAATATTGTAGTTTTAGAATCTTTGGATCTACTTGCTTGAAACCATTTGAATTGGTTAAAATTTTTATAAACCAAGTTTACTAATAATAAGAGAATATTCGATGTAGAGGAAAACTAAAACAAATACGGCCCACCAGGCCAGCGTAATTAAAAAACAAGATATAAATAAATTAAATAAGTATTAAAATTATTGTATATTTAGAAAAGGTGGATCCACTTTCATGAAACCATTTGAATTGGTTAAAATTCTTATAAACCAAGTTTACTTATAATAGAAAAATATATAAAATAGAGAAAAACTTAAACAAATACAGTCCAAAAGGCCTGAGAAATAAAAAAACATAATATAAAAAATTTAAATAGGTATCAAAATTATTGTATTTTTATAAACGTTGGATCCACTTGCATGAAACCATTTGAATAGGTTAAAATTTTTATAAAACAAGTTTACTTATAATGAAAAAATATGTAAAAAAGAGAAAAACCTAAACAAATACAGTCAAAAAGGCCTGAGAAATAAAAAAACAAGATATAAAAATTTAAATAGGTTTCAAAAATATTGTATTTTTAGAATCTTTGGATCTACTTGCATGAAACCATTTGAATTGGTTAAAATTTTTATAAACCAAGTTTACTAATAATAAGAGAATATTCGATTTAGAGGAAAACTAAAACAAATACGGCCCACCAGGCCAGCGTAATTAAAAAACAAGATATAAATAATATAAAAAAGTATTAAAATTATTGTATATTTAGAAAAGGTGGATCCACTTTCATGAAACCATTTGAATTGGTTAAAATTCTTATAAACCAAGTATACTTATAATAGAAAAATATATAAAATAGAGAAAAACTTAAACAAATACAGTCCAAAAGGCCTGAGAAATAAAAAAACATAATATAAAAAATTTAAATAGGTATCAAAATTATTGTATTTTTATAAACGTTGGATCCACTTGCATGAAACCATTTGAATAGGTTAAAATTTTTATAAAACAAGTTTACTTATAATGAAAAAATATGTAAAATAGAGAAAAACCTTAACAAATACAGTCCAAAAGGCCTGAGAAATAAAAAAACAAGATATAAAAATATAAATAGGTATCAAAAATATTGTATTTTTGAATCTTTGGATCTACTTGCTTGAAACCATTTGAATTGGTTAAAATTTTTATAAACCAAGTTTACTAATAATAAGAGAATATTCTATGTAGAGAAAAACTAAAACAAATACGGCCCACCAGGCCAGCGTAATTAAAAAACAAGATATAAATAAATTAAATAAGTATTAAAATTATTGTATATTTAGAAAAGGTGGATCCACTTTCATGAAACCATTTGAATTGGTTAAAATTCTTATAAACCAAGTTTACTTATAATAGAAAAATATATAAAATAGAGAAAAACTTAAACAAATACAGTCCAAAAGGCCTGAGAAATAAAAAAACATAATATAAAAAATTTAAATAGGTATCAAAATTATTGTATTTTTATAAACGTTGTATCCACTTGCATGAAACCATTTGAATAGGTTAAAATTTTTATAAAACAAGTTTACTTATAATGAAAAAATATGTAAAATAGAGAAAAACCTTAACAAATACAGTCAAAAAGGCCTGAGAAATAAAAAAACAAGATATAAAAATATAAATAGGTATCAAAAATATTGTATTTTTGAATCTTTGGATCTACTTGCTTGAAACCATTTGAATTGGTTAAATTTTTTATAAACCAAGTTTACTAATAATGAGAGAATATTCTACGTAGAGAAAAACTTAAACAAATACGGCCCTTCAGGCCACCGTAATTAAAAAACAAGATATACATAAATTAAATAAGTATTAAAATTATTGTATATTTAGAAAAGGTGGATCCACTTTCATGAAACCATTTGAATAGGTTAAAATTTTTATAAAACACGTTTACTTATAATGAAAAAATATGTAAAATAGAGAAAAACCTTAACAAATACAGTCCAAAAGGCCTGAGAAATAAAAAAACAAGATATAAAAATTTAAATAGGTTTCAAAAATATTGTATTTTTAGAATCTTTGTATCTACTTGCATGAAACCATTTGAATTGGTTAAAATTTTTATAAACCAAATTTACTAATAATAAGAGAATATTCTACGTAGAGGAAAACTAAAACAAATACGGCCCTTCAGGCCAGCGTAATTAAAAAACAAGATATAAATAAATTAAATAAGTATTAAAATTAATGTATATTTAGATAAGGTGGATTCACTTTCATGAAACCATTTGAATAGGTTAAAATTTTTATAAAACAAGTTTACTTATAATGAAAAAATATGTAAAATAGAGAAAAACCTAAACAAATACAGTCCAAAAGGCCTGAGAAATAAAAAAACAAGATATAAAAATTTAAATAGGTATCAAAAATATTGTATTTTTAGAATCTTTGGATCTACTTGCATGAAACCATTTGAATTGGTTAAAATTTTTATAAACCAAATTTACTAATAATAAGAGAATATTCTACGTAGAGGAAAACTAATACAAATACGGTCCTTTAGGTCAACGTAATTAAAAAACAACGTATAAATAAATTAAAAAAGTATTAAAATTATTGTATATTTAGAAAAGGTGGATCCACTTTCATGAAACCATTTGAATTGGTTAAAATTCTTATAAACCAAGTTTACTTATAATAGAAAAATATATAAAATAGAGAAAAACTTAAACAAATACAGTCCAAAAGGCCTGAGAAATAAAAAAACATAATATAAAAAATTTAAATAGGTATCAAAATTATTGTATTTTTATAAACGTTGGATCCACTTGCATGAAACCATTTGAATAGGTTAAAATTTTTATAAAACAAGTTTACTTATAATGAAAAAATATGTAAAATAGAGAAAAACCTAAACAAATACAGTCCAAAAGGCCTGAGAAATAAAAAAACAAGATATAAAAAATTTAATTAGGTATCAAAATTATTGTATTTTTATAAACTTTGGATCTACTTGCATAAAACCATTTGAATTGTTTAAAATTTTTATAAACCCTGTTTACAAATAATGAGAGAATATTCTACGTAGAGAAAAACTTAAACAAATATGGCCCTTGAGGCCAGCGTAATTAAAAAACAAGATATAAATAAATTAAATAAGTATTAAAATTAATGTATATTTAGATAAGGTGGATTCACTTTCATGAAACCATTTGAATAGGTTAAAATTTTTATAAAACAAGTTTACTTATAATGAAAAAATATGTAAAATAGAGAAAAACCTAAACAAATACAGTCCAAAAGGCCTGAGAAATAAAAAAACAAGATATAAAAATTTAAATAGGTATCAAAAATATTGTATTTTTAGAATCTTTGGATCTACTTGCATGAAACCATTTGAATTGGTTAAAATTTTTATAAACCAAATTTACTAATAATAAGAGAATATTCTACGTAGAGGAAAACTAATACAAATACGGTCCTTTAGGTCAACGTAATTAAAAAACAACGTATAAATAAATTAAAAAAGTATTAAAATTATTGTATATTTAGAAAAGGTGGATCCACTTTCATGAAACCATTTGAATAGGTTAAAATTTTTATAAAACAAGTTTACTTATAATGAAAAAATATGTAAAATGGAGAAAACCCTTAACAAAAACAGTCCAAAAGGCCTGAGAAATAAAAAAACAAGATATAAAAATATAAATAGGTATCAAAAATATTGTATTTTTAGAATCTTTGGATCTACTTGCTTGAAACCATTTGAATTGGTTAAAATTTTTATAAACCAAGTTTACTAATAATAAGAGAATATTCTACGTAGAGGAAAACTAAAACAAATACGGCCCACCAGGCCAGCGTAATTAAAAAACAAGATATAAATAAATTAAATAAGTATTAAAATTATTGTATATTTAGAAAAGGTGGATCCACTTTCATGAAACCATTTGAATTGGTTAAAATTCTTATAAACCAAGTTTACTTATAATAGAAAAATATATAAAATAGAGAAAAACTTAAACAAATACAGTCCAAAAGGCCTGAGAAATAAAAAAACATAATATAAAAAATTTAAATAGTTATCAAAATTATTGTATTTTTATAAACGTTGGATCCACTTGCATGAAACCATTTGAATAGGTTAAAATTTTTATAAAACAAGTTTACTTATAATGAAAAAATATGTAAAAAAGAGAAAAACCTAAACAAATACAGTCAAAAAGGCCTGAGAAATAAAAAAACAAGATATAAAAAATTTAATTAGGTATCAAAATTATTGTATTTTTATAAACGTTGGATCTACTTGCATAAAACCATTTGAATTGGTTAAAATTTTTATAAACCAATTTTACTAATAATGAGAGAATATTCTACGTAGAGAAAAACTTAAACAAATACGACCCTTCAGGCCAGCGTAATTAAAAAACAAGATATAAATAAATTAAATAAGTATTAAAATTATTGTATATTTAGAAAAGGTGGATCCACTTTCATGAAACCATTTGAATAGGTTAAAATTTTTATAAAACAAGTTTACTTATAATGAAAAAATATGTAAAATAGAGAAAAACCTTAACAAATACAGTCCAAAAGGCCTGAGAAATAAAAAAACAAGATATTAAATATAAATAGGTATCAAAAATATTGTATTTTTAGAATCTTTGGATCTACTTGCTTGAAACCATTTGAATAGGTTAAATTTTTTATAAAACAAGTTTACTTATAATGAAAAAATATGTAAAATAGAGAAAAACCTTAACAAATACAGTCCAAAAGGCCTGAGAAATTAAAAAACAAGATATAAAAATATAAATAGGTATCAAAAATATTGTATTTTTAGAATCTTTGGATCTACTTGCTTGAAACCATTTGAATTGGTTAAAATTTTTATAAACCAAGTTTACTAATAATAAGAGAATATTCGATTTAGAGGAAAACTAAAACAAATACGGCCCACCAGGCCAGCGTAATTAAAAAACAAGATATAAATAAATTAAATAAGTATTAAAATTATTGTATATTTAGAAAAGGTGGATCCACTTTCATGAAACCATTTGAATTGGTTAAAATTCTTATAAACCAAGTTTACTTATAATAGAAAAATATATAAAATAGAGAAAAACTTAAACAAATACAGTCCAAAAGGCCTGAGAAATAAAAAAACATAATATAAAAAATTTAAATAGGTATCAAAATTATTGTATTTTTATAAACGTTGGATCCACTTGCATGAAACCATTTGAATAGGTTAAAATTTTTATAAAACAAGTTTACTTATAATGAAAAAATATGTAAAATAGAGAAAAACCTTAACAAATACAGTCAAAAAGGCCTGAGAAATAAAAAAACAAGATATAAAAATATAAATAGGTATCAAAAATATTGTATTTTTGAATCTTTGGATCTACTTGCTTGAAACCATTTGAATTGGTTAAAATTTTTATAAACCAAGTTTACTAATAATGAGAGAATATTCTACGTAGAGAAAAACTTAAACAAATACGGCCCTTCAGGCCACCGTAATTAAAAAACAAGATATACATAAATTAAATAAGTATTAAAATTATTGTATATTTAGAAAAGGTGGATCCACTTTCATGAAACCATTTGAATAGGTTAAAATTTTTATAAAACACGTTTACTTATAATGAAAAAATATGTAAAATAGAGAAAAACCTTAACAAATACAGTCCAAAAGGCCTGAGAAATAAAAAAACAAGATATAAAAATTTAAATAGGTTTCAAAAATATTGTATTTTTAGAATCTTTGTATCTACTTGCATGAAACCATTTGAATTGGTTAAAATTTTTATAAACCAAATTTACTAATAATAAGAGAATATTCTACGTAGAGGAAAACTAAAACAAATACGGCCCTTCAGGCCAGCGTAATTAAAAAACAAGATATAAATAAATTAAATAAGTATTAAAATTAATGTATATTTAGATAAGGTGGATTCACTTTCATGAAACCATTTGAATAGGTTAAAATTTTTATAAAACAAGTTTACTTATAATGAAAAAATATGTAAAATAGAGAAAAACCTAAACAAATACAGTCCAAAAGGCCTGAGAAATAAAAAAACAAGATATAAAAATTTAAATAGGTATCAAAAATATTGTATTTTTAGAATCTTTGGATCTACTTGCATGAAACCATTTGAATTGGTTAAAATTTTTATAAACCAAATTTACTAATAATAAGAGAATATTCTACGTAGAGGAAAACTAATACAAATACGGTCCTTTAGGTCAACGTAATTAAAAAACAACGTATAAATAAATTAAAAAAGTATTAAAATTATTGTATATTTAGAAAAGGTGGATCCACTTTCATGAAACCATTTGAATTGGTTAAAATTCTTATAAACCAAGTTTACTTATAATGAAAAAATATGTAAAATAGAGAAAAACATAAACAAATACAGTCCAAAAGGCCTGAGAAATAAAAAAACAAGATATAAAAAGTTTAATTAGGTATCAAAATTATTGTATTTTTATAAACGTTGGATCTACTTGCATAAAACCATTTGAATTGGTTAAAATTTTTATAAACCAATTTTACTAATAATGAGAGAATATTCTACATAGAGAAAAACTTAAACAAATACGGCCCTTCAGGCCAGCGTAATTAAAAAACAAGATATAAATAAATTAAATAAGTATTAAAATTATTGTATATTTAGAAAAGGTGGATCCACTTTCATGAAACCATTTGAATTGGTTAAAATTCTTATAAACCAAGTTTACTTATAATAGAAAAATATATAAAATAGAGAAAAAGTTAAACAAATACAGTCCAAAAGGCCTGAGAAATAAAAAAACATAATATAAAAAATTTAAATAGGTATCAAAATTATTGTATTTCTATAAACGTTGGATCCACTTGCATGAAACCATTTGAATAGGTTAAAATTTTTATAAAACAAGTTTACTTATAATGAAAAAATATGTAAAATAGAGAAAAACCTTAACAAATACAGTCCAAAAGGCCTGAGAAATAAAAAAACAAGATATAAAAATATAAATAGGTATCAAAAATATTGTAGTTTTAGAATCTTTGGATCTACTTGCTTGAAACCATTTGAATTGGTTAAAATTTTTATAAACCAAGTTTACTAATAATAAGAGAATATTCGATGTAGAGGAAAACTAAAACAAATACGGCCCACCAGGCCAGCGTAATTAAAAAACAAGATATAAATAAATTAAATAAGTATTAAAATTATTGTATATTTAGAAAAGGTGGATCCACTTTCATGAAACCATTTGAATTGGTTAAAATTCTTATAAACCAAGTTTACTTATAATAGAAAAATATATAAAATAGAGAAAAACTTAAACAAATACAGTCCAAAAGGCCTGAGAAATAAAAAAACATAATATAAAAAATTTAAATAGGTATCAAAATTATTGTATTTTTATAAACGTTGGATCCACTTGCATGAAACCATTTGAATAGGTTAAAATTTTTATAAAACAAGTTTACTTATAATGAAAAAATATGTAAAAAAGAGAAAAACCTAAACAAATACAGTCAAAAAGGCCTGAGAAATAAAAAAACAAGATATAAAAATTTAAATAGGTTTCAAAAATATTGTATTTTTAGAATCTTTGGATCTACTTGCATGAAACCATTTGAATTGGTTAAAATTTTTATAAACCAAGTTTACTAATAATAAGAGAATATTCGATTTAGAGGAAAACTAAAACAAATACGGCCCACCAGGCCAGCGTAATTAAAAAACAAGATATAAATAATATAAAAAAGTATTAAAATTATTGTATATTTAGAAAAGGTGGATCCACTTTCATGAAACCATTTGAATTGGTTAAAATTCTTATAAACCAAGTATACTTATAATAGAAAAATATATAAAATAGAGAAAAACTTAAACAAATACAGTCCAAAAGGCCTGAGAAATAAAAAAACATAATATAAAAAATTTAAATAGGTATCAAAATTATTGTATTTTTATAAACGTTGGATCCACTTGCATGAAACCATTTGAATAGGTTAAAATTTTTATAAAACAAGTTTACTTATAATGAAAAAATATGTAAAATAGAGAAAAACCTTAACAAATACAGTCCAAAAGGCCTGAGAAATAAAAAAACAAGATATAAAAATATAAATAGGTATCAAAAATATTGTATTTTTGAATCTTTGGATCTACTTGCTTGAAACCATTTGAATTGGTTAAAATTTTTATAAACCAAGTTTACTAATAATAAGAGAATATTCTATGTAGAGAAAAACTAAAACAAATACGGCCCACCAGGCCAGCGTAATTAAAAAACAAGATATAAATAAATTAAATAAGTATTAAAATTATTGTATATTTAGAAAAGGTGGATCCACTTTCATGAAACCATTTGAATTGGTTAAAATTCTTATAAACCAAGTTTACTTATAATAGAAAAATATATAAAATAGAGAAAAACTTAAACAAATACAGTCCAAAAGGCCTGAGAAATAAAAAAACATAATATAAAAAATTTAAATAGGTATCAAAATTATTGTATTTTTATAAACGTTGTATCCACTTGCATGAAACCATTTGAATAGGTTAAAATTTTTATAAAACAAGTTTACTTATAATGAAAAAATATGTAAAATAGAGAAAAACCTTAACAAATACAGTCAAAAAGGCCTGAGAAATAAAAAAACAAGATATAAAAATATAAATAGGTATCAAAAATATTGTATTTTTGAATCTTTGGATCTACTTGCTTGAAACCATTTGAATTGGTTAAATTTTTTATAAACCAAGTTTACTAATAATGAGAGAATATTCTACGTAGAGAAAAACTTAAACAAATACGGCCCTTCAGGCCACCGTAATTAAAAAACAAGATATACATAAATTAAATAAGTATTAAAATTATTGTATATTTAGAAAAGGTGGATCCACTTTCATGAAACCATTTGAATAGGTTAAAATTTTTATAAAACACGTTTACTTATAATGAAAAAATATGTAAAATAGAGAAAAACCTTAACAAATACAGTCCAAAAGGCCTGAGAAATAAAAAAACAAGATATAAAAATTTAAATAGGTTTCAAAAATATTGTATTTTTAGAATCTTTGTATCTACTTGCATGAAACCATTTGAATTGGTTAAAATTTTTATAAACCAAATTTACTAATAATAAGAGAATATTCTACGTAGAGGAAAACTAAAACAAATACGGCCCTTCAGGCCAGCGTAATTAAAAAACAAGATATAAATAAATTAAATAAGTATTAAAATTAATGTATATTTAGATAAGGTGGATTCACTTTCATGAAACCATTTGAATAGGTTAAAATTTTTATAAAACAAGTTTACTTATAATGAAAAAATATGTAAAATAGAGAAAAACCTAAACAAATACAGTCCAAAAGGCCTGAGAAATAAAAAAACAAGATATAAAAATTTAAATAGGTATCAAAAATATTGTATTTTTAGAATCTTTGGATCTACTTGCATGAAACCATTTGAATTGGTTAAAATTTTTATAAACCAAATTTACTAATAATAAGAGAATATTCTACGTAGAGGAAAACTAATACAAATACGGTCCTTTAGGTCAACGTAATTAAAAAACAACGTATAAATAAATTAAAAAAGTATTAAAATTATTGTATATTTAGAAAAGGTGGATCCACTTTCATGAAACCATTTGAATTGGTTAAAATTCTTATAAACCAAGTTTACTTATAATAGAAAAATATATAAAATAGAGAAAAACTTAAACAAATACAGTCCAAAAGGCCTGAGAAATAAAAAAACATAATATAAAAAATTTAAATAGGTATCAAAATTATTGTATTTTTATAAACGTTGGATCCACTTGCATGAAACCATTTGAATAGGTTAAAATTTTTATAAAACAAGTTTACTTATAATGAAAAAATATGTAAAATAGAGAAAAACCTAAACAAATACAGTCCAAAAGGCCTGAGAAATAAAAAAACAAGATATAAAAAATTTAATTAGGTATCAAAATTATTGTATTTTTATAAACTTTGGATCTACTTGCATAAAACCATTTGAATTGTTTAAAATTTTTATAAACCCTGTTTACAAATAATGAGAGAATATTCTACGTAGAGAAAAACTTAAACAAATATGGCCCTTGAGGCCAGCGTAATTAAAAAACAAGATATAAATAAATTAAATAAGTATTAAAATTAATGTATATTTAGATAAGGTGGATTCACTTTCATGAAACCATTTGAATAGGTTAAAATTTTTATAAAACAAGTTTACTTATAATGAAAAAATATGTAAAATAGAGAAAAACCTAAACAAATACAGTCCAAAAGGCCTGAGAAATAAAAAAACAAGATATAAAAATTTAAATAGGTATCAAAAATATTGTATTTTTAGAATCTTTGGATCTACTTGCATGAAACCATTTGAATTGGTTAAAATTTTTATAAACCAAATTTACTAATAATAAGAGAATATTCTACGTAGAGGAAAACTAATACAAATACGGTCCTTTAGGTCAACGTAATTAAAAAACAACGTATAAATAAATTAAAAAAGTATTAAAATTATTGTATATTTAGAAAAGGTGGATCCACTTTCATGAAACCATTTGAATAGGTTAAAATTTTTATAAAACAAGTTTACTTATAATGAAAATATATGTAAAATGGAGAAAACCCTTAACAAAAACAGTCCAAAAGGCCTGAGAAATAAAAAAACAAGATATAAAAATATAAATAGGTATCAAAAATATTGTATTTTTAGAATCTTTGGATCTACTTGCTTGAAACCATTTGAATTGGTTAAAATTTTTATAAACCAAGTTTACTAATAATAAGAGAATATTCTACGTAGAGGAAAACTAAAACAAATACGGCCCACCAGGCCAGCGTAATTAAAAAACAAGATATAAATAAATTAAATAAGTATTAAAATTATTGTATATTTAGAAAAGGTGGATCCACTTTCATGAAACCATTTGAATTGGTTAAAATTCTTATAAACCAAGTTTACTTATAATAGAAAAATATATAAAATAGAAAAAACTTAAACAAATACAGTCCAAAAGGCCTGAGAAATAAAAAAACATAATATAAAAAATTTAAATAGGTATCAAAATTATTGTATTTTTATAAACGTTGGATCCACTTGCATGAAACCATTTGAATAGGTTAAAATTTTTATAAAACAAGTTTACTTATAATGAAAAAATATGTAAAAAAGAGAAAAACCTAAACAAATACAGTCAAAAAGGCCTGAGAAATAAAAAAACAAGATATAAAAACTTTAATTAGGTATCAAAATTATTGTATTTTTATAAACGTTGGATCTACTTGCATAAAACCATTTGAAATGGTTAAAATTTTTATAAACCAATTTTACTAATAATGAGAGAATATTCTACGTAGAGAAAAACTAAAACAAATACGGCCCACCAGGCCAGCGTAATTAAAAAACAAGATATAAATAAAATAAATAAGTATTAAAATTATTGTATTTTTATAAACGTTGGATCCACTTGCATGAAACCATTTGAATAGGTTAAAATTTTTATAAAACAAGTTTACTTATAATGAAAAAATATGTAAAATAGAGAAAAACCTAAACAAATACAGTCAAAAAGGCCTGAGAAATAAAAAAACATAATATAAAAAATTTAATTAGGTATCAAAATTATTGTATTTTTATAAACGTTGGATCTACTTGCATAAAACCATTTGAATTGGTTAAAATTTTTATAAACCAATTTTACTAATAATGAGAGAATATTCTACGTAGAGAAAAACTTAAACAAATACGGCCCTTCAGGCCACCGTAATTAAAAAACAAGATATACATAAATTTAATAAGTATTAAAATTATTGTATATTTAGAAAAGGTGGATCCACTTTCATGAAACCATTTGAATAGGTTAAAATTTTTATAAAACACGTTTACTTATAATGAAAAAATATGTAAAATAGAGAAAAACCTTAACAAATACAGTCCAAAAGGCCTGAGAAATAAAAAAACAAGATATAAAAATTTAAATAGGTATCAAAAATATTGTATTTTTAGAATCTTTGGATCTACTTGCTTGAAACCATTTGAATTGGTTAAAATTTTTATAAACCAAGTTTACTAATAATAAGAGAATATTCGATGTAGAGGAAAACTAAAACAAATACGGCCCACCAGGCCAGCGTAATTAAAAAACAAGATATAAATAAATTAAATAAGTATTAAAATTATTGTATATTTAGAAAAGGTGGATCCACTTTCATGAAACCATTTGAATTGGTTAAAATTCTTATAAACCAAGTTTACTTATAATAGAAAAATATATAAAATAGAGAAAAACTTAAACAAATACAGTCCAAAAGGCCTGAGAAATAAAAAAACATAATATAAAAAATTTAAATAGTTATCAAAATTATTGTATTTTTATAAACGTTGGATCCACTTGCATGAAACCATTTGAATAGGTTAAAATTTTTATAAAACAAGTTTACTTATAATGAAAAAATATGTAAAAAAGAGAAAAACCTAAACAAATACAGTCAAAAAGGCCTGAGAAATAAAAAAACAAGATATAAAAAATTTAATTAGGTATCAAAATTATTGTATTTTTATAAACGTTGGATCTACTTGCATAAAACCATTTGAATTGGTTAAAATTTTTATAAACCAATTTTACTAATAATGAGAGAATATTCTACGTAGAGAAAAACTTAAACAAATACGACCCTTCAGGCCAGCGTAATTAAAAAACAAGATATAAATAAATTAAATAAGTATTAAAATTATTGTATATTTAGAAAAGGTGGATCCACTTTCATGAAACCATTTGAATAGGTTAAAATTTTTATAAAACAAGTTTACTTATAATGAAAAAATATGTAAAATAGAGAAAAACCTTAACAAATACAGTCCAAAAGGCCTGAGAAATAAAAAAACAAGATATTAAATATAAATAGGTATCAAAAATATTGTATTTTTAGAATCTTTGGATCTACTTGCTTGAAACCATTTGAATAGGTTAAATTTTTTATAAAACAAGTTTACTTATAATGAAAAAATATGTAAAATAGAGAAAAACCTTAACAAATACAGTCCAAAAGGCCTGAGAAATTAAAAAACAAGATATAAAAATATAAATAGGTATCAAAAATATTGTATTTTTAGAATCTTTGGATCTACTTGCTTGAAACCATTTGAATAGGTTAAATTTTTTATAAAACAAGTTTACTTATAATGAAAAAATATGTAAAATAGAGAAAAACCTTAACAAATACAGTCCAAAAGGCCTGAGAAATAAAAAAACAAGATATAAAAATTTAAATAGGTATCAAAAATATTGTATTTTTAGAATCTTTGGATCTACTTGCATGAAACCATTTGAATTGGTTAAATTTTTTATAAAACAAGTTTACTTATAATGAAAAAATATGTAAAATAGAGAAAAACCTTAACAAATACAGTCCAAAAGGCCTGAGAAATAAAAAAACAAGATATAAAAATATAAATAGGTATCAAAAATATTGTATTTTTAGAATCTTTGGATCTACTTGCTTGAAACCATTTGAATTGGTTAAAATTTTTATAAACCAAGATTACTAATAATAAGAGAATATTCGATTTAGAGGAAAACTAAAACAAATACGGCCCACCAGGCCAGCGTAATTAAAAAACAAGATATCAATAATATAAAAAAGTATTAAAATTATTGTATATTTAGAAAAGGTGGATCCACTTTCATGAAACCATTTGAATTGGTTAAAATTCTTATAAACCAAGTATACTTATAATAGAAAAATATATAAAATAGAGAAAAACTTAAACAAATACAGTCCAAAAGGCCTGAGAAATAAAAAAACATAATATAAAAAATTTAAATAGGTATCAAAATTATTGTATTTTTATAAACGTTGGATCCACTTGCATGAAACCATTTGAATAGGTTAAAATTTTTATAAAACAAGTTTAGTTATAATGAAAAAATATGTAAAATAGAGAAAAACCTTAACAAATACAGTCAAAAAGGCCTGAGAAATAAAAAAACAAGATATAAAAATATAAATAGGTATCAAAAATATTGTATTTTTGAATCTTTGGATCTACTTGCTTGAAACCATTTGAATTGGTTAAAATTTTTATAAACCAAGTTTACTAATAATGAGAGAATATTCTACGTAGAGAAAAACTTAAACAAATACGGCCCTTCAGGCCACCGTAATTAAAAAACAAGATATACATAAATTAAATAAGTATTAAAATTATTGTATATTTAGAAAAGGTGGATCCACTTTCATGAAACCATTTGAATAGGTTAAAATTTTTATAAAACACGTTTACTTATAATGAAAAAATATGTAAAATAGAGAAAAACCTTAACAAATACAGTCCAAAAGGCCTGAGAAATAAAAAAACAAGATATAAAAATTAAAATAGGTTTCAAAAATATTGTATTTTTAGAATCTTTGGATCTACTTGCATGAAACCATTTGAATTGGTTAAAATTTTTATAAACCAAGTTTACTAATAATAAGAGAATATTCGATTTAGAGGAAAACTAAAACAAATACGGCCCACCAGGCCAGCGTAATTAAAAAACAAGATATAAATAATATAAAAAAGTATTAAAATTATTGTATATTTAGAAAAGGTGGATCCACTTTCATGAAACCATTTGAATTGGTAAAAATTCTTATAAACCAAGTATACTTATAATAGAAAAATATATAAAATAGAGAAAAACTTAAACAAATACAGTCCAAAAGGCCTGAGAAATAAAAAAACATAATATAAAAAATTTAAATAGGTATCAAAATTATTGTATTTTTATAAACGTTGTATCCACTTGCATGAAACCATTTGAATAGGTTAAAATTTTTATAAAACAAGTTTACTTATAATGAAAAAATATGTAAAATAGAGAAAAACCTTAACAAATACAGTCAAAAAGGCCTGAGAAATAAAAAAACAAGATATAAAAATATAAATAGGTATCAAAAATATTGTATTTTTGAATCTTTGGATCTACTTGCTTGAAACCATTTGAATTGGTTAAAATTTTTATAAACCAAGTTTACTAATAATGAGAGAATATTCTACGTAGAGAAAAACTTAAACAAATACGGCCCTTCAGGCCACCGTAATTAAAAAACAAGATATACATAAATTAAATAAGTATTAAAATTATTGTATATTTAGAAAAGGTGGATCCACTTTCATGAAACCATTTGAATAGGTTAAAATTTTTATAAAATACGTTTACTTATAATGAAAAAATATGTAAAATAGAGAAAAACCTTAACAAATACAGTCCAAAAGGCCTGAGAAATAAAAAAACAAGATATAAAAATTTAAATAGGTTTCAAAAATATTGTATTTTTAGAATCTTTGTATCTACTTGCATGAAACCATTTGAATTGGTTAAAATTTTTATAAACCAAATTTACTAATAATAAGAGAATATTCTACGTAGAGGAAAACTAAAACAAATACGGCCCTTCAGGCCAGCGTAATTAAAAAACAAGATATAAATAAATTAAATAAGTATTAAAATTAATGTATATTTAGATAAGGTGGATTCACTTTCATGAAACCATTTGAATAGGTTAAAATTTTTATAAAACAAGTTTACTTATAATGAAAAAATATGTAAAATAGAGAAAAACCTAAACAAATACAGTCCAAAAGGCCTGAGAAATAAAAAAACAAGATATAAAAATTTAAATAGGTATCAAAAATATTGTATTTTTAGAATCTTTGGATCTACTTGCATGAAACCATTTGAATTGGTTAAAATTTTTATAAACCAAATTTACTAATAATAAGAGAATATTCTACGTAGAGGAAAACTAATACAAATACGGTCCTTTAGGTCAACGTAATTAAAAAACAACGTATAAATAAATTAAAAAAGTATTAAAATTATTGTATATTTAGAAAAGGTGGATCCACTTTCATGAAACCATTTGAATTGGTTAAAATTCTTATAAACCAAGTTTACTTATAATAGAAAAATATATAAAATAGAGAAAAACTTAAACAAATACAGTCCAAAAGGCCTGAGAAATAAAAAAACATAATATAAAAAATTTAAATAGGTATCAAAATTATTGTATTTTTATAAACGTTGGATCCACTTGCATGAAACCATTTGAATAGGTTAAAATTTTTATAAAACAAGTTTACTTATAATGAAAAAATATGTAAAATAGAGAAAAACCTAAACAAATACAGTCCAAAAGGCCTGAGAAATAAAAAAACAAGATATAAAAAATTTAATTAGGTATCAAAATTATTGTATTTTTATAAACTTTGGATCTACTTGCATAAAACCATTTGAATTGTTTAAAATTTTTATAAACCCAGTTTACAAATAATGAGAGAATATTCTACGTAGAGAAAAACTTAAACAAATATGGCCCTTGAGGCCAGCGTAATTAAAAAACAAGATATAAATAAATTAAATAAGTATTAAAATTAATGTATATTTAGATAAGGTGGATTCACTTTCATGAAACCATTTGAATAGGTTAAAATTTTTATAAAACAAGTTTACTTATAATGAAAAAATATGTAAAATAGAGAAAAACCTAAACAAATACAGTCCAAAAGGCCTGAGAAATAAAAAAACAAGATATAAAAATTTAAATAGGTATCAAAAATATTGTATTTTTAGAATCTTTGGATCTACTTGCATGAAACCATTTGAATTGGTTAAAATTTTTATAAACCAAATTTACTAATAATAAGAGAATATTCTACGTAGAGGAAAACTAATACAAATACGGTCCTTTAGGTCAACGTAATTAAAAAACAACGTATAAATAAATTAAAAAAGTATTAAAATTATTGTATATTTAGAAAAGGTGGATCCACTTTCATGAAACCATTTGAATAGGTTAAAATTTTTATAAAACAAGTTTACTTATAATGAAAAAATATGTAAAATAGAGAAAAACCTAAACAAATACAGTCAAAAAGGCCTGAGAAATAAAAAAACATAATATAAAAAATTTAATTAGGTATCAAAATTATTGTATTTTTATAAACGTTGGATCTACTTGCATAAAACCATTTGAATTGGTTAAAATTTTTATAAACCAATTTTACTAATAATGAGAGAATATTCTACGTAGAGAAAAACTTAAACAAATACGGCCCTTCAGGCCACCGTAATTAAAAAACAAGATATACATAAATTTAATAAGTATTAAAATTATTGTATATTTAGAAAAGGTGGATCCACTTTCATGAAACCATTTGAATAGGTTAAAATTTTTATAAAACACGTTTACTTATAATGAAAAAATATGTAAAATAGAGAAAAACCTTAACAAATACAGTCCAAAAGGCCTGAGAAATAAAAAAACAAGATATAAAAATTTAAATAGGTATCAAAAATATTGTATTTTTAGAATCTTTGGATCTACTTGCTTGAAACCATTTGAATTGGTTAAAATTTTTATAAACCAAGTTTACTAATAATAAGAGAATATTCGATGTAGAGGAAAACTAAAACAAATACGGCCCACCAGGCCAGCGTAATTAAAAAACAAGATATAAATAAATTAAATAAGTATTAAAATTATTGTATATTTAGAAAAGGTGGATCCACTTTCATGAAACCATTTGAATTGGTTAAAATTCTTATAAACCAAGTTTACTTATAATAGAAAAATATATAAAATAGAGAAAAACTTAAACAAATACAGTCCAAAAGGCCTGAGAAATAAAAAAACATAATATAAAAAATTTAAATAGTTATCAAAATTATTGTATTTTTATAAACGTTGGATCCACTTGCATGAAACCATTTGAATAGGTTAAAATTTTTATAAAACAAGTTTACTTATAATGAAAAAATATGTAAAAAAGAGAAAAACCTAAACAAATACAGTCAAAAAGGCCTGAGAAATAAAAAAACAAGATATAAAAAAATAAATAGGTATCAAAAATATTGTATTTTTGAATCTTTGGATCTACTTGCTTGAAACCATTTGAATTGGTTAAAATTTTTATAAACCAAGTTTACTAATAATAAGAGAATATTCGATGTAGAGAAAAACTTAAACAAATACGGCCCTTCAGGCCAGCGTAATTAAAAAACAAGATATAAATAAATTAAATAAGTATTAAAATTATTGTATATTTAGAAAAGGTGGATCCACTTTCATGAAACCAATTGAATTGGTTAAAATTCTTATAAACAAAGTTTACTTATAATGAAAAAATATGTAAAATAGAGAAAAACCTTAACAAATACAGTCCAAAAGGCCTGAGAAATAAAAAAACAAGATATAAAAATATAAATAGGTATCAAAAATATTGTATTTTTGAATCTTTGGATCTACTTGCTTGAAACCATTTGAATTGGTTAAAATTTTTATAAACCAAGTTTACTAATAATAAGAGAATATTCGATGTAGAGAAAAACTTAAACAAATACGGCCCTTCAGGCCAGCGTAATTAAAAAACAAGATATAAATAAATTAAATAAGTATTAAAATTATTGTATATTTAGAAAAGGTGGATCCACTTTCATGAAACCAATTGAATTGGTTAAAATTCTTATAAACAAAGTTTACTTATAATAGAAAAATATATAAAATAGAGAAAAACTTAAACAAATACAGTCCAAAAGGCCTGAGAAATAAAAAAACATAATATAAAAAATTTAAATAGGTATCAAAATTATTTTATTTTTATAAACGTTGGATCCACTTGCATGAAACCATTTGAATAGGTTAAAATTTTTATAAAACAAGTTTACTTATAATGAAAAAATATGTAAAATAGAGAAAAACCTTAACAAATACAGTCCAAAAGGCCTGAGAAATAAAAAAACAAGATATAAAAAAATAAATAGGTATCAAAAATATTGTATTTTTGAATCTTTGGATCTACTTGCTTGAAACCATTTGAATTGGTTAAAATTTTTATAAACCAAGTTTACTAATATTAAGAGAATATTCTATGTAGAGGAAAACTAAAACAAATACGGCCCACCAGGCCAGCGTAATTAAAAAACAAGATATAAAAATATAAATAGGTATCAAAAATATTTTATTTTTAGAATCTTTGGATCTACTTGCTTGAAACCATTTGAATAGGTTAAATTTTTTATAAAACAAGTTTACTTATAATGAAAAAATATGTAAAATAGAGAAAAACCTTAACAAATACAGTCCAAAAGGCCTGAGAAATTAAAAAACAAGATATAAAAATATAAATAGGTATCAAAAATATTGTATTTTTAGAATCTTTGGATCTACTTGCTTGAAACCATTTGAATTGGTTAAAATTTTTATAAACCAAGTTTAGTAATAATAAGAGAATATTCTACGTAGAGAAAAACTTAAACAAATACGGCCCTTCAGGCCAGCGTAATTAAAAAACAAGATATAAATAAATTAAATAAGTATTAAAATTATTGTATATTTAGAAAAGGTGGATCCACTTTCATGAAACCATTTGAATAGGTTAAAATTTTTATAAAACAAGTTTACTTATAATGAAAAAATATGTAAAATAGAGAAAAACCTTAACAAATACAGTCCAAAAGGCCTGAGAAATAAAAAAACAAGATATTAAATATAAATAGGTATCAAAAATATTGTATTTTTAGAATCTTTGGATCTACTTGCTTGAAACCATTTGAATAGGTTAAATTTTTTATAAAACAAGTTTACTTATAATGAAAAAATATGTAAAATAGAGAAAAACCTTAACAAATACAGTCCAAAAGGCCTGAGAAATTAAAAAACAAGATATAAAAATATAAATAGGTATCAAAAATATTGTATTTTTAGAATCTTTGGATCTACTTGCTTGAAACCATTTGAATTGGTTAAAATTTTTATAAACCAAGTTTACTAATAATAAGAGAATATTCGATTTAGAGGAAAACTAAAACAAATACGGCCCACCAGGCCAGCGTAATTAAAAAACAAGATATAAATAAATTAAATAAGTATTAAAATTATTGTATATTTAGAAAAGGTGGATCCACTTTCATGTAACCATTTGAATTGGTTAAAATTCTTATAAACCAAGTTTACTTATAATAGAAAAATATATAAAATAGAGAAAAACTTAAACAAATACAGTCCAAAAGGCCTGAGAAATAAAAAAACATAATATAAAAAATTTAAATAGGTATCAAAATTATTGTATTTTTATAAACGTTGGATCCACTTGCATGAAACCATTTGAATAGGTTAAAATTTTTATAAAACAAGTTTACTTATAATGAAAAAATATGTAAAATAGAGAAAAACCTTAACAAATACAGTCAAAAAGGCCTGAGAAATAAAAAAACAAGATATAAAAATTTAAATAGGTTTCAAAAATATTGTATTTTTAGAATCTTTGGATCTACTTGCATGAAACCATTTGAATTGGTTAAAATTTTTATAAACCAAGTTTACTAATAATGAGAGAATATTCTACGTAGAGAAAAACTTAAACAAATACGACCCTTCAGGCCAGCGTAATTAAAAAACAAGATATAAATAAATTAAATAAGTATTAAAATTAATGTATATTTAGATAAGGTGGATTCACTTTCATGAAACCATTTGAATAGGTTAAAATTTTTATAAAACAAGTTTACTTATAATGAAAAAATATGTAAAATAGAGAAAAACCTAAACAAATACAGTCCAAAAGGCCTGAGAAATAAAAAAACAAGATATAAAAATTTAAATAGGTATCAAAAATATTGTATTTTTAGAATCTTTGGATCTACTTGCATGAAACCATTTGAATTGGTTAAAATTTTTATAAACCAAATTTACTAATAATAAGAGAATATTCTACGTAGAGGAAAACTAATACAAATACGGTCCTTTAGGTCAACGTAATTAAAAAACAACGTATAAATAAATTAAAAAAGTATTAAAATTATTGTATATTTAGAAAAGGTGGATCCACTTTCATGAAACCATTTGAATTGGTTAAAATTCTTATAAACCAAGTTTACTTATAATAGAAAAATATATAAAATAGAGAAAAACTTAAACAAATACAGTCCAAAAGGCCTGAGAAATAAAAAAACATAATATAAAAAATTTAAATAGGTATCAAAATTATTGTATTTTTATAAACGTTGGATCCACTTGCATGAAACCATTTGAATAGGTTAAAATTTTTATAAAACAAGTTTACTTATAATGAAAAAATATGTAAAATAGAGAAAAACCTAAACAAATACAGTCCAAAAGGCCTGAGAAATAAAAAAACAAGATATAAAAAATTTAATTAGGTATCAAAATTATTGTATTTTTATAAACTTTGGATCTACTTGCATAAAACCATTTGAATTGTTTAAAATTTTTATAAACCCAGTTTACAAATAATGAGAGAATATTCTACGTAGAGAAAAACTTAAACAAATATGGCCCTTGAGGCCAGCGTAATTAAAAAACAAGATATAAATAAATTAAATAAGTATTAAAATTAATGTATATTTAGATAAGGTGGATTCACTTTCATGAAACCATTTGAATAGGTTAAAATTTTTATAAAACAAGTTTACTTATAATGAAAAAATATGTAAAATAGAGAAAAACCTTAACAAATACAGTCCAAAAGGCCTGAGAAATAAAAAAACAAGATATAAAAATATAAATAGGTATCAAAAATATTGTATTTTTGAATCTTTGGATCTACTTGCTTGAAACCATTTGAATTGGTTAAAATTTTTATAAACCAAGTTTACTAATAATAAGAGAATATTCTATGTAGAGGAAAACTAAAACAAATACGGCCCACCAGGCCAGCGTAATTAAAAAACAAGATATAAATAAATTAAATAAGTATTAAAATTATTGTATATTTAGAAAAGGTGGATCCACTTTCATGAAACCATTTGAATTGGTTAAAATTCTTATAAACCAAGTTTACTTATAACAGAAAAATATATAAAATAGAGAAAAACTTAAACAAATACAGTCCAAAAGGCCTGAGAAATAAAAAAACATAATATAAAAAATTTAAATAGGTATTAAAATTATTGTATTTTTATAAACGTTGGATCCACTTGCATGAAACCATTTGAATAGGTTAAAATTTTTATAAAACAAGTTTACTTATAATGAAAAAATATGTAAAATAGAGAAAAACCTTAACAAATACAGTCAAAAAGGCCTGAGAAATAAAAAAACAAGATATAAAAATATAAATAGGTATCAAAAATATTGTATTTTTGAATCTTTGGATCTACTTGCTTGAAACCATTTGAATTGGTTAAAATTTTTATAAACCAAGTTTACTAATAATGAGAGAATATTCTACGTAGAGAAAAACTTAAACAAATACGGCCCTTCAGGCCACCGTAATTAAAAAACAAGATATACATAAATTAAATAAGTATTAAAATTATTGTATATTTAGAAAAGGTGGATCCACTTTCATGAAACCATTTGAATAGGTTAAAATTTTTATAAAACACGTTTACTAATAATAAGAGAATATTCGATTTAGAGGAAAACTAAAACAAATACGGCCCACCAGGCCAGCGTAATTAAAAAACAAGATATAAATAATATAAAAAAGTATTAAAATTATTGTATATTTAGAAAAGGTGGATCCACTTTCATGAAACCATTTGAATTGGTTAAAATTCTTATAAACCAAGTTTACTTATAATAGAAAAATATATAAAATAGAGAAAAACTTAAACAAATACAGTCCAAAAGGCCTGAGAAATAAAAAAACAAGATATAAAAAATTTAAATAGGTATCAAAATTATTGTATTTTTATAAACGTTGGATCCACTTGCATGAAACCATTTGAATAGGTTAAAATTTTTATAAACCAATTTTACTAATAATGAGAGAATATTCTACGTAGAGAAAAACTTAAACAAATATGGCCCTTGAGGCCAGCGTAATTAAAAAACAAGATATAAATAAATTAAATAAGTATTAAAATTAATGTATATTTAGATAAGGTGGATTCACTTTCATGAAACCATTTGAATAGGTTAAAATTTTTATAAAACAAGTTTACTTATAATGAAAAAATATGTAAAATAGAGAAAAACCTTAACAAATACAGTCCAAAAGGCCTGAGAAATAAAAAAACAAGATATAAAAATATAAATAGGTATCAAAAATATTGTATTTTTGAATCTTTGGATCTACTTGCTTGAAACCATTTGAATTGGTTAAAATTTTTATAAACCAAGTTTACTAATAATAAGAGAATATTCTATGTAGAGGAAAACTAAAACAAATACGGCCCACCAGGCCAGCGTAATTAAAAAACAAGATATAAATAAATTAAATAAGTATTAAAATTATTGTATATTTAGAAAAGGTGGATCCACTTTCATGAAACCATTTGAATTGGTTAAAATTCTTATAAACCAAGTTTACTTATAACAGAAAAATATATAAAATAGAGAAAAACTTAAACAAATACAGTCCAAAAGGCCTGAGAAATAAAAAAACATAATATAAAAAATTTAAATAGGTATTAAAATTATTGTATTTTTATAAACGTTGGATCCACTTGCATGAAACCATTTGAATAGGTTAAAATTTTTATAAAACAAGTTTACTTATAATGAAAAAATATGTAAAATAGAGAAAAACCTTAACAAATACAGTCAAAAAGGCCTGAGAAATAAAAAAACAAGATATAAAAATATAAATAGGTATCAAAAATATTGTATTTTTGAATCTTTGGATCTACTTGCTTGAAACCATTTGAATTGGTTAAAATTTTTATAAACCAAGTTTACTAATAATGAGAGAATATTCTACGTAGAGAAAAACTTAAACAAATACGGCCCTTCAGGCCACCGTAATTAAAAAACAAGATATACATAAATTAAATAAGTATTAAAATTATTGTATATTTAGAAAAGGTGGATCCACTTTCATGAAACCATTTGAATAGGTTAAAATTTTTATAAAACACGTTTACTTATAATGAAAAAATATGTGAAATAGAGAAAAACTTAAACAAATACAGTCCAAAAGGCCTGAGAAATAAAAAAACATAATATAAAAAATTTAAATAGGTATCAAAATTATTGTATTTTTATAAACGTTGGATCCACTTGCATGAAACCATTTGAATAGGTTAAAATTTTTATAAAACAAGTTTACTTATAATGAAAAAATATGTAAAAAAGAGAAAAACCTAAACAAATACAGTCAAAAAGGCCTGAGAAATAAAAAAACAAGATATAAAAATTTAAATAGGTTTCAAAAATATTGTATTTTTAGAATCTTTGGATCTACTTGCATGAAACCATTTGAATTGGTTAAAATTTTTATAAACCAAGTTTACTAATAATAAGAGAATATTCGATTTAGAGGAAAACTAAAACAAATACGGCCCACCAGGCCAGCGTAATTAAAAAACAAGATATAAATAATATAAAAAAGTATTAAAATTATTGTATATTTAGAAAAGGTGGATCCACTTTCATGAAACCATTTGAATTGGTTAAAATTCTTATAAACCAAGTTTACTTATAATAGAAAAATATATAAAATAGAGAAAAACTTAAACAAATACAGTCCAAAAGGCCTGAGAAATAAAAAAACAAGATATAAAAAATTTAAATAGGTATCAAAATTATTGTATTTTTATAAACGTTGGATCCACTTGCATGAAACCATTTGAATAGGTTAAAATTTTTATAAACCAATTTTACTAATAATGAGAGAATATTCTACGTAGAGAAAAACTTAAACAAATACGGCCCTTCAGGCCAGCGTAATTAAAAAACAAGATATAAATAAATTAAATAAGTATTAAAATTATTGTATATTTAGAAAAGGTGGATCCACTTTCATGAAACCATTTGAATAGGTTAAAATTTTTATAAAACAAGTTTACTTATAATGAAAAAATATGTAAAATAGAGAAAAACCTTAACAAATACAGTCCAAAAGGCCTGAGAAATAAAAAATCAAGATATAAAAATATAAATAGGTATCAAAAATATTGTATTTTTAGAATCTTTGGATCTACTTGCTTGAAACCATTTGAATAGGTTACATTTTTTATAAAACAAGTTTACTTATAATGAAAAAATATGTAAAATAGAGAAAAACCTTAACAAATACAGTCCAAAAGGCCTGAGAAATTAAAAAACAAGATATAAAAATATAAATAGGTATCAAAAATATTGTATTTTTAGAATCTTTGGATCTACTTGCTTGAAACCATTTGAATTGGTTAAAATTTTTATAAACCAAGTTTACTAATAATAAGATAATATTCGATGTAGAGGAAAACTAAAACAAATACGGCCCACCAGGCCAGCGTAATTAAAAAACAAGATATAAATAAATTAAATAAGTATTAAAATTATTGTATATTTAGAAAAGGTGGATCCACTTTCATGAAACCATTTGAAATGGTTAAAATTCTTATAAACCAAGTTTACTTATAATAGAAAAATATATAAAATAGAGAAAAACTTAAACAAATACAGTCCAAAAGGCCTGAGAAATAAAAAAACATAATATAAAAAATTTAAATAGGTATCAAAATTATTGTATTTTTATAAACGTTGGATCCACTTGTATGAAACCATTTGAATAGGTTAAAATTTTTATAAAACAAGTTTACTTATAATGAAAAAATATGTAAAATAGAGAAAAACCTAAACAAATACAGTCAAAAAGGCCTGAGAAATAAAAAAACAAGATATAAAAATTTAAATAGGTTTCAAAAATATTGTATTTTTAGAATCTTTGGATCTACTTGCATGAAACCATTTGAATTGGTTAAAATTTTTATAAACCAAGTTTACTAATAATAAGAGAATATTCGATGTAGAGGAAAACTAAAACAAATACGGCCCACCAGGCCAGCGTAATTAAAAAACAAGATATAAATAAATTAAATAAGTATTAAAATTATTGTATATTTAGAAAAGGTGGATCCACTTTCATGAAACCATTTGAATTGGTTAAAATTCTTATAAACCAAGTTTACTTATAATAGAAAAATATATAAAATAGAGAAAAACTTAAACAAATACAGTCCAAAAGGCCTGAGAAATAAAAAAACATAATATAAAAAATTTAAATAGGTATCAAAATTATTGTATTTTTATAAACGTTGTATCCACTTGCATGAAACCATTTGAATAGGTTAAAATTTTTATAAAACAAGTTTACTTATAATGAAAAAATATGTAAAATAGAGAAAAACCTTAACAAATACAGTCAAAAAGGCCTGAGAAATAAAAAAACAAGATATAAAAATATAAATAGGTATCAAAAATATTGTATTTTTGAATCTTTGGATCTACTTGCTTGAAACCATTTGAATTGGTTAAAATTTTTATAAACCAAGTTTACTAATAATGAGAGAATATTCTACGTAGAGAAAAACTTAAACAAATACGGCCCTTCAGGCCACCGTAATTAAAAAACAAGATATACATAAATTAAATAAGTATTAAAATTATTGTATATTTAGAAAAGGTGGATCCACTTTCATGAAACCATTTGAATTGGTTAAAATTCTTATAAACCAAGTTTACTTATAATAGAAAAATATATAAAATAGAGAAAAACTTAAACAAATACAGTCCAAAAGGCCTGAGAAATAAAAAAACATAATATAAAAAATTTAAATAGGTATCAAAATTATTGTATTTTTATAAACGTTGTATCCACTTGCATGAAACCATTTGAATAGGTTAAAATTTTTATAAAACACGTTTACTTATAATGAAAAAATATGTAAAATAGAGAAAAACCTTAACAAATACAGTCCAAAAGGCCTGAGAAATAAAAAAACAAGATATAAAAATTTAAATAGGTTTCAAAAATATTGTATTTTTAGAATCTTTGTATCTACTTGCATGAAACCATTTGAATTGGTTAAAATTTTTATAAACCAAATTTACTAATAATAAGAGAATATTCTACGTAGAGGAAAACTAAAACAAATACGGCCCTTCAGGCCAGCGTAATTAAAAAACAAGATATAAATAAATTAAATAAGTATTAAAATTAATGTATATTTAGATAAGGTGGATTCACTTTCATGAAACCATTTGAATAGGTTAAAATTTTTATAAAACAAGTTTACTTATAATGAAAAAATATGTAAAATAGAGAAAAACCTAAACAAATACAGTCCAAAAGGCCTGAGAAATAAAAAAACAAGATATAAAAATTTAAATAGGTATCAAAAATATTGTATTTTTAGAATCTTTGGATCTACTTGCATGAAACCATTTGAATTGGTTAAAATTTTTATAAACCAAATTTACTAATAATAAGAGAATATTCTACGTAGAGGAAAACTAATACAAATACGGTCCTTTAGGTCAACGTAATTAAAAAACAACGTATAAATAAATTAAAAAAGTATTAAAATTATTGTATATTTAGAAAAGGTGGATCCACTTTCATGAAACCATTTGAATTGGTTAAAATTCTTATAAACCAAGTTTACTTATAATAGAAAAATATATAAAATAGAGAAAAACTTAAACAAATACAGTCCAAAAGGCCTGAGAAATAAAAAAACATAATATAAAAAATTTAAATAGGTATCAAAATTATTGTATTTTTATAAACGTTGGATCCACTTGCATGAAACCATTTGAATAGGTTAAAATTTTTATAAAACAAGTTTACTTATAATGAAAAAATATGTAAAATAGAGAAAAACCTAAACAAATACAGTCCAAAAGGCCTGAGAAATAAAAAAACAAGATATAAAAAATTTAATTAGGTATCAAAATTATTGTATTTTTATAAACTTTGGATCTACTTGCATAAAACCATTTGAATTGTTTAAAATTTTTATAAACCCAGTTTACAAATAATGAGAGAATATTCTACGTAGAGAAAAACTTAAACAAATATGGCCCTTGAGGCCAGCGTAATTAAAAAACAAGATATAAATAAATTAAATAAGTATTAAAATTAATGTATATTTAGATAAGGTGGATTCACTTTCATGAAACCATTTGAATAGGTTAAAATTTTTATAAAACAAGTTTACTTATAATGAAAAAATATGTAAAATAGAGAAAAACCTAAACAAATACAGTCCAAAAGGCCTGAGAAATAAAAAAACAAGATATAAAAATTTAAATAGGTATCAAAAATATTGTATTTTTAGAATCTTTGGATCTACTTGCATGAAACCATTTGAATTGGTTAAAATTTTTATAAACCAAATTTACTAATAATAAGAGAATATTCTACGTAGAGGAAAACTAATACAAATACGGTCCTTTAGGTCAACGTAATTAAAAAACAACGTATAAATAAATTAAAAAAGTATTAAAATTATTGTATATTTAGAAAAGGTGGATCCACTTTCATGAAACCATTTGAATAGGTTAAAATTTTTATAAAACAAGTTTACTTATAATGAAAAAATATGTAAAATAGAGAAAAACCTAAACAAATACAGTCAAAAAGGCCTGAGAAATAAAAAAACATAATATAAAAAATTTAATTAGGTATCAAAATTATTGTATTTTTATAAACGTTGGATCTACTTGCATAAAACCATTTGAATTGGTTAAAATTTTTATAAACCAATTTTACTAATAATGAGAGAATATTCTACGTAGAGAAAAACTTAAACAAATACGGCCCTTCAGGCCACCGTAATTAAAAAACAAGATATACATAAATTAAATAAGTATTAAAATTATTGTATATTTAGAAAAGGTGGATCCACTTTCATGAAACCATTTGAATAGGTTAAAATTTTTATAAAACAAGTTTACTTATAATGAAAAAATATGTAAAATAGAGAAAAACCTTAACAAATACAGTCAAAAAGGCCTGAGAAATAAAAAAACAAGATATAAAAATATAAATAGGTATCAAAAATATTGTATTTTTGAATCTTTGGATCTACTTGCTTGAAACCATTTGAATTGGTTAAAATTTTTATAAACCAATTTTACTAATAATGAGAGAATATTCTACGTAGAGAAAAACTTAAACAAATACGACCCTTCAGGCCAGCGTAATTAAAAAACAAGATATAAATAAATTAAATAAGTATTAAAATTATTGTATATTTAGAAAAGGTGGATCCACTTTCATGAAACCATTTGAATAGGTTAAAATTTTTATAAAACAAGTTTACTTATAATGAAAAAATATGTAAAATAGAGAAAAACCTTAACAAATACAGTCCAAAAGGCCTGAGAAATAAAAAAACAAGATATAAAAATATAAATAGGTATCAAAAATATTGTATTTTTGAATCTTTGGATCTACTTGCTTGAAACCATTTGAATTGGTTAAAATTTTTATAAACCAAGTTTACTAATAATAAGAGAATATTCGATGTAGAGAAAAACTTAAATAAATACGGCCCTTCAGGCCAGCGTAATTAAAAAACAAGATATAAATAAATTAAATAAGTATTAAAATTATTGTATATTTAGAAAAGGTGGATCCACTTTCATGAAACCAATTGAATTGGTTAAAATTCTTATAAACAAAGTTTACTTATAATAGAAAAATATATAAAATAGAGAAAAACTTAAACAAATACAGTCCAAAAGGCCTGAGAAATAAAAAAACATAATATAAAAAATTTAAATAGGTATCAAAATTATTTTATTTTTATAAACGTTGGATCCACTTGCATGAAACCATTTGAATAGGTTAAAATTTTTATAAAACAAGTTTACTTATAATGAAAAAATATGTAAAATAGAGAAAAACCTTAACAAATACAGTCCAAAAGGCCTGAGAAATAAAAAAACAAGATATAAAAAAATAAATAGGTATCAAAAATATTGTATTTTTGAATCTTTGGATCTACTTGCTTGAAACCATTTGAATTGGTTAAAATTTTTATAAACCAAGTTTACTAATATTAAGAGAATATTCTATGTAGAGGAAAACTAAAACAAATACGGCCCACCAGGCCAGCGTAATTAAAAAACAAGATATAAAAATATAAATAGGTATCAAAAATATTTTATTTTTAGAATCTTTGGATCTACTTGCTTGAAACCATTTGAATAGGTTAAATTTTTTATAAAACAAGTTTACTTATAATGAAAAAATATGTAAAATAGAGAAAAACCTTAACAAATACAGTCCAAAAGGCCTGAGAAATTAAAAAACAAGATATAAAAATATAAATAGGTATCAAAAATATTGTATTTTTAGAATCTTTGGATCTACTTGCTTGAAACCATATGAATTGGTTAAAATTTTTATAAACCAAGTTTAGTAATAATAAGAGAATATTCTACGTAGAGAAAAACTTAAACAAATACGGCCCTTCAGGCCAGCGTAATTAAAAAACAAGATATAAATAAATTAAATAAGTATTAAAATTATTGTATATTTAGAAAAGGTGGATCCACTTTCATGAAACCATTTGAATAGGTTAAAATTTTTATAAAACAAGTTTACTTATAATGAAAAAATATGTAAAATAGAGAAAAACCTTAACAAATACAGTCCAAAAGGCCTGAGAAATAAAAAAACAAGATATTAAATATAAATAGGTATCAAAAATATTGTATTTTTAGAATCTTTGGATCTACTTGCTTGAAACCATTTGAATAGGTTAAATTTTTTATAAAACAAGTTTACTTATAATGAAAAAATATGTAAAATAGAGAAAAACCTTAACAAATACAGTCCAAAAGGCCTGAGAAATTAAAAAACAAGATATAAAAATATAAATAGGTATCAAAAATATTGTATTTTTAGAATCTTTGGATCTACTTGCTTGAAACCATTTGAATTGGTTAAAATTTTTATAAACCAAGTTTACTAATAATAAGAGAATATTCGATTTAGAGGAAAACTAAAACAAATACGGCCCACCAGGCCAGCGTAATTAAAAAACAAGATATAAATAAATTAAATAAGTATTAAAATTATTGTATATTTAGAAAAGGTGGATCCACTTTCATGAAACCATTTGAATTGGTTAAAATTCTTATAAACCAAGTTTACTTATAATAGAAAAATATATAAAATAGAGAAAAACTTAAACAAATACAGTCCAAAAGGCCTGAGAAATAAAAAAACATAATATAAAAAATTTAAATAGGTATCAAAATTATTGTATTTTTATAAACGTTGGATCCACTTGCATGAAACCATTTGAATAGGTTAAAATTTTTATAAAACAAGTTTACTTATAATGAAAAAATATGTAAAATAGAGAAAAACCTTAACAAATACAGTCAAAAAGGCCTGAGAAATAAAAAAACAAGATATAAAAATTTAAATAGGTTTCAAAAATATTGTATTTTTAGAATCTTTGGATCTACTTGCATGAAACCATTTGAATTGGTTAAAATTTTTATAAACCAAGTTTACTAATATTAAGAGAATATTCTATGTAGAGGAAAACTAAAACAAATACGGCCCACCAGGCCAGCGTAATTAAAAAACAAGATATAAAAATATAAATAGGTATCAAAAATATTTTATTTTTAGAATCTTTGGATCTACTTGCTTGAAACCATTTGAATAGGTTAAATTTTTTATAAAACAAGTTTACTTATAATGAAAAAATATGTAAAATAGAGAAAAACCTTAACAAATACAGTCCAAAAGGCCTGAGAAATTAAAAAACAAGATATAAAAATATAAATAGGTATCAAAAATATTGTATTTTTAGAATCTTTGGATCTACTTGCTTGAAACCATTTGAATTGGTTAAAATTTTTATAAACCAAGTTTAGTAATAATAAGAGAATATTCTACGTAGAGAAAAACTTAAACAAATACGGCCCTTCAGGCCAGCGTAATTAAAAAACAAGATATAAATAAATTAAATAAGTATTAAAATTATTGTATATTTAGAAAAGGTGGATCCACTTTCATGAAACCATTTGAATAGGTTAAAATTTTTATAAAACAAGTTTACTTATAATGAAAAAATATGTAAAATAGAGAAAAACCTTAACAAATACAGTCCAAAAGGCCTGAGAAATAAAAAAACAAGATATTAAATATAAATAGGTATCAAAAATATTGTATTTTTAGAATCTTTGGATCTACTTGCTTGAAACCATTTGAATAGGTTAAATTTTTTATAAAACAAGTTTACTTATAATGAAAAAATATGTAAAATAGAGAAAAACCTTAACAAATACAGTCCAAAAGGCCTGAGAAATTAAAAAACAAGATATAAAAATATAAATAGGTATCAAAAATATTGTATTTTTAGAATCTTTGGATCTACTTGCTTGAAACCATTTGAATTGGTTAAAATTTTTATAAACCAAGTTTACTAATAATAAGAGAATATTCGATTTAGAGGAAAACTAAAACAAATACGGCCCACCAGGCCAGCGTAATTAAAAAACAAGATATAAATAAATTAAATAAGTATTAAAATTATTGTATATTTAGAAAAGGTGGATCCACTTTCATGTAACCATTTGAATTGGTTAAAATTCTTATAAACCAAGTTTACTTATAATAGAAAAATATATAAAATAGAGAAAAACTTAAACAAATACAGTCCAAAAGGCCTGAGAAATAAAAAAACATAATATAAAAAATTTAAATAGGTATCAAAATTATTGTATTTTTATAAACGTTGGATCCACTTGCATGAAACCATTTGAATAGGTTAAAATTTTTATAAAACAAGTTTACTTATAATGAAAAAATATGTAAAATAGAGAAAAACCTTAACAAATACAGTCAAAAAGGCCTGAGAAATAAAAAAACAAGATATAAAAATTTAAATAGGTTTCAAAAATATTGTATTTTTAGAATCTTTGGATCTACTTGCATGAAACCATTTGAATTGGTTAAAATTTTTATAAACCAAGTTTACTAATAATGAGAGAATATTCTACGTAGAGAAAAACTTAAACAAATACGACCCTTCAGGCCAGCGTAATTAAAAAACAAGATATAAATAAATTAAATAAGTATTAAAATTAATGTATATTTAGATAAGGTGGATTCACTTTCATGAAACCATTTGAATAGGTTAAAATTTTTATAAAACAAGTTTACTTATAATGAAAAAATATGTAAAATAGAGAAAAACCTAAACAAATACAGTCCAAAAGGCCTGAGAAATAAAAAAACAAGATATAAAAATTTAAATAGGTATCAAAAATATTGTATTTTTAGAATCTTTGGATCTACTTGCATGAAACCATTTGAATTGGTTAAAATTTTTATAAACCAAATTTACTAATAATAAGAGAATATTCTACGTAGAGGAAAACTAATACAAATACGGTCCTTTAGGTCAACGTAATTAAAAAACAACGTATAAATAAATTAAAAAAGTATTAAAATTATTGTATATTTAGAAAAGGTGGATCCACTTTCATGAAACCATTTGAATTGGTTAAAATTCTTATAAACCAAGTTTACTTATAATAGAAAAATATATAAAATAGAGAAAAACTTAAACAAATACAGTCCAAAAGGCCTGAGAAATAAAAAAACATAATATAAAAAATTTAAATAGGTATCAAAATTATTGTATTTTTATAAACGTTGGATCCACTTGCATGAAACCATTTGAATAGGTTAAAATTTTTATAAAACAAGTTTACTTATAATGAAAAAATATGTAAAATAGAGAAAAACCTAAACAAATACAGTCCAAAAGGCCTGAGAAATAAAAAAACAAGATATAAAAAATTTAATTAGGTATCAAAATTATTGTATTTTTATAAACTTTGGATCTACTTGCATAAAACCATTTGAATTGTTTAAAATTTTTATAAACCCAGTTTACAAATAATGAGAGAATATTCTACGTAGAGAAAAACTTAAACAAATATGGCCCTTGAGGCCAGCGTAATTAAAAAACAAGATATAAATAAATTAAATAAGTATTAAAATTAATGTATATTTAGATAAGGTGGATTCACTTTCATGAAACCATTTGAATAGGTTAAAATTTTTATAAAACAAGTTTACTTATAATGAAAAAATATGTAAAATAGAGAAAAACCTTAACAAATACAGTCCAAAAGGCCTGAGAAATAAAAAAACAAGATATAAAAATATAAATAGGTATCAAAAATATTGTATTTTTGAATCTTTGGATCTACTTGCTTGAAACCATTTGAATTGGTTAAAATTTTTATAAACCAAGTTTACTAATAATAAGAGAATATTCTATGTAGAGGAAAACTAAAACAAATACGGCCCACCAGGCCAGCGTAATTAAAAAACAAGATATAAATAAATTAAATAAGTATTAAAATTATTGTATATTTAGAAAAGGTGGATCCACTTTCATGAAACCATTTGAATTGGTTAAAATTCTTATAAACCAAGTTTACTTATAACAGAAAAATATATAAAATAGAGAAAAACTTAAACAAATACAGTCCAAAAGGCCTGAGAAATAAAAAAACATAATATAAAAAATTTAAATAGGTATTAAAATTATTGTATTTTTATAAACGTTGGATCCACTTGCATGAAACCATTTGAATAGGTTAAAATTTTTATAAAACAAGTTTACTTATAATGAAAAAATATGTAAAATAGAGAAAAACCTTAACAAATACAGTCAAAAAGGCCTGAGAAATAAAAAAACAAGATATAAAAATATAAATAGGTATCAAAAATATTGTATTTTTGAATCTTTGGATCTACTTGCTTGAAACCATTTGAATTGGTTAAAATTTTTATAAACCAAGTTTACTAATAATGAGAGAATATTCTACGTAGAGAAAAACTTAAACAAATACGGCCCTTCAGGCCACCGTAATTAAAAAACAAGATATACATAAATTAAATAAGTATTAAAATTATTGTATATTTAGAAAAGGTGGATCCACTTTCATGAAACCATTTGAATAGGTTAAAATTTTTATAAAACACGTTTACTAATAATAAGAGAATATTCGATTTAGAGGAAAACTAAAACAAATACGGCCCACCAGGCCAGCGTAATTAAAAAACAAGATATAAATAATATAAAAAAGTATTAAAATTATTGTATATTTAGAAAAGGTGGATCCACTTTCATGAAACCATTTGAATTGGTTAAAATTCTTATAAACCAAGTTTACTTATAATAGAAAAATATATAAAATAGAGAAAAACTTAAACAAATACAGTCCAAAAGGCCTGAGAAATAAAAAAACAAGATATAAAAAATTTAAATAGGTATCAAAATTATTGTATTTTTATAAACGTTGGATCCACTTGCATGAAACCATTTGAATAGGTTAAAATTTTTATAAACCAATTTTACTAATAATGAGAGAATATTCTACGTAGAGAAAAACTTAAACAAATATGGCCCTTGAGGCCAGCGTAATTAAAAAACAAGATATAAATAAATTAAATAAGTATTAAAATTAATGTATATTTAGATAAGGTGGATTCACTTTCATGAAACCATTTGAATAGGTTAAAATTTTTATAAAACAAGTTTACTTATAATGAAAAAATATGTAAAATAGAGAAAAACCTTAACAAATACAGTCCAAAAGGCCTGAGAAATAAAAAAACAAGATATAAAAATATAAATAGGTATCAAAAATATTGTATTTTTGAATCTTTGGATCTACTTGCTTGAAACCATTTGAATTGGTTAAAATTTTTATAAACCAAGTTTACTAATAATAAGAGAATATTCTATGTAGAGGAAAACTAAAACAAATACGGCCCACCAGGCCAGCGTAATTAAAAAACAAGATATAAATAAATTAAATAAGTATTAAAATTATTGTATATTTAGAAAAGGTGGATCCACTTTCATGAAACCATTTGAATTGGTTAAAATTCTTATAAACCAAGTTTACTTATAACAGAAAAATATATAAAATAGAGAAAAACTTAAACAAATACAGTCCAAAAGGCCTGAGAAATAAAAAAACATAATATAAAAAATTTAAATAGGTATTAAAATTATTGTATTTTTATAAACGTTGGATCCACTTGCATGAAACCATTTGAATAGGTTAAAATTTTTATAAAACAAGTTTACTTATAATGAAAAAATATGTAAAATAGAGAAAAACCTTAACAAATACAGTCAAAAAGGCCTGAGAAATAAAAAAACAAGATATAAAAATATAAATAGGTATCAAAAATATTGTATTTTTGAATCTTTGGATCTACTTGCTTGAAACCATTTGAATTGGTTAAAATTTTTATAAACCAAGTTTACTAATAATGAGAGAATATTCTACGTAGAGAAAAACTTAAACAAATACGGCCCTTCAGGCCACCGTAATTAAAAAACAAGATATACATAAATTAAATAAGTATTAAAATTATTGTATATTTAGAAAAGGTGGATCCACTTTCATGAAACCATTTGAATAGGTTAAAATTTTTATAAAACACGTTTACTTATAATGAAAAAATATGTGAAATAGAGAAAAACTTAAACAAATACAGTCCAAAAGGCCTGAGAAATAAAAAAACATAATATAAAAAATTTAAATAGGTATCAAAATTATTGTATTTTTATAAACGTTGGATCCACTTGCATGAAACCATTTGAATAGGTTAAAATTTTTATAAAACAAGTTTACTTATAATGAAAAAATATGTAAAAAAGAGAAAAACCTAAACAAATACAGTCAAAAAGGCCTGAGAAATAAAAAAACAAGATATAAAAATTTAAATAGGTTTCAAAAATATTGTATTTTTAGAATCTTTGGATCTACTTGCATGAAACCATTTGAATTGGTTAAAATTTTTATAAACCAAGTTTACTAATAATAAGAGAATATTCGATTTAGAGGAAAACTAAAACAAATACGGCCCACCAGGCCAGCGTAATTAAAAAACAAGATATAAATAATATAAAAAAGTATTAAAATTATTGTATATTTAGAAAAGGTGGATCCACTTTCATGAAACCATTTGAATTGGTTAAAATTCTTATAAACCAAGTTTACTTATAATAGAAAAATATATAAAATAGAGAAAAACTTAAACAAATACAGTCCAAAAGGCCTGAGAAATAAAAAAACAAGATATAAAAAATTTAAATAGGTATCAAAATTATTGTATTTTTATAAACGTTGGATCCACTTGCATGAAACCATTTGAATAGGTTAAAATTTTTATAAACCAATTTTACTAATAATGAGAGAATATTCTACGTAGAGAAAAACTTAAACAAATACGGCCCTTCAGGCCAGCGTAATTAAAAAACAAGATATAAATAAATTAAATAAGTATTAAAATTATTGTATATTTAGAAAAGGTGGATCCACTTTCATGAAACCATTTGAATAGGTTAAAATTTTTATAAAACAAGTTTACTTATAATGAAAAAATATGTAAAATAGAGAAAAACCTTAACAAATACAGTCCAAAAGGCCTGAGAAATAAAAAATCAAGATATAAAAATATAAATAGGTATCAAAAATATTGTATTTTTAGAATCTTTGGATCTACTTGCTTGAAACCATTTGAATAGGTTACATTTTTTATAAAACAAGTTTACTTATAATGAAAAAATATGTAAAATAGAGAAAAACCTTAACAAATACAGTCCAAAAGGCCTGAGAAATTAAAAAACAAGATATAAAAATATAAATAGGTATCAAAAATATTGTATTTTTAGAATCTTTGGATCTACTTGCTTGAAACCATTTGAATTGGTTAAAATTTTTATAAACCAAGTTTACTAATAATAAGATAATATTCGATGTAGAGGAAAACTAAAACAAATACGGCCCACCAGGCCAGCGTAATTAAAAAACAAGATATAAATAAATTAAATAAGTATTAAAATTATTGTATATTTAGAAAAGGTGGATCCACTTTCATGAAACCATTTGAAATGGTTAAAATTCTTATAAACCAAGTTTACTTATAATAGAAAAATATATAAAATAGAGAAAAACTTAAACAAATACAGTCCAAAAGGCCTGAGAAATAAAAAAACATAATATAAAAAATTTAAATAGGTATCAAAATTATTGTATTTTTATAAACGTTGGATCCACTTGTATGAAACCATTTGAATAGGTTAAAATTTTTATAAAACAAGTTTACTTATAATGAAAAAATATGTAAAATAGAGAAAAACCTAAACAAATACAGTCAAAAAGGCCTGAGAAATAAAAAAACAAGATATAAAAATTTAAATAGGTTTCAAAAATATTGTATTTTTAGAATCTTTGGATCTACTTGCATGAAACCATTTGAATTGGTTAAAATTTTTATAAACCAAGTTTACTAATAATAAGAGAATATTCGATGTAGAGGAAAACTAAAACAAATACGGCCCACCAGGCCAGCGTAATTAAAAAACAAGATATAAATAAATTAAATAAGTATTAAAATTATTGTATATTTAGAAAAGGTGGATCCACTTTCATGAAACCATTTGAATTGGTTAAAATTCTTATAAACCAAGTTTACTTATAATAGAAAAATATATAAAATAGAGAAAAACTTAAACAAATACAGTCCAAAAGGCCTGAGAAATAAAAAAACATAATATAAAAAATTTAAATAGGTATCAAAATTATTGTATTTTTATAAACGTTGTATCCACTTGCATGAAACCATTTGAATAGGTTAAAATTTTTATAAAACAAGTTTACTTATAATGAAAAAATATGTAAAATAGAGAAAAACCTTAACAAATACAGTCAAAAAGGCCTGAGAAATAAAAAAACAAGATATAAAAATATAAATAGGTATCAAAAATATTGTATTTTTGAATCTTTGGATCTACTTGCTTGAAACCATTTGAATTGGTTAAAATTTTTATAAACCAAGTTTACTAATAATGAGAGAATATTCTACGTAGAGAAAAACTTAAACAAATACGGCCCTTCAGGCCACCGTAATTAAAAAACAAGATATACATAAATTAAATAAGTATTAAAATTATTGTATATTTAGAAAAGGTGGATCCACTTTCATGAAACCATTTGAATTGGTTAAAATTCTTATAAACCAAGTTTACTTATAATAGAAAAATATATAAAATAGAGAAAAACTTAAACAAATACAGTCCAAAAGGCCTGAGAAATAAAAAAACATAATATAAAAAATTTAAATAGGTATCAAAATTATTGTATTTTTATAAACGTTGTATCCACTTGCATGAAACCATTTGAATAGGTTAAAATTTTTATAAAACACGTTTACTTATAATGAAAAAATATGTAAAATAGAGAAAAACCTTAACAAATACAGTCCAAAAGGCCTGAGAAATAAAAAAACAAGATATAAAAATTTAAATAGGTTTCAAAAATATTGTATTTTTAGAATCTTTGTATCTACTTGCATGAAACCATTTGAATTGGTTAAAATTTTTATAAACCAAATTTACTAATAATAAGAGAATATTCTACGTAGAGGAAAACTAAAACAAATACGGCCCTTCAGGCCAGCGTAATTAAAAAACAAGATATAAATAAATTAAATAAGTATTAAAATTAATGTATATTTAGATAAGGTGGATTCACTTTCATGAAACCATTTGAATAGGTTAAAATTTTTATAAAACAAGTTTACTTATAATGAAAAAATATGTAAAATAGAGAAAAACCTAAACAAATACAGTCCAAAAGGCCTGAGAAATAAAAAAACAAGATATAAAAATTTAAATAGGTATCAAAAATATTGTATTTTTAGAATCTTTGGATCTACTTGCATGAAACCATTTGAATTGGTTAAAATTTTTATAAACCAAATTTACTAATAATAAGAGAATATTCTACGTAGAGGAAAACTAATACAAATACGGTCCTTTAGGTCAACGTAATTAAAAAACAACGTATAAATAAATTAAAAAAGTATTAAAATTATTGTATATTTAGAAAAGGTGGATCCACTTTCATGAAACCATTTGAATTGGTTAAAATTCTTATAAACCAAGTTTACTTATAATAGAAAAATATATAAAATAGAGAAAAACTTAAACAAATACAGTCCAAAAGGCCTGAGAAATAAAAAAACATAATATAAAAAATTTAAATAGGTATCAAAATTATTGTATTTTTATAAACGTTGGATCCACTTGCATGAAACCATTTGAATAGGTTAAAATTTTTATAAAACAAGTTTACTTATAATGAAAAAATATGTAAAATAGAGAAAAACCTAAACAAATACAGTCCAAAAGGCCTGAGAAATAAAAAAACAAGATATAAAAAATTTAATTAGGTATCAAAATTATTGTATTTTTATAAACTTTGGATCTACTTGCATAAAACCATTTGAATTGTTTAAAATTTTTATAAACCCAGTTTACAAATAATGAGAGAATATTCTACGTAGAGAAAAACTTAAACAAATATGGCCCTTGAGGCCAGCGTAATTAAAAAACAAGATATAAATAAATTAAATAAGTATTAAAATTAATGTATATTTAGATAAGGTGGATTCACTTTCATGAAACCATTTGAATAGGTTAAAATTTTTATAAAACAAGTTTACTTATAATGAAAAAATATGTAAAATAGAGAAAAACCTAAACAAATACAGTCCAAAAGGCCTGAGAAATAAAAAAACAAGATATAAAAATTTAAATAGGTATCAAAAATATTGTATTTTTAGAATCTTTGGATCTACTTGCATGAAACCATTTGAATTGGTTAAAATTTTTATAAACCAAATTTACTAATAATAAGAGAATATTCTACGTAGAGGAAAACTAATACAAATACGGTCCTTTAGGTCAACGTAATTAAAAAACAACGTATAAATAAATTAAAAAAGTATTAAAATTATTGTATATTTAGAAAAGGTGGATCCACTTTCATGAAACCATTTGAATAGGTTAAAATTTTTATAAAACAAGTTTACTTATAATGAAAAAATATGTAAAATAGAGAAAAACCTAAACAAATACAGTCAAAAAGGCCTGAGAAATAAAAAAACATAATATAAAAAATTTAATTAGGTATCAAAATTATTGTATTTTTATAAACGTTGGATCTACTTGCATAAAACCATTTGAATTGGTTAAAATTTTTATAAACCAATTTTACTAATAATGAGAGAATATTCTACGTAGAGAAAAACTTAAACAAATACGGCCCTTCAGGCCACCGTAATTAAAAAACAAGATATACATAAATTAAATAAGTATTAAAATTATTGTATATTTAGAAAAGGTGGATCCACTTTCATGAAACCATTTGAATAGGTTAAAATTTTTATAAAACAAGTTTACTTATAATGAAAAAATATGTAAAATAGAGAAAAACCTTAACAAATACAGTCAAAAAGGCCTGAGAAATAAAAAAACAAGATATAAAAATATAAATAGGTATCAAAAATATTGTATTTTTGAATCTTTGGATCTACTTGCTTGAAACCATTTGAATTGGTTAAAATTTTTATAAACCAATTTTACTAATAATGAGAGAATATTCTACGTAGAGAAAAACTTAAACAAATACGACCCTTCAGGCCAGCGTAATTAAAAAACAAGATATAAATAAATTAAATAAGTATTAAAATTATTGTATATTTAGAAAAGGTGGATCCACTTTCATGAAACCATTTGAATAGGTTAAAATTTTTATAAAACAAGTTTACTTATAATGAAAAAATATGTAAAATAGAGAAAAACCTTAACAAATACAGTCCAAAAGGCCTGAGAAATAAAAAAACAAGATATAAAAATATAAATAGGTATCAAAAATATTGTATTTTTGAATCTTTGGATCTACTTGCTTGAAACCATTTGAATTGGTTAAAATTTTTATAAACCAAGTTTACTAATAATAAGAGAATATTCGATGTAGAGAAAAACTTAAATAAATACGGCCCTTCAGGCCAGCGTAATTAAAAAACAAGATATAAATAAATTAAATAAGTATTAAAATTATTGTATATTTAGAAAAGGTGGATCCACTTTCATGAAACCAATTGAATTGGTTAAAATTCTTATAAACAAAGTTTACTTATAATAGAAAAATATATAAAATAGAGAAAAACTTAAACAAATACAGTCCAAAAGGCCTGAGAAATAAAAAAACATAATATAAAAAATTTAAATAGGTATCAAAATTATTTTATTTTTATAAACGTTGGATCCACTTGCATGAAACCATTTGAATAGGTTAAAATTTTTATAAAACAAGTTTACTTATAATGAAAAAATATGTAAAATAGAGAAAAACCTTAACAAATACAGTCCAAAAGGCCTGAGAAATAAAAAAACAAGATATAAAAAAATAAATAGGTATCAAAAATATTGTATTTTTGAATCTTTGGATCTACTTGCTTGAAACCATTTGAATTGGTTAAAATTTTTATAAACCAAGTTTACTAATATTAAGAGAATATTCTATGTAGAGGAAAACTAAAACAAATACGGCCCACCAGGCCAGCGTAATTAAAAAACAAGATATAAAAATATAAATAGGTATCAAAAATATTTTATTTTTAGAATCTTTGGATCTACTTGCTTGAAACCATTTGAATAGGTTAAATTTTTTATAAAACAAGTTTACTTATAATGAAAAAATATGTAAAATAGAGAAAAACCTTAACAAATACAGTCCAAAAGGCCTGAGAAATTAAAAAACAAGATATAAAAATATAAATAGGTATCAAAAATATTGTATTTTTAGAATCTTTGGATCTACTTGCTTGAAACCATATGAATTGGTTAAAATTTTTATAAACCAAGTTTAGTAATAATAAGAGAATATTCTACGTAGAGAAAAACTTAAACAAATACGGCCCTTCAGGCCAGCGTAATTAAAAAACAAGATATAAATAAATTAAATAAGTATTAAAATTATTGTATATTTAGAAAAGGTGGATCCACTTTCATGAAACCATTTGAATAGGTTAAAATTTTTATAAAACAAGTTTACTTATAATGAAAAAATATGTAAAATAGAGAAAAACCTTAACAAATACAGTCCAAAAGGCCTGAGAAATAAAAAAACAAGATATTAAATATAAATAGGTATCAAAAATATTGTATTTTTAGAATCTTTGGATCTACTTGCTTGAAACCATTTGAATAGGTTAAATTTTTTATAAAACAAGTTTACTTATAATGAAAAAATATGTAAAATAGAGAAAAACCTTAACAAATACAGTCCAAAAGGCCTGAGAAATTAAAAAACAAGATATAAAAATATAAATAGGTATCAAAAATATTGTATTTTTAGAATCTTTGGATCTACTTGCTTGAAACCATTTGAATTGGTTAAAATTTTTATAAACCAAGTTTACTAATAATAAGAGAATATTCGATTTAGAGGAAAACTAAAACAAATACGGCCCACCAGGCCAGCGTAATTAAAAAACAAGATATAAATAAATTAAATAAGTATTAAAATTATTGTATATTTAGAAAAGGTGGATCCACTTTCATGAAACCATTTGAATTGGTTAAAATTCTTATAAACCAAGTTTACTTATAATAGAAAAATATATAAAATAGAGAAAAACTTAAACAAATACAGTCCAAAAGGCCTGAGAAATAAAAAAACATAATATAAAAAATTTAAATAGGTATCAAAATTATTGTATTTTTATAAACGTTGGATCCACTTGCATGAAACCATTTGAATAGGTTAAAATTTTTATAAAACAAGTTTACTTATAATGAAAAAATATGTAAAATAGAGAAAAACCTTAACAAATACAGTCAAAAAGGCCTGAGAAATAAAAAAACAAGATATAAAAATTTAAATAGGTTTCAAAAATATTGTATTTTTAGAATCTTTGGATCTACTTGCATGAAACCATTTGAATTGGTTAAAATTTTTATAAACCAAGTTTACTAATAATGAGAGAATATTCTACGTAGAGAAAAACTTAAACAAATACGACCCTTCAGGCCAGCGTAATTAAAAAACAAGATATAAATAAATTAAATAAGTATTAAAATTAATGTATATTTAGATAAGGTGGATTCACTTTCATGAAACCATTTGAATAGGTTAAAATTTTTATAAAACAAGTTTACTTATAATGAAAAAATATGTAAAATAGAGAAAAACCTAAACAAATACAGTCCAAAAGGCCTGAGAAATAAAAAAACAAGATATAAAAATTTAAATAGGTATCAAAAATATTGTATTTTTAGAATCTTTGGATCTACTTGCATGAAACCATTTGAATTGGTTAAAATTTTTATAAACCAAATTTACTAATAATAAGAGAATATTCTACGTAGAGGAAAACTAATACAAATACGGTCCTTTAGGTCAACGTAATTAAAAAACAACGTATAAATAAATTAAAAAAGTATTAAAATTATTGTATATTTAGAAAAGGTGGATCCACTTTCATGAAACCATTTAAATTGGTTAAAATTCTTATAAACCAAGTTTACTTATAATAGAAAAATATATAAAATAGAGAAAAACTTAAACAAATACAGTCCAAAAGGCCTGAGAAATAAAAAAACATAATATAAAAAATTTAAATAGGTATCAAAATTATTGTATTTTTATAAACGTTGGATCCACTTGCATGAAACCATTTGAATAGGTTAAAATTTTTATAAAACAAGTTTACTTATAATGAAAAAATATGTAAAATAGAGAAAAACCTAAACAAATACAGTCCAAAAGGCCTGAGAAATAAAAAAACAAGATATAAAAAATTTAATTAGGTATCAAAATTATTGTATTTTTATAAACTTTGGATCTACTTGCATAAAACCATTTGAATTGTTTAAAATTTTTATAAACCCAGTTTACAAATAATGAGAGAATATTCTACGTAGAGAAAAACTTAAACAAATATGGCCCTTGAGGCCAGCGTAATTAAAAAACAAGATATAAATAAATTAAATAAGTATTAAAATTAATGTATATTTAGATAAGGTGGATTCACTTTCATGAAACCATTTGAATAGGTTAAAATTTTTATAAAACAAGTTTACTTATAATGAAAAAATATGTAAAATAGAGAAAAACCTAAACAAATACAGTCCAAAAGGCCTGAGAAATAAAAAAACAAGATATAAAAATTTAAATAGGTATCAAAAATATTGTATTTTTAGAATCTTTGGATCTACTTGCATGAAACCATTTGAATTGGTTAAAATTTTTATAAACCAAATTTACTAATAATAAGAGAATATTCTACGTAGAGGAAAACTAATACAAATACGGTCCTTTAGGTCAACGTAATTAAAAAACAACGTATAAATAAATTAAAAAAGTATTAAAATTATTGTATATTTAGAAAAGGTGGATCCACTTTCATGAAACCATTTGAATAGGTTAAAATTTTTATAAAACAAGTTTACTTATAATGAAAAAATATGTAAAATAGAGAAAAACCTAAACAAATACAGTCAAAAAGGCCTGAGAAATAAAAAAACATAATATAAAAAATTTAATTAGGTATCAAAATTATTGTATTTTTATAAACGTTGGATCTACTTGCATAAAACCATTTGAATTGGTTAAAATTTTTATAAACCAATTTTACTAATAATGAGAGAATATTCTACGTAGAGAAAAACTTAAACAAATACGGCCCTTCAGGCCACCGTAATTAAAAAACAAGATATACATAAATTTAATAAGTATTAAAATTATTGTATATTTAGAAAAGGTGGATCCACTTTCATGAAACCATTTGAATAGGTTAAAATTTTTATAAAACACGTTTACTTATAATGAAAAAATATGTAAAATAGAGAAAAACCTTAACAAATACAGTCCAAAAGGCCTGAGAAATAAAAAAACAAGATATAAAAATTTAAATAGGTATCAAAAATATTGTATTTTTAGAATCTTTGGATCTACTTGCTTGAAACCATTTGAATTGGTTAAAATTTTTATAAACCAAGTTTACTAATAATAAGAGAATATTCTACGTAGAGGAAAACTAATACAAATACGGTCCTTTAGGTCAACGTAATTAAAAAACAACGTATAAATAAATTAAAAAAGTATTAAAATTATTGTATATTTAGAAAAGGTGGATCCACTTTCATGAAACCATTTAAATTGGTTAAAATTCTTATAAACCAAGTTTACTTATAATAGAAAAATATATAAAATAGAGAAAAACTTAAACAAATACAGTCCAAAAGGCCTGAGAAATAAAAAAACATAATATAAAAAATTTAAATAGGTATCAAAATTATTGTATTTTTATAAACGTTGGATCCACTTGCATGAAACCATTTGAATAGGTTAAAATTTTTATAAAACAAGTTTACTTATAATGAAAAAATATGTAAAATAGAGAAAAACCTAAACAAATACAGTCCAAAAGGCCTGAGAAATAAAAAAACAAGATATAAAAAATTTAATTAGGTATCAAAATTATTGTATTTTTATAAACTTTGGATCTACTTGCATAAAACCATTTGAATTGTTTAAAATTTTTATAAACCCAGTTTACAAATAATGAGAGAATATTCTACGTAGAGAAAAACTTAAACAAATATGGCCCTTGAGGCCAGCGTAATTAAAAAACAAGATATAAATAAATTAAATAAGTATTAAAATTAATGTATATTTAGATAAGGTGGATTCACTTTCATGAAACCATTTGAATAGGTTAAAATTTTTATAAAACAAGTTTACTTATAATGAAAAAATATGTAAAATAGAGAAAAACCTAAACAAATACAGTCCAAAAGGCCTGAGAAATAAAAAAACAAGATATAAAAATTTAAATAGGTATCAAAAATATTGTATTTTTAGAATCTTTGGATCTACTTGCATGAAACCATTTGAATTGGTTAAAATTTTTATAAACCAAATTTACTAATAATAAGAGAATATTCTACGTAGAGGAAAACTAATACAAATACGGTCCTTTAGGTCAACGTAATTAAAAAACAACGTATAAATAAATTAAAAAAGTATTAAAATTATTGTATATTTAGAAAAGGTGGATCCACTTTCATGAAACCATTTGAATAGGTTAAAATTTTTATAAAACAAGTTTACTTATAATGAAAAAATATGTAAAATAGAGAAAAACCTAAACAAATACAGTCAAAAAGGCCTGAGAAATAAAAAAACATAATATAAAAAATTTAATTAGGTATCAAAATTATTGTATTTTTATAAACGTTGGATCTACTTGCATAAAACCATTTGAATTGGTTAAAATTTTTATAAACCAATTTTACTAATAATGAGAGAATATTCTACGTAGAGAAAAACTTAAACAAATACGACCCTTCAGGCCAGCGTAATTAAAAAACAAGATATACATAAATTTAATAAGTATTAAAATTATTGTATATTTAGAAAAGGTGGATCCACTTTCATGAAACCATTTGAATAGGTTAAAATTTTTATAAAACAAGTTTACTTATAATGAAAAAATATGTAAAATAGAGAAAAACCTTAACAAATACAGTCCAAAAGGCCTGAGAAATAAAAAAACAAGATATAAAAATATAAATAGGTATCAAAAATATTGTATTTTTGAATCTTTGGATCTACTTGCTTGAAACCATTTGAATTGGTTAAAATTTTTATAAACCAAGTTTACTAATAATAAGAGAATATTCGATGTAGAGAAAAACTTAAACAAATACGGCCCTTCAGGCCAGCGTAATTAAAAAACAAGATATAAATAAATTAAATAAGTATTAAAATTATTGTATATTTAGAAAAGGTGGATCCACTTTCATGAAACCAATTGAATTGGTTAAAATTCTTATAAACAAAGTTTACTTATAATAGAAAAATATATAAAATAGAGAAAAACTTAAACAAATACAGTCCAAAAGGCCTGAGAAATAAAAAAACATAATATAAAAAATTTAAATAGGTATCAAAATTATTTTATTTTTATAAACGTTGGATCCACTTGCATGAAACCATTTGAATAGGTTAAAATTTTTATAAAACAAGTTTACTTATAATGAAAAAATATGTAAAATAGAGAAAAACCTTAACAAATACAGTCCAAAAGGCCTGAGAAATAAAAAAACAAGATATAAAAAAATAAATAGGTATCAAAAATATTGTATTTTTGAATCTTTGGATCTACTTGCTTGAAACCATTTGAATTGGTTAAAATTTTTATAAACCAAGTTTACTAATATTAAGAGAATATTCTATGTAGAGGAAAACTAAAACAAATACGGCCCACCAGGCCAGCGTAATTAAAAAACAAGATATAAAAATATAAATAGGTATCAAAAATATTTTATTTTTAGAATCTTTGGATCTACTTGCTTGAAACCATTTAAATAGGTTAAATTTTTTATAAAACAAGTTTACTTATAATGAAAAAATATGTAAAATAGAGAAAAACCTTAACAAATACAGTCCAAAAGGCCTGAGAAATTAAAAAACAAGATATAAAAATATAAATAGGTATCAAAAATATTGTATTTTTAGAATCTTTGGATCTACTTGCTTGAAACCATTTGAATTGGTTAAAATTTTTATAAACCAAGTTTAGTAATAATAAGAGAATATTCTACGTAGAGAAAAACTTAAACAAATACGGCCCTTCAGGCCAGCGTAATTAAAAAACAAGATATAAATAAATTAAATAAGTATTAAAATTATTGTATATTTAGAAAAGGTGGATCCACTTTCATGAAACCATTTGAATAGGTTAAAATTTTTATAAAACAAGTTTACTTATAATGAAAAAATATGTAAAATAGAGAAAAACCTTAACAAATACAGTCCAAAAGGCCTGAGAAATAAAAAAACAAGATATTAAATATAAATAGGTATCAAAAATATTGTATTTTTAGAATCTTTGGATCTACTTGCTTGAAACCATTTGAATAGGTTAAATTTTTTATAAAACAAGTTTACTTATAATGAAAAAATATGTAAAATAGAGAAAAACCTTAACAAATACAGTCCAAAAGGCCTGAGAAATTAAAAAACAAGATATAAAAATATAAATAGGTATCAAAAATATTGTATTTTTAGAATCTTTGGATCTACTTGCATGAAACCATTTGAATTGGTTAAAATTTTTATAAACCAAATTTACTAATAATAAGAGAATATTCTACGTAGAGGAAAACTAAAACAAATACGGCCCTTCAGGCCAGCGTAATTAAAAAACAAGATATAAATAAATTAAATAAGTATTAAAATTATAAAATTATTGTATTTTTATAAACGTTGGATCCACTTGCATGAAACCATTTGAATAGGTTAAAATTTTTATAAAACAAGTTTACTTATAATGAAAAAATATGTAAAATAGAGAAAAACCTAAACAAATACAGTCCAAAAGGCGTGAGAAATAAAAAAACAAGATATAAAAAATTTAATTAGGTATCAAAAATATTGTATTTTTAGAATCTTTGGATCTACTTGCATGAAACCATTTGAATTGGTTAAAATTTTTATAAACCCAGTTTACAAATAATGAGAGAATATTCTACGTAGAGAAAAACTTAAACAAATATGGCCCTTGAGGCCAGCGTAATTAAAAAACAAGATATAAATAAATTAAATAAGTATTAAAATTATAAAATTATTGTATTTTTATAAACGTTGGATCTACTTGCATAAAACCATTTGAATTGGTTAAAATTTTTATAAACCCAGTTTACAAATAATGAGAGAATATTCTACGTATAGAAAAACTTAAACAAATATGGCCCTTGAGGCCAGCGTAATTAAAAAACAAGATATAAATAAATTAAATAAGTATTAAAATTAATGTATATTTAGATAAGGTGGATTCACTTTCATGAAACCATTTGAATAGGTTAAAATTTTTATAAAACAAGTTTACTTATAATGAAAAAATATGTAAAATAGATAAAAACCTAAACAAATACAGTCCAAAAGGCCTGAGAAATAAAAAAACAAGATATAAAAATTTAAATAGGTATCAAAAATATTGTATTTTTAGAATCTTTGGATCTACTTGCATGAAACCATTTGAATTGGTTAAAATTTTTATAAACCAAATTTACTAATAATAAGAGAATATTCTACGTAGTGGAAAACTAAAACAAATACGGCCCTTCAGGCCAGCGTAATTAAAAAACAAGATATAAATAAATTAAATAAGTATTAAAATTATTGTATATTTAGAAAAGGTGGATCCACTTTCATGAAACCATTTGAATAGGTTAAAATTTTTATAAAACAAGTTTACTTATAATGAAAAAATATGTAAAATAGAGAAAAACCTTAACAAATACAGTCCAAAAAGCCTGAGAAATAAAAAAACAAGATATAAAAATTTAAATAGGTATCAAAAATATTGTATTTTTAGAATCTTTGGATCTACTTGCATGAAACCATTTGAATTGGTTAAAATTTTTATAAACCAAGTCTACTAATAATAAGAGAATATTCTACGTAGAGGAAAACTAATACAAATACGGCCCTTTAGGCCAACGTAATTAAAAAACAAGGTATAAATAAATTAAAAAAGTATTAAAATTATTGTATATTTAGAAAAGGTGGATCCACTTTCATGAAACCATTTGAATAGGTTAAAATTTTTATAAAACAAGTTTACTTATAATGAAAAAATATGTAAAATGGAGAAAAACCTTAACAAATACAGTCCAAAAGGCCTGAGAAATAAAAAAACAAGATATAAAAATATAAATAGGTATCAAAAATATTGTATTTTTAGAATCTTTGGATCTACTTGCTTGAAACCATTTGAATTGGTTAAAATTTTTATAAACCAAGTTTACTAATAATAAGAGAATATTCTACGTAGAGGAAAACTAAAACAAATACGGCCCACCAGGCCAGCGTAATTAAAAAACAAGATATAAATAAATTAAATAAGTATTAAAATTATTGTATATTTAGAAAAGGTGGATCCACTTTCATGAAACCATTTGAATTGGTTAAAATTCTTATAAACCAAGTTTACTTATAATAGAAAAATATATAAAATAGAGAAAAACTTAAACAAATACAGTCCAAAAGGCCTGAGAAATAAAAAAACATAATATAAAAATTTTAAATAGGTATCAAAATTATTTTATTTTTATAAACGTTGGATCCACTTGCATGAAACCATTTGAATAGGTTAAAATTTTTATAAAACAAGTTTACTTATAATGAAAAAATATGTAAAATAGAGAAAAACCTAAACAAATACAGTCCAAAAGGCCTGAGAAATAAAAAAACGCTGCCAAGTGATTGGCACTATGGTTCCTCATTAACAATAGCAAAATATTTATAATGGTCTATTTTATCTAATAAAAATTATAATTTGAGATATCAGTATTTCATAAAAAAAAGTTAAATACCGTATTTTATAAGAAAAAAAATGTTGCTGTGATTTAATGTTTTTTATTTAACAAATTTTTAGAAAAAAATTTTCAATAAACTAGGTATTACACTTAAAAAAAAAAACAATATTACAGATTTTTTAATTTTTTTGTTTTATTAATATTCAGAAAAAAAATTTTGAAAAAATCCAGTATCAGATCCAAAAAATTGCTATGAATAAGCTTTCTAAAACTAGTACTCTCATAGAAATTAATTAGGTACTACGTCTGAACAAAAATAAAATTTGGTATTCTTTGTATTTTTTTGTGAAAAAAATTTTGGGAAAAAAATTTTCAAAAAATTAATTATCAGATTTGAGATATCGAGTAAAAACCATACTTTCAAATATAAGTACTTTTATGGAAATAAATGAGATATTACACCTAAATTAAAAAAAAAAAAAAGTATTTTGAAATCTCTTGATGAAAAAATTTTTGAAAAAAAAATTAGATCTTAATTCCATAATGGTTGTTAAATACCACCGATTGCAAAATTTTCAAATATTAGTACTTTCATGGAATTAAAGGAAGTATTACACTAAAAAAAAAAAAAATATTACAGATTTTTTAATTTTTTTGATTTTTTAATTTTGAGAAAAAAATTTTGAAAAAATTAAGTTTCAGGTCCAAAAAATTACTATAAACGATATTTCTAAAACTAGTACTGTCATAGAAATCAATTAGGTACTACATCCAAAAATAAAAAAAATTAAGTTTTTTTTTGTATTTTTTGGTGAAAAAAATTTTGAGAAAAGAATTTAAAAAAAATTAGTTATCAGTTCGAGATATCGAGTAAAAATCGTACTTTCAAATATAAGTACTTTCATGGAAATAAATTAGGTATTACATCCAAATTAAAAAAAAAAAAAAATAATTTGAGATTTTTTGATGAAAAAATTTTGGAAAAAAAAATTAGGTCTTAATTCCAAAATAAAATTTATTAGAAATTATTTGTGAAATATCACCGGTTACAATATTTTCAGATATTCGTACTTTCATAGAAAAAAATTAAGTATTACGTCCTAAAATAAAAAAAATTTTGGCATTTTTTGTATTTTTTGGCAACAAAAATTTTGAGAAAAAAATTTAAAAAAAATTAAGTATCAGGTCCAAAAAATTGCTATAAACGATATTTCTAAAACTAGTACTTCCACAGAAATAAATTAAGTACTGCGTCCGTAAAGAAAAAAAAAATTGGTATTTTTTGTATTTTTTGGTGAAAAAAATTTTGAGAAAAAAATTTTCAAAAATAAATTATAAGATTTGAGATATAGAGTAAAAACGATACTTCTAGATATCAGTACTTTTATGGAAAAAAATGAGGTACTACATCCAAAAAGAAAAAAAAATATAGTGTTTTTTTAATTTTTTTATGTAAAAAGTTTTGAAAAAAAAAAATTTCGAAAAATTATCAGATGGAGAAATCCTTTACAAACGATAATTTTAGATATTCGTACTTTCATAGGAAAAAATTAAGTATTACGTCCTAAAATAAAAAAAATTTTGGCGTTTTTTGTATTTTTTGGCGACAAAAATTTTGAGAAAAAAATTTTGAAAAAATTAAGTATCAGGTCCAAAAAAATGCTATAAACGATATTTCTAAAACTAGTACTTCCACAGAAATAAATTAAGTACTGCGTCCGTAAAGAAAAAAAAAATTGGTATTTTTTGTATTTTTTGGTGAAAAAAATTTTGAGAAAAAAATTTTCAAAAAATTAGTTATCAGATTCGAGATATCGAGTAAAAATCGTACTTTCAAATATAAGTACTTTCGTGGAAATAAATGAGGTATTACATCCAAATTAAAAAAAAAAAAAAGTAGTTTGAGATTTTTTGATGAAAAAATGTTTGAAAAAAAAATTAGTTATGTAAGTTTAACACATTGTTAATATAAAAATGTTTTTAAATTCTCATATTGTTCATTAGTAATTAAGAAAAAATTATATAATTTTTGTATTCAGATCACCTGAAGAGGCCAACGGATTTGTTGGTGAAATATTGTGAAATAAAAAAATTGTTACACATCAAATGATTTTGTATTGTTTTATTTATTTTAAATAATTTGAAACAATAAAAAATTAAGTTCAGCTCCAATTCTGGTCAATAAAATATTATTTTTACTTTTTTTTTAATTCCATAATGGTTGTGAAATTTCACCGGTTACATACATACACACACACACACACACACACACACACACACACATACAGACTTTTTTTAAAAACCGGTTTTTTAGCTTCCTGAGGTCCCAAAACGTGCTTATATGCCAAAAAATCAAAAATCAAAATTTCATCTATCACAAAGGTTCCTCTATGAGGAACCAATAATAAAAGTAAAGAATTAGTATACCAAAAAGTCCCGAAATCCTCGAATAAAGTCATACAAAAAATTGCGGAGCTACAGAAAAATGTATTTGAGAGCTCTATAGATCAAAAAAAATAATTTCATTTTTTACAAATTTTTAATTTCCCTCCAAATCACTTGATTATAATTGAAAATCGAACAAAAAATTTGGATTCCGCAAGAAATTTTACATATGGATATATACTTTTTTATGTTTTTAAGTACTGTTATGCTTTAAAGCAGCGAAATTCGAAAGAATTTTCCGATTAATTACGATTAATTTAGTATAATTTAAAAACTAAAAAAATTCCTTAATTAATATGATGTTATTTTTATCTTTCAGTTTCAAATTTTCGGTCAGATTTTTAATTGGTCACGTGATTTGGCGGAAAATTATCTCATTTTTCTTACTTTTTTTACCAGAGTCCAAAACATAAAAATGTCTGCCAAAAATCGAGGACTGAACCTTATGAGCTAAAAAACGACTTAGACTTATTTTTAGATTTGAAGACCCGAACATGCATCTTATCCCGGTTTGGTTTAAATTGAGCCATATAAGAATTATGATAAAATTTTTGTAGAATAGAAAAGATAAAATGAATAATTCAATTGTTAGTTTTATATTTTAAAGTATTTTTATCTTATGTATATAACATTTACTTTCAACAAACTATCTTTAAATAAATTTTAAAAATGTATATGTATGCAAAATTTACAAGAAGAATTTTCTTCTACTTGTTTCCATTTGGTGTCTTCTTCCTTGAATAATCCATTCGTAATTTCCATACTTACTATCAAAAGTTCCCTCCTGAACTGATCTTAACTTCAATGTGAATCTTGGGCCAAGCTCTCTAAGCCTTGGTTTACCTGTTTTTGGATTAAATTCATACCTGTATAAAATGAACAGATAATTAAACAATACAATTTTTTTTAAATTATGAATAAAAAACATTAAATTTTTACCTATGATGTCTGAAAAATATGTAATCACGCTGATTATGAAATGTTACAACTCGTCTTCCTTTATATTCTGGATCATAATGAAACAATGACCCTAACATTCTTGATACTGAAAAACCTAAACGAGTTGAAAAATTATTTAAGATTACTTCTGGCCTATGTTCTGTGATTTCCTTGTGATTTTTTTTTAAGTCTGTAGTTAACTTAACATTACTCAATTTGAAGTGCATTGTAGGACCTTCAGGTAAGTGTATAACTAATAAACCATCTTTAATGTTGATTTAGGAAAAAATAAAAGAAAATTATTTGATAAATAATATTCAAAATTTAATTCTAAAAAGTTATATTTAAAAGACTTACTTGGCTTGCATTGATCTTCATTAATAATTATTATATCTGTAAAATTTTTCTCTATGGCACTTTTTACCATTTTTTTAACTCCAGAACGATTTCTATAACGAGAAAGTGAATTTGGAATAATTCTATTTAATTCTCTACCAAAAATTCTTGATTTTGTATGTGGATTGTCAGCATAAGTAATTAAAATTTTTGGTTCCTGTTCTTTCGAAAAGTATTTTGCAAATTCATCATTTAAAATATCAAACTTTACTTCTTCATTAGCTTCATCATTAAGATCCCCATGAATCATAGTTTCATCTTTTACTCTAAGACTTTCAATTGTCTGTGGCACTTGCTTAGGTTCGTCATTTTGTAACCTGGCTTTTCGTTTTTCTTTTTTTAATTTTTTCTTTTCTTTTCTTAATTCTTCAAGTTTTTTTAATCTAACTGCTTTACATTTTATATGATTTATCCTGGATTTTGCAGGAACCATAACCTCTTCAGATGTTCCTTCATTTTCACTTTTTGTTTTATTATCCTTTTGTTTACGCAATGGATTTATTACTAAATTCTTTTTAGCTTTCATTTTCTTGCCTTTCTATATCAAATTTTAAATAATAATATTTATCACGATTTTTCGGCTTCGAGTATTTCACGTGTGAAACTGATTTTTTGTTTATATGACAGTGCACACACACACACGCCACACACAAACAATATCTCGATGGCACACACACACACTCACAGGCGATCGATTATCGAAGTCTTTGCGAGTGGTTGCGATTTATCGACTCCAAAAGTTTTTTGAATAATCGATTATAAGTAACATATCTCGAAAAAAAGCTTTCAAACATTTGAAAAAGGATCTTACAAAAATCTATTTTAATAAATAATTTAAATAATTGAAGTATTTTCAGAGGTACATCTATCTGTGTCAAGTAAAAATTATTTTTCAAATAATTTAATATAACTTGCTATAAAAATAACAAAAATATTATTAAATTAATTGAAGTTTTGTTTATTTTCGGAAAAGAATACCTTTTTTTAAAATAATTATCAAAATGTATTATTTTTTAAATTCTTCAGGTGACATCTGCAACTGAAGTTTTTTATTTCGGAAAATTATAAATTATTTTTGTAATAAAATAGACTTATTTATTATATATTTTTTATGTGCTGATGTTAGTGATTTAAAATAAATAGCTAAAGAATAAAGGACAAGTTCAAAAAATCGAATTATGGATTCCTGTCAAAGTGAAGTTTGTGAAATCTAAAGTACTAAGTTTATTGAAAAAAATTAATAAATAGCTTCAATAATTTTGGTTTAGTACTGCTGAAGTATATCTTAACATTCCTAACGAAGAGATATTAAGCCAAGTCCATTTTCACTCTCCCATCTTCCATCTCTCCCTTAGCTAATTCAGAAAACAGAGCTCTGCATTTTTGCTCTGGCAATGTCGGGAAGTGATAGCCCAACTTTTTTTCATGGCCAACCTTGGTCAAGCTGGATCGAAAAAATAGGCCGTGATAAGCCATTAAGTGAGTCTTAACATATTAAACTTAATAAAATGTATATTAAGTTGCAATAGTTATAAAAATGATATAAATAACATGCTAACATAACCTTTGTTATGGAGCTTCTTCGGGTCTTTTGTAAAGTGTCATTTTTCCATCTCTCTTACTCTCATGATCCCTTAAAAGTGAATGGGAGGATGCTATTTCTGCATGTTATCTGATAATAATTTTTTTTTTTTATTTTACCTACCCCTTAACTATTATAAAGAACTGGCAATATGTATGGACATTTTTGTTAAAAAAACGAATGCATTGTTTTTTTATGACTGACAAAAAGCTGTTAAATTATAAAATAATTTATGCATTTCAGAACTTTTAAAAAATAATTTTAATTTTTTTTTAAATTAAAATCAAACTTTATTTTAAGAAATCTAAATATGATATTCTCTAATGCTCTCTTATGATATTATTTATTCAGGTGATGATGAAAAAGATTCTGAACCATCAAGTGCAGTCATGCGACTTTCAGCGGATGGTAATAAAATTATCCCACTCAATTTAAATGACTTTTAATTACTCACGGCATATTCAGGGTTTTTTGATAAAAAACATTATTTTTCAGACATTGATCTTTATGGTTTTTGTCCAGAAAGGGATGCATTTTATGGAGTTGTTTGTGAAATATGCAACTCAATTATCAAACCTCAAGCTTTAATTCAGCATATGGGTACAGTAAAATAAAATTAAATTATGAGAGTGACATGATTATTAAAATATAAATATATATAATAATCAAGTCATTTGCTCTTTAAGAACTATAACTTTTTTAATTCATCAAATTAAATAAATTATTTTCAGAAAGTAGACATCCGTCAGGTACATCAAATCCTCTTCCTCCTCCAAGTAATTCTACAAAGCCTCCCTTAAAAACTCCTTATTGTAAATTATCTAAGCTCAAAAAGGGGCAGATAAATCCACAAAATTCAAATAATAATAAAACTAATAATAATCATTCTGCTGTTAAAAGAACTGCTGAGCAACAGCAATCAAATTTGCATTCTTCCATCTCAACATCTACCCCTAGATCTCCAAATACTGAAACTATAACACTTCAAACTTCCTTTAATAATGTAGTTGCAGCTTCAAGTCCTGTCAAAAGTCCAAACACAGCAGCAACTGGACAACAAAAGCGAAAAAGATTCAAAACTGACAGATCATTACTCAAAGACAGAGAATATGATCCAGACCGTCATTGTGGGGTATGGATTGAAGAAAATGGGAAACCATGCACAAGATCACTCACATGTAAAGCCCACACAGTTTCACTGCGTCGGACAGTCACAGGGCGGAGTAAAAGTTTCGACCAATTACTTGCTGAACACAGAGCTTCGAAGGAGCTCCCGAATACGAAAGCAACAAAACTAAATGTTACTGGGAATGTAACTGTAACAACAACAACTACAGAATCTTCAAATGTTAATAATCAATTAAAATCAAGCAATGTTTCTTCCATTAATGAAGTCGATGCACCAAGCTCTCCTCCAGTTTTATCACTTCCTGATACTTATCCTTTACCACAGGTAAAACAGATTAATCGCAGGGTTTATCAATTTTTTAGAATTTTGAGTTTGGTCATTAATGTGTTTATTATAAAATATTTTAGAATTCTTGAGTAATTTTTTTATTTTATTTATAAATTTTTTTTTTACTATATTAAATTAATTTTTTTTGTACATATATAAAATTAAAAAATACTTTAAATTATAAATGTTTTTTGTAATAAAAATCGAAAAAAAAAAAAAAAAAAAAAAAAAACTGAATAAAAAAAATTTATTCTCAAGATATTTAAATCTATAATAATAGTAGTAAACACCAATTTATTAATAGATCTTTTGTAGTGATATACATATTTACCTCAGTAATGTTGTTATCCAATTTTAAGTAGAATATTCTTGATCCGTTTATATGTTTCTATTTAGCTTTTCCCATTTGAGGAAGCCATCAATTCGATTGTACATATTGATGCCGTAAGAAAAGTCTTACTATTGTATGTTGTTTAACTATTTATTTTTTTTATTTTATTGAAATTCCTTTGAATTTTCAAAAAAATTAAGCATGAAAAAATTTAAATTTGTATGCTTTATTATAAACCCTATTTTAATGCAGAAAGATTTTTTTTATTAGAAAGTATCGTCAAAAGCTAATATTTAAAATTTAATTTTCAAATAAGAAACTGAAAAATTTTTAATTTTATTGAATAATAATATTAATTTTATTACAATTCTATGATCAGGTATCAAATGATATTGAAAAATATTCATCCTAAAACATTAACAATTTTTATCATTTCATTCATTTAGAAAAAAAAAGCTTTTGATTGATACAAAGTCTTTTTATTTTTATAATTCCAGGTTGTTGATTTGCTTTATCAGTGTCTGGACCCGCATGGCTCCAATAAACCTGTAAGGCATGATTTTTTCTTTGAGTTGCAATTAAACTTGAAATTTTTTTTTAAATTTTAGTATCAATTATTTGGGTTTATTTGCAGACAAAACTTGAAGAAGACTTTGCTAATGAATTGGATTCTGGAAGAATCGACTCGTCAATGGTAACTCAAAACAATGCTCAAAATTCAACGATTCCTCCAATATCTGTAGTTTTACCTTCGCTCTCTCCATCTACGAATATTTCTCCTTCAACATCACTATTACAATACAGTCGAAATATTTCATCATCGCCAATAAGTGTTGAACAATTAATGACAAATAAGCAATCACCAGCAGTGCCTGTTGTACCAACAGTTATGACGGTTAATCAATCAATTACATCAACTACAGCTCTTGAAGGTAAGACACCAATCGATATCGATTCTGAAAGTATAACAATGTACTCGCCAGCTTACAACGATAACAAAGCTCAAGTTACCGTGCAAGTGTCTCGTTCTAATATGGTAACGCAACTGCCTGTCTCAAGAACATATCCAATACAGTCATCTATAACAAATTTAAATATTTATAATGCAGTTGATCACATAGATATGAAAAATAGTCAAAGCATTACTAATAATAAAATATTTAATAATCATGCTGAAAATGTAAACCGCCAATTAGGATTAATAAAAACGGAATATTCACAAGATTCTTCAACTGCTATTCAAGTTGAAGCAACGACTGCTTCTACAACGTTCACAAATTTCAGTGATATTTCTTGGTCTAATTGCCATCCAGAACCTCTAGCTGTTAGCAGATGGCTTCGAATTACTTCAAGTCGTAAGCAATATAATTTCAATATTCACTGACATAAAATTTTACCCACCCCAGGCTGAAGGCAAAATAATTCATTTTTTTTAATACTACCTCTCTACTTTTTTATTTATTTTTCTATTTACAAAAAAATAATGTACATTTTGTCTAAAGCCTGTCGAGGAGGGGATCAAAGTATAGAATAATTGAATGTTCTTTTTTGTGTTAATATATAGAAAGAAAGACATTTCAAAGAAATACTTTAAAATTAATAAACATTTCTGAATGGTAATTAAACACTTTACCATATGAATTATGTAAAAAGAGAAAGATGAAATTTTAAAAATTTTAATTTTGTTAATTTTAGTTTTTTATTACTTAATTAGATTTTAAAAATATTAAATTATTTATTTTTTTTTATTTTTATTACCGTTTTTTAAGCAATTAATATCATTAAAATATTGTACACTTACATGTATAGATTAAAGAAGAATAAAATTATTAGTCTTCGTTAATACTTAAAAACGTTAAGGTATATTATGAAAATTTGCAAAATTAAAAAATCATGATGCATTTAAAAATAAATAGACTCTACAAAGCTTATCTCAATAGATTTAATTATATTATTTACTTTAATTTATACCAACTAGTTATACAAATTTTAAACCTTTTTTTTTATTATTGAATTAATTTCCAGCTCTAAATAAAAAAAAATAATTAACTAAAACCTTAACAGGGCAAAAAAAAGTTGCTTCAATGCATCAAATAATGAAACATTAAAAAACCGACAGTAAATTATTGTTGGGTAAAAAAACTACTTATACAAAAAAAAATGTAAATTTAACCCAACAATTCAAAAAATAATGTTTTAGATATTTAAGTTTTAATACATTTTTACAGAACAAAACGACAGTAAAAATTTATTTGTAACAGATTTTTTTTTATACTTTATTGTACAAATTTTTTGAGTGTAAAATCTTTATATTATTGTATATACAAAATATTGTTTTCTTTAGTTCACCCTGTAACTATATTTAAGCTAATATAGATTAATGTTTGAATATTTATACATGGCAAAAAAAATAGCTGATCAACGCTTTTGAAAAAAATTACATGCGCATAATGACAATATTCATAATTTTAAATAATTTGTAATAATAATCTTTTATAATTAAATTATAGTCATATTCTAGTTATTTAAGTATGAGTGAAATGAAATAATCTTAAGTCATATTGTTCCTTCGGTATTAAAAATAATTATATTTTGGCTAAGAAGTACATTTTTTTAAAATTGCTTAGGAAAAATCAGTATTAAATATTTGAAGATGTGAGTATCGTTTTTTATAAATAAACAAATAGAATTCAATTTTTTTTTATTTACTAAACTTAATAAAATACTTTCTTTATTTCTCTAATTTTTATCTCTGTATTTACAAAATCTAATTTTTTGTATAAACTGGGAAAGTAAATTTAAGAGAAAATGGTTATTATTATAAAAATATGTAACTTTTCATCTTTAAATGTGATATTTTCTGTAAAAAGAAAAAAAAGATGATTAGTTTCATATTGTATGAATGTATATCATAAATGTGAGTGATTTTATAGTGCATAGCCACTGTTTCAATGTCTCAAAATATGTATTGGGACAAATTATTACGGATTTTTGTTCCGTTCAAAAAAAAAAGCGCTTATTAAATTTACCTATTTATTAAATAAAAGTGTATGAATAATAATTATTCATGAATACAGCATTTCCTTCAACTATATATAATAAATTATGTGTATTACAAATAAATCAATGTTTACAAAAATTTAATTAAATTTTTTATTTTAAAGAAATTATTTATTACTCAGATAAATAAATACATTTTAGGATTGACAAGATATATTTTAAATGTATCTATACACATTATGTACTTAAATTTTTTTGGTATAAATAAAAATTGTTTTAAAAATCACTTATGAGAGAAATTATTTTATAAAAACGCTGGCTACGGAATTTATCCAAATTGATACAGCATATGCACCAGCATCCATATTTTTTAAATATTCAGATTGTTTTACATAACTAGCTCGACCAGCTCTGAAACATTATTAATTTTTTTTTTCTTTTTTCACTTAAGGTCACTCTATATCCGGATATCCGTCACTGAATATTTTCGCGCAGCACATTTTGAAATTCAGATATTTTTAACCATATATTTTATTTATAATAATTTTTTAATGAAAGAATCGATGCTTTTCAGTATATGATCCGAGAATATAAAGAAAAATGAAAAGTTTATTTGCTAACAAATACGACATGTAAAATTTTTGTAGTTTTTGCGTCATAAATACCCCGAGATTCTAAGTCTGAGCTGTTTGGATCAAAATTCTGCTTGGCTCGCATTGAATATCATTCAATTTTAGAAGGAGGTCTCGTGAGAAAATTTTCACTAAACCATTTTGGTAATAATTTATAATTGTTTGTAAATTTCGAGCATTCAAAATTTTTTTTTTTTTTATAACCAATTGGTTCTTATTTACTGAAAAAGTTTAGCTGAACATTTTCCACAATTCTCGCATTTACGTACTCCAGTCAAAATACGGGGGAGGGGGTGTATTTTCACTGGCGAACACGAGATTTGCTCTACTACAGGTTTATTGGGTCACTGAACACGAAAATCGGGGTCATTTCGTAAAGAAATGGGGGCTTCACCCTTAAATTTGCAAAAACTACCCCCAAAAAGGGGTTTTTTTTACATATTCGCACTTTGATCGCTTAGATTTGCACCATACGGGTTTTTTGGGTCGCTGATTAAGAATTTCGACTTCTTTTTCATAAATAATGAATATTTCACCCTTAAAATAGCTAAAACTACCCCTTAAAGGAGTGTTTTGTGTTATTTTTGCACTTTGAGCGTCCAGGATATGCCCATATAGGTTTTTTGGGTCGCTATCCAAGAATTTGGACTCCTTTTTTGTGGTGAAATATTAATTATTTATGAAAAAGAAGTCGAAATTCTTGATTAGTGACCCAAAAAACATATATGGGCATATCCTGGATGCTAAGAGTACGAAAATATCAAAAATACCCCCTTTTCGGGGGTAGTTTTAGCCAATTTAGGGGTAAAATTTTAATTATTTATGAAAAATAAGTCAAAGTTTTTGATTAGCGACCCAAAAAACCTATATGGGGATAACTTGCATGCTCAAAGTGCGAAAATAGCAGACACCCCTTTTAGGGGTAGTTTTAGCTATTTTAAGGGTGAAATATTCATTATTTATAAAAAAGAAGTCGAAATTCTTGATCAGCGACCCAAAAAACCCGTATGGTACAAATTTGAGCGCTCCAATTGTGAATATGTAAAAAAAACCCTTTTTGGGGGTAGTTTTTGCAAATTTAAGGGTGAAGCCCTCATTTCTTTACGAAATGACCCCGATTTTCGTGTTCAGCGACCCAAAAAACCTGTGGTAGAGCAAATCTCGTGTTCGCCAGTGAAAATACAACCAAACCTGTATTTTGACTGGACTCTGGAGTAATTTATGACGCACAAATTATCAATATGAAGAATTTGTTTAATAAAGAGCTGCGCGGAAATACCCGTCGGGGTGAATAGAGCGTCTTTGATAAAATTAATTTTCAAAATTCAATATTTTTTACCTGGGTACAATATATTTTGTACTTTCAGCACATTTTGAAGCTTCTTTGGCTACATTTAAAGCAGCTTCTTTAAATGAAGACTTCAAATTTCTTCCTAATTCATTTACTGCTGGTATCAACACATCTAACTAAATAATTTTAAAATTAATTTTTAAATTGAATAGTTTCATAAAATTAAAATTTTACCATTGTCTTATCTCCTAAATTTGCCTTACTGTATTTTTGAATTCCATTAATTCCTGATTTCCAAATTAAATACCAATTTTCGAGCCAATCACAACTATCGCGACTGATTTTTGAACATTCTGCAGCTGAAGTTGTAAACATCAAGCTGTATATCGCACCAGATGTCCCTCCCATACGATCTTCAGCAATGCTTGCTAGTTCAATAAGCAGTGTTGATGGATATGAAGTTGTTAATGTATCAATAGACGATAATAAACCTATTTAATTAAAACATTTATATGATTTTTGATCCAAAAAAAGTTACGGCGGTTTAACTTAAATCCAGAATTTAGTGTCCACGTCACACCGAATTTAAATTAACTTCCGTAACTTTTTACGGATAAACTTTACAAGGGTGCGATTTTATACATATCAGGTATATTTGGAATCTATATTCATTAGCCAAATTCCTGTCCGGTTAGGAATTTTCCAACTAGGTGCCAAAATTTTTTAACCCCTCTCCCCTCAGATCGGCACAGGTTTTTTCACAAACCCATTTGGAATTGGTTCTGGGGGATGTGTTTAAGAATATCCTAAATTTTTATCCGGTTAGAAAATTTTAATTAACAAAATAGAAAGTTATTTTTATTAACCAGCCAAGGCAAATTAGGAACACCTAGGCTCTTATTAATACATGTCTCAGAGACTCATCCTTACATAAGTAGTTCTGTCCATTTGCAATTATGTTTGGTTAGTCAAAAAACCACCCTATATCGTATGGGCTCTGCTACTATTGATCAAAAATTTTGAAACAAATTTTCAAAAAATTAATTATCAGATTCGAGACATCGAGTAAAAACCATATTTTCAAATATAAGTACTTTCATTGAACTAAATGAAGTATTACACACACAAAAAAAAAATATTGCAGTTTTTAAAATTTTTTTGCTTTTTTAATTTTGAGAAAAAAATTTTGTAAAAATTCGGTATCAGATCCAAAAAATTACTATAAACAAACTTTCTAAAACTAGTACTCTCATAGAAATAAATTAGGTACTATTAAAAAGAAAAAAAAATTTGGTGTTTTTTGTATTTTTTTGTGACGAAAATTTTGGGAAAAGAATTAAAAAAAAATTAATTATCATATTCGAGATATGGAGTAAAAATCTTACTTTCAAATATAAGTACTTTCATGGAAATAATCATTGAGATTTTTTGATATGAAAACTAGAAAAACTTTTCAAAGACTAGAAAATTTTTTACACTAAATTATAATTTTTGGATTTTTGTGGGTTTTTCCGAAAAAATGGTAAAAAACAAGTGGGAAAAAATTTTTTTATCATATTTTTCGTAAAATACAGGTCTTTAGGAGTAAAACAAGCCAACCAGCATTAAAATTGTATGGAAACTCGATCAAAGCAAACTTATTTCCGCTTTTTTTTCTAGATCACTGTGCGAAGCCATAACCAGGCACGAGTGATATGCTATAGTATCTAAAGTTTTTCGCCTACGGTGCTTACGATATTTTTTGCCTATATAAGCACACAAAGAAAACAGAAAATTCCATACCAAGTTTTGAGCACGAGTTTTACGCTTGGGAGGATAAAATTATTTTTTTTCCCTTTAACGAAATTGGTATAGGGAAATTATAATTCAGGAAAATGTCCAAAATCCAAAAATAGTTAAATTTTAATTATTTTTTTAGGATTTGTACTTTCGGGAAATTTTTCCACGATAAATCGGATTCAGGAAAAGGTCCGGGAATCGATAGTTTAGTAAGTATAGGATCAAAGTTTTGGATTTTCTTTTTTTCTATAAATTTTTTTTTTAATAATTAAATTATTTCAAAATAAATCATCACTTCTTACCTTCAGCAAGATGTTTTAAAGTAGTTCCACAATCTCCATCTCCACATCCAGTATCTAAATCATTAATTACTTTTTCATTCTTAATTAATTCTTCAGCAGCTTTTTGTAAACATATTTTTAACACATTTTCTTGGTCAGTACTAAAACTCGGTCCTTCAATTTTAGTAACAGTTTTACTAACTTTTTCTTCTACTATATTATTATTATTTACACGTATTAAAGGCTGACTGTATAAGCATCCTGGCCACCTTGGAGCATCTGTATGTTCATCAAGACAATTAATTAAAAACGATTTTTGATCTTCATCAAGTTTAAATAATGTTACATGAACTCCTGAACTGTTTAAAGAGGTCATCAAAGATCCACAATACACTCTCAGTGGCAAGAACCCAGCGTTTTCTAAGTTACAAATATAATTGGTATTAATAAATGAAATGTAATAGAATAAAAATATTTCAACTTACCTAATTGATTTACTACTTCCTTAACTACAACTGTTAGCTCTAATTGACTAAGACCACCAAAATTATTAACTAAAACTGCAAGAGAACATCCTTTTTTAAGTCTAAGTGTATCAATAATAGGTTTTAACATTTGAGATACCACAATAGATGCGGACTGTAATTTAATTCGTTTATATCCAGCTTCTCCATGCATGCCTTGTCCAAATTCAATTTCATCATTTGGAAGCTCAAACATTCTACTCTGACCTGTATTTAAGAAAGTGCAAAATAAAGAGTAAACGCTTACCAAAAAGAACTGTCTTTTATTTTATTACCTGGAATAGAACATGCTGTTAAACCTACTGAACACGTTGCTATACTATCACTAACCAATTTACCAATTTTGGAAATAAATTCAAGATCATGCCCTCTTTTTGCTAAAGAGCCACAAACCTTTATCACAAATAAAATTCCAGGTAAACCACGTTTCCCTGCTCTTCCTAACTCACTTTCTGGTATACTGGCATCTTCGCCAACTGTGATTCCTGAAACCTAAATATTTTTAATCCATGTATCAAAATTTCATGGATACTTCAAACGTCAGAAATATTTGCCTTTTTGGTTTTTAATAGCGATTTTTCTGATTAATTTTTTGTTCGAATTCGGAAAAATATAAAACCTGTGGGATCGATTTACTCTTAGCAAAAATTTCTCGAAACTCTCTAAGACTCTATGAAATTCTTTAAAATTTCTGCCAGCATTTGTCAATTTGATAGTCAAATTTGCTGACATGGTACCCACATTAGAAATTTCTTTTCTTTTTAATGAAAAAATTTTTTAACGGAAAAATTTAAGTTTTTTCAGTAAAATTATAATTTTTTTAACATTAGAAAATTTTTTTCATAATTTGTCATATAGTTTATTTTATCAAATTTGCTTGTAAATATGGGGGCTTTTCACAGAAATAGTATATGGGCAGATGCATTACTTTTCATACAAAAGTGTGCGCACCCATGACTCCGATCGGGCTCAAATTTTCAGGGGTGGTTTGAAGTAATAAAAAACTCTGCCAGCCAAAATTTCAGCCATTTTGCAGGACGGGTTGCCGAGATACAAGCTCTAAAAGGTCCAAAAATAGCTGTTTTTAGCCAATTTTCAAAAATTTACTGGGCTTCAAGGATTAGTCCAAAAAACATCCGGCTGGTCTGAGCACTTTAAGGGCTGATAATTTCAGGAAAGCTTCTTTTGATATTAAAAAAAATTCCCTAAAAATTTGGGCGTTGGTATATTGGCTTCTGTTCGTAGATATAAGACTCTGAAAATGTGTAATAATTGGACCAATATTGGCCAATAAATGGTTAAGGGGTCAACCAAAAAATTTTTCTTCTTCAATATTCGAATAGCCAGGGAAAAATGAGCTGATTTTTAAAAAAAAAATTTTATTTTTGACCGAAAAATAAGCAAGTTATCATCATTTTAAGATTTTTTAAAAAATTTTCCAAAAATCCCATTTTTAGGGTCATTATACAGTATTCTAACTCGAAATAATGATAACTCGCTTATTTTTCGGTCTAAAATAAAAATTTTTTTTTTTAAATTGTCGAATTTTTTCCTGCCTATTCGAATATTTACAAATAAGAAAATACTTATACGCAAAAATTATTTTTTTGGGCCAAAAACTACCCCAATGAATTGACAAAATAAAGTAAGTTCTAAAGTAATTTGCCAAAAAAAAATAATTTTTGCATATAAGAAGTTTCTTTTTTGTAAATATTCGAATAGGCAGGAAAAAATTCGACAGTTTAAAAAAAAAAATTTTTATTTTAGACCGAAAAATAAGCGAGTAATCATTATTTCGAGTTAGAATACTGTATAATGACCCTGAAAATGGGATTTTTGGAAAATTTTTTAAAAAATCTTAAAATGATGATAACTTGCTTATTTTTCGGTCAAAAATAAAAATTTTTTTTTTAAATCAGCTCATTTTTCCCTGGCTATTCGAATATTGAAGAAGAAAAATTTTTTGGTTGACCCCTTAACCATTTATTGACCAATATTGGTCCAATTATTACACATTTTCAGAGTCTTATATCTATACGGACAGAAACCAATACCATCGCCCAAATTTTTAGGGAATTTTTTTTAATATCAAAAGAAGCTTTCCTGAAATTATCAGCCCTTAAAGTGCTCAGAGAAAAATTTTGCAGACGATTAAAGTTGTTAAAAAATCGATATTTTCGGAAACAGCAAACTTTCAATTGTTTATATCTCCGGTCCCTGATAAGCTTTTTTAACGTTTAAGGTCTCATTTGAAAGGTCTTTGATTGACGCTTTTAATGAAACCAACCGAAAGTCTTTAGCTAATGATGCTGAGTCACAATTCAAGTTCAAAAATCAGCATTTTTCGATAAAATAAATTTTACGTTAATCAATGCCAGTAAAAATCAACTCCATGAAACTTTTTGAAAATTTTTTTGGTAAAAGTTGAATGTTCAAGGAAAAAAATGAGACCAGCCGGATGTTTTTTGGACTAATCCTTGAAGCCCAGTAAATTTTTGAAAATTGGCTAAAAACAGCTATTTTTGGACCTTTTAGAGCTTGTATCTCGGCAATCCGTCCTGCAAAATGGCTGAAATTTTGGCTGGCTGAGATTTTTATTACTTTAAACCACCCCTGAAAATTTGAGCTCGATCGGAGTCATGGGTGCGCACACTTTTGTATGTAAAGTAATGGATATGCCCATATATATAGTATCCCTCATATATATTTTCCGAAACGAAAGAAAACTATTTTGGACCATTTTTTTAAAAAGATAATAAATAATATTTTTTCAAAGCCTAAACCATGCGCATATATTGGTGAGTTAACAAACAAAATTTGTTGAGCCTATGTGTTCAAAATGTCAAAAACTGTTACATAAATGCATATAAATGTAGCTTAAAATTAAAATTTTGATAATAAAAGGTTTATCAACGAAAATTTTTAATTAAAAATTTTTAAAATGCTAATACAAAATAAAAATATCAAAAACGTCCAGGTCGTTTTCTCAAAGTTAATGAAATATTTTACTTAACGCATCTTGTTCAGTAACATGTTTTAATGAAAAAATAATACACCCAAAGTATGAGAAAATTTTGTGTATTATCAAGAGCTATATTTAAATATAAATCTCAAAATGTCAAAAACGTCCGCATAAATAAAAAATCCCATATCCCATAAAATTTATTTTTACGTTTGTAGCAGTACCGTTAAAAGTTTTAGGTATTTGGACCTTGAAAAACAAAAAACTATACAAAAAAAATTGAAAAAAAATGTAATAAGTGTTGTGCCGTGTAAAAAATAAAAAAATATAGGTACAGTTCCCGTGAAAAGCACCCATATATACTGTTTAAAAGTAATTGTTGTAAAAATAAAAGAAATAGCTAATAAAAAATAATCTAATTTTTTATTTTTATTTGGAAAAAATAGTAAATTTTAGAACAAAAAAATAAAAATTTCTATTTTTATTAGGATTTGCGAAAAGATTTGTGTACATTCTCAAAATTTACAAAAAAAAAGACAATTTTTTTTTTGTGAAATTTAGTTTTTATTGATAATTTATAACTTTATCGAAAATAAACTATTTTTTTTACAGAAATAACTTACAAAATTTATGCGACGGAAAAATATTTTAAGCAAAAAAAAATGATTTTACTTACTTTTAAATTCATAGCTTTAGCCTTTTCTAAGGCTAATCCAAAATTTAAACAGTCTCCAGTGTAATTTGGAATTATAAGAAGACACCCTAATAAAAAAAATGTATATAAAAAATTTTTAAAAAAGTGATAATGTTAAGGCTTAAAAAGTTAGGAAATTCAAATTAATTCTAAAAAATTGGCATATGTACATACAGTAAAAAATAATGAACACAATATTACTACCGTTTAGTAATTTTACTACGATTTAGTAATATTACTACAAAAATAGTAAAATTACTACAAATTGTAGTGTTGTGTTGTACAAATTGTGTTGTACAAAAATAGTAAAATTACTACAAATTGTAGTAAAATTACTAAACGGTGTATTGTAATATTACAATATTGTGATCATTATTTTTTACTGTGTACATAAATAACTTGCATGGAACATGTTTATTGACTTATTATCTATTGTGAATGAAGTAGTTTTCTAAAGTACCTTTTAAAATCGCATTAGTCTCTAAACTAAAATTATTTTGTCCAGATTATTCTGACAACAAAGCCCTAAATACCAATTTCTATTATTCATACACTGTAAAAAGTAACTTTCTTATATTAACAAAAAAATTAGAACATTTTCTAAAAATTAGTAAATATTCGAAAAAAATCGTATATTTACTAAATTTAGTATATTAACAAAAAATTCGAGTTTTCTCGATTTTTTTTTTGTGAATTCGCAAGAAAAATTGATAATTTACAATTTTTTTTCGAAAATTTACAAAAAATAGTTGTCAATTTCCGAAAAATAGTTGTGAATTTACAACTTTTTTCGTAAAATCACAAAAAAAAAATCGAGAATTCTTACTTCTTACGAATTTTATCGAATGCTTACAAAATTTTTTGAAAATTCACTAATTTTTCCAAAAAATTCTATTTTTTTTGTAAATGTAAGAAAATTACTTTTTACAGTGTAGAACTATATATATGGCTCATTATCGTTTTTTTTGCAATAATGACGTACAACACGTTTCCGACTAACAGATGCATTGATTTAAAATTTTTTTTTTTTTAAATTTTCAATTTCAATTAGTTTTTGATGGTACACCTTAAAAATCAACATAATTTAATGTTTTAACTACTATAAAACATAAAAATATAGCAAAAAAGCCTTTACCGTTCCCTGTCACAAAGGAGATTCCTATACTTTGAGTGTCTGTCACTCACACCTATCGATTAATTTTCAAAAATTTTTGTTTTGGGCTTCATTGCTATATCATAAGGTTCAACTTTTTCCATATAGAAAAAATTTAAACTTAGTTTTACTAATTATTACAAGGGTGAGAAGGTGTGTCACACGATTTTACAAAATTTTTATGAAAAACGTAATTTAATTATATTAAATTTGATTTCTCTTCGTAAAAACATTTTTAAAACCTTTTAACCGCATAAATGACAACTTAAATACATAAACAAAAAATTCTCACACCAAGAGCACTTAAAATGATTGTTAACTAGGAAAACAACATGGGTTTAAGTTCAGAAATAACGAAGGGACAAAAACAAAAGCCTTTACCGTACCCCCCTAGATCTCCTATTAAGAAGCGTTGTAATTAAAATATTAAAAACTTAGCAAGTTTCAATCATAAAAATACTTTACTTTCCAAACGGAAAAGTTTTTTTGTTCATTTGTCTACGAATTATTTTGATTTTTCTATAAAAAAGCCTTTACCGTTCCTGCCTTTACCGTTCCTCATTTTTGTTAAAATTATTAAATATTTTTAAAATTTACCTCCAAAACTCGTTTTTTTAGTAAGAATTCTTTAAAAATATATGATATTGTTCTCTAAAATACATAAAACCTAGAAAAATTCATGTATTAAGGTCGTATGTAACGATTTTGGTTTTTAATGGTTTTAACCTGTTTTTACCTTATAATTATATGAAAATACGTAATAAATTGATGTAAAAGGTTCGTTATGGTGATTTTTATGCAATACTGAATAAATATTGATGAAAAAAGTCTAAAAAACCTTGTTCGGACTTTAAAAAAGGAATTTTTTATTTTTAGTTTTTGTAAGATATTTTTTCAAAAAAAATGAAAATGAGCCATATATATAGGGATATCACTATTCAATGAGTGAAGTTGCTTAGATAAGTTGAAGGATAGAAGATATTGTATAAAAAATAAACGTACTCAGCTCAGTTCTTTTCTCCTTATTGCGCCCGGCGTATATAGTGGGAGTAAAATATGCTGCACTATTAACATCTTATATTCTTTTATATATTTAAATTTAACGATATTTTTAAATTTAGCGTCAGTTTCATACACAATAAGTGCTATTAATTAAAAAAATTAAATTTTAAAATAAATAAAAATGGTAAGAACTTGCTGCATTTGCAAGTCATTTACCGGATTTCACGAGGATCTAACATTTCATGCGTGAGTATTTTAAAATAATAAAAAAATTGAGGAAAATTACAAGTACTCCTGTCAAAATACGGGGGGGGGGGTTGTATTTTCACTGGTGAACACGAGAGTCGCTGAACATGAAACTCGGGGTCATTTCGTAAGGAAATGGGGGCTTCACCCTTAAATTTGCAAAAACTATCCCCAAAAAGGGGTTTTTTCACTTGCACAATACAGGTTTTTTGGCTCGCTGGTCAAGAATTTCAACTTTTTTTTCATAAATAATCAATATTTTACTCTTAAAATAGCTAAAACTACCCCTAAAAAGGGTGGTTTTGCTATTTTCGCACTTTCAGCATCCAGGATATGCCCATACAGGTTTTTTGGGCCACTAATCAAGAATTTCGACTTCTTTTTCATAAATGATAAAAATTTAACCCTTAAAATAATTAAAACTACCTCTAAAAGGGGTGTTTTTTTTATTTTCGCACTTCGAGCGTCCAGAATATGCCCATATAGGTTTTTTGGGTCGCTATTCAAGAATTTCGACTCCTTTTTTGTGGTGAAATATTGATTATTTAAGAAAAAGAAGTCGAAATTCTTGATTAGCAACCCAAAAACCTATATGGGCATATCCTGGATGCTAAAAGTACGAAAATATAAAAAACACCCGCTTTTTGGAGGAATCTTGAGCCAATTTAGGGGTAAATCTTTAATTATTTATGAAAAAGAAGTAAAAGTTCTTGATAAGCGACCCAAAAATCTATAGTAGAGCAAATCTCGTGTTCGACAGTGAAAATACAACCAAACCCGTGTTTTGACTGGAGTAAAGATACTTTATAAATTTAATTTAATTTTTGAAATTTCCTAAAAACTGAATTAAATTAATATCAATATTAATAAATATAAAAAATTTTATGATTTTTTTAATATAGCATTCCAAAAAATGAAAAAGTTAGAGAAAAATGGTTAGCTGTAATAAAAAAAAATAAATTGTCAAAAACTAGTACAGTCTGCAGTGATCATTTTACTTCTGATCAGATCAAATATAAAATTTATAAAAGCAAGATTCCAAACCAGGAAGATATTGTTAGGAGGCTAATAATTCCAGGTTCAATACCAACATTTGAAAAACAAGTTAGAACAGATAATAAAATTTATCTAACTAATCTTTGTTTTGGGGTCAATTCATTATCAACACCATCATCAGTAAAATGTCAAAATATAAATCAAAACTTTAGTCCTGATATTTTAAGTAACAATTTAGATAAATCATCCAGAATAAATGTTTATGTAGAATCTAGTTCATTAGACAAAGTTGTAAAAGCTCCACTAATTAATAATGAGTCTGAATATACAGAAACTAATCTAGCAAATAGTTTTCCAGAAAATGTAATTGATCAAGTGAAAAATCCAGACTCTGATAAAAATGAGAAACTTGGTCATCTATTCATTAAAAATATTGAAAAGTTGAATTTAATTATTGAAGAAAATGAAAAATGGCGAAAAAAATTCCAGGAAATGCTTAAAGGACATGTAGACAATTTCTTAAAAATATGCTTTGAAACAAGACTATCTAATAATATGATTAATGTTCGTTCAAAAAATAACTTAACAAATTTACAGCAAGTTGATAATAATTCCTGCAACAGGTAAGAGCAATTTTTTGAAATTCAATAATACAACATATATATACTTTATTCGTTAAAATTTATACTTTATTTTTAGCAAAAGAAAGGTACCCTTCGAAAATGTAATTGAAAATAAAAGGTTGAAATCCTGTACTGCTAGAAATCTTGGTGATTTGACTCCCGAACATTTTAAAGACCCAACTGATTATCGAATAATTCCGAAATATTTAGATAAACATAAAAAACAGCTTAATACACTTCGTCGACAAAACTGTCGTATGAAAAAGAAAGTACAAAATTTAAAAGATTTAATGTCTGAATTGCATTCCAAAGGTTATTTGTTTAATTAAATACCTATATAATTTTTTATTTATTTATAAAATAATTATAATTTAACCAAAATTTTTATTACAAATATTTAATGTTTATGGAGACAATGGCAAGAATCGATGATAGAAAAATACAAACAGAAAAAATGTAATTAAATTTATTTTCATTATACGCAGTAAAAAAGATCTACTTTCTTACTTTCGGACGAACTTTTTTTCGCTTTTAATGAAAAACTATGTGTTGAACACGGGAAAAATGTAGGAAATTTTACTATCAATGCAGTTGTCGGTACTCGTTCGCTACGCTCACTCTTGCATACAACTGTATTGAAAGTAAAATTTCCTACATTTTTTCCCGTGTTCAACACATAGTTCAAATGCTGTTCTATGCACGAGTGAGCGTAGCGAACGAGTGCCGACAACTGCATTGAAAGCCAAATCCTATTTTTTTTTCCTTGCTGAACAAATAGATATTAGTTCTATAATGTTCTATAATGCATAAATGTGCATCGTAACTTCTTTTTATAATTTGGTGAAGGAGCATTACATTTTTTTTTTAGAAATGACATTTTTTTTCTGCAGTAGACGCTCATTTTTCCTCTTTATGGAGCATCTTTTTTTTTCAATTTCAAATTTCAATTTTTAGGTAAAAAGTCTTTGAAAACTGTAAGTAGCAAGATTTACTTAACACAGTAATTTTTGATCTAAAAATTAAAATTTTGTCAATAAAAATAATTTTTTTCTTAAAGAAATGAATTGCCAGGAAAAAATTAATCGATTTAAAAAAAATTATTATTATTATTTTACGATGAAAATCAAGCGAATAATGCATGTTTAAGGTTCAGAAACAGGCTTTTTTCAATAAAACTTCAATCTTTTTGAGACGAATTTAAGCAAAATCTTAAATTGACGATAACTTGGCTAAATTTCATCGTAAAAAGATAAGTTTTTTTTTCTTCTGGAGTGATTTTTCCCTGGCAATCAGATTTTCTTATCTATTTTAAAAAAGTTTTTTTTTAAATTTAGGGTAGCTCAGATACGAAAAACACGTTTTTTGACATAAAAGTGAAAAAATCTTTTTGGCACCTATCGCCGATTTCTTGTTCACGATTTTTTTCGGTTTTCTGAAGGTTCAAACTATCTGAAAACACGGGTCATATCGATGTGCCCTCAAAAAAAAAATTTACGATTCCAGGCTCAAATTAAGTATCACTTTTAAAATAATTGCTCATATATATCCCTATATATAATTTTATGGTATTATTACAAGTTCTAAATCGAAATTATACTAAATTACATTTGGCCCCTCCCCCCTTTCAAATTTAGACCATCTGGGGCACCTTTCTCTATAATTATGTTCCATGTTATAAGATTTTATAATAAACCAGAAATATAATAACACATTAACAATTTAAATAAAGTTCATAAACCATACCATCACTATATTTAGAAACTTGTTCAATAGCATATAGAATATTATTTGATGGTGGTGCAGCAAATATAGATCCAGAAACAGATGCATCTAACATTCCCAATCCAACAAATCCTAAAAATTATTTTTGTAATTTAACATAATTATAGATAGAAGTAGAAAAATATTATTGTTAAAATACCTGCTGAGAAAGGTTCATGTCCGCTGCCCCCACCACTGATAATTGATACTCTATTATGTTTTTCTTTTGCCTTTGAATTTTAATTTTTATAAATTATTTATAGAATTAATTAAAAAAATTAATATGTAAAATTTCTTACATGAGGTCCTAAAACAACTCTTTTTGAAGCATGAAGATCCAATTGAGGATATGTTAAAATACATCCTTTTAAAGATTCATTAACAATGTCACCAATAGAATTAGCTAAACATTTAGTAACAGACATAATAAATAAATTTAAAAATCAACAAGTTAATTTAATTTATCTCTTTATTTATATGATGTTTTTAGTTTAAAAATTTATTTTATAATATTAAGTATGTGTCTCTCAATGATTCATTTAAAATTTGTTATGCAATTAAATATTATATTAACGACCTTCAATAATAATTTAATACTAGGCAAAGTGTAGTTAATTTCAAATTCTAATATAATTTATTTTATAAATCATATAATATCTACACATTAACTTTTTATAACAAAATTTTTTTTAATTTATTTGTGAATATATGTTATGTATATCACACTCTTCAGAATTATTATCTTTAATAAGATAACATTTATATTTACAACTTAATATTTTTTCCCATATCTAATATAAAATTAATTATAAAATTATTAATATTAATGTACAAAAATTTAAAAAAAGTTAAATATATTAATTAGCGGTTTTTTCCATTTTCAACTGTTTTTTATAATCACGAGCAATATTTTTTAGATTTTCTAATTTTTCATTTAATTTTATTTCTACTTCATTTTTATCAGGTCCATCAGATGATCGGAAAAAATCGATTACCAGACCTAGAAAAAAAAGGTAAACATATTTATCTAATCAATGGCAAGGAAAAAAAATTCTCTGACTTAGATTCATCGTGATATTATTATATAAATAAAAATATTTACATTGGTCTAGCAGTTTTTTTTAAAGTTGAGTTAAATTATATGAGAATGTATCAAAAATTACTTAGAATAATTTTTCAAAATTTTAAAAATTCATTATAGAAACATGTTAATAAAATTATTAATTTATTATTAATTTTTCTTTTTAAGTGGGATGTATTACTAAATATACTTTATTGATTAAGATTTAAGTATAATTTATTTTATTTTTTTATAAGAAACTGTTTGTAAATAAATGTAAAGTGTTCGTTCCGTTAATTGCTTTAATAAATAAAAAAAATAAAAAAATAATAAGTTAATTATTGGCATGTTTTAGAATACAATTTTGAATATTTTAGCTTAGAGTATTTTTTAATGTTGGCGTTGATTATAGATCGAAGCTTCCAAATAGAAAAGCCCTTATTCAAAAAAGCTTTTAAAAACCCAACATCTCAGAGTATAAGGTATACGAGATCGCAGAATCTGTCTCGTCGCGTTGAATAAGGGCTTTTCTATAAGGAAGCATCAGGATGCACTATTTTGAATAATTTATAAGCTAAAGCAACTTTTAAAAATAACTGCCCAAGGTAAATATTTTTGCATAAATGCTTACCATGATATTCTGATAGCACAGAAACGGTAGATTCTTGTAAAAATGGTTGTAGAAATGATAATATAACTGTAACATGCCTTCCTGATATATGAAGTGCATTTTGTGTTGCTGCAGTAAAAAGTATTGCAGTAACCAAATGTAATGATAAAGATGGATCAGGCGTATTATTTAATAATTCAAGTAAAGATTCTCTGTGTTCAGAAACAAGAACCTTTTCCTTTTTCTTATCAAATTTTTTTAATACGATTGAACAAGCAGTCATTGCTGGCTCTATCGAATTCAAAAATTCTTCAACATTATTTCCTACAAGGGACTTATGTAGGTCATTTAATGGTTTCCTAACATCTGCAGGAAAATCATTCAACATTTTCTGCCTTACTTCAGTAGTCAAGTTGTTTGGACACTGAGTAACATTTTGATGAGCAGCAATTTGAAATATATTTGTGGTGAAATCTACTCCTAAGGTTTTTAGTAAATATTTTGATAATGCTTCTTGTTCATTTTTGTCTAAACATTTTATTCCTTTATCAAATATTCTTATTTTAGGAACTAAATTATTCAGCCGAACTTCTAATTCACCCAAGTTTGTTTTATGTTTTTGTGATAATTGTTCAGCTACATTAAATACATGTTTATTTAATAACAAATAATAATGATCTACTAATTCATCAACGAATTCTTCTAATTCGCTTAAACTTTCATCTTGCATTAGTTCTTTTTTTAAACTATCTACTGTTAAGAATTCCATGTCTGTTTTACTATTCATCTGACTTGATTGTTCATTATCAGAATCATTATCCTGATTTTTATTGTAATATTTTTTTTTTGTTGACTTTGTTTTTGTTTCTCGACCCTGACTACCTCCACCAGCTTTACCACTAGATGCTTTTTTTCTTCTTTCAGCTTTTTTATCAACTTTAAAGTCATTAGTTTCTAGAGATTTCTGAGTTTTTAACTTATTTTCAGCAATAGTTTGTAACCAAATTCCATTATCCACAATCTCAGCCCCTTTTTTCTCAGCAACACTTTCTAGTTTTTTATACAAGTTTTGTAAAAATGTATCAGAAGCTATGATTGTTTTTGCAAATATGTGAACGGTACTCTTCATTTTTGAAGTAACTTCCCTTAATAGTGTTTCAACATCTTCAGGACTAAAAACTGTTGGTAACACAAGATACAGATCAGAATAAGAATTATTAGAAATAATTTCTTCAATATTTGCTTCAACTTGATCAATAAGAGCAGAACCTACTGCAACAGTATTAAGAAGTATTAAATTTTCGCGTGGAAAGTGTCGTTTGACAAAATTTCGAGGATCAGATATTCCTAATCGAACTAAAGCATCATACTCTAAAAAAGTTATATTATTTAATTTAAAGTTCGTGTTATTTAATAAAATTAAATCTAAATAATTAAGAAATTGCAATACCTAAGTAACCATTTTGTTTATAAAAATTATTGACCCAATCGCTTTGATTTTTAGAATATATAGTTGGTACATATATACCATTGCTACTATGCTTTCCAGTAACTACTCCTGGTATTTCTTGAAGATTTTCAACAATTGCTAAAAAAGAAAAAAATTAGTCGCATGTACATAAAAAAATTTAAATAAAATGTTAAAATAACATTATCTGCAAATAAAATTTAATGCTTACAAAAAAAAAGTCTTTCAGGTACAGAACATTGCCCCAGAATTGCTGACAATGGAGTTGGTTTTGTAATTGCTGATAACGCACCTCTTACTTTTGCTTCATTTCTAGCTATAAAACTTTGATTATAAAAAACTCTTGGATCTTGAGTGTCTTGTTTTCCACTAATTGTTTTCCCTAATCCTTTTTCAATAACTGTCCTTAAAAATTCAGCTGGAAGGTCATAATGTAGCGATAATTCTGACACATTAATATAGCCTATTTGATTAAGTTTGTCATTGATTTCTTCTGATATTTTCATAGTATAATTTTGATCAATCAATTTTCCTAAAATTATTTGAATATTTTTCTCATGTCGTTCAATGTCACCAGCTGCCTTAAGAACTTGAGACAAATCAACATTTAATACTTTTGCTAAATCAATTAAATTTATTCTTCCACCATGAATGTATAATTCATCTTTTATTTCTTTGCTAAGATGTTGCGGAGTTACATATTCTTTTCCATCATTTGTAAAAATTACGTCAAGTAATTTATTTTCAGTAAGTTTCATTATAATCTCTATACAATTTCGCTCCGATAGTCTAGACATGAAAGAAATAAATTTAAAAAAAATGCTTATTTAATTTAGTAAAATAAAATGACAAATTACATACTTTTGCAAGGCAAAACTCAATTGAGCTTTTTGAAAGTCAGCTGCAAGCCTTTTAACTTCATCCCAATCTGCTGAACTCATTTTTGTAAAATTGAAAATTAAACAAAATTATAAATTATTAATTTTTAAAAGAATTTCTCAAATAATTTTTACTGTAAATAAAATAATAAATCAAAATTATTAGCCAAAAAAAGTTCAAAATTTTGCGGAGTCAGAAAGCCGCAATATGTTTAATGTTTATAACTTTGAAAAATAAAAATCTCACACGTCAATTTAGAGGTTATGTGTTTAAAAACATCAAAACACCTACACTAACACACTGAATTACATATGCATGTATTTAAAACAAAAATATACTTTTTTTTTTAAAATAATTTTATTAAGATTTTACAATTCTTAATAAACTGTATAACTTGTATCTTATTACTGTTTACAAATCAATTTCATTTTAAATTTAATAATATTTATAAAAACTTAAATATACTTAAATTAATATTTTTACATTTTTTAAAACATATTAATTTTTATCTGGGCCAGCGGAAATGTGCATATGACCTGTTTGCTTCACATTGTCTATATAATTCTTGTTTCTTTCTAATAACTTTTCCCTATAAACAAGATTTTAGTTTTAATAAGCGTTATTTTAATAATAATTTATATTAAAAACAAACCATATTATTGCTGGCATCTATCAATTCATATGCTAATTGAATATGAAAAAATTTTTTTGCATTTTTATCTCTTGAAGCTTTAATGAGCCAATTCATGCCCAAAAAATTTGATCTTTTCTCAGAAACTGGAACGGGAACCTTAAAAAAATAGGAAAAATTAGTAAATTTAATATATTTAGGAATTCAAAATGTAAAAAAAAACATACCTGATAATTTTGACCTCCTTTTCTTGATATTGTAAGTTCTAATACAGGTTTGGCATTTTCAACAGCTTTGTACAGTACAATTTTAGGATCAAGAATTATGTTATCTCGTTTATCAGGAGATGCTTTGTGATATCGTTCTATTTGTATACGCTTAATTAATTCAAAAGTTTTTTCTAATAAGCGCCTACACAAATCTTTTTTTCCTTCCCTCATAATATAATTAATGAATTTACTAAAAGTTATAAAAATTAATAAAATAAATCTACTTAATTCACAAAAATGATTAATTATCCTCTATTCAAAATTAATTTTTTACTTTACTACAGGATCATAGAAAGGAGAACTAGTCTGGTCAGACAGTGCTGGCCTAATTGGTACATGTGCAAGTTCCTTATCTTGACCAGTTTCTTTTAATACAGCTTGCTCTTCTTTTCTGAATACAGGCTGTACATACATCTTTGGAAAAACACTATAAAATCTTTCACATCCATTTTTCCTAAAAAAAATAATGAAAAATAGAATTACAGGTTAGAGTATAATTTTATCTTAAGTTGTAAATAGCATTAGCTAAGTTCATAAATGTAACTTTTGTATTTAATAATACAATTTGTATCTAATAATGTATGTTAATTTAATAAAAACCGTTTGTATTTACCTGAAAAAAGGCGTACAATTAATTGATTTATTTACAAAACACAATAAACTCATTCTTAACGTCGCCATTTTTTATGAGTTTCTATAAGTGCTGTCTATGCATGTGAGAAAATGTTTTCTGCTATTCATAAAAACACTTTTTTTGCGAAAAAAATGTAAACATAATGGGTCATTATATTAAGATTAAGCGGATTAACACAGTGCAAAAAATTATTTAGTTATTTTTGTATTAAAAAAGTTTAAAAACTAAAAAAATTGATTTATTTAATTTTTAGCGCAATTAATCGAATGTAATATCGATTTAAAAAAGGTCATTCGAGATTTTTTATTTGAAAAATATAATGTAATCTGAAATCTCTGGTAATGTAAACTGATAATAACTGCCCTGGTAATAATTTTTATGTTATTATATTTTGTATATTGTATTTAGTACTTTTTTTTGCAAATTCTAATTAAATAGAGTTTATAACTATATTGCAACTTCATTATTAGAGAAAGCTTATTGAGTCCGACCCTTCCCTACTCCAAACAAAAAATGGAGCTGTGAAACGGCGATTTTTATAACTTTAGGTCCGGCTTGAATTGAAAACATAAACAACATTAAACTATACTTTTTTTTTAATTTTTGAATTGTTAAAATAATTGTTAAAATACATGTTTTAAATAGTTATTTGTGGTTATTTTAATTATAAAATGGTTTTTAATGTTAATTATTATATTTTATGCAAAATTTTAACTTATTTTCAATTCAAGCCGGACCTAAAGTTATAAAAATTGCCGTTTCACAGCTCCAATTTTCTTTTGAAGTGGGGAAGGGTCGGACTCAATACATGTCTTTAGCTGGAGTGGGCGTTATTTGTCAGTTATAAATGAAGGAACTATATGTAAAATGCATATATGTTCGATTTGTGACTGACAAAAAACATCCACTCCAGCCAAAGACTATGTATATTATACGTGCTAGTAGACGTATTAGACAGATATGAGCGCGCGCATTATGTATAAAGATTAAAGAAGAAAGTGGGGGAAAACTCGCAAATGATATATACCTTATTGCGAAAGAAAAGCTCTTGAGAGAAAGAAGCATGGTTAAAAGAATAAAATAATAAAAGACAAGAAACCTTTTCTTTTTATCAAACGTGTGTGTGCTTCGTCGTCATCATCGGAGTTGTCGATTATTTAACTTGGGTAACTTGGGTTGAAAATTTTCTCCGTCATTTTATAAACTTTAAACTGTTTTCCTTCAAAAACTTTAAATAATGTACTTACTCTTGCAAAATATATCTATCGGGTGGTCTAGGTGTTGTGAGAAAGGTTCTTAATAACTAATTCGATAAAATTGCAAAGTTTGACAGACAAAATTGTAAACACCCGACTACCCTTAAACTCCAGAAGGAGGTCTAAGGATGGCCGAGAATCAAGGAAATTCGTCAAATTCAACAGCTCACAATAATCAAGGTGATTAAAAACCGGCTTTTATTTTTTTAATTGTTTTTCCGGTTTATTAATAATAAATTTAATATACTTGAAATCAAAATTATCATCCTATAACCTAATTTACATAAAGAGTGACTTTATTTTTTCAATACTTTGCCAAACATTTTCTATAGTTTCATTTCTTGCTTATAAGAAGAATAATTCTTATTAATTGCTAAAATAGGTTCAAGCAGAACATTTAATTTTCAACGTTTGGATTTTCGAAGTAATAGTGGAGATAATCAAAATGATGTTGAAAAACGCAGACAACTGAAATTACACATTCAATCTCAAACTAGCAGCAATGCATTTAATTCTATATCTTCGAATATAACTAATTCGACAATGGCTACTTCATGCCAACAAATGTCGTGAGTTAAATGCTTTTATATTCTTTTTAGTATTTAAATTTCTAATGAATAACTAAATTTTAGGATATCTCGTCCAAGTTTGCCTTTACCTTTTTCAAAAATGCCTGACAGAACTCGGGTAATACCTCAAAATGAATTTCTTCCGGATAAAACCAGGTATTTTGTTACCCAATTTAAATAATCTTTTACTATTTTGATAGAGACATTGTCAATAAAATATATTAGAAACACAAATTTCAGAGAAAAATTTAAAATGTGTCAGTCTATGCACAGTACAGGAAAATTGCAATTGTCCCCTGACACTGTGTATGATTTTACAAGCGAAGACTTACAAGATTTAGGTGAAATTGGTAGAGGAGGTTTTGGTACTGTAAATAAAATGGTACATAGGATAAGTAATACAGTAATGGCCGTAAAGGTAAAAAAGCATCCTCTCTTTTTTTTTTAATGAATTCAATTTTACTAATTGAAATGCTTATAACAGAGAATACGTTCAACTGTTGATGAAAAAGAACAAAAGCAGTTGTTGATGGATTTAGAAGTAGTAATGAAATCAAATGAATGTCCTTGCATTGTGCAATTTTATGGAGCTTTATTTAAGGAAGTAAGTAAAAGATTAAAATAGAGATTTCTGTAGAGTAAAGCTAATTAATTTACAGGGAGATTGTTGGATATGTATGGAATTAATGGACACATCATTAGATAAGTTTTATAAATTTATTTATGAAAAGCTAAATGAAAGGATACCAGAGTGTATTTTAGGGAAAATCACTGTTGCTACTGTTAAAGCATTAAATTACTTGAAAGAAAAGCTAAAAATCATTCATCGAGATGTTAAACCTAGTAACATTTTGCTTGATAGACGAGGAAATATAAAACTTTGCGATTTTGGCATTTCTGGTCAATTGGTAGACTCAATAGCACGAACACGAGATGCAGGTTGTAGACCTTACATGGCTCCAGAAAGAATAGATCCTCAAAGAGCTAGAGGATATGATGTTCGAAGTGATGTATGGTCTCTAGGAATAACATTGATGGAAATAGCAACAGGATATTTTCCATATCCAAAATGGAATTCAGTTTTTGAACAATTGTACCAAGTAGTTCAAGGAGATCCACCAAGATTGTCTCCTAATGAAAATGGGAATCATTTTACAACTGAATTTGTTAATTTTGTCAACACTTGGTATGAGATTATTACATATTTGGGTCAAATAATTTTTATTTCTTTATATTTTTTTTTAGTTTAATCAAGGAAGAAAATCAACGTCCAAAGTATAATAAACTTTTAGAGCATCCATTTATAATAAATTCAGAAAAAGCAACGATCGATGTAGCTGCTTATATTAGCGATGTAATGGACAATATGGCTAATAATGGTGTTACTCCTTTCACCACTAATCAGCCTTAAGAAAAAAATTAGTTAAGATTGAATGAAAATAAATAAAAGTAAAGGTATAAGCAAACCGTTCCTTTGTTATAGTAAATTATGCATTTCCCATTAAAAGTTTGCCATTTTAAAATGTAGAGAGTTAAAAGAAGAGTACTCTAAATTAGTAAAAAAATGTCGAAAAAGATAATTATAGAGATTTGTATACACTTAAATTAACATTTGTGCATATGTTCTATACGGTCTCTGGGAATGGGACATATAAAAGGTGTTAGCAAATGATTCCCAGGAACTGTGTATATATGATATATAATAAATGAATAAATTGTTATAGGTTGTCAAGTATATCTATAGCTTTAACAATTAATTCAAACAATAATTTTTAAAAATTTCATTACATGGATCTACTTGACTACCTATATTCTCTTTATATATATATATAGTTGACCCTTAAATTGTGTATATGTAAGAAATTTTCAACATCAATAATTTAAGTAGACAAAAAATGTATTAAAATTGGAAACAAAACTTAGTTTAAACAAAAAATGTTGTTCGACCAAAGTGTTTTAAAAATTATTAAAGAAAACTGATTCTTTCCAATTTACTGATGCAATCGATATTTGCCTTTATTATTGACATGTATATTTTGAAGTCCAAATAAGATTATTAATTTATATAGTTGCAAAAAAAAAAAAAAACAATCATGTCACTTAAGCATTTATATTATTAGGTAAATCTTTATGTTTTTAAATAAGAAGCACGTAATTAAAAAAAAAAGTAAATATTAATTATAAGATAAGAAAAATAAAAACACCATTTATACCCAATTAATTTATTAAAACAATACAAAGTAAGTAAATCTTTGTTAGTTTTTATGATTTTTAAGAAAGAATTTATTATACGAAATGTGAAGATGAAAAAAGAAAAAACTTGATAATGCTGTAATTTAAAACGATAATAAATTATTAATTATTAATATGCATTGATATTAGCTTTATTTATTATACTTTTTATAATATTATTTAATAAAAGATTATTTGGCACGTGAGCGAAATAGATAAAAATGCGGGCGATACAATTTATACAATCTATCAAAAAAATACAAGCTTTGAAATTTTCAGTAATTAATTATTTATAAGTATATAAACAAAATATATGATTATATATTTTTGAATTTAAATTCGGAATAAAATTATATATCGGTAGTTCTACCTAAGCTATTTTTACCCAAGTCTGAGGTCGATGTTTTGATCGCTTGCATTCTCAGCCACCTGTTTCTTTTTTGTTTTGTAAACGCCTTAAATAAGCCTAAAAAATATTTTCTTTGTATAAATAGGTAATACAATTTCCCGCTCGATTCATATCTGGCCATATTTTTTCGGAAAAACCTCCAAAAAATCGGAAAAACTAAAGGAAACTTTCAAATATAAATTACTCAAAAAGCATCATTTTTTTTTTTTTAATTTTTTAAATGTATTGTCCCTTTGCCTTTTAAGTATTTAAAAACCAATTTTAAGCTCAAAAAACTGATTTTGAACATTTTTCATTTTCTAAATTTTCCGATTTTCTCGCTTTTCCTAACAGAAAATGAAAATTCTCACTTGATTTTCTGATTCCTCTGAAAATTTTAGGTTGAAATGTCTTCTAGGTAAAATTTTAGAGGCTTCTGTGACGCTGCAAAAAAATAATAAAATATTTTTACATACCAAACAGTACACTATAAAAAATAATAAAATTTTAAGAAGTTAATATTAACTTCGTACCCCTTAAGTCCCCGAAAGTGAATAATCCCTTGATTCAAGTTAACGGGGTTAAATCAATGCATCCCAACCTTGAGTCATCTGACGTATATTTGTTAAAATAGCTGTCTTTTAGACTCAGGTCAACTTAATATTAGGCTGAATCCGGTAACTATATATTTGACTTACGTATTAGTTATAACTCCCTGAAATTTCTATCATCTCCTCGAATACCTTCGGGATGAAAATGGACCGTACGAGGGAAAACTGATATCCTGGAGGAAAAATTTTTAATTTTTCATCCAAAACAATTTTCCAATTTTCCAAGATGGCGGACCAAAAAACATTTCAGAATAAGCTTTTTACATTGCCAGGGGGTTTTCGAGGTCGAGAAAAACGTTTTTATGAATGAAAATTTTAATTTTTTTGCCCCAGCATATTTTCCAATTTTCCAATATGGCGGACCAAAAAACATTTCAGAATAAGCTTTTTACATTGCCAGGGAGTTTTCAAGGTCGAGAAAAACGTTTTTATGAATGAAAATTTTAATTTTTTTGCCCCAGCATATTTTCCAATTTTCCAATATGGCGGTCCAAAAAAAATTTCAGAATAAGCTTTTTACATTGTCAGGGGGTTTTCGAGGTCGAGAAAAACGTTTTTACGAATGAAAATTGGAATTTTTTTGCCCTAGCATATTTTCCAATTTTCCAATATGGCGGACCAAAAAACATTTTAGAATAAGCTTTTTACATTGCCAAGGGGTTTAGAGGTCGAGAAAATCGTTTTTATGAAGTTTTTATTTACATGTTTTTTGGTCCGCCATCTTGAATAATTTGGAAAATATGCTGGGACAAAAAAATTAAAATTTTCATTTATAAAAACGTTTTTCTCGACCCCGAAAACCCACAGGTAATGTAGAAAGGTTTTATTTTCATGTTTTTTGGTCCGCCATCTTAGAAAATTAGAAAATTTGCTGGGGCAAAAAAATTAAAATTTCAATTCATAAAAACGTTTTTCTCGACCCCGAAAACCCCTAGGTAATGTAGAAAGTTTTTATTTTCATGTTTTTTGGCCCGCCATATTGGAAAATTGGAAAATTGTTTAGGATGAAAAATTAAAAATTTCGCTTCCAGGATATCAGTTTTCCCTCATACGGTCCATTTTCATCCCGAAGGTATTCGAGGAGATGACAGAAATTTCAGGGAGTTATAACTCCCTAAATCAGGGGGTATATTATATTTACGGGCTTGTACAATATTTTTTTTTATGTCTAAGATAAGCTTGAATTTATTTCAATATTATATTTGGATATAACAAATTCGAATTAGCTTAAATTAGCCCTATTACATTTTTTATATCAAGCTAATATTTTGCTGAAAGAAGCTTGCTTTCAATTGAATCACGGGATCTCCCGTCAAGTCACTGTTTAAGTTGATTCAAGTAAATATTCGCTTCGCTGTATTTACCTTCGCGCTTAGGTTGCGTCAACTTCGCATAGCTTGGCAATACTCTATATTTTTCATAGTGTATGGAATTAGTATTTTTTAAATTCAAGACATCGGCCTCAGACTTGCATGGGTCAAAATAGCCAAGAACTACCGATTTTACTTTGTAAACTTTTCCATCATCTAAAATGAAATTTTGTAGCAACGTAAAAATAAAAAAAAAATTTCACGGGAAAGATACATAATTTTGCGAATGAAAAAAAAATGTAGTGTAATTTCAAAACGCAAGTAAGTAGTTGAAAAAAAAATTATACATGATGAACAACTTTCCTGTATAAATTTTGTATTGGTAGACATAATGAAATTGCACTGAATTTTGCTATAGAAATTAATACATCTATCTGCACTAACTAATATATCTATCTGCACTGAAAAAAAATTTCGATGTTCTATGGGTGTGCTGTTACTTAACATTTCGAGTTAGATCGGTCTCAGGTTTTGTACTTTAGGTCATATTGGGTTCCTGATAAACCCGAAACGTTTCAGAGTTCTACAGGTACGGTTTTGAATAGGAAACATTCCTGCCTTTACTTTAATTATCTACATAGGCCAACAAAAAAATTTTTTTTAAATCGAGCCAATAATCATTCAAAAGAAAATTATGTAAAAAATAATATACACTATATATTTTTTAGCCAGTTCCCATATTCACATTTACAAATTCTCATAAAAACAGTAAAATTTCAAAACTGATTTTTGAGAATTTCCTAAACACCTATACGGATTAAAATTTAGGAACGGCTGTATCAAAATTATCAATATATAAAAAGTTTTAAAATGTATAAATATTAAAATATTGTTTATAAGAGAATCCGCAAGTGAGGGATGCGGAAGTCAGTGTGACATTTTTTTTTGTTTTGCCCAACTTTGGTTTTAATATACTCGGTTAAATTTTAGATAATTTATAAAAAATAAGGAAGATAATTTTTTTAAATATTATACTCTTATTTATATTTATCGACTAGATACATACAAGTATTTACATACAACTACCACAGAGTTGTTGCACCTACTATTAAAGACATTATGTCTGAGCGTGGGTCTAGATTGTATTTCCTTAATTTTCTTGGAGGTATTTAAAAAGCTAATAGCAATTAAGGCTCCAATAAAATATTCGAAATAAGCAGACCTGTGCTCTAAAACCTTTTTCAAGCGTTTAATTAAATCATTCTTAGGTTTTTTGTTTTTAAAATTTGTCTTGAGAAAAATTGATAAGTCTATAAATTTTGGTCTGCAATGACTCAGTTAGTTTTATAATCTAAAAAAGAATTAAATATTTTAAGAGTACCCTTATTATTATTTGTTTCTTAAAATAATTTTAAATGAAAATTTTAAATAGCTTTGAAATTCCTCTTTTATAAATGATAAATATAAAATTAATAAAGATCCTTATCAGTTTTATATTTATCATTTATAAAAGAGAAATTTCAAAAACATGATAAAAGCTGATTCTTCATATTAGGCATTATTGGTTTTCTGAATTTCATATTCGAATATGACATTCAGAAAACCAAATAATGCCAAATAGAAAGGAATCAGCTTATATGTATCATGTTTAAATAAACATCCCAGATACCCTAAATTCATGCTAACGGATTTTATAGACCTAGAACTACCCACCTGCCTTTGTTTGGATTATAAATAAATAATGCTAGCAGCACCTTGCCATTCTACCGGAAAATTCCCGGCTGGTCTGTAATTGTTAAATTACTGCCAAGATGTCAGCTTCTGATAATCACGAATTGAGGAAGTCTAAAAAAATGTTGTGGAGCTTTATGTATCCAAAAATTGTTTACTGGTCGTCCCTTTTCTTTGAATTGTTTGAAAAATACGACTTTGCAAAGACAGTGAAAATTGATAATGAAAATTGACTTTTTTAAAAGATTTTGAATTGAAACTTTGATTTGATTATAGTAGCTCGTAAACAAATAATGTAAAAGAGGCGAGTAAAGAATTTTTAGAAAATTCCAATAAAAAATTGTAATGGAACCCTCACAAAAATGCAGAAAATTGAGTCTTCGTTAAATTGACCAAATATGTGATAATACCTTTAAAGTCTCAATTTTGGCTACAAACGGAGCTTGTACGTATGCAGGTATGCTTCGAAGCTCCATCAAGTTATAATTATTTTAAATGCTGGTTAATGCCTTTATAAAAATAACTTTCTGATAATTTTAAAATGTCTTTTATTTAAACTTCGTAGCTAAAGTTGAATCTTTGGAAGTTCATGGGCTTGGAGACTTTTTGTTACTTGTGTAATATTTAGAAGATTTACCCACCTACCCTATCAGCGTTACATAATTTTTAAAAATTAAATATTTTCTACTTTTGGGTGCTCCTTTAGCAGAATTTTTAAAAATTGTTTTATTAAAACTTACAGTAACCAAGTTTACAATATTAGCTGTAATATGTACAGGTTTCCGAAACTATATACTCTATAAAAATTTTTCTAACTATAAATTTACTTTGCTATCCGGATAGTTAACTTCTCGGTTAATTTACTATGAAGATAGTAATTAGCCGGACAAAAATTATTATAGTGTAGTCATCAATTTGTCCACGTCCAATTATAATATTTTGATATTGTAACTTTATGAAAATTAATTAATTAAATTGTTTCTTATTGAAACGCAAGCAAGAGCACATTTATTGGAACTAAAATATGGTTTTTTTTCAAATCCTAATTAATTTTAAAATAATTATCAGACCGATGGAGAAATTGGTAATAATTTTTATCAAATCAAACTTATGGAAACTTTTTAAAAAATTATTAAACACGAATATTTAAAAAAATTATATACACAAATAAAGATTTTTCGCTTAAAAAATGTACAGATGATTTAAAAATTTAAAAAAGAGCATTTAATTTAGAATAAATAAACCATTATACGTAATTAAATTTTCAAATAAACGAGTATCAACGATGTAATTAAAAAAGATATATTGGAAAAGAAAAATTAAGTGAAAATAAAAAATAAAAATTTATATATTTACTTATCAATTAAATTCGTATTACTTATATTTTACTACGTCAAATATACGTAATATCAAGGGGTTGTAGTAAAACTTGTATACATTTTATAGAATCAATAAATTTATACCGGCCGACTAGAAAACATTATAACATTATAGTCGTATTTTACCCCCTCGAGAGTTCACCTGTTAGCCCCGAGAAAATGGCGAAGCTTTTAAAATAAACGTCAAAGTAGTATAGACCGAGATGACAAAGCTCTAACATTGTTCAATAATAAATTACGTATTTTACTTAAACTACTGTACAAATCCTTTCAATTTTAAAACTTTTTTAAATTTTGATATCGATAAAAAAATATAATTTTTTATAGTTCAACTATTAAATTTTTGTAAACATTTTTGAAAAGAAAGAAATTATGTTTTAATAATAAGTGATCGTGTTTTTAATTAATTATAAAACGATATAATCAATTTTTTGTTTACTTTTTAAAATAACATTATGAAGAAGAAAATTATTTTCAATATTTTTTCTACTAATAAAGCGGTAAGTTTAGTTTTTTTTAATTTTTCACAAATCCATTATTTTTGCTCGCTCGAGCCTAAAACTCGTGGGTTTGGTAAGGAATTTTCGGCATTTTATGAAGCATTCATCAGTACACCTATTTTGTCTATGAACAGGCTTCGCTGGGTTATCATAGAATTATTAGAATAGCATTAAAATAATTTTTTATTTTTCCTAGTAAAATTAAATAGCAAAAAAAGTTATGAGATAAGCAGAAAAACAGTTACCAAATGAAAATCCGGTCTCAGTTTTCGGATTTCACGTAAAATTTTTCTAGATGTCTTTTCCAAACTAAATTTATGTATTTCTGAAAATCTGTACTGAAAAAATAAATAAAAACAATGAAATTTTATAAAATTAAAAACATTGATATGATCAAAAATTTTGCCTAATTCCTTAATTTTTATATTTTTGCTACAGAAACATTGTCAATTTTTTAGGAAAAAGGACTTTCGCATGATATCCCGAAAGGTCCCAGAACACGGAATTTTTTTGCTTTAATGTTATATTTTTTTTTTGCAAATCTAGGTACCAAGTAAAATTTTAAGGGTCAATTTAATATTTTCTTTTTTAAATTTGACCTAAAAGTTCTAGTAGAAAATAAACTATATAGTCTGAAAATATATAGAATATCTAAATTATCATTATCTAAACTGTCTTGGTGAAGCTTTTTTACATTTATGTTGCCAAATTTTTTTTTGAGATCTATTTCAAAAATGCTTCATTACACACATAATGAGTTTAAAACAATACTTATTTTTGAGAATTAAATTTGATGATATACATAAGTAAAAATCTATATTATGTAATTTAAATAATATGGAGTATTTTATAAATTTGTAGTGAATTTATATTAAAAGGTCATGAAACATGTTCACTTCTACTGCTAACTGATGTAGTAATTAAATGAAATCACTACTGCTATATTAATCAGTAAAGTATCAAATTTTTTTGAGTAACAAAATAAAATTAAGAAAATTGACACGCAAATATATTTTAAATACGCTACTTTAATATAAAAATCATGAGTACAAAAAAATATGTAATAAATTAAACGATTCTTAAAAATTATTCTTTTTATCTTTTTTGTCTATTGAAAAGAATATAACATGATGCAGTTGCAAAACTATACCGGTCATTTATATTATACAGTACACTAATATTTGCATAATGCAGCAAAAATCAATTTTATTTAATAATTAAGGTAGAAAACGCCTTTCAACCGACTTGAAAAGTACTATACTATTGCAGAATAAATAATTTTATAAAATATACTTTTCGTGATTAAAAATAACTTTTTTTTTCTTCTATTTTTTTTTAAACCAACCGTTCAAAAAACTTCCGCAAAAATATTTTTATATTTTATTACTTGAAAAATGAAATTTATCTAAGTATCAAAAATGATTTGAATTTAATTTTTCGGTTTATAATTATAAGCCTTTATTGTAAAAATGTATTAAAAAATTTCTAATAAAAAAACCTGACCTAAAACACCAGAATAAAGTCTGATACCACCTGAAGAGTTTTATAACAATTATTCATATATAAGTTGCTTGTAAAAAAAGGCCAAACTTGTAAGCACGACGAAAGACAAATTTTCCTTTGGAAAATTAGTAAAAACTCTTCAGCAATAAGGAACAAAGTCTATATAAAAAAAACTTGGGAAAGTGAAGGGGGGGGGGGTGGAAACCACCGCCATTTTCCTTCCTTTAAGCCATAAAAGGTAAAAGAGGTAAACAATAAATACAAATACAAATACAAAAAAATTAGTATTTCCTTTTTTTTATTTTCGCGTACAACAGTAGGTAATTTGGCCCACTAAATCCAAATATGGCGTCAGAAATTTTTTTGAGGAATAACACCCTTATTATCCCCCTTTCGACTCTAAAAATACATTTTCGTAAAAAAACTTTTTTTTTCCAATTTTTATCGATTGTAGTAGGTATTTTGGGCTGCTGAAACTGAAATTCGTTTTTAAAAAAAAACATATTTTTTCTGTTTTGACACCCCCTATTATATATTTTGGGGTACTGAATCAAAATCTGGGGTCAAAAACTATTTTTTAGGGATGTATCACTCTTCACCCCTCCAACCCTTAAAAATTTGTTTTTTCAAGAAACATATTTTTTCTATTTTGACACCACCTAATTGGTATTTTGGGCTACTGAAACTGAATTTAGGATCAAAACTTATTTTTTAGGGATGTAACACCCTTATTTGCACCCCTTTAACCCTTCAAAATTCGTTTGTTTAGAAAAATAAATATTTTTTCTATTTTGACTCCCACTGGGTATTTTGGGCCGCTGAATCTAAATCTTAGGTTAAACAATATTTTTGAGAGATTTATCTTTTTGGCCTTAGATTTAGCCCTCAAAATACCTAATAGAATCGATAAAAATTGGGGAAAAAAGTTTTTTAGGGGTTTTTAATGGTATTTTGAGGGTTGAAAGGGTAAAATTAAAGGGTGATACACCCCCCAAAAATATTATGTGGCGCCGTATTTGGATTTATAGGCCCAAAATATCTACTAGGATATCCCAAAATTAAAAAAATGATGAAACTAATTTTTTTGGCTAATGGGGTGGAAAATGGGGGTGGTTTTCACCCCCTTTCTCTTCTCCAAGTTTTTCTTATATATACTTTGTTGCTGATATGTTGGTGGACAGATTTTACGAACTTTCTAAAGCAAATTTGACTTTTCTTCGTACTTTCCCCCTATAACCGGATAAGACCTGACTAATAATACATAAAATAAATAAATTTCTCAAAAAATTTTTAGGGTGCATGAAATATTTAATATTTGAAAACAATTCCATGACTATATAATATTTAATATTGCATAAAAGTTTTTAAAAACGAAAATGATACTCATAAATTTAAAAGCATCGCAAATACAATATATAATACACATAAAAATTTGCAAGAATGATTAATAATTTAGTTTGTACATAAAATTTTCTTATGTATTAATCGATATGTGAATTCTATAAATATAAAAATAATAATAAATTGAAGAAAAAATTGTAATAATATAATAAAATTATTGCGTTCATATATATTAAATATGTAAAAGCCTGATATTATATGCATATATTGATTGAAAAGTGATTACTTCAATTAGAGTATAATGCGTATAATTAAATTTATTTATAAATAACTTAGAATACAATTCAATATTCATTAATTTTTGCGATTTATTTATTTACTCACCTTAAGATTAAAAAGAATAAAGTTTGTAACAAAAGGTTATTAAAACTTTAAACACAATAATTGAGCATTAATTATATAGGATCTAATTACTCCATGTAGCACGATATACTATTTATTTGTATAAAAATAAGGCTGCTTTGAGCTTTTATCTAAATTTTTTACATTCGCACACGGTACTACAGTAGTGCATTGATATAAAATAGGAAGTTTAAGATTTGATGCTTAGGCAATAAATACTATCCTGTTTCCATTAAAAATTTGGACTTCTGATCCAACCTATGTCTGCAATTCACGCTTTCATTGTAAAAAGTAACTACAGCATGTAAATTACAGTAAATTTATATAGTAAAAAAAAACATACTTTATTTGCGATAAAATTTATAAAATTTCGATTAAAATCATTAAATATTAATATTTGTAAATTAACAACAAAAAAAACCGAAAATTTTTTATTTTTTTGAGGATTTGTGAAAAAAGTTATCATTAATTTTTTATCTCGAAAATTAGCAAATGCAGTTGTGAATTTATACTAATATTTTTCTCAAATCAACTATTTTTTTGAGGAGCTATTTTCCCTGTTTTATGAATTTTGAGTGTTAAATGTTTTATCGGCGTTTATTTAAGTTGGAAAATGGTAATAAAAGCCCCAAAGATAAAAATGATAACAAATTATTATGAAATTAGCCAAAAGCTGTTTAATTTTCTGCAAACAAATTTTGAAAAGCACCAAAAATTTTTGAATGAACTGCAAATTTAAATTTTTGGCTGGAGCAGAAATCATACAGTTAATTACTTCTTTAAAAATTGTGCTTACAAAAAGTCTCTGAAAAATACATGCCAGATTTTCCCAGAAAATAGTCAGTTTCTTATAATATTAACAAACTATTTACTCCATATAGGCTACCAAATAGAAATTTTCTCTACTACGTTTTTCTCTACTTTGGTGTCACTAATCATGAATTTTTAGGTCCTGAGGCTTTTCTAAAATATCCACAGCATTAAATTGACAAAATACCCAATATAAATGGGTGTATCCATTACTTTTCATACAAAAGTGGGCGCACGCATGTCACCGATTGGGCTCAAATTTTTAGATTATGTTTGGGGTTATAAAAAACTCACCTAACCAAATTTTTAGCCCTCTAGAACAATATGGGGCCAAGTTATGACCTCCAAAAGGTCCAAAAAATGACCTATTTTAGCCTATTTTCAAAATTTCGCCATTCTCTTATTTTTCAGTCAAATTACTTTCGGTTGGTCGCATTTTTTTGATATAAGCTTCAGAATTCACCAAAAAAATTTATAGACACTTTTATTACGTAGATTTTATTTGGCGATAAAAAATGTTAGATGACTGAAACGAAAAAAAACAGGAATTTCAAATTGGTGCCAAATCTGGAAATCTTTATATAACTACTTCCGGTTAGTCGCAAAATTTTGTACTACTCAAGACCTTTCGAATGGGACCTACAAAATTAACGAAAAAAAAGTACTCCATGGCTTCATGTAATTTAAATGGAGTACTTTTCTTTCGTTTATTACCGGTAAAATCGTTTTAAAAATATTTTTTTTGGCTACTTGAGGTTGGGTATCATTTTTTATATATTTAAATAGTATTTTCCATCGATTAGTAGCTTTTCAAAACATTCTGCAAGCTTTGTAAAAAATTAGAAAGCTGAAAAGTCAAAATTCCTATTTTATTTAAATGGGAAAATTGAGGTGTTTACAAGCACGTGTTTTTGCAACGCAAAAGCAAAATCCTTGGAACTGGGAACTTTTTATGACCAAAACTTCACAAAAAAACCCGGGGAGCAAAGTTTTTCCTTAAAGTCCAAAAATAGGTCCACTTTAATACACAAAATACGTGAAGAATAAGGCTTTTTTGGGAATGTATAAAAACGGATAGAAGCCAATATCATCCACCAAAATTTCAGAGATTATTTATTAATGTTTGAAGAATATTCTCTGAAATTGTTGACCATTTTGGTTATGATAGAAAAAAGTTATAGTAATTTGAAAACGCAAAAAAATCAAAATTTCCGAAAAACAACCAAACTAAAATACGCATAACTCCGGATAAAATAAGCCGTCTTTAATTTTGTAGGTCGCATTCGAAAGGTCTTGAGTAGTACAAAATTTTGCGACTAACCGGAAGTAGTTATATAAAGATTTCCAGATTTGGCACCAATTTGAAATTCCTGTTTTTTTTCGTTTCAGTCATCTAACATTTTTTATCGCCAAATAAAATCTACGAAATAAAAGTGTCTATAAATTTTTTTGGTAAATTCTGAAGCTTATACCAAAAAAATGCGACCAACCGAAAGTAATTTGACTGAAAAATAAGGGAATAGCGAAATTTTGAAAATAGCGGAAAATAGGCTAAAATAGGTCATTTTTTGGACCTTTTAGAGGTCATTACTTAGCCCCATATTGTTCTAGAGGGCTAAAAATTTGGATAGGTGAGTTTTTTATTACCCCAAACATTATCTAAAAATTTGAGCCCAATCGGTGACACTTTTGTATGAAAAGTAATGGATACACCCAAATATAAAAAATTTTTTGGTTGTTCTTCAATATTTAAAAAAATATTTGCTGCAAGAAATTAAACATCGAAATTATGCTATAATTTATTGATAGTAAAAATATTCTCTTTTATGGATGTAATGGGCCTCTTGTTCAAGTCTAAATACGCCAATTTGTTAGATTTTTATTTTAAAACGGATTAAAATTCCGAAATTTTAAAATAAAAGTAAAATTTTTATAAAATTATGTATAGCAAGTGCTCTATATAGATATGAAATCATGAAAATTTATCGATATATCACTTATATTATGAGAGGGTGCATGTAAAAATAACTGCCTATACATTAGCCTGGTAGCTATGTTAAAAAGTTGCTTGGGTTTTTAATTATCGAGTAAAATTACTTGCCATTTGCCAAAAAAATAAAATTTTTTAAACTTATTATAATTTAATCACTTCCAAGTATTGCTACCAAAAACATAAAAATTGTTAAAGAATCGTAAATTTCATTGTAAAAATTTATTTTAAATAAAAATTTTTTAGTCTGAAGAGGTTGGTAGTATACCAACAAAAGCTTACAACAAAATAAAAATATGTTGTTAAATAATCTCAATTAATCATAAAAATAACATTGCTTCTTTTGAGACCGACATTTCAATCCATAAGAGCCTATGTATTTGCTGGCAACATTTAGGAATGATTAAATGAGCTATAATTTTGGGATTCTTATATTTTCGGTAATTGACAAGTAATTTCATGCGGTAATGGAACATTCAAGATAGTTTTTAAAATAACTACCAGGCTAATACATACATAAATATATATATAAACCCTTTTTATATTTATACTTTTCGATCTTATTTGATATGATAATACAACCCCCCATGTGAGTCACGATCAGGTACATTTTTAACTGACAGGTGCTCCTATAAATTTTAGTTTTACAAAAAAATCATAAATCTAAAAAAAAGGAATTTTGTATTGTGGATTTTTTTTTGTTGATATTAATCTTACCTGCATGGTAAACTATGGATTCATCCAAAATAAAAAAGTAACCTTAAATTCAAATATAAAACAATTTTTAAAACAAAAACTTATAACTGGTAATGGATACGTATGGAACATGTTGACTTACAACAGATTTAACTTATAGTCTCTAATTATATTATAAGTCTCAGTACCGAAATTATAATAAGTCCCTAAATAGAAAATTTCTTAAGTCGATATATCGAGTTAAAAAAGTCCATTTGACTTCAAAACCCCCTAAAAACGTCAAATATTTACTACCTCCTCTGAATTTGGGGCCTTTTTTAAATAACTCTCCCTATGAACATGTTCCACATTAAAAATTCTAATTTTATTAAAGAAATATGCAAGTCTATTTAAGTAAGTGTAAGGTCTTTGTTTATTTAATATTAGGCACATATTTTATAAAATCGTTATACATTTAAAATTTGGTGTCTTGTAAATGTAATTTTGGGCCTCTGGATCTGAATTTGAAGTTATAAAATTATGTGAAACAGGTCAGATATTTAGTATCTTTTTATTTTTAACACAGAATACGTATACTGCGATTTTCAACATGTATTTTGAAATTTCGAACAAATATTCTTTTTTAAAACCTATTTTCTTTTTTCATTAAGAGAGGTTCACATAAGTTTATTTGAACCGCTAAAAAAATATCTGGTTTCAAAGATTTTATCTAGGGGCCTGACAGGTTTATTTAACCCTTTCAAGCCATAAAAAATACAGTTGCATTCTTTTTTCAAGAATATGGATTTTCTGGAACACTGGATCAAAATTGTATATCAAAAATAATATTGGGAAAGTCCAATATCAAACCTTGTTAAATATATTCTCATGAAAATTTTTTTTCTTCATTGATGACTTCTTTTTAAATATTTAGACTGCGAAATGTAAATCTAATTTCGAAATTTATATTAGATTAGTGTAATACCCTCATTTTCTATTAGCCTTTAAATTACAAATTTTTCAAAGCATACTTCTCTTTAATTAAAATTTATGAAAAATATATGAAAAATATATGAAAAAGCAATAATAATTAAAAAATAATTTTAATAAAAATATTAGCATAAAAAAAATAAAACTCTGAGACTTTTTATAAAAATTTTTTATTCATAAATTCTAAAACGTGAGAACTGGTGATGAGAAAGTGTAATTATACGAAATTCGTACACATGATGATAGATATAATTGAAATTAACTATGTGAGAAACTAAATTACAGAAAATGATTTATAAATTTACCAAATGAATCAATTTTTAAAATTTATCACATATTTACATAAACAGTAATAAAATTATTTAATGTACCTTTACATGTAAATATTTACTCATACTCATAGATATATATGAACTTAAAAATAGCAGTAAAAAACTAATAAGAAATATATCAACAGTTTGTTATCTTGTAATAATAAAAAATAATAATAAAGTAATAATACTGTGACGGAAGCGCAGATGTTGTAAAGAATGGTGGTACTCTGTCTGTAATAGTTACATATTGTCTTTTTATTATTATTATTTTAAAAACTGTTGTCTTTATGCTTCAGTTAATTCTGCAAAATAAAAAGTTTTTTTTTTACCCTTATATTTCTTATATTTTATGAAAGCACATGTTTCTTGTATTTTTAACTATTTTAAGTTATTTTTATGCTCGTTTACATAAATGTCAACTTGTTATCAGGTTATTAATTTTTATTTTTTTTAAATATTATTCGTGTGTACCCTATACACTTTTTTATTAAAATTTTGATTGTAATTTGGATTTATTTATTTTGAACTAGGTTTGAATATAAGTTATGTTCGTAATTGCATGACGCTAAAAATTGATTATTATCACTGAAAATCATGCTTTTACATTGTAACACAATTATTACGATTTCTGGTATAAAATGACTTGCAAAAAAATAATTCTTAGTCAAAATCTCTATTAAACTCAGGACCAAAATTATTGCTTTTTTTTTTATTATTGCCCAGTAAATTGTGTTCTTTTACGTTAGTTTCTAAACTCAAATTTTCATTATACGTTGCAGTAAATTTTCCAATTCATATTTACTGAGGAACAAGCATGACCTAAAATTACTGAAATGAAAATTTAAAGAGCGATTGGACTATAACCATAGAAAATTGAGGGTACATTTTATAAAGATAGATAAACTTTCTTTAAATATTTGATTTAAGTATTATATTCCATATAATATTAAAACAGCCAATGAAAAATAAGAGAATATCTTAATATATAAACAGGGGATGGTTTACGTAATATTATACATTTTCCCTTAGAAAGAGAGATTATTGATCGTGAACTCAGATACTTTGCGGACGATTGCGCTTAGCCAATGACATCCCTTGACTAACAAAAGACGAACATGAGTTGAAAGAAATATTTTTTTTTCTTTTTTTTTTTTTATCAAACACATAAAAAAAATATTATAAAATGGCGTGGTTTATATAGTACCTCAAATTTTTTGTAATTTCCCTATAAAATTATAGATTTTAATTTTTCAGTTTGTAAATTTGTTTATCGATAAATTTTCTTTTAAAAATTCTTCAAAATTTTATTAAAAAGTAAATAATTAAATTACTTCAATTGATTTTTATTTTCTAATGTATAATTTATTATGCATGAAATAATTATGCAGATGTAATAAAAATATAGTTTAAAAGTAGTACAAGTCCGTTTCAGGTCGGACACTAATAAAATTATTAATTTTCTTTTTTTGTATAATTAATAAATAGATAAGTCTATGCATAAGTAAATTTAATAAAAAAAAAAAAAGAAATTTAGATATTATAATATGATCATCTTTTATGTCCCGCCCGTCTAAAGAAGATGGCCGACCTCCAACGACAAATGGTCCGCCATTCTAACAGTCCAACCCCCTGCAGAATAGTCTCTTTGATCAATGAAAAGTTATATATATTTTGTAACGACGATGCGAGTGCGCGTAACTTTATATATACCTGTGTATGTTATATTCTACTGCCCCTTTATATTCTGCAGTAGCTAAATCAGACGCACACACCTGGAGAACATTATAAAGAAATGTACATTTTACGTTATTTGCGGGGGAGCATTTCGTCGGTACCCTCGTCAAAGACAAAACTAATTTCCTAACAGAGGGGTGAATTGTAATTGCATGGTAAAAAGATCGGTTCGTTTTTTGGTGCACACGTGCCTCTTTATGCTGATTGAGGAAGTTGCGTAATTCTTCTTTTTTTATTTTTTTTTTAGAATTGAGAACAAGAGGGTAAAAATTATATAGGGGAAACCCAGGCTCAATAGGGTACAATTTTAGTTTTCAACTTTTCATTTTGAATAAATTATTGACATTAATATTTTATTCTGAAGAATTAATCAGGTGGGCCAAATCAGTTATAATGTAAAATCATTTTTCTCGCTACTGACAAATATAAATTTAACACTGTTTTAAGCAGTTGAGAGAAGTGATCCAGATCGTAGTTTACGATTAGAATCGTATATAAATTTTTTATTTATACCAGTATTCGTAATCGTATAAATTTTTTATTTATGCAGGCCTGCATGAGCATAAATATAATTTTGCATTAAGGGTAACTATTAATCTGGGATTTATTTAAACTAGCTAATTGAATTATTGATTCTTGAACAGAGGCTGTTTACCAAAAAAAAAAAATAAGATTGTCCAAATTTTAGCATATATGACTATAATTAGCTTTGAAAATTTCTTTTAATTTATTTATAGATATTGAAATCAAACAAATTTCAAACTGATAGTAGATAGTATCTTTAAATTGTATTTTTTTCCGACACTGTTACTAAAAATATTAGCCTCCATATCTATTTTTAGCTCGTAAGATTCAGTTCTTGGTTTTTGCCAGCCATTTTCATAATTTTTTAAAAAGTAGTTGATTTTTTGTATTTTATTTCTCTTAAACACGCATTTTAACATTAAAAATTATCTCATAAAATCTTCTTAACATTTTACCCAGAATATGATAAGGGGATCCAAAAACTGATTTGAACTGCACATGCGGGAGAAATCTGAAAAATACGATTTTTAAAAATATATATAGGTAAAAATTATTCTAGATGACCTTATATTTTATAATTTTATATTAAAAAAATAATATCGATGGCTTTTTTCAATTTGAAAGCTCTAAATTCAAAAATATAGACATTTAGTAAATCAATTTTCAAAAGTTTTAAATTTCCAGCCAATTTACGTGATAAAATTAAAATCAGACCGGAAATTCGAATTTTGCGAGAAATTTCAGGAACGGTAAAACATCCGTATTTATAAAATTTTCAACGGATTTTTTTTCCCTCTGAATTCATGATATTTAATAATATTAATTAATTTTATTATTTTGAGAGGGGCCAAAAAATTTCGGAGGGGGTCAGAACTTATAATATTTAAATTGATGTTTTAAATTTTTTAAATATAAATCAAAATTTTATTGTTTATAATTTTTAAATGTTTGTAGGCAATAATAATGTAAATACAAAATTTTGAAATTAATCTTAAAAATGTCGCTATTTTTTAAAAAAAATTTCATTTCAGGGGGGCAGGCCCTCCTTGGCCCTTCTATGGATACGCTCCAGCTGAATAGTAAATTTACTTAAAGAGTTATTTATATAATGAGGATATACTTAACAATACATAAAAAATTAATTGATATAAAATCGAAAAAAAAAATGTTACGAAATTTCGTGAGAATTTCACATTAACTATTTTTTTTAAAGTTTTATGATATCATTTCTCATTATAAAAAACTTAACGTTATTAAATTATATTTTAAGTATGGAAAAGTTTTTTTTATTTTTTGGTTAATTAGCTTTCAGATTCTATTATAAAAAAATATTGATTAGAGAATAAAATACAATACTTACCATGAAAAAAAATCTGGTTGTGGTAACAAGGATTTTTTGTATTTTTTTTAAACTATTGCAAATCGCAAATAACGTGAAACTTAAAGAAAATGTTTAAAATGGTTCAAACCGTTGGCACTGAGGTTCCTTATAGTTAGAAAACTGTTTCTTTAAACTAGAACTCTCATGGAAAAAATGACATAATACGTTTAAAAAAAAAAAAAAAAATTGAGTTTTATTTTTTTCCAGACAAAAATTTTGAAAATAAAATTTAAATATTGAATTATAAGCGTAACCGTTTTTAGCAACAAAAAAAAGCTTTAAATTTTAATGAAATCTTTTGAATAAATAATAAAGTATGTAACCTAAGCAAATTTAGAAGTTGCAAATCTGTAAATTAAAATTTTTGATTTTTCTTTTACCCTGCAAAAGAAGTCCTTTTTTTAAAACGACCAATATATATTTTAAAAAATTCATGTAGCGTAAAAATTATACATTTTTTTATATAATTGTTAACAATGTAAATACCTATAGAAAAAATAAAGAAGTAAATTGTTTATAAACACAAATATATTGATTTGATGAAATCTTTTTTAACATTCTGTATATATAAGTATAAATAAATATTTAAAAAATTTTCATTCAATATGAAATTTTATCTAATACAGATAATCTACTTACAATGTTTTTATTTTTCATATAATTTTTTTTTATACAATTATTTAAATGTGCCTATATAAAAAAAGCCTAATTTTCTTTGACAAGGGCAGTAATAATAACATCTATCTCGCAAGTGTTTTATTGATTATGTTGTTTATATATATTTATGTATTAGAATAAATTGGTATTTATATATACGGGATGTTCTTAACAAATTATCAATCTCATAAAAATTGTAAAATATTATTTTTGTTAGAATTCTGAAAATAGTAATTTTTTAACAAAGGGACAAAATATAGGTTCGTATGTACGAAGGAGTGCAGACGGCATGCAAACCCTATATAAATAAAAAAACAACGATAATTATAAAGGCTTGCAGAGTAAAAAAATTATCACGCATGTAATGAAAATAATATTACGTGTATAGACTTTTGATGGCTTTGTATATGACAGGTTATGGACCATACAAGTTTTTTGATTAGTTTTGTCAATAAAATTCATAGGCTTTTCAAATTTATAACACTTTTTCGAGAATTCAAGTGTGCTATATTTATCCATTAACCACGGTTTTTTTTAAGAATAACTGGTTTGTGCATTAATATAACCAACGAGCATAGAACATGTTGACTTATAATAGTTCTAACTTATACTCTCTAACTATTATCAGTCCTGGAGCCAAAAATATAATAAGTCTAAATAAAATTATTCAAAATTATTCGAAAAAATATTCTAGTCATAATAATCTAGGAAAATGCCCTTAAATCAACAAACGTAATTACTATTTAAGGATTTTTAACATGGAGCATGTTTATAGGCAGAGGGATACTTTCAAGCATGTCATCGGTGGAGGGTCACATGTGCCATAGTGAGGGGAGGGTTAATTTAGATTGAGAGAAATAGAATAATTTCGATAAAGGAGTATAGAATTATAATGATTTTAGGAGCTCAAAATTATTTTTTTTTGGCTTAAGGACTTAAAATTATAAAGGCTTCAAGATTCAAAATATAAATTTAAACATGTTCCATGTTCGTTGATTGTGAGTTCACAAATCGGTTATAAATTTTTTTTCATATTTTTGAGCTAAAGCTAAAATGATCAAATAAAGGCTACTTTTTCAAGAATTGTTAATAAAATATTTTGGTTATTTGATAATTGACCCAAATTAGGATATTAGGACTAACTTTTTGGGGGTAAAAATTATCCCTAAAATAAGAAAAATTATGAAAAACATAATTAAAGACTGAAATTATTTGACCCCACAATTACGAGGCTAGTGCTCTACTCACTAATAACTAGTTATTCCAATATACTGTATTTCGATAATAGTTCTTATAAAATCTTTAGAAGTGATTACATTAATGAAAAAATCTTTTATTTTAAAATTATCATAAAAAGGCACCATTTATTTAGGTGCTGTGTTCGTGTTTTTTAATAAAAACATAGTTGTTGAAAAGAAAGTTGAAATTTAAATTTTTCTTGCAATTAAAATAAAGGTCAATGATCAAAAACTAGATGCTAAATGTGGAATTAAATTAATTCATAATAATTGACACATATAACATTTATGAGTAAATTACTGATCACTCTGAATTTATGTAATCAAACGTCCACGAGACTGCAATAATACACACCGTGCTTGAACGTACCGGAAAGTTGACCTAAAATGACGACAAAATCGGCTTGGGCAGAATTTTAATATATATTTTTTTACGTCGATTCCTTTCTACTAGAAAATCCGAGCTGCTCGTCTGCCCGACTTTCATGGGACCTATAATTGCATATTTTAAGTTTTTTTTAATTAATGACTTAAATGGCCACCAAAATTTTATTTCTTCATAAAATAACTTCTATAGGTCTCGAAAATTTTTTACAAGCCTCACGCTTCCAACAATTCCTTACTCGTCTCTTTTCATTGATCTGTTTTCAAAATATGATAATTTAAAGTCAGAGTCCCAATTTAAAAATTTAAAAAAAAAGTCATTTTTATCATTATCTTTGTAAAACTATATCTCGGAAACTATTCAATGAAAAGAGCCGAGTAAACATTTTTTAAGAGATTTAAGCTTATAGAAAATTTTTGAGACCTATAAAACAAATTTTTATGGATAATTATAATTTTAGCAATAATTTAAAAATGGGCCTTTAGTTTATTTACTATAACGATGAAAGAATTAGTGTTAGAAAATTGCGGTTTACGGGGCTTGAAAAGTTACACTTACACGAAAAAAATAAAACTAACCAGAAGTTTTTTTTGCTGTTGAACCAATGAAAGCCCCTGTGTAATAATGTTCTACTTGCAATGACTTCAAATATTAGAATAGGTTTTCCATAAATAAAATATTAATTTATTGTAATATATAATTTCATTTAGAAAAATTTATTATTATTAATATAGTAAAAATTTTATTTGCCTTTGATGATATATAAAATAATTTCGTCTTTACAAATAAAAGTAATTTTTAATTTTATTAAAAAAAAAATATTACATTTTATTTTATCTTTTATTAATTTTATTATTCAATAAACTTGTAAGATTTTTGTGCAGTTTATAATGGTTTATACCTATACATATGTTTTTTAAAAGTTTTTTTATTTTTTTAAATATATATTTAATATAGAAAAAGTATTATAGACGCTTCAATTGTTTTACATAATATTTTTCAAAGGGTACTAAAATACTTTAAATTATTACTATTTTTTATAAAGACAAATTTATTTTATATATCATCAAAGGCAAATAAAATTTTTACTATATTAATAATAATAAATTTTTCTAAATGAAATTATATATTACAATAAATTAATATTTTATTTATGGAAAACCTATTCTAATATTTGAAGTCATTGCAAGTAGAACATTATTACACAGGGGCTTTCATTGGTTCAACAGCAAAAAAAACTTCTGGTTAGTTTTATTTTTTTCGTGTAAGTGTAACTTTTCAAGCCCCGTAAACCGCAATTTTCTAACACTAATTCTTTCATCGTTATAGTAAATAAACTAAAGGCCCATTTTTAAATTATTGCTAAAATTATAATTATCCATAAAAATTTGTTTTATAGGTCTCAAAAATTTTCTATAAGCTTAAATCTCTTAAAAAATGTTTACTCGGCTCTTTTCATTGAATAGTTTCCGAGATATAGTTTTACAAAGATAATGATAAAAATGACTTTTTTTTTAAATTTTTAAATTGGGACTCTGACTTTAAATTATCATATTTTGAAAACAGATCAATGAAAAGAGACGAGTAAGGAATTGTTGGAAGCGTGAGGCTTGTAAAAAATTTTCGAGACCTATAGAAGTTATTTTTATGAAGAAATAAAATTTTGGCTGCAATTTAAGTCATTAATTTAAAAAAACTTAAAATACGCAATTATAGGTCCCATGAAAGTCGGGCAGACGAGCAGCTCGGATTTTCTAGTAGGAAGGAATCGACGTAAAAAAATATATATTAAAACTCTGCCCAAGCCGATTTTGTCGTCATTTTAGGTCAACTTTCCGGTAGGTTCAAGCACGGTGTGAATACTCATACCAAAAATTGTCACTTTACAATTTAAATTACAAAATGCAGCAATTATCAGCTTTTTAGAATCATTTTTCTCAGGTAAAACTATAAAAATTAATTTTTAAAATATTAATTTGAATGTTGTCATCGCCCATGATTAACAGATATTTATAAAAATACAACTTTTTATAAATATTAATTTTTAAAATTCGAAAAAATTTTTCAATAACGATTTGCAATTAATTGTCTGCCAACTTAATCATAATTTTAATCTTAAAAATAAAACACAAAGTAAAAGAATTTTGTAAAAAAAAAAATTTAGCACAAGATTCTTTTTTTTTTTAATGGGATAAAAAAATATATTTAATTTACAGAGTGTTATAAATGTTATATATATAACTGCATTATTTATGCAAGAATGTTATGAGGTGGATATATGTAAGTATGCGAATAAATATAATAGTATATGTATAAATTTCTTAAAGAAAATTCACTGAACCTTGTCTTTTACAAAAGAATACTGCAGGGACTTAGTTATACCATGTAAAATATACGCGTGCCAAATAAAAAACAAGAACGTAAATAACAATAATTATTATGTGCAAAAATTACAAAATTTCGCAAATTTTTTTTTTCAATGTCAATCGATAAATTTTTTTAATAATTGCCAATTTACCAGAGAAAAAAAAATATATATTGAATAATTTTTTTTCCAATATAATAATAAAGTTACAGGTATATATTTTAATGTAGGTAAAGAAAAGATAAAAGAAGAGATAGCAACATTAGTTTTATAAGTACAATTACACGCACACTCAAATATATTTATATACATATGGTCCACCTGCAAAAGCAACTGCTACATGTATAAATGTAAAAACACGTGACGTATGCATAAAAAAGAGAGTAAAAAACTAGCACCTGCCATTGTATTATAAGAGGGTAAAGGGGCTGACCGGTACATAAAAAAAAGCTATAAGGGGGTGACCAGTTTTATGCCATTATATCGCGCAGTCGCTTACTTGTATTATTACCTTCATTTATGTATATTGGCTATCCTCTAGAAGTCCTCTCTTGTCGCGTGTTCTTATTATATTTTTGCGCGCTTCTTTTATTTTTCTCCTTGCAAGATAAATTATTCAAGTGCTGAAGAGTTTTTTGTGCAAAAAAAATTTTTATTATGAAAGTTAGTAAATTTTTGTGCGATTTTTAAGGGTTTTTATTGGCATTATTTGGTTTTAAAAAATATTTTATAAATGATGGTGATTTCGTCGAGTGGTAAAGTAGCCAATTTAATATTTTATTGGTATTACATTTGGCTATTAGCGAATAAGTAGTAACGGTCATTTTAAAAAAATAAAAGGTAAAATTAAAATAAAAAATCTATTAAATTTTTACTGATAATTCAATTTCTTTTTTTTTAATTTTAATGAGAAAAAAAATTAGTTTTTATGTTTCTATATTGATTTTCTTTTTTTTTTTTGCGGTATGTAGTACCTATAAATACCTTAGTACTTTATATGTATGTAATTATAAATATATATATATTTTTTTAATTTACTGTTTATTGCAAGTAAATTATACTATTTTTTATTTACATGATTTTTTTTCTTTTCTAATTGACAAAATTGTGACGCATTAAAATTGACTTTAATTTAATGACATTAATTCGCTACATTTTTGACTTGAAAATTTATAAATTTTTTATTGAAATTTAATGCTAAATTAAAATAAAATTTTTAACGTTATTCATTTTGGTTTTGAAACAAACGTTAGATAGTTCTAGAAAATACTTGGATTTTCAAGTAAAATTAAAAAAAAAAAAGCAACTTAAACAGCGTAGAATATATATTTTTATATTAATTTCTTAATTTTACACAGAAAAATTGTTCAAAGTAGTATTTTTTTGAATAAAAATTTTTTTTTTTTAATTTTCTCTAAAAAAATATTTTTTTAGAGAAACTTTATGCTTATATTGGAACTAAGGTTTATTTTGGCTCTTGCGAAAGAAGTATTTTCTAAATCGTAATTTTATACGTATTTTCATTAATTAAAAGGACATTTGTTGCATAATACTCAGCTTAAATATTTGTAATACTCAAGAAAAGTTAAAAAAAGAAAAACAAAATTTACTTGTAAAAATGGTATAATTTAAAAAATTTTAAATGATCATGCTATATTACGTAATAGTCATTGGAAAATATGGTGATAAATTATATTATTCAATTAAAATTGATGAAACAGTTTAAAAACATTATGTTTTTTGCATTAAACAATTGTATTTTAAACATCATGCTTTTGTCTATCTTAAAAAGATTTAAAAAACGTAAAGAAAACGTTAACCATAAAGAGAAACCCCAATAATAAAGTATATTTTTCTACATATTTAAAAATATATTATTTAATTTTATGTTAAACAGGAACCATAGGTGATTTAATAGTATGCAATGAGGAGGTGGTGAAAATGAGAAATGAGACGAAACCTGGATCATCAAGATCGTCAGGCAGAATGTACATGGGAACTACGCCCTTTATGGAAAAATTGTCTTCAAATAAAGATGATTACGGGGTGGAGGCGGAGTTAACTAGCCTCTCATGGTTGCAATCTTTAGATATTACCAGTGCTTCGAGTTTACCAACACCACCATGCTCTCCCCCACCACCTCCACCCCCAAAACGATCTGCAAAAAAGATGTCGCCACTTCTTAAGGCTCAAATAGGTCATTATTATTACTCTTACTTTATTATTATTATTGTTTTTACCTTCATTTAATGTGATACTTTATTTCAGATTTAGCAGAAAATGCAGAAAGGTACCGAACGGACACTTATGCAAAGCCGCCTTATTCTTACGCAACTCTTATCTGTCTTGCTATGAGAGCTAATAATAATAAACTTACTCTTTCAAATATTTATTCATGGATCAAAGAAAACTTTACATTTTACAGTATTGCTAATCCAGCTTGGAAGGTAAAAAAGCTTTTTCGTAAAAAAAAAAAATTATGTCTGACTAATTTCAGGCTTATCTACTTAAAGTTAAAAATTTCCAAATTCAATATTATTATAGATTTTTTTTGTCTGACTAAATTTAGATACTAACTACTTTATTTAAATTTATGTGGGTGAACTAATAATTTAAATTTTATAATTTTGTCGTCTGACTAGTTATGGCTTTATCTACTTAAATTTTATATTAAGTAAAATACTTCAGCGTCAATTTAAATTTTTAATTAAAAGTAATTAAATAAACTATAATCATATTTTATTTAAATAATTATTATAAATAGCATCGTTTACCAAATATTTTTTTAACTTCACGGCAGATTATTATCATAGGCAATTAAACCACGCTATCATTAATAAAATGTAGTTTATAAATTGAAATAAAACAAATCAAACAGTAATAAAATGAATTAGTAAGGGCGTAAAAGTTTTGGTACTATTTTGATTATTATAGTTACCAAACCGGGGATGGCTGATATGTGTTGGGATTGATTTTTTTAAGTTTTTCGCCTATACTTATAATATTTTTGCCTGCATTTGCGTACAGCGATTGCAGAAACTTCCATCCAAAGATTATCACTGATTTTTTAATGGAAAAATTAAGACAATTTTTTTGGGCGATAATATGTACTTATATTGTTCGGGCACAAGTTCTTTAAAGTCATACATTTTGTCTTTAAAGCAATCTTTTAATCTATAGTTCAGGAATCGGTTAAAAAAATTTCAGGCTTACCAAATTCGGAAAGAATCATAACTTCAATTTTAAAATTCAGTCTGAATTTTTTGATTTCGGCCTTACAGAGAATAAATTAAACAAGCATGCAACTCTCAACCAACTGAAAACTCTACGTGGAGTTGCAACATGAGTTGCACGGAGTTACAGTGGATTTGCGCAGAGTTGTAGTAGAGTCGCAAAGCATAGGTACTAAGAGTTTTGTGACTTTTTTCACAAAATGTACAACTCCGTTGCAACTCTTTGTAACTCCACTGCAACTTCGTGAAAATCCATTACTACTCCATTGCAACTGATTTTGCAACTCCACGTAGAGTTTTCAGTTGATTAAGTGTTTGACACATTCTATTGTTAACTTTAAGTTCAAATACTTAAAAAAAATTAAAAATATAATTTATTATCAAAATTTGTTTTATTTTATTAATTTCAGAATTGTATTCGACACAACCTTTCTGTACACAAATTTTTTGTTAAAATACCTCGTATGATTGGTGATAATGGTAAAGGTGGATTTTGGAAATTAGATTTAAAACATGCAGAAAATAATAGAAATCCAAGGCGACAAAAAATTCGTACAAGCCCCAAAAATTTATGTCTATTACACAATAAACAATGTACCAATGTTTTACCTTAAATTTTTAGGGTTCAAATAATGATTTTGTTTAACATATAATTCAATATGATTCAAAGAATCAAAATCAAGATTAATCCAAAAATTTGAATTTAAAATCATCGTTATAAATTATGCTAAAAATAATATTACAGTTATTCAACTGTACAGAAAAGTAAAGAATGGCCCAAATTGCACGTAAAATACCTTCCGAGGCGATAGTAAACTGCGATTTGGGGCATTCTTTATTTATGGACAAGGGTCGTATAAAATTTTTCTGTGTCTGCGGCGAGAAAACACGCCTTTGCCGGACGCGTACACGGATAAAAATTCAGTTTTATAAGAAGACCAATCTTTTAGTCAGTAACTTAACCACTAAAATAGGCAAAGTTTATAGCTAAATTGGAGTAAACAAATACTCCAATAGGTGATGTGTGCACCAAGTTTTGTTTACATTTAGTAGAACATATAACCTTTTTGGGTGAAATTCTTAACCAAATTAGTTATGTGTCTAACCTACACCTCACTGGTTTAAAGTCAGACTAACCTTTTGGCGTTATAGTCAACTAAATTTTTATCCGTGTAGCGTCCGGGAAATACGTGCTTTCTGTCCGCAGACCAGAAATAATATTTATTAACCTTTGTGATAAATATTCTGGATTTTTTTGACACTTTCATATACTAATAGTATATTTACCTCCTTTTAAAAGGTCCAAATTCAACGTAATTCAATTCCGACGTACACCTGTTATTCATTAAAATTTCACGGTGTGTTTTTCATTCGTAAATTTATGTCTATAGACCTTTTGATCAGGAGTCAACGATGTATTATTGATATTTTTTCAAATCATGGGTCAGAATTTTAATAATTTTTTCCTACATAATATGAAATTATACGAAAAAATATAAGACACGTATTTTTCTGATCCCAAAAAAATAAAATTAAAAAAATTAATAATTTCACATTTTTACAACGCAAAAATAGTAATTGCAGTAATTGTCTTTTATTATTTCATTTAGTTTCAGATTATGTAAAAAAATATTACCAAAATTCCGACCCCTGCAAACCACTATTTGGAATCAATGTTCGAAATGCTAAAATACGAAAATTTATTATATTATATCAATTATATTACTACTAAATACCTATATAGATATTAAAATATTTGTTATTGGCTATTATAATATAGTAGAAGAAATACTTACATATTTTTTAGGTACTTACCACTTTTTCACCGCCACAGTGAAAATTTTTTGAAACACTTAAAATTTTTTGCATTTGGTTCATTTTTGTCCCAATTAAATTCCTGACATATCAAACTTCTTTGGACGGAACCCCGGGGGCTGTTTCCCTCCTTCTGGGAGGTAAAATAATTTTTTTTTAAACTCTACGATTCGATTAAATTTTGGATTTTAAGACGAAAAGGTGGATAAGCAGTTTTCGAAAAAAATGCATCCCTTGCCAGTTACAGCCTCCAGAAGTTTGATAGATTAGAAATCTAAAATGGCGTTAATCAAAATTCTGGAGGCTGTAACTGGCAAGAGATACATTTTTTTGAAAAATGTTATTCGATTCGTAATGCTGAAAAAAAAAATTATTTTACCTCCCAAAAGGTGAGAAACAGCTTCTCCCCACCAGGGGTTTCGTCCTAAGAAGTTTGATATGCCAGGAATTTTATTGGGACAAAAGTAAACCAAATGCAAAAAATTCTAAGTGATTTACTGTGGCGCACAGTGTGGTAAAGTAGACAAAAATCGCTCTTGGACTAAATTTTTGAGCTATCGATTTGTACCTGTTTTGAACGGCTTTAAAATAAGCCGGGTTTCGTGCCTCATTGCGGATTTTTCGAATTTTTCATTTTTAATTAGCCTATTTACACGATCTCAACCGACTCATTTATCGAAATTTTCACTTCCTACATTTTTTGCATTCTAAAACAAGCAGGAATTTTTTTTTGTGTCAATCCTGTATTATATACATAAAATATAAAAAACATTTTTAAGTCAAAAAATATTAGATCATAATTTTTGCATATTTTAGAATCACGCATCAAATGCAATTTTAGTAAATAGGCTAATTAAAAATAAAAAATTCGAAAAATCCGCAGTGAGACATGAAAGCAGGCTTATTTTAAAGTCGTACAAAACAGGTTTCAAGTCGAAAGCTCAAAAACTCAGTCCAAAAGAGATTTTTGTCCATTTTGCCACATTGTGTGGCGGTGGAGAACTGGTAAGGCTTGAAATTATTTCTTCTACTATTTGGTAAACGTAATTTCTGGTTTATTTTTTACATTATGTCAGCAAATGTTTCAATTTTATAGTGAATTTCAAGCAACCTGTTAGCAAGCTTTGAATTGTTTATTTATAGATATGCGTAATTATGAAGTCATGATAAATTTCAATTTTTTCGGAGACGCTAGAAATTCACGGTGTGAAAATAATATTTTCCCGAGAATTTTCAGCAGTTCTTATACACAGGAAATTTAGTTTAAAACTTCATTTTAAATATATCTAATTACAAATATCATTTTCGTCTCTGCAAAAAAGGCCCAAAAAATGTGAGTGTAAAGTAAAGAAAATCCCAAACAATAAGTTTTTTTATCTTGACTTTAAGCTGCATCATATTTTGTGGTAATTTTGGATTCTAAAGAACAATATCTTGCATTAAAATATTTGCTGCAATTTGAAAATTTACACTAATGTTTGCAACACTTAAATCCAATATTTTAGTTAAACTTAAGTAGATATTAACATAATGGTTTTAATTTATTTAGATCTAAAAATTTATTTAATTAATTGCAGAATTCAATTCGACACAATCTTTCCTTAAACAAATGTTTTGTTAAAATACCTCGTGTGAAAGGTGACGTAGGAAAAGGTGGATTTTGGAAATTAGATTTAGAACGTGCCGAAAATGGTAGAGGTTCAAGACGACGAAATTCATCAAATCGTCGTCACAAAAATTTTTCAACAATAAAATCATCTACAAAGAAAACAAGAACAACAACAACCTCGACAACTTCATCAGGAATATCTGATTCTGAAACTTGTGCAGCAATATCATCAATATTAGGTGATTCAAATAATGGACCAAGAGTTAAAGTATTATACGAAACACCTCCAAACAGCGTGTCACCACCGATACCAGATTCTTTAGCAGAAGTACCAGAATCAACACAAGTTAGTCTTAGCGAAGATGATTTAACTGGTTTATTAATTGATACTGTTGGATGGGATGAAAATCAATTGGATCTTCTTGATTCATTGTTGGATACATTGTAAATTATTTATCTATTAAAGAATGAACATTTTTTTATGAATGATGAAAAATAATATTTATTACGAATGGCTTATTTATTAAATGAATGAAAGATACACAAATAATACATTAAACTATGGTATACGTTTTATTGTAAGTTTTATAAATACTTCCTGATAAATATGTTAATATATATATTAGCCTGACACTTTGAAATGGAAAACAAAAAGATCCTCTTACCGTATATAAAGCGCCTGATTTTTAACTTTCAGCTTGGAACTATAATAGAAAAATTTTCTTTCGTGTCCTTAATTTCATGAAAGATAACATATGTTTATTGTTGGCACCAGTAATCGCATGTACTAGCTGGAATTTTTAGGATTCTTTTTTAAATTAATCTTTTTGACATAAAATTAGCAGGATTTTTTCAAAATAAGTATCAGTCTAATATATATACAGCAATACTTTCCATTAAAAAAAAAAAAGTAGACTTACATTTGTATTATAGTATTTAAAAAAAAGTTATTTATTTATATAAGATATTAAAATTCTTTTGTGTCATTTCATAAATTATACACTTTGAAATTGTTTGCTTGAATTTTCAAGCAAAGTCAAAATTCAAACAATGCAATTTATAGAAAGTATTGTTTTAAATTTAATAATCAAAGTAATTTATTTATGGATTATTATTCAGTATACTTTTTACTTTATTATATACACTGTTAAATTGTGCATCAGTTTTTACAGTGATACAAAGAAAAAATTGATGGTTAAAGTCAAATATAAAAATTAATAACATTTAGACAATTTGGGGAGTTCATTTTTACAAAAATTTTTTTTGACTTTTTAATTCTAAAAAGTAACGTTACTACGTTAGTATTAAGCTTGATTATTTGACATTTTAAATTTTACATAATTCTACTAGGAAGAAAAATTTCGAAAAGTTCCAGCTTTGGTATAGGTACACGGTAACGCTGCTTTGTCTGAAAATTCAATGATTGAATTTTCAGTTTTTTTGTTGAATTTTCAACCTATATTTAGTTTAAAATTTAACCAAAGCAATAATATCTTTTGAAGACACAATTTGATAGATTTTTAGCATAAAAAAATGGAAAATAAATAATTTTTTGATGCTTCATAAGCCTTTTATAATGTGGATAGCCGGTACTCTATATTTTGTAACGCGAATTGGGTACTAATATTCGTACATCATTGTTTTCTGCAGCTAAAAATGATAAAATTTGTCAAAATTATAAGAACTCTCCATTAATTGAAACTTTTTGAGAATAAAATTTATTCGTTACAGGTATAATTATTAAAATTAAACTGACTTTTTCAATATTTTTTGTTTTTAACTTGTAGTTCAAATATAAACTTAACTAATCATGTAAATAGTAATTAAAAATATTAAAATAAAATACCTATATGAATGCATGTAATAACAATCACTATAATGTTTTATATAATTAAATTTAAATGAAAAAAAATTTAATGTACGTTAATTTATACTTAAGGTCTTACGTACGTCAGGAATTTTACCTATCGGCATCTTTGTCTTACACACGTATAAAAGTAAGGATTGCAACTTCAAATAAATAAAAAAGTTTTTTCAATATTACTTAATTATTACTATTCAAAGCTTAAAAATGAATTTTATTAACTTAATTTTGGCATTAAATAAATTATTTATTATTTAAACAATATTATTTAATTATTTACAAATAAATAAAAAAATATAAAAAATATAATAAATGAGTCTACCTCAATAGCAGAATAAACGTTCATTTTTTAACATTTTTTAAAGTAAAACCATAAAAAATGACGGTCGATTGTAAATTTTAAGGTCTCTTTTTATTTATTAGGACATTATTTATCAACTCATAAAAAAAAATATCTAAGTTTTGTATTTTAAATGCTTTTTTTTCATTTTTTTAAATTCCCCATAAGAGCCTGTGTTAATTTTTTGTTTGTTTATTTATTTACTCAAAAACTGTGCGGTCAATTATAAAAAAAAAAAATACGTGTAAAATTAAATTATATTTACTTCACTTTCTCCAAGTTTTAGCTTTTTTTTTGCATTTTGATTCGGACGTACGTAAGACCTTAACTATAATAATTTATAGCAAAAAACAGCTAAGGCTGTTTAAAAATACCATAAAGATTTTAAATACTTATTATTTTATCAACCAGAATTCACTTGCCAAAAATTATTTTGAATTCCTACAACTTTTACCTTGAACAAATAAATGAAAAATATTATTTTTTATAAATTAACGTACATTTATCAAAAATTTATCATATAAGCCTTACAAAAATCCGTCCAAAGATTAGAGTATTAAAATATTTGAGTATTGGTATATTATATAAATAATATTAATCACTCAATTATTTAATTTCTCGTAGATGTAGATTTACTCATAAAATTATTATTAGTATAATCATGAAATAATATAAAATGTAAATTTAGTTTAATTTATCTAAAAAATTTTTAAATAATTATTAATTCTTTAACTTAATAATAATAATAAAAACATGTACAAAACTAATTACATATACATATATCTGTATAGAAAAATCTTTTATTTTAATTAAATTTAATTTTTTTTATGCCTGGGCGTAAAGCTCGAGTGTGAAAACTTGATACGGATGACGTGCATGCGGATGCATTCTATGCATTTAATCGTCCAGGCATATACAAAAAGAAATAAAAGCTCAATAAGCGAAAAATTTTAATTGAGTATTTTATATTGATTAATTACGTATCACAGCATATCAAAACTTTTACGTCCTTGATGTTTAATTTACTCTACATTGATTTTAATTCATCAATAACATCTTTGATTAAACTCATCAAATGACCATTTTAATGATTATATATAAAAAAATGTAACAAGAAATAAAAATGTTGATTCGAATTTTGATAAAAATAAATAACATTGTAATAATTAATTAATTTTTATCTAATGAGGAACTTACATTTCTACTGTAAACCTATATTTCTATTGTACTATATTTATATAAATGTTATACTTTTATGATTGAATATAAATTAAAGAATGAATTAAGCATGCAATTAAAAAAATTTTTTTTGTAATTGTTGTTGTTACCTTCTGATAATAATAATTTTAGATTTTCCTGAATTCAATCCTTTGGGAACCAGATATTTTTTTCATTATTAATTTTTTTTATTAACATAAAAGAAAACTTTGGGGATAGATCCGAACAGTTCGTTTGAGATACAATTTTTCTCGAAAGTAAAATGATTTCTAAAATCTATATATTTGGCCCCCCTCAATTACAATCCGCTTGGGGAAGTTACTCTTGTACTACGCCTATTTCGATCGTGGCTTCACTTTTGGCTTATTTATTATTTTATAAAAACTTTTTAAACAAAACCAAAAACAAATCTTTAATCGTCAGTGTCTCCTTTGACTAAATATAGAATTTCAAGTCATTTTAAAAATTAGTGTTTGAGAAAATTGATTTTCCCTTTTCGATTTTTTATGCACGAGCGAGTGCAGACAGCGTGCAAAAGTCGAACCCAATATTTTTCCCCGTGTTCTAAAACATAGTTTTACATATAATGGGCAAAAAAGCCATCTCCATAGGGCAGAAAATAGGCTTTTTTTGCCTTAGATATGTAAATTAATTTACCCGAAAGCTAATAATCAAAATTACTTGAAATTCTATATTTAGATAAAGGAGATACTGACGATTAAAGATATGTTTTTGGTTTTGCTTAAAAATTTTTTATAAAATTATAAATGAGCCAAAAGTGAAGTCGTTATTGAAATACGCGTAATAAAAGAGTAACTTCCCCGATTGGGAACGGCTTCTGGGGTAACCTTTGAATACAAGCAGTTTCGCTCTTAGTAAGTATGTACTAAATAATATTTAATTTAATTAAATTGATTCGGATTCGAAAAATGAAAGATTAATATATTAACTAAAAAAAGGTCTTTTTAACCCTTTTTTGGGAAAAGTATAGTGAGCTTAAAAATAAAAAAACTTTTAAAAATTTGCTTTGGCTCAAAATAACCCCTGTCAAAAACCAAAGATTAAAAATTATTCATCGCGGTATAATAAAAAACTTCGAAAAATAGAAAAAAAAAATGTTCTTCAATTTTTAAAGTTATAATTTTTATTAATTTCCGGATAGTTTTCTTTCTTAAATTACAAACTAAAGTTTAATTAATTTAAAAAAATAAATTTAAACTCGCTATTCTTTACCGGAAAACGGGCTAACGGAAATTGGTAAAATAAGAATATTTAAAATATAAAAAATCATACATACATTTACAATATAGGCATGTAAATTATATGAAACTATAATTAGTAAAATAAATTTTTTCACCGTTTGGGGGGGTCAATTGCCCCCAGTGACCCCCCATTGGATCCGCCCTTGCTCTTTATCATTATATATATTATTTAAAAATATATATGTATACCTAAGTCTTTACAAAATAAACTTTTAAAATTGATAAATAAAATACAGTATTCAACAGTTGTATGAATAAAATGAATGCTGATTTTAAAACTGATTAAATTAAATTAAAATAAGTGTCAAGTACGTTTCTTATACGTAATAATAAAATACAAATGTATATGATCATGTTATGCCAAAATCTGCTCTCGGAAATTAAATTTTTTTTTTCTTTGGATCTTCAGTTATTTTAGTGATCTACTTTGCGACTTTACTTATTATTCTAACAATTATGGAGGCTCAAAATTTACTTTTTATTGCTTCAAAATATCTTGAAACTAAAACTTTTTTTGTTGTGTGAATAATTGAGAAAAAAAAACGAATGAATTTTTTTTATTTTGATGTAACATTTTTTAAAATTACCGAAAATCGATTTCGCGATTTCGCCCCTTCGGGTTCGATTTAAAATCTAAAAAAAAATTAGTAGGTACTGAAAGTTTTGGATAATGAAATTTTTGATTCCATTTTATAATAATTAAAATATTTCTTTCCAGCGATTTTGGGTTGACATGCCCATATGCATATAAATGCATTTATGATTATATTCATGTGCTTATCATAAAAGCAAGACTGTATACATTTATTATACAATAAACTTCTATTAAGAAAAATAAAAAACAAATCAAAATAAATCTGAAGATTATATCATATCAAATATTTAAAATAATTATTATATGAATTACTAATTATGAAAAATAAGTTTGATAAACGCATATATAATATAAAATAATTAATTAAAAATCTTGCATGCATAAATAATGTGATTAGATATTATATGTCTGCAATATAAATATTTATAGTGACCTTAATTTATTAAATAACCGACTATTTGATTTTTGATACTAGGGAAATAATACAAAGTCATCATTTAAAATTCAATTTAATTAACCTTTATTTCACACAACATTAAACAATGCATTGTAGCTTTTCAATATTTAATTATACAATAATGAAAAAAAAAGTAATAAGTATTTTTCAATTTAATAACAAAGTATAAAATTAGTATATAACATCCATTTCTCTAAAAAAAAATATAATTTCATAATATTAAGTAACAAATTATTTATCTAACATTAACGTAATAAACTGCTTAAATTTTTTAAATATATCCATATATTTTTCTCTGGTGTGGATACGTTTAAAAATATTTTGTTCGCACCATATTATATAACTAATATTCTTGCACCTTATTTTTATTTTTTTAGTAGCAAATGTAAATATAAATAAACTATTAAAGCGTGTATATATAAATCTCTGATATAAATAATTTATTTCTTATTCCAAACAGGAATTATAAACATTTATATATATATATTTATCTAACAAGCATAATATTTTTAGTTTTTAATTATAACAGTTGTATTGCGTTTTTTGCACAAATATTTAAAAAAAATAGTGCAATATCTATATTATAAAAAATATATATTATGCATATATTTTATTTATGGAATGTTTTGTTCTTGGACGCTATCTTATTTGACATTATAGAAATTATTTTATTAGCATTATACTATCAATATTATTTGTACGTTAACAGGTAGAAATTTGTACGTAAATTTTATTCTGTTTTATATTAATTAGCTTAATTATAAAATTAAAAATCAGTCATCAGAAATGAGGTAACATTTAAAAAAAAAATACTTTTTATGCCTTTATATTAGTGAAATTCAATTATTCTATTTAACGACGTTCACAACTTTATGTTGGATTTTTCGGCTTACTTCCAAAGTCGTTGCTATTAGAAAGTTTGACTGTATCTTATTTTTGCGGAGGATAAAACCCGAAATTCTGTCGCAAATTTTCTAAAAATATAAAGGTTAAAATTGTATGAGGAGCCAGCCTCACAAACGCAGGAACATAACCCTTGAAATAGAGAAATTTATTTTTTTGTAACCATAAGCAGTACCATAAGCATAGATTTTTTATATTTTAATAAAATATTGTTTACCTTAAAAAATCCTAATGGTCCTAACTTTGCAGTATATATGATAATCTGCATCAAATTCTTGAAAAAAATAAGAAAATTAATATTTTAGAACTGTATCATTTTGAAATATCTTTACCTTAAATTCTCCTGGTTTTGCATTCATAGCTCTAGTTTTTAATACATCTAACGGCTGTGTCATTGTAGTTGCAATGGCGCCCTGTTATTTGGAAAAATGAAAATTTTTAATAAGCAAGAATAACAAAGTTAAAATCAAAGAATTGTTTAAATTGTACTAACGGCTGATAAACTAGATAAAAAATGTGTACTAGCATTATCATCAAAGTATTCAAATTGCAAAAGCGTATATTTAATTTGATCATAACAACTTAATTGACCCATAGTCATAAGAGCAGCTCGACATGTAGCTGTAGAGCAACCATTAAAAAGCGTTCTGAATCCTTCTTCTTTCCAAACTCGCAGTAATCCATTTCCAGCCCAAGTATAACTTTTTCAAAATAAATAATAAATGCTTTAAATAAATATAAGTATTTAAAATTTTTAAAATACTAACTTTCTTCTTTGTTCTTTTGGAAGTTTAACATCATTCTGCATTCGGACATTAATTAAATCTCCAGGAGTTCCAACAATACCACCTACAGCGCCTGATAATCCAGCTAATAAAAACTTTTGATAAAACGGAACTGGATTTCCGGAGGACTCTATTGCTTGTTTACCTACCTACATGTTGGATTATGTACATTTTAAAATAAAATAAAGTAAATAATCTAAATATCTCAGTACCTCATATATTCCAAATCTTACTGTTGAGTAAGTAAGTTGCCTAAGTAGAGATGCCGTAAGTCCATTGTAAAGAGATGTTATTCCATTTGTTTTAATTATATTACCAGTTAATCTTAAAATTGATACTTTTCCTTCTTGTTGCGTTTGTAAATGAACCTTCACATATATAATGATTAAAGTAGTTATTTTATAAATTAAAATTGTTGTATAATTTTTTTTTTTTAATTACTTTAAGTAAATCTAAAGGGTGAGTTACTAATGCTGCACCTGCTGAGGCCAGACCGCCAAAGTACCATCTTGATAATAATTTAGGTTTATCTTGAGAGTCTTGGGACATTTTTCAATTAAAATAAATAAAAATTGCTAAACTAAAATCAAAAGTTAAATAATATTTATTCAATTAGGAATAATTTCACTATTGCACTTGATCAATTATAATCATAATTTATTTATTTACTCTTAAAATTTTTGAAAAAAATACTGAATTAGCATGTTCAGCGATTTTAAAAAACAGCATTGATGATTCTTGAAGAAAACCTATGAAATACATATATTAAGAAAAATTAATCTGTTATCATGGAAACGATATAGAAAAATAGGACACTCCGAACGATTTTGCAAAAAAAAAATGCAAGCTCTTTGGATTTTATATATATAGCAGCAGTAGCAGTTAAAATTATTTAGGTAATTTAATTAAAAATTCTTACATATTAATTTCTAAAGCCGATTAAAACTGGACGGTCTGAACCTCTTTAACTTCACACCAGTGATGGGCACTGACTGCATATCAGATCAGATCAGAGATGTGACGTGATCAAGACTGCTGACGTTTTAAATCGACAAATTTGGAATTTAAGTAGGGGTAGTAAATGTAAATAAATGTGGAGAATCGCACACATATTTATATAAATGTTTTATATAAATAAACTTCAATAAGTGGAATTATTATTACCACGTGTTTATTAATAAAAGCAACAAAAAAAACAAATTTATTTATTTTATAACAAAAAAATGAATGCATGGATATAAATATAATTTTTGCAATAAATTTTTTATTTGTAATAAATTGTTTTATTTTTCGATTGTTAAAAATAACAAAATGTTCCAAACATTAGACAGTTTAAAAACAGAATACTCTGCCGATTCTGTGGAATGGTGCCCTGTAAAAGATTTTCAGGATGTATTTGCTTGTGGAATGTATCATTTGAAACAAAATGATGATGAAGTTGCTAGTGACAATGAAAAAAAAATTGGAAAAATATATTTATTAAAAATTAAAAAAAATGCTAAATTGGAGATAATTCAACAATTGAGTTGTCCAGCAATATTTGACATGAAATGGTGCCATATTACTGTTAATAATAAAATTTTACTTGGTGTTGTCAATTCTGATGGTTATTTACAAATTTACACTTTGATAAAAGATAATGAAAATATTTTTCTTCAGCTTCTGGTCCAAGAATCAGTTAATGATCAAGATTTAAATGCATCAGCTTTATCATTAGATTGGTTCATCAAAAACAGTGAACAAAATGTAAATGAAAATATTCAGATCACTGTAAGTGATTCTGAAGGTTTTGTTTCAATTTTTAAACTTAATCCTCAAGCTTGCAGCTTACAAAAAATTAAATCTTGGTCTGCTCATAGTTATGAAGCTTGGGTGGCTGCATTTTGTAGTTGGGACAATAATGTTGTTTACTCAGGAGGAGATGATAGTAAATTATTGCAATTTGATATTAGATGTGATAAAAATCCAGTTACTGTTTGTCTTACTCATACTGCAGGAGTCACTGCTATAAACTGTAAAAGTAAAAAAGAATTTCATTTTATTTCCGGCAGTTATGATGAAATTTTGCGAATTTGGGATGCAAGAAATATTCGAAAACCTATTATGGATTTAAAATTGTCAGGAGGAATTTGGAGGCTAAAATGGGATCCTTTTTGGTCAAAATATTTATTAGCTGCTTGTATGTATGGTGGCTTCCAAATTGTTGATTTGGAAAATTTTCAGGTACCAAAACTTCTTAGTGATTATAAAGAACATGAAAGTATAGCTTATGGTGCTGACTGGTCTTACATGACAAGTGATGTTATTTCTAAAAAAATATTAGACAGTAATCTCGATTCAAATTCATTGTTAATTGGAACATGTTCATTTTATGATTGCTTATTAAATATTTCAAGTTATAAACATAAAAATATTTAAAGTAACAAATTATTTTTTAAATAATTTTTAAAATTAGCATGTATTAATTAGTATATTATTGAATATTAACAGATATTTAAAAATTAAAAAAAAAAAAAAACTTTACAAGCAATGTTTAGATTTTTTAATGCTAAAAATTTTCAAAATAATCCTATATATTTAAACGCATTGTATGAATCGGCTATCTCAAGAACCAACGGAGCGATTTTTGTCAGATTAAGCATTTCCGAGTTTTTCATAACAAGGAATCCATTGGTTTCAATTACGTGAAAATTTATTTTTTGCGAGTTTTCCTAATTCAGCCATCTCATATGCTTATACATAGGAGTTTTCGTTAATTTTCGATCTATTATATGCATGAGACATCTGTTCTCTACATCTATATGCTTATGAAAAATTGATGTCTTAATTTTTGAAAATAAGGTATTAAATAACATTCAAAATTTTTTTAATTTTTATATTTTATTTACAACAAAATGGTGCTTTACGTAAGTGGCATTTATATTCTGATTTATATAGGAAATAAATTTACCATAATTTATTGATATTTATTTACATTCAGTCATTAGAATCTTTATCTTAAAATAATTAAAATAAAATATTTATAGGAAGCATATGGGTTAAATAATGTTCAAATATAAAAATTTTAAAGTATTAATTTTTAAAAAACAGGTGTATTATATATTCATAAAATTTTTAACAATATTTTAACTAAATACTAATTTTAATTAAGTTTTTAGAAAAACTTTTTTCAAAAATCAGAACAATATCTCTCTTTAGTTATTGAATTAAATTTAATTGTTTTTTGCAATATTTATTTAAAAAAACTTAAAACTATTCAAAACTTTAATTGGAAATAACCACCAAATGTCTTAATTCAAGTTAAATAATAGTTTATATATATATATATAGAATAAATTAGGATCACATTTGTAATTCAAATTTATATGAATTTCAAATACCATTAATTGCTAAAAATGCCAATTTTTTTACTTTAAGAAAATATGTAATTATAATTAAGCATTAAAAGTTTTGTTATGGTCCAGAAATACATATATATATAAAAAGGCTATTAAAAACATTATTAATATTTATGGTCCAAAACTTTTTTAATAATATTAGTAAAGAAAAAATCGTGCTAAAATTTAAAATAAGTAATCCAAAAACACAATAAACTAAATGTAATAACAAAAATTTAACCTAATTAATAAGCTAATATTTGAGAAGGATTTACGCAATCACCAATTGTCATTCGATGCATGGCCATTTCAGTAATTCCATGATAATGAACAAAAGCTGCTGCTATCACTAGTACATGAAAAATTTGATGACTTTGGAACTATAAAAAAAATTGTCTTATTATTTGCTCATTTTATTAATATTTTTTATTTTTTGCTTACCCATATATCAAATTTCCCAGGAAAAAATCTTTCTGGAACTCTTAATGCATAAAATACTGCTCCTAATATGTACAAAATACCCATTAATATTAACCAGCCAAGTGATGCTTGACTTATAGCTTTAAACCAACCCTCCGCTACAGCATAATGTACAGCAGGTATGATCTAAAAGAAAAAAGTTTTAGTTAAGTATTTAAAATTTTTTAATTTGTGAAAATAATTACCCCGCTAAGGCCAAAACCAGCAAAAACTCCTGCGCGAAGTGGTCTGTAACTTGCTTCTCCAAACTTTTCCCATAAACTTACAACTATGCTACTGATTCCCAGTACAAGAACAACCGACAAGTAAATTAACTTGGGTTGATAATCACAGTAAAATCCATAATAAAGCCATGGTACAAAACTACCCATTATAAGCATGGCTATACCACAATAGTCTAATTTAGAAAATAATTTACCGACGCATTCACTGTGACAATGAACTGTATGGAATGCAAAAGACATGCCCAAGCAAATAATTGCTCCAGCAAAAAATATTCCAAAAACTAATTTTTCTTCCCATCTTATATTTACAGGTGCTTGTGTAAGAAAATATATCGCTATTCCAATAAATGCTACGCAGCCTAAAAAATATATTAATTATTTGCATTTTATTTTTTGAAGGAAAAATAAAAAAAAATACAAATTGTTTTACCTAATAGATGTGTCCAGATGTTTCCTGTTTCGGTGTGAATACGAAATATACTTTTGAAGCAAGCAGAAAAAGAAGGCAATGGTGGTCTATGACCAGCATGTAAGAAATCGTTATCTTGTAACCAACGAGGCAGATTCCTAAAATGACATTGTTTCCAAGATGCTTCCCATACCTTTAAAATTTTTTGATTATAAATTTTTTTCAAAAAATAATTTTGTGATATAAAAATTTACATGATCTTTAGTTTATTCAAGTATGAGAATTTTTTAAATAAAATTATTGACAAATGAATAGTCTTTTAAGGTTTTAAATTCAAAATTTGATAATTTTTTTTAGAATAATTTAACTTAATATTTTTCACTTTTCAACAAAATAATTTATTCTTTTTATTTTAACATTTTTTATTTGAATAAAATAATAAGAATAACTAACCTTACGAACAAATTCTTCTGCTTGTTCGGCAGCATTGTGAGCTAAAGCACCAAGATCAATTTCATCGCTTAAAACTCCAGCTTTTAAAACTTCTGTCATCTGAAGATAATATTTTATTAAAATAATAAATTTATTTATTATTAAAATAATAAAAGATTAAATTATGATTCATATGGCAAATAATTATTAATTTACAGGTCTTTAATAGAAAAACCATAGCTCAAGTTTTTACTAATGAATAGAAAAAAAGGTACAATAATACTAATTTTTCAATCTTAATACTCATAATTAAGTTAATTATCAAATAAATATAAATTGTAAATTTTAGTTTGAGTTAAATGCAGATATATATTTTTAAATGAATTTTAAAATAATTTTATTAAATTAAATAAGTATTTTTACTTCACAATCTAATAAAAGATCATCTTCGGGCGTTGATGGTAAAGGACAACCTACTCCATCTTCTTCTTCATCAAGGCAATTTGTTTCATCATCTTCCAGAAGTTCTTTAACTTCTTTTATACCTGGAATATCACTATTTAAAATTGCTCTATCACTCCAAGGAGTACGACGACGCAAAGTACTTTCTTCCTCGGAAGTTTTAATTTTATCTTTCTTAATATTCATCCTACTATCTTCACTTTCCAACATAACTAATTTTCAAACAAATTAAATGAATTAAATTACTAGAACAAATACAATTTTTATGTAGTATTATAAAAATAAAAATTGAGTAATATTTTATTAAAAAATGCTTTCAGTTTATAAAGAAGAGTTATGGATTTCGGCTAAATTACTGATCCGCTCAATTGTTAATCTTATGTTTATTCAAATGTAAATGTTAATTTAATTTACAATTAAGCTCAAATAAAAAAAAAAGGTAAACTTTTCTAAATTGTGAATTCCAAGTAATATGATTTAAACGTTTAAATATATTTTTATAATTTCAAAATCTTTAATTTAAAATTAAAATTATACAGTACCTATATGCTATTTATTCTAAAAAAATAAACTAATGTATTTGCTATATTATTTTGTTTTTATCGTTTTATATCTTTTAAAAAATTTATTTTTTATAACTTCGTCATTTGCCCTGACGTGTTATAAAAAAACAGTTATAAACATTTTAAAAAGAAAAAAAACTAACTTTTATAAAATTTTGTTGGCTAACAACTCAAAAAATGATTTTTTTTATAAAAAATATAAGTTATAGCATAATAATCGGAACTGACGTAACTTTAAAACTTAAAAACTGAGGTTAAACTATATAATTAATTAATTAATTATTAAACTGAATGAATTGCTCCGATATTTAGGAAGACATTTTTTTATACTATATATATTATATATATGCATATCATACGTAAATTAAGCACCTGATTTTAATTTTTAACTATTAAAACTTTGAATTTTACTGCACTTTTTTAATTTTAATTTTGGTAAATAAAAAAATAATATTAAAAATGTGAATTAATAAAATTATAACTCTTTAGGCTTAGCTCATATTGTGTGATGTTTTCTTGAAAAAATGAGCTAAGCTCGATAAAAAGGCAAGCTTACAAATTAGTATATAAGTTAGACGCGCGCATTTTCAATGCACTGTAACGCGCGAAATTTGAAGTTATAAAATCACATGATTAAAATGTTAAACATGATTAAAATATAATGTTATATTTTATGAAAAATTGTTTAGGACACTTAAATTTTTAATAAATCTGTTTTTTTCTTTGTAATAAAATAAAACATAAAACAAAAAAATATTTAGTAATTTGAAAAAAAATAAAATTTGATGAAAATCAGAGATGATAATTAAAAATGTTTTTGTTTCCTATATTATCGATTCAAATGTAGGTACATACATTTCGTTTTGTACCAATAATTTTGCACCAGTTTGCAAATTTTGCAATATGATGTGGTTTTATTATTAAATAAAAAAATTAAAAATTATACTAATGGGTTAAAGAAATACATGAATATTTTTTATCTAAAGATAAACTTCATGATTTTTTTTTTTTTAATGAGAATGATTAAAATGATAGATAAAAAACCAAGTAAAAATTTTTTTAATTTGGCAATCAACATTTTATAAATAAAACCAAATAATTATTTTTTTTAAATTCAACTAAAATTATTTCAAATTTTTATTTAATCAAAATGAACTACTCTCGATGTAAGTACTAAATTTATATTAATTCTAGAAAAATAATTTACAACTTAATAAGTTAACTGTAAATATAAATTTTAATAGATACGCCAACAGAGGAATGTCCTTTGACTAAGGAAAAAAAACAATTTTTTCCAAGTTCAGTATTGAATTTTACAGGAATCATATGTTGTTTCATAATATTAACTGTTATTATCACAAGTGCCTTAGTTCTTCAATTATTTGGAGATCGCAGTGCTTTTCAGGTATAAATGTGAAATTGGATTTTTTAATATTTTTAATGCATTATATTTTTAAAATCTATTTTTAGGGAAAATTAAATTATCATGGAGCAATTGCAACTGATAATGTCGATTGTTCACAAATTGGAATTAAAATTCTTAAGAAAAATGGTAATGCAATTGATGCAGCTATAGCAGCTACTGTATGTATGGCTGTAGTTGCACCACATAAAACAAGCCTTGGCAGGTTGGTATTATGTAAAATCATAAATATTTAATACAATGATTAAATAAATAAAACTCAAAATATTAATTTAAAATATGATCAATTTTAGTGGAGGATATTTGATGATATATGATCATAAATCTCAAGAAACTCCAATAATAATTGATTTTTTAAGCAACACAGTTCTTGGTAAAAATATTACATAATAAGATCTACCTATATAAAACATCTGTAATTATTGCAGAAAATCTTACTGTAAGGATACCTGCTCTATTAAGAGGTTTAGAGTATGCTCATGAACTATATGGAAAAATACCATGGGAGGATGTTATTCACCCAAATATTTTAATAGCTCGACAAGGATTCAAGGTTTCTCAAGATTTAGCTGATGATGCTGCAAAATATAAAAACCATACTATATTTGATAAATTATCTGCTGGAGAAATTCTGGTATTGCAAAATCTGGCTGATACATTGGATAGAGTAGCTAAATATGGAACAAAAGGTTATTACAAGTTTTTAAATACTTGTATCTTACTCTTTAATTAAGTAAAATTTAAATTACAGAATTTTTTAATAATTTGATGGCTAGTGAACATTTTCATGAAATGTCTATAGATCAAAAAACTGTTATAAAATATTATCAACCAAAAGTAATTGGTGCTATAGAAAGTAAATTCTCTCACTATTCTATTTATCATCGGCCTTCTTTAAGCTTTTCCAAAAAAATCATTAAAGAAATAAATGATTTACAAATTGAAAATGAAAATGCATCTATTAGTGAAAATCAAATAAAAGTTGCCGATGTTATTGTAAAAGCTAATCTTAATAAACCAAGTACTATTTACAGTAAGTAAAATGTTTTTTAAAATAAGTATATTCATTTTTTTGTAATTAATCCATTTTCATGCGTATTTTAAATTATGTTAGATAATTTAACGAGATATACCGGTATATCAGCAGTAGATGGACACGATGTTTATGTGTCAGTTATAGTGTGAGTATACTTTTCTTTTATAATTTTTATTTTACTAGAGTCAAATAAAAATTTATTTGTTGTTCTAGTGGCTTAAGTAAATCCTTGGAGTTTTTAAAAAATACAGACACTGGTTACTTTCTTGATGATGCTGATAATTATTCCTTAATGTCATTTTCACCAGTAGTATTTTATGACAAATCTACTATATGTGGATTGAGAGGTATATTTAGTACAGATGATTCTGGTGTTACTGGTCAAATATTATATAATTTACTTGTACGATTTGTGAATATATCTGATGCGATTGAAACTTCAAGGTAAAATAAAAATTTTTTAGTTATATTTTTTAAAATTATAATTATTATATGTCGCTATTTTAATAAATTTTTAGATATTATTCATTTTCTAATAATAAAATAATTCTCGAGGAAAAGAATCCGTTAACTATTGATGCTACATTAAAAGTATATTTATCAGCGATAGAACCTACTATAGCAATTAATAATTCAATAAAAAGTATTAATATTGTTACAAAAAAACGGAATTTTATTAAAGCTCATGCTGATAGTAGAGGTGGTGGAATAGCTTCAGTATTTTAGTAGTTAAAAATGTGTTTAGAATAACTTAATCAATCCGTCCAAAAATGAGGATATTCTCTCTAGCTGTATAGTCTGATATAATTTTATTTTATTTTTGATAAATAAAAATTTGAATGTAATTATATATTGTAAAAATATATGTTATATTTTTTAAATTTATATGTGACAATACTATTTATATTTACAAAAATTTTAATTAGAAAATACATGTATATTTATCAAGCTTTGTTTTCTAAAATTTTGTAGTTATTTTTGTGTTCCTTATTCATATTCACTTGTTTTATCTTTGCATAAGCTGCACTCCCAAATAAAACTATTACATTACTTAACCACCATAAAAAAGATTTATGTTCATCATACCAATAAGTAGCAAGAACTGTTTGCGCGCAAGCTTTAGCTGTGCCACTTATATTATGCGTTAAAGGAGAAGTAACTTTAATTTGTAAAGTTGTAACGTAACCAATCGCAAAACCACAAACACCACCAAGAGCCATGCACAACCAAAAGTTAGAATCGTCCAATTTATCATAGTTGTAAACCGTTATATGCTCTCCATTAATTAACATTAACGGAATAAAAATTATAATACTATATATATTGTTGTAATAAGTAAGAAGCCAAATTTCTTGATTAACTACCGGAAGCACTTTTTTGGTATGAATTGAATACAAAGAAAGAATCAAGGATCCAAGAACTCCAAAAAACGTTCCAAATATGGATAAGGAACCAATAAGATTTTCTTGATCAACACCAAGCCAAAAACCAAATATTATAAAACCACAACAAATTATAATTTTTCCTGAAGTTTTTTCCCCTACAAATAGAATATTTATTAGTTATCTGGATAGTAAATTGTATAATAATAAATTACCTAGAATTACATATGTAAATAATACATTAAAAACTGTAGTCAATGATCTTCCGACATAATAAAAAGCTACATTAACATATTTTAGACATAAACAGTTACAAGCTATATTTCCAGTGAATAATATTGACAAAGGTAAGACCTGAAAATTATTTGAATTTGTTTGAATTTGTAGAAATTAAAATTTTTTTATACTTAATACCTTTTTAATAATTTCTGATGAAAAAGGACTAGAACCTTTTGGAAAGCTAAAATGTTTAGGAAATAATTTAGAAAAGAATTTAAGTATCAAACAAATTATAACGCAGACATAACATTGACACCAAATTATAAATAATGGAGCATTTAAATGTATTTTATCACTTGATAATAATGTTTTATTAACAAATACCATCAATATTGATACTACCCTAAAAAATTGCATATAAAAATTTTAATTAATTTTAGGAACATTAATGATAAAAAAGTACTTATGTTTAATACCGACCAGTATAATGCTACAACAAATGTAACATAAATGTATTTAAAAAGCAATCCTTTATTTGATTTCATTTTGATTTGTCATAAATTCATAAAAAATAATTGCATTTTTAAGATATAACTTTGTGCTCCATCTCTTGCCACGTGTAAATTGCAATCATAATATCACAATAATCATATCAAATGAAGTTTGAATTGTTTTAAGTAAGTATATAATTAGATAATATATATTTTAAATTCATTTTTGGCCATTTATAAATAAAAATTCCTTACTTATGCGGCATTTATTTTAAAAAAAAGGAGTCTTATATTTTGTCGTCTGCTCCCTTATCAAAAATCTTTATTTATATCGCGATAAAATATATACAATCAGATCTCCGTAGTATGCAATGCTAGCAACTTAAAAAATACTTTGTGCAAAACATTAAAAATTTTAATCACGTGATTTGCTTGTTTATGAATGAAAAACTTTGAGAGCATTATGAATTCCGATAAAATTAAAATTTTATTATTATTTTAATTGAAAAACAATTTTGATATCGATATAAATAAATAATGAAAATAAAAGATTTTATTTTTTCGGAGTTTATAATTACAGGCGCAAGCGCATTACCTAAAAAAGCATATTTAAATATGCGAATTTATTTACAGTTGTCTAACCTGTAACTTTTTTGCGTACAACACATTTATAGAAATTTGTAATGGTATTAGTATCCTAGTAGTATTATAGTTTTTTTGTAGTAGCCGCCGTCGAAGTGTGTAGCGTTTTGACGACACCGGAGAATAAAAAAATCTAAAAAAGATAAGAAAATTTAATAAAATGCCTTGTGTGTGAAATTATAAGTGTGTAATAAATGTAAATTTGTGAGAAAATTTTATATTTTTACAAATATCAAGTGATTAAATTTAATAAATAAAAGTGTTTATTTAAAAAACAAAGTAGTGAAAAATTAAAGTCACCGGTGTCGTGTGTTTTTCATTAAAGAAAATTCAAAAGATATTGTATTACTATATTTAAATACAAACCATTGTTATCAGATAAAATAAAAAAGTATATTTTCTTTTATCTCTTAACTCATAACCTCTTAATCTTCAAATTTTTGTTTAGTGATTCAGTTAATCAAAGTTTTTCGGAGTCTATAAAGCAAAAGGCGCGGTCGCTTTAATAATAATAAACTTTTTTATTACTGCTATTATCAGTTTATTATCACAGTGCTGTGGATATATAAATTAATAATTAATTAATAAAAATTTTATCAAGTACGCGAAAAATTTGTATAAGTGTTTACATAAAGTTATAACTAAGTTTATAAAAACAAAAACAATAAAAAAAAAAAGGAGTCGTGTAAATCCAAAGTGTTTTGAATTTAATATAATAAATAAAAAATCTGTGCTGAAAAAAAATGGGAAACATTCACACATGCGGGCCTAACGAGGCGCTCGTTGTATCAGGTGAGTAATAAAATGTCATAATAATTTATAAAACAAGAATAAAAATTGAGTATTCCGAATGATAAATATCTAATCCTGAGTTTTGTTTAAATATTTGTAAAATACGAGAAGAGGATCATGCCGCATAATATAGACGCCGCTATTATAATATCTTGAATCATCGAACTCTATGTATATATACAAGTAGTATAAAAGAATCGTGAATATATAAACATCCCCAACATACACCATATAAAGCGTCTATTTATAATTTTCCCCATTTCTTACGCATGGAATTTTTCTGTTTCTTAAAAATAATAAAAAAAATTTTTATATCTACTACATTTTATTGATATAGCGAAAATAAAGGTGGATATTCATTGCATGATTTATGCGTATTTTATATTTGAATGAAAAATCTAATGCCGATGCATTTAAGGGGTTGTTTTATTTTGGAGGTTACGAAGCGTGCTTTATGTGTGTTGCGAGGGCTTCTTTTTTCTCCATGCTATATTGTAACAGAGGTTCTTGTGTTTCAAAAACTTCCCCTTTTACTTTTTATCATCCCTTCTACTATTAAGGGTTTTATTATACAGGGAAAATACTTGACGTAGGGTCTGCAGTTATATAGGCTTTTTTTCAAGAGAGCTTGCATGATATTATTATGCACGGATAAACATGTTTTTTTTTTTTTTTAAACTAACTAAATAAACTAATGAGTAATAATACTTGTAAAACTGTATTTATGTCTTCTCTTTATTTTTTATCTGTATTTTTACAACAGTAAAATAATTTTTAAAAATATTCTTTTCAATAAAAATTGTTATTATCTAACGTGATGTTTAAATGACGTGTTTTTTTTTAATTACACAATACTAGATTTTTTTTTCAATGTTATATTTTTCTGTTGTTTGTTTTTTATCTTTTTTATTTAATGTAAATATAGGTATATGACGGCTTTTAATTTTATTTTTTCTTCATTCTTTTTTAACGCGCTTTTAAAAGACTTCTTAAATAAATGAGGGAGTTGAAAGCATTATTAAATAATACGAAAAAAAAAGTTTTTGTTTTGTATTTATGTAAAGTTTTTATTGTGTTTATAATTTTTCTGTTTTTTTTACAACTGAACAATTTTTTTTGTGTTTTCTGTTTTTTTTTACAATAATTTTATAATACAGTAATCTTAAATACTGTAAAATTTTGTTGCTTGTAAAATAATTATTTTAATTCAATAAAAGCTTACAACAAATTGTTTGAATATTAATAAAAGTAAGCACAATTTTTTACAGTGTATTTGTAAAATTGACTGGTATAAAAATACAATTAATTTAGCACCAGTTTTCTAAGTTAAATTTTTTAATTTATTTACTTAAATTATTCTGTAATAGAAAATTTATTATGTACAGATTAAAGTTTTAATTGAGAAATTAAAAAAAAAGCTCTTGAAGAAAATTTTATTTATTATTATAAATTGTAATACTTGACCTTGTTATTAATAATACGATTGATAATTTTCATTAATAAAGAGTAGATTTATTGTATTTTAGACTGATATATTTATAGTTTTTGCATTTGAAATTTGAAACTTTATTAATGGAGCATTTTTGACTATTTGAATCTTTTTATTCTAAAATTTTCAAGGCGATTTTATTTTAATTTTTTATTCAATTTCTGATATTTTTTTAACGGTAAGGATACAGCCCGAATAGAATCTGAAGTATGGGCCGATCCGGGCCAGATCTGGGCCAGATCACGCCGTATCTGGGCCGGATCGGCCCATACTTCCGATTCTATTCGGGAGTGAATAAAAATTAGGTAGCGGCAACTGAAATTTTTTTTATTCGTTTAAACGATTGCAAATGGCTCGCAAATGAAGAAAACGAATTTTGGACCAAAAAGAAAAAATTTTGTTTTCAACTTTTCTTTAGGCTTTATGTAATTTGCAACCATTTTAAAGAATGTAAAATTTCGTTTGCCACAACCGGAATTCTGGTTATATAATTCTGGTTATAATACTATTACCGAATTTTTTTTTCAGTGTACCTAATGATTTCATTATTGAATTAACTATATGTATTTTTCAAAAAAAATTTTTTAACCCCAAATTTAAAAATTATTTCATATAACCTTTAAACTTATTTTTTTTTAAATAAAAAATAACCCATAATATTTAATGGTATACCCATAGACATATATTAGTACTAATATATGTCTAATGTGGGTATACCATATTTAATTTTTTAAAGTCATCATTGTTTAAGAGTATCAACAAAAAAATTATTTTTTTTAGTTAAAACTTATAAAATATTTCATAAAGCATAATTATAGGGTTTCCCCTTTGAAGTTCCAAAATAATTGTTTGTTAATCATGAAAATTTATTTGATAAATTTAAAAATCGATTTCAAGGTAAAATTTTTTAAGCCTTATATATATTTTTTTTATAAGACTTCAAATTTTCTTTTATACTAATCAAGACATAAGACACGAATATTTTTTTGAAAAACTTTTTTAATCAAACTTTCTAAAAAAGCTCAGATTGTGCATATTATACATATAGTCAAGCCGCCATAGTGCACCGTTCGTGGACATTATACGTCTACGTGGATAAAAATGAGTGCAAGTATGAGTGGAAATTTTTTTTTGATCTCCTGAAACCAAAAATGGGGTTAAATTTCACCTAAAAATGGCAGATTATTTGTTTTTAACAAGTTATTGCAAAATTGCTCATAATTTGAGGGCTGAAGCGAACGATTTTCACATTGTTGAAAAGGGACCAAATGGATTTGACCTGCTGAATCCGAGTTCTCTTTTTATAAAATAAACATTAATAATTTAAGAGCCCTGCACTCATGCCATTTTATTTTTCAAAATTTTTATTTATTTTTCATTTTTTTTATTAAATTAGAAAATTTTTTTCATAAAATCAAAGAAGTTTTACATTTTTCATTAAATTTGGAACTCAATTTGGAATATTTTGGCATAAACTCTTTTTTAATTTTAAAAATAAGGAAATGAGTTGGTCAGAAAAATTTTTCGTCGAAAAAAGTTTACAAATTGTTTAAGCATAAATTCGGTAAAATGAAAAAAAATTACGGCTGTGGCAGCTGATTTTTTTTTTTTTAACAGTTGCAAACATCTTGAAAGGTAAAGAAAATTTACGAGAAAACTTAATAAAAAATGAGTTTTATTTATTTAAAATGCGAGCACCGCGGCATGATGAGACTCGAGGTGGGACTTGGAACCTGACTTGGAAGCTTGTTTGGAATAGTATTTATTATGTTTCACACACGGCAAGAAAAATAAAGAATAGCTCAAATCGTATGTAAATTACCTTATGATGCGAAGTCGAGGATGGGTAACAGCGATTTGGGGCATTTTTTTTAATTGCCAAGGGTCGTATATTATTTTTCTCTGTCAGTGGCAAAAGACGTGTTGCGTAGCGTTCAGGAAATAAGTGCTTTTTAGCCGCTGACAAGAAATTTTTTTTTTTGAAACACTCTCGGAAACACTTTATTTCTTTAAATTTTATGTCACTTGCGAGGTCCTTTTCAATTATTTGAAAGAAAAAAAAATTCGGCAGCCAAACAGAATTCTGTTAAAAGGTGGCCGGTAACTTTACGGTTGCGGCAACCTAATCTTTTTTTTAGTGTGGTGTACATTATAATATATATATATATATTTTTCAAACTGATGAATACGAATCTCTAGTTTCTTTCATCTAAAAAATTGATTCTGATTAACAAATTATAAAAAAAGGCCTGGAAGGGAGATTTTAAATGAAATGCCCGAGGAAATGCCAAATATTGTTTAAACTATTAATTTGATAACTTCAATAATAGAAAATTTGGATTTGGCAGGCCAAATTATGTAATCTTTAAAATTTTGAAAATGTTTAGCTTCGGCCCTTAAATTACGGCCAAATTTGCAATAATTTGATAATAACAACTAATCTGCTACTCTAAGGAGCGCGTAATCGGTTTTTTTTTACTGAATAGAAGGCCACCTTGGTTTAGTCTGTTTTGTTTTTCCGAGTGTTTTTTTTCAGTAATATAAATTATAAAACCGAGTACCTATAAAACTAAAAAAACAAATAATTTATTGCTTAACATATTACTTAAGAGAATTTTTATTATTTAAATTCATTTTTATTAGTATACAAATTAAAAATTTTAAATTATTTTAGTACCTTGATTTTATTTTAAATAATTATGTACAAATAAGGTCATGAATAAGGCAATCTTGTTTTTTTTTTTAAATTTATTTTATGTTAGTAAATAAAAATAATTTTCGAATGATTTTTTAAATATTTTTAACGAGTATGAGTGGAATACTAAAAATTTTATACCTGTATTATTTATATGATTGTGTGAGCTAGCGTGTGAGAGTATTATAAGATATAAATAAAAAAATTAATATCTGAAAAATCGATGAAAAATCCTCGGAAAAATCATATTACTAAATATTAAAAAGTTTATCTAAATAAGGAAAATACAAAAGTTTTTAAATATTACGCTATACAACAACAAATAGTATATTACGATCCTAGGACAGAAAAATAAAGAATGGCCCAAATTCGAGTCTAAATCGCACGCTTCCGAGGCGAAGCCGAGGATGGTAAACTGAGATTTGGGTCATTCCTTGTTTATGCCCGAGGGTCGTATAAATTTTTTTAAAAATTACGCATCGAATCGAGTATTGTGGTAAATTTATAGTACATTATTTAACAAGTGTATACAGTTTGTATATTCTATTCGCAAAAAAAAATCTGGTAAAATAACACCAATTTTAAAATTTAAACAAGTTCATATTATTTAGTATTTTTAGCCTGGTTCTTTTTTAGTCTGGTAAATTTTACTAATAAAGTTAGGTCATTTAGAAGCGTGTTATCATTCTTGTTTGTAAACAAATTTTGTAGTAAATTTTTTTTCACCAAATTTTATAAACTAAAATAAGCTAGCAATTTGGATATTGTAACTATTTTTTGCTTTAGTCTCGCGCGTAGTCTAGTTTTTGAATCTTTGGTCTTAAATGATAAATTTTACACTTCTAAAGTTTTATTTTTTGATGTTTTCTGCAACACTAAAACCGAATTGGTTAAGTATTAATAAATGGCAACAAATTTCACGCACAGAATCACAAATTTTATTCAATATTTTCCCATGTCTTTTTAATCATATCAGCACCTTTTTCTCCAACCATAAATATGCCAGCATTAACATGTCCTACTGGCATTGTTGGCATTACCGATGCATCAACTACACGTAATGATTCGATACCATGCACTCTTAACTCTGGATCAACAACAGCATCTGGATCTGATGATGGTCCCATTTTAGCTGTACCAATTTCATGATTCATCATTGATGGTAAATGTTTTATCGCACAGCGCCAATAATTATCGCTGGCAAATTTATATTTTCTGCAACCAGGTATCTTAATATCATGTAATTTTGAACCATACGCTTGAAATGGTTGTGATTTTGATATTTTTATTGCATGTTTTATACCTTCCAAAATTATTTCAACGTCAGCTGGATGTTCAAAAAAATTTGGCTGTATTATTGGTGCGTCCAATGGATTTTTTGATTTTAATGTTATCCTGCCCACGCTCCTTGGTTGTTGCATGATTGGCCAAATTGACCAACTCTCTTTGCCTTCGATTGGCCTATAAACTGCATTATACAATTCATCCGTTATACTCAAACTTCTTCTTAACGATAAACCACCATCCGATTGTAAAGAGCCACTAGCAAATAAAAGTTCAACATCAGGCCTTGAATCTTGGGCATATTTTGTTCTAATAAATGCTAATGCTTCAGCACCTCCTGGCACTGTCACCAATCCTTTATTTTGCGTCAAATAATCAAAAACAACATTTGGCCTAGCTAAGCTTTTATGAGACAATCCAACAGACGTTGCATTAACCAAAAAAGTTAAGCCCAAAAATCCAACATGTTCATAAAGGTTATAACCGACTCTCAAATCCTTAACTAATTCAATACCTAAATCTGCTAAATGTTCTTTTGGTCCAATCCCAGAAAGCATCAATATCTTAGCAGAATCAATAGTACCAGCAGATAAAATAACTTCTTTGTTAACAAATATTTGTCTGGTTTTACCATCTTTAATATATTCAACACCAACAGCTTTATTATTACCATTAATAAGTACTTTTGAAACTTGTGCATTAATTAATATATCCAAATTTTTTCTTTGCACACTTAAATATGCTTTTGCTGCACTACATCTTTTACCATTATCCATATTAACTTGTATATATGAAAAACCAATTTGCTCTTTACCATTGTAATCTAAAATTTTGTAACCTAAGTTTTTACCAGCTTTTAAAAATGTTGTGGCTAATTCTGTATGATATGGCACATGTTCGACGCATAAATAACCATCAGTTCCGTGATACGATGAATTTTTTATTCCTGTTAATTAACAACAAAAAAATTCCATTTTATATAATATCGTGATATGTAAAAAATAAATAATTAATTAAATGTGCTAAAATAGTTATTGTATAACTAATTTTGAAAAAAAAATTTTATTTTTGTAGTAACGTAATAAAGAAAAAGTCTTTCATGTTAAAAAAAAAAATTATGTATTGTATGGGCAGGAAATAATAATTACATATATTAATGCATGAATTAATAATTTTTCTTTTTAAAATTTCTAGTAAGTAATGAAAATAAAATTACCTGGAACTTTAAATTTTTCACTTTTTTTAAAATATTTCAAAACTTCGTTATACGACCAACCATAATTGCCTAACGCTGACCAAATATCGTAATCTAATTTATTGCCTCTTGTATGAATCATGTAATTAATAGTACTAGTACCACCTAAACATTTGCCTCTTGGCCATGGACATTGTTGATTAAACATACCAAGACAGCAATTATTTTGTTTTTCAACTTTGTAACCATAATTTTGTTTAGTTAATTGAAAAAAACTAACAATAACTGGTATTTGACTTAATATACTTTCTTTACCACCAGCTTCAATTAATAATATTTTCCATTTTTTTATTTCTGATAATCTATTGGCTACTACTGAACCACCAGAACCACTACCGACTACTATAAAATCGTAACCATTTTCATTTGGTTCTTCTACTATTTTGTTGTTTACTAAATTGTTACTTCTGAATATATCCAAAATACTGTCACAATTTATTGACACTGTTAATATTAAAATTGTTAATAATTTGTAAGTATTACACATTTTATTCTAAAAACACTTGTTATCAGTGGTCCTATTCAACTAAGAATGATGCTGCTCTTGCTCTTTCGGATAAATTTTTTTTTGTTATTTATTTACACTCTATTCCATTACTTCAATACACACACAATGAGATAACTTTCCATAAGTTTACAATATATATTTTTCGAATGAATACTTTCTCTCTCTTTTAAAATAGCGTGTGTTTTAAGAGTTGTTATGGTAATATTTCTTGAGAAAAAAATTTTTTTTTATATTTTTTTTTTATTACCAATAAAATTGAATAAATCTAAATTGTAATTAGTTAGATGTAAATATGCCCAAAAATTGTTACAAGCTGGTTTTTTGTCTCGTTTTTTGTTGCTATAATTTCACAAGAATTCTTTTATAAATATCACATAGAATGTCAAAAATTTCTTTTTTTTTTTATTATCATTAATAATTAATGCATAATATTTTTGGAACAAAAAAAAATGGTAATTTAAAAAAGAAGTGAAAATACAAACAAAAAAAATAGGCCAATATAATTTCGTAATTAACATTATCATAATTTATTTAGCATCAATCATAAAAATTTTATTTTTCAAGACATGACTGGGAGATGTGCCATTTTTTAATTAAAAAAAAAACATAAATAAATTAATTGTAGACATAAAAGTGCGTAATAATCGTATGTAATACTTTCAATTTTTTTTTTTAAATGCTTAAACTTGTTTAATAACACAACTAGGTAGAATTTTTATTTAGTAAAATATTTTTTAATTATGTAATGTTTGTTGATATTTTTTTTTTAATTATAAACTATGTCAAATAAAATACTCAAACTGAAATATTTTTGTTTTTCTGTTGCAAAAATGTACTGAAGTCGTTTTTTTACATTTAAAAGTCAATAATATCTTTTGAGATCGATGACCTGGATTATAAATAGTTTATCCAACAGCAACAGAGTAGTTTATCATTGATCCAATTTTCAAAGCCCTTTCTGTATTACATTAAAGATAAATCAAAGTATACACTACCAGGTAATGGAAAAATCAGGAAATAAAACTTGTATTATCGACGTAAATTGACAGCTCTTGAAAAATATTATATCAAAGAATCCATAAAATTTTTTTTTGTTGATGGATTTTCGTTCATTTTTTACATTAATGTTAAATAAGAAAATTATATACTTTTATTACTGGGTAAAAAGGAATTTTATTTTTACTTTCTTTTGAAATGTACATTTTTGTTGTTGCAAGTATTGATATTAGATATTTTATGATCAGATAATTTTACTGTTATCGAGTGAATGTAACTGCATAAAACGATTATTAACGTTTAACTGATAACTTCTATATATATTTTTTAAAACCAATTTTTACGCAAATTTTATAAAATGTAAGGAAGGCAAACAATTGCCTCAAAAATAATATATTAGACACTGATATTGTCACTTATAATGTTATGAAAGTTACTTTGGCGGCGAGAAATACGAAAGGACGTTAACACTCAGTGAAAATCTGGTGAAAATATACAATATAGGCAAAATTTTTTTTTTCCAACTTATAAATTAATTAGAGTTAAAGATATTGTGGTAAAAAAAAACGCTGCCAAGTAATTGGCACTATGGTTCCTCATTAATAATAACAAAATGTTTTTAATGGTCTATTTTACCTAGTAAAAATGAAAATTCTAGATATTATTACTCTTTGACTAATCTAACTAAAATTATTCATAAGTACTATAGATGAAGTCATCAAACAAGCTTCTCATCTAAAAAAAAAGAGTAAACCAGAAGTCCTTAGCTGCTAAGCCTTCTTCAAAATATTTATTTTTTTAATGGAAAAGATTCTCTTTTTAATTATTCCATGTTAAGAAATTCATTGCTTCATCAGTTGATAATATCACTGTTTGATCACGGTATACATATTTCACGAGATATTCCATAATATTCAAAAATTATGAATAGAATTTACGAATAACATAGTTGTTTTATCTTAGGCTGCTTCCACACGGAGCGCTTTAAACACAAAGTTAGCGCTAAATCTGTAGTTATATTACATATATGTATATACAACGCAATGTATTTTAAACACAGGTTTGAGATAACTCTGTGTTTAAAGCGCTCCGTGTGGAAGCAGCCTTATTAAATTAAATCAACATCAAGTTAATGTAACCTGTTTTATAAGCCGAAACCTTGAAAGAAAGGAAGTTCCAAGTAAACTAATTATCAATACCGTTCTTTTATTAGTTTTATCAAGTTTAAGTTTCATGGTACATTTTAAAATTTTTAGTTTGATTTCATTAAGGCGTTTGACTCTATCTAGCCCTATAAATTTCTTATAAAGATATGGGATTTTCGCAAACGGCCTTATTGTGGTTCAAATCCAAATCATCTTGCTCTGACGCCCTTGCAGGAAAAACAATATATTTTTAATAATCAAGGCCTGCTGTACAAATATTTTTTTCATCAATTTTATTTATTTCTTTTTCATGTGACATAAACATGTTTAAAAAACCCGTTTCAAAAAGTATATTTTTCATATTTTTTTTATGTTTCTATTTTGCATTAAAAAAATATATTTTGTATTTGATATATCCTTGAAAAATCTTAAAATCGGCTTTTGAGATCTTTGAAATATTCTGGAATTTTTAAGGTAGCCACTAGAGTAGAAAGGAAACAAGATGGGTCTTAGCATGGGAAAAAAAGGATTTAGAAGCGCAAACATTAATAGGTCTCAATTGTTCCAGTAATTTTGCGAAGAAAATCTCAAATTGCACAACAGCTTTTGCAATGCTGCAAAAATTTGATACTTTATATGGAAAAAAGTCCGACGTAACTGTGGAAGGGTTGCAAAGGCCATTTTTTGGCTATAAATATAATGAATCAAAATCAGTAATAGAAAATTGCATGCATATTCAAGAACTAGCAGAAGAAGAAGAAGTTAAGGAAAGTTGGATTATGCAAATAGTTTTGACCATATTGCTGTTAAAGTTTCAACATTTTAGAACAGCATGGAATAACGAAACCTGTCCTGCAAAAATTTGAAAAATAAGACCGAAATTTCGGATACCCGATCCGACTTTCGGGTGACCACACACCCCTAATTTTTTTATTTTTAAAATATGATTAATAAAGTTGTTGACATTAGAATTTATTTATTTATTAAAAATTGCTTGTATACTTTTTCCGAACTTTTTCACGCGAATAAGTTATAATTTCAATTTCAAAACTTCAAGATACGAATTATATTTTAAAAATTTTTATAAATTTGAAAATTAAAATTAATTTTATCATCATTATTATATTTTTATCATATCAAAGTTTTATCTAAATATAGATAATTTAAATGATAACTTTAAAAATATTATTTAAGTATATTATAATAAGAAAATTGTTAATAAAATATTTTAAAAATAATAAATTAGTCATCATTGTCTTATCTGAATTAATAAAATATTTAATAGATATATTTTTTTAAATTTATATCTAATCCACTAAAATCTTCAGTATGGTATTATAATTAACATTTATTGAAATGTACAACTGCACAGATAAATTTTTAATGTTTCTCTTACATGAAAATCTCATTGAAAATTAAATAGATAAATTATTTCGTTTTTGGAAATAAATGTCAAGCACAGTAAAAATATATAGGTCATTAATATTTTAAGTGTGCTGTATATTATGAAATGAGCTTTTGTCATGGCTTTTGTAAAATACACTGTTAATGCTTTATTGTGCTTTGTTGATATTGTATTACATATTTGTAAATATATAATAGGTAACATCCCATTATGACAATCTTTTGACTATTATTTCCTCACCAATTAGTTTTGGTACAAAATTTTTCTATTGATTAAATAGAACGTAAATCATTTACCATTTTTTTAATGTCTTTATCTTCTTATCTTCTGCTCCTGTAGCCCATCATTTTTAAAGCCTTCTTTTTTTGTACAATTTTTAGATAAAATAGCTACATATTTGAAGCAGTAATTTAACCCATGATTTTTTATCATATAGTTGTTCAAACAAACAAATGTAACCAAAAATTTTTAATTGTATTGACCAAGTTTCGTATAATTTTTACCTAAATTCTCGAATAAATTCAAAAATTGACGTAACATATTATTTTATCAAACCAAAATTATCGCAGTTAAAAAATATTTTTATTCTTTAATTGAAAAATGAGAAAACTAATGGTGAAAATTTCACGTAACAATATGGGTAATCTGTTCGACAATAAGGTAAATGAGGAAATTAAAAAAAGATAAAATAGCAGTGTACAGATAACAATAAATTGTTTAGGAAAGATTACATTAATTACAAAGGGAGAAAAGTAGAATGCGAGAATGCAAAAGTAGATGAATAAGGATGGTTTAAAAGGGTGCTAAAAAGGGATATTAATGAAAGCGAGGTTAAATTGATAAAGAGCACTGAGGTAAGTTTGTGGTATTATTTTATACAGAGGGAAGATGGAAAATAAGTTGTTAAGACAGCAATGAAAAATATATTCGAGGATAGTAGAAATTGCAAGAGATACTAATGTTCATAATAGGGAGTTAAGAATATATAATATTAAATTTATTACAAGCGTTTGCATTGATATTGCGGATAAAAACTAGGGTAAATGAAATTTGTAAGAGATAAGTTATTTCTTAATGATGAACTTTTTCAAATGAAAATAGAGTAATGAGGTAGTATTAGAAATTCATAAAAGGGATAAGGACATTTGTAATGAAGAAAAAATTTGTAGTATTTAGTTGTAAAAACAATGGAGGGAATGATAATGATATTCTTAAGAGCACCCTTGTGAGAAATTTTATGAGAAAAATATGTTTTGTCGGCAGTTAGTGATAATAATATTAAAAAATATATTTTCTCTTATATTTTAACTTTGTAACACTAAATTGCAATTCCTGAATGTATTACCTGAGATCAAGCTTGAGACTTAGCTGAGACCAGTACTCTCCACAGGACTTGCCATGTGAAATCTAGGGATTATTCTTACTAAGTTCAATGCTGTTCAATGCTCGAAACGTGCAATTTGATATCATAGCAAGCTTCTAATCGAGCATCTATAAGAGCTTTTATTGTACATAACAATGAATTTAAAATTTTTATTTTATTTTATTAAAGCCAAGGATAAAATATAGACTCTTGCTTGAATTTTTTTGAAAGTTAAGGAGAGCAAACTGAAATCGGTTTTGAAACTTTTTCTTTATTTAAATAATGTGAGTATTTAGATTATTTATTATTTTTAATTCAAATAAAAAAAATAATCAGTAATTTATTTTACTAATTCAGTTGGTTTCTCAAAAAAAGACAATTATAAATAAAGAAGAAATATTGTACAAGCTTAGCAGACAAGGTGAAAATAAAAATTTAATCAATTATTTGATTTTTGCTCGACGTTTCGGTTGAAGCCTTCAACCCTCATTCAGGAGCTATAATTTATTAAAACAATAATTAATATTTATTTACATGTTTTACAATTTTTTCTACATACCATAACCTAATATAGAAAATATTTAAAAAGATAATAACAATAATAAAATCTTGTATGCACGTATTTTTAATTTAACATTGTAAGAACAGTCAACAAAATTATAATATCTTAACACAAGTCACTAGCAGAAAAATACACATTTACAAATAAATTAAAATATTATAGATTTAGAAATTATTATTGAACGAAAACTTTAATTTTTAAATTTAGAAAAATTTAGACAATTTTTTTTTTAAATATTTTTTAGCGAATTTTGAATTTTAAAAATTATGAATTTTAAAAAATTATGACATATTTTTTAAAAAAATTATTTGGTAAAAATAGAAATATTTTAATATGAGAAAATGATGATTAATCAGCAATTTTATACAATTGGTTCATAAGATTTAGGAAAATTATTTAAATCAGTCATTGTGTTTAGGGTTACTTTGTTGTATTTTTTAATATAGAACATTTCTGCTATGTTTCTTTTATTCAAATTTTTTTCAGTATGTAGTATTTGTACATTTTCCCAATCAAACTCATGGTTTTCTTGTAAACGATGTTTTTTTATTACATTATGTAATTCAGGTTTAAGATTTTTGTTGTTTTTATGTTCAGAACATCTGGTTTTCATAAGTCTCATAGTTTGGCCTACATAAGATTTGTTACAATTTTTGCAATTAATTTTGTAATAAAAAAATAAAGTTTTATAATTTTTTTTCATAGAAGTTTTGTATTTCAAGATGGCCCGCAGTCAAACCCATTAGTATCACTGGAATTTTCTTACTGAATTAATATTTAGTATTTATGCGTTTATATTTGTGATTGTCAAAAACAAGTTGCCTTACAATGAAATTTTTATTTACAAAAATATGCTTGAAAATATGTAAGCCTAGCCATTTATTCGCATAAAACTAAACATCCATGCATGAATGCTCACGTGTATACTTACTTACATTCAAAAAGTGAAAATTTAAATTCCATTGAAAAGAAAATGACTTTACCGATAATTTAAACTGCCTGATAAATGATTACCTGACTTGCAGGAATGTCAGTAGAAACTTTTTAAAAATATTTTGGTACTGAACTTCCCACCGTGGAACTCAGACACATTTACGTAAATTTTTGAAAAATTTTATGCATTTATAACTGGAATTGAATTACTAAAATAATTATAAAAAATTAGTACTGTTTATCATTTATTATTAGTTCAGCAATATCTATGTAATGCAGTTTGAAATTTCAATTACGAATTGAAATTTGCTTCACGTCTGTCAATCTCTAAAAGGTGTTGGTTAAGACTAGATTTGAAAACTTCTACTGAGCTTGACAGATGGGTTTCTTCAGGAAGGGAGTTCCAGAAGGAGATCATAAATACAAGTGAGGAATTGTTGTAAATAGGGATTTGTGGATGTATCTACTACTAGGTGAGGGCGATTTTTAGGACGAAGGGTTCTTGTGGGAATGTAAATTTTAATTTTTTCTTGAGATATACTGGCTTCCCATTGTTTAGTATGTTATAGATTTTTCTCTAAGTTTAACATTTAGCCAAACAAGCTTTATTCTGTCAGGGGAAGTACGAAGCGGGTATCTACAGCTATATCTGACAAAGGCATTCAATAATTTTTGTAATCGTTTGTATTGCTGGTCAGGTAACTTGCCCATAGGAAAGACAACAGAGTCAAAGTTGGGAAAAACAAGAGCAGTAACAAGCTGCTTTCGGAGATTTGAGTTGATTAGATGCTTGAAGTGTCTTAACCTATATAGGACATTATTGGCCGATTTTACTATACAGTATATGTGAGATCTCCATTTCATATACTGATCAATGAAAAGGCCAAGATTTTTTACTGTTTTTGAGAGCAGGATTCTAATACCACCAAAATAGAAAGAGGTATTTGTGTCAAAAGTACTTGATTTTTTGCTGAAGATCACGAAGTTAGAATTGTCAATGTTTATTTTGAAGTTGTTGGCAAAACACTAGTTTTCTATCTCATGAAGATCATTTTGAAGTAGGGACATTCCTAAGTTTAAGTCTTTGTAAGGTACTTGCAGGTAAATTTGGAGATCATCAGCAAACATGAGACGCTTTGAATAAGTGATTTTATGCCCAAGATCATTAATATAAATAAGGAAAAGTAAAGGTCCAAGGACTGGCCCTTGAGGAACCCCGCCGACTATGTTGAGTGTAGATGAGGACTTATTATCCAAAATAACTGACTGGGTACGGTTTTGTAGGTACTCTGAGCCTACAACTTGAGAAGAAAAAACAATAGCAGATAGCTTGTCCAGAAGGATAGTGTGGGAAACCCTGTCGAAAGCTTTAGATAAATCTAACAGGAGTAGTATAGTGATGCGATCTAAGTGAAAGCCTTTGCAAATATCATCAGTTAAGTTTGTGAGTAAGAAGTTGATTTTTTTTTAAACTTAAGAATCTACTTCAAAATCTCTTGTCTTCTTCACCCTCTATATTAAATTACCTATTTATTTATGCAAATTACGGTTTATTCAAGTTGCAATAAAAAAAAATCTTTTATAAACATAAAACTTTTTTTCTGCTTTATTCAAACTATAGAAAAACTGTTACTTCTTATTTTCTTACCTTATTTCTTCATTCCCATAATTTCAGAAAACTTGAGATAATAAAATGAATTAATTATGTTCTTAAAGTTTTACAAGCTCTTAATTTTTTACTTTTAAAACTGTTTAATTAAAATAAACATGATTCAAGTTAATTTTTTGATAATAACTTTTTTATTATGCTTAACAAATGGTTTTAGTAACAATTTCTTCTTTAAATACCTAGATGTAAAGCAAGATAAAATTTAAATATACTACATCTATTACCAGAGCAAGAAGAAAACTTTAATTTTCAAAAGGTGGTGGATAAAAAAATTGCAAAGAATAAAAAAGTTAAGGCTTTTTATTTCAGGTATGGTCACATATTTATTGAGTATTTTCTCTTAGCAAAACCTTGATGAAACCCACACCCTCATAAATTGAAAACTATTATTTATAATGATTTATAAATAAGGATTGGAAAAAAAATATTTAAAACTTAAAAAAAAAATTGTTATCTGCAAATCAACATTTTTTGCGATTTTTTGAGAAGAGGTCATTTCAGAGAAGACGTCAGAAACATCCTTCAGATCATTTGAAATTAAAGAAAAGGTTCAACTTTTTTTCATTTTTTCCCTTAATTATTGGATGACTAAAGCCAGTGTTTTTGAGATTACTCGACAAAATATGAATAAAATATAGCCAAATGCAAGAAGGCACAACTAAATACAATTTTTTTCATCGATTTGTTCTTGGTATATTGCCATTTTTATCATTTTTTCCTTAATTTTTTGATTTTTGAAATCAGTATTTCTGAGGTATTTCTTCACAAGGACTGAATGAAATCACTTCAGATTGAAAACCCTGCAACTAGATTTGATTTCAAAATATTTGCTCCTTTTCATAGATATATCTATGCAAAATAAGCATTTACAGGCATTGAAATGACCTGGGGACTAAATTGGACAATTTAAAGACTTTTCAGTTTTTTGACCTGACAAACTTATAAGGGACGATTTCATCTATGTATTGCATATAATAGGGTGGTCGTGACTAAAAAAGGTTTTATTTTATGTAATTGCTTTTTAGTTATTAATATTATGGTACAAATTGGGTAAAAATCAATAAATTTAGATGATTGTTTTTTGTATTAAAAGGTAAATAATAAGTTTAAAAAGGAGTTATACTTTAAGATATTATTCAAGTTTTTAGGCAGAGAATAAAAATTAATTTTAAACCGAATTTTAAACTTAAGATTTTCCAAACATATAACCAAATTTTCAGCAGAACATTTATAAAAATTAATCTTATAAACAAGCTAGTTCTAAGAAATGAACTAATTAATTGATTCAAAGTAAAAGAATATAATAAATGACTTAATGCATTAATAATTAATTTAGAATAAAAAGAGTTCATTTATGAACAATAAAAATTATTTTTATTATTTAACAAATTAAACAATTAAGTAAAAATTACATTTTAATATACATATTTAATAATATTATTATTATTACAGTTACACATCCTTTGTAGTAAAAAGTTATAATAAATAACTTTAAATAAACGAGATAAAACACTTTCTATTTTTATACATAAATTTTTTTACATGTAAGTAAATTAAATAACTTGTTATTATACTAAATATTTTAAAGTAGCTAAAAAAAAAACAATAACAACAAAATTTATTAATTACATATTTAAAATTAATATTTTTTTTATCTAATTTTGGCAGTAATATCATTTTTATGATGGTCATTATTACCGTCTATTTGACCGTATTCAAAAATTTCTTCTACTGTAAAAAAAAACTTTTCTCGTCAGTGGAAAGAATGCACGTATTTCCTGAACACTACGCATTTTCTAACCTCTGACAGAGAAAAATTATATAAGGCCCTAGGAGAATAAAAAAAGAATGCCCCAAATTGCAGTTTACCATCCTTGGCTTCGTCTCGGAAGGTAATTTACGTGAAATTTGGGCCATTCTTTATTTTTCTCGCCATGTGTTGTAATAATTGAAGTTAAGCCTTTGCCTTTTACTTAAGTAAGCTAATTTATTTTATTTACTAATTTTCATGCCTTACTCATACAATTCACAAATACAACTATGAAAATTAGTAATTTATTTGCAGCAGTTAATTATTTACTTTTCTATTTTTTTACAATTTGAAGTTACAATTTTTTGTTTAATAATTTTCTACTTAGGATGTGCAGTTTCTTTAGTATTTTTAGTAATTTAATATTTTTGATTTTATCTAAACAAAAATCAAAATTTCTTTTTTTACTCTGATATGTACATAATTCTATGGCACATTAAAATTAAGATAAAATAAAACTTATAATTGATACCTGAGGTAATTATTTGCTGACTTGATAAATCAGAATTTATTTTAATTATTATTCTTAATTAATATAACAAAGTTTAAAATTAGTTAATAATTTTTAAAATTGTATTAGTTTGTTTTTTGTCTTGAACCAATTTTTGACTAAATAGAGCTATAAATGAACCAAAACGGTCGCAAGTAAGAAACGATTTTTAAAATGTGTGATTAATTTTCTCTCGTGATAGAAAATATCTAAAAAGAATTTTTTTTGTAAATGAAATTTTTAATGAATAATATTAAACTTTTCAAGAGTTTATTGATTTATGTACTCAAAAATGCAAATTTTTGGTTAGCCAAAATTAATCATTAATGTTTAATTTAATAGTTGTAGCCAATTATTTTAAACAAAATTTCAATTAGCACTGAAGTTTATGGTTTAGACAAGATAAGTTAATTTATTTTTTCTCTTTTAGTTGAAAACTCATAATTATCTCAAAAATATAAAATTCGAATTTAAAATTTTGATTTTTTTAAAAATAATTTCTATAATTAATTTGATTACTAATTAGTATTAATTTTAATTTTTTTCAAACTTAAATTTAATTTTAATTTATTTATTCCAAATGGCAAAAAATGATTCAAATAATCGTTTTGTAAATTAATATTAATTGGAACCTATTTTAAAAACTCTTTGTAAAATTACAATTTTCATCAATAATTTTATTAAACAATAATGCAAAATTATAATTATATGAATTGCACATATAAATTATTGCATTATAAATAATCTTTGATAAACATTTGCTATTTTTAATTCAATCACACAAATATTTTCACTAGTTACAATTATAACCCAAACAACTCATTCTTCAAAGTATTTTAATGTATTTACAAGACTTACAAAAGTGAATTAACAAATTCTTTTTTAATGCATAAATTTAATGCACCAAAAAGTACTATCACGATTTTTTTGAAATTTTCCAATCTTCCTTTATCATATCTGATCCTTTTTCAGCAATCATGATCACAGGAGCATTAGTATTTCCACTAGAAATAGTTGGCATTATTGAAGCATCAATAACTCTAAGCCCTTGTATACCATAAACTCTTAATCTAGGATCAACAACTGCGTATGGATCATTTCTTGGTCCCATTTTAGCTGTACCGACTGGATGATATATTGTCATCGTTATATGACGTATATGACATTCCCAATAAGCGTCGGAACCAAATGGTAAATGTTTACATCCTGGTAATAATATTTGATGTAATCTAGAACCAAATTGTTTAAATACTTTGGCTTCACTAACTCTTAAAGCTATTTTTGCACCTTCTACTAAAGTTGCTATATCATGTGGATCATCAAAATAATTTGCATCTATAATTGGACTATGAAATGGATTTGCTGACCTTAACCTAACTGTACCTCTTGAACGTGGCCTTAATAATAAAGGCATTATCGTCCACGCATCTCTGTTTGCTATTGGCTTATAAACAGTGTCGTAGACTTCGTCGGTTAATCCTAAAACTTTTCTAACTTGTAAACCACCATCAGAATTTATTGATGCTGGTGCCATATGAAATTGAATATCTGGGTACATTCCTGAGGAATTAGCATATTTGGTATTAACAAATGCGTAGCCTTCAACACCACCCAGTGTTGTCATTGGTCCTCTACCATTAGCTACGTAATGCATTGTCATGGAAGCTGGAGGAAATCGATTCTGAACAATGGAGACTGGCTTATCAACTAAAAATGTTAATCCACCCATTCCAACATGATCTTGTAAATTGTCACCAACTCTTAAATCTTGTAACACTGGAATTCTCAGTTCTTGAAGGTGTTCTTGAGGACCAATTCCAGAAAGCATGAGGATTTGAGCGCTATTAATAGAACCAGCAGATAATATAACTTCTTTTCTAGCTTTGACTATCTGCCTCATACCATTTCTAACAAACTCTACTCCAAATGCTCTTCTGGTTTTTGGATTAATTAGAATTTTAGTAACATGTGCATTCATGGTTGTATGTAAATTTTTCCTTAACCTAAAAGGTCTTAAAAATGCTTTTGCAGTCGAACATCTTGTACCCCTTCTAATTGTACCTTGTGCAATCATAAAGCCAGTTTGATATTCTCCATTAATATCACGATTTTCATAACCTAATTCAGCACCAGCTTGTACAAATGCTGCGACTAATGGCGTTTTCCATGGCGATTCCTGAACTGTCAGTAAACCACCAGTACTATGATAAGGACTTTTTTTTAAATAAGGATTCCGATTGTCTTCTGACTTTTTAAAATAATGCAATGCTTGTCTGTATCCCCAACCGGGATTTCCTAAACTTTCCCAATGTTCGTAATCATATCTGTTTCCTCTGACATACAACATATAATTCAATACACTTGAACCGCCTAAAACTTTGCCTCTAGGCCAATTGCATCTACCATTAATCATAGCTAAACATGATCTTCCTGTTGGTTCGGTTTTATATTTCCAGTCAATCTTCGTTAACTGCAAATACGCTGCTAAAGAAGGTACATCGGTTATCTCGTTTTCATCAGGACCGGCCTCGAGCAGTAGAACTTTCCAATTTGGTATCTCAGATAATCGACTAGCAATGACAGCACCTGCTGATCCTCCACCAATAACAACAAAGTCATAATATGGATCCAATGGGTAACGATCTATAGGACGATTTTCAGGATCTGTATAAAAAAATAAATCAAAATTAATATTGTCTTTATTGGTTTTGCATATTATACATTTTATAAAAACTATAATATATACAATTGTTAACTAATTTCATGCATTTATAACTAGGTTATTACTTTATTTGCTTTTTTAAATTTTGCAAGATATTGTCTATATTTTTTTGCTTTTTTTATGAAATGCTATGAATTTACAATGAAAGAAGTGTATATATATATAAAATAATAATTATTGTATATGATATATTAAAACTTATTTTTTTATAACAAAGAATTTTTAATTATTTGCTATTGTAGAACTTTTGGTAGCGAGATAAAATCTGTAATAAAAACAAAGTATAGTATATTTATTATAAGTTGCATACTCTTATGAAAATTTTTTGGTTTCCAAAATTTTATTATACCCGTATACGCTAATCTAGCACACTTCGCTTGAAAAAATTATTTTTTTTTACTTTTTTTGATAAGTTGCGGTCTTGCGAATTTGTATTTTTACAAAAGTTTTGAATCTATCTCATTTTTTTTCGAAAAGGTTAAATTTTAAAAAATTGAATTAGCTCAAATAATAATAAAATTTTTTTCTCGTCAGGGACGAAAAAGCGCGTATGCCCCAAATTGTTCGTCTTTACCTTTGGGCCATTTTTTATTTTTCTAGCTATGAATCACAATGTACTATTTTGTCCTTCTGGGTATAAAACTTCTCACAGAATTTTTTACAAACGTTCTACGCCAAGGAAGACAAAAAATATTGTGCCCGGGTTCCCTGAACACTCGTGTTAAGGCTCACACACAAACTCATGGGCACGAGCAAAAAAGCACACGAGCACGAGCAATATTGAACAAAGTGGGATTAATATTTTTAATTTCTCCTCTTTAGCCCCTCCATTCTAACTCCCACTATATACTACTTTTGCTCGTGCTCGTGTGCTTTTTGCTCGTGCCCATGAGTTTGTGTGTGAGCCTTTAGTAATCACGCTGTACTGAAACTTTTGCACCCTTGATATTTAATATACTATTGCAATTATGGAAGAATATATTATAGAAAAACGAATGTGTACTTCGAAAGCTATTGCAATATTAAAATCTGTGTCATTTTTTGAGCTATTTAAGTTTTTAAAAAAGTGAGATGTATTCTGAATTTCTGTGAAAATAATACAATTTCAAGACCAAAAGTTTTTCAGTAAATAGTATATTACGATCCCGTGTCCAGAAAAGTAAAGAATGATCCAAATCGCACGTAAATTACCATCCGAGGCGAAGCCGAGGTTGGTAAACTGCGATTTGGGTCATTCTTTATTTATGGACAAGGGTCGTATACGATTTTTCTTCGTCAGGGGCGAGAAAATGCGTCTTTTCCGGTCGCGCAGCGGCCGGGAAATACGTGCTTTCTGGCCGCTGACAAGAAAAAAAGAATTGTTCAACCGAAGTTAGCTAAATCAGCCTGTAATATAACAATATGCCTTTAAAAATTTTTATAAAAGTATTTTTAAAAACTGTAAAATTAAAATTTTTATATTATGTAAGAAAAAAAAGTTTATTAAAATTAGGTCTATAACATTTAAAACGTACGTACATAAAATTGAAAAGATAACTAGTTACGTATTACGTCTATTACAAAATTAACAAAATGAGTTTAATAATCGCGGAAAAAAATTACATACGGTATTTAAATTTTCTAGAATCATAAATTATATAAAAAAAAAGTGTAATTATTTTCTTTTTTCATACCTAATTGATCATAATGATAATATGAAAGTCCAGCAATAAGTAATGGAACAAGCCATAATCCAGTTCCGATAAGTCCGATTGCACCCTTTAGTGCCGTTGTTACTACTATAGCACTTAATACCATCTTTCATTTTTTTAAATTTAATATTAATTCCTTTTTTTTTCCTTTTGTTTTTTCTTTTTTATTATACAATAAATGACATAAACTTTCTTTATGGATCAGGCATTTTTTATTTTCTTTCTCCTTGTTAATAATAAATACTTGTCAATACTTTATTTCCTTAAGATTTTTTTTATTTTCTTACAATACTTATGAACATGCATGTTATGTTATTATCATATAATATTTGAATAAACAACAAATGAAATTCCAATGATCATGTAATATGAAGAAAATCGTCAATTTCCTGAAAAATAAAAACAAATTGTTAAAAACACATTTCTTTTTCTTACACGACTGTTTTACTTATAAATAATTTGCTATTATATTTTATGGGTGGAGTTGTGGTGATTATAAAAAAAGTTATAGGTGTTTACTTTTATGTGCATAATATTTAAATGTATGTAATTTTTTTTCAATATTAAAAATTTTTATGTCTCATATTAATTAAATAGATCGTATGCATATATGCTATAGTTGTGAATGTTTGTAAAGTAACGTAGACGTAAACTTTGAGAAATTATAATTCAGGAAGTTACATGATCTTATACAAATAAATAGTTTTTTTGATGAGTTTTTAAAAATTTGACAAGACTTTGAAAATAAATTTTTCGTGAATTTAGGGAACATCCTAGTTTAATATGAGTGAATTTATTTGATTCTACCCATATGGTCTAAAATCCACTGGAGGTAAATCGCAACTTTCGGCACTAAAGCCTTGCGTATAGCGTAAAATGGCCCGAATAGCTCGTAAATTGCAATCCGAGGCAAAGCCGAGGATGGAAAATTGCGATCTGGGACATTCTATACGACATTCTATTTCGCGGCCGAGGGCAAAACATAATTTTTTTTCGTCAGTGGTAATAAAACACGTATTTTCAAATCACGCCACATCCAGGAAAAAAAATTCAATGCTAAACATTACTTACATAGAAAGTAGCTAAAGTTTATCAAACTTAAAGTAATACGTAATAATCCAAACAAAGAATAAAACATTCATACAAACATATTTAAAATAAAAAAAAAATTTTTCTCTAAAATGTTCAAATATCATAAGAATACAATTTTTTTTTTGACGAAAGTGAAAGTTATCGAAAATTTGTTAACTGTCTATTATACCATTATCCTAAAGGCATTATATTATGGTCAATAATTATATATATAATAGTGTAATGATTTGCTAAAAAAAATTTTTTTTTCTTTTGCACACTAAATGAATAATATTTTTTTTTTTAAATGATCTATCTATTCGTTTAAAATAGATTATTATCAAAAAGTATATTACATACATTTAAGCTTAAGTTTCTTATAGAGGAAATTAGATTAATTTTTAGAAAAATAATACACGTTAAGAGATTTCTTGTTTAAGATTATTTTACATAATATAAAAATATTTTTTATAAATTAAAGCTTATTAGTATACATACAAAAGTATTTAAAATACTTATTATCAATAAATACTATTTTTTTTATATATGTATTGGGATTATAATTTATTGATATATAATATATATATAAGTCGGAAGTTATTGGAAAATTGAAATCAGATCAAAAAACGCGTTTAGATTATTTTTAACGTAACTTACTCATAATTTAAATACGCTATAAATAGTTTATTTATTTATAAACTATTAAAATTATTCGATTTCTGAAAAAAAATATATAAATTTTTTTATTTTAATAGCCTTATTATATAGAATTTATACAATTTTTTTCACATAAAAATAATAATTTATTTTTTATAATATTTAAATTTAGTTAAGGAGTGTTTTTATTATTTTTATTATTTACAGGAAATTTTAAGTATTTCGAGCCTATGTTGTCATCGGCAGATGTAGAAAACCCTTAACTGACATTTTAAGTTGCGAGCCAAAGCGCCATGCAGATGTCTGCAAATATATAACCTTAACTCAAAATGTCAATTAAGAGTTTTCTTTGTGCAAACTGCAGTATGATTATAGAAACAGAATTATTTATCCCAACTAAATTCTTAGAATTTATTTAATAAATGGAACTAACTTTTCCACTTTTTCAACAAATAAAAAAAGGATATAATTTATTTCAGATTTCTTAAATTTATTATACTGTCTAAGGCAGTATAATATTACAAAAAAATAATTTTTTCTTTTATTTTCTCGAAAGTAAAACGTTATTGTAAATGTATATAAGAAACTGCTTGAAAATAGTAAATAAAATCTGATGCAAAATTATAATTTTAACGAAATTTTATTTCATGCTATTAAAAACATTGTTTAAAGTATATACTTATTTCATTCTCCAAAGTAAATAATATAGAAAATAAAATAATAATTTAATTAAATGTATAAAAATAAGCATACTATGAATGCTCAACGATTTTATTTATAGTATTGAAAGATCATTTCTCTTTCGAGAAACGTAAAAACTTGTGAATATTTGACAATTAAATTAATGTTTTTTAACCATAATTAATTAAACTTAATTTAATTTTAAAACTAAAATAATCAAAGAATTAAAAAAGACTGCGTAGTTAGTAATTTATGTGTGAATAGAGAAACCATAACAGTTATGACAACGTAAACCCATATAAATTAAACAAGAAATACAATTTTAAAAGGCTGAAAGTTACGATACTTTAAATATAAAAAAAAAACCAATCAATAAAAGCATTTTAAAAATTAGATTTATAGATTATCATACAAGTCAATATTATTAGTTTAGCAATTCACAATAACTACTATATTAACTACAAGCATTTAAAATTCAAAAATTCCATCATATTTTCTCCGCATGAATATAATAAATATTTTATAATACACATTAAAAAAATCTATTGAAAAGTAAAAATATAAATTTCATTTAAAATTTTAATCTGAAATAGAAAAAACCTATAAATCATTTAAAAATTTATATAATATAATATAATATTTATTTATTTATCATATAACTATAAATAATAAAGTTGTAAATATACTAAAAAAGAAAGCAAAAAATGAAAAAAATTTTTTTTATTCTTGAGTTTCAATGATCTTTTTATGTATAAATATAATTTATTAAACAAATAAAACTACAAAATAAACAATATATAGTAACCATGTAATTTGTGAGGAAACATGATTTCTTGGTTATTTATCAGAATGATATAATTTTTCTTTCAAATAAAAAAGTTTCTTTTTTTTTCTCAATTGTTGTTAAAAAAATTTTTTTTATAGTATATAAAAAAATTAATTATTTTTAAGAATAAACATTCTCACATTAATCTTACTTTACTTTGCTCTCTCATGTGTAAGATACTACTTCAAAAAATCAAGTTGTCACCTACAATAATAATTTACACACCTACAAACAAAAGTACTTAAGAATAAAGAGAAGCAAAGAAAAATAAACTCCAAGAGATCAACCAACTTTGTATATAAATAATACGTCTTAATAACAGTAGTATATCCATGGAGTATATCATATTTGATTAAAGAAATACAAAATAAAAAAACAGACATTTATATTCCTTTAAATTTTTTTAAATTAATTTCTGATGAGTATAATAATAAATAAAACAGTAGGTAATGTAGGTACAAATTTAATAAAAATTTAATAAAAATTTCCTGTTTTATTATATAGTAAAGGAAATCATCATATCAAAATAAGATAATTAGTGGTTTTCCACCAACACCTAAAAGTGACCTCAATTCTTTGTGAAATCCGATTCATTACTACTTTAGCCAAAAAGTTTTTGCACTTAAACTTTTTGGATGAAGCCCAATGGGGTTAGCTTTCCCCTTCCTGGGGTGAAAAATTTTTTTTTTAAGCAATTAGATTCGATTAATTTTTGCATTCTAAAACGAAAAGGTTCATATGAATTTTTTAATTAAATGCATCCCTTTCAAGTTACGGCCCTTAAAACTGATTTTTTCGAATGAAATACTTAGAGTAATCATGTTTTAAGGGCTGTTACTTGAAAGGAGTGCATTTAATTAAATAATTTATATTAACCCGATATTAACCTTTTCATTTTAGAATGCCTAAATTAATTGATTCCAATCGCTTTTTAAACTATCGATAAACTATCAAACAATCTTTAAAAAGGGGCAAACCATCCTCAATGGGGCTTCGTCCCTGGCTAAGGTTGTAATGAAGCGAATTTCATAAAAATTGAAGATACTTTTAGGTTTTGTTGGAAAACTGGAAGGGTCTGTAATGATTTCCTCTACTAATAAAATATATGAGATGCTGATCTTTAAATTATTAAAAAAAAAATAAAGGCGAAAGGAGAAAGTATTTCATTTTATTATATTATTATATTAAAAAATAAATTTTTTTTGCACATGAAAGAATCGCGGTTACGTTATTTTATTATATGTGTGTGTATGTAGATGATAATTATTATTAAGATAATTCCAAGATTTTTTAACACCTAATACGCTAATCCGAGCGATAATCATATGATATAAAGCGATTTTATAAATAACCTTTTTTTATTTAATCTTATAGATTTTTTGCATATATTTTAAAATTAAGATCTATTGCTTTTTCTAAATTTCCCACGTATTTCAATGGATCCGATAAGATATACACTGTTAAAAATACCCGATGGTAAATTTACGAAATAATCGTAAAATTACGATTTTGTCGTAAATTTACTAAAAAAATCGTAAATTTACCATTTAAATTGTAATTTTACGATCGATCGTAAATTTACGATTTTTTTGTAATTTTACGATTTTGAAATCGTAAATTTACGACAAATTCGTAATATTACCACCAAATCGTAAATTTACGATTTTTATGGTAAATTTACGATTTTGCATTTGTAAATTTACGACTGCTAAATTTGAGTATTTATAAGCCTAAAAACAACATTTCCGAAACTAAGGGGTAAGTACAAGTTTACCTTATTTTTTCGTTCCTAAACTCATATACGAGTAAAAACTAATTTTGGCATAAAATTTTTGTATTAACACTAAAATATCTAAATGGCATTAGAGAAGGTATTCTAATCTCAAAAGTTATTTTAAAGCTGTAAAAACTTTGTTTAGGAATTTCAAATTTTGTATACAAGCCACAATTAAAATGAACTAAAAAAAAATTTTAATATTAAATAAATTTTTTAATATCTAACATTTTTTACGTACATAAATATTAACAATTGTTTAACAAAAAAATTAGAATTCTTTTTTTTGATTTCTAAGTTAAAAAAATCTAAGGCAAAAGAGGAAAAAGTTAATTAAATTCAAATAAAAATTTTTGGAGCTTAAAAAAGAAGGGAAAATAAAAATCACTTGGCTCTCTTTTACCTTAAATTTTGAAAATTTTAATCTGAGACAAATATACTTATAAATTAAATAGTCTTAATGATTAAATTTTGCACAAGATCCAGATTATACATGAAAAAAACAAAAAAATTAACCTTTGGGTAGAAAAATCAAAATTTTTTCAAAAGCGTTGATATAAAGTTTTGAATTAAATATGTAGGTTTGTCTGAAATGTTTATTTCAAATATAAAGATTATGTAATTACAAAGTATAATAGTAACGGAATCCCAATAACGTTAAGGGTTCCTACAATAAAAAATGAGAATACACTCATATGTGAGAATAAAAATAATATGAAAAAACATATTTGAAAAAGAACTTTTCTGAAATTTTAAAATTAATATCTAACTTTTATGAGAAATTGTTTTTTACTATAATTTCCACCCCTTGATGAAGTTTAATGATTTTTTCATGGACATATTTGAAATAAGCAACGTAAGAAGCCCAGGATACAGTTTTTCAAGTAAAAATAAAACCTTTTATAAAAATTGATTTTTCACCCCTTTTTACCCTATTTTTTCGCCCCTAGATGAAATTTTATGATTTTTTTGAGTTCATATTTGAAATCAGCAATCTCCAAAACCCCTAGATATAAATTTAGAGCTAATAATATAAAGAAGTTTCAGAATTATAATAAAGTGGTACGTTTTGGCCGCGCCGGCGGTAATTGATTAACAAGGGGAATTCAATACATTTGGAACACTAAAGTCTAAATTACACCAAATGGTTATGAACGAGTTTATTATGTTGAAAAAACATGCCGACTACCCCCGGTTAATTCCAATGGGCGTTCTGGGCCTAGAAACGCAGGACTCAATGTTATAAAATAGGGTTTTTTCGTTATTTTCAATATAACGCTACAACTTCCCATGTTAACCAAAACATTTTTGGCTGGTTTTATTCTTTTGGTATAAGTGTCACCTTTCATACGCCATAAACCAAAATTTTTTATCACTAATTCTTTCATCACTATAGCCAATTAACCAAATAGTCATTTTTTGCTAAAAACAACTAATTTTTAAAATGCTGCCAAATTTGTAATTTCTGACGTAAATGGGTTTTATAGTTCTGAAAAAATTTGTACAAGCTTCAAGTTTCCAAAAATTTTTTATTCGTCTCATTTCCTTGATTCGTTTTTGAGAAATGGCTCTTCAAAGTTTTTGCCATTTTTTGTTAAAATTTTTAATATATTACCATTTTACCATTTTTCTCACACTACACTAATGCTTTTTGGGTTTCTGTACCTAATTATCATATAATATAGTATATCTACTCATACAAAAAAAAATGGTAGCCCATAATAGGGATTCTTAGGCTATTTTTCACGCTTTTTGGGCTAATTTTAGCTATTTTTATGAAATAATACCAATTTTTATCTACAGCTTCTGTTTTTTTAGTATTTTAAGGTAGCTAAATACAAATATTATTTTTAATTTATCTAAAAACGTCGCAGTAGCCAATAATAGGCACTTATAGGCTGTTTTTAACGTTTTTGGGGTAATTTAAGCTATTTTTATGAAATAATACCAACTTTTTTCTACAGCTTGTGGCTTTCGGGTCACTAAACGCAAATAATACATTTTTTTTTTAACAAATAATGTCCAGTGGCCCATAATAGGCGATTCACGGGTATTCTCATCCTTTTAATGGTATTTTATAATACGTTACTTTTTTTAAACGAGTAGTGTTATAAATTTATAATTTTATAATTACAAAAAACGGACAAAACATTTGCAAGTATTAAAACTATTTTTTTTTAAATTCTGAAAAATTAATCCAAAACTGCCTATTCTGGGCTAGTAGTCCGTTTTTTGTAATTATAAAATTATAAATTTATAACACTACTCGTTTAAAAAAAGTAACGTATTATAAAATACCATTAAAAGGATGAGAATACCCGTGAATCGCCTATTATGGGCCACTGGACATTATTTGTTAAAAAAAAAATGTATTATTTGCGTTTAGTGACCCGAAAGCCACAAGCAGTATAAAAAATTTGGTATTATTTCATAAAAATAGCTTAAATTACCCCAAAAACGTTAAAAACAGCCTATAAGTGCCTGTTATGGGCTACTGCGGCGTTTTTAGATAAATTAAAAATAATATTTGTATTTAGCTACCTTAAAATACTCAAAAAACAGAAGCTGTAGATAAAAATTGGTATTATTTCATAAAAATAGCTAAAATTAGCCCAAAAAGCGTGAAAAATAGCCTAAGAATCCCTATTATGGGCTACCATTTTGTTTTGTATGAGTAGATATACTATATTATATGATAATTAGGTATAGAAACCCAAAAAACATTAGTGTAGTGTGAGAAAAATGGTAATATATTAAAAATTATAACAAAAAATGGCAAAAAAAACGTTAAAAATGACCTAACATTGGCAATTACGCAAAATTGGACCAGGTTAGGTCAAAACGGACTTCGGATTTGGAATCAGCGACCCCACAAACTATATATACCGTCGAAAAATTCCATGGACATACTTTTAAAAAAAATCGCAAATAAAACCATGCTCCAGGCCTATACTAATTAAAAATGAGCTTTTTTAAAAAATCGTAAAATTGGGACTGTGACTTCAAATTATCATATCTAGTTAACAAATAATTGAAAAGGCTAAAATAAAGAAGTTTTGTAAATTTGAAGCTTGTACAAATTTTTTGAGACCTAAAAAACCCATTTTTGTCAAAAATTACAAATTTGGCAGCAATTTAAAATTGGTCATTTTTACCCAAGAATGACCGTTTCGTTAATTGGCTATATTTTCGTTAATTGGCTATGTGATGAAAGAATTAGTGATTTTAATTTGGTTAACTTGTGAGATTTTGGCGTTTTGTTGAAAATTCCCAAAAAGAAACCCTATTTTATAACATTGAGCCCTGCGTTTCTAGGCCCAGAAGGCCCATTGGAATGAACGGAGGGTAGTCAGCATGTTTTTTCAACATAATAAACTTATCCATAAACATTTGATGTAATTTGGTTTTCCGAATGTATTGAACTCCCCTTGTAAAATCTTTTACAAAAATAAAGCATATTTTTAGTAATTTTTATTTTCTCTCCTTTTTTAAGCTCCGAAAATTTTTATTTGAATTTAATTACAAATTTAATACAAAATTTGAAATTCCTAAACAAAGTTTTTACAGCTTTAAAATAACTTTTGAGATTAGAATACCTTCTCTAATGCCATTTAGATATTTTAGTGTTAATACAAAAATTTTATGCCAAAATTAGTTTTTACTCGTATATGAGTTTAGGAACGAAAAAATAAGGTAAACTTGTACTTACCCCTTAGTTTCGGAAATGTTGTTTTTAGGCTTATAAATACTCAAATTTAGCAGTCGTAAATTTACAAATGCAAAATCGTAAATTTACCATAAAAATCGTAAATTTACGATTTGGTGGTAATATTACGAATTTGTCGTAAATTTACGATTTCAAAATCGTAAAATTACAAAAAAATCGTAAATTTACGATCGATCGTAAAATTACAATTTAAATGGTAAATTTACGATTTTTTTAGTAAATTTACGACAAAATCGTAATTTTACGATTATTTCGTAAATTTACCATCGGGTATTTTTAACAGTGTATATACGTATATATATTTATATTAATATGTTTAGAATGTTTTTCTATTCTTAAAATATTACTTTTCATGACCAAAGGAAATAAATTTTTCAATTATGATTATGCTTATATAATGAATATATACTATAAGTAAGTTCAGAAATCGTGAGTTGGTTTGGTAGTAAAAAAAATAATAGGAAGTTGTTAAGAAAAACGTATTAAGTGGACTGGGTTACTGGATAGAATGGACATAAATTAGGTTTGAAAATTGAATTTCTGTTACATCTAACTTTTGTAGAGTAGTTTTTTATTTATAATCGAATTTTTAGCCATAAGATTCAAAAAAATTGGTTTAAATAATAAAATTATTTTAGTACTAAGAATTTGAAAAGTAATAACTTTGTGAAAATTAAAAATTGTTTTAGATAAACAAATATTTTATTACAAGTGTTTGGTAACCTGTAGGATGGTGATAGTGTTAATTCAAAAAAATCTTTAAATTTTATGTTTTATGCGTATGTAATAATATTTTACTTAATTATGAGTATTAAATATCTAAAGAGCATTAATAAAGCCCTTTGACTAATTTTTTTCAAATAAATAAATTTGCAATAAAATAAAAATAAAAAAATTTCATTTACAAGAAAGCACAGAATAGTATATAAATCTTTGGCTCAGCTTCGGATGCTACTTTATTTTCTTTTAATCATATCTTAACTTCTATATAAAAATTATTAATATCAATTATATTTATCAACATTTTATTAATACTGAGTACACTGCAAACACATCAAATAAATTAATAATTATAATAATCGCCTGAATAATTGCAATTTCATTTTCATAATTCATTAAGTATACATTAGATTTCTTCTTGCACGTGATAACTAATTCATAAAAAGGATATTAATTTCGAAAATAAAATATTTATTTATTATCTCATAGTGTTGATTGACTATTAAATTTATGCGTGCATATATTAAAGATAATACCCTTAATAGCATAAAAAGATTAATTTTTAATTTATATTAGTATTTGTATGTATTAATAGTATATGAAATTATAATTTTTTCTGATGAGATTTCAAAGTATAAAAAATTTTTTTTGCTTAATTTATTTTATAATTTATTTATGCATCTCTTACTTTTACTTTTAATCAATTAAATTAAAATAAATAATAAAAAATTTAATGATTAATTAATAAAAAAATGGTATAGGTAATTTAAATTATTCATAAACTGATTTTATGTAACTTAATCATATAAATTTTTAATGTTTTTATAATATTAATGACTAGTTTGAAATATCGAATGATATAAACTAAAATTCTTAAAATATAATTTAGATAATTAAAAAATAAATTTATTAAGCTCAAACAGTATTTAATTTTTCCATAAATAAAAAAGAAATAAGTATATGAAAAAGCAAAAATTTTTTTGAGGTTGTGCTTTGCAGACGACAATCATAATACCACAATCATGATACCTTTAATTTAAATTAAATAATTTGGAAATTTTTAAATTTACTAGACTATTAAAACATTTTGTATTTTTAAAAGATAAAATAACATCAATATAAAAATAATTTTCATTAAAAAAAATAAATAACGTCTCCGAGGAATTTTTAAATGAAATATAATTAAGCTTTTAGGTTACTGCAGTGGAACATAAATATAAAAAAGAAACCAATCCAACTACTGATATATTCAATATTGTAAATCAAGTAACAGTGTTGATTGTTAAGTCCTATTGATCAATGTTTTTAACGAATTATATATAGTAAGAATATAGCTTGGAATATAGAAGTAAAAATAAATTGTTTAACACCTGGCTTATATAGTATTAAGTATCCAATTCTCTTTCGAGAAACAAAAATTCCAAAAGGTATCAATCAATCACCTCATCAATCATATAAACATAGTATATATTACAAAAGCAATGTAAAGCAATCACCTATTATTATTGTTGAACAATTTTAGACAATTCTATAGAAGGTATTGCTTTTGTTGGCTAATGTTACAGTAAAATTTTTAGGGTTAAAGAAAAAAAAATATTCCTAATGTTTTGTTAATATTCAACAAAATGATCAAAGTCGAGATAAAAGTTTAGTAAGGTTTTTTTAAATTTATTTTTTCAACAAGTTAGTTTTATTGTAAAAATTATTGGCCGACATTATTGACGTTAGCTTATAAAAAAATTCCGATAAAATTGGAAGAAATAGTTTAAATAATTGTGGGGATTGCTCAGTTTTTGCTAAAAAACAATTTAGAGAAGAAGTATGATTCTATATCTAAATAACAGTCAATCTAAATCTAAATCACTGTTAAAATATCTAAAATTTATTTAAAAACTATCTGTTTGATAAAATTTCACTTAAAAAATAAAAAAAAAGAATATGCAAAAGCAAAATAACAAAACCTTGACCGTATAAAAGTTTCTCGTTTTATTTTATAAACTTAACCTTGACTTTGAACTAAAGGGTTACATACGAAGGCCAATTTAATATTAAAGTTCATTTACTTGAAATGCATTCAATAAAAGTTATATCAAAATGCATTTTTTTCACGGTAATTGAACAGTTTATAGATAAAAACTGTTTTTTATAAATATAGGAATTGTAACCAAAATGTACTTGACCATTGAAGTTAATATTGACCTTCGTTATTTTATGCAATACCCTTATTTTGTAACAGAAATTATGTAATCTTTTAGACATAAAGTAACATGCAAAACGGACGTTAATCGAACTAAATAGAAAATCCTGAAAAAATTTAATGATTTTTTATTTTTTCGGTTTTTTTGGTGAAAAAATTTGGACAATACAAGAATAATAATTTACGTAATTACAGTTTTAAGTAAAAATTAACCTAATTTTGAATTCAAATTAAGAAAAGAAAAGCATAATTTTGTGGCAATTAATTCGCTACCTGTCAAGCCAATATGACAAATTATTTTTAATGAAAATTACAAATACTTAATTTTAAAAAAATCCTCTGTAATTTTTCAAGGCATATAATTTTGTAACTATTAACAGCAAAAAGTACAATAAAATACGTACATTTTTTATGGATAATTTATTTTTATTTTTTTTTAAAACGTATAGTCGTTTTTCAGCAATAAAAAAAAAAGAAATCATTATTACAAGACTCTCATTTTTTAGTATTATTATTTTGTTCCTTACATAACTAAATAGGTCGTCAAAATTACATTTTTTTAAATTATACACCAAAATGTTTTTTTTTTCTTAGTAAAATAAAAAGTGAATCATTTATATTAATGATCCGGGAAGTGTCATTTTATAAAAAATGAATTTTTTTTTTAATTATCATTAAATGTAGTAAATCCAGAAAATAAAAAAAAAGTAACATAATGGAATTAAAAGTTTTATTAGAAAGTCTCTATTTCTTTACTTAAATTTAAGTTATGTGACTAAATAAATTGATATACAAAAAATTTTTTTTATAGCACAATTAAACAATTTTTTGAAAGTTGCTAAAACAATATTTTTTAACACCATAATAAAAAAATTTTTCTTCTTACATAATTAGCAAAAAAAATTCTATACATATATACATAGTTACTAATATATGTAAAATAGTTAAAATCGTTGCATATTTTATTACGTAAAACTAAGAAAAAAAAATTATTATCGATTCTCAAGTGCAACGAATGTTACAAAATAATATTCTTTTTTGATTAGAAAGTGAACGTTAATAATTTAACACATGCATTTATTCTTATGTAAGTTGATGAAAAAATATTTTCTTTAAAGATTCTTCTCTCTCGTACTCATGCATATAATATAATTTTTTTTACGTAACATAATAATTTTTAATAAAAAAAAAAAGTATGAAAAAACCTAATTTTAATAAATCTATCTTTATAAAGAATCTTCATAGAAAGTGTAAGTACTAGAATAATAATTAATTTTCTTAACATACATGTTTATAAATATATTTATTATCTTAAACAAGTATCTTAAAAAACAATTATAAAAAGTGAGTGATTAAAATTTTCCATGTTTAAAAAACCTAGTTCTTGACTTATAATGCTCACTCGTATGGGATAACTTTTTAACTCAGACACACGTATATAAACACGGAAATTTTATAAAATTCCTTATTTTACCTTTGCATATATACTACTTTTAATTTCTACTTCCTTGTTTTTTTTTATCTTATGTATGATTTTTATTATTATTATTATTATTATTGCGAGTTAGTTTTTTTTTTATAAATCTTCTTTAATTAAGCAATAATATTTATTTTATTATATATATAAGAATTTTATGATTGATAATTTTACGTTATATAGAAAATGAAAATTTATTTAATTACATGTGAGCAAGAACGATTTTCTTTAACTGACACATTTAGTTTTACACTGCATATAGAAAATTTTATATTTATAAATTATTAGACTTTGTAGTAGAAAATTTTTATGATTAATATTTTTACATAAATGATTTATAATTTTAAATTATATTCTCACACATTTATTTTACTCTTAACTTTACGTGTTTATCAATATAATGTAATGAATTTTCTACAAATTTTAATCAAGATTTTAATGATACAGTGCTTTTAATGTGCTTAAACTAGGTTTTTGTGTAATTATACAGGTAATATTCATGAGTTTTTGATTTTTAATAAATTTTTGATTCACTTATTTGTGTTTTTTCTATTTGTTCATAAAATTTTCTAACTTTTCCTATAACTGCTACTGTTAAATTCTTATTTTGCCAATTCCAGTTTGTGTATAATCCTATTAATACCATTGTTTTTATAAAATTTACTGCTCAATATGGATTAATTAAAATTTTCAATTTAGTACCATACTCAGTGCTGATATTATGCACTTATAAGTGCGTTTTTCTTGTTAATTTCAATCAGTTTATTACTACAATTTACTTTTATTATCTGTAATTTTATAGCTATTGGTTTTGGCTGATTAAATTTATATTTCATTTTTTTATTCTAACCTTCAGCAGCTTCAACTGCCTCTTGGGGCTTTTTTAGACCTCTGTTGCTTCCATCTCATGAAGGTGCACCTTCACCTTAAAGCATGCTTTAATTTTTGGATTTCCAGGCACGTATCCAAAGGGGGGGGGGGGTAGGAGGGCCATGGCCCCCTCCGAAATAAAAAATTTTTGAAAAAATAGCATAATTTTTTGCCTTAATATCAAAATGTTTAAATTTTTTATTAACAATTATTGTTTATAAACAATTTAAAATAAAAATGATTTATATTTAATATATTTTAGGCCATCAATTTGCGTTTACCCGAAAACGGGTTGAGAGTACCCGAAATTTCAGTCTTTTCTGTCAGATTTTTACAGGTCAGATTTCGTGTGAAGCCCGAAACTTCATGAAAAAGGTCTGCAATTGCAGTTTCGAATCGAAAGCTTCCTTTGATATTGAATTTGACCCAACTTGAAGCAAAAAACCCGAAATTTCAGGTACCCGATCCGACTTTCGGGTAACCGCACACCCCTAATTTTAATATTATTAGGTTCTGGCCCCCTACGAAATTTTTCAGCCCCTCCCGAAAAAATTTTCTGGATACGTACCTGGATTTTGAATTATGTAAGCTTTTGTTTTTGAATCATCAAATCTCACACTTCTTTTATTATCGACGAACGTTTTCTCAAAAGATTTCACGTCTCCTGATTATGTTCTAACGCATTTCTATTAATTATTATAAGCAAGTATAATATACTCAATATTTGATTTTACAAACTCTTGTAAAATTAAAAGTTACAGTTAACTACAATAAAAATTGGTAACTCATACAAGATAAGTTTAATCTCGAGTTTAGTTATTAAAAAAATTAAAAATCAAGAAAAAAGTGAAATTATAACTTATTAAATCATAATTTAATTATACAATCAAAACTATAATAAAAAAGTTTAAAATTTTGCAGACATAATACATCAAAATAGCCATTAACTAAGGTAATTAAGTATGCATTAAAGTATAATAACTAAAATTTTCCCATACTAATATTTACTATTTGAAATAATAATAATAAAAAGAATATTTATACTCAGACTAATAAATTCTGTCTAGTTTTAAATGATTTTAAATCTATGCAAAAGAACATAATATATTTTTATTATATTTACTTTTTAAAAAGTCATAAATTATAAAATTTGCGTGATGTGGTTATATTAATAGACATTTGAAAATTTTTATTTAACTTACTTAGTTCTATATAGAAAAGAGGAAATATATTATACATATAATAAATATTATATGTAGGGTTAAAACAAAAAATGTTTTAGCGTGTTAAATTTTTTATTTACGGAAGTACTTATATTTATATTTTTTTCATCAGTTTTTTTCATCATGTCAGACAAAGAAGTATTAAAGTTAACGAAGCTCGATGCTTCAGGAACAAATTTTCCACTATGGAAATTTAGCATTAGTTTTTCCCTGCAAGGCAAAAGGCTAATGGAGTTTATCAAGAGTTCAGCTGTAGCACCGGCTGTTGGTAATTATGAAAAATTGAAAAAGCAGAAAAATAAAAAAGCACTCGCATGTGCTTTCTTATTAGCATCATGTAATAGGAAATTGCATATTTTATTGATTATTTAATTGTATGAATGCAAAAGAAATGTAGGATAATCTAGAAAGCTTATATATGGTGCCAGAAATGAGGATGCGAAAACAAACGTGTGGGAGAATTTCTATGCATATAAAATGAAAAGTGGCTTAGTAATGCCAACCTAAATTGAAGTATTTGAGCAAATTTCGAAAAAGCTTGAAAACGAAAGTGATAAGCCATAAGAAGGCGCCATAAAATCTAAGTTGTTAAATTGCTTGCCGCCAAAATTTTTGACTTTTCGCATGGGGTGGGATCAGCTCCAGCAGTTAAACAATTAAAAGAAGTCCTTGTAGCAAAATTAATAAGGGAAGACAAGCCTTATGAAATTAGAAGAAGAAAACACTTCAGATCTGGCTTTACAAGTAAGACAAAAATTTATATAAGACTCCCGCTCACAAAAACTAACTGGCTGAACACAAGAAAAAGGTAAAAAATTAAAAATTAGAACGAAATGTGCGCTTTGTAAATAGAAAGGCCATTGGGAATGTCAGAAAAAAGCTGAAGACGAGCAAGCGGATGATGTTACATGAAATGCAAGTGATTAACAGCAGTCATCTGCATATATATGACTTTTAAATTTTGAGAAAGAAAAATAGTGTTTTATAATAATAAAAAGGTAATTAAATAGGGGTGAATTGGAATAATTTAAAGAATAATAAATTGAAAAAGATAAAAGATGGGCTCAAGCTAAAATTATGGAATGTTAGCCATATGCTGTGTAGATTAAAATCTAGAAAATTAATACTATTTTTCATGAGCATCGTTAAACTTAAATGTTTTAATTTTTTTTTTAAGCAAGGATAATAAGAAAAGTCGTAACTAACTATAATTTTATAAAATGGGAAGGTAACCACAAAATGTATTTACATATAGAATGTATTAATTTTGTTTAGCTATTGTTATGAAAGTAAAAATGTAAACTGATTATAACCAATTTTTTGTAAAACAGCTATACATAAGATATCCGTACTAAACTACATAATATGCAGTTCCATAGTGATAAATAAATATATAAGCATTTAAATTTATTATTCAAAATATAAACTCTTAAAACCAAAATTTACAATTATATTCACTCACTGGTTATCTTTTATACAAATCTAATATTATATTTATCCTGTATCAGAATTCCCAAGTGATTAAAATATATTTGATTAGTCCATTTTAGTGTATTTCCCTATGGATATAACAAATTGTAGAGTAAATGTATTTTAACTTCTCATAGGAATATAATTTTTAAATGTCAAATAAATGTCTTTTTTGCTTTACTTATATAATTTTACGAAAATACATTATAAGTTATTTAAAAAAATAAACATAAGATAACAATTATTCTTAATTTACACATTTTAAAAAATAATTAACTGATAAAATCTCTAGTTTGATTATTAGATTGATTGATTGAGACTTATTATGAAGCTTAAAACAATTATAAAATTTTTTTATCTGATCTTCCCAGCATAGGAATTTTTACTGAATTAATTGATTAAAGCATAACCCTTTCGAAAAAAATTCAATTATGTACTTAGATTTATGAAGAAATTTGGAAGAATATCATTAATGTATTAAAATTTATTAAAAATTTTAATATAAGTAAATTAAAAAAGCCTCAAATAAAAATTAAATCCAAATTATTTCAGTATCAAATAAAGGCCATTATTTAAGTATGAATTATCGAGAAACATTTAATAAATTTCAATATTTATTTACATTTAATTATAATCCAATATTTTCGGCTAAATGTATTAAAAGATTTGTGAACAGTTCAACTGCTTTGTTAATTGAAATATGAATTTTCAAGTAACCAGCAAACGTTAATATTTCATGCACTAATCTTGTTATTTTAATAAGCTGTGGATTTTTTATGATGTTATCAATTATATATGCTGTTATTAAATTAAATAATATGGAGCTCATATAATTTAATGAATCACCTATTGAATGAAGCCACCTACTGAAAAGTAAAGCAAACAATGCATATTAGGGAATAGTGAAAAGAATAGGGCCAAAAAGACTAAGTAAAAGGATTTACCTGCCCCAGACAATAGGGCAAAATGTGTTTTTATATGCAGTAGAAATTTGGAGGTTTAAAAGAAGAGAATCAGTTGAAAAAGTGCAAAGTAAATAGGTCAAAATGAAAATTATCTAAAATAGCAACTTCCCGGACTACTTGCGGAAATTAGAAGCAAGAATAAAAAGCTTAGATCTAAAATCTAGAGAAAACGCAATAAATTATACTGCAAATAGATATGGAGAAAAACAGACCCTAATACAATTGAATTTATAAGTAAGACAGTAATTAACAAAAAATGTGATTAGTGTGCTTATAACAATTAATTGACAATATAATAAAAGTCACTTATAAAAAAACAATAATATTCTCAACAAAAGAATTATTTCAGTCTGATAAGAACATAAATAATAACAAATTATTTTAAACTCAGGTAGCTAACGACCTTGCGAAAAAAAAGTAGTATAAGATATTTAAAAAACGAAAGTTCATTTTTTTCCTACATAAAAAATATATATAAGTATATATAACACGTTATTATTATAAAAAAAAAAAAGAAGAAGAAGAAGAAAAAGAGTGCGTAACTTATAACCAAAAAAATAAAAATAAAATGACAAGCGGATGTGTTGTTATTATTAAGTAAAGGTATTTAAGGTGCAAAGATAATATATATAAAAACGAAATGAAATTTCATGATCATTGCGTAAGAGAAATTCACCAAGCGTGCAATATAAATTTTTTTATTATTCTACCATAATTACCAAAAAGTCCGGTTCGATTACAGTGACAGTGACTTCATCTTATTCATATTCGCACTTTTTTAGGCATTAAAAAAGAAAAGAAACTAAAAAATTGGCAGGTATAAATTTATATGGGTTCATCCAGTCGATTCTTATGTTTAGAAATTTTTTTGCTGAAATAGTTTAGGTGATTCTCGAATTAGTATTCAATACTTTGACCTCATTAGCGAAAGACAAGAATTACAGTTTGAATTTGGTTTTGGATTGTAATTGGATTGAAATTAAAATACACTAAAATGAAAAAAATTTTCTTTTTGTTTTTTTCTAATGCAAATAGATAGCATGCTTTAGCTTACATCTATTAGAAAAATAATAAAAATAATAATTAATGAGCAAATGAAATTTTAAATTTAGGTTGACTATCTTAATGATATCTGAAGACTATATCAATTAGCATATAAATTCCAACGAAATTACAATTTCGTCATTTCAACTCATAATTTTTCTTTTAATTACCTGAATTAACCTATATACATACATAATTATGACAGAATCAAGCTGTTATTACATGGTACACATATTTTACAAGCCTTCTAAAGTCACGGAAGAAAGGGATATATAAAACAAAAACATTTATAAATAAGAAAAGAAAAGAAGGTGAAGCCGCAAACGCCGCATTATGACATGGCCAATAACCATTAAGCTCCTTGGCTAATATATTCCACGCGCAAACAGGTTTTTTTTTTAAACAATAAAAATACCCAATGTATATTGTATTGGTATGTGTTTTGAGGAAAAAACAACTTTTTTTTTTATTTAATAATATGTTCTTCCTTGTTTATAAAAATTCATAATTCAGGCCTTTTTTCAGAGTACTTCAATGTTATTTATTGGTTATGGTTAAGGAAAAAAATGAAGTAATAAATTAAAAGAATTCAAATGCTGATTTTATTTTATTTATTTGGATTATTAAGTCACTTTTGATAATGTCATTATTACGTGTTATAAGATTTATAAAATTATAAATTTTTTTTTAAATAATTACTTTCATTTGCTATAATGCCTGTAAGTTTATGTAATATAATGCAAATTAATTACTATCAAGTTTCCATTCCACTTACTTATTTTAATAAACTTTTTTTTGCACATTCAAAAGTGAATTAAGATTACAAGTAAGTTTGTGAAAAACTTGTTATGCATAGGCGTTGGCAAGGTGTTTCGAACATTGTAGATGATCATTTCGTAGCGAAAAAATTATGTTTTTGCGATTATTACCGCATCAAGATGCAGCAACTGTAGATGATGGTTACTAAGAACAATCATTGTGGCTACCATAGACAATGGTTCCCGTAAAATACGGTAAGGAAATCGCTCCTACCAGAGAGATTACAGTTATCACAGGCAGTGATCGTAGAAAATAATAGAAGAGCGTAGAATATCAAAAATCAGGAGTTTACTTTACATCAGGAGTAATTATGGGGGGAAAGTAATGATCACCAAGGATGGAGGTTCTAGAAGTTGCAGGCTGTGGCTATCATAAAAAATATATATATATACTGACTAACAGTGTATATATTCTTTGCTATCATGAACAAGATAATTGGCAAAGTATGTCTTTTGATAGACACGACATGAGACGAGGGTTGAGGGTTATCGGAGTTTTTTGAGTGTTATTTATTATTTAAGTATATTATTTTAAAGGAGTTTTTCCTTATTACGAATTTTATTTAAATAAGTACTGCTAATTTCAGTTTACCTTCACTTGAATTATTAATTTAGGTGGAAATTCTGAGAGCTTTGCAAGAGTATTTAAAACTCAGTTGATATTATTTTAGTCCAGAATACCGATCGATTAAATAAGCATAAAACGACCTTTCCAGCATCTTATAAATATTTTTTTATTTAAAATTGATTTATTTTGACGCATAATTGTAACTTTTCAAATAATTGTTTGAATTTAATTCATGTTAAGATTTCGAGGTAATTTTTCTTATTTTTGATAAAAATAAAATGTACATAAATGTTACCTCATTAATCCTTCAATGTTTACAAGTGTTTTATTTTAATAAAGTTAAATTAAATGTATTCTCTAATGTAATTTCTTTTGTCAAATTTTTATGCTAAAAACCATCGAGTAATCAATCTATCAATCAATCAATCAGCGTATAATTTGAAAAACATTTAGCCAAATTTTATAAAAGTTATTGAAAAAAGTAAAACTTCAAATTTGATTGTTTTACCTACGTCATAGTTCGTGTCAGATGTGGTTTGAATATCAAAATATGAAGATATTTGAGAAAACGCAAGCCATTTAAATTTTTAAAATTTTAATAGATAACTTGCCAATCATTCTCAAGGTTATAAAATCTAAAGGCTTAAGAAAGATTTTTATTGACCATGGTAAAAATTTATTAACAAGAGGCTATTAAACTTTGGACGAATGCGAGAACGAATATTTTAAGATTGGTATGAGGTTTAATGTCCATCAGGATTAAATCTGTGTAAAATACAAAGTTGCAATAAATAATTGATCTTATTATGATTTTAATGGATTTGAATTCGAATTTGTATTCAAAAGTCATTAACATAAAATTATAAGTTAGGCGTTTAAGTTTATGGTGAATTGTATTTATAATTTTCCATGCTAGATAGTAGATCAGATTCTCTTTGTAAGATGCCGAAGATTTTTTATATAAATATTCGATTTTATTTTGTTATGGTATCAATCAAGAAAACAACGATTGTGAAAATACACAGTTAAGTTGCTGTGCTTGAAATTTCAAGCAATTTGCATTTTGTTTGAATTTTCTAAAAAATGCTTTACAATTAATTTAAATAGCATAATTTAGTAGTCCTGTCGCCAACAATGCTATTTAATGCCCAAAATGCCATAAAAGCTCCATGGAAAAAAATGGGTGGTATTTAAGTTTTTTGACCCACTAAACACGAATCCGAGGTCTATTTCGCAAAATTCGTGGTCAATTTTTTGTTATTAACAAAATATTGGCAAATTTTGCTTAATAACAAAGAATCATGCAAAGAATTGACCACGAATTTTGCAAAATAGACCCCGGATTGGTATTTATCGGGTCAAAAAACATAAACACCACCCATTTTTTTCCATGGAGCTTTTATGCTATTTTAGGATTTTAGGGCATTAAATAGCATTGCTGGCGACAGGGCTATAGAGAATATATTTCTTATTTTCATCAGATAACTTAAGCCAAAAAATTTTGCAAAAAATACACAAAATATCACTTAAATATAATTTTTTTTACAAACTTGGTAGAGAACTTGACCTAAATAGCTTATTAATAACCATAATTATAATTGTATCAAGACTTTATTACACAGCTAATAACATGTGTTGAAAAAGTTTTGTAAGCAGCAGCATGAAACAGCATAAGAATTGGATTATATTGTAAACCACTTAGCACAACTTGTTGCACATAATAATATACTTTTTTTAAATTACTTTTATTTCAAAATATTTAATGATTAATTTTTTTTCAATATAAAATCATTTTGTTTTTCATTAAAATCTAATAAATCACTGTTAATATAGTAAAATTTTTATTTGTAAAAGTTCGATGACTCACACATTTATAAAAATCTAGGATATTTCACAATAAAATGAGTACGCAAAAATTATTATCAACTTTTATTAGCGTTAATTATCATGATAATTAACAAATATAATTTTTTTTGCCTTGCCTTGGCTTGCACCTTTTGGTATCTCATGTAAAACTTAAATAATATGTTTTCTGTGTCAGCACTTAAGGCGTATTTATTATTTTTTAACATCTTAATTTTAGCTTGCAAAATATTTCATAATTTTTTTTTTCTTATCACATGAGATTTCTTTCATCCTGTTACTTCACTTTTTAAAAAAAATTTTTTATTTTAATTGACTAAATTAAGTTCGTATTTTTTTCTTTTAATTATGACTTATTATTTTTTTCAAACAAATTTTATTATTCAAGGATTTTGATTAAGATGAATTTTAAAGATTGAAACTGACTGTAATTTGTCAAACAATTAATATGAAATAAAATTTTCAATGTGCGATTACTATCAAAATAATTAAAGATCTTTATTGCATACAAATAAAAAGGTATTTAACACATACACACATGCCCTTTTTTATAATAATACCAAGATAAAGATAATTTCTCTTAATTATGTCCAATAAAAAATTTCTTTTTTTAAATTTATCGTTGACAAATGAAAATTTATTAACACAGTAGGCGAGCATGCATATTAAAATTCAATATAATAAAATTAACAAAATTTTATGCCTTGGATGCACTTTATATGGTAAAAACAAGTTAATTTTTAATATATTTAATGTTTTAATAATTTCACACCTTTCGTTGCTTGTAATTTAAAATTTTTTTACAAAATTTATATCCTTTGATCTTTTTAATAAAAATTTAATAAATCTTGTTATAAAATTCTTTCATTTTTTTAAATAATTCTTGGTAGGTATGATTAAATTTTTAAAAATAGAAGTCAAATCTGTTTAATTAATTGATTTATTTTGAAAACTTTGTTATGTAATATTTAATTTAATTAAAAGAGAAAAAAAATCTCTCTATAGTAAAATTTTATTATGAATATTTAATGTTTCTTATGCAGTGTGCATCTTGAATAACTTTTTTTTTTTATGTTTTTTTTTTATTGTTATAATAATAATAATTTTTTTTTTTTAAAGAAATATAAAAAAAAATCCATAAATTACATAAATCTTTTGTTATGACGAAACGAAACTAAAAAATATGATTTTAAAATAATAAAAATTGAAAGTCATAAAAACCGTTGGGTGCAAGCTGATTTTTGTTCTTAAACAAAGGAAGAATAATGAGCTTGAATTCAATTGGTGATTATGATCCATTATTATTTATTAATTTTTACTAATAAGGAAAGAACGAGAACTTTGGAAATTAATAATAAGGCGAATATACTTTAGTTCAATTTCATGAATATTTTGGGCTTAAAAAATAATAGTTGAATTTTTCAATTATTTTTCAAAACAAAAAAGTATCCAATTTATAGAGCTTCAGAGTTAATATTAGTAAAATGAGGGTTTACGAAAATACTGCAAAAATTTTAACTGTAGTAACCGATTTTTTCCTAATTATTACAATCAATTTGGCCACCTTAACCTAAAGGCCTCTCCTTATAAGTAGGTTTAACCAAAAGGCATTAATTTTTCACTTGTTTAAAATGAATCGATTAATAAAAAAAATAAAGCTTTTTTAAAGGTTATGGTATTTTAAACCCAATAACTCAAAAATCGAAAAAAAGATACCGACAAATACTCACGTCACTAATAAATAAAAGAGCAATTAATTAAAAAAATTCATGTTGAAAAACGAGTTGAAAAATTTCTGATAAAATAAAAGAATGTTAAATTTTTACATAAAAAATTTTTCATTTGGCGCCAAAAGTCTTTATATATCCACATAACCAATTTTTTATGAGATAATAATATTAAAGGAAATGAAAAATGAAAATTAGAGTTTATTACAACTAGTCTAATTCCGGGTCGAATAATAACAGATTTTACTCCATCAGTCTGAAAACCACAAAATAATAATTGCGGTAAAGTAGGTAATACCAGGGGATTTTTTATAGGTTAGAATTTTAATTATATATGCGAAAAAAATATTAAAATTATTATTGCACACACGTAAAATTATTACGTAAAGAATTTTTTTATTACTGTCATCGATACTTTCATATTACATATGATGATGTTGTGTTTAGACAGTTACTTTTTATCATATGCTACTTTCATTTATTATATTATATTAGCGAAATAGTATTATTCAATCGATACTTTTAAGTCAATACACTTTTTTTTCCTCTGATTATGGATTATGTTACCATATTACTTGTCGGAAATTGATTTAAATCATGTTAAATTTTTTTATTAATTTTTTTTTTATTATTTTTTTAAAATTTCATTTCTTTTTTGGTTTTTTTTTGATTTATTGGCGTGTTTTTTTATTATTATTTTTTTGCAAATATTTTTACTTTTTTTTGACCTACTATTTTTGTTTTTTTTTTTTTCAGAAAAATATGTATATATTTTATGCTGTATAAATGAAAGTTTGAAAGTGTGTTTAAAAAAAAAAAATTTTTTTTGGTTATTTTTTTTGCCTTTTGATAAATATCAAAATTATTGCTTCCGTTTTATTGCAAAACAAAAATTATTTATTCAAACTTTTTATTCAAAATAGATTTAGATTTTTTGTGCAGACTAAAAGGTATCTTTTATTTTTTGTAACTTTAATAATTTGCGAAATTTTTTAAGTGTGAAATTTAATAAATGTTTGCAAAAAAAAAAAGATTTTTTAAGCTATCTTAGAATACTAATTCTTATTTATTTAAATTTTATTTATTAAATATATTCAAACAATTCATTCATTCTCATTTGTTCAGGAAATACACTGTCAAAATAATGTGTTTGAATATTTAAATATCCTTTGAATAAATACCGAAATATTGTTAAAAAAAAAAAATTAAACGTTTTTAAGGTAACTATTTGAAACTAAATGTCAAACTTAAAGAAATGTTGAAAAAAAATTTTTACTAACAGCAAGTTGACAGACACGTGCCCATGTTTCTTAAATTTTCATTTAGCTTGCAACAGTTTAAATGAAAATACAAATAGTATATTGAGATCCTGTATCCAAAAAAGTATCAAGAAAGACCCAAATCACACGTAAATTACTATTTGAGGTGAAGTCAAGGACTGTAAACTGCGATTTGGGGCTGTCTTTATTTATGGACAAAGGTCCTATACGATTTTTCTTCGTCAAAGGTCAGAAAGAACGGTTTTTCTGCGGTCAAAAATAAGTTATTTCTGGCCGCTGACAAGAAAAATAACTTCTGGCTGCCTCAACCGGAATTTTGGCTGCGGAGATCGGAACTATGGCAACCAAAATTTAAGCTAAATTGAAGCAGAGTAATTTAACTCAATATTTATTAGTCAGATTTTTGACTTATTAAAATTTTAAAAACTTTTTTTTTAAAAGATTTTAACAATTTTAAATTAATTAGCCTGGCAGTTATTTAAAAAAAGTTCTTAGATTTTCAATTATCTGGTGAAAAAAGTTGCAGATTTGCAAAAAAATAAGATTCACCAAATTATAACTAATTTAATTACTTTCAAGTGTTGCCAAAAATTTATGGGCTCTTATTGAAGAAAATTTTTGGTTCCATAAAAATAACTACTAGGCTAAAAAAATTATTAAACCTTATAAACTCTTAAGAACTCAATTCAGCAATATTACCATAAATAATTATAATTTTATTACTTTTCGCTTAAATATCTAAGCACAGTATTTTCACAGTGTAATCACTAATTAAAATTAAAAACAGTAATTAAAAAAAAAAAAAAAATCCTACCTTTAAATAATACGAATTATTGTTGAACAGTAGATAATTCACAATAAAAAACACTTGTATTTTCTTCAATTAATTAAATTAATTAATAAAATAACAATAATTCTTTGAAGAACAAAAAAAAAAAGAAAATTCACATCTCACGATTTTACATCACAAATATTCAATTCATTTGATTAATATTTTTTTTTTAATAAAAAAACTAACACTTGCACTTTTATCAAACACTTTGAATTTAATCATTTTATAAAATCAAATAAAATAAATAAGTAAATAAACGAGTATAGTAATAGATCGAAGTTAACTTGTCGGCACAGCGAAACGATGTAACTGATGGTTCGGGTTCTTATGTTTCCTCAAGCATAGGGCCCAGTGTGTCGGCTGCTTTTGCTATAACCTGCCGTTTCTTTATAACCAGTGAAAGTATTATATTTTTTTTTTATATTTCAACGTTTCTTCCTGGCATGGCACACACTAGTTTATTACACATTACATACATACATTTCATATATAATCTCTTGTCCTTCCGTGCTATAAAAACTTCAATAATACCACACACCACACACGTTACAACACCACATTTTAAATATTATATGTCATATTAACATATTTAATGTAGACGATAGAATAAGATATTTGTTGTATTTTAAACAAAACAAATTTTTTTTATTTTTGCCATTATGAAATGTACAGGCAACAATTAGATTTTTTTTTTTCTTTTTAAACTTTTAGTCACGTAAACTCATGTTATTGACAGTTTTTCTTTTAAAAAAAGGGGGTTATTATGTAAGGATATATAATTTGAAAGTTAATTTTTAATGATTTGATTTTTTGATCGTTTTTGATGTAATAATTATATTTGAATTTTTTTGCATTTTTATTATTATTTTTTTTTTTTTTTTTTCAAGCAAATTTTTAGGTGCGGTTTATTATTTCTTTAAGTTAGGAAATTCGCTAGGGAATTTGATAGCAATTTTTGAAAATTTTGATTTTGACAAATAAAATTCATAATTTTAAGAATTAGGGATGCGTGGTTATACCCGAAATGGCAAGTACTTGAACCAAAAATTCGGTACTTTTTATGCTTTTCGGATGTTTAGCTAGGGAATTTTCCGACACAACCTGTACGTGCAACTCATTTTTTTAAAAGTTTTAGGGTTCAAAAGAATATTGAGCTGACTTGGTCTAAAAAAGACCTGAGCTTTCAGGGCGGATATCGTAATACAAATATTTTGTGATTATTTCAGTGAATTAACAAGTCTTTTTTGAATATGTTTTTAAAAAAAATACTGGTTTTTCATTCTTAGAAGCTGATGTATTGAACATTTGAAAACAAAATTTTTGAAAACAAAAAACAAAAATTTAATTATAATTTAAATATAAAAATAAATTATTTTATAAAAAATAATAAAAAGTAAAAAAAACTTTCTAATCATTATGATTTTGAAATTTTCTGCTTGATATTCAAATGACGATGAATACATTTATCATTAATCACTAAATTAAAAATATATATGGGTTTATAATAAATTTCAATTTATTGCTTTTGTATATACAAAATAAAGCAGTAAAAATGAACAAAATTTTTTTTCCTTGCATACAATTACGATAAAAATTAAAACAAAATTGATGAATCCTAAAAATTTTCTGAATAGAATTGTAATAGGCTAATCAAGGCAGCTGGTGTAGTAAATAGGTCTTAACCATTGTAAGAAAGAGAGAGAGTACAATTTATAGTTAATATACTTATAGTATAAAAAAATTGATAAATTTCGAAGAAATCAAGCTAAATTGTAAATTTAATTATTAAAATATTATAATTTATATAAAACAATAATATAATTTACCATCTATAAGATGTTTATATAGATTTAAAGCACCTATTCTTTTATGAGCTCGTTTATGAGTTAAAGTGACATCTAGATGTTGTTTTACGTAGTACATATTTATATATAGACTTTCAATCAGCTTATACCGAAATCTTTAATTCGGAAGCTCCCAAGGATATCAAGCCAACGCTGATTTTACTGAATTCTAAGTGAGATAATTTATTAACACCGTCTTTATTTATGAAAATTTAATACAAAACATAATTTGTTTTTGAAATAAAATTCATAACGTTAAAACATGTTAGATTGATTTTACCAAATTTTTTTTTTATCTTTAGTTAGTTCAAGAAATAATTACACGAAAAACCCGAAAGCCAACGATAAATATTAATACGAAAACTTTTGGAATAAAAGTTGTTGGTTTTGATGTGTACAATAACAATCAAAATTTTCCCATTAATTCTAGGGGGCGCAAGTTGGTCAAAATCGAGGCCAAAGTTTGGAATTTCAGTTTTTTTGGATTTTCTGCTAAACTACTGAAGGTAGAAAAAAAATTTTTGGCTTAAAATGAGGCCGATGAAATTCCTTATGCAAAATATCATAAGTTTATTTGCAGAATACCCATAAATTTGCAAAAAATTAACCCTAAAAAGGAGTATTTTTTATGTATACGGGCTTTCAGTATCCAGATTTGGTACACATAGGTTTTTGGGGTCAGCGATCAAGAATTTCTGAGATTTTTTTATGAAAAATTAATATTTCACCCTTAAATCAGTAAAAACTACCCTTAAAAGGGACATTTTTGATACCTTTGCGCTGTCAGTATCCAGATTTGGTCCACATGGGTTTATTGGATTGCTGATCACGAATTTCTTGGATTTTTTTATGGAAAATTAATATTTCACCCTTCAATAAGCAAAATCTACCCCTGAAAGGGGTAGTTTTTTTCTACTTTCGCACTTTCAGTATCCTGATTTGGTTTACATGGGTTCTTTAAGTCGCTGATCACGAATTTTAGGGTCTTTGCTAATAAAAATTGGCACTTCACCCTAAAATTTGCAAAAGCATGAAATAATGAAAAGGGATCATTTGGAAAATTTTATTATTTTAATAATTTTAATGTAAGATTATGAGGGTAATTTTATGAAATAAAAAAAAAATTAATTGAGAAAAATAGATTTATTAAAAAACTTAATACAGAAAAATCAGTAATTATGAGTTGTTAAAATTTTCTACCGCTAAAGGAGTTTCTTCTAGTGCATTTTCTTCTACTGTATTCTCTTCTGCATCAATAGGTGGCGAATTCGGACAATTATTTTCAGCGCAAACCCCACATACTGAAGAGCAGTACAACCCCGCTTTTTTGCAACTGCAGGCCTTACCACATGGCTTTTTGCAATTACAAAATATGACTTTTAAAAGTTTAGAAGGTGCAGCATTAAAATCCATTTTTTTTGGCACGAGGGAATTATTTTCTACTTTCCAACCCCATTCTGTAGGATTCAAATCGTTGGACAACCACTTTTGAACTTGTAAATAAACTCGAAAAAAATGATATTTTGCAGCATCATCAGTTGGCGGTAAATTTGATAGTTTCAATGGGGTTTTATAAGTAAGCCTTTTTAAAAATAAATAATGTCTAACATCAGCCAAAGTTTTTGCTGTTTTCGGAGCTTGGTAAATAGCGAATAAAATTTTTGTTCCATTGTTTATTACATCATCTTTGGATAAAGAAGGGTTCTTAAAATTTTGTAAGGCTGCTTTTAAATCTTCATCGTTTGTTGCTTGTTTTTCAATATTAGTAAAAACCGTATCTTTACCTTTTTGAAATAGGGCCGATGTTGAATCGCAACCTGACATCGCATGAATTATTAAAATATTTTGTTTGCAAAGAAGGTGTTTATTAAGGCTATTTTGAGAATATATTTTTTGAATGTTTTTTTTATTTTTTTCCATTTTCAACAAATAAACTTTATCGGTTGGCTTGGCTAGGGCTGTTAATAGGACAAGTATGTCAGTGTCTTCAGCTACTATTATACTTTTCTTGTTTGAAGTTCTTGATCGTCTAAGAGCCGTCTGTACAATTAAGACATCAGCGTCATCTTCAGCTTGTTCAGTCGTCATTCCCCTGTCTTTGTACTTGTCAAATTCAGCTCTGAGACATTCAATCAAACGATTTTTATTCCCCGAATGGGATAAAAAATTTTCTCTCTTAACTGTTACTTTCATGGGTAAGTCAAAAAAAATATTTCCACAAGCATATTTTTTTGATCGACGAGCATGTTCAGCAGCCTTAATGCTATTACGCTCGTTACTATAGCCATCGAAAACTATCGCCACATCATATCCATAATACTTTATTATGTATGCCACATATCTTTTTACGATATCTAAATATGTGTCATTTGTTTGCCATATAACCCTGTGAAGTAGCATACCTCCATCAACTGTGTAACGAGAATTATCTAGACTAACATTAATTGCTGGTGAAAATTTTTTATATAATGTTGATTTAGTTGGTTTTCTCATTAACCCATCTACAAAAATAGATGTGGGATAAGGAGCAAGTTCAAATTGGAAATGATCTTTAAGGTCTTCCTCTGATTCCGTTAGTACACTCATTCTTTGAAATAACAGCATTGGATCTATGGGCTTTTCTACACCATGAACCTTCAAAGAATTAAATGCTGAAAGAAGAGTAATAACACGGTTTTTTCGAGGTTGCAAGCTCAAATCTGCAAAAGATTTTCCAATCATTGCTTTTATCGATTTATTGCCAACTGTGGGTGCATCATGACAATTGACATTATCTCCACCAACCACTCCCGTTGAAATAGACATAATTACTTTTTCAGGCGGGAACGGATTGTGGGACTCAAAAAAACGCAAGATTTTTCCAACATCTTCACAATCGCGTTTTATTCTAGAATCTCTAGAATCTACATGTTGTTCACCATTTGTAGATGTTACATTTGCTAACTCTTCAATTTGCAAACATAATGCTATAATAAAGGGAAAACCTAGCAAAAATCTATTATAAACACTTTCAGTTGTCCCTCGACCTTTTCCAGGACCACCTTGACTTTTGAATGGTCTGTTACCAACTTGTTCTGCAGTCATATCAGGAGAAATACCTCCATACGGTTTTTTGGTACGTCTAACAGAGCAGAATCCCTCAATAATATATTTCTTATACTCTTCGACCATTAATAATTGTTTTTCTGAAAGTGAATTATCGGGTTTTTTAGATTCTTCGCACCATTTATCCAAGCGTTCAAAATACTCTAACATAACTTGTATAAAAATGTGGGCTGATTTTGCATACAAGTAACGTCCCGCAGCGTGAAAAGAATTCAACATTTGCCGCAGTACTTCTATCTGTGATTTCAAATCTCCCATTTTTTCCCACTTATCAAAATTTTTTAACAAAACAACATTGCGCAAATATCCAACCCACAACTTAGCAGTTGGACTCCGTTTTTCAATTTCAGTTAATTTTTCTAGAAATTTATTACCAATGTTTTTTAAAGAATCTGAATTTTGAATGCTCTCATAATCACATTTGCCATCAGTAAATTTTTTAATTACCTTTTGAAGATCTGCTATGTCAGATAAAGGTAAATCCATTTCATTTAAAATTAATTTACTTAGGGCTACGTAAACAAGAGTATGCCCACGCATAGCTCTAGCATACGCATGCCCAGATAGCATTTTTTCAACCGAAAGCTCAGCATAACAAGTGCTTAGTACTTCGTTTAGGCCACTCCCCCCCATTATATACCCAATTGCACCCATAAAACACATAATAGTGTGAAAGCCTCCTAACCTGATAATAATTTCTGGATCATCATCACTACGTTGCCTGCATTGAGTGATTTCAAACGCTTTTTGGTATAAAGGCTGATCAAAAGTTATGAAAAGTGTTTGCTGTCCATGATTTTTTGTTTCTTTAATAGCGTATTTAATTACACTGTAAATAGTATTCGGATGTGAAGCTTGGGCATTCAATATTGGTACAGGAACAATGGTAGATGTTTCACAAGGCATGTTTTTAGTTAATGACATCATGAATCCATTGAAACCAGGAATTAAATCTGAAAATATTGAATGCTTTGCATATGTCCAAAAAAACTCACAGTTCGAAATATTTTTATTGCCAAATTCAGGAATTTCAAAACTCGCAGCTTTGATATTATTATAAGCGTCGGGATTTAAATTTTCATACGTACAATATTCAATGGACTCGACTTTACTAATTTCTTCGGCAGTTGGTTTAGACTTGCGTCGCTCAAGTGGAACACTTGGTTCAAAACAATTGTAACCACAAACTATTTTAAGTCCACACATGCCATGAAGTGTAAATTTACCATCTAAGGTATCTGTATTAATATCAATGTTGTCAAAGACAAAATGAATAAGTAACCTTGGTTTTAATTTAGGTAAAGAGCTAAGTAATAATGAATCTTGGTATAATATTACTTCATTATACGAATGACTAAGACCTAAATTAGTTAATATATCTACAATTAACCTGGAACCGAATTTTCTGTGTAAATATACACCCAAACCAAGTAGTATCGGAGATAAAAAGTATCTAGGAGCTACTGCATTCATAATACAGTGACAAAACGTTATGCATTTTTTCATATATTTTTCTTTGTTTTTATCACTCCCTCTTACATATTTTAAAATCAGTTCATCCATAAAGTAAAGAAGCTTATCTGGTATAAATGACTGAATATTTTCAAAAAATTTATCATTTGGTGGGTACTCGTCGCGGTTACCTGGCATTTCATTTATTGCATTTCTTAAAATACATGCTGCCTTTTCTAAAGCCTTATATTCCTCCTCATCTGAATTAAGATTTTGCTCAGCCCATACTTTTAACATTGAGGTATATTCTAAATCATTAAAGGATACAATGGTTTTACCACCATTCTGTTCATAAAATTTTAAGGCATCCTCGCCATAATGTTTTAGAAGTCGTAACTTGAGAGTTTCATTGGTAATTTTAACATTCTTGTCTGTTATAATTTAAAAAAAATTATTATTTATGTAATATTTAGCGGATAGAATGGAACATTTACCTGTGAGTTTTAGAAGTTCACGAAAACTAAAATGACGATTTACACTTTTATCCATATGATCGAAAATTTTTTGGATTTCTTCAGTAATATAATCATTCTGTGGACGTCCTTTCGGACTATTTTTCTTTTCTTTTTTGCGCAAATAAGGATTCCATAAATAATCACGATAGCAGTTAACATGATACCTTGCATTTGCAGCTTTTAGATCAACAGTGATAATTCTAGTGCGAATTTCCTGGGCTAATTCATTTGAGATAACGTCAGTAAGAGATAATACAGTTTTAGATTTTTCATCAGAAGAAACTATGCTTATTTTTTTTCGCTTAAAATAATTTTTTTTAGATTCTTTTTCTAAGTTTGCCTCATTTCCACAAATAAAGCAATTTTGCGAAAAATCAAAGCATTTAACCATTTTCCTCATTTTCGCATGAACTGGTAATTCAGGTTCAGGAGTCTTTCTGTGTATCTCTTCATACGTAATATTACCAGAACTTCTTTTTCGTGTATACCTTTGCCTGCACTTTTGATGCACTTTTATAGACTCCACTTTTCTTAAAGTATTATAAAAACCATCATTTCTTTCCAAAGAAGCTTTTCTCAACCCTTTCATCCCCCAAGAAACAGTCACTATATCTTCTACAAGTTCGTCATTACAAATGAAGCAATTTTTTTCAAAATCCATGACTGCAATAATAATATTCATATTATTCAGGCTAAAAATTTTTATATGCACATAAAAATATATATATGTGCATTAGAGTGTGTCTTATTTTTTTCTTTTCGATATTTTTTGGCTCCCCCCATTTTTTTCGAATATTTTGGTCATAAAAAACCCCCAGCTCCAAGGATTTTGATTTTGGATTTTTTTAACCCGTGCCACCGACCACTTGAAGTTTCCCATTTAAATAACATGGAAATTTTGAATTTTGAGCTTTCTATTTTTTGAACGTCCTTCGAAATTTTTTTCAACACTAGCAAACAGGTAGAAAATGATGTTTAGACATATAAAAACTGGTCCCCAAAATTATAGCAGTCCCAGAACATTTTATTTTAAATTGTTAAAAATCAAAAATTTCAAAAATCAAAAATAAGACACGCTCTAATGTGCATTTATACGAGAAAAAACGTTTTACCAAAAATTAAAAAAACAAAATTGACGAGGACTAGGTGGTAGTCGTGGCCTGGTCAATTTTTTTTTCATTTTTGGTGCTCATAAAACGTATTTTCAAAGTTTCAAAAAAAAAATTTTTTTTTAATTTTTTTAAATAAAATTAATTAGTTTGCACAAAAAAAATTTAATAATTAAAAAATAATTAATAAAAAATAATAAATAAAAAATTTACTTATTTTATAGGAAAAGTGTATACATATTTTTAATATTTAATTATTTACACAACATAAAAAACCACAATGTTTGTGGTTTGCGTACGCATGTATACAAACACATTGGGCTCAGAAAAATTTAATATATTTTTTTACTAATAAAACTTTATTTCCTTTAACAAAATTATTTATTAACTATTAGATTATATTAAAAAATTTAATTACTTACTTATTTAATTATGTTATAAAAAATAAAACAATTCACTTTTATATATATTTAAACAATTTTTTTAATATACATCTGTCTTCAATAAAAAATACCCATCCGACGCCATAATGTATACTGTAGTCGTTGCTATATAATAACGCAGGCGCAGAGCCACCGCAGAGCTCTGGAGGAAAAAAAACGAAGAATACAAAAAAACGGGTTTTAAAAGTGATCTATTTATTCGATTTTAAAACTGGCGAGGGCACCCTACGGAGTTTCTATTGATCTTATCTAACAAAGCAACTATTCATAAATAATTTCAAAAAAAAAAAAATTTCTATTTGGAATTTTATTAAATACGGCACAACTTTATACTTTAAAAAACACGATTTTTTTTTTTAAGACAATTTGGCCAAAATTAAGGAAAATATGCAAAGAAAATTTTAAAAATATTTATTTCATCTTAAACTACATTCATTTATGGAGTAAAAAATATCTTCACAAACTTTTTACTATATTCATTAAAATATAAATTTGAGATTTTATAATTGGTACTACATAAAAAGTCATATTTTCTGTACAGGCCAATTTTTCTCTTTCAATTATTTTCTGTCCTACAAAAGATATTGAAGTTCCGTAAACTGGGATTGGTTACTTGACCATCACTAAAAAAGGGGAAAATTTTTTTTTTCAAAATTTTTATATACCCCCCCCCCAAAATTAGCATGTTAAACAGTAGAAAAAGAATTTGATTTGAATTGGCCAAAGCGGAAAAAAATTATGCAAAAATTTTTTTGAAATAATTTTTTTTTATTAAACAGGGTTTAACTTAGGCTGTAAAAAATTTATTTTTTAATATTAAAACACGATTTGCCCGAAAAGAATATTTTTTTGCGTCAAAACAATGTTTTTTTACATGTATATATATTCAAATAGCGCGCGCGGGTGGAAATTTCATGTCAACCTAAAAACTTCGTTTTCTGCGGAAAGAGTAATTTTTACGAAACGTACAAGGACTCTTTCGACGGGGAATTCAATCATCTATTTTTTTTATATCGTGTTACTTTTTTGTTTCATTAATAATTTTGAAGAAAAAACGCAAAAACTAAAATTTTGACCCTTTGACCCCCATTTTGACCAAATATCGCCCCCTAGAATGAATGGGAAAATTATGGGTGTTATTGTACACAACAAAATGAACAACTTTTATTCCAAAAGTTTTCGTATTAATATTTATCGTTGGGTCCGATACACTTATTTCTTGAACTAAGTTGCAAAATACTTCTTTTTTTGGTCGCGCTCCAGCCGGAAGATACTGCCGCTATGGCCGCTGACCAGAAAAATTTATTTTGCCTTTTTATTTGTATATACCTTGTTTTCCTTAAATTTATAAATTTTGAAAAAGGAAGTTAAGCATCAAGCATGAAAAATTTGGCAAAACTGGCTACGAGTGATAAGTACGTACAGTTTTTCACCCATGGTGTTTAGAATATTTTTGTCTGCTTGAGCAAATTACAAATGCAGAGAATTTAATGTCAAGAGTCACGTTCGAGTTTTACGCCTGGATGGGTGAAAAATTAGTTAGTGTTATACCTAATCTTTATAAATTTTTTGACATTTCGAATAAAAGTATGACATTTTTTCGGTAAAAAAAAACTCACAACAAAAATTAGAATAAATGATTTCAGAGCTATTGCAAAAACGAGTGCAAAAATTATGTAATAAGTATCCATAAAATTCTAAAACCATAGCTAAAACTGCTTTAAAAATTATCATAAATATTCCGCTTCATGAAATCTACCTGCGACCTGGACCAACCTTATTCAAATAAATCACATTCCGGATTCGAGATTCATTTGCATTTTTGTACGAAACAAATCTATTTTGACCTCGACACATATTTTTTTGAAAGAATTTTTATGGGACTTATAAACTCTTGTTGACTTTTTAAGAATAATACAAACAATTTAATATACTTCCTTCTTCTAATTTTTAGTGATGTATTCAAATTGTGAAATTTGAAAAAATATTTTTTTGAAAATCAATTTTAATTGATTTAGATCAATCTAAATAATCTCACGTTAAAATCAGGTTAACTGGTACTAAAAAGTTTAATATAAGTTCAAGTTGACACAATTATTTTTTTAAAGTAAAATTTAGGCGTGAGTTGACAAAAACTGGTCTTGATTATAAATTATAATAAAATTTTAATATTTTTAATTTCTCTTTTATTCTCTATAATTTATATTCAAAATCTTTTGAATTTTATTATTTTTTAATAGTTTTCGAAATTCTTATGAAATACTTTCTCTGATTTTAAATTTTTATTAAATTAAACCTAATAGAATCAAACTATTTGTCAAGTTAACAAAAACCAAAACTTGTATAGAATATAATTAAAACTGGAACAAGAATTGTACAAAATTTATTTTTTCTTATTTTTTTGATTAAGTATTTTTTAACCTGCTTTTACTTTTAAAATTAACAATAAAGCAGTAATAACTTATATTCTTGACAAATCATTTATTGTTATGATTGGAGAGAAAAATAAAATAATTAAATTAAAATATAATTAAAAAAGAAGTTTGTGTTCTCAGCACTATTTTTACTTTTATATAATTATGGATTTACATAATTATGTACAATAATTATACACAATTTTCTGTTACACACTTTTTTGCATAATTTTAAGGCACTTGTTTTCATTAGGTTCTGATTATCGAAATTATTTATTTTGTATAAAAATGGTTTCTTCAAGTTGATCATAAAATTTACCTATTTTAAGTTGGGAGAGGTGAAATCCAAACAACGCCAAATTTTTTGAAATTTCAATAATTAAGATAATCTATTTTCAGGAACGTTTAGAAATTCATTGAAGCACAATTAAAACGGAATTTTGACGTAAATTTTAAATAACTAAAAACCAGCTGCTGCGAATCCAATTTCAAGTACTTAATAGACAAATTTATTTAAAATAACTGAAAATAAGAAAAACATTCTTCTTGATTGCAAAAAAAGTTAAATTTATTTTTATAAGCAAAAATGATGTAAGGAAACATTTAAAATTACGTGTGTATCCTATTACAGATTACTGAAATGTTGATTTATTTTATTTTTTTATTAAAAAAATACGATTTGTGAAAGCTTTAATAATTAAAATGTGGTTACATTAAAGTTAGAGTAGCTTGATGAGAATAAGAAAGTTCTTTTAGTTTTATATCCTGAAAACAGTGTATAAGATCACTTGTGTTAATTAGATTTTTTATACTAGGAAGAAGATTTTTTATAAATAATTTAGGATTTGTAAAAAATAGTTTTTATTTAAATTATTTAATTATTTGAGGTTATATACAAAGTTTTTTTTTTAACAGGAGTTTTTTGATTTAGAGGATAGAAAACATACTTTGTTTATTGAAAAAATATTTCAGTGTACTATTTTTTGTGAGAAAATATTTTATTTTTTATTAGGTACAAACATGTGTATATTTTTTATCCAAAGCATTCGATATTTCCTTTAAAATTACCAAATAGGAATTTTTTACTTTTTATTTTTTATACTTTTGGTATCTAATATTACTCTGATTAAGAACTCAGTGAAATTTCGGAGGCTCCTTCAAATTTTATTTAAACCTGCTTCCGGAAAACTATGTATTTTTACTGATTATTTCTTAGTGCTTGCAATTTTTATTTATTTAATTTTCATTTTTATTTTTGATAGATAAAATATTAAAATTAATTAAACACAATAATTACTCATTAAACAATCAATTAAAAATTTAATATAAAAAAGTAAAGTTAAAAAAAAAACAATTTCATGTAATTTATCATCCAGTTTGTTAATAAAAATAATAATTATAATAATACCAATAACATCAATAATATGAAAAATTATCTGATAAAATATTTTTAATACAAAAAAAACTTAAAAAAAAAATACATAAATTATTATATATGAGAAATTTTTGAACTGTGGGAATAATAATAAACTTATTTGATTATAGTATTGGAAAAAAAAAAACTTTTAATCTTATTTGCATAGTACATTTTTTAATTAATTAAATCTTTATTTAATTTTTATGACGAAGATACAGTTTATTCATTAATTTTAAGACTTCAGATTGATGTAAAAGGTTCTTGACTTAATTATCGAGGCAATCGATGGCTTATTTATTTTTCCTTCCGTTGCATGTTTTTTCTTATGGATTTTACGTTCATTCAATCACGCCTTTTCAAACTCCTACGACTAAAAATTTGCATACGAATATTTTTGTTTTTTTTTTTCAAAAATTTTTTGCCCATTTTCTGATTAATGGTTTTTTTATTCGTGAGTAATATTTTATTTATATATCTTGGTAAAATATTATTATGGTGTCAAACTGTGTTGTAAAAGATTTCTAGTTAAATTTCCTACAATAAAAATTACAAAAAATTGCCTTCTTCGTTAAATTTTGCTGATTATAAACTTTGAATAGAATTTGCAACTTGATTTAGAAGAAGCAAGATTTTTTTCAGTTTGTTAGTCTCTAAATGCTTCAGAAATGCTTCCTAAGTAAAAATTCTCTAGTGTGTTCTAGGGCTTTAAGCAGTTATAGTTCTTGACTACAGTCTCTGAGTAGCTTTTAATTGTCGCTATATCCAGGCTATATCTTGACTTTATTCAAAAGTACTCGCTAAAATATCGCCTGATGATCGTCAATTAATCTTTGAGCTCTGCATGAGCTCTACAAGACATGAATTTATTTTATGACCAACAATTATTTGAATTCTTTTTTTATATTGTCAAATAAAATCTTTAACGGCAATCAAATAAAGAAATAAATAAAATGAAGTAATTAAAAATAATGATTTAACAAAAAATGAAAATTTCGAAAATTTAAATATTTAATTTTGAAAAATTTTGTTAAATGATAAAATAAATAAAATCAGGATCTGACCTTTTTGATGTACAGTTTTATACAATGTAATATAATATAATGTTTATTTTTTTGCCAAATAAATTAAGTAGCAAATTTTGACTCTCACTTTGTAATTTAACACTTGAAAATAACCAAAGTGTTGACAATACTTTTGAAGTGCTTTAAAGAATGTTTTTGTTTATTTTTTTATTATTTATCTTTTTTTTTTTTGTTTAGTTATTTAGGTCAATATGAAATTTAAAAAAATTTTTATTATTTATCTTTTCACTTATATTACTATGGTTGAGTGTAACAATAGTAGTCGGGTCCATTTCGTTATTCAAAAATAAAAACCACGATAGAGCTTGAATTAAGATTTTACCTATGGGAATCTCTTCACAAAACACTAAAGATCAAAATTTACAAAAATTCATTTTGTACAATTGAAAATTTGGTGAAAACCCCCCCAATTTTCACCCCCTTAAGCCCTAAAATTTCCATACATTCTTTTTTGTGATTTCAACGACCCCTAGTAGGTATTTTGGGTCGCTGAGTCAGAATCTAAAGTCGAAAATTGTTCTTAAGGGGTGCAACGCCCTTATTTTAACCTTTTCTACCCTTAAAATAAGCAATTTTTTATAAAACATTTTTATATTATTTTGGTGGCCTCCAGTAGGTATTTTGGCTTGCTGAGTCAGAATCTGAAGTCAAAAATTAGTTTTAAGGGGTGAAACGCCTTTATTTTAACCCTTTTCTACCCTTAAAAAATGCAATTTTATATAAAACGTTATTATTTTATTTAGGTGGTCCCTAGTAGGTATTTTGGGTCGCTAAATCAGAATCTGAAGTCAAAAATAAATTTTAGAGGGTGCATCGCCCTTAGTTTAACCCTTTTCTACCTTTAAAAAGTGCGATTTTGTATAAAACGTTTTTATTTTATTTTGGTGGCACTGTAAACATTATGTAAATAAAATTTTTTTAAATAAATATTTCTGAAATTTATTAAGGGAAAGTAAAACTTCTGCTCATATAATCTTTAAAAATGTTTTTACATATGAAAAGTATATTAACACTTCTCAAGAACTAATTAAATGAGCACAAATATTTTATTTTGCAGTGCACCGTTCATGGACAGAAGTTCTGCGTGGATAATAGTGGGTGGTATTTGTGTTTTTTATGTCTCCTGAAACCAAACTCGGGGTCCAATTTTGCCTAAGAATTGTAAATTAATTTTTTCAGCTAATTATTGCAAAATTAGATTGCTTAAATTGATTTGATGAACACGAATTTGTAGTTGATTTCGCCTAAAAAAAACTAGTTTCTTGTGAAATGAAGATTTTAAATGATATGCTAAATATTGTTTAAACTATTAATATGATGACTTCAAAAATAGAACATTTGTATTTAGTATTATTTAAATTATTACATGAAATTTGTTTGCTACTTTTTTAAAAACTTTTGAAATGTTTGCATTACTCCTTAAGTTTTAGTTAAGTTGGCAATAATTTGTTAATAACAACTAATCTGCCACTATTAGCTGAATTTGGACTCTAGATTCGGTTTCTGAAGACCAACATAAATACACTGAAAAAAATACGGTTGTCACAACCAGAATTCTGACACAACCAGAATTCTGGTTGTGTCAGCTATAATTTTTTTTTTCTTTTATAAATGGTTGCAAATCTGTTGCAAATAGCATAAAACCTAAAGAAAAGAGTTTAACCAAATTTTTTTTTTTGTTGAAACATTTTTTTTCCCAAGTTTCACCATACCGCGGTTCTCGTATACCTTATTGAAATTTTTTTTTTTTTTTTTTCGATATTTCAAGTCGTTTGAAACGGCTTAAAATAAACAAGAATCCGGCTGCCACAACCGGGATTCCGGTATAGCAGCAACTAGAATTTTTTTCAGTATCATCCACTTTTATCCACGCAGGACGTATGTCCATAGTGTACTGTGATGGTTTGTCTCCCGCAGAAATTGGGATCTTAGGGTATACAATATCGCTGTATACAATTACTGGTTAAAATTAGATGCCATTTACCGTTTAATCAATATTGAGAATAGAAAATTTTTTTTATCCTCATCACATTACGATAATAAATTAATAAAAAGTTTTGAAAGGAAAGAGTTAATGCTATTTAAGAAGCAATAATTTTCTATACTGTAATTATCATGTAATAAATCTATTTTTCAAAATTTAACAGGGTTATAGGTCTTATAATTATAGCACAATATTGAGCTCAAAACATATTCTTCTTGAAAAATCAATTATATTGATATAAATTTGATTAATGGATATTTAAAACTGTTGTTTATTTTTTTATATTGGCACTTGTCTCTCATAAAAAAACGTACAAATATTTTTTTATTATTCCTTTCTCTTTTCTTTACATTTTTTACAGAAATAATAAAAAAAATGGCACGTATTGTATATGTTGCAATAACAATAAAATTGAAGTTACTTAACCTTATTTGATTTACAAAAAAAAAAAATTTTTTTTTTAATTTCCGGCATCCTTTAACATACATATTAAATAAACTTCCGACATTTTCAATACATTTTTTTTTTATTTAAATCTTAAAAAGTTATATGATTTTTATTATAAAACTATCCTATATATATTATTTATTATAAATGATTATATATACCGAACAATGAAAAATAAGTGAAGTTTAAAAAAAAATTTTTTTTTTATTAAACGCACGATTAAACAATCAAATATATAAAATCAAATAGAAATTTTTTTTTCTTTTTCGATTTGATATATATTTTATTATTAGTAGTTTGATTTTGAAAAATGACGATGATAAAATTATAACAAATAAAAAAAAAATAACAATAATAGTAAACTTGAAAGTCTTCCGGTAATAACTTTCCATCTCTATATCGAATTTTTGTTGTTTTACCATTTCTCCTTTTATTATCATATACACCTGTTTTGATTAGTTATTTTTTTGTTGGATCTTCAATTGAAAAATTTTTTAACTATTTTATAAAACTTTGCTGTTTTTTTTTTAAGAAAATGTCTACGTGACAAAATACATGCATGGCAACACACCTATTTTTTTTTTAAGTTTCATTAATTTTATGTGATAGGAAACCATAATTTTTTTACCTATCTTATGTAATTAAGATTTATGTAGCTTTTTAACATAGAAATTAATTGATGACCCATATTTTTTATAATTGAATATATTTCTTGGGAAAAAGGGGCGTTTTGGAAAATTTGATACAGGTATCCAGACAATTTTTCTGAGGGGGGTAGGGCAGAACCTAATTTAATAATAATAATTATGGTTTAAATTTCTTTAATAAGAATCAAAATTTAATTGTTTTTTATTTTAAATTATTTAATACTAATAGTGATAATTATTAATAAACATTTTATAAATTTTGAAATTAAGGACGCTCTGGCCATCTCACTGGTCATTGGATTCCAAATAATGGCATATGCAGATTTAAACAGAGGAAAGTCTCAAGAATCCAAAGTTCTGGATCGTTTAATCGGTAATATTGTAAAATTTAGAGATAGTTGCGTACACAAGTTGCAAAATTTAATAAGGGCTGTTATGGAAAATACATGGTATTACGTCATTAAATAGATATATAATCTCATATAGAATACCGTCTGGGATCAAAGTATAAAACTGAAGTAACCTGAGTTAAATTTTGTATCTTTTGAAAGCAAATATCTTCAAATTTTGCACAATTACCAACTAAAAGACCTACACCCACTGAGACTTTCTTATGAAAAACTGTATATATTATTCAGAAATGAAGTGACCAGAGCGTCCTTAAGACAGCAAATTTTGCTATTTTTACTAAAAACGTATAACCGGTTTGTGTAAACACAACCTAAATGCATGGAACATGTTTACTTCCAAATGAGGACTAGATATAATACAAATGTTTTTCAACATTACAATACAATTTTCTATTGTTGTGATTTGTAATTATCACCTTACTAGTTGTTAAGATTCTAAACCCAAACTATTTTGATTCCCTAAACCTGAATTACTATAAGTCCCTGAACCTGAATTATTCCAAGTCCCTAAATCGATATTATTCTAAGTCCATAAACCTGTATTATCCTAAGTCCTTAAGCCCAGATTTTTCAGTCTTTTAAAAGTATTTTATTTATTTATATATACCTCCCTAATTATTCTAAGTCTTATTTGACCCCCCCCCCCCCTTAAATAGGACAAATTTGACCCCCCCCCTTAATTTTCAAGTTCTGAAGTACCCCCTCCCTATAAACATGTTCCATGTTAAAATTTTAATTTCGGGGGGACCACGTCTATGGCCTCCTTGACCCCCCAAAATAATACTTTAAAATTTTGTTATTATAGCTAAAAAGAGGCCAAAATTTGTATTGATTAAAAAAAATATCTCATGAAACAGCAAACATTAAATTTATGAACATAACCACAGTAGTAGATATAATTGCTATTTGAAAATTAATAAACGGTATAGATATACTTTCGTAACTTTCGATACTTTAGATTAGGGAACAGATAATAGAAACCGACGTGACCAGCCCCGGAAAATTCTTTGATTATGATTCGAATGAATAAAGTTACATTTAAGATAATATATAGAAACTGTTTTCTGAATTTATATCTTTGTATATCGATTTTACAAGTCTGTATATTATTTATTCTTATTTTCATAATAAATTAAATTATTTAAAAAAAATTTAAATATTTATTATGTTTTATGTATTTTTTTTGATAAATTTTCGTGTACGAAATCTATCTTTATGTATAAATCTGCATGTAAGTATGTTTGTTAGCTACAAATCTCGTATTTATATATTTGTTTGCATACTTTCGTTTCAGCAAAGTTTAAGTTCAAACAAAGGAGGTCCGTGTACGAAATATATAAATACTTGTAAATGTTTTATTTGGTCATTTAAATATTTACACAAGATATACTCGGTGAATTTCTTGTTTAGTAAAAACATTTTATCTGCCTTTTTTTAAATATAACAATTTCCTGCTTAAGTTTTAATATATTTAGCTTAATTTTTATGTTAATGTCTCTTTTAACACATTCAACATTTGATTTCTATTGTAAATTTCATGAAATTCTTCATTTTTATTTAAAACAAATATTAATGGAAAGTGGAAGTATTTTTATGGATACAACAAGCCTATTTCCGGTCTCTTAATATTTTCTCATACAAGAGGGCATACAAAGCATACACATAAATTTTAATTTTATTTTAACATTTCTAGGTTTCTTTATACTAAATTTTGTCATTTATTTAAACGTCTAATGTAAGTTTTTCCTGTATTTCAAGACATGACTATTCAAATGCATAAAAGTTTATTTTTTTAAAATATCAATCTTGATCTTTGTAACTTTTGCTCTTGATCGTGATCTTGGATTTATATAATTTTATTATTTTTTATAGTCTATTAAACTTGATAATTTATGATACCTAACTTTTTGAATAAAAAATTTTAGAATTAAAATAAATTTTCTAATGGCATTTGGCAGACCTTAAATGGTCTAAAAAAATAACGCTAATTAATTATTAAAAATAATTTTAATTCATTGTTAAAATATTGCTATAATAAATCTAATTTAAAAAATTAAAATTTATATTGTCGATAAATTAGCTTAAAGCTATCAATATTAGAAAATGAACTGGAAGGTAAAAAGTATAGTAATTTTAAAAAAAATCGTTAGGTAACATGACTTTTCCGACAAGATATAGTAAGTACTTTTAATAAGTAACATTTATATATATAAAAGTAAATATTTACATTCTAATTAATAATTATACTATTGAAACTTCACTTTTAAACAATTGTTTTCACTTTAGGAATTAAAAAAAAAAAAAATCAAATGTCCATCTGATAATAATAGCATTATTGTTTACTTCCTTTTATTTCATACTCTGCTAACTATCTAATTAAAATTATGTCTATAATATCAAAGTTTATTCTATCTTATCCAGTGATCGATTATGTATAGAAATTTAGATGAAATTTTTTGATTATTTTTTATTTATTAATACTATTATTATTATTTTTTTATCAAACTAAATTTTTATTGAGTCAAACTACCTATTGAATTTTAGCGCATAATATTTTAAATAGCTTGATGATTTTTAATTTTATATAATTCAGATTTTTTATAAAGATATTCTAAAATCTTGAATGAATTCGACAAAAAAACAAGAAATTAATATATGGGAGGTTCCATCTCAAATGGGGCCAGCTAGAACTAAAAACGCAGAAATCCGTCAAACTATTTTTTTTTTTCTGAAAAAAGCTACTATAAATAAGTACTTTCAGCCAATTTTAGCTTTCTAGTTCGAATCTTTGATTTTTGGAAACCTTTTTTGATTTTTGACTTATTTTGGTAAATTGACCCAAAATATTCTTATAATGTATATTTGCATAGAAAATCGCTAAATAAACATTTTAAAATTAAAGGCCCATTCAATTTTTGCGTTAAAATATTTTAAAAAATAAAAAGTAAATTAACTCTTTTTTCCATAATAAGTAATCAAAAAATATCTTTCTTACTCTTGCTTACGTACTCCAAAGGTTTATCAACCTGCCTTGCATCGCCCACAAATAAGTTCTTCTAATCTTTTGTGAAAATTATCAAAATTTAGTCCAATATTTCAAAATATATTTGAGCCCAATTTACAAAGATCCTTTCATATGTAATAAAAATTTATATGGTTAAGATATCTCTTTCAGTTTTTTTTTGATCATGTCACATTTTAAGGATATTAAATTACAAATTCATAACTGCCGCTTATAATAATCCAATATTTATATTTCATATTTTTTATTGAATCCAATTAAAATAAAATATTCTGTTAAATCGATAAAATTTAAAAATTAATTCAACTTAAATGAATAAATATTAAATAAGTATTAAATTTAATTGTTTATAATATCCTGTACATAAAAAAAAAGATTTAAAAAAAAATTTTTTATGCATACGTTTTATTAATTTGCTAACTATCCACTTTCTCATTTATTACTTCATTTTTTATTTTTTATGTAAAAAAAATAAATTTACAAATTATCAAAATGCATATAAAAATCTTTAAAAATTAAGCCATTTTTTTTAAATTGCATATCCGAAAATTTTAATTTAAACAAATTCTTGACAAATTCACTCGAGTGTTTAATATAAAAAATGATTTTAAATATCAATTTTTGTAAACCAATCAAAAAAGATAAAAATTACATTTTCAGGTTTGAAAATGAAATTTTATAGTACATCATAAGGATGATACTATGTCAAAAATATTTTAATTTTGTTGTCAAATTACCAATTAATTCTATAAGAATTTCACTTGATTTCACCTGGTCTTTAAAAATCAAAACTAAACTTTCAAAATATTTCATGGTATACTCTGAAAAAAAATTGATGAATTTTTTTTGTACTGACTATTAATTAATGTGTTATTGTCTATTCCCCCAACAAGACTTTTCAGTTTGTTACCGAATTTCTGATGCTGGAATAGTTATTTTTTAAACAAAGGGACAAAAGTCGAGTCCCATATTTTTCCACGACTTAAAATATAGTTTTACATCTAACGGGCAAAAAAGACGTCTCCATAGGGCATAAAATAGGCTTTTTTGCCCTAGGTATGTAATAGAACATTTTTAACCAAGGGAGCAAAAAAAAGGAATGGCCCAGATCGCACGTTAATTAGCATCAGAGGCGAAGCCGAGAATTGTAAACTGCGATCTGGGGTATTTTTTTTTTGTTCCCATGGACAAAACGAAATTTTTATTTCTCAGTGGGTTGAAAACGCGTTTTTTTCGATCTCATTGCGGGGCGAAAAAAGTGTTTTCGGCCCGCTAGGAAGAAAAATTTTTTTCCAATGTATAAATTTTTGTTTCTAATTATTTAAATAAGAAAATTTTTAGAAATCAGAAGACTCTTCAGACGGAAGACGTCAGAAAAATCGGTGAAAATCTTATTATTTATGAAGTATTTTTGTCTTAATAATAAATGACTGTTTTATTATTTGTTAATTGAAAAGTTGAAAATATTTTGTAGGCTTAAGACGCTGCAGGACTTCATACCGCGCGCGCCAGGGAGCGGTAACGCTATGGTAGTTAGATGATTCCATATTTTTTACATTTATTTTCACCTGATACAGCTTTCTCCTTTTACATAAAGCTTTATATGTTTTCCCAAAAACTGTTCCCTGTGATACCCACTGCACTTCTTATTCAGAATTATCAGAATCTTTTTTTTTTTAATTCTACCTTATTATTATAGTCCAGTAAAAACGCAGGGGGGGTTTTGAATCGCTAAATACATTCGCTGAATCTGAATCCGGGGTCAAAAAAGCTTGGTATCATGGTTAATACCCTTAAATTGGCTAAAACTATCCTATAAAACTATACTATGTAGTACAAGAAAATGGCTCTAGCAGAGGAATTGTCTGGATTAAGACGCAAGGTGTTACCTACATCAGCGTGTACTTAACACCAAATGATTCCAGAGAGAACACTCTGACCAAACTTAACAATCTAGAAGATGCAGTAAGAGACATGACCAGTGAAATCGCCATATCAAGCGATTTCAACGCGAGGGCTGTAGAGTGGGGTATGCCTGAACCGGATGCAAGAGGAGAAGATATACTAGATCTCTCTTCCAGGTTTAACTTAGCTGTGTTAAATGTAGATAACACTACAACTTTACGAAGACCAGGCTACGGACAGACCATCCCAGATATATCTCTTGCAAAAGAAGATTTGACTGCTAGGATTATAGGTTGGTAAGTTCTTGAGGACTTCTCAGTTATTGATCAACAATATATCTCTTTTGAGGTGTTTGGGCGACAGCTAAACCACGACATATTGGTGAACACGCTTAGAAAAGGAGAGACTGCTTTCCTGGGGAAAGAAATAAAATCAGAAAACATTGACGTCGTAGAGGCATTAGTTAAGGAAATCATGATGCTGCTGGAAAAAGTATGTAACAAAGCCATGCCGAAAAAACGAACCCGTGAAGGAAGACCACCAGTCTACTGGTGGAATGCAAAAATAGCCCGTGTAAGGAGTACGAGCCTAACAACGAGGAAGAGAGCCACACGTGCAAGGGCCAGGACAGACGCTGCTGAGCTGATGGCAGAGCATAAGCAGGTCAAGAAAAGACTGAGACTTGCTTTTAGGAGAAGCAAGAAAGCATGCGAGATGGCTTTGTGTAACGAAAAGAACAATGATCCATGGGGTCTTGGATACAAGATAGTCGCCAAGAGAATTGATGCTCTTTCCATAAGTGGCATTATGAACAAAGAGGAGGCTAGACGTATAGTTGAAGGATTTTTCCTTAATCATCCAGAGAGGGAGAAAGAAACTGACTTAGAAGAAGATGACGAGGAGGATATCCCCGAATTCACGAAGGAGGAGCTTCTAACAGCAATAGACTCGCTCAAAAATCTCAAAATGGAAAGGCATCAGGCCTGATGGGAGACCGAAAACAGCCGCGCCCTTTTAATAATATTTTTATGCAGTATATTGTAACTAAACCTAAAATGATGAAATAACTGAAATATTTTCAAGAATAATTAAGAAAATATTGAGGTTACTTGACAATAGACAATAAAAAAAAATGGGGGTATAAGGCGTAAGTACAGGGGATGAAAACTAGCCCCAAAATGAGAAAAAATCTCTAAAATCAACATTTTTTAAAAATTATATAATTATTTGCATAAACACTATAGTATGTAAATATTTATAACTAAATTATATAAATATATATTTTCCAATTTTATAAATATGTATTTATTTTTCTCAAGATTTTCCTTTCATGTATGGAGCAAAAAATAGAAAATTTCAACTTTTAAGAACTATAAAGAATTGAACATGCCCCTGTGACCCCGCAACCTGCTTGAATTTTTTTAATGCTTCGAAAATTTCAAGCCAAAATGCAAATATTTGACAAATATATTACTAAAACTTTTAGAGTCATGTCATAAATAGCACAAAGGTTAATCCTTTTCCTGATGGTCACCGACAAAATTAGCCTTAGACAAGGCATTGAATGCAAAACGCTTTAAAACTTAAACTGGATTTTACATTTTTTTTTAATTTAAAAATTAACACCCAGATTGAGTGTATGTTATACTTATAAATCATATAATTTATAAATTTAAAAAATTTTTAATTGGTTATATAAACATATAGAATTAAATTTTCACATATACATCTATAAATTTCATAAGCATTAATACAAAATAAATACGTTTTTGATGCGTGATATAAACATTGTTTGGAAAGCGAAAATAATTTGATGACATATAAGTAATTTCTTATTTAAGTTTAAAAATACTAATACACATGTCCTCCTCCTCATCGTGATTTTATTCAAAAAGTGATATGTTGAATTAATGGATCTTTATCTTTGTTTTGATGTAAATACAAACAATAATTATTATCATAAGTAGTATTCGAATAATTATTATAAAATAAAATAATTTTTGTGATATTGAAAAGAAATTTTCTTTTATTAGTACTATCATTATTTAAATATTAATAATTGTAATGTTACACATATTTATTACATAAGAAAATATAATAAATTATTAGTTAATAATAGCATGTTAAAAATATTAAATACTTATAGTTTGCTTATAGATTTTCTATGTAATTATTTATTATATCTTTAAATTTTATCTATCTATGGCTAATTTTATGCGTATTTGACAGTTTGTAATTACAATTTATGATATATAATAGAAAATTTTTTAAAGTATATGTTAACTAACAAAAAAGTTATATTTTATTATGTTATAAATAATTATTATTTATATATGCATACATATTATTTCATATATGGGTGATTTTTTTTTAATTAAAAAAACTTAAGGATTCCTCTCAAGGTTTTGGGTCTTTATGAGCAAATAAATTTATAATAATCAGGCGCCAGCAATGTTAAATGCATTCGAAAATTTTAATCTAGTAAAATTAAGAGTATCTATGGATCTATCTTAGTGGAACTTATATGTATTTTGGATCACTAAAAATAAATTTGAAAGTTTCATCTATTTTTTGTTGAGCAAAATAACCAAAAAATACAAATTTTTGAAAAATATTGTTTGCCTTTGACCTATGGCTTCACATTCATTTTTACTCCTTTATGAGCCCTTCTAGACTTTATTTTAAATAAAAATTTCCCCCGAATTTCCTACTTTTCCCGAAAAAAATAGCAAATTTTCCTGAAGCACCTTATGAATCTAGTAACGAATTAAATTAAAATAATGTCCAATTTCAAAAAGTATCTTTCATATAAATTTATTTAAAAAAAAAGGATTATTTATTTATTTAAATTAAAAATAAATAATAATTAAAATTTTTTCCCTATCTAGGTATAAAATAAAAATAAAATAAATTAAATTTCAATTAAAAATTAAAATATATTTGCATACAAAATTAAATTTTCTCTAAAAAATTCCAATGTTTAATCTTATATCTTATAAAAATCTTTTAATTTTGAAAAGTGACTTCCAAAAGAGAGTATGAATGTACTTACTATTCAGTTTTATTTTGTTACAAGATAATTTAACACGTAAGTAAAAAAAAAATCTTAGTCACGTTAATAGAAAGACATAAACTTAGTATAGAGTATTAAATTGGGCTCATACATACATTCATACACATATAGTACGTACTTTTTTTATTTATAATGATTATCTATAAGTCGAGAAATTTTTACGTAAGAAGAGGATATGTATTTTTAAAAAATGCAGACTTTACCTACAGCGAGTTTTTAGCGAGCGCGATTTTTTTTTAAAACTTAAATCACCTAATCCGACGTTTCGAGTAATTGCTTACTTCCGACTTGTTTATGTTTTCCATTTGCCTTTATTCTATATAGTACGTGTTTATACATTTTTCATATAGTGAAAATTCTATTATTACTTATCTTGCATTTATCCAATTGCGCACATATGCGTGGTTATTAATTTATTTTTATTATTATTATTATTGTTTTTATTTATTTTTTTTTCTTCGCAATTTTTATAATTGTATATTATTTTATAAAGTAAATGTTTAGAAGAAAAAATCTTTTTTTATTTTTAATTGAGAAAAATTGAAATGTTATATATTATATGATTTTTAACCATTTTTTTAACTATATATGTTTCATATATAAATAATTCAAATAAAATAGGAAATTTAATGAAAATATCTTTTTTTTTCTTTAAATGTCAAATCAAATTGCTTATAAATTTTGAGAAGTATGTCAGGTTAATAAATATATTAGAATTTTGGATTTTTTAAAAAGAATTTGAAGAGTTGAAGGGATATTGGCTTAGAGCTAAAAACATTAGATTTTGCCATAAGATTTAAAATGGATTTAATTATATTTTTATTCGTAACTAATGTCTGAGACGTTGTCTAATTTTTAAACTATTTAAGTTTATTGCCTTTTGATGCCTAGGTGTCGAAGGTTGCTAAATTCTGCTTCAGTATCACAATCGAATAGTCCATAATAAAGATTTACTTAAAAATTGCATAAAATCTGGTGATAATACTCTCGATTATAAAGTTGTAGTAATGTAGGAGTGTGACTGGAAACAATTGAAAATAAATTATGCAAAAAGTATAAAAAAATTATTAGTATAAATTTATTAGTAGATAAGGTGAAAATTCTAGTCAATAAATCTGAATATAAAATTGTAAATAAAAATAAAAAGCGATAACCATGGATTACAATGAGGCTAATTAAGTCATGTAAAACTAAAGAAAAACTTTATAAAATTTGGCCGAATGATAAGAAGAATAACAGTAAAAGGTCAGCTTACAAAAAATATTTATATCATTTGAGAATACTTTTAAGAGAAGGTAGAGATATTTACAAAAATAAATTAATCTTATCAATTAAAAATGATAATAAAAAGTTTTGGCAATTTGCAAATAAAAACATTTTTGGTAGAACTAAACAAAATAATAGCATTAAATATTTGGTCAACAATAACATTAAGATTACAGATAGTAGCTCTATTGCCCATTCCATGAATTCCTTTTTCGCCAACATTGGAAAAAATCTTAATAATAAGAAAAATACCCTGCCAACTAGCTGGCACTTAGGTTCCTCAAACAATGAGCTTAATACTTAAATATGCCACAGATATCACCGATTACAAGTATTCAAATAATATTTTAAAATATTAGTACTTTCATAGAATTAAAAGAGGTATTACACCAAAAAAATATTGCAATTTTTTTTATTTTTCTTTTTTTTTAATTTAGAGAATAAAAATTTTGAAAAAATTAAGTATCAATTCCAAAAAATTACTGTAAACGAGGTTCTTAAAACTAGTACTTCCATGGAAATAAATTAGGTACTACGTCCAAAAAGAAAAAAAAAATTTGTATTTTTTGTATTTTTTTGTGAAAAAAATTTTAGAAAAAAAATTTTCAGAAAATTAAGTATCCGATTCGAGATATCATGTAAAAACCATACTTTCAAATATAAGTACTTTCATGGAAATAAATGAGGTATTACATCCAAATCAAAAAAAAAAAAGTACCTCGAGCTTTTTTGGTGAAAAAATTTTTGAAAAAAAAATTCGGTCTTAATTCCATAATATTTGTGAAATATCAGCGATTACATACATACGTACACACACACATACACACACACACACACACACACACACATACAGACTTTTTTTAAAAACAGGTTTTTTAGCTTCCTGGGGTCCCAAAACGTGCTTATCTGCCAAAAAATAGAAAATCAAATTTTGACCTAACACAATGGTTCCTCTTTGAGGAACCAAAAAGAAAAAAAATAATAAACTAACTAATAGTAGCGGAGCCCATACGATGTAGGGTGATTTTTTGACTTACCAAAGATAATTGCAAATGCACCGAACTACTTATGTAAGGATGCCCACTGAGTCATATGTTACGAGGCTTTGCGTACCTAAATAGCCTAGGCTGGTTAGCTGAAAATCACCTAGGTGAAAATTTTACTAACCGGATGAAAATTTAGGATATCCTTAAATACACCCCCCAGAAGCTAATTCCAAATCGGTTTGTAAAAAAACCGGTGCTGCCCTGAACGGGGTGGGGTTAAAAAATTTTTGACCCAAGGTGAAAAAATTGTAACCACAAAGGACTTTGGCTAATGAATGTACATGCCAAATGTAGCATATGTGCCAAATTGTACCTTTGGGAAATGGTGCATTGCCTAGTTACAAGGGTTAAAAGTTTGGGTCAAAAATTTTTTAAACCGCCCCCGTTCATGTCAGCACCGGTTTTTTTACAAACCGATTTGGAATTAGCTTCTGAGGGGTGTATTTAAGGATATCCTAAATTTTCATCCGGTTAGTAAAATTTTCACCTAGGTGATTTTCAGCTAACCAGCCTAGCTCGGCCTAGGCTATTTAGGTACGCAAAGGCTCTTAACATATGACTCAGTGGGCATCCTTACATAAGTAGTCTGGTCCATTTGCAATTATCTTTGGTTAGTCAAAAAATCACCCTACATCGTATGGGCTCCGCTACTATAATATTGATACAAGTAATTCTGATTCTTTTTTCCTTGAGCATACAGACATGACTGAAGTAGACAAAGTTATTAAAACACTGAATGTAAGTTCAGCGCGCGATTTGATGGAATTGGCAGTGGGGTAATCAAATCATTAAGTAATTTCATTGCATTGCTACTGGCACAGATATTTAATATGGCGATAGAGAATGGGATATATCCTGAATTGTTTAAAAGAGCATGTACAGTCCCTATACATAAAAGCGGGGATCATTCAGAACGAAGTAACTACAGACCAATTTCATTACTATCAAATTTTGCAAAAATTTTAGAAAAAATCATCAAAACTAGGTTAACTTCTTTTCTAAATAAACAAAAAATTCTATCAGATAGACAGTTTGGTTTTCGAGAGGGAATATCTACCAATGATGCAATAACTTTTGTTTCAAATTTTATTTATACAAATTTGGATAAATCATCAAAGCCAGTGGCAGTCTTCATTGACTTGGCAAAAGCGTTCGATACAGTTAACCACACCTTACTACTTAATATGTTGCATTATATAGGTGCCAGAGGTCTAGCACTTACATTTTTTAAAAACTACCTATCTGGAAGACAAGCTTTAACAAAAATCAATGTCACTACTAGTTCTTATATAGATATCGATACAAGGATCCTACAGGGCACTGTGTTGGGACCAATCCTTTTCAATATCTTTATTGATGACTTGATGGGGATTGATGACAAAATTGTGGCCTTCGCTGATGATACCGTGTTGCTTGTTAGTGGTGATGACGTGGACAGAAACTGTATCTAAGAATAATGAACTGGTTAGGGAGGTTGCATCCTGGTTTGATGATAATTTACTAACGGTAAATTTTAAAAAGTCATCATATTATGTTGCATTCTCTATGGCGGAGGATATGGTGCCGGATAATGTAGAAATATATGTTAATGAAAATAATGAGATTACACATCTTAATAGAGTAAAAGAAACGAAATATTTGGGGGTCATCTTTGATCACCAAATGAAATGGGACAAGCACATTCATAATTTAAACAAAAAAAAATAAGTTTTTTTTATTTTTATTATATAAAATGAAAAAATTCCTACATTACTCTCAGCTAAAAACTATATATTATGCAATATTTAATTCTACCAATACTTACGGAATCTTGGGTTGGGGGGTGTTTATAAAACACATATTAACAAATTACAAACTTTACAAAATAGAATAATAAATATTATAGGCTCTGAAAATACTGACATATTTCTTAACGTTAAGCAGACCTTTTACTACTTCTGGATTATAAAGGAATACTGTAACCATAAAAAAACCCTAAAATGTGAAAATAAAGAAAATTCAAGAACACTAGTCATTCGTTTACCTAAGCATACAAAAGCGGTAATGAATAAAGACTATTATTACAATTCTATAAAGATTTTTAACATCATGCCAAAAGAACTTAAAAAATATAATAAAATAACAGATTATTTTGGAATGAAATTAAAGGAATCATTCATGATTTGAAAAAAGCCTTAAGAGCAGAGATATGTAGATTAAAAGAAGAATTCCAATTCATGGATTCTCGAGATAGCTCTTTTTAGAATAAAGTATAGAGTACATGGAACCGATCCAAGTTAGGTGCTTATTCGGTAATATGAAAAAAGGCTAAACACTGGCTGACAAAGACCATCCCCACCTTATTGAGGTACATTGTTTGCTTCTTGAGGGGAAGTCATAAAAAATCTCTGGAGCCTTGTATGTAAAATCGACATTGGTGAAATATATCCTAGACATTCCAATATACATAGAAGCGACTAAAATAATAGGGAATGCTATGATTCTTGATCACTAAACTAGGATATATTTCGTAAAAAAATTACTCGGGAAGAACTTATTAAGATAGGCAAAGATGGTTTAAGCTATATGAGATCTACGAAAAAAAAATAGACCTCGGAAATTTTCCCTAAGGAGTGGAAAGTAGCCCACCTGGTAATAACAAACAAGGAAAAAGAAACTTTGATATTTCTATTATTTTATTGACTTTTGTGTATATTAAATACCAATTATAAAATAGATGCAAAATTTCTTTTAGCACAAGAACCAGCCGGAATAAAGTACAAGTCTAGTTAGATTTTCTCGATATCAATAAATTATTAACATAAGATCAGGCATAAGTTCTGCATAAGTTAGTAAAATTTGTTGAATATTTTATACGTATCATTTTGTTTTAATTTATTTGTCACGTAATCTATTGTGTTTATCTAACATATTTCATTAAAACTATTTCACGATTTCCTTTAACCATTTAAATTTTTTTTATATGTGCATATATAGAGTTAAAAAATTTGGTATAAATTTAATTGTTATTTACATAAGATGCCTTGCATAGCAAAGAAAAAATGTTGCTAATGTACTTTTTTGTTGATAAAAGCAATAATTCTCATAAAGTAAATATTACAAGGAAAAAAAAATTTCCGCAAACTTAAAAGTTCTTTTTATGAAAATTACTTACAAAGGAAGTTTAATTTTTTTATATTTGTAAATATATACATATATACATTTAGAAAGTGATACATCACACATAAGTATATATATTTATTTAAAAAACAAAAGAATATAAAGATATAAATGTCACATTAATATACTTACAGGAAATTCCAAGTTAACAACAATACATACGTTTAAAATTACATCAGATTTGCAAACAATTGATTTCGTTAATACGTCTTTTAATTTTACTTTGCTCATATTATGCAGGAATTAAATATTTACTTTGGAATTTTGCGTATTTAATTAATGTGCATTACATTATTTATAGCACTGCAGAAATTAAATTATTTTATTAATTTTATTAATCAATATCTATGGTTTTTTTACATGACTAATTACACCTTATAAGGGTAGGCTGCAATAGCTCAAGATTAATTTAATTTTTATCTTTAACAGATACGAGATCAGATATCGTAAATTAAATTGAATGCTAGTGGCAAAAAATATGGACAGTTTTAGATTGATAAAAAAACCGCCTTTTTTCTCGCTCAAATGGTCAAAAACGTAAAAAAAATTGAAAATAAATATTTTTTTCGAAATAAAAAAATGCTGTCAAACTACGGTTCCCCAAGCAATAACTCAATATTCTCAATGGTCCGTCATCTAACACAAAGTATAATAATACAAAAAAAAAAACTAAAAATGCTCTTTTCCTTGACATAGCCATTTTAAACTCCCATGGAAAAAATTAGCTATTACATCCGAAAAAAAAAATTACTATGTAATTAAAAATAGAGTATTATTTTATTATATTGAGACGGAAAAAATATATATATATACATACATACATACATACAGACACTCACACACATGCATACTATTTTTGTGAACCTGTTTTTTAGCGTCTTAGAGTATCAAAACATGCTTATATGCAAAACAATCAAAAAACGAAATGGGTCAAATTTCATAGGTCATGCCACAATGGTTTCTCTATAGGAGAAACCAAAATTTTTTAAAAATTTTCTTTGTGCTTCAAGTCATTTGCAATCGTTTGAGCAAGAAAAAAAATTTTTACTGTCGAAATTTGAATTCCACTAACCACAAGCAGAATATTTTTATTTGCGGTAAACGAAATATTTTTTTCAGTAAGTATACGGTGCATAAATAAGTTACAAAACAAATCAATTCGTTGGACACTGCATTCAGTGAGATAAACTAAATTAACTCACCAAACTTTTTTTTTTCTTTTTTTGTTTTTGTAAGAAACCTTTTATCATCTGATGCTAAATTGTTAAAGATAAATAAATATAAATTCTTTGTAAATTTATTATTTACTTTTTAATTTTAAAGTAACTGTTTATTAATTTTTTTTTAATTTAGCTACTGTTATGAAATAGTATAAACAAAACCTCGAATATTTACTTTTGGATTTATATTTGCAATTAAAAAATATAAAATATTTTTTATAATTTTGTGTTAATTTTATATATAAACAATTTTATTTGAAAATTGATGCTGAAAATTATGTTAATAAAAATGTTATTTACTTTAGATCTTGTGCTTCAATGCCAAAATCTAAAAAACTATTCAAGTAAAAAAAAATTTATAAGTCGTTAGATTAAATAAAATATAAGCAATATATTTGCAATATATTCCAAAAACACAATATATTCTCTTTTTTTCCTGTATAATTAGATTATACTTGGTCCAGTCAAAATACGAGGAAGGGGGGGGGGTATATTTTTGCTCGCAACCATCAGATTTGAGCTAGTATATATATAGGTGTTTTTAAGAGTGTTCTGCACATTTATTTTGGTAATGACCCTGAAACTCGTCCACGTAAAAAGATTAAGCTTAATTTTGGGTAAGCTTACTGGATTATTATTACACTGAAAAAAGTATAAAAGCGAAATGCGCATATATTATGAACGCAGGGCTTATAAATAAAGACAAGCGTTGAGCCAACTTTTACTGGGCCCAGAGCTTATAAAATTAATATCATAACGTTATATAAAAAATGAAGGCCCAACGCCTATAATTTTAGAGCGATTTCGTCCACAAATGTTGAGCGAAAGACACAGAAAAAATTTTTACTCCCTCCCTTTTTACTCTCTTTTAAAAATCATTGTACTTTAGCTAACATTTTTTAAAACCAGCATATATGATGCATTATGCCCAAATGTGGTGGGGATGCGAAATATCGCACGATTCCATCGCCTCAAATTTCGGAGGTTTTTGCTCTCAATAGTATGAGCGTTAAGCTATATAAAAATTTCTAAGCCCTGCGTCCATATTTTAACATCGTTGCGCTCATAATACTTCTAGCGTTCTCGCTCTCATCGAAAATGTGAGCATAATGCTTTTATACTTTTTTCAGTGTACGGACTAACCTATAAAAGCAAAAATATATATCCACGTAAAAAGATTTACTGAAGAAAGCTTACCCAAAATTAAGCTTAATCTTTTTACGTGAGATGACTCAAAAAAATCTATTCTAGACCAAATCTGGTAGTTGCCAGTAATAAACCCGTATTAGTAACTTGTATTTTTGGTAAGATATTGAATATTTAAAAATTTTATTGAAAAAATTTTTCTTTTACCAAATTATTCTTTACAGTAATAAGTCTTTCGGGTTTATATATCCCTTAAAGTGGAAATACGATCAATTGGGGGCCCTCAGCTACAAAATTAAGAATTTCGCATATGAAGATTCACGAATAATATTAAAAATAAATTATGAGGTAAAATTTGAAGAAAAAAAACAGAAACTGAGCTAAGCGCCAAAAATTGATCATGTTTCTGCACTACAAGATTTTATAGTACAGAACTTCAAGAGTTTTTTAAGTGTGCCTTCTCTTACACATACTTACTTTTACATCTTGAAACCAACAATTATTCAAAGCTCTTATTTACTATTTCTCCAAATTTATTAAATGAAAAATTTAACGTTTATTTGTAGCGAATCATTAATTTCAAATTAATTTTTAATGAGTTTAATTAAAAATGTATTTTGAATAAATAGGTTTAGTAGCTGCTATGAAAGTAATTGATTTTCATTTTCTTTTTAATTATTAATAGTGTTCTCCATAAAATTTTATTTCTTATTAAAATTATTTAAGACTTTAATTTAATTATACTTATAGCAATAGCAATTACACTCATTAGAAATTTAATGAAATTATATCAATTAGATTTTTGATTAAATTGTATTTTATGATTGCTAATATTTTTTTTTAAGGTTAAAAAAAGAATTTCTATTAAATATGGGTAACGGTTTTTATCCTTTAGTTTGATCTTGCTAAAAAAGTGGATCAATTTCTGGCTAAATTTCAGTAAAATAATAATTTTGGGTAAAAGTTTGTCCACTTCTCTAGTAGGAAAGTTTTTTATTTTATGGAATCTCAATATTTAACATGTCAAATTTGTTTTAAGAAGATTTTCAATTTTTGTTTTTCTTTGTATTATAATTAAAAAAAAATATAACAGTTTTAAAATTGGCTCCATTACTAATTTTTCCCAAAAATATAATATTTACCAAAATATTAAAAAAAAATTACATCCTTGAGGATTTTAATTTTGTAATAATTAACGAATTCATAACTAATCATTAAAATAAAATTAATAAGAAATTATGTCAAAATTTTTTCTAATCTTAACGTAAAATTAAAAAAAATGAGATTTAATCTATCAAAATTAAGTTTTTTTTTATAATAAATAATTACATCTAAATAATAAATTTTAGTTAGTGAAATCTTCTTCATCATGTAATCAAAAATTATAATTTCAAACATTAAGTCATTAATTTTAAATTAAAGTGTAATAATAATAATATACAAAAAATTCAGTCCTTTCATTAAAAATCAATCTCATATGTAAAATCGTGACATGTTGTATTTAATGACCTTAGTATTAAAAATTTAAATACTTACATTACAATTATTTTTTTTTTAAGGAAAACAAGAAATTTTGCTCTTTAATTATCCCTCTTTCAAATATTTAATGATAGGCTTAGAGCCCTCTTTTTTCTGTAATAATAATTAAATTTTAGCACTTTTTGTTGATCGATGCCTACACACATTATACTTAAAATTGCATCTCATCCTTTTATTTTTTTTTAAGTGTTTTTATACTTTCACTCTACATGTTTTTCTTTCTTATTTATATGAATTTTAATGTAATTTTATGACTTTATTGACATTCCATTTTTTAATATAAAAATATAACAGCAATTTTTTTTGTACAATTTTCTATTTAAATATTATGGTGAAATTTTATATTTTTTTTATTTTTTGTTTATTCAACTTTTTTTATTTGTTTATTTAATGTTTTCATATTTAATACTTTTTATTTATTTATTTACATTGTAGTAAAAAAATTATTAATTAACGAGATTTCTCATTTCTCTTGTATAAGTGTTTTTTCGAATATATGGGACATTTCATGACAATTTTTTTCACAACCAAAATTTTATTCAAAAAAGTCCAGTAAAAAATACGTCACCTAACCTTATCTTTAGGGTGCCTAATACCGAGATAAAAATACCTAAGATTAAATACTTGTCACAGGAAATGCTTTTCCTGACCAATTTATTGGGCTATGGAGCCCATTGAAGTAATAAAATGCAAGGCATTTCTAATTTAAATTTTTTTCAATTTTTAATTTTTTAAAATTTGTGACATAAAAAAAATGGAAGGTTTTTCATTTATAATAGCCTAAGATTTTTTCTTAACTGAATTACCTATACTTATCTCCAAATAAAATAACAACTTTGCACTGATTACTATATTGATATGAAATACCCTATAGATGAATAACAAATTTTTATTATCAATTCAATACACAAATCTTAATTATGAATTTCGTGCTTTTGAAAAAATGAAAATTACATGCTAATTATTCAATATGTAAATTTACATATTATATATTTATATAATAACTTCCGTATATTTATTAAAGTAAGATTTTATTTTTTTACATCATAATCATCATCTTTTTTGCGTGACTATTATAAAAAAAGAAAAGTTTTTAGCGATAAAAGTGTTAAATGTTAATTTTACTGAAAAAAATTTTGATACCAAAAATTTTTTGTTTTTATTAGTCTAAACGAAATTCAGACTTGAATTGTTAAAATGTGAATTCTTGTTAAAGCTACACGCAAAAAAAAAATAGTAAACTTAACTTCTACAAATGTAGTAAAAACAAATTAATATAGATTTGTAAATATAACCAAAAAATTAATAAATTTTACAAAAAAAATTGAGGTTTTAATTTGATAAACAAATTTTATTAGTAAATTTTACTTATAATTTATAGTGACTTAACCAAACTGAAGTTAGTAAAGAACATCGTAATTTTAGTTAATTTTTACTAATTTTCTGAATACGTGTATGTTATTTCCCAATTTTAATTTGTCCAATTTGTATGGAATGTTATATTTATTATCATAATAGTAAATTTACAATCGTAGCAGTAAAATTTTATTGGTTTTTTTTAATAAAAATCGAAAAAAAGTAAAATCAAGTTATATTTTTTGCAGTGTAATTTTTGATAAAATTGAAACCTGAGATATGAATTACTATAAAATTTAAGACAAATGAATGCAAAAAATTTGAGCTAATTTAATTTGTAGAATTTTCTAATTAATTTATTTAAATTTCTTCGTTCATACTACATGACTTGGTTATTGCCTAACAATATATTTACATTTACACATTGAAATTTTACAAATAAAATATCGATATAGTTTAAAATTACTTGTACAAATTATTAACATTATGACTATGACTATAAACTAAATACATATAATTTTTTTCTTAAATCTAATAACGATCATGTAAGTTTACAATTATATATACACAATTTCACTTTTTTATGTAGCAACAGTTTTTTGCTTATTCGTTTTAAGAAAAAAGGCAATTCACACTTTTACATATTTATATAAAAACTTTTTTAATTAAATACATATTTAATGTATATTGATGATCTATTGCAGTAAAGTCAAAAAAATTTTTTTGGTCAGTGGTCAAAAACCAGGAATAATGTTTGAAAAACTTGTTTTCCCGATGTACTGGCAAAAAAAAGTGACCCTTGGTTATATTGGTAATTCACGGGTAGTTTGGGCCATTCTTTGTTTATTGGCTATTTATTCATACAATACGAAAAATTAAAATTTTCAATTTCATTCTTATTAAAAGAAAAATCTGCTCGTGGCTAGCGGAATTACAATAGAAACTTTTCTGTCTGCCGCAAGCGGACTTTCTGTTTCTCGCTTGCGGCCTTCCGGCTGTAGCTAGTGAGATTCTGCTAGTGAATACTGGAATTTTTTTCTTGTTCAAACGATTAGAAACAATCTGAAACGTAAAAAAAATTCAAAAAAAAATTTTCGCTTGTTTAGGATATGCGTACAGCTTACCGGTTTAAAGAGCCAAATAAATATTCTTAATTAGAAACAACAACAAAATTTGTTTTAATTTTCTTTACGTTTCAAGTCAGTTATAATCATTTGAGCAAGAAAAAAAAATCTGCTTCCCACAAGTGGGTTTCTGCTCAGTTTCTGCTAGCCGTAAACGAATTTTTTTTAGTTTAAGAAAATATTCTCTTTTTCTTAGAGTGAAATATAACTGTGATAAATAATTAACGAAACTTTTAAAGATATAAGCTAGCAGTGACAAGACTTAAAAAGAGCCTTCTGAGCTTCCCTTTTCAAAATATGTTTCAAATTTTCAAAAATATAAAGAAAATTTAGCACTGAACAACTATTATTAGCCTTAACAAAAATAATTTAGGTTAAATCCAATTAAAATAAACCCAAAACATTATAAGAGTAATACATTTTAAATAAATAGTAGATTTTTATCCTAGGCCGCAAAAATAAAGAATGACCCAGATCGCACATAAATGAAAAAGGGGTAAAACTGCGATCTGGGACATTCTTTTTTTACGGCCTAGGCTAAAATATATTTTTTCTTCGTCAGTGGCTAGAAAACACGTATTTTCGAGTCGCACAGTGGCCGGAAAATACGTGTTTTCTGGCCACTGAAAAGAAAAATTATTTTAAATAAAACAATCCCTTAACATACAATTTTTTTATAACTTAGTACACTTTTGCAATAGATCACAGATATATAATATAAAACAAATCTACTAAATTTTAAACATTCTCTATTCAAGATAAAACATGACTTTCTCGATACGCATGAAAGAATTTATTGTAAAAAAAGAGGAGCAAAAAACAACATAACGCACAAAACCGCACATAGTTTAATAACAATAACAAAAAAATGTAAAATAAACAAGAAATATCGATTACAAATTGGAATTGTTTTTTTGCTAATTCAAGCGTAATTGTATTTAAATTAATGAATTTATGTCTTTATATAAAATGGCAATACGAGAACTGATAATATACGAACAATTTTTCGATACTAATGCTACCTAGCAGCATATCTTCTTGCATATCTCCAATCATCTTTAATCATGTCACTAGCTTTTTCACCAATCATAATAACCGGTGCATTTGGATTACCACTAATTATTTCTGGCATTATAGATGCATCAACGACTCTTAATCCTTTAACACCATAAACTCTTAATCTAGGATCAACAACAGCTGTTTTATCCCAAACTGGTCCCATTTTACATGTACCAGTTGGATGGTATATCGTAAATGTAAAATGTCTTATTGCACATTCCCAATAATCATATGTATCAAATTGATAATTTTCACAACCTGGCATTTTAATTGTTAATGGCCTTGAACCAAATCTTTGAAAAGCTGATGAATTTGATACTTGCATGGCAATACGAATTCCTTCAACAAGAACGTCTATATCTTCTTTATGTGTAAAATAATTAGGCACTATTTCTGGATAAACCATGGGATTTTTACTTTTAAGTCTTAACCAACCAGAACTTTTTGGTCTTAAAAGCAATGGAAGTATAGTCCATGCTTCGGCATTAACTATTGGTTTATACATTGTGTTATATACTCTATCTTTTAAACCTAAAATTTTTCTTATTTGATCACCACCGTCTGAACTTATACTACTTGGTGCAAAATGAAATTGTATGTCAGGGTAATCACCAGATGGATCAGCATACTTTGAATTGACAAATGCTAAGCCTTCTACCCCTGGACTCGTCATCGGTCCACTTTCTTTTACGGTATACTCCATCATTACTGGCAGAGTTTGGTAACGATCTTTCTTAAAAGTTACCGGTTTGTTGACGAGAAACGTTAATCCACCCAGTCCAACGTGATCTTGAAGATGGTCACCAACTCTTAAGTCAGAAATAACTGGTATATCAAAATCTTTTAGATGTTCCCTTGGTCCAATACCTGATAACATGAGTATTTGTGGCGATCCCAATGCACCAGCAGACAGAACAACTTCCCTTCGTACCCGAATATGCTGTACTCTGCCATCGCGTAGAAATTGAACACCAGTAGCGCGTTTATTTTGATTAAACGTAATTTTTAAAGCTTGTGCGTGCATAGCAACATGTAAATTAGGACGTTTACGCACTGGTCTCAAAAAAGCTTTAGCTGTCGAACATCTAGTACCACGTCTTATTGTTGCTTGAGTTAACATAAAACCAGCTTGATTTTTTCCATTAATGTCACGTATATCATAACCTAGTTCACGACCAGCTTGAAGAAACGATATCGAAAGTGGTGTACGCCATGGAGCTTCCTGAACCGTCAAATAACCACCTGTATTATGATAACCGGTATTTGCTAAATACGGGTTTCTGTTATCTTCTGATTTAAGGAAGTAAGGCAATATTTCCTCATAACTCCAACCTGTATTACCTAAAGCTGACCAGTTGTCGTAGTCGTGTCTGAAAATAAATAAAAATATTAATTTTATAATATGTTATGCAAAGATTTTATTAATATTATTGTTATTATTAAAGTTATATCAAATTAATTATTTTTTTGCTTTTGTTTGTTTCAGGTAAGAACAATTCATCAAGTTAAATTTTATTACAATGACAGAGTTAGTGAGTATGCACATTTTTTCATATTACGACAAAATTTTATTGTACAAAAAATTGCGTTATTTATATGAGAAAAATATTTTTTCCTGTTCATGGGTAATTAAAAATTTTTTTATTTGAATTTTTTTTATAATTAGATGGGAATCAGCAATTGTTAACAAGTAAAAAGTCATTGTAAAATTAATAATCACTAATGTAAAGGTTAATGAACCATATCGATTGTAAAAAAAAAATTTTTTTTTTTTTTTGTTTCCTTATTAAGGTTATAAAAAATAAAGAAAGAAAAAACAGGTTTATTAATATCATAAATTTATTTTATTGTCTTTTAATAGGATTTTAAGAAAAAAAGTAATAACCGAAACTCTGTTAAAATTATTTTTTACTTTTCTTTTTCAAAATTTTTGTTTTTGTAATTAAATTAAATAACTTGTTTTTTTTTATGATAATTTGTGACGAAATTAAATAACTCTTCTTTTTTTTAAGAATTTAATAAAAAATCTTTAAAATAATTATTACTTTTTTAATGTACTTTAATTAATTCCAAGTATATTGGTAAAAAAATGTAAATTATATATACTTAGTTATTTTTTTTTGTTGAAAAAAAGTAGTTTACCTTATAACAATAATAAAAGTATGCATTATTTGTTTAAAAAAAAGTGTAAGAAGCAAAAAAAGTGAATTAAATTTTTTATTTATGATAATAATTATGAAATAATATACTTTTAGCACATGCATGATGTGAAAAAAGTTGTAATAATAAATGTAACATATATTTTTTAAAACAAATGTTGCAATTAAATAGATGACAAAAAATAAATGACATGTAATTTAAAAAAAAGTTGCCATGTCAATGGAGAGAATGAATTTATTTTTAGACAAAAACTTTCAAGTAAGTAGTTATAATTTAATATCATTGTTTGTGTTTTAAATACTGACACTTTTAGAAATTTTAGTTACTATTTCATTTTTATTTGTAATAATATACACTTCTGTGTTAGATTTGCTACAAACTTGCTACATTAGAGATTTTAAGCGAAATTTTAAACGAGTTAGTTAATTGTGTAAACTATGGGTGTAAATAGAAGGACTCCACGATAACTGAGCCCAAGTTTGACTGAAGGGTTACGCAAAATCGGTTCCAACTATTTTTTTCCAAAAGTGCAAGAAAAATAAGGCCTCCCACCTACTTTTAGGTACCTAGATCCAATTTTTCATTTTTGACAACCATTTTTGAATCTTTTGCCAAGTTTTGTAAATTTACTCAAAATTTGCTTATATTTTCTGCAAATTTGATTCCATGGTCCAAAACTTGATTTGTTAGGTGCATGCGCAAAAAAGTTACAATTTCGTTATAAATATCTCAAATGTGTAGGTTCCATTTTCTAATTGGGCTTTATTAATAACCTACTTTTACCCGTTTAAAAGAAATCCGAAATTGAAAACTCAAGATAAAAAATGATATTACTAATTACTAATTTTTCGATTTTGAATGAGTTCAATAAAAATCTAACCAAAAGTTTGGAGTCCTCGGAGAACTTTATTTTGGAATACAAAATATGGTAAGCTTTTAAAAAATTGTGTGAAATTAAAAAAAAAATTTTGATCTATTATGTGACTTTTATTTTTAAAATATCGCAGTTTTCACATAATTCTTTCAAAGGCTATATCAAATTTTTGGTTAGTTTTTCTTCTGGTCACATTGCATGGTAGAAAATTTAAAAATTTGAATAATTGATAATTTCAGAAACATCATTTTTTAACCCGGAACTTTCAGTTTAGTTTACTCCACGGATTTTTTTTTTGTTGAAGGTTTAAAATAGATTATAAAACAAAAACTTGAAGCATCATGAGAAGAAAATCGAACCCGTAATTTTTAAAATTGAAGACAATAACTTGAAGAAAAAATTTTAAAATAATTATTCTCTTGTCTATGCGCAATCTAAATCAACTTTTAGATATTGGAATTTAATTCTGCGTGAAATTTTTTATGAGCATCAAAAATTAAAATATCTATCTATATAAAATAAGTATTCGGCAGTAAAAATAAATCATTATTTTTAGACAATTTACCAAAAATCGCCAAAAATACGTAAAAATGTGTGTCATAGTATTTGGCAGCCAAAAATTAAGAACTGGATCTACAAACCTAAAAATATAGTTATAACAAGAAGTTTTGTTATTCTTATTAGATAGTTACTTTTAAATTCCACATTAAATTACCTGTTTCTAAAATAAATAAATATTATTTTTTCTTTTTTAATTTTACCCAAAAGACAATTCGCATTCAGAAAACCGATGTCCATAATTTAAACAAAATGATATAACAGTGTATTCAGCAAATATGTAGATTTTTTACAACCAATGATTTAGTAGAAAAATATAACTAAGAAAGTTTCTAAAAGTGTATATATCAAGCATGACATTTATGCATGTACACAAAACGACTTTTATTATTACATTTAAATAAAAAAAAAAAGTATAAATAAAGATATTGAAACTACTAACCTATTACCACGAACGTAAACCATAGCATTAAGTACACTACTACCACCGAGTACTTTTCCTCTTGGCCAATTACATCTCTCGCCAATCATAGCTAAGCAATATGCTGATGTTGTTGGTGGTGATGTTTGATATTTCCAATCGAATTCTGATAATTGCATGTAACCAGCTAACGCTGGTACATCTGATATTTCATTTTCATCACCACCAGCTTCTAATAACAATACTGTCCAATCATTTATTTCAGATAAACGCGATGCTACTACTGCACCTGCACTGCCACCACCAATTACTATGAAATCGTAGATGTTTCTTAACTGAAAATAATGAAAACAAAGTATTTTAAATTTCTTTGAATCGGAAAAAGTGAAATTTTCTATAAATTTTTATTTTAATTGATTCGAGAAAATATTTATAAAATGTATATTTTATTTAAATTAACTGTATAATAAAGAAAATGTGTACGATGTTTTTCATGGTAAATATGAAGTATATGTTCAGTTTTATAAGTAGGAGAATTTGGGGCATTTTTGCACACTTAACGGTATAATAATTTGAACCAGTCCAGAAAATATAATTTTCAACCTTATTAAATCAAAAACAAAATGTTAACCCAATTATGTTAATTTGCCCTGAATCTTCTAAAAGAAAATAAACAATGACATTTTTATTATTTTTAACCTTACTTTTAATTACAGTTGAATTTAAAAACCGTAAAAAAATAAAGTAAAACTATGAATGATAAATATATTGTTTTTAAATGAAAAATAAAATTATCTTAAATCCATAATTATAATTGTAGCAACGAGGCGTGAAAAATGTTAAAAAATATGTTTAAATTTATGCATGTACAGATAAACAAAATATGATAAGAGCGAGTAAAAAATTATGCAAAAAAATTATATATGGGTCGATCCTAAGTAAATTTTAAATTGAGTAGATCCAGTTGAAAGGTACATTTCTCACAGAATGAACTTCACTGATTGCCCCAAAAATTTGCATATATTTTTGTATATATGAAACATGATTCCTCCCAACTATTTAGACTTCTAGGTTCAAAAGTGCCCAATTTAGGTCCATTTGAATGTTTTGAAATTCTTTCAATTTTCCTTTTTTTCCCTATTTTTCCCGATAAAACCGAATTTTTCATTATTTTTTCAAAATGTTTAAATCAAAAAACTTTAAAAATAAAAAATTAAATTAAAAAATAAAAAATTTTATTTCCACGTTTGAAGTCATTTTTTAATTTCTATTTTTCTTAAAATTGCAATGACACTAAAAATCAAAAATTTTAAAATTCCCTCTTTCAATTTTGTGTCCAAAATTTTGGATAAAAAATAAAGGGCTTAGAAATTTATAATTCTGAAAATTTCAAAAAGTGTTTATCAAAATGGATTAAATTGGATGCAAATCAAGGTCGTTAAACATTTATTAAAATAATTTTAAAAATTCATTTATAAAATACCAAAGAACGACCCATATATAAAATGACGAAAAAAAAAAATCATTGTAAAGTATATAAATAAAAAAGAGTGAAAGGAAAAATTTGTTTATATAAAAATACGTATTAGCTTCTTTAATTTAATTATACGTGGATCTTCACTTTAATGCATAAAATAAAAAAAACTTTCTTTAAAAAAAAAAATAAATAAAAAAATAGAAAAAATATAGAACCTGTCGTTGATTAATTGGATGTGATTCAGGATCAGCGTCATTGTACCGAAATATAGTGAAGCCAATCCCTAATAATGGGATTAAACTCCAACCGATAAAAGATGCGGTACCGGCAATAGTGGTCAAGCCAAATGACATTATCTTTTTGTACCACCTTCTTCAAAAAATATCTTCTTTTCCAACATTCCATAAGATTTTTAAAAACCATTGATAAATAATTTTTCTGGTATTTTTTCTTCTTCTGAAACACAAAAAAAAACAAATATTGATTTATTAGTGGTTAACCGTGCATATTTGAGGTTTTTATATTTAAAAAATTTAAATTTATGATTATTAGTTTCTGCCGCCGTTTTTCTTTTCTAATTTATTGTTTTTTGATGCCTTAAGAAAATCATAAATAGATTACCAAGAAATATTTATACATAAATAGAAAATCTACACTTTTCAATTTTAATAAATAACTTTGAAATAAAAATGGACTTAACGTGTTGGAATATTTGCATATACACACCAAGTGGTTTTTTATTTTTTTATGCATATTTTTTTCAAGGTTGAGTAAGTAAAAAAAAAAACACTTTTTAACAGAAAGTATTGTTTTTCTTCTAAAAATAAAAAAAAAGGATCTTGGAGTTTCACAAGAGTGAAAATATTTTTTGTGTTTTTATTTAAACATTTTTTAATGTATATGAAAAAATTATTGAAAATTTATTTTTTGATAAAAGCCATAAATAATATATTTATTTTTTTTACTTTTAAATGGAATTTTAGAGAAAGTTCAATTACAGTATTTTAAATGAAAATCATGCAGATGTATTATATTTTTTGGTGTATAAATTTTAAACAAATTTAATTGAAAAAAAAGTTAATTAAAAAATTTTTTAAATAAATAATATTATTTACTCACTCATTTTTATTGATGATTTTTAAATAAAAAATTTAAAGAAAAAGAAAGGACAGTTTTTTTTAACTTAAAAACTTTTTTTAAAAATACTGGTATTTTGATTTTATAATTAATGTATGAACGTTAGATGTTTTTCAATCGAATGATGGTAACTAAATAAAATGAAGATAATAAAAATTATTATTTTTTTTTTATTTTAAAACAAGTAATTACAGTAATAAAATTAAGAAATTTTTTAAAATTTCTATGGAAGGGAATGAGATTTTTTCAAGGGTAGGGGTTTTAAGGAAAATCCGTTAACTTAGAATTTATTTATGACATAATAACTTGAATAATAACTAAAGTTTGAGATGCATAACGCTTTATAAAGTAGGAGGTATTTTTATGAATATAATAGAATCAAGCTTAAATTAACATTATAGGTGAAGACAAGGATGGCGATATGTGGTTTGGGCTATTCAGTTTCAAAAAATAATTATTTGCTGGCCACGCAGTAGCTCAAGAATTTGTGCTTTTTGATCACTTGTAACTATTTATATTCTAACATGTTGTAACAAATTTTTTTTCGCCCGAATGTGAAGGATTACAGACTCGAGGGTCAGTAATCGCACTCGACATAATAAACTTGTTTATAACAAGTTGAAAACAATATTTTACAAAATCAGGGCAAAAAAACATTTCGTCCAAGATAGTAAATAGTATTTTTCTGCGTAAAGTACATTGCAACCCATGGTCAGAAAATTAAGAATGGCCCAAATCACGTACACTCAAAAAATTTATAACTAGTTTGTGTAAACATAACCTAAATGCATGGAATATGTTTACCTCTAGCTGAGGTCTAGGTATAATATAAATGTTACGCAACATTACAATGCAATTTTCTAATTTTATAATTTGTAATTATCACCTTTACTAGATTTTAAGATTCTAAACCCAAACTATTCTGATTCCCTATACGCGTATTATTCTAGGTCCCTAACCTTGAATTATTTAGGTCACTAAACTCGAATTATTTCAAGTCCCTAAATCAAAATTATTCCAAAACCGAAATTATTCCAAGTCGCTAAATCAATATTATTTTAATTCGATAAACCTGTCTTATTCTAAGTCCCTAAGTCCAGATTTTTCAAAGTCCCTAAATTGAAATTATTCTAAGTCTCATTTGACTCCCCCTCTTAAACCGGACAAATTTGACCCTCCCCCACCTTGTTACCCAAAAGTCGGGCCAGATACCCACAATTTCGGTTTTTTTTGTCAAATTTTGTGTGATGGCCAAAACTTCCCGAAAAAGGTCTGCAGTTGCAGTTTTGAATCGACAGCTGCCTTGGATAGTCCAAACTCGACCCAATTTAAAGCAAAAAACCCTAAATTTCCGGTATCCGACCCAACTTAACCACACACCTCTAATCCGGACAAATTTTATCCCCCCCCCCCCTTAAACCGGACAAATTTTACCCCCTTGCCTTAATTTTCAAGTTCTTGAGGTATCCCCTCCCTATAAACAAATTCTATGTTAAAAAATATAAAAAATGACTACTCTCATCGTAGTTGCCTACAAGGATAAAAATTCAGTCTTATAATATAAAGACCAATCTTTTTGTCAAATCCACTAAAATAGGCAAACTTTATAAGCAAATTTAAACGATTCTCCAATAGGTTTAAAGGAAAACGGTAAAAACGAGAAAAAAAATTGCGAATCTTTTAATATATTTATTTAGCAATAACGGATCCTAACTGGTAATTTTTAAAGTGTTAAATACAGTCAATATATTGTTAACCTAAAAAGCAGTGCGTGCAAAAATTATAAATCAGTGCAGGAATGACATAATGTTTAGTTTCTAATGAGTAACCATTTTTATCACTTTCCAATTACTTTGGAATATTTTACGCACCAAAATTAAATATAATTGTAAGTTAATATCCGCCTTGAATATGAAAGTGCACATTCTTAAACAATGATTTTCGCTATTTCTTCATTGTGTATAAAAATTTGTTAATAAATATAATGAAAGTTATTAATTAAAATTAGGGATGCAAAGTAATTAAGACTTCAAAATATGTGTAATCTAAAATCATATAAGATCTATAAAAAAAAAAAAACTGAAAAAATCTAAAAAATGCTCGAAAAAATGGAAAGTAAAAAGATTTTTTTGAATATAAATCTTGGGATATTCAATACTTGTTCACAAAATATTAATATTAATGCTCTTTTTTGTATATCTTAGATCCTTCGAGAGATAAGATATAAAAATTAAAAGTTTAAGAACCTTTATGTTAATTAATCTATATGAACAGATTATAAAAGAAATTTAATTCTGTAATTGATTGTATTAAATTACACTGTAATTATCATTGATGTCATGGTATTTTATAACTGAATTCATGGTTATAACACAGTATAAACAAAAAATTATAAGTACGTATTACAAAATAAAATTTCATTTTCAATATTATTTAAACTTGTTTATTTTTTCTATTTGAAGCTATAATTTTGTTACTGAAAGACATTTATATATAATAATTTAAATAGAGCGAATAATTATAGGGCTGATTGTGAATTCAAAATGACTAAGACATAAAAATCGAAACTTTCAGAAAGATACAAAATTAGTTCAAAACTTAAGATCTCTGACTAACAAGGGGAGTATTCGAGTTAACTCTGCAAATTTTTAATCTCTTTTGGCAGTGTATTTTTTTTTATGTTAAAAAACACCCCTTAACTACATTGATCTCGTAGGTCCTCTAGGCCTAGAACAGCGAGCCTGAATTTTAATAAATGGGATTTTTAGGTATTTTTCCATATAAAGTTGTCACCTTATAAGTCAACCAAAAAGCTTCTGATTCAGATGCCATAAACTGAATTTTTTTATCACTGATTGTCACTTTGAGGATTATTGTTATACGCATTCTTGTTATACGATTCTTATACAAATTTTGTAGTAAAAAGGTCAAATTTTAACCTTCAACTTGCACCATTTCACAAGCTTTCATAGTTTTAGAGGTTTAATTATTAAGATACACATATGTCTCTACATATAATCTCAAATTCCCGACTTTTTATTCATCCTGTTTTTGTAGACCCAAATTCGGTCCACTTTATTCAATTCCCTAGCATATTTATGGCCAAAATAAAGTTTAGGAAAAATAGCACCGATCCAAAATCTTTTATTAACTGCATCAAAATATAGTATTGCACCGCTGATTATGCGAGGTTACAATACCGTTATTTGCTCTTAACTAAAGTAGCAACTGAATAAAACAGTAATTCGTTGATCTATAAATAAAATTAAATATTTGATCATTATAAAAAAATTTAATAATGGTAATTTAATTTTAAAAAAATGCACACGTTCAAAAAATCAAATAACAAATTATTCTCATAAAAAAAACAAGAAGATTAAGATACCACAATTAATCAAAATTTATTAATGCAATTATTATTCAAGTCACACAAAGTAAATACTTTAAAGTAATTTAATTAATAAATAATTAGTTTTTATTACAGTAAATAATTTCGATATCCAATAATAATACGAAGACTAAATATGGACATAAAAGTAATTAAAAAAATCACTTGTACTTTCAATACACAATCATGATGATCGTTTTGCCCTACTTTCCAATACAAAAAAAAAAATATTTTCCGTGTATAAAATATTTTCTGTGCATTAAAAAACTCTGAATAAAATAATAATAATCAAATTAAACTGTCATATTTAATTCATGTTAAAAAAAAAAAAAATTTCACTTAATTTCAATAAATTTTATTTCTTTTTTTATTTCATGCATTAAATTTCTTTTATTTATACATTATCAAAAATAAATAAAAAAAATTTATACCTTTAAGGTACGAAAATGATAAGTAGTATTATTTATTTATTGAAAGATACTTTTAATAAAATGCAATATAGTGAATTACAATATCGTAATATGTAATCAAATGTTACCTTTTATAATTTTTTGTGTAATATGGTATGTTAAAAAATTTAATCGTTATGTATAACATGACAACACTTAAATTTATACTTTTTTCCTTACAGTGTATATAAATTTAATTTTTTTTTTTTTTGTAATTAATGTTTGTATTATTATTATATGGGTATATAATAACTTTCATTAAAAATCTTGTTATCGAATACTAAGTATGTGCCTTTTTAATTTATTCTCGATATTTATACTCCTTTTTTTTGGCAAATAAAATTGGTGTCTTTTTTACTTTTTTTTTTAATTTATGTATATGTGAACATTTTTAATTAAACTTTTATTAATAAATATGTCAAAATATTTTTACTTTTTTTTTTGATTTCCTAGAATTACTGTTTAATTAAAAATATTTATTTGAATAAAATTTACTATTGTATTTAATTCATAAATTAAAAAATTTAATTTTTAGTAAAAATTCTCAAATAATTTAATGTTTTATGAAATAAAAAATTTTAATTTTTTTTAAATAAATAAATTTTTACAGTATTTTCTTGATGCCAATACAAAATAATCGTAGATTGACATCAATTTCAAGTTAAAAAAATAAATATATTAAATTGACATTTAGATTTTCTCATATTAATTTTTTTATTGGTGACCTTAAAAACTTAAATTTTGTGTTTGCAAGTTTTTAGGGTGCTCTACTTTAAATTTTTGAAATGTAATTTAAAAAAAAAAATTCTGCAATAAATATTATAATCTTTCAGATTGTTTCAAACTTTTAGTTGTTAATAGAGGTATTTAGTTGCTAAAAAACAACCCACAGGAACTGGGTTGAATGGGTCTCCTGGATCAAGGAAAGGCCTTTATATTATAATATAGGGTATCATATATATAGTTTATCTTTAAAATAATATTACTATTTTTTTTCCGCCATAAAACTTAGGCTTCTTCACAATTCTTGGTTTAGAAGTCTATTTTTTAAGCATCCTTAAACCACATCTTTTTATCTTTATTTGATTTCCTATGATAATCAAAAATAAAAATGCCCATTTTCAGTTAAAAATGACAAATTTTGAAATTGTTGTCAAAATGATGGTTAATGAAATAAATAAATTATGTGAATCACAAAAATTTTGTACAAGCCTCATGTTTTTAAAAATTCTTAATTCGTCTCTATTCCTTGAATAATTTTCGAGGTGTGATTCTACAAAGATTTTATAAAAATTTACTTTTTTTAAAAAATCTCAAATAGACACTCTAAATTTAAATTATCGTATACCCTAAAAACTGTTTTAAAAAAAGAAATTTTTGAAATATTAAAGCTTATAGAAAATTTTTGAGATCTATAAAACCGATTTTCATCAGGAATTGCAATTTTTGCAGCAATTTAAAAATTGGTCATTTTCAGATAAAAAGTTACAGTTTACATGATTTAAAAATAGAATTTTGCTCATTTTGCTTGAGAAATTAATTTTAATTCAAAAATATTTTATGAAATAAGGTAACAATATTATTTCAAAGGTATCCTAATTTTATTTTATGAGTATTGAAATATTTGTTCCCTGGTCCAGAAACCCCATTTAACCGAGTTTTAGGTACTGAGGATAGGTCAACCACTATATTTATTAACCCATTCTGAATTTCTGGAGTAATTCGATGACCCAAAGATCGTGGAATTAAATATATTTAATTAAATTTAATTAAATCTTCTAGAAGATTTTGTGCAAATTAAATAAGTATGTTTTCAACGAGATTTTAAAACAACATTTAAATCACAAAATGACTTTATATTATAACCATGCAAATAATTTGCCCTAAAATGTTATCTAGATAAAATTTTCCAATCTTTTCAAAATGGCACATTAGTATGTTTTTCAAATAAATAATTTATTTGAAATAAATAATTTATTTATTCAAATAATTTATTTGAAATAAATAATTTATTTGAAAAACATACTAATGTGCCATTTTGAAAAGATTGGAAAATTTTATCTAGATAACATTTTAGGGCAAATTATTTGCATGGTTATAATATAAAGTCATTTTGTGATTTAAATGTTGTTTTAAAATCTCGTTGAAAACATACTTATTTAATTTGCACAAAATCTTCTAGAAGATTTAATTAAATTTAATTAAATATATTTAATTCCACGATCTTTGGGTCATCGAATTACTCCAGAAATTCAGAATGGGTTAATAAATATAGTGGTTGACCTATCCTCAGTACCTAAAACTCGGTTAAATGGGGTTTCTGGACCAGGGAACAAATATTTCAATACTCATAAAATAAAATTAGGATACCTTTGAAATAATATTGTTACCTTATTTCATAAAATATTTTTGAATTAAAATTAATTTCTCAAGCAAAATGAGCAAAATTCTATTTTTAAATCATGTAAACTGTAACTTTTTATCTGAAAATGACCAATTTTCAAATTGCTGCAAAAATTGCAATTTATGATGAAAATCGGTTTTATAGATCTCAAAAATTTTCTATAAGCTTATTGGTACCATTAAAGTGTTAGAATTAAACTTCTAGATCTAGGATTTAAGCTGTTTGCAACTAACTGAAAATTTAAATTCATTTAGGGACAAGTTTAGGGACTTAATTGTTACGGTATAAATTGTTACTAAATAATTATTCAACTTTTAAAATGCCTAAATAAAAACAAAATTTAATGATTCATGCAATGCATAAAAGAGTAATGACATTTAATTAAGTAATTAAAAAATGCTACAAAGTATTAATCAAAGAAAATTTTCTTAACAATTAATTTTTATTAATTTAATGACATAAATCATGTTAAGTAACTTGTTTATAAATAAAAAATTAACATTAAGGAAGAGGAAGAAGAATATACTTATAAAATTTCTTAAAGACAGGGGTGGGAAATTCAGATAAATTTTTTTTTATTTTGCACAATAAGATGTAAAAAAAAGTGAGAGAGAATTATTAGAGAAGTCTGCAAAATTTTTTCACTTTCTCTTATATAGGGAGAAATTGTTTTTTATGTAACTCAATTTTTTTTGGATTAAAAACCCTAATTTTTCTTATTCAAGTATTAAAATAATCTTAAATCTTTGATTAATTCCCTGCACTTAATTTTCATATTAAAAAATAGTAAAATTTAATAATTTAAAATTACGAATTATTAATTTTATATACGTTTTCAATAAAATACGCGTTTCATGATTAAAATAAAATTAAAAGCATGCATTGTTTATTAATAAAACTGCATTTAATTTATTCATAATTAGCAAAAAAAGAAAATTTTCTTTGAACATAGTATTACTGAATCACTTTCACATGAATAAATAAATTGTTAAATAAAATGCTTACCGAAAATTTTCATTATCATCTTCATCATTTGCATCATAATTAAGATAATAAGAAACTGTCATCATCTCGTTATCAAAATTTTAAAAATCATGTCACTCTTAATTTTTATAATTTTTAAAATAATCATTTCTTATTTCACTAAATATTCAAATTTAAAAAATTAAAATTACAAAAAAAAAATTTTTTAATTTTATTTATAAGAACTCTGGCTGATATCGAATAACTTGATGCACTGGACTCAGAGTAGCGTAAAACTCAAGTGAAAAGCGTTGCATGAAATCCCTCCACACTGAAAGTTTTTTTTTTTTCTTATTTATTTTATAAGTACATTTTAAGAAAGGCCCCTCTTTTTTCCGTAATATAAAAGTTACTGTATACATAAGACCTCGCGAAAACATGCATTACGTATACATTTTACACATAAATATCTTATTATCATATACACCTCTCACTCTTTAAATATACTCTTTTAATATAATAAATTATTATTTTTTTTTCGAAGCTTTTTAATTACTTAACAGACCATGGATGATTTTTATAAGTACTTAGTAGTAGACTGGGCATATAATTTCTACTTGTACAGCTTATAAAAAATGTGTACCTAATTTTCGAAACTATTAAAATTTATTGGACGAAATTTGGCTGAATTTTTTTTTTATAGACAAACAAAACAGTAGTTCCTCTTTACAGACGCTTTACTAAGTCATTTAACGCTAGACGATCGAGATTTCTTTTTTAATCATTATATTTTGATGAAAGAGAGCTGTTATCATTACACTTAGTATATCCGAAACCCGTCATGTCGCTATTAAAACTTATCTTTTCGCGAAAGTTATAGAATAATTATTTGTTGATCAAATGATTATCCGTCTTAAAATCAATTATCTCATCAATAATTTCAAAACCTGTTATCATGGAAAAACCTGTAAGCACGCAATGCTTTTTATTTCATTTAATCTGATGTTACTTTTCTGTGGTTATAATTATAAACTTGGTTAATTTTATACCATTATAATTTTATTTGATTTTTTAAAAGGTTCTGATACGATTGATTACACGAAATTGATGAATAATTTAAATAAAACTATTATTTTTTTTAGTGTTAACCTCAAGTATAATTTCTCAAGATCTTTAAAAATATCAAGAATAAATCAGTTTGAAAAAAATGCCTTAAAAATATAATTTCAGTAAAAATTATGTATATCAACGTACGTAATGAATAAAATGTAAATAAATTTATCAATACATAAATAGGGTGTACGTTCCAGTGTAGAATCTCTGTCTAATTTTTTATTACTAAACCACGGTGTACGACACTGTGAATAGTAACATTGGAAATAATCTTTTACCTGTGGTTTTACTTAATTTATCTATTAATTCATTTGTTTGTATGGTAGCTTCAGTACTAAATTTTTAAACTTGTTTGCATGTGGTATATGATGAACATTAAATGCAAATTTCGTTGTTGACTTAGCCAAAATATCTGCTTCCTTATTTCCTGGAATTCTTATGTGACAAGGTATCCAAAAATTTTGCAGTTTTTCATTATTTTTATGTATTTTTTTTTTAACTTCAAAAATGTAATTATTTTTTTTAATTTTAAAATGATATTAATATTAATACTTTGTAGTGCCTTATAGGAATCAGAGAAAATGCAGAAATCATAATTTTAATATTTAGAGGAAATATCTAACGCTTCACTTAAGTTGCACATTCAGCTGTAAAAATGGAAGATTCCTTAGGCATTGCCAAAATTTTCATCTCTAACTCTGGGCAAACAGCTACATAACCAACTGTCCTGTATTGTTTAATTTTACCATCTATATACTGTATTATTGTATTGTATGCTACTATCTGTATAAATTCCTTGGCTACATATTTTAAGAGTAATTTATTTACGGCGTCATTTTTATCATTTTCTTTTTTTTAATTAAGTTGCCAAAATTGTAATTTATTTCAATGCTAACGATTGAGCATAAAAAGTCATAACTATAGCAGTTCAGTTTTTTAAAAGGCTTTATTTCTATTATACACTGTTTGATTATCCTTCTTTTGTATTTCTTTTTATTTTTATGCGTTTCTTTTTATTGTTATTAAAGTGTATGAATACCATTTTTTGAGGAGATAAAGATAGATAAAGTTTATTTGAATGCTAATAAGTTCGATTGCGGTTTCTAAACTTTCTTTATTTTTGGGGTGTATTTCTATATCGTCCGCAAACTGTGAGACTTGTACATCTCTTGGAACATTATGCATGATTTTTTATACATACACAACATCTTTAGGTATTAAACTTTTTTCACTATCTATATAATCACTATAAATAAATCTTTCATATTTAAGACACTTCAAAAATCTCACTATTTTTTCGTAACATCTTAAATTAGCTGACATTGATAAAAGCACATCACATAACATACTTGGGAACGCGCTTTCTACGTCTAAAAATGCAGCATAAACATCTTCTTTCTTCACCATGGCTTGGTATACTTGTAATAATAAATTTGTTAAATTGTCTACAGTCGATCGACCTTTTCGAAATTAGTTGGGGATATTCTACGTACCATTTTAATCTGTTTTTTATTATATTTCGAATAGTTTGCACGTTCATGATGTCAAATTTAGTGGGTGTAGTCTTTTTTTACTTTGTTTATCAATGAAATGGATGCATGACGCCAGCTATTTAGACAATCATTTGTTTATGCATTTCGTTAAAAATGTCTAATAATAGTAGTTTGTATTTAATGGATAGTTCTTGTAGCATTTGATAATTAATTCCATCTAGTCCTGGTGAAGATTTTGTATTTTTAGTGTCTAAGGCAATATTAATTTCGGCGAAGCTAAAGTAATCATCAATAAAGTCATTAGGTTGGCAATCTGGTGCCCATTCAAGGTTGGTTATAACGAATGGTGTACACATTTTATTTAATTCTTTTTCTGCTTTATCTTTTGTTTGAAAATTTTTTTCTACGTGTATGTCGTTAACCTTGGTCCATTCATTCTTGAAGATCCTATTTTTGTTCCAAACATAAGTTGAGTTTGTATAGAAGTTTATAGTTGCAGCAAATATTTTAAAATCTCCTGTCTCTTTTAAAGTTTTTTTTTAATATTGCAAATTATTTTTTATTTGTTATATATTCTTCAACATCGTTGGTGAAATGTCACTTTTTAAATGCAGCTTTATGAAGCCTTTTAATTTTATTACATTTCTCGTCCTACCAGCTGACTGGTTTGTTTTTGAAATTGTGAAACTTTTTATTTGGAGTAGCTTTTTTAATACTTTCTAATTATCTTTACGAAAAATTCATATTTTTTGCTGGATGGTAATTCTTTATATTCTAACTTATGCGAATATTTGTTCATTAAAGTTCTTATTAAATTTTTTCCAATTGATTTTAACTGTTGTGAGCTTAACTGCTTTTTATTTATTTATTTATTTATTTATTTATTTATACATAAGATACACGGGCTATAGAGCCCTTTTTACAATACATATTGTCAAGGTCATCACAAAATTAGTATTTATAAACTTTAAAAAGAGGATGACTGGTCAAAATTTGATATAATAATTTAATTATTTAAAATATTAAATTTATAGATTTTACTAATATTCTAATTTAAACAAATAAAAACAAATTTTAAAATCACAATATTTACAAAATTTTGATAATATCTCTCTTCAAACAGGTTTTTAAAAATAAATTTAAATTTAAAGTATTATCACAATTAAATAACTTATTTTTCATTTTTTTAATTTCATTTTTTACATTAAATGTTCTTTATGGATAATAAATAGTTTTTTATCATTTACACAATTGTTCACCGCACATTGGAGATATTTCAGATGTATCACTGAAACATTTCGTGCCACTCGTGGAATTTTCATCCCCTGCAGCACCAACGTACTTGACAGGTCTATTGACCATATCGGGAACAATTTAGGGTATCCCATTAACATATTTAAATGATCTTTTCCCACTTGAATTCAAATTATTCAGTTCTTTTACACTTTTCACCAGTTTTTTATATTCTTCCCTTTGTTTCTTTGTCCTATCTTGAGTAACGACATATTCCTTAGGAAACAAATTTTTGTGCTTTAAAATTTGAGGAATACTTTTCTTATTTTTAAAATGAATTTTTATAGGACGAACCTTGTTATGTTTTTGTAAGCCTATTCTCTCTAGGGTTACACTTTTTTTGTCAAAGGTCTTATCAATAGATTTGATTACTTTCACCAATTGATTGAAGTTATTATTTTTAGTTTCTTTTTCTGGAACCCCGTGTATTAGCAAATTGCTAGTTTTATGAATTCGGTTGCTAATTTCAGTTATCATTTTATCACTCAGGATAATTTCTGTTGATAAATTGTGACTTTCTAACCTATCGACACGTTTCTGAAGTTCACTTATTGATGTTGATGATGATGAATTGTTGTTATGATTAATTAATTTATTAACTGTTTCTTTTAATTTCTGAACTTCATTTTTTTGCTCTTGTAACTCCTTTTTTGTGGAATCAAGAGATTTACTCAAATTATCTATTTCTCTGCCAAAAACTTTAAAGGACTCTAATACTTGTTTTTGACATTCTATGAATCCTGTTTTAAGGCTTAATATATACTTTACATCATCACTTGTTAATTCAACGTGTGTGGAGAGATCTTTCCCGCTTTTATTGATACAAGTTACGCTGGACTATTTTTATTCTTTGGCATTTTTATGATGTTAACACACAACTTGTATACGAATTTATATAGAAAAATTATAAATGGAATTGAAAGGGCCACTAATCACTAATTTTTTTTGTAAAAAACTTAATTATTTAATTTATAAATTTAATAAAAATACGGAGCTTAATAAAAGATCGTTCTCACTCTCAGGCCCTCTCGCGGGAACCTTTTATAAGAAATTGATTGATGCATTAAGTGTTATATTTGTTGGATAGTGATTGGAGCCCAAAGTTTCCTCATATACTTTGTGATCTATTTTTTTTAGTAATTTTCATTGTTGTTAAAATTAAGTATAAGTTAGATTTCTTATTGTCTTATTATAGTTGATAAAAAGTTTGATTTATTTATTTATTTATTTAATACATTTACAGCCTCTATAGGCCAATACATAAATAACAAAATATAAATATCAATTTTTTTAGAATATAAAAATATATTATTTTAATAATTAATTAAATTATTTTGACTAGATAATAATTAAATAATAATTAAAAAAAATTTTCCAATTACAATAAATAACAAATAAGTTTAAAAAATAAGAGTAACAAAATAAACTAACCATAATATTTTAGAAGTAAAGATTTGATTTTAAATTTAAAAGTATAAGGATTCGTGATTGATTGGATATTTATAGGAATAGTATTCCAAAGTCTTTTACAGCGGTTAATAACAGAGGAGTAAGTATAGTCATTGCGAGAAAGGTGTTCAACCAAGCTTCTAGATTCGCGGAATGAATAGGGAATACTTCGAAAACTAAAACTAAAACTGATTTAATGTTTTTTTATTATAACAAAAATTCCTTTATTTGCAAAAAGCTAATATAATTTAGCCCTGTCTCTAAAAAAAAATAATATTTAAAGACTTAGGATAAAATAAAATACCCTAGTCTTTGCCTCGTTTCAATCATAATAATTGATGAATGGAAAGCTGTATACGAAAATTTAAGAAAGTGAGTTTATTAACCATCATTTCAAAAAACATTAGATCTCTCAATAATACTTGCATAATATTTTAAATTAGATCAGATAAGACAGTTTCCTAGAAATCATTACATCTAAATTAACAAAGAATAGTATTCTCTCTGTGGTAATCAGTAGCTACACCACCTTTTCATGGTTTTCACATTTTCTTTTTCACGATAAGATTTAATTACTATTTCCTATACGTTTTTTATTTAACTTGAATTTTTATTTCATCTTATATTTTTATCAAGATTTTCAAAAAAACAATTTTAATTGCAACTTGTTGCAACAATTGCAAATTTAGTTTAAATCAGTGTATGTTAAAAAAAAATTACAAAAATGTGTAAAAAATGTAATATTATAATAAAAAGTTTAGATATAATGAGTAAAAATCGTTTAATATAATAATTGAGGAATTGTTTTAATAACAATAATTATTATAAACTCGCTATATGAAAAATAATTACTAACTGAATCAAAGTATTCAATATTTTATATATCATTACAGTATATATCTATTTTTCCGTATACAAGGAATCATAACAAACCACAATACATCAGAAGAACCTCTTCGTGTTTTACTATCGTTTGTCTAGAAATCTAACTTTATTTTCTATTTTTTATTATAAGTGTGTGTTTGTATGTGTCTACATAAGACAATACAGTTCATTCACATTTACTTATATATATGATTAAAATTATCTTTTTGTATAGATATTTTAAACAATAAGATAATTATGTAATTAAATTGTCATCAACAATGAAAATTTTTTTTTTTATTTAATTTTTTTTTATAATACTGATGACAGTCATTTGCTTCAGCGTTTTTAAAAAAACAAAAGAAAAGATTTTAAAAAATATGGACATTTTTGTAAATTTATTGTATGATTCTGATTTTTTTAATGAAAAATTTTGTCTAAAGAAAATAACAATAGTAGATACTAACGGCCTTTTTTCAAGGAGTACCAATTCGGCTATGATCACCATGTTGAGTCAAGGGGGACAGAATTCAGCGGAAAGTGGGGTGATTAACGGTCCGTATTCAAAGTTAAATAAGCAAATTAACGGTTAAGGGCTAAGTTTATATTTTTAATTACCAATTAAATATATTTTAAAATGTGTTTGTTCCAAGGTTTATTCTTTATGTAAATAAAAAACACGATAATATAAAAGAGAATTAAGTAATTGCAATTTATTTATTGAATTTTATATTTTAGCTCCGAGCGAGATTTAACGCCTACCATTAACTGCCGATAGAACCTAGGCTGTTTCTTCCCTGAAAATTCGGCATCTATGTAAACCAAATGTAAACATAACCAAAGTTGAATAATTTCAACTCAAATTATTCTAAATTCATTATTCCCTTATAATCCTTATAGTCCTAAGTCCTTCAAATGAAAATTATTCTTCATATTATGTTTGATCCCTCCCTAAAAATGACTTTTTCTTATCTACTCCACAAAATGAAAATTTTTTGCATTCCTTTTTAAAAATAACCTTATTCATCCCCTCCCCCCCACTTTTTTTTCTAATCTTTTTTTATTAACCTAAATATCTCTCCCTAAATGCACATTCAGTTAAAATCTGCTTCTGACAAGCCATTATAAATTTTTTGATTAAAATAATTGCAAATTACTTAAATCCTCACTTGAAACGTAATACAGCTAGTTATACACAACTAGGGGAGAAATAGACAAGTTTCTAGTCTGGTCGTCTTTTTTTCCCTTTTCGTGTAAAATATTGTTCTTAATGTGTTATAAAATAGTATTTTATTTTAGGTACCAAGTACGTGCGTAGCACCGAGGGATTGTGATCGCACTCGTTAAAATGTAGATTTATATTACGAATATCATAAGTTCGATTTCGTGGAGTATATTCTTACTAGATTTCTAGGCACACTAGTGTTAAAACAGTTAAACTTAAGTAACTATCACTAAAGATCTATTGGGATCCTCAAAGAGGAGTGATATGCTGGGGCAGTACAGATTTCGCTAAATTTTTGGTGATTGTTACTTAAGTTCAATTGTTTTAATACTAGCGTCTCCAGAAATATTGCAAGTTTATACTCCATGAAATCGTCACTCATAAATAATTTTACTTAAAAAGTGCGGTAAAGTCGTTCTGTGTGTACATAAAGTCCAACTTTACGCACGAAGTTAAATAATTAAAAAATAAAAAGCCCGTAAACATTCTCAGTCAGCAAAGATAAACTTTTTTATAATATGTACGTTAAAAAATAGCTATGGTTAATCAAGCGAAAAAATATAAGTTATGGCTTTCCATGCAGGATGGAAAGTTCAAGCCCTAAATTTTTTCCGTGGGTAGGAAGTAGATAATTGTGTAAGGTCCTGCGGCGTATCTTAAATTTCTTTGACGTTTTAAGTCATTTGCGATTGATAGCTGCTAGCGGAAAATCACAGTATAATCACAGTATAGTATAATGCATAATAAATTTAGTTAGTGTTATATAATTTAAAAAAAAAATTTGGGTTAAAATACCAGAAGAAGCTCAAAAGGAAAATAAAGAATCCTTTTTTAAACTGACGCCAAAATAAAAAACTTTAAAAAAGAAATTTAGATTTCAACTTTGAGAATCGCCATAAAGGAAAAAAAGGATTCTGTGTCTCAAGGTCGTTCGTCTTACGACAAGGCCGTTTTTTTTTTTTAAAAAGCCGATGACTCATTTTTTTTGTATCATTATTACATTTTTTTATAGTAACCGCGCCTCAACACCAGAAGATATAAAAAATTGAACTTTCCAACTTTCTCTGCGAATCTGAGATTATTATTATATTCCATATAATACAAGATAGATCGGATCTTTAACCCTGATTTATGCAAATATGTTTATAAAGTTGAATATTTTTGTATGATATGCTTATTTAATCTTATTATTTTATTAAACTATTTACCTATAAACGTAAAATATTTGCATACATACTTTTAAATAAATAAATAGAAGAGTTTGTATATAATATATCCATTTATAATAAGTTTATAATGTTGGTCAGTGGCCAATCAGTGAAAGTAAAGTTTTCTCTTTATTATTAAACATTCTTGAGAAGGTCTTTTATACATGAGAATAAAAAAATACATAATTTTTTATCGTTATAATATTAAAAAATTTATCATTTTTTTAGATTAAAATTTATTTTTATTTTTCCTATAACAAATTTAAAATTAAAATTTATGACAAGTTTTTTTTCGCAAGCATAATTTTCGTGTGGTAAAATGAAATGTTTAACGATGAAGAGGATATTATGTAATTAATACATTAAAAAATAAAAAAAGCAGATAATTTTGAATGATTTTACTTGGTTGAATTTAGTATATTAAGTATCAAGGGCGCAATTTTTTGACTTTAGCATGATCGTGTGAGTTGAGATGCTTTACTGTCAAGATTATGTCATTTAAAGTAACTGTCGAGAAACGAAAACCATCATCTGGTGAGAAGTCAATTAATTTAATAATCACTTCCATTTTTTAAATGGTATGAAAAAAAAACACCATCAAAATAGGTATTCTATTTTTTTTTCGTATCTGAACTGATCGGCTATGTGGTGCTCGACCTTTTCTAGCTATACCCACTGAAACTCCAAACCCTTCCTACCTTATATGAGCCTATCCCGGTGACGATTTCACATAATTTCAGGACAGGTTCAAAGCTATTCAGTTCGATTCATGAACTCCATCATTACACTTGCGTCCTGTTACTCGCCAATCTATAAAGGCTCACACACAAACTCATGGGCACGAGCAAAAAAGCATACGAGCACGAGCAATATTGAACAAAGTGGGATTAATATTTTTAATTTGAGAGCTTCGGTAGCTCTGTGGTTAGGGCGTTGGACTTCGGACCTGAAGGTTCGCGGTTCGATTCCCGGCTATATCAACATCAAGTTTTTTTCTTTGCGAAAAATTCTTGATGTTCTTCTACCGTGGGTTCTAGGATTGAGGCATCCACCTAATGTTAAAAAAAAAAAAAAAAAAAAAAAATAACATTATGTGGATTACGCGGTCTGAAGTGCTTCCAGGGCACTATAAGCCGGCGTGGGGTTCGGGAGAGGTCGCGTTCCTCCTGGGCCATAGGTTCAACGCTCATACCAGCTACACTGACACTCAAACAATTATACAATAACACTTCACTAACAATTGTCAAAAGGCGCTTTCATATTCTCAACCCATTAAAATAGATAAATAGAAAAATTAAAATAGTGCAGGGTGTGATAGCATGGGCAGTTGTTGGTGACCTCTGTCACAACATCCGTATGGAAGTTTAAGATGGAGGTTAAACAAATACCAATACCAATACCAATATTTTTAATTTTTCCTCTTTAGCCATTCTCCTCCATTCTAACTCCCATTATATACTAATTTTGCTCGTGCTCGTGTGCTTTTTGCTTGTGCCCATGAGTTTGTGTGTGAGCCTTAAGGGGACTCGGTCATCCTGCTTTTTAAAATTCCATACGAGCTTCAAGTATTGTCATCTTCTGTAAAAAAAACATCTGTAAGCAGGTAACCTGATGAACTTATTTAGGAATTTAGTCTTTTTCGATCTCATTTTACGCATTTTTCGCTTAAGCGCAGAATAAACAAATTTTATGCTCAGAATCGAATCCTACAGGAAATTTTCTATCAGGACCCAGGAAGAAATAATTATCTACAATATATTACGTATTAACAAGAAAAAATAAAAAAAATTAGATTAAAATCAAAAAACGAAAATGGATGCAAAAAAACCCTACAAAAATCTGGCAAAAATCTAAAATTGAATCTTATGAGCTAACTAAAAACTGATAATCTACAAACTTATTTTTAAAAATGCTTTTAGGAAACTATACTATGGAGACGATTCAATGAAATTCGTTGGAAATTCGTTTAAGCTTTCAAACATGCTTTGAAGCATATACACTATTCAAAAAAAATATTTTTACAGACTCTTATTTTTCTCATTAAATTGTTTATATTACATAACTTTTATACAAATTAATAACATAAGTAATTTTAATAAAAAAATAAATTTTCTATTAAAATTCTGTAAAAAATTTGTAAAAGTAAATTATCATAATTATTTATTTTTTTGGGTCAAGTTTAAAATTTGATTATTATTATTGTTGTGTTAACTCGTGTTTTAATTAAAAAGAAGCGAGAAAATAAGAAAATAAAAGAAAAAAATTGATATTTTAAAATAAATTATAGTAGGTAATGACTTTCATTTTCTTTTACAATAAATTAACATAAAAAAAGGTAAATTTAAGTAAAAAAAAAGTTTGTCAATTTAAAAAATAAAATAATACTACACTTTGTAAAAATTTAATTTCTCATGAATAATAAAATATACAGTTTATTATTAAAAAATGTAATTAAAAATGAAAAATATTATTCATTAAATGTAATAAAAAATTTGTCAAATTAAAAAAAGTTAACTAATTTTTTCTCATTTTTACAATTAACTTTCTGTATTAAAAACAAAACATAACTAATTGTCATGAACATAAGCATTAATAACAAAATAAATTCACGCGTGTGATAAAAACTTTCACTCATCGCGTGGCACCCTGTGCGTTAATTTTAACTTGTAACCTATTTTTTCGACCTTGACTTCGCTTTATAATTTTTTGTTTCTTTTATTTACATAAATTTTTATTAACAATCGTGCATAATAATTATGTTGTTTAACATAGAAAAAAAAATATGAAGACGAAACAATTGATATTGATTATCATACAAGAAAAATGACGTTATTTTTATGCACTTATTTATTTTATTTGTAAATATCTTGCTTATACAAGTAGAAAGTGTATTTTATTACATAATTATTTTTGTATTTTTTATATTTGTGCTGTCAAAATTTATAATAAATCAATATTTTAAGCTAATAAAATTTTAAACAAATTGATTATCAATACTCTAAAAAATAATTTTTTTAAATAACAATAAAAGTTTTTTAAACATTTAGAAAGTTTTTTTATATATAGTAACATAAATAATTGATTAAATTATAAACGTGCTTCGGTAGAATAACTCTCCGAGGCACTAAAGTTTCATTCTTAAAATTAATTTATTATAGAAAAAAAAAATTTTTTAACATATATTTTATGCATAGAAAAATTAGTCAACTAAAATAATTACCACGTGACTTAAATTATAAAATTTAATTTGCAAATATACAATAATAAAATTAGCTTTATTTCAGGATTTATTATATTCCAAGTTGATTCCAAGTGCATTTTTATTCACTTTTTAAAAAAGAAAATAATTCTCAAAGTTTTTTTTCTATCATCATAGTTGATACAAAATGGTCAAAGATTTGCAAAAGGAGGAATAGAGATGCAGTTTTAAGAGAGATGCAAAAGGCAAAATAGTATTTTAAGTATCAAGGGCGTAAAGGTTTCGGCACTAGCGTGAGCACTAGCACGAGTGCTCGGCGAAGCCGGGCACGAGTGATAAGTGTTCACGTTCGTGTCTAAAGTATTTCGCCCATGATGCTTACACTATTTTTTGCCCACCTAGGCGTAGAACGAGTTCAGAAAATTCTTTAAACACGAGTTTTACGCCCGGGAGGGCAAAAAATAATTTTTTTTTAAATTTAAACGTATTAGAATTTCTTAGGAATTCGTCACTATTAGAATTAAGTAAATTATTGGTCCAGAACTTTAAACCTTTAAATTGGTGATTATCTCCAGTACTTTCCAACCCCTAGGGTTAGTCGTGGCGAATATTTTATCCAACTTTCCGTTGAAAACTTCGGTCATATAATTCGGCTACAGCATATTTAAGTTGCATTAACACATGTGACCCACAAGTGGCAATTTCGAGAGCAATTTCTTTTTTCTTGTTGAAGCATAGACTATTTACTACCCTGCTAGAGTGTTTATATGGAGTGTAGATTTGGGGTCTAACAAGAAGGGAATTAATCGAAAAAATGCAGGGCAGATATGTTAAAATGGTTATGGGAATAAATTGCAATACTCCAGATTATATATGGAAGCTTGAAGCTGGTATTGGAAGTATAGCACTCTATACAAAAGAAAGAGCAATTGCCTATATATAGTTTATATAATGGACATGGAAGAAAATAGATGGCCAAAAATCTGCCTAAGAGAAGAAATCAGGGCATTGAAAAATGAAGAATCTTCTAAGTGGGGAACTGATTTAAAGAGTGTATGGGAAGAAGCAGGGAAGGAAAAAGTACAGGAGTTACTTAACGGAGGGGTGAAAGCAGAAATCTACTTCAGAGAAAAAATACGTGAAGCTCTTGATATTCTAAAAAAGAAGGATATACAACCGGACTTTAGCAGGGTGAATAAATCAAGATACTGGGAAGGCTACAAGGGTTATAAAAGTAGCTATGAAAGAGAGCAATATTGGAAAGAAGAAAATATAAGGGGTAACTGGGGGGAACAATGGGCTAGAATTAGATGTGGAAATTTAAGCTAAAAGGAAAGAATATGATTTAATGATAGAAGCTGTAGAGTATATAAAGTAGTAGAAGAATCATTTGAGCATATTTGGGTCTGCAAAGACATCAGAGAGTAAATTAAGGATATTATTGTGAAGGAATTGGATGAATGGAAAAGACAAAACAGTAGACAGGGTAGAAACTGACGGGAAACTATAAAAGGGGTTTTACAGGGCAAGCCAATTAAGGAAATGTGTAACTACGCTAGAGAAATGGAAAAAATTGCAAGGGATGGGAATTAAAAAAACCAAATTATGGTACCAAATTAATAATTATATATATATAGAAATAAATTTAGCGTATTAAGAATGCTGGATAATTTTTATATTAAATATTAATTATAATGTAGTAATAAGTTAAGGTTAATGTAATAAAAATTATAAGCAAAACTGTAAAATCAAGTTTTGTATTAATTCTTTATGTATAATTTTGTAAAAAACTGTAAAAGTTGCAAAATAAAATATTATACTATACTAATAAGAACTAATACTGCCCTGATACTTAATCATTTCATAAGTTCAGGTGAATTCAAAACTATTTAAATTTTGAAACTTGATTGACGTTTGACCAAGGGTTTGACATTCAAGTAATTACGAAATAATTTTATAAGATGTACAAAATAAAAGAAAGAATTAACCGTTGCATGTTGAAAAATCATAAACTTAAACCAATGTCATAAATCACATAACCTTTCTTTAACAATAAGTTTGTTCTTTTAGCCCTACTTTTTTCCTTCTGCGAGACTAACATTTTTACCTTTTTTCATCATATAAGGAAAAAGTAGTTAACTCTAGGACTAAAAGAACAGACCTAATATTTTTTCTTTAAGACAAAATATTATTCGTAAAACCGTAATAAACTTTTTAATATCACATACTTAACTTTTTCAATAACAGAAAAGAGCTTTAAATTGTTTGTACATTTTTTTATGAATATGCAATTTTTTTCTCACAATGCAGACTTTATTGAAAAGAATCTAAAACTCTTTTTTATTTTATTATTTAACTGTATTTCTAACATAGGAATAAAATATAAAAACCCATCATTTTTATTAAATGCTGAATAAAATAAAACTTCAACTTCATAAAATGCTTTTCAAAAAATATAAAACGATACATGTATAGTAGACTGGGAATTAAATATTTTATAAAGTTGCATTTACGATTGCCTGACAGAGAAAAATTAATCTTTGTAATAAGTTGTTTGATGAGCTTAAATTTTAAGAATCTTATACTTTTATGGAATTTTTTTTTTTTGTAATGCACGAAACTTAAATTAAAGCAATTTTTTATAATATTTGATAGGTTAACGTACACATGAAATATTTCCAACCGAAATTTTTATACTGTGCATAGAACTGGATAAATTTGACAGTAGACCAACAGTAGACGTATGAATAATTATTGGCTTTTTATTTTATTTTTTATTATATAAAAGATTAACCTCGATTTAAGTACTTTTAAATTTTGTACTAATATTGAACAATAAAAATGAATACTTAAAAGTAGCTATCTTATACTTGGTATTAAGAGTACTTAAGCTGATAATGAACCTCTTTATAAAATTTGCTTAATAAAGCAAAATCTTTTTTTGCTAATAAAATGTATCGATACAATTTTTTTAACGAAATAAAAAATAATATATAATAAAGATAACTGCTAAATTTAGAAATGTAAATCTATCATATTGTTTGAAAATAGTTAACTAATTCTTTAGTTAATATGCGTGGAGGGTTTTTTAGTTATTTACCGTCACTAGATTTGGTCGACTATAGGTTTTTTGGGTCACTAATTTCGAATTTAAGGTGTTACAATACTAAAAATTTATGATAACAGAAATGAATGAAACTTATACAACATAAAGATAAAGTCTTTAAGAAATAAAATAAACTTTCTTTTACAACTTTGGTTGCCTAATTATTATTTAATCAAGAAAAAAGTGTAGGTAGTTTAACATTGCTCTTATGGAAAATCATCTTTGGAGCTTGTGAAAAGTATGATTGCGATTACACAGATTAATGAAACTTAAATAATATGGTAAATAAAAGCTCAAAGATTATATTTCCAATTTGTTTTACTTGTTTAATTGCATAATTATTAAATAATTAAATAAAAAGTATGTAAATAACCTAGTATTATACTAATACATATACGATTTTACATATGTATGTAGCGTCGATAATTCAGAAATCGAAAAAAATACAAACAAAATAGCGGATTTAGTATTGTACCACCTTAAACCGAATTTTGAGTAGTTTTTGCTTAAGTAGGGGGAAAGTGCCAGTTTCCGAGCCAATTTCTCATAGATAGGATTCCAAAATTTGTGATCAAAGAACCAAAGAAACCTACGTAGACCAAATCTGGTCACTCAAAGCGTGAAAGCATTAAAAATATTCCTTTTTAGTTTTTGCTAATTTAAGAGTGAAGCCCCAATTTATCATAGAATAGACATAATTTTTTTAATAATATTTTTATAGTAATAATATTTTTCAAAATAATCGTTTGGTTTACATTAAATTTTTTTTTATATAAATTTGGTTATTTTTTATTATTTTTTATTAAAAATTAAAATGATTGAAATTATAATTTCGGGCAAAACCAAGAATTTACATAATGATGAATTCATAAATTGCAAACATTCATTTGGAAAACCCGAGTTACATATTTGCTATGTAATAAGAAAAGTGAATGCGGTGCAAGAGCAACAACGTTAACTTCGGCGACTACGATCTTATTAAAAAAAGTTGTTTTAATTTTGATATATTATAATAAGGTGGTCCCAAAGAATGAGAACGGTCTCTGCTCCAAGTCAAGAAGAGGTTAGTATTCTTAAAGTTACTACAGGCATGAAACGAGAGGCAGCTGAACATCCGGAAGCACCACCATCCCAGATTCTAAGACTTTAGCAAGATGCTGATGTTTCCGTTATAGCAAAATTACCAGACCGCGAAAATCTAAAAAAACAAATTCAGAGAAAAAGGTTGATTGCACTGAGGGATAGCATAACAGATTTTAGGCCATAGTAGGCAAATATCATCCAAGTTTCTATAAATTTTTAATAGAATTTCAAAAAGAGCAGGATGAAACTGAAAAAATGCTTCAACAATTAAGTTTTGGACAAAAAATAAGAAGACTAAAGACTCCGAAAGCAGTCTAAATGGAAGAAAGAATTTACGATATAGTTTATAGTTTTGAAAATTATGTTAATAAATTAGATTATCTAAGTAGTCTCGGGTATAATTTAAGATTTTAAATTTCTAATTTTTTTGGAAGTTTTTAATTTGGAAAAATAATTTTCTGGAACTTTTTAAATTGGAACTTTTGGATTGGAATTTTTTTGGAACTTTTGTAACCTAATCCGAAATTTAGGATCAGTGACCAAAAAAACCTATAATAAACCAAATCTGCTGACGGTCAATATCTAAAAACCTTGAACCGTATATGAATTGAAGTATAAGTAAAAATAAAAACATCCCCTGTTTGCAAAGTTTTTTTCCTATTATGGACCTCATTAGTAACCGAGTCTAAAAAATTTTGTATACAATTTACATTTCCATAAATTTAAACTGTTTTCAAATATCCCCTTGTAATTAATATCTTTGCAAGCTCGTTTGCAATTTAAATTAAAAGCAGTAAAAAGTTTGTTTATGCATATAAACTGTAAAGAAGTAATTAAAATGTAAATCCAAATTAATGATATTTTAATTTTTTAATATCTTAATAAACAAAAATATTTGTAAACCCTAATTATAATATATTAATTTTTTTTTAAAAGCAATTAATAAAAAAATAAAATAACTGGTTTTTATTTGTTAGTTTAAAAGTAAAATATTTACGTCATGTACATAATAATAAGAAAGAAAGTATGTGATATTTTAATTTAATTAACATACTTTTTTATTAACAACTTTGTATTATTGAATAACATTGTACTGAAATATAGGTAATTAAATTTTATTTACATGGGAATATGATTTTTTTTTAAATAAAATTTATTCATATCAAAATAATATCAAGACTTTAAATATACTTGTAAATTAAGGATCTTAACTTAATTTATCATTTGAAAGGTATTTAATACTTTGAAAATTTATTACTTAATTAATTAAAGAACTCTGTGTGGATGATATATATTTTTTATAATAGGCGTATAAAGTATCATAATTATGAACAAGATGTCCTCGGTTAATAAAATAGTATAATTATGTATATAAATCCCATTTTATGTGTTGCAAAATAAAGTAATATTTTCCAGATAATTATTGTTTATGAGAATGTTATTTTAGTGAATTTTCGTCAAAGTACGGATTGGACTACTTAAAATGAGCTATACGGGAGATTTTTTCAAAAAATTGTTTTATTTCGGAGTTTATTACAAAAAAAAAAAAAAAAAAAAAAAAAAAAAGAAAACTCGTAACTGGCATTGAAAATTTGACTTTTTCTTATTAATAATTTTTTTAAGTATATTTTAAAAAAGAAAAAAAATGAAATTTGGAAAAAAAATTTAGTTTTTAAAATATGTTAAGTGTCATTTATGTTTGTTCCTTTACCCTAAATTTCAACTCTAATATTTGCAATAAGATAATAACTTGTCGATGTAAAAAGTATACTTATTATCTTATTGTTTTATAAATTAATAAACATGATATTTTAAGGCCCTTTGTCGATTTTTTTGAAAAAATTTTTTTTATTGTATAGTAAAATATCATTGTATAATAAAATTTTAAACGCGTTTTCCCAAAAGTTCTACTATTTTCATAAACAACTTGCACTGTAACTAAAAAAACAGTGATTCGATCGACTTCATTCTTTTTTTATATTATTAAGGACGCTCTGGCCAATGAATTCCCCAAATAAGACATATACTGGTTTTTAGAGGAAATTCTCAGGAATCCAATGGTATGGGTTTCATAGTCGATAGTCGTGCATAATTTTGAGATATAAAGGTCCAAAGATAAGTAAATATTACATTAGTCTTATGGGAAGAATTCAGGAAGTTGATTATTATCAAATCGCGAATTCCCGAATGCAGATAGTGATAAATTGAAAGTTCAAAACTTTTGATACTATTGGTACTTTCCAAATATGAGGTATACGTGGGAAATTTCGTGTAATTAAACAAAGAAAATTTTATAACGCAGTTTTAGCAGCAAGGACGCCATATTGTTTGTTTATTTTACAAAGCAAAGGTTATAGTAAATAAAAACACAAATTTAATATTATTCTTTAATTCGTAATTTCATATTTATTAATTAAGTAATAATTTATTATAAACTGCGTTTAATATAAAATATTTATATTTATTTGATAAATATAAATCGCTTATTTTCATTTTTTTTGCAAAAATTGTGTCACGTGGTCGTATCTACCGATTGAAGTAAGAATTTTAAAATTTTTTTGTCTTAAAGTTTGTATTTTAAAAAGTTGTTGACCATACACCATAAAAATTAACATAATTTTAAGTTGAAAAAAAAATTTGTGGCTAAAATATGACAAAAAAGCCTTTACCGTTCCCCTAAAAAGCCTTTACCGTTCCTGTTAAGAACTTGGTGTTTTAAGCAAAATAAGTGCATGGATTTTTATTTCCTTTTTTTAAAGTTTGTATTTCACTTAATTTTAGATGTACCAACAGCTATTTAACCTTAAATTAATGTTTTAGATGCTATTTTAGTTTAAAATATGACCAAAAATTATGTATTTATTCACAAAAGTATAAAAATACTTTTTTATACCTCAAGAAATAATCGGTTAAAAGCAAAATAATAAAAATTTTTTAATTTTAGTTAGTTTTTATGACAATAACTAGTTGTTCCTTTGATAAAAAAAACTTTTACTTTATGTTTTCTAAAAATTACAGCACTAAAACAAGATTTTTATATTATTTTTTTTAAATCTATTTTTGCAAAAAAAATGAAAATGAGCCATATATACGGAAGTTTAAATTTGAGTTTTGAATTTGTTCTTTTTGCAGAAGTATACTGCGTGATTAAAAAGTAAGAACACATTAAATGTGAATTAGTAAAATTAAGAGATATTTACCATTAAATTTGTAAATATTATTTAAAAAATTAATTTTTTGAATTTAGAAAGTATTATTTGTATCATTTAAATAGTTAAATGTGTATTATTTTTTTTATCACTCAGCGACTTGGGATTCAAGGCCAGAGCGTCGTTAAATTATTAAATACCTTGTTCATGAACCGACAAAGTCTAATAAAAGATATTTTTTTTGGCTCTCTGTTTCATTTATAAAGTCCGACTTCATGCCCAAAAAATTGTTTTTTTTGGGGGAGGGGGGGCACATGCAAATAAGCCTTAGGATTTCAATGTTAGTTTCAGAGGTACTTTGAGTTTTAATCGGAGCAGTTGATATTCTTCTACTTTAAATTCATGAAAATTCACAATTTTTAATGTTTATAAAAGTTAGAAAAGTGATTGGCAACTAATTTTTGCAAAAAATGAATGTTATAAAAAAACTCTTATTTAGGGGTAGTTTTAAGTACTCAAGGGGTGAAAATTCAAATAATCAGAAATTCTTGTCATACTTTTCGGTAAATACACATTTTCAGGAATTGAATGCCGCAAACCGCATCGAAATTCATTAAAACCTCGCTTGAAGCTAATTTTCTGCCGCTTTTTTTTCTGAATCAGTGTGCACCGTCTTATACAGCTGAAGCAATTCGCAATGCATTATCTACATTATGCCATATAGTAACACATTTCTTAATTAAGATTCTTTTTTTATGTTTCACACCCCCCATATTAAGGGATTTTAAGTGAGGCTGAGAACTATGCCCTTATCTATGCCTGGATAAATAGTTTGTTTAAATAAGTGTAGTTTATCAATACTGTTTATTTTGCGTTTCGTTTGCTGTAGCCTATGGTCGAGTCTATGGTCTAGGAGTTGAACAAACCAGCTCCAAACTTCAAAATGACTCGATTCACTTTGAACTTCGTTATCATAATTCCGGATATTACCCTTTAGTTTAACATTTTGCAGATGCTGAAATTCTAATTTAATATTTAAAAAAAACCCAAAATTATTAAAAAAAACTTTAACTGCCATCTACTTTACAACAGGTAAATTTTATCTTAAACACCTTTCTTAATTTCAAAGATATCTACAGTTGATAATAAATACAGTCGGCAATACAAAACAAATGTAATAATTTTTACCGATTATGCTTTCACTTTAGCAAAGAAACTCGCAAAGAAAAATAATAGTAGAAATCTTTATGATCGGATAGATTGTAATAAGTTTAAAAAATTATTGCTTATTTTGACATTTAATATTATTATTTTATGTACACATATTTTATTTTAATTAAATCGTAAAAATTAATTAGCCATGTAAATAAATAAAAAATTAATTAAAATATAAGCAATTATTGATGGTAATTTTAAATCCTTTTTTTTATAGTGTTTGAGTATTCAAAAGTTAACGTTTTTTTTTAATTATTTTAAGCGTTTAAGTGCAAGTAAATTAATCAAAATCGTTTGATGCAAAATTTTTTTTATGTATTAGAAAAATTACTATTCATCAATATTACGACAAAATTTTTCTCTTTATTATTAACAAAAAAAAATAACAGCTTGATTAATTATTAAAATTTTTTTCATTTTAATTGTGTGCTTGGATTATTCCATGTGATGAGCACACTCTATTTTTCAGTTTGTGTTTCTGCAATTAAAAAAAATAGAATGCTCAATAATTTTTTTCATTAAACGATATTCAAATAAATTGTAAGGACAAAAAGTGGCTAAGTTTATAGGGAAATGAAAGGTGTGTAATTGTAAAAAATCCAAGTAAGAAATTTTTTTCATAATAGATAGTTTTCCCTGTTTTACAAAACTTAAGTTATAAAGCACGTTCTTGGAAATTCTAACCATAGAATATTAACTGCAGTCCACAAAAATTTCTGATACTATTTTAAAATTCGCAAAAATTATTTTAAAAAAAATTTTAAACACCTACATTTAATGCTTATCCTATGGAATAATCCATATATTATAATAAAATATAAAAAGAAATATTTATTCGCTATTTAATGTTTCAAAAATTTATTACAAATAAAAAAAAATTTTTTTAATTATCTGACGTAAGAAGCTGAAGAAGACTTTCTCAATTTTAGAAAAATTCTTATATCATCAAATTATAATATGGGCTTGGTAAAATGTCTTTATTTTTAAACACTAAAACTAGACATTTTAAGCTCTCATAATTATGACATGTGCTTTAAAGCGAAAAAAAATAGTGACATCTTCTGTTTTTTAAATAAGTTACGTAAAAAACTATTGGTAAAATTAACTTTCATTCAATGCTTGGTATCAGCAAAAAAATTCTTTTATTAACGTGATCTATTAAATTTAGTATTTTAAACACGTTACCTATTGAACAGCCTTTTTCTAATCTGGTGCAATCTTTTTTTTTTTTTTATGCAAGAGCTAATAATTACAAGTAAAATATGTGTGTGTTTCAGAATTTAATTTATTAACTTGGTTTTAATAATTTTCAATTGATTTATATCCTAGAATAATAAATTACGACATTTTTTAAAACTGTTTTTTATTTTTCAATAATCACTCAATTTTTTTATTTACAAAAATACCATACAAAACCCATCAAAATTTTATGCTTATTTATCATACAATTATTAATACAATCATTATTTTCATTCAATTTATAGTTTTTTAATCAACAGTCCCAATTTTTATTTATTTTAGCTTATGATTGTAAAATAAATAAATTTATTTACATTTTCTTTGCTAAATTATAAAATTTAAATTATATCTAAAAACTTGCACAAAAAAATCCCAAAAAATATCTTAACTAATAATACAAAATGGCACATTTTGAGAATTACATTAAACTAACAAATATGATAAAAACTTAAAAATATTTTCTATTCAACGATTTCTTTTTTTCTTTAATTTCAAAAAAAAAAAAATAGTTGATATTAATTTTAGGTCAAAATTTAATTAAAAATCATTTTTATTATTATATAATTAATATACAAATAATATATTAAAATAATAATCCAAATCTAACCGATTCAAAACTCTGTGTAACAGAATCCCAAGAGTTACCAAAAATTTCATCAACTTTTAACAAAGAATCTCGAATTGGTTAGATTTGTTATAATCAATTATTTACAAAATTGTACAAAAAATCTTGTTGTTTTTTTACAAATGTTACCATTTTAATGCAAAAATTCCATATAAATAAAATTAACTAACTAGTATATACATAAAAAAAATTCAAAATACTGAACAATCCATAATACTTATAAAAAATATTATAACTAAGAAAATAAAAATTAACTAATTATCATCATCAGCCAGCCCATGGCGTAGTAAAATTTCTAGAATACCTTTTTTCATAATTTTTGTAAACTTTTTTTTTCATCCATTGTTCTTTTATCATATCTGATCCTTTTTCACCAATCATAATAACAGGTGCATTAATATTACCATTTGTAATAGTTGGCATAATTGATGCATCAATAACTCTAAGACCTTTGATACCATAAACTCGAAGTTGTGGATCAACGACTGCCATTGGATCAGTTGGTGGTCCCATTTTAGCTGTACAACTCATGTGATAAATTGTCATTGTGTATTGTCTAATGTAACAATTCCAGTATTCATCTGTGAAGTGAGGTAGATGTTTACAATTTGGTAATGGCTTATCCCAATATCTAGCACCAAATTGTTTCATTGTTTTTGTTTGGCCAAATGCTATTGCTGCTTTAACACCTTCGCGTAATACGTCAACGTCTTCTTGCTCTGTTAAGTAGTTATGATACATTAATGGATAATCTAATGGATTTTTGGACCTTAGCTTTATGAAACCACGTGATTTTGGTCTTAACATCATAGGAAATATACCAAACACGTCTCTATTATTAATTGAACTAAAAACTTCATTGTAAAAATCATCAGTCAAACCATGCGCATTCTTAACATGAGTACCGCCATCGGATGAGGTAGATGTACTAGTTAACATAAATTCAATATCTGGCCAATCGTCAGTTTGATTCGCATACTTAGTTGAAATGAAACCTACAGCTTCAAGACCAACACTGGACGTTAATGGTCCATCTTCTGTAATGGCATACCTTAATGCAGAATTAATATTCACTAATCTATTCATAACAAGACTAATTGGTTGATCAATGAGGAACGATATTCCTCCTATTGCAATGTGGTCTTGAAGATTTTGGCCAACTCCAGGCGCATCTTGTATAACTGGAATACCCATTTCTTTTAAATGATTAGCTGGCCCAACTCCAGATAACATTAACAATTGTGGAGAATTTATAGCTCCAGCAGATAAAATAACTTCTTTTCTGGCATAAACAATTTGACGAATACCATCACGTATAAATTCAACACCAAATGCTCTTCTAGTTTTAGGACTAATTAAAACTTTCGTAACATGTGTCCATAACGCTAAATCGAAATTTGGACGTAAACTTATTGGTCTAACAAATGCTTTAGCTGCACTACATCTTGTAGCTCGTCTCATTGTATATTGAAAGAAAGCAAAACCAGTTTGTTGTACACCATTAACGTCAACAATGTCGTAACCCATTTCTTGACCAGCTTGAAGAAATGCTACGCCTAATGGAGTATTGTATGGAGCATCTTGAATCGTTAAGTAACCACCTATAAAAAAAAAGAGATTTTGAAATTTATATAAATGAAATTTAACATTGATCATATCAATAAACATATGTAATTGTTACATTGGCATTGAGTTTTTCGTTTTTGAAATAATAAATAAAAAAAATTTTATGTTTTTATGTGGTTAATTAGAGAATATTTCAATTTTAATGTCAGTTAAAAAACTAAAATTTTGTAATATATGTGCAAGATCACGAAACATATATCAATTTTTAATGACCTTTTTCCGATTGAATTTAATTTTATTGTAGTAATACTAATGACCTAGAACATGGGAATTTTTGTTGTAAAATAATTTAGTTACATGATATTGTAATATCAGAATTGAGAAAAATATGGAGTATGTGTATTAATAAAATTATTGTGATGGCATATTTGCATTATTTTTAATTAATTAATATTAAATAATTTTTTTTAAAGAATAATTTTAAAAAAATCAAATTTTTTTAGATGACCTTAATTTTTATTTTTATCTTGTAGACATTAGACATTCCGATCTATTGTCTATCAAAATACAAAGATTGGAATATTGAAAGTTGAAAAACAAGATAATTATAAAAAAATTTTAGGTCTCTACCTTTAAGATGTTTACTATATAAGATAAAATTATAAAATTTTAATTGTTATTAGTCATCTAAAAGAAAAAATTTTTTTGTAATTATCTAACGGTAAATAATTTTTTTTTGATAAAATGTAGTCATAGGAATTCCTTTTTGATAACTTGTCTATGACGTTTTTCTTGAAAAATGCTCATGGAAAGGGAAATCAAAGGGACCACGTTCCCAAAAACTACATTTTTTAGTCAGTCATTCTCGAACAGTCGCAAACAGTCAGTCAAACTATTAAGCTCAGCTGGGACCAACACGGCCCACGCTATCAAAATATTCATATTTCTCAATTTTTAAAATATATATATTTTTTTTGTAATTACATTTTCTCATTGTACATAGTTTTTTTTATTGGTATTCATAATTAAATAATTTTTCTTTTCAAGTTAAATTTGCTTTCTATTTATTTTAAAAATAAAGTTTTCCTCAAAAATACTAAAAAGTTTTTATAATTATAAAAAAGGTAAGTCAAATATTTATTTCTTTTTTTATATCTTTCAAACTTTCCAAAAAGTGTGCTAACAAGGCTAAAGTCCTCGACTATTGTGATCGAAACCACGCAGGGACACATTAAAAATATTTTTGTATTTTTATTTTTTTTTGCAAATTTAAATACTATAATTAATTTATTAACTTTTTAACTTTTTTTTAATTACGTTAAATTTGTCTGAAGGACGGGGCAAGCCTAGAAAACTTGCTAACCCCTTCTCGATTAGTTGTTTAGTTTTATTTCTTTTTTTAATTAAAAATTATTTAATAATTAAACAATTAATGACAAAGGGCAAATTCATCGTAACAAATTGGCATCCAGCTTGTGGGTAGTCTTGTGCAAATTTTAGCCAAAATTAGCATTCTTTTCTTTTAAATAAATTTTTAATTTTTATTTTCTATTTTTTTAATTTATAAAAAAAATTTTTAGTTTTATTTTGTGTTAATAAAAAAAATTTAGTTACTAAATTAAATTAGCCAGGATTACGTTTTAGCCTTCGGCCAATGTGCCAGTGCTAACGTAATACCTGGTTTGCAAAATTACTTAATAGTAATTTTTAGGAGTCTTGCAATAAACTTTTTAGAAAAAATTTGTGTTTAATTGAATGAGTTAAAATTTTTATTTTATTTGCTAATTTTTAGATTAAAAATTATTTAGACAAAAATTTTTTATTGCTAAACTTTTAATTTTTATAAGGATTTATATAAATTTAATTAAATTGACCGTAAAAAAAAAAAAAGAAAAAAATATTCAAAAACAAAATTTTTAACTTTCTCATCTTTTAATTACTATTGCTTAAAAAAAAAAATTTTTTATTTTTGCACTTTAATCAAAATTAATTAAAAATTTAATTTTAATATGTTATTGTTTAATTTTGCATAATATTTTAATTTAATTAATAAATAATCGCGAATAATTTAAAGAAATAAGAACTTAAATTTAGAAAAAGTATTAGGAGTACATAAGTATCAAAGAGGTGACGCATCAATTTTTGGGCCCGCTGCATTACAATAGATAATCTCGGCCGCCCCTCTTACGCATCTTTACTATTTTTAAGACTCTAGGTACCCTCCCCCTCTCCATAGAACGCATAGTATACTATAACTGACCACACCCTTGTAATAGAAATATATTCTTATCGGTCCTACGGCCCTCTCTATCTTTCTCTCTCCCTCTTTCTGTTTCTCTTTCTCTTTTACTTACTTTCTTTTCTATTATAATATCTTTATCATTTTATTTTATAATTTTGTTTTTTCTTTAATACAATTAACTTAATGTTTGCAAATTTTTAAATATTTTTAAAATCTATATCAGCAAATTTTTTTTAATTTTGAATTTTAAATTTTGCATAAAAAAAAAATAGGAAAAAAATTAATACTGTCTTTACATTTAAGAGTTATTTTTAATTTTCTAGTAATTTTTGAAAGTTAATTTGAAATTGTTATTATTGAATTTATAATTAAAAAAAAAAAAGTACTAATATTTGCAAATTTTTATTATTAGTTATTTCACATTATAAACCATTTTTAGTTTACTTAATTCTATTTTAAAAAAATCTTTTATTTGAAATTTTTAGTTTTACCATTCTTATTGTTTGTAGTTGCAAAAATTTTTTGTTGGAATATTTAAATCTTTGCTCTCGAGTAGTTTCTAAACTTTTTGCGAAATGAAAATCCTTTTTTAAGTTTTTAAAAATTATTTCTAAACGATTGATTTCAATTTTTGTAACATGTTTTTAAAATGGTTTATTGTTTATATTGTTGTAACAATGATCATTGGACCAAATTTTGCAATACTTGCCAATTATGTAAAGGACCCCATTTAGCTAAATTTTGCTCTATTTATTTGAATCAGGTTGAAAAAACCAATATTAATCGTAACTGTTACCAAAAATACGAAAATTCTTTAAATTTTGATAGCTTTTCTAATCAAAACGATTATCAAGATGGATTTTCTCCTGCTAGTAATGTTCATTTTCAAAAATTTAAATATACCAACAATTTAAATTTCCATAACCTTAATTCGCATAGTAGATATGATTTATACAAAAATAATCAAAATGAAGTCGGTTATCAAAATTTTCAATCAAGAAATTTTATAAATCAAAATAATAACGAAAATTTGTTGTATGCAAAAACAAATATTAAAAATAAACATTTTTTAAAAAATTCGCATAATAAATTAGATAAGCAATATAATTATGAATTTATTCAATATAAAAATAAAGTTTTTGCCCAAAATAAAGATTCGCATGATATCCTTGATTTTAAATTTCCATTATTTTATGATATAATTGAAAATAATAATAATGCTACTACAAATTTACAACTTAGAGATAAAATAGAAATTTCAAAATTTGATTCTTTAACCAAATTAAAGTCAAATCCGATTTCCGACCATGATAGTGAAATAATCAATTCAAATTTTGTTAAAAATCAGAACATTCAGGTTTTTGAAAACCCAGATCCTAACATAGAAATCAAAGCAAATCCAGTAAAATTAGAAAATAGTAATGTTTTTGATAATACAGTTTCAAAGTATGATAAAAATAAATATCACGTGTCCAGCTTAGTAATAGATTCTTGCTTAAAAACTTGTGTCGACGAAACAAATTATGATGCTGATTCCGAAGATTTTTATAATGATAATGTTGAAAATAAAGTTGCAAAAATTAGTTTAAATAAATTTGATTCTTCTGTAAATTTAAAATCTCAATTAAAATCCGAAAGTACAAATATTAATTCCTCTGAAAAGTTGTTTTATTTTAGCATTGTTCAACGTTTGATGTTTCGAGAAAAATTTAATTCTTTTAATAATTGCAATATAAATGTTTTTAAATTTCCGTCATACCCAATTATTCCAATAGTAAGCTTAGAACAAAATTTTAGTAATCTAGAAAATTATAATAAAGTAAATTTCCCATTTTCTATTTTAGTATCTGATGATAAAACTGAAATATTTCCAGATAAATTAATTCAAGTAGACTCTCCTAACACTAATTCTAAACAGTTTATCATCTCGGTTAGAAATTATTTCATAAATGCAAATTTAGAATCGTTTAAAAGTTTAGTATTTAAACCTTATTTTAAAAGCGTTTTTGAATATTTGCAAATTAATTACAATTTCTCTTGCGATAAACAATTTTTAAAAAAATTTATACCCCATAATTCGATTTATATTTTTTTGCATTTAAATGCATGTTTAAAGTTAGCTAATAGCACTCATTTCGTTTTAAAAAGTTTGATTTTCAAATTTTTCAATTATTATAATAAACATAAAATGAAATGGTATATGATATTTCGCGCAAATAAATTCTATGTTATTTTAAAATATTTTTGCACATTAGTTTCTAACCTTAAAATTTTAAATTTTAACATAAATAATCGAAAATTTTAATAATCATTATAACAAATCCTTTTAATTTACTTTTTATAACTATTTTATTACTTTCATGATTTTTTCTAACAAATGGTAATTTAAATCCAAGAAGAATTTTATTTAAAAAAATCTTTAGTGATATCAAGATTTTATTGTTTACTTATTTTTTGACCTTTTTTTTGTTCGCAGAATTCACAAAGTTTTTTAACTAAAATAACATAAAATACAGAAAGGTTCAATATTTTACCATGTATTTGTTATATTGATAAATTTCTAAATATAATTTTATTCATTTAATTTAAAAATAAAAATTTTTTATTAACTTTTACCTTTCTAGCCAGTATTATCATCTTTATTCTAAATTATTTATATGTAAAACATTGTTTGAATTAGTAAATCAATATTCAAATAATTAATTTTAGGATTCCCTGATAATTGAAGACATAGGATAAGGACTTTAAGAATCTTTTATTTCGTTAAGAAATTACTACCCAATATGGCCAGTTAAGGTTTTAATTTCCAAAAGAAATTTTAAGATTTTCAAGAGAACTTTACACAATGTCATAAATTATTACTAGCCCCATAAGTATAGATATTTTAGTTATTATTAATTTAGTTGTTAATTTTATAAAATAAATTCATTTTAATTAGATTCTGGATGTTTATCCCAGACTTCTATGCATTTTTATTGTTGTCTATATGTTTTTTTTTATTCCTGGATGTTTATCCCAGATGATTATTTTTTGGCTTTGTATGCCTATTGAATAAAAAAAAAAAGTGACCTTTGAACTCAATCGAGTTAAGTCTATAAAAATTTATTTTGTTGTATTCCTGGACGATTATCCCAGGCTAGTTTTGTTTTAAAAAAAATAAAAATTCATTGAAAAAGACCTCTGAACTCAATCGAGTTACGTCTAAACGTATTTATTTTGTTGTAATTCTGGACGATTATCCCAGAATAGTTTTGTTTTGAAAAATAATAATTAATTAAAAAAATGACCTCTGAACTGAAACGAGTTAAGTCTAAATGTAATAATTTAGTTGTAATTCTGGACGATTATCCCAGAATAGTTTTGTATTAAAAAAATAAAAATTGATTTAAAAATGACCTCTGTACTTTTGTAAGTCACGTCATATCTTTTTGGATTATTAAAGAAAATTTAAGCTTAAGATTTAGGATTATATTTTTATTTTTTGAATATTGGTTGAAATCTAAACACTGTGATATATATAAATCATTGAAATTTGTTTTTTTAATATGCTAATGATTATAAATTTGATTTTATTATTTATTGCCTATTTCACATTAATTTGCAAACATAATCTTTATTTTTGATTAAAGGTCACAATAATATACAATTTAACAAGTTACTAAATTTTCTTTTTTTTTATAAAACTATCACGAAAAGAGTTTTTTTAAATTTTAGTTTATCATACATTTCGTTTTCGTATATATTTATATTACTCGGGATATTAGATTTTTTTTTAACATTTTTGATTTTTTTGTTAGGTTCTAATCTTTCGTTTACTATAAATTATGGTTCTTCAAGGTTATAGTAGAAAACCTAATTATTTTAATATTAAATCAACATTTTTATATAGAAAAATTTTATAGATTTTATTTTTGCAAATAGTATTAAAATTTTAATTTTTCAATCTTTTGAATTTTATTTTTAATTGCAAATCTATCTTTGATTATACAAATGAAATAAATTATAAAATTTGATTCATTCAATAAACTAAACACAAAATAAATTTTCTTTTTAAGCTATTTCTTTATTATTCTAACTTATTAGTTTTATTAAATATTAAATATTAATTTATCAGAAATACTGCGCTAAGAGTTGATTACAATATGGTTTTCAAAAAGTCATATTTTGAAATATGATTATCATACTGATTACAAAATTTAAAACCAGTTAAACCTTTGACTGATTTTAATAAAACAAAGATTTCAAATATCTTTAATAAATTATCTCTGTATTTAAAATTTCTTTAAAACAGAATCATCAAAATTTCCAATTTGATAAACCGCAAGTTTTAATTATAATTCATCAAAGCTCTTAGCATCATATTTCTGTTAAAGTTGGATAATTTTTAATTTTCTATTACTAGATATTAATGCTATTTTATGTTTCAGATTAAAAAATTATATAAATAAATAAATATTTAATGATATTTTACTTTTAATTAAAATTAAAATATTACAGAATTTATTTTTACCAAATTTACAAATTTTTAACGCCAACGGTTTTAATTTTAATCAGTCTCTTTTTTTGTTTCAAATTTTGCTTTGATAACTACGTTGATTAATATTTATAAAAAACAATATTTTTGCTAATTTTTAAACTTATTATTTTAAGTTACAACAAATAGAAATTGTTCTGTGAATTTGATGTAATTTAAAAACGTAAGTCTTAGAATCATTTACTGACAAATTCAAAGTTTAGATTTCGCGATAATAAACATTGAATTTGGCAGATCAAACACCAAACCCTATTCAGTCTCAAGATTAATTACAAGAGGTTCAAGAATCATTACTAGAGTCTCTGTGGGTCGCTAAATCATCAAACTAAGTTTATTTAAACGCTCAAAGTTAATTTTGTCAAGATTTCAAATTTCTGCAAATACATAAAATATTTACACAAAATCAGTTACAAATCAATTTTAATTAAATATTTCAACAATAGTTTTTGATCTCTACATGATAACTGCAAGACACGAAACACCATTATTTATTAAGATTTTGTAAAATTCTTGCATATTTTGATAGATTTAAGATTATTTATATATTTAGTTTTTGTTTGTTAATTTTAAGTATGTTCAATTTTAGTTTTTAATCTAAATGACTTTTGAATTCCAAATTATAGAATAACTTATTTTATCATTCATTTTTTTATGCTAGTCTTAAGTTGCCATAAGTGTTTTATGTTTTATCTAGTTAATAGTTATAATAAAAAAAAAAACACACAAAAAAAAATAATAAAATAAAATTGTCATTACATAATAGTTAAGAAATTTTAATTATTTTGGCTACTAATTTGCTAAAGTATTAATCAATTTTGTGTAAAAAGCTTTTGAAATTATTTATAGCAATAATATGGCGTTGTTTTTAATTTTAATTTTTCTTTCAAATCATTTTATCTTTTCTTAATTTTTGGCATATTAATATTTATAACTATCTGATAAAGAATTATACTAAATTAACCATAAACGTTTTATATTAATTGGAGTTCTTCACACATCTTTTCTAAATCAAATAACAGTAGCAACAAAAATAAAATTGCTGTCAGCAAAGTTATTAAGAAATCAATAGTCAACTTAAAAATCCAGAGGATTTTTATGATTATCATTTAAGTACCCAACAGTAATAATGTAAAGGAACTCATCATAAGTTTCAAATATCCACAAAAATTGTTAATCATCATACTAAAATGATTTTACACAGATTTCTGAAATTATTCTCTAATTTCTAGATCTTGTATTACTTCTTTATTGTTATCATATCAGAATCACCGCAGTCAAAAGATGACAAATTTAAAGGGTTGTTCATGTGGTAATTTCAACAACAATTGTTTCAAGGCTACTTATTAACATGGATTATACAGCCATATTTACAACAAATATTAAATTGAAAAGAAATCATTCACAACAGTAATGATTTATATTTAATAAGGGAGCTAAATTGAATGGAAATGGGCCCTTCCTTTCATCAACAGCTTGCAAAAAATTATAACTCAAGAAAATACCAAATTTAAAAAAAAAAAATTAAGAACTAGCATAACATAACTATTAATTATTGCCTTAAATTCAGAAAATGTAATTGTTTAAATTCATAACTTTTTAATTTTTACTTATTGCTATAATTCTTTCAGAGTTTTATTTCTAAAATCACCTCATTTTACGGTTACTACAGCATTCTTTAAGGCAATAGTAACCTTCTTAGTGGGGGGGTGTGATGGCATATTTGCATTATTTTTAATTAATTAATATTAAATAATTTTTTTTAAAGAATAATTTTAAAAAAATCAAATTTTTTTAGATGACCTTAATTTTTATTTTTATCTTGTAGACATTAGACATTCCGATCTATTGTCTATCAAAATACAAAGATTGGAATATTGAAAGTTGAAAAACAAGATAATTATAAAAAAATTTTAGGTCTCTACCTTTAAGATGTTTACTATATAAGATAAAATTATAAAATTTTAATTGTTATTAGTCATCTAAAAGAAAAAATTTTTTTGTAATTATCTAACGGTAAATAATTTTTTTTTGATAAAATGTAGTCATAGGAATTCCTTTTTGATAACTTGTCTATGACGTTTTTCTTGAAAAATGCTCATGGAAAGGGAAATCAAAGGGACCACGTTCCCAAAAACTACATTTTTTAGTCAGTCATTCTCGAACAGTCGCAAACAGTCAGTCAAACTATTAAGCTCAGCTGGGACCAACACGGCCCACGCTATCAAAATATTCATATTTCTCAATTTTTAAAATATATATATTTTTTTTGTAATTACATTTTCTCATTGTACATAGTTTTTTTTATTGGTATTCATAATTAAATAATTTTTCTTTTCAAGTTAAATTTGCTTTCTATTTATTTTAAAAATAAAGTTTTCCTCAAAAATACTAAAAAATTTTTATAATTATAAAAAAGGTAAGTCAAATATTTATTTCTTTTTTTATATCTTTCAAACTTTCCAAAAAGTGTGCTAACAAGGCTAAAGTCCTCGACTATTGTGATCGAAACCACGCAGGGACACATTAAAAATATTTTTGTATTTTTATTTTTTTTTGCAAATTTAAATACTATAATTAATTTATTAACTTTTTAACTTTTTTTTAATTACGTTAAATTTGTCTGAAGGACGGGGCAAGCCTAGAAAACTTGCTAACCCCTTCTCGATTAGTTGTTTAGTTTTATTTCTTTTTTTAATTAAAAATTATTTAATAATTAAACAATTAATGACAAAGGGCAAATTCATCGTAACATTATTATTTGTAATAAAAAAACGCGATCTTAAACCTGTTCATTTATTTAAATATATAGAAATTTTAAACTCAATTAACAAAAATTTAATCATAAAATATGTTTTGAACTTGTTCCTACAAATCAAAACATTATAATTACAGTTTTATGCAAAAATTATTAATTTTAATCTTGAAAAAAAATAATATTTTTGTATTCATTTATAAAACTTTAAAAAAAAACCGGTTAAAAGATAAATTTTGAAAGAATCGTAATAGAATTTGACCCAGTGAATGTGATCTAAAAAAAGTACTTTTAATCGAATTTACATTACTACATATAAATATCCGTGATACAAAATTGCGTCAGGTAATTTTATGTGTTCGTGTATCCACAGAGAGTCTTTGGTAATGAATGTGAAATAAACCGGTATAAAAAAATTTTTTTTAATGAAAATGAAAGTATAAAAAAAAAAATAATACTAATTTCATAATATTATTTATTTATGTGATATAAAAATTCAAAATTAAATGTAGGCTATTTACTCGAGTGTATTATAAAGAACTAAATATTATCGCATTTTGTATTGTTTTTATTCAAATATCCAATTATTTTGCTCGCATGTATTTTTAATAATGTTTGTTTTGTGAAAAAATTTTTTTCAATATAAATCTTGATAAAATTAATGCATTTACGTAGGAACGTAAAAGCAGAATGTAAAATTAATGAAGGAAGTAATTTTTTTTTGGAAAATTGTTTCTTGAAATTATTTGTACACGTTTTTGTGTTATATATTTATAAATTATAGTTTTAATTTATGTTTGGTTAATAATGTGGTTTAATAGTTTATTTTTTTAACGTTATTTTGATTTGACCTTAAATTTTACGTTTTTAAGCAACCGGCTTTAATAGTTACGCAAAAATAATTATAAGATATATAACAAATATGGTGTGTAACTGCGTAAACAAGAAACAATTTTTTTGAAATGATCAGCTAAAGAATCAATTGAAAATTTAAAAAAAGCGCTTTATGTAAAACACTGAAACAGTCATATTTGTGATTTTTGAACATACAAATATGCATGTAAGGACTAATAACTTGCATGGAACATGTTTATGTTTACTGACTATTATCATTTCAAACATTCTAGCCTCCTACAATACCTTAAAAAGCTATATTAGTCCCTACTCCAGGATTATTCTGTTCGTATATCAATTTGAATCTTATTCCCTAAACTGGATTAATTTAAGTCCCTAAATCGAAAACTTTTTAAGTCCCATTTAACCCCCCCCCCCCCCTCGATTGTGATAATTTGACCCCCTCCTTGATCGTGATTGTTTGACCTTCCCCCCGCAATCGTGATAATTTAAACCCCCTCGATTTTCAAAGGGAATATTTAATAAAACTTCTTAATTGGTTATAATATAGGTCACATAAAGAAACGCATCATTTTGGAATTTGTTCAAATAATCTTTTTATAGTGATTAAAGTAAAATATTTAAAACTGTTTGACCAAGTTTGTGTTCATAATTTTAAAATATCTTTGAAATATTATTCGATTCTACCTTCCTATAAATTAAGTCTTGTTCTATGCAAGCCCAAAATAAACTAAAGTTAATTAAGTACATCAACAGTATTAGTAAAAAAACTAAAATATAAAACCGATTTAATAAATGAGATTCCATGCTCTGTTTCCTTTGATAATGACATTCGAAATGTGATTATTAAAAGTTATTAATTTACTATAAAAAAACAACATTGATTAAATTACTCTCAGGAACGAAATCTTATTTATTTTTTGAATTTAATGATTAAAAAGAGACTATAAACGAATTTAAAAAAAAACGCTAAAATAATAAAAATGTAAAAAACAAACAAATCTTTAAAATAAAATTATTTTAGAAAAACACAATGATTTCTCTAATTATTACTTATTGTTATGTTTAATGCCTAATACAATAAATAATAACTACGATAATTACATTTTAAACTATTTTGTTACTTTTTTCTTTTTTTTATTTTTTCAAACATCTTTTAAAGTCACACAGATAATGGAAATTATACAATTCATATAAATTACATACATCTAATTTATTATAAGGATGCATAAATATTTTTATGAAAAAAAGAGACGTGAATTGCATTTTACGTTGACAATTATGTAAAAGAAAATATTTTCATCAAATATTTTTATTACTTTAAATGATAAATTTGAAATATTATTTAATAAAAAAAAAAATTTAGGTGTGTTTTAGCAATAATTTTTCAATAAATTCTTTTTTTTTTTTCTTTAATCGTGAAGATATTAATGACATTTAATGAACCTAGTTAATAAAATATGCACAGTTACATATGCAAAAAAACTTTCTATGCATGTATTTTTTGATGATTAAATAATAATGCATTTTGACGAATCATCTTGTAAGTATGATGTCTTCCTTATTTTAAAATATTTCAATTTATTCAGGCTTATAAAATTTAATGTTTTTATGTTACGTGGGTTGTTTCTCGTCAGTAAAGTTACTTAAATTTCAGTAAGGAATTGGCCAAAAATGAGTAAAAGTAAGAATTCAAAAAATTATTATATCAAAAAAAATTCACCATATTTAACCTGAAATATTGATTACCTTAAATTTTAGTCAAAATATGGTAATTTTTTTGATTAAGTAACTTTTTTAAAATTATTATTTTTCCTGGTATTCGATCAAAGTCTTGCAAGGAAACAGGTTTAATCCTTCTGTCAAATGTAGTTTCTGTAATGGGTTATGTCAAATAATTATTTTAAGGAAAAGATTTTTATTAGAGCTTAAATATAAAATTACACATTTTAAAAAATCAAATATTAAATTTCAAACCGAAAAAATTATTTATACATTTACATGATTTTCATAATTATTTATGTAATTAAGGAAAAATCAACATAGTAATCCAGTAGTATCACTTACTTCTATATCAACTAATTTTTTAATTTTTTCTGATATAGAATTTTTTTACCTTATCTTACGTGTCGATGGTAAAATAAAATTAATTTTTTTTTAAACACGTTTTTTCCTCGTAATACTAAATCTATAATTAAATTAAATTTTTTACTTGACACTTTTAAGCTAATTTAATATGGTATCTTTTTCATGTCAAAATTTGATGTAGCGAAGAATATTTTGTGAGTTCAAAAAATTTTTACATAAGATTAATTTATTACGTAATCTTGAGATTTTTTTAAATTTGAATTTTTATTATGGTTTTTATTAGAATATATATTTTTTTCTATTTTTAGCAAGTAATTAAACTAAGTTTTTAAAACACGAAAGTAAGAAATTTTTCTCAAATTTTTGGTTATTGACGTGGAATAAAATTATTTATGAAATATTCCATTAGATATTTAGAAACAACAAGAACAGAATAATTTTTTTTGAACCTTCATGGGATCCTAATAATTTACAATAAAAATTAGTTAATGACTACAGTACAATCCAGCATCCTTAATTTGAATTAAGAAACACAAAACATTAACTGTCTTTTTTTGTAATATAGTCACAAAAGGAGCCTGCGCCATTAAGTGCGTGTGAGTACGACATCTGAGTTTTTGCACGGAAATAGTCAAGATTAAAATACACTCATTTTCTAAAGACAATTTTTTGGGTTTTGAAAACAGTTGTGGGTCCAAAAAATTGTCTATTTTTCAACCAAAAAAAAACTGAAAGTATGATGGCACCTATGAGACCTATGACACCTCGGTATAGCCTAGATTTTTATATAAGGCCAAAGCATACTAAGTCCTGTACTAAGTCGTTATTTGAATACCCGCCGTTTACCCGCGCTCAAAATCAACTATAACATAAAAGCGCGGGTAAACGGCCAGTACCCGAAAAAGGTCAAAAAATAAATTTAGCATGTTTTGGCCTTATCTAAAAATCTAGACTATTCTAAGGTACCATACTTTAAGTTTTTTTTTTTAATTTTTTTTTTTTTTATTAATTGGCCAATTTTATTTTACAACTTTTTCCAGAACCCGTGACCAAAAAAATATCCTACAGAAAGTGAGTGTTTTTAGGTCTTGAATAAAAAAAAATTTCAAGATGAAATATAGTTAAACTTTGTGTTTATGGGTTTCTAAAACAATCTGGGATCCATTTTTACCTAAAAGTTGTAGTTTTGTTATTAGTAACAAATTATTGCAAATTGGCCATAATTTAAAGCCTAAAATAACACTGAAATAAAATTTTGATTGTGGCAGCCAGAATTTTTGTTTTAAATGCTTAAAAATAGCTTAAAATGTGAAGAATATTTTTAAAAAAATGAACTGCTATTATTTAAAATGCGGCCACGCCGACTCGACTTCAAAAAAAAATTTTGACAAAAAGAGAAAATTTTTTTAACCTTTCTTCACGTTTTACGATATTTGCAATCAAAAAAAAAAAATCCTGGCTACCACAATCGGAATTCTATTAACGGCAACTAGATTCTGTGTAACAATTTTCATTAAACAAATAAATACTGTTTATACCGTTGTACCCCATTCAAAGATTCCGAGAATAGTTGCTGTAACCCTTGGCTTATGGACAATTTTACAATAATTTATTAATAAATGCCAAATTATCAGTTTTAAATAAAGATAGACTCTAGATTTGTTTTCAGGAGGTCAAAAAACTTAAACTCCACCAATTTTAATCTTTTGAACGCAGAATGTATGACTGCAAACAATGGTAGTTCGACTAATAATAGCTGTACAATTAGAATTTCAAAATTACATAAAGAAAAAGTGAATTTTTATTATAAGGATAAATTTGCATTAATGATATTAGTCTTTATTCATCCTCTTTGAATTTCGATTGAATTTTTACCAATTCTAATTATACCACATTATTTTTTTTACGATTTAAATAAATTTTAATTAAGATTTATTCATTTTTAAATGTCAAAGGAACTTTCTAAATATAAAAATTCGAATGCAAAAAAAAGAATTTAAAGAAAAAAAAATTACCTGTTCCATGATAATTTTTATCTCTAGCTAAGTATGGATTTCTTTGATCTTCAGATTTTTTAAAATATGGTAATACATCTTTATAACTCCATCCTGCATTACCGAAACTTTCCCATTGATCAAAGTCACGTCTGTTACCTCTTATGTATAATAAAGTATTCAATACACTCGATCCTCCAAGTACCTGTTGAATAAACAAAAATTTGTTAGAAATATTTTTTCAAAAATATACCAATACCGTTTTTTATGTGTTAGAATTTCAAGGACATAAAAGAGGTTAATGACCATTAAAAAAAAATTTTTTTTGAATCCTTTTTTTCTTTTGCTTTTATTTTCAATATCTACGTAATAATTACAAAAATATCACCAGACGAATTATATACGTTAAGTAACATTATTTACTAACACACACTATTAAAATTCTTTTACAAAAAAAACTTGTTTTTCAAACAAAACGTTGTAATTAATCAATTTCGTTATTTGCAAAAACCAAATATTAAATTTTTTCCTTTTAAATTTTTTTTCATGTAAAAAATATTGTAATTTAATAAATTTAATAACCAATTAAAAAAGTGTGGTTATAATCTTGATTAAAAATTAAAATTAAGAGCATAATATAATAATGAAACAAAAACCGGTGTTTGCGTGTTTTATTAAGGTGCAAAATCAATGATTACGCTTATTATTATTATTTCCGTACAGTAATAATAATTTTTTTATTTTACAATGTGAGATACTTACGTTTATATTCTAAATATTTTTTTTCCGTAATTTCACGCAAAATTATCTAATTTTTTTTACATGTTACTGTTTTTATGAATAATAGAGTAATAATCGCAAACCATGACTTTTAATAATAAGTTTGAAACTATATTATTTAAAAATATTTTTTTAAAAAAAGGCAGGTGGATACCAATTTTGTAATTTTTTGGGTCACAAGAATAATAAGTTTTTGTTTTTGTTAATAAACAAATATTTTTAATAATAGGGGAGGCTAACAAATTTCGAAAATCGTGTTACGGGACGCCGGGGTAATTTAAATTTAAATTTATGGTAGTTGAGTAAAACTGATAATTTAATTTCAAAATTTAATTTCAGAATTATTTTATTGGCAGAATAACAAAAATTTGATTATGAGTAATCAGTATCCAGTAAAAACTCCTGCAACCTAATTTTTTTTCTACGAAAGCCTAATATGCTGATTCGAAAAATAATATATTACGAGCCCAGAAAAGTAAAGAGTGGCCGAAATCGCACGTAAATTACCATCCGAGGCGAAGCCTTTTTTGACCGCTGACAAGAAATTGAAATTTTTTTGAAGATATTTGATTAAAACATAAATAAAATTTTAAAAATTGCTGCTACAATCTCAAAAAATTTCAAAAAAAATTTCACTTTCTAACTTCTTTTAACTTTTTCTAGTTGTTCCAGACTACCAAAATTTAAATTTTGACCCCAAAAAAATTTTCAATAAAATGTTAATTTCGAAGGAATGTAGGCATTGTTATCATCAAAATTAATCTAATATCAAGTCTGAGAAATTCGAATGTTAAAAGAATTGCCCCGTCTTTCGTCTGGGTTTATTAAAGAAGAATCCTTCTTTTATACAAATTTTTTATTTTCACGATTTTATGAATTAAATTTCTTCTTTTCACCAGGAGATGAGTAGCTTTAAATTAGTCAAGCAGCCTCAGTGCACCTTTCGTATAGACAGAAAACCGGCGCGGATAAAAGTGGATGGTATTTATTTTTTTTTTGGTTTCCTGAAACCAATTACGGGATCTAAATTCATCTAAAAGTGACAGATTAGTTGTTATTAACAAGTTATTACAAAATTGGCTAAAAGTTAAGGACTAAAGCTAAAATCATTAAACTTTTTAAAAAGAGACCAAATTTTATGTAATAATAAGTCATCTGATTGAACATCTCCAATTTAGGCCATTTTTTTATAATAATTTATTTAGGGAATAATTAATAATTTTTTAGGCGAAATAAACTAGAGATTCGTGCTCAGCAGTTCTAATAAATAATAATATGTGTCACACATGAATTTTCAAATTTTTTTGCTTTAAAAGTTTGTAAACAACTAATCTAACGCCTTAAAAAATAGAAAATTTGGTTTTTGCAGGTCAAATTACATAATATTTATTTTGGCCTATTTTATTATTTTAAAAATTGTTAGCTTCAGCTCTTAATTATTAGCCAATATTGTTATAATTAGCTAATAACAATTAATCTGCCGTTTATAGGCAAAAATAGACCCCGGATTCGGTTTCAGGAGACCAAAAACTAAAAGTAGCACAAACTTTATGCACGCAGGATTTGAGTGAACGGTGCACTATAGTGGCTAGACTAACACAATTTTATATAAAATTGTAGTTCCAAATCACGCATGAGTAATATTATTTGATTTTCAACGATATAATTAAAATCTAAAAATATTTCCTTATAATTTTCTTAATAAATTTTTGATTATAATAGAAGATATAAATATTATAACATAATATTCTTCTGGTATGTATTAATAATCAGGAAATTCCTGTGTAACAATAAAATAATACATTTTTTTTGTAAAAAAATTAAATAAATTGAATATAAATTAAATCAAATATTTATTCACATTTGTGACAAACAAGAAAATTATGAAATGACTTTTAAAATATAATATGCCAGACAGTGTATGAGTGATTGATGAAACGTTATGTTGTCTGCTATGTTATTTTATAACCGTGATTATCTAATAATTTCTCTATGTTTGTATGATATAATTTTAAATGGGTTATTTTTACTTTCGAAAACAAAAAAGTCATTATTATAATATTTTATTGTAATTGAAAATTATACACTAATACGCATGTAATTTAATTTATACTATTTAAAAAACGTTTTTTGCCTTGCTTTTTGTTTGTCTTGCTATTAATATGGTTAATTCTTTTTGGTAATGTCTATTTTTAAAGGAAAATAAGATTTGAAATATCTGAATTTTTTTACAAGAGCCCATAAAATTTTACTGTAACTGACTTTAGAAAAAATTTTAAAACCTTTTAGTCAAGTTTACAATTAGGTATGGATAATAAATTTGCTTATTCAATAAGCAATAATACTCAAACTATTTTACCTGATATAGTAAATTTAATTGCAAATTTTTTTGGGATTCAAATTAAATTTTTTTATGAAACCGAATAAATGGTTAATTCTTGTTTGCCTTTCAACCAGAAAGATTAATTTTTCAATCTATATTTACTATGAGTGTACCATTACCCGAATCTAAAGGTCAAATACATAAAATCTGTGTTTGTTTTTCAAGTACACTGTAAAAAGTAACTTTCTTAGATTTACAAAAAAAATAGAATTATTTCGAAAAATTAGTAAATTTTCAAAAAATTTTGTAAATATTCTATAAAAATCGTAAATTTACTAAATTTAGTATATTATCGAAAAATTCGAGAATTCACGATTTTTTTTGTGGATTTACGAAAAAAGTTGTAAATTCACAACTATTTTTCATAAATTTATAACTATTTTTTGAAAATTTTCGAAAAAAAATCGTGAATTATCAATTTTTCTTGTGAATTCACAAAAAAAATCGAGAATACTGAAATTTTTTGTTAATATACAAAATTTAGTAAATATACGATTTTTTTCGAATATTTTCAAATTTTTTCGAAACTTTAATAATTTTTCGAAAATGTTCTAATTTTTTTGTTAATTAACTTAATAAGAAAGTTAGTTTTTACAGTGTAGGCTTTAGTCGGATCAAGTTTCGGGTAAAACTCAAAATTTTTAGAAAAAGAACTTTTGGTACAGGGTGAATCAAAAATTACTCTGGCTAAAAATCAAAATAAAAAACTGAATTTTTGGATTTAGTACCCGATATTTTGGAGAACCACCAACCCTTAATATTGATTGAACTTTTATAAAAAATTTAAGGTATCCAAAAAAAAATCAAATTTTCTGAAAAAAAAATACTTTTTTTGTACAAGAAACTATTTATCACCAATTCTTTGAATTTACTTCATAAAACTTTAAATGGTATGCAATGGTATGCCCTTCACCCTCTGCTACCAAATGTCAATTATCGATTATCAAAAACATTTAGCGAACCCCCCAAAAGAATTAGCCATATACATATATGTATATATTTATATTATTTTTTCGCGTGACTGATTTTGTTTATAATAATTCATTATATTACATGCGTTATCATTAAAATATCAGTAAAAAAGAAAAATGTTACAAGAAATTTTTATTGATCATAATGGTAATTTATACACATATAAATTCCATTGGTCATTTTTTGCTCTTAAGCGCCTGGAGTTATATAAAAAAGTAATACATAAACTACCAAAAATACGAGCAAAAGTAAAAAAAAATTCTTTAGCAATTATAGTACACGCACGAAATAACATAATCATGTTAACACAAAATTATTTTTTTTAATAAATGCATAATATTCAAATATCATAGCATTTAAAAAAAGTAAAGAAAAACAATAACTAATAATGAATTTTTATATTACACTCATAAAAAAAAAGTAACAAGTCATAAAAAAAAACGAGTTAAATGTATTATACATTAAAAGAAAATTAAGTCATCTTAAAATAAGAGTTATAATATTTCAAGATAACACTTATACTTTTTTTTTGAGAAAGTATGTACATACTCCCATAATCATAAATTTTTTTTATATGTATCAAAGAAAAAAGAAAATAAATAATACATTATGACTTTAATTTTAAAAATAATATAATTATTTGTTTGTGTGTCGGCAAATTTTTTTTTGAAAATGAGATATGCGTTTAATTTATAATAACATTATTTATATTCAAAATTTTGCATGCATTATATTAAGTAAGTATTATTTTAATCAAAATTTCTCATGAAAAATTTTTATGTAATAATCAAAAAATAGTTTACAATGCGTAAAACCTAAACTTCAAATTGGGCTGTAAAGCGAATAAAAACATTTCTATTTATGTATCTAAAGTTTAAAATAAAAATAATTTTCTTTGCATTCTCCTTTCAAAATCAGTCACATCCACTGCTAATTACAAAAGTTTATATGGCTAGTTCTTAAAACTACCGCAAACGCAAGAACACAATCTTCGACTACTGTGCATCACAAAGTTTTTAAGCTCCCTCCACAACCACCGTAAATGTGAGTCGCAACCGAGACCAACAATCGTGTTGCCCGCATTGCGTTGTAGCTGCGCTTGCGACTTACATTTACGGAGTTTTTAGATGGAGCCTTAGGTGGTTCTATAAACGACGTAAATGAGGGTCGCACAACACGGTTTTTCGTCTCTGCGCAATGCGTTGTGGCTACGACGCTTGCTGTAACGACCCCCATTTACAGCGTTTGTAGAATCAGCCTTAGGCACATTCTACAATCAACCGTTTTAAGCGTGCGGAGTTGCGTAGTACGTTTTGCGCAGCGACGCAAGGCTTTACGTAGCTGCGCATTAGTTACTGCGCAACTCCGCTCGCGTGAAACAATTGATTGCCTTGGCCCCAATTACATTAATCTACATAAATCGTAAAACCAAGGCACACCGCAAACTCAAGTGCAAGGCAATTCGCAGAAGACGATTTTGTGTATTTCTAGTTGCGCAGGAAACAAAATTGGTTTCTTCGAATTGTGTTGCGCTCACGCTTGTGGTTGTGCCTCGATTTTAAGTTTTTGATAGATAAGGCTTCAGGCTATAAAAGGGGGTAGAAATCGCAAGCGCGGCTACAACGCAATGTGCAGAGACCAAAAACAGTTCTGAGCGCATTGCGTTGTGGCTACGCTTTCGGATGCTATCCTCTTTTACGGCATTTGTAGATGGAGCCGTAGACTGGATCTGTATAAAATTAAACAATGCTATTCGCGCAACGCGAAGCAAATAGCTATTTTTTAAGGGTAGTTTAACAAACGCCGTAAATGGAGGCCACAACTGCATCTACTGCAGATGGGGCCCATCTACAAAAGCCGCAAAAGGGGGTCACAACTGCAAGCTTGAGCGCAACTCAATGCGCAGAAACCCATTTCGGCTCCTGCGCAACTCGAAATACACAATTTGTGTATTTTTAAATTTTTAAATTTTTAAATCTTTTAAATTTTTTCTGCGGATTGCGTTGCGCTTGCGTTGTGCCTCAGTTTTAGAGACTGTCTACAATTGGCCGTATAGCCACGTTTTACGGATGCGTCGATGCGCAGTAAAATTTTTGTAATGTAAAATTTTCTACTACGCAACGCAGCGTATAAACGCACCCGTCTTACGGCCAATTGTAGACAGTCCCTTACGGGTCGCGTCTTTCACCTAATGCGCATAAACAAAAAATTGTGTAGTGCTCATTGAGTTGCGGCTGTGCTTGATTTCACGACTCCCATCTAAATAGCCGTAAAAGAGGGTCGCAAGCGTGAGCGCAACGCAATGTGCAGAAACCAACTTTGACTCCTGCGCAACTCAAAATGCATAAAATCTTCTTCTGCGCATTGCGCTTGCGCCCTCTTTTGCGTTTTCTGCGAATTGCGTTGCGGTTTCGTTAGCGGTTTCAACCCATTTTTGATGCGTTCGTAGACACAGCCTTAATATTTTTTTCAATACGAAGGAATCTTAAGGTCGTTCTATCCACCACTGGGTGTTTTTGCGCAGCATATTTGTAACCTATATTTATTTCTAATAATTTTTTATAATGAAAGAATCAATGCTTTTCAATAATTAGTACAAATTTCAGTTACAAATATGCGGCGGATAAAACGCCCTTAAGTGTAAAATTTAAGTAAAATTACGCAATATTGCAAAAAGTATGTTTTTAAATAGACAATTTAATAATAAAAATTACATTAGTCTATTTCAATAAGTTGTAAATTCTAAATGGTAATATATTGTTTCTTGTTTACTTAGCATGTAGGTAATAACTAAAATATGAGTGTATGCATTTAAATATATGAAGAGAAAATTACAATTTGAATTTATCTGTCAATATTAAATATATATGTAAGTAATAAGCAGTTATTATAAAAATTTTTGTTAATAAAAACGTTTGAAAACTTTTAAAAATTAATATCTACAATTTTTTAAATAATTCTTGTTATAAAGATGTAATAATTAGTTATCATAATAACATTATGTATTTTATTTATTTATTTATTTTAATTTAAATAAACTTATTTAACTATACAATTTTAAAAATGTATTTATTCATACTTTTTAATTAATGATTCAATTTATTATTTTATGAAATTAGAGTGAAACTAACTTCGATTATATGGTATGTCTGGCACAAGACAATAAAATTGATTAATTAATAGACTCATTGTGAAGTTATGTTTATGTAAATAGAAACATTTTGTATGTGCAAAATTAAATTAATAGGTTTCTGTTTACATGAATATAAATTCACAATGCTATTAGTAAAAACAAGATGAGCATCTTTTAAAATGTTAAATCGCTATCGCGATTAATGATAAAAAATTGTAATTTAATGGGCTTAAAAAAGTACCAAAAAAATTAGACCAAACGAATAACTATTTTATAACTTGTCGTAAAAAAGCTGATTTTAGACGAATGCGAAGGTCAGTAATCGCATGCGACTGTGTAAGCTTTTTTAATTTAAGTTTAAAACAATATTTTAAAGAAAAAGAGCAAAAAACTCCTCCAGAAAAGAAAGTAGTCTTTAGGCAACCCTAAATTGTGTAAAGTTTTTCGGTGGACTAGCAAGATTACAGACTTTTTTTAAAAGATAATTTAAATAACCTAGCCTTTGAAAATTGAAGCTGTTCTACACGCATATAAAAAATTAGTAAATATAACCAAAATAACGATTTTGTTTACTAAGTTCAGTGTGGTTAAAAGTCACTATAAATTTTTAGTAAAATTCACTAATAAAATTTGTTTATAAAACTAAAACTTCAATTTTTTTAGTAGAATTTACTAATTTTTTGGTTATATTTACCAACATTTATTAATTTTTGTTTACTAAATTCGTTGAGGTTAATTTTACTATTGTTTTTTTTGCTTGTAGAGCCGGAATAAAAGAAATATATTTCAGGATATATTTTTGTACTTAATAAATAAATCAACAACAACGACGGTGTTCCTTTAAAAATAACTTTACTCATTATACCTTGATTATACCTTTCATTATACTCCGTTATTATAATAAGTAAAGTTATTTCTTAAAGGAACACTGTCGTTGTTGTTGATTTATTTTTTATTAAGTACAAAAAAATATCCTGAAATATCGTTCTTTAATTCCGGACCTAGAACATTCTCAATTTTCAAAGACTAGGTTACATGAGTAAAGTTATTTTTACTTTACTCTACACTGAGCATCCCGTTTTTTTATTAATAAGAGAAATTAAAATCACTTTTAATTTAAAAATAAATTTCTCTTAAAACTTTAAAACCCAAAAAGCAGAACCTCAATTACTTAATAAAACTTCAATCAAAAATTTAACATAAAACATAACAAATAAAAAATAAAAAAAAATTGATAATCCATCTCTTTTTTTTTATAGGTTTATTTTTTACAAATTTAACTTGTATAAATAAAATAAATTATTTTTTAATAATAATAATAATAAATAAATCATTTCACTCGTGTAATAAAAAAACAGACGTCACGTGCGTGTTTTTTAAAAAAATCATACTTTTTCAACTCAAGTCAACGAATTAATGTTTTAAAATCTGTAATCTTGATTTAATGTCGAATATTATTTTATTAATAAATGTTCCTTAAAAAAAAAATAAAAAGAGAAGTTACTTTCATTTAAGTTAAAAAAATTTAATATGACAATAATAATTTTCGTTTATTTTAAAAAAAAAGTTTTTTATCAAAGAAAATATTATTATCATAATAAATAAAACTTTTTTTACTTTTTTTTTGTGAGAAATTTTTTAAAAAATCGAAAATTTTTATTCATTAAAGCATACACTCATTAAAACGAATAAAGTAACGTTAATTTGGTATTAAAAAAACAAATAAATAAAAAAAACTGTTTACTTTGTAACTTTTTTTTTCATTTTCAAGTTTATAAATTTTAAGCAAATTAATTAAAGTTAAATACACGATTTTTTTGATTTTCACTTTTATTATACCAATTCTGAAGAATATTTTATTTTTATCATAATTTTATATTAAAAAAATTAAGTCAATAACAAATACGAGAAATAAAGAAAGAATTTAATACTGAAAGTTTTTGTACGTAAATTCGACATTTTTAAAAAATCGTCTACGAAATAAGAAAAACTTTCGAAATTTATTTACCTTTCCTCTAGTCCAGCAGCATCTTCTGTCCACCATAGCTTGGCATGCCGAATTTTGTGGTTGTGTTCTATATTTCCAATCGACTTTACTTTTATGTAAATACAGCGATAAAATTGGAACATCAGTAATTTCAGTTTCATGACCACCAGCTTCTAATAGCAAAACAGACCAATCTGGATTTTCACTTAACCTGTTAACAACAACACTACCAGCTGAGCCACCTCCAATAACAATAAAATCATATTCTCTTCTTAATTCTCTAGTAACTTTTGGATGATTTTCTGGATCTAATAAATCATAATGAAAATATGCCAATGCACTTATTAGAATTGGAATAAATGCTAATTTTCCGACTCCTAATAATAAAGTCGCTGCTTTTATGGCACTTGCAACTACTGTTATTACTGTCATTTTTTTTGGTTCTATCTTCAAATTTGTTCTAACTATCTTGGAATTTTTATTATTATTTGGTAATAATTATGATTTTGATCATTATTTAATCTATTTGACATTCGCATGACGGTGAACATCAAGAAACAGTGCTAAACATTGGACTGTCACTGAAACAGAAAATACAATGAAAAATATTAATTACATAATGTACAATTTCAGTCTTAATAATAGTCGAGAACTCGTGAATTATTAGCAATAAAAAACTTTAAACCCCTCATTTTTCTTAGAAGTTTAAATATATTTTAGTAAATGACAACCAAACCACAGGTAACCAAATTAAATATCAAAAGTTTCCTACACCAAATAAATAAAATCAAGGTTAAATTTTTGTAATTCATTTTCAGTACATTCATTTTTTGAGAAAAATTTATGAAAGAAAAAATCAATTAAAAATACATTTGCTTCTTCTTCTCGTGTCTACATTACTTATACTTGTTAATAACATAAATAAATGTAAAGTAAATATTTATTAATGTAATTTTAATGATTTATCTCGTTTTTTTTTTTTTCGTTTTTTTTTTGTTTATATTAATATTTTTGTGAGAATTTAATGTTTTATTTATTTTTATTTTCATTCTTGAACATGATTAAATTAACAGTTTAACTACTGCTAAAATATTATTTTAATAATATTATTTTATAGATTTTAAGTACTTTATTACATATCGAATACTTTTTTTTTGCCTTTTTTTATTTTTATTTTAATGTAACTCGTATTGATAGAAAGTCCAAAAATTTTTTTGTATTTTAGTTTAGTTTTTATTTAAACAAGACAAAAATATTTAATGTAGATAAAAACAAAGGTTAAATGTTTAAAGAAATACTTTCTAAAAACTAAATAATTTTTTTTCTCTAGTTTTGTTTCTCGCAATTTACTGCAGGTAAATTGCTGTTCAGAGTATTTGGTTACTGGACATAAAAAGAATATTTATACAACCTGATTTTTCATGTATTTTAATTTAGAGCACCCATTTTAGGGTTTTTTTTGTGGAAATTTAAGGGTGGAGCACCAAATTTTTGTAGCCAGGACCCCAAAATTCGTTAACAGCGACTCAAGAAACCTTTAGCACCTCCTCCCCTCCGCAATTTGACTTAAGTAATTACTATAAGGTGTACTTAAATGTTTGGTAAAAGGATAATTTATTAGAGATTTATGAATTGGAAAATTATGACATGGAAAATTATGATCCGAAGAAAAGAATATACTGTATAATATTCTTGAGTATATTAGAAAAGAATATATTCTATATAATTTATACCCTATAGTTAATAGTGTAAGCATAAGATGAGCGTTAAATGGGGTAGATATTATCTTTTATATACTAGCGAGCAATATTTACAACTATATTCTAACCCATCGTGATTCTAACACTGACAATAATGATTACTGTTCCCTTCATTATTGCTTTTTTGTAAATAATAGTACATTCTTAAACGGTTCTTAAAAATGTTTATTTTGGCAAAAGTGACGAATTATCTGATTATTATAGGCCCTACCTAGGCGCGTATCGACGAAGGATTGTACAGTCGCATTGGCCGAGATCTTCGGGAAAAAACTGAAATTAGCTAATTTTCTTTTATATTTAATATTTATACTTTGTTCAAAGCAATATCAATTACGAAAAAATCTATTTTATAAAAATAAAAATAAAAGAAAATTTTAATTTTTAATCTCAGCTCTTAATCGTTTACACAGCCCTAAATTTTTCTCTGCCTTTAGGTGGGAGTCATTAATTACCCCTTTCCCTGCAAAATTTTGGCCCCACTGACTGGAGTCAGTTAAGCCTCAAAATTCTATAGGAATAGACTAATAATAAAATGGACCGAAATAAAGGCCCCTGTTTGAGCGAGTGACAAGTTGTGCTGAGTTGGTATAAATTATCAATCCTTGCTTAAATAGAAAAATACTCCAGCGCGAACATAAGGAAAAAAAAGGATAAAAAGGGGGGTATAACAGCCCCATTATAAGAGTATTATCTCTATAGTATTATACAATCTGCTTGAAAGGCCAATCATTTGCTTGAAATGTCAAGTAAAGCACCTTAATCGTGTGTATATATTATGTATCTTTTTCTACGGAAATTTTCTGGGTTGAAATACACTGCAGGTATGAGTTACTGACATCGCGATTCCTCTAAAATAAATACTCTCCTTTCAAACTATGCAAAGCGCAAAGATAAATTGACTGTATTGATTATTTGAAATAATATTCATTCAATTTATAAAAAACTCATTAAAAAAATCCACAATTTAAAAATGCATTTTTTAAATAGTAATTGCATGGTTTTTTAAAAATCTAATAGAAATGTAAAATTCTCATTTTCATACTAATAATGAAAAGAAACATAAAATACCACAACTTTTTTCTAAAACTATAGAAATGACCAGGGGAATGACATTAAAAAAAAAAAAAGAACAGTAAATTTTTAAAAATATCGACATAAAAAAAATGTGTTTCTTATAACTTTTTAAAGTTGCACAACAAAAATCAACAGGTGCTTTTTATTCTCTTAAAGAACCAATTAATGAAGAATAATTATACGTATAAATTTTACTGATTCTAAAAACTCATGTAATTAAACATATAATTTTTTTTGTTCAGAAAGAAAAGATGAAGTAATTAATTAAAATTTATGCTGCATCACAAAAAAATTTTTGGAGATTAACCTAAAAATTTTAACGAGTCAAAAAAAAAAAGTTTTTTTTTAACAAATAATAATAATTAAAATTTATATTGACAAATCGTTTAAATCTGTTAAAGAATTTATTGCTTTCAAAATGTAAATGATTTTTTAATAATAAATTGTATTGGAAATCGATGATATTTTTTTTGTACGTCATCTATTTTAAAAAATTCTTTAAATTAAAAAAACTAAAGAATTTTTTATATTATCGTAAAAAACACAATTTCATTAATGTGCATTCATCTAAAAATCCTATTAATTGAATAAAAGTTTATTCAGGTTACTTTGATTCAAAAAAACAATAAAAATATTTGTTTTTTTAAAATAATAACACAACATCCAAACTAATTCTACACACACATACACATGTAAAAAAAAAATTTAATATTTGAATATAAAAAAACTTTCTCTAAAAATATTTATTATTATAAAAAAATAAAATAAAAATCATCGTAATAAAAATTTTGTTAAATAATATTTTAAGACATGTCATTTATCAAAATAAAATTTTTTTTATTTAGTAACAAATAAACGTTTAATTGTAGAGATAATAAAATACAAACTTATTACATATTAATTTATTAATTGAAAACTATTACAAAATAAATGCAATAAAAAAAATAAATCTTTTAATTTTCCTTTCTTTTGTGGTCTTGAATTAAACAGATTGGAACCAAAGTAAATCACGTAGTATTTTTCTACTATGAAGAAATTTTTATTATGAAATTAGAACGATATATGACATTACGATTATTATGTAAAAAAAATTATTTTTATTTTGAATGTATAATCAAAGACACCTAATTAAATAAATATGTAGAACAATAAAGTTATTTTTTTAAATTATTTAATTAGTATGTATGAGAAATGTAGATTGCACACCTTAAAAACAATTGATTGACACTACAAATTTTACATTTACTTTTTTCGTTATACGAAATTTTTATTACATGGCCACTCACTATGTTAAAATTTTAACCCTTGGATGACACTTGTGGGTCATTAAATACCCCTGCCAGTGAAAAAAAACTTATAGGATAGCCCCAAACTGTTTATGGCCTAAGTTCAAGTTTTTTCAATAATTCATTAACGATATCGTTTCCTTATAATATAGAAATGATTTCACTTTCGGGAAAATTTATAAATGCATATTAAATTGTCTTGAAATGGCCTAACGTAAAAGAAAACCAACTGTTTTTTACTATAAAAAATAAGAACTGTATTAAAACGGTATCTTCTTATCGGGAATCAGGGATAAAATTTTTCTCACAAGTGAAATGATTTCTAAAGATTATATAAGGAGATAACTCATTGATTCAATTAAGAAAATAATATTCCAGTCATAATACGGGTTTAGTTGTATTATTACTAGCGAATACCAGATTTGGTGTAGTATAAGTTTTTTGGGTCTCTAATAACTAATTTCGGGTTTATTTTGTAAAAAAATTGGGGCTTTACCTTTTAGTTAGCAAAAACTGTCCCCAAAATGGTTTTTTTTTATCTATCGCACTTTGAGTGCCCAGATTTGGTACACAGAAGTTTTTGGGTTGCTGATCAAGAATTTATGTATTTTTTGTAATTAAATTTTTATGGGGATAATTTTGAATTTTTCGGGGAAAGTCTTGAATTTTTTGCTTTGAATCGGGTAAACTCGAGAACTATTACAACTCTGTAAGTACGATTTTGAATCGGAAATTCCTCTGGCTTTACGATTCTACAAATATATTTTAAACATTTTTTCATTAATTATAGAGAATAAGTTATTACTTTTTTAATTGTATATAGTTAATTTTTTAAGCATTTACAAGTGCATTTCTTAAAGCGTAAACAAAAAATTTTTAAATACAAATATTTGTATAATCGTAAATCCAGGGAAATTTCCTATTCAAACTCGTACCTGTATACCTCTGGAACTTTTCGGGTGTATCCGAAAACTGACCCGAAAAAAAACCGAACTTTCAGGTTGGGCACCTAATAATTTGAATTACCTCACAACTCTAATTAAATTACATCATTATTTTAGAAAATCTTTTATTTATTTTTCCGTAATAAACAAAAAATGTTTTGGATTTACCCGAAATAAGTTGCAGGTCCAGAAACTTTCTTGGAAACTTTCTCCGGAGAGGACAATCTAGTTAAAAACTTTTGAATTTTTATAAAATTTGTTAAAATACATTTTCGGTTGACCATCCCTTTCATCCACTGCTAGATTCACCGCTGCCCGAAAATTGAATTTTTTTAGCCCTAGATTAAATAATATAGTAACGGGTTAATTTGAAAGAAGAGGAGCCAACTATAAATCATTTGTCCGCAAGGTGTACGCACTCCTTGTAAAATCAGACATGCTTAAAATAACAATTTTTTTATCTTTATTATAATTATAATAATAATAATTTTAATTTTTTGCATCGTGATTAAAAATGAAAAAGAAGAGTTTATAATATTATGAAGTATCAACGAAGAATATGATGTAAGGTAAACGAGCTATAAAAAGTACTCTTTTTTTTTATTTTATCAAAATATAATATCATAATTTATAATGAAAAACTTATAAAACTTTCACGCCCTTTTCTTCATATAAGCATAAAATTTTATGTAGCAAAAAAAATCTTCTTTAATTGATAATTGATATAATTATTGGTTTGATATTATCATTTTAATCTAATTTATTTAATAAATTTTATTTTTAATCAGAGAATTAAAATTGATTTATATTCAATTAGTTTATTTTTATGTATTAATTTTTGAAAAACAAAAGAATTTTCAGTATCATATTCATGAAAATTATTATGTCAAAAATACCTGATGGGGCTGCAAGGGTTCTGAAGCATTCAGGGTCGCCAAACTCTATATTTATTCATTTTGAAAAGGCGGAAGTAGCAAAAGGATCAAATAAAATTATAATATTGGTAAAAATTATGATGAGATTTAATTTTATTTTATTGTAATTGAAAACCCATCAATCTCCTGATTCGTGTTTTTAATTCATACTATAAAAAAGTGTTAAAAACTTGAAGGTTCTTGAACTTGCCAGTAAAACGCGTTAGATACGTTAAAAATGAATTTTAAATTATTTTACCAAAACTAACAAAAATTACTCGAAAAATTCAAAATGAAATAACTCGTCGGTCCCAACCTCTTTCCCTCTTACATAAAACTTACGTTTACTATAAAACAAATAAATACGAAAAAAAATTCCTTTTATATTTGGATGTTACATTTAGCATACGTGATTCAGTAGTAAATTATTTAAACTGTTACTCAATTTTTATTTATTTTATCAAAAAATTATGAAATTAGATTTATGTAATTTTTAATACAACTTTTAGGAGTAGCTACAAATATTGACTTTTTAATAAAAATTTCAATTTTAATTTTATATTCACGTTAATTATTTTACCCTTTAACTGCATAATAAACATTTTTTAAAAATTTCTTAATTTATTTAAACAAAAACTTAAGTTTATGTACTTGTTACATATTTAATGTAATTGTACTTGAAAAAAAAGAAGCAAAACGTACTTTAAAAAAAAAGATTTCGTAATCAGAAAAAATTCTATTTTGTACTCGTACTACAGGAAATGATGACAAGTTTTTTTGATTTGTTAATTCCTTTAAAAGAAAAGATTAAAAGTTAAAGATAACGAGTGCAGAAGAAATTTATGACAATTTTTTTAAGAGTGAATTGTAATTGCTTACTGTTAAATAAATTTAAAATACTTTTATTTAAAAAAAAAGTTAAGTAAATACAAACTCGGTTTTTTTAGTTAGGAAATTTGTAAATTTTGTTAGTTTAAGTTAAATATTTAGTTAAATTATTAAAATTAGGTTAAAAATGTAACTTGCTCTTTTAAAAATTAAGAAAAAAAAGTCGTTTTAGTTGATAAATAAATTATTTTTTATACACAAAAACCGATAAACAAAATTTATTATAAATAAATCCCTTTTTTTTGGGTTATCATTAAAAAATATTGTACCTTTTTTTATAACAAGTGAAAGGTAATAAAAATATAAGGAGACTTTAGCAAGAAGAGAATATTTTATTTATTTTTTTATAATATTCTTTGTGGTATGGGCCAATAATTGGTTCAAATATATAAAAAATGTACAAGATCCTTTATTATTTTGAGCTTCCATGAATAATAAAAAAGATAATAAAAAAAAATTCTTCATTAAAATTGAATAAAAATTTATTACACGAGAGGCACAAAAAAAATTAATTTCTAAGAATATCGAAATTTTTTAGTCAAAATAAGAAATTTAAATGAAATTCGTTTTTTGATTAAAATGATGATGATTTGGGAGAGAAAGTAAAAAATTTAAATCTTAAAAAACTTACCAAAAAAAATATTAAATAATAAATTTTTTATGAGAATAAGGTCATTAAAACGTTGATTATTTAACTAATCCTTTTTTTTTTATAAATAATATATCACTTTTAAAAAAATATCATTTTCACTTAAAGAAAATAAAAAAAAAAAAATTTTTTTGCATACTAATTATTACAAACACTCATATTAATATTCACGTTTTCACTATTATTCACATTAGTGTGTACATCTTGAAAGTTTAGCTCGTTACACTTTTTAAGTATTTTACAAATACTTTAATTTAGAGTGATCCGGCTTAAAAAAATTTAGTATATCATAAAAGCACGTGTGAAATCAAAAAAAAAGTAAAAAAAAAAAATAAAGATTGTCGTTTTGATGGTTTCTCGGTTGAGGTTTGGTTGCAAGTGTGCGTTATAGAGAAAGCGAAAGACTAAAAAACTTTGGATATTATATGAGCTGACCACTTCCACTAACACCTTTTTTTTAAGAGTATTATTGTGCGTGTGTTTAATAGAGGAACGAACTATTATCCAATAAGAAAATAACTCACTTTACGTCCCATGTCCTTGGAATTTACTTTTTTTATTAACCAATCACAACACTCTGAGATTCTTTTTTTTTTTTTTTTTTTTAATAAACAGTTGCTCCCGTTTTTATTTAACACCTTTTATTGTTTGAGATAAAAAAATTTAATTTGTTTATTTAGGCTGTTAATTTATTTTTTTTTAAAAGGGTATATTTCTTTTTTAATTCTCACTGACGTCAAGTTTTTGATAAGAAAATTTTTTATTCTGGGTCTATTTTGATTTTTATTCTATTTTTACCTAAAATAATAACAAAACCAGTTTTCCGAATATTAATATGTGAAATTTTTGTTTACACTTTTTTCTATAATTTCAATTTTTCAAGGTCCCTAAGATTTAGATATTTAATTAATTTTTTCTGATAAAAAAACTGTCTAATTAAAATAAATACAGCCTACATCAATTATACTATTAAAATCACTCAAAATTTCTTAATAAATTTTTTTAGGCATAAATTAAAATTTTCAAAATCATCAATGGAGAAAACTCAAATTTATAATTAAAAAGTTATTCTAAAGAAAAAAAATTGATTTAATTACGCTTGAATAAAAAGCCTAATTATAATAAAAGTAAAAAAAAAATTTTTATTTTTCAAGGTAATTGACAGTAAAAATTTTGTAATTTTATAATTACGTTATATTTCTTAATTAAAATTTAGTCCCTATAACACGCGATTAAATCTATTTCACGTGTTGCATTCGATATTTTAACTTTGGTTGATGAATAACGACGTTTTTTTTTCTTTAAATCAGTGATAACTGAATTTTTTGTTTAATCTTTTTTTTTAATTCAATGAAAATATTTATTTTGTTTTTTTAGAAAAATGTGTACTATAGAACTTTAGACAATAACGTATGAAACATAAAATTTACCTACTATTATTTGGTTCTTTTTTATCTTTAAAAGGTGTTTTAAAAAAAGTCATATTTTAAGATTTTTTTGAAATGACTAAGAAAATAACTTGAAAAATTTAATCTTTTAAAATAACTTCAACTTTTATAATAACTTTAAAAAATTTTCTGTACCTAAAAAATCTAATAATTTTATCAGTAAAAATAATAAATTACACACAGAATAAACACTTTGATAAAAATATTTTCTACAAAATTATTGATATTTTCACTTGCACTGTATGAACACACTCTTTGTGTAAAACTGCTGATATCCATAACTTTAATTTTGACGATTACTAATAAATTTAAAATTCGTAAATATTGTTTGAAATCAAAAATAAACAACGAGGGTCATTAATAATAATATCAGGATAATATTGTCTTTAGAAATAATAAGCATTAAGATAATTTACTGATTTTAATTTATAAATCTGAGTAATGTTAATATTTTTAAAATAACAACATTTTTTTCTTTTCTGTTACAGGTTAGTATTTTTATGATCTTCAAAAATTTAAACCAAACAAATATATCAATGAAAGTAAGTTAATAAAAATTCTTATGTCATGTTTTTTGCTTGGAGCGTGCGGTATACGAGTACTTAAATCAGCGAATTCTCAGGATTTCATTCAAAATCTTCAATTTATATAATAATGTTTTTTTTTTTTTGGAAAAAGACTATTGAGAGATAAGATATGGTTAGCGACCGCAGCAGATTTTTTTCATTGTTTTGGCTCCATTTGATGTTTTATGATAAAATTAAGATTTCTAGATTCGATACCCCCAAGTTCATTGGGAGAGGCTAAAAATGGTTTTTTATGGACTTACTAAAAAATTAATATCTCTAGACGGAATCATCTGATTTGGATGCGGTTGGTCTCAAAATTTTCGTTTTGAAAAAATACATTATAAAATAATTTTTTAAATATTTTTAAACTCATTTTTAAGTTAAAAAAGTCAAAAAATGTATTTTTAGCTTTTTTGATAGTCTAAACATTGAAGTACTTCAGGATAAAGGAAAAACTTCTTTTTCCTCGTTCAGGGTAACTTTGCCTAGGACTGCTTTTCAACTTTAACGTTGCGTCATTCGCAATTAATGATTACGTTAAAAAATCTTGTTTTAATTTTTGCTTATTTTTCCTCAACATTTTAATACTCATATTTTATTTAAAAAAAACCCTACCTTATATAAAATGAATTAACTTACTTTAACTAGAATTAAACTGATTTATTTTTCTTTAAAGATCTGGAGTTATTCAAGCACCAGCATATGTAAAATTATAACTGAAAAAAATGTGTTTCCTAGACCACAGGATAATTTCTGAAGCCTGCGATAGTTCTAGAAAATTTGTTGAGCCTCCTTAAAAATAGAAATAATTCAAAATGTGATAATAATCGCAAAATAATTTTTCTAGCGGGTACCAATGGAGTTTTTGACTGCATTAGAAGTGCTTTTACATAATCATTTATTGCAAGCATCACACCGTAAAAGTTGCCATTTTTTCAATTTGAGAAGTAGTCTTTGGCAAAATTAATCTGGACGTAAAATAAGGATTTTTTCGTTTATCCTAAAATATTTCGATTTTAGTCCATCTAAAGAGCTAATAATTAAGTTTTTCGAAGTTTTTAACCTTATACTAAAAGTTTCCTTTTTTATTCCATCGGATGATTCCGATTTTAATTTAGTTATTACAAACTGATTGTTTTTAAAATAACCACTAAAATAAAATTCAAAATTGTACTTATATTATATTTCTGATTATTTTTCCTCTTTTTTGATATATTATATTGTAAAATAATTTTATAATTGCAAAACTTTTTTTTATTTTCGCTTTTATTGTATTACCTTTGGTTGATATCTAATAGACAGTATTATTTTTATTCACGCCAAAAATAAACTGACAATGAATAATAATAATAGAGATATATGTATATTATTCTTTTAGTGATTCCATAAAAAGAACGTCTTAGCCTCTTCCAATGTACATTTATGGGTTGCTGAACCTAGGAATCTTATTTTTTAACATGAAACACCAAATCGAGCAAAAAAAATTTAAAAAGTCTGATGTGGGCTAGCTATTATCAAGGCACCAACAATGTTAAATGCATCCAAAAATTTTAAATAGAATAACAAGGTTCTAATCCGGTGGATAATACGTATTTTTGGTCGCTAAAAACGACTTTGAAGGTTTCATCCATTTTCCAGTGTCCAGTTTTTAATTTAAGCTATTTCAAGTATTTTAAAGACATATTAAAGATTTTGAAGTCGTTAACCACAATTATAAAATGAGATTTTTTGGCCTAATCAAATAAAGCATGCAAAAAGTTTTTTGCAAAAATGTCTGAGGTAGCTTAAATCACCAACTTTTATAGTTATAGTGACTGTATTGAATTTTCCTATTACCAACATAGAATTTTATAATATCAAAAATTTTATCCGCAATTTATATTAGATAATCAAAAATATATTGGCCTTATGGTAGTACTTGTAAGATTTTAAAAAACTTGGTAATTTTAAAATTCCAATCCTTATAAAATAGTATATTTACGGCCCATGTCCAGAAAAAAAAGAATGGCCCAAATTGTACTTAAATTTGGGGCATTCTTTATTTATGGACAAGGGCTGAATAAAATTTTTCGGCGTCTGTGGTGAGAAAACACGTCATTGTATTGGAAATACGTGCAATCAGGCCACAGACCAAAAAAAATTTTTCAATTCATGGTAATTTGTTGCAATAACTAAATATTAAAAAAGCAAATTACAAGACGTCAATATTTTTGCTTACATTCCGATAAGTAAATTTATAAAGTTTTTCTTAAAAAGATCGAAAAAACAATTAAACAGTAAAATTTTATTAATCAATAAATAATTGATACAAAAGATAATAAAATAAATAAGTTCACTGTGAGGTTCACTGTCAAGGCTTTGAGAGAAAAAAAAATTATTTTTTTTTAAATTCCATTTTACTCTCAATTTTACTTGAATCTTCACTTTCTGATTATTATCAATTTCTGTTTCTCAATTACCTACCTTTTAGCTTTAAATAAAATAAAAGTAATGCATAGCGTGTGAAGATAATATTCTATAACAGGTTGAAGTTACGTAAAACAGAATGCAGGTATAACAATTTTTTTTGAACACATGCTCTACCAAGAAAAAGAAATTAAATTACGATAAACAATACGAGTTCCAAAATTTGTTCAATAATTTAATGCATTCTGTTACATCATTTGATTAATAGCTTAACGATATTTTTGTACATATTATAACGGATCATCCTATTTTGTTACATAAAAATTGAAACTATTAGTAAATTATTATTTTTATTATTAATTGATTGATTATAGTTTGTATATTGATTTTTACAACCATACCTGTATCGTATAGACAAGGTGCACTTTCACTATTTCCAATAGCTACGTGACAAAAAGGAGCATGTACGCACCTAAAAATTTCGATTTACTGTATAATGATATATAATATTGAGAAATAAATATAGTCCTGTCGCCAGCAATGCTATTTAATGCCATAAAATAGGATAAAAGTTCCATGGAAAAAAATGGGTGACATTGGCCGGTTTCTGAAACTTAAGCAAAGAAAATTAAGCAAAAGTTGTCCCATACTTCCATCAGAATTTCTATAATACGTAAACTGCGTAATATAACATCGTTTATTATTTAAATAAATTTTATTTTGTTAATAATTAATAATATATGAAAAAATATGTCAGTCTTCTTTGTTATCAATAAGGATCTAGCAAATATCGGATCTGTAATGAATATTTTTAAATTATAAGCAAGATTTGTTTGTTATTGACTATTATAACCTACTAGGATTTAAATAAATTTTATTTTGTTAATAATTTATAATCACTTGAAGAGTTATAGCAACCATGAACCTGAAATCCTACGACCTTTAAAATTTCAGATAAGCAATCATCCGAAACCAATTCTATGCATATTCACATTTTGGGTTTCTAAATTAGTTGGGTATCTATTTAAAAAATTTAATAGTAAAATAAGTGAAATACTTAAAAATCTTTTATTGGTCATTATTTACAATTTTATTTGCAAAGTACATTGTACAAATTTAACATACAGAATTTTAATTTTCATAAATTATATACATAAACAGTGATAATTTTTCACAAACATTAGAGATCGTTGTACAGTTGCTGCGTTATGCGAATTCTTTTTTGTTCCCCTAGTCTTTGTAACATTGGAGTTGGTGCCATAACTGGATGAAAAAATTACATCCAACTCAACTAAATTCATTTTTTGTTTTCATATACATTTGTTTGCTGTAACGTCTACAAATTAATTTATGATACTACTTAATTTATTCAAGCACACTTAAGGTTTTTTAGGTTAAAATATAAATAAAATTTGATGGGACAACTTTTGCTTAAGTTTCCCCCTCCAAAAAGACGCTACCAACTTTTAGGTAAAAAAAAAAGTTAAGCAAGCCCGTTTCAGAAAGCGGCCATTTATGTTTTTTGACCCGCTGAACACGAATTCGGGTCCGTTTTGCGAATTTCGTGGTCAATTTTTTGTTATTAAGAAATTATTGCAAAATTGGCCAATAATTTGTTAATAAAAAAAAATTGACCACGAATTTTGCAAAATAGACCTTGGATTCGTGTTTAGCGGGTCAAAAAACATAAATACCACCCACTTTTTTCCATGGAACTTTTATGCTATTTTTGGATTTTATGGCATTAAATAGCATTGCTGGCGACAGGACTAATAATATTAGAATTAAATTTAAGAAATAAATAACTTTAATTTCAATGTCATAAAACTGTTTAAGATTTTTTTTCTTTTTTCTAATGAAATTTCGTAATAAGAAATAGGTGCGTATTATAGGATTTACCCAAATTAAAATATTAACATTTTTTTTATTTTTGAAAAAGAAATAGAAATTTTTTCTTACGTAACAAAACTTTTAATTGATTTGATGATATTAGTTTATGTTAATTATTTTTTATAATTTATCAGTTTTTTTTAGAAATTTTAAAAAAGAATTTGATTTTTATTAGATTTACATCCGTTTTCTTATTTACTTTTTTTTGAATTTTTTACTATTAATTATTTTCTTTTTAAATAAAGAATTTCTTATAGTCTACCAATATAAATAAATATGAATTTAAATCAGTATTTAGCTAAAAATGTCTGAGAGAAATTTGTATCTTTTTTTTTACATTTTAAGTGCCTAATTTGTTTGTTGATTTATTTTTGTGGCTCAAAATTTTATTTTGAAGCCTGCTTTGTGAGACTCATTTTTCGAGTAAAATATTTTATATTTTGGGTAACCTTTCATCCATATTTAAACTAAAAGGGAGTACTTTTGATTTATTTGAATAATAAAAGTCCAGATTTGGTCCGTAAATGTTTTTTAAATCGCTGATGATAAATTTTGGGGTTCTGTCTACTAGAAATTGGTGCTTCATTCTTAAATTAGCAAAAACTACTTTTAAGTGGGATATTTTTTATGTATTTTGTGTTTTTGCAAATTTAAGGATGAAGTGCCAATTTTTAATAGATAGGACCCGAAATTCGTAATCATGAACTGAGCAAACCCATGTGGATTAAATCTGGATACTAAAAGCGTCAAAATAGCAAAAATTATAGGGGTAGTTTTTGCTAATTTAAGGGTGAAATATTAATTTAAAAAAAAAGGTCGTTGATATTCGTTATCAGCAACCCAAAAAACTTATTTCTGGTTTTTGTGTTCACACAACCAACGATCAAGGAACATGTTCACTCATTACAGTTATAAATCCAAAAACTGAAATTACAATAAGTCCCTAAATCTAGTCCCCTAATCTATATTCTAAGTCCATTTCACCCCCCCCCCCTAAAAACGTCGATTTTCACTTGCCCCTAAAACGTCACTTTTTAACCCTCCCCCCCTTACCAAGCCAGACTTTTTTAAATACCCTATCCAGTGAACATGTTCCATACTAAAAACCCATTTGTACCAAATCTGGAGACCTAAAGTTCGAGTTCATAAAAAATACCCCTTTTTAGGGGCAGTGTTTGCAAATTTAAGGATGTTCCGCAAATTTCTCGTCGAAAAGACCTCAAAACTCATGATCAGCGGCCCAAAAAACCTATAGTCGACCAAATCTATGGTGGTAATGGAAACTTGACATTTCCCCCCCCCCCCCCCCCGCATATTGACAGTAGTAATTACTTTCATGACATTTCAGCAGTTTTTGAGCCTCTAATTTTGAGTAAAAATTTGATTTATACAGGAATTTTTTTTCTTGCTGAAACGTTGCAAATAACCTAAAACATAAAAAAAGACGATGCGAAGGGAAGAATTTTTTTAAAATTTTCTATACGTTTCAAGAATTTGCATGGAATCGTTTAAACGAAATAGCATATTTTTGGCTCGTAACCAAAAAAATAAAAAATAGCCCAAATCGCAAATAAATTACGTTCCGAGGTGAAGCCGAGAAGATATGAAATGATTCCAAATTTTGTCGAAATGTAGGAAAAAATTTAAGAAATCTACCAAAAATATGCAAAAAAAATATATTCATATGCTTTCTTATGTACAGTAAATTAAGAAAAAAATGTTTACATAAATATTAATTAGTTTATGTACAAATAAACATTTAAAAAATACAAAAACTTCCAAAAAACAAAACAATATTTTAAAATATTTATTCAAAAAACGTTATCATTGCATAACTTGTTTATGTAAAAATAAGATGTTCTAAATTTTTTTTAAACAAACATTCATTATAATGCAAAAATAATTATCATCATAAAAAAAAAGACTCTTAACTAAATAATTATACCATAAATAAGAAATAATAAATAAAAAAAAATAATTATTAAAAATAAAAATAAATAAAAAAAAAGGAAATATATGTACTAAGTATGCATTATTTATAAATCATTTTTAAATATGATTTATGTCCAAAAAGAAAAATTACATTGTAAATATAAATATTTTTTTCACACATATAAATTGCATAATATAAATAGAGCAAAAAAAAAAAATAATAATCAAACATTACTTTTTATATGTATGAAAAAATTATTTTTTTTATTATTACAATTGTAAAAGTGTATATTTATAGTCATCAGTCATAAAAGTAATTTACTGCTTAGGTGCATCTGTTGACCAATATTTAAACACTGATTGTTTTTTTTCCTTAGTTATATTTAAAAAAAATTTATATCTTTTATACTTATATTAGCTTGGTCATTATTTTAAAAATTTATTTCAGTAATTGTTTTGACGATATTGGCCAAAATATTCTCTAATTAAATAACATGAAAAAAATGGTCTTTTGAAAATAGCACGAAAAAATTGGGGGAGGGTGTTACATTTTTCTAACCCATACTAATCGACTCGCGTATCAATCACCTTAAAAAATTAATTAGGTCAAAGGTAACACTGATTTGGAAGTGCTAGTTCTTAAAATTTTCGTTAAATGGTTTATTTTTTCATAAAATTTTTATTTTAACATGGAACATGTTTATAGGGAGAGGGTACCTTGGAAATCTGAAAATCGAGGGAGGGTCAAATGTGTCCGATTTAAGGGAAAAGGTCAAATATGTCCAATTTAATAGGGGTGGTCAAATTTGTCCGGTTTAGGGGGGGTGGGGGTCAATGGGACTTAGAATAATAACAATTTAGAGACTTTGAATAATCTGGGTTTAGGGACTTAGAATATTTTTGGTTTAGGGAATCAGAATAGTTTGAGTTTAGAACTGTAACATCTAGTAATCTGATAATTACAAATTAGAAAATTAGAAAATTGTATTGTAATGTTGTTCAACATTAGCATTATACCTAGCGCTGTAAGTAAACATGTTCCAAGCATTTTTGTTGTGTTCTCACAAACTGGTTGCAAGTTTTTGTTGTACAAGGGGAGTTTATTACCTTTGGAATACCAAATTACACCAAAAATAGCCTTATTGCGTTTCTAGGCCTAGAACTGATTCAAATAGTCGGGGTCAACCGCATATCCCTAATTTAAAGTTAGGTCGTGCACAGGAATATTTTTAAGGTAATTCAAAGTCCAGGCTAATATTTAAGATCATCCTTAACCTCTATGTTTTTAACATAGGATTACCGACTGAGTTTTAAATTTGTAAAATGTAGTTATTTCGTTTCTAATAAAATTTGTAACTTCATATTGATTCATTCCCTTGCAAAAATTATACTTTAAAGCCTGAAATAATTTTTTTTTATTTTCTAAAGCGTAGAAAAGTAAAAGTACATTTTTAAAAATTTTACCGACATATTTGACTTTAGTATGACGTTAATATATTTGTCACTCTGTATGATACACATACACACATTATAGCCCTATTTAGTAATGACAATAAAAACAAAAAACAGTTAGAAATTTTTTTTCCTTTAAAAATTTTACGTGACTTTATAAGGAAATTGAAAATATAAAAATATAACAATTATTACTAATATAATATTTGTTGTACCTTATACATGATTTTAAAAATTTATAAATTTTTTAGTTTACCATTGCAATAAAATAATAATAACAATGTATTATATTGCTCGACTTTCTTTTTTTTTCCTTTAATCTGTTATAAACTTTAATCGACTTTAATAAATAGACTATTTATATGTCTATAATGAAATTGAAAAACAGTTTAACATGTATGAGGTATTGCAATATATTTTTAGATCTAATATTTTATTCTGTAGAAATACATTTTTTTTGCTTCTTTTTTTTAATGCTAATAGTTTATAGATTATTATTTAAATTTTAAAAAAGTATACGTAATTTTAGTATGTAAAAAAAAGATTCACTGTTGCAAACTAAAAAAAAAATAATAATAAAAAAATTGAAAGTCAATATATTTATAATCATATACTTTTTTTTGTGCATTTGATGAATGGAATTTACAAGTTATTTATATGAATGATTTTGAAATATGTACACGAGCAAATTCAAGAAAAATCGACAGAATAAAATTTACCCTGTTTCACCACTATTTTTGAGGGCGCAGTAGAATTTGCGCATAAACTGATGTTGAATTTAAAATTAGCAACCAATAATATTATTTATTCAAGAATATAATTTTAATTATAAAAATTAATTTATTTTTTTTGAATTATTCCTATCTATCTGCTGCGCTTAAAAAAATTATATAAAATTACCATTTTTACGTATTTACTTGAATTTTTAAGCAATTAAAGTAAAATCCAAGCGCAGCAGCCTGACAGTGTAAATGAAACTTTAATTTACACAAACTTTGCAACAAATTGATAATAAATTTTTCCCAGCCTAAAAGCACAGCCCTATAATACCTGCATTTGGCAACAAAATTAAGAAGAAAAGTTTGAGGCAATTCACGAACAAAAAATCAAAAACCAAGAATTGGACGTAGAAACTTAAAAATAGGTAGACTTCTTTTTAGTTGGTTTCGAAAAAAAATAGCTTAGACCTATACCTGTGCAACCTCTTAGCCCAATTTGAGCCACATTGGCATGGACTCCTTCATATTAAAAAAAAAAAAAATTAAATAAATAGAAAGAGATAAAAAATGTTACATTGATTTGTAATTATTTTTTAAGCACATTTTTTTATGATGCAACTTTTTTTTTTTTTGAAAAAATCTACAAAATAATGATGTATATGGGTGCTTTTCACAGGAACAGAATACATAGTGTCCCCCCCACTTATATCCAAAACAAAAGCTCTTTTCCACTTTTTTTTCTTTTCAAAAGTTAATAAATAATTTTTTTTCAAAGTCCAAATCAACTGCGCATATATTGGTGAGTTAACGAAAAAGTTTTATTGAGCCTATGTGATCAAAATGTTAAAAACGTCCGCTGTCCTTTTGCTAAACTGTAAACTTTGAGTATTAACATACGGCTTAAAATTTGAATTTAAATTTTTCTGCTGGGTTCATATGACGTATTTAGGTCCTAAAAATTCATTTTTTTCAACAAAACAAATTTTTATGCAGTCCTCTTAGCGTATCGTCGTATTCAAGTCTGTCCCCGGTTTTAGCTATTTTTAAGCTTCCCACCATTTTACTAATGCGCAGTATATATTTACACGCTTTGTGGGTCTGCCTGCATTTTTTTTTTACTTAACTACTTATATATGAACTGTGGAGAACTTAAAATTTTAATAATAAAAGGTTTATCAACGAAATATTTCAATTTTAAATTTTTAAAACGCTCATACAAAATAAAAATGTTAAAAACGTCCGGGTCGTTTTCTCAAAGTTTATGCAATATTTTACTTAATGCATCTTGTTCAGTAACGTGTTTTGATGAAAAAATAAGGTACCCAAGGTATGAGAAAATTTTGTGGCTTCAATCAAGAGCTATTTAAATATTAGCCTCAAAATGTTAAAAACGTCCGCGTTAAAAACGTCCGGATAAATAAAAAATCCCATAAGAATAACACGTAGAATTTTTTTTTACATTTGTAGCAGTGCCATTGAAAATTTTAGGTTATTTGGACCTTGAAAAACATAAAACTACAAAAAAATTTGAAAAAAAAGGTAATAAGTGTTCTGCCGTAAACAATAAAAAAATATACAGTTCCCGTGAAAAACACCCATATACTACTAAATTAAAAAAAAAAAAAATTTTAATGATCTATTACAATTTAAATATTTAAATATCAATATGCATAATTAAAAAATAAAATATATATTATTAATTTATAATATACTTTGAACTAAAAATAAATAAATTATTATGACATAAATATTTTTTATTGTTTTGTTATTAAACTTTATATTATCACTATTACTTTTAATTACATTAAATAAGAGTATGTAAAAAGTATTTTTAATTTATACAGTTATATCATATCTCTCTAAATTATGAATAAAATTATAATCACTGCTGCTCCTGACGTTGGTGTCTTTGGTCAACATATTGGCCAAAAAGTACACCTGTTATACTCAGACAGCCCATAAGAATTTGAGTGACTTTCAGGGTATCACTCTGACGACTTCTCATGCACTTTTAGCCACCAAGATAGTGAATTTCTAAGCCTTTGGCCAAGGAACCAAACCGATTTGTACAAACGGAAAACCTGCTGGTTTCGCAAAACCACCTGGGTGACTCTCTTGAAATCGGGCTGAACTTTTACACTTTATTCTACGAAGCTTATTGATAATTTACCCAAAGTTTAGCCTTTGCCCCAATTTCCTGAGGGGAGATTTAGTCCCCCCAAATTTAAGTCACCCAAGTGACCTAAACGTTTATTTGTTATATTTTGTTATATTTTGTTATATTTGTTATATTTTCAAGTATAACCTGTGCTACCCTGTCCTAAGGTCATATTTTAACGCAATAGCTATCCCAAAAATTAAATTTACTGTGCTAAAATTCCTTCAGATTCACTCCTTTGGACAGGTTGGCAAGTTTTTCTAAACAAGTTTTTCTATTGATGTTTAGACCCTTGCCTTATTTTAGCTCATCTTGGTAAAAAATTTGACTTATGGGGGAGTTTTCGGGCCAGAATATCGTAAATTCACCTCTTTGGACAAATGGACATAGGCCATATTTGAAATATGTGTTTATTATGGCGAATAGAAAAAATGTGTAAAATTTGTCCTGGTATCATTTGGTTCAACCGGGTGACTTAAATTTAGGGGGCGGGGGGGGTGGCTGTGTACCTCCTCCGGACAAATGGGAAATAAGCTAAACATTGGGTACGTTAAAAAAGCTTTGTAGAGTCATGTGTAAAAGCCGTTTCAAAAGAGTTTCTCCGTAATATCTAGCTGCAGAAAAACAAAATATTTGTTCGAAATATTGGGAAAAATAAATAAAACATCTAAATTTTGTCTGAATTTGGTCAATTTTTAAACCTACAATTATTCTCTCATCAGACGTTTATCTAAACAAACATTTTAGCTGCAGAACTTCCATGACGTTAAAAATTAAATATTAAAATCTAGCCTTGTTTTAATTTGGTCAATAGGGCGACTTAAATTTTTTGGGGGCTGCACCTCCCCTCAGAACATTGTGGTAGGAGCTAAACCTTGGGTATATTATTAGAAAGCTTCGTAGAATTAGGTGTAAAAGTTTAGCCTGGTTTCAAGAGAGTCACTCTAGTAACTTTCCGACGCCAGCAGGTTATCCATTCGTACAATGGATTCTTGGGCAAAAGTCTAGAAATTCGTTATCTCGGTGGCTAAGAGTGCATTTGAAACCGTTCGCGAGGTTTCAAATAAGTCACCTAAATTCTTATGGGCTTCCTGCCAGATTTTGGTGAACATTAACTAAATCCAATTACACTAGGCCATAAAAAAAATATCCCCAATCGCAGTTTCTCACGCTCTCCGCTCGCCCCAATTCAATTCCATGAAACTAAAATTGATACAAAAATTATAGATTATTGATATTAATTACCGTTGTCAAACAAGTTATTTTTGATTTTTATTTTTACCTTCATATGATTATTTTTAAATTTTATTTAATAAAAAATGTATATACCTTGAATCGGTAAAAAAGTAAGTATTAATATCATAAGTTTATTAGTGAAAGTTCAAAATCGGAAATCCCATTCTACAAATATACGATTTACGAATAAAAAAAACATCAGGTGTTTAAAAATATATTTTTATTGTACTTGACTTACAAGTTTTTAAAATTTACAGTTAAATATTGCGGTTTTGTTTTTGCATTATTTTTTCATACTATTCTTAATGCATTTTACTTATAAAAGATTTTTTTTTAAAGATTTTTTATATTTAAATAATAATATGCAATGAAATTATTAATAATTCATAAGTTATAGCTATAAAATTTTAAGTTATAAGTAGACTCAATTTTATTTTTATTTTATTACAGTATTTATAAATTTTAAAAAGTTTCTAAATTTTTAAATACGTTTTTAGGAATAATTTTTACTGATTATAGGAGGCTCACTTCTTGTTTTTACAACATCAAGTGAAAAATTATATTTTTTGGTACAATTCTTTGCTATATTAAAATAGCAATGAACCCTTTGCTCATTGCAAGAAAAGTTTTTGCTTATCAAACTTAAAAATATTAACTATTTACTGGATTCCTTATAAATTTTAATAAAATATTGCATGACAAAGTTGTAGTAAATATTTAAAACTAAAATGGGACCACAAGGGCAGAAAAAATTACTATATTTTTAATTGAATATTCAAATATGTTTTAAAGGTAATGAATTTCGTTTTTTTCTCATTATCACTGTATTAAAGTTAATTGAACCAACCACCAAAGTAATCAAGAGTTGGAAATAACTGTTCTTGTAAATGAAAAAAAAATAAAAATTATTCTTTATTTAGGTAAACAATAATTTTGTTTTTAATAAAGGCTAATATGTCAATTTTTAATCAAATCGAGTTTCCCTTGTTTAGCCTTTGGTTCTAATATTTATTTAATGCTTGTCCATTCAGCTGCAGCTATTCAAATAAAATTCTATCGTATAATGTTATGAAAGCAAAAAAGTTAAAATAAATTTAGACTTTGATTTAGTAAATTTTAATAAATTTTGACTCTTGATGCAGTAAAAGCTACTTTCGGATAAGTACAGTGATTTGGCCCCTGTAACGAAACCTAACTCAAGTAGTAGCATCCAAAAATTTATCGAAAAACTTACTGATTGCCTTTAAAATCAGACCTCTGGACCACCACACTTAAAATCTTTTTTGTTTGATGACCAATAGTAAGTAAGTCGTTAGCGTTACTAACTATTTATTGAACATGCAGCCGAGTTTTAGGAAGGAGAGCTCCAAAATAATTTCCGATTTCCCTAAAATAATCGTTTGTTTTTTTTTTTACTTTTTTTATAAGCTTAAATTCAAAAAATTTTTCAAAATAAATATAAACATTTAATCGTGAATCTAATTTCGTGTTACAGAATTCTCAAATTTATGGCCATATGCCCCGAAAAATCAGAGTGAAGCAAGCTACGAATTTGGAGGTTTGACCTACTATCAGAAAAAAAAAATCTACTGATCAGAAAACAAAAAAGATTTTCAGTGCACAGGCCCCCGAAAACCTAAACAAAAACCGTTTTTTGGGAATTTTTTTGATTTTATATCATTTTTCCTATCAATTTATTTATTTTATAAATATAATATATAAAAATGGATATATATAAATAAAAAACGAATAATTTTTATGCTTAAAGCCCGGGTAAACGGCAGTATCAGAATAGCATGATTGGGACTGTAGAATGGTGGCTATACTGGTAAAAATCAGTTTAAGAACTATAATTTTGCATTTTTAGCAAAAAAATAAACTATTTAAAATAAAAACTTCATAGCCGTTAAAAAACGCGGGTAAACAGCGGTATAAGATTGTGAATTTGATTTTGAATATAATTTTCCAAGCTACCAGGACTATAAAAAAAAAATTTAAGGATGGTATATTGGTTCCTCATAGAGGAACCATTGTGATCGGTCAAAATTTTTTTTTTGATTTTTTGGTATATAAGCACGTTTTGAGACCTCAGGAAGCTAAAAAACCGGTTTTTAAAAAAAGTCTGTATGTGTGTATGTGTGTGTGTACGTGCGTACGTACGTACGTACGTACGTATGTAATCGCTGATATTTCACAAACATTATGGAATTAAGACCTAATTTTTTTTTCAAAAATTTTTTCACCAAAAAAGCTCGAGGTACTTTTTTTTTTTTTAATTTGGATGTAATACCTCATTTATTTCCATGAAAGTACTTATATTTGAAAGTATGGTTTTCACATGATATCTCGAATCGGATACTTAATTTTCTGAAAATTTTTTTCACAAAAAAATATAAAAAATACCAATCTTTTTTTTCTTTTTGGACGTAGTACCTAATTTATTTCCATGGAAGTACTAGTTTTAGAAATATCGTTTATTGTAATTTTTTGGACCTAATGCTTAATTTTTTTTTAATTTTTTTGTCAAAATTTTTGTCGCCAAAAAATACAAAAACGCCAAAATTTTTTTTATTTTTGGACGTAATACTTAATTTTTTCCTATGAAAGTACGAATATCTAGAATTATCGTTTGTAAAGGATTTCTCCATCTGATACATAATTTTTCAAAATTTTTTTTAAAAAATTTTTTACATAAAATAATTAAAAAAATACCATAATTTTTTTTCTTTTTGGACGTATAGTACCTCATTTTTTCCCATGAAAGTACTGATATCTAGAAGTATCGTTTTTACTCGATATCTCGAATCTTATAATTTATTTATAGAAAATTTTTTTCTCAAAATTTTTTTCACCAAAAAATACAAAAAATACCAATTTTTTTCACCAAAAAATACAAAAAATACCAATTTTTTTTTTCTTTATGGACGCAGTACTTAATTTATTTCTGTGGAAGTACTAGTTTTAGAAATATCATTTATAGTAATTTTTTGGACCTGATACTTAATTTTTTCAAAATTTTTTTCTCAAAATTTTTGTCGCCAAAAAATACAAAAACCGCCAAAATTTTTTTTATTTTAGGACGTATTACTTAATTTTTTCCTATGAGAGTACGAATATCTAGAATTATCGTTTGTAAAGGATTTCTCCATCTGATAAATAATTTTTCGAAATTTTTTTTTTTTTAATTTTTTACATAAAATAATTAAAAAAATAGCATAATTTTTTTTCTTTTTGGACGTAGTACCTCATTTTTTTCCATGAAAGTACTAATATGTAGAATTATCTTTTTAACTGGATATAAACAATCTGATACCTAATTTTTTTTCAAAATTTTCTTTTAAAATTTTTCACATAAAAAAGTTAAAAAAATATCTTTTTATTGATGTTTGAAAATTTTTTGGGTATCAGGAGAAAGTTTATCCACTTTCTTTATTAAATTTAGAATATTTGGCACAATTATTCTAATATTTTAATTTTTTATTAGGTAAAATAGAATATTGACAACATTTTGTTATTGCTAATGAGGAACCATAGTGCCAATTACTTGGCAGGGTATTTTTTTTATGCACTAAAATCCAATTTTTGAAAAATTTAAAATTATATTTCGGGGTCTATGAAGACCCAAAATTTTTCTCGAAAAGTAGTGAAAGGTTAAGGTTAAATACATTTCCCAGCCTATAAACAGAGGATTATCTATTTACGGGTCGGAGAAATTAAATAAAATCAAAAAAATGTCCAAAAATTGTTTTTTTTTAGATTTTTGGGGACCTGTCGTTGCCCAGAGATCTAATACTAACGCCAACGGGTATCTTTTCGGATGCTAATACTTAGATTAGGTTTGTTCCATCACTTTACTTATACGGAAGTAGCCTTTAAAGATTAGCAGATCTCAGATAGTATAGGTTCCCACGTAAAAGGATTAAGCTTAATTTTGGTTAAGCTTAATGAATTAAGCTTACTGGAGTAAGCTTACTGGATTAAGCTTACTGAAGTAAGCTTACGGACTAACCTAAAAAAGCTTAATTTTAAAAATTAAGTCTTTTTAGGTTAGTCCGTAAGCTTAATTTTAAAAATTAAGCCTTTTTAGGTTAGTTCGTAAGCTTACTTCAGTAAGCTTAATCCTTTTACGTGGGTTGTTTAATTTAACTTTCAAATAAGGGCATAAAATTGTCCTAAATATGAACTGTCTTTTTACCATAATTTTCTACCACTTAGCAAAAAAATTTAATTGAATTTTTTATTTTCGTTCTGACAAACTTGCGTTCTGGTAATATTGCTAAATTCCTGGTAAAAGTACTCTAAAAATTTACTAAAATTAGGTTTGTTCTTTTTGCCCCCAAAACCTAGAACTAGAGCAAAAGTGGCGTTAAACTAAAAAGAACTCGTGAACGAGCTCGCGTATTTTTTCATGGCGGTAACTCAAAAAGTAAAATATTTTTTTGAAATTAAACTGTTTAGATTAAAAAAAAAAAATTAATCAAAATTTCATTAAATAACAATCTAACCTAAAAAAAAATTTAAACAAGCGCGCATTTTCTACTCTGGTTTTACCCGAGTTCTAGTTTTTTGAACAAAAAAAAAACAGACCTATTATTAGGTTGATCTGCCCATGATTAAATAAAATTTTCAAATACGAGTAAAATTTTCAAAGAATCTAGATTAAAGGAGCTCTAGTTTTTATCCAAATAGTATAATACTTTTTCAAATTTGTAATTTTGTTGAGTGTATTTAGATGTATAGCATGTTAATTGATTTTTAAAAAATACTTCGAAAGTAGTTAAAAGATCTTTTCACACTTTACCGACACTTTACTCAATATATAATTCCATTCTACTATTATTCAATTTATTGTCAATTTTCTTTCGCAATGTTCAATTCAAGCTCAATGCCTTTCTTAAATAAATTTTTTAATTGTCAAATAAGTATAAAACAAAAAAAACAAAATCTATATATATATATATACATTTAACTTGTGAAATATAATTTTGTTGTATATAATTTGCAAGGACGTACGACTCTTTGATCCATATAAATCATGCAATTGTTTTAGCACTCAAAAATATAACAATGAAATAAATACATTTCTAGTATGTAAAAACTGTTTTATATTTTTTTATCCTATATATCTTATAAGTACAGGTCTGGTACAGGTGCATTGTATATAAATATAAAAGTAATAAATTAAAAAAAAATTATCTTAACATCTGAAACCGTTCACTTTTATGGCTTTAAATAATAACCATTCCCTTATGTGAGACATGACATAATTTTTTTTTTTTTAATATTTTCCCTGGGCTATAAAATAATGAATAAATATTACGCATGATTATGTGTAAATAAATATTATACATAATTTTTTACAATTTTTTTCGGTATTTTTTGCAAGAAGAAAATGTAAAAGTTATGGTTTTTTATGATCAAAAATATTTATTAACAATTTATCTATAATAATAATAGTTTGTACAACATTAATTACATCATGATACAATTATTTTTTATTTTCTTAAAATTAATACTATTTTTATTATTAGTTATGTACCTACTTAAAATTATTTTCAACTTCAAGTCACTAACAATTTTCTTCAAATTTTCTGGAAATAATGAGGTCAAATTAGTTATAGGCTCCATTAAATATAAAAGAAGTCAATTTAATAACTCAAAATTTTTTGATTATATTTGAATATAAATTTTTTGTAACACTATCTTCCTTTGTATAGCATATCGACGAGTTTAGTGGTAATTAATAGTGGTCTTTTATTAAAGTAAGAAATATTGATACGCATGTATTTTTATAAGCGATAAAAGAATCAAATAAATTTATTTTAAAAATAAAATTATCAAATAAATTTTTAAATAGAATGATTAATTTTAAAATCGGGTTACAACTAAATTTATTTTAAAAATAAAGGAGACTTATTTTATTAAAAATGAGTCACAACTAAGTATCTTTTAATCAAATAAATAAAAGTGTCAAATAAATTTCTAGATATTTGTCGTAAATGCGGTACATATGAAGATGTTGTTACAAAAAACATCGATTGTAACGCGATACTATAGAACGCTGAAAGAGGCATGGTTGAGATGGAAGATAAAAAAACGAAAGACAGAGCGCTGACGCGCCTACTATAGTAATATCAGCCTACTATAGTAACTAGTTACAATATATATTATATTACACTAATATAGCTTAACATTTTTAAACTACTACTGCTATACTTAGTTTTTTTTGGGGTTGCAGTAGTTTTTTACAAATTTTTTAAAAATTAAGGCCTGGTAGTTACTAATTTTGCATGTTTTAGATATCCCCTTGCTTCCAACATCACTCTATAGATTACATATTACAGTCAGATCTAGAGGTCAGAAAAATAAAGAGTGGTCGAGATAAGAAATAATTTTTTATGTGAATATTTTTAAATGTAACGTATATAAACGAGCTTTGCAAGTTTTTTGCTCCTAAAGTTCTATTCTAGATTTTTGGCAGACATTTTCGTTTTTAGTAATTTTTGAAAAATAGAAAGTAATTTTATCATGAAAAATTATTTCCTTTTTGGGTTTGATAGGAAACTTTTCGTAGAATCCGGTTTTGGGTCTAACTTATTTTTTTCAACGGCGCATCGGCCAGAAAACAGCATTATTTGATTTTTTTTCAAACTGAAATCTCTAAAAACATATGGTTCGAAATTTTTTTAGCAGGGCTTGAATTACTTCTAAAACTTCAAATTTTTATCGATAGATATTTTTGTCGATAGATGTTCTTAATTTGAAAGATTTAGATTAAATAATAGCAGCTGCTTTTAAAAGTTCAATTTTGATTTCTCGCACTTGCGCAGTTCAAAAAAATTTTTTAACCCCAGAATTGGATCCTACGAAAAATTTCCTATCGGACCCTAAGAATAACGAAAAATTAACTGATATTTTTCAAAAATGACCAAAAAACGAAAATGGCTGCCAAAAATCGAGAACCGTACCTAAGGAGCTAAAATCTTACAATGAAGTTTATTTTTATTGATACTTTCAGAAAAAAATACGTTGGTACGAATTTTAAGATCCGATCATAAGGTACATTCTACAATAGCCACAAATGCAAATATGCAAGCACATATATGTAGGCAAATGGATGCGCAGAAACGAGTTTACGTATTCAAAAATTTACTGCACATCGTGTGCGTACATATATGCACCGCATATTTGCTGATTTGCAGCTATTGTAGAATATGCATATCTATACGTTCATACCTATACGTTACATTTTTATGACACATCAGAGCTTTTCAAAAGCAGCTACTTTTTCAGGAAATCATTTAGATTTCTAATATCTAGAAGTTTCTAAAAAGTCTTGAGGTTCTAAATAATAATTAAAAATATTTAATATAACTTACTATAAAATCATTATAAAAAAAAACAAATAAAAGAATATGATGGATTTCCTTATTAAAATAATTGTTATTTTATAAATTCTATTTAATAAAATAAATTTTTATTTATATATTTTTCAAATAATAAATTTTTTTTTTATAGAAAAACTATAAAAATTTTAATAGATTATTTTATGGTATTTGACTCCTCGTTATTTTTTTATAAATTTTAACGACCTTTCTATTTAATAATTTATTTACAATAGTAATAAGAAAATCTTTCAATAGATAAAATAGTTTTAAGACTTTTTTTTCAAAACGCAATAAAAATGACAAAAAAAAAATTAATAATATAAACTAACAATAAATAAAAAAAAAAATGTTTATTCAAAACGCAGAAAAACTTCCTTAAAAATCACGTAACTGTGAAATTGCCTTTTCTTTTAGGATATCAACAGTAGCTTCATTTGAATTATTTTATTCAGGAAACTAATCATCGATAATTGACCTTTAACCAATCTTGTTTTATCAAATCACTAGCTTTCTCTCCAATCATAATTGTTGGTGCATTAGTGTTACCTCTGACAACAATCGGCATTATTGATGCATCTGCAACTCTTAATCTTTTAACTCCATAAACTCTTAATTGTGGATCTACAACTGCAGTTGGATCATTTATTGGTCCCATTTTACATGTTCCAACTGGATGATAAAGTGTATTTGTATATTCCATGACAATACATTTCCAATATTCTTGACTATTAAATTTTATATGAGCACATGCTGGCAATGGAACGTCTAATAAACGAAAGCCATTTTGTTGAAATGAACTAGTATGAAATAATTCTTGAGCTATTCTAATTCCAGCAACCATTGCCTCTAAATCAGGGAAGGCAGTAAAATAACCAGGATCTATTAACGGTGGACCCCAAATAGGATCAGTTTTGTTAAGCCTAACGCTGCCTCGACTACGTGGATTAAGAAGAACTGGTCTAATATTTATTCCAGAATAATAAGCTAATGGCAATATGGCAGATTCAATTGATTCTGTTGGGTCTGATACGTAATCTTCCACATTCATTCCATCAAAAGCAAATTGAATATCTGGCATATCATAGCTACCCTCAAATGGGGTTTGAACAAATGCTCCACATGCTAAGGATCCTAAAGCTGCTAATGGACCTTTTTGGAGACTTAGCCATTCATATGAATCTTTTTTAACTTCTTCTAGCGTTTTTGACGTAGCTGTTTTATTACTAAGAACTATAACAAACCCATCAGTTGTCACATGATCATGAAGGTTTCTACCCACTGCTGAATTATAAATAACCTTGATCCCATGTTCTTCTAATTCACCTGCTGGACCTATTCCAGACAATAATAAAATTTTTGGAGAATTAATGCTACCTCCTGATATAATAACTTCTTTTTTTGCTCTAGCTTCTTTTGTGTATCCATCTTTCGATGAATAATACTCAACACCAGTGGCTTCTTTTGTATCTGGATTAATAATAACTCTTATAACATGAGCTTGCGTTTCAATATCTAAATTAGGCCTTTTATTACGAATTGGTCTAATAAAAGCACCATTTGTACTTAAACGTTGACCATGTTTAGCAGTTGATTGAACATGAAAAGAACCAAGTTGTGAATCAGCATTTACATCGATTCTATTATAGCCAATTTCTTCCCATGCTTGAAGAAGTATTTTACTATTTTCATCAACATAATCAAACCACTCAACATTTTGGTAACCACCGACATTGTGATATTCAGGATTTAACTTAACAATCTGCAATAATAAGTCATTTAGCTTTTGTGCAAAATTTTGGTTAATTTCTATATTTACCTCTTCATCTTCATTATTTTCTGATCTTTTAAATAATGGTAATACTTCCTCATAGCTCCATCCTTTATTGCCCATTGATGCCCAAAGATCATAATCCTGTTTATTACCTCTGACGTACATCATATAATTTAAAGTACTTGAACCACCCATAACCTGTTGAAAAAAATACAATAATAAAAAAAAACTTAGAGTAAAAATAAAAATTAAAGATTATTACTTTTCCACGTGCCCATGCGCAAGTTTGGCCTCTTTTTGATCTACATGCATTTTTCATTGGTACTGTCCTATACTGCCAATCAACATTACTACCTTTTAATATCGGTGCAAATGCTGGTACATCAGCAACTAATGGTTCTTCGATTCCAGCTTCCAATAAAAGTATCTAAAAAAAATTTTTGTTTACGTAACTTTGCTAAAAAAAGATTTGACAGTTTTTTGTTTCAAAAACTAAAATAATAATGTGTAGCAAAATAAAGATATAAAAACATTCACTTTTTTTTTGTTAATCTAACATGCATATTTTATTATTTCCGTGCAGGAGTAGATTTTTTATGAATTATTAATTTCTAAATATAACATAATCCAGAAAAAATATACTCGATAAACTTTTTTTGTTCTCTTACATGAATGCTCATTGTTTGTTGTTTTAAATGTTTTCATATCTCATGCTTTTAGTAAAAAAAATACATAAGGACAAACAATAAATTATTAATTCCCAAAAAACATGCCATTATATAAATATCAAAATTACAAAACAATTGGACATTCAGTTTTAAAATAATTTTATTCGTATACACGATCGAATATCGCATGTAAAAACAGTTGGTATTTGTTCGCAAGTAATCACAAGTAATCGACATAATAAGATTTATATCATACAAGTATGAATTGCAAATAGTAAATAACAACAATGTTTTACTTGTGTTAATCGAACCGAAACTTAAAAAACGGGAAAGTAATAAAAGCAAAATTACTTATTATCATTTTAAACTTGAATTCATTTAAATTATTATAATTATTTTTTATATATATTTAATTATACTTTATTATTATACTGCATAAAAAAAATTTTGATACGTAAAATATTGAAAATTCATGATAAGTTACGAAATGGTACTTTTTCTATGTTGTATTTTAGTTATACATAATTTATTGTGCGTACAATTTCTCACAGAAAATTCCGTATTAAAGCTTGAGAAAAGTTTTGCACTTAAAATTTTTGTTTTTAAAATATTTTGTACGTATAGAAATTTAAACATGTATAATTTTTTTTTCTGCCTGCGAACGTGAAAATTAAGTATAAGACTGGGGGAAAAATTTCCTGCATTTTAAATAATATCGTAAATGTCTAAAATACTTTAGCACTGGTATTATCATTAGTCCCTCAGATTAGTAATAACATTTGAGCCAAAATTTCTATGCCATTAATGCTTAACATGTAATTGTATATGCAAAAACATTGGATTTGAAAAAAAAAATACAAAAAAACTTTTCTTAAATTACCATGATCCTATAATAACACAATATTAAAAATGTTAACACTTTTTCTTGTTTCTCCTAAATTAATGATTGTATTTTTTAAAAGTAGTCTAATAACGCGAATAAAATAATGCAACTAGTACATTCGTGTTACATGTCGATTACCAAATACTTTTAATTAAAACATAAAAGTGTATAATCATTTTATTTTATCAGATTTAATCATAACTGACCTACGTTTCAAACTTTATTTTTTACTTTATTCATAATATAGATGTAATATTCAAAAATATTTATTTTACTTACCTTCCAATTCGTAATTTCACTTAACCTGTTAGCAATGACACATCCAGCAGAACCAGCCCCAACAATAATAAAATCATATTCTTGTGGTAAAAAACCTGTTTGTTCTGGAAATACAGCAGGAAAATTCTGTTCAATTAAATTTTCATCTGATGCTAATATATCATTTTGCTGTACATATTCATTAATATTACTAGTGACTTTATTATTGTCATAAATATCAGTTTTATGATCATCATTACTATCGTCATTTAATAATTCATAAAATTCTGCACTTGTAAAAGAAGTTTTTAAAAATTTTGGTTTTTTACTCCTTGTAGTTATTGTTTTTATTGTACTATATGGTAATGAATTAATGGCATTTATTCTTGGTGGTACTGAAAAATCCATAAAACTTTTCAATCTGTCTCGAAATTTTGGTTTTATTCTTTTACCAAATTCTAAATCATAATTATTTATGCTTGTTTCATGATCTAAATCTTCGTCTAAATTGTAACTTTTGTCAAAAAATTTGAACGGATTATTAAAATAATTGTGATTTTCGAACAATTCAGTTGTTGTTGCAATTGGAAAATCAAGATTATTAAATATTGGTTGCAGTGATGATATTTGTGTATTTATTTCTTCTGTTGGATAATAAAAATTTGGTGCACCAAATGATGGTACAAATTGTGTATTTTTCGATACATCAATTACACTATCTGGCGAATAACCAAATAAGCTTGCAACAAATGATACAAACATTACTGTCGATGGTTGACATGTTGAAAAATGACTATTTGGAGGACATAAAACTGACAAGTCAGGTGGTATCCAAGACATATTTTGTTTTTTGATTCAATAAAATATAAAATTTTAAATTACAAAAACACTTTATACATAAATTTAACCTTTTAAATAACTATATTGACATGTTATACAAAATAAGACATTTGGAAAACTCTGAACGGAAGCTCTTTTTATTTACTTTAGTTAACCGAAATTCACTACTGAAAAACTTATCGTAAATGATTGCAATTTAACTATAGTTTGACTTTTAAATAAAAGAAAAAGACTTTTCATTTTTTTTTAAATTAGATTAGAATGAAAGTTTCAACAGAGGGGAAACTATAAACTATTGTACTATAATGTTTATTTTCTATTACATTCAAGTAGTTATAATACTTATTGATCCCTACCCCATAACTATATTTTATTTCTTGTTTTTTTATAATTTTTTTAAATGTGAAAATATAATTGTTACTTAAAACGTGTGTTAACATTATTTTTTTTTTTTATTATTTAAAAAAAAACTCTGCCAAGTAATTGGCACTATGGTTCCTCATTAACAGTAACAAAATAATTTTAATGGTCTATTTTACCTCGTAATTCTAGATATTAGTACATTCATAGAAAAAAATTATAAGTACTACATCCAAAAAAAATAATTGTTTTTTTTTTTTAATTTTTTAATTATTTTATGTAAAAAGTTTAGTAAAAAAATTTTTCGAAAAATTAGGTATCGGAGATATCAGGTAAAAACGATAATCCTAGACATTAGTACTTTCATAGAAAAAAATTAAAAAATTAAATTAAGTACTTCATCGAAAAAGAAAAAAAATTATACCTAGTGTTTTTTTAATTTTTTTATGTAAAAAGTTTTGAAAAAAATGTTTTCGAAAAATTACGTATCAGATAGAAAAATCCTTTAAAAACAATAATTCTAGATATTTGTACTTTCATAGAACCATAGTGACAATTACTTGGCAGCGTTTTTGTCCATTTTCAATGAATTTAAAAAATTTTAAGATCGGGTGGAAAATGGCATGCAGTACTACTATTACGAAGGGAAGTCTATGACATGTTGTGTATTTTCAAATAAAATTTTTTTTTATGAAGGAGTTGAAATAAGTGACTAAAATTTTAAGAAAATATTATTTATTTATTAAAATTGAAAGTACTTGATTTTTGGGAAAAAATTTTGGTTCCTCATAGAGGAACCTTTGTGATAGGTGAAATTTTTATTTTCGATATTTTGGCATATAAGCGCGTTTTGAGACCTCAGGAAGCTAAAAAACCGGTTTTTAAAAAAGTCTGTGTGTGTGTGTGTGTGTGTGTGTGTGTGTGTGTGTGTGTGTGTGTGTGTGTATGTATGTATGTATGTATGTATGTATGTATGTCGCACTGTAACCGGTGATATTTCTCAGCCAAAACGACATTAAGACCTAATTTTTTTTTCAAAATTTTTTTCACCAAAAAAGCTTGAGGTACTTTTTTTTTTTTTAATTTGGATGTAATACCTCATTTATTTCCACGAAAGTACTTATATTTGAAAGTATGGTTTTTACTCGATATCTCGAATCTGATACTTAATTTTTTGAAAATTTTTTTCCCAAAATTTTTTTCACAAAAAAATACAAAAAATACAAATTTATTTTTTCTTTTTGAACGTAGTACCTAATTTATTTCCACGGAAGTACTAGTTTTAAGAACCTCTATAAAAGCAATTTTTTGGACCTGATACTTAATTTTTTGAAAATTTTTTTCTCAAAATTTTTGCCACCAAAAAATATAAAAAATGCCAATTTTTTTTTTTTTTAGGATGTAGTACTTAATATTTTTCTACGAAAGTACGAATATTTAGAATTATCGTTTTTAAATGATTATTTCATGTGATACGTCATTTTTCGATATTTTTTTTTTTCAAAATTTTTTTAATAAAAAAATTAAAAAAATACAATAATTTTTTTTCTTTTTGGACGTAATACCTAATTTATTTCTAGGAAAGTTCTAATATCCAGAATCATCGTTTTTAAAGGATTTCTCCATTTGATATGTAATTTTTCGAAATTTTTTTTTTCAAAATTTTTTGTATGAAAAGATTAAAAAAACACAATAATTTTTTTTCTTTTTGGACGTAGTACCTAATTTATTTCTATGAAAGTACTAATATCCAGAATTATGGTTTTAAAGGATTTCTCCATCTTATATGTAATTTTTCGAAATTTTTTTTTTCAAAATTTTTTGTATAAAAAAATTAAAAAAACACAATAATTTTTTTTCTTTTTGGATGTAGTAATTAATTTATTTCTATGAAAGTACTAATATCTAGAATTATTGTTTTTAAAGGATTTTTTCCATCTGATACGTAATTTTTCAAATTTTTTTTTTGAATATTTTTCATATAAAAAAATTAAAAAAACATCATTTTTATTAGATAAAATAGACCATTATAAATATTTTGCTATTGTTGATGAGGAACCATAGTGCCAATCACTTGGCAGCGTTTTTTTAAATGGCGGAGTTACAGCTGCTGAAAATCGGTGTGTCATGAAAAAAAATCCAATATAAAATAAAAAATAATTTTGCAAAAATGAGAACGTTTTTTGTAAAATTGACAATTTTTTAGGACTTTAGAGTAGGCCAAAAGGTGCCATAAAACTAAAATATTTTCCAATACGTAGATTAATATATACCACGAAATATATTTATAATTTTGCAAAAAAAAATTCAAACAGATTGGATTAGCCGTTTTTGAGTTACGTACCACGCCAATTCCCGATTTTCAACAGCTGTAACTCTGCCATGGAAAATTTTTAATCGCCTTCTTGGAAAATTTTTTCTCAAAATTTAGAACTTTTAATTTTAATAAATAAATAATGTTTTCTTAAAATTTTAGTCATTTATTTCAACTCCTTCTTAAAATAAACCCTATCTGAAAATGACCTAGCATTTCATAGCCTCCCTCCCCCCTTAATTTTATTAATTTAATTTCATTGCTTTTCACATACATTATAAAAATATATTATTAATAATCAATTAAAAATTATTTAACACTATGTTATCAAAATTAACAGGAAAAATGGATAAAATTACTTGCAAAATTAATAATTTAAATAATAACAATAAAAACGATAAATAATTTGTACAAATTATAATAATAAATATTCATAAATATAAATATAATAAAAAATAAATAACTTCCACCCTAATAAATTTTTATTATTAAATTCTATATTTTTATAATTCATCTTTAACCATCCATTCTTTTTTAATTAAATCAGCACCTTTTTCAGCAATCATCATTGTTGGTGCATTAGTATTACCACTAGTAATAGTTGGCATAATTGATGCATCAATAACTCTAAGATTTTTAACACCATAAACTTTTAGTTCTGGATCAACAACTGCAGTTGGATCTGATGATGATCCCATTTTCGTTGTACCAACGTAATGGTATACTGTATTACCAGTATTTCTTAAATTACATTCCCAATAGTCAATTGATTCAGTTGCATATTCACTACATTCTTTGATGTCTAACCTATTCAGTTTTATGCCTAATTCTTTAAATACTTTTGTGTTTAACATTGAATTTACATGCTCTATCGATTCTAATAATTCATTTAAATCTTCAGTATCATCAAAATAATTAGCGTTTATTTCAATTTGATCATTAGGATTATTACTTTTTAATTTTAAATAACCTCTACTTCTTGGTTTCAGTAATACTGGTGCAAAAACTATAACATCATAATTAGCATTTAATTTTAACAATTCGTTCGTCATTTCTTCATTAAAATTTAACGATTTTGCTATTGCATAAATTTTAAATGCATGATTTCTTTTAATATGTGTAAAATGAAATTGTAAATTTGGATATTTTGATTTTTTATCTCTAATATTTAAAAAACCCATGACATCAAAACCATTAACTGTTGAAAATTCACCTTGACGTTTTAATAAATATTCATAAGTCCAATCAAATATTAAATATGGATGAACATCACCTGATGTTGATTTATTATTAAATGTTAAGTATAAACCAAGCCAAGCAATGTGATCTTGTAAGTTTTTACCAACTGGTAAATCTAATAATACTTTAATATTATTTTTTATTAAATCATTTTTTGGGCCAATCCCAGATAGCATTAGTATTTTTGGTGTTTCAATACTACCAGCTGATAATATTATTTCTTTTTTGGCCTTTAATGAAAATTTTTGACCATCAGCTGTTGTTACTTGAACTTCTTTAGCTATTTTACTATTATCAAATAAAATTAAATCAGCTCTTGTTGATTTCATGATAAATAAATTATTTCTATCTTTATTTGGTGATAAATATGATTTAGCCAAATTTTGTCTTAAGCCATTATCAATAGTACCAAATGCTTTACCATAACCAATAAAATCCTCACCATTGAACATATCAATGATTGGTACATTTAATTCTTTAGCAGCATCAATGAGTATTTTTTGAAAATCACTTTCGGAATAATTATATGATCTTATTGGTTGTGGTCCATCAGTACCATATAAATGTTTTCCATATTTTTTAGCAATATCGGGATGGTAATTTTCAGATTTTATAAAATATGGTAAAACTTTTTCATAATTCCAATTTTTATTACCATTAATTTCCCAATCATTAAAATCATTTTCATTGCCCCTAATATGTAACATTGCATTTATGATAGAACTACCACCCAAACCTTTACCTTTTGGCCAAATACATTGTTGGTTAACTAAACCACGACAATAATTTTCATTTTTTTCAACATAATAATTGTAATCATCTGTTGTGTTTCTTAACATTGAAAACATTGCCGGAATATCACTTAATAATGATGGATCATTGCCATATTCGATTAGTAAAACTTTCCAATTTTTTATTTCTGACAATCTACTAGCGACTATTGAACCCGCAGTACCACCACCAATTATTATAAAATCAAATTCATTACTTAGTTTTTTTTTTAGTATGTCATTGCTACTGTCTTTTGGGTAAATGTGTTCATTGTGGATTCCGCATTGCGCTATTAATAAAGTTTGGAGCAATTGGGTAAATATTAATGGTGATGTTCCTGCTGTTGCTGAAGCACAGGTTTCCGTTAAATATTGTTCCATTGATGGCAATTTTTATTTTTATCTGAAAGATCATTTTTATTAAGAAAAGTAATTTTTAATTAATTGGAAAAAAAGGTTTTATTTTGCGCTGTTAGTAAAAATTAAGGGTTTGGAAATTGTTTGATTAAAAATAAAAATTATCTTGAATCTGTCTGTTAAATTTTTTTTTGAGTTATTCAAATATAAATTTTCAATCAAGCAAGCAGTCAATAAATCATTTAATATTTTTATCGAATTATTTAGGTGGTTTGGTTACGGTTACTATGAAACAAAAATTACATTTTACTTCATTCGCAAAAAAAATGTTTAAAAATCAAAATTTTTAATTTAAATAAAAAATTATTTTACATACCTAAATTTTTACAAAAAGGAAAAAAAGTGATTTTTTACACTGAAAATTAGGAAACGTAACATCAACGTATCGAAAATTTGGTATTCTATAAACTAAAACAAATTTTTACACACTAGACTTAATCACTGAAAAATAATTTAATATCTATTAATAATTAATTTTATTCTTCTCCAAATATTTTTATAAATTTTTATCAGTCCTATATAATCGTTCGATATATACACTGTCAAAAGACAAGAATATCCCACTATCTTAAATATATTAATAAAATAGAACTGCAACAACTTTAAAAAAAAAAAATCCTTGAACAAATAAATATTTTTACACGTTAACTTTTTTTCGTATCTTTTTTTAAAATCGTTTTTTTTTTCAGTTATTGATGCAACATTCTATTTTTATTTAAAATCTCATACTTATAAATTTTTTTTATTAAAATATAATTTTGTAAAATGATAAAAACACATGTTATGAAAATTTTTTTATTTAATAATATTAATTAATTTTATTTTACGAGTTATTTTATTTGATTTTTATTTCGTTTTTTTGTAACTTTAAAAAAAAAATATTATTTGATAAAATTATATCGATTAATATATTTTTTATCAAAGAATCTATTATTTTAAAAATTTATTTTACTTTAATTATCTATTCTTTATAATAAAAATAAAAATCACATTTTTCTACATGAGGGATTCCACCATAACTAGGCCCAAGTTAATCTCAAGGGTCATAGAAACTAGAAATCGGTAAAAATTATTTTTTTACGAAAGTACAGGTAAAAATAAGTACTTTCAGCCAATTTTATCTTTCTATAGGTCGAACTTTTGACTTTTTAGCTATTTTTGAGTTTTTGACCTACTTTCGTAATTGACTAAAAATATTTTTATTTCTGCTGCCAGATGCTTATTTTGCAGCAAAGAATATTTTCTTCTTAAGTACTCATAGCAAATTTTCGGATTTGATTCTGAGGTTTAAAAAAAAATCAGTGGGATTCAAGTTTTTGAATTTTTTGCCAAGTCAAGTAACTAAATATAAATCTGACAAGAAAACTGGATTCCTTGGGGAATTTTGAATAGGTTTCCCACTTTACGTTAAAGTTAAAAGTCATAATTTTAAACATTTCAATTTCAATAAAATTCTTTTTTTATTATTTTTTCAAAAAAAGCAAAACGATCAATTTCATCTGAAAAATTTCACCATTTTTACACAAATCCTTCAAAGTTTACAAATTTCTATTTCTATTTGACCCATTACTTTCCAGGCAACCAAAACGTACCACTTGATTAATACCAGCTTAGATTTTCATTAAAAATTAAATTTTAAAATTGTTTTAAGACTAGAAACTCATCAAAAATTCAATATTTGAATCATTTTTTACCAACAAAGCCTCAGAAAATGTCTACAAAGGGCGGAAATTTAAAAAACAAGCGATTTTAGCCCTGTTTTGCGGCCAAAATGTGCCACTTTGACGTAAGTCTTTATTATTCGTAAAATTTTTTGTTTTTTTTTCTTCTAATTAGCACGTGGGGGTTTTCGTCGAGGTTGCTAATTTTAAATATTAACTCAAAAAAATCGTAAAGCTTCATCTAGGGGTGGAAAATTAGGGTGAAATGAGGTGAAAAATCAATTTTTATAAAAGACTTTATTTTTACTTCAAAAACTATACCTTTATTTTTTGATTTTCACCGTTTTTCACTCCAATTTTCCACCTTTAAATGAAGATTTAGCATTTTTCGGAATTCATATTTGAAATCAGCAACCTCGAAAACCCCCAGGTGCTAATTAGAAGAAAAAAAAACATAAAATTTTACGAATAATAAAGACTTACGTCAAAGTGGCACGTTTTGGCCGCAATACAGGGCTAAAATCGCTTGTTTTTTAAGTTTCCGCCCTTTGTAGACATTTTCTAAAGGCTTGTTGGTATAAAATGATTAAAATATTATTGTAAAAATATTATTATGAAATAAGCATTTGACAGCAAAAATAAAAATATTCTAATTCAATTTACCAAACTAGATCATTGCTAACAATGTGCGAAGCATACCAACACACGAAGTTTATTTCTGAATTAAAATATTTTTAATTGGGTATGTTAGTTGAAATAAATAATCAAATTCATTTATTTATAAACAATAATATATAATGTATAAAACATTTTATATGTATATTTACATAATAATAATTAATTAGAAGTATATTAAAAATAATAAATTTAATTAACTAATTTTTTGATTAAATAAAATATATTTTTGATATGTGTTTTAAATAATATTTTATTCTTTAACTGCGGTATTGATGTTGTTTAAAGATTTTATGAAATTTTGTTTTACTTTAAAAGATGTTGAAAGTCGTATTTAGTCAAAACGATATTTGTTGTAACCTTTAATTAAAATTACATCATTAATTGATTTAACTCGACTCAAACCGACGTATGTAATTCCCAATTGTTTTTCCGTGTCTCCTATATGTAAAAAAATTTTATCTAACGTCTGCCCTTGAGACTTGTGGATGGTTAGAACATATGACAACATTATTGGAAATTGCGTGCGACTGCATAAAATATTATTATGTTTCCAAGTTCTTTCCACGGGAATAATTGGGAAATAATTTTTATACAAAAATGGTCCTTTGTAATTGTCAAATTCAACCATTAATACTTGAGGTAATTGTGGTGGTGATTCATTGTCGGCGTATATAATTTCCCTTATGTAACCTAAGCTACCATTTGTTAATCCACTTGCTACCCATAAATTTGTACGTAACATTATTCTACAGTCTTTTGACAAGTATAATATACTCTGTAATTCTGTTGCTTTTTCGTCCGAGCAACGCATGGCAATATTGGGTGTGTTTATTGAAACTATGCGTGCAACTGGATGTCCCGTATTTTTCAAAAATGTTTCATTATGTGTTTTAACTTGTGCACGCGTTGGATATAAATAAATTGCGTTTTTAAAATTGTTTAATTCTTCTTTGGGGATAACGGTTTCTCTTCGGTTATATAATAAGTTATAATTTTGTTGTGACAGTTATGCATTTGCTATTTCATCTAGCAATTGTGAGTAAGGGGTATGATTACCTTTTTGCCTGTGTGCATTTTGTAGACAATAGTACTTTTGGAATTGTTTAAAAATTATTTTTCCTTGTATTTGTAAATTATCTGTTAGTTTTTTATCACTAAATACTGCTGTGTCACCAACTGGTGTTAATTGATTGTAGTCTCCAAATAAGTAAATTATAATTCCGCCGAAAGGTTCATCAATTTCATTAGCACGTATTTCTCGACATCGTGATTCTATTTGAAATAAAGTTCTTAATCCGATTAAAGACATTTCATCGATAATTAAAAATTTTAAATCTTTTAAGTCCGTTTGAAATTTTTTTCCTTTTCTAATTTAGAAAATAATTTGTAGTTTAAGGGTAATCTTAGTAAATAATGTAAAGTTAATCCATTTATGTTAACTGCTGCCATACCTGTTGATGCTGCTAATTTAACCGAATCTTCTCCGAAAACTGCTGAAATTCTCTTTACCATTTCTCTAATTATTGTGCTTTTGCCAGAACCAACTTTGCCTTGTATTATAACTCTTTTTATAGAATTTGATGTAACTGTATTGTTTTGTATACTTTTTATTTGAGTATCTAGTAAGTCTAATACTTGTTGTTGGTCATGGGTAAAAGATATTTTAGATTTTGCATTTTGTTTATAAATTTTCTTTTCTTGTTGAGATTTGTAGTTATCTAAAACAGAATGTATTTCTAATTCAGTTGGTTTGTTTTCTATAGGCCTATTCCAATCGTAACATAAATCTATCGGTCTTTTTGCCAAGTCTGCTTGTAAACTGTAATTTTCTGTCGAATATTCCTTTTTTTTGCCCTAAAAAATTCCCTTGTAATGTTAAAAAAGGTTATTTTTTCAAGTTTTTTTGTCCGCCATCTTGGAAAATCGGGAAATATTTCGGGTTGAAAAATTGGATATTTTCTATCGAATATTTGTTTTTCTTGACCTAAAAATCTCCTTGTAATGTTAAAAGTTCATTTTTTTAAATTTATCGGGCCGCCATCTTGGAAAATCGGAAAATATATTCGTGCGCAAAATGAAAAATTATACCTCCTGGGTATCCGCTTCAACCTGGAATGATTATTTTCATCCTGAATGTGCTTATTTTATCATGTTTTATGTCTTATAATCGACATTTTGTGTTTTTAACGCTGTTATTCCCGTAAATTGATAATAATTTCAGTACTATATTTTCGATTTGGCTCAAAATCAATACAGTTCTTGTTGGTCTTATATCTAACTTATATATAAATTTTGAACCTAATCGGAGATCACTGTGACCTTAACGAGTGCGAAAAATAGCGACATTATGTCGCGGGTATAGACTGTGCTTCGCACAGTCTAATTAGGCAAAAATCGCAAAAACGGCTGCCAAAAATTCAAGGATTCGATCAAAAAAGCTAAAATTGGCTAAATTTATACTTATTTTTACCATAATTTCAGAAAAAAATAGTTTTGGCTGATTTCCGCAACACTTCAGTTGAACTTCATGCACAAGTTTTATTACACCTAAGTGGGCAAAAATCTTTTCTGAGGAACGTAATATATTTATAAAAAATTCGCTTAATTTATAAACGTGTAATTAATTTAATTTATGCTGGCTACTTAAAGATTTTTGAACCTTATATAACTTCTATGCACGTACCTTAAATTTTAAATATTCTTGCTGAAATTATACAAGTTTAAGGCAAAAAATCTAACAGATAATCAACTTCAAATTAATTTTTTTTCAATTTCAAGTTTTCTGTATCTCGTAGCATTAAATATCTTATTATTAATTTTAGTAAACTCTTAAAAATATAGTAAAGAATAATAATTATGAACAAAATAAACACGTAAATATCTAGCATGGAAGACTGCCACCATGGCATATCCACAATTGGAGCTCTTAATGAACCTTTCCCATGTCGAGCAATGTATTCTATCCAAAAAGCTGCTGTATCCATAGGTTTCATAGGACGATCAAGAAATTTTCTTGACAATTTTTTAGCATTATTCCTACATTAAAATTTGCTTTTAATTTAATCAATATTAATAAATTATTTTTTTTACTACTTACGCATAAATTTGATTGTTTACAATTTCTTTAAAAGACGCAGTGAGGGTTTCTTCTGTAATATCGTCCAATTTTAAAGATATTGATATATTTTTGTCACAACTATTTTTTACATTAAAAAATTGATCAGCAAATAATGGGATTCCAATCATTGGAACTCCAGAAACTATTGACTCTTGAACACTCGCCAAACCACCATGTGTAACAAAAGCTTTTATATTTTTATGTTCTATAATTTAAATAATTATTTAAAATTACTTTTTCAATAATGTTAGTCACACGTATAACAATTAAAAAAACTACTAACTTAATATTTGCAATTGTGGTAACCAAGTTTCTGTGCGTACATTATCTGGTAATCCCTTTGGCAAATCTTCTGGTTTTGCTATTTTCATGAGAATTCTTACGGGAGCAATATTTTTAAAAGATTTGTAAAAAGCACTCAAGAAGGGTTCAGGAAATGTTTCTATCCTAAGCATCGATCCAAAGGAAATGTAAATAAATCCATTTTTACTTTCATCAAGCCAACCCAGCAAATTCTGTAAAAGATTTTTTAAAATAAATAATAATTTTATTAATATTTTATTATAAATAAAATTATTTACTTTTGGTAATTGAGTATCGTCATCGACAATGTGCAATCCTCCCACTGGAATAATAGCTGGAGTGTATGGTCTAATACCTTCTAAGGAATGATGTGAATTAACTAACAATAAATCAATATCTTTTATTAATTCAATAGTATTTGGGTAATCAGAGCCGAAATATTTTTTAACATATTCATCTTGTTTCAAAACATTATATTTGTAAGAAAAATTAATAAATTGACATCTTAGAGTATTCAATAATCTACCATAAAAATTCATTGGTAAATAATAATCAGGCCAAAGACAAAGCATTACTGCTGGATTAAATGGATTTCCAAATGATGCATGTAACGATTCTAATCTTGTACTTGTTACGACACCTATCATGGGTACGTTGAAATACCTTCCAAATGCTAAATAACAATTTTGGTAGGAAAACTAAAATTCCATTTTTAAAGTAATTATTCAAATTTAGTATTATTAAAAAAATTTTTTTACTTCAAGTATAATTAAATCATATTTTGGTCGAAGTTTAATAAGTCGTTGAAAAATTGGTTTTCCTAAGAAATTACAGAGTTCTTTTCCAAATGTACTTTGCAACAGAGCCATATTTGGATTCATTTCTTTCAAAGTTTGATATGTAAAATTATTCACAACTTGTGGTAATAAACCTTCAAGACTATAATCTTTGTAATTTTTAATTGGTTTTTTTAATGGAAAATGACTATATACATCAACTTCATGTCCTCTCTCAGCTAATCCTTTCATTAATCTTTCACACATAACAAAATGACTTTTTGCGTGTAATGGAAATAAACCTAATATTTTTAAACTGTCACTAATATTTAAAAAACTTATTAAAATCAAAAAAATTAATTCAATTTTCAACTTTGTTTTTGTCATTATTATTTTTTAAATACTTTAATCAATATAATTTTATTAAAAACTAAAAAATATTTTTTTTAATTTGTATAATGAAAAGTTTAACGAACGTTTTTGGATGTGTTAATAAAAATAATAATTTTAAATTGATAAGATATATTTTATATAATATTATATCGTGTGGCTATATGGACAAAAATATTTTTTTGATGAAATTTTAATTCTTATATAAAGAGAATTTCAATTTTATATAAATTAATTTTTTATTTTTAAATTAAAAAAAATTAATATTCTGTATAGTGCGTTGTAAGAAAACAACTTTTTTGCAGCTTTTGCAGAATTGAAAGAAAGCTACAGCTTATAACTCGTATATAAACTTAACGTACTGATCCGTACTATACATTCAGATATGTGCAGTTGAATAAGCTTACGCTTAATACTACTCGTATTCATACTTGTGTTTAGTTTATAGCATAAATTTTGAAGATCTCAAGTCGAGTCTCAAGTTATTTATTTATGGATAAAATTTGAGATTTTTTAAAACCAGCCTACCAGTTAGAATAATCCGTTGATAGGAAAATTCTATACACCTCGAACTCGGGATTTTGAATCTCTCGCATATATGAAAAAATAAATATTTCAACGACTTGATAAAAAATGGCTATTTTCTTTCAGCATGTAATAACTGAATATTAGAACCGATGTAGTCACTCTATTTTTGTAATTTTTTGAAAACAGATGAAAATTAGAACTTTTATTCATATACTTTTTTTATAGCGACAAAAAGCTAAATTATTACGATATTCTCTGCTAAGATAAGGTTGCCTTCTATCTCTCAAAAAAGAATAAGAAAAGATAATTTTTTTAAATTCTTTTAAGTAAATAAAATATTGCTTCCAAAATAAAAAAAAATATTCTTGTTTTTTTATTTTTTGATACAAAAATGTTAAGAAAAAAATTTTCATAAAATTCAAATCCATAAAATGCAGTAATAACGAATTTTCTGAAACTTGCTGCATCCAAAAATTTTTTCCAGCGTAAATGGTGTAAATTATTTTACCGCTCCAAAACTCTCAAAGAGCACCCGTTTTTAAACGATTATTCCTAATTATAGAGAAAAGAGAATTGAATGTTTTAAAACATAAAAATCATAAATAAGCGCGCATACAAAAAAATGTTAATATAACCAAAATTACAATTTTTTAAATAAAGTTTTGTTAAAAGTCACTATAAATGTTTAGTAAAATTTATTAATATATATAGAATATGTTTAGAAAACTAAAATCTTTTTTTTTAGTAAATTTTGCTAATTTATAAAACTACTGATGTTGGCTTTTTCGCCCACAATTTTGAAATATGCGAGTATTGAGGAATATTTCGACACAGAGGGCAATAAATTAGACAATAATTTATTTATATATTGCACAATATATAAACCACACCAACTCTGTCATCGCTATATAGTCAATAAACCAAATGTTCACCTCTGCTGGAAACTTTTGCCATAATTATCATGCTACGAAAGTTAATCAGCAGAAAAATAACGATTTAAATAGAAATTAATAAATATTGGAGAATTGGTGGTAAAAAATTTCGGTTTACGGGGATTGAAAAGTAACACTTGTGTAAAAAAAAGAGACCAAATAGATGGTATTTCGTTAAATTCCAAGGTATAGCAACATTTTATTAGAAGTTAGCCAACAAACCCTATTTTATAACATAAAGCATAATATGGAGCCTTGTCTTTCTAGGCCCGTCAGAATAAATGGGTATCGGAGATATTTTTTAACAAAATAAACTCATCTATAACTATATAGTTTATAATTTGAAATCTAAAATATTCCGGTCTTTCCTTGTAAGTGCAACTATTTCTATTGCTTATCTCCAATGAATAATTTACTTATGACATCTGTAAATTTTTACTTGCTAGTAAAAATTTACTTATCAGCTGTTTTTTTTAAATATGTATGAACCCAGATATTATAAATTGAAAACTAAGAGGTTACCCTAGTTTAAAAAAATATTGCTTTAAATTACAATTACCGGAAAAAATTTGTATCCATTTGCTAAAAAAAATAAGGTAACAAATAAATTAATATAATAATAACATATTATAATCATTTAATTCTTCTTATGAAACCAAAAAATTGCTGTATATCAGGACCCACGTAATTCAAGCATAATTGGTAGCAATAAATTGATGTGAACTCTAATTTTACCTGGTAACAAAAAATCCAACATATTTTTTCATATATCAATTTAATAAATATATTATTTGAACAAATGTACAAGTTTGTAATAATAATTATAAGAAAAATATACTTTATAGAAACGTATATACATTAACAAAGGCGTTAAAAATGGAACTGCAAAAAGTAATTTAACAAAATCAGTGTTTTTTCAATTTTAAATTGTCTTTACTTCGGAATAATGAAGTTTTTAATAATTTGAATAAACTTTTAAGAACGTAGCAAATAATAAAAGTTGCAAATAAAATAAACGCATAAATATCCAGCATGGAAGACTGCCACCATGGCATATCAACGATCGGTGCTTTCAATAAACCTTTTCCATGCCGGGCAATATATTCTACCCAATAAGCTGCTAAATCCATGGATTTCATTGGACGATCAAGAAATTGATTCGATAATTTTTTAATATTTTTCCTGCATTAAAATATTTTTTTTAATTCAACCAATATTAATAAATTATTTTTGCTTCTACTTACGCATAAATTTCATTGTATAAAATTTCTTTAAAAGAAGCAGTAAGGGTTTCTTCCGTGATATCGTCTAATTTCAAAAGTAATGAAGCATTTTTGATGCAAACTTTTTTTATATTTAAAAATTGATCTCCAAATAAAGGAATACCAATCATCGGAACTCCAAAAGATATAGCTTCATGTAAACCCATCATTCCTCCATGTGTTATGAATGCTTTTATGTTTCTGTGCTCTTAAAATTATGCAAGCAATCATTAATAATTTTTCAGCAAAATATGTTTTAATACATTTCGTGCAAAAATCAAATCTATTTGTACTTACTTAAAACCTGAATTTGGGATAACCAAGTTTGAGTTAGTACATTTTCTGGTAATCCTTTGGGTAAATCTTCTGGCTTAGCAATTTTCATTAAAACTTTTACTGGTTCAATATTTTTAAAAGCTGCGTAAAGAGCATCCAGAAATTTTTTTGGAAATGTTTCTATTCTAACCATTGATCCAAATGACATATAAATAAACCCATCTTTGCATCCATCCAACCAATTTTGTAGTTCCTATTATAGAAAATTTTTCCGGTAATGTGTACATACAAATATGATTTAAAATTATGAAGAACGTTAATTATACGTATTGTAATTTTGATCCATCATCATTAACGTGCAGTCCACCAACTGGAATAATAGCTGAAGTAAATGGGCTGATGCCTTCTATAGAATAATGCGAGTTAACAAGTAATAAATCGATATCCTTTATTAATTCAATAACACTGGGATAATCAGAGCCAAAATGTTTTTTAACATGTTCATCTTGTTTAACGAAGTTATATTTATACGAGAAATTAATCGTGTAATAGGTTATTGTATTCAATAACCTCTCATAAAAATTCATTGGTGCAAAATTTTCCAACCAAGTACATGACTTTACGGCAGGGTTAAATGGGTTTCCTAATGGTTCGGGTAACCAATCATACCATGCGCATGTCACGACACCGATCATAGGTACATTTAAATGCTTTCCAAAAGCTAAGTAGCAATTTTGAACGAAAACCTTTTGAAAATAATTAAAAAAATAGTTACAAAAATTTTGTTTAAAAAAATAAAAAGTGAAAACTTTACCTCAACAATAATTAAATCATATTTTGGAGGATTTTTAATAAGTTCTTGAAAAATTGATGTACTTAATAAATTACAAACTGGCTCAGCAAGCGTATTTTGCATCAAAGCCATATATGGATTTCGAACATGAATAAAATCGTCGTAGCTCATGTTATTAAGTACTTGTTGTAATGTACCTTTTAAACTAAAATCATTATAATTTTTAATTTTATTTTTTAATGGAAAATGACTATACACGTCAATTTCATGTCCTCTGTCAACTAATCCTTTTGCTAATCTTTCACACATGACAAAATGACTTTTACTATGAAGTGGAAATAGTCCAAGAATTTTTAAACTTTGGCTGACACTTATATAACTAATTAAAATTATGCTTAATATTGAAGATATTTTTTTAAATGCTATCATATTTTTCACTTTTGTATTTAGCTAAAATGAAAATAAGAAATTAATTAAATGTAAGAATTTTTTATATTAAAAGCTCTTAACTTTTTCACTTATTATAAATAAGTAAATTTTTTTTAAAATAATATAAACAGTAGATTTTAATACAAATTGAATATTTACTTTAGATAACAAAATTTAAGTGTATATGCAAGTAATCAAAACTCGTGTTTAATGGTGTTGCAAAAAATGTTTTCACACGAGATAAAATAACCTTTTTCCGGTAGGCCTTTGATTTTGCTGTGTTTTTTACCTTTCTGACACTATGCCAATACTTTCATATAGATTTCTGGAAAAAGGTCCAGATTTACGCCATAGCGATATTGATCTACGGGTTGTTCATTTATTTAACGCCTTCATTGATCTTTATCCTTAAAATATTGCTTTAATTAATATTAGCAACCTTTTACAGTACAGTACAGTTTTAACAATATTTATTGATTTCTATTTACATCGTTATTTTACTCTAATTATACTGCTGATTAAATTTCACAGCACGATAATTATGGCAAAAATTTCCAGCAAGGATGAACATTTGGTATATTTTCTATTGTGATGACAGAGTTGGTGTTAAAAAATTTCGTTTTTTAGAAATTAGCCTAAAAACCCTATCTTCTAGCATAAAGTAAATATGGAGCCCTATTTCACTGGTGGAAAAAAAAAGTACGAAAAAGTCCAAAAAAATTCAAAAGTTTAACAATTCGCCGTCTTTGCAATACCTTTATACTTTTTTGAATTGTTTTGAATACTTTGAAATACTTTAAAATAATTTTGAATACTTTAAAAATGTAAAAACTTTTTATTAAATTCGTAATACTTATTTATTTTATTTTTTCATTTTTCAATTGAAAAATTTAAAGTTTTAATTTAATATTCAATAATATTAATATTTAATAAAAACTATTATAACTCAATTCCAAAAATTACTATTAATATTTAAAAATTATAAATCTTATTTATTTTATTTTATTTTTATTATTGAATTAAAAATTAAATTATATATATATTATACCAAATAATTTGTAAATATGACTTGATTTTATTAGATCAATAAGACTTGTTTTTTAATTATTAAAAAATTACTAAAAAATTATATCATATTACTGTATATATTTTTTATACTATTTATAACTATTATTATTATATTATATTATAAAATTATCTTTTTGTACCAGTACCCAAACACAGACTTCTATAGTCTCTATTGGGATACATATATATTTTGTATTATCTCTGGTTAATAAATAAATAAATAAATAAATAAATAAATAATCCGAGTTTATCCACACAAGAGCAAAAAATTTGATGTGGTAATAAGCAGTTGAAAATACATTTTATTAACGAGATGTAAAAAAGGCAAGAGGCCACCTGCGTTTATTGGGATAAACCTGGATTATTGAATATTAAATTAGAATTTTAAAATTTTTTAATTGAAAAATGAAAAAATAAAACAAATAAATATTACGAATTTAATAAAAAGTTTTGACATTTTTAAAGTATTCAAAATTATTTTAAAGTATTTCAAAGTATTCAAAACATTTCAAAAAAGTATAAAGGTATTGCGAAGACGGCGAATTGTTATACTTTTGAATTTTTTTGGACATTTTCGTACTCTTTTTTTTTCACCAGTGTTTTCTAGGCCCCAGGGGGGCCCGTCAGAATAACTTGGAATCGGGGATATTTTTTAATAAAATAAACTCATCTGTAACTATATAGTTTATAATTTAACATCTCAAATATTCCGGTATTTTCTTGTAACTGCTCTTATTTTTATTTGTGATGATTCTTTCGCCAATAATTAAAAATTAAATATGAAAAGGATTTTTTGACCACGAGGGCAAAATAAAATACAATTAATTTATTTGCTAAGTTGGATGAACCTTCAGTTCACCTTATCAAGCAATAGAAAAAATATATTATTTATTATAAAAAATATACATGCATATATGTAACATAAAAAATTTAGATTTTACCATTTAAACATAACTAAACTATATAAAATTAATTAAAAATCCATTACTAATAGTTAATAAAACTCTATGGTAATTTAGAACGACTTGTTCTTAGTTATTATGTAAAGTATACTACTAATACGTATACATGTATATCATGGTGATGACATTACCGTGTAATACCTATACATTGATATATTTGCAGTAAATAACAAGTTAATCACGTGTCGAAGAATAAATATTTAAAGAGAAAGAGAAGAATCCAGAAAAAATATGATTTAAAAGTGTATATGTTAAGGGAAAATGTTGAAATTACTAAATCTAATGAAACGTTATATTAAAATATAAAATTTTTTAACCACATAATTCATCATATTTTTGAAATTACTATTTAAGAATCTAGTCTCTTTTTGATCATTATATAAGAATTTGTTAATTTGAATATGTAGATTTTCTGATATCCTTCTCTTGTACTAATTTGGTTCTCTGTATAAAATAGATACTTTGATTAAATTAAAAACATGGTCGTTAATACAGTGATTAGGGACTACTTTGTCTCTTTTATTATCTATATCTTTTTGATGTTCTTAAATTCTGTGATATAGTGCTCCTTTAGATTCACGTGTATACGAAGCCTGAAACATATTACATTTAAAGTTGTATACAGAGTTTACATTTTCATTTTAGGAATTGAATCTTTGCCTTGAATAATAAACTTGCTTAACTTATTCGTAATCATAGGAATAAGAATAATATTACTTGTAATATTATTTTTTTAATAAATATTTTTTATATTATTGTAAAGCACTGGAATAAATAGTAATTTGACCTTAGGTAGTCCATTATAAATATTGGTGTTGACATTAGATATGTAGTTGCTTTGATTTTGCTCAATATGATTTGCATTGATATTATTATTATTTATTTTTTTTTTTGTCAAGAGAAGTCAAGAGAAAGACCCCTTTAAAAACACTATAAACTCCCCTGCGCTTGCTTGCCCCCAACCGGAACTCCCTTTTCAGGTATAACTTTGGTTTGGGACGCGCAGCCGAGGCAACTGGCCGCTGCCTTCCCCCAGCCTAGTATTGATATTATTATTATTGTTACTATTTATTTGTTTAATAGTATGTAATCTTTTACTAATAAATTTATTTGTAAATTTATTAGAATATTCATTCAGTAATAATAGATTTTTGCAAAATTTTATGTTGCTATCATGAAAATTATCCTCTGATAGTTTTATGGCTCTATTTACAAGATTATACACAATACCTATTTTATGATATATAGGATGGTTAAAATTATATTTCAAAAGCGACCTTAAAAACATGGTTTTTGAAACCAATTTTTTTTTTATGATACTTTTATTATTTATTATTTATACTTTTATTATTCTATAGTCCTTTTTTATTTCACATGTGAACTGAATATTTTGATTTATGCTATTAAAAGTATGTACCATGTGATTGATTTTATTTCTTAGTATGCAGCCAATGATATCATCAACATATCTTAAATAAAATGTACGTGTGAAATCTAGTTTGAATGGTGTCTCTTTTTCTATACCATCCATAAGAATTTCTGCCAAAACAGGAAAAATAGCTGAACCCATAGGGCTCCCAAAAATTTGTCTGTAGACTATATTATCAAAAGTAAAGTATAAATTATCAAATAGAAAATTAATAATAAAAATTAATAAATGAAAAGGTAAAACAGACTTATAATGAATAGTATGAAAACTTTTATCCGAAATCTCAATGACTTGTTCTTTAGATATGTTAGAAAATAATGAAATTAAATCAACATATTTTTTCAACTATCAATTTTATAAATATATTACTTTAACAAATGTGTGAGTTTGTAATAATAATTATACGAAAAATATATTTTATACAAACGTATTTAAATTTACAAAGGCAATGTAAGAATAAAATATAATTTAACAAAATCAGTGTTTTTTCAATTTTGAATTGTCTTTATCTCGAAATAATGAAGTTTTTAATAAGCTGAATAAACTTTTAAGAACGTAGCAAATAATAAAAGCTACAAATAAAATAAACGCATAAATATCCAGCATGGAAGACTGCCACCATGGCATATCAACAATCGGAGCTTTCAATGACCCTTTTCCATGCCGGGCAATATATTCTACCCAATAGGCTGCTAAATCCATAGATTTCATTGGACGATCAAGAAATTGATTCGATAATTTTTTAATATTTTTCCTGCATTATAATATTTTTTTTAATTTAACCAATATTAATAAATTATTTTTTCTTCTACTTACGCATAAATTTCATTGTATAAAATTTCTTTAAAAGAAGCAGTAAGGGTTTCTTCCGTGATATCATTTAAATTCAAAAGTAACGAAGCATTTTTGTTGCAAATTTTTTTAATATTTACAATTTGATCTCCAAATAAAGGAATACCAATCATCGGAACTCCAAAAGATATGGCTTCTTGTACACTCATCATTCCTCCATGTGTTACGAATGCTTTTATGTTTTTATGCTCTTAAAATTATACAACCAATCATTAATAATTTTTCAGATAAATATTTTTAAATACATTTAGTGCAAAATCAAATCTATTAGTACTTACTTAAAACCTTAATTTGAGATAACCAAGTTTGAGTTAGTACATTTTCTGGTAATCCTTTGGGTAAATCTTCTGGCTTAGCAATTTTCATTAAAACTTTTACTGGTTCAATATTTTTAAAAGCTGCGTAAAGAGCATCCAGAAATTTTTTTGGAAATGTTTCTATTCTAACCATTGATCCAAATGACATATAAATAAACCCATCTTTGCATCCATCCAACCAATTTTGTAGTTCCTATTATAGAAAATTTTCCGGTAATGTTTACAACAAATATGATTTAAAATTATGAAGAACGTTAATTATACGTATGGTAATTGTGATCCATCATCATTAATGTGCAATCCACCAACTGGAATAATAGCTGAAGTAAATGGGCTGATGCCTTCTATAGAATAATGCGAGTTAACAAGTAATAAATCGATATCCTTAGTTAATTCAATAACACTGGGATAATCAGAGCCAAAATGTTTTTTAACATTTTCATCTTGTTTAACAATGTTACTTTTATAAGAGTAATTAATCATGTAATAAGTTATTGTATTCAATAACCTCTCATAAAAATTCATTGGTGCGAAATTTTCGGACCAAGAACATGGCGTTACAGCAGGGTTAAATGGATTTCCTAATGGTTCGGGTAACCAATCTAACCATGCACTTGTCACGACACCGATCATAGGTACATTTAAATGCTTTCCAAAAGCTAAGTAGCAATTTTGAACGAAAACCTTTTGAAAATAATTAAAATAATAATTACAAAAATTTGTGCTTATAAAAATGAAAAGTGAAAACTTTACCTCAACAATAATTAAATCATATTTTGGAGGGTTTTTAATAAGTTCTTGAAAAATTGATGTACTTAATAAATTACAAACTGGCTCACCAATCATATTTTGCATTAAAGCCATATTTGGATTTTGAAAATGTATAAAATCGTTGTAGCTCATGTTATTAAGTACTTGTGGTAACGTACCTTTTAAACTAAAATCATTATAATTTTTGATTTTATTTTTTAATGGAAAATGACTATACACGTCAATTTCATGCCCTCTGTCAACTAATCCTTTTGCTAATCTTTCACACATGACAAAATGACTTTTACCATGAAGTGGAAATAGTCCAAGAATTTTTAAACTTTGGCTGACACTTATATAACTAATTAAAATTATGCTTAATATTGAAGATATTTTTTTAAATGCAATCATATTTTTCACAAATGCTATCGTATTTTCTAAAATAAAAATAAAAAATTAATTAAATTTATGAACTTTTTATATTAAAACCTCTTAATTTTTTCACTCATTGAATTAATTTTTTTAATAATAATAAAAACAATAGATTATTATATAGTTAAAATATTTACTTGAGACAAAAAAATTTTAAGTATATAAGCAAAGAATCAAAACTCGTGTTTAATACTGTTGCAAAAAATATTTTTTAATGAAATAAAATAACCTGTTTCCAACAGGTATTTTTTAATTTATGTGTTTTAGCATTTTTCAATCGAGAGTGCGGCTTCATCATTTTTTTTATATCATTTATACTGTGTGCAGAATACAGGTTCCCTTTTTATTGAAGCCAAAACAGAATGATTGAAGTATCCTTTTTTAACGACGAACATTAAATGTTTCTTATTTTTTTTATCTTTATACATCATAGAATGAAATTCTCAGTATACCCACTTTTAGGTTTTTAAATAAGTACTATTTTTATTTATTTATAACCCTTTTTCAAAAGTTTTGGCATCCCTTATGGGAAAATTTTATATTAAATATTTTTTTGCATATTAGAATAATATTTATAAAATTTATTTGAAGATTCAGAAGAATCTTAAACTTACATGTATATAATTAATTAATTTCAAATTAAATGTATAATATTAAATACATGAATCGTCACTCCGAAGGAGATGACAAACAAACCTAGGAGATATACCAAAATTTGGCTCAATCAGCAATGTTTTAAAAAAAATTTGTTTTTTTTTTATTTTGCACAGTAAAAAACAATGAACACAATATTACTACTGTTTAGTAATTTTACTACAATTTAGTAATACTACTACAAAAATAGTAAATTTACTTCAATTTGTAGTAACATTAACTCTAGTGTAGTAATTTTACTACATATTGTATTAATTTTATTACACTTGTAGTAAATTGAAAATTTATTGATATTTAACCTAGACATACGCGATATAGCCGTTTTTTAATCACTTAGTTAAATATTCAACCAATATAAAATTAGAGCAGCTTTACCGTGGGTGTTTGTAATTTCAATAAATTTTAAATTTACTACAGGTGTAATAAAATTACTATATTTTGTAGCAATAATTTGGTAGTGATATGGTTTAGTCACTCAAAACTGGCTGAAATGAATGAAAAAATGAATGAATAAACCTTCTAAATCTTTTTTAGTGGCCAAAAATACGTATTATATCTACTGACTTGGAACCATTTTACTTCATTTAAAATTTTTTGATGCATTCGGACTCGTTGATTATTGCATTAACTGAAATATTAATAAATATTCTAATATTCTTGTTGGGCCTTTTAGCCCATTCTGATTTAGTTATATCTTAACAAGTAGCCTTTTTGAAAAAAAAATTAGATCTTAATTCCATAATGGTTGTTAAATACCACCGATTGCAAAATTTTCAAATATTAGTACTTTCATGGAATTAAAGGAAGTATTACACTAAAAAAAAAAAAAATATTACAGATTTTTTAATTTTTTTGATTTTTTAATTTTGAAAAAAAAATTTTGAAAAAATTAAGTTTCAGGTCCAAAAAATTACTATAAACGATATTTCTAAAACTAGTACTGTCATAGAAATCAATTAGGTACTACATCCAAAAATAAAAAAAAATTAAGTTTTTTTTTGTATTTTTTGGTGAAAAAAATTTTGAGAAAAGAATTTAAAAAAAATTAGTTATCAGATTCGAGATATCGAGTAAAAATCGTACTTTCAAATATAAGTACTTTCATGGAAATAAATTAGGTATTACATCCAAATTAAAAAAAAAAAAAAATAGTTTGAGATTTTTTGATGAAAAAATTTTGGAAAAAAAAATTAGGTCTTAATTCCAAAATAAAATTTATTAGAAATTATTTGTGAAATATCACCGGTTACAATATTTTCAGATATTCGTACTTTCATAGAAAAAAATTAAGTATTACGTCCTAAAATAAAAAAAATTTTGGCATTTTTTGTATTTTTTGGCAACAAAAATTTTGAGAAAAAAATTTTAAAAAAATTAAGTATCAGGTCCAAAAAATTGCTATAAACGATATTTCTAAAACTAGTACTTCCACAGAAATAAATTAAGTACTGCGTCCGTAAAGAAAAAAAAAATTGGTATTTTTTGTATTTTTTTGTGAAAAAAATTTTGAGAAAAAAATTTTCAAAATAAATTATAAGATTCGAGACATCGAGTAAAAACGATACTTCTAGATATCAGTACTTTCATGGAAAAAAATGAGGTACTACATCCAAAAGAAAAAAAAATATAGTGTTTTTTTAATTTTTTTATGTAAAAAGTTTTGAAAAAAAAAAATTTCGAAAAATTACGTATTAGATGGAGAAATCCTTTACAAACGATAATTTTAGATATTCGTACTTTCATAGGAAAAAATTAAGTATTACGTCCTAAAATAAAAAAAATTTTGGCGTTTTTTGTATTTTTTGGCGACAAAAATTTTGAGAAAAAAATTTTGAAAAAATTAAGTATCAGGTCCAAAAAAATGCTATAAACGATATTTCTAAAACTAGTACTTCCACAGAAATAAATTAAGTACTGCGTCCGTAAAGAAAAAAAAAATTGGTATTTTTTGTATTTTTTGGGGAAAAAAATTTTGAGAAAAAAATTTTCAAAAAATTAGTTATCAGATTCGAGATATCGAGTAAAAATCGTACTTTCAAATATAAGTACTTTCGTGGAAATAAATGAGGTATTACATCCAAATTAAAAAAAAAAAAAAGTAGTTTGAGATTTTTTGATGAAAAAATTTTTAAAAAAAAAATTAGGTCTTAATTCCATAATGGTTGTGAAATTTCACCGGTTAGATACATACACACACACACACACACACACATACAGACTTTTTTTAAAAACCGGTTTTTTAGCTTCCTGAGGTCCCAAAACGTGCTTATATGCCAAAAAATCAAAAATCAAAATTTCATCTATCACAAAGGTTCCTCTATGAGGAACCAAAATTTGTTTGACTTAGCAAATTTTATTCATAATTTCATTAAACCGGCTGATGAATGCCCCGTTCCGCGGAACCGGCCGTTACCTCGTTTCGGGCGTAACATATATACTGATATTCTTTGCTTCCACATAGGGTTCCGGATAAGGCAGCTTCTACAATAAGCCACATACACAAATATACGCTGCATATACATCGGCAAATTTGTGTATGGCCAACCTTCAGATAACTGTGCCCTCTATTTTTCTACATTAATTATTGTAGACTTTTTACCTGCCGGTAAGGAAGATTTTAAAATTTGGTTGGCCATACACAAATATGCCGATGTATATGCAGCGCATATTTGTATATGTGGCTTATTGTAGAAGCTGCCAATGCCTAAAGGTCCAGATCTACGTCATAGCGGTATTTATCTTCGGATTGTTCATTTATTTAACGCCTTGATTGAACTTTATTCTTAACTAATATCTTTTATTTTACAAACAAAAACTTTTAGTACAGTTTTCAAATAAATTAATTTTTCTTTTTATTATTTATAAAAGTACATCATTAAACAAATTTGTTTATCACAATAATAATTAAAATAGACTAGTCTTTGCTTTTATTATAAATAATAGAATGTAAAATGAATTAAATATTTTAAGTAATATTAAATTTTAAGGTGGGATCCTTTACCTGGAGACCAAAATATACACTTTTTTATACTCAACGAATAAAAAACGAAGGACCAAAATAAATGAGTAAAACTTCTTGCTGCAAACGATCAGATTGGCTTTTCGAAAACAAAAATAAATTTAATAAGTCAATGTTTGTTTAAGGGGCAGTACAGGTTAAAATCCGACTTTTTTGAAAAAACCTAATTTTCAGAAAATGTTAACAAAAAATTGAAAATCGAAGAAGAGGAAAACATTGCCAAGACTTTGGCGGATTCAAAACTGTGGGTTTGGGTTTTTAAAGATAAATTTTCAAAGAAAAAGTTCTCCGAGCAAACATACTATAAAAAAACCCAAACCCACAGTTTTGAATCCGCCAAAGTCTGGATTTTAAACTGTACTTCCCCTTAATACACTATAAAAAGTAACTTTCTTAGATTTACAAAAAAAATAGAATTTTTCGAAAAATTAGCGAATTTTCAAAAAATTTTGTAAACATTCAATAAAAATCGTAAATTTACTAAATCTAGTTTATTATCGAAAAATTCGAGAATTCTCGAATTTTTTTTGTGATTTTACGAAAAGTTGTAAATTCACATCTATTTTTCGAAAATTTACAACTGTTTTTTGTAAATTTTCGAAAAAAAATTGTAAATTATCAATTTTTCTTGCGAACTCACAAAAAAAATCGAGAAAACTTGAATTTTTTGTTAATATACTAAATTTAGTAAATATACGATTTTTTTCGAATATTTACAAATTTTTTCAAAAATTTACTAATTTTTCGAAAATGTTCTAATTTTTTTGTTAATTTAAGAAAGTTACATTTTACAGTGTAAGTGTAAAAAACAAAAGTTTAAATATTTTTATGACTTTTTACAAAAATTAGTTAATAAGGTTTTATTTTTAATCTCTGAAGGAGAAGTCCCATCTTAACTTAAATTGTTGCTCCGTATGTATTTTAATAGCAATTCATCGAAAATTAAAAATTAAGTATAAAATACGCATCTTATTTAGGTGTCCATAATTGATAAATAATTTCTGAAGCTTTCTCAGCTACCATGATTATAGATGCTACAGGATTAGCATTTGTTAAAATTGGAAAAATAGATGCATCAGCTACTCGTAGATTCGGTATACCATGTACTTTTAAATATGAATCTACCACTGAATCCAAATTGCTTTCTGGACCCATTTTACAAGTTCCAGATTGATGATTTTCTGGGCCTGTTTTTGCTCTTATTAAACACTTCCAATATTCATCAGAACCAAAATGAAATCTGAAAAATAAAATTATACATGTAAAAATTTTTATTTTATACAAATATTCTTTTGTAACAAACCTGGAGCACCGTGGATGATTAGAATTTTCTAATTTTAGATCCCATTTTTTCATTGCGCTAGTTTTTGTAAATTCAAGAACTTTTTTTATTCCTTCTAAGAGAACTTCTGTATCATCTTTGTGAGTAAAATAATTAGGATAAATTAATGGATGTTCTAATGGGCTATTTGATTTTAATTTTAGATGTCCTTTACTTTTTGCATTAACCACAGTTGGCCTTATTATTATTTCTCTTCGTGTAGAGCATGTTTCTATTGAACCATCTTGACATTCATTTTTTAGACCTGTTTTTACACATTCAGAACTAAATCCATCAAAAAATACTTGTATATCTGGTACTCCTTTCTTTGCAAAACTAGTTTCAATAAATCCTGTTAATTGTGTTAATCCAGTACTTGCTAAAGGACCACTTCTGTTTAATAAAAATTCATTGATGGCATCTACTGAAATAGATTCGTAATTTTTATCTTTGATTGACATTTTTACAGATACAGATACATGATTTTGTAAATTTTTTCCTACTGGTAAATTTTTAATAACCGTTATATTCAATTTTTCTAAATCTTCTTTTGGACCTATACCAGATTGTAAAAGAATTTGAGGTGAACCTATTGCCCCAGCAGTTAAAATAATTTCCTTACTAGCCATGATTACTTTTGCTTCGTTATTTTTATCTATTACTTCAATTCCAATAGCCCTATCGGACCAACTATCAAAAATAATTTTGGAAACATGAGTATTTGTTAATACTTTTAGATTTTTTTGATTTTTCATTGATTTTAAATAATATTTAACTGTTGTTCCTCTAAGACCATTTTCTGTTAACATTGGAGCTCTCATAAAACCAGTTTGTGACCTTCCTCTGAGATTATTGACACGATAGCCAAGTTCAGTAGCTGCATGAAGAATATCTTTTGAAAATTCTGGACTATGAGAAAAGTAATCAATCACCATTGGTCCATTACTTTTCAAACTTCGAAACATTCCATTTTTAAGCAATTTATTATTAATTGGGTATTCAGCCCTTTCAAAATATTTTTCTATTTCCGCATAAGACCATCCTTTATTTCCCATTTTGGCCCATTCATCAAAAATTGAGGGATGGCCTCGTGCGTACATCATTCCATACATTCCTGCAGTACCAGAAACCATTTTTCCACGTGGCCAAAAACACGAACCACCATTATCTAAGCATAAATTTTATAAAAAAATTATAAAACAGGATGCTCCTCATTGTACTATACTATAACACCTGTAAATTTACAAAAAACATACTTAGTTTATTTGCGAAAAATTAGATTAAAAATGTATAAATCTTATCAAATGTAATCATAATTTTACCAAATTTAGTAAATTTATGAAAAAATTGAAAATTTTCAAACCGTTTTCGTAAATTCGCTATTTTTTTGCGAATTCACGAAAATGAATTGTCAATTTTTTATTTTTGAAACAATTGAAAATTTTCAATTTTTTCGTAAAATTATACTAAAATTAGTAATAATATAACAATTTTTATCTGACGTTTACCAATTTCTTCAAAAATTTTCTAATTTTTCGAAATAATCCTTTTTTTGTAAATTTGCAAGTTACTTTATTTTTTTGGACATTGGTCATAATAGCTATTTTTTAAACAAGGGACAAAATATTGGTTTTGACTTTGAATGCAGTTGTAAGACAACATGCAAAAGTCGAAACCTATATTTTGTACCATGATTTAAAACATAGTTTTACATATAATGGGCAAAAAAGTCGTCTCCCTAGGGTAGAAAATAGGGCCTTTTGCCCTAAATATGTAAAGTACTATACATTTTACCTAAACAAGCAGTAGGATGCGGTTCTGTAGGTTGAGTCATGTAACGCCAATCTAGAGATGAATTTATTGCATGAAATGCTAAGCCAGGAATCGCTGTAAGGGATGGTTCATCAGGGCCAGCTTCTACTAATAATATTTTCCACCAAGCATAGTAATCACTTAATCTTTTAGCTATAACTGGACCAGCAACTCCAGCTCCAACAATAATAAAATCAAACCTGAAAATGCAAAAAAATATTAAAAAATATACTTGAAAAATTAAAAGTTGAATAAAATTTATAAAAATACCATTCATTATGAGGCACTTCATCTGAACCTAACTTATTACAAGGATCGCTTATATCACATCTTGACATCATGACTGTCTGCAGTAACGTCATAAACGATGAATTTCCACATTTATCAAACATGTAAGGAGTATCAGTAAATTGACAATTGCAGCAACCATTGTTTAAATTTTTGTTTGAATAATAATTTTTTCCTTGATGCTTAAAAATGAAAAACAGTTTGATTAGTCTTTTTTTCCAAATAATAAAATTTTTAAATATATTCTTTTACCGATACAGCAATCGTTCTTGTATCCTTAGATATAAAAATAATAACAAAACAAAAAAATATAAGTTTATTTTGTTTTTTCATCATTTATTTTATGTATCTGCGACAAAAAATTAAATACTAATATTAATAATAATTTTATTAATTAAATAATATATTTATTTACTTTAGAAAGCAAAAAATTCCAATGAAACGAATTGATGAAAAAAGTAAAAAAAAAAAAAAAACGAAACTTTTTATACAGTAATAAGCTGATGATTCAGATTAACATTTTTAAATGTAGTACAAGTGGATTTTAATTATAATTTTTATTTTTTTATTAAAATTTTTAATAAAATATAACTGTACAACAACTCAAGACCAAGTGGTATAAAATTCGATCCACTTTGAAAATTTTTTTTATAATTTCCCCTCTACCAATTTTTTTTATTAACTTGAAGGAGTATTTTTTTTTTTATTTTTATAAAATCTTACTTTATATTTTTTTTATAACTTAAAATTACTTATTTATATAAAATATTAATTTGCAGAAATAATATAATAGTGCAATTTTCCATTGAAAATTTCGTCTACGTTCTGGTTGCTAATCGTATATTATTAACTTCAAAATCGCTAAAATATATGGGGCCTTTCATGTAAATTCAACTACTATAAAGATTGACTTATTTTATGCTAAAAAACTCCAAGTTACCAAGAAACCTCCTCGATCGAACATGTTCTGATTCAATAGGGTATATGGGTATCTCGACTAAAAACTTAAGTAATAAAAAAACCAATAAATAGATTTTCATGTATTTTTTATTTATTATTATATATCATTATAGTTACTTTGGTAAAATTTTTTTTCTTATTTATCTTTGAAATTAATTAAAAAATTATAAATGATTAAATAATTTACAATTTTTCTTAAAAGTTTCATCAAAAAAACTTTGATTATAACTATCACATAACTAATATTTTATATTATTATAATTATTATTTTTATAAGTCACCAAATTTTGTGCCTTATAATACAAAAGGCCTCTTCTACTTACTTTACGTTTAAATATTAATATTTAATTCATTAATAATAGGCAAAGTTATATAATTCTTACATTAATTACTTAATCGAGTAAAAATGTCTTTGAAAGTTTTATTTTCATTTCAACCAATCTTTTCCTGCAATAAAATATATTATTGCAAGAAAGTGTAAGTCAAGAAAATAAAAACAGTATGGCAAATAATGCAATCTCTATCCTAAAAATTATTTTAATTTGAAAGCACTTAACTCATTTACAAATTTTTTGTGCAGAAAATAAGGAAAAGTGAAAAATATTGAGCATTTTCGCGCATTTATAGCACTAAATAAATTGCATTTTAAGCACAATCAATTTGTAAACTAGAGAAAAAAGTTTGAAATCTATCAAATAAATAATTTAGTTTTCCAATAGTGTTATTAACTTTTACATTAATTTTTGTTTAGCTGTGATTAAAATACTTGCCCTTGCTCAATAGTCAAGGCGCCAGCAATGTTAAATGCATCCAAAAATTTTTTCAGCACTAGAATGGATGCACCTCATTGAAACTTATGTATTTTTGGTCGCTGAAACCGATTTTGAAAGTTTCATCCATTTTCGGATGGCCTGTTTTGAGTGATGGACGCTATATTCTAAAAAATCGGAGAAAAATTAGCAAGATTGGTAATATCTTGAAAACAACTCGCACAAAAAGAAACATAATGATTTATCATCTGATTTATCAGATGATTTACCATATGGTAAATCATATGATTTATCATATGATTTATCATATGATTTACCATAAGGTATATTATTGACCTAAAATAATTTCGTTTATCTCCAAGAGACGTTCGGGATGAAAATGGACCCTCCTAGGAAAAGCTTATATCCTGGAGGTATAATTTTCATTTTTCACCCCAACATATTTTCCGATTTTCCAAGATGGCGGACCAAAAAAAAACAGGAAAAAACGACTTTCTACATTACCTGGGGGTTTTTTAGGTTGAGAAATACGATTTTTTGACTGAAAATTTTCATTTTTTCACCCCAACATGTTTTCCGATTTTCCAAGATGGCGGACCAAAAAAAAAACAGGAAAAAACTACTTTATACATTACCTGGGGGTTTTTGAGGTTGAGAAATACGATTTTTTGACTGAAAATTTTCATTTTTTCACCCCAACATGTTTTCCGATTTTCCAAGTTGGCGGACCAAAAAAAAACAGGAAAAAACTACTTTCTACGTGACATGGGGGTTTTTGAGGTTGAGAAATACGATTTTTTTACAGAAAATTTTCATTTTTTCACCCCAACATGTTTTCCGATTTTCCAAGATGGCGGACCAAAAAAAACTGGAAAAAAACGACTTTCTACATTACCTGGGGGTTTTCGAGGTTGAGAAATACGATTTTTTGACTGAAAATTTTCATTTTTTCACCCCAACATGTTTTCCGATTTTCCAAGATGGCGGACCAAAAAAAACAGGAAAAAACTACTTTATACATTACCTGGGGGTTTTTGAGGTTGAGAAATACGATTTTTTGACTGAAAAATTTCATTTTTTCACCCCAACATGTTTCGCGATTTTCCAAGATGGCGGACCAAAAAAAACAGGAAAAAACGACTTTCTACATTACCTGGGGGTTTTTGAGTTTGAGAATCTCAAATTGTTCCTTTGCGTTCAACAAAAATGAGCAATTTATTCAGTTAATTGAGTTTATAGTTGATGAAGCGAATGAGAAAGAGTATACTGTATGTAAAACTATTCGGTGTTCTTCTCTTATATGTCCAATAAGTTACAGAATTGATGCATTCAGTGAAGATAAATCTGTTATAGAAACTAGTTTTATAGATTCAATGTGTTTATTTACATATAATGGGTCAAAAATACATAACTAAAGCTCCAAATTTTTACCATTATTATTAACATAATTACCATAATGTACACTCATTATTATAATCTTTTTAAATTGTAGGTTAGTAATTGGTTAAATCATAATAAAAATTTGTAATCTATTATAGAATATTGAGTATTATATTTCCAATCAAAATACCCTTCTGTATTTTACTAAGTTCACTTTCCATTATGAAGCATGTAATAAGTTAATACAAAATTATTAGTTAGAAAAAATTTCGTTCATAAAATATAAACATAAAGTTGTTTTTTTCATATTTTTGGGCCGCCATCTTGGAAAATCGGAAAATATGTTGCAGTGAAAAAATGAAAATTTTCATTCAAAAAATCGTATTTCTCAACCTCAAAAACCCCCAGGTAACGTAGAAAGTAGTTTTTTCCTGTTTTTTTGGTCCGCCATCTTGGAAAATCGGAAAACATGTTGGGGTGAAAAAATGAAAATTTTCAATAAAAAAATCGTATTTCTCAACCTCGAAAACCCCCAGGTAATGTAGAAAGTCGTTTTTTCCTGTTTTTTTTGGTCCGCCATCTTGGAAAATCGGAAAACTTGTTGGGTGAAAAAATGAAAATTTTCATTCAAAAATATATAGTCAAAAAATCGTATTTCTCAAACTCAAAAACCCCCAGGTAATGTAGAAAGTCGTTTTTTCCTGTTTTTTTTGGTCCGCCATCTTGGAAAATCGGGAAACATATTGGGGTGAAAAAATGAAAATTTTCAGTCAAAAAATCGTATTTCTCAACCTCAAAAGCCCCCAGGTAATGTAGAAAGTCGTTTTTTCCTGTTTTTTTGGTCCGCCATCTTGGAAAATCGGAAAACATGTTGGGGTGAAAAAATGAAAATTTTCAGTCAAAAAATCGTATTTCTCAACCTCAAGAACCCCCAGGTAATGTAGAAAGTCGTTTTTTCCTGCTTTTTTTGGTCCGCCATCTTGGAAAATCGGAAAACATGTTGGGGTGAAAAAATGAAAATTTTCAGTCAAAAAATCGTATTTCTCAACCTCAAGAACCCCCAGGTAATGTAGAAAGTCGTTTTTTCCTGCTTTTTTTGGTCCGCCATCTTGGAAAATCGGAAAACATGTTAGGGTGAAAAAATGAAAATTTTCTGTCAAAAAATCGTATTTCTCAACCTCAAAAACCCCCAGGTAATGTAGAAAGTCGTTTTTTCCAGTTTTTTTTGGTCCGCCATCTTGGAAAATCGGAAAACATGTTGGGGTGAAAAAATGAAAATTATACCTCTAGGAAATAAGCTTATCTTAGGAGGGTCCATTTTCATCCCGAAGGTCTCTTGGAGATAAAAGAAATTATTTTAGGTCAATAATATACCTTATGGTAAATCATATGATAAATCAGATGATAAATCATTATGTTTCTTTTTGTGCGAGAATAGCTAATTGAGCCTATTTTGGGTACCCCAAAAAGGTTTTCGGGTTCGCTGATCACGGTTTTGAAGACAGATTTATAAAAAACAAAATGGCGTGTTTCTAACCTCAGAAACGGCGATTTATCCTGTTTTAAGCATATTTACGTTGTCTAATAAGTTTTTCGGACAAGTTATGAAGAAACTGAGGTCATATTTTTAATTTTCGACATATCGGGCTAAAAATGGCGGATTCCTAACCTCAAAATCGACAATTAATGCTATTTTAAGCATTAAAACGTGTTGCATTTTAAGTTTTTGGCGTCGGTGATCACAATTCTGAGGTTTAAATGCTTAAAATAGTTCTTATTATCGATTTTGGGTTTAGGAATCCGCCATTTTTAGCCCGATATTTTGAGAATTAAAAATCTCACCTCAGAATCGTGATCACCGACCCCAAAAACTTAAAATGCAACACGTTTAAATGCTTAAAATAGCATTTATTGTCGATTTTGAGGTTAGGAATCCGTCATTTTTAGCCCGCTATTTTGAAAATTAAAAATATGACCTCAGTTTCTTTATAACTTGTCCGAAAAACTTATTAGACAACGTAAATATGCTTAAAACAGCATAAATCGCCGTTTCTGAGGTTAGAAACACGCCATTTTGAGTCCGCCATTTTGTTTTTTATAAATATGTCTTCAAAATCGTGATCAGCGACCCCGAAAACCTTATTGGGGTACCCAAAATAGGCTCAATTAGCTATTGTTTTCAAGATATTACCAATCTTGCTAATTTTTCGCCGATTTTTTAGTATATAGCGTCCATTACTCAAAACTGGCCATCCGAAAATGGACGAAACCTTCAAAATCGGTTTCAGCGACAAAAAATACATAAGTTTCAATGAGGTGCATCCATTCTAATGCTGAAAAAATTTTTGGATGCATTTAACATTGCTGGCGCCTTGACTACAAGTAACAAATTTAGTCGAAAATATTTTTTATTTTCCGTAAGCGGACTTGCCTGCTTGCGACAAGTTGAAATTATTTTCAGTGTTTTATCAGTTTAATTGAAATTCATCTTAAATTCACCTTAAAATCTACGTTACTATACTTTCTAAATTATTTAAACAATTATGATTTCAAAAATTTGAAATTAAATCTACATAAAAATATTACTAAGAGCGTTTACAAAATAAGAGTATAACTATAATAAATCCTAAATATATTTACAAATGATTTTTAAATATTTACAAAAGTACGCTTAAACTAAACCAAATAGTTCGTTTTCTTTTCATTAGATGTCACAATGATTTTTAACACAATTTAACCCATTGTCCTAATACGTCTCCCACGTCTAATATCATTGTTTAAGACTCTGTACCAATAATTTTTTATCAAATCAGCACCTTTTTCTCCAATCATTATTACTGGTGCATTAGTGTTGCCACTTATTTGTGTTGGCATTATTGATGCGTCAATAACTCGTAATCCTTTAACTCCATAAACTCTTAATTCCGGATCAACAACGGCAGTTGGATCCCAATATGGTCCCATTTTACATGTACCAATTGGATGATAAATTGTTGCCGAATATTGCCTAATTACGCATTCCCAATATGCATCGGAATACATTTCTAAATTTCGGCATCCAAGATACGGTGTTGGATTGAAACTGCTACCATACTTTTTGAAAGCTTTTGTTTTGCTTAAGCTCATGACAATTTTGACACCTTCTATTAACACTTCCATATCATGTAGATCAGAAAAATAATTAGGTTGAATAACCGGGTGTTCCCAAGGACTAGAGCTTCGTAACCTTATTGTACCCTTACTTTTAGGACGTAAAAGCATAGGAATTATACTCCAAGAATCTTTATTACTTATGCGTCCAAATACAGAGTCATAAAATTTTTTGCTTATACCATGAGCTTTGCGAAGCTGACGACCTCCATCGGAATTTAATGAGCCAGATATGAAATGAAATTCGATATCCGGGAAATCTTCACTTGCATTAGCATATTTGGTATGTACAAAGCCTAAACCTTCAACGCCTCCTAAAACTGTTAATGGACCCGTGCCAAGTACAGCATATTCAAAAATTGCTCGTGCACTGTGTAAACGATTTTCGACCATAGATACTTCTTGATTCACCATAAAAGTCAAACCACCAACACCAACGTGGTCTTGAAGATTATCACCAACTCGGAGATCTTGAACTACAGGAATACCTAAAAATAATCATTATTACCTTAGAATTTTCTTTCTAATCAAAATATTTTGCAAAAAAATATCCTTAAACTTACCTAATTCTGTAAGATGTTCTGCAGGCCCGATTCCGGAGAGCATGAGAATTTGTGGTGAGTTAACAGATCCGCCAGAGAGTATTACTTCTTTTGTAGCAAACACTCTATATTTTTGTTCTTCTCGTGAAAATTCTACTCCTGCAACTATTTTTGTGCCTGGTTTGAAAATTATCTGAAAAATAATATTTTTATTTTTGATATAAGTTTAGCGATCCAACTTATTTAAAAATTAATATAATATTTAATACGAACCTTTGTTACGTGAGAATTCATGGCAATATGTAAATTGTTTCTAAGTCTAGCTGGTCTTAAAAATGCTTTGGCAGTTGAACATCTACTTCCTCTTCTAATTGTTCCTTGAGCAATCATAAATCCAGCTTGTTTAGCCCCATTAATATCTCTATTTTCATAGCCTATTTCTTTTCCAGCTCTAACAAAAGCTTGTGCCAATGGAGTATGCCATGGTGCTTCTTGAACAGTTAGCAGCCCACCAGTTGAATGATAACGCGTTTTAGCCAAATATGGATTTTGATTATCTTCAGATTTTTTAAAATATGGCAACACGTCTTCGAAACTCCAACCATCATTGCCTTGTTCTTTCCACAAATCATAATCCTTTTTGTTACCTCGAAGATACAACATGTAATTTAAAACACTCGAACCTCCTAAGACTTTACCTCGTGGCCAATTGCAACGTCGGTTTTCCATCGCTAAACGAAAAAAAAATGTACATGATAATAAGCATAACATAAAAAAGAAAATACTTGTATGAATTTCTTTTTTTTTTTAACAAAGTAAAAGTTAAATGTACCTAGACAGTATTCGTCACTTGGCTCAGTTTTATACATCCAATCTAGGCTACTTAGTTGTAAGTAACCGGCAAGAAGTGGCACATCAGAAATTTCAGTTTCATCGCCACCGGCTTCTAAAAGAAGTACGTTCCAATTCTCTTCTTCACTCAATCTACTTGCAACAACAGCTCCTAATTAAAAACATTATTGATTAAAAAAAAAATTTTTTTCTTTGTTAACAATAAAAATAAAAAATTACCTGCTGAACCAGCACCCACAACAATAAAATCATACGATCCCATTAATAATTCAGTTGGTGTATCAATTGGTCTTGACTCAGGATCCATATAATCATATTGAAAATATGCAATTGCAGCAACTAACGTTGTTAAAAACCATGAAAAACCACCAGATGTTGTACCAACAGTAAAAAGACTATCCATTTTTTTTAAATATCATTAATTTAAATTGCCGTTTAATAAACAACTGTAAAAAGAAAAATATTTATGTACTGAAGAACGATGAAATAACATTTATTTTATTTTTTATACATCGCTATAGATTTATAGATAAATAAAACATTTTTTTTAATTTAAGTGGGAGTAAATAATAAATTAAATCTTGTAACGTTTTTTTTCTCTCTGATTAATTTGAATTCTGTAAAGGATTTTAATATGCGTATAAAAAAAAATAAATAAAAGGATTATTTTGCCAATAATGAATAATACTTAAGTTTTTTTATTTTTATGGATATTTATTTTTACTTTCGATGTGTACGCGTGTTTTGGTAGTTTAAAGACCTACTTTTTTTCGAATCTTTATGTTATAACAGTATATTTTTTAATGTAAAATCCTTGTAATTTGTTATCTAATATGCAAATTGACATTTTAAAATTAATTAATTAATTTTTCTATTTTCAAAATTTTTCGGAAAGGTTTGAATTGCCAGGCAAATATTTAAAATGTAAACACAAATAAAGCAGAGATTTCCTCCTCTAGTCTTTTGAAACTATAAGTTTAAACTTGCATTTTTATATTAGATATAGGTAAATGTCAATAAATATGATTCATAATTGACTTAAATCTAAAAAAAAAGAAAAACGTTTAATGGTGTCATTGTCCGAGGTCAATAATTATTTAAATTCAATAAATGTTATAAAAAAAAAAATCTCAGAAAAAATGAACGTTTATTGAATCTTATTATTTATTTTATTGTCATGTTGGTTTTTTATTAAAATTTTATTAATTTATGTAAAATTTTTTTTATAATTTTTGTAAATTGTGTAACGCATAAGATTTGTTTATTATTTAATTTTTAAAATTGCTAAAAAAATTATTATTCTATAAACCATTTTTTTTATTTTTTTTTAAATTATTATCACATTATATCATCACTTTCTATTAATTTTGAAATGACAATATTTTATTTATTATACAGCTTAATTTATTTTCTTTATTTTTTTTTCTGCTTATCATGGTTTTTAATAGTAAAATTTTGTAAAAATTACTGCCAAAAGACAATCCGAAAAAAGCCTTATTTTTGCCTGTTTTACAAAATTTGTATAGCTCAAGAAAAGAGCTAAACAATTCTAAAATAAATCTTGACACCGTGATCTTGACAAAACATAAGCTGCGAGACAAGTTGAGCATAAATTGTAATTCGTTTCTTTATAATATAATATTTGTTTTTGTCTCTAAAAACAAATGCGAAAATTACATTTATTATATTTTTTTTCGATTTAAGGTTGGCTTTCACCCCTTAGGGTGGTCAGAGATGCTATTTCTTTCAAAATACTCTCAATTTTTTCCGTGATTTAAAACATAGTTCTGCATATTAATAATGGACAAAAAAAAGCCGTCTCCCTATACTACAAAATAGGCTTTTACATATCTAGGGCAAAAAAGCCTATTTTCTGCTCTAGGGAGACGGCTTTTTTGCCCATTATATGTAAAACTATGTTTTAAATAAAGGGAAAAAATATGGGGTTCGACTTTTGCATGCTGTCGGCACTTGCTCGCTACGCTCTTTGGGAGGGTCAAATGTGCTATATTGGGGGGGGGGGGGGTTAAATGGACTTAGGGAACATTAAGACGAGAAAAAATTTGTATTTACCCCCTCTCGTTCTATTCTTGCGTGTTAAATAATAAAAAGTGGGAGTAAATTTTGGAGGTGGTGGTTAAAATTTTTTTCTCGTCTGAATGATCCCTTAGGATAATTTTGATTTTAGGGACTTAGAATTATCCGAATTTAGGGATTTAGAATAATTTCGATTTAGGGACTTAAAATAAGTTTGATTTGGGGACTTTTTTTGGCTTAATAGCAGTTTCAGTAAATTTATAGTAGTAAAAAAGAGACGACAGAATTTTCAAAAATCTTGGAGCATGTGCAAAAATTTTAAGATTCGTAAATAGGACTTCAGTCATGAATTGATTAATAATTTATTTTACATATCTAAGGCAAAAAAGCCTATTTTCTGCCCTAGGGAGACGGCTTTTTTGTCCATTATATGTAAAACTATATTTTAGAACACGGGAAAAAATATGGGGTTCGACTCTTGTATGCTGTCTGCACTCGCTCGCTAGGATCTCTCGTGCATTCAACTGCATGCAAAGCCGAAACCAATATTTTATCCCTTGTTTTATAAATAGCTATTCTATTACAGAAATTCAACTATATATAGAGATAAAAAGGCGCGGCCAAAGTGGTTTAAAGATATACCCTTTAACGAAATGATTGAGTATAACTGTAATTAAGTTTTTCGGTGAATAATTATAGTAGTTTTATTTTAAAGATATCCTAATCTAAAAAAGTTTATCTTATAATGTAGAGCCCTTTAATCCTTTACCCGGAAGGCCCATTCAACAGATTTATAAGTAGGGAGAATATTTTTTCAGTAATACTTCACCCTGAGAGTTTGGAGCAATTTGGGTACCAAAAAATCCAAAGAGTCTTAAAGAACAATTATTAGTTTGAATTTGTAAATTAATTTTTACCCGAAATTCTAACTTTCTTTAGCTTTTGAAATTATATAACTAAAAACTTAGAACCGGTTTGTGAACTCACAATTAACGAACATGGAGCATGTTTAAATTTATATTTTGAATCTTGAAGTCTTTATAATTTTAGGTCCTTTATAATTAAAAAAAAAAAATAGCTTCTAAAATCCTTAAATTTTATATCCATAAGTCCCTATCGAAATTCTGATAAGTCCCAAAAGCATAATTATTCAAAATTCCTAAATTCGGATTATCCTAAGGCTCTAAACTCAAATTATTCTAAGTCCCTAAGCTCGGATTATTCTAAGTCACTAGATCAATATTATTCTAAGCTCCTAAACTCAAATATTATTTGAAGTTCCTAAATAGAAATTATTCTAAATCCCTAAGCTCAAATTATTCTAAGTACCTAAATCGAAATGATTCTAAGTCCCTAAATCAATAATATTCTAAGTTCCTAGATGAATATTATTCTAACTCCCTAAAGCCGGATTATACTAATAAGTCCCTAAATTAAAATTATTCCATTTGACCCCCCCCCCCCTCCTAATATGGCACATTTGATTCTTCCAAAAATGACCTGCTCGAAGTACCCTCCCCCTGCCAATAAACATGTTCCATGTTAAAACTTAAACAAAAGTTCTTGACTTCTAAGTTTTTTTTGAAAATTTTTTATAGTTTTTTATAAAAGATCTTCAAATTAATATTGATAAAATAAAATTAAGTAGCAGAGACTTTTAAAAGCTACAGAAACTTATTTACTCTATTGAAACTTAAACCCCTTATTTTAGTATAAACAATTATAGCAACTTAATTCTTAGCCAATAAATATATTTACATTAAACTTTACACTTAAAATAGATTTTTCCTGTTCTTTCCAATTTTCATAACATAAAAGTAAAGTTCTAGTTCTTTCTAAATACGTACATGGATACTCATAGGTAATAGGTGAAATCGTTTTCGCATTAATTCAAAAAGGGTATAATAATAATAATTTAAAACTTCTTTATTTTAACATGCAAAATCCTATAATTTTCTTGTTTATTTAAAAAAAAAAAAAAATTTCTCGATAACGTTAATTTTATTCGTCGTGTGTATATTGTCATTTCTGGGCCAAGTTTCTGGAGAATGTTTTTTTTTTTTAATCTGGGCCATTAGGATTATCACATTTTTATGTTTATTTCTTCCTGCTACTTTTTTTTAAAAAAAGACTTACTTAAAATTTAATTTACCTTTATTACCAAATGGTTCTTTAATTATTACACAAACACAAAAATATTTAAATTTAAAAATGTTCACATAATTATATTTTTTTGTCAAATAAAAACACTCAAAAATAAAAAAATAAAAATAGTTGTAATTAAACTATGTTTGACCTTGCTAGAAGTTTATAGAAATAATGAAATAAACTGATCATGAAAAAAACACCATGAGGTTAAGAACAGGTTCGTCCCTCACCTTTGTATTATAACGGTTTGTACACTAGTTCGTATTTCCCACTCTTTTTTCTTTATTATCTTATTACAGCTTTTACTGTCATTATCTTTATTTTTTTAAGGAGAAAGGAACTGTCATTTTTGGATTACGTGTTTACTTACACATAAAATTTCTATTATAAATTTTATTTTTTGAATTAATTAATTGATGTGTCTGATAGATTATTATCATATTAAGTAATATTCTTTTTTTTCTTTCTTAAAATTTAATTATATCTGACTTTTTTACTATTGGAAAAATTTTATAGGCGTCATAAAAATTTTAATCTATATGCAAATTACTTGTTAATAGATAATTTTTTATTTTAATTATCTTTTTTTTTCAAACAAAAATTGAAAAAAAAAAGAAAATTTTTTATCAAAAAAAGACTATAAAGAAAAAAAAATTAGCATGTAATTAAAATAAAAATAATTTTATTGACAACTTAAAAAAAAAAGAAAACACATTACTGATGAAAAAGTTTATAACTATTTTTATCATCCTCGCTTTTTAAACTTCCGTACTATGATAATAAAAAAAAATCTATAACTGTAAACCTTACGAAGAAGATTAATAGGAAAATTAATAAAATTTTTTGTTTACAGATTTTATGTGGTTGAAATTACGGTTATTTATAAATTAAAAAATAATAATTAATTTTGCTCCAAATCGTATGATTTGCAAAAAAATATTAAATATTTAGTATTCAAAACATTTCCTATTGACTGAAATAAATAAAAAGCATTTTGACCTACTTTTGATCGTATACAAGTTCGTTACCTGTTGCTCATCACGTAAACCTTTCATATTCCAATATGTTATTATTATTATTATTAATTTTACTTTTAACAGTTTTGAAAATGAAAAAAATAAAATTTCTTTTTTCTTACAGGTGGATGTTGTGGTTCACAAAGAAAAAGAACAATTGTTGGTGGTTATGCATTTACATGGTGGTTTGTTACCGATGTACAACGTTTATCACTTGAAGTTATGACATTAAATCCAGTATGTGAAATGGTTGAAACATCGATGGGTGTACCATTAACAGTAACTGGTGTTGCACAATGTAAAATAATGAAAGCTGATGAGCTTTTACATACAGCTAGTGAACAATTTCTTGGAAAAACGATACATGATATTAAAGCAACTATTTTATCCACTCTTGAAGGTCATCTTAGAGCTATCCTCGGTAATTAAAACAAAAACACTTTCTTTTTTAATAAATTTTTTGAAAATCTTTTTTCTGATTTCTTATATAAGAAATAGCAACCATTCATTGGTCATTACTATCGTTGTCAATCCGTGTCAGTTTTCTAAATCCAGAAAACTAGATTTTTTGAAAAGAGACTCATAAATAAATTTTGCAGAAAAATTCAAATCCAAATTTGTGAAATATATTTTATCCATGAGACCTATATTCCATTTATGAGGTAGATAAATTTTCATCCCACGAGTCCATTTTATTTACCCGAATCTATTTTATAATTAATCTGAAACTATTTTCAATCCATATTTTATGACAGAATTTTAGAATAGCCTTGTGGGGACCATTTTATTCCATGTAGAAATTTTCACCCCTTATAGTGATCAATAATTTTGGTCTTGGGGTATATATCTACTCCATGATATTTTTTTATTATGCTGAAAAAAATTCAATATTCAAAGTGATTGCACTTCCATATAATTATTCAATATTTTATTAGATAATGCTAGCATCAGAATTCACATTATTATTGTGTTATTATAACCTTAAGCTGGAATTCGAAATTATAGAATTTTTTAATACACTTTTTTCTAAGTTTTCTACAGCGCTACTTATATGAGATAGGTAAATTTTTTGATACGCTGATTTCAAAAAATTAGCACTAATATCGAAAAACCATATTTTTCATTTAATAAGAATATTTGGAATCAACGACCCGAAAAACCTTAGTCCAGTTATTTTTTTGCAAATTAGATAAATATCTTATGTAATAAATGCAAAAAAAAAAAACAAAAATCGGAACGATAGATGTCTGTAAATGGCATTCGGAGACAGTTTTTGGGGGCTTTACCTTAAAATTCTTATTCGGCGACTTCGAAAAGATATCACCTATTATTTTAAAGACAATTAAAAATATTTTTTATAAAATATGTCAAATTAACCTTCAAAATTGGCCAAAAAATAGAGTTTTTTATTATTGGGCTTATTTTTTTGGGGCTGGGACCTAAAAATTTAAAATCAGCGTATTGAAAAAGTTACCAGTTACATATGAGTAGCTTTGCACAATACTTAGAAAAAAGTGCATGCATCTAACATATACGGCATCTGGACTAAAAACTCGGTTGCAAGTGAATATTTGAAAAAAAAATTATAATTGGTTTGTGTTTTCACACAACCAACGATCAACAGTTTAACGTATACTCCCTAATTATTATAATTCCTAGAACCGAAATTATAATGGATCCCGAAACATAAACCTAAAGTATTCTAAGTTTTTGTTCTTATCAGGGCAAATCTCCCACTACAAATCATTTAAAGTCCCTAAATCGAAAATATTATAAATCGATTTCACCACCTCCCAACCCCTAAAAAGTCACTTTTTCGACACCCTTTTAAAAACGTCAATATTTCACCCGCCCCCCCCCCCCGCCTGCCGAGCCGGACTTTTTCAAATACCCCATCCAATGAACATGTTCCATTTTAAAATTTTCATGCAAAACATTAGGGTTTAAAATTTTTCATAGTATGCCAGCTCGAGTGCTAGTTAAAGTTAAAAAATTGATTAAAGTTGTATCAAATATTTTCCAAAAATACGAAGTGTAAGCATCCGTGTGTTTTTAATAACTTATTTAAAATCAATTTATGATTCCTTGATATGCTGTTATTAATAGCAAAAAAAACTTGTGAATTCAGTTCAACCAGCTCAACTGATTAAAAGCAAAACTTGAAGTGAACTGGTAAATTAAAAAAAAATTTGTTCATTTTTTTCCTATGGGATACAGTACAGAAAAAATAACATCTATTTCATAAATATGATTAGAACATAATGTAACAAATCAATATTACAGGAACCTTAACAGTCGAAGAGATCTACAAAGATCGAGACCAATTTGCTGCATTAGTAAGGGAAGTTGCAGCACCAGATGTTGGTCGTATGGGTATTGAAATACTTTCGTTTACAATAAAGGATGTTTATGACGACGTTCAATATTTATCGTCTCTGGGAAAAGCTCAAACTGCTGCTGTTAAAAGAGATGCCGATGTTGGTGTTGCGGAAGCTAACAGAGATGCTGGAATTAAAGTATGAAAAAAAATCTCAACACTTAAAATAAAAAATATAAATTTTAATTTTTGGTAATATTTTTGTCATAAAGGAAGCAGAATGCGAAAAATCAGCCATGGACATTAAATATAATACGGACACTAAAATTGAAGATAACGCTAGGTTGTATCAACTTCAAAAAGCTATTTTTGACCAAGAAGTTAATACGGCGGTAAGAACAGCTTTCTTTTACATTTCCTCGCATCTCACCTCGCATGCATAACTTTTACAATAAAAACAAATCTTTTTTTATAGAAAGCGGAAGCACAATTAGCGTACGAACTTCAAGCTGCAAAAATTCGACAAAGAATACGTAACGAAGAAATTCAAATTGACATTGTTGAAAGAAGAAAACAAATTGAAGTTGAAGAACAAGAGGTGCGTAGAAAGGAATTTGAACTTCAAAGTACCGTAAGATTACCAACAGAAGCTGAAACTTACAAAATTGGAAAAGTTTCTGAAGGAAGAAGGTAAATAAATTTTATTTCGTTTTTTGTTTTTTTTGTTTTTAATGAAATACATTTTATCATTATTTTGAGAAATTCGCATTTGAATCTTTTATCGTTTTTTCGAGTTTCCTTGAAGCTTTTCTCAAACAACCGATAATAAATTCGGTTTCAATGGGAAATTTTACTGACTCCCTTTCAGAAGAAAATAGTTTTTAGCTTTATTTAACTACTTTATTTAGAGCATAAAAAAATTAAAATCTAAAATCAGATCAGATTTTATATACAAATTTGAACATTTTTAAAAATCGAAAAATAGCTGTCATTTCGAAACCATTGAACGTAGAACCATAAAACTAGTCATGGTTTCATTTTTTTAAATACTGATCCTAGTCAAATCATTTTCCAGAATCCCTGACATTTATCTCACTTTCAGGTTAGTTTCACTAAGACCGGCTCATTTATAAAAACTCACTCGTGCAAAAAGTGCAAAAATGTTTGTGCATGTGAGCTGCCATTTATACAGGCATTTATATATGTATTGTACACATAGTTTTACAGCTATACGGCAACGTTAATCTTAATTTTTTTTATACAACTTCAAAGTTTAGCTTATTTTTAAACGAATTATTAAAAATAAATATACATTTTTCTTCGCCAATTCAACCGCCAGCAGTTAACTTATTATTAGTAAAAAGATTTTGAGCTTCAGAAACACTGTTAAGAAATAATAAATCTGCATTTATCTAGTTTTTTGCTGACATAAATCACATGTATATTAAATTTTTGAATACTATTGCTCATGATGAGAACTGATATTTTCTTTTATTTTAGAAATACTAATCTGCAGTTTGTCAAGAATTCATTTAAAATATTAGATTAAATTACTCAGAATTTGGGCTGTATTAAAATAAAACCAGATTTACATAGTTTTTGAATATTGGTGTAAACCTGCATACTAAATTCAATTTTAAAAATAATTATGAAAACTATAGTACTTTTAACTTATTGTTTTAAATAGCGATTATCACTTTCTATAAGCCACGGTATTGTGCTGGTTGTTGCAAAACGGAATACATACTAACTAATGATAAATTAATAATACGTTTTTTTTACATTTTAAGCTTTGTAAACTATTTACCAGGGTGATAAGGCCAGCATTTTACTTCTAATTGCTCCCAAAAAACCAATTTTAATTTATATTTTAAATTGTTGATATCACTAACAATTTTAAGACCATAGGTAAATAAGTTACAAATTTTTTCAAATCTTATTTTATTTTTTAAAAAATTTATTTTAGACCCAAAAATGTGAAGTATGAAGATATCTTTTAATCGTCTCTCAAAAACGCAGGGAATACCTCAATGAGTTTCTTGGCATTTTAAATTTAAAATAGACAATATCTTTTAAAAAATCAATATTTTTTAACACCTGCACAAATAAATGAAAATGATTACCTAAATATTTATTATAGGTAAAAATTAAATTTATTTATTTGAATGAAAAAGTAAAATAAACAAATAAATATAAATAAAAAAGAAAAATGAATGTCTTATCAAAAAAATTGATTAGATATTGATTAAAAATTCATTTATTCAATAAAATATTTAATTTAATTATTATTTTTAATCTTTAATTTTACTTTTATACTTTCATGATTAACATAAAATAATAAGTAGATTATTTAAATAAAGATTAAGTTCCAATAATGTTTTGTAAGTTATTTTTAGATAATTTTTATTTTTATTTAAAATTTTTATCTTTATCTCGTCAGAAATTCTGACCACCCTAAATTGCCCCGTCTCTCAGTTTTTATAGTTAGTTTATTTGATTTAATTGTTTTATTAATTTATTTAAATAAAATTATAATTCAGTAGGAATTGATTGACCAAATGGAAAAAATTATGCAAATTAAATTTTTTAATAAATATTTATTTATCTATTTGCGACGTTTCGTCGATCAATATGACGACCTTTTCAAGCAATTTAAAAAATTGAAAAAAATTGAAAATGTACGTATAAGTTTATACATTCATCTTCAAGTGAGTCTGGTGTTCAACTAAATATGATACCCGACGAATTTTCGAAATATCTCTTATGATCTCCTTTTCATAATTTTTCTGAAAATTGAATTTAATATGCAAGTTACACCAATATTCAATATCTATCGTGAATGTGGTTTTATTTGGGTTTCATTTTAATACAGCCCAAATTCTGAGTAATTTAATCTAATATTTTAAATGAATTCTTGACAAACTGCAGATTAGTATTTCTAATAATAAAGAAAATATCGGTTCTCATCATGAGCAAATAGTATTTTAAATTTTAATATACATTTGAATTACATTACCAAAAATCTAGATACATGCAAATTTATTATTTCTTAACAGTGTTTCTGAATCTCATAATCTTTATATTAATAAAAAGTTAACTGCTGGCGGTTGAATTGGCAGGGAACGAGGAAAAATTTATATTTCTTTTTACTTTATTTTCTTAATATTTTTTTTTTAATGTAAATTCGAAATTTCACGATGTAATGAAAAAAAATGCAATGAAAATTGCAAAAAAATGAAAATGTGCATTTATCAGTAAAAATTATAATGCAGACATTGATATTCATGATATTTCTTTACCTATTACTAAAATATGTTAATTTCTTACATAAAAAATAGTTTATTTATGAGCAAAAAAAAAGTATTTCATTGTAATTGAATAAATAAATAATGATAATATAAAATTGTTATTCAAATATTGTTATTATAAAAATTACTATAATAAATTAATATTTCAGAGCACAAACAGTCGAGGCTGCTAGAGCAGAAGCTGAACGCATACGTAAAATTGGCGAAGCTGAAGCTTTAACATTACAAGCTGTTGGTATGGCAGAAGCTGAAAGAATGCAAATGAAAGCAGCTATTTATAAAAAGTATGGTAATGCAGCTGTACTTGACCTTGTGCTCACCGCATTACCCAAGGTAATTTTCTTCTTTTGTTTTTTTATTAATTAACAAATAATAATTAGTCAATTCTTTAATCAACAAATTTATTTATTTTAGATTGCTGCTGAAATTGCAGCTCCACTTGCAAGGACGGATGAAATTGTTTTACTCGGGGGTAACGATTCCGCGAGTGGTGAAATCACCCGCCTTGTTGGCCAATTACCACCTGCTGTTCAAGCACTTACAGGAGTCGATCTTTCGAAAGTAAGATGGAAGAAAAAACCAAATGATACTACTACAGCTACTGCTACTGCTACTAAAAAATAATAATTTTTAGCTTAGATAATTTATTAAGCACGCAATTTATTTATTTTAATATAAAAAAATTTGTAAATATTAGATTATATGTTTTAGAATACTGACTCATATGATGCACTATGGGCTTATATAATGCTTTTATAATTACTAACATTATTTATTTATTTATTTATGTTTTTATTTGAATACTAACTGGGAGCTTTTTTATTAAAACACTAACAGTACTAACATAGTAATAATCTCATGCTTAAATTTTTAACACGTAATACGATGATTTCTACAGGATTATTGATCAGTCATTTTACATTACTGAATTTGACAGCTAAACTACTATTTTAAAAAATTGTTTTAATTTTTGAATATCAGTAGGAAAACGAATTATTTTCTAAATAATAAAATTTTTCAAATTTTAGCTTATATGAACCTTATCAAATAGTTTCACTCATTACACAATATGTAATACAACTAAATTGTTGCTGAATAATACCTTTTTATAAGATCCTTATAGTAAATTCCAAGTAGAAAACGAATATTCCAACAAAAAATATAAAGCGTGACTTTTTAAAACCATCTAATTTTTTTTTCTGTCACTTTTTTTAAACATTTTTGCTTATTGACCTTTGCATGGTTCCAGTAACTGTCAAATGATTTTCCATTATTAATGTTCAAAAATCCAACTATTTATTGATCGCGATCTTTTTCGCCACATTAAGAAACGACATAACTTCGAGATATAAGTCCCATGCTAATTAATTAAAGATAAAAAAAAAGTTATTTCCGAAATTTTTGTAATTCCATTAAAAATATGCACGTAATTATACTATTTGTTGCTTTTATTTCCTCACTTTTATTTAACACAAGGCACCAGCCTCGGCGCCAGCAATATCATATAAACCCAAAAATTTAGAATGAACGGAAATGGATCCACCTCAGTTGATATTACGTATTAGTGGTCGCTAAAAATGATTTTGAAGGTTTTATCAATTTTTTGATGGCCAGTTTTAAGTAATTAACGCTATATCGACCAAAAAATTTATAACTTGTTTGTGTGTTCACACAACCAACGATCATGGAACAAGTTCACTTATAACAGATTTAACGCATAATCCCTAATTATTATAAGTCCTAGAACCGAAATTACAATAAATCCCGAAATATAAATTATCCCAAATCCGTAAGCCTAAAGTATTCTAAGTTCTTATTCTTATCAGACTCTCATTTCAAATTATTCTAAGTCCCTAAATCGAAAATATTCTAAGTCTATTTTACCCCTCCCCCCCCCCCCTGCTGAGCAAGACTTTTTCAAATATCCCATCCAATGAACATGTTCCATATTAATGAACTGAAAATTTGCAAACAATACTGTTTTTGGGTTGTTCAACACGAATATGATAACGCTTTTTACCGAAAATTAGATGAGGGTAAATTTAAATTAAAAATTTTATAACTGTTTATAATTTTTTAACCTATAAGTATATTTATTGCAGTTGAAAGAAAAAAAAACGATTTCCGGTAAAAACTGGTATCATATTCGTGTTTAGCGACTCAAAAAACCAGTTGTAGAATCCCATCGATCTATTAAGGATAAAATTTGTCTACGGAATGGGGCTTCACGTCAGGTCTAATAGTCCTGTCGCTAGCAATGCTATTTAATGCCCTAAAATCCTAAAATATCATAAACGCTCCATGGGGAAAAATGAGTGGTATTTTTTTTTTTTTGACCCGCTAAACACGAATCCGAGGTCTATTTTGCAAAATTGGCCACGAATTTTGTGAAATTGACCCCGGATTCGTGTTTAGCAGATCAAAAAACATAAATACCACCCATTTTTTTCCATGGAGCTTTATAGCATTTTAGGGCATTAAATAGTATTGCTGGCGACAGGACTATAACTGGAGAATTTGGATCAAGAACTCAAAAACCTGAGGGGTACCAAAACTTGACCCAGACAGCAAAATTTTTCAAAAATTTATTTATTTTTTTGCAAATTTTTATATCTTATAGCCTTAGTTATTCAAAACTAGCTTTCGGAAAATGGATGAAACTTTCAAAGTCATTTTTAGTGATCAAGACATACGCAAGATCCACTCACAATGAAGTGGATTCAGTTTCTTCCATCCAAAATTTTCAAATACTTTATTGCTGGCACCTTGACTAATATTACAACCAAGGCTCAGAAAAATAAATAATGACCCAAAGCGAACGCAAATTTCTATGATGGTAAATGGCGATTTAGGACATTTTTTTATGACTAAGGGTAGTATAAAATTCTATATCTATAATGCATCTTTGCCAGTCGCACAGTGGGTGAAAAATACGGGCTTTTTTTCGGTGCCATAATTTTTTTGATATTCAAAAATTAAAATGAATTTTAAAATAAATACCGAGGTAGTAAGGTAGTAATATTAAATAGGAAAATGTAAATAAAAATTGATTATTTTTTTAGAGTAAAATTATTACTTATTTTTAGAATTTTTTAATTTATTTACACCAGCTAGATAATCATAATTGTAATGTTTTAAAGTAAAAACTGTATGAAAGAGTCAATTAATACTAATAACTATATGAATAAATTACTTATTTTAATTAAATAAAATTGAATTTAAAAAAAATAATATTTGTAGGTTCTTGGAAAGATTCCGGGCGCGAAGTAATTTCCAGCGCAAAGAAAGACGCAGAAACCGACAGCAGAGCGACATGTCGTTTTTTTAGGAACTGGCTCACATGAACAATTAAATAAATAAAAAATAAATTGTTTATATATATAAAAAAAAAAAAAAATTATCTTTTACTGACTTAGTGCAACACAGAAGCCAAGTTCTCTCTTTCTGCTCTCTGAAAGCGCTTTCTCTCGGAAAAAAAAAGTAACAAGAAGAAATTTTTCAAATTTTTATTTATTTTCTGGGAAGGTAATGATAAATTAAATAAAGAGATTTCTTATAAAAAATGTTTACTCGATAATAATAATAATAGTAATAATAATAATGCTATCTCTTTTTGTAAAATCAATTAAAAAATTAATTGCACCTGTTATTAACTTTTTAACACAAAATGTATTATCACTTATAAAATTTGTAGTAAAAAAAAAAGAAAAAAAGAAAAAAAAATTGAGAAAAGGTGACAAATTTATTAAAACAATCATTGTTGAGGTTCAAGACTGTAATTATTGTCCTAGTTACTAAACTAAAATGTATGAGTGAAATAATTTTTTTTTCTCGTCTGTTACTATTTTATTGTTTTTGTAGAAAAAAAAAGTGTGTAAATGCAATAGTATAAAATTAATAAATAAAAATTTTGGAATGGACATTTTTTTAGAAAATAATTGTACAGTGTACATCAATTATTGCTATATGATTGTTGCCTCAATATTTCAAAATAAATAAAATTTACACTGCCTTACTAGTAAAAATGTGTATCCGTTCAGCTGAAAAAATATAAAAAAAAAAAAGTAAAAAATTAAAAATTAACAAAAAAAAATTTACAGTATAATTAACAGAGGTTATAAATTTATAATATTGTATAAGAACTAAATAAAATGCACTTATTATATATATTAATAAAAAATATTAAAAAAGAATAAAAAAAATTAAATAATAAAAAATGTTATTAGTATAAATAAAAAAAATTATGAAAACGAAAAAATTGAATTAATATTTTTTTTTGTATGCACTTTAAAATTGAGTAGCTTGAATTAATAATTTAAAATGAAAGGAAAATTAATACAAAAAATGGTTCCTCTGTTGCATATTATGCTTGAAAATTCAAGCAACTCAATTTCAAAGTGTAATACATGAAAAAATTTAAAAGAAAAACTGAAAAGTATAAATCCATCCTTTTATAAAATAGTAAATGTAAATAAAAATTATGCTAATTATAATAATTGAGCTTAATATATATACTGAAAAAAATTTCCATCCAAAAATTTTTTACTAAATTTAAAAACAGAATATCCTAATAACACATAGGTAGAAATATATTCTTGCAAAAAAGTATATTAAGTAAAAAAGGATTCAATTATTTCCATATAAAAATTTGTAAAAAGCATATATATATAATTTTTTAGAATATTTACTTCACCAAAAAATTACCATTCCGAATATAAATACTAGTCTGAAGGTGGCCAGATTCAACCTCAATTTAGGCCAATATGACCACACAAGGCCTAGATTTGCTTTATTATTTGGGTTTGGATGGAGACTTTTATACACAGAATTGTACTACAATAAGTAGTGTCAATGATTAAAACTAATCTCCAACCGAGTAATTTTTTTGAGAGCTATAAATACCTAAAAAAATGCAATAAAATAAATATACCAAAAGATTTGAATAAAATCTGCCATAAAAATAGATAAAGAAAGTAAGTTTGTAGTGTTATAATTAAATAAATTTTTCTTTTTTTGATTAGTAATAAGTAATAGATATGTGTGATTTTTAAAATGTTATAATTGTGTATATGCTTTTTTTAATTTTAAAATCGATAGTAATATAATAACAATATTTGCCATCTTATACATTTACATTAAAAAAATATTATATATCTATGTTTTTTTCTTTATACTTGTTAAGTATAGTTAAGTTTTTTTTTTATTTTAGTATATTATGAATCAAACAGGATAGGTGATTTTAATGAAAATATACTTTTCATGACGTGCACCAATTTAAGACGTTCACAATCATAAGAATTTTAGGATTTGCTTTTGCTCCTAGTCTAGGCTAAGAATCAAAAAGTAAATTAATATTCAATAATGGAAGCTATACAAAAGGGTCTATTCTTATTGTCTCTTTTTGACCATTTTCCAAAATATTTCCAATTTCGGTTATATTAGAGGAGCATCCACAAACAGAAAATTTTTTTTTGCAGTTTAGTTTTTTAGTCCAAGATATTTTTACAAGAAAGATATTATATCAGGAGCATCTCGTGCTATGTTCAAATTTTGCATAGCATTCTTTTATTTATAAAAATACACTGTAAAAAGTAACTTTCTTAGACTTACAAAAAATAGAATTTTTTCGAAAAATTAGTGAATTTTCAAAAAAATTTGTAAATATTCGATAAAAATCGTAAATTTACTAAATTTAGTATATTATCGAAAAGTTCGAGAATTCTCGATTTTTTTTTGTGATTTTACGAAAAAAGTTGTCAATTCACAACTATTTTTCGTAAATTTATAACTATTTTTTGAAAATTTTTGAAAAAAAATTGTAAATTATCAATTTTTCTTGCGAATTCACAAAAAAAATCGAGAATACTAGAATTTTTTGTTAATATTCTAAATTTAGTAATTATACGATTTTTTTCGAATGTTTACAAATTTTTTCGAAAATTTTCTAATTTTTCGAAAATGTTCTAATTTTTTTGTTAATATAAGAAAGTTACTTGTTACAATGTACTCTTGAAACGAAAATTTGAAGTAAATATACTTAGTTTAGTTGTATCTTAAAAGATATGCTGCTTTATCATCGTTTTCCAGCCAGTATTATATTTTTACTTTTTGGTTCTTATTTTGAGAGCTAATCAAAAGTTGATCCTAAAATTTTTACGGTTTTCTTATAAATCTAAACTGAATATTTCTGAATAGCCTGCTTGATCCATTAAAAAAAAAAATTAATAAATAAATATTTGAATTAAGTAATAATTTATTAAAAATAATATAAAATGAAATAAAACGTGAGTTAGTATTTGTATCATCTCCGCTTGCTAATTATTCGTCTATTTACTCGAATAATACACAAAAAATAAGTAAGAGGAAAAATTAAACTTATTAATATATCTATTTGTTACTAATTTTTTTTTTTATCTTTTATTTATGATTAAAAGAATAAGTAAAGAAAATTAATATTATACATAAAGCTGTCAATAATTCTGTACTTTAAATTTCACACCTTAAATTAATATATATAATCACAGAATTATTTTGACCGAATTTATAGATATAGTATTATAAAATTTGTTAATTTCAAAAATTTTCTATTATTAGTATTAACTCACATTCCATTTATGTGTAATTAACAATTTTTTTTTTTGATTTTTAATATTTTATACAAATTTTATGTTGAAATATGTCAGTGTGCAAATTAATTGATTATTGTTTACTTTTATCTTTAATAATTTTCTCTGTATTAAAAATTACTAAATATATATATATATCATATCTATTTTGTACTTTTTGTAAATAAATTTTTATAATAGGCACTTACAAAAAAAATTTATATATGATAGATATACTAATTAAACACACACAAAGTTTTTCTATTAATGTATTTTGTTATAACAACAAAAAATAAAAGTTCAGTATATTATTTTTCATTTATAGGAATATTTATCAAGGCTAATTAGAAATTTTTATAATAAAAGAATTTTTTTAAATTTCTATATTATTTATATGTAAATAAATTTAAATAATTGATAAATATTGCTTGAAAAATCTCCAAATGATTTCTGTAATTATTTAATCAGATGTATGTGCCAATTAATTTTTCTCTGTTTTTGAAATGTCATATTGAAAAATTCAGTTAGTTATTAGTATTTGTCTGAAAATTATCATTTTATGGCACAATTCTAATTATGTACTATTAAAATATTTAAAAAACTTAATTTTTAAACTTTAAGTCTATAAAAAACCATTTTTATAAAGTAAAATATGTAGTAAAATAGATATGGTTAAAAATCATATATTTTTCAGACTCTTCTATTACTGAAAAAATAAATAAATTTTTTGATAAAATGACATTTTAAAAACTATTTATCTATAATATGAATTGTATGAATTACTCGATTATTATTTATATTACATTTTTTTAAATAAATGGACCTTCAACAAATAAAAACTAGCAGATTTTTTTTTAATTCCTTTCCTTTTTAACATCCTAATTCTTATTATCTATTAATGTAGAATTTAAAATAAAAAACTTTAAAAAATAATTATTGTTCTACCAGCTAAAATTATGACTTTTACGTAGTAAACTGAAATCCACTACGTTAGGAAAACGCTAGGCATATTTTAAAAAGTTGCGTTTTTTGAAATTTGTTAGTGCGTAATTTCTGGTTTGCAGGTCCACCTTTGCAGGTAAAGAATAACTATTTGTTATACAAGGAAGAAATTTTGTTTCCTCGACTTTTGTTACACATTTCGCGTCAGAAATAATATATCTTTGTGAAAAAAGTTTTTCAATTTTTGAAAACCTTAAGGTTTGAGTTAGGCGGAAAATATTACCTGTTAACTAAGCATTAGAGTTATTTTTGACATTTAAAGGTGTCTAAAATGCAGATATGTAGATTTAGTTTACAGTAGAATATTTACAGGAGGTTCCCTTGCATTTATACACAGGAGTACACGGAATACATGAAGAATCAGAATTCATTTTACTTCAGTCATAATACGGGGCGGTGGTGTATATAGTTACTTGCGACCACCAGATTTATTTATTTTATTTTATTATTTATTTATTTTTAGCTGAACACATCAAAAAATGAACACTAAAAAAATGCACGTTCTAGGGGTTGCAACGTCTATGTGTGGGGGTGCAGAAACGTATACATGCAAAATTTTATATCCGCAAACATACTATTATATGTGAAAAACCTTAAGGTTTTTAGGTAATTACATACCCATATCTAACATTTTTGATTACCAAAAAATCAAAAAAACTCATCAAAAACGCGTTTTTTTTTCTTTCGTGAAATATCGATTTTTGAAAATTTGGTAAAAAAGGTCTAAACTTTGACCGCTTATAACTCGGTCCTAGTACGTCCGACTGAAAAATTTCTAAGGACTATTTTCGTCGGAAATTCTCAGCTACAATTTTTATTCAAAACTTTTTTTTATATTTTGCTTAATTTTTGAGTCATTTGCAAAAAACCATTTTGCCCCAGATGTTGCCCCCTCCCCCTGGGAAGGCCAAGCACTGAATTGAAATGTCCGATTTTGTTTCCCCTTTCAAATTAGCCCAAAACCAACACATTCCACAATTTTTCATTTCTGAAGGATTTTTGTCCAAGTTTGCCCTTAATTTAGCCTTTATTCAATGGTAATATGCTGATTTCAAATTTATAGGCCCCAATCCCAAAACTTAGCTCTGAAAATATATATTTTTCGATTTTGAAAGTGATTTTGACACATTTCAAACTTTTCTATTTTTCCCTATAATAACAAATAATATATTTTTGAGATTGCTGAATAAGAATATTATGGTTGCGATATCGAAAGTTTTGTCCTACTATCATTTACGGGCTCTATTTTGCCCATTTTTTGCTTTTTTCCATAACAAAAAATTTTCATTTCATAACATATAATATACTTAATCAATTCTTATAAGTATAATACTGCATTTATGTTTTCTAGGGTAGCTGATTCTACATTTTGAGCCCCAGATTTCAAAAACATGAAATTTATCAAAAATACCCCTTTTAAAGGTAGTTTTTGCTAATTTAAGGGTGAAGGGCCTATTTTTAGTAGGTAAGACCCGGAATTCGTGAACAGCGACATAAAAAACCTATAGGTCTGATGGTGACTGTACAACCCTTACCCCTTCGTTATTTGACTGGAGTAATAAGTAAAATATCATATTTTCAGCTTTTTTCAAATCTGCCATTAGTTTTAATCTACCACCCTTTTATACACCCAAAAATTAGATGTGAAAAGGGGAATTTCGGGAAAGTGGCAGGAAAACTTTCTCAACTTCTATAGAAGATATATTATTTACTCTTGAATTTTACTGAAAATATTTAAATAAAATTCATTGCACCTATAAACGATCAAATTTTATTGTTTGGGGGTCAAAAGTTCCAAAACAATTTTTCCAACAAAAGTTTCACAGGATTTTTTTCCCAAAGTATAAATTTCCCAAAAACTTTTTTTCCCAATGTAAAAAATAAAAAAAATATTAAAGTTACAAACAAATTTTTAATGCTTACCAAAAAATTTATTAAAATTAAAAATTTTTTTTTATAGCCTACAGCACTTCTGTTGCTTTTCCCCTTTTTTGCCGTAAACCACATAATTCGAACTATTCCGGCCCTGACGTGATGCTAAAGAAAAGAATGGTCCAGGATGGGACGTAAGATGATAAACTGCGATCTGGGGTATTCTTGATTTACTCCCACGGATAAAATGTAATTTTTCATTCTCAGTGAGGAAAAAACACGTTTTTAAATATGTACTATTATCATTGCCCAAGAAGGCGTAGTCCCAAAAATTTCGCAGCGTTTTTTAAGTAAACTTGTATGCTTAATTATGCCTTAAGTTTTATAATTTATAACAGCAAAGAATGTACTAGTAACGTAGAATATACAGCTGTATTTATTTTGCAAGTATTTCTTAATTATATATATTTACAAAAAAATCGAAAATTAGCTCAGCTGCAAATGATATTGAGACTCCTTTTTATTTAAAAAAACTATCATCTTTTTTATGAGGTATTTGAGGAAAATAAAAAGAAATTTTTACAATAGACGCTCAATAGACATTTATTCTCATAAAACGTTTGCTTGACAAAAGTCTCACAAAGATATACAACATTAGCGTGTCAAAAAAAAAACAAAAAAAAACAATTGGGCACATTATAAATTTTTTCTCCTCATCTACGATTCAATCGTTTTTATGCTACAAGTTTTCATACATTCAATTTAATTTATATATATATATATGAGTGTATGCATATTTATAAATATATGTATGCACACATTTGTGTGTATATACATGGATTTTATTGAAAGAATTAATTTTTTTTGTATACTATGTACAATTTATTAATTGGTTTTTAAAAGAAATAGTTAATTAATTTAATAATTAATGAAAATTAGTATTGGACATCTATACTAGAAATTTACAATGTTAAGTGAACGCAAGACACTTATTCATGTATATATATATATATATATATGTATATATATATAATTTACATAAAAAAATAATAAAAATTTTCAATCGAAAAATTTTTTTTTTTAACTTTATAAATATCTGTATCGTATATTTACATATATATTTTTTTGGCGATGTTTAAACTCGTTTAAACATTTAAAATGAAATAAAGAGTTTTTTTATACACCAATTTCGATTAACTTTAAAATATATTTTTCTTAATTTATATATATTTAACAAATAAAATTTTACAAATATATCGTTTTTTTTTATCGATTAATGATAAAAAGTGTCATTACGATCTCTTAATCATAGTAAATGAAACTTATCTAATAAATTTTTGCTTACTTAACTAAAATTTATTATATCACATTATTTGTGTACATATATTGAAATTTTTTTAAAAATTTTTCTTATATAATTTTTTTATTATTTTTTTTTTTTATATTTCATTACAACCAAACACCTCGCCATTATTTACAACAGTGCTGAAATTCTACATTTAATTTTTTTTTAACTGAACATTAATTTTTTTTCATTACAATTATAAATATCAGTCATTCATACAAATTTTTTTGTCATTAATTGTATCGTTTATTTTAAAATATTCATTCGTTTTCTTTCATTCTAAAAAACACATTCATAAATATCAAACATTCATTAAACTATCAGTCCCCAAATTCTTCCTCCTTTTGAATCTTAATTATATTATGCTTTTATATTGATTTTTCTTTTTCTTAAACATGACTACTTATTTTAGTGGAGTAAAATGTCTCAGTTTCAAGATTAAACAAGTTAAAATAGTTTTATACAAAGGGACAGTTAATCAATATTTTTTTCTTTTGTTAAAAAAACTATTTTGAGTACATTCAACAAAATCATCGTCTTTTTTAATAAGTAATACTAAAAAAAAAAAAATATTTTTCATTAAATTGTACAATTATCCAAACTTTCAATAAACATAAAATATTATTTACTTTTGAATTTTTTTATAATGTTAGACATAATAAATTTATTATTAAAAATAAATCAGAAAAAATAAAGATTGCAAAAAGCAACCTTTTTATCGAAATTATTCATATTTTTTAACAACATGAAACGTACTGTGTACTCAAAATGTAAAAAAAAAGAAAATAATGTGAAATTTCTTTTAAAATTATTTTTATCAATCATAAATATTATATGTATTATAAAAATTTAGTTTTTATATTAAGCGATATGTATAATAAAAAAATGTCTTTAAACAATTCTACAACAGTTTAAATATATTTAAAAAAAAAAGAAAGAAAAAAAAATTTATAATTAACATTCAATTAAATAAGAATGAAGGCAATGATTTAATTAATCTGAATATCAGTTTAAAAATTGAAAAAAGTATTGTTTCAAGAAAAAAGTTAATTATAAAAACGTTATAATTTATCATAACAAAGATTTTATATAAAAATCCATCAAACTTTTTGATAAAAAATGACTTTAACAGAAAACATTTTAAGATATGTATACAATTTATTAAATATTATTTTTTTTTTTGCTTTTTAAATATTAAATTCTTAAATAAGTTTGTATAACCTTTGTCAGTTAAGACATAATGCACAAAATAACATTAAATTTTGACTTTATATGTTTCTTGTTTTCTTTTTTTTCTCTTTACCTTAAAGGGTTCCAACCCTTATTTAATAATTTTATCATTAGATAAAAAATGTTTTTTATTTTGACACTCTTATAATATTTTTACTATTTTGTCACACTTTATTTAACTGTGAGGCCGTAGTTACAACTGATGAATTAGAGGCCATAGTTACTAAAGTTGGTTGGGTAGTTGTACTTGAAGATGAATTTGTTGTGGAAGTTGGAACAACGACAACTGGTTTAACAATTGTGTTCAAATACTGAGTACTCATAAGAGGTGTAACAGATTTCAGAAGTGGGGTTGTGATCATTTTCCCTGTTGTTTGAGCAAGAATCACTTGATTTCCTTGAGACACTACAGCCATTGGAGCAACTATGGGCGTTAAGCCAGATAAAGATGCATGTTGCCCAACAATATGAGTTATTGTTTCAGTTGATGGAGTTTGAACAATTGTTGAACCAGACTTCCCAGAAGCAGTTTGCAGTGACACTCCAGCATGACTTAATGCTAAACCTAAAATTAAAAAAAAAAATTAATTACTACTTTATAAAAATACAAAATTGTTTTGTTTATAAGTTTTAATATCTGGATAAAAGTCAAATGACGAGTCACTTTGAGAGCAGGAGTGTATATTACAAAAAGCTGTTAATAAATACAGAATTCTTTTTTTTTTTACTTTGAAAAAAGATAAGATAATGAAGAAATCATTGACCATGCTTTGTTTTAAACACAGAGATGATATTCAAAGGCACTGGAGGATAGTTAAAAATAGAGGTATTTGAGACATGGATATGAAATGGATTTTGGATAATTACGATTTAGGGAATTAGAATAATTTAAATTAAAGTACTAATTAAAAATATCTATATGAAATGTGTTTTCAAAAAAATTCCCAAATTCAAGTGTTGATATGTGCTTTTATACTAGATAAGAACTATATTTTTCCAAATGACAACCATAGCAAAGCTGAGTCAAACCGTCAGTAAATGATAAATATAAAACTATTAGATTAATAAAATTAAAAACTTTACCTCCTTGAACTGTAATAGGCTGTCCTTTTACTGAACGAAATACACCATTTGGAAGTATATTAAGTTCTGTTCCTCCAGGAAGTCTTGCGATTTCGGATCCATTACTTCCGACAAGTGTCATTCCTCCAATTACTTTATGAGTGGTTGGAGAAGCTTCGGTAGTTCTGATTCTTGATTGAGCATCTAAAAGAGTTTCATATAGTTTAAATAATAAAACTAAGTTTAAATAATAAAACTAAGGCTAAAAACTTTATTAATTAGATTTAAAACATCTTAATTTTAAATTGACTTAATTTTTGTTTCTTGAAAAATAATTATTTTAATAAATAAATATTTATATTATTTTTAATATTTTTTTTCACAAGGTTTATGTTTCTTTTAAATAAAATTTTAGAATATATATCTATTGGATATTTAATAAACTATGAGCGATAGAAACAACAACAATATTAATAATTAAAATTTTAGAAGTTTTTGATTCATTATAATTTACTTTTTAATTTGCTAAAAATTAGACACATAAATAGATAAATTTTCTTGAAGTGAAATTAGGGATTCGATTAAAAATTAAACTATTTAAAAAAATTTTAAGCAATATGAAAATCATTTATACTAACTTGCAACATTGATAGTTTGTGGATGAGTTGCAAGAACAATTGGTCTAGCTTCATTTCCTGAATGCACAATTGTAACTCGATTATCATTAGGAGCAGTTGAATGAACTACAAGTGCTACATGTCTTGAATCACTTCCATTATTTGATTGTACAATTAAAGGCCGTGAGTCACCAGCAGTACTAGTATGTGCTACAAGTAATTGCCTTGTATCACCAGGAATCACCCTTAAACCAGGCGTTAAATGCTGAAGTGTTGGCATTAAAGTAGCTAATCCCTGACTATTTAACATTGGTAAATGAAGCTGAGTTGTTTGTTGTTGTTGTTGTTGCTGCTGTTGTTGTGGTTGTTGCTGCTGCTGTTGTTGTTGCTGATGCTGTTGTTGTGGTTGCTGCTGCTGTGGCTGTAGTTGTTGTTGCTGTTGACCTTGAGATGTTTGTTGATTTAAATTTTGAGGTGCAGAGTGAAGTTGGTGCTGTAAATTTTGAGACTGAGGATGAGTTATTACAGTTGGTGTAATAATAACTTTATCCTTAAAAAAGAAATAATCATTAAATTCGAGTATTGTATATTTGATTCTTATCAGAAGAAAAGTTGTAACTTACCGGAACTGATGAAGGTAGAGTTGTAATACTGGATACTACCATTGAGTTGGAACTAGTGGTTATGGGTAAATTTTCTTTTGTACCTGGAGCAAGATTTAGGCCTTGCGTTTGTGAAACCACAGCAGCGGTTGCAATATGTGAATGAACATTTGAATTAGAGCTGTTGCTGGTTGTTTGCAGGGTTTGTGGAGAAGTTGAAGTTGCTGCACTACTAAGACTGCTAGTACTGCTATATCTAGTACCACTTCGAGTTAACGTAGTAACATCAACATCCATACTTTCAGAGACTAAATGAAATAAAATTTATATTGTTAATGAATATTTTTATTTATTTAGGTTTAAAAAATATATTTATATATTATACCATTTTTATTAATATTTGCATCGTTTGAGGAATTGTAATCAGGAATTATGGTATTAAAATCTATATGATCCCAAGTAGCTGCAAGTTCTTTTTTCAAACCCCCTAACCTTTGGTGAGCAGCTATTTTCTCTCTGGCTAATTTTTCCATCTCATGCTCAAAATCTCGTTCTTTTTTCTTTAACGTCTGTCAAAAAAATAAAAATAACTATTATTACATCCTGCAGAAACTTAAGTTTAGAATTAAAATACGCTAATATTCTTAAAATAATAAGCAAATTTTTAAAGACTAAAGACAAAGAACTTATTTTTAAAATTATTTTAATACGATTGCATTTTGAAAAGTGGTCATTAATTGAATTAAAAGAGAATCTAAAAAATTTATAACCGGTTTGTGTAACTACACAACCAACGAGCATGGAACATGTTCACTCATAACAGTAATAAATACAAAAACCGAAATTACAATAAACCTGAAATATAAATTATGCTAAGTCCATAAACTTAAAGTATTCTAAGTTCACCCCCCCCCCCCCTAAAAACGTCAATTTTTCACCCCCCCCTGCCGAGCCAAACCTTTTCAAATACCCCATCCAATGAACATGTTCCATGTTAATTAGATAAAATGTTTTTTAAAATTACTTTTTTAGTTTTTTTTTACAAATATTTTTTTTTTCTAGTTTTTACATTTTTTTTTTCTCTAAAAACACATTTATGCATTTTTATTTTTCAAAATTAGTATCTTAATTTTGAAAAAAATTTTATGCGAATACCGTAAAATTTTTTTGCAACAAAATAAATTATTTTGCAACTGAAGAAAGTAAATATTTTAATTTCTTATATAACTACATAATAATATTACAAAAAAAAAAAAAAAAAAAAAAAAAAAAAGAATTTGTCAATCATTTTCAAAGCAATAAAACTATAATAATTCGTATAACTGCTCTGCAAATGATTATTATTTTTGCATCATATGTTACAAAAACGTAATTAATATACATTCCTGTCTTTGAAAGATGATGCTGTAAAATCGTTTAGAAAAAATAAATTATAAATAAAAAACGTATTTGACATGACCTGGATTTGAACCCTCTTAAAAAATATACTAAGTTTTTAAATTTCGAAGCATACCCTAACGCAGAGCTACGGCATACTTGGTAAAATAAAGAGTAAAATTAGACCAACTCTAGACAACTCTTGCTATATTTTTTTATTTTTCTAATTTTCTTACTTTTTCGAAACATATTTTCTGATGCTTATCATCAAATTATTTAAATAATAAAAAACGGAAAAAATGGAAAATTATTTTATTTTCTTTTTTAGATATCTGTTTTATCAACTGTACTTGTGAATTTATTAATTTAAAATGTCTAATAACAGAGGTCTCTGAGGAGTACATTTTTTAAAAATTAAATTTATCTGCAAATTTACCAAGAAATGTTCAAAAATTATTATTATTGAAAATTTCATAAATATATTACAACCAGAAAAATAAATTATGGCACAAATCGCAAGCAATTAGGGAACCGTCAGAAGCGCAGAAGTGCTGATTTACAATCGTACCACTTTGAAGAAAGTATACAGAAGTCTGTATAGAATTTCAAAAATTAGAAATTCCATTACCAGTGGTTAGAATCTAGAACTCAGAAAAACCTTAGATAAACAAATAATTAAAACCCAAAATTTATGATGAAAATTGGTAAATAATCATAATTTTTTAACATGGAACATGTTCATTGGGAGTGGCATCTGAAAAGTCCAGCTGGGTAGGGGGGGGGCAAATGGACTTAAAATATTTTCAATTTGTAATTTCGGTATTTGATTAAATATTAACTTAATTTAAAAAAATAAATGTTTTTCTGCATTCAAATTAAGAAAATGGAATAAAATTAGTTTGAATTTTTGCGCTAAGAAGCATAAGTCAAGAAGACCATCTAAATTGAGATAACGCAGCCTTCTTTGGTTCTTCTCAATATATTTTATTATGAATTTTTAAATTAATTGATTCTTTTAAATATTTAACAAAAACTTTTAATTCTGACTTTTATAATTTATTTTCTAAAATTAAAATGTATGAATTTTTTAGTTAGTTATGATTCGTCAAATCAGTTTTTTGTTTTGAAATTCGGTCAGATACCTAAAGAGGTTATAACCTCTTTGCAGATACCACTTTGGATAAATCAGCGCTTCTGCGCTTTGGATGACGCCCTGCATATATTCAAGGTCTCGACAGATGCCGGTACACTTTCGGTATGCGCTTTGCTTCTCAACCAATCAATTTTCGTACACCGTAGCGTACAGATGTTTGATTGGTTTCCAACTTCTCGGTACGTGCAGTGCGCAAACACTTGTCGAGACTTTTTAATAAATTTAATTATTGGGAGTTACTTTCAATCCTAATTAAATTACTGAAAAAAAATTATTTATTATTTCTGCATACGCTACTTTGAGCGCTACTTTTTAAACGTGTTTTGCGCATTAACAAAAACTCCTTTTGTAAGATTTTGCTTTTTAAATTAAATTTTCAAGGTTTTACAACGATTTTAAGAATAAATAGTATAATAAAAATAAAAATACATGGAAAGAAGAAACGCATTTTCTAGCAACATTATTATCCGCCATGAGATTCTTGCTTCTTTCCTCGTGCTCTTCTACCACCTCCTATTTTTAATCTACAAGACGCATGCGGAAATCTTTTGTTACACACATATATATTTTTGTACATTTCTGAACATACCACGTGGCGAAGCATGCCGATCCCGTCCATCCCTACCTTTAAAAATAAATTTTTCTGCAAAATATGAAAACATTTTTACCGGGGATTTAACGACTAATATTGGAGGGGATTTGAGTGAAAGGTTAATTTAGGGAGCATTCACACGAGAAAAAATTTGTAACCCCCACCTTCGATATTTACCCCCTCTCGTTCCATTCTTGCATGCTAAATAATCAAAAGTGGGAGTAAATTTTGGAGGTGGTGGTTAAAATTTTTTTCTCGTGTGAATGCTACCTTAGAGAAGGGAAAAACACGTGGTTTTTTAGTTCGTTTTTGTTATTCCGATGCCGCGTCGCGTGTGTTATCTTATCGGAATTAGCAGAGAAGGGGAACACGTGCTCCGTTGCATATACTCTATACGTTGAACTTCGTGTCGTATACGTATTAAGGAGAGAATTATCTTTGTATGAGTTTTTCTTTGCATGTGTAATATAATATAACTTGTATGCGCAAATTCAATATGAAAAATGAGCATTATTTTATGCTGGATATTTCTAGAAAATTGATACAAAATGAGGAAATTTTTTAAGTATTCAAAAATATGTTGATTTTAGAATTATTTATTCTGAAAAAAAAAATGGAAATTCATTTGCATCTAAGAAAGAAAAAATTGTCAAGAAATTTTGAATGATTTATAATAGGAAATCTTTGGTTGTTAATTAAATTAATATGAAAATTCCAAAAAGTACTCTCTGGAGGTGAAATTTATTTAAATTTTATATTCCAAAATTGTAATTGGATCAAATATTTTCTGAGGACAATTTTTGAACAGAACCATTTTTTTTCAAAAACCGTAAATTGCAAAAAACTATTTTTAGCTTCTTTACGGACAGATTTATTTGGAGTATTTCGAAAGTATCATGAGGTGCATTTTTTTCCTGCTTGATATACGTCAATATTAAGGGATCCAATTGCAATTAAACTTATTTTGCTGTGGAATAGCTTTAATGGTCCGACCTAGCTCTCTTGAATCCAGATATATACTGATAAACTTAAACGTATAAACTATGATTTGGTATATATTGCCAAAATATCAGCTATCATAAAAACATGCTCATTTTACGATACAATTGGTTTATCATAGAATTTGACGTCCTCGTTGCATAATATTCTGTTTATTTAAAATTATTTTTGTAACAAAATAATAGATTTTAAAAATATTAAAAATAAGAGGAAAAAATAAAAAAAAGTAGTAGCTTTTATATAAAATAATGAATTTGAGATAATAAAATCTTATTTAAAACATGAAATGAAAATTATAATAATTAAATAGTACTTATTATTAAAAGAAAAACGTCAGTTTACTATGAACATTGTTTCTTTTGTGATAAGAGAATAAATTATTAAATTTCTTTGAAATTGTTTGTTTAATTAGAAAATACAATTAATTAATAAAATATTTACTTGTCAATTTAAATAAAATATATTACAAATTTTCCCAATTATCAAATCTTTTTATCTTATATATTAATTATATGTGTAAACAAAAGAAAAAAAGATATGAAAATTAATTCGAAAATTAATTTCATGCTTATTTTATTGGCACTAATTTTGTTTTCAAAATTTCTAGGGTTTGATTTTTATTTATGGAAATTTTTTTTTGTACGATACGAAGTTATTTGTAATCATTTTTTGGTGTCGTTTTTTGCTGTAGCTAAAATTGAATAAATAACCCTGAGTTTTTAAGCATTAATCAAAATTTTTCAGAACAGAAAAATTTTTTTTAAAGTTGCTATGAAGTTACAAAGGGGTAAAATGACACTGTGCTCTTTCCCCGTTCCTTGAATTTTTCAATTTTGTGCTCCTCAACTCTCAACTAACTGAAAACTCCACATGGAGTTGCAATGAAGTTTCATAGAGTTGCATACTGAATTTATTTTGTACATTAATAAATTAAAAATTATGTTTTTTAAGGATGATTTTAATTTGTTAAACCTTGTTTGTATTTTCCTTTTTCGGAAAAAATTTGCAATTCCATGCAACCTCATTGCATCATCGCCTCATTTCTGCAATTCTAATTGGAGTTTTCAGTTGGTTGTGGATTGGTGCTCCTCCATCTTAATTCCATGTAAATCGTTTTTGAGACTCCATATCCGATTTTGAGTTAGTTGAGGGTTGGAGAAACCAAATTTTTTAAAATTTATATATCCTAAACAAAGCTTTATTTTAATTTAAGATATAACTGTGGCAATAATGCGAATAATGTATTCGTTACACACATTCGTCACTCTTTAAAATTGAAATATTTTTATTTCAACCATGTTTATTAATAGGGAGGGGTATACGTTTAAAATTGCAAAATCATGGGGGAGGGGGTGCGTAAATGCGTTCGATTTAAAGAGGGGGGGAGGGGTGTAGGGACTAACAATTTCGATTTAGGGACTTAACGTTTTGTATAATCTTTTAAGTATAATTTCATTCGAAGGGCGGAGGGGTGTAGGGACTATCAATTTCGATTTAGGATAAATTTGATTTAGGGGCTTAACGTTTAGTATAATTTCATTCGATAATAATACTATTATTATTATAGAATGTAAAATTGTAATGTTGCATATCATTTATGCATTATAACAATTCTTTAGCTGTAGGAAACATGTTCCATGTATTTAGGTTGTGGTTACAAGCAAACCAGTTATAAGTTTTTCTGCAAATCATGATTATTATATTAGAGTTTTATTAGTAAAGTTTTCAACTATAACCTAGTTTTTTGTTTATTTTTCTGTTTTAATAAGTAAGTTGTATAAACCTTGATAATTATTAATTTATTTTATTTTATACAAGGTATCTAAAAATATGTACACTGAGATTAAATGATTTCTCTTAAAATTTTAATTAAAGATTTAATAAAACTTTTTCTGATAATCTATAACATTGGTACTTTTTAATGTAGAGAATTATTTTTTTATTATTTTCTTATTTATAAAAATAAGAAAATTGAAAGATATTAATATTGGTCAATATGGAACATAAAAATAACAATATAATTATTGCTTTATATAAAATTGATGGAAAATTATTTGTCAGTCTTATTACTGACCTAAAAGAATTTAAATTAATTATATTTTAATTTTTTGGCATTGGGTCTAAAATATGCCAAGAATTACAGTTTTGTTCATCTATTATATATATACTACTTTGTGTTTAGTAAAATAGTCATTCTTTTTCAGTAATTAAACTGTTATTCGACTAACTATACATAAATATAAGTATATATATTGTGTTGTACTACCTAAACACCGATGAACATATACTGTAATTTCTCTCGAAAGAGAAATGATATACTAATGGTATATAAATGAGAATCATGAAAAGTTTAACATCTTGGTTTATCTAAAGAAGTATAGTAGTATACTTTACTGAGGATGGCTCGTACTACTATACAGAGCCGAAATAAACCATTTAAATTCTTTTAGGTCAGTAATAAGACTGACAAATAATTTTCCATCAATTTTATATAAAGCAATAATTATATTGTTATTTTTATGTTCCATATTGACCAATATTAATATCTTTCAATTTAAATTAATGAAAGGAACGAATTAATAAAATATTATATTTTATATTATAAAAATAAGAATTATGAAATTTGGATTTGGAACGTCCAGATAATTTAAAAAAAAAAAAAAAAAAAAAAATAAGAATGTTAAATAAAAATATAACTCCTAGTATTAAAGTATTAAATTTTACTAATAGTATATTACGATCCCGTGTCTAAAAAAGTAAAGAGTTGCCCAAATCGCACGTAAATTACTTTTCGAGGTGAAACCGAGTGTTGACCATGGATTCATGGTGTTGACCGAGTGTGGTATATTATTTGGGGCATTCACTTTTTATGGACAAGGTTGCAAGTATATATACAATTTTTCTTCATCAGTGGCGATAAAACGCGCTATTTTAGTCAAAAATAATAAGTACCTTTTTGGCCGCTGACTAAAAAAAATTTATTTGGAAAATTGCGGATTTGCAATATTTTTTAATTTTGATTCAGGGACCTTAAAATAATTCCAATTTAGGGACTTAGAATAATCCGGGCTTAGGGATACAGAATAATTTGAGTTGAAAGACTAAAGCGACTTTAGAATATACTTTAAAAAGCGAGAATGTTTACATATAAGTATAGACAAATTATTTGTTTACATAATATGTAAATCCATTAGGGAGCTTCCACAAATTACGTCGGTGAAAAAATGACCAACGCAATTTGTGGAAGCTCCCTTATAAGCTTTTTAAGTCTTAAATAAATGCTTATATTTAAAATTGAATTTTATTGTGCAAAAAATTAAAAATTTTTAACTAACCTGAATATGCCTAATAGCAGCTGACAATATTGACAGATTGGATGACTTTTTTTCATCTTGTGATGGTAACTGTTTTTTTAATAATTCAAAACATTCTTTTAAATGCGCTCGGCGATTTTTTTCCAATTTATTATGTACTTCTCTGGTACCTGATCTAATAACACATTGTCTGTAAAAACATGAAGAAGTAGTTGCAAATTTATTTTCTTTAAGCAGAAATCTTATAAAATTAAGAGAAAAAGAAAAACCTACCCATTGCGTGGTTTTTTATTGTCTGGATTGTTCATGTCATTAATATCAACTATTAAAGATTGTTGTGGGCTATTAATATTAGTTAAATTGTTGGTCGTTGTTGTAGTATTTAAATTATTAAACGTATTGTGATTCGAATTTTGGTGATTATTATCCAAATAATTATTGTGTAAAATTTGTTGTGTAGTATGATCCATTAAATGACTTTGTTGATGAACGTGTGTTAATGAAGATGTTGAGGATAAAGATGATGATAACGAGGACGTTGGCGGGGATGTTGATGATAGTGAGGACGACGGGGATGTCCCTGATGAATTTAATATTGCTATATGTTGATGTTGATGGTGTTGTTGCGAAAGTTGATGATGTAAATGATGTTGAAATCCAGAATCTATTGGTGAATTTGTATTACCACGTGGTGATATTGATATTATTGGATTACTTTTTATTATTGTTGAATGGTGATGTTGTTGTTGATGTAGAAATTGATGATGGTTTCCATTCGTTTTATTATTTTCTGTTATTGGATCTTCTTCTGTAACAGAAAAATAAAAAAAATTATAAATAAATTTTACATGAAATTAGGAAAATCAAAATGGTCATTAAAATGAATAAAATATTTATTTACATTATTTTCAGGCTAAGCTAACAGGGGTTTATTTGCAGTTTTCTCTTTGAACAGACATTGTTTCTTTAAGGACTTTAAAAATTGCTTTGTATAGCACATAAAGTAGCTTCTTTAAATTATTACGTTAATTTAAATTTAATTTACCTGAAACTTTTAAGCAATTCAAGCGAATTTCAAAGTGGCGTGAAAGTCAGCCTTTTTAGATGATTGCGATAAAAAAATTATTTATTTATTAATAAAATTTAAGTGATTAGATAATAATAATTTAGTTATTTAAAGTTCGGGAAAAACCAAATTATTTATGTGGAGTGTTCGTTTATTTTCAATTGACACGTAATGTACATAATATTTGCGAGAATATTTGTAAGCTAAAGCTGATTATATTGATTAAGAACCTTAAAACAAGCATGTATAGAGAGCAAGAGCTAAGGATGCTCGTAGGCTCGCTCGTAGGAAGTCAAAGGAGGAAGATCGAAGCTATTCTTCTGGAACTATTGAATCACCGTGTAATTTTTTTAAAATTTTAGAATATTTTGAATAGAGGAAGAAAAAAGCCAAAGGTCTAAGTACCCCCCCCCCCCCCTCCACTTTGGTTTTATACTGAAAAAATTCTGGTAATTTTCCTTTGAATATATCAGTTTTATAATTTATTAAATAAAATTTCTATATTTACCGAGATATTTACTTATATATATTTTTTTTTTTTTATCTAAAAACTGATGGAAAAATTGAAATCAAAGAAATTAATATCAGAAATTTTCCATTAAAAAAAAAACTTTTGATTAATCGAGTTGAATATATAATTATATTATTATTATATTCTTCCTGTTTGAATTTTTTTCATTTCTTCACTTTTCACGTGATTTTTGTATACATTATAATTTAATTAATTGCAGTTTATGAAGATATTTTTATCTATTTTAATAGATTTATGAAAATTGTACACCATGAGGAGTATTGACCACAATTTTTTTTTCTTGTTAGCAGTTAATTTATTATTTATTAGAATAGTACTTTAATTCGTATGATGGGTAAACACTCCATTAAAAAGTAGCTAAAAATGTTTTTAAACATTCTGCGCTTGATTAAAGATTCTTTATAATTTAAATTTTACCTATTTATGCAAAAAATGACGATTTTATAATTTTCAAGTTTAAAAATAACAAAGAATTTTTATTAATACCAATAAGAGATAAGAAATTCCTATTTTAGATTTACGATCATCAGATCTTTCAATGTTAAAAAAAAAAATTATAAATCCTTGAAATATAAATAATATCAGATATTAATGTACGGAACATAAATTTGAATTTAAAAAAAAAAGTTTTATTACAAATTCTTAACTAAAATATTTCATATAAAATTACGAACGAGTAACTTGAATATTTTTGGATAAAAGTCCTGAAAAGGATCAACAAAGTTTTATAGTAAAATTTTTTTATTTATTTTTATATCATCACGTGATATCAATATTCTTTACAGTTTTTTAAAGGTTTTTTATTGGTATTCTTTGAAAAAAAAACGTATCGTATTGAAAGAAGCAGGTTTTGAGACTTTTTATTATATTACTCAAAAGTATTGATATTTCCTAGAAAATCCATAATTTTTTTAATTACCTCACATTATACCAAGATGTATTAAAAAATTGCCTTGCACGAACTAGCTTTATTCCATCTCCCCCATCCCTTTTCCGCTATCCGACAAATCGGTTATTCGAAAAGTACCCAGTTTTTAGGTGTCGATTAATAGCGACTCCACTACTAAACGATTCAAATAAGTAATGGTCTATTAAGTTGAAAACTAAATCCAGGAGATATAAAGTTAATTTCTTATTGACAAAAATATGATATTCGAGTAATCTGTTTGAGTCTCAAGCAAATTCTATCAAAATTAATGTCAAAATTTCTTATAAATTTTGTTTTAAATTTAACAAAACTGCCTAAATATTCAAGTCAATTTTTGAAATTTCAGGCACTTTAAACACAATTCAAGCAAAACTTAAGCAGAGATGCTTAACCGTAATACAGTATGAAATTGAACCCTCAGTGGTTCATTTTCTCTTTAAAAACCAATTTAAAAAAACAACAAAAAATTTTTTTTTTAAGTCTTTAAAAAAAAAAAAAAAAATTTAAATAATCAAAGATTTTTTATTTTAAATTTCAATATCACATTTTACGTAATAAACGATGCATTAAAAAAAAAAAATTTCTCACCAAGTAAATAATGTCTTATCCATTTTTTTTTAGGTGGTGATTGTATAAAACTTTTTTTAATAAAATTATCATCATTAACATTTTTATTTATTTTTTTTGCTAAATCAGAACACATATTAATATTTTTTGAAGATGAAGATGTTGATGAATTATTAAGTTGTTCATAATTATTATGATTTTGATGGACAGTTTCAGCCATCAGAAGAACACCCATTTTATAATTTAATCAAAGTTCACTTAAATTTCAATTAAATATTTTTCAATTTTGCAACATTTTTTTAATCACTCACATTAGCATAATTCAATTTTTAATACTCAATTAATTTATTTAAATTAGAAATTTTTTTTTTAATTACACAAGGAAGTAGTTCTAATTAATTTATCATAAAATTGTAAAGTATCGAAGACTCTTGAGTATTAAAACCCGACTAAAACTGAGAATGCAAACTAGTTAGATATAAAAGTATTAAAAGAAAACGACATCCATTGGGAGGAGTTTATAAATATATTTACACCGCACCGATTGTAATAATATAAGCGCGACCTGAGGATGATGACGCATGTTTTCTATACTTCTCCTCGTTCAAACTCCTACTATTAAATTTCTCCTCTTTTTTAGCCACCACTTAAGTTTTTAAAAAAAAACTTCAAGTTTTTAGTATATGTGAATTTTACGGATTCTGCAATTTTTACCCACTTACACATGCAAAGCAACTTTTTCCCATCTTTTTCCTCATTCAAACGGCGACTTATTCAATGTATGTGTGTATTCGAGCAACTTCCTACGAGCTTCCGAGCTTGATAACATAACTTTTTATAATATATTTTTTATTTTAATTTCAGTAATTTAATGTATAAACGTGTAAGCCTGATAAGAATAATTAATGGAAATACCAAGAATAAATTGACTTAATAAATAAATTTATGAATTATTAGTCCTGGATTGGACCGTTGTTTTGTATTATAGACGTGTAAACTCTAAAGGTCGTTGGAGTGTTTTCTGGGTATCTGAATACAAGAATATGTACAAGCTATCATCTAAAATGGTCCAGTTACCCACAGAAACAATGTCTTTGATACCTCAATAATAGTGATACTAAATACAGTGAACAACAAGACCATTTTCGATAAAAGCAAATATTATACTCGTGGTCAGCACTTGGATCAGCAACTAATAAAACATAAATACCTGATTGTCTGTGAAACAAGGGTCGACTACCCCAGCATAATATTATTATATGAGTTATCAAAATCTTAGTTTTGTTGTTTAAGTTTATTTGTTTGCTTTAGTATTGAAAACATAAAAATTAAATAAATCAAATTAATGTAAACTTAGCTTTGAACAAGTAACTTCTATAATTATGTATATTCTCTCTTTGCATAAGCTTGTTAACACAAGCTATAAAATTAAATTATGCTATGTAAGCAAAAATTTTTGGATAAATTATAAAATTTCTGGAAATCAAACATCATAAATTTAACTTATTACTATTTTCATGTTACACATATGTAAAAATAGTAAATTTTTCAACAAAATTGTATTAAGTTAATGTATTTCTGTATAAAAAAACTCATAACGAACGTAAACTGCATAAGCAAACTTCATAAATATAATGTATACAAATAACTTGTATTAAAAATGTTTACTTTTACTGATTCCTTATATTTATTAAAAACATCACGACAAATATTCTAGGTTCCGAAAGTACCTTGTAAAATCAAACAAGCCTCTAAGCTCAGATTATTTTAATTTCCTAAATTAAGATTATTTTAAGTCCACTAACCTGAATTATTCCCTAAATCGAAATTATTCTAAAAATATTGCCGCAATATTTTTTTTGGTTTACCTTATTTACTTTTTTAAATAAATTTTATTTTTATAATTTAATTATTTAAAATTTCAGCTTTGTCTCGGAAGGTAATTTACGTGCGATTTGGGCCATTCTTTACTTTTCTGGACGCGAGCCGTAAATATACTATTCTATTTACCTATATTTGTAATTTGGGTCAATTAGGGGCATATTATCAAAGGATCAATCGCTAGCATAAATTGGTATCAGGCATTTTTTATGTGTATAAATTTCAGGTAATTTTGTTTTCCATAATTGCAGAAGCACGTTAGTGCGAACGGTTCAGATAGTTCCCACTAACCCCGGTATTAAAGTGCACTGTATTATATTATCTAATATTATAATATGCGTTAAATAGGAACAGCTTGCCAATATTTGTCTTCTTTCATTTTTTTTTTAAATGAAAAAGTTTGGCTCTGCAGGAGGGGAGGGGGGTAAAAGTGACGTTTTTAGAGGGGGGGGGGGGGGTGAAATGGATTTAGAATATTTTCGATTTAGAGACTTAGAATAATATGTAGTGGGAGTTAGGGCCTGATCAGGGTCGGATAAGAACGAGAACTTAGAATACTTTAAGTTTATGGATTTAGGATAATTTATATTTCTGGATTTATTGTAATTTTGGTTTTTGGATTTATCACTGTTATGAGTGAACATGTTCCATGCTCGTTGGTTTTGTAATTACACAAACCGGTTATAATTTTTTTTTTTTAATTTAAAACCAAATTTTCTAATTTTAATATTTAACCAATTTAAAAAAGTTAAGAAATTTCAAAAAAAGAATTTTTAATTTATAATGTTCCTTACATTAAAACACTGTGTTTTCTTATGCTTAAATGATTTGTATAATTCCTCCTTTTATTTTAAGTTGCTACGAGATTTTAAAATTTTTATTTATGATATCTTTATGGATATTAGACTGACAAAAAAAAAATCGACTTTTCGATTTTTTAAGGTGCTCAAGCGTTTTTGGGTACCACTTTATGAAAAAAAAAGCCCTAGGTAAAGCGCATCTAAAAATATTTAGTCGTTGGACAGCGCCAAAGCGTTTTCGATTTTTGAAAATTGGTCCAGGAGCGCCGGGGGGGATTACAGCTACTAAATTTAAAAGGCAACAAAAAAATAAAACTTCGGGGGGTATTTCATAGTTTTTTTGGTCACTAAAAACGATGGAATCATTTATTTTGAATTATTTCTTTAAGGCAAAAAGTTATGAGCTAATTTCGGTCTTTAAAATATCAAAAATTGGACAGTTTTTGGCGTCAAAAACATGCTGCGGACTAAAAAGTGTTTAGAAATTATTTTATAGGGGTATTTCGAATGATCATTGGGTCACTAAAAACGATGAAATTGGTTATTTTCATTTATTCTTTACTGATTCAGAGTTATGCGCCAAATAATGTAGCTTGATTTCCCAAATATAGCATTTTTTTGAGTTAAATGTCAATGTCAAGCGTACAGAGAACTCTTTTGAGCCTCTAGAAAGGTATGTTATCATAGTTTTGTGTTTTTTGAACACCGATGCATTGGTTGTAATAAAAAAATAATAAATAAATAAAAAAATACATAAAAAAATAAAAATAATAAAAATAATAAAAATAATAAAATAATATAAATAATAAAAATAATATAATAATAAAAATACATAAAAAAATCTAAGCAACCAATGCATCGGTGTTTAAAAAACACAAAACTATGATAACTTACCTTTCTAGAGGCTCAAAAAAGTTCTCTGTACGCTTAACAGTTATTTAACTCAAAAAAATGCTATATTTGGGAAATCAAGCTACAATATTTGGCGCATAACTCTGAATCCGTAAAGAATAAATGAAAATAACCGATTTCATCGTTTTTAGTGACCCAATGATCATTCGAAATACCCCTATAAAATAATTTCTAAACACTTTTTAGTCCGCAGCATGTTTTTGACGCCAAAAACTGTCCAATTTTTGATATTTTAAAGACCGAAATTAGCTCATAACTTATTGCCTTAAAGAAATAATTCAAAATAAATGATTCCATCGTTTTTAGTGACCAAAAAAACTATGAAATACCCCCCGAAGTTTTATTTTTTTGTTGCCTTTTAAATTTAGTAGCTGTAATCCCCCCCGGCGCTCCTGGACCAATTTTCAAAAATCGAAAACGCTTTGGCGCTGTCCAACGACTAAATATTTTTAGATGCGCTTTACCTAGGGCTTTTTTTTTCATAAAGTGGTACCCAAAAACGCTTGAGCACCTTAAAAAATCGAAAAGTCGATTTTTTTTTGTCAGTCTAATGGATATAGTACAATATTTAATTATTTGTAAATTATTGAAGCTCAAAATAGGTGAAATTTATTTCCGAATACGCAATGTAAGTATAAGGATCATTATATTTGTACAGTTCAAAAGAGTACAGTTCACAAAATACATAGTATCTATGATTGAATAATGTGTTCATGAATTATAATTTAAGTCTTAATTTAAGTATATTATCATATATTAACACAAATGCTTTTAGAAAATTTTGCATATTGCTACTTTCACATACACTTTTTTTGTTATTATTTGCTTTGAAAAATCTAAAATAATAACATCTTCTTACAAAGAGTAATTACACTGTAAAAAGTAACTTTCTTATATTAACAAAAAAATTAGAGCATTTACGAAAAATTAGTAAATTTTCGAAAAAATTTGTAAATATTCGAAAAAAATCGTATAATTACTAAATTTAGTATATTAATAAAAAATTCGAGTATTCTCGATTTTTTTTTGTGAATTCGCAAGAAAAATTGATAATTTTACCCTTTTTTTTCGAAAATTTACGAAAAACAGTTGTGCATTTACTATTTTTTTCGTAAATTCACAAAAAAAAATCGAGAATTCTCGAATTTTTCGATAATATACAAAATTTAGTTAATTTAGGATTTTTATCGAATATTTACAAAATTTTTTGAAAATTTACTAATTTTTCGAAAATATTCTATTTTTTTTGTTAATCTAAGAAAATTACTTTTTACAGTGTACTTCATAATGTAGAAAGTTTCCGAATTCCATCACAATTTCAAAATATTATAATACATAAATACACATCAGTTATAGTAGGAACCAAATATTACTCTTACCATAAGAACTGAAAATGTTTATGCTAGTTACACAACTTAGATGCATTAAACATGTTTACTATACAGCTAATGGATGGGTATAATACATATACTGGGTGGAACACAATTACTACGAATGTTTGCAATGCTAGTATGGTAATTGTGTTTCGCCCGGTATATTTCGCAATTACAATAAAATTTGATATTTTTATAATTTGTAATTATCACCTTTGCTAGATGTTAATATTCTAAACTTAAATTCTGATTCCCAAAATCAGGATTATCTTAAGTTCCATTCCACCCCCCCCCCGCCTTTAAATCAGGCACATTTGACACCCCAATGATTTTCGGATTCTCATGGTATCCCTCCCTATCAGCGTCTTTCATGTAGAAAGACTCTTCGTCAAGAGGTAGAGGGATTAGTATTTTATCTGTGTTTATATTTGTTTAAAACAAATTTTTACTCACCATCAATAATAAGCATTTTTTCCTCACAAAAGAGATCATCAGTTTCAGTTCTATCTCTTTTTAGCTTTCCAGCTGTAATAGAAAAACAAGTAAACATTAATTACCTGTACAAAAATTTTGTTTAGAGTATTTTTATTTATTTTATTTTATTTATTTTGTTGCATTTGTAATCCCTTTCTCCGGTGTTTGCAGAACCAACCAACCTGCAAAAGGGGGCGCATCCGCAAGCGTGAGCGCAGCGCAATGCGCAGAAGAAGATTTAGGCAGTGATGCGCTATGCCGTGAAATATATCAAGGGTTGGCAACGAAAATACTATAAGATAAAACAAGACAGAGCGAGTTTTCCTTTTCTATCTTATGGTAATTGGTAGCCAACCTACGTTAAAATTTCACTGCAAAGCGCACCACTGGATTTAGGTACATTCTACAATCATCCGGTAAACTCTTGCGGTCGTCCGTTAGAAGTCCGCAAGTCAGTGGTGCCAACTTTACATAAAATAAATACACATGATTATTTTAAGTTATCATTTAGTTTTGGTTGGTGCCACTACCTTGCGGACCTCTAGCGGACGACCGCAAAAGTTTACCGGATAATTGTATAGAATGTGCCTTAGGCCCCATCTACAGAAACCGTAAATCCGAGGCTCACCGCAAGCGTGAGCGCAACGCAATGCCCAGAAGAAGTTTTTGTGTATTTGGAGTTGCGCAGGAGCCAAAATTGGTTTCTGCGCATTGCGTTGCGCTCACACTTGCGGTGCGCCTCGGATTTAGGCCCCATCTACAAAAGTCGTAAATGGAGGTCGCAAGCGTGAGCGCAACGTAATGCGCAGAAACCAATTTTGTCTCCTGCACAACTCGAAATGCACAAAATCTTCTTCTGCGCATTGCGCCGCAATTGCGCCCCCCTTTGCGGGTTTTGTAGATGAGGCCTTACAGTTTTTGTAGATGGGGACTTAAAATTCAATAATATCTCTTACTCTTAATTGTCAGCAGTAAATTACAAAAAATTATTAATTAGTAACAAAATAGTATATTACGGTCCTAGGCCAGAAAAATAAAGAATGGCCCAAATCGCACGTAAATTACCTTCCGATCCGGCTTCGCCTCGGAAGGTAATTTACGTGCGATTTCTGCCATTCATTATTTTTCTGGCCTAGGACCGTAATATACTATTATTTTATAATTGAGCAAATTATTTGAAATTAAACGCGTGGCACAATTTGTATTAATTGATTAATAAGTAAAGATTAATAAGTAAAATTCAGTAAAATTCAGAAATAAATTAATAGTAAAATAGGAATAAAAAATTGTTTATTACAAATTGTAATAAATGTTAAAATATTTTTGTTTAAATAAGTACATGTTGAAAATCGAAACGTGTTAGTTTTCGGGCGGTGCCGCGTGTTAAAATATATATAAGTGGGAGGCAGATATATGAATAAGGTTTGCAATATTTGTAATAAAATATAAAGAAAAAGAATATAGAATGAATGTTTTTAAATAATATACGCATGCGCATTAATAAGAAAACCGGCAACATAGTAAAGATTGATCAGACGCCACGCGGATAATATCATAAAAAAACCCCTTTATAGTAGTTAGGTAGACAACGCATGCGTATAGTAAAAATTGTATTGCAATGTACGAATTCCTATTGTAAATTTAAAAATATCTCTAATTCAAAAAAAAAAAATCAGCATGTTGTATTTAATATCTAATCATAATTTATTTCATTGTTATTGACTTTCGTTATCGTTTTAAAAATATAATAATTAATTTAACACACACTTACAATGTAAATAAATAAATGAAAAAATGAATCAGGTTAAAAAAATGATATTCTCATTATACTATACATACAATTAAATAACAATTGAGAGGATGCAAATATCAAAAGAGTGACATTTTATTTCATTAAATTGATATAATTTTATTCAAATATTATTCAGGGTTAATCAAGGTCGAGATTATTTTTTTAATTTTACTTTTCAACAATTAGATATATATTTATTTCTTCATAATTATGAAAAAAATGTATAGTTTTCCGTGTGCAATTTTAATAAGGAAAAAAAAATGTTCAAGTCACTGACCGCTAGTTTAAAATAATTTAATGTACCTTTTACTACATGGCCCCAAATTTTAAAACCACTCTCTTACTTTTTTTTTTCGCTCCCTCCCCCCATTTTTAATTCTCTCAGTAAATATGTTTGTCATTTCCTCTCTTTTCACGTACATAACATCATAGCTATATATTTTTTTTTTCTATAACGATCCATTTTCTGTTACCAAGTGTCGAGGAACCCTGAAGAGGAAGATTGAGTGAATGTATATAAAACTAATACTATGCCTCTAATTATATATTTATTAGACTCGTCATATAATGCTTTCAAAAAAAAAAAAAATAACGAAAGAGTTGTATAAATTATAATGTAATTGGTGGCAGGGGCTCTATTGGCAATCTAATTTTGCATGCATATCTCTATTAAAATACAGCATGTGCGTACACGTAAAATACGTACTAATAGATTCCGAATACAGCCCTAGGTATACTTTTGTATTTTATTACAACAAGATAATAAAATTGTTTTAGATACTTAATCCCTTTTTAGACCTAATAAATTTTTTTTAATTCCATGTGCTTTTACTATACCAAAGAGTATAGAAAAAATTCATTAGGTCTAGAAAGGGCTTTAAAGAATTTTAAAAATCTTATGTAAATTTTGAACAAGCATCATGAATGTAGAGCATGAAATATTTTGGATGCCATATAGAGATAAAAAATTTTTTATATGTATTTATTATTTTATTTTATTCTGATGCTCTAATTCAAGAAAATGTTAAGTTATTTGCTGATAAACCCTTTCTAAACCGATGTACATTATTTAATAGATAAAATAATTTTGGAACATTTCCCAGGATTCGCGATCCTGCCATTTATTATATTTAAACTTGTAATATAAATAATAGATCCAAGACAAAAATATAAAATAAAAAGTTAATAAAGTGCTATATATAATTAATACCTATATATTAAGTACTACAGTAATACCCAACCTGTATAAATTTGTCAAAATCAATAGTCAATTCAGTTAAATGGACTACGTAATTTTCTAATTACATTAAAACATTATTCTTGATAGATTAATCTATTAATTTCAAATTCAAATTTAATGTTTTTATTATCTATTAAATATTAATTAATTAGTCTCATTCCAGTGAATATTAAAATTAAATAATTTTTTATTGAGATAATTGAAACTCATTTAAAGTTTTTCTATTGAAAGGGAATTTAATACTAAACGATGATATTATAAACTTTATGAGAAGTTGTGTAAAATCAAAGGTAAAAAAATTTCATAAAAAATTTATTTGTTAGTAAATAATTTCTTCATTTCCTCAAGGAAATATTCGTGTACATATATTGAATCTATAATTACGTTTAATATCGGTTGAATAATTTATTTATTTATTATTAAACTTGATTTCTAATAAATAAATATATGATTTTAAAGTTATTGACCTAAAGTTTAAAATAATAAAATATAAACTGATAATGAATTTTAATATCGATATGAATATTTCCCAAAATTTTACTCTGAAAAAATAGTTAATTTTTAAACAAGGGAGCAAAAATAATGAAATATTATAAGCGTGCGATCTAAAACATTCCTTTTTTGTTCACATGTTCTAAATATAATTTTTTAGAACTAGCGGGTCGGAAACTCTTTTTTCGACTCAAAACGGGATACAAAAAAAAGCGTTTTTTCCCCACTGGGAAAGAAAAATAGCGTTTTATCCATGGGAGAAAGAAAGAATATCGGCTTCGCCTTGGATGATAATTAACGTGCAATCTGGAACATTCATATTTTTGCTCCCTTGGTTAAAATTGTACTATTTCTTTATTATACGATCACGCCGTAGCAAATGCAAAGATTTAAAGTCCTGTAATTGTATTTGGTATTATTTCTAGGTAAATATTCTAAATGGGACATAGAATATTTTTGTTTTAAGCACTAAGAATAATCCGGCTTTAGAAAATCAGAATAATTTTTGTTTAGAATCTTTTAACATTTAGTAAAGGTGATAATTTCAAATTACAAAAATAGCAACTTTTATGGTAATATTGCGTAACATTTATGCATTATAACTAACCCTCATGCGAGCCCTCATGTTACCTGGATTTAGGTTATGTTTACACAAACCGATTATATGTTTCTTTTCTTTTTGCCTTATTGCAAACATTTAATAAATTATAAAAAATATTTTATTTATATAAAGCCAGGGTAAATTAATGAACAAACTTCTTAAACTAAATAAGCTAAATCCGTTAAGTATAAATTAAAAATTAAAGCTCTTAAAAAATTAAATAAAATTTATTGCGAGTATCTGATTCTAGTAGCTACTTATATAACACAAAATTGGCGTTAATCCCAAAATTATTTAATTAGTCTAAAAAGTATAGATATTTTTTTAAACAACTATTTGATATTTGGGCTCTTAACCTCATAACATGCAGAATAGTTAATAAACGACGGTATAAGTCAGTGACACAAAGAGAAACTTGTACGGTATTTGCAATTTTAAAGTTGTATATATCGTGTGTACTCTTTTTATTTTAAATGTACTTGTATTCCACGTGCTTGATTTCACGTGTACATAATATCAACTAATTAATAATAATAAAAAAAATCTTTATGTAAATTTATATTAAATATCACGAAAACTTTAAAATAATATCATAAAATTAATAAAATTAAAAATATTATTTTTAAAAAATTAGTGCAAAAGTAAAAATTAAACGATAAATAATTTTTTAATTAAATAATTGAGTAATAATACATTTAAACTATATATAAGTATAAAGTACACCGACCTTTCTTTTTTATTAATTCTAATTTTTGATTTAAAAACTTATTTTAAATTAGCGAATTCTTTTTATACTATTTACAAGATTATTATATTTGCATGCTATACACCAGACTGTCCAACACGTGTAATCGCTCCGAATTTACAATTTATTTACATCATAAAAACAATTCATAAATCAGTTTTTATATTACAGGTATGAATAAATTATTATTACATTTAATATCAAATTATGTTTTTCCTTTATTTATAAGGGATAATTAAACACGCCTACATTGCACCTCGATTTGCACGAAATAATCAAATAATCATATCTCTCTTTATAGTAAAATTATCGAGTACACCTTGAGATATAATTGGGAAGTTTTTCATTTGTTTAGTTTTTGTTTGGTGTTCTTTTTAATTGTTTAAGTAAAATAATGTAATATCGGAAAATTGATGAAACCTTCAAAATACTCAGTAGTTATTAACTCGTATTATGCATAAAAACTGCATCTATTTTTTTATTAATGGGTATACACTGAGAAAAAGATGCTATTAATTTAATAAAATATTTACACTGTAATAAGTAACTTTCTTAGATTTACAAAAAAAATAGAATTTTTTCGAAAAATAAGTGAATTCTCGATTTTTTTTGTGATTTTACGAAAAAAGTTGTAAATTCTAAACTATTTTTCGGAAATTTACAACTATTTTTTGTAAATTTTTAAAAAAAAGGTAAATTATCAATTTTTCTTGCGAATTCACAAAAAAAAAAATCGAGAATGCTCGAATTTTTTGTTAATATACTAAATTTAGTAACTTTACGATTTTTTCCAATATTTACAAATTTTTTCAAAAATTTACTAATTTTTCGAAAATTTTCTAATTTTTTTGTTACTATAAGAAAGTTACTTTTTACAGTGTAGTTGAAATAAAGCAACGAAACGAGCAACGAAATATTCTATTGTTAAATCAATAACATTTCTATTATAGATCAATTGAATATTTCATTATTTCAACTACATATTTTATTATAATAATAGCATCTTTATCTCAGTGTATAATCTCGGGTAGATTATGTAAATCAAGGAAGAGCATATAGAACAAAAATATTTTTTAACTAAAGACCGAGCTAAAGATTCAGTTCGAGATTCGGCAGTACTTAGTCAATATTATGCGTGTAAATAATAAAATCATAATAAAACTTACCTCGCAATTCAATATTTGAATTATGATTAAAATGATTAGCTAACAAATTATTTGGTCTATCCATAGATGATATACTGGCAGCTCTAGCCCTCTTTTTTTCTTGTTGCTCGACATATCGAGCAGCTTCAAGAAGAGTTTCCAGACTCATCTTAAGCCTTTAAAAAATTTTTAAAAAATTTCCTCTTCTCCTTATCACTTTCTCCTTCCTCCCCTTCTTCCTCTTCGTCGTCTTCCTCTTTTACTCGTTCCACCTCGTTCTTATTAACTCCCAGTGCTAATAACCGCCACGGGAGATCCTGAATAAGGATCGACCCACTGGGTTGAAAGCGACAAGACTTCCGGATAGCCAGCTTTTCTTATTTTTATTTTTATATTACTCTTTGTTTATGACTTTTTTCACGTCGGTGATTATAGTTTATTTAAGATAATGAAAGACTTGAAATAATATTGATTTTTTTTTGTAATTCTGTCTGAAACAAACAAAAAAATTATTTTACATTAAATATGAAAACATGTTAATATTATATCGTTCAAAATATATGAATTATATGAAATTAAATATTATTAAAACTACAGGTGGTTTCATTAATTTAATAATTCATTTTCTTCTCTTTATAGTTTTATAAAGTGTATATTTTTTTTTACTAATGTTAGATTGCAGGTTAGATTATAATTTAGATGAACTTTATATTGTTCATACAGATATGATTATTTATTATTATTTATTATCAATAAAATTGTAGTAAAATAATTTTTCTTTTTAGTTTTCTCCTCAAGTAATGATTTTATTTTCATCGCCCCTTATAAAAGAAAAAAGAAATGTTTACGTATGGTATCGACCAATACTGGGCTTAAAATGTTGTTTTTTATTTATCTGCAACTGTTTGCAAATTATTTGAATAAAATATAAACTTTACCAGGCCAAATGCAAGTTTTTAGTGCTTGATATGATAAAAATGTTTAGGCACTGGGGAATTCCAAAATATGCAATAATTAAAAATTTGTATAAAATTCTACCATTCTTTACTTTACGATGTTGATAAAAATAATTCTGAAATTTTAAATCTACACAAAATCAAGAGTATAAGTAATTATAAAATTTCAGACGTATATCCAAGAGCTATGTCCCTGAGTAGGATGAGTTTTAACTGAGTTTTTATTCGTAAAACTTATTTTGTATTAAAGCTCTCGAACTTGCAGACTATTAGTCGTGCTACCCAAAGGGCTACCCAATAGGACCATTTGTGGACGTACGTCCTGCGTGGAGTTGGCGGTATATGTTTTTTGGTTTTTTGAAACCGAACCCGGGATTCATTTTTACTTAAAACTGGCAAATTAATTGTTGTCGAAAAATTATTGCAAAATTGGCGATAATTTAAGGACTAAAGCAAACAATGAGCAAACAATTTATAAAATGTTAAAAAGGGACTAAGAAATTTTATGTAATTTGACCTGGAAAACCTGAATTTTCTATTTTTGAAGACATCAGATTAATTCTTTAAACATTAATTTAATTGTTAACAAACATTGAAATAGTCTAGGCGCCAGCCATACTAATCTCGCCCAAAAATTAAGAAATTAAATTTCTTTTTCCGAGGATAAAAATAGGTGGTATTTATGTTTTTCGACCCGCTGAATACGAATCCGGGGTCCATTTTGCGAATTTCGTGGTCAATTTTTTGTTATTAACAAATTATTGGCCAATTTTGCAATACCACCTATTTTTATCCTCGGAAAAAGAAATTTAATTTTTGGGCGAGATTAGTATGGCTGGCGCCTATATTAAAAAAAATTGGTGAAATTCATGTGAGATACATATTATTATGTTTTTTAACAAATCGATAACAAATTATTACGATATATGGCCTGAAAAGAAGGTTTTAAATGATAGAAGATTTTAAATGTAAGCCAAAAAACATATAATACCACAACCAACCACTTTTATCCACGCAGGATATCCACAATTGGTCCTACTATTGGGCGGCTCAGTTAATGTACCATGGGTGAAAACCTTTAGAAATAGTTATTAAAAAATTAAAGAATAGAGAATATTATTTTACGTTCCTAAAATTCATTAAAAGTAAAAAAATTATTCGAATAAAAAAAATTTAATTTTAAAATCCTTGATACATCAAACCTTGTATTAATCAAACCCATATAAACCTATATAAACTTCGATCTATATAAACATCGTTATGAACTTATTTTTTTATTAACTTGAAAAAAAAAAATAAAAATAAAATAAGGAGAATCGTGTTTTCTTGACTTCAAGTCGGGCATAAACTTTTTTTTTTCTTTTTTTCAAAGAAAACGTGACTCTTATTCGAGATAGCCCTTAAAGTATAACACTTAAAACCTAATACACATATAGCTTTATGCTATATAAAAGAACATGCTTTTTATTTCGATGATTGAGAAATTCGAGCATGTTGTATAAATTAGTATAAAATTTAGCATTACAAAAAGAAAATAAAATAACATTATTTGCTAAAAAATTTAATATTTAGGGCAAAAAAATAATGAAAACTTTTTTTAAAATTAATTAAAAATTCTTAGAAATATTTTTTTTTCATTAAAATAATAAATTATAGAAAATAAAAAAAATTTTAAGTTTTAAAAATTTATGAAAAAATATGAAATACATATAATTATTTTTACGATAATTTTATTTACTTCAAAAATATGAAAAAAAATTTTATTTCAATTAAAACCTGATAATTGTACAATTGAATTTTATGTATTGCATTTATAGAAAATATAGAATAAATCATTGAAAAATTTTTATCAGTAAACCTTTCAGTGTTTAGCTCCAATTCATTTATGTTTTTTATTTTAATCTTAATTTATTTACAACTCATGAGTTACACATAGTCCTGTCGCCAGCAATGCTATTTAATGCCCTAAAATCCTAAAATACCATAAAAGCTCCATGAAAAAAAATGGGTGGTATTTATGTTTTTTGACCCGCTAAACATAAATACCACCCATTTTTTTCCTTTGAGCTTTTATGCACTGAAAAAAAAATCCGCTTGCGGCAAGCGGAATTCCGCTTGCCGCAAGAGGAATAATTCCGTTTGCCGCAAGCGGATTTCCGCTTACCGCAAGCGGATTTCCGCTTACCGCAAGCGGAATTCCGCTTGTAGCAAGCGGAATTTTTTTTCTCGTCAAACGATTGCAAATGACTTGAAACGTAAAGAAAATTAAAAAAAAAATTTTTTCCCGCTTACTTGGGATATGCGTATTTCGGTATGACGAGATTTGAGAAAATTTTGGAAAAAGAAAAGAAAAAATGTTTTTTTTTAATTTTCTTTACGTTTCAAGTCATTTGCAATTGTTTGCAAAGAAAAAAAAATTCCGCTAGCCACAAGCGGAATAATTCCGCTTGCGGCAAGCGGATTTTTTTTTCAGTGTGGTATTTTAGAGCATTTTAGGGCATTGAATAGCATTGCTGGCGACAGAACTAACATGGAAATACCTAAGCTCAAAAAATAAATAATATTTAAAAAAATGGAAAAAACCCAGATTTATTTTCCAAATAAAAAGGATGCAAGATGTACATTTTTCTTTAATAAAAAAGTATTAACGCTAAAATACAGAAAGATTTGTATTCAAGATATTTAAACAAGACTCTGGCCATTGAATTTTTCGAACAAAGGTGTATACAGTTTTTAAAAGAAATTTCCAGATCCAATAGCGTGGGTCTTTTTGTCGGTTGTTGTGCAAAATTGAGAAAAGTAAACGTCAAAATTCACGGTAATTGTGTTCCACTCGGTATATTAGCAGCTAGAAAATTCTACAAGTAAAAATCTTTTTGATTGAAAAAAAAATCTTTTTATCACACCCTTAAAATTTATTTTGCTAAGTCATGGGTGTTACACAAATGAAAAATTTGGAATCAGCAACCAGAAAAAATCTTAGTAGAACTTTGTGGCCATAAATAACTTTGCAAAACGGTGATTTAAATGGAGTAAAGACTGAACTAAAATGATCAGAAAGCTTTGATATAGACCCAGGTGATCTTAAAAATCGATCAAAAAAAAAAATATTTCGAATTGGTCAAATAACATTCCGTATATTTAAAAACTGTTTAAAAAGGAGCAGAAAAACAACACATATACTACCTTTATTATACCCTGCAACACACATACACAATTACACAATAAAACATCCGGTTAAAATTTTTATGCCGCAAAAGTCAGTGCGCAAGAGCAAGCAAAGTTATTATTATAAAAACAAAGACAATTTTAACATTTATAAAGATTCGCGAAGATAAAAGAGAGAGATAGAATATTATCCACGTGGAAGCCAATGCTCGTCTGTATCGCCGACTATACAGTAGAATGCATTTCTATACATGGCTAAAAAGAAAAAAAGAAATTATAATAAGGGCACATAAGAAAAAGATAGAAAAAATTTTAACGGATATACACAAACAAACATGATAAACAAAATCTTTATGTAAGAGATTCTTTAGTGAGTGGGTGGTGCGTATATTATTATTATATGTGTAATACATGTTAACCTGTATTATAACCAAAGAAGAAATAATAAAAGTATACGTTGGCTGAGGAAGGAGGGGAAGAGACTTGTCTATAGTCTGCGTAATATGAACATATTTGTGTACAATTTTTATTTTCAAAAAAAAATGTTTTTTAATAGTCTATTAACGCCAGCCTATTAAAAAAAAAATTTCAAGTATATTATAAATACTTTTTTATTATTATAGGAAAATATTTTATTTTATGGTATACAGAAAATACGAGGGAAATATTTGCCAATATTTTCAAAATAAAAAATTAAATTGCGCGCGCAGAAAAATTAAAACCACAAAATAAATTAAAAAAAAAAAAAAATTAATTCTAAGTACCTAAAAAAACAGGTGAAAAAAACCGTTAAAAATAATTAAATCATTTGTAATACTCTTCACAATTAATACAAAGAATCATATATATAGTGGAAAAAAAACTGAATATGTTACTAAACAGCAAATATTATTAAATTATGAATTCCCCAGAATTTTAAAGCACGTGTTTAAAACGACAGGTATAAACACATACACATGCATACATAGAAACCGTATTGGTTTACTCAAACTTTTCTTATCAGTAAATTATATCAAACACATATAATCTGTAAATAGACAAAACTAAAATTTATGTGTACATAATTTTTTTCTTTAAATTAAATATAATAATAATAGTAATATAATAATATTACCACGTGGTGAATATTTAATATTTTATATTTATATACAAAACGTAAAAGATTATATTATTACTTTTACGTCCTTACAATATCATAAATCTTTGTTTTAGGAATTAATAAATATCTTTAAATAATAAATTCATTACTCACGTGCTAAGACGTCTTTTTAATAGAATTGATAAATGTTATTTGTTAAAAATTTTATTTTTTTATTTTTTTCACTGTAATCGGTTCTTAAAATTTAATAAAATACTCTACGTTTTTAAAAAAAATAAATAAATAGGTATACTTTTGTGAAAATGCACGAGAAAACATACTTTTTTAAACCAATGAAAATATAAGAAACTTAATGACGTCACTTATTCTCTCGCAATTTTATTGGCACTCTCTCTTTAACGTTATTATTATTATTATATGGAATGGAAAACACGCCACGCAAACACTATTAAAAAAACTTTATTTTCTTTCTGATATATTTTTAAAAAATATTATTTTTCATGTATTTTTACATTAAAAATTCAATTTTTGTTATAAATAAATTATTCCACTAAAGACACATGCCCACATATGTATAAATAACAAACTTATACATTAATATATTGATTAAAACGAAAATATACAATAACATGTAACGTGTATAGTATGTAAGTAACTAGCAGACGACGCGAAATATGTTCGTTTAGATTTCTTAACGAAGCGATATAAGATTATAAAATTTTAAAAACGTTTAATTTACGAATAATTAAAAACAGAGTTAAAAAATTAAAAATTAATTAATTTTTTGTGCAAATTAGTAATAAAAAATTTAATAGTTTATGCGAATCTTCGGACGCTCTCGCTCGGCGGCGCAGCGAATCGCACGCGGGCGTGGTATCTTTCATCTCATTTTTTTTATAAATATATATTTTTATTTATTATAAAAAATAAACCCAAAAAAAGAAAATCACTTGCATGGACTTTTTCCTTAGCTGATATTTATTAGTTTAATCAAGTAACACTCCAGTTGACTATTATTTAAATATTTTAAACACTCACCTTTTACGATAACGTTTTTACTTATCCGACAAAACGAGGCACATGTTTGATTTTATCAGTAATATAATCAACGTGTAATAACAATAAAAATCGTTAATAATTTAAAGAACACAATTACTTGAAAATAAGTCACTTTTAAAAAGTTTTTGATTATTAACGCACAAAAAATATATCAAAAAATAGCCGTTATTATTTTTTAGGAGAGTCGAAAAGTCGATCGACCCGTTTTCCTCTTTAGAGAGAAGACCATTCTTTGTGCTGAGAGCCGAGTATAGAATTGTGTACTTATGCACCGGGCGGCGCGCGTGCGAGGCCGCAGTTCACGTGTCCGGGCATCCAAGCTTCGACCAATCAAAATCTTAGAGCTCTAATGTCGCTCGGCTTTATCGACCAATAACATCTACCCATGTGACGCAGCGGGTGGTTTACTATCTCTCTTATTCTTTCCTTCAACACGTTACTTCTTTGTTGTTGTTATACAAAATACACATGTGTTTGTACGTATATGTAAATGTTTTTACATGTGGAGTACGAAAAAGTAAAAATTTTTGTGTTGATTGTATACATACATATACGTAAAATACAATTTTGCACGATTTGTGCGTCGACGCCGAGCACCGGTTTCACCTTATTCTTTGAGCTTCTCTTCTCGTTATTACTGGCAGAGATCAACGCAATTTTTTCCTCAAATGTCTCGATTTATACGTTCACCTATATTGATTTATAGTATTTTTTAAAAAGCCTCTTTCGATTATTTAAAAAATTTGTGTAAAAGTTAATCATTTTTTTGCATGCTATTTTTGATAAAAAATACTCTGTTCTTAAATGACCCTGATGATTTTATATGTATATTCGTAAACATTTATATGAAAAAAGATTGTATAAGAATAGTGGGTGGGGGGGAAAGCGGTCGGTCGGTTTCTTGATTCTATCCTCGTCGAAGCCGTTGCACTTTATATGCGACGAGGGATAGTCGAGTGTCCTCGCACCTTTTGAGTATTACATACACATGCCAATTAAATACTCACACACGTTAACTTCTTTTTTTCATACACTTATTCACAACTATTATTAGCTTATTAAGCTTAAATGAAATAATTCATAAAATTACTATGATGTTATTAAACTCCAAAATTTTTTTACAATTCCGAAATTTCGTACAATTTAAAACAAATATGCGAACATCTCAATGGTACGAAATTGCAGTTTAAAAGATTACACTCGTGTATAAAAATATTACCTGCAAAAACATTTTCTATTTTCTTACCTCTTTTCCGGGTCGCTGTACTTTTTATGTATAACTTGATTACGGAGGGAGTTTAATATAGCTCTCATGCAGCGTTCTTGCTGTTTTTCTCCTTTATGTGCACCTATATCTATTTATAGCTTTCTTAATATTTCATCTCAAAACAATAGATGTTTATACGCAGGTTATTTCAAATAAATCGGAGCAAAGTTTTGTTTGAAAAAAACAGTAGATATACACAAAATATTTATACGCACACTATCATCCCCTCCCTCTTTTTTTCCCTTTTCGTTGTATCAGCTACGCAATATCAACAGCAGGGAAGAAAATTGAGGAGCCACGCGAGGAGGAAGAAAAGCACAGCCTGGCCTTAACTGGAAAGAGTGAAAGAGAGAGAGAGGAATTTCTTATATACGTAACACATTTATATATTACTATGTATTTTGATTTTCTTTCCTTTTTTATAATTTGACACACTTGGCAATTTTACTTTTTTAAATTTAAGTATTTTAAGTCTTTAGATCACCGGTGCATGAATTGCTAAAAGTTTTCGTGAAAAAAATTTCTGTGCTTTCTGATAATTGCACAGTAAACACAAAACTTAAAATATGCCACATAGATTAAAACATTTTTTATTATGTATTTCTCACTAATTTAATTTTAAAACTGCTACCAATTATTGCGACTTCAAAAGACTGCAATGAGACTAATATTAAATACAATAATGAAGACGCGGTTCGCTCTCTGAGTTGCTCCCATGTTGCTCCTATATCTGGATCTTTTTTCTTCTTCTTGTAATATAAAAAAGAGAGAGATAGTTAAATATTGTGTGTGTGTATGTGTGCATGCTTTAAATTTACCCTCTCTTTGAGCGCGGGCGAACGCGTGACGACGCGCGAAAAACCTGCCGGTTAATTTTGCAAATTTCTGAAAATTTTTGCTACTTGCTAAAATTAATTTCGCATTCAAAATTCTGGAAAATTATTTTTCAAAAAATTATTTACTTTTTTTAAAAATACATATGTGACCATAAAGTAAAAAAAATAGAATCTAAAATCATTCTTTTTTAACCCTAAAGAGACCACAAATAAAATTTTAGCGCATGTTTTAATATTTGTTTAGAATTTTTTACTGAATTATGTCTCGTGTTTTGGTGACGCGTTTCCTTTTCTGGCACATGGAGGGTTTTACTATAATACTACTATATGTATAATAATACACATGTATACCATACTATTTCTTATATGTATAGGTGCGCGCTTAATAAACATAAAACAACGTTGCCAAATCTATATTTTAATTTTCCCCACTCTTTTAATGATATCATAAAGTTTGCAGACGTGCTTTATTACACACACACAAAGATTCTACCACGTGAGGTACATGCTCGTTTCACTTCTTTCGCTTCTATATAACTTTTTCAGTAACGATTTGCAAAACATTTCCGATTTTACAGAGTAATCTAATATTTCTCTTTTATGGAATTAATCCCTTTTTAGACCTAAATAATTTTTGTTTATTCCATGTGCTTTTACTATACGACAGAGTATAGTCAAAGCACACAATATTAAAAAAAATAATTAGGTCTATAGAAAGGGCTTTATGAATTTCTACTTTTCACTTTCTGAAAAAGTCTCGATTACACAGAAAATAAAATTAAAACTGCCCATTTATCAATATTAAGCATATATGCAATAATTATTTATAACAAACATATCACCTTAAGAATTGTTTAATTTTAAAAATAAAACTAATAAATAACTATTTTTAAAACAAGGGAAAAAATATAAGTTTTGACGAATATAATATGCACAAGCGAGTTTAGTGAGCAAGTGCAGAGGATAGAAAGTTTAAATCCATTGCTTTTTCACATTGTCCAAGACAAAGTTTTACATTAAAATCAATGGTCATTGTTGCAGTTTAAACTCATGATAAAAATGATTTTACTCATTTGGGACAAAAAAGCCTTTTCTCCACCCTAGAGAAACGCCTTTTTTGCCCATTATATGCAAAACTGTTTTAAATCACGGAACAAAATATGGGGTTCAACTTTTGCAATTTTTCAGCTCTTGCTCGCTCGTGCATACAACTACATGCAAAGTCAACGGCAATTTTTTGTTCCTTGTTTAAAAATAGCTATTTATATATCCAGGTCAAAATAAGACTATATTATAAGCTAGGCGTCCTTTTTATATAATAAGGCGAATTTTCATATAATTTTCTAACCTGCTGTCAAAAATCTTATTTTCGCTATAAATCTGAAAGATTCAGTGTTACTTGTATTACGCAGTATAAATCGTGTGTGACATAATAAACTTTTTTATAACAAGTTCAGAACAATATTTTACACAAAAAAGGAAAAAAAGACGTCCCGTCCAGGTTAGAAAGTTGCCTTTTTCTTGCCAAGTTGTGTAAATTATCTTAATAAAATTATAAATTTATTTTGCCGAATGCAATTATTGCCGTTCGCATTCGCCAAAAATAAATTACTTTCATTACAACAATTAATATACCATTAATTAATAATAAAACAATATTTGTAACTAGTAGATCAACACAATGTATTTTAAACAAAAAAATTTTTACAAAATTATTATAAAAACAATTTAATTTTTAAAATTCGTATTTTGTTGTATTATTTACTGAACTTAAGGCACATTAATCAGTCCATATTCAGATTAATTTAAAAATAAATCTTATATTGTAAAGGCGTAATATTTTGCCGTCATGGTGATTTCGAGTATGAGAGCCCAGCAAAGTCAAGCACCAGACAAATGTGTTATAATTTTTGCCTGGCTAACATAATTGCACAGCTTTTAAAATTTTATTTACACGCTGGGTTTTACGTTCGTATAAGCAAAAAAGTATACTTTTTAGTTTAAAAAAAAAAATTATTATTAATCTATACCTACACTGTAAAAAAAAACTGCCACCGAGTTTAATTAACACATTGGCTGCGGCATGGGCGAAATACGCCCCCCATGTATTTTAAATGGATTCACGTGACCTGCCGCAACCAACGTGTTAATTAATGCTATAGTAAAATCGGTTACAGTTCTTTTTACAATGTATTTTATATAATTTTGAACATATGTATAGTTACGTTACTTCATTAATATTAATAATACCTCTTATATATTTTTGAGTATCTTATATACGTTTTCACAAAATACATAAGATAAAATTTGATTTCAAAAATAAACAAATAATTATAAAAAAACAATATTTGACTTATATGCAGAAATAATTAAAATTTAATAAATTAAAACATTTTTTAAAGAAAATCTAATATAATTAATTGACTATAATAGCTACCAATGTTTTGACTCAAAACATAAATTTTTCACTATTCTTTTTTCTATAATCAGAAACAATATTCAATTTTTATTAAAATACAAACTAAAAAGTTATTTAATTTGTTATCTACTCAAATTAGTAATATACAAATATTTTAATTCAGTTTTAGCTGCATTTTCAAAAAGTGCAGCTCTATTTTGACCTTCCCCTTTCTTAACCCAATGACCATATACCCGAAAAGCACACCCATCGATAACCTAAAGAAAAAAAAATTTATTTATTAATTTATTTTTAAATTGTTAACAAAATTTATAATTTATTATTTAAATATTTTATCATTACTTTTCTCAGTGCCTTGATTCTGTAAGGATCTGTACATGCTACTTGTATTGATAATGTTTCCGGTGTTGAATGCAGTCGTTTAATGCGAATAGCAGCCCTTACAACAACAATAGCCAGTTGGAACTTTTTCCTTGCATTAAATGACCTTGCTTTCAATTCCTAAAACAGAATACAAATGTAAAATATTTTTATTGACGAATTGTCTACGGAAATTAAAAAAGAATTAAAATTATTACAATTTTAACAGATATACAAAATTTGTGAAAAATATGGTATTTTTTTTTTATTGTATATTGACAATATAGGGTTGTTGAATGGTATTGAGATTATTAGTATTCTAAAAATATACTCAAAAATATTTAATACATATTTTTTGTTTTTTCCTAATAATTAAAAATAACGGAGTTATTAGCATCTAAAAAATTTTGGTATAAGGATACGTATATACAGTGAAAAACGCTCATCTAAGGGAGCATTCAGATGAGAAAAAATTTGAACCACCACCTTCAAAATTTCCTCCCACTTTTTATTATTTAACATGCAAGAATGAAACGAGAGGGGGTAAATATTGAAGGTGGGGGTTACAAATTTTTTCTCGTCTGAATGCTCCCTAACTCTATGTAAAAAGTTAACGGTATGACGTCAGCTGTCCCCTGCACTGATTTTTAAATGCTAATCACTCCATTGTTTTGAATTATTATGAAAAATAAAAAAACGCGTATCAAATATTTTAATGCCGGCTATAAAACCAACCAAATAGAATTTCAGTATTTTTTTCATGCAACAACCTTTTTAATATTGAACAAGAAAAAAAGTATTTATCAAATTAAGATCATATTTGCATTAATATATGCATAAATGTTAACTTTTCAAAATTATTAAAAACAAACTCTAGGGTGCCTTTGAAAACGAGTTTGAAAAATAAATTTAAGTTGGCACAAATGATTTTTTTGGAGGGAGGTTACAGGAATCGTATTCTTTTTAGATTTGGTCATTTGATCAAACTATAGAGGTAACGACAATCCCAATTACTTGCATTAGTTATTACACAATTGATAAATAACCAAATGAATTTACAAGTAATTAAATAATAATTTAAAAAAAAAAGTTTTACAAAGTTCATAACTGCAGCATCCCATTTTCCAGATTTCCCATTTTATTAATAATAATAAACAGCTATGAACATTACAAAATATATATTTTTTTTTAAATTATAACCCCTAGTTTGATCAAATGCCCAAATCAAAAAAGAAAACGATTACCGTTACCCCCCAAAAAAATCATTTATGCCAAATTAAATTTATTTTTCAAAATCGTTATTGAAGACGCCCATAAAATTATCAAATATGAAAAATGTAACAAGCTTCTTGAACAAATTATTATGACATCAGAAAAAAGCATGTACAATTATTGTTAAGACATACATAATAATTACACATTTATTTGTCATGTTCATTAACTTTTATCTCTATATGTAAATATATAAATTATTATTTTTTGATAACAGAAATGAATGAAAGTTATAAATTATTAAAAATAAAGTGTTTGAAAACTGAATACTTTTTCAGCTTTGCCTATTTAATTTTTCGTTTAATTAAGAAAGGAAAATAAGCAGTTTATTATTGTTCTTACGGAAGGTCAACTTTGGACTTATATAAAAAGTATAGCGATAACACTTAAGTTAATAGCATTACGGGGCTCTATAATTAACGACATTTTCTATGTCAAATCAAGTAAAATCGGGCAAATCGATTCCTTTATTTTCTGAAGCCAAAAAGCAATAAACAAAGTTTGCAGAAAATTTTTTTTTTAATTCCTTTACACCGCTGTCGTCTCCGATGTTTAATATTCAATAATTTTTTTTAAATAAACATTTATAATAATAATCAAACGGTCTCAATGGTGTCAAACGGTCACGGATTTTTTTATTGTTATTTAATAATAGTACATTTTTTAATCGGCTTCACATCGGATGTTAATTAACTGAATTTTTTTTGCTCCCATGGACAAGACATTTTTTTCAGTGGGGAGAAAACGTGTTTATTCAGATCATGTTGCGGCAGAAAAAAAGTGTTTTTGCCCTCCCGGGCGTAAAACTCGTGCACAAAGAATTTTCTGCACTCGTTCTACGCCTAGGAGGGCAAAAAATATTGTAAGCACCATGGGCGAAATACTTTTAGACACTAGCGTGAAAACATATCACTCTTGCCCGGCTTCGCCGAGCACTTACTATCAGTTTGAAAAAGATGTGAACCTCTCGTTTTTTCTTAATATTTTGGGTAAAAATAGAGATATTTTAATGAAACAAATTTTTTTTGAAAATTTGACTATACTTTTACAATTTTACCAAAGGAATATAGTTCAACTTTATTGCAAATAAAAGTAAAAAAACAAGAATTTTTTGAAATTTTTTTTCGCTCCGCCGCTTTGGACCTCAAAAAAGTGTCGAAAAAATCATTTTTTTCTGGCCAAATTTTTACCACTGATAATATGACTCTTTATTTACACGTTGCTGTTTTAAAAATTTGAAAATATTAATTTGCAAATTTTCTGTGACCTTTGAAAAACGAGGCCTCTATCTTAGCAACAAATTGTTCGATTGGCTTCATTTTTTTTTTAATGGGTAAGTCTTGATTTGTATATTACAAATATATAATTGATTAAAGTAGCGAATTTCTGGTTTTAGAGCTAAAACGAAATGAATCAAGGCACAGGTGCAATCTATTCATCTATTGTTTCTCAAAAAACTTTTCACACCTTCCTGTTGTTTCAAACTCCAAGAGGTAGAAAAAAAAATATTTCTTTTGTTTCAGAGTTTGAATAACATTATCATGCTTTTTAAAACATCAACATCTGGTAAAAATATAGAGAAAAAAAAATTGCAATTTTCAGAAAAGTATTCAATTTTTATAAATATTGTAAATGTATTAATTAACCTGATCACAAAGAACTTTGAATCGCAAAAATCGGCCAATAATTGGCTTCAATAGAGCATAAAGTAAAAATAGGTATCAATTTTTATTTTGCGGATTTTTTCGACACTTTTTTGAGGTCCAAAGCGGCGGAGCGAAAAAAAATTTCAAAAAATTCTTGTTTTTTTACTTTTATTTGCAACAAAGCAGAAACTAATAAAGTTGAACTATATTCCTTTGGTAAAATTGTAAAAGTATAGTCAAATTTTCAAAAAAAAATTTGTTTCATTAAAATATCTCTATTTTTACCCAAAATATTAAGAAAAAACGAAAGGTTCACATCTTTTTCAAACCGATAGTATGCTAGTGCTCACGCTAATGCCAAAACTTTTGCACCCTTGATACTTAATATACTATTTTGACCCGCTAGGAAGAAAAAAAAATTATCGAATGACAAAAATCGGAGACGACAGCGGTGTAGAGGAATTAAAAAGAAAATTTTCTGAAAGAAAAAATTTTTTAATGCTTTTTAACTTTAGGAAACCAGAAACTGATTAGCCCAATTTTATTAGACTCCCCATAGAAAATATTAGCAATTACAGAGCTCCTTAATGCTTATTAATTAAATTAAATAACATGATAAATAAAAACCTAAATATTGAATTAAAAATTTGTTTTTTACATTTCTTTAGATAAGTAATTTATAATAATATTTATTAAAAATCCGATAAAAACCTTTGAAAGTAAAGGCCTCGACAGATGCTCGCGCACCGCACCGTACCGAGAGATCGGAAACCAATCAAATCTCGGTACGCTTCGGTACGCCAAATTTGATTGGCTTTCCAACCTCTCGGTACAGTACGGTACACGCATCTGTCGAGACCTTAACCTGAAATTTTTTATCTTTAAACCTCGATTGCTGCTCTCAAAATTTCAAATATTTCATTTTTTTTTTTAATAATAAAATTATGGTTTTTTCTTATGTTGCATGGAAGTATCCCTATATAATTAAGTTTTTTAGTTTAGTATATTTTTGATCAAATTTTTACATTTTTTTAGACCCTTGAGACCAAAAATTTTTTAAATTTGAACTTCAAAGCTTACATTGCCTATACACTGTAAAAAGTAACTTTCTTAGATTTACAAAAAAAATAGAATTTTTTCGAAAAATTAGTAAATTTTCAAAAAATTTTGTAAATATTCGATAAAAATCGTAAATTTACGAAATTTAGTATATTATCGAAAAATTCGAGAATTCTCAATTTTTTTTTGTGATTTTACGAAAAAAATTGTGAATTCACAACTATTTTTTTTAGAAATATTTTTTGTAAATTTTTGAAAAAAAATTGTAAATTATCAATTTTTCTTGCGAATTCACAAAAAAAATCGAGAATACTCGAATTTTTTGTTAATATTCTAAACTTAGTAAATATACGATTTTTTTCGAATATTTACAAATTTTTTCGAAAATTTACTAATTTTTCGAAAATGTTCTAATTTTTTTGTTAACATAAGAAAGTTACTTTTTACAGTGTATATAAAGCTCAAAATTATTCTATGATGTAAAATTATACTATAAAATAATACACTGAAAAAAAAATCCGCTTACGGCAAGCGGAATTCCGCTTGCGGCTAGCGGAATTCCGCTTGTGGCTAGCGGAATTTTTTTTTCTTTGCAAACAATTGCAAATGACTTGAAACGTAAAGAAAATTAAAAAAAAACATTTTTTCTTTTCTTTTTCCAAAATTTTCTCAAATCTCGTCATACCGAAATACGCATATCCCAAGTAAGCGGGAAAAATTTTTTTTTTTAATTTTCTTTACGTTTCAAGTCATTTGCAATCGTTTGACGAGAAAAAAAATTCCGCTTGCTACAAGCGGAATTCCGCTTGCCGCAAGCGGATTTTTTTTTCAGTGTATAGCTTCAGTAAATAATTAAGTTAATAAATTTAAAAAAATGTAATAATAAATTAATTAAATAAAGCTGAAATGTAAACTATCTTTTTTCTTTCCTGGTATTTTTATGATTAAAATTTTTAGTTGAAAATTCCATGTAATTTTTAAAATTCATGCCTTAAAGGCGAGCTTAAAGGTTCCAAAAAAACGGTAAAATGGTTTAATCGATAATAAATTCTATATGTATATCAAAATAATACATGAGCAATAAAGTCATAATATAAAATATACTATATTATTTAGAACTAAAAAATTTAAATATATGGGTACCTATTTCCATGCAACATAAGAAAAAAACAAAATTATCAAGAAAAAAATAAAATATTTAAAATTTTGAGAGTGGCAATACAAGCAAGATCCAAAAATAAAGAGATCATACAGTAAAAAAACATGCAAAAATCGTTAAAAAAATTAGATTTAAGATTTATAATTCAAAACACGGGGTATAAGGTTGTAAAAATATAAAAATAATTTAGATAATGTTTATATGTACGAGATTCCATCAAAAAATTAAAAAAAAAAAAAAGACATTGAAAATTTGAGATTTGAAATACGAATTATGGGGTCTAAGAGTCTGAAATTCTATGAATAAGTTCCGGTAAAAATACATTTACTAACGTGGAACATCGGATGGGCTATTTGAAATAGTCCAGCTCAGCAGGGGGGGAGGGGTGAAATGTAACATTTTTAGGGGGAGGAGGCTGAAATGGATTTAGGGACTTAGAATAATTTGAAGTTGGAGTCAGGGTCTGATCAGGCCCTAATAAGAACAAGAACTTAGAATACTTTAGGTATATGGATTTAGGATAATTTATATTTCGGGATTTATTATAATTTAAAACGTTCCATGATCTTTGGTTGTGTGAAAAATGAAACCAGTTATAAGTTTTTATTGTTATGTAACATGAATTATATATTGCATGTTCCATGCAATATCATCAAAAAGAGCCAAAACAAACATTAAAATAATGGGTTTTTTGACATTTTCAGTATGTTGCTCGGGGTCTAGAGGTCTAAAAACTTTTTGAAAAATTGCATTTTTATATCAGAAAAAATATTTTGAAAAAAAAATTTTGTGCAACCCTCTTTCTAATATGAAAAAAATTTTTAATTTTATTTTTGGGGGTCTAAAATAAGAGCCCCCAAAAATATGCTCAGAGGGACAATTTTGACCAATTTTTTGAGTTTTTTACAATTTCGTTCCGGAAAAATCATAATAAAGGTTAAAAAAACAGAGGCATTTCTTTATCTTAACCCGATGATGTATTGTGATCCAGTGTTTAGAAAAAAAAGCAAGGTCCAAATAGTATTTACATGCAAATTATAAGTTAGTATTATTTTAGTCTTTAACAATTATTTAAAAAAAACACATTGTTCTTATTGAGATATTCCTGTTTAATTTTTACCAAAGCTAATTGTGATATCCGACTTAGTCGTCGTGAATTAGTAGAAAGTGATCGTTTTAAGGGTGCAATGTCCTGATCCCATAGCTGTAAGTTTAAAAGCAAAATAAAAATGTATTTGAGTTTTTAAATCTAAATATTTATAATTTTATAGTAAATAATTATCTGTTATAGAATTTATTGGAAAAGCATAATTATGCAAAAATAAAAAAAGCACCTACTTTTAATAATTAAAAATTTAAGAAATTGTTTCAAAGTTTAGAGTATATTTTCTAAATACAATTTTTTTTAATATGCGTCATGACCACCTTCATCGAGATAGACTACCTATCTCGGTGGTCTCCTCGCATTTATGGCTCACCCTGGCCCCCACGTTCAATGGAAGTTCGTGTTAATTTTTCGAATTCAGGAAATCCGAAATCCAAAGTTTTGGTATACAAAAATAGGGGTTCGGCATAAAAATACTACGATTTTCGTTCTGAATTTTACTAACTTGTCTTGAAACTTACTATCACATAATTAAATAACTCATATACCTTTACATTTGGGTTCTAACAACTTTCTTAAAATAGGAAAATGACCATGAACAAAAAATAATAAGAATTTTTTTGTTTTGAAATTTGTACAATCGAAAAAATGTCTAGCCAAATAATATCCAGGTAAAATATTGAATTTCGAAAATAGATCATAGATTGATAAAATCTTGTCTTGATTTTTTTGAATTTATGATATTTTCAAATATTTTTTAAAGACTTAAATAATTTTGTATATCAAAAATTAATTGTCTATTTTTGATATAAACATAAAATATAAAATTGACTTTTGGTAGATAAAGGGTCATTAAGTCAAAGGACAAAAACGTAAAAGTTTACTTGGCAAATTTTTAATAAATTAAAACTGTTTTGTACTATTAATATTTGTTTTACTTATAATTCTTTCATTTGATGCATAAAATTAGTTAAAATTTTTTTTTTCAAGTATTGTGTATTATAGTAGCTGAGAACGGATGTTTTTATTTTTCATAATTTTTGATAGGCAAATGCAAAAACTTACAACTGTGTGGAAAAATGGGTGTTCTAAAGCCTCTTTTATAGGAATTCTTTTTGATGCATCAACTACCAGCAGTTTTTTTATCAAGTCTTTTGGAGCATCTACAAAATATTAAATTCATGTTTATTGAATACATTTCTTGTTATGATTTTATAGTTTCATAATCGTATTTGGTAAAATTACCTGTAATATCAGCCCATTCTGGTGAGCTGAAAGAATATTTTCCTTCCATTATATTCCTAAGCATTACCATTTGTTTACGATGCCAAAATGGTGGGCAACCTACGAGTAATGTAAAGGTTATAACTCCACAAGCCCATCTAAAAAATTATTTTTGTAAATATTTAATGTGATTATAAATCTAAACTATTTACATACAAATCTACTTCAAAACTATAGCCTTCTGAATTTTCAAACATGTTACATTTTAAAACCTCAGGTGCCAGATAACCAGGTGTACCACATAAATCTGATCAACAAAATTAAAATTAATATATGTATTATTTATTATTTATTTATAGATACATTTATAGTTTATCTACCCATAATATATAAATATCTATAACCTAAAAATGTTTATTTACCATAAAGTTTTTCTCCTGGTTTTAAAAACCTGGCAAAACCAAAATCAGTTATTTTTACGTTAAGGTTATCATCTAATAGAATATTTTCAGGTTTTAAGTCTCTGTGAACAATTCCTTGATTATGAATGTGCTGTACACCTTCAAAAACTTGTCTCATTATATATCGAGTTTTTTTTTCTGATAAAGTTACAACTGACGTAAGATAATCAAAAAGTTCACCATTTTTGCAAAGTTCAAATATTAAAAATATAAAAGTACTCGATTCAAATACGTCATGTAATTCAACTGTTTAAATAAAATATTTTAATTTATTAACATTTATTTGTGATAATTAATAAATACTTAAAAAATAATAACTAACTAATATATGGATGGCCTGCCACCCTTCTAAGAATTTGTACTTCTTGCATTGTAGCATCTTTCATAGTATGAGAATCAGTACCATCATGTGGTTCGCAACTTATATCTATTATTTTTGCTGCATATTCTATGCCTGTTTCTTTTTCTATACATCTTCTGACAGTTGAAGAAATACCTCTGAAGGAAATAAATTAATAATGATCATTTTTAAAAGCTGCATAAAAAGAACCAACATAATTTGTTATTATCATTTTAAAGTAAAGTACTTATATAACTGATGTAATATGGGAGCTTAAAAATAAAAGATAATGGATTTGTTATGAAAATTTGTTTGTATACATTTGATAGTTTTTTAATATAAATTAATTTTCAATTGAATAAAAAAATAAGGGATTGTTATATTTATATTATATAATATTCTGTAAGGTTAGTTTTTGCAAAATGGTAACTGGAGTACTCTATTTTGAGTGCATAAAATGATGTATCAATAATTTTTTGGCAAATTTTCAAATTTTATTTAAATTTTAGTTAAAATGAATTTACTACATTACCTTCCTAAAATTTCTTTTGGTTCATATTTTGCATAAAAACCTTTGGCAGCATCTTTGTCAGGCAATAGATCATCAGTCTCATCTTTGGCCATCTTTATTATTACTTTTTTTTCTGCTTTTTAGAAGCAAATTAATTTAACAAATTTTTATTACTAAACTACTTATTATAAATTTTTTATTTACAATGATTATAGATCACGTTTTTACGAAAAATAACTGCACAAAGGTCATTTTCATAATATACTAGGTGAATTCGCAAACAATTTAAACGACACACAACAACAAACATTCACAATCTTTTAATTCATAAACAGAGCGTTGACTGCAACATTGCATCAGCAATACTACTTTCTGAAATCTTTTTTAAATTTACGCAACCAATTATAAAATTTATTCAAAAATATACGTAAATTTATTAAGGTACATCGAACACAATAACATTATTTAAAAATAACTCCGGCTAAGTGATTTATTAATTATTCATCTTCGATTTTCGTCATATGGTTTGTAACCACCATGGTAAGTCATGTGTGGTAATAAGTAAAATGGAACCACGGTAAAAAGCGATACACACATTTAAATTTTAACTATACATATATGCACACCGAATTGCTTGTAACTTAGTATTGAAAAAATGGCCGGTGTCTAGCCGGAGAATTTTTGATTATTTTGATTCTAAATTCAAATTTTAACATTATGGAACTTAGCCGTGTTATTCTTGGTGGCAAAATAAGAAAATCTCTACTTGAAATAACAAATAAAATTTTATCTACGCAAGTGGCTAATTACATAAGGTAAACGTTGTTGTTACGTAAAGTTTAATTATAACATAACCTTTATGAAATTCTTTTAAAAATATTAATAAAACTAATTTCTTTTTCATATTTATAATTAAGATTGGCAGAAGTTGGTAAACTAGAACCTCCAAAATTGCAAGGGAAATATGAAACAGGACAATTGATTTTGCATAGAGTATTTGGTTATCGAGGAGTAATACTTTTTCCATGGCTTGCAAGAGTTTATGATAGAGATTTGCCAAATAAGCGCGATGGGTAATTATTATTTATTTATTTAATATATTTTTTTGTAACATGTAAGTATTTGATTTTTTCTAATAAATGGATAAATGATTGCAGAGTTAAAGATGGAAATTTTAATGGTGTTGGAAAAGAAGTCAAAGGAAAAACTCACACATTTTATCAAGTTCTTATTGATCAAAGAGATTGCCCTTACATTGTAAGTTTTCTTTATTTTTTATTTACTATTAGCTATTCAACTAATAATTTTTATTTTATGATTTAATTATCCATACTTTTATTAAATTTCATATTATTTCTATTTTTAATATATTCTGATGCTTGCTGGTAAAAAATATACATTAGGGTTAAAATTTTTTTTATTTCTAACAGAGGGCACAAACTGAAGCCGTAACATTCCTTGGTAATCATGAAAGTAGTAGAAGCTTATATGCTATTCCTGGATTAGATTATGTAGCCCATGAAGATATATTGCCTTATACAACTAATGAGAAACCAGCATTACAGCATGAACTTTTTGATAAGTTTCTCTCTTATCATTCTGAAAGAAGTCCACCTTTTGTTGCTCAAGAAACTTTAAGAGCATGGCAAAAAAAGAATCATCCTTGGTTAGAACTTTCAGATGTTCATAAAGAAACTTCTGAGGACATCCGAGTTACTGTTATTCCATTTTATATGGGATGCAGAGAAAGTCAAACTACATCCGTTTATTGGGTAAGCATAAGTATTAGTTTATAAAGTTTTAAAAAGAAACCAAAAATTTTTCTGTTCATATAAAATAAAATTACTATATTTTAGTGGCGTTATTGTATCAGATTAGAAAATTTAGGTGAAATGAGTGTTCAATTAAGAGAAAGACATTGGAGAATATTTAGTTTATCTGGCACTTTAGAAACTGTTAGAGGTAGAGGTGTTGTAGGTCAAGAACCTGTACTTTCTAAAACTTTACCAGCCTTTCAATACAGTAGTCATGTTAGTTTACAAGCCCCTAGTGGACATATGTGGTAAGCATAACAACAACAATAATAATAATAATAATAATCAACAACATTTCTTCCAGTTTATTTAATTTCAATTTTATAAATATGTTTACAGGGGTACTTTTAGAATGGAAAGAGAAGATGGTTTTACATTTGATTGCAGAATACCGCCTTTTTCCCTTGATTCAAAAACTGAAGAACCATCAACCCCAAATGAAAATACATGAAAAGTAATTAATAAGTGAATTAAAAAAATGAATGCACTGCAAAATATAAAAAGTATAAATAAAAACTCAGTGAGAAAAAGAAGAAAAAAAAATTAATGTAATTATGCATATAATAAAAACGAAGAAACATTGTCTCCTATGAATTAGCCACTTGTATATAGTTTTTAATGTTAAGTTTTAGTATATTGCAAAAAAAAAAAATATATAAATATATTTATAAATTAAACATACCCATATGCAAGATTTAATGATAGTGCTGTAGTATACATTTCTAAAAAAATAAGCAATATATAAATTAATTTAATTTTGATACATGCTATATTCTTATAATTATACCAAAGTCAATTTTCTATAACATATATTTAATTTCAATGTACATGTTGTTTGTAGTTAAATAAAATATTTAATGATTTAAATACAAAAACTAAGAAATTTATTTTTAAATAATCAAATAAGAATAAATTTTAATTATTAGATCAAATATGTAGACAAATAGTTTTAATTCAGTTAAAAAAATTGTTTTAAATATTTTAAACAAATGTGTTGCTAAAAAAAAAAATTACATTACTTTTTATTTTTTTCTAGAAAAATTTTATAATTGATAAGAATTTATTTTTAGTTCAAAAATTTTATTTTAAATTTTGATGATTATTTTCTTTAATTTGAAAAAAAATTTAATTTTTTTCTGACCTTAAAATAATAGCTTTTGACTACTGACAAATAAACTGATTTAAAAATTGTGAAGAGATTTTGCTAGAATTACTTCAGTTTGAAGTATTACTCCAGTCAAATCACGGTTTTGGCTATATAGTTTGTGGCCACCACCAGATTTGGTCTATTAAAGATTTTTTAGGTCGCCAATTACGAAAATCAGGGCATTTTTTAGAGAGAAATTAGGGCTTTACCCTTAAATTTGAAAAAACTACTCCTAGAAAAGGTTATTTTTTATGCATTCGAATTTTGAGTGGTCAGATTTGGTGCACATGTGTTTTTTGGCTCGCTGATTACGAAATTTGGGGTCCTGCCTACTAAAAATTGGTGCTTCACCCTTAAGTTAGCAAAACTACCCCTTTTTAAAGTATTTCACGTTTTTGCAAATTTAAGGTGAAGTGCCAATTTTTAGTAGACAGGACCCTGAAATTCGTGTTTAATAAACCAAAAAACCCATTCTGGACATTGAAAGCGCAAAAATAACGAAAATACCCTTTCCAGGGGTTGTTTTTGCCAATTTAAGGGTAAAATACGAATTTTTTAAAACAAAGTCCCCGAAATTCTATATCAGCGAACCATATAGACCAAATCTGGGGACTTAAAAGTTCGAATACTAGGGGTAGTTTTTGCAAATTTAAGGGCGAAGCCCCAATTTCTCATAAAAACCCTGAAATTCGTGAGCAGCGACCCAAAAAAAGTATAGATCAAATCTGGCGGTGGGCACAAACTGTACAACCTCCCCCCCTGTGATCTGACAAGTATTTATTCAAAATAATAGCAAAAAATTGTATCCATTGATTTTTAGAGTAAAAATAAGTTAATAATGATTTTTTAATCCCGGTACAAAAAGCATTCTTTAATTATTAAACCTATTATAGGTATAATATTACAAAAATTAGATTTGAAAAAAATAAGACTCAAGTCTTCAATGAAAAGTTATCAAAAACAAAAATGCATGATAATAAATGTTTTCATATTTTTTTCTTAGAATGAAAATATTTTTCTCATACTATAATAAATTCATGGTTTATTTTACAATAAAACTTTTTTGAATGAAAATTAAAAATTGTTTTAAGTATATTTTAATTATTATAAACAGCATGAAATGCTCCATATAATATGTGTCTGACAAGCCTTTCTGAGTTTTTGCAAGATGGTGAAAAAATAAAATCCATGATTCGTGGCATATAAAACCATAAAGGCAATCGGGGGAATCGGGGCTGTAGCTGTAATTGTTTGTAGCACGGTATAAATAGTTTTATAATATTCCGTGGTTTGTAGTTTTCTAGTTTCCAATTCATCATCAGAAGTATAAAAATTAAATAAACTTTATCATTTTTAATAAATTTATTTCAAAAATGAGTTCCGGTAAGTAATAAATTTGGTTAGGTCAAATATTATTCATTATATTTATTTATTTTTTTTTTTTAACAATGCATTGGCTATTAAAAAAAAAGTAAGCATTTTTATTTGTGTCGAATATGCCGGGCGGGGTGTGTATTGCAAAGTTAAATGCCATTGCCAAATATAATATTTACTAAATTAAAAAATTTGATTTAATATTTTGGGAAATTTTTTTTGGGTAAAAATTTATTAAAAAATTAATCTTGTACCTCGAGTAAATATATTATGCCATTTTTTTTTAAATGATAGCTAATTTGAAGGTATATCCCGGGCATCAGAGAAAATAAAACAGGACATCTTTTTTTATTATTACTTTTGTTCAAATTGATCAAATACTTAGTGTATAAAATAATATGATCTGACTTATTTTTTATAAGTAAATGAAAATCAAATTTGCTTCAACTTAATATTTTAAATCACAACTATAAATGATATAAAAATTATTTAAATATAAAAAACTATAAATACCTAATTAATATTATTTTTAAAAGAATTTCAACATGGCTGTTATTTATTGAAAAAAAGTTAATATATAATAAATATTAATTCAAAAATTGATTTTTTAAAAATGCATTGTAAATATTTATATATTATTTTTTCTTTTATTTAAGGACCTGTAAAATTAAAGTTAATGAATTGTAAAAATAATTTTATTTATTTATAAATAATATTTTTTATTTTTTTTGTTACTTTATTCTTAATTTTTTAAGTTAGTATAATATTTTTTGAAGATTATTTCAGTAAAAAATTGATTTTATTTTAAATTATATAAAAAATTAATTTTAATTTATATAGAATAGAATAATAACTTTTAGTATTCATTTTGATTCAAAATTGTAAATTAAAATATTTTAAGTAATTAAACATGTTTGATTTCTCAGCTGGAGTTCTTTCAAAAGAAGTTGTTAAACAACTGCGCAACAAATTTTATTCTGAAAATCGCAATATTCTAGCTCAAAATGCTTGCGTAAAAGTTGATCCAAATGAAATAGCTTTATCAAGAAGGCAAGTAGAACTTACAAATAATGTTTTTACCAATAAAATTGATCCTGAAGGAAAGCCATTTACAAATCAAAAAGAAAGTGGAAGATGTTGGCTCTTTGCAGCCTTAAATATGATGAGAATCCCTTTCATGAAGCATTATAATATTGAAGATATAGAGTTCAGTCAAAGTTACCTATTCTTCTGGGACAAAGTAAGAAAATTTAAAAAAAAAAATAATATCTCAAAATTTACAAAACTTTAATATTAAAATAAAATTTTTAGTTAGAAAGAAGTAATAAGTTTCTTCATAATATTGCTGAAACAGCTAGAAAGGGGGAAAAAGTTGATGGACGTTTAGTTTCTTTTTTACTTAAAGATCCTATGGAAGATGGTGGTCAATGGGATATGTTGACAAATCTTATAAACCGTTATGGTGTTATTCCGAAATCTTGTTTCCCTGAAAGTTATAGTAGTGAACACAGTATGCGAATGAACAGTTTATTAAGAAGTAAACTTAGAGAATTTGCAATGGAAATCAGAAATTTTATTGAATCTGGCGCAAGTAATGAGCAAGTAGAAGCAAAGATTTTGGAACAAATGACTATTATATACAGAGTAATATCTATTTGTTTGGGTTGCCCACCTGAAACAATTACATATGAATATTATGATAAATCTAAGGCTTATCATAAAATAGGACCAATAACAGGATTAGAATTTTATGAGAAATATGTTAAACCTTGTATTAATTTAGATGATAAAGTATGCTTAACCAGTGACCCAAGACCAACAAATCCATTTGGAAAGTTGTATACTGTTGAATATTTGAATAATATGGTTGGTGGCAGACTAGTCCAATACAATAATCAACCAACTGAGTTGTTAATAAAACTTTGTGCTGAAACTATTAAAAATAATGAGCCGGTTTGGTTTGGATGCGAAGTTTCTAAAAGAGGTCATGCAAAGTTGGGATTATATGACAATAAATTATATGATTACAAAACTGCATTTGGTACTGACTTTCAAATTAATATGACCAAAGCAGAAAGACTTCTGTATGGAGAATCTGCCATGCAACATGCAATGGTTTTCACTGCAGTATCATTTGATGTAAGTCAATATTACTAATCATCAAATTTTTTATGAAAATAATTAAGTATTCAACTCTTTAAGTAAATACTTTTTTGGTTAACTAATATAAATATAACTTCCAAATATTGTTAATTATAATATAAATTTATATTTCCTGAGATTTACATTTAAAGTTTAAATCGTTCAAGTTTTGTGACCAGAAAAGCCAGTTATAAATACAATTTCGGCCAATACTTGGTAAAAATATGAATCTTTATCTGTTCATAAATGCAACTTGAAATACAATTTAACGTTTAAAAATTTTAATTAAAAAAAGTTAGCATCCCTTTTAATAAAAAAATTTTAAATTTGCAGGAAGATGGTAAACCAACTAAATTCCGTATTGAAAATACATGGGGTGATGATCGAGGAGATAAAGGATATTTTCAGTGTACATCGGAATGGTTCCACGAATTTGTTTTTGAAGCTGTAATAGATAAAAAATATGTCCCAGATGATGTTTTAGCTGTTTTTAATCAAGAGCCAATTGTTTTGCCTGCTTGGGATCCCATGGGTTGTCTAGCTCGTTAATAAAATAAATTTTTTTTTTTATATTAATTAAAAAAATTTTTAATTTTTACTAAAAAAAAAAATTATAATTATATCTTTAATAAATTAAAAAAAATTTTTTTATCTAGTTAAGAATTTTATTTTCTCAATTTTTTAAACTAATTATAAATTAGAGTAAAAATTTTATTATTCTTTTTATAAGCTCTGAAAAAAAATGAATTAATACTTGGAGTGCGTTAAAAATAAAGCCATGAAATTTTATAAAAATATATATATTTTCTGAGTTTTTTTTTCCATTCCTTTTCAAGGTATTTGAATTTTCATTATTAATGAGGTTGTTTATTTTACAACTTTAAAGAATTGTATATAAATATATTTAATGATCAACTGATCGATATTAACATTATATTCTTAAAATTAAGTTTTATACTTTTTTTTTTGTTCTTTTGTGTACCTGAGTTTAGCCCACACACCCTTGCACATATTTTGTAATCTGAAATCTTGCCATGATTTTGCTAGTTTAAATACATCTTTAATGATATTAGATGCGATTCTTAAATGCCCTTGTTGTAATAAACTTAGAGCTGAATAAAGTTTACAACGGGCTACTAATTGAGGATCACCCAAACGTAATGCTAATTGAAATTGTTTAACAGAAATCTTTCCAGCAACTTTAGCCTTTTTGTCAAAATAAAAAATAATTATCTATAGAAACAAACGTAAAATTAATAAATAAAAAATGTCTTACACAATTTAAAAAATCATCTCCCAGCGCTGAAAATGCTCCACCTAATGTTGAAAGCCATGACATCGCATGTTCTATTTCTTGCCGCTCCATTAACAAAATATTTATTCTTTCATTCCTAATTAAAACAAGTTTTAATATCTTATTCATAAAATGCTACAAAATTTATAAATACTTGAGTGCTAACCAGTAAAAATCAATAAATTGATATTTTGGACTTCTCAATTTAATAAATGTTACTGGATAACAATGAATATTTTTTGACCATATTATTTGTTGAACATGTTTTAATAAAAAGTCAAAAGCACATTTCTTGTAAATTTCTGACAGATCTACTGTCTTGATATATTTGGAAACTAAATATGCGCTTAAACCTTTTTTTTTTAAGAGTAAACAACACATTTTTTTCTTGAAATTATCACAATCTTCATTTTTAATACATTCCTCTATAAAAGGTTTAATCGATGAGTAATTTTTTTTTTCCAAGTTATTCTTTGAAAAAATGAAATAATCATAAATACACTTTTTTCTATAAATTATAATTCTTATTTGATTCATTATGAATTATAAATAAAATTTAAATGAGTTATGACCCAGCTGATTGTTAACAGAAAATAAAAAACCTAACCTTACATTACTGAAAATAATTAAGATTTCTTTTAACAACATGTGCTAATGTTTTATTGTTTTCTTTCTTCTTTGACGTTTTCATGCGCAAATGCTTTAGTTTTGGAGTATTATTTACGGACGCGCTGACCGATTAATTTTCTAATTAATTATAGGCAGAGGCAGCCCATGACTTTTTTGAAACCAATCGGACGGTTACAATTTAAACTATTTTCTCTCAAAAACAACATGTTATTTTTTAGGCAGGCAGACCATAAGAATTTGAGTAACTTTTTTGAAACTACTTGGCTTCAAATGCACAATTTTTTACCGAGATAAGGAAATTCTAGACTTTTGGTCAAGGCTCCATTGTACGAACGGAAAACCTACTGGTTTCAGAAAGTCACCTGACTGACCCTCTTGAAACCAGGCTTTCACACTTTATTTTACGAAGCTTTCTGCAATATACCCAAAGTTTAGCCTGTGCCCCATTGTTCTGAGGGGATACAACCCTCCAAAATTAAAGACATCCAGGTGACCCAAATGAAACCAGGCCAAATTTTACATACGTTTTTTTTCATCATAATAAACGTATCCTATCCTAAAAAATAGATGGCTCATCGCAACGGTTGCTAGGTGTAATCGGAATAAAGTCATTCTGATTGGTCTCACAATAATGTACACAAACAAAGATATACAAAATTTTAAATTCAAAATAACATAAACATTATTAAATTAAAATCGAGAGGTTATGGGTGAATTTAATGAATTTAATAAACTTTGTTAATTTATTGATTATTATTTATATCTATTTGTATATAATAAATTAATTTAATAATGTTTGGAATAAGTAATACAAATTTTCTAACCTCAATATTGAATATGTTTATTGTTTATGTTTTTATAATGGGTACACTGAAAATCTTTTTGGTGTTTTGACCAATTGCGTTCAGTCATCATATCTAATAAATTTTTCAGAGCTCTCACAGCTTAATTTCGGGCTGTATAGCCCCAAAATCGTTGCCCCTCGCAACTATTTTTAGGGGTTTAGATAAGTAAAATAGGTTGGAGTCAAGAGGCACAAATGTTAGTGTTACAGAATCCTGAGATTTTAAAGTATTAAAATTTATTTCTTAAATCTATTTTACATTAAAATTCAATTAAACTCCTTGGTTTTTCAATTTCTAAAATTTTTAATTATTTAAAAATTGTTTAATTTAATAAATTATAATATTAATAACCTATTTTGTGTAATTATTGGTTATAAGGTTAACTTTTATTTGAAATGGAAATTTTTCATGAAATACCAGTTGTCTTAATAGGTGCGTTAAATTATTTATTTCAAATAACACATATTTTTACTTAATTTAATAAATGTAACGTATTATTATTTCAATTTAAAGATTATGCTTATATTAATATTTTTTTCACATAAATTATGCTTTTCGTATAGACGAAGTCAGCTATTTTGAAAATAATGATTTGTTCCACGTGCCAGATAATAATCCTGTTGGAATGTTTTTATTAATAAATTATAAATATACAATAATCATTGATTTGTCAATCCTGACTGAATTGGTCTTAAATGAAGAACTTTTGAGAAGCGTTAACTTAAAGTAAAAACCTTATAACATAATTTAAAATATAAAATATTATTCAAATAAAACTTATTTTTATTTTTTTTTTACAAAGAATAAGCATGCATCGATTTAAAGAACTTATCGAAAAAGCTATCCAAATTTTTCCAATTGTAAAGAAGAATTATTTACTCCGTTTGAAATAGATAGTTTAAAAGGTCCATCAGGCATTTTCTACAGTACATATATGAAAAGATTAAAAAGCAAACAAGAGAAAGAGAACTTTAATAATTAATTTTAGGCTCTAATTTACTTTTTTAAATTTAAAATCATCAGTAAATATAAATTTTATTTAATTAATCAAACATTTAGTTTCAAAATTTTAAATTGTGCAAATTTAATATGCAATTATATAATATAAAAAATAAATAATGATATAGTAAAATTTTTGTTGTTAAACTTTTTATTTAAGAATAAATTATGTAGGCTACAGATACTTTTTATTACTATGATTAGGTTTATTACTTTGATTAATCATTGGATTTTGAACAAAACAGTCAAGTTTTCCTCGCTAATCCACCCAAGTCTTATGAAAATAAATTTTTCAGCTGAATCCATTCAGAAAGATATAAGGAAAAAAGCGCAGCAAAAAATTTTTTGTCATTCAAATGTGGTAAAAACACTCCCAACCCCCCCATTTACCCAAAAAGTTCAAAATAACCATTTTGGCAATTTTGAAGGTATATAGTAGGTTCTTAGCCTTCTAAATTCAAATCTAACATCGAAAATTAAGTTATAGGGGTGTAGCATCATTATTTAACCATTTTAACCCTTAAAATTTAATTTTTCTTAAAAAGAAAATTAATTTTTTTATTTTTGTGGGATTTAGTAGGTATTTTGGGCTGCTAAAAATTTTCAGGATTATTTACATTTTAAAGCTCAGTTATTATAACCCCAATATTTTGTTATTGTGAGTAACCAAAAAAATAATAATTATGCAAACCTAAATTCAGGATGTAAAATTATTAATTTGGAGCTGAGGCCCCCAAAATCATTGTGCTATCTCAGCCTGGGGTTTAAGTGCCGTGGTCAACGGTCCAAGTGCGCAGAACCACAAAAAGAATTTCAGTGTAAAGTAAAGTGAATTATTTAAATTATTTACTTTGCAGGTTTATAAGTGCGTTCTTTGAAAGTTATTATGACTGTGAATGTTATTTTGCCAAATTGATTTATTTTTATAGAAACAAAAACATTGCAGTTAATTATTGGTAATTCTTTACCAAAAAAAAAATTTTTTTAATTATAAAATGTAAAAAAGAAGGAAAAAAGATGATTTTCTTTAATAAAACGTAAATAGTATATTACGATCCTAGGCTAGAAAAATAATGGATGACCCAAATCGCCATTAGGCCAAGGGTCGTATAAAATTTTTCTGCGACAGAAAAATATATTTGTTAAAGATAAATTTGATAAACTTTCTTCAATTATTCAATAGCTCCTTTGTGATTAAATTAATAAAAAATAATAGTAAAAAATAAAAAATACCCTATTTTTTTGAAAATTTTTATGATTGCGTATTTTCAATTATTGTCTCTTTTTCCTCAAGTTATACTAAAATTTACAAGCCAGTGGCGGATACAGGGGGGGGGGGGGTCAAAGGGGTCAATTGACCCCCCCTCAGCGGTCAATTTTACCTTTTTTTTAGCTAATTTTACGTTACATAATTAATGCAAAGTACCATTTTGACCCCCCCAAAAAAATTTTAAGGAGCTTTTTTAAAAAATTTTTTGTAATTTGATTCAAATGACCCCCCCAAAAAATTTTCTAGATCCGCCTCTGCAAGCATTTGCGAAATTTCGCATAAAATGCAAGTAAATAAAGTTAGAATTTTTTTGATCAGGTATCGAGTGGCTGGGCAGATAATTACAAAATTGAATAAAATAAAAGCCATTATTTTCGATGAAGAGTTCTGTTAAAAAAAATTCCAAGAGATAAAATAATCAACTATCGATTTCTATGCTAAAAAAATAATTTTTAAATTTATACGATGGACAGTATACTTTTATTCTAGGCCGCAAAAATAAAGAATGGCCCAGATCACACGCAAATTGCAATCCGAGGCGAAGCCGAGGTTGACAAACTGCGATCTGGGACATTCTTTTTTTTTTGCGGCCGAGGGCAAAACATAATTTTTCTTTGAAACTTGAAAAAAATTCTAAATTTTTATTTTCACGTGCATTTATATCAAAACATTTGATTTCCGGAATCGAATCCTACGAAAATTTACGATAAGAAATTACGCTTTTTGACTTCTTTAAAAGTCCAAAGACTATATTTTAAAAAACCAAAGATGAAACAAATTTTTAAGTGCTGTAAAAAAGAGAAAATCAAATCTGTAAAATTCTAAAAATTTTGGATTTGGACAAATGTAGCCATGGGCGTAATTCTCTGTACTTTTTGGGTTTAGTGTGCGTCAGTGGACCCAAAAAGTTTTATTTCTGAATATTTATTAACAATATATGGAAAATTCAATTAAACAAGTATATAAAAGAGGGGATTAAAATTTCTAAAGAATTGTAAAACAGTTTATTTTTGTTAAATGCGAAGGCTTATCGGAGCGTATAGTTCTGAGGGTCAGTATAATTACATTCGACATAATGCACTTTGAATATGGAACATGTCTATAGAGAGAGGTACTTTAGGAATTGGAAAATTACCTGTTTTGATTTAGGGATTCATAATAATAGTGTTATTACGTAATATTTTTGTACTATACCCAGCACTTAGCAAAAGCAAACATTTGCCACGCATTTAAGGTGTATAGTCATAAACCGATCTTACGTTTTTATAACAAGTTTAGAACAACATTTTACAACAAAAGGGCAAAAAAGGCAAAAAGTAATGTAATGTAAAAGGCAGGTCAAAATCTGGGATCTTAAAAAAACCCATTGGACTGAATTTACTATGTAAAAATATGATACCATGCAAATTTTTAAGGTGATAGATTCAATGGTTTCGAAATGGCAGCTGTTTTTCGATTTTTTTTTCGTTCAAATTTGCTGCAAAAATCTGAAAAAATTTGTCGATTTTAATTTTTTACCACTCTACATACAGCTAAAAAATAATGTTCAACTATGGGGGGTATGTAAAATTTTTCGCAGAATCCGAAACTACCATTAGTTTTTCGGAAAAATCTCAAGAAAAGTCGGAAAAACTAAAAGGAATCTTCAAATATGAATTTCTCAAAAACCGTGTTTTTTTTTCATATAATTGGCCTTAAAATTTGTCTTTTAAGTTAGTTAAAAATTTAAGAAAAAAATAGAAATTAGAAACAATAAGCAAGGTCATGGTTACGTTTCCTTAAGGGAATGACAATATAATATTTAACGTAGCCAGTAATGCGTCTGTAAGAATTTCTACAAATGATTTCTCTTCATACTCCTAGGTGTTCTGTTTTTCATTCCCTTGAATTTTCAAGCATTGATTTAAATTTTCATGCAAAATTTAAGCAGAGCAACCTCTCAGAAAAAATCTATACAAATTTCTAATTGTATATCCCTACTAAAGCAAATGGGCAGATTGTTATATACCATAAGTCACCCAGCCCGATGGAGGCCCACCTTAGGACTGCCGGTGGGCCGCGTGTCACTGTTTGTTTTAGTAGGAAGTACAAACTACTAAGATAGATAAATCGCTAATAGCTTAAAAATCAGATAATTTCTATTTTCATTTTAAAACATTTTTTTTATTTTAAAAATTAAATAAAAACAACATAATTTGGTCTCTGTGTAAAGTGAAGTTGAATCTATAAAAAAAAAAAATCAAGAAGTTCATGGTGGGAAAAACTGTTAATTCTTAAATAATCAAATAAAATTAAGATAATAAATGAAATATTTATCATAAATTGCTTAATTAACTAATAAATACGTGGATAATTAATAAATTATAAATTATAATCAATTATTAATACGCAAATAAATAAATTTTAAAGAGCGCGGTTTCCCTCTCCATAGATAATTTTTAAATATTTTTTTAAATTTTAACTTTTCTCATAGTATGGACAAGTATGGACGATCTGTCCTCCTATTCTAAAAATAAATATTTTTTACTCATCTAAGTAGTTTACACTAAATCCCAACTGAATATAACCAGAAATCTTTTTTTTTTCATAAATTACAAACGTATCCTAACTCAGTTCATCAATCTGTGCGCGAAGCGCAGTTAAATCTAGTATTTCAAATAGAACCTGTCTGAAGGGATGATCTTGACACATCTAACATGTTTCCTTAGTTAAATAAAATTAAATTCGTTTCTAAAACATTTAATATAAAATAAAGAATGTCCCAAATCGCATGTAAATTACCTTCCAAGGCGAAGCCGATTTTTGTTTTTCAAAAAAAATGAAAATTAAAAAATTGATTACGTCACTCCGTTAATTTTCGTAATTTTAAAAAATAAAAAAATAGGTATCTAATATTTTTTTATATAATTTCAGATTATGCATAAAAATTACCAAAATTTTGACCCATGCAAGCCCCCTATTTAAAATATAAGTGATTCAAATTTTATTTGTAATTGTACGTTTACGAATTTCACTTTATTTAAACTTTATTATTAAAAAAATTAATTGTATATTTACGTGTCCAGAAATGTAACAAAGGACCCCAATTTCAATTAAATTGCAATTTGGAGCGTTATCTATTTATGGACAAGGGCCGTACAAAATTTTCCTTGTCAGTGGCCAGAAAGCACGTATTTCCCGGCCCATAAATAAAGAATGACCCAAAACGCAGTTTACCAACTTCGGCTTCGTCTCGGATACTAATGAACGTGAGATTTGGGCAATTCTTTACTTTTTTGGACACGGGCTCGTAACGCACAGCGGCCAGGAAATACGTGCTTTCGGGCCGCTGACTAGAAATGAGTAAATTGCGAACCATGCCCAGAAAAATAAATCCCACGTTAATCCATGTTCAGGAAAAGGTTAGCAATTTACTTTCTGATGCTTCCTTATAGCCTACGTTGAATAGTACCAAAGAATAGTATATATATATAGGTATTCTTGGATAAAAATGAGCCTTTAGAATACGCAAGTGTTCTGTACCTTGGAGTCACATATGCAAAATCTGGGATCCATAATTAGACAGTTAAAAACTTTATATCAAAACTTTATATTTTTTAAGGCATGTTCGAAAATTATTTTTTTAGATTCTACTTACAAAACTCTTTATCTAGGATATGTTCTTTACTTTTGCTTACATATTAATATACTTTTATAAATTTTATGTCTATTCCTACACATAAAATTTTGAAAATTTTAACAGATAAATATGAAATTGAAGAAACAGAAATAGATGAGAATACAATAAACGTTTGGTTATATCGAGTTTCATCTATTGCAGAAATAGAAAATTATTTGACTGATGCCACTTTTTGCACATTAAACTCATTACTAAAGAATAAAGAAAAAAGTTTAAAATACTTTTGCGGCGATTGCAACCAGAAATTGCTAAGACATGCTATTTATTGTTATAAGTGTTACAAATGGTTTAATTGGAGGTGCAATGGTATTACAAAAAGAAAATTCCTGAAAGCCATTGGTTTTGCAAAATTTTCACAAACATTGCAGAAATTAATTAGTCTTAAATTCTTTATTAATTCATTAATTCGTTTACTTTTTTAGCGTTTGTACTGAAAATTTTTAAATAAGATAAATAAGATACTCACACCAGTTGCTGGATATTAAATAGGGTACATGTAATTCGTTAAATTGCACGTTTTCAGTCATAAGTTGGTTAGAAATTTTTTTTGAAAATTCCAATTTTTTCAATAATCTACAACTGTTCAGTTACAATTTAACACGAGGCCTTAATCACATTTATCCGAGTTGATAATTAATTACCAGCTGATGTGCAACTTTTTTTTCTACGCAAATATTATTATTTTTATGTTAAAAATTATAATTTAATCCTCCATTTAACAAAAAATTACGAAAAAAATAAATAAAAAACCTTCTGTTTTTATGTACAAATACAAAATAATGTTTGCTTAAATGTAAAATATCAAAAACAAAAGTTCATGAATTATAGCAATCAGTCATTAATCTGCGCTAAGAGTTTAAAAACATTTTTTAAAGTTAAAAAACGTATGATTTAGAAATCTGTAATTAAAATTGTCAGTTCCCTTTTAAATATTTTTTTGAAAATTATATTATTACCGAAAAATAAATCTGCATAGTAATTCTCTAATGTATAATAATTTGAAAAATTATCCACTTTCAAATATGAAGCTATTTTAAAAAATATTACAAATAAAGAAAATTGTGGACAATTTAAGAAACGGATTTAAGGAAGTTACTTTTTTAATATTTTTAAGCTTACAATAAGTTTATCGTCAGATTTTTTATAATTCTTGATTGAGAAATTGCTCATCTAAATAAGATTGATAGTGCATAAAACTCATTTACATACTCACGTTCTTCTCCTATATTTTTTGCGTTTAGATTTTTTTGGATTTGTCAGCAGTTTTCCGCATAAAGGGTGGAAAATCGCTAAAAATTTTTTTACCAATGAAAAGAGCGTGACTAAATTAGTATAAAAACATTTTTATTTTTTTCAAAACTATTTCATGACGCTAATTTACAATTTGAGATTTAAAATAAAATGAATCGTAAAGATATTGAAAACCGTGTTTATTTCGAAAAATTATGTACATTTTATAAATTGTTAAATAGTATATTTACGGCTCGTGTCCAGAAAAGTAAAGAATGGCCCAAATCGCACGTAAATTACCTTCCGAGGCGAAGCCGAGGATGGTAAACTGCGATTTGGGGCATCCTTTATTTATGGACAAGGGTCGTATAAAATTTTTCTGCGACAGTAGCGAGAAAATCTGATTTTCTTGGCCGCGCAGCGGCCAGGAAATCGTACTTTCGCGGCTACTGTACAGAAAAAACTATTATTTTAACTTGTTACTGCACATTATTTTTTTTGAAATTTGTTAGAATATATTGATTTTTTTAGACTTTTAAATTAATTGAAGAAACTTTATGCTATATAACCACGTTTCGTTAATATACTACCAACCTCCTTAAGTTATTGTATGCTAAATCTTATCTGATAATGTATTTATTTGTTTTTATATTATTTTTTATAGGCTTAGTTTTTTTTAAATTAAATGTTGTAGGAAAAGGTAATTTAATAAAATAGATCAGTTTTTTTTATATCAAACTAAATGCGTATATATTTTTTATTATAATTGCATTTTTTAATTACATAAGGTTAACATATCATTTTAAAAATTAATAATAATACATACAATCATTAAATAAGTTTTAATATTAATAAAATCATATTCATTATTACAATATTATTTTAAAAATGGAAAAAGATTTCATGAATTGTTATTTTAGAATAAACAAGAAAAAAAAGGAATTAAAAAAAGAAATGTTATATAAAAAACTACAGCCAAAGTTGTTTTAAAAAATTGCAATAACTAAAAGACTTGCAATTATATTTATAAGAAGTTTATTTTTATGAAAAAATCTATGTATACTAGTATAACTCTACATATTTATAAAGCATAAAAGCATTTCTATTAGTAATTATATTTTCTAAATATGATTTCTGAAAGAAGTTTTTATACAAAATTTATAATTTATAAAATTATAATCTAGAAAAAACTACTTCGATTTTAAGCTTTTTAAACTTATGCCAGAATACACATACGCTAAATTCCATTTACATATTTTCAAAACAGAATATTTTCAGTACAATCATTCCATGTTTGTTGATGTAAAACTTTAGTCACTAAAATTTTTTATCGGAATTATTAATTATTAATCGTTTAATTACAATTATTTGAAAATGTCGCGAACACTAAGTCTTTATGAAAAAACTATGGTTGATCGGAATGAGACTCTTGCATTACAGAAAATGTGGCGCAATAGAAGCCGCCGATACTTGTTTAGGATACTCTCTGTATGGTTCTGAACCAGACACTATTAAAATATGGTAAAATGTTTTTCAAGTAAGAAGTAAAAGAATGAAAGCTGTTAATGAGATGATGAATATATAATAACCAACTTATATGATGAAAGCACTGAATTATTCTATCCTCATTAGATGATTATTATGCTTCTCGACATAAATAATTGAACAATTTAGAATTATATGATTTTGTTTCTCTAATAATTTTCTTTATACCAGTCCATAAAATTTATTTCTCGACATATGATCTCGAATTTTAAGTAAAATCAATGTCGAAGCAAAAGAAAGGAAGAAAACGATGCCATTCGAGTTCTTCGAGTTCACCAGAACCAAAAATGAAAAAAACACAGAGAAAAACACAGAGAAGGAAGAAGAGGCAAAGAAAAAATTAATAGTTTCGGCTCGTTTTCTAAAACTTTTTTCACAAATTATTGCTAAAATTTTATTTACATGTGAATTTAAATTTCAGTATATTTATTTCTGTAAAAAATTTTTATTTAAAAGGAAAAATAAACATCTTATTAGTTATAAAATTTTTAGCAACCAACCTGAGCAACATTTTTATGTTTTATTATTGTTATTCATACTATGGAGGGATATAGATACAATGAAAGGTTCATTTTAAACATACCAAAACGAGATAACTGCAGAAGAAAAAATAGAATTTTATCTAGTGAACTTTTTTAACTAAACTAAACCTAAGTTATACAAAAATTTAAAACAATCAGTCAAGAGATAAGATATATAAAATATATAAATAGAACCAAGATCAATGCGTTCCAATGCATCTGGTATTTTAATTTTTAATTATGCATTAGAGCGTTTTGCTCTGTGGGGTATTCGTTATCGGGGAATACCCAGAACATAAACCCGGCGAAGGCAAACTTCTGTTATGGACAGTTTTTAGGATTAACCACCATAGCGGCAACTTGTGACAAAGGCGTTACTGTTGCCAGGGATGACTACAGAACGATGGCCATAATAACTGAGCTGTACGACGACTTACGAGAGAGGAGGGTATCTACCGACCCGACGGGATCCCGTACTCCGAAATGTTGGTTGATGGACACGTGGACGACGGCATTAGAACCATGATAAGAGATATGTGTATGCCATTAGGTAACGCCGAAGCTAATGGATCGACTTTTTCCGAAGCTAATATATTTGACTATCGTCCTCGAGGTCAAGTACGAGCAGCTTTAATGAATCATTCAAGAGTGGAGATGAACGCGGTCAGAGGAGTACTGACCGATTATATTCGAACTGTCTCATACATACGTCGAACAGAGGAAGAGATGATAATGGAAGAATGCGATTGCAGCTCCATTTGACGCTTTTCCAATTGCTGGATATTACTTCAGGCACGAATTCGTAATGCAATTTTGCGGACTTCAAGTGCCTTTGGATCCAATTAATCCATTAGTAGTTATGAACGTAGTAGGGTCCTAAGTGACCAAGGCGACCTTTCTAAGTCAACTCGATACTACTAACTTTCACCCATCAATGGTACCTGAGCTTACTGCGTTGATAACATCGTATGTCTTACCAGGTGAAATCTTGATTGACATCGATTTCGACGACGCCTCAAATCAGGTACCCGATATGAAGGGCATCATCTCATTGCTAGCCCTAATGCTATTTATGAGAGACGAATTTACATTTACGAACATATCTCAGCAAACGATGCGTGAACTTCACGGAATGTACTAAGGAGATGTACAGGCGCGGCTCCTAACTTAATTTGACCGTTTTGGTTGACTGGTTTAGATATCAAGAGCTTTAAAATAAAAGAATCTGTTACTGATTCCTAAGAACATCAAAAGTTCTTCCTATTATACGTTTCGACAGATTTACTTTGGTAAGTATAAAAAAAAACTTAAAATAAATATTTATCACATTAACATAAAAAAAAGTAATGAAAAATAAAAATCATCCAAAAAATATTACTGTTAAGTGGGCTGTATGTCAGTCATTTTTTTTTAGGTATTGTCCAATCAGTCAATAGCGTTTAAAGCAAAAAAATTATCAAAGCAACAACAATGAAGTTGAAATTTTATTTTTTAAATTAGTATTTTATTTTCCTGAGTTAATGGTCATTATGAATCGAGATACTACTCTGCAAACAGTCAGATAGCCAAAATTAATACTTCATCTATCATATAGTTGGTCAATACCTAAAAAAATGGCTGCCACCTAGCCCTCTTAACAGCTTGACAATGAAATATTGTTTTAAATTTTATGATAAAGAAAAAAAATAAAATATAAGTTGATGAACTTAATAAAATGGCCAATTAGATGAATTCTAACGAAGAAAGTTTTTTGAATACAATAAGACAAAAAATTGAGTTAGAAAGAAGAGAAACAAAATATTCTCCGACTGAATGAAAATTAAAAACTACTCAACTGCTCAACTGCTGTTACTGCTCAAAAGTCAACACGAGAAGAAACTGATTTAATAAATAAAAATAACAAGTAGACAAGCCAAGAGATTTAGACAAAAAAATGTTTTAGATTTTAAATAATATCTCAGATGAAGAGAATTTTGTGAGCTACCCATAGACAATATTCTATTTAAGTAATAAACGTTCACTTGACAATTACATAAATTTAATGAAACCTTGAAACCAATTAAATAATTGATCAACTATTAACATTTCAGATTACTCACTATAGAGAGGTCTCGTAAAAGTAATTTTACCAATAGTTACATTTGGTGGTATTGTTAAAATTCCAAAACGTGTAATAGAAATTTTTTATGGGAATTAACATTTATTCAGAAGGAATTTACTTTTAAAATTTTAAAGTAAAAAGAGGTCTCGTAAATTCAAATTAATTATTAAATAAAATTAAATATTTTTAAGGTGTCAAATTTATAATTACGGAGTGATGGAAATTATATCACGAAATATAAAATACTGTATTATTTAATATGTAAAAGTTTTCAATATATCCGATAATTTTACTATACTGATGGGTAATTTTATTATATTAAAAAAAGAACATAATACAGTAAGGTAGTTTGAGTTAAAAACGTTTGAAATGGCAGGTTGTGGAGTAAACGACACCGTTATCGTAGGTAGCATAAACCTAATTTTAAAAGGACTTAAGAATAATACTTTCGCAGACTTTAAGAATGGATTATCTGCTTTAAACAGAAATTCAGAAACATATGGTTCTGAATTAGTATTGATACCATTTGGAACTATATTATATCAAGAAACTTGTATCGATTTATTAGTACAATTGATGAATTCAGTGTACTCTCATGTTATAGTGCCAAAAGATTATTCTGAGAGTAGAGATGGCTATAGTATGCGAATTAGAGTATCAGAACAGATCAAGAATGATCTACATTTCTACTCAAGTCTTCCAGAGTCTAGAGTACAGTCTTATAGAGTATTAAGTTCTAGCCTATCAACATAAATTCCAAGGATTTGAAAAATATATTTTTTTGTTTTAGCAGGCTTAAATTTTAAGATGCCGAAACGTGTAATAAAAAAAAATTAATATTTAAAATTTTAAATTTTATGCTTTTTAAATACTTTTTATTTAAATTAAAAATTAAAATTAGTTGAATATATGTAAAGGTCTCATAATTTCAATTATATCAAATAAAAAAATCTACAAATATAAAAATAATTTTTAAATTCTAATAATAGGTAAATAATGTACTTAAAAACTGCGACAATCCTTGTGTATTAAATTGCCGAAACGTGTATAGAAAGAATTTTAACAACTTAATTTCTAAAATTATAAATAGAAATATTTTCTTCAATTAATTAGTCATTTCGACCATGTATTATAAAACATTTTATTCTTTTAGAACAATTATTTTAAGCTTTAATCAATAAATTGCCGAAACGTGTATAGATAGAACTTTTATAACTTAATTTTTAACTTTATAATAAAATATTTTTTTTAACTTTGTAATGTACGTCAGATCATTAATAAATAAATATACACCATCTTTGAAAGCTGTACGCGATATTTTTAAATTTAATTTTTGTACTATAAAGTGTCTAAACTTGTATAATAGATAGAGCTTTTATAACTTAATTTTTATGTTACAACTGTAATAAAGCTCAATGATATTTTTTTTATGCTTAAAACTAGACGCGAAACTTTTTCTATTCTATTATTAAAACCCTTCGCGGTATCAAAATTTGCTGTTCGCGGAACCAACGCGAGATTAATGGGTTAGATTGAATAAAAAGATCACCCACGGGGTTCGCGCAGTTCAGTTTTTTTCTTTTATCCATTTGTTTATAACAAAATAATAGGTTAACTTATCTTTTCACAACTAATTGATATTTTTTTAATTAATAAGTTAGTCGTGATATTTTGGTAGATATATTATAAAATATTTTAGTTTTGGAATAATTAATATTTGAAAATTTAACCTTTGTGCAATAAATTGCCGAAACGTGTATAGGTAGAATTTTGATAACTTAATTCCTAAAATTATAAATATAAATGATAATTTCTTTAATTAATTAGTGTGTTTTGGTCGACATATAAAATATTTTTTTATAATTGAACAATTAATATTTGCTAACTTAATCTTTGTGCAATAAATTGCCGAAACGTGTATAGATAGAACTTTTATAAATTAATTTTTAATCTTATAACTAATTGATATTATTTTAAATTAATAAAAGAGTAGTACGATATTGGTCGATATATTCTAAAATATTTTATTATATTGAAATAATTATTATTTTCAAATTTAACCTTTGTGCAATAAATTGCCGAAACGTGTATAGGTAGAAATTTGATAACTTAATTCCTAAAATTATAAGTATAAATAATATTTTCTTGAAATAATTAGCGTGTTTTTGGGCAACATATTATATCATTTTTTTAGAATTGATTAATTAATATTCGATAATCTTATCTTTGTGCAATAAATTGCCGAAACGTGTATAGATAGAACTTTTATAAATTAATTGTTAACGTTATTACTAATTGATATTATTTTAAATTAAGTTAGTAGTGCGATTCTGGTCGATATATTATAAAATACTTTATTATTTTGGGATAATTAATATTTAAAAATTTTACCTTTGTGCAATAAATTGCCGAAACGTGTATAGATAGAACTTTTTTAACTTAATTCCTAAAATTATAAGTATAAATGATAATTTCTTTAATTAATAAATTACTAGTGTGCTTTTTAAGCTTAAGATATTTATTAGTAAAAATTGTATAAAGCTAGCGAATAGTTTTAGAATAAGCATATATATAATATTTAATTATTTATTATTTGCTAATTTAAACTTTGTGCAATAAATTGCCGAAACGTGTATAGAAAGAGCTTTTATTTCCAATAATTTACGTATAAAACGTTATTAACGATTTTATGGTATTTCAAGCCTTTCGCAATATTTATTTTTATAGCAAAAAGGTTTTTAAATTCTTATTATTATAGTAGTTAATTTTTATTATTATGCGGAAAACGAAGATTACAGTTTAAAATCAACATTATATTTTGCTTTTTAGTTTCCATAAAATGTTTAAAAAATGGTATTTTATTATAAATTAGATTGTTCAGATTGTTTATAATCTGGATCATTTGGATATAATTCGTTATCGCTTGATCGAACAAATTTGCTTTAGCAGAGTAGATCAATTTAGTAGATCAATTTCAATTTCAATAGCAATGGGTAATCGAAAGAAAGATTTTAGCAATCTACCAAAAGTAAGTTTGCCGAAACGTATCTAGATAAAACTTTTAAGATGATTACTAAGTAAATGTTAGTAAACGTTTATTACATTTTTGTGATCGATGGATAAATAATGTTAAGACTTCAAGAAAAAATTTGCATATTTTCAATTTGAAATGTCGAATTTTAGATAAACTCAAAGCAGGTTTATTTAATAATCAAACTTGATTTGTGAGAACTACTAGACAAAAGACATTAATTTTCATCTTGATCTATCAGAAAAATTTCTAGCAAATTTATAATTAAGAAAAATAGAAACATTGCAGGTTGGATTAATAAATAATAAAACACGAATCTTCATTTAGAGTGTAAAATGTCGAACGGATGTTGAATAGACCATGAGTGCACATTTGAAGCAGTTAAAATGTTATTTAAAATGATGCGATTGAAGAAAAGATCTTAACCTTTTTAACAGGCACTATATAATCAATAATGAACCAATATTTGATTTGCAAAGACGAGTTTATAAAACTTTATTTCATACTTCTGAAAATTTACTTTGTAATTGATATTTTATTTGCATATTATTGTAAATTCAACTTTAATGTATATTCATGACATAGTTTTCTTAATTTTTTTAAAATTTAAATTGCAGATTTAAAATAAAAAAAAAGGCGAAAATTCCATTCCTAAGTCTGAATGTTTTTAAAATTATCTGAAAGTTAAGTTTAATCTTTTATGTATTTATTTTAAGTTAAGTAACTAATAGAGTAATTTTCTCATAAAAATATTTCTTATAAATCAAAATTGCAGATGTTAATAAATATGTAAGTACGAGTATTTGAGCTTGTTCTTATGTCTACTTATAAAATCATGAAATCTTTTCAAATGTATGTATTTTTTAGTTCAAGAAAATTATTCTTTCATAAAATGCAAAAATTAATTTAAATTATGTGCATAAAATAATTATGGTACTATAATTTTTTAAGCATTTGTTAAAAAATGATCGCAATTCTTACTTTTGCCAGCGGTTTAAGTTTTAAACAAAGTTTTAAAGTTGAAAGCTGCCTTTGATAATGTTGACGTCATTGTAAATGCGGTTCACCTAAAAAAAATTATGATTATTTTATTTTACATTACTTTGGAAAGATAAAAATCGCCGTTTATCATACAAATATTTAAAATATTGCATGTTTTATTGTATAAATTAAAAATAAAGTAACTTTTGACGTATTAATAAAGCCCTGATTTAAGATTGAGCTTGTGCAGTTTTTCTGGATATTATATAGTTTAATTTAAATTAAAGTTACATATATAAATTTTTCTAATAAATCAATGTAGAATTTCTAGTTTCAGGTTGAATTATTTAACATCTCTGTAACTCTCTTCCAGAACTGAATCCTTAAATATTTGTGTAAAAAAAATTTTTACATAATATTCAATTAGTCTTCGATTTAAATATTTCAAGATGTTAAATTGGTTAATCTTAGTGTTTCTATGAAGAGTAAAATATTACAGCAACGTAATAATTCATGCATATTCTTTCAAAGTGAAAAAACAAATTATTGAATGGCTAGATACACGGTTAGGTTTGAAATTCATGCAAAGCAACCTGATTGTATATATGTAAGAGCTCTCAATACTTTAAGATCTTTCATATACTGTTTATAGATAAGGTATCGATCTTTTTTGACACAAAAATTTAAGGCCAGGTCTATTTGTCCAGAAAATTTTCAATTGTTTCTGGTTAAATAGATTTTCTGGTCAAATAACCAAAAAAAGATCAAAATTTTATTCAAAGGTTTTTATTGAATAAAACTAAAATTTAATTTAGAATTTCATAAATTAACAATTTTTAAAGATTAGAAAATTTAAGAATTGATTATTTTTTCAAAAAATAGTGCAAAGTGCAGAAATGCAAGCATAACTTTACTCCTCGAAAATATTGAGGTTAAAAATATTTTTCACTTTTGTTTATGTGTAAGTAAATTTTACACAAAAATTTTCTGGACAAATAGCTCTTGCGAAAATTTAATATATCACTTTTGAACATCGAAATTTAAACATGCCAGACTCAACAAACAATATTTTTACATGAGTTGCATGAATGTTTTAATTTTTTTGTATTCAATTAAATGCAGTGAAACAGTTCATGTTGAATTAAATTACATGCAATAAATAGTGTTAAAAAGAAATATTGGGTGTTGAGTTCGGCGTGTAAAAAAAATTTTGTGTTGATGAGCCAGAATAAGCCTATCAGTTTTTATGTAATAGATTCAAAATATTTTAAATGAAAAATAAAAAAATAACAAATTTTTAAATATTTAACCTAATTTACATCAGTAGGGCTGGATTGGCTCCCCAAGTCGGATTATTCTACTATGAACTGTAAAGACTTGTAACTATTTATGCCAATTTTGATGTCAATTATTGATTGAATAAAATGTTTCGAAGGGAACAACCTTAAAATCATTTTGAAAATCATCGAGAAAATCATGTAAAGTAAATATTAAGAAAATCCCTCGCAAAATCCCAAAAGATCCCATAAGTTTTTCTCAAAGCTAATTAAAATTTTTAATAAAGTTAAAATTAATTTATTTAAAATATTTTTCAAGTTCTAGTCATAGATTTCTAGTTCGGTAAATTCCTTATCAACATTTAATTAAGATAAATTAAAATAAAATTTAAAGGCAAACACTTTTTCGCTAAGGAAATATTTAACTCTAATGTTGTGCTCTTAAATATTTCATTGGGTATGGGCGATATTGAGCATTTTGGAAGGTCATTAAATTATTTTATGTTTAAATAGATGAAAAAATTAAGCAAAACTTAATTTAAAAAAATCTACTGTTAAATAAAAGACATGTTAATTGAAAGTCCAATGACAAGGATTTTCTTATTAAATGCTTAAATTTCCTTTATTCCTTAATAAAGTGACGAAAAACAACCATAAAACTAGTGAAATGTTTCACATTAGTATGTTAAAGACATTTTGCTGTGACCTCTATAACTCATTAGCATATTTTAAAACTGAAATAATTTTTTACAAATTTTAAAATAAGCCGATGCTACGTAATTTTTTATTAAAAAATGAAAAAAAAATTCTAATTGTTTATTTTTTTAAACAAATATGAAGTATTCATTTCGTATTAATTTTCGCATAATAAATTTATCATTTTCTCAGATCTGAGTCAAAATGAACATTTAGTTGACAGTTTGAAATAAATTTAATTTATTAAACTAAATATAGAATAAAATTAGGATAATCAGATTAATTAGTCCCGGTGTATAATTAAAAGTTATATTTGATATTTAAAATAATAAAATTTCAAGAGGTCGAAGGGTATAAATATGTTTTACATATATTCTAGCCTTAAAAACCTAGCTTTATGCTACCAGTGTTGGAGAAAGTTAGATTCTTGATAGTTTTCATCTTTTTTGTAATCTAGCTTTATTCAAGAGGCTTGGATAAGGTCCGCTTAGTAATAAATGAGAACAAACATACAAACATTATTTCATAATATTATTTTTTTATGTTACCTATCATTAATTTACAATCAAATAATTTTTTGAATAAAAAAAAAAAATTTAATGTACTATAGATTATTTTTTTATATTTGACAAATATTTAGTGTTACAGAAACAATGAAGCAAAACTAATAAATGCAAGTTCTTATAAAAAATGAAAGTTAATGTCAGACTAAATGTTTTCCCATGGAAAGAAGAGGGGTGATTAAGCCAATTTTTTTTTATTCAACAAAAAAAGTAATTTTTTTTTTTAAGTCAAGTTGGGCTTAATTTTAATAATAAGGGCTAAAAAACGAGAGGATAATGGGAACTTTTGAACTGCTCTTTTAGAATTAAGTAATTATTTTTTATGAAAAAGCTCAAAACAGCCCAATCCTAATCTTAATTTACGCTGAAATTAATGAAATACTATTTCATAATACATTCCTAAGAATACCTATTATTTAAGAACAAAAAATGATTAGCATTATTCAATTAATTTTTTGCCAGGTATGATTATCAAAATCTTTACCATTCCATACATAAAATTAAAGTCCCTGAGTTTCTAGTTTTCCAGACCAAGTGGCAATTCTGCTTGTTCACATTTTTACTAAACAGACTGTATCTAAGCTTCTTGGATAAAGCTAAGCTTATCCGAGCAGCATATAAAGTTAAACAAAAAAGAATAAAACTATCAAGAATCTAACTTTATCCAGCACTGCTTGGGTAAAGCTAGCGGATAGACTTAATTTTATCTTTATTCAGCACTGCTTAGGTAAAGCTAGCGGATAGAATTAGTTTAATCTAGTGATTGGACTCTATGCATAACGTATAATTATATGTTATGAGTAAGTCAGTTCAAGGTACTTATTTTCTTTGAATTTACAAATATGCAAATGGAACTTGTAAATGTTATTTTAATTAAATACGTATATAAAAACGTAGTATTTATCATATAGTATTTATCGTAGTATCGATCATAAATATGGTGTATCTGGTATTTGTTGCATTATATAAATGTGAATTAATCCATAAACCAAATTTGTTTTCATATAAATAAATTAGTTTTGTCTATTGAAAATTGTACTTACAAATTGATGTTTGGTACTCCATCTAGAACCCTTTTAATTAAATTTTTAAAAAATGCTGAATTTTAACTTATAAAAATCTTGATTCATTTTAAGTAAATGAATTAAAATGTTAAATTATTCCATCAACTTGCTAGATACATCTAGTTACTTCTGAAGGCATCCATCACATATTACACTCACTGAAAATAATTTGTCTTAGTCAAAAAATTTGTCAGTTTAATATCTACAATACCAATTTAAAACTATTTTATTTTATTCTATGCTTTTATTATAAATATATATGAGCGGATTAGTTGAATATGGGTGCATAAGATTCTTACGGAGGGTAAAAAATCTCTAACCATGTTCAGAATAAAATAAACTGCTTCGGCCCACCGCAACTTCATAGTATATACCAAAGCAAACTTTATATAAATACTCAATTTATATGGCTCATCTTTGAGAATTTTTCTATCTCTAACTTTCCTTCGTTTCTATGCTTAAAAAATTAAAGTGCCTAGTTCGACTAAAGTGCTCATACATTGTCAATTTTTGATATTATTTATTTTATTGATTTTTCATTTATACTCACAAAATTTATTTGTGGATTCAATTTCTTTAATCCAAATGTACTCTCTTTGTTGTTGAAGAACCTTCATTGCATATTAATTAAATACGATTATTCCAATGATTTGCAGTTTACTTTATGCATGTTTTCATGTTTCACATAATCCAAATACCAAACATAACTGTAAAAAAGAAAATTTAATTAATTGAATGTTTTTTAAAATACCATTTAAAATAGTCAAGCATTCTAAAGCAACAGATACTTTGCCAATTGCACCAGTAAATAAATAATTTGTATTTTAAATCTCAAGGAAAAATAATGATTATATTTTAAGCTCATTAGCTAAGTTTATACAAACAAAATTTGAAAATTAATTTAATAGAAATGATTTTGAGTTTTTGAAGTTCTTAATTAAATCTAATCAATAAAAAATTCTAAATATTATCAAATACTTTCAAGCTTAATTTACTACTAGTGAACTAAAATTCTTTAAATAAGTGTAAAATAATTATTCATTGAGGATTTTATCTTAGATAATTAATTAAAAAAGTAGATTGCCTACATCAGGCAACAAAATTCTTAAAATATTATTATATGCAGTTGCACGCTGTAAAAACAACATAAACTGCTACAAAATTGCTACTGATACAGACTGATATGCTTTTTTAAGGTTATATTGATTTTGTAAGCTCTTATTTTACAGTAAAAGCAGATGGGAAATTGAGTAAATTTTACAAAGTATATTCTAAACATTATAAAATTAATTATGTAAAAAAAATGTAGTCGCTTTCATAAAATTAAGAATCTTTTAATATAATAAAAAATTTAATTAATGGTTATTAAATTTGTCGAAACTACCTACTTAGTTAATATACAAATAAAATAAAATAATTTCTTACCTTTATAAAATACCGCTTTATAAAGATGCAGCTGCAAAGCATACTTTGCCTCCATATTGAATTCAGAATATAATATAATATAAATTACATATATTATTTTATTATAACGCCATTTATAAAAATTTTTGGTACATTATTGATTACTCAATTTATTTTTAATAAGTATTGAAAATTAATTAATGTTCAAATGAAATTTAATTTTATTCCAATGTATTCTGATTTATTTTCTTTAAACTTTTCATTCTCATATGGATGAGAAACACAATGACAACCAAACGAAAATGAAAGAAACCTCATGCATGCCGGCAAGGATTTAGAAATGGATTTTACCGGCTTTTTTTCTATTCATCGGAATTCTTCATGAACTCTCTCCCTTCTCTCTCTCTCTCTCTCTCTCTCTTTCTCTCTCCTCAGCTGAAAACGCGCAGTCGCAGAATCAGATTGCGCATTATAAATTCAAATTGGAGATACTTTCAATGATTTGATTGGTTGCTGAATCAGGTAATCGTTTAGAATATCCAATAAAAAGAATTGTTTCTTTTCATTTAGATTCAAATTGGATGTGGATGCGGAAATTTTTATTTTTGAATTATAAATTGTAAATTCTACTAATATTTTTCAAAATGCTGTTAATCTTTATTCTAGAAAAATCTAAAAAAAACTTATGTATAATTCAATTACAAAAATTTTAATTTGTATGGAGTCTGGCCCTTAATAATGATTTTATCAATACATGCTTTTTCTTTCACCATTTTCTTCCAAAATTAAAAATTCAGAAAAATCATTAATTTTAATATTTATAATAAAATTAATAATTATATAATTGAAATTAATTTATATTATATTAATAATTCACAATTATTCTTATGTTTTGGAGGCCAGACAATTATTTTTTAGGTTTATATTTGAAGGGCGCATATTTTCTTTTACAGCATGTGGAGACAATATTATTATTATTATTTAAACAATAAAAAAAAAATATAGGTGGTGTATATACGGTGTGTATTTATTTTGTATTATTATTATATTTTCCACTACTGCTACTTTTTTTTCTTCATCATCATCAAAAGGGGCATACGCCGTGCGCTCGCGCATTCACTTGAGGTTTGACCGTCTGACAGTCATAAATTCAGGTCGTGTCGTATATAGTTTATTAAACTTTGTATTCGTGCTTTTATTTAAATAAAAAATATATTTATTAAAAAAATTTAATTACGATTTATTAATTTTCGATTGACTTGCGTTTTATAAAATTTGTTCAGTGTAACTCATTTAAAAAAAGTTACCCTTGTGCGCAAACACTGTGTGGTGCTGTATAATAAAATAAAATTATTCAAAATTAAGTTTAAAAAAAAAAATTATTGAGTGTTATTTAATAATAAATATTTTATAATAAAAATAATATAAGCCAAAAGCGGTTTAATACCGTGTGCAGATTAAAATAAATTAAAAGGGACTACAGGAAGAAAGTAAGTGTTGTATGGCGTTCCTGAGGAAGTTACCTCGGCGATGCGCCGGCGTTGCAAGGTTCACAGGACTATTGTCTGAAATAATAAATAATAATTCAAGGGCTTTTAGTACAAATTTAGTATTAAAAGCATCAGGTCAAGAAAATATTTCAACAAGACAAATTGATCCACTTGATTTAAGGTTTAATGATCCTTCAGCTTCATTTAAAAGTAAAACCATGATGGAACTTGTAAGAGCTTATGTCGTTTACCAGCTGTGTTCCATTGATTACCTCGTGGAAAATAACATGAAGGTATAATTCATTTTATAATTAAATTATTGCCCTCTAATTTTCTTAAGTTTATTTTTAAAAATTTTCTATCGTAAATTATTTAGAAAATTAATGAAATAGAAAATTTTTTTTATTTTTACCGGCGGCGGTAGAGGAAATATATTATTATTATCTCGTATATTATGTTGAAAGAATTTAATTTCTATAAATAATAGCGATGCATAAGCATATACAGCTACTTTTATAATATGAAAAGTATAATTATAGTAACTAAATACTTGTGAATATGATATTTTTCATTTTATTTAATTAACAGATAATTTTTTAATTTTTTTTTTCATAAGGGTAGATAGGTAAATTTAACAATAATTTATATCTTTTCCAGTTTAAAAATTATAATAAATCAAACTATTTTTTATTTTATTTTAATTTGTAATGACTCCTTTTTTCTTTTACAAAAAATAAATTCATTAATTGCCTAATTATTATTATCTTTAATACCCTACTCACACTTTTTTTTTTACAAATAATTATGTAAATTTAAGTTATTTTTAGAATTATATAAATGAATATATTATATTATGCCTATAAGTACTACGACACTAAATAATTTTTTACCGAATACTTTCTTGGCGTACAAAATTTACTAAAAACGTTATTCAAAGTATTTTTAAAATTGAAACAGAAAAATTTTAAATGCATGTGTATGCAAATTTTAAGTACACACGCACACATATATGCATTTACGTATTTTATTTATTTTATGTATTAACTTTTTATAATAAATAGTTTAAAATTATAATTTTTATTGTTTAAAGGAAAAAAATATAAACTGCTTAATTTAAATAAAAAAAAATTTTTCCGAGAAAACTTATAATTTCATAAATTTTCTTTTACAATCTTTTTTAATTTAATTATTGTATATTGACACATCATTCCACTTGTACAAAGAGCATTCATCAAAAATATTCACCCTAAAGCTCTGGATACATTGTAATACACTTCTGTAACCCCACAAAATGGCAACCTTGACCTACTACAAATACCTAAAAACGGAGAAATTTGAACTCGTGCTCATACTTAAAAAACGAATAAATTTTTCCTCCATAAATCCATGTGAGTTATTTCTCAAGCTTTTGTCAAGGTTTTTTACTGTAAAGTCCCCACCCTTTAAATCTTTGTTTCCGCTTTTAAAGACGAGCCCATTTTTTTAATCATTTTCGAGATCACGAGATCATTTCTCAAAATAGAATTTATTATAAACGCTTCCATAGAAATTCGGATAAAAGTACGGTTTTTTTCTCTACAAACACGCGGTTATTCTTGATTTTCAATAAGTGGGGGTAGCCAATAGGGTGAGAACAATATTTTAGTTACCCCTCGAGCGTAATCCCGAAAGACCAGGGTCAGTCACTTCCTCTAATTTATATAATATGAGTAATAAAATTCAAATATTTTTCTTAAAATTTCAGCCTAAAATATATAGAAGAATAAATTTTTTAATTTTAATCATTTATAAGGTCAATTGTTTTATTAGTTCGTTGTTTCCCGTTTCGGTTCCAATAACCGTCATACCCTGATAATTAACGAACTGACAAAACCAACGAATTTTTTTTAATTTTAAGAAAGTATTGAATATATTTTATTATTTGATTAAGAAACGAGTTAAAAAATATTGAATTAAAAAAAAATTTTTCTAAACAAAAAATATTTTATCACTAATTATTCAGATAAATTGTAGGAATTTTTTCTAGTTGAGATAAGTAAATTTGTTTGGATAAAACGATAAAATATTAAAATTAATTAAATTATGCTACAAAATTATTTTTATCATTTTTAAAAAAATAACGATACTTTCAAATGTTAATTTCTACTTAATTCTAATAGATTTTGACTTGATAGCATATAGATAGCCTACGCTGGAAATTATGAAATTATATAATAAAAAAAATGTAAAAGACGACGAAAATCTATGATTGTTGACAATTATTAATTGTAAATATGCAGTATTAATAATTTTAAGATATTTTGAAAAAAGGGTCTTAAAAAAACAGAAACGTTAATAATTTAATAAATAATTATCTTTTTGCTGGAAAAATCGTCTTTTACAGTTTTTTATTATCTAATAGGTTCTATTTTATCGAAATTCTCGAGAAAATTCTGATATAATTATTATAATATAAAAGGCTGTAATGTATTTTCTATTACTATATATCTTGACTATAGATATCCATTTATTATGATTTCGCGCCATTAATTAAAAAAACCTGATATTTATTCCTAATATAAAAACCGTTAAGAATATTCGCATGCCTGTTCTGACTTGTTTAAAATATTGTGGAAACTTACAATAGAATTCTATTTTTACTTTTATTTCTGCTTTCATCTTAGTTCTCATTATTATATATAGTAAATTGTCAAGTATAAGCAAGGAGTGTCCATAGTTTTTGTCCACCTCTTTGGATAGAACTCCTATGTGTACTCGGTGTGTATACTAAATTCCTAATGGGCTCCTCAGGCCTTGAAGAAATGACAGATCCACGAAAGTCTCAATTTACCTAACTATAAGCCCTTTTTCAAGGCACCTCTAACCCCCCCCCCCCCAATGTTACTTTTTACCCCTTCTGAATTGCAAGGGACTTGTCCGGATATTCCTTCTTATGAACATGTTCCATGTTATATCATATAAAATCAATTGTTTGTATGGATGATTAAATCAAAACTAGTCGTGAAATTTTATCGAGAATTTTACATTATATTTAAAAAAATTTTTTGACAGCATAACAGCTGGACAAAGTTTTGAATAGCTGCTTAAAATTTCAAGAAATACATTTTTACAGTGCAACGCTTTCTAATTATATAATTTTCAAACCCAAATACCGTTGACTCACCTTGTAAATAAATATACCTAATAAAGCGAGATAGAACTAAATATATACAGCTTTCTAAAAAACACGTGTTTTAGTATATTTTCCAAGTTTGGTATAATTTTAGAAAAAACCACGAGCTTAAAAATAATGTCAGATAAACTGCTATTTCGGCACATTATTTTATAAAATTAATATAGATACGAGAATAGATAGTTAATTGATGGAATAAGAGATAATTAAAAGTAAAAAAGAGATCCGAAATCTTTCTTACATTATTATCGAGTATAGTATCGAGTATTTGCACTGCACTATAATTGCTTATTTGTATTATTTTTCTTATTTTCTTAAAAACTGTATCAGTCAATCAATTTGAAAATAGTTTATTTTTACATCAAGTCTAAAATTATAAATTATAGGAAGTTTTATTTAAAATATATTAAAGATTAAAAAACACGTATTTAGCCATGCGTTTGCAAAAATGATTTAACGTTCGTAATACCTTCGCTTCCCTACCGAAACAATCGGGCGGATTTCCGCCTTAAAGTCGGGCGGCCCACCGGAGGGCCGCGGGACAATCCGCCAAATTTTTTCGCTCCAGTTTGTGCTGGAATGAGTCCTGGAACAAACAAATAAGCATTATGGCCAAAAACTGCAAAACACGATTTCACTAACACGTTATTAAACTTGATAAAATTCTTCTTTCCCAGAATTTAAAAGATTCGCAATATTTAACTATAATATCTCGTATAATGTTGAATATTTAACCATATGCGATTTAATTACAGTCCCTCCCATGCATTCGCATTCGGTATAATTTAATTTTGTAACTTTACTTGCTCGATATAACTATATTTTGAAACCTCTAATTAATATTCGTTTATTTTCCAAAGTAAAGTGATACAAATATTTAGATGCTTTAGTCAACTTTTTTTATTTGTACAATACATATGGGATCCCCATAATTTAATTCATTTACGAGATACTTTATAATTTAGCGATATTTTTTGTTAAATTCATTAAAATAAAAAATATAGCTCCAGGTACATCTGAAATGTTTGGTGCATAACGAAATGCGTAAAAAGGTCTTATCAAAAAAATTGCGCGTGACTAAACAGATATCTAAAAACAAACTCAATATAAATAGAATTCTCATAATCTTCCAATTGATACAACAGTCATAATTAAAAATAATTCTGATTAAGATTTTGATATAATATGATAATCATTTCTGATAAATAAAAACCAAACAGAAAATTAAATTTCATTCTTAGCTTTATTTGTATAATCAATCCATATTTTCTCAGTATTCTCTGCTTGATTCTCTGGTAATTTTACGTCATTTAATTTTTGAAATTCATCCTGTAATTCAAAGATATAAATTATATTTAAGTAAATGTTTTATTGATAAAATAAATAAATTTAACAATTATATTTAGTTGGTTTTGAGATGAGTGGATTACTAATTATAAGATTATGTATTCTATTATTTGAATATGTATGTTAAATCCAGAGAAGTAAAATCTCATCATCAGGTCATAACCATGTAATTAAAAAGTTAAATTACATCCATATTTTAATTATAAACTGCAAAAAGTAACTTTCTTCATTCAATTAACAAAAAAATTAGAACATTTTCGAAAAATTAGTAAATTTTCGAAAAAATTTGTAAATATTCGAAAAACATCGTAATTTTACTAAATTTAGTGTATCAACAAAAAATTCGAGGATTCTCGATTTTTTTTGAAAGTTTACAAAAAATAGTTGTAAATTTACGAATAAAAAAAAAAATCGTGAGAATTCTTGAATTTTTCAATAATATACTAAATTTAGTAAATTTACAATTTTTATCTCATTTTTATTAAGTACTATTAACAATTTTTTTTGAAAATTTATTAATTTTTCTTAAACATCTATTTTTTTTGTTAATCTAAGGAAGTTACATTTTACAGTGTAATATTTTCAAATATTATATAAGACTCAATAAACAACTTAACATTTTGCATTTTTCTTCAGCTTGTTTTAGAGCATGAATTAAATATTTTTATTCATAATTCAAATTTTTTAAATGAAAACCAAGGCGAAAACTCAAGTTAAAACTCAAGTTAAAATTACATTTTTTGCGTCATCATTCGCGGGAAAATTGCATTCATATCTTACTATTAATGACGTCATACTTAATTTTAATCAGGTGACATTTACTCAAGTGAATATAATAATTGCTGAGGTATTCTTCCTTTTAATTAATTAAAATATTAATATAATTTACGTAGTAATTTAATCGTTTATAAATCATCAAAATCTTAATTTATATTTATCAAACATTAAGTTATAACTTGTAGATTATAATCTTGTATAGATTTCATATTTTTTCAAGTACCTATTTTTGAAAATTGCATGCATCCATATTAATATAGCACTGAATTAATAAAACTTCTATTTAGTCCAGATTGGTTTCGTTAAACTTTTATCATCGGCGTCACTTCTATACACTTGTCAATACAGATTTAATTCATCTATGTCGAATCTTAAGGCATTTCAACGGTATCCAATGAGCCTACAATGTTTTTGATTTTCAGTTAAAATTCCTGTTAAAATATTAAATAAAATATTCCAGGAAGTTTTGAAGATCAAAAATTTATAACATTAGATAACGAATATTTTAGAACTAAAACTTCAAAAATCTTTCGAGCTTCATATTACAAAAAAATATTTTAGGGCTTTACTCTTCACTTTTTTATCTTTGAAAAAAAAAACTACCCAGATTTGGCTCCATTTCAAATATGCTTTATTACTTGGCTCCCACTTTAGAACACTAAAATTTTTGACTCGTTTTTGATTTATTGAGTTTAAAATTACTAAGTAAACGAGAAGTCAATTCCCTATAAAATCACTGTAAAACTTTTCGTTAGTAATTTCCATTGCAAACATTTTTTTAGTGTATAGTTTCTACATATAAATAAAATTCGGCACATTTACTTTTTGAGCACCAATGGCTCTATTTTAACACCGGAGTTTGGTTTGGTTTAGTTGAGCAGTGGCTGAGTAAAGTTTAACCAATCCATGGAAAACGCATCATTGTAAAAGCTTTATGGTTTAACTAAGATGGAACCAATATACGCTTTTTAAGTAAAGTTTTAAGAAGCAAAATATATATTTACGTCTTGGCCTTATACGAGGCCTTATATAAAATATACCAAGTACAAAAAACTTATTCTTTTTTGAACAAAAAAAAAATATTTCTTTACCTTGAGATTTAAAAAAAAAATGGAATCTTTTGCCTGATCTTTTGTCAGGTATTTTCGTCGAAGAATCAACTTTATGATTTTATCATCAAAACGTATCAAAAGTCAATGTAACATCTAAAAATAAATAATCTTGCAAATATTCTTGAAAATTTTCTTTTAATTTTGAGCTTTTCTCTTAAGTATTTTAGTCTTTAAAAAAAAAAAGTAATATTAAAGTATAAGCATATACCAATACATATACATATAGTTATGCACTTGGTTATGCACTTGGCCCTCTTACAATATAATGTTCTCATGATATTAGGTCAACAAAAACTTGATAAAAATCAATTTCGTTTTTTTCATTTTGTTATTATAGGTAGATTAAGACGGATGTCTGAACCAATGAAGATGCAATTTTTTAAATAATAATTATTTAATATGTAATTTAAAAAAACAGTTTTATATAAAATAAGCATTATTAAACAAAAAAATTTATAATACGTAAACCGCAGACTCGACTGCAGAAAACTTTTGCATGTGAAATAAGCATTAAAAACAAATTTTTTAAGATCTTGTAGACCTATTTTGGTACTGAAGAGCCAGAGATATAATTTTTTTTTTTAATGAGAAAAAAACACGCCCCCCCCCCCCCCCGCTTAATTAAGGGCAGCTGAGGGCAAAATTTTAAATTCCAACGAGGAACTTATTATTTTTTTATGTATAAACAATTGATAAAAGATTTTTTAGATATCATTCTGGTGCAGATTTTATCCAAATATTCCGGGATGCTCAATATTGTTTCCGAGAAAAACCGCAAAAAAGGAGCAGATCCGATTTTCTGGCAAAAAATAATCCCCCATACTCAGATATTTGCGGCATTTTTGTGAAACCTAAAGCCTCTTCAAAAGACCCGTGATAATAAAATAATTAATTGATAAATTTTTATTTAAAAATTTGATTTGCATAATTTTTTCCATTTGGTCAATCAATTCCTACTTAATCATAATTAGCTAAATTATGTTAAGATTATTTAATTTAAAAATAAAATGATTGTAAATAATTTAAAATCATTTTTATACGTATATCGCGATAAAATTTATATTTATAACACATAAGTTAATTAAATGTTATAATAAAAAATAATATGATATACCTAAATAGTATATAAATAAACTTTTTAATATTTTATCGATTTGGAATATTATATGTCTGAAGTTCTTGGCATAAATAAGTATATTATTACAAATAATGACAAATAATGTTTAAAGTAAAGTACATTTGCAAGTGCAGTCTTTAGTGTAAAAAATTGATTAAAAATTCGCCTCTTGTTATAAAAAATTGCTTTAGAATTGTGACATGCAAATATGCAGAATTTTTTTATTTTATGCAGCGTTTTAAAATTTGAACAAAAAGTTTTAAAAAGTATAATTTTTTAATTAAAAGCTAATTCTATTACGTCGCTATTACAATAACTTAGAAAAATCCTTATCTTCCCTTACTCAGCGAAGGAAATTTTTTCCAAAATTTTTTCTTACAAGAAATTCTATTTTTCAATAATCTTGAACGCGCTTCTCATAATATTTTCTAGAAATTTAATAATTATTCACCAAGTGACAGAAAACAAAATCGATTTTTTTCATTCGCGCGTTCTGTTTGCAAAAATGCTTGTCAGAGTGACAAGTAAGGTATCACAAGATAATCTCATTTTATTTTCTAGTACTTTAGAAAAATTACTAAATTTTTGGAAAAATTGAGTAGCATTTTCAAGATTAGGCTGACAAATAAAGCTTTCTGTTAGAGGAAATTTTGATTCGACAATTTTCCATTAAAGAGAGAAGGAAAAGAAAATAGGGTTTCTTACCCTTGAACTAAATACTTTATTTCTAAAATGTCGACAATATAGTATAGTGTAGTCGCCAGGGTAGTCGCAGAGCCCTACTTCTTAGCAATTTTTTTTGCTGATAGGTCCATAAAATTTTTTAATGAGTATTCATTTTTTTTGGGTCGTTGAATCCGAAAATGAAATCTATTTTAACCGAAAATGATCCAGTTGTCCACAATAGGAATTTAGATGTTATTTTTCGCTGAATTTGAATGTGAAATCAGTTTTTAGCTAAACTTCTCTAGTTGCCCACGGCTAGCAACTGAATACTTTTAAGAGATATGGGAGATAATTGTAATCAAAATAAACGCCATATCATAAAAAATCGGCAAAAAATTATTAAGATAGGTAAATTCTTAAAAACCATTGCTAATTGAGCCTATATTTTGTACTCGTGGTACGATAAGTGGTACGTGATACCCAATAAGGTATTCGTTGTCGCTGATCACGAATTTGAAGTTAGATTCTTAAAATCAGAATGGCGGACTCAAAATGGCGTATTTCTAACCTCAGAAACGGCAATTTTTGCTGTTTTAAGCATATGTACGTTGTCTAGTAAGTTTTTTGGACCAGTCATGATTCTGAGGTCATATAATTAATTATCAAAATACCGGGCTGAAAATGGTAGATTCCTAACCCCATAATCAACAATAAATGCTATTTTAAGCATTTTAACGTTTTGCATTATAAGTTTTTAGCTCAGTTTTTAGGATCGGTGATCACGATCCTGAGGTCAGATTTTTAATAATCAGATAATTAAAAATATGACCTCAGAATCGTCATAACTGGTCCACGAGCTGGTCCATAAGACAGTTAATTAGAAATATGACCTCAGATAATTAAAATGAAAAGAATAAAATCACCAGATAATTAAAAATATGACCCTCAGAATCGTCATAACTGGTCCACGAGCTGGTCCACAAGACTTACTGGACAACGTAAATATGCTTAAAACAGCAAAAATCGCCGTTTTTGAGGTTAGAAATACGCCATTTTGAGTCCGTCATTTTGATTTTTAAAAATCTGTCTTCAAAATCGTGATCAGCGATCCTGAAAACCATATTGTGGTACCAAAAATAGGCTCAATTTGCAATTGCTTTCAAGAATTTTTACTACTTTCGCGCCTTGACTATTTTTTAGACCTAATACATTTTTTTGAATCCCATGTGCTTTTACTATACCAAAGAGTATAGTCAAAGCACATAAGATTAAAAAAAATTAATTTGGTATAGAAAGGGCTAATAATGTTTTATGTTTAAAATAATTTTTTCGCCCCGCAACGAGATAAAAAAAAACTCGTTTTCACCCCACTGAGAAAGAAAAATTTCGTTTTGTCCATGGGAACAAAAAAAAAATACCTCAGATCCAGCCCAGATCGCAGTTTACCATCCTCGGCTTCGCCTCGGATGCTAATCGGATGCTAATTAACGTGCGATCTGGGCCATTCTTTTTTTTTTGCTCCCTTGGTTAAAAATGTACTATTTCATTCCTTGTTTAACAAATAGCTATTACATTCAAGATAGTAAATACCCAGACAAGAATTTTTACTGTTTATATTACAGTTTTAGCGAGAGTTTTAGGAATAACTGCGAAAATTTCAAAAATAATTCATGAAAATTCATATGATATATTAATTTAAGAAATTGCTTAAAAATCAGTACGAATTATTAAACAATCAGTCTGATCTTAGCTAAAATTATTTGTAATTTTCGAGAAATAAATTTTGAAAAATTAATTAATTCTAAGTAATATCAATTCTAAGAATTAAATTTTTGACTCATAAATAACTAAATATTACGAATCTTATAAGAATATACATATTTTGATGATTGATAAAATTTAATAATAACAAAAAATTATTTACTTTATTTAATATAATAATTAATATTGAATTATTATTATTAAATAAAAGTGAAATTGTAAATTATGTTATATATATGTGTATAAACTTAAACTCTTTATAAGATATTAAATTACTATCGAGATTACTCAGACGTAAACTGTCTAGTGTAATATATTTTCTAAGAAAATAATTTGTGAGGTATTTGTTCAAGTATTTGTTATAATATCATGCGTCTGTTATTAAAATCTGTCATAAAATATACATGATAAAACTTAAATAAACTTAGATAAAATTTAAATTTTTTAAATAAATTTATAAAACAGTTTTAATTTACAAGCATAATATTAACCCTGGCATTCGTTTCATTTATTTCTATTTTAAAATTATTAGAAAATCCGAGAGAAAATCTTTTAGTCTAAGATTTTAAGATAATTTTTATTTATATTGGGATTAAATATAATAATTTGCAAAACATAAATATTATTTATTTTCAAAATGTTAAAAGTGATGATTGATATGTATTTTTTTAAAATTGTATAATTTATTTATTTCGGCAGTGTAAATATACTCATAAATATATATTATTCCCATGGTCATTGTTCCTAAATATTTTAATTGTCTAAAAATTATTTTAAAAACTATTTTTTTTTTCTTTTTTAGTTAATGAAAATCATGAAAGCCACATTTGGTGAAAAATTATTCACATTAATAATGAAGCATACATTCTATGGTCACTTTGTAGCAGGAGAAGATGAACAAAAAATAGGCCCAGTTATTGAAAGATTACGTCATTTTGGTGTTAAACCAATTCTTGATTATTCAGTTGAAGAAGATCTTACACAAGAAGAAGCTGAACGACGAGAAATCAAGTAAGTCGTTATTAGATTCTCAAATTATTTACCTATCTGCTTTGACTAAAATTAGTCTGGATTATTTTGTTGTAAATATTGAATAATGTAGATGTTTGTTAATCAAGTTGCAAAATTTATAAGTTTCGATCTTACATGAAGTTAGTTGTTTATTAAACAAGGAGAAAAAATGTATGATTTTTTCATTGCTTGAAGGCAAAGGACGCAAAGTGTGTAATGAATGAAGTTGCGTGGGTCGTAGTCTTGATTATATCTGCAAGTAGAATCATTTCGAGAATAATCCCTTTTTCTTTTCAAGAATTAACAGTATTGAAGAATCCCTGGGAGTATAGGGTTGCAAAGTTGGATACTTCATAATATAGTTTACATATCTAGGGCAAAAATGCCTATTTTCTGCCCTAAGGAGACGGCTTTTTTGTCCGTTATATGTAAAAGTATGCTTTAAACCACGAGAAAAAATATAGGGTTCGACTTTTGCATGCTGTCTGCACTCTCTCGTGCATACAACTGCATGCAAAGCCAAAACCAATATTTTATCCCTTGTTTAATAAATGGTTCGTTAATAAATAGCTATTTGCTCCTTTTTTCAAGTCATATAATTAGAAAATAGATATAGTGATGCAAAATCTAGCTTTCGGACCCAGTTCAGAAATAGCATTTATGTTTAACATTTACCTCAAAATTAATAAATGATCCTCAACAATAATTTTGTTCCCTCCTAATTAAACACTCCTTGTTTTTGATTTTGCTGCAGAAAAAGTCAAAACCTATGTTTTGTAATCTGGTTTACCTCGTGGTTAACGATTAGCTATTTTTCTTAATTGTCTTATCTTTGTTAACACGCATACATAATAATTATGCATAAATATGTATCTCGATATGTATATTATAATATCACAAGAGTATAATCCAAGTTACGGTAATTAATAGGTATAAATAAGTCAGTTAACAAAAAAAACTATTTAAAAACGACCTTTGTTTGGAAAGGTCGTTTTTTATTTTTAATTAAAATAATTATTTTAGAAAATGTTTTGTAACTTTTCTTAAATTAGTTTATTAGTACATAAAAATTATTGAAATAATAGTAGAATATATAAAAATCTTTTTCATTTGAATAAAATTAATTTAGGAAAATTTTACCATATTTGAGAATTTTTTGCCATTTTGCTGAAAACTGTAATACGTCGCTATCCTGTCGATATTTAAAACTATGTTTTATAAATGCTCTGACGTTCATAAAAAAAAAATTAAACAATTAACATTGAAAATTATTATCAATAATTATAATTGCAACTTTTTAGATCTACGGTATCCGAAGCAGGAGATCAAAAAACTTCCGGAACGATTGACAAATATCATGCTCAAAAATCTTTTGCTGACAGGAGGTACAAAGTATCATCTGCAAGAACGTATTTTTACTTAAATGAAGCTAGTTGCGAAAGAAATATGGATATTTTTCTTAGATGTTTAGAAGCTGTTGCAAGTAAGTTTAAATTATTTCAATAATTTTTTTCTAAAACACAGAAATCTATTTATTTGTTTTTGTTTTAGATACTTCAAATGGAACAGGTTTTACGGCAATTAAATTAACAGCATTAGGAAGGCCTCAATTATTAGTTCGTATTTACACTATTAACATTTTAAAATTTGGCACATAAAACAAAAAATCATTTGTTTAAAATAAAAAAAACAAATTATTTTTTTAAACCAAATTTTTTTAATACATAAATATAAAAAATATTTTGAGACTTTAAGCAAAAAAAATAAAAATTATTTTAATTTTGGATTTTATTATATAACTCGTTACATAATCTTATTATAATGATTTGATTTTGAAGGATAAATTTTTTTCTAATTTAAGATTTGATGCCTTAGACTTTTTTTTACAAATGAATAAAACTAATCAAAAAGGTCTATTGTAATTAATAAATTTAGAACATGCGTATACTTAAGAATACGTAAGAATACTATATATGACATGAATGATTCAGTTTAGTTTCATTAAAATTTTTTTCTATTATAATATGTTAGTTACAGTCTATATAAATTTGTTTTTTTATATTAGAGTAACTTATTAACTTTTGCATAACTAAATCTACTTTTTGGTTACCTATTGTTATATCAATAATTCAATAAAATTATTGATCTTTTATATTTCATAAAAAAATTAATAACTAAAATTTATATAATTCAGAAATATAAAATTTATTCATATCCATTAATAATAAATATTGTATAATGCACGTATATATAATTAAACTCGATTACATATAACAAGAAATCATTCATGTTCGAGTTCATGTTTAATACGATAAATAAATTAATATTCAAATGTTATGTCTGATTCTAAACTATCGAGCTCAAATTAGAATTATTAATTTTTTTCCAAAAAGATCGATTGTTTATTAATAAAATAGACAGTCTCAATATTAGTATTTATGTGTTTTAAAAATTTAAATGTTTTTTTTTACTTTATGAGTCCCAGGACCAGCCCCCCCCCCCCCCCCCCATTGTCTGTTCAAAAATAGACTCTATTTTTTAAAGGACTTTTGGATGGTATTAAATTAAGAAAAAAAAGGACATAGTTTTATCATAAAATACTGTTTCTGGTTGGCTTCTTGTCAGTGGCTAAAAACACTTATTTATAGTCTGAAAGCACTAATTGCGCGATTGAGAAAGAGATATTTTATCGCCTCTGTCGAAGAAAAAACGTCGGAAAAAATATGTTAATGCAATTCTTTTGTCATAAACATTACCCAAGAGATCGCAATATACTGTTCCTGATATAATTTAATACCATTTACATCTTGCTTTGCGTCTATTTTTGAACAAAGGAAAATAGGTGACTAAAATTAAAAAAAATTTACCATAATACGTAAATTTTTATAATAAGCTTTATTTTTACAAATTAGATTTCGTTTTTTTAATTTAATTACAAACTGTTTACAAAGAATGCCCTATTTCTTAGTGTTTTCATGAACCTTATTACTTCTATTCTACTAACAATAAGTACATCCAAAACAAAATTTAAATCATAAAAAAAGAATATCCCAGGTTGTATTTTATGTACGATTTGGGAAATTCTTATTTTTCTAGTCATGATTCTTACGGGATCGCATAGTGCGCCGATTTAATCTAAAATTTGCTGATTTCGTAGAGTTTTATATGTTGACCTATTTGCTTTTTTAAATCCTTTGTATATATATTACCCTACTTTCATTTCATTACTTTCATTCCTTATATTAGTGTACTCTATATGCAAAAATGAACTTTACAAAATAATAATAATAATAAAATATAGTTTTTGCTTATACATATTTTTAAAATTAACATAGATTTTTATATTAAATTAAAATTTTGTAATAAAATTTATAAAAAAAATTTCAGCTTCAATTATCTGAAGTAATTATGAGAGCTCGACAATACATGAGTGAAGTTGTGGGTGGTGAAGGAGCAGTTTTGGCACATCACACAAAGCCTGAAATATTAGAAAAAAAATTAAAAGAAGCACATATTCAAGATGAAAAGACGATGCAAAAGTTTTTACAAAAAATCCAGTCAGACAAAGAAGGGTAAGTCCATAAGCATAAGGATTTAATAATTTATTAATAGTTATATGTTAAATGTATATTAAAAAAATATATCTTTTCATTTGAATAATAATAAATGTTACCTTAGCTACCGTGAATTTTTTAAAAGCAGGAAAAAATTAATTAAATGAAAAAAAAAAATTTAAAATTGTAATGTATAAATTAACTTGACTAATATAAACGTATTTTTTTATTACATGGTGCTGTCTTTTGGATAAGCAGAAAGTAAGAGAACAATTTATAGTAACATAATTAATTATACGATATTATTTTTCTTGATTTTTCAATAAATTATTTATAATTTTTCAAAATCCTATATTGTAGATTTTTGCATCCAAAAGTTTTCTGCGATACATTTAGTTAAAAATTATAGATCACCAAATCATTATGCATTTTAATATATATCAGGTTATATTTTTTTGTGCTTTTTCATATTATTGCACACGACAAGTATTAATAATATACAAATAGTTGATTAACACTTTATTCCTTATCCCTTATTATTTTAATATATTATTTAAGTTTTTTAATTTTTTTGATTTTAGGCAATTTTAAATTTTACTTTGAATCTTCTAGATTAATCATACAATTTAATTATTTAGGAAGATTCAAACTAAAATTAAATAATAGAAATTTAAGCTGAAGTGTTTAAAATTTCAAACATAAGCACAAAATTGAGAATGTAAATTTCTATGTTTGAAATAACGTTTGAAATTACAAGCCCAGTAGCTTAAATTTTTAGAATTTAATAGTAAAATTTAATTTTTAACTTAATTATTTTTTATTCAGTGTCATACATTTGTTTCCATGGAGTGGGATTTTGGATGAAAATTATGAATTGAGTGAAACTTTCTTAGTACCTGACATTAAAACTGGAAAAATGGTTAACTTGATGACTCAATTAAGAAAAAAAGAAGAAGAAATGTTTAGGAATATGATTAGAAGATTAAATAGTATTTTATCGGTAAGGATTTAATAAGATTTCTTATTTTAAACTCCTCAATGCTAACTAATAAAATTATTTAATCATTAATCATTTTATTACACTTAAGAAATAAACTTAAAATTTATGTATCTGTAAATCAGTTTCTTTACACCAATTTTATTCAGGTATTAAATTATTAATTGTGTAACAATTAAATGAAATATTTTAAAGTTACATTTCCTTAAAAGCTTTAAATATTTCAACATTAATATTATATAAATTTTTAAGTATTATTGGTGTACTATCATACATATCAAGATGTCTATTTTAAAATTAGTTGTAATAAGCCTTAAAAAAATTCATCTTAGCTTGTATCTTAATCTCTAACAAAAATTTATTTTATAAAATGATTTCCTATAGTAAAATTCCAATAATCAATTTACTATACCAAGATAAAAATATATAATTATGATTTTTAATTTTGTTTATAAAAATATGCGTTACATAGTAAATATAATAATTAAATTATAACTGTATTTTAAAAAAATTTGAAAAATAAAAATAAGTAAATAAAGCTTGAAATAAAATGTATTTAAATATTGTCGATATTGACATAATACTAATCTAATTATATTTACTTGAGTATTTATTATACAGTTACTCTTATAAGTAAAAATTGTTAATATCAAGGGCTAAATGTGGTTTGAAAGTAGAATTAATTTTAATAAAATTTATTAATAGATTTTATATATTTATTAAATTTTTGTTAGAGGTCGAGTAACTAATATAATATTCAATTTACAGCCATAAACTTTTTTTCCAGAAAATGTGTATTAAGGTGGTTATAACATAACTAAGTGAGTTAAAATCAAACTCAAAATATAATAAAACCATTGTTTTTATAACTCCTTTTAAAATGTAAAATTTTAAACAGATTAGCAAACAGTGAATTGTTAGATTAGATTGGGCTGTGGGAATAATAAAAATGAAAATACATGGAATGCAGAAGGATAAACAAAAATGGTACCTTGATCAGAACCTCAATGAAGATCGAGCCAAGAAGATTCTGTCTCACATACTTTCTAAACGTTAATATTGACGCGTCTACAAGATATACTCTATTCAAAAAATCCACGACAAAATCTTTAAAAATCCAAAAATCCAAAATACCCAATAATATTTTTTTGGAAGTATTAATACCAAATACAGTTTTACTCAAAAAAAAAGAGGGTAGGTTTCAGGTATTCAAAAAAAAAAAATAATTGTTTAGAAAATGAAATTTTATTATGAAAGGACCCTGCACAAAAGGATAGAAAATGTAGTTTTGGTCAAATTGGTTGAATTTTTGGATATGTTGTAGATTTAATCATTCTGAACAAAAGTCCCCATGCGCACAAAGCTCCAAAGTCTCAAGTTTGGTTGCTGCGGGGCTTGAAAGCTCCATCATAGCAAGATTGCTTTAAGATTATTTTAAATATCATTTCCTTAATACCGATTTTTAAGGTCGCTAATTTTAAATCTGATGTTGGATTTACAAGATTTTTAAGTGACAGCTGGTATTAGGTATCAAAAATCTAAAATATCTTAAAAAACTTTAAATCTTAACTGAAAGTAACGTTTTTGAGGTCACTTGAGTTGAGACTTTAGAGTTTTGTGCCCATGGAGACTTTTGTTCAGAATTATTAAAGCTACAGCATGTCAAAAATTCAGCCTTTTTTGACCGAAACTCCATTTCCTAAACTTATGAGCGGGATCCTTTAATATTATGATACTTGAGCTCATACAACTTTTATAAAAATAAAAATAAATATTAGGTAATTTTAATCTTTTGTTGAATGTAAAATTAAATAAAAATTATTTAAAAATTTATAAAAGCTGTGTTAGTCAAGATTTAAAAATGTATTGGTTTAAAAATGTATTGGTTAATACTTGTAATGATTTTTAATACTTTGTAAGCCACACTCAAACAAAGTTAATAATTTCAATAACTTAAGCCCCTCAAAAAAAAAAAAATAATCTAAAAATACTTCGACTTTAAACTAACCACCTTAATTCAATATCAAGTATGGAAAAAATTAATAATGCTGTTGAATTATAAATGCAAATTCAAAAAAAAAACTTTTTTTTAATACATGTTTTAACAATTTATTTATTTTTTTGTTTATTTCAAGCCATTTCAAGCTTTGATTGTCCACTCATATGGTAAAACTATTTTTATTGTCAAGATTATCATTATTTTTTTCATATCAATTATTATTATTTTTTTATTCTATCAAATATATAGCTTGTTTTTTTATTTGATATATATTTTTTACGAGATGTTTTATTTTTATGTATCATTAATAAAATGACTTGTATTTCATTGTCTTTGAAATTTTTTTAAATTCACAAATTAATCGCAAATTTATTGGTATTTATTTTTTAAACTGAACCCTGCAGTTACTCCAAAAAAAAAAAAGTATACATAAAATTTTTTTATTTTTTACTAAAAAATTATTGTAATTGGTATTTTCCTATTAAACATTAAAAAATATTTAAAGTAAAAATTTGCTTATAATATTAATGAAATGTGTATGTTAAAATATAAATTTTTTTTTAGGTAGCGGATAAACTAGATGTGCGTGTTATGATCGATGCAGAACAGTCATATTTTCAACCAGCCATTTCTAGGCTGACGTTGGAAATGATGCGCAAGTATAATACAAAACGGGTAAAATTACATTTTTATTATTATTATCAAAGTATGAACGATGTATTATTACAGAGTTGAATGTGTTCAAATTGATTGTGTGGTCTACCTCCTCCGTAGGCGATAGTGTTCAACACCTACCAGACGTACCTTAAGGATGCATTCACGGAAGTCAAAACGGATCTGGAACAGGCGGAAAGGCAGAATTTCTACTTTGGTGCCAAAATCGTACGAGGGGCTTACTTGGAACAGGTAATTAGTATAAAAATATTTAAAAGTTATTTATTTTGCTTTGGTTTGAGCAGATTATTGTACATTATTACCTAAGCTTTAAAAATATTCTCAAATAGCTGCTTATAAGTATAGTTAAATTGAAAAAAAAACTAAATGTGCAATGTTGATAAACTGTGAAAATTATAATGCAGCAGAATAGAATAAAATATACTATTTAAATTTGTATTTTTTATTAATTTAGGAAAGAGCTCGTGCGGCCGCCATCGGGTATGCAGATCCAACAAATCCCACGTTTGAAGCAACAACAGAGTCGTATCACAAGACTCTCTTGGAATGTTTGAAGAGGATAAAACAGTACAAAGACAAAGGGGAGGATCCAAAAAAAGTTGGCATCATGGTAGCATCTCATAATGAAGATACTGTTCGTTTTGCTATTGAAAAGTAAGATATTGCATTAAAAAAATCTAAGATTTTTTTGTTATTTAATTATATTATTTGTAACAAATTCACATCATTGTATTATTTTCAATTTATTTCATTAAATAATAATTTTTTCTTTTGTAGAATGAAAGAAATAGGAATTTCACCTGAAGATAAGGTCATTTGCTTTGGTCAATTATTCGGCATGTGTGATTATCTAACATTCCCTCTTGGTAAGATTTTTATATTAAATATTAAATAATAATTTAGGAGTTTGTTCAGTAGACTTTCTAACTAAGAAAATTTGATAATATTTGGCAAAAATGTTGCTTATAAATTAAAAATATGCTGTTGAAATTTTAGGATAGTGATTAATAACCGTCGTTGACTGTTCAATTTTGTATCTTCCTTGTTACCATTCAGTAATTGAGTGTTTTCGAATCTGATTTGTCGGTAATTTTTTTAATTAAAAAATGTCATTTTTCGTTTATTTAGACATTTATCTAGGCAAATGTTATTACATTTATGAAAATTTTAATTTTATCCATGAATAAATTACGGATTGAGCAAGCAACAAACATTGATAAAAAAACATCGTTCATTCATCAACCCCCAAAATCTTGGACTCCTAATAGAATCAAACTCGGCTTTTAGTACGACACGAATGAGGCTCTTGCTAAGCCAAGGTAGAACTGGCAAGGACCTTGCTGTTGCCAAGCCAAAGGCCGATTTTGGTTCTGATTGGATATTTATTTACCACAAACAAAAACTTTTCGAAAAAATTTATGAAAAAAGCATGAGTTCTCACTCATCAGTTCTCAGAGTCATCTCTACAGATTTATAAAAACCTCAATATCTAAATTTTTATGAAAAATGAGTTATTGAAATATGAGGTTAATTGTCATTTAAATATCTACTCAATAGTGCAATAGTGTAATACGATCTCAAGTCTAGAAAAGTAAAGAATGACTCAAATCGATTCACTTTGTAAACCGTAAACTGCGATTTGGGATATTCTTTTCTTATGGCCAAGGGTCATGTACGAATTTTAGTTTGACCTACCTAATTAAGTCTTATGTGTAAATAAAAATTTTATTTGCATTAAAAAAAAAATACAAGAAAAAATGGCCCATCTACAAAACCCATAAATAATAACAAAATTAATTTTTTTCTTTTAATTAGGACAATCTGGGTATTCAGCGTACAAATACATGCCGTATGGTCCAGTTAAAGAAGTTTTGCCGTATTTATCTCGAAGAGCTCAAGAAAATCGTGGCGTACTTAAAAAAATTCAAAAAGAAAAGAAGTTGCTTTTAAGTGAAATAACTCGACGTTTATTAAAGGGTGAAATATTTTATAAGCCGAAAGGTAATTATACTCCTGTATGATAAAAAGCTTTTGACCAGATTTGAAGGTGGTATTAAATCTTGGAATATAAATAAATAAGTACTTATGATTAATAAACAGCCTTAATGAAAGTTTAAAGCTTTTAATCTCAAATATAAAAAGAAAGTAAAAAAAAAAAAAATTAATAATAACTGTATAAAATTTAAATGTAATGCAACAACAGATATTTTTAACTTAATAAATAAATTATTTATAAAAGTTAAATTTATATTTAGGAATAGCATAGACAATTAAAAATAAAGTTGTTATAATATAGCAATGTACATTTATGTGTAGAAAATTACATTACTATTATGTTATTAAGTTTTTATTGCGAACATACAACTATATTTATATTGTAAAAATCCCAAAAGTTGTAAAAATTTTTTAATTCAGTATGTAAACAATACGAAAGGAATGAGTGAGTTGTAAGTATGAAAGAACAGAATTATGTTTATGGTCAAAAATGGACATGTTGATAAATTATTGATAAAAATTTGGATTCTTTCATTCTTTCAAGAACTGTCATGAACTTTCTGAGTATGAAAATATTATTTAAGAATACATACTAACTGCTTGTGGTTCATCAGCTGTTCGTATATATAATTTATCAATATTGTAAAAACAAGCTTAATGACTTACAAAAAAAAAAAAAAAAAAAAAAATAGAATTTTTAAATATTTAATGACTTATACAGTCGTATACTTTAAAACGTCCGTTGTTAATTTTGTCAATATTTTTCAGTAGCAACTGTGTTGCTCTAAATAGATGAAGAAAAAAAAAATAGTAATAACCATGTCTTTACATAGTATGATAATAATTGCATATTGAACAATTGTAATAGTTGAAAATGAGTTTTCTTGTCAGTGGCCAGAAAAAACGTATTTCCCTTTCTGCTGCACGACCTGAATAGACGCGTTTTCTCGCCACTGACCAAGAAAAATCCTATACGACCCTTGTCCATAAATAAAAAATGACCCAAATCGTAGTTTACTAACCTTGGCTTTGCCTTGGACGGTAATTTACGTACGATTCGGGCTATTCTTTACTTTTCTGGACACGGGTTCGTAATATACTATAAAATGTTATTTTATTTATATATGATTCATAACTATTTTTGTATACATTAATCAATTCTTATAAAAGCTTTTATAAGGTTCTTTTATAAGCTGTTGCTATTATTATACATTTTTTAAAAGTTTAATTTCAAAATTTAATGGTTGAAATAATCTAAAAAAAACTTTATTTTTACAGGTATTATTGCATTATTAAAACAAAAAGTAGCATAAACATACAAAAGATTATAAAAACTTGATTTAATTAACTTGTGATGTCGCAAGTCGTAATAAATAGGTATTTAAACTTTTGTAAGTTTGTTCTTTTTTTTTTTAAGTCTTATATTTATGCTAATTGTACACATAAACTAAATTATTTTTTAATGTACCAACAAATATGTTTTTTATTTATACACTATACACTATATATATACACTGACATATTTTTTTTTATAACATATTGAATGAAATAAAATAGTATAAATAAAATTAAAAAAAATCTGTATAGAACTTATTTCATGTGTCCCAAAATTCATAAAACTATATATCTAGAATAAAAAGAGTATTGTTAATAAATATAATAATAAAATAAGTAAAGTGTATTGTACAATCATATATCGTATAAAGAATTAAAATATAAAAAATGTTTATTTTATGAGAAAAAAATTTTAGAAATATGAAGTTACGTTAAATAATATGTTATATGATTTATTATAAACATTTATTATTACACATAGAAAGTCAAAAATTTGATTAGTTGTGATTAATATTTGTTAATAATATATTTATTCAATTTTCTTTGTTTCCCAATTGATGACAATAACATAACTTTATAATTTTACACATTAATTGTTTAGAGTATACAAATTGTTACGATATTTAAAATTTCATCATAACATAATTTCTTTTTTACAGTTTTCAATGCAAAAAAATCAGAAATAAATCAATAAATTAAAACTATTTGTATATTTATTTATTTCCTTATTCTATTTAGTATATATTAGTATATTTTAGAAATGTAACAAATTTTTCTTTATTGTGGTTTGCAAAAATTTTTTCTTTTTTCAACAATGGATTTAAATTAGTGGAAAAAAACGATATTTATTATTAATGAAAAATAAGTCAAGATTCTTGATTAGTGACCCAAAAAACCTATATGGGCATATCCTGGATGCTTAAAGTGCGAAAATAGCAAAAACACTCCTATTAGGGGTAGTTTTAGCCAATTTAGGGGTTAAATTTTAATTATTTATGAAAAGGAAGTCAAAATTCTTAATCAGCGACCCGAAAAACCCGTATGGTGCAAATCTGAGCGCTTAAAATGCGAAAATGTAAAAAAAAACCCTTTTTGAGGGTAGTTTTTGCAAATTTAAGGGTGAAGCCCCCATTTCTTTACGAAATGACCCCAATTTTCGTGTTCAACGACCCAAAAAACTTATAGTAGAGCAAATTTCGTGTTCGCCAGTGAAAATACAATTCCCCCCCCGTATTTTGACTATAGAGTATTATTGAATCGATGCTATATTTCCGTTCTGATAATATAATTGCGTCGATGAGTTGTTGACTTTTTTGGATTGTTTCTTTGTAAGTTTACAAAATCTGTAGGGAATCACAAAGAAATTTTATTTTTCAAAAACATTTGTGATTTTACAAGTGCTTTGTATTTTTACAAAACTTATACTATATGTAAATTTTGGTTCCTCAAAGAGGAACCATTGTGATAGGTCAAATTTCGATTTATGATTTTTTTGGCATATAAGCACGTTTTGAGACCCCAGGAAGCTAAAAAACCGGTTTTAAAAAAAAAAGTATGTATGCTCGCGTGTGTGTGTGTGTGTGTGTGTGTGTGTGTACGTATGTAATTGGTGATATTTCACAAACATTATGGAGTTAAAAAAGTAAAAATAATATTTTATTGACTAGAATTGGAGCTGAACTTAATTTTTTATTGTTTCAAATTATTTAAAATAAATAAAACAATACAAATTAATTTGATGTGTAACAATTTTTTTATTTCACAATATTTCACCAACAAATCCGTTGGCCTCTTCAGGTGATACACTGAAAAAAAATTACTGGCCACGCGCCTAGAATTTTATAGGCGCAGTGCGTGTTCAACGAGAACGGGCTCCGGGCCTTGAACAAACTTGCGTTTCACACGTTTAGATCACGTGACATAAAAAATACAAAGAGAAAATGCTGGGGCCCCCTCTCCAAACGCGTGAAACGCCAGTTCGTTCGAGGCCCTCGCCGGTCTCGCTAAACAGGCACTACGCCTGTACTAGCAATCTAGGCGCGTAGCCGGTAATTTTTTTTCAGTGTATAAAAATACTTGTTTTTTTGAGCTATGCGACACTGGTTGCTGCCGACAGGAGTTAAGACCTAATTTTTTTTCCAAAAATTTTTTTATCAAAAAAGCTCGAGGTACTTTTTTTTTTTTAACTTGGATGTAATACCTCATTTATTTCCACGAAGGTACTTATATTTGAAAGTATGGTTTTTACTCGATATCTCGAAACTGATACTTAATTTTTTGAAAATTTTTTTCCCAAAATTTTTTTCACGAAAAAATACAAAAAACAATAATTTTTTTTTTCTTTTTGGACGTAGTACCTAATTTATTTCTATGAAAGTACTAGTTTTAGAAAGTTTGTTTATAGTCATTTTTTGGATCTGATACCGAATTTTTTTAAAAATTTTTTCTCAAAATTAAAAAAACAAAAAAATTAAAAAACCTGCAATATTTTTTTTTTTTTGGTGTAATACCTCATTTAATTCCATGAAAGTACTAATATCTTAAAATACTGCAACCGGTGATATTTCACAACCGTTAGACCTAATTTTTTTTTCATAAATTTTTTCACCAAAAAAGCTCTAGGTACTTTTTTTTTTTTTTTAACTTGGATGTAATACCTAATTTATTTCCATGAAAATGCTTATATTTGAAAGTACGATTTTTACTCGATATCTCGAATCTGATACTTAATTTTTAAAAAATTTTTTTCCTAAATTTTTTTGTATATCTTCTTTGCTATGAACGAAGGTTGGTAGCAATCTGTCGTAGCTATAATTCTTTCCAAATTTTTTTTCACAAAAATATACAAAAAACACCAAATTTTTTTTTCTTTTTGGGTGTAGTACCTAATTTATTTCTATGAGAGTACTAGTTTTAGACAGTTCGTTTATAGTAATTTTTTGGATTTGATACCGAATTTTTCCAAAATTTATTTCTCAAAATTGAAAAAGTTTTTTTAAACTACAATATTTTTTTTTTTTTGGTGTAATACTTTATTTAATTCCATGGAAGTACTATCTTGAATAATTATTAACCAATGAATTACGTTAGATTTTATTTGAAAAAAATAGATTTAGTTAAATTCAATACATAAATTTTCTTTTAAATTTTAAAAGTTAATAGAAATGAGTGTATGATTGCATGGTTGTAATCGGTGATATCTGTGGCATTGAAGTATTTAGCTCATTGTTTAAGGAACCTTAGGGCCAGCTAGTTGGCAGGGTAGTTTTAAAATCACAAAAAATTTTTACAGTGCACGTACCTTCAAAATATTAATAACATTTACAACTGCTTATAATTCACATAATTTGTTTAAAAATTTAAACCGGGTTAATGCGTGGAATCGTTAGGTTTTGCATGGCTAAAAGGACGCAGCAAATGTTAATCTAAAGCTATGCAGTCTCTACTTGCAAACGTCACCGGCTTTATTAATGCACACTTTGATTTTCATCTTAAAAATCCAGATTATGAAATTTTCATAAAATAAAATAAAATCAAAATTTTCTCATTTAAAATACATTACAAATAAAAAACAATGTATGTTATATGGGAAAATTGCAATTTTCAAAAATTTTATTTTCTTGCTAGTGTCCAGAAAGTGCGTGTTTTCTGGCCGCTGCGCTATTCGAAAAAACGCATTTTCTCGACACTGAGCAAGAAAAATTATGTTTTGTCCTTGGCCACAAAAAAAGGATGCCCCAAATCGCAGTTTACCATCCTCGGCTTCGCCTCGGACGGTAATTTACGTGCGATTTGGGCCATTCTTTACTTTTGTGGCCATGGGTAAAAATATATTATTTCTGTACAGTAGCCACGAAAGTACGATTTCGAATTTTCTCGCTACTGTCGCAGAGAAATTTTATACGGCCCTTGTCCATAAATAAAGAATGCCCCGAATCGCAGTTTACCATCCTCGGCTTCGCCTCGGAAGGTAATTTACGTGCGATTTGGGCCATTCTTTACTTTTCTGGACACGAGCCGTAAATATACTATTAATGTCGATCGGCTATGAAATTTGAAATATTGGTTCCTCATAGAGGAACCATTGTGTTAGGTCAAATTTTGTTTTCTGATTTTTTGGCATATAAGCACGTTTTTGGACCCCAGGAAGCTAAAAAATCGGTTTTTAAAAAAAGTCTGTATGTGTGTGTGTGTGTACGTACTTACGTACGTACATATGTAATCGCTGATATTTCACAAACATTATGAAATTAAGACCTAATTTTTTTTTCAAAAATTTTTTCACTAAAAAAGCTCGAGGTACTTTTTTTTTTTAATTTGGATGTAATATCTCATTTATTTCCATGAAAGTACTTATATTTGAAAGTATGGGTTTCACATGATATCTCGAATCGGATACTTAATTTTCTGAAAATTTTTTTCACAAAAAAATACAAAAAATACCAATTTTTTTTTTCTTTTTAGACATAGTACTTAATTTATTTCCATAGAAGTACTAGTTTTAGAAATATCGTTTATAGTAATTTTTTGGACCTAATACTTAATTTTTCTTTAATTTTTTCCTCAAAATTTTTGTCGCCAAAAAATACAAAAAACGCCAAAATTTTTTTTATTTTAGAACGTAATACTTAATTTTTCCTATGAAAGTACGAATATCTAGAATTATCGTTTGTAAAGGATTTCTCCATCTGATACATAATTTTTCGAAATTTTTTTTTTTTAAATTTTTTACATAAAATAATTAAAATAATAAAATAATTTTTTTTCTTTTTGGACGTAGTACCTCATTTTTTTCTATGAAAGTACTAATATGTAGAATTATCTTTTTAACTGGATATCAACATTCTGATACCTAATTTTTTTTCGAAATTTTCTTTTAAAATTTTTGACATAAAAAAGTTAAAAAAATATCTTCTTATTGATGTAGTGCCTATTTTATTTCTCTGAAAGTATTAATACCTGGAATTATGAGTTTTGAAAATTTTTTGGGTATCAGGAGAAAGTTTATCTTCTTTCTTTATTCTGATTCTTTATTAAATTTAGAATATTTGGCACAATAACTAATATTTTAATTTTTTATTAGGTAAAATAGAACATTGACAACATTTTGTTATTGCTAATGAGGAACCATAGTGCCAATTACTTGGCAGCGTTTTTTTTTAAATTATAACCTATATACACAAAAATGTACCAAAAGATTGTTAAATTCACGTTAAAGTTTATATTTGCTAAGAAATGTTGAGCTTTTTCTAGATCTTTTAAATTTAATGTATATACAAAATTCTGCAAAATTTGTGTGTTTTTGACATCTAAGCAATGAATTTAATTTATAGGGTAATAAGTTGAAGTAAAAAAAATTAGTCTCTGTAATTTGAATTAACCAACAAAAAAAAAAAAATTATAGGTACAGAGAGCACTAAAACATGCCGCAACTGCTGGAATTTCGAAATTGCGTATTGGTACATGTAAAACTCGAGTGCCAGTATCAACGCCATTAGCAACCAAAAAACCAGTAACACGTTTAAATTTTCAAACTTTTAATGTACCATATTTCGAGAAAAAATCAATCAAAAATAGTAATGAAATTAGCAAACGAAATAATACTGTAATATCTATGTCCCCAGAACATCAATCAAAAAAATATGATGATGAGAATGATTTAATAGTAATTGATGCTGCTAGACATAAATCAAAACGACCAAGGTTTTAATTTATTATTGTGTAAATTTAAGAGTTTAGGTTTCCTATAGAGGCTTATTTACTTTTAAAATTTAATTTCAGCAGGACTAAAAGAAACAAATTAAAGAACTCAAAAACTTATCGTCGCAAACAATTATTGGACAGAAAACATAGCATCCACCCACAAGGTGCCGTTTGTGAAGATGGAAATTCTAACGACCTTAAAAATACGTTATCTTCATCATCAACTTTAATTTCTAGAAAACAAAAATTAAATAAAAATAATGAAGAAGAAGAATCGAAACAAAATGAAAATAATAATAACAATACAAAAAATTCAGGTACAAAAAATGAAATATCAGTAGCTTCAATGTTAAAAGAAATATCAATTATGACAGTGGTAGCATCAATGTTTCCAATATTAAATTGGTGTACAAATTTTTTAAAAAATTTAAGAGATTCATAATTTGTATAATAACATTTCCAAATTCAAATTAACGAAAAATTTTATATCCTTGATAATATCGAAATATCCAAGAAAATCCGAAAGGCAAAAATTGCCTTGAAATAATTTTCCATTATCTAATTATTTTATTTTCTTTTGCATTCTGAGGCCTACACCATTTTTTTTCATAACGCAATTTAAAAATTTTTTCAATTTATATTCGTATAACTATTGTAACATTTATGTAACTAAATTGGCTTATATATTTATATAAATAAAATTAATAAAATTATGCATAAAATTATCTTTAACAAATAATACATTAATAGGGGTTGCTTTTTTCAAAATTTTTGAAAGCACATTTTTTTTCATAATATATTAATTTAAACAAAAGCAGAGGAAATATATAATATATAAATATTATAGTATTTTATTACAATAAAAAATGAATAGCGAAAGAAATGCATTATAACAGAGATGAAGTCCGGAAGTGTCGTGAGAATAAATTTATATTTTAGAAGTGCACAGACGAATCAAGTTAAGTGAAAGTTTATCACTAACTTTGTGGAGCCATATCTCGGAAACATCTAAAGCTAAAAGATCAAGTAAGGAATTTTTGAAAATTTGGAACTTGCACAAAATTTTTGAGAACTAAAACTTATTTTCATCAAAAATTATAATTTAGGAAGCAATTTAAAAATTGGTCATTTCGGACCAAAAATGGGCATTTTGTTTATTGACTACTGACAGCGCTGAGAGAATAGGTGATGGAGCATTGCGGCTGACGGGAATTAAAAGATGGTACTTATACGGAAAAAATGAGTCCAACCGGAAGTATATTTTGGTTAATTTGCGAGTTTACAGCGTTATATGAAAGATTTCGAAAAAACTCAATTTTATAACATTGAGCCCTGGCGTTTGTAAGCCCAGAAGGCGCGTTGGAATAAACGGAGGGTATATTTTGGATGTTTTTTCAACTTATTAAAATCATCCATAACTATAAAAAGTATTAGATCAGAATTCGCATTTTTATGACACGATATTAGTGATTCACTAAAAATTTGTAATCAAACAATCTACAAGATGTTAAATATACAATTGTTCGAAGTCATTATTCCAAAAAATTCACACTAGAATCGTTTTCAGAGGGTGAAAAACGTATAAATTTACTCGGCTTTGGGATAAAAAGTCTCGCCATGTAACGCTAAAGTAGCATTTTACCTATTTTCACGTAATAAACAACGTACTGTATGTTTTCACATTCACTCCTTTTAATTTTTCGCAAAATTAAGCTTCATTTTGTATTCAGGGCATGAAAAAATACATGTAACTTAGTGTCGCACTCACTCTTAATCCAAACAATTAATTAGCATTTACAAATTGTTTAAACAATTAAAAATTGTTAGAACAATCGCCTGCATAATTTTTATTTAAATTGAGATTTAAATTCGTATCCAGGGTATTAAAAAATACATGTAACTTAATGTCGCACTCAGTTTTGATCCAAAAAAGTAATTATTAACATTTATAAATTGTTTAAACAATTAAAAATTGTTTCATAGGTCCCATGGTATTCTACAGAAAAGGCAGCAATGTTCCAAATATCTCCTCATAAACCTATTATAGGTTACCAATATAATATTGGTCACATCTAAACGGACGTCCATCTAAACTATACGTAATAATGCAGTGAATATAATTAAAAAATGTTGGGATGAAATAATTAATTTAAAAAAATAGAAAATAAATAGCCTTTATTTTTCCAAATATATATTATATTTAACATTTTTATTTTAGACAGTAAAAATATATAATATGTTATCATATAATATAAGTTTAGTAATACAAAATTTGTAAAATTAATTATTTATATATTGATAACGTTTATGTGTATAAAAATTAAATAATTAAAACAATCAATAAAAATTTATGAAAATATTTTAACATATACATTTAATAATAAATAATTGTTACAGAGTTACATTCGAAAAAATTTTTTTTCTGTAAATTCATTTTTTTTTTAAATTTCTTAAAACTTAAGAAAAAAAGTATTCAAGAATAAAGTCTTTTAATTATTTCGTTAATATACGTCACATATACTTATTAGAATAATTATTTAAATTAAATTATTAATTTAAGATTTTACTTATATCTTATATTAATTTAATACTTATTACTATTATATAAACGTTTAACATTTTTGAAATTTCTATAATTTAAGAGTCATTCCATATATAACAAGTCATACGGTTGTCAGATCCAGTTTCCCGATTTGGCTTATTTTTTGGACGCTTTTTTTATATATTAATGAAATATCCCACGTAAAAGGATTAAGCTTAATTTTGGTTAAGCTTAATGAATTAAGCTTACTGGAGTAAGCTTACTGGATTAAGCTTACTGAAGTAAGCTTACGGACTAACCTAAAAAAGCTTAATTTTAAAAATTAAGTCTTTTTAGGTTAGTCCGTAAGCTTAATTTTAAAAATTAAGCCTTTTTAGGTTAGTCCGTAAGCTTATTTCAGACTTCAGTAAGCTTAATCCAGTAAGCTTACTCCAGTAAGCTTAATTCATTAAGCTTAACCAAAATTAAGCTTAATCCTTTTGCGTGGGATGAAATCTCGTCTTTTTAGACTTCTAGGTGAAAATCTACCTAATTTAGACCCAAATTATTTTTCTTGGGAGTTTTTCATTTTTTAATGAAATTTTTAAGTTATTTATTAACAAAGCCAGTTTGATGGGTATAAAAAATATTTTCTGGAAATAATCTTTATAAAATTTCTTGATGAATTCGAATTCGAAAACTTTTCAAAAGATACTTCAATTGGCATCCCTATGTAAAATTTACCTTAGAATCCAAATATTTAGTTGGATTTTCATTTGGTCACTTGACATGACGAAACATTTTAAATTTGTAAAAAGTGATTTTTAATGTAGTTATAGTAAAATGCGTGTAAATTTTTTATCCGCTTTTTTAATTACCAGAAGATTTTAAAGCATAGGCATATCGAAAAATAATCCTCTCGATAAACTTTGATATATTTAAATTTGCGCGATTTGAAGAAAAATAAAAATATGGTCAAAAATAGCGAACTCAGCCGTTCATTTTTAATATTATTGTAGGTGGTATTGCTAACAGATAACTCAAAGATTTCATAAAAAATGGAAAAATTTCCAAGAAACGTAATTTGGGTCTAATTTGGGTAAATTTCCACCTAGAAGGCTAAGAAATAAAAGAAGTGCTTAAAATGAGCCAAAGCGAGGAATTCGATCCGGCAATTCGATGACTTATTACATTGAATGACTCATAACGTTTATAACGATAATTAACTTTACTTATTATATGTATTAAAAAAATTTTTAATAATAATAATAATAGTTTTTTTCATAATTTTGATTAATGTACTTTAAAAACTAAAATTCACAGATAGATTGCCATACTTTTGTTTATTCTTTGGTAGTGAAAGTGCATATTTTATTATAATTTGGCAGGAAAATAGGTATAATTAAGATCATTTTTTCTTTACAAAATTTATAGGCACAAATTTTAAAGTTTTTTTTGTTCTACATTTTGCTTATGTCTGTGTATACAAGAATATATTTTACATATTTATATAAATTATTTAGTCTAATATCTTTGGTAAAAATCATAATAATGTTAAAATACTTCTATATACTTTTAGAATATTCTGCGTTGTTATAGCATGAGTGCTAATAATTTATTCTATTGGACAGTAGGAAAAATTAAAAATTAAACAATATTTTTGCAACTTTTAATTAAGCTTATACGTTTAGATTGCTTTGGCGGATTCTTTAAATAATTATTTAACATTACATTCAGCTTGAAAATTAAACCGAAATAATCTAGCTGTGTATACAAAATACATATTTTTTCTTATATTTTACTTATGCAATAAATTAATGCCTATACAATATTAACAATTTTTTTGAGTTTTTTTTTCTTATATTAAACAGGTATTTTATTATTTAGTAATTTAGGTACTTTTAATGTATCTACGTACATAAATAAATAAATTATTTTCTACTCATATTTTCTATTGGCTTACTAATTAATTTATATTAGTTAAGCGTACATTTACCTGATTCAATTTCATTTTCATAAAATTTAATTTTATGAGCTGATTTAGCTAACAAAAAAGTTTTTTTTTTTCTAATATTTTGAGTAATTTTTGATATCTGTGATTTGCTATTATTTTATTTATATTTCAGTGTCTATTAATTTTTTAAAATAAATCAATTTTGGGATTGCTTTTCTTTTACATAAAATCTCATATAATATCTGTGTATTTTTGCAAAAAATATTCCAACTAAAAAATTCTTCATATAAACGCTAATGGATATTTGAGAATAATTGTCCCTACACTGTAAAGAGTAACTTTCTTATATTATCAAAAAAATTAGAACATTTTCGAAAAATTAGTAAACTATCGAAAAAATTTGTAAATATTTGAAAAAAATCGTAAATTTACTAAATTTAGTATATTAACAAAAAATTCGAGTATTCTAGATTTTTTTTTGTGAATTCGCAAGAAAAATTGATAATTCACAATTTTTTTTCGAAAATTTTAAAAAAATAGTTGTAAATTTCCGAAAAATAGTTGTGAATTTGCAACTTTTTTCGTAAAATCATTAAAAAAAATCGAGAATTCTCGGATTTTTTGATAATGTATACTAAATTTAGTAAATTTACGATTTTTGTTGAATATTTACAAATTTTTTTGAAAATTTACTAATTTTTCGAAAAAATTCTATTTTTTTTGTAAATCTAAGAAAGTTACTTTTTACAGTGTATATTATGCCAGTATCGGAAATTTCTCGTCATAATTAGAAAATTAAAAATTTTTTTTCTTATTTGGAGGATAATAAATTTACAAGTTTTGATAATTTAGAAAAAAACTCAAATTATACATAAATTTTAGACAAATTATTTTGGATTTTAATAAGTTTAGACGAAAAAACGCTGTTTAACATCCGGATGCAATAAATAAAAATCACATTTTCGTGACAGTAAATTTTTTAGAATTCGCATTACTATTAAGCATGCGGATAGTAAATATCTGAACAAGAGTATTATAAAATACAAATTTATAATTAACAGATGCTATTATTCATACTTTTTGTTTTTTTAAAAGATAAATACACTTAATTTTATGTTATTACAGTGTAATAAAAAAATTAAAAATAGTCTTATATACGTATGATTGATAATGATTGTTTGATGATTCTAAGAAAAGTATGTTTTTGATGAATTTAAATAATTTATTTACATTTAAAATAGATGATTATCTAAAAATTTGCTTATTTTCATAAATCAATTGATAAGGATAGGTTGTAAGCTATCAGCGCTTAAAATTTTGCTTTAAATCGTGGCCAAATATTCTTTTAGACCTTTCGCCAGCAATGCTATTTAATGCCCTAAAATGCCATAAAAACTCAATGGAAAAAAATGGGTGGTATTTATGATTTTTGACCTGCTAAACACGAATCCGGGTTCTATTTCGTAAAATTGACCACGAATTTTGCGAAATAGATCCCGGATTCGTATTTAGTGGGTCAAAAAACATAAATACCACCCATTTTTTTACATGGACCTTTTATGGTATTTTAAGTTTTAGGGCATTAAATAGCATTGCTGACGACAGGACTATTTTTTGAATTTAGTTCTATAGACGCCAATTGATTTTAAGACTTTTCCGAACACTGAGAAAATAAGCAAATTTTTTAAAACAACGCAAAGCTCAGTTTAATTATGTATTATTTATAATATTTAATCATATTTTAGCATAACAATCAATAAATTTAATTTTTTAAATTTAATTCATCACATCAAACATATATAAATAGAACAAATTTTTATAACTTTTATACATCAATTATATTTTTTTACTTTTTTAATTTATATGTAGGTAATTCTTAGTGAAACTAATATTAGAAGGGAAACTCTGGGATTCTGAAAAAATAAAACTGATCGGACTCGGTTTAGTATGTAAATATATGATTCCATGTCGTTTTTTAATAAGCCAAGTTTCGAGATGGTAGCAATTTGAAAGTCAAAATATTTTCAAATTTTTAAAAAGAATCTCAGTTAAATTTTTTTTTGTTCCAAACAAAACTAAAAAATAATAACAAGAAAAGTTCTTTAAAATTTCCTGCTAAAAATTTTCAATTCTTTTATTAATTTCTTTTGTGAAAACTCAAAGAAAAGTTTAAAAATTTAAATATAAAAATTGCGCTGGTTTCATTTATTAAAAATTAAAATCAATTTTGAAAATCCAATTAATTTTTTCAAAATCCGAGAATTTCACCTTCGCTTTGAAACGTATACAGTAAGAATTAATCATATATGTATATAATAATTTTTTTCTTTTTTTAATTAAATTTTTTGTTACATTTTGTTTAATTCAAAACACAAATTTTGGGTTAGCCTATATTATATACATTAATATACTCATATTATGCAGAATATTTGGTTTTGCGCTATTATTGTTTTAACAAAAATGATTTTTTTCTGTAAGTAATTAGAAATAAAAACCAGAATTTAAATTTTTCTAACAAGAATACCTCAAAAACTTGCCTCTACAAAATTAAATTATTTTAAAAGGCTAATATTATACCTTAGAAATCAATCAAACAAATCTCAAATTCAATCGAAACTTATTCATTTTAGTACTTTATTTTATTTTCAGTATAAGAAAGTATAGATTGACTAAAATTGACAGTGTTTTTGTTTTGACAAGAAGATTCCAGTTCAATTGGAAACCTGAATTACAAAAAGGTAAAAATCAGTTTATTATGTCAAAAAAACACCCTATAGATTGCCTCAATTTTTTTCAACAAAACTTTTTGACTTAAAGACTAGATCCATGTTATATAAAGATAGAGTTTCTCAGAATATCTTTCAAAAACAGCTGTTAGCTTACTTTTTAATCTAAGAACTTTCAGTTTATCTCATCATTCTTTACTAATAAGGTCCAGATTTAAGCCTCGCGCGTGAACATTAATTTTATATTACGAATTTTCGAATCTAATACAAAGCCCAATTTTTGCTAAAAACGATCTTTTTTAAATAGCGTCTGTAATTATATTTTTCCAGGTAATTAAGTTTAGTTTTTTGTACAGACTGCCTAATATTTTCCAAAATTTGAAACCTCAATTTATTATATTAATTAAATTATTCACATATTTTAAATAAAAAACGATGATTTTTAGTTATTAAGCAATTCTTTTGCCAATTTTCTATGTTTAAGATTTTTAAAAAACAATAATTTTGACCTGTATTTTATCAAGATTTATTTATTACAAAAATAGAAACTTATAGAACATTTTATTACAAAATTCGTAGCAATTTATCATTTTTAGCAAAATGAAGACATTTAGTACACTGAATATGGCGGAAAGTAAAATAATGATTACTGAAAAATAACATTTAACGGAACATAGAAGTAGTCCCTAAGACAATAAAATGAGAATAAGCTTTTAAGTCTTTTGAATAATTTCCAAGATAACAGCGTTATTTGAATGATAACCTAAGAAAGTTTATACAAAAAAAATTCAAGAAAAAGATATTACATATCTAAGTAAACCCACTGGAAGTATTGAAGAATCTTTACCTTTTTGGTGTAATTCAGTTTTCCGAACATTTTTGATTCATTTTGTAAGTACCTCTATTACCCAAATAGATAATAAGAGGGGTGAATTTTCAATGAGACAAATGAGACAAATCTTCAATATTACTCTTGCAAGTAGTAAATTTTATGAATAGTCATATGAAAAAGAAATTAACACATTTGCTGCGGCAGGAAATGTGGCCCTATTTAAAATAAATGTGATCATGGGCGCATTGCACCCATGCCGCAGTGAATGTGTTAACAAGTTTACCATTACATCACAATGTATTTCAATATTGTACAATAAATTAAAAAGTTTTAATTTTTTTTTTTTTTTTTTTTGAGATATTGACTTTAATTACCTAAATATTTTTCATGCATTGCATTATTCAGTTGAGGGCCATGTCTTGTTGAAAAATAAAGAAAAATTGTACCCATTTAAAAATTTTTCTTGCAGCCAGCTTTTTCGAAAAAAAAATCATTCTTGATTTATTTTTACAATATTGAAATACAACGCTGACATGTGTGTATTGATAAATAAGAATTTTGAATTCACAGCCTCTTTTGGATATTTCAATATTTTATAAATTTTTCAACTACTTTTGATTAGCTTTTATAATTATAACTATGTATATAGATGTCTATATTAGCCTGACAGTTATTTTGTAAAATTGTTATAGAATTTGATTAGTGGGTAAAGTAAGTTTCCAATAATCCCAAAACTTTAGCCACCGAGCACGCGAAAATAACATTGTTTCTTATACGTTTCTTATTGGAATCAAAAACTCCTTCCATAAGAGCCCAAGTATTTAGTGGCAATACTTAGTAGTCATTAAAAGAGCTATCATTTTCGGAATCTTATTTTACCCAGTAATCGAAAATCCAAGCAACTTTTTAAAACTATCCTCAGGCTAATATACTTGTACTGTAAGTTTGAAACTATTTCTTGAAGTTAATGTAAAACTTAAAGTAAACTGTTTTTAAATTCGTAACCCCCAGCCAACTGAAAACTACACAAAGAGTTGCAAAATGAGTTGCAGTGGAGTTGCAAATTTATCGTGAAAAAAATTGCAAAACTCAGTGCAACTCCGGTTTTCATTTGGTTGAGATTTATAAATTCGAGAAAAATTAAACGAAGATACTTTGCAAAGTTCGAATAAACCATAAATAACAAAGTAAGAGAAAATAATGAGTATTTTATAAAATTCATTTGAGAGCTAATCATATATAGTTTTGTACTACTTATTATGTTTCGTCAAAGAATAAATAGGTATACATACGTATATATATTTATTTTAATTTGTAAGCACTTTGTTCTTTAATTTTCTATAAAATAATAGAAGTACCATATAGGAATTAGAAGGAAAAAAATTGTTTAGAAAGGAAATTAAAAATCTAGTTGCCATTATCATGTATTTACAGGATTTAATTTAGGAACCAATTTTTTTTTTTTAATTAAAGTTGGTATTATTTCAAACAAATACTCATTTTTCAATTATTTATTCAAAATTATTAAGTTAATTGATTAATTTAATAGCTTTCAAGGTTTCTTTAAAATGCACCGTTAATTAATTAATTATGAGGGGCGAACATTATAAACTACTTAGTGATACATTTTAAAAATAGTCATACACTGAAAAAAAAAATCCCCTTTTTTCAATAATCGAATTTATTTTTCCAGAGTAAGAATTCAATACGACATAATGATAAAATATTTAAAAAATGAGCATATTTTTAAAATGAAAACCAGAATTTTTGATTTTTATAAATTTTTTTACCTCCAATTTAAATTATTATTATTTGTTTTATATAAAAAAATGTGCTTAATTATGATATGTAATTTTTTATTAATATCAAAGCATATTATTTACATATTGTATTGTACGTTTTTCATAAAAAAATAATTTTTTATAGATAAATGCCTATATTTATTTTATTTATTTATGAAATTATGTAAAAATATGATTTATCTTTGGCTTTTTTTTTAAAGTCTACTTTTACTATATATTAATAATAGATTTTACAATAATCAAGTTGATAAACATTTTTTTACTTTTTTACAATAGAGCTATAATATGAAAAGGCTGCATGTAAAAAATTTTATTTTATGTATAAAATATATATTTTGGCAACTAGATTTAACAAAAAAGAATTAATTAAAAATTAAGAAGCTCTAAATGCAACTTTTTGTTCATCATTTGAAGTTCTAGTATGGCATACGAAAACGTTAAGAGCTTTTGATGCTTTTGTTTTTCCATTCAGACTATTAGAACGAGTTGTTCTTTCAATAGGTCCGGATGGAAAAAGCCTTTCTCAGTCAACATGTGATAACTTTCTAATAGGTGCTGGCGGGGCCTCGTTATTACCTGGATTCTGTTGTCTTTCTCTTTGCTTTTTTTCACGATTGGCAGTTGTTTTTGTTGTACGTTTTCCTGATGATGATGATGATGATGTTTTTTGGCGTGGTCACAATGTTCCATGATTTTTATTACCGTGTTTAACAAGTTTAAATTCAAGATAAGTATATGGAATTACTGATAACAATAACATTATCGATAAACCGAGTACTCTATATTTTGTACAGAAGAGACCGTGTAATCCTAATGCCAATGATAAGCCTAACCAACGCCAAAATAATGAAGTTGCTAATGGGCCTTGCCAAGAATTTTGATGAAGTCCAATCAAAAGTGCTGAAAATTAATGTTCCAATTAAATTTTTCTTATTACTTTTATTTAATTTACTATTTATTACTGTAAATTAGAGTCTCCCATATGGCGTTGCAAACTCCCCAAGCAGCAGATATTACGTGAAATAGAGCCGGATCATCGCCAGCTGGTATCCAAACTAGTAGAACGAGTAACAAACAAGCATGGAATGCTAAACCAACGCCTATTTAATAAAATTCAAAAATTTTTGTTAAAGAAGAATCAAATAAGAAAATTTTTGTAATTTTGCAAATAATACTAACCAACTGCAAAGTATCTTCTGATGTGACGTAATAACATTGACAAAGTAGCACCAGCGACAGCTTGTAATAACGCAAAACTTAAAAAACTTAATGCAACTGTACCGGCTCCGCCTAGTGCACATACCACATAGGCCTAAAAAAAATTAATTATGCATAAAAAAATGTTTAGTTGTAAGTCAGATTTCGCTTATTAAGCAAAAGCTACTTTCGGATAAGTACAGTGATTTGGCCCCCGGAACCAAACCTAACCTAAGTAGTAGCATCCGTAAAGTTATCAAAAAACTCACTGATTCCCGTTGGAATTAACTCTAGGTCACGACAGGCCTCCTAAAACCTAAAATAAACTTTTTTTGGGGGGTTTTTTATAATTTATTTAATTTCTCCGACCGGTAAGATAATACTCTCTTTATAGGCTCGAAAACTTAAAATTTCACTGCTTTTCAAGAAAAATTTTTTTGGGGACCTTTAGGACATCCTTATGGTCCCGAAATATAATTTTGAATTTTTCAAAAATCGGATTTTTGAGCATAAAAAAAATTTACAATCCTTACATTTTTTTATAGTCCTGGTAGGTTGAAAACCCATATTTTTTAATATTTTAGAAAATTTCCTGGAGGGCGGTGGACCACTTTCTAATACCAAAAAATCTAATACCAAAAAATCTTCAACCGCCGTTTACCCGCGCTTTTTAATGGTATTAAGTTTTTATTTAATACAGTTTATGGTTTTACCAAAAATGCAAAAGCATAGTTATTAAACGGATTTTTATCAATAGCCATCATTCTGCAGTCCCAATCATGCTATTCTGCCACTGCAGTTTATCCGTGATTTACGCATATTTTAGCTTTTTAATCCAGGTAAATGATTGTAAATCAAACAATAATAACATCACTGTACTTATCCGGAAGTAGCCTTTGTAATTTATTAACAGTTCTGAATGAATTTGTCTCTGAATACCTATATTAATCGTTTTATAAAAAATAAACTTACTTCGGTAAAGTCTGCAAAAATAAAACCTTGTTCCATGCCAACAAATAACGTTAGTGGTGCAGCCAGCTGCAACTTTGGATCTTGAAAGGCAGTTTTAATTGATTTTAAAAGACTTTTAGTATTAACTTTATCATGAGGATTTTGTGTTTCTTTCATTCTTGCATCTAAAAATGCGCAAGATATACTAAAACCAAGTACTGATAATCCAATCCAAATGCTAATCATCATTTTTGAAGTACCTGGCACCATTGCTGGTTTATACATTGAATTATTATAAAAATATATATCTTCAACACAATATTCAGAACCACAATTATCTTCAATTTCACTTTCACTTATTATATTTGGTACTATTCCATTTTCAGTTATTCTTATTATTATTGCAGTTAATAAACAACCTAATAAAATATAATTAGTTTATTGTTATTACATATTTTATTATCATAATTATTTTATTAAATTTGCATAATACTATTTTTAATAAAATGGTTACTTAAGAATTATACAACAACATTACAGAAGCTTTATTACATAAAGGTGTCATAAAATAAAAAAGCTTTTTTACGAGCAATAAATTTTGTATAATCTTTAAAATTAGCTCTCTGTATCAATTAATTTTTTTTAATTTCTTCCAAGAATATCATTTTATAGGCATTTTTTAATATCTCGTTTATATTTATCATCTAGTAGGTGATATTAAATTTATGAGTGTATGTATCTATTTTTATGTAATAAAGTATTATGAAATATTCATAAAAGTAATTAAAAATTTTTAATTACCAAATGCTAATCCTAAGTCCTCAGCAAGTTTTACAGCTCTACTTAATCTTCTTAATAAACAATCACGCCTAGATTCATCCGGATCTTCAGGATCAGAGCATACAAAACTTAAATTCATTGCAGATACATTCACATGTGATGTTCGAGCAAGAAATCCTGGACTCGTCCATGCTCCCATCAGTGCATAACTTGGTAACAAAATATACCATCTGCAATAAGATGTTTGAAAATTAGTATTTTTTATTAATTTTACAGAATTTAAAATAATTATTTTAAGTCTTTGGATTCAGTATAAAAAAAAAAAAAAAATCAGGCACGTTTCCAGGATTTTTTTTTCGGGGCGAGGGGGGACCCTATTAATGATAAAAAGTATGATTTATGTTTCAATAATATATCAATCAAAATTTAATTGTTTTTTATTATAAATTATTTAGAAGTGATATTTGTTAATTAACAATCTAAAAATTTTAATTCCAGGAGAAGGTATTGACCATTGTACCCCCCTCTTCTTAAAAAAGCTTAATAATTTAACCAATTTTTCGAAAAATAGGTTAATTAGTAAACTTAGCTAAAATTAAGCTTACTGGTAAGCTTAATCTTTATACGACGTCTGAAATAGTAATATAAAAATTTAGATTTTTAGAATTCAAATAAAAATTTAAGAACACCCTTTTTGAAATCAAAGAGAAAAATAAAATTTATTATTTTACGATGAAAATCAAACTAGTAATGCATATTTTAAGTTCAAAAACAGGCAAATTTCAATAGAATTTCAATCATTTTTAAGACAAATTGCAGCAATAATATGCATTACTAGCTTGATTTTCATCATAAAATAATAAATTTTTTTTTTAAATCAATTAATTTTTCCCTGAGTATTCATTTCTTCAAGAAAGAAATTATTTTTATTGACCAAATTTCAATTATTAGGTCAAAAACTGTGTTAAGTCAATTTTGCTACTGACAGTTTTCAAAGGCTTTTTACCTAAAAATTGAAATTTGGTACATAAAAATGATTTTTTTCATAAATAAATGAATTGCCAGGGAAAAATGCATCGAATTTTAAAAAAAAATTATTATTTTACGATGAAAATCAAGCGAGTAATGCACGTTTAAAGTTCAGAAACAGTCATTTTTCAATATAGAACTTGAGTCTTTTTTAAGACAAATTTGAGTAAAATTTTAAATTGACGATAACTTGGCTAAATTTCATCGGAAAAAGAAAAGTTTTGTTTTCTTCTGGAGTGATTTTTCCCTGGCAATCAGATTTTTTACCTATTTTTAAAAAATTTTATTGATCTAAAAAGTTATTTTGAAAATTTGGGGTAGTTCAGATAAAATCTTTTTGTCATTCGTCGCCGATTTCGTGTTCACGCTTTTTTTTGCATTCTATAGGGTTCAAACTACCAGAAAATCATGGTGACAGTCGCGGCCTCGTAAATTTTTTTTTCTTCATTTTTGGTGCTCATAAAAAGTACTTTCTCGTAGGAATGCACATATGGCTTCTGGGTTATTTGATCGCTTAGAATGGTAATTTACGAGGGACTAGAGCCATTATTTATTTTCTGGACATGAAATCGAAGGAGTATGTACAGAGAATTAGATACTTAATTATCTCTATAGTGCCTACAAAGAAATGTTTTTACCAAGAGAAAATCGAAAACTGAGCATATCCAGGAGGAAAAATAGTTTGTAATATGGACGTTTAATTAGCGTATTCAAATAACTTACTTTGGATATAGATGAACACTGACAAAAATTATAGTTATAAGATGTCCCAGGCATACAGCGAGATTCGTACCAATTTTATGAATAATCACAGGAGCGAAACAACTATTAATTGTAGCTGTAGTAAATAAAAGAGCTAAAAGCATAGGTCCAAGTTGTGGTTCAAAAGTTCCAAGACCAGCTTGTAACGGAAATATTGGTAATGTTGCTGCAGAACAACTTGCGTGACCAAGTAGCAAAGCCACAAAATGTCTAATCACTGCTTTTTTTGGTGGACGTGGTCCTGATGGTGCGGTTCTTACAGCTGCTATTAAACGTCGTACTGATGATGCACCGGCCGATGAATTCATAGAATCACGTCGACGCCATGATAAAGCTGTGACACGAGCTGATCGGCATGATATCGGTGAATACGTGGCCATATGCTAAAAATAATTAAATTTTTATGCTTTCATTATTTTAACAGTTTTGTACATTAAATTTTGTAATCACAAGTATAAGAATTATTTTTTCCAATATTTGTTTTATTGTATCTAGAAATATTTGGTAATTAAATTATTTTTTATATTAAAAAAAAAAAATAACAAAGATTTTCTTTTTTAAAATCCTTAAAAACCTATATCGCTTTCCTGAATAATTAAAACTGTTGTAAACTTTCGGATGACTAATAATGCAAAGTTAATCATTTATGAACAATAACTATTTTGGGCTATTTGAGTATCAATAAATAATGTTTAGTTTTTATGAAAATTTTACGTGTATAAAAGATTTATTTAGGTTAACATAAACTCTGAACATAAATCACTAGATTTAAGCTTTAGAAAGAAAATTCACCAGGAAATCGTTTTAAAATTGGTTGAAGTTTCAAGCTTCGCCATTATACAATGCTTTGAAAATAACATTTGACGCCTTTGAGAGAATAATCCAAATCGTAAAATTGTTTTTATACTTCTCACGTACTACACGTAAAAATAATAAAATTTATTAATGTATAAAGTTTAAACTAGCACCTAAACTATACTTAGACCATAGAAGTAAATATAAATAGAACGATAAAATATTTAATTAATAATAAAATATAGTTTATACCTTTATTTTTTTTATTAGAAAAAAAACTTTAGAAATACACTGTAAAAAAGTTAAATATTTATCCCAACGTATATTATAATTTATAATCTCTACATAATGTAAAGTTGACAATGATTGATGACATGTTAATTGAATGTTGTGATCGCAAAATAAAATATAATATGTATAATAATGTTTAGAAAATTTCTTTCATCAAGACTGATCATAACATGTTCATTTGATAATTATAGTTATGTTTATTTACTATAATCAATCAAGTTATTTTCTTATATTAGTCTGGAGGTATTCCTTGAGACTCGATTGCATTTGAGTCTAAAAAAGTATTATCATGGATAATTATTTGGGATGTTTTGGTGTCATGATTTAAAAAAATACTTTTGGTCCTTTTTTGGAAAAATGGTTTTACAACTTTGGTAATTTGGGTTATTTTTTAACGTTTTTAAATTTCGAGGTAAATATAATAAAGGGGTATTTGAAAAAGGCCCCACATTAAGGGGTGAAAAATTAACACTTGAAATAGTTTTGATTTATGGACTTAGAGTACTTTAGGTTTATGTACTTATAATAATTCGACCCATTACCGCCAGGCAGCCAAAACGTGTCGCTTGATTAACACTGGCTTGGATTTTCATTAAAAATTAAATTGTAAAATTGTTTTAATTCGTAAAATATTATGTTTCTTTTTCTTCTAATAAGCACCCAGGGGTTTTCGAGGTTGCTAATTTCATAAATGAACTCAAAAAAATCATAAAGCTTAATTTATGGGTGGAAAATTGGGGTGAAAAATCGATTTTTATAAAAAGCTTTATTTTTACTTGAAAAACTATATCCGGGGGGTTTTCGAGGTTGCTTATTTTTAATATGAATTTCGAAAAATTCTAAAATTTCATTTAGGAGTGGAAAACTGGGGTGAAAAGCAACCTCGATATCCCCCGGTATAGTTTTTCAAGTAAAAATAAAGCCTTTTATAAAAATTGAGTTATTACCCCTTTTCACACCAGTTTTCCACCCCTTAATAAAGCTTTATGATTTTTTTGAGTTAAGATTTGAAATTAGCAATCTCGAAAACCCCCGGGTGCTCATTAGATGACATAAAACATAATATTTTATGAATAGTAAAGACTCACGTCAAAGTGCCACCCCTTTTCTCAGGGTTTGTTGGTAAAAAATGATTCAAAAATTGAATTCCTCTCTAAGATGGTATTAATCAAGTGGCACGTTTTGGCTGCCTGGACGGTAATGGGTTAAAAGGGACTTAGATTAATTTCGATTCTGGAACTTATAATAATTAGGGAGTATAAATTAAAACTGTTATAAATCAACATGTTTCATGCTCGTTGTTTGTGATAACACACATTCCAGGTATAAGATTTTTTTAAGTTCCTTAGATTTATTTAATAGTCACCTAAGCTCTTTCACAAATGAAGTTAACATTTTCTAGCATATACTTAATACGTGATACTTACAGCTGGGTTTTAATAATTTTAAAGATTTTTTCGAATTTCTTTTTTTTAAATTTTTTAGTTATTATTAATTTTTATATCAATCATGATCAAGTATGAATTTCGATAGAAACACAAAAATGATCAGTAAATATAAATAATATTTGTGCATTTTTTGCTAACGTATATCAAATACATAAGTATTAATTAAAATACAAAAAAATAATTTAAAATCAACAAACCTCCAACATATTGTCATTATCCGCAAGTGCTGTAGCATGATGGTGCCCTGTACTTTTAGCTCTTTTATGATTATGAGCTGTTGGTTGAGGTTGTGTCGGTAATTTAACTGGAGCTACTCCAGTAGTTGGAGGAGGTCGATTTATTGGACTGTCGAGTTTTTCTTTTGATAACTCGTGTAAATTTGGTAATGATCCCATCTTATCTTTTGTCATTGAGAAAAATATATAATTTTTTCCTTACTACTATTACTTTGATTTAACAATTTTAATAACAAAATTATACAGTAAACTTGTATTTTTTTTTGTTTTAGCTAAATCATCTTTATCTATTGTAAGTTTTTATTCAATGTTGTTTCGGTTCTTGTAACTGAAAAATAAAAATAAAATGATAGTTAATACAAGTTTTTTTAATGCATATTTTTATAATAAGAATTATAGAATACGCTTAGAATATTCAGAAAAAAATATATATCGTATAAATTTTTAAGAATTTGCTTGATTTTTCAAGCATTAGAAGGATATTGTAAACACTGGAAAAAAATTGCGCTTGCGGCAAGTGGAACATCCGCTAACGGTAAACGGAATTTCCACTTGTGACTAGCGGAATTTTTTTTTCTCCAAAAATTGCAAAAATTTTTTTAAATTTAAAAAAAATTTTTTTCTTTCCCTTTTCACAAAAATTTTTTTCACGTTTCAAGTCATTTGCAATCGTTTGACTAGATAAAAAAAAATCCGTTAGCTACAAGCGGAATTTTTTTTTTTAGTATAGTTAAAATGTATATGAATAACTGCCTGCATTTTTACAATGCTCATCTTTTTATAAAAATGTTATAGTTGAAAAAATAACATTTTTAGGTAAATACATATAGCTTAGTTTCAAAGTACATGAAAATTAAATCAAAAATTTATAACCAGGGCACATAAATACATTTTAAAGTTTTAACCATGTATAATTTACATTTTTTGAAAATATACCCTATAATCTTTTAAAATGCATTATTAATTTAGATACCTGAAAAGGGCTCAACTGTTTGGGTACCCAATTTGCTTATATAGCTTTCTGGATAGGTTTTACTTTGAGTTTATCTGAATGGCTCGCCTGAGCCTAGAGATCCAGGGCTTCTTGCTGTAAAAAAGAGCTTTTTAGACTAAATTTTAAAGAGGTACGTATCCAGAAATTGTTTTCGAAGGGGGAGAAAAAATTTCGGGGGGGGGGAGGGGCTGAGACAGAACATAACAATACTAATATAGTTATGGTTTAATTTTGAAATCAAAAATTTTTGAAGAAAGGACTAAAAATATTTCTGGAAATCATTCTGGATCCATTCCTGCTTTAAATAACGTCACAATCTGGTAACACAAACAAATACCTCATAGTTAGTCTCATTTTTTGCTCTCAGAGCTGTAAGCTGTAAATTATTATTTCCAAAGAAAAAAATTTTATGAATTTAGGTACCAGATAGAAGAAATCGTGACGTAACGTATCCCCAAAATATTAATTTTTAAATTATTAAATTCAAATGCTTTTACTTAAATTGTTTCTATTCAAAGTTTTCATTAATTATAACGATTAGGTTTATTTTGATTAATGCATAAACAAGCATTTTAATAAAATATTGTCTATAATTACATTAAATACGCAGGTAACATCGAATCGCGTGACAGTTAAAAAAATTATATATTTCAATTCAATGTATTATAATGAGTTAAAGATTTAACCTAATTTTTGATGTAGAAAATTTTATCATGAATTATATGATAAATAACAGAAAATTGAATTAATTTGCATATTTTAATATTTTAATCTTTAAAATAACAACAATTTTGTCATATTAATTAAATTAAATTATAATTAAAAATATATGAACAAAATGATCAAATATTTCAGTAAAAAATTTTTAAGCACAATTTTTACAGTACAATACAACAGTGCAGTATTCAAAGTATATTATGTAAATTTGACCTTAATTTACAAAAAAAAAAATGTTTATTTATTATTTATTATTTATTTTCTATTGTTTTTTTTTTTCTTAATTTTTAAATATCATCGTTCCGTTTCACTAAACTATTTAAATTACCAGGTTTTTTTTTTATAACGTTTTATTATAAAACTTAAGAATTTATGTAAGATTTTTTTTTTATTTGATGATTTGTTAATTGTATTTTTTTTTTAGTAAGTGCAAATAAGATTTATAGCATGTGTATTGATTTATTTGAAATAAAATAAAGAAAAAAAAAACACAAGAACTAAACATAGATTGATCATTAAATTTAAATCAATTATAGAAAAAAAAAAATATTTTGTTTGTTTAAATTCATGATAATTAATTAGAAAAAATAAAAATAAAAAAAAATAATTATCTTGATTGTAAAAATAAATTTTTTTATTTTTTATTATTTAACATTGATTTATGGATTTAAACACACCCAAGTGTCTGTTTATTAATAATAATAAATAATATTTATTTTACATTGAAATTATTCATAATTTTGTTTTGTACTTTTATTGGATTTTTAATTTATTTTTTTTTGCTTTAGCCCGAAATTTTGGCGATTTTGTTTTGATTGGGATTTATTATTCGCCAAAAAGTTTTAATTGATTGTTAATGGAAGCACAAAAGTGAATCAAAAAAACATAATTATTTTATTAAACAAGTATATATACTTGAAAATTTTCTTTTGATAATGAAAGCCTGTGCTTTCGAAACGTCGAAATAAATAAATTATTTCTAAATTTGTTCCATTTTTGATCGTCTTTATTTTTATTTACCTAATAATAATAAAGAAAATTTTCAAAAAAACATAACATTGAATAAAGGCTAAACTAAGAGGAAACTTGGACAAAAATCCTCCAGAGAAAAAAAGTTGTGGAATGTGCTGGTTTTGGGCTAATTGGAAAGGAGAAGCAAAATCGGACATTCCAACCCAGTGCTAAAGTTTGGGCAAAATGGTTTTATGCATATAACTCAAAAAGTAAACAAAATAAAAATAAGGTTTAAAATTTTTTTAATTAAAAGACCACCTTAAAAAAATCCCCATGAAAGTAATATGGCTTCATATAATTTAAATGGAGCATTATTTTAAGTTTATTACCGATAAAATTGCTTTAAAAATATTTTTTTTGGCTAGTTGATGTTAGTTATCATTTTTTATATATTTAAATAGCACTTTCCATCAATTAGCAGCCTTTCAATACATTTTGCAAGCTTTGCAAGAAATTAGAAAGTTGAAAAGTCAAAATTCCCATGTTATTTAAATAGGAAAATTGAGGTTCTTACTTTTATGTTTTTGAGGTCGCTGATTTCAAATCTGATGTCAAATTAATAATTCTAATAATTAGAAGCTGTCAATTAACTTTTAAATAGCTAAAAAGATCTTATGTTTCTGATGTCACTAATTGTTAAATATTATATTATTTTATACTAGGCAAAGTTAACAGTTGACCGCTGTCAGTTTAAATAGCCTATTAAAGTCAAATAACTTTTTTAGTCATAAAAATCCGTTCTTAGCTTTACCCAATGACGTGGACGTGACGGATGCTAATCCCTGTGTGCATTGTGCATGCGTGTTTGTGCGTGTGTGTATGTGTGTGTATTTAAGTGATTTTGGTTGCAATTATTTCGTGTTTTAGTGTAAAATATATGCATTTGTGGCAGATCTTGTCAATTCAGAAATCAGTGACCTCAAAAACACAAATCTCGGCTAATCTATAAAGTTTTCTACGATATTTTAGAGTTTTTACAGTCAATTGACAGCTGTCAATTAGCTGTCAATTAATAATCTTGTCAATCTGACATCAAATTCAAAATCAGCGACCTCAAAAATATAAAGATATACTTTAAAAATAAAAGAAAAATGTTTTTTAAGCAATTTTGTTATGATGGAGCTTTGAAGCTTTCAAGCTCCGTAGCAGCTAAAGTTGGGACTTTTGAGCTTTGTGCCTAATGAGACTTTTGTTCAGAATGATGAAGTCTATAACATATTCAAAATTCAGCCAAATATTCGCCCGAACGGCCATTTTCTATCCTTTTTTGCGGGGTCCATTTTTTAGCTTATAGTGACTTTTAAACACGCTGAATTTAGTAAACGAAATCGTAATGTTGATTATTTTGTGTATATATGCGTGTAGACTTTCAACCATTGCCAATAGTTTGTCATTACTAGAGTAACCACACAGAAAATCTTTTTTGTTTGATGAACAATATTGTATTAATTATTTATGTTTTAACTGTTTTTATTTTTTGATTTTGAAGCTAAATTTTGGGGAGTAGAGCTCCGAAGTAATTGCCAATTACCAATCAGAGACCAATTTGCCTTAAATAATCATTCGCTTTTGATTATACTTTTTTTTAACTTTCGATTCCAAAAAATTTTAATAATTAAAATTTGGGGCTATACGCCTTAGTGAATCAAGCTAAGATTTACGGGCCATAGTGAATTATCCAAGTGATCAGAGAAAATTTGGCAGCGTTTTTTTTCCAGATGATTGCATATTACTATAAAAAAGAAAATTAAAAAAAAACAAACTTCTTTGCTTATATAAGTCAGTGCCCTAAGGCACACGTTTTATAAGATTTATGAATTATTGATATTTTGCAAAAATTTTTAGTTATTATTCATTAAAAAGCTTTTGGTTTTAGAATCATTATTTTATTATTAAATTCATTGGCAATCTGAATAACGTTTAGACCTTGAACTTCGTAACTTTAGAAAGCATAATTTTAGGATGAGTTTACTTTTTTTTTCGATCTTACAGCAATTCATAAGAAAAACTATAAATTTATAAAAACGCTGCCAAATGATTGGCACTATGGTTCCTCATTAAAAATAACAAATTAAAAATACAAAAAAAAACACATTAAAAATAACAATATTCTTAATGGTCTATTTTACTTTTTGAGGTACTACTTTCAAGCAGGAAAAAAATATTGCTGTTATTTTTATTTTTTTATGCTAAAAGTTTGAGACAAAAATTTTCAAAAAATTAATTATCCGTTTCGAGATATTAAGCAATAACCATATTTTCAGATATTAGTACTTTAATAGAATTAAATGAGGTCTTAAACAAAACAAAATATTGCAGTTTTTTTTATTATTTTTTTTTAATTTTGAGAAAAAAATTTTGGAAAAATTAAGTATCAGATCCAAAAAATTACTATAAACGAAGTTCCGAGAACTAGGCATGCCGAAAACTAGTACTCCAATTTTTTAATAAATTAGGTACTACGTCTAAAGAAAATTTGGTGTTTTTGTATTTTTTTGTGACAAAATTTTTGTAAAAAAATATTCAAAATATGAATTATCAGATTAGAGAAATCGAGTAAAAACTATTATTATGCATCTTAATATAGAGTAATATAAGAAAAATAGTAATTTCGAGAAAAAAAAAGTAGATTGAGATTTTTTGATAAAAAAATTTTTGAAAAGAAAATTAGGTCTTAATACCATAATGGATGTGAAATATTGCTGGTTATACATATAGATACATATACACAGACACAGACACACACGTACAGACTTTTTTCTAAAAACGGTTTTTTAGCTTTCTAGGGTCTCAAAACGTGATTATATGAGCAATTATTTTAAAAGTGCTACTTAATTTGAGCCTGGAATCGTAATTTTTTTTTTTTTGCGGGCACATCAATATTACCCTTGTTTTCAGATAGTTTGAACCTTCAGAAAACCGAAAAAAATCGTGAACAAGGAATCGGCGATAGGTGCCAAAAAGATTTTTTTACTTTTATGTCAAAAACCGTGTTTTTCGTATCTAAGCTACCCCAAATTTTTAAAATAACTTTTTAGGTAAATAAAATTTTAAAAAGTAGATAAAAAAATCTGATTGCCAGGGAAAAACCACTCCAGAAGAAAAAAAAACTTACCTTTTTACGATGAAATTTAGCCAAGTTATCGTCAATTTAAAATTTTGCTCAAAAACGTCTTAAAAAATATTGAGATTTTATTGAAAAAAGCCGGTTTCTGAACTTTAAAAATGCATTACTCGCTTAATTTTAATCGTAAAATAATAATTTTTTTTTTTAAATCGATTAATTTTTTCCTGGCAATTCATTTCTTTAAGAAAAAAAATCATTTTTATTGACCAAATTCAATTTTTAGTCAAAAGCCTTTGAAAACTGTAAGTAGCAAGATTTACTTAACACAGTTTTGGATCTAAAAATTAAAATTTGGTCAATAAAAATGATTTTTTTCTTAAAGAAATGAATTGCCAGGAAAAAATTAATCGATTAAAAAAAAAAATTATTATTTTACGATGAAAATCAAGCGAATAATGCATGTTTAAAGTTCAGAAACAGGCTTTTTTCAATAAAATTTCAATCTTTTGAAATGATTGCCGAATTTGAGCAAAATCTTAAATTGACGATAACTTGGCTAAATTTCATCGTAAAAAGATAAGTTTTTTTTTCTTCTGGAGTGGTTTTTCCCTTGCAATCAGATTTTTTAATCTATTTTTAAAAATTTTATTTACCTAAAAAGTTATTTTAAAAATTTGGGGTAGCTCAGATACGAAAAACACGGTTTTTGACATAAAAGTGAAAATATCTTTTTGGCACCTATCGCCGATTTCTTGTTCACGATTTTTTTCGGTTTTCTGAAGGTTTAAACTACCTGAAAACACGGGTCATATCGATGTGCCCTCAAAAAAAAAAATTACGATTCCAGGCTCAAATTAAGTAGCACTTTTAAAATAATTGCTCATATGCCAAAAAATTAAAAATCAAAATTTCACCTATCACAATGGTTCCTCTATGAGGAACCGAAAATCATACAAATTTAAATTTTTTAAGCTATTGCATTTAGATAATAGTAATTTTTAATAATATAGTATGAGATTTTAACTTTTGTTAGATTTAAATGCAGAATTTTAAAAACTTAATTTTGAAACTCTAGTAGAAATACTCCTGGGACAAAAATCTTACGTATTGACATTTTCAACATTTTTCATCCATTAAAAAAGCAAATTGATTTTCCAAATTAAAATTTGATGATAACCTAAAAAATGTTTTTATTTTATTTACAAAATTTCTCAGGGGAATTGATCTAATGCATTGAATAAAATTTTCTGAAAGTAGGCTATTATTATTATTATTAAAAAGATTGCCAAAAGATGAGAACCTTGGATTGGTTACTTTGTAAGATAGAAACAAAAGATTTATTTTACACTTGCATTTAGTTTGGCACTGCATTTGTATCGAATGTGGATATTTATAGGTTCGAGGATGCAACGTCGAAGGGCAGTAATTGCATTTGAAATATTAAACTATTACTATCAGGTTGCTCTACTTGAAGTTTGCAATGAATGCAATGAATTTCAAGTAGCAAATAATTTGGACAGCGTTCTATTACATGTTTATTATAATTAAATTATTAAAATAATTTAATTTAGTAAACAATCATGCCATAACACCTCTGAATAATCAAAATAATATAAGCATGTTATCGTACTCGATAATTTTTATTTATGAAGTTGCAATAAGATAATATTCAAATTTTTATTAAAAAACGGAAATCCCGTAATTGAAAACTTCGAGATTTGCTGCTAACTGCGTGGTTAACAATACCCTAGAAATTATTTGTCAATTATTTGATACTAGCATATTAATAAATTTAAAATTTAATTAGATTTTTCAAGGTTTTGGTTAAACCGAGAGTTATATTATTGTATACATGCAGAAAATTTATGTGAATAAAGTACTTTTTTCATGAGTAATATATTTTTTCGATCCTTAATTATTATCTGTAGAAATGAAATTTCATTTGCGAGAAAATTTTAATGCCAAATTCAGTTAAAAGAAAGCATATCTTTCTAATAACAAACATAAATAAATGGAACCTGAACTTATTAAAAACGTTTTTTCTCGCAAGTAATATGATTTCTAAAGATTATAATGGAGAACTATCAAATTATAAAATAATTGTGGGGCAGCGCTTTTTTAAACTCATAAATCTGCAAAGCCCATCGAAAATTGCTTTGTAAAAATCCACGTATTTGAACATGTAAACTTTTAAAGTTATAATAAATTAAAAAAAAAATTAAAATAATTACTCGCAAGTGAAAAAACTTCTTTATAAAAAATATGTATTTTACTGAAAGTTGTAAACAAACCATATTGTAACTTTATTTAATGAATAATTCGATAATATAATAATAAAGTTAAAATGGAATACTTCTTTTGTTATAATTACTTTTTTTAAATTAATAGTTTAAGTAATTTATTAAAGTAACATTGACTATAAAACTAATTTATGTTTTATGTATATAATTTAAAAGTTTAACATGATGAAAATATAATTTTCTTAACTATAATTCAACACTCTTAATCATTTGAATATTTAATTATTTAACATATTTTTTAACTAAAAAAATTTTTTTTGTTAATTTATTTAATTACTGCAGTGTTAATTTGTTTTGTATTTATTTAATTTGCTCGAAAATTCAAGCTAGGCAACTTGACTGTGTATGTAAAATAATTCATCATTTTTTTTTTAACGATAAATTTTATTTATTTATTTATTTTTTTATAAAAAATCTATTTATTCTAATATATAGAATACAACTTTGACATAATTCATATAGGTAAAGATAAAATTTTTTTTTTTTAGTTTTGTTCAAGGTTTTTTATTATATTTGAAAATGTATAGAATTTCCTTTTTATTAAAATTATTATTCATTTTTCATCAAATAAATGACATTTAATTTAAAAAAAAAAAGTATATAAATTTAATTATATTTCAAAAAAATATACTCAATAATTTTTTTGCACCAATTTTTAAGCAAAATTTATTTAATTTTGAATCAGTCGTATACTTACATAATAGTAAATTTCAGGATTTACGTGTCAAAATGATAAATATCATTAAAACTTAACATGTCTGTAAAAATTTAATACACTTCGAAAAAAAAAAGCTCATTAATATCTTAATCCGGGCGTTTCCTTTACTTTTATTTAATGAACTTAACTACACACTTCACAATTTGTTTTAATTTTCACTCTTACATTTAAAACTCAAGATATCATAATTTTCAGATAAATAAAAAAATACAGCATCACATTTTACTTCACTTACACTTTAAATTTGAATTTTGTCAAAATATTTATTATTATTATGTATTTAAAAAAAATATATATTTATATTATAAAAATATTTTACTCATAATACCCACAGCATCCCAAAAAAAATATTTTTACACCTTTAACGTTAAGAACATCATGAAATACTGATAAAAAATATGTACATTTATTAACTAATACATGGATAGAATTTTATAAAAAAAATATATACAAGGGTAGTAGAAAATCTCGTATTCATTCTATCCTTTGATCTTATTGAGAGAAAATTTTCACGATCTATCTTCGTTGTACTTGAGTATTATCGTATCCTTTAACTTATAAACTTATTCACTTTAAAGGTCGATAGTGAGGAGATTGCGTACTGGAAATTTGAAAATTTATATATAAAATACTATGTTAAAAAAAAAAATTTTTTTTTTTTACTTATACATCGATAAATTTTTTTATACGTGATAGTATTCAGTGATTCAACTTTTATTTAATTAATTTTATGTCACTTTCTATATTTTATTTTATGTCAATTTATAGTCCACTAATTTGTGGGTTATATGTATGGAAAATTTAATGATTTCAATAATATGCATATTATGTACCATTGTTATTTCTGTAATTAGCATGTTTTATGAATGAATGCATAATTTTATTCATGTTAATTAACTATTATTTTAGAATAATATTTGGTTTTATATTTTCGTTTTAGGTTTTATTGTAAACAGAATCTTTTTTACAATTTTTTTTAAAGAAAAAAAAAGTTATAAATATTAGTTTTTTTTTCAGAAACACTTCATTTTATTGATTTTTTTTTCATTTTTTTTTACGTGCATATTATTCAATAAAGTATTATATAATTGTTGCAATTAAAAAAGCTATTACTATTTTTTTTTTTAATGAGGATTAGTGATGTAAATTGGTACATATGTTTAATTTATATTATCTGGAACTTTTCTTTAAATTTAAATTTTATATACTATCCATATTTATAGTGGCTAACATTGCTAGTTACAGCCCTTAAAACTCGTCAAACACCTTTAGAACGACTTTCGGTCGTCGAATTTTTTTTAACACTATTATAGGCTATATAGCATAACTATACAAAATTTATTTTTAATGATGTTAGTGTATCCAGAGCCATGATAAATTTAAAAATTTTATATCAATTAAGAATTGAAAAATAAAATTAAAAAAACCTAAATGCGTATGAAACATGTTTACTACGGCTTGTGCTTGGTATAATACATAAATGGTACTCAACAAGCTTACAATTTGCTAGTTTCATAATTCGTAATTATTACCTTTTTTAGATTTTAAGTATATAAACCTACGCTATTCACAAAAAAAAACGAAACCAAATTATTCTAATAACTCATTCAAAATTATTCTAAGTTCCAATTGACCACCCTCCTCAAATCGGACACATTTGAGTACCTCCCTTGAACCGGACATGTTTGACCAACCCGCTAAAACCAGACACAGTTTTTAGACACTACAGTAGTACAGAAACAGCCTTACTAAAATTAACAGAGGACATTAGGTTTGGTAAAAGTAAAAGATTAGTAACGGTACTACTGCAGTTTGACTTCAGCAAGGCGTTTGATTCCATAGCTCCTTCGAAGCTAATACCTAAATTAAAATCTATGGGTTTCTCAAAGAATGCCTTGCTGTGGATCAAATCCTACCTCCGAGGTAGACAGTTACAAGTTACTACAAAAACATCCTCTTCAAATCCCCTTGGAGTTAATCTTGGTGTCCCACAGGGATTAGTATTGGGTCCCCTCTTGTTCTGCCTCTATATTAATGATGTGAAGCAACATCTGGACCCAGATATCTATCATCTTTTATATGCGGATGACTTGCAAATTTATGTGCAAGTATCCCCTGAGAAAATAAATGAGGCATTAGGGAAACTTTCATCAGCGGCCAATAACATCAGCATTTGGGCCAAAAATGTTTCCCTGCGACTTAACCCGGACAAGACTAAAGCTATATATTTTGGCACTAGCCATTTCGTTGACCAACTAGACAAATTAAATTCACCTGGTGTGGTTGTAAGCGAGGGAGTCACTGTACCCTTCACTAGTGAAGTTACAAGTCTGGGAGTTATTCTAGACAAAAAGATGACTTGGGAATCGCACATCTCACTTGTGAGCAAAAAAGTTAACAGAGTACTTTACACACTGCGCTTCATTAGACAGTGCACAAACGAAGATCTTCGAATTAAGCTTATACAAGCATTATTGGTTTCCCACTTAGATTATTGATCTGTTGTATACCTAGACTGCTCGACAAATCTGAAAGACAGAATACAAAGATTGAGTAATACATGTTTAAGATACATCTATGGAATCGGCAGGGACACACATATTACTTCCTACAGAGACAAACTAGGGTGGTTAACCACAAATAATCGTAGGTTATATTTTACATCCATCATTATATATAAAATCCTTCGTTTGCGTCAGCCTGAATACTTAACTCACATTTTCAAAAAGTACGTTCCCAAAGAGACAGCCAGAGGTGAGTTAATAACACGTGAATTAGAAACCCCTGAACTTGAAAAATGGCATGGTGACTGCTCATTCCAAGTGCAAGGCACAAAAAGCTGGAATTCTCTCCCTTCATCAATACGATTCCTCCCTTCACCTAATTCTTTTAAGGCAGGTTTATTAAAGTACTTAAATAGTTCTAGTCATACATACAAAGACTCAGTCTTTTAATAATGTTTTATCAGGACTAAATGCATTAATGTTATTTGAAATTTAATATTTACTTATTTTTCCTGTTACTATTGTCTGTTTTACTCACTGTTGCCATGATATTACTAAAATTGTTTCACTTTATTTGATATAATTATTTTATACTATGTTATTAATAAATTATTGTATAGTTACATTTATATTTATATAAACTTTATAAATATATTGTTAAAATTATGTATCATATTTTGTTCTGGACAAATAAATAATATTTACATTTACATTTACATTTGACACCTTCGATTTTCACATTTATCAAATACCTCTCTCTACGAAGATGTTCCATGTTTAAAGACCCTATAAGGAGCAAGGTAAAGAGACTCAATAGTCTTTAGATCCCAAAATTGGTCCAAATTTGCAGAGTAAGTTAATATAACTCAATTAAATAGATCTCTTGGGACAGGAAACAAAGATATTTGGTATTTTAGGTTAATATAGAAGAAATAATTACATATTTTTTAGGTATCTAGGATTTTTCCAACGCAAAAATGAAAAAACTTGAAACTTTTTGCATTTGGTTTATTTTTGTCCCAATCAAATTCCTTACATATCTTCTTTTCAGGGCAAAACCCCTTGTTTTAAAGGGTAAATAAATTTTTTTCTTAAAGAGTACGAATCGATTAATTTTTTGAATTTAAGACAAAAACGTAGATAAAAATTTTTCAAAAAAATGCATCCTTTGACAGTTACAGCCTCTAAAAGAACAATTTTATACTGTTAATATTTGTATTTTGGGTAATTGGATTTAAAGGAATAAAATATTAGACATTTTCATATTTTGTGAGTACAAAAATGTTTACCAAAAATAATAGCAAATTGAAAATAACCCAGTTCTTCAAAATTTTCTTCTTATTTAAAATTCATTGCACGTACATGAAAAAGTACAATTAACAAATAATTACTTTTATATTATATATTATTATTATATTTATTGAAATTAAAAGTAATAGTAAGAGTGATAGTAAAAGACATTGTAATATCCTTACCGGATTTATGTATATATTGTTTAGGAAATAAATTTTATCACCATGCTAGTTTTAAAGTATAATTACGATACATTAACTATTAATAAAATTTATTTGATTAAGATTTAAAGAAAAAAATGTAATTAATTTTTGTTACTTTTAGGCAAGGCTAGGGAGGCCTACGGAGGGCTCCTACACGACGTATACCGACTCACGCGACTGCAAGAAATCGTGTGCATGTAGAGTAGAATAAGTGAGTGAATAAAAATTGAATAAATGGATGATTTGAATGCCTCAGGAGGTCCATCTGCAACTGCGTGATAATTTAATACCCAGTGGTGGTGTAGTTTCTTCAGTTACACCGGGTATTGTGAACGGTGTTCCAAATGGTTCTCGTAACGAGAGTTTGTTGGTCACAGGGCTTTTGATCCCTTGAAGACAAGTGGGTGGTGGTGATGTCATTGACGTCAATATAGAGAGTGTGCACAGGAAACGTCGGTTTGATCTTGACATCGAAGCTAGCCAGATTAAGTTGCGCTTAATAGAAATGGAACGTGAACGTCTTGAGCTTGACGAATTCTTATTTTACACATAAAATATTGGAATCAATTTCCGCGCGCTTCCCCCAAGCCCTCGTGCGTGATAATTTTACTTCTATCGAAAAATATATTTTTGTTCAACGAATTCCTCGCGCCTTACCTAGTGCCATAAACGAGTCACGCGTCAACGAATCTCAAGTTACTTTTTTAAACCGACTAGTCTCAGAAAAATCTTTGCCGTGATTTTCTGGCGATCTCCTAGATTATTTGCGTTTTAAAAGAGACTTTTCAGAGTCTAAAATACTTGGGGGTTACAGTGATCGTGAAAATGTAATGCATTTGTACGATTGTTTAAGGGGAGACGCTATTGAGGCAGTAATGCATCTTATGCTTACAACTCAAAGAACTCAAGAAATCTTAGATGCCTTGGACTTGCAGTATGGCACAGTGGGGCAAAACGGTCAAAAATCGCTCTTGGACTCAATTTTTGAGCTATTCACTTAAAACCGGTTTTAAACTACTTCTAGAAGTATCTAATTTCATTTGTCACTGCGGCTTTATTGATTTTTTTTTTTACTAATTAGCTGTCAGCGAGACTGTCAGCCAAAAGCGCAAATTTAACAAAATTTCAAAATTAGCAAAAATTTCAAAATTTTATATTTTGAATTTAAAGTGTTTTACACTTAATTTTTTTACTGTTTACTCAATCTATATATAAGGGATAATTGCGTTACATATATTTTCGCGCTTTTGGCTGACAGCTAATTCGTAATAAAAAATCAAAAAAGCCGCAGTGACACTTGAAATTAGATCTAATCGATACTTCTAGAAGTAGTTTAAAACCGGTTTTAAGTAAATAGCTCAAAAATTGAGTCCAAGAGCGATTTTTGACAGTTTTGTCCCACTTTGTATGGCCTTAAAGATATTATTTTGAGAAAATTAGTAGATTCGTTACCCAAATTGCCGCGCTTAGATTCAAGTTCTGGAGGTCTAATTTCTTTTGCTACTTCGGTTAAAAATTGTGTATCTGCTATGCGATCCGTTGGAGATTCAAGATATTTTATTAATCCCGAATTATTTGCTGATTTATTATATAAATTACCTACAGCTTCAATTTGTCGCAAGAATGAAAATTGAATTTATTGCAAGAAGTGAAAAAAATTCTCCTCTCATTATCCGAATTTCTTACGGATGAGGTTAAAAAAGCAACTCAAACAGGCAAGTTTTTACCGTGTTCGTAAAAATGATTCGTATTTTGAAAAACATAGAAAAGTATATACTTCTCAAAATAAAGCACGTTCTATCTCTCATCCGCAAAGAACTGGTTCAAGCCGTAAAAATTAATTTTTTATTTCGCAGACTTTGGAGCTAATTCATTTCGATATATTTTCTCGGTATTTAATCATTTTTAAAGTCAGATAGCTTTGTTCAGGAGAGTTTTAGGTAATGGTGTGGCTGCAGACGCATCATTTCCGGGTGCTTACCTGAATGAGGTAATTTTATTCGTGGTTTATTTTTTTTAACTCGTTTTTCGACGCGAAAATCTATTGTACAAAAAACATATTTATTCACTGAATGTACCCCACAAAATTATATAATATTTATTATATAGAGGTAATTAATTAATACTGATATCGAAAAAATGTCAAATAAATTTAAAAATTTAGATTTTGCTTAAAATTTTCTTCGTGCAGAAGCGATGATTTTATAAAAAGGCTTATAAGTTTTACTCTAGCCAAATCGTGGGGGGGGGGGGGGGGGTGTATTTTCACTGGCCAACATGAGATTTACCCTATTATATGTTTTTTGAGGTAATTTTTTATGAATAATTAATATTTCACCTATAAATTAGCCAAAACAACCCCTAAAGAGGTTGCATTTGGAATTTTTGTACTTTCAGCAACCAAATTAGGTCCTTAAGGGTTTTTTGGGTCGCTGATCATGAAAAGCGGGGTCTTTTCCGGGAGATATTTTCAGAAAACCATTAAGTTTGCAAAAACTACCCCCAAAAAAGAGTTTTTTTGATTTATTAGCGAACTGAGTTTATAGATTTAGCCAAGAATTGGTCTAGGAGGAATTTTTGGGTCAATTTAAGGTATTTTTTTATGAATAATTAATATTTCACTCTTAAATTAGCCAAAACAACCCCTAAAAGGGGTGCCTTTGGAATTTTTGCAATTTGAGCGACCAAATTAGGTCCTTAAGGGTTTTTGGGTCGCTGATCAAGAATTTGTGGACATTTTTTTATGAATAATTAATATTTTACGTTTAAATTAACAAAAACAACCCCTAAATGGGGTGCATTTATAGTAGAAATTTCTTTTGGGGGTTGTTTGTTGTTTTTGCTAATTTTGGGGTAAAATATTAATTATTCACAAAAAATCCCTCAAAATTCTTGACTAGTGATCCAAAAAACCCTCTTAGATCAATTCTTAGCTAAATCTGGAAACTCAGTTGGCTAATATATAAATAAAAAACCCTTTTTGGGGGGTAGTTTTTGCAAATTTAAGGGTGTTCTGAAAATATCTCCCGGAAAAGACCCCGATTTTCGTGATCAGCGATACAAAAAACATATAGTATAGCAAATTTCATGTTGGCCAGTGAAAATACACCCTACACCGCAATTTGACTGGAGTGTTTATATAAGAATAAATAGAAAAAATACATTTGTATAGATTTTTTTAAGCATAACGACTATAGAACATATAATATTTCCTAAATGAAATTCGGAATTGATGAAAATTTAATTTCAAGAACATAATGATGGAAAATGTTGCATTATTAAAATTTTTTAAGTCATGTTTATATGGGTAAATGGTTTAAAAACGATTGAAATCTTAATTATGATCGTGGAAACCAAGAAAAAATGAAATATTATGAAAAAATATTTCGTCAACACACACTGGCCTCATCTAGAATTATAGAATAAAAAAGTTATACTTTTTTAGTTCCATGTAGATCACGTTTATTATTTATAATTATCTCATCAAATTAAAATAAAAAATAAAATAAAAAAAAAGTTTTATGAACCACTAGTTTTACATTTAGTGATGAAATGTGAATGCACTTTGTAAAGAATTACTTATCACATTAAAATTATGAGAATTCGAGTAAGAATTTTAAAATTCATGAAAGATAGAAAAATTTATGACGAATAGGGAAATAATGTTTTGATAAACTAGGTTTATTCAAAAAAAGTAATTTACGACATAATTTCTTTGACTTCTTTTTCAATTTGCAAAATACTCAAGTATAAAATTTTTAAGAAGTAAAATCCAAGAATTAAAAGTTAAAAGACTGAAATCTAAAAATTAAAGGAATAATTCTATTCTAATAAATGAATAAAAGAAAAACATTGAAAAAAATGTATGCATAAAAAAGTATATAATTTCATTGCAAAAAAATGACAATTCGTAAAATATGATATCTCATATCGGACCTTGCATATTTAAAAAAATATAATATAAATGGCATTTGTGCAGTTCAATTATTTAAAATTATCTTATTTTATTATATATGTTCACAATATTTTGACCTCTAAGAGTATATTTAATAGCTCATATATATTTTTTCTTTATTACATATTAGGTTCATTTACTTGTAAATGAGACAGTATAGGATATAATTTTTTCATATTTTTGACATTTACATAATAAAAATTTTTCAAGAACTCTAATAAAAAAAAAATATTATAAAACAAGATAGTTTCTGAGATCTGTTGATCAGAACCCTTTTTTCCAGCAAATTTTTTGTATTTCTGGAACGCTGAACAATAAAAAAAAATGATTATCGGTTTTTAGTCCTTCTTACCCCACAAGTCAAATTACGGCTCCAAACATAGTAAAATCGATTTTGTTATCCTATACAAACTTCCTTTTATAGCTAATTTGTCCATTTAAAATAAAATTTAGTTAAAAAAAAAGGTTTTGTTTACCTGAACATGGGTGTTTCTGTAAAATTTCTTTAAAAACATGGAAATAGTTCTGGGTTTCTCATCTAGTGACAGAATTTCTGATCAGAACGGTTCAGATCCCAGATATTCTGTCGGTTTTATGGTATTATTAACATGGAACATTTTTATAGGAAGAGGTACAGTCGGCTTCAATAATGCCTTTACCCCCAATAAATCCATAAAAATACAAAAGAATAATTAAATATTTAAATTTTATGAGTTTATTTATTATAAAAAAAAAAAATTGCATCAAATAAGATAATTAGCACTTTTTTTAATATTATAAAATCTACAAATTAACCCGATTAGAACGCATTTTGAATTGTGAAAATCCACCGAGAACTCGCGAAAATCGGGTGAAAATAAAAAATATTGCAGTTTTTAAAAAGTTTAAGGTCAATATTAAACTTTTTAAAAACTGCAATATTTTTTATTTTCACCCGATTTTCGCGAGTCCTCGGTGGATTTTCACAATTCAAAATGCGTTCTAATCGGGTTAATTTGTAGATTTTATAATAATTAAAAAAGTGCTAATTATCTTATTTGATGCAATTTTTTTTTTTTATAATAAATAAACTCATAAAATTTAAATATTTAATTATTCTTTTGTATTTTTATGGATTTATTGGTGGTAAAGGCATTATTGAAGCCGACTGTACCCCAGAAGGCCTGCAAATCGAGTGTGGGGGTCAAATGGGACTTCGAAAAATCTTAATTTAGGGATTTGAAATAATCCGATTTTAGGGTAGGTGGTACCCACCGTAGTTGAAAAATTTAGAATAACCTGGGTCTATATACTAATTTGATTTTACAAGGTATTTTAGGAAACTAGAATGTTTGTAATATGTAAGTAGTCAGTAAACGTAAACATGTTTCATGCAATTTATTTGTGTATAATTATATGCAAATCCGTTTTTTTTTTACCAGGGAATTATCAGTAAAATATGCAAAACTTTTTGATGAAAATGAAAACTTTCATAAAGTATTTATAAACTGAAAAGTTTTGAATATCAAAAACTTAAATTAAATTAAGAATTCACAAACATATTAAAAAAAAAAAAAAAATAACCTTCAAAAAATAATTTTAATAAATTCTTATATTTTATTAATTTATATGAGGGCTTCCACCTTAGCTTAGCCCAAGTTGAAATGAAGGAACGCAGAAATCGGTCTAAGCTATTTTTTTCCGATAGTATTACTAAAAATAAAAAGTACTCTAGGCTAAATTTAACTTTTTAGGTAAAATCCTTGGTTCTTGGCAGCCACTTTTGTGCTTTTGGCCTACTTTGGTCACTTTAAAATTTTGCAATTTTCAGAAAAATCCTTTAAAGCTTGCTAAAAGTTATGATTGTGCCTACGTAATATTTTCCAATGGAGCTAAATTTTTCGTCAGATTTTCATTTGGTCACGTGACTTGGAGGAAAATTCAAGCATTTGAAAAAATAGTAATTTAATAGTAATTCTGCGGACCTTCAGTTCAAGTTAGCCCCAGTTGGGATGGAACCCCTCATGTAATACCTAAGTGAATGACGTAAGTACACATACCTGTATTATAATCTAGTGTACCAAAATATTTATGACGTTTTTAATTATAAAATCAGAGACGGAAATACCGAAAAATGATATGACCTGATCATTTCGTAATACACAAATACTTTCAACTTTAACCTTGATTATCAAAAGATCAAAAAATTAAGATTTTTATTTTCAAAAAAAAAATAATAATTTATTCCCCACTTAATTTTTTTCATCAGTTTGCTGAATTACCTTGCAGCATCTATAAAAATTATATTACATATACAATTTGTTATAAAACTATAAACTACACTCATTCTAATGCCCCTACTTATTTTTTTTTCTTATATAAAAAACTTATAAGCTAATATCATAGATTCTTCTTGTTTTCTTGTAACATTGTTTATTACAATATTCATTCGCGTACATAAATGCGTATCAGTAACAGCATTTATTTTTAAATTTTAATACACCTTCTTTTTTTTCATAAGAAGGTATAATTTTGGAACGATTAAAATCTTTGATAAAACATGAGTATTATTAAGTGATTTTTGAATTTTTTTTTGATTATTGTGAAAGTGTCATTTTTTCAAAGTGCCAAAGTTAATATTAATTTTTATTTAGTCTAAAATTGGTGAGTTTGTTAATTATAAGTTTTTTTAGTAATTGTCAAATACGTTTATCGTTTTTTTAATTTTTATTCATTTTTTCATAAAATACATTTTTTCAAAAAAAAAGATCCAAAAAATTAAACTACTTTTAATAATTTAATTTTTATTGTGAAAAATTCATATTTTTTAAAATAGCCAAAAAAACACTGAAATTTTTAAATACCAGTTGAATTCATCTTAAAAAAATAAAAATTTACTTAGTTTTGTATATTATTTAAATAGGAAATTTTTAGAGTCAATTGAAAATAAAAAGTGCAAAATATGAATCGTAATTTATTGTTCGAACACTTTCATTTTTGTTGACTTTTTTTAAATCAAAATAAATTTTTATTTTTAATTTTGATTTTTCTATATTTTTATTATTTCTAAAAATCTTAGATTCTAAATAAACTTTCTGCCAATTAAAATACCTAAATCAACTAATTTTTTATTTTACTTTAGAGTGCACAATAAATTATTTATAAGAAATACCTGAAATACTTCATTTAAATCTTTAATTAGGGCAATTAATCAAGATTAGAATTATCTTTAGTAAAGACCATATAGACTATATAATTTTAAAGAATTTTCTATATAAATTATATATTATAATGAAGTAATCTTGATCCTTAACGTTTTAAAATAATTGTTTGAATTATTAATTATCGGGTGAATTTAGTTGCCATTTACCAAAAAGTTATTTCACATTTAATCATTTCTAAATGCTGATATCAAGCTTGCAAAATATTACATCTTATATGTTTGCTATGCATTTTATAGATTTAAAAATTTTCATAAGAGCTCACATTAAAAAAAAAATCTGCTTGCCGTTAGCGGAAATTTTTTTTCGTACTCAAATAATTGCAAATTACTTGAAAAGTAAAGAAAAATTTTGAACAAAATTTTTTTTCGCTTATTTAAGATATGCGCGCAGCGGTAAGTAAAATAAAAATCTAAAAAAGAAAGAAAATTTTTTTTTTTAAATTTTCTTTACGCTTCAAGTCATTTGCAATCGTTTAAGCAGGAAAAGAAAATTCCGCTACCTATAAGCGAAATATTTACGCTTGCGGCAAGTGTATTTATTTTTCAGTGCATGAGTGGCACACCGATTACTTACAAGTGAATTATATAGTTTTGTGACTCTTATTTTTTTTAATTAACGGCTAATAATTTTATTGGAAGACAGAAAAACATTTAAAAATATCTTCCAGGCACTATACAAAAAAATGAAAATTTTATTTAATTCTATTGCTATAGTACTTGCAAAAGTAACACAATTGAAGAAGTAGATAAAAGTGCTGGTAAGGTCAATATCATTATTATTTTTAATTTATATGAGAAAAAAATTATTTTCTTAATTAATGTAATTTTAATGCGAAACCAAGATTTTTTTTCTCATTTACTTTCGTATGCGAAACATTATCATTATTTTTTTCTTTTTTTTCCCCTAATATCAAGTACCTATAAATATTGTTAAAAAGAAGTAGGTTACTTTTATCAATAAACTCACCTTCAAAACTTCCAATAAATATAGGTTTACGGCTCGCGTCCAGAAAAGTAAAGAATGGCTCAAATCACGATTTGGAGGATTCTTTGTTTATGGACAAGAGCCGTATACAATTTTTCTGAGTACGTGCTTTCGGTTCGCAGACCAGAAAAAAAACTAAACATGAAATAGTATTTTTATATAATAATATATTCGATGCAAAAATAATTGTAAAATTTAATTTCAAGTTCTAAATTTTGAATGTAAATTTATTTAAATTTCACCCTCGTAAGGAGTTAAAAACAAGCTTAAAATAAGATATTTTACGGACAAGAAAAAGATCTCAGTCTATATTTTTGTTTTATCAAAGAAATGTGGCTCTCTGATGAAGAGAAGTACATAATTATCAAAAAGTAAATTTCTTGAAAAAGTTTCACTTTCTAAAATTCAAGGCTACTTTTTTTACTTAAGTGTCTAATCATGAATTTCTAGTTAGCACAATACTAAATTAAAACAAAAACAAACAAAATTAATTATTTAATTATTGTAATTTTTATAAATATTCTAATATTAAATTAAAATAGAAAAATAAATTTCAAAAATGAATATTTATAAGAATTTCCAATAGGAAATAATAAATAAAGAATTCAAGTTTAAGTAAGAGTTTTATAGAATCGAAGACCATTAAATTTATTGATCACTGTATGAGCAACTCTGCTAAAATCTAAAAAACTTCAAAGCATTGGCTATAAAAATTCTTTTATTGCGAAAAACTTTATTTATTAATGTAAAATTATTGAGATGTAATGATTAATTTTAATTAAAAATAGTACGCTTTACGAGTCGAAAATGCTAAGCGGTTTTATCTGACTTTCCCCTGTTCAAATTAAATTAATCCCTTTCATTAGTTTTATTCATTTCTTATATTTCATACAAAAAAACTTTAGTTTATCCTAGTTTCTCAAACATTTCTTAAGTTAGTTGAAGAATTTTGAAAAAAACTTTTAGTTACTTAATAATAAGGTAACATTTTTGCTTTTATTTGTGTTATTTGAAGAATTTTTCGCGTAAAATAGTTTGTAGATTTTAGCATTTTTTTTTGCCAACATCATTGTAGAATATATTCACCAAAAATTGAATGATAAAATCAATTCTTTATTATAGTTTTATAAATTTATTTTTAGTCAGTTACAATTTTTATTATTGGAAAATTTTCTAAGTGGCTTACATAAGAGTAAATTTAATAGACATAAGTGCGAAAAATTTTACAGCCAATTCCGTAAATTTTGTTTTTATAATAATATTTAAATGTCTCTTGGCTGTATTTAGAAGTGTTTAATTAGCTACAATTTTTGTAATATTATATTCGTTTTCACAAATAGTACATTTTGCTTGGAATTTAAAAACCAAAGTTATAGATTAAGATTACTCTCATTATGCATAAGCAAACTTCCTGCATTAAAGTCCCTAGAGTATCCTGGATGCCCCATTTTTTAAATCTTCTGAGACCCACGCAGATGGTTCTCAAAAACTTTATTTCTACCCAATGTGGCTCGTATCAAATTCTCAATTTTTCCATGTTTTGATATTTATTCCAGTCAATATACCGGGGGGGGGGGAGGTTATTCTTTTGGTCCACCACCAGATTTGGTCTACTATAGGTTTTTTGGGGTTGCTGATTACTAATTTCAGGTCTTTTCTATGAGAAATATGCGAAACACCCTTACATTTGCAAAAACTACCCCTATAATGGGGCATTTTAGATGTATTTGAACTTTAAGCGTCCAGATTTGGTCCTTCTGGCTTTTTTGGGTGGCTGACCACAAATTTCGGGATTCAAGGGTGTTCTGTATATTTCTCATAATTAAAAGACCCTGAAATTCGTGATCAGCGACTCAAAAAATCTACAGTAGAACAAATCTGATGATGACCGAAAACTTGACAACCTTAACCGCATCAATATACTGGAGCATATTTTGCGTGAAAAATGAATGAATCGTGAATCGTGAAAAAATTAACGGAAGTGTTTTATTTTTCAATGAAAATAATTTTATTTTTTGTTATCGTTTAATTTTTATTGAGAAAAAAGCAATTTTTTTGCAATTTAACCCTCTTTGAGGTTACATGACATCATTTATGATTCACGATATTCATTCATTTTTGATGCAAAATAAAACCAAATATAAGGAAATCATGAAAAATGAGTAGTTGATGGAATTCGATATAATATATAATTATAATTATAATTATTATTGGATTATGCTGATACAAATAAGAAAAAATTTACCCATATAGATATGATCTAATTTGAATATATTAAACACCTATTTATAAAGCAAACTAACTTATAATAAAACAATAAATTTTTACGTAATAAGTGTATCATTAAAAATTTTTACATAAATAAATAAGGAAAAATCGTTCATCCATATTACATTTAAATAATTATCGATAATTATAAACATATTTTTTTTATTTATTTATTCTAGGAATCACAAAAAAAAATATATATGGATTAAGGAGACAATTAAATCACATTAAAAATCAATTTTATTTTTTTTTATAATTAATTACATATCAAATAAGAGTATAAGTATAAATTATTTATATAATAAGACCAAAGCTATTAATTTTCTCTTTAAGAAAAAGTAGTAGGTGTTTTTCATAACAAGAGTATTTAATTATGTTTCTTCAGGATTTTTATAATTTTTTGGTGAATTTTTTTGTTGAAAAAACCATGCAATTTAATTTTGCGAAATTTATTTGTTATTAACAAATTATTACAAAAATTAGCCTGAATCAGAATGTAAAATTTACTGTAGCTAACTTATTTCAAGAATTGGATATGCACCTAAAAAGTTTTTAAATATATTAGTGGCAACAAATGTATAATCTAGGTTTTGGTAAAGTTTTGTGTGATTGAATGCTTGTTACTGATTATAAACAAATTAAAATTTTTTAAATTATTACTAGCGTTGAATTTTTCAAGAATTGTGAGCAAAGGTTTAAAAAATATGTAAATAACGAGCCACGGATAAAATGTTCAGATTCTAATCAAAATTTAGAAATATATTAGTTATAGTAAATTTTACCGTTTGCTTGACTAATTATGCAAAAATTCGTGAAAAACAAATAATTGCCCAGAAATTTTGTAAAGTAGACCCTGGATTCGTATTCTGCAAGTCAAAAAATATGAATACCTACCATTTTTTTTTTTCATGGAATATGACTTATGGCACTAAAAAGCTTGGTTGGTGACAGGACTGTTTATTAATATTTGGTTCAATATTTGTGAACTGTATATGACTTTGCATGGGTGGGTCTCGAAATGTACTCCAAAGTATGTTTGGTCGAAAGTATATATAAAAAAAATAATTTTCCCCAATTTTTAGCTTTTTAGATCCAATCCTCTATTTTTTACAGCGATTTTTGTTTTTTTCAATTTTTTGAAATTTTTAATTTTTGAGAAATTTATGTTCATTAATTTTTCTCGCAAACGCGCACTTTACAATAAAATTTTTTTTCCATATAGTACCCCATAGGAAATTTCCCGTAGAATTCGATTCTGGGGTCCAAATTTTTTTTTGAACTGCGCATGCGCGAGAAAATCAACTTTCTTGCTTTACCTTTTCTAGCTTATATGCCTCAGCTACAGACAGCTCAATTTTCATCCTGTTGGTCTCAAATTGTAGGTTTTTTCATATACTTTTAGCATATGAAATCATTTTTTTGGGTAAATTTATTTTAAAAGCACTAAAATTGAAAAATAGCGATTTTTAAAAAATCATTTTTCACAAATTTTGAATTTTCCGCCAAGTCACGTGACCAAATGAAAATCTGACTAAAAATTCGGATTTAGCGGAAAATTTTACATAAGGACACCAATTTTCGTCTTATTTCATTAAATAGTTTCTAAGATATCCCATTTTAAAGATAAAGATTAAAATTGACTTTTTTTAAAAAAACCCTAAAAATGGGACTCTGACTTTAATTATCATATCTGTTTAACAAATAATTATAAAAAGACGAGTAAAAATTTTTTGGAAACTACGGGCTTGTAAAAAATTTTTGAGGCCTATAGAACTCGTTTCTTTTAAAAATTAGAATTTTGGCAGCAATTTCAAAATTGGTCATTTTTGGGTAGGAATAGGGATTTGGTTTATTGGCTATCGGCATGAGAGATTTACCGACAAATAATTGCAGTGTACGGTAACTGAATGGTGACACTTATACCAAAAAAATGAGACCAATTGGAAGTATTTTGGTTAACTGGCAAGTTTGCAGCTTTGTATTAAAGATTACAAAAAAATCCTATTTGATAACATTGTGGTATTTTGTAGTTATTTAGTATTTTGCTATTTCTTTTATTTCTATAGCGTTACGGAAACATCCAAAACTTTTCCAAAAAGGGGGTTTTTTGTAAAATTTCTCGAGGAATCCGAAAATTTCGTCAAAATTTTCATTAGGTAACTAGAAAATTCGGAAAATTGAAAATAAGATAGAATAGCTACAAAATACAACAATGTTATAAAATAGGATTTTTTTTCATAATCTTTAATACAAAGCTGCAACCTCGCCAGGTAACCAAAATACTTCCAATTGGTCTTATTTTTTCGGTATACATATCAACATTTATTTACCGTACACCACATTTATTTGTTGTTAATTTTCTCTTGGTGATAGTCAATAAACCAAATCCCTATTCTTACCCAAAAATGATCAACATTGAAATTGCTGCCAAAATTCTAATTTTTAAAAGAAACGAGTTCTATAGGCCTCAAAAATTTTCTACAAGCCCTTAGTTTCCAAAAAATTTTTACTCGACTTTTTATAATTATTTGTTTAACAGATATGATAATTAAAGTCAGAGTCCCATTTTTAGGGTTTTTTAAAAAAAGTCAATTTTAATCTTTATCTTTAAAATGGGATATCTTAGAAACTATTTAATGAAATAAGACGAAAATTGGTGTCCTTATGTAAAATTTTCCGCTAAATCCGAATTTTCAGTCAGATTTTCATTTGGTCACGTGACTTGGCGGAAAATTCAAAATTTGTGAAAAATGATTTTTTAAAAATCGCTATTTTTCAATTTTAGTGCTTTTAAAATAAATTTACCCAAAAAAATGATTTCATGTGCTAAAAGAATATGAAAAAACCTACAATTTGAGACCAACAGGATGAAAATTGAGCTGTCTGCAGCTGAGGCATATAAGCTAGAAAAGGCAAAGCAAGAAAGTTGATTTTCTCGCGCATGCGCAGTTCAAAAAAAAATTTGGACCCCAGAATCGAATTCTACGGGAAATTTCCTATGGGGTACTATAAGGAAAAAAAATTTTATTGTAAAGTGCGCGTTTGCGAGAAAAATTAATGAACATAAATTTCTCAAAAATTAAAAATTTCAAAAAATTGAAAAAAACAAAAATCGCTGTAAAAAATAGAGGAATGGATCTAAAAAGCTAAAAATTGAAAAAAATTATTTTTTTTATATATACTTTCGACCAAACATACTTTGGAGTACATTCTGAGACTCGAAAATCCAAACTGTATACACTTCACAAATATTGACCCATTTAGATTACTGCAATTTAAATAGATACCACTTCTTACCTTGACATTGAAAAAATATTAAATATGAAGTGTTTATGTATAATATGTAATACCTAAAAAAAAAATATAGAAACGATTCAATTTTTATCGTTTGTTATATTTTTATAATAATTAATTAATGAAAATTAATGAAATATAATTTTCAATTAATTGATCCCTGGTAAAATGTAATAAAATATCAAGCCTTTATTTCCAAAATTTTCCATTCATAAAAATTTTTGATGAGATATTTTTCTTGCCAGTGGCTAGAAAGAACATATTTCCAAGAGAAACCTTGTTTTTTAACCATTAACAGGGAAAAATCATATACAATTGTGTCCTTAAAAAAATAATCCCCCAAATGGCAGTTTACCCTCTGAAATTTAACCCATCGTTTATTTTTCTGGACATGGAATCGTAAAATGCTTTTTCTATTTTGAAGCTTGTTTTTGTAGAACCTCAAGGTACTCGTACCCGTTCATGAACGATTACCAGTACCTGAACGATCGTTCAGGATTTAATTTTTTTTTCCTATTATTTATCAATTTTGAATTAAAAAAAAAGGAAAAATAATAAAACTGGATGACCGCTGCATAATTAAAAAAAAAAAAAATTAAACGATCGTCTTTAGAATCAATAGAGAAACAAAGAATTGAAAATTTGAGGTTGTTCAGGTACTGGAGAATTTTCTTATACACGGTTTTTCCATTTAAAATAAAATGTTAATTGGGACAAAATTTTGTATTAAAATATTAGTAAAGGTTCAAAGTAACCATTAAAAACAAAATCTTTACCATAAATAAGATTATTTAATAAATATTTTAATTTTAATGAACGAAAATCTTTCATGCACTGGTAGGAGTACCTCAATTCACAAAAAAAATTAAATTTTTGATGAATTCTATTAATTTGATAATCACTTTTTTCAAAGAAAAATCCATTTTTAACTTCGCTCTTAAGCATATTAATTGACGTAAAATGACCCATTTACATATATTTTATGTGTGCATAACTAATTTTATAAGTCTTTTACATTTGCAAGGCGTTAACCCGATATAATCAATACTAGTAATGATAATAATAATTTTATACATAAAAAGAAAAAAAATTTTAATGTTTATAGGTTTAATCAACTACATCTTTTAAACACGAGATGAAAAAAAACTTGCCTGCCTTGTAAAATTGAATAATACACATAAAAGTTATTGATTTATACAATAATTATGGTTATAAAAAAATTACGTTTACGATTTCGGATCCATTATAATATTCTTCAAATTAATTTTTGAAGTTTTGGTTGTATGATATTTGAAGATAAAGAAACGCACAACTATGTTTATTTTACAATTAATTTTCGCGAAAGAAAATTGTACATTTATAATTTTTTTCGCAAACTCTCAAAAAGATTTTTCTGATTTTTTTCGGAAATATACTCACTTTTTTTTAAAAAAATGTATATTTACAGTAGTTATTATAAATAAAGTATATATTAATTTGGAAAATATTTTAAAAAGTTACTTGGATTTTTAGTCGGTGAAATTAGGAGCCCCCCCCTCCCAAGAAAAATAATATTCACAAAGTTAAAGTTCATTCAATCTTTCCAAGATATAAAACATAATTTCTTTTGGGGCCAAAAATTTGCTCCATAGGAGTACATGTATTCCGTGTCAATATTTACAAGTTAGTAAATAAATTTTAACTTTGGAAATCTTATATTTTTTTTGAAGGAAAAAACATCTTATTCCACATAAAAAACAAAAATCCAAGTGATTTGTAAAATAACTACCAGGCTAATAAATACATTTACGTTATCGAAAAATTTATTGGGAGAAAATAGGGGTGGGCGGTTGGTTACCTAAATTTTCGATCCTACCCGAAAGTTTGGTATTTTTTTACGGTTGAGTAGGGTCGGTTATGGGTAAACCTAACAGGTTTCAGAGGTCTGCAGGTATAGTTTAGAATCAGAAATTTTCTTAGCTTTTTAAATTTGTAAATATTTTTTTTTAAATTATTCGAGTGAGAGTGAGAGAGAGAACTATTATGACAGAATAAGAAGCTTACACTATATTTAAAAGTGATAATTTATTACCTAAATTAAAAAAAAAATATATAAAAAAATATTCCTAGAATCGTATAAGGAAACTTTCTGATTCAAAATCTTATCTGCAGATCTCTGAAAGGTTAAACCGGAAATCCAACCCAACCCGGAAAGTCTGCTACGGAAAACCCCTACCAAAGATTTTTAAAAAAATTTTGACTTCCACATTAGATGCACAAAATATAATTAAGAAATAATTTTATTTTATTTCATATGGTGATAAAAAATCCAAGCAAATTTTAAAATAAAATTCCTAGTTTTTTCTTAAAAGTCCTTAATATGTAGATAAAATTATTCTTCTACTAATTAATTAATTAATTAATGATATTGTACAAATGCAAAATTAATAGATAAATAAATTACTTATGAATAATAATTAAGTAGTACCTATTAATAAAACTATGCTAAATTTTTATCAGATTATCTTTAATAATTTTTTTTTTATTATAATTTTAATAATTCAAGGTGTTTTTATTTTTATTTTATTATAAAAACTTGATTGTTTATTTTCATTTACTTAATAAAATATAAATTTTTAATAAAAATTATTTTATCTCAAAAATCGATGTGAAATAAATTTAAAAAAAAATTTTTTTTATATACTCGTAAATTATAAAAGTAAATTTTTTCAATAATTTTAGATTGATATCATAATTCATGCACACAAATGTAGTGTTATGTTTTATAAAAATACCGTTACATGCAATTTTATTCATGAAAAAAAAAATTCTTTAACAATATAATAAATTACATTTTTTTTTATCAATGAGACTCATTAGCAATATTAATTGTTTGTAATAACGTTACTTGACATTTTTTTTTTCTAAAAAATAACAAAATAGTAATTTATTCACATTATAAAAAAAAAAAAAATTATAAAATTATTATTCAAATATATTTGGAGGCTTGGCTGAAGGCACGTTTTCTATGTAACAAATCAAATTTAATCAAACTGCAATTTTTTTAAATTAATAAAAACTCGTCTGCCTTGTAAATTTTATTTGCATTTATATCTTTATAATTAAAATTGTGTCTCGTGCAGAATATTGAATGTTCTATTTAAAATGAATTAAAAAAAAATCTATTTTTAATTAATTAAATTTTATAACTGTTGGACTTTATTATTTATAAAATATTGATAATTAAATTTTTTTTCTATATTTTTTTTAATTTAATTAGAATAAAGGTAAAAGTCGTGTATTTTTTTTCTTTTGGTTTTTTTTTTTAATTAAAGAGAAAATAAAATAAATATAAAACAGTAAAAGTTAAACAGTTAAAAGTCTAAAATAACTATTTTTTAATGACTCGCGTCATCTAACCACAAGAATATTAATCCATCCCACGTAAAATGATTAAGCTTACTACATAAGCTCACGGACTAACCTAAAAAAGCTTAATTTTTAAAATTAAGCTTACGGACTAACCTAAAAAGATATAATTTTTAAAATTAAGCTTTTTTAGGTTAGTCCGTAAGCTTACTTCAAAGCTTATAATTTTTTTTATTTAGAATAATATCGTCTGAAACCCCACATTGACGATGGACTATAACGCGGCATTGCGCTTGCGAACTATGTATATTTTGTTCTATTATAGGTTTTTTGGGTCGCTGAACATGAAAATCGGAGTCATTTCGTAAATAAATAGGGGCTTCACCTTTAAATTTGCAAAAACTACCCCCAAAAAGGTTTTTTTTACATATTCGCACTGTAAGTGCTCAGATTTGCACCATACGGTTTTATGGGTCTCTATTTAAGAATTTCGATTCCTTTTTTGTGTTGGAATATTGATTATTTATGAAAAAAAAGTCGAAATTCTTTATCAGCGACCCAAAAAATCCTGTATGGGCATATTCTGGGTACTAAAAGTATTAAAATATAAAAAATACCCCCTTTTGGGGGATAGTTTTTGCCAATTTAGGGTTAAAATTTTACCTAGGGATAATCTGGATGCACCCTTGTTAAAATATTTAAAAAAAAAATTGTTCCTCAAGCAAAATAGGTTTTCAGTAATTATTATTATAAACTCTTAGTTTTGATTAAAATAATTTGGGACCTCGAAATATCAACATTCGCAACATGGTAACAAAAAAACAAGATTCAATTTTTCTTACATGGAATACATAAATAATTAAAATTTATTTTGTGCTACAATTGTTTAAAAAAGTTGCAGATCTTGGAATAATTTCAGAGTTAACTTTTACATTTAGTACAGATTGTCACATTAAGAAAAATATCGTACTTTTAAGCATGCAAAAAATTTAAATACCTTGAAAAATATCTTAGAACTTTTATTTGGAAAAACATGTCTAAAATTGTAAATAATGATTGCATTGTGTTTTATTATTTTTATCAATACTTTAATCTACATTATGAGTTAATTAAAAATCATATTTTGCATATAATAATTATTATTAACTCATCATTTTTAATTTTATATTTATTACAAAAAAATAATTAATAAACAACTTTTTTTTTATAACATATTGAAATTCACAGGAAAACAAAGATTTCCTTATGTTAATGATTTTTTTTTCAATTTTACAAAATTTTAATAATCCTCTTTTCAGTTATTCTCTTCGATCAGATAATTGAAACTGTTCTGCATAAAGTTAAATGATGCAGGTCTGAAACCGTATCGGAATATAAAAAACAATAAAATAAAATATTTTTCAAAAATTAGAGGATCAGACCTAAAAATCTGTAAGTTCTAGAAGAGCTTTACGTTTATTTGTGCTTTGAAGGTCCGGTTAATAGTTTAAAAATCATTTTATACCCATGTAACTTTTATTCAGAAACATTAATCTTAAATAAATCACGTCATAAGCATTAAAAGTAATTGAAAATTTACACTTTCAAAAGTATTTTACTTTGTATTTTATATCGTTTTATTAATATTTATTACTATTTCGTGCAAGCGGAACATTTGTAAACGATTGCCATACTCGTATTTAGAGACCAAAAATACATAAATTTTCAATGCATAATTCCATCTACCTATAAGAATTAAGGATAAAATTTTTTTGAAACTATATAAAATGATTGGTAGCATTTTTTTACTACTTCAATAAATTTCTTTTGCAAAATTTGGAAAAAATACTCATGGATTCATTTAGCCAAGGATATTTTAGTATGAAAAATCTCAGCTAAACTATTTAAAAAATTTTTGGGTATTTACTTAAAAACCGAGTAGCTAAAAAAAGTATATATTTTCAAATACTAATAATAATAAAATGTGAACGCTTTTATAACCGCAAAGATTTTGTTGTAAGATTAAATATCTGAAACTTATTGTTTTACCATAAATCGTGATATCATTCAATTCTGTACATGACAATCTCATTATTAACAAAAATTTATTTTTCATGCGATATTGTCTATAATATGTCATTTAATATAAGGTCGAGTTGTGGGATTTTTATTTTTTCTTTACGATTGACCGACTTTTGTAGATCGTGAGTTTAATCAATTGTTTTGATAGAAGGATTTTAGGCTTATAAAAAATTTAATAATAGTTTTTTTTTGGTAAATAATAAATTTTTTTTTTAATCAGTAAAAAATATTTTGTAAAGATTTTGCGGTCGCTAATGATTATTAAGTGATAGTAAATTTATTATCAGGATAGAAGTAGTAAATAAATTTTATGGACAAGGGTTGTACAAGACTTTTCTTTATCACTGGCGAAAAAATATTCCTTTTTTGAGAAAAAATTGCTTTATGACTACTGCCAAAAAAAATTTGTATTATTTGACAAAATATAATTAATTATTTTTTAATGAGTATCGCAGTTAATTAAAAATTTACTTAATTTTAAAAATTTCATAGAAACGATATAAAAATAATTAAACAATTGTTTAAATTCCTAAATATAGTTATTCCTATTAAGAAAAAAGAATTCCTAAAGTTTTTTAACCTTGTATAATTCTTTTGTAATAAAAAATAAAACTTTTTTATTGTCTCGGTTAATTTAATCTCTTCAATTTTTTATAACAATTGCCTATATAGTCATAAAAATAAATATACTAATGTGTCTATAAATATAAAAATTTGTAATTAAGGAAAAAAATAAAATAAACACCTATTTTACATTAAAAAAAAGGTGCTTCTTGAGAAGTGATTATAAAAACGCATACGCAATGCATGCAATATAGTCTCGTGATAATATCACGAGATTCATTATAAAATTATTTTTATCTTCAAAGTCGTAACCTTCAAATATTTTTTGACCATTTTTTTTTTATTATTATTTTTTCTTTTAAATAATACAATTTTTTTTCAAGAGCTATCAATTAAATGACAATTTTTTTTAATTTAGCTAAATTGTTTTGTAATTTCAATTATCATGATTGAGTTTAAAATGTTATCGCTTTTTTAAACGAGAATGATTTACTACAATTCTAGCTTAAAAGTTCAAGGAAAATAATGTCGTATTTTTAATAATATTGTCAAGAACTGACCTATCTTAATTAATATACTGTTGTGAGTTATGTAAGTGAAAAAATGCAAAAATTTAACTTTACTGATTTGTAGACAATTTTTAAAACTTCACTGGGTTACAAACAGTTATAATTTGAAAAGAGGGAAAAAGATTTTGTATGTTTTACAAGGGGATTCTACTAGTATATTTGGAACACCAAATCACATCATATAGTTATAGATCGATTTATACTGAAAAATACATGCCAATTTACCTCCCTTCATTATAATGGGCCTTCTGGGCCTACAAATGCAGGGTAGCCAAAAAACTCAAAAATGGCTGTCAAAAACCAAAGACTTGGCCTAGAAAGCTAAAGTTGGCTGAGAATACTTATTTTTAGTTGTATTTTTGGAAAAAGTATTTTGAGCCGATTTTTGCAACTATTCAGTTAAACTTGGGCCCAAATGGGGGTCGAAACTCTCATATAGAATTTTTAGAAACTGGGAGCTTGCGAAAATTTTTCAGGCTAATAAAATTCGTCTTTTTTTAAAATTTTAATTTTGGTAGCATAATTAAAAGTGGTTATTTTGGGAAAAACTGGACACTCAATTTATTGACTGTCATGGTGAGAGTTAGTGATAAAAAATTGCGGTTTTGAGGTTTCAAGTAGAAGTTTCCAATTTTTAACATTGGACTGTGGGTCTCTGCATGTTTTTTCAACATAGTAAAATCAAAGAAGATATATTAGGTAAAATCATCTATAACCATTTGGTGTAATTAGGTGTTTCAAATGTATTGGGCACCCCTTGCAAGTTTAATTATGGCTTCCAATTAGGCAAAAAAATTTATACGTGTTTGACATGGGAAACTTAAGCCTTAAATTTTTTGCACGGTTTAAAAACTTAAAATTTAATATAGATAATTTCATGCAAATGTTAAGGTGAAAATGGAATAATGATTTATACTTTTATATCCTTGTATATTTCAGCTATAGATTTTATAAAAATCAAGAAAAATACTATTATTTAGCTAAATTTATTTATAACTTATGAAGCTACAAAAAAATTATCATTTGTACAGAATTGTGGGCAGATAAAAATTACGAAAATTCATAATTAGTTTTAAGATAGACATTTATTATAATATGATTCCCATAATAATTGTATGAGTATTTGATGCAAACATTATAGTAGATGCACATTATGAATCAATAATAACCTTAAATATTTTATAATCAGATTGTGTTAATTTTATGATATAGACATAAAATATCGCTTATTATTTTATAATTTAATATTATTAAAATTATTTATAAATAAAGGTGTATATAATAATAAGATATTTTAAATAAATTTATAATGATATGTGATACTTGTCAAGTATATTTATTATACTACTATTTATAATATGATAATAATAATTTTAATAAATAATAATCTAATGTTGATGAGTTTATTTCATAATAAAGGTGATATTTTTAGTTATATTTTTTCACATTTTATTTATTTATTTATTTATTTAATCAGATAAAATGTACATTTAAAATACACAGATCCCTAGGAGATAGGTAAGCCTCTAGGCTAGGGTACTAGGGTTCTAAATATAAGCCCGCCTGAGACATTGGAATTGTGTGTTCCTTGTTCAAGTTTAAAATAGCTGCTATTATTGAAAAATATTGTTTTAATTCAACTTTTTTAGTGAAAATTATAATCAAGATAGTTAAACGTTAAAATAACAACTTATATATACTTATATTTTTTAAAGAATTTTAAGAAAATTGGCATTTTATACCATAAACCCGATGAATATTCTGAAGATAAATTAAAATAAATTTTTCTTAAAAAATATTTTACAAAATATGACTTTTATTTATACTTTTTATCCAGAAATAAAAAAATCGAAGAAAAAACAAGCATTAATTTTTTTTTATATATAGTTGTAATTTCATGGTATAATAATATTAGATTCATATCTTAGAACGAATCTAAATTTCAAGGTCGCTGGACCGAGCATTTTTCCTGGCTGTTCGATTTCCTTTTCCTTCTTCTTCTAATCTTTTTATACCCACTTCAGAATCAAGCTTAAACATTTTTTACCGTAAAATTATTCATTGCACGAGCCTCAAATTACCCCTTAAAGCCTGTTCCATTAGTGATAGTATAAGAAAAATAAAAAAATTGCAACCGGTTTGTGAACTCACAACCAACGAACATGGAACATGTTCAAATTTATATTTTGAATCTTGAAACCTTCATAATTTTAAGTCCTTAAGCCAAAAAAACTAATTCTAAGATCCTAAAATCCTTATTATTCCATACCCCTTTATCAACATTATTCCCTAAATAAAAGTTATTTTAAGTTACCAAAATGAAATTATACTAAAACCCTTTGACTTCTTCACCCAATATGGCATAATTGACCCCCCTCCCCAAATGATATGCTTGAAATACCCCCTACTTATAAACATCTTCCATGTTAAAACAAAATTTTTTAACCGATAGATATTAACGTTTGTCTATTAGCTAAAAAAGAGAAAAATACCCATTACTCATAAAGCCCTCCATTCCAAGAAATCTCTAATTACAGATCTTTAAGTAGAAGCACTTTGGTTCATAAAAGCATGACTTCCTAGATCTGTGCAACTTAAATCAAAATTTGGCTTGGCTTATATTGAAGATCATTCAATTAATTCTAGGAGAAGGCAACGTGGGAATTTTTAAGTTAAACTTTTTCAGTAAAGAGTTACAACTAATTGTTTATAAAAAAAATTTTAAATGCACTAAAATTTATAAATAAATAGCTATAACTCATTACTGAAGAGCTTTAAGGAAAAATTTCCAACTATAACTCTTCCTAGAATGGCAAGATCTTCAATATATGCCAAGCAGAATTTTGATCCATTTTGATCCATAACTGCGAACTCAGCCTTTTATGGCCCAAAAATTTCAAAAATTTAACATGACATATTTGTTAGAAATAAATATTTTCAATTTTTTTTATTATCTGGTACCACTTACTGAAAAACAATGATTTATTCATTAAAGGGGCTTGACTTGTATTTAAGGGATGATCGCTGTAATTTGGGATTTGAAAACTTACATGATTTTAGTTACACGATAATAATGCTTTGAATATTGCATCATTTGGATGAATTTTCAACCAATATCTCACTTTTCAATCATTATTTGATTTTGAAGTTTGTTCCATGGGGTGGTTTAAATTTTTATTACTTACTTTATTCATCCACGATATACATTTATCTGATTTTTATTTGTTTTGATATTTTAGGTTTAGGTTGAATTTTTAAATCAATTTTATCGTGTCATATAAGGCTATTTCTACACCAGCACGCATAATTATCTTTTATCATGTTTGATAGACATTTTTTGGTGTAGCCAGCGTGATAAAAACCGCCGGCTACACTAAAAAATTTCTAGTAATTATGATTATCATGAAATATGATTATGGTGTTGAAACGGTCTAATAAATTGATGTATTAAAATATGCATGTGGAAAAAGGTAAATTTTTGCTGAGTCACCTAAGCCCACTTTGGTGACGGTCCATAACATGTCATTTAAATTATTAGTGTCAAATTTTTGAACAAATAATTACTATTACTTGAATAAAATTGATTATCAATAAATATTGATAATCATATAATTAACTCCTATAAACTATTTATTTAAAAAATTAAAAATCTATAATATATTAATTATAACTTACTTGTATAAACATACATATTTATAAAATTATGTAAACTTATAATTTATTATTTTTCTATATATTTAAAACGCTTACTTTTTATGTTTATGAATAAAAATTATATAAAATGTAAAAATTATGATATGCGTTAACTAATTATATTCATTCCATTATATATATATATATATATAGATTCCTTTTAATGAATTAATATTATATCATATTATATTTATATGATATATATTTTTGTTCCGTTCCAATGATTGTGGCTCAAGGTACATATTCATAATTTGTTCTGAATTTTATATTTATGGTAATTGAATATAACTATTAATTTTATCTTTTGTCTAAATTATATTATTTTTACTATATGTGCAGATGTGCTTACACTGAACAAAATTTTGATCCTTTTTTGGGAAGTAAATATATTGAATTTGCTTCAAATAAGAGATTTCTACTTTGGTAAATTGACTTACTTATTACAAAATACTTATTTTTAAATTAATACTTATTATAAAAAATTTTCCGAATTCGATTCCGTTGTTCAAAATTTGGCTTTGACTGCATATGAGCGAGAAATTACGTTTTTCATCACAAAGCCCTTTACCCCAGCCAATATACGGTCGCTGATCATATATTTTGGGGTCTTTTCTATGGGGAATGTGCGGAACACTTTTGAAAAAAAATTTGAAAAAAACTTCCCTAAAAAAGGGGTATTTTAGATGCATTCGAATTTTAAATGGCCAGATTTGGTACACATAGGTTTTTTGGGTAGCTGATCAAGAATTTTGGTGATTCTTTTAGCTAAAATTAATATTCCACCCTTACATTATTTTAAAGTGCATAAATGATAAAAATATCCCTTTTAGGGGTAGTTTTTGCTAATTTAAGGGTGAAGTATTAAATGTTATAAAAAAAATCAACGAAATTCATGATCAGCGACCCAAAATACGAGTATGGACCAAATTTGGACACTCAAAGTGCGAAAATAGCAAAATTACCCGTTTACAGGGGTATTTTTTATAAATTTAAGTATATTTTTTATAATTTTTTATAAAAAAAACCTATTGATTGATTGATTGATTTAAAGCTTTATTTATACAGAATTGTACAAAAATATTGATTTACAAAATAAGTATATACATTTTATTGCGCGGGCACGTTATTTACAAAAATTTATATATGTTACGCTCCGTTTGAGGAATGGGCCATTTCGCGGAATGGGACGCTTATCGGCCCGTTCCGCGGAATGAGACGGTCACCTGTCCATTCCGCGAAATGGCCATAAAATCGGCCATTGCGCGGAACGGGACATCAAATCTTACTCTTGTTCCCCGATTTGGGACAGTTGGTTTTTTTAAAGAATTATTTGTGCATTTTAATAATAAAAAAAAAATTATTTAAGATTTTGAGTAAAATAATGAAAAAAAAATTATTTTATTTATTTCATAAAAAATATTTTCTTTTTAACTTTTATTCATAAATTTTTTTCGTACATTTAAAATTATATTTTTGTGTTGAATATCTCGTACAAAAAAAAAACATAATGATTTATCATCATGTTTTATCATATGGTTGGACCATATGGTAAATCATTATGATTTATCATATAATTTACCATAAGGTATATATTTTTGATAAAAGAATTTCTGTTATCTCCTGGAGAACCTTCGGAATTAAAATGAACCCTCCTAGGAAAAGCTGAAAACCTGGAGGTATAATTTTCATTTTTTCACCCCAATGTATTTTCCGATTTTCCAAACTGGTGGACCGGAAAATTTGAAAAAAAGAACTTTCTACACTACCTGGGGGTTTTAGAGGTTAAGAAAACCGTTTTTATGAATGAAAATTTTCATTCTTTCACCCAATATACTCTTTATCATTCACTTCATCAACTAAAAACTCAATTTGTACGGTCAGTTTTATGTGTTTATGTTTTTTTCTTAAGTAGTGTATAAAGTTCTTTTGTTAATGTTTTTGGGTTCGCCATCTTGGAAAATTGGAAAACATTTTGGAGTAAAAAAATGAAAATTTTCATTAATCAAAACCGTTTTCACAACCTCGAAAACCTCCAGGTAAGGTAGAAAGTTGTTTTTTTCATGTTTTTTTGGTCCGCCATCTTGGAAAATCGGAAAACATGTTGGGATGAAAGAATGAAAATTTTCATTCATAAAAACGGTTTTCTTTACCTCTTAAACCCCCAGGTAGTGTAGAAAGTTCTTTTTTTCAAATTTTCTGGTCCGCCATTTTGGAAAATCGGAAAATACATTGGGGTGAAAAAATGAAAATTATACCTCCAGGTTTTCAGCTTTTCCTAGAAGGGTTAATTTTCATCCCGAAGGTTCTTTTTTTTATTAAATTTTGTTTATTAATTTTTTTTATTAATAAAAGTTAAAAAGAAAATATTTAAATAAGTAAAAATTAATAAATTTAATTTCAAAAAAAAAAAAAGAAAATAAGTTGCTATTAAGGGTCGTTTTACCTAAACTTTTTTTTGATAACCGAATTTTTATATATGTCTCAAGAGTATGTAAAAAAAATTTATTTTTAAATCCTCCCCTCTAATTATATTTTTTTGCCTGTTTTGCTGGCGCCGTCAAACGGTTTTTGTCATGTTTTTGATAAAATTTAACGGTATGGCTCTAATATTTTTTTACATATCTTCTAACTACTGTTAAATAGTTAGAAATCATGTCGGAACTGGTCACTGATAGAAATTATGAGCAAATTTTGCTAATATTCGCGATGGTTTATGACTCCAAATTTAGCCGTGCCAAAATGGTAAAAAATAGCAAATCGGCCCAGCAGCAGGGGTAAAATCAGCTACAAAATCAGTATGAAAACCAGAAGGATAGTTTTATGGCTCAAAAATCACTGATAACTTATAAGTCTACTTAAATATACAAAAAAAAAAAATGTTTTGTTAAATTTTTAAGAAAAAAAAATATTTACTCTTATTTAGAAAACTATGTTTTTACACCTTCTAATTAAAATTTCTCTAAAACTATTTGACCGATTTTTATTTTTTTGGTCTAATTTTATTTGTTGTAAGTTCCTTTACGCAATAAAAAAAAAAAAAATAATAATTTAATGATTAAAAGTACCGAAAAAATTATTCCAAAACTTCAAAGTCGTTTTACTCAAATAACGTCTGTAAAACCCTGTACTCGATTGCGCGATAACTTCTGCACCGATTTTCTTTAAATTCACTAAGCAACTTAATAAATGCACTAATTTCGGGATGTCGTCGAGTTTTTTTTTTTTATGTTCTGAAAAAATTTTTACAGCTGCTTTTGCCCGAAAATTATAGGCTTTTTTTTCATTTTAACTTTGCGTAGCCGCCATTTTGTTCGTAATTAATTTTTTTGAAAAAACTCGACGACATCCCGAAATTACGGGTTTTCAGTCTTACCAATTTTTTTTTCGTACGTTTTAGATTATCCTAAGTCAAGATATCAAGTACACAGTTTTGAATTTTTTTTTTTCAGAGACGCAAGTCCACCTCTCTCACGCAAAACTGACGTCACAAAAAACAAAAAAAAATTTTTTTTTTAATTTTTAATATATTTGTAAACTATAAAAAAAATTTGATTCAAATATCTCTATCCGTTATTTAACAATCCTACCTTAAAAATCAGCTAAAATATCGACATATTTAGGTAAAACGACCCTTAATAAACAGTTAAAAAGAAAATATTTTTTATGAAATAAATAAAATAATTTTTTTTTTATTATTAAAATTCACGAATAATTCTTTAAAAAAACCAACTGTCCCAAATCGGGGAACGAGAGTAAGATTTGATGTCCCGTTCCGCGGAATGGCTGATTTTATGGCCATTTCGCGGAATGGACAGGTGACCGTCTCATTCCGCGGAACGGGCCGATAAGCGTCCCATTCCGCGAAATGGCCCATTCCTCAAACGGAGCGTAACATATATAAAATTTATAAAAACTTAAAAAAAGATTTTATATAATATTTAATAAATTTAAAATGAGAATAAGAAAAAAATTTGTAATCTAAAAATATTTGATAAGAATTATAACTAGATAAATTTAAATTTAAGAGCTCTTTGGATGTTTATTTACTAGGAAAAATTTGGTGCATTTTAGTTTTGGTTTAGCTTACAGGTGTTGGGACGTAAGGAAATTTGAGAATTAAACAAGTTAAAAGGGGAACAGGAGATGGAAAAAAGGAAGTAATCAGTACAGGGACAAGGGGAGGGGGGAGTTTAGGGAGTTATTATATGGTGCTGTTAGAGAATTTTTAGGATGGGAGGGCGGAGGAATCTTGTTGTATAAGATAAAGGTAAATATTTTGTTTAAAAGTGTCTAAGGAGGAAGCAAGGCGGATATGTTCAGGAAGGGTGTTTCAAAAATTTAGCATATAAACTAAGGAGGAATTGTTGTATTGGGGGCTTTTGGATGTTGGGATTGATAGATGGGGTCGTAAGTGAGGACGAAGGTCTCTTGTAGGAATGTAGATGTTAATTTTTTCCTTCAGGTATGTGGGTAGCTGGGTGTTCAGGACATTGTATGTATGGACTGCACGTAAGTATTTTTGACGTAGCCTCACGTTAAGCCAGCCTAATTTCAGGCTAGCAGGGGAGGTCCTATTTGGGAATTTAATATCAGATACGTATCTGACTGCAGCATTTTGGAGTTTTTGAAGCCGATCGTATTCATATCCTAGAAGCTTGCCCAATAGGAAGGCGCCATAGTCGAAGAGGGGAAAAATTAGGGAAGTGACTAATCGTTTACGGAGCAATGGGGAGATAAAATTTTTGAAATATCTCAGTCTGTAGAGTACATAGTTTATGGATTTGATCATGTGGTTGATTTGGGTGTTCCAGCTCATATCTGAATCAAGGAATAGACCAAGGTTTTTTACGGATTTTGAAATGGGAATATGAATGCCGCTAAAATAAAGGTTGCTGAAAACGATTTTCATGGATTTTTTAATGAATAATTAATATATCACCCATAAATTACCGAAAACTACCCATCGATTAGCTACCCAAAAAACCCTTTGGACTTAGAAAGTTTCAATATAGCAAAAATGCCCCTTTTGGGGATATATTTAGCTAATATCAGGGTGAAATATTAATTTTTCATTAAAAAAAACCACGAAATTCGTTTTCAGTGACCTGAAAAACTCTTGTGGACCAAATCTGGCCGCAAAAAGTGCGAAAATATCGAAAATACCCCTTTTTTGAGGTAGTTTTAGCTAATTAAAGGGTTAAATATTAATGTTACCTTAAAAAAACATCAAGATTCTTAATTACCGTCCCAAAAAATCCTTGGCAAAACTAATTTTTGGATAAATCTACTGTCTCAGAACTTGATGACATCAAAACTACCCCCTTCTGTGGGTAGTTTTTACAAATTTAAGGGTGATGCGCAATTTTCTTTACCAAATGACCCCAATTTTCGTGTTCACCGACCCAAAAAACCTACACTAGAGCAAATCTCGTATTCGAAACCATAAGTGCATCCCCCCCCCCCCCGTATTTTGACTGGAGTAAAATAGGTTATAAAAATTAAAAAATATCATTTTTTTAATTTTCAGATTAGCGAAACGCAATTTTTCAAGATGAAAATACGTTATATTACATGAAAACCGTAATTTCTTAAGCATTCGCAATCAAAACTAAATTATTATAACTTCTGAACCCAATTCTGCGAGAAATTTCCTATGTATAAGCACCTAAGAGGATAATATTTTTAACCACAAAATAAGTATTTAGCAGCAAAATTAAGAAAATATTTTGAGTTAATTTATGAAAGTAAGTAAAAAATCAAGAAATTAGAAATATAAAATTGGCTAAGAGTACTTATTTTTAGTCATATGCTTTCGTAAAAAAATTAGTTTGTACCGATTTCTGTGACATTTTAGTCCAGCTTAGGCCCAGTTAGGGTGGACCTCTCTAATAAGTATCTAGAAACCCCCCTTTTGAGCGATCAAAATTATCCTAAATTATGGTAACAGGTATAACTCAGCGATATATTATAGCGGCCAATGAACACCCACTATATGAATTAAACAAAATAATGCTGGATATTTTGTACAAAATTGGGAACTCTTTTACTATTTATTTGTATAATTTTATTATTTGAATAAATTTTTTTTTATAAAGTTTAATATGAAAAAATTAATAAGTTTTAAAGCTCTTATTAATAAAAGAATTTTAATAACATGAACCCTTGACACAATAAAAATAAAAGAATATACTATGACATTAAGTAACATCCTTTTATGTAATATATAAAAATTTGCAAAGAAAATTGCCAATCTAAAATTAAAAAAAATAAAAATAAAAATTAATTATTGTCATATATTTTTATTTTAAAATATTAAAATTCTTTTTAATATAATTTAATTATACTAGAGTGAATAAAAAAATATTTAAAATAATGTTAAATCATGTTTATTTGTAAATTTAATTATAATTTTAAGTTATTATATTTTGATAAATGTAATAAAAAATTTTTTAAGGAATCATTCAATAAAGAAAATTTATACTAAATCATTTATTTGAACATTTAATTTTATCTATTTTGATATATTCTATTTATTTACTTCTGTGTAACTAATACATGTGTAACTTGTATACAGATTAAAACAAAATAGTTCTTAATATATTTACATATCATAAAATTATTTGATACCACCTTGAAACAAGTTTTGGTAAAGTTTTGTTTATTGCGGTTCAATTGATAAAAATTTAGTTTTTAAATAAATAAATCAAACATAGAAAGTGCTTACTAATGCCCTGTTCTTCTCTGTAATAAAGGCTCGAATAAAGGTTAAAAGAAAATAAATTTTTATCTAAACAAATCTATAAAATAACAATGAAAATTAAAAATAAAAGGGTTTTTTTGTCTATGAATCATAATTTTGATTAGTTTTTATGGTTCAGAAACTTGATAAACTCTACAGTCTAACAGTCTTATTTCTTTCGTTTTACAGTACGGTGTAATTTGTCATTTATTTTGTGAATGAGTGAAAGTGAATTAAAAAAATTAGGAAATAGATTTTTTTAAAATTTTTATCTTCACACTAATTTTATTAAAACAGTAAACAAGTAAACAAAAAATCATGCATATAAATTATTAATTAAATAGTATTTAAATGTAAAGAATTAATTTTTTCTTTTAAATCATTTAAAAAAGATCATAAAATAAAGATTTCTATATCTGTAAAACTCATAAAAAATAACATAAATAATTAAAATCCATTTAGCAAGAATTATAAGATTTACGCATTTCCTATTAAATAAAATAAAAAATAAAAATAAAATATTTATCATACACCTGTAAACCTTGAATAATTAGTTTTATAAATATGTGTAAACTGTCTCTTATGTGTAAAATAGTTCATATAATTATAGAAAAAGGGGAAAAGCCTTGCATTATTATAAAGAAAAAATGTATTTTATAAAAAAGATTTTATAAAGATTAACTTATTTGACATTCTATGTGAATATTTCAAATATTTTTATCTGATTTAAATTACTTAGATTTAATTTAAAGCAAATAAAAGCTTTAAATATATATTTTAATTAATTAATAAGTATTTAATTTATTCATTTAATAAATTTTTTTATGTTACAGATAAAATAAAATGATCTCAACAGCCACTCAGAGGCTAAAAAAATTTTATTATCCATATGCCTTAGCAATTGTATCAATAGGATATGTCCTTGGTGAATTAGGGCATTACTTAATAGGTTAATGCTAAAATCATTATTTTTTTTATTATTTTATTTATGAATATTGTGAAATTAATAGATTATTTCATTCAAATTTAAGGTGTCACTAGCAAAGAAACTGCAATTGATCTGCATTATGGAGATAAAGCTTGTCAATTTAATTCTACAACACTACATACTACTCAATTACCAATACAATGTGAGGATGCTAACAGTACCGAAATGTAAGTTCAGTGTTGCATACAATTTTCAAAAGATAACAGCATTGTCTTATTATGCGGGATGTTAATAATAATAAACAAATTTTATGTGGGTAGATATATGTTTATGAAGAATGTTATTTTTCAATGACCAAGACTGGGAAGGTGAAAATTGTCATTGAATAATAACTTTATTTATAAATAAATATTAAATAGTAAATTATGGGCAATCACAATAATTTTAATTTTAGAAATTTTTTTTTTTAATAAAAATGAAGGAATTTACGGTATCTGGACTCAATTTTAATTAAAAGATACCGTTAATTTTACCAAAATATTTTTTTCTGTATAATGCAACTACAAATCAGTCTTTTAGCTCTGCAGGTCCGAGTCTCAATTTTTGGCAGAACTTTTTGATTTTTTTATCAATTTCTTATTTAGCTCTCAAATAATTATTTTAGAAAAAAAAGTATTTTCTTTTCTACAGTTAGAAAATTTTTCCAAAAACTTGATTCGACACTGGAAAAAAATTTCCGGTTGCTCTGGTTGTTGCTACCGGAATTATAAATGGCTTGAAACGTAAAGAAAGTAAAAAAAAAAATAATTTTTATTTATTTAAAATGCGAGCACCATAGCATGGTAAAACTTGAAGAAAAAAAAATTTCGACCAAAAAGAAAATTTTTTTATAAAACTTTTCTTTAAGTTTTTTGTCATTTGCAACCATTTAAAAGGAAAAAAATTTTAGTTGATACAACCTGAATTTCAGTTGCGGCAACCAGGTTCTTTTTCAGTGCAAGGTTTTTTTAAACTATGTGCATTATTTACAATTTTTCCTTTGTGCTTAAATAAAATCTTAAAATGTACAAATTTTGTGTTTTTTCCAATTGGACTTCGAGTATCTCCACCTACCTCGTTATTTCCCATTATTTTCTATTATTTTAATATTCAGTGCAAATGTTAGACAATTTTCAAGTAAAAATTAAAGAAAAACAAATTATTTGAAAAAAAAAGTATAAAAAATTCTAATGTATTCATAAACAAAGAAAATTACATTACTTTATGTAATCTTACAAACTTCCTTATTTTAATTTTAAATAATTGCACGCTTCATTTCATGTAATAAATCTTTATTATTTAATAAAAAAAACGTTAATTTAAAAAAAAAAACTATAGCATATATTAGTAACATGTAGAAAAAAAAATTTAATTGCTATAATTAAATATCAATTTATATTTTCAGATGTGAAACATTAGAACTAAATGGAACACGTTATTGTGAATGGGAATATAATGGGCTTGGAATAGACTATCAAATATTAGCTGGACCAAGTTTTATTGCAGTATTTACAATTGTTGGTGTTATTCTTGGATTTGCTGCTGACAAATATAATAGGTTTTTAATTTTTTATTAATTAATTTCTAATTATTTAAATTATTACTTTTAATTCAATTTTTTAAATTAGGGTAAAATTATTGACAATATGCACATTAGTATTCAGTATTGCAATTATTCTAATGGGTGCAGTTCAAGAATATTGGCAACTTGTTTTATTAAGAATGATTGCTGCAGCTGGGTATGTTCTTTTCTAAAAAATAATAATAAAATTAAATTAAAAAAAAAGAAATATTAACAACTTAAATAATTAATAAATTTTCTTGGAATATAATTTTTAATAATTTTTATTCCCTTGAACATAGATTATATTTTTATAAGAAATATAAATTCAATGTTATAAATAATAAAAAAAAAGAATTAAACTATAAAAAATTCTAGTTATTTTATTGACACTTGATATTATCAATTTATATTTTATTTTTTCTTCCATTTTATAAGCCTACTTATTTTTTTTTTTAGCAATGATTTATTTTTATTTTTCTATTTTATATTCTGATTAGAAATAATTAATATTAATCTATTAACATAAATATTTTATTATTTTGAATAATTAATTTTTATTTTTTTTAATATTTAGAGAATCTGGTTGCAATCCATTGGCAACTGGTTTATTATCTGATTGGTTTGAAGAAGACCAACGTGGTTTAGTAATGTCAATTTTTAATTGGGGTATTTATGGTGGATATGGAATAGCTTTTCCTGTTGGTCGTTATATACCTAAATTAAATTTTTGGGATTTAGTAAGAATTATTTTTATTTATTATGACTTGGACATTAATTTTTAAAATTTATTTTAAAAATGCACTGGAAATTGAGTGTACTTATATAACAGCTTTAACCTAATATGCTACCCTTATGTTCTAAGTTAAAATGGCCACTTTTGCATTTAAGTTAACATTATCAAGTTTAGATTTTTTAATATTTTTAAAATATATAGAAATTATAAAATATGTCCAGGTATTATTCTGTTCTAGTAAGCTTATTAAATACATAAAATTTCCTATTTTTTAAACACAGGGTTGGAGAGTTTGTTACTACGGCGCTGGAATTTTAGGATTAATAATAGCTTTATTAACTGGAGCGACTTTAACTGAACCAGAGAGAAAGACTATTGGAGAAGAAACAGTAGCTACAACCAAAAAAGAAAAAGTTTGGAAGGTTTTAATACAGCCTAGAGTTGTTTTATTATGTCTAGCAGCGGGTATCAGGCATTGCGGTAATTTGTGTTTAGGTTGCAACTTTCATGCTGCCTAAAAAATTGCTCAAATACAATAGAAATAAAAAATAGTTAGTTTTAAATTATTTAATTTATCTTTGAATGAAACCCGATGTGCATGAAATCATTTAGTAACTGTCACATCAGGAGCATGATTTTTTTAGGCAGATTTTGAGTTGCACAGACTGAAAAACTTATTGGTCGTGTCAAGTTTTTAAGACCTTTATACTTGTTTTATACTTGTTATTGATGAAAATATATATTTTGCAGGTGGAATGTGCTTTGCTTACAACTGTGATCTTTATTATAGAAAATACTTTCCAGATTATGATTTAGGTTGGTGGTTATTTGGAGTGACAATTGTGATTGGTGGCATTGGAATTGTAGTTGGAGGTGTAGTTAGTGACAAGTTTGTTAAAAAATTAGGAGTTAGATCTCGAGTTGCTTGCTTAGCTCTTAGTCAAATAATAGCTACTCCAGGTTCTTTTGGATCAGTTTACTTTTCTCCAGTTGGGGCTATGATTACATTAGGATTTTCATACTTTTTTGGTAAGTTTAATATTTCTTATTAGGTAAAGTAGAAAAAATAATAAATGATTAATATCGTCAAAAACGTAATAATAAGATAAAAAGAGTCGTGGATAGGAGCTACAAACTATTTTCCCTCAAAAACAAAATGTTATTTTATAGGCAGGCAGTCCATAAGAATTTAAATAACTTTTTTGAAACCACTTGGCTTCAAATATACTATTTTCCACCGATGTAACGTATTTCTAGACCTTTGGTCAAGGATCTATTGTACGAACGGATTACCTGCTGGTTTCAGAAAATCCCCTGGGTAACTCTCTTGAAAATAGGCTAAACTTTTACACATTATTCTACAAAGCTTTTTTATAAAGTGCCCGAAGTTTAGTCTATGTCCCAATGTCCTGTGAGGGGAAACAGCCTCCCCCCCCAAATTTAATTTTTATTAAACCAGGCCAAATTTTACACACGTTTTGACCTGAAAACTGCCCCAAAAGTCACATTTTTTGGGTTTTGCTTCCAATTCCAAGATGAGCTAAAATAAGACAAGGGTCTTAATGTCAATAGAAAAACTGGTTTTCAACTTTTAACTAAAGTATTCAAAGGGGGTAATTCACCAAAATGAAACCAGGCCAAATTTTATGCACTTTTTCATTTAACCATAAAAAACTTATATTTCAAATATGGCCTATGCCAACCTGTAAAAAGGGGTTATTTTAACGCAATAACTGTCTCAAAAATTAAATTTACTAAGCTAAAATACCTTTAGATTATCTCCTTGGGACAGGTTGGCGTAGGCCACATTTGAAATATGGGTTTGTTATGGTGAAATGAAAACGTGCGTCAAATTTGCCCAGGTTTCATTTTCGTCACCTGGGTGACTTAAGTTTGGATTGGGAGTGAATTACCCCTTTAAATACTTTTTTAGGCTAAATTTTAAAAGCCAATTTTTCAATTTTCAAAAAGAAATTTGACTTTTGGGTCAGTTTGCGCACTGAAATACAGGACAGGTTGGCATAGGATATTTTTGAAATATACATTTTTTATGGTGAAAAGAAATCGTTACCACAATTTGGCCTGGTTTCATTTGGGCGACTTAAGTTTTGAGGGGGCTATATTCCCCCTCAGGAGAATGGGTCATAGACTAAATTTCGGGCACTTTCTCAAAAAGCGTTGTAGAGTAACGTTCAAAAGTTTGGCCTGGTTACAAGATGGTAACCCAGGTGATTTTCCGAAACAAGCAGATTTTCCGTTCGTACATTAGATCTTTGGCCAAAGGTCTAGAAATTCGTTATCTCGGTGTCAAATAGTGCATTTGAAGCCGTCCGAATGGTTTCAAAAAAGTCACCTTAAATCTTATGGGCTGTCTGCCTATTAGAATTTATAAATTTTAAACTAAATTAAAATTTTGTTGAGAATTAAATTTATCCAAAATTTACTATATTTACATTCTTATATAATTATTATTATAATAACCGATTCACAGTTAATAAAAAGGGCTGCCGAAAAATTTGATTATTTTTAATAATTAACCATTTTGTTTTTATTATAAACAATAAACCATCAAAAAATAATTTTAATGTCTTAATTTCTTCATAAATTTTAATCAGATATTTTTTTTAGCTGAAATGTGGTTTGGTATTGTATTTGCTGTGCTAGTAGAAATAGTTCCTTTAAGTATGAGATCGACTACAGTTGGTGTTTTCTTATTCGTCATGAATAATATAGGTGGAAACCTTCCAATTCTTGTAGAACCAGTAAGTAAAGCCATTGGATACAGAGAATCTTTGTACATTTTTTACGCTGGATTTTATGGATTAAGTATGTTTTATATATGGAATTTAATTTTAGTTTTTTGTATTAATTTGGTTGTAATTAAAAAATTTTTTTTAAATTTTCTTTAGGTTCTATTATGTTTTTCTTAACAATGTTTTTGATGGATGGTCCAGTAGATCAAAAGAAACAAGGAAAAAGTAATGAAGAAGGTCTCGATAATAAAAGTTATATCAATGATGAAGGAAAAAATTCAACTTTAGAACTTCCAAGATTACCAGCAAGGCTTTCTTTAAGTTATGATAGTCGTTTATAAATATTTAATAATTTCATTGTTTTTGTTTCTACACTCAAAACTTTCTAATCAAAAAATTATTTTAAATTCAATGAAAAATCGATATGAAATAGATTATAAAACTATAAAAATATCTTTTCATTTTTATTCAATGAAATAAATTTTTGAGGCAAGGGTTCCAATACGTTGTTTGACTACTGAATTTGTTTATAAACCATTAATAAAGTAGCAGGTGCGAATTATTGGTGGAATAAACAAAACAGTTCTACATAAGAAAATACAGCAAAGGGTATTTTTAAAAAAGATTTTTAAAAACAGATTTAAATTGGTATTTAAGTGGGTTAAGCTAGGGATCGTTACAATGCAATTTCTTGCATTTTTTGCGTAGTATCAATGCAAGCAATTGCATCCTAGTGACCTTTAGTTTGATCAATTCATGGAAAAAATGTCCTAGTCTTTAAAAAAAATTTGTAAATTCATAACTCTTCCCTTTAAAATCAACTTAAATCTGTTTTACAAAATTTTTTTCTAAGATACCCAAAATCGTTACTTTATATAAACGAATCTAATCTATTGACTTTTATAAATCACAATATATTTTTATGAAATGTTAAAATGTTTGACAATACAGAAAAAAGCATAATTTCTTTTAAAATTCTTTTTTTATAAGTTAAAATACATGAAAAAACAAAAAAATCTAAGAATAATTCTCATTTATCTATTCCTATCTATTATGAAATTGTGATGCAATATCCATGTCAGTAATATATTATCGAATAGTGTATTTATATTTTATAAAGTAAACGAACGCATATATTATAATTAATATGTAAAGTGTCGTTGCACTATTATAATATTATAATAATTAGATTAATTAAAAAAAAAAAATCAATTGTAAATATTTAGAATTTATGTATAACCATGTGTGTTAAGTTTTATAAATAATTAATTTTAACTTATAATTTATTGATTAAGAAACAAGTATATCATTAATGTATCAATTATTTTTTATATATTTATGCCTACTTGAAATTAATTATATATTAATAAATCATTCGTGTATATTATACATCTTGTAAATTTATAATAATTTTAATTGTACCTTAAATTGAATTTAAAGAAATTTAAGCTAAAATTTTTTTATTTTTTAAATGAAAATTTAGAGGAATTTTTTATAAAAAATACTAGGAATATTTTCAAAATTTTTTTTTAAATTGAAATTGTACATTATTACTAGATACTGTTAGTAAAGGATAGAGCAAAGCTTTGGCCGTATTTGAGAGTTGATTTTGAAAGTTTTTATTGGACTGAGTTTAATATCAATGGATAACAAAAAATGTACGAACCCGTATTTTCAAAACCGTACATATGAATAAATTTACACGGGACCTGTATTTTGTAATTCTCAAAATCTTTCAATCGTATATACAGTTGTTTATTTATTTATAAGGTTATATTTTCAACTGTTAATTTTTTGATAATTGTGACTAAAATTTACAAAATTAAACTAAAATTTACAAAACTTTTTCTACTAAAAACTAATCCCCTAATTACAAAAAATGACCTTGCAAAATATACAAAATATTTTTCTCCGTGTAAGACTACTACAGCATCAAATAAAAAAAATGCACTAGACTTTCTAGCACCTAAAATACCTCAACTTCTGCTAACTCCATTTATTCTCCTCAAAGTACTTAAAACCTAAGGGAATACTTTATAATATAAAACTAAACGTCAGGCTTTACACAAAAATAACATAAGGGAGTAATTTCTAGTAAAAAACGACACGTCAGCCCTTACACAAACATAACCTAAGGCTGTAATTTAAAATAAGAAACGACACGTCAAGCCTTATACCCACCTAATCTAAGGTAGGAATTTATTATAATAAAAAACATCATGTCAGGACTTACACCATCATATCCTGAGGCAGTAATTTATAATAAAAAACAACATGTCAAACCTTCCACCTGCATAAACTAAGGAATTAATTTATAATATAAAACTAAACGTCAAACCTTATGTCCACATAACCTAAGTAAGGGTATTTAATAACAAACGACACGTCAAACCTTACACCAATAATAAAAAACGACCACATAATTGAAGGGAAAAAATTAACACATAACCTAAATGAATAATTTATAATAATAAATGAAATGTCAAACCTTACACCCACATAACCTATTAAAAATTAAAAATGACACGTTAGGTTTTACACCCACTTAACTTAAGGGAGTAATTTCTGTTAAAAGACGACACTCCAGGCCGTACACCCTCATAACCGAAGGTAGGAATTTATAATAAAAAACGTCGTGTTAGGAATTAAACCCACGGAAGTATTGTAAGTTACAATAGTTTTTCGAAAATTATAAAAGTTTAGGACTAATATTATATATATTTCTAATTTGTATCAGCCACTAATGTAGTAACTGAATATAGTAACTAAAAGAAACTTGAACAGCTATTATCAGGCAGAACCCTAGAATGGGTAGTCGAGGGAAACAACGAACACTTGTGGATCCTATGGAAGGGTAGCTAAGCTTTGTATTGCTGATTACTAATTATCTGTCTGGGTTCGTATGCCCGTAATTTTTATGACTCAGTAAATTTTAGATAATACTTCGGGTAAAAAAAGGTTATTTTATAAAATGTTGAGTAACATAAAACAATATATTTTTGGAAAAATAAAGTCGCAGGGGTCCAGGGGGGGGGCAGCCACCTTGGTGGCTGCTGGGGCGAGCGAAGCGAGCCGAAGGCAGCTATTATATTTAAAAAATAGCTAAAAAATCATTACCAGAATGCAGCACAGTGCTTGAAAGTATATTTTAAAACTTTTTTTTCAGTACTCAAAGCCGACGAGCTCATAAAAAAATATTTTTGAGCATAGGAAAAAAATTTCTGGTTTCAAATTTGTTGGCAATATTTTTAAAAAATAGCTCAAAAATCATTACCAGAATGCAGAATAGTGCTTGAAAGTATATTTTAAAACTTTTTTTTCAGTGTTCAAAACCAACGAAGGTCGTAAATAAAATTTTTTAACCTTTGGAAATTGAACCCGCAAAACACGTAATGAATTTCCAATGCCAATATGTTTAAAAAATAGCTAAAATATCATTACCAGAATGCAGAACAGTGCTTGAAAGTATATTTTAAAACTTTTTTTTCAGTACTCGAAGCCAACGAAGCTCATAAAAAAATATTTTTGAGCATAGGAAATAAACTGGTTTCAAATTTGTTGGTAATATTTTTAAAAAATAGCTCAAAAATCATTACCAGAAAGCAGAACAGTGCTTGGAAGTATATTTTTAAACTTTTTTTTCAGTACTCAAAGCCAACGAAGCTCATAAAAATACCCTGCCAACTAGCTGGCACTGGTTCCTCAAACAATGAGCTTAATATTTCAATATGCCACAGATATCACCGATTACAACCATGCAATCATATTGCATTTTTTTTAATTATGAGAAAAAAATTTTGAAAAAACTCGGTATCAGATCCAAAAAACGCTGCCAAGTAATTGGCACTATGGTTCCTCATTAGCAATAATAAAATGTTCTTAATGGTCTATTTTACCTTACAAAGTATAATGTCATAATTACACAAGCTATAGGAATAATTTTAGCTAGTAAAAATGTTAATTCTAGATTTTAGTACTTTCATAGAAATAAATTTAGTACTACGTCCAAAGAAAAAAAATTTATGGTGTTATTTAATTTTTTTATCTACAAATTAAAAAAAAAAATTTGAAAAATTACGTTTCAGATAGAGAAATCCTTTACATATGATAATTCTAGATATTCATACTTACATAGAAAGAAATTAAGTACTAAGTCCTAAAAAAAAAATAACTGTTTTTTTCTAATTTTTTTATGTAAAAAATTTTTTAAAAAAATTTTTGAAAAATTAGGTATTGGATTGGAGATAACGAGTAAAAACAATAATTCTAGCTATTAGTACTTTCATTGAAAAAAAATGAGGTACCACGTCCAAAAAAAATAAAAAATGTGGTGTTTTTTTAATTATTTTATGCATAAAATTTTGAAGAAAAAAAATTTCGAAAAATTACGTATAAGATGGAGAAATCCTTTACAAATGATAATTTTAGATATTCGTATTTTCATAGGAAAAAATTAAATATTACGTCCTAAAATAAAAAAAATTTTTGCGTTTTTTGTATTTTTTGGCGTCAAAAATTTTAAGAAAAAAACTTTGAAAAACTTAAGTATCAGGTCCAAGAATTTATTTCTAAAACTAGTACTTACACAGAAATAAATTAAGTACTGCGTCTATAAAGAAAAAAAAATAGGTATTTTTTGTATTTTTGGTGAAAAAAATTGTGAGAAAAAAAAAAATAAATTATAAGATTCGAGATATCGAGTAAAAACGATACTTCTAGATATCAGTACTTTTATGGAAAAAAATGAGGTATTGCATCCAAATTAAAAAAAAAAAAAAGTAGTTTGAGATTTTTTGATAAAAAAATTTTTGAAAAAAAAATTAGGTCTTAATTCCGTAATGGTTGTGAAATATCACTGATTTATACACACATACAGACTTTTTTTAAAAACCGCTTTTTTAGCTTCCTGAGGTCTGAAAACGTGCTTCAATGCAAAATATATTTGAACATGTTTCATGTTCGGTGTGGTTCTGATTACCAAACCTGTTTTTTTAATTCTTGAATCTAGTATTAAATAATATTTTATGGTATTTTACTATTCTACGACTTAAGAACCTTTAAACAGGGAGTGAAAAAAAGTAAATACTGAAATTGATTTTAAAAGAGTACGACAAACAAATTTTTTTAAAAGTTTTTCTTTCAGCATTCTAAAACATATCAACATAAGCAGACACGTATCCAGAAATTTTTTTCAGGGGGGAGGGGGGAGCATAATTTTCTGTAATATTTTTATGTAGTTTTTATGTCCAAGAAAAAGTTTACAATCATATTTGAAATACTCCCTGGATCCTTGAATGAAAAAAATGGAGACTGTCACCTAGTATCAGCGAAATTGATAAATTAAGCATTTTATAAACTTCTTTAATCATGAAACCGATTGTTATTTGATAATAGAATATATTTTTCTAGTAAATAAATATCAGAAAAAAAGTTTAAGTGTTTAGAGATGATTGATACCATAATAATAACCCAAATACACTTGTAAGAGATACAGAATAAAATTAATCCACTGCCTTAAAAATAATCTTTATCAATAACTATTTTATCAAAAAATTGTATTTTTTATTGCTGCATTTTTTCTGGAATCATAAACAAACAGGATATTATTGATATAAAAAAAAATTCTATAATTATGTTTGAAAACCATATAGAAAAACATGAAAATTATATAGATTTTATATTGGTATGCATCTAAAATACGTTTTTTTTAGAATTTCTTAAAAAGAACAGCAATTCCAGTTTTTTGCCGAGTATTTTTGTTAAGTAAAAAGTATCTTTAATGAGTAGAAATAATCCGTTCTTGTTATTATTTCGGTTCAGATATATTTTCATTCAGGACAAGTGTGAATGGACATAACATTACTTTTTACCCTTTACGGGGGTTGTGCAGGGGGCAGAGCCCCCTAATTTATGTATATATTTGATTGTTTTATTAATTAAAACATTTATGTAACGTGAAAATAAGAAAATTTTAAAATTTTATAGTGATACCAGTTATACCAGTGATACCAATGATATTGGTATCACTTTTGGTATCACTTCTGTTGGTATCGGTATCGCGTAATCCTGTCCTGGGAATTTTAGAATTAATTATTGGTGTTGAAAACTATCTCCAGGGTAAGATAAAATCGGAAAAATACAATGTGAATTTTTTTCTTTATTTTTCTTTTAATCTTGCTTTTGAAAAAGTTTTATCTTATTTTAACTTTTATTTAATTTACTGACTCCTATACGGGGGCAAAAATGGATAAAACTACCACTGAATTTAACAAAAAATGAAAAAAACTTATAACTGGTTTGTGTTTTCACACAATAAATGACCGCGGAACACGTTTACTAATAACAGCTTTAACGCATAATCGCTAATTATTATATGTCCTAAGACCGAAATTACAATAAATCCCGAAATATAAGTTATCCCAAGTCTTTACTTTGCTTTCGCTAACAAGAGACTGCTACCTTTAGGAAACCAAATTACAAATTAATTTTATTAACATATTGAAGAAAACCCCCGATAACCTCCGTTTATTCTCGGCACAGAAACGCAGTGTACAATGCTTTTAAACGAGTTTTTTTGGTAATATTGCTTGTTAATTAGTTAGTTAACAAAAACACTTCTTAATGTTCATAATTGTTTGCCAAATATTTTATCTTTGGTAATTTTTTATCTTGAATTCTCTCCTTTACAGTCGGTAAACTGAATGCTCATTTTGTGCCCAAAACGATAAGTTTTCAATTTGCTTCAAAAATTGTAATTTTAACATGGAACAAAATTATAAGAGGGGGTAACCTGGGAATCCGAAATTCAAAGGGAGGGGGGAGATTTAACTTAGATATTGGATAATTAAAAATTATAAGAATAGCAAATTGTATTGTAATGTTGCGTAGCATTTATGTCTTATAACTAGCCCTCAGCTGTAATAAACATGTTCCATGCGTTTTGGTTGTGTTTACACAAACTAATTATAAGTTTTTTGTATGTTTTTTTTTTTTTAATTTAGAAGTAGTTTCAACCTCTTATAATTAGTCTTATAGCCCAGTTAGAGCTTGTAATTATTGAATCCTAATATTTTCTTAGCCTCTATTGAAAAAAAGCAATTAAGCAGATAATTTTAGCTGTTTTTGCAAATATTGGAAAAAAACTTTTAAATGGGGTAATTGTTGCTGATTTCATGTCCTAATTTCAAGACACTTCGGACCCCAGATTGCGTATTTCAGAACCAAAGTATACCCACTGTTGTATCATATTTGAAAACCCGCCGTCTACCCGCGCTTTTAATTTATAGTAAACATTATTTTAAGCGCGGGTAAACGTCTTGTTTATGTCCCGATATGCCTCTCCAAAACCAAAATAATGAAAAATATCAAATATAAACTTAGTATGTTGGCCTTATCTAAAAATAAACAATAGAAGTATGGCAATTTTAACATTAAATTTATAATAAAAAATATTAAATGAATTAAATTAAATTATCACACATAAAAAAAAAGTCAAATTAAAAATATTTTTAATAAAATATTTAATGAATTGATGGCAAAATTTTAAAAATTTATCTAAAAATCTAGGCTACTCTGAGATTTCAAACTTTTAATTTTTTTTTTTTTTTTTTGAATCGGGCTTTTTTTGGAGCCATAACTTTTTCCAGAACACGCAGCCGAAAAAAATCGGATAGGAAAGTGGATGTATTTGGGTCTTTACTATATCTGTGCCGAAATTCGGCTCTCATACTCACAGTTCTTATTACCATAGCAGGCTCCTAAACTCTATTTTATTTAATAAAATTACGCCTAAATATACTTTTATACAAAAATTTAAACTATTTAAAAAATTCTGCAAAGTAACTGGCACTATGGTTCCTCATAAACAATAACAAAACTTGTTTTTAGTAATTTTTTTGCAATTCCCTGTCCGCAATTTTGAAATTTAAAAAAAAGCATTGAAAAAAATATGTCTTAAAATACAAAAAATGAAAATTTAATGATTTTTTATTAAATATACCTTTTTTTTATGTTATTTACAATACTGATAAGCAACGTGTTGATTTTTTTAGTGTCCAACTTTGACCCGAAGCAACAGGGACCTGCAAAGCAATGAGTTTCCGGTTAATTTTATTGTAAGTTTAACTTTAGTTTCTGAAAATTCAGACTTTTTTACATAGGGGCACGGTTTAGAAAAATAAATTTTGGTTTTAAAATGAATTTAGAACTCGTAGATTTACTCTCTTACAAAAGCTATGAAATATTTCATGGGATTTTATTGATCAATAATGGAAATAAAAACTTTAATTATTTAATAAAAAACAATTTTATTCTATCGACGCGACGTTTCGATTACTTTAAGTAATCCTTATCAAGATTCTACAAAAATTTTTTTTTTAAATTAAAATCTATTAAAAATATTATTACATTAAAAACTTACCAAATAATTTTATTTTTTGAAACATAATCTCAATTAACAATTCCTCAACATAATAACATTTACATAAATTTTTAAAATTTTGCCATAAATTCATTAAATATTTTATTAAAAATATTTTTAATTTGACTTTTTTTTTATGTGTCATAATTAAATTTAATTCATTTAACATTTTTTACTATAAATTTAATGTTAAAATTGTCATGCTTCTATTGTTTACAAAAAGTCAACACATACTGTACATTCTATAACAATAACTTATAGTATAATATTTACAGCTGTTTTTTTATGCAATATACGCAAACACCAGAACACAATTTAGCTTATCATCATCTTTATACACGGTGATATTACTGCAAGTACTCTTTATATTTTTTTATGTTGTTTATGGAATTATTAAAAACATATTGTAAACCATTGCAATCACTCATTCTGTTCATTGTATTATCATGAAAATTTTTTTAACATTTCTGAAAACAACCTATTATTCCTATTTCCTTCTCTATGAATTATTTTAACATTTTTAAAATCCATAGATTTACATTTATTCTTTTTCATATGTAAGTAAAGAGCAGATTTTTTATTGCAATTCTATTGCAATATTTTTCGTGTTCGTTCAGTTGTGTTCCAAGTTTTCTTTCGCTTTGGCCAATGTTTGTATATATACAATCGCAGCCATTATAATTTATTTTATAAACAATATTAGAAATTTCTTCAGTCTTAAATTTATCTTTTCTCAACCTAATTAAATTATCAAACTTATTAAATAATACGACCTTTCCAGGCAATGATTAAATTCTTAAATACTCGTGCTGATATGTGGCGTAATATTTACACTCTAAATATATCAGACAGTGTAGTATTAAGTTAAGAACAATCAATAAGATGTTTAAAAATTTTTTTATATATCGGGAAATTCCGAAAATTTTCGGAAAATCCCAAGGTTATTTCGCCTCTTGGCTAAACAGTGTGAGGCATCATCAGTATGATCACTGTTTAGCCTTAATCATAGATGACCAAGATTTAAATAAAAAATCTATTTTTTATTTTTTTAAAATTAAAAAACAAAAAATTTTTTTCTTAAAATTATTGATTCAAAAAAGTACTCACTCAGCGAAGATGAACTGTGAACTGATGGGGAGAGAAAGAGATTATTACACCCACCATCCCTCACAAAAGCCATCTGGCCCAACAGTGTTATTAAGAATGTACATAATACAAAAAATTAAAAAAAATGAAAACTAAAAAAAAAAAATAATAAAATTTTTCCATTTGTTTATTGAGGGAAATGTTTGTGATATTAAACAAGTTGGTAAATTATTTAAAGCGCCGTCAATGCTTCAATTTGAAATCTTTTTAATTTTACGTCTGTTATGAAATTACGATTATTAAATAATACGACCTTTCCAGATAATGATACAATTCTTAAATACTCGTGCTGATATGTGGCGTAATATTTACACATATTTTTATAAAAAGGTAAGAAAAACCAAAATTTTTTTCTTTTTGTTTGTGCCTGACTATTATTACAGTTTTCTAAGTTATTTTTATTTTTTACTATAAATTTCAATCTTCTAATATTTTTATCAATGATTAATTATAATTATTACTTAAATATAATTCATTTATTAAAGATAAGTTTTTGAAATTTATAATAGGCTATAAAATACTTTTATCCACTAAACTATAAACAGTTGCTTTTTTCTATAATATTGGATGGTGTGATAGAAAACTTAAATATCTTCCAGAAAAAGTTTTCTATCTAAACAAATTAGTAATAATTTTATTGCTATTGTCATTTCTTATCAATAGTAATGAAAAAGAATAAATGTAAATATATGGATTTTAAAAATGTTAAAATAATTGATAAAGAAAGAAATAGGAATAATAGATTGTTTTCAGAAATGTTTAAAATTAAATTTCATGATAATACAATGAACAGAATGAGTGATTGCAATAGTTTACAATATGTTTTTAAAAAGTCTATAAATAATATCAAAAAAAATATGTAGAGTACTTGCAGTAATATCACCGTGTATATAGATGATGATAAGTTAAATTGTGTTCTGGTGTTTGCGTATATTACATAAAAAAAAAAACAGCTATAAATATTATTCTATAAGTTATTGTTATAGAATGTACAGTATGTGTTGACTTTTTGTAAACAATAGAAGCATGACAATTTTAACATTAAATTTATAGTAAAAAATGTTAAATGAATTAAATTTTATTGTCACATATAAAAAGAAAGTGAAATTAAAAACATTTTTAATAAAATATTTAATAAATTTCAGGCAAAATTTTAAAAATTTATGTAAATGTTATTATATTAAGGATCTATTTATTTGGTAAGTTTTTGATGTAATAATATTTATAATACATTTTAATTTTTTTTTTTAATTTTTTGTAGAATCTTGATAAGGATTACTTAATGTAATCGAAGCGTCGATAGAATAAATTTTTTTTTTATTAAATAACACAGCTGCACAAAAAAAAAGTTCTGATCCTGTAACTAAACCTACCTGCAGGTAAGTTTTTCGATGTCCTAAAACCGAATCTGAAGTCAGAATTCATCCTAAACCCTCAGATTTTGTGTCGGCTACCTCAGCCACCCTCTAAACCGACCTACAAAAAAAGAAAATATTTTACTATGCATAAAAGTTAAATATAAAAGTACTTTATCTACGTTTTTTGTTGTTCTAAAAATGAATTTGAAGTCCGAATTAACTATCACCCTTAGTTTTTGCCCCAGCTACCCCAATCACCCTTTAAACTGCCTTAGAGGGTGAATATTTTATTTTTTACGAAAGTTAAAAATAAAACTACCTTAGTTACGTATTTCGATGTTCTTAAAACGAATTTGAAGTCACAATTTACCCATCACCCTTATTTTTTGACCCAGCTACCCCAGATACCCACTCAACTACCCAAAAGGGCGAGTATTTTACTTTGTGCAAAAGTTATAAATAAAAGTATCTTAGTTACGTTTTTTGATGTTTTAAAAATGAATTTTAAGTTAGAATTGATCCCAGTTACCCTCTAAAACCCACCAGAGGAAGGTTAATTAATTGCTTTAGAGTATTACTGATACTTTTCCCCAACAAAGGCTGAGCGACTTTATAAGAAATCTTGGACTTAATAAAAATAGAGCAGAACTTGATGCATTGAGACTAAAAGAGTATAATCAGTTGGCAGTAGGAATTAAAATCGCGGAATATCGTCATAGGGACAAAGAATTTCCACCATATTTTAAACAAGATGGTCCTTTGGTGTATTGTAATAATATAGACGGCTTAATGAACCAAATGAAGAATGACTTAATTTATAAGGAAAATGAATGGAGGCTTTTTATTGACTCGAGTAAAAGAAGCTTACAGTTTTACTTCATAACAAAAATTTTATTCTTCTATTCTTGTGGGTCATTTAGTTAACATGAAAGAAGAATATTTCAACATAGAATTTCTTCTTTAGGAACAAAACTATAATGAACATCTGTGGCAAAGTGGAGATTTAACAATGACTATAATATTGCTTAGGTCAACCGTCAGGGTACACAAAATATTCATGTCAACTGTTTTTAGAACAGTAGAGTTTGTAGAACAAACCAAATCACTACACAAAAAAAAAATGTCCACAGCGCAATGAGCTCAAAATTGGGTATAATGATATTATACATAACGTTTAGTTGAACCAGACAAAATACTGCTCCCATCACTTCATATAAAACTTGGTATAATGAAGCAATTTGTAAAGGCTCTTAACAAGGAATGCGAATGCTTTAAATATTTGGCCGTGAAATTACTCAATCTTTCAGAAGAAGAATTTAAGGATGGAATTTTTAATGGCTCTGATATAAGAAAACTGATGAAAATGATTTTTATAGACAAAATAAATAGTAAATAGGAAAACGCTTGGTTAATTTTTAAGGAGGTAGTAAAAAATTTTCTGGGTAATAATAAAGAAAAAAATTAGAAACAGATAGTTGCTAATCTGGTGAAAAATTTTAAAATTTTGGGCTGCAATATGAGTTTAAAAATACATTTTCTGGATTCGCATCTTGATTTTTTTTCAGAAAAGTGATTACAGTGAAGAACAGGTTGAGAGGTTCTACCAAGATAAAAGGGATATTCATATGATGGCAGACTACTGTTGGTCAATGAAGAGAGAGACAGACGATATCCATAGAAGAAAGTGTGTAAGAAGATCTTTTGAATATGAGAACTCTAGACACCAAAAGAAATATACTCAATTTCAAGAAACGAATATGTAATCAAATATGCTCGTATGAGCTTACTGTTTTCAACAAAAGTTCTTAGCACCATTCTGATATCGCTGAAATACTTTAAAGCGATTAATTAATCTTCCTCTGGTGGGTTTTAGAGTGTAACTTGAGTAGTTGGGACAAAAACTAAGGATGATGGATAAATGCTGAATCAAAATTCGTATTTAGAACTTCAAAAAACGTAGCTAAGATACTTTTATTTATAACTTTTGCACAAAGTAAAATATTAGCCCCTTTTGGGTAGTTGAGAGGGTGTTTGGGGTAGCTGGGGCAAAAAATAAGGGTAAATTCTGACTTTAAATTCGTTTTTAGATCAAGAAAAAACGTAGTTAAAGTACTTTTATTTTTAGCTTTTGGGCATAGTAAAATATTTTCTTTTTTTTTGTAGTTTGGTTTAGAGGGTGGCTGGGGTAGCCGGGGCAAAATCTGAGGGTTTAGGCTGAATTTTGACTTCAGATTCGGTTTTAGGACATCGAAATATTTACCTGCAGGTAGGTTTAGTTACATGATCAGAACTTTTCTTTTTGTGCAGCTGTGGAATTAAAGTTTTTGGTTCATTATTGATCAATAAAATCCCAAGAAATATTAAATTTTAATTTAAGGAACGTTAAAGTTTTAAGATTAAAAAAGCTATGAAATTTATTGCGCAGCTGGCATTTATAATGTTTTTCACCTGTGTGAAGCAAAAATATAGGAATATATGATTGTATAATAAAAAGTCCTGGCCGAAAAGTCCAAAAATTAAGGTCCAAATCTAAAAAGTCCAAAAATTTATGTCCAAAGAAAAAAAAGTTCAGAAATTAATATTTTTAAATTAACCAACTCCAAATAATTTTATTCAAAAGGAAATTGAAAAAAATATAATTATATTAAAAGAAACTTAATAATTTTCCAAATGCAAACTATAACCAATAATTTTAATATGTTATGATTCATTTTGTTCTTCTACGTATGTTTCGTAGTTGCTGACTATAGTGGATATAGAATATCTATTCGTTCTTTAATTTTCTGCTGCTTACTTAGAGGTAGCTTTTTTACTTTTTTGCCCAAATCTAACTCTCTTAAAATGTATTCAATATCCGCTTGTTCTTTTTAAAGCCCGTTAGCATGTTTGCATTTGGTTATGCCACCCTTCTGATGAATTATTTGTTCTAGATGTTCCTTGTAAAATTGTTGCAAACTGAATCCAGAGTACTGGCTCATACCTTGGTTTTACAGCCTTTCGTCTCCCTCGAGCTGGTATCCCACGTATGTAATTCACTTCAAAATAATTAGCCACAGGAACAAATTCTTCTGGTACTTCATCATAAAAATTATCGAATATCCTTACAACATCTTCAGGTGGCAAATATGGAACGAATATAGCGGTTCCAAAAAGATTTTTTACTGAATTAACAATAGATAATTCAAAATCGAACATTATAGTTTCTGGATGATTAATCCTTATGCCTAAGTTCTCTGCGTACGCTAACGTAACTGCTAAAACTTTAGTGTATGCTTGCTCTTGTTTCGTCTCTAGAAGTGAATGTACAAATGAAATGGCAATAATTCTATCAGCTTCCTTATATTTATGTATAACTATTCCCATTATTGAAAAAAGTTGGAAAAAAGCTTGGGAACGATTTGAAACGTACAATCAACATACCATATTGATGACTTGAAAAGCAATTTTAAATTTGCATGAATTGAAAATATTAAAATTGCCCCACAATTTAAATGATAATCTTCATCCTCGTATGAATCATATATCAAAAAATATCATTTTTTTAAATAATTTTATTCTACTGTACTTACATTAAAATTGTAATTAATAATTATACTTAAATAAATAATTTTTATCACTTCAATATAATTTAGAAATATATTCAAAAATGTCAATTAGAAAGAAATAAAACAAATAATTTTAATTTTCTCAGGTTAGTTTAAGAAAAAGCAATTAATAAACAAAATAAGAATAAAGAATTAAATTAGAATTAAATTTAAAAAAAATGTAAATAGTTTAAATTTTTTTTTTTTTTGAACCACATGAACCACATAGACTGTGGACTTTTCGGTCGTGACTTATTGGTTTATACATTTTGTCGGTAAACCGAATAAACATGTTTTTTAAAATAGCGTACAGGTTCCAAAAACTATAGGGATCATAAACGCGATGATAAAAACTCAGTTTTAAAAAAGCAATCAAAACTCATTCCCACAATCTCAAATTTATCTTTTTTATTTTTAACTAGAAAAATTCTGAATAATAGTTGCAATGAAGCTTTTTTTAAAAAAATATTATCTTTATTTAGAATTGGTGTTATGTAATTATAAATAACCGTACTGTGGGGCAGTGTTTGATCTTATAATTATCCTTGAATAAATAAAAAAAAATTATTTAATTAGATAGCTATATGTTAGCTATTCCTAACATTATTCAATAAAAAATAAAGTAAAAATTTTTTATTTTTTATTCTTATTTGATATGGTATTTTAAGAGTGTGTATTACTATTTTCCATTACGTAAATGTTGTTCACTGTTAGAGAAAGTAATTTTTGAAGATGCAAATGTAGTTCACTGTTAGGGCAAGTCATAAAATATATTTTCTCATTTCTTTATAGGAAAGGGCTGCATAAGGAATTACAAAATTTTTTAAATAAAATTAAAAATATGGATAATATAACAATATTAAAAAAAATCTTAAATTATTTTAAATTTTTAAATAAAATTTATGGTATTTGGTCATTGGAAGAATTGAATGAAAAATATTCAAAAATAGTTGAAAATTATTTTTGGTGGTTTTATTTTGTTAATAATTTTATTTCATTCTTACTTACTGCAGCAAGATTTTATTTTATTAATAATAATTTAACGTCTATTTTATCTTCATGGATGGAAAATACAGCAACAACTGAAGTTTTAGTTATATTAATTAATTATAAATTTTATCAACGTCGTACAGAGGTTTGTCATTTATGTATTTTAGGCTAATACTTTACAAAAAATGTCACTTTTCACCAATAACTGAAAACTAATATTGCTCAAAATTTGTTGAAATGTTAATATTTATTAATCTTAAAAATCAAGGATTTGATACCATAGGTTCAAGGATTCAGGTCTTGAAATTTTCAATGTATACTAACATATTATACGTTTCAATAATTTGGCAAATTTTGAGTAAAATCAATTATCTGATAATTTCCCGGGAAATAAAACAAAAATCAGATATTTTTAAAAAGTTTATTAACATTTCAAGTTATTTTATTTGCAATCAAATGAACATGAAACAAATCCTCTTTTTATAGGTGGGATCACGCCTAAGGTAACTAGAAATCGCAGAAAGTGAATTTTTTTTAGTGTATAACCCTAAAGAGAAACAATTTTTTTTTATTAATCCAAAGGAAAATAAGTTTTTCCCAAACACTTGTAATAATGACAAAAGTTTTGGTTTTGTAATATTTTAAATTTTTTGGAGCTCTAAAAATAAAAAATCACAAAAAAATAACAAATTCGGACCTCCGAAAAATTTGATGGCAATGTGTTAAAAAAAAAAATTAATTTATACAAGAAATTTAAATTTTCAGGAAATTTACAAAAATATGTTTGCTTATTTAAATTCAGATGATGAACAAATAAAAACAAATTTAAAAAAAAAATGTAATTACATACTAATACTTATTTTATCATATGCATTAATATTTATTGCAATGATAGGATCATATTTTAATCATCGCTTAAATAATTGGAATGGTTATTTAACAATGGCTTATTATCCAGAATCAATAAAATCAACATTATTTTATATTTTGATTTATATTCATGAGATAATTATTTTAACATATAGTTCTGTCTTGATAAATGTTGAAGTATTGACATTGATATTAATGTTTGTATGTCGAACGGAATTAAAAATTTTAAATGATGATATTTCAAATGCTGCAGAAGTTGAAGATTTAATTAAATGCGTTGCTAAGCACGACGAAATTCTTGAGTAAGTTAATATTTTAAATTATCCATTACTGCTGGAATAATTAAAAAAAAAATGCTATTATGAAAGACAGTAAATTACCAAGTAGAAAATTTTTTTATTAAACAATAAATAGCACATCTACCATCCAGGTAGTAATGGATAAAATAATTATAATATATGTTTTAATAATAAAATTATATGTTAATATAGAAATATCAAAGACATAAATATTGCTATAAGAGTAACAGTTGCAAAAACCGTATTCAGTTTCATTGGCTATTCAGTTGGTGCTGGATTATTGATTACAAATGTTAGTATCTACACTCTTATTTTACTAAAAAAGTTTTTCTTTATCTAATTAAAAATTTTAAATTTCAGCCTAATGCAACTTTCACTGTAATTCAAGTTTTTATATTGGTTTTAATATTTAATTATTACAGAATTCTCGTCATTTGTATATGTTCAGATGGTATTGTAAGCGAGGTAAATCTTATTTAAAGTTTTTAATCATATTATTTCAAAAGGCCTACTTTTTCTTACTTTTATGATCCTTAACTTTTTAATATTATTTTAGGCGTACAGAATTTCATTTACTACTTATTCTACTGATTGGTACTCAAAACGGAATGTAAAAAATGCATATATAAAAACTCTTATAATTTTGAGAAGTCAAAAAGATTGTAAAATATATATAAGTGGTATTATGCCAAACATAAATAAAACTTTTTTAAAAAATGTAAGTTATATTTCAGACCCATTTTATAAACTTTTTATAGGATTTTAATTATATTTCTTGTATTTTCAGTTAATTTGTGCATCGATATCTTATTTCATGACACTGCGAACTATAACGTCAAAAAGAAATATTTAGTAGAACAATGAACAATGGAAAATTTTTTGAGTTAAAAACTGTAAAAACATAGAAAATAAGAAACCGCACTGAAGTTAATTGGCTAAGTTACTCAAAATCATTAATAAATTTTTAATATAATTAGATGGTCCAGAAATCGGTTACTTAATATATCCTGTGTAATTTAATGTTTCCTTTATTATATATAACTTTTAAATTATAGTTAATTAATAATAAATATATAACCAATATAAAATAAACAAAGCTAAGATAGTAGAATTATTTTTAAATATTTGAATTTTATTTTAAGTTTCATCTGGAGCATTCAATTTGTCTTCCTAATAATGAACTATTTGATATGTCAGCTTTGGTTTTAGCTTGCAAATGTTGAGAAAAAGTTGATACAGTTAATTTTTTTTTTTTTTTTTGCGTAGGAAGTGGAGAAATGCGTTACGCTACTGTTCAGCATCCGGACTGACAGTTATGTGGGACATTATTTCAGGCAGGTTCAAGGCCATTTAGTTCTCGGAACACCCTTAAATCTTTAAAATCTACCCCTAAAAAGGGTGTTTTTCATGTATCTGAGTTTTAAGCGGTCAGATTTGGTCCACATAGTTTTTTTGTGTCGCTAATTTAGAATTTCGGGATTTTTCTATGAAAAGTTAATATTTCACCCCTAAATTAGCAAAAACTACCTCTAAAAGAAGATGTTTTGCTGTTTTCTCAATTTCAGTGTTCAGATTCAGTTCATATGACTTTTTGGAGAGGTAATACGCTTCCAAATAGAAAGGTCCTTACTCAGCTCGATGATCGACTATTATCTACAAATAAACATTGAATTTTTTTAAAACCATACTCTGTTTCATCTTAATTTGACTACCCCACATTTCCTCTGGATAACATAAAAGCAGGAACAAACCAGAAATTTATATAACTAAAAAATGAAAGAAATAGGCAATTAGTTATAACAGCAGGTAATCCAAAATTTTTTTTCAAATAACTCTTTAAAAAAGGGAGGGGAACAAAATTTAAGCTCTCCTACAGTCTTTTTTATCTTATTTAATTCATTGCTTGAAATTTGTATTGTATTTGTATTTATTGTTTACCTCTTTTGCACGTGGGCACATGAAATTCCAAGCATTTGCTTGAATATTCAAGCAATTTGCTTGAAATTTTAAGCAGATATATTTATTGCTTGAATATTCAAGCATTTGCTTAAAAATTCAAGCAAAGCAGCCTGGCCGTGCACTTACTGTAAATTCATTTATTTTTTAATGAAACTATGCCTCACAATTCAATTTTGTTTATTCAATTTATATACAGATGGCTAATATTTTCAAAATATAAAATCATGTGATTCTAGTTTTATTTGAGATCAGTTTCTAAGCCAATGGATTCATTAATTTTCTCCTTCTTTTTAAATAGTTTAATGGTGGGAAACTGATTTCAAAAAAAAACTATTAAAAAACTTAATTTTTATAGACACTTCCTTTACGGTTTTTTAGGTTGTAGCATTGTTGCATATAAAATCATTTATATAATGAAATTATACAATATGCGTAATTATACAAAATTAAAGATTCGCATTCACTTTAAAAACTTTACGAAAATCATCCTTTCCCATTAATTTGGTAAAGGATGCATGAACCTGTGCTTAAAATTGGTGTACCGAACATTACATTAGTTTAGTTATAAAAACTACAACTCTATAATGTACGAGATATGTTTTTAGGCATTCATGTATTAAGAAAAGAGAAGACTTTGTATTTTATGTTAAGTAGCTATGATTGTGCAAGGGTACATAGAGGGTACATAGAGGAACTTAAATTTATTTACCTCTAACTTGAGAAAACTTATACAATTTATTTTATAATAAAACAATCCCTTCCGCTAATTATTTTTAATAACATAATTATTACTTTATGCTCTCTGGTGGTAAAAATAACTATAAATTTTGTTTTCAAAATTTGTACTTGAAACGAAAGTTTTCTCGGGAAGCTTTTTGGTCCTGTCAAATTTTTCTATAACACCAATAGAAAACCCATAAATTGAAAAAAAAAAACTACTTTTTGACATTTTTATGGCCAAATTTAGAAGTTTTCTAAAGTTAGCGGTAAATAAATATTTTTCATCCATAATATTTACCTAGGAATTAAAGGATTCTGACTATACAATTTATATTTTAAATATAATATAATAGTATTTAAATAAAATAATATTTATATTTTATATTTTAAATATAAATTGTATAAGACGCGTTTAAAGTTTAGGATCTTTTATTCTTGCATACTGGTACGTTCACTTTCAGGCACTGTCGTTTCTTTATTAATTGCGGGATTAATTGAAAATTTTTTTATTCATATTCTTGAATAAATTTTTAAAACAAATCAATTAAAAAAAAAAAAATCGATTTTTAATTTCAAAAATCAGAGAAGATACCCTAGAATATTAAATTATATCTCTTTAATTTGGACAATATTTGTCTAATTATTAAATATATAACACTACTAATTTTATAAATGTAAATTAATTTTGACTTGATTTTAATTAATATATTTTTTTATTTGACTTGATATTTATTTATAATTTTATTGGCGTTATATCAATCATTGACTTGTATTATAAATTATTTATCATTTATTAACTACTTGTATTTTGACTAGTTATATCTTTCACAACTAAATTGACTTCAGATATTAATTGATTTTATTATTTTAATTTTAATCACTACTGACTAATTGTTGTTAAAATAAAATATTCAAATAAAATAAAATATGAATAAATATTATATTTTTATACACTTTAAAATAAAATGCAAATATGTTGCAATATTATATTTCTGATTATCTTTATTTTCTTTTTTTGGTAAATTATATTGTAAAATAATTTTGAAAAATTTAAACATTTTTTCTTTTCTTTTATCTTGTATTTACTTTGATTGACTTATATTTTTTGTCATGGAAAAATAAACTGTATAATAATAATAACAACGCCACTGTAAGTAAAATTAAAAAAAAGAAAATTTTTTTTCATCTGGCGTACATATTCATAAAAAAATAACTTGCCAAAGCTTAATTTAATCATCCTAAAATATAGAGAAGCCCATTAAGGATTATTTTAAAATTATATTTTATTACAAAATAAAAAATACAAAATTTTAAAAATGCATATGGGCAATTATTACTCAAGCCGGTCATCCCCCCCCCCCTCTGTCCAAAATTGGTAGCAACTGAAAAAGATTTTGGATTTTTCAAATTGACTGGAAAAGAGTCCAGTTTTTTAAGTCTCATTGGCCTTTTCAACTCTGTAAATTTACTATGCCCATTTTAGACAGTGAACGGCGACATGTCCAAATTTAAAAATCAGAAAAATTGAAATAAAAGTAGATTAACGGTAAGTTTTTTGAAATTTTTTTTTCTTAAAAGTTGTTATTTATTAAAACAAAGAAAATGAGACCACTTGCGTGGTAATTTGTTGATTCCTTAAAAAGTTTTGTGGGTGCTATGTAGTTTTAAAAAACGTCAACTTTGACTGTTGATATATCTTAACCTACATGTAAAAAATAAAAAAGTTTTAGTGCAAAATGGTAGTCTTTTGATATATAATAAGTGTGTCAAATGACAGGGGATTTGATCGAGTAGTTTCAGATTTAGCAATTTTCGGGTCTATAATCTCATAAAAAAATGAGTCAAAATTTGTTTCAGAATCATCTTTTTAATTGCTAAATCCAAATCACAATCTCAAAGTTTTATATTTTCTTTTAACTTGAGCAATTCTGAATGATAGTTGCAATGAAGCTTTTTACAAAAAAAAATTATCTTTATTTAGAATCGGCGTTATATAATTATAAATAACCATACTGAGGGGCAGTGTTTTTCCTTCTAATTATCCTTGAATAAGTAAAAAAAAAAATTATTTAATTAGATAGCTATTCCTAGCATTATTCAATAAAGAATAAAATAAAAAATTTGTTTTTTTTTTGCTTTTTTAAATGATATGGTATTATAAAATTGTGTATTACTATTTTCCATGACGCAAATGTTGTTCAATGTTAGGAAAAGTCATAAAATATATTTTCTCATTTCTTTATACGAAAGGGTTGCATAAGGACTTTTAAAATTTCTTTAATAAAATTAAAAATATGGATAATATAACAATATTAAAAAATATCTTAAATTATTTTAAATTTTTAAATAAAATTTATGGTATTTGGTCATTGGAAGAATTGAATAAAAAATATTCAAAAATAGTTGAAAATTTTTTTTGGTGGTTTTATTTTGTTAATAATTTTATTGCATTATTACTCACTGCAGCAAGATTTTATTATATTGATAATAATTTAACGTCTATTTTATCTTCATGGATGGAAAGTACAGCAACAACTGAAGTTTTAGTTATATTAATTAATTATAAATTTTATCAACGTCGTACAGAGGTTTGTCATTTATGTATATTAGGCTAATATTTTACAAAAAATGTCATTTTTCACCAATAACTAAAAAATAATATTGCTCAAAATTTGTTAAAATCTTAATATGCATGTTGTTTTGATTCCCTAAAAAATTAAGGATTTGATACCAATACCATAGGTTCAGGGAATCAGGTCTTGGTAAATTTAATGTACACTGAAAAAAAATTCCGGTTGCCGCAACCGGAATTCCGGCTGCGGCAACCGGAATTTTTCCCGTTGTGGCAACCGGAATTCCAGCTTTGAAAAATGGATTTTTTTTTTACATAAAAGACATAATATAAAACAATTCTATCCATAAAAATAGATGTTTCAAGAAGAATAATTTAAATTTTGTATAAAAGTTGTTTAAATTTATATTGTTTATTACACATTATTTATTTAAGCTATTATTTGACTAAAAAATTTTTAAAATTATAATAGTATATTGACACTATTATTATTATTATTATAGCATTTATTTTGTCTGAGCAAAAATATATTTTTTACTCTTGTTTTTACATAGTCAATTAATTAATTTAATATTTAAATAAGAAAAAAATAAAATCTTTTAATAAATTAAAATTAGTCAAATTATTATGTTAAGTAAAATAATAAATTGCTGAAAATACCTAAAATAAATTCTGAAAGAAGTACAATTCTTGGGAAAATCATTCGATCCATAAAGTTGTCATTGTAATAATCTTCCATTCTATCATAATTAAACATTTTCTACTAGTTTTTACTACTTTTAATCCTTTTTTTACATTTTTTACATCAAAAATATTATCAATCGTATAAATTAGCTTTTAAGAATGCCAAAATAACTATTTTTTTCCTGACTAATTTAAATTTATTATATTTAAATCTTGAACCTCTCTTGAACCAAAGTAAAATATATTATTTCAACATTAAAAATTGATTCAGACCTTTAGTTAGTATCTTTAGTTAATTTAAACTGACGTATTTTCGCTGAGACTCCCGAATTTTCCTATTGAAAATACAGGATTTAAGAGTTATTATGAGTATCTTTTTCTGAACCATAAAGTTTCTTAAAATATTTGATTTTCTCAAAATTTGTTTTTGTCTCAGAAAAAATTGCTTAAAAATACTCAAAAGTTCAGTATCATTTAATAGGTCTTTTAGGGGAAATAGGAAATAGGTTAGTTTAACTTATTTCTGGGCTATCACAAGGTTTTAAACAATTTTTTGTGTTCAAATAATATATTTTAGTGTGGCTCAAGACTTAAATATTAAATATTAAACTTATTTACAGAAAAAAATTATTCAAATTAAAAATTCCATGGAAATTTAGAAGACCCTGGTATAAATTAAATTACAAAATTTCTGATGTTTTTAAGGTGGATTAAGTAGGATTTATCTATACAATATTTGCTAACAATCAGATTTAAATAAAAATAGTCAAATATATTAGTTTAAAGAAATAATGCGTAATAAATATTATTAACATTAATAATTAATTAATAACTTTTAAAAAGTATAAAAAATTATATTTGTTCTTCTTAAAACATCTATTTTTATCCTGATTTTTATAGATAGAATTGTTTTATATTAAGTCTTTGACGTAAAAAAAAATTTATTTTTAAAGCTGGAATTCCGGTTGCCGCAACCGGAATTCCGGTTACCGCAACTTGCGGCAACCGGAATTTTTTTTCAGTGTATAACAACATAATATATGTGTTGAGAATTTGGAAAATTTTTAGTATAATCAATTATCCGATAATTTCCCGGAAAAGAAATCAAAAAGCAGATTTAAAAAAAAATTTTAATAAAATTTCAAGTTATTTTATTTGCAATCAATTGAACATGAAAAAAATCCTCTTGTTGGAGGTGGAATCCCGCCTACGGTAACTAGAAATCGTAGAAATTTTTTTTTCAGTATATACAAACTTAAAGAGCTACAATTTTAACATGAAACATGTTCATTGGATGAAGTATTTGAAAAATTCTGGCTCGGCAGGGGGGGGGGGGGGTGAAATGGACTTTAGGGACTTAAAATAATTTGAAGTGGGAGTAGAACAAGAACTTAGAATAATTTAGTTTTATGGACTTAGGATAATTTATATTTCGGGATTTATTGTAATTTCGGTTTTTGGATTTATTACTGTTATGAGTGAACATGTTCCATGATCGTTGATTGTGTAATTACACAAACCACTTAGAAATTTTTTTTTTATTAATCCAGAGGAAAAAAACTTATACCTGGTTTGTGTAAATACAACCTAAATGCATGGAACATGTTTACTTTTAGCTGAGGACTAGGTATAATACAAATATTACTGAATATTACAATACAAATTTCTAATTTTATAATTTGTAATTCTCACCTTACTAGCTGTTAAGGTTTGAACCCAAACTATTTTGATTCCCTAAAAGTGTATAATTCTAAGTCCCTAAACCTGAATTATACTAAGTTTCGAAGTCGATATTATTCTAAGTCCTTAAACCTGTATTATTCTAAGTCCCTAAATTGAAATTATTCTAAGTCTAATTTGACCCCCCAATTTAAGCCGGATAAATTTGACACCCCCCTTGATTTTCAAATTCTTAAGTACTCCCTCCATATAAACATGTTCCATGTTAAAACTTTTAACCGGTTTGTATAAACACAACCTAAATGCATGGAATATTTTTACTTTCAGCTGAGGGCTCGGTATAATGCAAATGTTGCGCAACGTTACGATACAATTTTCTAATTTTATAATTTGTAATTATCACCTTACTAGATGTTAAGATTCTAAACCTAAACTATTTTGATTCCCTAAACGCGTATTATTCTAAGTCTCTTAACCCGAATTATTATAAGTCTCTAAACCCGGATTATTCTTAGTAACTGAATTGAAAATATTCTAAGTCTCTTTTGACCCCCCCCCCCCATTAATTTTCAAGTTCTGTGGTACCCACTCCCTATAAACATGTTCCATGTTAAAAGTTTTTCCCAAACACTTGTATTAATGACAATTTTTTGGGTTTTGAAATATTTAAAATTTTTTGGAGCTCTAAAAATAAAAAATCACAAAAAAAATAACAAATTTGGACCTCCGAAAAATTTGATGGCAATGTGTTAAAAAAAAAAATTAATTTATACAAGAATTTTAAATTTTTAGGAAATTTACAAAAATATGTTTGCTTATTTAAATTCAGATGATGAACAAATAAAAACAAATTTAAAAAAAAAATGTAATTACATTCTAATACTTATTTTATCATATGCATTAATATTTATTGCAATGGTAGGATCATATTTTAATCATCGCTTAAATAATTGGAATGGTTATTTAACAATGGCTTATTATCCAGAATCAATAAAATCAAAATTTTTTTATATTTTGATTTATATTCATGAGATAGTTATTTTAACACATAGTTCTGTCTTAATAAATGTTGAAGTATTGACATTGATATTAATGTTTGTATGTCGAACGGAATTAAAAATTTTAAATGATGATATTTCAAATGCTGCAGAAGTTGAAGATTTAATTAAATGCGTTGCTAAGCACGACGAAATTCTTGAGTAAGTTAATATTTTAAATTATCCATTACTGCTGGAGTAATTAAAAAAAAATGCTATTAAAAAAGACAGTAAATTACCAAGTAGAAAATTTTTTTATTAAACAATAAATAGCACATCTATGATCCAGGTACACAGAAAGAGGTTTGAACCGCTCAAGTCGGTTCTAGTAGGAACCGAATATTACTCTTACCATCAGAACGGAAAATATTTATGCCTAGAACCGAGATTCACGGTTCTAAGCACTAGTTAAAAACCTTCTCTTAAAAAATTATTATTTTTTCAAAATCAAAATTAGTTACAAATATGTTTTTTAATTTAATGTACGCGATTCATAAAAGAAATATAAAAAATATTCTTTTAACTAATTTTGACTTTGAAGAAAATAAGAATTTTTTAAGAGAAGGTTTTTAACTAGTTATTTAGAACCGCGAATCTCGGTTCTAGCATAAACATTTTCAGTTCTTATGGTAAGAGTAAAATTCGGTTCCTACTAGAACCGACTTGAGCGGTTCAAACCTCTTTCTGTGTAGTAATGGATAAAATAATTATAATATATGTTTTAATAATAAAATTATATGTTAATATAGAAATATCAAAGACATAAATATTGCTATAAGAGTAACAGTTGCAAAAACCGTATTCAGTTTCATTGGCTATTCAGTTGGTGCTGGATTATTGATTACAAATGTTAGTATCTACACTCTTATTTTACTAAAAAAGTTTTTCTTTATCTAATTAAAAATTTTAAATTTCAGCCTAATGCAACTTTCACTGTAATTCAAGTTTTTATATTGGTTTTAATATTTAATTATTACAGAATTCTCGTCATTTGTATATGTTCAGATGGTATTGTAAGCGAGGTAAATCTTATTTAAAGTTTTTAATCATATTATTTCAAAAGGCCTACTTTTTCTTACTTTTATGATCCTTAACTTTTTAATATTATTTTAGGCGTACAGAATTTCATTTACTACTTATTCTACTGATTGGTACTCAAAACGGAATGTAAAAAATGCATATATAAAAACTCTTATAATTTTGAGAAGTCAAAAAGATTGTAAAATATATATAAGTGGTATTATGCCAAACATAAATAAAACTTTTTTAAAAAATGTAAGTTATATTTCAGACCCATTTTATAAACTCTTTATAGGATTTTAATTATTTTTCTTGTATTTTCAGTTAATTTGTGCATCGATATCTTATTTCATGACACTGCGAACTATAACGTCAAAAAGAAATATTTAATAACGGAAAAGGTTTTGAGTTAAAAACTACACTGTAAAAAGTAAATTTCTTAGATTTACAAAAAAAATAGAATTTTTTCGAAAAATTAGTGAATTTTCAAAAAATTTGTAAATATTCGATAAAAATCGCAAATTTAGTAAATTTAGTATATTATCCAAAAATTTGAGAATTCTCGATTTTTTTTTGTGAATTTAAGAAAAAAATTGTAAATTCAGAACTATTTTTCATAAATTTACAACTATTTTTTTAAATTTTCGGAAAAAAATTGTAAATTATCAATTTTTATTGCGAATTCACAAAAAAAAATTGAGAATACTCGAATTTTTTGTTAATATTCTAAATTTAGTCATTATACAATTTTTTTCGAATACTTACAAATTTTTTCAAAAATTTACTAATTTTTCGAAACAGTGCAGGTATAAAAACAAATAAAATAAGATACCGCACTGAAGTTACTTGGCTAAGTTACTTTAAATACTTATCAAATTTTTAATAAAATTAAATGGTTCAGTAGTCGGTTGCTGATACATTATAATAAATACAATAAACCCTTCTGAATTCATTACGTTTCAAAATTTATTAGGAATTATTTTTAATGATGTACTATAACAGAAGTAACTTAAAGTAAATTAAATTTTTTTGACAATGTACGGTGTAAAAGTTATAATTTTGAATAATACTATTTTGTCAGATTTTACAAGCGATTTGAGACATTCTTTATATTTCTGACCAGAGGTCTCGCAATATGCTATTACTTATTAATTTTCATTTAATGCCAAGTTTGTTTCTCATACTAAAGTTAAAGGATTAATCTTTCAGTTTGCAAAATTTTTCTAACATTTGTATTTGATCCATGATTTTGTATGTGGGGCATAAAATTTAAAAAAAATTTAAAAAATCTGGGCGTAAGTAATAAAACTTAGGGCTAACAAGGGGGGACCGGAATATTTGTGCCGCGAAATTATTACAATCTATAGTTATGGATGAATTTAATAATTTTAATGTTTAAAAAACACCCAAGATACCCTCCGTTTCTTTTATCGCGCATTCTGGGCCTAGAACGCAGGTTTCAATGTTACGACAATTTTATAAAATAGGGTTTTTAGGCAATTTTCCAAATAACGTTGTCATATTGCATTTCATCCAAAAGGCTTCCGCTTGCTCTATTATTTTTGTATATGTGTTATCTTTTTTCGGCGTGAGCCATAATTTTTTATCGCCGATTCTCTCGTCGTGATAGCCAATAAACTAAATGCCCATTTTGACCCAAAAAGCCTAATTATTAAATTGCTATCAATATTGATCTTATAAGTCTTAAAAATTTTTTAATAACTCTAAATTTCCAAGAATTCTTTACTCGCTCTTTTTTGATTGTTCGTTTAGCAGATATGATAATTTAAAAACAGAGTCTTAATTAAAGGGTTTTTAAAAAAAATATATTTCAACAATATCTTTGTGGAGTCATATCTTAGAAATGCCTAAAGCAAAATGGACGAGTAAAGAATTTTTGAAAACTTGGAACTTGCGCAAAATTTTTGAGGCTTAGAAAACTCATTTTCATTAACAATTACAATTTTAGCAGCAATTTGAAAATTGGTCATTTTGGGCCAAAAACAGACGTTTGGTTTATTGATTATAGTGATGAGAGAATCGGTGATAAAAGATTGTGGCTTACGATGAATGAGAGGTAGTAATAAAATAAAAAAAATGAGACCAAAAAAAATGAAGTAAGAAATTTGGTTTAAATGCAATATGATAGCGTTATTTAGAAAAGTGCCTAAAAACCCTATTTTATAACATTGTCATAACATTGAGTCCTGCGTTTCTAGAACAGGAAGGTGCCTTGGAATGAATGGAGGCTATCTTGTGTGTTTTTTCAACATATAAAGTCATCCATAACTATAGCTTGTAATCTGGCGACCAAAATTTTCCAGTCTGTCCTTGTATATATTTATAAATGCTATAATTTACGTCGTCTTTGTGATGTGTGTCTATAAAAAATTATCCGTAGATAATGATAACTGTTTTTAGGTTACTATTTTAATGTTAATTAGACTTAATGATGTATAATTAAAAAATAGAAATAATTATTTTAGGATATTTATAGAATTATCATAATGGTATCTACGTCATATAAATCATTTTATAAATTTTAAATTTGAAAAAGGAATATTAAAGTTAATAATTACGAAATAAAATCTAGTGAGACTATACATTTTTTGGGCATTATATTTGATTTTAAATTAACATTTATTGCACATATAAATTAAATTCGAAAAAGTTGCTTAAATGCTTTGAATGTTATTAAATTTACTTATTATTAATTTATAATAGAGCTTCGCCAGATATATTAATGATATTTTATAAGAGTTTCGTGCGATCAATTATAGAATATTATTCGTTTATATATTTTCCCAAAAAAAAAATTAATAGATAAAATTGATAAAATTCAGTATGCAGCTATTAGATGTATGATGGGATATAGAAAAAGTACAAAAGAAAAATTGAACACTGTATAAATCTCTATAAAAATAAAGCCTTTTAAAAAACTTATTAAAAAAGAAGAAATAATGAACTGCTATTGTTATGACTTTGTATAATTTATGATAATTTTTTTGGGTGCATTTTCTTTAAAATTAAAGATGTTTGGTGTAATTTAATATTCATTAACTTTTAAAGTATTGTTAATTAATAATAAATCTATAACTAATATAATATAAATTAAACAGAACTAAGATAAAAGAATTATTTTTAAATATTTGAATTATATTTTTAAGATTCATTTGGAGCATTTAATTTGTATTCCAAATAATGGACTATTTTTGATACGTCAGCTTTGATTGTAGCTTGGAAATGTTGAGGAAAAGTTGATACAGTTAATACTCCAGTCAATATACGTGAGAGGGGTCGGTATTGTTTACGTCTACCAATAGATTTGTTTTACTATAGGTTTTTTGGGACGTTAAATACAAATTTTGGGGTCTTTTCTATGAGAAATATGCTTTTGGAGGTGCTTATCATGTATCTGAGTTTTGAGCGGCCAGATTTGGTGCGCATGGATTTTGTGAGTCACTAATCTAGAATTTCGGGATTTTTCCATAAAAAGTTAATATTTCACCCCTAAATTAGCAAAAACTACCCCTAAAAGAAAAAGTTTTGCTATTTTCACAATTTCAGTGTTCAGATTCAGTTTATATGAGTTTTTGGGGGAGGTAATGGACTGTCACACACTTTATTTGTTTATATTCATATTTATTACTTAAATAATTAAATTATTATCCAATAAATTATGTTTTTATAATTCAATATTTATAATAAGAGTTTATTGTACATCTGTTTTTTTTCGTAGGAAGTGAAGAAACTATTCAGCATCCAAACTGAAATTTATGTGAGACTCGCCTTTACCTAGGCATACCCACTAAACTTCACTCCCTTCCTACCTTATGCGAGCCTATCCCAAGACCGTTTTCACATTACTTCAGGGCAGGTACAAGGCCATTTAGTTCTATTCGTGAATTCTATCTTTTGACTTGCATCCAGTGACTCACCAGTCTGGTTAAGGACTTCGTTATTCCATCTGATTAAAATTCCGTCTTTAGCGCACTGTCATCTTCAATAAAATATATGTTAGCTAAAAAAATACGTCATTTCCCAATATAGTCAAAAGTAAAGGTAAATAAATAAATAAATACATATATAATTAAATAAATAGATAAATAAAAATAAATATTAATATTATCCTAACATCTACGATTTGTTGCGGTATCAAGAGTAAGTGCAGGAATGATTGTTATTGAAACACCTGCAGTCATCGGACTTCAGGTTTCTTGGTGCGGAGTATGTATTCCACATACTGGCTAATTTCGTCTTATACTTCTTCATTTCGAAGTATCAGGCTAACCACATTCTTAGGTATGATTTGGCCTTGTTTCTAATTGAAACTTTTAAACGGCGCATCTGTCCCATTCGAAGAATGTATATTTCGGCGTGTCTTGTTTGCCAGGTCAGTATATACATTCAGCGATATTCATCTTCTGGATCCGAAAGAAGTAGGACCAAAAAAGCCCATGTGCGCTTAAGAATTGAGTCAAAAAATGTCCCTGTGCCCTCTATTTATTCAAGGTGATATCTCTCCTATTAACATCTTCGTCCATTTGCTCTCCGTGTAGTCGGTCCTAAGGTCCTGCCACTCGCTTAGGCTGATCTGGTGAGAAGTAGCCCTTACGCGGCCAATGCCTTTAGCCCTACTTTCTCTCAGGAGCCAGCAGATCTATCGGGATTACCCTGGCGATGACTAGAGCTGCCTTCAAGAACACTGTGCGATAAGTACAGGATATTCGCAGGGCTCCTTGTGTGGACGCTCGTAACCTTAGACGCATAAGTGACCTTCTTTATGCAGTCGCCCCATATTTTTGCACCATACAGGAGTATGGAGTGGGTGACCGACATAAGAAGCCTGCGCACAGTGTGATATAAGGGATAAAAAAAGTTCAAAAATCGGCTTCACACCAATTTTAAATAAAAAAAATTTCTGGCTGAGAAAAAACTTCCGGAAACATGTATTTTAAATGATAGGCTACCGCAAATTAAAAAAAAAATTTTTTTTAAATTTTTTATGGAGGTTGAAATCTTATCAGCTTCAAAAATATTTTATAAAATTTTAAAGATACCTCCGTTTTAAATAAAAATTGAAGAGAATACGTAAAAATGTGTGCCGAATCGAATACTACCATCTTGTGACAATAAAATTTGTCAATAGTCTCGAGATATTTCAATTTTTTTTGAAATTTTTAAAAATTCAGGACAGACAAACAAACAAATAAATTTTCAATTATATATAGTATTAAGATATGTATATATATATAATATAATTAATATTATTGCTAAAGCTGCTTCCACACGGAAGCGCTTTAAACACAAACTTAGCGTTAAATCTGTAGTTATATTACATATATGTATATACTACGCAATGTATTTTAAACACAGGTTTGAGATAACTTTGTGTTTAAAGCGCTCCGTCTGGAATCAGCCTAAGAATTCAGATTAAAACACTTATTTACACTGAGAAATACACATACACAAGCACACGAGCACACAATTATATACAGTTGTGTAAAAAAATATTGACAGACATTTAAAATAATTCTTTTTTAAGTTTTAGAATAAAATTTAAGCAATAAATGTTAATTTTTCACATTTTTTTTCGTATTTTTTAGTTAATTTAAGGTTTTTTACTAACACATATAAACGTGGCACATATACATATTTATTTGCACCTGGAAACTTTTTTCGATTATTTCTAACCTAAATACTCCCAATTTTACATTCAGTCTTGATTCAAAAAGTATTTTATTCGTTTAAATTAATTAATAACTTTACCAATTTATACTGTATTTTTTCTACTTTTTTTCAAGATTTCGACCTCCATAAAGAATTAAAAAAAAATTTTTTTTTTAATTTGCGGTAGCCTATCATTTAAAATACATGTCTCCGGAAGTTTTTTCTCAGCCAGAATTTTTTTTTATTTAAAATTGGTGTGAAGCCGATTTTTGAACTCTTTTTATCCCTTATATCACACTGTGCTGCGCTTTTCAGTCTTAGGTCTGCACGTGTTTCTCATTAGCCTGCTTAACGCAGTAGTGAACCTGTCAGCCTTCTCAGTGCTTCTCCATATCTGCGCCATGAAGGTCAGTTTTGTGCCCAACAGTACTCTCAAGTACTTTAAATTATCCTTCGTTTCTATCCTATCCTCCCCAATACATATTGGAATGATGGTCTCCATATGTTTACGGCTAAATAGGACATCATTAATAATGATATAATGATAAGATCACATTAAATGCAAAGATAATAACAGTAAAAATTATAAAATGTTATGACGAAATTAAACATTAAATTGTTAAAAATTACAACTTATAAAAATCTCAAATAACGATGTTCAAATAACGACTGGTTATGTTCAATTCAAATAAAAAATTAATTATAGAGTTATAATATGCCCTTAGATTTTGATGAACGTTATTTGAAAATACGATCAGCAATGGTTTCTATTGAAACATTTAGAGGCCAAATTTTGTAACCTTGAAGGTACAAGAAATTAAAGTTTTTATTAGAATAGCAATTCACATACCTTAAAAATTTACCAATATTTGGGCAAAAATGCAAAAATGAGCGACTCCTCGACAAATTATTCTATGTTTTATAAATACACACTTAAATGCCCTAAATTGATAATAAAAAAACATTTTTACTTCAAGAATTGTATATTATGTATCAAAGGCGTAAAATTTTAGCACTAGCGTGAGCACTACATGTTGCTTACTATATTTTTTGCCTACCTAAGTGTACAATAAGTGAAGAGTGACAAGATTTAGCCCGAGATATTATTCTAATATTTTTACTAAAATTTTCTAAAATTTATAACAAATTTTTCGTAAAGACATTTTAAATTTTTTCAAAAATATGCTTTTTAAGGAATAAGGTAAAAAAATTATAAAGTATAACATTATTTTTTTATTATCTTATTTTTATAAAATAAGAATTTCAAATAAAAAAAAAAACATAATCAGAATGGAACAATTTTTTATTTAAAAAAATTATCTTTATACATTTAAAAAAAAATTATAATTCACCATTAAAACAAAAGTTTTTTCTACCTACTGATTTTCTTTAGGGTCAAACGTGAATCCATATAGAAAAAAGTTAAATTTTACAATTTCTTTTATTGGAACATCGTTTAACCTCGCGAACTTAATCAATTTAAGAGAATCAGAATTATCTAAAAGCTTAGAAAATAATTGCTTAGCTTCGCTGGAGTGAAAACGTAACACCAATTCTCTATAAGCTGGTGATTCTTGCATTTTTTCATTAAATAATTTTTTCATTTCTTTGACTGGATATAGAGCTTTGACTTTGGCAATGAAATCTCTCATGTTGAAATCAACATTATGTAACTCTGCTGAATTTAAATTATTATTGTTTGTAGAAAACATCTCTAATAAATTCCAAAGTCCTATTATAATTTCATCATCCGAGGGTTTGTACCCAACGAAAAATTCAAATAAGTTTTTAAAATCTGTCGTGAATGCAACATTTTTTACTAATGTTTTGAATTCTTTTGAATTTAGCAAAGATAACTGGAAGCTATCTAATTCTTTTTCATATTTTTCAAGTAGAGAATTCAATTCTTTATGCGGCCATAGAGAATGAAAATCAACTAAATCTTGTATCACATCTTTTGATGCTTTAGTAGGTGCAGAATTAATCGATGTGGCTAACGCCAGAACGACACAGCTTACTAATAAAGACTTCATTTTCTGTAATTCAAAATATTAATTCTTAAAAATTTGGTATTGAGTAATTTAATATTTCCCCCGAATTATAATAGATATTTTTTAAACAAAGGGCAAAATTTGGTTTTAAGTTTTCATGAAGTTGTATGTACAAACGAGCTTAAAAAAAGGGCCGAAAAAAAGGCTTATTTTTTTCCTAAATATAAAAAACTGTTTTTTTTCACTAAAAAAAAAAAAGGCTATGCCCGGATCTATATAGTGAATCGGCCCACGAAAGATATTTAAAAACTAATTGTATTAGGTCAAAGTACACCTAAAAAAAATAGGATCCTGAAGTTTTCAGACCCCCAGATGCCTTCAGCTCTGATTGGCAGCCTATTAATGACAAAAAAAAAGTAAATTTTTAACGACTTTTTAGTCGTCTTTCTGATACTCCCGTGGTAAAACAATTCTGTCAAAATGATCTTGCGACCTCTCATTCAAAAGATTAGACGATATACTTTCAGATAAAATTACTTTTGAAAGTGATTTTAGTGCATCTTTTTGATTGGTAGACCATAAACCGTCCAAAATAAATTTTTTTTCTTCTTAAATTTCAACTTTGGCTGCGATTTAAAAAAAATTAAGGGATATGCCCATTCTATTTTTTTTTTTAAATAATGAAAAATAAAACAAATTTTCATTTGCGACCATCCGCGCTCAAAAATATTCGGGGCAACATGGTCAAATACTTAAAAAACTGAAATAACTTTTGTTTTTAATTTTGCGATTTTTCGAAAAAGGACCCCGCACAAATGAATAGGAAATGGCCGCTTGATCAAATTAGGTGAATTTTTTGTATATTTTAGATTTTATTATCCTGAAAAAAAGACTCCATGGACGCAAAGCTTCCAAGTCTCAACTTTGGCTGCTACGGAGCTTGAAAGCTTCATAGCACTATTACACAGGCACCCAAAAAAAAAAATCATGTACCAGAGGGTAAACCCCCTGGTATGGGAGTTTTTGATGGTGAAAAAACCGAATATGGCCATAGAAATGCAATAATACTATCCAATTTTTTCCCAGCGCCCCCACAAGCCTCCCAAAGGAGTGAAAAAATTTTTCTTGGAAAAATGAAAATTGAACTATATACTCATGTTTTTTGAGATGCTGATACCAAAAATGTATACAAAAAATGTTTTTTACCAACATTTAGCCTTGTAGATGACCCCAGTGCCCCCATTTTTACCGCCCCCCCCCCCCAAACGGGTAAAAATATTTTTATTACAAAAATTAAAACTTAATATGAATTCTTATATTTTTTGGGACGTTGAAACCAAAAATGAATGTAAAAAATGTTTTCTACCAATGTTTGGCCCTGTAAACCGCCCCAGTGGCCCCATGCGACTCCCCTCCCCCCAAACGAGATATAAAAGTTTTTATTACAAAAGCTAAAACTCAATGTGTACTGTTATGTTTTTTGAGGCGCTGAAACCAAAGAAGATTATAAAAAATGTTTTTAACTAATGCTTGGCCCTTTACAGGACCCCAGTGCACCTATTCACCCCCCCTCAAACGTTTCAGTGTCCAAAAAAAAAAATAAGAATACACCTTGAGTTTTAATTTTTGTTATTAAAATATTCTCAACTCGTTTGGGGGGCGGGATGAATGGGGGCACTGGGGTTGTGTACAGGGCCAAGCAAGTGTTTTTAACTAAGTTAAAAACATTTTTTATATTCATCATTGGTTAAATTGTCTCAAAAAACATAAGAATACACATTGAGTTTAAATTTTCCTAATAAAAATATTTTTAACCCGTTCGGGCGGGGGGGGGGGTTAGTCTACAGGGCCAAGCATTGCTTATAAACATTTTTTATATTCAACTTTGGCTACAGCATCTCAAAAAACATAAGAATACACATTGAGTTTTAATGTTCCTAATAAAAATATTTTTAACTCGTTTGGGGGGGGGGTCGAATGGGGGCACTGAATTGGCCTAGAGGACCAAGCATTGATCAAACACATTTTTTATATTTATCTTTGGTTTCAGCGCCTCAAAAACCATTACAATACATTAATAAAACTTTTTGTATCTCGTTTTGGGGAGGGGGGGGGGGGTGCATGGGGCCACTGGGGTGGTTTACAGGGCCAAATTTTGGTAGAAAACATAAGAATTCATATTAATTTTTAATTTTTGTAATAAAAATATTTTTACCCGTTTGGGGGGGGGGGTATTAATGGGGGCACTGGGGGCCAATTCGATAGTTTTATTGCATTTCTATGGCCATATTCGGTTTTAGCACCACCAAAAACCCCCATACCAGGGGGTCTACCCTCTGGTACATGATTTTTTTTTTGTGCCTATGTAATACAGCTATGGAGCTTTCAAGCTCCGTTGCAGCCAAAATTGAGACTTTGGAGCTTTGTGTCCATGGAGACATTTTTTCAGAATAATTAAATATAAAAAATACAAAAAATTCACCTAATTTGATCGAACAGCCATTTCCTATTCATTTGTGCGGGGTCCTTTTTCGAAAAATCGCAAAATTAAAAACAAAAGTTAATTCAGTTTTTTAAGTATTTGACCATGTTGCCCCAAATATTTTTGAGCGCGGATGGTCGCAAATGAAAATTTGTTTTATTTTTCATTATTTAAAAAAAAAAATAGAATGGGCATATCCCTTAATTTTTTTTAAATCGCAGCCAAAGTTGAAATTTAAGAAGAAAAAAAATTTATTTTGGACGGTTTATGGTCTACCATCAAAAGGATGCACTAAAATCACTTTCAAAAGTAATTTTATCTGAAAGTATATCGTCTAATCTTTTGAATGAGAGGTCGGAAGATCATTTTGAGAGAATTGTTTTACCACGGGAGTATCAGAAAGACGACTAAAAAGTCGTTAAAAATTTACTTTTTTTTTGTCATTAATAGGCTGCCAATCAGAGCTGAAGGCATCTGGGGTCTGAAAACTTCGGGATCCTATTTTTTTTAGGTGTACTTTGACCTAATACAATTAGTTATTAAATATCTTTCGTGGGCCGATTCACTATATAGATCCGGGCATAGCCTTTGTTTTTTCCTTGGGAGCTAGAAAAGAATTATTCAGATCGCGGTTTAACCAGATCCTAATTAACGTGCGATCTGGGACATTTCTTTTTTTGCTTCCTTGGTTAAAAATGTGCTAATACGCAATACGGGATGAAAGTTGAACGCTCGCTCCAGTGTAACATAACCACCTCTGCTTTACCTTGGGGGTTATATCACACAGGGACGAACGTTCAACTTTCCTCCCTAATTGCGTAATGTATTATTATGTTGAAAGGGCAAAAAATACGCCCCAGAAACAGAAAACATTCTTTATTTGCCTTTGATATATATATATATATGTGCTGTGTTAAATAAAGTCTTTTGATGATTATTTTTTTTATTCAACACTGTCTGGTATCACTTGGATGAAGCTAACTTTATCCAAGTAATCTGGATAAAGCCCGATTCGTATAATATTTAGTACACTATAGTAAAAAATGAACAAACATATGGTAACCTTTTTTAAAAAACATTTTATTAGTTTAGCTATATCATATTTTTGCATTCAATTAAATTTTTTTATTACAATTAGTCACTAGTCAGTTAATAGCACTTTTATTTATTTTACAGAAAAATTTTGATAATGCTCGATAAAAATCGTAAATTTACTAAATTTAGTATATTAACGAAATATTCGAGAATTCTCAATTTTTTTTTGCGAATGTACAAAAACAATTGAGAATTCTCTATCAATCTCTTTGTAAATTTGTAACTATATTTGTTAAATTTACGATTTTCATCAAGCCTTATCAAATTTTTTGGAAAATTTACTAATTATTCGAGAATATTCTATTTTTTTTAATAATCTAAGGAAGTTATTATTTTCAACGTACGTTATTGGTAGTTATATAAATTTTATTTAAAAATTTTATAAAATTAATAAAATTATATTTTTCTGTAAAGTAAATAAAAGTACAATTAACTGACTAATTGTAATAAAAAAATTTAATTGAATGCAAAAATATTATATAGCTAAACTAACAAAATATTTTTTAAAAAAAAGTTTCCATATGTTTGTTCATTTTTTAATATATTATACTAAATTTTATACGAATCGGACTTTATCCAGGTCACTTGGATAAAGTTAGCTGTATCCGAGCTCTGATCCGAGCGATATCGGATAATGTTAAACGAAAAAAAATAAAAATTATCAAAAATCGGACTTTTTCCAACACAGCTTGGATAAAGTTAGGTAGCTTTAACTGGATGGTCCTAGCTTTATCCAGAGATCGGACTCTACCCATATAAACCTTAAAACTAAATTAAAATATCATTAAATTAAAATTAACTTACTGTAAACTGGAAAAGTGTGTTGTCTCTGGTAAACTAATTTTAAAAAACGACTGCATGCTATTTTTATAGAAAAAAAATTAGTTACTTAGTGACCCAATATTTAAATTAAATATACTTGAAAGATTATTATGATTTATTAATTCTAAGTAATGAATCATATTTTAATTAAAGTACATACAAAAAATTATTAAGTGCGTAAAAACAATTAAAAATTCTCGGTTTTACTTAAAAATTGTGTTAAGAATACATAGTTTAACTATTAGTATGGCATTTCAAGCAATAGGGGAAGGATTTTTTTGAACAGCATGTTTTTGCAAATATCAGCCCCTCATAATATTTGTTTATGTGTATTATAAATTTGCAATAAAATTAAAATTTCACCCCTCCCCAATTTAGCCCTCCCCTGACCCCCCTTCGTTAGGCAGTACCAAAATCAAAAAAAAATACCAAAATCGTATTTATAATGCAATAGTGAGAAAAAAACCCCATAAAAATTTTTTATTCTTCCCCTTGGAGATATGGTGGGTTGAAAATTGCTATTTTCACCCCTTAAAATTCTTGTTCCGTGTTAGATTTTCTGCTATAACTTAAAAAGTACTTTACTTAGAGAAAAGTTTAATGGCTTAAATGAATGGTCAATAAAAAATAAATCATTAAAAATTGTTTTTTTTTATTGACGACTGACAAAGTTGATTCAGCTTGTAATAAGTGGCGCAGTACCTGAATACACACCGGTAATTAGCCTTATTCCTCAATTATCTCAGAAATAGTAAATTGTAGGTAAAAAATGTTGTTATCCTTTTTGAATTTGAGACTAATCAGAGGTTTGTAGCATGAATAGTAAAAAAGTTATGACTAAATAAAAAATTTTTTTTTATTAATTTTGAAAAGGATGGTCTTGGAGGGGGGGAAAGTTAGATAACGAAATCCAAATAGGGATTAATTAATCATATATTTTTTATTATACCCAAAAGTTTTGGTTGCATTAGATGATATACTTCATGATCTACAGCATTGTAATGCTCCAAAAATGTGCTATTTATAAGTTGTTTTTTCAGTTTTTTAGAAAATTTTTGAGGAAAATATGTATTTGTAGAAAATTTACTCAACCTACTTTTGAAAAGGATAATTTTATGAATATATTTAAGGTTTTTTTTTGTTTTCTTCGACTCATTTTGAATGAGATATGGCCATTTTATGTAAAATTATAATTCAAAATTCACCCCTTTGACTTGAATTTTCACCATTTTCATTGCAACAAAATTTAAAATAACGGCTTGTAAAGGGTTAGTTATTCAATATTCTTTAATATGCATCCAATTTCTTTTTTATATCTTTATCCAAAGAAAAGTTATAGTAAAAAAACAGGTTCAAAATATAAGAGATATTTTTGAAAATTTTATCATAATACGGCATCCATTGTAAATTACGTGTCTTAAGAGTGCATCATTAAAAGAAAATAAAATGTACACTTTTATAAGAAAAATTAGTACATTTTTATTTTCATAAAAAAGTGACGTAAATTTAGTGTTCTGCTATTTAGGAGTGTCCTTTTTGCCCATATTTTAAGGCCACGTGATTATAATACATAATTTCTTAAACCTTGCCGTTAAAAATTAGTACCGTATAGGAGCAATTTGAAACTGATAATTGGTGTTAAATATTTTTGTATTTGATTAGAGAAACCCTATATTTTATTATCCCAATGAAAAAATTATCAAATTTATCGATGGATAATTAATAATTTACATTTATTATACGTGTAAAAGGTTAGGTAATTTAGATCATGCGAATTCTGTTTTTGATAATAGTATCAGTTTTGATCAATTTAATTTTCGATCATTGAAAAATTGCTAAATCAAAGCTTAAATCGCGCGCGTTTCATTACAAATTCATATTTTATTATTATAGGTATACCTATACCTCTTTCTTCTTCCTTTTTCTCTCGATTTTTTTTATCTTTTTTTATTATTATACCTATTTTTACAATAAAATATAGCAAAAAAGAGACAAACTACACACTTGTATAATTAAGTATTTTAAATATGTATTTATTGAAATTTGTTTTTTATTATTAATTAAAGAAAAATAATATAATTGATATATTTATTTAAGAACACATTAAATCAAAACAGACGCCGTGTACAGTGTCAATAACCTATATTCAGTTCGCGCACGTCGAGTGTTATAAATGTACACGCGTTTATTTACCTTTTTAATTATTTGTGTATTCAAAGGTAAAAATGACATAAATAATATGAAACAAGTGTTAGGATATAGTTTTTATATATTTTTAATATTAAAATAAAGGTTTTTGTCATTTCAAAGCGAGTGTATGTATTTTTTATTAAAATCAAAGCATTTACGAGCATTTATTTAGTAAAAATTAGTATATTTTAATTTTCATAAAAATATGATGTAAAGTGCGTGTTTTACCCTTTAGGGCTGCCCTTTTTGTCCATGTTTCCAGCTTAAGTTATTTAAAAATTATTGTTTTTATTATAATCTTTATGATGTCTTAAAAAACATCCAAAAATTCCAATCACAAGATAAAAAATTTGTTTTGCCTCTCTGGTTACCCACTTTTACCCTTATGTTTGGACCATTTATAGCCTCAGAATATCTTTGAAACAAATAATTTTCAAAAGTAATCAAAGATATGTACCATATAACTATTAAAAAAATTACTTATTTTGTCAATTAAATAACTTTATTTTCTTGTACAATAATTTGCCCCTTTTCTGCCCTTTAAAGGGTCAAGGGGTTAAAAGCGGCTGGTAATATTTTATTGCAAATTTTCTATACTTCCTTACGAACATTTTGAGCTCCTAAATTTGAAAATCTAACCTGTTCGAAATTTTTCATAGGTTTTCAAAAATAGAGGTTTGAAATGCTATACTACAAATTCAGTATATATATAATTTTTAATTCTAATACTAAAAAAAATTAACATATAAAACAGATAACATAGTAAAGTAATAAATTAATAAAATTAATAAAATAATGTAGATAAAAATTTAAATAAAAAAAAAATGAGTACGTGTACATCTGGTGGTTTATATTATACCAGTGTATAAGCATTATTGCAAGTAAGAGTTACTCCTCATTGTATTGATATTCTTTAACGACAAACTTCAGCCCAAATGCAAAACGCATTAAATTTAAAATTTCCATAATTGGAACGTCATTTTCATTAGAGAGTTTCCTTAATTTACAAAATTCAGGATTATCTAAGAGTTCCGAAAATTATTTTCTAGTTTCCTTTGAATGAAAATTCGAAACTACTCGTCTGTAGGCTGCTGATTCTTACATTTTTTTTCTCAAATTTTTCCTTTTTTCCAACTGGGTAAAGAGATTCCATTGATGCAATCAACTCTTTCAATGTATCAAAATTATATGATTTCATGGGTGTAACGTTATAATCCAACTTGCCCATATGATTCATACCCATCATACCCTTTAAATCATCAAAAAGTGTAAAAAGTATTTTATCCGTAGACTTGGAACCAAAGAAATGTTTATAAAAAATTTTAAACTCTACGTTCATAAAAACATTTCTTAACAACGTTTTGTATTTTTCCGAATTGCAAAAATAATTTTGAACTTTGGAAATCAGTTGTTGGCTATGTGCAACTAACACTTATAATATTACATTCATATTATGGAAAATTTCTGGAACTTGATCTAATGGTAAACCAGGGAAAACATCTGAGTATTCTATGGCTGGCGCAGAATAAATATTTGTGGCAAAAGTCATAAAAATAAATGTTTAAAATAAGGTCTCCATTTTCTGAATTATAAAAATTTTTTAATTTTTGGAATATTTAATATTTATTATAAGCAAGTTTTTAAAACATCAAATACTTACATTAGTAGTATTTAACCTCGAAAACGTGAACTATGACTATAAAAAAATCAGGATTTACTTCCTATTTATGAAAAACATATTATTACAAAAATTATGGAAGAGCAATAATAGATTATGCTTCTTTTGTGTATTGTCCAATTACTAAATTTTCAAAATAAAAATAGAAAGTATTTAGAATCTAGCCATAAGACTTTCTCTAGGCTATTGAAAAAGCACAATAATATTCTACTCTCTGAATTCAAATTATTTAGAATTTAACGCAGAACTAAATTATTAGCCTCTCAATACTTCGTCTTAAAATCAATATCATTAACGGATAAACTAATATATGGAAAAATTCAAATAAGCTATTTAAATTACTTTAACGACAGACACAAAAAAGAAATGATATTTTAATCAAGATATTATTGTGTCCAAGTTTTTCAATTCATACTTTTTTTCCTACGTTACATTTCGATATTTGCGAGATAAGAGCCTGGGGTCTCGCTCGTATTCCATTTGAATTTTGGGATATAAGCTGCTGACTGGAAAAAGCTTTAATTCATTTAACTTAGTATATCAAAGGTTTTCTTGGATGTTTAAGATTTTCTTTAAAACTTCAATTATTTACTTCTTTATAAAATTATTGATAATATTCTTAATAATAAATTAATAGTATAAATTATAGTTTCAAACCAACATAGGCGGTTGTGGTCTACGAAGTTTCGATATTTCTTAATTAACAAAAATTTTTAAGTAGGAGGAAAATATTATGCAAGTAGTCTGCAAAGATGTGATTAATCATTCAGTTGAAAGGGATATAGAGTGAAACTATTGTTAATATGGTCTGTGGTCGCATAAAAAAATTTTCAGAATTAGCATAGCTAACGCGGTTTAAATAAAATATTATTATTAAAAAAAAATTTCATATATTTACGTTGGTCAATATTCGAAAGTAGTGTTCATAATCCGAGTAATGTGAATCAATTATAGGTATTCACGTGTTCAATATAGGAAATCAGGCATCTAAGGTTTTTGTCGTTAGTATACAGTAGGGTTGTTCACTAAAAAAAAAGCCGAAAACATATTAGGAAGCATAGAAAACGAATTTTTGTGGTTCGCACTAATTGTCGATATTAGCCAACCACTTGAGAGCTACCATGGGTTTGTGCGAACCCTAAATCGTTCTCAAATGAGCTGAAAATTGGTACGGGATCATTTTGTCACCTAAACTTCAACATACTTCAGGAAGAACATTTTTGGCGCACTTTTTTTTTTAGTGAACATCCGTAGTATACAGGTATCATATTTTTATAATAACATAGAAGATTTGCCTTTATAAGAATTTAATTCGCGCTCAACTTTATTTTGTAAATAATTTCTTATAAATAAATATTAATTATTTTTGTTCGTTAATTAAATTTGGTCTATAAAAATATTCATTTTTACCTCCCCTCCAAATACTTTATTTTCAGGGTCTTCTGGGAACAACAACAATAAAGGTAGGTCCAATATGGCTGTTGTTGTGCAGAATCGTAAAATAATGATATTTTATGAATTTCCGATCTAAATATTTTTAAATTAAATTTTTGGTATCATATGACCCTGGTCATATTTTTGGCGCCCAACTTGGGGCTGGTATAACAACTAATAATTTCATTAAATTCGATAATAATTAATTAATAATATTTAATTATAATTCATTAAATTAATTAATAATAATTAAATATTTGATTTTTTTTTACATAAAACGTGTTCTTTATTTTGTTATTGTGTATATTACGAGAATTTTTCAAAATTCTTAGAACACGCTATATGGGCAAGTCTCTTAAAATTTTGTAAAAATAAAAATTTTACCAAACAATAAATTTTTGATGCTGTTGATGTTAAAAAGTGTTAGCAATAATTTTGTAATAAATTTAATTATACGCATATGGGTTATTCCCATGATATTTTGAAAATTTTTTAATTTTTTGTTTGGGACTTATAATAAAATATATATATGTGAGTGAGATTTAGTAAATTATAAAAAATTAATAATCTTTTCAAAAATTGCAAAAGGTTTTAATTGATTATTTTTTCTTGGTAGAATAAATGTATACGGGTCATTCCTGTACATTTTTCTAAATTTAAACTTAAATTTAAAATTTTGATTTTTTTTGTACATTAAAATTATTTAAAATTAAAATTTTCTGTATTCCTTTGGACGCTATTTGTAATTTCAGAAAAAATTATACATGGGTAAATCTCATTAAATGTGATGAAAAGTTAATTTAGTTTAAATAAAATGCTAAAATATCATTAATAATAAAATGATTAAAATAATTTTGAATTATTAAATTACAAAAGAACTTAAGTTTCAATTTTGAACATTATGTATATGATGCTTTCCATGCAAAGTGAATATTTTGGTGATAATAATATGGTTTGATTTTTTTGTAGAAGTAATTAACTTTGTAAATTGTGAACACAAAATATATAAAACTTTCCATACATAGTGAACAATAAGTGAAAATTCTTTAGTGGACTGTGAATAGAATTTATATTTTTGTATGCATGAATGTGGTATGATTATTAGCTTAAGGCTGCGTCGCCGACGAGAGCACATTAGTGAGCTTAACTGAGTTAATAAATTACCTAGCATGTTTTATAATATAATAATAATATATATATTCTTTTTAATTTACGGTTCCTAAGAATTCGGTTTTATGGTATATGAATTATATAATTCCCTCCTATAATTTTTTTTTTGTATGTTATTTGGTTTGCTTAAGGGGGCCGAAACACGGCGTGACGAATTTTTAGAGGGCCTTTTAAGGGGCTTGTTAAAAAAACTTTATTTATTTAAAAAAATTTTATTTATTTTATAACTGAATTCTTTTTTACATTAAGTTTTTGCGAATTATGCATTTTATTTGAATTACTAATCGTTTATTTAAAATTAAAAAAAAAATTATAATATAATTAATATATATAAAAAAAAAAAAATATTTTATAAAATTTTAAAGATACCTCCGTTTTGAATAAAAATTGAAGAGAATACGTAAAAATGTGTGCCGAATCGAATACTACCATCTTGTGACAATAAAATTTGTCAATAGTCTCGAGATATTTCAATTTTTTTTGAAATTTTTGACAATTTTATCAAGTTGAAAATCACTGAAAATTAGATATTTCAAAAACTACAATAGTTGAACAGAAAATCTATAGCTTATGTCACCCGCAGACTTTTTTTCTTCATTTTGACACCAGTTTCATGCTAATTGGTTCGGTGGTTCTTGCGTGATGAGGGGACAGACAGACAGACAGACAAACAAACAAATAAATTTTCAATTATATATAGTATTAAGATATGTATATATATATAATATAATTAATATTATTGCTAAGGCTGCTTCCACACGGAGCGCTTTAAACACAAACTTAGCGTTAAATCTGTAGTTATATTACATATATGTATTAGACTGCCAAAAAAAAAATCGACTTTCCGATTTTTTAAGGTGCTCAAGCGTTTTTGGATGTCATTTAATGAAAAAATAAGTTCTACGTAAACCGCATCTAAAAATATTTAGTCGTTGGGCAGCGCAAAAGCATTTTCGATTTTTGAAAATGGGCTCAGGAACGTCGGGAGGGACTAAAGCTACTAAACTTAAAAGGCAACATAAAAAAAAAATTTCAGGGGGTATATCATAGTTTTTCTGGTCGCTAAAAACGATGGAATCATTTATTTTGAATTATTTTTTTAAGGCAAAAAGTTATGAGCTAATATCAGTGGTAAAAATATCAAAAATTGGACAGTTTTTGACGTCAAAAACTTGCTGCGGACTAAAAAATGTGTAGAAATTATTTTAAAAGAGCATTCCGCATGTTTCTTGGGTCACTAAAAACGATGAAATTGGTTATTTATATTTATTCTTGACGGATTCAGAGATATGAGCCAAATATTGTAGTTTAAATTTTCAAATTCAGCATTTTTTTGAGTTAAATGACTGTCAAACGTGCAAAGAACTTTTCCGAACCTCTAGAAAGGTAAATTGTCATATTTTTGTGTTTTTCCAACTAGCGCAGAATTAATTGCTTAGATTTTTTTGAAGGGTGCTAGTTTAGTTCACTGTTACCACAATGTCATAAAATATGGCTTTCAGCCAATTTTCCAAATAATGCTGTCATCTTGCAATTCAACCAAAATACTTCCAGTTGGTCTCATTTTTTTACATAAAATACACCTTTCAATCCCCGTAATCAGCAATTTTTCAGTACCAATTCTCTCATCGTAATAGTTAATAAACCAAATGCCCATTTTTGGCCCTAAATGACCAATTTTTAAGTTGCTACAAAAATTGAAATTTTCGTTAAAAATAGGTCTTATAGGTCTCAAAAATTTTGTACAAACTTTAAGTTTCCAAAATTTTTTTACTTCTTTGTTTTCAATTTTTCTTTTAGCAGATATGTTAATTTAAAGACAGAGTCTCAATTTGAGGTTTTTAAAAAAATACTTTATCATTAAAGTTGTAGAACCATATCTCGGAAATATCTAAAGCTAAAAGGACGAGTAAGAAATTTTTGGAAACTTGGAACTTACAAAAAGTTGTAAAAAATAAAACTCAATTTTATCAAAAATTAAAATTTTAGCACCAATTTAAAAATTGGTCATTTAGGGCCGAAAATGGACATTTGGTTTATTAACAATTACGATAAGAGAATCGGTGATGAAAAATAATTACCAATTACGGGGATTGAAAGGTGTATTTTATACAAAAAAAATAAGACCAACTGGAAATATTTTGGTTGAATTGCAAGATGACAGCATTAGTTGGAAAATTGCCTGAAAACCATATTTTAAGTCATTGTGGTAACACTGAACTAAACTAGCATCCTTAAAAAAATTCTAAGCAATTAATTCTGCGCTAGATAGAAAAATATAAAAATATGATAATTTAAGTTTCTAGAGGTTCAGAAAAGTTATCTGTACGCTTGACAGTCATTCAACTAAAAAAAATGCTAAATTTGGAAAATCAAGCTACAATATTTGGCCTATTACTTTGAATCCGTCAAGAATAAATAAAAATAACCAATTTCATCGTTTTCAGTGACCCAAAAAACATGCGGAATGCCCTTTTAAAATAATTTCTAAACATTTTTTAGTCCGCAGCAAGTTTTTGACGTCAAAAACTGTCCAATTTTTGATATTTTTACCACTGAAATTAGCTCATAACTTTTTGCCTTAAAAAAATTATTCAAAATAGATGATTCCATCGCTTTTAGCGACTAAAAAAATTATGAAATACCCCCCGAAATTTTATTTTTATGTTGCTTTTTAAATTTAGTAGCTTAAGTCCCGCCCGACGTTCCTGAGCCCATTTTCAAAAATCGAAAATGCTTTGGCGCTGTCCAACGACTAAATATTTTTAGATGCGGTTTACGTAGAACTTATTTTTTCATTAAATGACATCCAAAAACGTTTGAGCACCTTAAAAAATCGAAAAGTCGATTTTTTTTTTGGCAGTCTAATATGTATATACTACGCAATGTATTTTAAACACAGGTTTGAGATAACTTTGTGTTTAAAGCGCTCCGTCTGGAATCAGCCTAAGGATTCAGATTAAAACACTTATTTACACTGAGAAATACACATACACAAGCACACGAGCACACAATTATATACAGTTGTGTAAAAAAATATTGACAGACATTTAAAATAATTCTTTTTTAAGTTTTAGAATAAAATTTAAGCAATAAATGTTAATTTTTCACATTTTTTTTCGTATTTTTTAGTTAATTTAAGGTTTTTTACTAACACATATAAACGTGGCACATATACATATTTATTTGCACCTGGAAACTTTTTTCGATTATTTCTAACCTAAATACTCCCAATTTTACATTCAGTCTTGATTCAAAAAGTATTTTATTCGTTTAAATTAATTAATAACTTTACCAATTTATACTGTATTTTTTCTACTTTTTTTCAAGATTTCGACCTCCATAAAGAATTAAAAAAAAATTTTTTTTTTAATTTGCGGTAGCCTATCATTTAAAATACATGTCTCCGGAAGTTTTTTCTCAGCCAGAATTTTTTTTTATTTAAAATTGGTGTGAAGCCGATTTTTGAACTCTTTTTATCCCTTATATCACACTGTGCTGCGCTTTTCAGTCTTAGGTCTGCACGTGTTTCTCATTAGCCTGCTTAACGCAGTAGTGAACCTGTCAGCCTTCTCAGTGCTTCTCCATATCTGCGCCATGAAGGTCAGTTTTGTGCCCAACAGTACTCTCAAGTACTTTAAATTATCCTTCGTTTCTATCCTATCCTCCCCAATACATATTGGAATGATGGTCTCCATATGTTTACGGCTAAATAGGACATCATTAATAATGATATAATGATAAGATCACATTAAATGCAAAGATAATAACAGTAAAAATTATAAAATGTTATGACGAAATTAAACATTAAATTGTTAAAAATTACAACTTATAAAAATCTCAAATAACGATGTTCAAATAACGACTGGTTATGTTCAATTCAAATAAAAAATTAATTATAGAGTTATAATATGCCCTTAGATTTTGATGAACGTTATTTGAAAATACGATCAGCAATGGTTTCTATTGAAACATTTAGAGGCCAAATTTTGTAACCTTGAAGGTACAAGAAATTAAAGTTTTTATTAGAATAGCAATTCACATACCTTAAAAATTTACCAATATTTGGGCAAAAATGCAAAAATGAGCGACTCCTCGACAAATTATTCTATGTTTTATAAATACACACTTAAATGCCCTAAATTGATAATAAAAAAACATTTTTACTTCAAGAATTGTATATTATGTATCAAAGGCGTAAAATTTTAGCACTAGCGTGAGCACTACATGTTGCTTACTATATTTTTTGCCTACCTAAGTGTACAATAAGTGAAGAGTGACAAGATTTAGCCCGAGATATTATTCTAATATTTTTACTAAAATTTTCTAAAATTTATAACAAATTTTTCGTAAAGACATTTTAAATTTTTTCAAAAATATGCTTTTTAAGGAATAAGGTAAAAAAATTATAAAGTATAACATTATTTTTTTATTATCTTATTTTTATAAAATAAGAATTTCAAATAAAAAAAAAAACATAATCAGAATGGAACAATTTTTTATTTAAAAAAATTATCTTTATACATTTAAAAAAAAATTATAATTCACCATTAAAACAAAAGTTTTTTCTACCTACTGATTTTCTTTAGGGTCAAACGTGAATCCATATAGAAAAAAGTTAAATTTTACAATTTCTTTTATTGGAACATCGTTTAACCTCGCGAACTTAATCAATTTAAGAGAATCAGAATTATCTAAAAGCTTAGAAAATAATTGCTTAGCTTCGCTGGAGTGAAAACGTAACACCAATTCTCTATAAGCTGGTGATTCTTGCATTTTTTCATTAAATAATTTTTTCATTTCTTTGACTGGATATAGAGCTTTGACTTTGGCAATGAAATCTCTCATGTTGAAATCAACATTATGTAACTCTGCTGAATTTAAATTATTATTGTTTGTAGAAAACATCTCTAATAAATTCCAAAGTCCTATTATAATTTCATCATCCGAGGGTTTGTACCCAACGAAAAATTCAAATAAGTTTTTAAAATCTGTCGTGAATGCAACATTTTTTACTAATGTTTTGAATTCTTTTGAATTTAGCAAAGATAACTGGAAGCTATCTAATTCTTTTTCATATTTTTCAAGTAGAGAATTCAATTCTTTATGCGGCCATAGAGAATGAAAATCAACTAAATCTTGTATCACATCTTTTGATGCTTTAGTAGGTGCAGAATTAATCGATGTGGCTAACGCCAGAACGACACAGCTTACTAATAAAGACTTCATTTTCTGTAATTCAAAATATTAATTCTTAAAAATTTGGTATTGAGTAATTTAATATTTCCCCCGAATTATAATAGATATTTTTTAAACAAAGGGCAAAATTTGGTTTTAAGTTTTCATGAAGTTGTATGTACAAACGAGCTTAAAAAAAGGGCCGAAAAAAAGGCTTATTTTTTTCCTAAATATAAAAAACTGTTTTTTTTCACTAAAAAAAAAAAAGGCTATGCCCGGATCTATATAGTGAATCGGCCCACGAAAGATATTTAAAAACTAATTGTATTAGGTCAAAGTACACCTAAAAAAAATAGGATCCTGAAGTTTTCAGACCCCCAGATGCCTTCAGCTCTGATTGGCAGCCTATTAATGACAAAAAAAAAGTAAATTTTTAACGACTTTTTAGTCGTCTTTCTGATACTCCCGTGGTAAAACAATTCTGTCAAAATGATCTTGCGACCTCTCATTCAAAAGATTAGACGATATACTTTCAGATAAAATTACTTTTGAAAGTGATTTTAGTGCATCTTTTTGATTGGTAGACCATAAACCGTCCAAAATAAATTTTTTTTCTTCTTAAATTTCAACTTTGGCTGCGATTTAAAAAAAATTAAGGGATATGCCCATTCTATTTTTTTTTTTAAATAATGAAAAATAAAACAAATTTTCATTTGCGACCATCCGCGCTCAAAAATATTCGGGGCAACATGGTCAAATACTTAAAAAACTGAAATAACTTTTGTTTTTAATTTTGCGATTTTTCGAAAAAGGACCCCGCACAAATGAATAGGAAATGGCCGCTTGATCAAATTAGGTGAATTTTTTGTATATTTTAGATTTTATTATCCTGAAAAAAAGACTCCATGGACGCAAAGCTTCCAAGTCTCAACTTTGGCTGCTACGGAGCTTGAAAGCTTCATAGCACTATTACACAGGCACCCAAAAAAAAAAATCATGTACCAGAGGGTAAACCCCCTGGTATGGGAGTTTTTGATGGTGAAAAAACCGAATATGGCCATAGAAATGCAATAATACTATCCAATTTTTTCCCAGCGCCCCCACAAGCCTCCCAAAGGAGTGAAAAAATTTTTCTTGGAAAAATGAAAATTGAACTATATACTCATGTTTTTTGAGATGCTGATACCAAAAATGTATACAAAAAATGTTTTTTACCAACATTTAGCCTTGTAGATGACCCCAGTGCCCCCATTTTTACCGCCCCCCCCCCCCAAACGGGTAAAAATATTTTTATTACAAAAATTAAAACTTAATATGAATTCTTATATTTTTTGGGACGTTGAAACCAAAAATGAATGTAAAAAATGTTTTCTACCAATGTTTGGCCCTGTAAACCGCCCCAGTGGCCCCATGCGACTCCCCTCCCCCCAAACGAGATATAAAAGTTTTTATTACAAAAGCTAAAACTCAATGTGTACTGTTATGTTTTTTGAGGCGCTGAAACCAAAGAAGATTATAAAAAATGTTTTTAACTAATGCTTGGCCCTTTACAGGACCCCAGTGCACCTATTCACCCCCCCTCAAACGTTTCAGTGTCCAAAAAAAAAAATAAGAATACACCTTGAGTTTTAATTTTTGTTATTAAAATATTCTCAACTCGTTTGGGGGGCGGGATGAATGGGGGCACTGGGGTTGTGTACAGGGCCAAGCAAGTGTTTTTAACTAAGTTAAAAACATTTTTTATATTCATCATTGGTTAAATTGTCTCAAAAAACATAAGAATACACATTGAGTTTAAATTTTCCTAATAAAAATATTTTTAACCCGTTCGGGCGGGGGGGGGGGTTAGTCTACAGGGCCAAGCATTGCTTATAAACATTTTTTATATTCAACTTTGGCTACAGCATCTCAAAAAACATAAGAATACACATTGAGTTTTAATGTTCCTAATAAAAATATTTTTAACTCGTTTGGGGGGGGGGGTCGAATGGGGGCACTGAATTGGCCTAGAGGACCAAGCATTGATCAAACACATTTTTTATATTTATCTTTGGTTTCAGCGCCTCAAAAACCATTACAATACATTAATAAAACTTTTTGTATCTCGTTTTGGGGAGGGGGGGGGGGGTGCATGGGGCCACTGGGGTGGTTTACAGGGCCAAATTTTGGTAGAAAACATAAGAATTCATATTAATTTTTAATTTTTGTAATAAAAATATTTTTACCCGTTTGGGGGGGGGGGGTATTAATGGGGGCACTGGGGGCCAATTCGATAGTTTTATTGCATTTCTATGGCCATATTCGGTTTTAGCACCACCAAAAACCCCCATACCAGGGGGTCTACCCTCTGGTACATGATTTTTTTTTTGTGCCTATGTAATACAGCTATGGAGCTTTCAAGCTCCGTTGCAGCCAAAATTGAGACTTTGGAGCTTTGTGTCCATGGAGACATTTTTTCAGAATAATTAAATATAAAAAATACAAAAAATTCACCTAATTTGATCGAACAGCCATTTCCTATTCATTTGTGCGGGGTCCTTTTTCGAAAAATCGCAAAATTAAAAACAAAAGTTAATTCAGTTTTTTAAGTATTTGACCATGTTGCCCCAAATATTTTTGAGCGCGGATGGTCGCAAATGAAAATTTGTTTTATTTTTCATTATTTAAAAAAAAAAATAGAATGGGCATATCCCTTAATTTTTTTTAAATCGCAGCCAAAGTTGAAATTTAAGAAGAAAAAAAATTTATTTTGGACGGTTTATGGTCTACCATCAAAAGGATGCACTAAAATCACTTTCAAAAGTAATTTTATCTGAAAGTATATCGTCTAATCTTTTGAATGAGAGGTCGGAAGATCATTTTGACAGAATTGTTTTACCACGGGAGTATCAGAAAGACGACTAAAAAGTCGTTAAAAATTTACTTTTTTTTTGTCATTAATAGGCTGCCAATCAGAGCTGAAGGCATCTGGGGTCTGAAAACTTCAGGATCCTATTTTTTTTAGGTGTACTTTGACCTAATACAATTAGTTATTAAATATCTTTCGTGGGCCGATTCACTATATAGATCCGGGCATAGCCTTTGTTTTTTCCTTGGGAGCTAGAAAAGAATTATTCAGATCGCGGTTTAACCAGATCCTAATTAACGTGCGATCTGGGACATTTCTTTTTTTGCTTCCTTGGTTAAAAATGTGCTAATACGCAATACGGGATGAAAGTTGAACGCTCGCTCCAGTGTAACATAACCACCTCTGCTTTACCTTGGGGGTTATATCACACAGGGACGAACGTTCAACTTTCCTCCCTAATTGCGTAATGTATTATTATGTTGAAAGGGCAAAAAATACGCCCCAGAAACAGAAAATATTCTTTATTTGCCTTTGATATATATATATATATGTGCTGTGTTAAATAAAGTCTTTTGATGATTATTTTTTTTATTCAACACTGTCTGGTATCACTTGGATGAAGCTAACTTTATCCAAGTAATCTGGATAAAGCCCGATTCGTATAATATTTAGTACACTATAGTAAAAAATGAACAAACATATGGTAACCTTTTTTAAAAAACATTTTATTAGTTTAGCTATATCATATTTTTGCATTCAATTAAATTTTTTTATTACAATTAGTCACTAGTCAGTTAATAGCACTTTTATTTATTTTACAGAAAAATTTTGATAATGCTCGATAAAAATCGTAAATTTACTAAATTTAGTATATTAACGAAATATTCGAGAATTCTCAATTTTTTTTTGCGAATGTACAAAAACAATTGAGAATTCTCTATCAATCTCTTTGTAAATTTGTAACTATATTTGTTAAATTTACGATTTTCATCAAGCCTTATCAAATTTTTTGGAAAATTTACTAATTATTCGAGAATATTCTATTTTTTTTAATAATCTAAGGAAGTTATTATTTTCAACGTACGTTATTGGTAGTTATATAAATTTTATTTAAAAATTTTATAAAATTAATAAAATTATATTTTTCTGTAAAGTAAATAAAAGTACAATTAACTGACTAATTGTAATAAAAAAATTTAATTGAATGCAAAAATATTATATAGCTAAACTAACAAAATATTTTTTAAAAAAAAGTTTCCATATGTTTGTTCATTTTTTAATATATTATACTAAATTTTATACGAATCGGACTTTATCCAGGTCACTTGGATAAAGTTAGCTGTATCCGAGCTCTGATCCGAGCGATATCGGATAATGTTAAACGAAAAAAAATAAAAATTATCAAAAATCGGACTTTTTCCAACACAGCTTGGATAAAGTTAGGTAGCTTTAACTGGATGGTCCTAGCTTTATCCAGAGATCGGACTCTACCCATATAAACCTTAAAACTAAATTAAAATATCATTAAATTAAAATTAACTTACTGTAAACTGGAAAAGTGTGTTGTCTCTGGTAAACTAATTTTAAAAAACGACTGCATGCTATTTTTATAGAAAAAAAATTAGTTACTTAGTGACCCAATATTTAAATTAAATATACTTGAAAGATTATTATGATTTATTAATTCTAAGTAATGAATCATATTTTAATTAAAGTACATACAAAAAATTATTAAGTGCGTAAAAACAATTAAAAATTCTCGGTTTTACTTAAAAATTGTGTTAAGAATACATAGTTTAACTATTAGTATGGCATTTCAAGCAATAGGGGAAGGATTTTTTTGAACAGCATGTTTTTGCAAATATCAGCCCCTCATAATATTTGTTTATGTGTATTATAAATTTGCAATAAAATTAAAATTTCACCCCTCCCCAATTTAGCCCTCCCCTGACCCCCCTTCGTTAGGCAGTACCAAAATCAAAAAAAAATACCAAAATCGTATTTATAATGCAATAGTGAGAAAAAAACCCCATAAAAATTTTTTATTCTTCCCCTTGGAGATATGGTGGGTTGAAAATTGCTATTTTCACCCCTTAAAATTCTTGTTCCGTGTTAGATTTTCTGCTATAACTTAAAAAGTACTTTACTTAGAGAAAAGTTTAATGGCTTAAATGAATGGTCAATAAAAAATAAATCATTAAAAATTGTTTTTTTTTATTGACGACGGACAAAGTTGATTCAGCTTGTAATAAGTGGCGCAGTACCTGAATACACACCGGTAATTAGCCTTATTCCTCAATTATCTCAGAAATAGTAAATTGTAGGTAAAAAATGTTGTTATCCTTTTTGAATTTGAGACTAATCAGAGGTTTGTAGCATGAATAGTAAAAAAGTTATGACTAAATAAAAAATTTTTTTTTATTAATTTTGAAAAGGATGGTCTTGGAGGGGGGGAAAGTTAGATAACGAAATCCAAATAGGGATTAATTAATCATATATTTTTTATTATACCCAAAAGTTTTGGTTGCATTAGATGATATACTTCATGATCTACAGCATTGTAATGCTCCAAAAATGTGCTATTTATAAGTTGTTTTTTCAGTTTTTTAGAAAATTTTTGAGGAAAATATGTATTTGTAGAAAATTTACTCAACCTACTTTTGAAAAGGATAATTTTATGAATATATTTAAGGTTTTTTTTTGTTTTCTTCGACTCATTTTGAATGAGATATGGCCATTTTATGTAAAATTATAATTCAAAATTCACCCCTTTGACTTGAATTTTCACCATTTTCATTGCAACAAAATTTAAAATAACGGCTTGTAAAGGGTTAGTTATTCAATATTCTTTAATATGCATCCAATTTCTTTTTTATATCTTTATCCAAAGAAAAGTTATAGTAAAAAAACAGGTTCAAAATATAAGAGATATTTTTGAAAATTTTATCATAATACGGCATCCATTGTAAATTACGTGTCTTAAGAGTGCATCATTAAAAGAAAATAAAATGTACACTTTTATAAGAAAAATTAGTACATTTTTATTTTCATAAAAAAGTGACGTAAATTTAGTGTTCTGCTATTTAGGAGTGTCCTTTTTGCCCATATTTTAAGGCCACGTGATTATAATACATAATTTCTTAAACCTTGCCGTTAAAAATTAGTACCGTATAGGAGCAATTTGAAACTGATAATTGGTGTTAAATATTTTTGTATTTGATTAGAGAAACCCTATATTTTATTATCCCAATGAAAAAATTATCAAATTTATCGATGGATAATTAATAATTTACATTTATTATACGTGTAAAAGGTTAGGTAATTTAGATCATGCGAATTCTGTTTTTGATAATAGTATCAGTTTTGATCAATTTAATTTTCGATCATTGAAAAATTGCTAAATCAAAGCTTAAATCGCGCGCGTTTCATTACAAATTCATATTTTATTATTATAGGTATACCTATACCTCTTTCTTCTTCCTTTTTCTCTCGATTTTTTTTATCTTTTTTTATTATTATACCTATTTTTACAATAAAATATAGCAAAAAAGAGACAAACTACACACTTGTATAATTAAGTATTTTAAATATGTATTTATTGAAATTTGTTTTTTATTATTAATTAAAGAAAAATAATATAATTGATATATTTATTTAAGAACACATTAAATCAAAACAGACGCCGTGTACAGTGTCAATAACCTATATTCAGTTCGCGCACGTCGAGTGTTATAAATGTACACGCGTTTATTTACCTTTTTAATTATTTGTGTATTCAAAGGTAAAAATGACATAAATAATATGAAACAAGTGTTAGGATATAGTTTTTATATATTTTTAATATTAAAATAAAGGTTTTTGTCATTTCAAAGCGAGTGTATGTATTTTTTATTAAAATCAAAGCATTTACGAGCATTTATTTAGTAAAAATTAGTATATTTTAATTTTCATAAAAATATTACGTAATTTGCGAGTTTTGCCCCTTATGGCTGCCCTTTTTGCCCATATTTTAAGGCCGCATAATTAAAATACATAATTTCTTAAATATAACCTTGCCCTTAAAAATTAATACATTTTAATTTTCATAAAAATATGATGTAAAGTGCGTGTTTTACCCTTTAGGGCTGCCCTTTTTGTCCATGTTTCCAGCTTAAGTTATTTAAAAATTATTGTTTTTATTATAATCTTTATGATGTCTTAAAAAACATCCAAAAATTCCAATCACAAGATAAAAAATTTGTTTTGCCTCTCTGGTTACCCACTTTTACCCTTATGTTTGGACCATTTATAGCCTCAGAATATCTTTGAAACAAATAATTTTCAAAAGTAATCAAAGATATGTACCATATAACTATTAAAAAAATTACTTATTTTGTCAATTAAATAACTTTATTTTCTTGTACAATAATTTGCCCCTTTTCTGCCCTTTAAAGGGTCAAGGGGTTAAAAGCGGCTGGTAATATTTTATTGCAAATTTTCTATACTTCCTTACGAACATTTTGAGCTCCTAAATTTGAAAATCTAACCTGTTCGAAATTTTTCATAGGTTTTCAAAAATAGAGGTTTGAAATGCTATACTACAAATTCAGTATATATATAATTTTTAATTCTAATACTAAAAAAAATTAACATATAAAACAGATAACATAGTAAAGTAATAAATTAATAAAATTAATAAAATAATGTAGATAAAAATTTAAATAAAAAAAAAATGAGTACGTGTACATCTGGTGGTTTATATTATACCAGTGTATAAGCATTATTGCAAGTAAGAGTTACTCCTCAATGTATTGATATTCTTTAACGACAAACTTCAGCCCAAATGCAAAACGCATTAAATTTAAAATTTCCATAATTGGAACGTCATTTTCATTAGAGAGTTTCCTTAATTTACAAAATTCAGGATTATCTAAGAGTTCCGAAAATTATTTTCTAGTTTCCTTTGAATGAAAATTCGAAACTACTCGTCTGTAGGCTGCTGATTCTTACATTTTTTTTCTCAAATTTTTCCTTTTTTCCAACTGGGTAAAGAGATTCCATTGATGCAATCAACTCTTTCAATGTATCAAAATTATATGATTTCATGGGTGTAACGTTATAATCCAACTTGCCCATATGATTCATACCCATCATACCCTTTAAATCATCAAAAAGTGTAAAAAGTATTTTATCCGTAGACTTGGAACCAAAGAAATGTTTATAAAAAATTTTAAACTCTACGTTCATAAAAACATTTCTTAACAACGTTTTGTATTTTTCCGAATTGCAAAAATAATTTTGAACTTTGGAAATCAGTTGTTGGCTATGTGCAACTAACACTTATAATATTACATTCATATTATGGAAAATTTCTGGAACTTGATCTAATGGTAAACCAGGGAAAACATCTGAGTATTCTATGGCTGGCGCAGAATAAATATTTGTGGCAAAAGTCATAAAAATAAATGTTTAAAATAAGGTCTCCATTTTCTGAATTATAAAAATTTTTTAATTTTTGGAATATTTAATATTTATTATAAGCAAGTTTTTAAAACATCAAATACTTACATTAGTAGTATTTAACCTCGAAAACGTGAACTATGACTATAAAAAAATCAGGATTTACTTCCTATTTATGAAAAACATATTATTACAAAAATTATGGAAGAGCAATAATAGATTATGCTTCTTTTGTGTATTGTCCAATTACTAAATTTTCAAAATAAAAATAGAAAGTATTTAGAATCTAGCCATAAGACTTTCTCTAGGCTATTGAAAAAGCACAATAATATTCTACTCTCTGAATTCAAATTATTTAGAATTTAACGCAGAACTAAATTATTAGCCTCTCAATACTTCGTCTTAAAATCAATATCATTAACGGATAAACTAATATATGGAAAAATTCAAATAAGCTATTTAAATTACTTTAACGACAGACACAAAAAAGAAATGATATTTTAATCAAGATATTATTGTGTCCAAGTTTTTCAATTCATACTTTTTTTCCTACGTTACATTTCGATATTTGCGAGATAAGAGCCTGGGGTCTCGCTCGTATTCCATTTGAATTTTTGGATATAAGCTGCTGACTGGAAAAAGCTTTAATTCATTTAACTTAGTATATCAAAGGTTTTCTTGGATGTTTAAGATTTTCTTTAAAACTTCAATTATTTACTTCTTTATAAAATTATTGATAATATTCTTAATAATAAATTAATAGTATAAATTATAGTTTCAAACCAACATAGGCGGTTGTGGTCTACGAAGTTTCGATATTTCTTAATTAACAAAAATTTTTAAGTAGGAGGAAAATATTATGCAAGTAGTCTGCAAAGATGTGATTAATCATTCAGTTGAAAGGGATATAGAGTGAAACTATTGTTAATATGGTCTGTGGTCGCATAAAAAAATTTTCAGAATTAGCATAGCTAACGCGGTTTAAATAAAATATTATTATTAAAAAAAAATTTCATATATTTACGTTGGTCAATATTCGAAAGTAGTGTTCATAATCCGAGTAATGTGAATCAATTATAGGTATTCACGTGTTCAATATAGGAAATCAGGCATCTAAGGTTTTTGTCGTTAGTATACAGTAGGGTTGTTCACTAAAAAAAAAGCTGAAAACATATTAGGAAGCATAGAAAACGAATTTTTGTGGTTCGCACTAATTGTCGATATTAGCCAACCACTTGAGAGCTACCATGGGTTTGTGCGAACCCTAAATCGTTCTCAAATGAGCTGAAAATTGGTACGGGATCATTTTGTCACCTAAACTTCAACATACTTCAGGAAGAACATTTTTGGCGCACTTTTTTTTTTAGTGAACATCCGTAGTATACAGGTATCATATTTTTATAATAACATAGAAGATTTGCCTTTATAAGAATTTAATTCGCGCTCAACTTTATTTTGTAAATAATTTCTTATAAATAAATATTAATTATTTTTGTTCGTTAATTAAATTTGGTCTATAAAAATATTCATTTTTACCTCCCCTCCAAATACTTTATTTTCAGGGTCTTCTGGGAACAACAACAATAAAGGTAGGTCCAATATGGCTGTTGTTGTGCAGAATCGTAAAATAATGATATTTTATGAATTTCCGATCTAAATATTTTTAAATTAAATTGTTGGTATCATATGACCCTGGTCATATTTTTGGCGCCCAACTTGGGGCTGGTATAACAACTAATAATTTCATTAAATTCGATAATAATTAATTAATAATATTTAATTATAATTCATTAAATTAATTAATAATAATTAAATATTTGATTTTTTTTTACATAAAACGTGTTCTTTATTTTGTTATTGTGTATATTACGAGAATTTTTCAAAATTCTTAGAACACGCTATATGGGCAAGTCTCTTAAAATTTTGTAAAAATAAAAATTTTACCAAACAATAAATTTTTGATGCTGTTGATGTTAAAAAGTGTTAGCAATAATTTTGTAATAAATTTAATTATACGCATATGGGTTATTCCCATGATATTTTGAAAATTTTTTAATTTTTTGTTTGGGACTTATAATAAAATATATATATGTGAGTGAGATTTAGTAAATTATAAAAAATTAATAATCTTTTCAAAAATTGCAAAAGGTTTTAATTGATTATTTTTTCTTGGTAGAATAAATGTATACGGGTCATTCCTGTACATTTTTCTAAATTTAAACTTAAATTTAAAATTTTGATTTTTTTTGTACATTAAAATTATTTAAAATTAAAATTTTCTGTATTCCTTTGGACGCTATTTGTAATTTCAGAAAAAATTATACATGGGTAAATCTCATTAAATGTGATGAAAAGTTAATTTAGTTTAAATAAAATGCTAAAATATCATTAATAATAAAATGATTAAAATAATTTTGAATTATTAAATTACAAAAGAACTTAAGTTTCAATTTTGAACATTATGTATATGATGCTTTCCATGCAAAGTGAATATTTTGGTGATAATAATATGGTTTGATTTTTTTGTAGAAGTAATTAACTTTGTAAATTGTGAACACAAAATATATAAAACTTTCCATACATAGTGAACAATAAGTGAAAATTCTTTAGTGGACTGTGAATAGAATTTATATTTTTGTATGCATGAATGTGGTATGATTATTAGCTTAAGGCTGCGTCGCCGACGAGAGCACATTAGTGAGCTTAACTGAGTTAATAAATTACCTAGCATGTTTTATAATATAATAATAATATATATATTCTTTTTAATTTACGGTTCCTAAGAATTCGGTTTTATGGTATATGAATTATATAATTCCCTCCTATAATTTTTTTTTTGTATGTTATTTGGTTTGCTTAAGGGGGCCGAAACACGGCGTGACGAATTTTTAGAGGGCCTTTTAAGGGGCTTGTTAAAAAAACTTTATTTATTTAAAAAAATTTTATTTATTTTATAACTGAATTCTTTTTTACATTAAGTTTTTGCGAATTATGCATTTTATTTGAATTACTAATCGTTTATTTAAAATTAAAAAAAAAATTATGTCGCCCTTTCTTATATTACCTTCTTTACATACGAGAATGCGTAAGAAATTTGACAAGCCTGTTACAAGATCGGACTCTTCACACTTATTTTATACACATACATAATATATATAATTTCTTTTAATAATTTAAATATCGCGCTTACTCCAATAAAGCATGATTGTCAAATTACAAACGCATGCGTGAGGTTTTGTTATGTATAATGGATAAAAAAAATATACTTTTGGGGGGTGAAAATAGTAGTCATCTGAATTCTAAGATTAAATTTACTTGATCTTAGACATTCAAAACTTTAGCTAATAGTATAGCCCGATCAGAAAAGACACAGGGAATTCCACATTTGATTGTGTGGCCCTCTATGTGATTTCCATAGTGGAACCACTATGGAAGTGGAACGGGATTCTCTAGTGGCCCATGCATGGAACTAGTATGGAAACTCATTGTACGCTTGCGCGTTCTTTATTTTCTACTCTCCTTTTAGAAATTAAAAATTAACCAAACATAAACAGCTTATATTTTAAACAATAAAATTATAAAAAATTAAGTTTAAATTCATATAAATTTAGCATTATGATTAAAAAGTAACATTTGTTTATAAATAAAAAAAATATATACATTGCAAACGGTGACGGTAGCCAAGTGGATCAAGTGCTTGCTTATTAATCTAAGGTACGAGCGTTCGATCCCGCCTGGATTTTATATTTAATAAAAATTAAAAATAAAATTTGTATGTAGAGCTATTAGATCCCAGGAGACGAATGTCGTAGAAAGTACTATGAATCGTTCTCCGTATGTCATGCAAGTGGGCGTTTTTCTCCAATGGTTTTTCGCACCACTGTTAACCGGAATTGGTTGCATGATTCCTCAAAAATACCGGACCTTAACCAAGGGAAAACCATACACCCTTAAAAATATGGGGGATCAGGGAATATGTAAATATTCCCTGGTTGTTAGCAAGTTTACCTTCCAACATAAATTCCATCCTTTAAAAATTTACTTCTACTCCTACAGCTTCACCAATGGCAACGACGTTACTAAGTAATGTTCAGCGGTTGTAAATAGTTTAATATTGAAAAGTATTGTCGTTGCTACACTTCCCACATGCCTATCCACCTAGAGTTATTTCCAATAAAAGGAAAAAGCGGTATATATCTAAATATATATATCGACTTCCGAAGAGATAAAAAGCAAATTATGCGGTTGATAGCTGCATATGTCAAGTGTTGATGACCTCCGATATAACTTAATGTTCAGAGAGGTAAATCACAAGTACATACATACATACATATATAAATTGCGTTTTTTTAATGATCAAAAAATAAAATATTCAACGCATCCTGCAAATAGGCATAAAAAAATAATTTGCGAGAAAATAAGTAAATATTCTAAAAAATGATTTTATTTGATTTTATAGGATAAATTTTATATTAAATAAAATAATATTAATAAATTTAAAAAAATTAAAAACATAAACTTATAATAATTTTCAAAAAAGCTTTAATACTTCACGATCTTTTTGCAAATTCACTAAAAAATAATTGTAAAAATTTTTAGCTTCTCTTCGTTAATTTCGCAAAATAAACGAAATTTTTTGATAGCTTACAAATTTTTTGTAAAAAAAAACTATTCTCGTTGTGTATAAATTATTACTTTTTATTCATCGTTTTTATTCTTTATTTACAGTGAAGTATAATATATTATAAATAATTATGAATTATATTTATTTAAAATAAACAATAAGTAATAACTAATTATTAATTCAATCATATATGTAAAGGATAAATAAATTACACATATGAAATAAAAAGCAGAAAAAAATATGTCTGCACATGCGTAAATGGCTTTCCACACTAGTTCCATACATGGGCCACTAGAGAATCCTGTTCCATTTCCACTAGAGGACCCTGTATGGTAGTGTGGAAATTCCCTAGTGGTCCACACATATTCCTAGGTCGGCATTTTGGATCGGGAGGTTTAGTCATTCTTATTATTATAAATTTATTATATTAAATCTTTTGATTATCCTTAAGATTATTTTCTTCTTTGATTTGGAGAAATATCCTAACTACCCTTGTGTTATAGAGTAAATCTCTTAACATAACTATTTTGGCAATCTGTGCTAATTCTGATTTATTGTTTTTGGTTTTGGTGAAACCAAGCCAGTTCGAGGATGTATTCCCTAAACTAAGGCTTGATTTGGCTTTTCCTTTTTCAGTAAATTTTTTTTGTTTGGAAAATATAAATCAACTTTGGGATACGTTCTCTGGCAAAGGATAATAATTTTCTTTGTATATATTTACGGTTTATCTTTTACCAGCTAAGAGATAGTTTTCTCTAGCAAAGGTACCTTAAATACTTTGTCTCTAATTTTTGGTAAACATTTGAACAGCCGAGAGGAGTTATTCCTCTAGAAAAGGTTCATTTGTCTGTTTAAAATATTTTAATAAAAATTATAATTTTATCTGTACATTGGTCATAGGTTTGATGAAATTGATATTCAAGATTTATTTTTCCTATTTGGTGTTATTATATTTTATACAAAAACTATTCTTTGTTAATTTGCACGTTTAAATTTTAAGGAACAAAAATCTTTTTTTTATCCTTTTATTATTTGAAAATATTTTGAACCCTACTTAAATTTACAATTTAGCATAAAAAATATTTTTTTTTTTGTTACTAATGTACAATTTAACTTTTCCCTATATCCCTGATTTAAGGATATTTCCGGAAAAGAATATATATATTTTTATTTTTCTGCAATTTACTTACTTTAAGATAGATAATGTTTTTTTTCGTTTACATTTTTAGCCCACGATTGTTGGGCAGCTGAGCACATTTCGTACCTCATCAAAATCTACAGTTAATCCCCTGTACTACGGTTAAGAAGGGGGGTTGGCGACAGGAAAGATTTCTGTAACATTAATAAAAATTTAAAATAAAATATAATTTTTAAATTTTAGATTTTTAAGCGCTCCTTTGAGCAGTTATCAAGTTTATTCCTTCGGAATGTTTGCGATTTCGGACTTCCGTAAGGGAGGAACTGAAATCGAAACAGATCATTGCGTGCTCGGCCACAAGCCACAATAAATGCTTTTGTTGAGAGCTCTCTGCGTTTTTGTTAAATAAATGGTTTTTATTTACTATTTTTAATATGAATATTAATCAAAAATATAATTTTGTTAGATTCCCTGGTGCAAAAGTTAACGTTAAATTTAACGTTAAAATTTAACGTTAAATTTTAACGTTAATTTTAACGTTAATTTAAGGTAACTTTAACGTTCCCGACGAATTGTCCTGAGATCTCTGGAGATCTCCAGAGATCTGCGGAGATCTCCAGAGATCTCTAGAGATCTCTAAATTGGGGAGATCTCCGGAGATCTCGGGAGATCTCTGGAGATCTCTAAACTTGTTTTTAATTATTTCAAATGATTGAAGCTTATTATGCTAAAAATGCTTATAAATAGCTCCAACAAGCCTACATTATTCATAATACATGTAAAAAAAATTCAAGCTGTATTTATACATAGCTAAACCATCAAAATTTGCCTTTTAATCAAATGAAAATCTGTAAAAATATTATTTTTTTCTATAATTATTACGAAAATTGAAGCTAAACTTGGGTTTCTGACAAAAGATTTTTAAAAAGTGAATTACTATTAATATGATTAATAAAACTTGTATATTTTGTAGCTCAAAAAGCACTCTATGTCAATAAAATCATAAATTGCTTATGGAGAAATTGAAGAAATTTCAAAGATTTAAATCATTTCAACTGTTTGGAGATATTATTCAGAATTGAAGAATCCTTTTTCATTTAATAGACAAATAATTTATCATATATACCTTCAGTCTTCTTGAAAGAACCTACTGAATCTCGAGCCAAGTGCCCCAACTTTACATGAGAAGGGGATTCTGAGACGAATATTTTAAATTTTGCTGTAACTTTACTTTTCCACCAAATAACTTCCTGAGTCTTATTTTTCTACTCACAAAAATAAACATCTAAGAAAACGCAAAAGATAACCTAATGTTGCTTATTATGGGCAACTTGGTCATCTTAGGTAAAAACTGATATCATACTTGCGTTCAACGACCCGCAAAACGAAAGTAATTAATAAAAATGTTTAATAACCACAAAAAATAACCTATACCTTCTCATTGTGGTAACTATGGACGATTTTCGATTAAAATGGATTTCATATAAAATTACTACATATCTTAACTATTTTCAAGTTTCAAGTTATAACTCTTTAAAGATAGTGATTTTTGATATTTTATAAAATATTTCAATTGGGATTCTAACCTTTAATCGCGAAATCTCACAAACGATTTTAAGAAATATTGCAAGTAAACATTTTAAAAAATTTGAAGCTTATAAAAATTTTTTCCATCAACGGACACAGAAATAGCGTATATGATCCTGGGTCATAAAAAAAGCTTCGCCTCAGATGGTAATTTACGTGCGATTTGGGTCATTCTTTACTTTTCTGGGTATATGCGAAAAATTCTAATTTTAGCAGTAATTTAAACATTTGGTAAAAAATTGTATTTTAATTTTTTTACTATCCCTGATAGATCATTTTTGATATTGTAAAGAGGCCGGTTTTCGGAAATTTCGACAAAATAACACGCTACTTTGTTCATTTTTTATTTTATAGTAATTTAAGTTAGAAAGACAGTTATGATAAAAGTTAGCAGTAATAATAATAACAAATTTTGTTTATATGTGATATTAAACGCTTTAAATTTTTACTCGCAATATTTCATTAATTCGTTTGTGATCAGAAAAATAAGACTCAGGAAGTTATTTGGTGAAAAAGTAAAGTTACAGCAAAATTTAAAATATTCGTCTCAGAATCCCCTTCTCATGTAAAGTTGGGGCACTTGGCTCGAGATTCAGTAGGTTCTTTCAAGAAGACTGAAGGTATATATGATAAATTATTTGTCTATTAAATGAAAAAGGATTCTTCAATTCTGAATAATATCTCCAAACAGTTGAAATGATTTAAATCTTTGAAATTTCTTCAATTTCTCCATAAGCAATTTATGATTTTATTGACATAGAGTGCTTTTTGAGCTACAAAATATACAAGTTTTATTAATCATATTAATAGTAATTCACTTTTTAAAAATCTTTTGTCAGAAACCCAAGTTTAGCTTCAATTTTCGTAATAATTATAGAAAAAAATAATATTTTTACAGATTTTTATTTGATTAAAAGGCAAATTTTGATGGTTTAGCTATGTATAAATACAGCTTGAATTTTTTTTACATGTATTATGAATAATGTAGGCTTGTTGGAGCTATTTATAAGCATTTTTAGCATAATAAGCTTCAATCATTTGAAATAATTAAAAACAAGTTTAGAGATCTCCAGAGATCTCTAGAGATCTCCCGAGATCTCTGGAGATCTCCAGAGATCTCTGGAGATCTCCAGAGATCTCAGGACAATTCGTCGGGTTAATTTAAGGTAGATTTAACGTTAATTTAATGTTAAATTTAACGTTAAATTTAACGTTAAAATTATCGCAGAAAATTAAAGAAAAAAAATCTTCATAATTTTGCTAATCCAATTGTACTTATTATGGAAATTACCCTGATGCTTCTAAAATTTAGCATCATTGCTATTTTTTCACAACTAATTTTTTTGATCAAATTAATGTTCCTTCTAATATTAAATTTAACATTAAATTTATTATTAAATTTAATGCTAAAATTTAACATTAAATTTAACATTAAATTTAACGTTAAAATTCAACATTAAATTTAACGTTAAAATTCAACACTAAATTTAACGATAAAATTTAATGTTAAATTAAACGTTCAAATCCGATATTAAATTTAACGTTACTTTTAACGTAAAAATAGCATACAACATAACAACCAAAGTTTTAGAAACGTTTTTGAAATAAGCCTTTAAAATGTTTCAAATGTCCGTAGAAAAACGTTTCCAAACGTTCTATTAATATTTCAGGATGTTTCATCGGCTCCGACTTTTTTCCCTTAAAAATTGCTTTTTGGCGTATTTACGGACATTTGGTGAAAAAAAATAAAAAAAATTTAGCATTTTCTTCAGTTTTTTATTTTATTAACAGTTCAATGAAATACACACAAACACAAAAAAATTGAAAATTTATTAAAACTTTGTTTCGATCAATAAACTACAGCTGGTTTAGTAACATCATTAGAAATTTCTGTAAATAAAAGAAAATATAAATTTTTTAGCTATTACTCTCTATAAAAGTTTAAATCTGAATAAATTGCATTACCTCTTTATTTTTTCAATTATATTGTATGATCGTTTTAATTTTTTGAAAATGTAGTCTGAACCTCAAAAGTCAGCTATTATTAACTGCAGATGTGAAATTTTCAATTTAACAGTTTCGATCAGAACTTTTCCAAAAAAAGTTTTATACCAGATCTCCAATCAGACTCTCAAAAATATTCATTTTTTCTTGAGAAAGTAAATTTCCAATTTCTGAAGATCAAAAAAAGTAAAAATATAGTTTTTTACACTGTCAGATTGCTGCGCTTAAATTTTTCTTAAAAATTAAGCAAATTCTTAAAAATGGGTAATTTAAGGGACAGTAAATGTTTTTTTGAAAATCAAATTTTTTGTGTGCGCATAAATCACATCATATACACTGTGAAAATTCTTGTCCGGGTAATTAATATCTGGGTAGTAAATTTATGCTACCGAGATAAAAAGGTTACTACCTATATAGTAATTGACAGATTTTATACTATATGTATCAAGTATGTGTAAAAAATATTTTTTTTTCTTCGAAATCTCCTCTTTAATTTTTAAACGCGATCTTCTCGAAGCAGGCTTTCTTAAATTGACATGCAAGTTCGGGCGATAACTATTTCAACGATTTACTTCAAGTTTGATGAGTAGTTAAAAAAATATATTAACATGGAACATATTTATAGGGAAGGAGTACTTGAGACCTTGAAAATTAAGGGTGCGGGGGTAAATTTGTCCTACTTAAGGGGGGTGGTCAAATTTGTCCTATTTAAGTGGGGGGTAAAATTTGTCCTATTAAAGGGGGGGTTCAAATGAGACTTGGAATAATTAAGAGACTTTGAAAAATCTAGACTTCAGGACTTAGGATAATACACGTTTATGGACTTAGAATAATATCGATTTAGGGACTTGGAATAATTCAGGTTTAGGGAATCAAAATAGTTTGGGTTTAGAATCTTAACAGATAGTCAGGTGATAATTATAAATTGCAAAATTAGAAAATTGTATTGTAATGTCTGTCAGATTTGTATTATACTTAGGTTGTGTTTGCCCAAACCAGTTATAAGTTTTTTTGATGGGCTGACTTCGAATTTTTTTTTTTTAATGTTCTTGAAAAGTATTTACAGCCTAAAAGATTTTGCCACTCATATGTTAAAAACCGTGTTTTTCGTATCTAAGCTACCCCAAATTTTCAAAATAACTTTTTAGGTAAATAAAATTTAAAAATCTAGATAAAAAATTATGATTGCTAGGAAGGAACCTTTCCAGAAGAAAAATAATATTTCTTTTTACGATGAAACTTAGTCAAGTTATCGTCAATTTAAGATTTTCTACAATCAGATTGTCTTAAAAAAGGTATTGAAAAAAGCCTGTTTCTGAAAATAAAATATGCATTAATTGCTTGATTATTATAGTAAAATACTTATTTTTTTTTTTTAAATCGTTTACTTTTTCTCTGAGTATTCATTTTCTTCAAGAAAAAAGTCATTTTTCTTTTATCAAAGTTCAAATTTTAGGTCAAAAACCAATGAAAATCTGTGTTAAATAAATTTTGCTACTTACAGTTTTCAAAGGCTTCTGAACTACACATTAAAATTTTGACAATAAAAAGGATTTCTTTCTGCAAGAAATGAATACTCTGGGAAAAATTATTCAATATTTTAAAACAAATTATTATTCTACGATGAAAATCAAGCTAGTTATGCATATTTTATGTTCAGAAACCGGCTTCATTCAATAGAATTTCAATCATTTTTAAGGGGCAGTACAGGTTAAAATCCGACTTTTTTGAAAAATCCTAATTTTCAGAAAATGTTAACAAAAAATTGAAAATCCAAGAAGAGGGAAACATTTCCAAGACTTTGGCGGATTCAAAACTGTGGGTTTGGGTCTTTTTATAGTATGTTTGCTCGGAGAATTTTTTCTTTGAAAATTTATCTTTAAAAAATTAAGGATAATTAACATTTTCTGAAAATTAGGTTTTTTCAAAAAAGTCGGATTTTAACCTTTACTGTCCCTTAAGACGAATTTCAGCAATAATATACATAATATTTGCTTGATTTTCATCGTAAAATAACAAATTTTTTTTTTAAATCATATTATTTTTCTTTAAGAAAAGAATTATTTTTATTGAGAAAATTTCAATTTTTAGGTCAAAAACTGTGTTAAGTAAATTTTTCTACTTGCAGTTTTCAAAGGCTTTGGACCTAAAAATTGAATTATTGTCAAGGAAAATGTTTTTTGTTCTTAAGGAAATGATTTTCCAGGGAAAAATTAATCGATTTAAAAAAAAAAATTATTATTTTACGATTAAAATCAAGCGAGTAATGAATATTTAAAGTTCAGAAACAGGCTTTTTTCAATATAGAAATATCGTTTATAGTCAATTTTTGGATCTGATACGTAATTTTTTTAAAAATTTTTTCTTAAATTTTTGCCACTAAAAAATGCAAAAAATGCGGTGTTTTATTTTTTAGCACGTAGTACTTAATTTCTTCCTATGAAAGTACGAGTATCTAGAATTATCGTTTCTAAAGGATTTCTCTTTCTGATACGTACTTTTTAAAAAAAATTTTTTTTAAATTTTTTACATAAAAAAATTAAAAAAACACCATCTTTTTTTTTCATTTTGTACCAAGAACTTAATTTTTTTCTATGAAAGTTCTAATATCAAGAGCTATCGTTTTTACTCGATATCTCCAATCTGATGCCCAATTTTTCTAAAATTTTTTTTAAAAAACTTTTTTGATAAAAAAATTTAAAAAAAACAATCATTTTTTTATGGTGTAGTACTTAATTTCTTTCTATGAAAGAAAGATAATATCTAGAATTATCTAATATCTAGAATTATCGTTTTTATTCGTTATCTAAAATCTGATACTTAATTTTTCGAAAATTTTTGTCTAAAAAATTTTTTTTTTAAAAAATACCAAAATCACTAATTTTTTTTTCTTTTTGGATGTAGTATAATTTTTTTCTATGAAAGTATGAACTTGATATTTTCAATTAGATAATTAATTAATAACTACGCCAGCTATACCAAAAACTGTCTAACAGACATAATTAGCATATAAGAAGATTAATGGTGTAGACAAATTTACCTTTTTATTATGTGAAAAACTTAATTTTTTCCATGAGGTGCACGATTACCGACTAAAAGACCCAAACCATTGGATATCTGAGACTTTCTTCTAAAAAACTGTAAATGTAAAAAAAAAAGAATTAAATACTTTATAGTATTAATTTAAATTTAAAATATAGATAAGTTTGTAATTAATATTTTAAAAAATCTCTTTATCAGCCCTTAAAAATTAGACTTAAACTCTTACCAATTTTTTTTTTTTGGTTCGGATAAGTCAAACTGGAGATACCCTGAACATCGTTTTTTCTTAATTTTTCTACTTATTAAAAAAATTCCTTTTTGATTGAAAGTAGCTTTTCCTTATTCACAGAACCAATATTTTTGACAAATCTTTGAAAAAAAGTTACTGAAATTTCAAGGTTATCTATCCAGAATTTCTGAGTAAATAGTGGCGGCCTACAACGAATTCTCTTATTTCACTAAAAAAATATTCCTTGATTGAATCTCTGAAAATACTTCACAAAAAATATATAATTTTTAATATTGTACCTATTAAAATTCAGCTAAATATATTTTTTTTGTATACATTTAAATATTTTTTTTTACTGATAAAAATGCAACTAACTTTTTGGTTAAGTTTGTTTGTGAACATAGATAATATCATGCTAATGAACTTGAACTTGGATATTTCAATCAAAAAGGAATTTTTTTAATAAGTAGTGTTAGGGTACAGAAAATACCCAAATTGTTTACGGTCGCCACCTAGCTAATTTATGATACTTCCAAACACCAATATCTGGGAAACTAGGAAACCAGGCTGGATGTAGGAAGGAGTTAGACTAACTCAAATAAGTACTTTATTTAATTTGACAACTATGTTTTATTATTATAATACGTCTGTACTCTTGAGAAGCCAGAGTTTCACTGGCGCCTACATTGCCCCTACTCTACCAACTCCAAAATATACTTTTAATATGTGCACGACATCTATGTACCCTTACATACTCCCACCCATGTATCTAGCAAAAGTATGGGTACTTTTTCTAGATGCATGTAATAAACAAAATATAAATATATTATCCTCTCAAAATGTATATCCTATAATTTTCCATTAAAATTATTATATTTATATTTAATTGATGTTAATACAGATTACGAGCAAGGATTTAGTATTATTCATATGTCTAGCCATATTGTACATTGGAAACCGACATTTGATTTTTATTTTTTTAATGATTTTGGAATTGGTTTACAATATCTTATTTATTTATTCTATTTAAATGATCTAAAATAGTCTTTGAAATAAACATACTTATAATTATTTAATTTGTAATTTTTTAGAATTTAAAATATATATATATTTTTTTTTAACTTGTGCCACTTAAAAAGAAATAATTCGTTATTATAGTTACGATCATATTAATATATATTAACTATTTTTTTTTTTTATTTTACACTTTTTTCTTTTCTTCTCCCACCAATTTTTTAATTTTTTGGATTTAATTGAGCTTGAATTAATTGGATATTTTTGATTTTTTTCTGTTTTAAAATTCTTCTTTCTTGTCATTTTCATATTTTGAACCATCTGTCTAGCTCCTTTATGATTTGTTTTGTTCTTCATTTTAATAGAACTCAATTTCGTTATCTTTAATATATTACACTTCGTTGTTTCAAAAAAATCTCCCACCAATTCTTTGACCATAGGTTGTTGTTGTTTAAGTTTCTTATATTTACTTTCTTTATTTTTGATTTTCTGCTCAATGGACATCGATCTTAAAAGATTAACGCTACCGTCATCATTACTTCTTGATTCATAGTCTAAGTCTAGAATTAAAATTTTTGTTTCTGGTTCGCGAATAACTTCCGTTTTATCTAGCCTCATTTTTCTACCGTGCATAAATGCTGTTTTTTCTTTTGAGCCTTTAGGCTTATGATTTTCTAAAATTTTTTCTTTACCTTTTGCTTCATATATATTTCTTTTCATCAGGAAAAATCCATCCACTCTGCTTAAAAGCTGGGCCATTTGCCATATTGAATGCGGCTTATGAACTTCTATCTTGTCTATTACACTATCTGAAAAATGCCATTTCAGCTTGTGGATAATATTTTCATCACTTAATGCATCGTCTAGATATTTGGCATGTCTAGCCCACTTAAGAAAATAATCTTCTTTACTGTCTTCTCCTTCAAAAACTCCGCAAATTAACCAAGCATGCACTTCACTTTGAATAAATTTAGACCAATAATTTTCTAAGAACTGAAGTCGTAGTTGATTATACGATCCAGTGTCTATTAATTTAACCCAACGGGCTGCTCTTCCTTTTAAAGCTGCCTTAAACACTCTTTTAAAAGCCATATCTCCAGTTACTTCACCATTTATCATAGCTTCTACTTGTTCTAAGAACCATACTGGATTCGTACAAATTACATCGCCACTGAAATGAATATTTGCTAGACGTACGGCTTCAATGATTGAATTAATTTTTTTATTGTTTGATTTGCGTTGTAAGTTTAATTCATTACTTAACCTTAACCTCTCTTTTTCCCAAAATTTTCTATCTTCCTGCCATTGCGATTCAACTCTCTTCAACTGAGTCCTTAAATAAAATATTTCTTTGTCGTATATTTCTTTGATATGATGACGTCGATGGAATGATGGTAATGATCCGCTTCTCCCACCATAGTTTGGAGCATTTAGACATCTGTCTTGCAACTTGTTCCCTTGCATACCTTGTTGCTTATTTCCCCACTCCTTATGAGTATATTGATGATGACGCTTTAAATATGTTTGACCGGAAATTTGATTTTCAGCCATTATAAAACTTTTTATTTTTTATTTATCCACGAGGTTATAAAACGATATTAACCTATTTTTTACTTTCATAAAATCTCGAGAAAATTATCAAATAATTTATCACTTAAAATATTTAATTTAGTTACCATTTGTAAACCGCGTAACTATTGCGGGCGTCCTGTCACGGTCGCCATATGTTAGGGTACAGAAAATACCCAAACTGTTTACGGTCGCCACCTAGCTAATTTATGATACTTCCAAACACCAATATCTGGGAAACTAGGAAACCAGGCTGGATGTAGGAAGGAGTTAGACTAACTCAAATAAGTACTTTATTTAATTTGACAACTATGTTTTATTATTATAATACGTCTGTACTCTTGAGAAGCCAGAGTTTCACTGGCGCCTACATTGCCCCTACTCTACCAACTCCAAAATATACTTTTAATATGTGCACGATATCTATGTACCCTTAAGGCTCACACACAAACTCATGGGCACGAGCAAAAAGCAGGCGAGCACGAGCAAAAGTAGTATATAGTGGGAGTTAGAATGGAGGGGCTAAAGAGGAGAAATTAAAAATTTTAATCCCACTTTGTTCAATATTGCTCGTGATCGTGTGCTTTTTGGCTCGTGCCCATGAGTTTGTGTGTGAGCCTTTACAGTAGAAAAATTAAGAAAAAACGATGTGCAGGGCATCTCCAGTTTGACTTATCCGAACCAAAAAAAAAAATTGGTAAGAGTTTAAGTCTAATTTTTAAGGGCTGATAAAGAGATTTTTTTAAATATTAATTACAAACTTATCTATATTTTAAATTTAAATTAATACTATAAAGTATTTAATTCTTTTTTTTTTACATTTACAGTTTTTTAGAAGAAAGTCTCAGATATCCAATGGTTTGGGTCTTTTAGTCGGTAATCGTGCACCTCATGGAAAAAATTAAGTTTTTCACATAATAAAAAGGTAAATTTTTCTACACCATTAATCTTCTTATATGCTAATTATGTCTGTTAGACAGTTTTTGGTATAGCTGGCGTAGTTATTAATTAATTATCTAGTTGAAAATATCAAGTTAATTCTTTCAGAGAAAAAAATTATACTAAATCCAAAAAGAAAAAAAAATTAGTGATTTTTGTATTTTTTTAAAGAAAAATTTTTTAGACAAAAATTTTCGAAAAATTAAGTATCAGATTGAAGGTAACGAATAAAAACGATAATTCTAGATATTAGATAATTCTAGATATTAACTTTTTTTCATAGAAAGAAATTAAGTACTACACCATAAAAAAATGATTGTTTTTTTAAAATTTTTTTATCAAAAAAGTTTTTTAAAAAAAATTATTAGAAAAATTAGGTATCAGATTGTAGATATCGAGTAAAAACGATAATTCTTAATATAAGAACTTTCATAGAAAAAAATTAAGTTCTTGGTACAAAATGAAAAAAAAAGATTGTGTCTTTTTTAATAAAATTAATTTTTTTCTTAAGGGGCAGTACAGGTTAAAATCCGACTTTTTTTGAAAAAACCTAATTTTCAGAAAATGTTAACAAAAAATTGAAAATCCAAGAATAGAGAAACATTGCCAAGACTTTGGTGGATTCAAAACTGTGGGTTTGGGTCTTTTTATAGTTTGTTTGCTCGGAGAATTTTTTCTTTGAAAATTTATCCTTAATTTTTTAAAGATAAATTTTCAAAGAAAAAATTACCCTTAAAGAAATGAATACTCAGGGAAAAATAATAGGATTTAAAAAAAAAATTTGTTATTTTACGATGAAAATCAAGCAAATATTATGCATATTATTGCTGAAATTGTCTTAAAAATGATAGAAATCCTATTGAATCAAGTCTGTTTCTGAACATAAAATATGCATAACTAGCTTGATTTTCATCGTAAAATAATAATTTTTTTTAATCTGATTGTAGAAAATCTTAAATTGACGATAACTTGGCTAAGTTTCATCGTAAAAAGAAATTTTTTTTTTCTTCTGGAAAGGTTCCTTCCTAGCAATCAGATTTTTTTATATAGATTTTTAAATTTTATTTACCTAAAAAGTTATTTTGAAAATTTGGGGTAACTCAGATACGAAAAACACGGTTTTTGACATATTAATGGCAAAATCTTTTTGGCATCTATTGCCGATTCCGTTTTCACGTTTTTTTGCATTTTATAGGGTAAAAACTACCAGAAAATCATGGTGGTAGTCGCGGCCTACTCAATTTTTTTTTTTCATTTTTGGTGCTCATAAAACGTATTTTCTCATAGAAATGCAAATATACCATTATTCGGAAATTCATTGGCCAGTGCGTCCTTGTGGGAATTACAGATTATTTTTGATTCAGGTATTAATTTAGCTAAGTTCGGCCCTAGGCTGTAAAAACTTTTCGAGTACTTTAAAAAAAAAAAATTCGAAGTCAGCCCATTAAAAAAACTTATAACTGGTTTGCGTAAATACAACCTAAATGCATGGAACATGTTTACTTACAGCTGAGGACTAAGTATAATACAAATCTTACAGACATTACAATACAATTTTCTAATTTTATAATTTATAATTATCACCTGACTAGCTGTTAAGATTCTAAACCTAAACTATTTTGATTCTCTAAATCTGAATTATACCAAGTCCCTAAATCGATATTATTCTAAGTCCATAAACGTGTATTATCCTAAGTCCTGAAGTCTAGATTTTTCAAAGTCTCTTAATTATTCCAAGTCTCATTTGAACCCCCCCTTTAATAGGACAAATGTTACCCCCCACTTAAATAGGACAAATTTGACCACCCCCCTTAAGTAGGACAAATTTACCCCCGCACCCTTAATTTTCAAGGTCTCAAGTACTCCTTCCCTATAAATATGTTCCATGTTAATATATTTTTTTAACTACTCATCAAACTTGAAGTAAATCGTTGAAATAGTTATCGCCCGAACTTGCATGTCAATTTAAGAAAGCCTGCTTCGAAAAGATTGCGTTTAAAAATTAAAGAGGAGATTTCGAAGAAAAAAAAAATTTTTTTACACATACTTGATACATATAGTGTAAAATCTGGTAATTACTATATAGGTAGTAACCTTTTTATCTCGGTAGCATAAATTTACTACCCAGATATTAATTACCCGGACAAGAATTTACACAGTGTATATGATGTGATTTATGCGCACACAAAAAATTTGATTTTCAAAAAAACATTTACTGTCCCTTAAATTACCCATTTTTAAGAATTTGCTTAATTTTTAAGAAAAATTTAAGCGCAGCAATCTGACAGTGTAAAAAACTATATTTTTACTTTTTTTGATCTTCAGAAATTGGAAATTTACTTTCTCAAGAAAAAATGAATATTTTTGAGAGTCTGATTGGAGATCTGGTATAAAACTTTTTTTGGAAAAGTTCTGATCGAAACTGTTAAATTGAAAATTTCACATCTGCAGTTAATAATAGCTGACTTTTGAGGTTCAGACTACATTTTCAAAAAATTAAAACGATCATACAATATAATTGAAAAAATAAAGAGGTAATGCAATTTATTCAGATTTAAACTTTTATAGAGAGTAATAGCTAAAAAATTTATATTTTCTTTTATTTACAGAAATTTCTAATGATGTTACTAAACCAGCTGTAGTTTATTGATCGAAACAAAGTTTTAATAAATTTTCAATTTTTTTGTGTTTGTGTGTATTTCATTGAACTGTTAATAAAATAAAAAACTGAAGAAAATGCTAAATTTTTTTTATTTTTTTTCACCAAATGTCCGTAAATACGCCAAAAAGCAATTTTTAAGGGAAAAAAGTCGGAGCCGATGAAACATCCTGAAATATTAATAAAACGTTTCGAAACGTTTTTCTACGGACATTTGAAACATTTTAAAGGCTTATTTCAAAAAAGTTTCTAAAACTTTGGTTGTTATGTTGTATGCTTTTTTTACGTTAAAAGTAACGTTAAATTTAATATCGGATTTGAACGTTTAATTTAACATTAAATTTTATCGTTCAATTTAGTGTTGAATTTTAACGTTAAATTTAATGTTAAATTTTAACGTTAAATTTAGTGTTGAATTTTAACGTTAAATTTAATGTTGAATTTTAACGTTAAATTTAAGGTTGAATTTTAACGTTAAATTTAAGGTTAAATTTAATGTTAAATTTTAGCATTAAATTTAGTAATAAATTTAATGTTAAATTTAATGTTAGAAGGAACATTAATTTGATCAAAAAAATTAGTTGTGAAAAAATAGCAATGATGCTAAATTTTAGAAGCATCAGGGTAATTTCCATAATAAGTACAATTGGATTAGCAAAATTATGAAGATTTTTTTTCTTTAATTTTCTGCGATAATTTTAACGTTAAATTTAACATTAAATTAAGGTTAAATCTACCTTAAATTAACGTTAAAGTTACCTTAAATTAACGTTAAAATTAACGTTAACTTTTGCACCGGGGTTGTGATTATCGTGAATATTTCAGGAATAAATTAATTGATTTATTTACCGATATTTATAATATACAGTGATCTATTGGTTCGGAGTTTAAACACGCAGTCGTTTAACTCCGGCATTTTGTCACATATATATATTTTGATCTTCGGATTCTTACGGCGAATATTATTGCTATTTGCCGTATTCAAAACTTGTTTTCAATTTTTGTTATAACAACGTGGTGCATCATTGGCCAAGAACAATTTCAGGCGGATTTAGGTAAAAGATTAATTCTTCCGGATATTGTCGTGCGAACATGTGCTCTCGCGGTTTTAGTTTAGGTAATTTAGTATTTTTGTATTTGGTAATTTTAGGTTATTTTATATTTAATTAGGTTATATTAATTGTTATACGGAAGTAGCAACCCGAAATCATTAATTTTTAATATTTAGATCATTAACCCTTATGGAATTAACTTTACCCCTTCTGATTTGTTTAGTTAAACAAGTGATATAAAGTTATAATATATATTATGAAGGCGAAGGCTTACAGGGCCCAAGGTGCATAGCTCCGAAGGTTTGTGATCGCATTTGGTCAAATATATATTTATATCACAAGTTGCATACATAATTTTATTTAAAAAGTGCGTTATAGTTGTCCCACCAGTGCGTAAAAAAAGTAACTTTTACGCAAGATGTTAACCTATTAACGACTAAGCGGACATCCTTGGACACTTGCATTTTTCGGTTATAAAAACTACATATTTTAGGCTAAAAACCCCACCTTGTAGGTAATTTGGGTCACTCTTTTCATTTCTGGGGCCCGTTTTTTGATAAAACCCTTGCGAAACGAGATATCAACCCCTAAAGTAGGGTAAATTTTCATATAATTCTTAAAGAAACTTAAGTTCTTTCAAAATGCAAAAAAGTCTTTAATTAGCATAAAAAATTATTCCTAGGACTCCCAAGAAATAGTTAAAAGTCAAAAAAGCATGTATTAACCATTGCAACCCTCCCTAGGGAATTACCAGGGCTCCAGAGAAAAGGCTAAAAATCATATACGCACGTATTAGCCATTGCAACCCTTACTGGGGTCGTCTTTAGTACGCAAAGGGGTGAGTTTTATAAAAAAATGAAAGATTGAATATTTTGGGCCAAAAAACTCACCCAGTAAGTATTTTGGGCCGCTCTTTTCATTTCTGGAATTCATTTTTAGCTACAACCCCTACGAAATGATATACCAACCCCTAAAATGGGGTAAATTTTCAGAAAAATTTTTGTTACGCGTGAGATGTCCCAAATGCAAAAAAGATTTTATTTGACATTAAAAATTATGACTAGGACTCCCAAAAAAGATTAGGTTTGTAATATTGAAGTATTAGATATTTATTATTTATATTCGTCTTTTTATGGAGTTTATCAGTGATAAGGGGTTGAGGGTAAAATTCAAATTTTCTCGAAAGAGAAAAGCTTTTCCATTCGTATATAAAGGATTGTTGGGTAACAATAAAATCAGATTTTCTTTTTTGTTTTAAACTTTGATTGTTTTTTGAACTGACAGCGTTTTTTTAGTGAATAACCTTAATCCTTTTATTTCCACAAGCAAATTGAGGTGTACATATGGTTTTTAGTTTTATAACTTTCAAAAATTGTTACCTTTTTTATTATTGTATTTGAATATTTAAATTGTTTTTGAGAATATAGAATCTAGTTTTTTAAACAGATTCAGTTTTCTTATAATTGAGTTTTTTAGTCACACTTTTTTTATAATAGCATTTTTATGTAAGTATAGTCTTTATAAAATTTATTTATTTTTTACTTAATTTTTAGAATTAATTTACAAATTTTTTATTTTAAAAAAAAATGATATCTAATTTTTACCATAATGTCCACTAACAAACGAAGACGTCAAGCTTTAGAATTTGTTGAAGACGAAGAAGAGAATGAGCTTGATGAAATAGAAGAATATAATGAATTATTATTGGAAAATATAGACTTTTATTGGTATTTTAATAACGTCTTATTTCAATGAAAGAAAATGTGAACGTGATTATTGGAGCAGTAATAGTTTACTTCATCACAAGCGATTGGCATTGGTTATGAGTAGAGACTTATTTATTTTTATAAAAAAAAACATTAAGTTTTCAAAAGAAGGTGATAAAAATATAGCTGATAAAATATGGAGAGTCAAGACTATGTGCGAGATATTTAAGTCAAATATTTTACTGTTTTGTTATTTTTCAGCAAATTTATCAATCGATGAAAGCATTGTCAAATTTTTTGGCAGATGCCAATTAAACAATTTGTAAAAAATAAACCTATTAGGTTTGGAATAAAGTTATGGTCCCTTTGTACCGATACCGGGTTTTTGTTAGACTTTAACATATACTGTGGAAAAGATTTTAATAATTCTACAGAAAAGTTAAGCAATTGCACGTTAGGGACCAGAGTTGTTATGAATTTACTTCATCTTTTTTTATTTCAAACAGCCTTAAATTCACGTGAAAAATACCATGTTATTTTCGATAATTTCTTCACGAGTCCAGATCTGTTAGTCTTTTTAAAAACGTTAGGATTACGAGCTACTGGTACAGTGAGGGCTAACAGAGTCTATGAACAAAAATTGGACAATAAATTAAAAAGAATCCCTGTTTCAATTTCATTAAATAATAAAAGCAAACGAGGGGATTATGAAGTTAAACGTGACATTAATAGCACTTTGAGCTACGTTTCCGTTAAAGACTCAAAAGTAGTTTCTATATTGAGCACTGCTGCTGGAATAGAACCATTCACTAATGTAGAACGTTACTGCAAAGAAGAAAAGAAAAAGACCAGTATCCCATTTCCTCAATGTTTTGCGGTCTATAACAAGTATATGGGTGGTGTAGATCTGCACGTTCACTATCGCCATGACCTAAAAATCAATATAAGCAGTAGAAGATGGACATGGCAAATATTTAAATTTATTATAGAAACTGCGTTGTCAAATTCTGTTATTTTATGGAATTCATGCAACGAAAAAAAAAAAAGATAAGTGCCAAAGAATTTGCATTAATTATAGCAGATATATATTTGCGAAGAGAGGAGAAAAATGTCTACCCTAAACATAATGCAACTGAAGTTACAGTCAGAAGAAAATGTACATCTTGTAATAAAAAAACTGTTAATTATTGCTTTGATTGCAAGGACCATTTTTGTAGTGACTGTTATGACAAAACTCATTTTATAGTACATAGGGTTGAACAAATTGAAAAAAAGGTTCATGTTTATACGATGACTGTGGTGTACGTACTTTATTATTTTGCCAAAAATGTAAATCTCACGTTTGCCAAAAATGTCGTAAAAAACATAAACAACTTTTATAAATCTACATATTTTAGCATATTTTTCTATCTCATGAAAATCAAAATAATTTTTAAGTAGTTTTAATATCTATATTTTAGCAGTTATCTGTGTGTATTTATTATCCATGTAAATGTTTAAAAAGACAAAAAATTGTCTGTAAATAAATTATCTGATAATATAAAAATTCTTAAAACTATTGACTTTAAACCTTTTTTATGATTATTAAATAGTTTATAAATATTTTATTCAATTTGTTATGAAAGGGGTTGTTATATATTTTTACATGGGTGTAAAGGAGCTTTGGAAATGAAAAGAGAGACACAAATTACCTACTAGGTGAGTTTTTTGGCCCAAAATATTCAATCTTTCATTTTTTATAAAACTCTCCCCTTTGCTTACTAAAGACACCCCCAGTAAGGGTTGCAATGGCTAATACGTGCGTAGATGACTTTTAGCCTTTTCTCTGGAGTCCTGGTAATAATTTTTTTTTGCTAACTAAAACTTTTTTGTATTTGAAAACAAGTAAACTTTCTTTAAGAATTATTTCGAAATTTACCCCATTTTAGGGGTTGATATCTCATTTCGTAGGGGTTGTAGCTAAAAATGAGCTCCAGAAATGAAAAAAGCGACTCAAAATACTTACTGGGTGAGTTTTTTGGACCAAAATATTCAATATTTCATTTTTTATAAAACTCACCCCTTTGCGTACTAAAGACACCCCCAGTAAGAGTTGCAATGGCTAATAAGTGCGTATATGATTTTTAGCCTTTTCTCTGGAGCCCTGGTAATAATTTTTTTTTGCTAACTAAAACTTTTTTGTATTTGAAAACAAGTAAACTTTCTTTAAGAATTATTTCGAAATTCACCCCATTTTAGGGGTTGATATCTCATTTCGTAGGGGTTGTAGCTAAAAATGAGCTTCAGAATTGAAAAGACCGACCCAAAATACTTACTGGGTGAGTTTTTTGGCTCAAAATATTCAGTATTTCATTTTTATAAAACTCCCCCCTTTGCTTTCTAAAGACACCCCTAGGAAGGGTTGCAATGGTTAATACATGCTTTTTTGACTTTTAACTATTTCTTGGGAGTACTAGGAATAATTTTTTATGCTAATTAAAGACTTTTTTGCATTTTGGAAGAACTTAAGTTTCTTTAAGAATTATATGAAAATTTACTCCACTTTAGGGGTTGATATCTCGTTTCGCAAGGGTTGTATCGAAAAACGGGCCCCAGAAATGAAAAGAGCGACCCAAATTACCTATTAGGTGAGGTTTTTAGCCTAAAATATGCAGTTTTTTTAACCGAAAAATGCAAGTGTCCAAGGATGTCCGCTTAGGCGTTAATAGGTTAAATAAAGAATAAGGCCCAAGGCCCTCTCTACACCAACACATAATTATGTTTTATGATAATCATGTTTGTTAGATATTTTATGGTGTAGCTGGGATATTCGAAATTAAAGTTATTACAAAATGGCGCCACTAGTAGTATTAAATATTTTTAATAAAAATTAAACAATAAAATGTAATTAAATGGTATTTTAATTGTAGATTAAGTTATTTATATTATAAAAATTATAAATAATTTATGTAACTAATAAGTTTTTAGTGGGTTATATTTATTTAAATATGTAATTTTGAGGTTATGTTTTTATTACAGTGTAGCTGGGAAAAAAATATCCAACAAACATGATTATCATAAAACATGATTATGTGCTGTTGTAGAGAGGGCCTAATACTCAAGATACTTCGTTAAATGGTTAAACAAGTATTTTAATCCTGTCTACATCTTCCAACTTTGCGAAGTACTTCTTTCTATATGTATTTAACAATTTAAATTAGTAAAACTATAATATGATAATAATTTTAAAATATTTTTATATTTTTAAATAAAACCGGAAACAATATTCTTTAATAGGAAAACAGTAAAAATACAAAAAATTGTTGATTAATCATTATAAGTATAAGAAGTTTAATACAATAGAATAAAAATAAAAAAAAGAAGGAAGCTTGTTATAAAAATCCGTAGTAATATTTTATGTTAAAAACCACCAATAAGATAGTATAAGCTATTGGAACTTAGCCAAAAATATGTAAAAATTTCGTTTTTTTACGTTAAAATTTCTTTCTCCGCTTTTACTTAAAAAAAATTTTTTTTTGATAATTTGCCAAAATGATATCTTCTATTATAATGTTTGTCATTGTTGAACATGAAGACTTTTATAAATTTTAGTCCTTAAATAAAGTGCATTTTTCTTGAACATGCTCATGTAAAAAATTAATCAATAATTTTATTAGTATCATAAATCATATTTTAAAAAGTTATAAATAAAAATTATTCAATATTTTTGAAAAAATATTTTTAATTCTGATGTAATTTTAATAAAAGAAGAAAAAAGTAAAGCATGACATGTCTTCATTTGTCATAAATTTTTAATTTAACTATGTTGTATTCTATTTTTAACCAAAACAATTGGCAAAATGAAAGTGAAATTTCATGCAATAAGTAATGTTATGTAAAAAATAAATTAAAAACTTTTAATTAATATATTTTTTAAATATTTATTTATTTTTCATTTTAAGAGAGACATTCAGTAAATCCTTTATAAATATAAGCATAAATATTTAAGGCTGAGTGTCCATTTATACAATTATTAAATTGGCTAAAATAGTATAAAGGATTTATTTATTTATTTTTTTTACATTTATTATCACATTATTTTTTTAAACAGACTGTTTTATTTTAAAATTAATTTATCATACAATTTTACACATACATTTTCATTCATTCATCCCATTCAGTTATATTTACAAATTACAATTTTTAAGAAATATAAAATAGATTCAGTACATTTATATCGTTAGCTTTTTTGTATTATTTTAATAAAAATAAAAATTAATTTTATTATAGTAACATAAATCTAACATAATTTTTTTTTAAATTGGCTCAAAAATAAAAAAAGAAAAAAGAAATTAATTATTTTTAAATGCGTAATAAATTTTTGAAAAAATTTGTCTACCAATTTTATAATAGAAATATTAAATAATAAAAAAAACTTTAAAACAAGTTTTTAGATTATTTTACATATATATATAAATATTTATTTATTTTATCGTATAAAACATTAAAGTTTACATAGAAAAGGTTTATTTTTTAGAAAATTAAGAGAGAGATATAGAGAGAAATACAGAGTGTGTACAAAATTGATTTTTAATATTTTTTACTTATTTACTTGCAATTCTGTTACACTCTGTATTTAAAATTCGAGATTGGCCATTTTTTGCGAAATACCGACAATAATATAAACATATATTATTTAAACAAACATTTCTTCATACATTTATAATTTAAATGAAAAAATGCAAAAAATGCTCATTGAGTTAATTTTATGCCTTTTTCATTAAATTAACTTATTTTATGCACATTTTATATATAAAAGATTCAAGAAAATTTACATATTTACAAAGATATAGATTTACTAAAAAATTATTTTAATACAAAAAATATTAGTAAAAAAAGAATTAATCGTTATCTTTAAATTTAAATAAACAATTAAATATTAGCTTTCTGAAGTAATGCGAGAATGTGGCGGCAAATAGTCGAAAGCTTATCAATAGACATTTTATATATGCACTTCCTTGATTATAATAAAATTTTTAAACAAGAAACCTCTTTATTTTACTCATGTTTCTTATTATTTTTTTCTTATTCTTTTAATATAACAAAGAATTAATTGTTAATATTGTTTTAAAAATTTATTTGGTACTAAATTTCAGTATATCAAATAATTTAAGTATCAAAATTAATATTTTATTTTATTTTTTTATCAAGTAATAGATAATTTTTAACTTTTTTATATCCAGTCTTGATTTATATATATTATATTATTCAAAAGTTTAAAATTACAATATTGATAATTTCAAATTTTTAAAAAATTATATGAATTATGATTTTAACATTAACTTGTATAAAGCCCTTTCTACATAAAATTAAAAGTCGGTATTAAATCTGGTAATTTTTAAAATTTATATAGTTTATAGTTGAGGATTTTTAATGATTAATCGTAAATAACTTCCAACTACACTACATGATAATAATTTTAAAAATTATCAGATTTAATATCGACTTTTAATCTGATGTAGATAGTGCTTAAGAGTTTTATATTGAAAAATTCTTAAATGAAATTTAAATTCTCAATTTTCAGACAAAAAGTTTGATTTTATGTTACAAACAACGCTTTTGACTTTTTAATAATTAAAAGTATTTATGAAAATGAAGATATTTATTTCAAAGAGTATTTTGTAAGGAATTTTGTTTCATTATTTACTTAAAATACAGAAATTTGAAATAAATATTTTAGCATATTTTCATATTACATATACTTTTTTATCAATTTTTCTACAAAACCTTGAAATAAGAACTTGAAATTTGAAAATAGCCAAAAATTGACTTTATGTGAAATCACCACGAAAATTAATTTTAAAAAAGGAAAATGAAAGATCTCAGCAATTTATTTTCATAAAATAGTTTTCTAATTTTTGATATCTATGGCAGTAACTGAAAAAGAGATTCAACATTTTAGCAATGTGAAGATAGAGGGACTAACTGTTTGATTAGCTTCTAAAACAATATTTTTTAATATATTAAAATATTTGAAAAAATTCATAAAAATATACAATTTTAGAAGATATCAATCAGTTTGACCACTTTTAGTCACTCAACCTCATGCCAGAAACGTTTTCTAGTTAATTTTTCACATTTGCCATAAATATTAATATTTTAAAAATTTTATTTTATAAAACCAATATCCTATTATTATAGATTAACTTAGACTTTTTTTAAAATTCAATTTAATGCTAACTTGTCATTCAATCAATTTTTGGCTACTTTAAAAAGTTCTGTATATGCGCGCCAAAATAAACTTTTAAATTTCTTTTAAAAACTTTTAAAATACTTGTCAGTACTTAATATTCATTAACATTAAAATTCAAGTATAAACAATGACTTTTTATCTTACAATTATTTACTTAAAAAATATTTACTTTTTTCAACGAAATAATATTTTTATCTATTAATTGATAAAAAAAATATCATATTTTACAAAATTCAATATATTCAGTTCCTCTATTAAATATAAATAAAATAATTAAATAATTAAATATATTTAAGAAACTATATATAAATTTAAAAATACAATTTTTTTTATACATTATTTACAATTATTTTTCATACTGCGGGAACTGTCATGGAAAGTATTTTTAAAAAAGCGTTTTTAATTTTTCTATTTTTTCTTGTTTTTTAATAATTAAAAACTAACTAAATTTTAATTATTATTATATATTTAAAGAAGAGTTATTTAATGTAAACATAACCTTCAAAAATTCAACTTTTTCTTTCAAAAAAGTTCAATGCCATTTTGATCTTGAAATACAAAATAACTAATTTTATTATTATTATTTTTTTTTCTTATGTCGCTTTTCTTTTTTGATAATGACATTGAAAATTATTATAGTTTTTATAATTCATAAATCATACACATTTATATACACAAATTTTTTTAATTTTAGAGAATAATAATCACTGTAAATGCATTAACATGAATATTTTTTTTTACAATTCTCTTTTTTTTTAGTATAAGACAATAGTAATATTTAAATATTCAACATTTAATAAATTCATTATTACGTCATTATTAACACACACATATACATTAAATTAATTTTTTTATTATTCATTCAATTTTATAGTTAGTTTATATTGGAAATAAAATTTTTTACAAAAAATATTTATAATTTTTTTACTTTGATTTATACTTTTAAAAAGTGTATTTTATGTATTTGATTAATATGTTTAAAATATGGCTGAATTTAATAAATTATTTTGCATTTTAGTTAAACAATTTAATTGTATATGCTTAATTAATAAGAGAACGTTTTGAACGTCGTTTATTTTTTGAAATAGTGCCAAAAAGCACAAATATACACACACACATAAATATATATATATACATATTAATAATATATTTTTAACATTCATCTGTAGATGTACTGGAAATTTGTGTACTTGCACCACTGCTGAAACTACTTCTACAAGTTTCAACCACTAACGCTGTTTCTGGTACTTGAACAAAATTAACTTTTTCTTTTGGCCATTTAGGTCTTCCATAAACACAATTAAATATATTATATTTTGAATCGATATCTAATTGCCCCAATGCACTGCCACTGTGTCTTCTTCTTAAAACTTTTTTAGCCATTAAGCTTCGATTATTTTTATATGATAATTCACGTTTAAAACAAAAGAATTTTTGTAATTCTCTTTTAACTCTTCTTGATCTATAACCAAATAATAATGGACTTATATATGTTCCAAGTATTAAAAATCCAAGTGAAAATACATTAAATGTTCTTGGTTTTATGTTGTATTCTTCGATCATTTCAAGAGGCAAATTTCTCATTACTAACATTATCACATAAGGTGTCCAACATATTAGTCCCATGAATATTACCAATACACTTATTCTAGCTGCTCTAGTTTCTCCTCTATATTTAAACATTGATCCATTACTTATTTTATGTTTGATATGATTTATGTATCCTATGCTGTGTTTATTATTGGAATGTTTGTGTGATTGTACTTTTTGTCCAGGTGGTGTTATGGTAACAATAGGTGGTGGACTTTGTAATGATATTTGACCTTCGCTTAATCTACCATTTCTTTGTACTCTCAAATTTTCTATATTATCTTCTCCAAGATCAAAATTCACGCTCATTGAACGCGATGAACTAATAATAGGTCCATTTGGATGTAAGCCAGATATTGTTTCATCTTTTGTTGAAAGTGGCTGAATTTCATGATCTTCTTTTTCATCGTCATCATCTTCGTCTTCCTGATTATTATCTCTTTCATTATCACTTTCATCATCTGAATCATCATTACGATTATTATTAATTTGTTCTTGTCGGCTCAATAAATTAGCTTCGTACATTACATCGTGAGATGATTTTCGTCTTTGATCTCCTGGTTCTGGAAATCGACTTTTAACTAAATCATTACCTAATTTAAGATTTATTTTATCTTCAGACTGAAGAAATTGTGCCTTTAACGTTGAAATAGGAACTTTACTATCAGTATTATCTTTGGCATTGTTCGATGAATTTTCCTGACGATCATGCGAAGCAACGTTTTCTGTACTTAAACCTAATGTAAAGATTACTGGAGCAGCTTCCTGATTATTTTGTATTTCTGGATCACCAAGACTACGTGCCACCGTTTGACTAGGAGTAGCAGTCTCGGTACTCTCAGCAATGGATGAGAGTGACGAAATTTTTGGCAGTCGCCTGAAATCATCAACCGAAGTTGCTCTTAAATCGTCATTTAAACTAGTTGTAGATAGTACAGGCCTTGAACCATTTCTTCGCGTTCTTTCGGAATTACGTCTTGCTGCCATATAAATGCTAACGTAAATCCAACAAACACCTAAAAACGGCGCTAAATATCCTAATAATGCATAGCCCAAGGCGTAAAGAAGACCATAGCTTGGTGGTTTAACGGCTAATTCTGTTGAATTTTTAAAAAGTCTTGAAAAACTTATTTCCCCACTTATTTTAAGGTTGGCATTATCAGTTTTATTAACAAAATTATTATTTTTATTATTCATTGATAGACTGGCAGCAAATCTTAATTGCGTTGATGGTGAATCGTCATTATTATTAATATCTGACGATGGTTGAAATATTTCATTACATTCGGCTCTTGGACTTAAACCAGCAAGGCCACCTAATATACCAAATACTATAGCAAGAAACCATATGGCAATAATTAAAAGTGCACATTTTAATTTATCTATTCTTGTACGATAACGTAATGGATCTACAACTGCAAGATACTGATCTATACCAATTAAAAGGACGGAAAATATTGATGATGTTGTAACTAATGCTGTTGCACCTTCTGATAATGCACATAATGTTATTGATGATTGTGATGTACTGTCTGATACGAGTAATATTATGAAAACTGTGCAGGTTAATAAATTTGAACCAATCATATTCATGACAAATCTGAAAAATTAAAATTAAAATTCTCATTAATATTTTCAAAATTTTAAAAATATAGGTAAACGCTATTATATTTTGTAATAAAATGTAAAGAAAAATTTAATATCACGTTTCGTTGCCAGAATATATGACGCATTATTTTTTTTTTACTACTTAATTCGGACAAAAAACTGAAAAAAAAAAATTTGAAAGGACATCGATATGACCCGTGTTTTCTGGTAGTTTGAACCTTCAGAAAACCAAAAAAAATCGTGAACAAGAAATCGGAGATAGGTGCCAAAAAGATTTTTCCACTTTTATGTCAAAAACTGCCTTTTTACGTAACTGAGCTACCAGATTTTTGAAAATTTTTATTTTAGGGGTTTTTCACGGTATTTTTCGGGATTTTTGTTTAAAACAAGTTAAAACAAGTTCAAAACTAATAGAAAAAAGGATTTAGCATCGGTTTTTAGCAATATTTTGACATTTATGAGCTAGAAAACCTGTTTTTATTTTTTGCTTTTTTTCAAATTTGGTTTTATTACTTTTTCATGCATCTTAGGCTGTTCTTAATCTATGTAAGAGTTAAAATGGTAAATATTGATAATTTTAAGTCCAAATTGATTGTTACATACCATTAAGATGCCCTAAAATAATTATTTTAATGCGCTACAATGATAGAACCCGAGAGTCCCAATTTTTTAATTCTTGTTAAAATGAAGTAATTATACTTTTCTATCTTAAATATTTTGTCTATTTTATTTTTATCTCATAAAATATATTTTTCCAAGCAAATAAAACTCCATTAAATATTATATGCCCAAATATTTTTCATTTTTACACGTTTATAACCAATTTTTTCAATTTTATACAATACGTAATTTTCACTTATTATACTTATTTTCAAGCTGGAAAATTAATTTAACAAGGTGATTTCAATACATTAGGAACAAAAATTACATCAAATAGTTGTGAATGAGTTTATTATGTTGAAAAAATGCCGAATACCCTCCGTTCATTCCAATGGGCCTTCTGAGCCTAGAAACGCAGGGCTCACTGAAATAGGGTTTTTTGGTAATATTCAATGAAACGCTAAAACCTCGCAAATTAACCAAAACTCTTCTAGTTGGTCTCATTTTTTTGGTGTAAGTGTCACCTTTTAAACGCCGTAAACCGCGATTTTTCATCATTAATTTTTTTATTAATGTAGCCAATTAACCAAATGGCCATTTTTGGCTAAAAATGACCAATTTTAAAATTGCTGCCAAATTTTTAATTTTTGACGAAAATGGGTTTTACAAATCACAAAATATTTTCGCAAGCTTCAAGTTTCCAAAAGTTTTTTACTCGTCTCATTTCCTTGAGTCGTTTTTAAGATACGGTTCTTCAAAGTTAACATTAAAAATTATCTTTTTATAAAACCATAAAATTGGGACTCTGACTTCAAATTATCATATCTGATTAACAAATAATTGAAAAAAGTAGAGTAAAGAATTTTTGGAAATTTGAAGGAAATATTAAACTTGAGGAAATATTTTGAGACTTATAAAACCCATTTTTGTCAAAAATTACATATTTGGCAGCAATTTAAAAATTGGTCATTATTAGCCAAAAATGGCCATTTGGTTAATTGGCTACATTAATAAAAAAATTAATGATGAAAAATCGCGGTTTACGGCGTTTAAAAGGTGACACTTACACCAAAAAAATGAGACCAACTAGAAGAGTTTTGGTTAATTTGCGAGGTTTTAGCGTTTCATTGAATATTACCAAAAAACCCTATTTCAGTGAGCCCTGCGTTTCTAGGCTCAGAAGGCCCATTGGAATGAACGGAGGGTATTCGGCATTTTTTCAACATAATAAACTCATTCACAACTATTTGATGTAATTTTTGTTCCTAATGTATTGAACTCACCTTGTTAAATTAATTTTCCAGCTTGAAAATAAGTATAATAAGTGAAAATTACGTATTGTATAAAATTGAAAAAATTGGTTATAAACGTGTAAAAATGAAAAATATTTGGGCATATAATATTTAATGGAGTTTTATTTGCTTGGAAAAATATATTTTATGAGATAAAAATAAAATAGACAAAATATTTAAGATAGAAAAGTATAATTACTTCATTTTAACAAGAATTAAAAAATTGGGACTCTCGGGTTCTATCATTGTAGCGCATTAAAATAATTATTTTAGGGCATCTTAATGGTATGTAACAATCAATTTGGACTTAAAATTATCAATATTTACCATTTTAACTCTTACATAGATTAAGAACAGCCTAAGATGCATGAAAAAGTAATAAAACCAAATTTGAAAAAAAGCAAAAAATAAAAACAGGTTTTCTAGCTCATAAATGTCAAAATATTGCTAAAAACCGATGCTAAATCCTTTTTTCTATTAGTTTTGAACTTGTTTTAACTTGTTTTAAACAAAAATCCCGAAAAATACCGTGAAAAACCCCTAAAATAAAAATTTTCAAAAATCTGGTAGCTCAGTTACGTAAAAAGGCAGTTTTTGACATAAAAGTGGAAAAATCTTTTTGGCACCTATCTCCGATTTCTTGTTCACGATTTTTTTTGGTTTTCTGAAGGTTCAAACTACCAGAAAACACGGGTCATATCGATGTCCTTTCAAATTTTTTTTTTTCAGTTTTTTGTCCGAATTAAGTAGTAAAAAAAAAATAATGCGTCATATATATGTATAATATGTACAAAACTATATTATTATATTTATTTCAAACTTTTCTAATGTATTTATACCACGTTTTATAGTTATACAGAAAGTTTATATATATAGTATATACAAAAGGAAAATGTATTTTTACATTAGTAAAGTTATATCAAATAACTCGAGGAAACTAAAATTATATCATTTATCTCTTTGTTTGAAAAGTATTGTATAAAAATTATTCAAACAAAAAATAAAAGTTTTTTTTCTTTCTTTTTTAAAAATATGTCAATATATAGGTGAAATTTCGAAATACTGGTATTTATTTAGATTTAGATTATTTAAAAAGTTTTAAAACGAACATTTTATTTCAAAAAGAATTTAAAAATTCGTGAATGTATGCTGAAAAAAAACGCTGCTAAATTATTGTCACTATGGTACCTCAAGCAATGACAAACATTAATATGAGTTGACAATTTTTACCATTTTATTTATTACATCTGATAAATAAAGTTACACCAAATGTATTAAAACTAGAACTCCCGAACAAAAAATTATTACAATAAGGTTCAATTTTATGGAGTGTATTCTTACTAGATTCTAGGGGCACTAGAGTAGAAATAATTAATTATCACTCAAAATCTATTAAAATTCTGCTCGAGCAAAATCTATGAAATCGCCTCTGTGAAAATTTTAATTTATTTTTAGCGATAATTACTAGAGTTCAATATTTTGAGTCCCCAGAATCTAGTAAGAATATGATCCATGAAATCGCCCTAATAACGTTAACATAAAAAAAAAATGCAAAACATTTTTAGGAAAAAATTTTCAAGATATTAGCTATTGCAGATCCATAAAATCAAGTAAAAACGGTATTTCTAAAACTAATACTTCCATATAAAAAAATGATGTAGTTCGACCAAAAGAAAAAAACTAATGGTGTTTTTTGTGCTTATTGATGACAAACATTTTCAAAAAATTAGGTTTCAAATCCAAAAAATCGGGAGAGTAGTCCCTAAATCAAATATTCGAAGTCCATTCGACTGGAATTTTTTTGGGTACCCCTCCCTATGAACATGTTCCATGTTAATCAAAAATATAAACTACATTTATAAAACTGGTACTCCCATAGAAAAAAAATCAAGTACTACGTCCAAAAAGAAAAAAAAAATTGGTATTTGTTTAGTGATTATTTGAGATTTTGGGTATTATAAACTAGAAACATTTATTTGTTTGTATGGAGCTTTTCAAAAGCATGATTGAACCCTAAGAGGCACAGTAATGTCTGTAGGACCCAAAATCTCAATTGATCACCAAAAGTTTTCCCTCACAAAAAGCATAAAATAAAAATTGTGTTAACTACCAAAAGCGTCTTTTTTTCATTTAGAGCCGTAGAAAAGCTTTTTTGCGAGTAATAAGTGGGTCTTGTATTTTTTTAGCCAAAATTGTATTTGAATTTGCTGCAAAATCTAAATTTAAAGTATACTTTCTATTTACAATTATTAAGCCCTGCTGGGCCCGTAAGACCCAAATCTAATGCCTCCACCCCCCTCCATCAGATAGTCACCTCCAAACCTAGTAACTTTTAAATGAAACAGTATTCGTTATTTGGCTTTGTTTTTGAGATATTTGAGTGTAATGTTTAAAATAACTCACCCTGTAGACAGTACGAAACATTCAAACCCTATATTTTACCCCGAAACTTAGCACTTTGTTGTTCTTATCTAATATAAAAGTAATTAATGTCTTCCAAGTACAAAATAGATAATTGTTTAAGCATGTGGTGAAATAGCTATTTGCTTAACAAGGAAAAAATATAGATTGAATTTCCTTATCTGATAATATGTGCAGACAGCATGAAGTTCAACCCTGTAGTTTTTTAGCTATTCAACAAATAGCTATTTCACTACATTTAAAAACAACTATTGTTTATCTCTATTTCAAAGATTCTTATAATCAAAAATTGAACGCAAAAAAGTCTATTATTGATTTAAATGATTATTTGAGATTATTGACCATTAAGGGTAATTTATAACAACATATATTTATTTTGTTGTAAGCTTTCGTTGGTATACCACCAACCTCTTCAGACTAAAAAAATTTTTTATTCAAAATAAATTTTTACAATGAAATATTTTAACCACAAATTGTCGGGTTGCCCTAGTTTTCATAACGTGTATTATGCATTTAAAAAAATAAACGAAACTCGTTTAAATTTAAACATCTAATATTATTCTAAAGTAATTAATGTAGAAAAAATTATTTCTGTTAGGTTTTCTCAAAAAATTATGTTTATTTAGCGTATGCACAATACTATGTAAAATTCTCGTTAATTTTTAGTAAATTTGTTTGAACGTTACTTTAAACTTTTTTTTTAAAGATAATAATGTTTGTTAGAAGTATATATTTAGAAGTATTACATTTCTCAAGATCACTTTTTCCAGACTTGATTATAATTATCAATTTTTACTGTTTTACTCATTTAAAATGCGAGTGACGTGATATTATGGGACTCAAAAAATTTTTTTTTAAAACTTTTCTTTACGTTTTCTGTTATTTGAAATCATTTAAAAGAAAAAAAAATTTGTCTGCCACAACCGGAATTCTGGTAACGGAAACCGGAGTTTTTTCCAAGTGTAATGGAGTTAACGGAGGGGATGAGAAATTGTGACAGATTGTTATACAGAAAGGTATGGTTAAGAGTAGAATGTTACATTTTAAACTAACATTTTTATTGTGATATCCTTTCAAGGGAGAAAGGTCATATTTTAGTAACAAGGGGGTAGTAAAAATTCAAAAAATCTTGAAATTCTTTATAAATATACCTTATAGCGCTTTTTAAAAAAATATGCACAATTTAACACGGTATAAGGAGGCTCTAGTATCTAAATAAATTGGTTTTTCAAGAAAAAATGAAGTGAAGCAATCTGACAGCACAGGCTAATACTTATTTATAATTTTACTTTCAAAAGAACACATTTATGAAAGTTGTTATATTTTGTCAATTAATGAAAAAATAAAATTTTTTAAATATTGTCATTCATCAACGGGAAGTCATTATACATATACTTTTGCAATAATATTTAAATTCTTTAGCGTTTATTAATAATAATATTGTAAAACATGCTTAATTAAATTTATATTATTAAAGCAAGTTGAACAAACCGTTTCCCGGATAATTTCGGACAGAAGTATAAACTGTGGTATAAAATTTAAAAACAATATTTCCTTACATTACGTAAAATTTAAAATTTTATTGTTTTAATTGGCAAATTTTTATTTATTATATTTCATGCATAAAATGCGTATGAACCCCGGAAAAAAATATTTATTTTAATTTACACATGTCAAAAAACAAAAATAAAAACAAAAATAATTAATTAAATATTTGCTTACGATACATAAATTATTTGTGATTTCTTAAATTCTTTTTTTTTTTTTTAATTTAATTGTATAAAATTTATGACATAATAAAAATAATAAAAGATAACTTTCGTTATTTTCAGCAAAATTTAAAAAAAAAGATATTAATTATCATTAATTTATATGTAATTATAGAAATAAAAATCTATAAATAAATAAGGAAATCTAAAAATAATTTTTTACTATATTGGAATTTCCCACTGTGTTAAACACAATATTTACAAAAACCTAACCTTTATTTATTAATTAGACATATTATACACATATAATATCTCATTACGTGACATATTTTTAATAACGTCAGTCATGGAATTATTAATTTTTTATATTCAAAATTTTGAAAAGGCTTATTTATTTTCTTTTTTAATTTTTGTGAAAACTCAATTAATAAATTTTATATAAAAATACGTGCTTAAAAATTTTTTTACTCACAAGGTGAGTGTACGAGTTGGATCTACCAGATCTTGATCCAACTTGACACTTTTTTCTTGTTGAAAAAACAAAATACCTTTAGTTCGATCTTAGAAGCCTTCTGGGCCCAGAACAGCGAGATATTTTTCCGAATAACGTTGCCACCTTGAGAGTCAATCAACAAATTTTTGGTTGGTCTCCTTTTTTTACATAAGAGTTTATTTTTAAGCATTGCAAACTGCAATTTTTTATCATTACTACGTTTTTTCGTAATACTCAGTAAACCACATACTAATTTTGTCAAAATTGGATATTTGGTTAATTGGCTTTCATAGTGAGAAAATTAGTGATAAAAAATTTGGGTAACATCATTTAAAACTAGACCCTTATACAAAAAAAATGAGACCAACCAGAAGTGTTTTCATTGCTTTGTAAGGAGGCAGTATTATTTGAAAAAATACCAAAAATAATATTTTACGAGTCCTTGTCCAGAAGAGTAAAGAATGGTCCGAATCATTCTTTTTTTATGGACAAGGGTCGTATAGGATTTTTCTTGGTCGGTAGCGAAAAAACGTCTTTTCTAGCCATGTATTGACCGTGACTTAGGTGAATTCTGTCCACTGACAAGAAAACCCCATTTATTAACAATAAGGTTCACTTCCCTAATCTCAGAAGGTCTATTAGATCGAAGTAGAAATAGGGAAAATTTTTGTAACAAAAAAAGTTTTTTTTTTTAAAGAGCTCTGCCAAAAGAAGTTTGGATGTAGCTAACCCAACTCGTACACTCCCCTTGTTAGTTAAAAATAAAAATGACGTAACTGAACAATAATAGTAAATAATATGCATTTTTTTTTTATTTTACGCGTAAAATAAAAAAAAAAACACATGACTTTATATTTACCTGTTTGATATTGTCCGAAGACCTGGTTTTCTTATAAAAGCAATTAAAAGTGTAACATTTAATAAAATTGATGCAAATAATATAAAACTCCAAATAAATGTTTTTGAATGTTTTTGCCATTTTTCCAAATTTCCAAAATCCGTGAGTTTTCCTTCTCCCACGTCCTGATAGGTCGAACCGCCATCCATTCATAAATGATAGCTTATTTCTGCAAGAAAAAAGTTTTTTTTTAATATATAAAAAGTTTTATCTCATTACTTTCAAAATTTATAATGTATTTTATGTATAAAAAGTTTTAAAATATTTAAGTAGAATATATCAACTTCAGAGAGAAAAAATTTTTTTTTGAAGATTCCCTTCTATACGCACGTACGACAGAGTCGTATACTTTCAATGCTGTTCGATGTTTACGTGGTACCATACATTCAATGGTTTTGTTATGCAGGGAAGTAAATATTTTAAAAAAGAAGTATAAATTGCGCGAGATTCATATGGTCCATCGATGCACTCAAATATTGTGTGTTAAAAACGAAGCCAGCATTTAATGCATCCATCTTTCTCTTTTTTCTCATTCTCTCTCTCAATGATTTTATAGTATACATCCGTGTTTAAAAATTTTTTTAATAATATTTATGGTTTTTTGAAACAAATATCCAGTAACTTCTTTCAAGTTTCTTTAAAGTAAAGTACATTAAATACACGTAGGGTAGGATATAGAAGGGAACCTTCCAGTTTGTTTTCAGAGAAACACTAGGCTTTGCCTACTTTTTTCCTTTGTTTATGTACAAAAGAAAAAAACTTTTATTTTTATTTTTTAATGATTTATAAAGCTTTTTTTTGTTTTCTTAATTAATCAAAATATATTATAATACCTTTTTTAAATTATAAAAAATTATACTTTAAAAAATATTACGATAATACGAACTTTTGAATACACATAAATAAAACAAAAATTTTATATAAAACCAGTTATTCAAACACATAAAAAATATTGGAAACCTTCACGTAAAGAACGTATGTAAAAGACTAAAAGAAAAAATAAAGCTGAAGATAAGTCATGTATAGTAAAATAATAATAATAATATTTTGTTTGATCATTTGCAGACTGCTCGACGACAAAATACATGACGTTTTATGCATGTATGTAAGAAAAATTATCACTTGTAAAGTTTTTACGATTATAATAATGGAAATTTCATGAAAGAATTTTTTTTTTTTCCATTTAAAATCAATATATAAATATTTATTGGTATTTTTCCATTTGATTGGTTTATATTTGTGTACGTAAAGGGATTATTTTCCATATACATGCTTTTGAATAAATATTTATGTAAAGAAAATTTAATGACATTTTTCTTCAACTTAAATGATAAATTATGTATGAATAAAATTTTTTACGAGTAAATAGAAAAATTATTGCATGGTATTCAAAGAAAATTTTTTTACGTTCGAAGAAGATGCATTTGTGAGCTTTTTTAAAAGATATACTTTAAGTTATTTCAGAATGTCAGTGCAGAGATAACAAGAAAAGTTTTTCAATTTTTGGAATTTTTTCTTCATTCAATGTATTGTGTTTATTTTAAAAAAATTGGGATTTGAATTTTTTTAAATACTTTAAACTTTTTAACCTACTAATATAATTTATAAAAAAAATTTCAAAGCTTATTTTTGGACAATAATTTAAGCAAAAACAACATTGTTTTGATCATTATTATATGCTAAAAATTGTTTGGATTATTTATTACCGAATAAACTAGTAGTTCTATAAAATTTTAGCTCACAACATTGAAAGAAACAATGTAATTTTTAAATCCTTGATGGAATTGCTTAAAATCATCAAATAAACTAAAGTTTTAGGAAATTGCTTTGGTAAATGTTATCCAATTTTATTAATTAATAAAGAACACTGTAAAAAGTAACTTTCTTTTATTAACAAAATAATTAGAACATTTTCGAAAAATTAGTAAATTTTCAAAAAAATTTGTAAATATTCGAAAAAAATCGTATATTCACTAAATTTAGTATATTAACGAAAAATTCGAGTATTCTCGATTTTTTTTTGTGAATTCGCAAGAAAAACTGATAATTTACAATTTTGTTTCGAAAATTTACAAAAAATAGTTGTAAATTTACGAAAAATAATTGTGAATTTACAACTTTTTTCGTAAAATCACAAAAAAAAATCGAGAATTCTCGAATTTTTCGTTAATATACTAAATTTAGTAAATTTACGATTTTTATCGAATATTTACAAAATTTTTTGAAAATTCGCTAATTTTTTTTTTTGTAAATCTAAGAAAGTTACTCTTTACAGTGAATACAACAAACTTTTTTTTTTTAAACAAATGCCATGCGAATCTATTATTAATGCTTTTTATTTTAAAAATTTATAAAAATTCTGCATGGGGCTTGTTCATGGATCCTGATCGTGCCTGATTAAAGCAGAATTTTAATAGATTGTGGTCCTAAAATATAGTAAAAATATGCTCCATAAAATCGCCCCTTAAAGAGTATTCAAATTTTAGTTACTATTTTAAATACTCTTCTAAAAATAAATTATTTAAATGGTTCTAATTAAAAACAAATATACAATTTTTTAACTAAACATTTTACAACTGTATGTTACAATTATGCAATAAATCACAGATATTGCACACATGTATTTATAAATAAATGAATATTCAAAGAAAAATGCTAATTTTCTAAAAAAAAAAGATGCACATTTTATTAAAAAATTGAAAAATTATGTACTATCATCAATAAATCTTAATTCAATAATATAAATTCAATGAAACTACATTATTAGATAATAAAAAAAAAAAAATTAAATTAAAATTTTAATTAAAATAAATAGAGAAGAAAATAAATAAATGTATTTTTCAATAGTCATTTCAAGGATTTTCTTAAAAGCATTTCTATATAAATAAATAAATAAAAATTGATAAACTTAAATAATTCTATTAGAAACATATGTAATACATCAAAAAAATATATGTTTATCTGTTTTCTTGATGGACCCATCATAAATAATCGGTCAAGAACATCGTTTAATATAGAAAATAATTGTAAGGAATTTTTGGTTATACAGTTATAATTTGAAACATTTTCTGTGTATGTATAAAAAAAAAAATAGATTTTTTGACATTTATATTTTATTTTAGTTTAATTTTATTTCAAAGATGATGGGATGATTTGTTTAATTAAAGATGACCTTGTTTTTTATTGAGAAAAAAGGGTTAAAAAATATAAAGGGGACAAGGATTAATATAATTAGTTTTTATTTTGTCTGTAGCTATTATATTTATAAAATTATACACCTATGCTGCTAATGCCTCGTGTATGAATTTTTAATATTATGTTAAAAAGTAAAAATTTTATATTTATGCATGAATATTACATCAATAATTTAGCGAGTAGTTAACAAAATTTTAATACAGAAATAAAAAGAAATAACCCTAAAATAACGTGACAAACAGCTAGCAGAACGAAGAAGTTGAAAACTCAAATCGATAGTATGTAGAAATATTTTTCTCGCAAGAGAAATGTCTCTACAAGGGTATAAATATAAGCAAATTAAAAAAATATGTTAATAAAATGTATTTCATCGGATCTAGTGATTCACATTATATAATGAATTACAAATATATAACCATATTCGTAATCAAATTACTATGTTGGTTTACTTCAAAGTTTTCGTTTACTAGGATGGTTCACGCCATCTTTTGTGATGCGACATGTATAACTATGCTACTATTGTATTTGGAATTTGAGTACCTACCTACCGATTGACTGTTTGTTTCATAAAGAATTTATGTCTCTGGGCTTATTATCACTTCACGATAACTATATTTACTTTTTTATATTTATCATTTTAAAACTATAAAAAAGATATCGGCACTGTGATATAAAACAAAGAATATATACAACTACACACCAACAATGCAGTTTTTAAAATTAAGTAGATATAAAAACTAATATAAAAACTAATGTCAATGATTTTCGAGATGATTTGATTCTAGGTAAAATAAAAAAATGATCGAATTTCGATTTTTGCATCAAAAAAGCTTTTGACTAATTCTTCTTAGTATAACCCTTTACAAAAATTCTTTAGCCTGAATTGTATCTGAGAATAATTCTATTCATTTAAATTTGAAATTTTTGTAGCAATTTAAAAATTTGTAATTCTGGAAAAAGGTGGCCATTTGGTTAATTGACTATAAAGATGAGAGAATTAATGAAAAAAAGCAGAAGCATTTTGGTTAACTTGCGAGGTTGCAGCTTTATATTGTAAATTACTAAAAAACTCTAGATAATAACATTGAGGCTTCTACTGTTTCGAAGATCAGAAGGTCCATTGGAACAATATTTGTCTTTATAACAGTTGAACTAAATTTTGAGTAACTGCTTGCTATAATAAACATCATTCAATAAAAATTAAACTTTTTTAAAAATATATTAGAAATATCTATAAATAGTGTAGCTGGTATTAATATAAAAGAAAAAAAAATAGCAAATCTTTTGATTCATCTCTGGAAAACAAACCAAAAACAATATTAATTAAACTTTAGAAATCTTATTCTATCAGTGAATGCATATAATTTAGTTATAAATTTTTTTTTATAATTTATCAGTTTTAATATTTAAAAAAAGGCATACTGAATATTATTTTTATGATCATAATTTTTTTGTATCTTTTTTATACTGATTCAATAAAAATCAATAAAAAAAGAAAATACGAAAAAGTGAGCGTAATTAAGTATTATATTCATGTTTTATACAAAAAACAACTTGAAAAACAATGTACAATGTAATTGCAAATTTATATTACCAATAAAAATTACCATTATTATTATCATAATAAAAATAAAAGTGAAAAAAAAAGAAAGGAAAAATACAGACTTGTAAAAAAAATTTTATTGTTCATGATTTAATGACAAAAAAAAAATGAACAAAGTAACATCAAAATTAAGGAAAAAAAATGAAAATTTAATTCGAGGACATTATGAAAATATATTCATACAATAAATTAATTTTTTTAATTATAACGTCTGAATTTTTGTTTTAATTGGCATTATAGGGGACAAATTATGAATATTTTAAATTTTGCAGCATAAAATTTTCAAACGAGAAGCATATTTTTTTAATTTGATTTTTTATAAATGTTTTACAATTTTATACTAAATTAATATTAATATTTAATTGCCCCTTTTTACCTAATTTTCATTTATTTTGTTTTTATAAAAAACTGCATTTATGTAAAAATAAAATAACCAATGTTAAAAAAAAGCTGGTTGCCCTACCGGAATTTCGGTTATTAGGTATCGCTTTAAGTATGTTATCTACAACTGCAAAAAAAGTATTTCTTGATTAACAATTAAATATTTATTAGATTCGAGCTTTTAGCCAAAAATTAAAAATCTGTCATAAATTTATTTCTAAGTTTGTACCATAGCCAAACAAACAGGCCGTCTAACATGAAAATTACACAGACATATATAAAATTAATATTTATCTAACATATATCATTAATTAAAGTTATCAAATGATATTTATATTCCCATTAATCTTTTAACAAGCAATTGATTGATTATAATAAAGAAATTTTTTCTTTAGACAGACACAAATTTTATTAAATATTATTAATGTTTTACAGTATTTATAGCTTTATAATTTATGATTTTTTTCTTTTACACGTGTCTTTAAATAACTTTTAATTTAATTTTTTATGTCTAATATAAAATTTTTTTTATCTGTTTTACATGCGCTCAAATCATTAAATAAATTTATTTTGTGTTAGTGACAAATAACATTTGGAATCGAGGGGCAATCTATGATAAATAAAATTGGTTCTCATGTTTGTTTCCATGTAAGAGCAAAACATACACACTGTTAAACGTCTCTTCTATAAATTACAAAAAAATAGTTTAATTGAACAAAATTTTCGTACATGTACGAACCAATCGCTACGCGCCTTGTACCTACACTGTAAAAAGTAACTTTCTTATATTAGCAAAAAAATTAGAACATTTTCGAAAAATTAGTAAATTTTCAAAAAATTTGTAAATATTCGAAAAAAATCGTAAATTTACTAAGTTTAGAATATTAACAAAAAATTCGAGTATTCTCGATTTTTTTTTTGAATTCGCAAGAAAAATTGATAATTTACAATTTTTTTTCGAAATTTTACAAAAAATAGTTGAGAATTTACAACTTTTTTCGTAATTTGACAAAAAAAAAATCGAGAATTCTCGAATTTTTCGATAATATACTAAATTTAGTAAATTTACGATTTTTATCGAATATTTACAAAATTTTTTGAAAATTCACTAATTTTTTGAAATAATTCTATTTTTTTGTAAATCTAAGAAAGTTACTTTTTACAGTGTATAACAAGACCAAATTTATCAAATTACCTAATTCTAAGAATCGTTTAAAAATTTACCATTATTTCAAATTTGCAAAAATATCTTAAATTTAAAAATAATTTCAAATCCAATAATAAACATTTTATATAAATTTTATTATAAGATAAAAATTAATCTAAGGAAAATCTTTTTTTTTTACTCAATGAAAAAAAAAAAAAATTGTATCAAAGAAAAAATTATACTTTATAATCCATACTTGACTTGTATATAATAAAATTAATTATGTTCTTAATGTCAAATAAAAAAAAAACGATATTTCCTCTTTAATAAAAAAACTAATAATTTAATTAAAATATTCTTAAGATATTTTAAAGTGTATTTTATAATAAAAGAAAAAAAAAATCATTTACATTTTATAGAATCATGCTTATATTTATAATAACTATGTAATTATTTATTAAAAAAAAATAAATTATACTTGTGACTGGTTTATTAACTCGTAACTAATAATTATTTTACTTTGTAGAAATATATTTTTGTATTTTAATTTTAAACGTTAGATTAATTATGATATAGGGATTTAGCGAGGGATTTGGAGTAAATCAAATGATTACTACAGTTTTTGAAGTACTATTACGTAGCTTAATGTTACCATGTAGGTACTGGTTTAATTATTAATTGCTGAGTACTAGGTAATGGGTATTTGAACAAGGGGATTTACAGCCAATAGAGTTAGTCAAAGTACTAATAAATGCAATAGTTTTAAAATTATTTATAGGTCATTCGTAAATATTACATTAATCTTTCAAATTTTACAATCCATTTTCAAGAACTTTTCAAGAAAATATTGCTATAGGATACTTTGTTTTTATTTATTTTATGTTTTACCCTGTTTCCCAGATTTGCTTGAAAAATAAAAGGTAGAATTGCTTCAGCGAGGGAAACTTTACTAAGGCTATGATTTCTATGTATTTTCTCAAACATTGATTTTAGAAATTGAGAAACGTCGAAAAATTTGGATAGGGCATAATTTGGACGGTTTGAGACTTCAGATGCTGAAATTGGGTAAAATCGGATATTTTTTAAGTAAATCCCGAACTAAACCTATTGGCCAGTTTTCGAAGTTCTTATATTGGCAAATAAACACCATTTCACGAATTTTATCAATCACTTATAAAAAAAATTTAAAGCATTTGTTAAAATCTGTATAAATCAATCCAAAAGATTTATTAATTTATTATTTATCTTAATTTTCTATTAATTAAAAATTTTATTCTTCAATAATACTTACATAAATAAAATATAATCTCTTCTTACCTTTCAAATTGTAAAGAATCATTTATTCAAAGAAATAAAGTTAATATTCAATTAGTAACTTAAAGCCAATCAGATAAAAGAAAACATATAAATTTTCTCAATTAATTATAAGGCCTTGACACTTTAGTTAATGAAAACTGCAAGATCAGTTAAATTAGATAATTGAACCATAAGTAATTGAAAAGTTTGGACAGAGATAAAATGATTAGTGTGAAAAAAGTAACCATTATTTTTTTTGATAAGTCTTCAAGACATGAATCAAAAAATTTGTATCAATATTTAATTTAAAAAACTTTTAAAACTGATTCATTTTATGGACTTTCTACTTGATTAATTTTTACAAAAGTACTGTACAAATAAAATATAGATTTTACTCTGATAAAAGTAAATTTTACTCAAGTGAAATGAAAATTCTAAGTTTGTTATTGACAAAAAGATTGATTTTATACTAAAAGAGTTTTATTTTTACATTTACAGTAATACTTTTTAAAATCTTTTAACAATCAAACGAAGGCAATGCACTTTAAAAAAAAAATTACTGAGAATAAAAATTTCCTTATTATTATTACTAGTTTGTGCGTGTTTTTTTTTTTATTTGCATGCAATTTTTTTTTTTTTTGGATTGTATTTTAAATAATAACGTAGTATTGCATGTTTATTAATTTAAAAAAAAATAAAAGCTATTATATACCAGAAATATGAAATTTATTTAACATTTTATCGTCATCATGCTAACTATGTCAGTTTAATGTATCTTTATAATTATGCAAATATAATGGACAACGATTAAAATTTATGTAGATTTGAATATTAATGATTTAAAAAAAAAAGTTTAATTGCTACGGTTTTAAAATTTAGAATTATAAAAAATGAGTGATAAATTTTGGTGGTAAGAAAAGAAGTTGCATGTATTTGGTCAAGATTTCTAATACAAGGAAGACCAAAAAGGTGTAACAATAAGTAAAAAACCAGTTAATAGTTTTTTCTTTCATTTTCCCCGATTTTCCCTTAAATCTTATGTTATTCGTATAAGTTAAAAAAGAATCTGTTAACTATAAACAGTCAAAGTGCCAACAGTATCAAATGTATCCAAAAATTTTAAACGGACTGAAATGGATCTACTTCAGTAATTTCAATGTTTTTAGTTATTAAAAAAGATTTGGAAGTTTCGTACATTTTTTGATGGGCAGTTTTGAGTAGTTAACGAAATTGCGCTAAAAATAAACTGAAAATCAGCAAAAATAACCAACGAGCATGGAACATGTTCACTTATAACGGACCTGATTGTAAGTTGGAGCCCCGGAGTATATATGCCGACACTTATCCTTTTGGTGCACTAAATCGAAAATATTCTAAGTCCATTTGATGCCCCTCTAACACATTAAGTTTTATAAAATAATGAATATTAGATTAAAAATGGCAGAATAGTATTAATTGCAGATTTTGAGATTAGGAATCCACCATTTCGATTTTGCCATAATGAATTTTAAAAATCTGACTTCATACTATAATCAGTGACTCCAAAATTTTTTTGATTAGGCAAAATAGCATTAATATTAGATTTTTAGATTAGGTAGCCGCCATTTTGATTTTTTAGAGCGCTAGTTTAGAATTATGATCAATTTTGGGGTATCTGTTAGCCCGAAAATCTGGGTACCAAAAATTAGATCAATCAACAATATTTTCAATAATTTATAATTTTTGCAAACGTTTTGCTTATTTTGGACGAAATGGTAAATGAATGAAACCTTCAAAATCGTTTTTAGTGACAAAAATTACATAAGATTCACAGAGTTTGTTACTACCTACATGGTGCCTTGACTAAAGCGAAATTCTCATATACTTGACTGAAAACTTTTTTTCAACTAGTAAGTTAAGCTCATTAAATATATGCATATTTTATATGCATAACTAAAATACACTTTTTATCACTTTCTTAATTTTTAAAAAGCTAATTTTTTTTTTTCCAGAATTAATTTAATATTTAAAATATGTTAGAGTAAATACAATAAAAATTTTGCAGCTAAAATTATAAGACACTATTAAATATTAAATTCGTATATATAGACAAATCGTGCCTTAAATAACAATAAATCATAAAATAAAATAAATATTTATTATTACATAAAACATAAAAGATTATAAAAATAGTTCAATACGATTATATACATAAAATATTTAATACAATTGTAAATACACGCGATACAAAAAATTTGATATAAAAAACGTATGTAATATTTAAATTATATAAACCATCGCATCGTATGTATAAAAATCTTTATATATATATTTTGGATTAACCTAATTTTCTTCTTATGCCAATTTCACATGTAATATGCAAAAAAAGGTATATAGGTGTTTAGAATATAATATGTTGAAATGGAAAATCTTGTTTTAAAAGCTATATAAACGTGAGCTGCATGTTAATAAATATGATGATTAATGTGATATGGTTATCTACTACAAAGTCGTAAAAATATATGTATTTCAAGTATTTTTTTTTATTCTTTCACTATTTTTTAATGGAAAATTTCATTAGAAAAAAAGCTTTTTTATTTTACAAATTTTTAATTACTTTTATAGTGTTATAGCCTTTTCCTTTGTTTTAATGAAAAAAAATGATCAATTGTGTATTTCATAAAAACTGTAATCTATTCTACTGATTTATGGTTACTACTGGTCTTTTTAATTTACTTTTTTTTACTCAATATTTGTATTAATTAAAAAATCTTTATTGTGATTTATTAAACTTTTATGTAAATTATTTATTGGTTTTTTTTTCCTGAAAAATGTATTCAAGGAAAAAGTGTGCTTGGTAGGCTAGTGGTTATGAGCTTTTTGAATCGTGGCTCAACTTTGACAATTTTTATAACAAAAATCTGGTTCAGGAAACTTGTGAAAAAGATATTATGCTAAAAATACTCTGAAAAAAATACGATTTTGGTAATTAAAATTTCTCATGATAGCACGATTTGTGGCCAGAGACTAATTATAAGTAATTTTTTTTCGGCTTTATATTAAAAAAAAATTCCGACTGCGGCAACCGAAATTTTCGTAAATAGTTAGGAGTTGAAAATGACCTAAGCCCTAAGGCAAACTTAAAACTTATCACGGGTTTGCATATACACACAAACAACTTGCATGAAACATGTTTACATTTACGTACTACTTAACTTTTAAAAACATTCTAATTTCCTAAAGCATCTTGTAAAATAAAATTAGTCCCTGAACCCGGAATTTACAACGCTGAAAAAATATCCAGTTGTAGCAGTCGGAATTTTTTTTTTCTATTATATGGTTTCAAACCAGTTTCAAACGACATAAAACCTAAAGAAAACTTGTAATCAAAATTTTTCTTTTTGGTCAAAAAATTGTTGGTAAGTTTTCTTTAGATTTCAAGCCGCATTTGCAATCGTTTAAACGAATAAAAATAATCCCGGCTGCCACAACCAGAATTCCAGTAACGGCTACCGTAATTTTTTTTTCAGTGTAAGTCCCTAAACTCATACTATTCCTCAAATGACTTCAACAATATCGCAAGACGATCATACATCGAAATTATCTCCCCCACCTTCGATTTTCAGGCCTCTTGGGGTATCCCTCCTTGTAAACATGTTCCATGTTTAAAAAAAAAAACTGATTTAATTATCTGGTCGCCACTTATTTGAAACAAGAAGTTTTTTTTTTTAAATTCTTCCCAACCAGATTTTTTTTTATTTTAGATTTTAAGTTATTTGTAATAATTTAAATTTAATAAAAAATTTCGATTGCTGCAAACGATTTTTTTTTAGCACACTTTACATGTACACTTTGTTTGGTTCAACAATTTTTCAAATAAAAATTAAACTTAAAATATTTTTTGTTTGATGGCCAATTGTTTTAAATCGTTACGTTAATTTAATTTCAGGGAGCAGAGATCTAAAATAATTGCCAATTTGCCTTAAATAATCATTTGTATACTTTTTTTATAACCTTAAAATTCAAAAAAAAATTTCTACTTAAATATAAACATTCAGTCAAGAACCTAATTTCGTATTACAGAATTCTCATATTTGAGGTTGTATGTCCCGAAAATATTGTTTAGAGAAGCAAGTTAAGATTTATGTGCTCTAACGTACTATCCAAGTGATCAGAAAACTAAAAAGATTTTTTGTGACATTTACACAGTAAACCCGTTTCCAACTATTTGCAATGAATTAATTTTTTTGTATCACTAAATTAAATTTTTCTAAATTTTTAATATATTAATTCAATTTTAAAATTCTATTTCAAAGAAATAAAGAAAACAATTTTGGCAATAATTTTTTCTTCGAGTTTCTTTCTTTCTTAATAAATAATTAATAAGTATCAGTAATAATTGTAAACAAAATGACCTATTTCATTATTGTTCAATTTTATTTAAAATACAAAATTTTTTTTTAAATTTCTATACGGAACTTTAATGTAATAGTAGGTTACTCCAACAAACAAATACAAAAATATCACGATTTGTAATCTAAATTTTCAACAAAATGTAAAAAGTTATGTAATTTTAAAACTAAAATAACTAATAAAGTTACAGTATAAAGTAAATAAAATAAATTTATTAAACAAAATTATATATGCAGTTCAGATATCTTTCTAGTATCTGAAAAAATAAATTAGATATAAAAAAAAAGCTCAAAGTTGACATACGAGAATCCTCTCAAAGGAAGTTTCACATTCATATATATTTTAATAAATAGAATTTTCAATAGTATTTTTCAGTTACAAAATAAAAAATGATCAATAAATAAATTTATTAAAACGAGCCATTTAAATAGTTGGCAAATACTTTTTTAAAGAAATTATTAAAATTAATTAGTAATATTCAAGGTTTAAGATTTTTTAATAAACGATAAATTTATAATTTATTGAGAAATTTTTCTAAAAAAGATATTTTATGAAGTAAAAGTTGATAAGGAAATTGTCGTTCCGGAAGTTAAAAAAATGAAGATTATTAGTTTCTTCACTTGTTATTCAAATTTTCATAGAATATATTACTGGTCTTCTTATTCATATGAAACTAATTTAAAATACTGTTGAAATATAGATAAAAAAAAAGTTATGAATAAATCTTTGGGTGTCAAGTTAATTTTTTGAAATTTGTGTAATTTTTAAAATAGTGAATAAAAAAATATTTTTATTCCTTATTCATATTTTAATTTTTTGCCAAAAAAAACTTAAATAAATTAGCAGTAAAATATGCTTACACAATGCGGAGTTAAAAAAATTTTATATGGATTATTCCACGAAAATTTATAAAGTTATTCATAGAGTATTGGATAAAAACCATCAACTCAAAGGAGTACAGAAAATGGATATTTTTCAATGAGAAGGGGAGAGAGTGCGTTGATTTGACTTAAATAAGGATTTTAATTTACAATTTTCAAGTAAATGCTTATTTTCTACAGAATCATGCATGTATAAATTTTTATTATTTAACAATATTTTAAAAAACTGATGAATAATAATTCAGGATTTAAAAACAACAAAAGTTACATAATTTGATAAATTGAGTAATTTTAGCAGAAAAAAGAAGTTTAGAAATAATTTATGATTTTACGTTAGTTAGTTACTGTAGATTATAAAATTAAATTAGTAAAGGGTAATATAATATTGTAAATACACGAGCAAAATATTAAAAGACACGTTTGAAAATTTATACTTTTATAAAATAATAATTAACGCCCCTTTTATATAAATTTTCATTTTTCATACGTTTATATCAAGGATTGCACAGAATTATGAATAATTGAATTTATATCTAACACTACTCAAATTTCTTATTTTAATTTTAATAAATATATATGAGATCATATATTAAAATTAATATTTTTGCATGTTAAAATGATATTTAATTTTTTCATGCTAAATAAAAAATTGGTTTAAAATTTTTTTTTAATCAATAAAATCTTTTGTGAAATATTTTTTCTACAGATAAAATGAAAAGAGAAAAAAAAAATTTATAAAATTTACGCGTATGAAATTGAAGTAGTATAAAAAAAATATTCCAAATAGGAAATCATTTTTTATCTTTATAAAAAATGGTAAAATATCGTATGTATAATTTTTGTTGACATTTATATATATAAAGGATATTTTCCTTGAATATTTACAGATAAAAATTTTTTATTATTGATATATTGGTATGCCCTCGTTTTTTTATGCAAAAGCTTAATCTTTTTAAGATGTAAACAATTTTTTTTTGCCTTTTATGTGTGGGAATGGAAAATTTTTGTAACATTTTTTTTTCTCTATTGTTTATTTTTGGTTTGATTGCGTGTGATTATTTATGGTTTTTAGTAATCAATAGAATTATGAGGTTGTTAGGGAAAATTGGAATTCTGAAAGTTTTTTAACCGCAGGAGTTAATAATATTTTAGTTTATAAAAGTATTTTTATAACTAAATAATTATATGCTTCTCGAAACCACTAATGGTTTTCAAAAATATTATTTTCTAATAAAATTAAAATTCAAAATTAAAAGAATTTTATTTATTTATTTATTATTTTAAACACAAGATTCATTTATGTATTTAAATTGCCCTGATAAGAAAATAACATAAAAACAAAAGAATTTCTGTGAACCAATTTCCTGTCACCGGATGAAAGTTCCGAAAAAATTTTGATTCAATTTTCGAGTTCTTTAGGTAAATTTTTCTTAAATCTCCTTTTAAGACAAAATTTTATATATTTCTGAAATGCTGTACTAAAAAGAAGCTAATAAAGAATAATAAAATTTAATTTGTTTTTTTTGCACAGAGTTTCAAAAGTATCTGAAATTTTCCTGAATCAAGGAATCTTATTAAAATTTTCCGAAGAATCTGAAAATCGACTCAAAATTTTTCTAGAACTTTCATCTGGTGACAGGAAATCGGGTCCCAGAAATTTCGTACAGAATCTGCTCAGATCCCAGAAATTCTATTGCTTTTATGTTTTTTTTTTTACCAGGGTTTTATAAACCATAAACATAATTTAAAATAAATTAGGTTACACGTTGGTTACACGCACATTTATTTATAATTTATTTAAAAAATATTATATATTAAAATAAAAAAATATTATCGAAAAACGATTATAAAAAAAAATAATCTAGTTTGATGCTAATTAGCAAAGAAATGGAAAATCATTTTAAAAAATAAAAGTTTTCCATTCATCGATTGTTTTAACCTACGTAAAATTTACGCTTCCATGGAATTTTTTATTGTTGATGTTTTTAATTTTCTTATAAGTCAATTATTTTTAGAATTGGTTTATAAAAAAATTTATACTAAATAAATACATTGTGTATTTAAGCTAGTAAAGGGTTATTTTTTCAAAAAAACAATTTTTCTTAATCACTATATGTATAAAATATACGACTAGAACTGTGCTTCAGAAGTTAGTCAATTAAAAAAATTGAGAATTCTTTAAAATATCTAATTATTTGAGAAATTTGGTCCTATTGAGTTCCTAAAGTTATGAAAACCTGTGTTTAGGTAAATATATATCAAAAGGTGAAATAAAAAAATCATATCTAGTTATGGAAACCCAAAAATGAAGTAATTTCAACGAGTCTTTGCATAGGGCTAAAAAATTAAGGAAAAAAAGTTGAAAAAACTATTGTACGGATGTATCTAATTATTATAAATCTTTTTATTTCGTATATGATATTTTTAGCGAAAAAATTTTTGCATAGATTGGGGTAATTTTTGCGCGACCCCAAATAGAATTTTTTCACATTTCATTTTTACGTTTTGGTTTCAAAATTATTTAATTACTCAAAAAAACTTTATAGTACAGAATTATGGACTCAAAATTTTCTGGTTATGATTCAATGTCATTAACTTTTAATACATATTCTATTATTGTAAAAATTGATATTAAAGTAAAACAAAATTGGCAAATAACAAAGTTGTAAAAATATGAATTTAAAAAATTCTAGTTCTTGATAAGTTATAAAAAAAAAATCTAAAAATATGATATGCAAATTTTTAGCTCTAATAAAATAATAATTATGCGTAAAAAAATTTTTTTTATGATTATAAAAAGCAGTCAATTTAAAACGCAAATATTAAAAATAAAATACTATATGATTTGGCCTACTAAAATAATAACCTAAAACTAATAAATTCCTAATAATATAAACATAATTTTCTTTAAAATACGAATTTAAAAATTTTCTATTTATAAAAATATTTAATAAGTGCAGAAAAGATGAGCGAATAACATATTTTTTTTTGTCAAAAAATATGATTGACACTTTTTAAAATTTTTAATAATTCATGCTGAAAAATAGGCAAAATATACGTGTATATGCGTAGAAAATTGACAGATTACATGGAAACAAAGTAAGAAAAAAAAACATGCATCATTTTGAAGAAAAAAAATTTTTTTTATTATTTTATACAGTGGCGCAAATTATTAATAACGTCATGATTGTTTTAAAAATGTTGCTATTTTTATATTCACGTAATTTAAAATATAATAAAAACTCTTTTATGAATTTGCATTTAGAAAAAAAAAATTTTTTTAACAGTATTTTCATTGTATAAATATTTTTATATAATTGTAACCTTCAATGTTTGTGTAAACTCAAATGCCATTGAAAAAATGTTGCAATTTTAAAATAAAATATAGGTCGATAAACCCGTTACTGAATTAACTGATAAATATAAAAAGAGCTAGGGTGACTGTACCAATTAGTGACCCCCCTCCAATTAATGTCTAATACCACGTTATTCAGACGAGTGATAGGAAAAACTTTGGTCACTGATTGGTACAGTTACCCTATATTCATTATGCATTTTAGATACATATTTTTACAAAAATTACTTTTTACAAAACAATTTAAAATTAAAATACACACGTTTCTTTAATTTTAATCCAACATTAATCACGGAAATTTAAGTATATAGTTTTTTTACAAATGAAGTTATAAATAATGATATTATCTTATTTAATATAAACAATTGCTTATTATAAAAAATATAGTTATATCTTACAACACAAAACGTGTGACAATTAGTTACGGCAAATTTATTTTAAAATGATTAAATCCAATGTTTTAGAATTAAACAATGAGATACACATGTGCGCTGTTGCAATGTGAAAATAAATTTTATAAATATACTGTATCAGAGATTTGAAAGGATATGTAATTGTATTTTATAGAGACACGTTTGTTTTTTTTTTTTTATTTTTAGTTGAAACAAATTGTCTTTTTACGTGTCTAAATTGTTTTGGTTATAACCGGAATATACTGGAACATAACCTAAAAATCAGTTGTTTGTTTGTAATTTATTTTAATTAAATTTTGATAGAATAATAAAAAATAATTTAAAAAAATATATTTTATTGAATTTATTCGGAAAATCCTAACTGCAAGCCTTACTTGTAAATTTTTTTTAAAAATATTTATTAGAGTTACCACATAATATTAACCACAATTTCATCTAGCATAACTTATATAGGTTATGTTCAATTTATTTATTGCTATACTCTTGATTTCGCTTACAAAAAATAATTTAATTATGTACACTAATACGTGAACAGCATTTATGCAGAATAAAATAATAAATGTTAACAATAGAATATAATTTGTTTAATAAGTCGTAATAAATGTTATTTTTTTTTAATTTCCATGTAAAATGTTTATGATAATATATTTTTAAATGCTATTTAAAAGATCAATCTGATTTATACAAAAGCTTTAGTTTTGACCCTTATCCATAGCAAAATAAAATATAGTAACTATAAGAAAATTTTGTGTCAAAATTCATTGCAGTATAGCCTCAAAAATAGATGTAAAATTATCCACTTTCATTTTTTAGTAATTTTTAAAAATTAACAACTAATTTTTCGAATTTTTTCTTTCTCAAAAATTTTTTAAGCTCCGAATGGATCAGAAATCCAATAAATAGTAATAGTAATATTTATGCCTCGTGTCCAGAAAAGTAAAGAGTGGCCCAAATTTTAGGTAAATTACCTTCCGAGGCGAAGCCGAGGATGGTAAACTGCGATTTGGGGCATTATTATTTATGGAAAAGGGCCGTATAAAATTTTTCTGGTCAGCGGCCAGAAAGCACGTATTTCCCGGCCGCTGCGCGTCCGGCAAAGACGTGTTTTCTCGCCACTGATGCAGAAAAAACGTATACGACCCTGGGCCATAAAAAAAGAATGCCCCAAATCGCAGTTTACCATCCTCGGCTTCGCCTCGGAAGGTAATTTACGTGCGATTTGGGCCATTCTTTATTTTTCTGGCCATGGGTCGTAATATACTATTTCTGCGACAGTAGCGAGAAATTTGATTTCCTTGGCCGCTACTTTCGTGGCTGTACAGAAAATACTATTTCTTTTTTCAAATTGACATTTCTCAAAAGCATAAAATTATTCTAGTTTGCCTTAAATGCATATTTTTCATTAAAAAGAAATGTCACCTAATCAATCATTTTATTAAAATTTCAAGTTTCTTGTTGAGTCACGTGAGAAACTGAAAATCTAATCCAAAGTTCATATTTTGCGGTAAATTTTATATACGAATGTAATTTTTTATGTTTTCAGAAAACTGTATGCTCAAACAAAAAAATTTTTTTCTGTACAGTAGCTACTAAAGTACCGCTACGCGTCCAAGGAAATCGAAATTGCTCGCTACTGTCGCAGAAAAATTTTATACCGCCTTTGTCGGCTTCGCCTCGGAAGGTAATTTACGTGCAATTTGGGCGATTCTTCACTTTTGTAAAGAGCTTGTAAATTGAAGCTTGTAAAAATTTTTTAAGACCTCTAAAACCCATTTTTGTCAGAAATTACAAATTTGGCACCAATTTAAAAATTGGTCATTTTTAGTCAAAAATGACCGTTTGGTTAATTGGCTATAGTGATGAGAGAATGAGTGATAATAAATTGCGGTCTACGGCGTATGAAAGATGATACTTAAACCAAAAAAATAAGACCAACCAGAAGAGTTTTGGCTAACTTGCGAGGTTTTGGTGTTTCATTGAAAATTACCAAAAAACCCTATTTTATAACATTAAGCCCTGCGTTTCTAGGCCTAGAAGGTCATTGGAATGAACGGCATGTTTTTTCAACATAACAAATTTATCCATAACCATTTAGTGTAATTTGGTGTTCCAAATGTATTGAACTCCCCTTGTTAATAATAAATAATTTTTTAATTTCTAGCCTTCAATCTCAAAAAAATTAAACTCGTTACAAAATGCATCAAAATCAATATTCAAAAAGCAGAATTTTTTAAAAATAATGATACAGTTGCTATTCCAATTAATAAATCTTATCTGTTTTAGCAGATTCTAGTCATAATTCATTAAAATAGAATGCTAATTAAAAATACATTAAATATAAAATATTACACACAAAAAATTTGCAAATAAATAAATAATAAATAAAAAATAAAAAAAAAAAATCTAAAATTGTGTGCATTTGTATTATTGTTGTTATAATACAACAAAACTTATTTAAACATATTTAAAAACATCAAGGTTAACAATTTATTTATGTCCACAATCACAATGATGATTTTAAAAAAAATGCTTATGCATGTGTTTTTTTTTTATTTAAAAACTAAATATTCTTGTTTTTTAAAGAAAGAATATGTATTTCGTAAATACCTATCAAAAGCGTCGATAATGCTACTTAATTTTTAAGTAATATCTAAAAAAATAATTTTCTTTTATCAAAAAAAAAAAAAAAAATGAACTTGAAATAATTTTTTTGAAAGTCAGTAATACAATTAATCAGCTAAAGATGACACATAATAATGAAAGAGACTGTAATGTAATATAATAAATCGATTATAATACACGCGCTATTTATTGTACTTTTTGACTTATTTAGTCTTTTTTTTTTGACTAATTATGTTGACCATGAAATTTTTTTTTTATATATTTTTTATATTTTTTTATTTTTATTCATTTATTAAATTAATGAGTGAAGCTTTGTCTATACCGAGAAGAATTTTAATTTTTGTTAGAAAATTTTTTGAAATATTATTGTTTTGATTACTTTTATTTAAGGAAGTTTAACCTTTGTTCTTGTGTAGATGTGCCCTGTAAATTATGACTTGTTGCGCTAAGCTATACATAAAACTGTATGCAAGAACAAAACTGATAGTTATTTTCATTTTTGAAGGTAATCTGTACTAGGAATTTGTGGTTACCTGAAATTTTCAGGTATCCAATCTAAAAATTAGTCTTTTTTGGGCCTTGTCGGGTTTCGGGTAAATCTGAAATTTTTCAGAGATTTGCAGGATAGATTCGAAACTTTCCCTGGCTTTAAAATGATAAGGGCGGACTTTCGGAATTCATAACCACTGATATGCAATCGTTGCATTTTGATGAAATTCAAAAAAAATAGATCTCATTTTCATAAAGAACAAACTCACTCAAATCTCACTTCAAATTATTTTAAGTCCATTTGACCCCCCTCCCCACCCCTAAAAACATTCAATTTTTGCCCACCTCCTAAAAACGTCAATTTTCACCCCCCCCCCCTAAAAACTGCCCTTCCCTATGAACATGTTCCATGTTATAATAGTTATTTTATGATTAATAAATAAAAATTTGGTCTTTGTTATATAATATCGAAAAATCATTTCAATTGTGAGAAAAATTTTAACATAAAATTGTCGTGAATTAGCGTTATTTACACCTTATAGCCAAAGGTGAAAGTTCATCACGGGTTGACTCATCGACGACACAACTCCCATCCTTACCTTTTGACCTAAAATATTATCCACTTTTGTCTCTTATTGTTTTTACCAATGGCTATTTTTTTCTAACTAACTTTATTCGCTCATGTGCATTAAGTTTTAATGATTAATTTTTCGTGGTATAGATAACAAAATAATGTATCATGCATTAATTTATTTTAAAATAATGTGTTTTTATTTTAATATTATTACTCAACTAACGCATGGGTGGCATAATATTTATATAATAATAAGCAAGTATTTTTTATGTAATTATAAATTTTATAATGTAATTTAATATCGAATTAAAAATTTTTTAATATCTACATTTGTATTTTATTTTCTTTATTCGTGTGGTTTAAAAAATTAATTTTAAGACTATATGAACATTCTAATGTTTCATATAGCATATAAATATAATAAGAATGTTTCATAACAAATAATTTACTCGGCATCATTTAATTTCCTTTTTATACATCATGTAAAAGATAAAATAGTTTTAAAAAGAATATTATAAAATTATAGGCTACTTTTTTAAAATTGATAATTTTTTTTTTAATGAAATAAAAAAATGAAAATTGATATGAATCTAATTTATTTTATTGAAAAATTATTGTCAATATGATTATTTAATTCTTCTCTATAATTTATTGAATTAAAAAAGCAATTTTTATGAATTTTTTTTTTTTTTTTTAACAAATCTTATTTGATTTTTAAATAATTTATTATTAAACTTTTTTATTTCTTACGATAATTTATTGTTAAAGACATTAAAGATATAAGTTTCGAAAATATGCTTGAGTTAAAATTGTTATTATGCTGCTGGAATTTGAACTCGAGGGGTATAAATTTAATTAAAATCGAAATTAGTATACTTATTTTTTATGTTTGTTTTTAAAAGTATAATTTGCTTTATTATAATTAAAAAATTAATTAAAATTTTAAAAAAAATAAAAAAATTTAATAAATTTTTTATTAGAAAAAGGAGAAAATTAAATCAATACAAATTTTGCAGTTTACTACAATTTAACGATTTAAAATTATAAAGCTTTTTGATGAGTCATAATCGGGGTTATATAGGAAAAATCCAAAAATTTTTGTAATAAATTATTTTTTTGCTGCAAAAATTTTGATAGCTATTACGAATTCCTTAAAGTTAAAATTATTAAAAATTGATGGATTCATTTGGTTTCTATTTTAACTACGTACTTCCATCTCTACGATTTAAAAATTAAAATTCACTTCAATTTTCAAGCGCTATCTCAAACTCAAAACCACATTCTTGAATTTTCTTATCAAATTCCGACAGAAAATTTTAAATTACTTTTAAAGAAAAATTTTTGAAATTTTAAGCAAATTTTAAGCGAAGTCTTCGCGAAAATATTGCATTAATTTTTGCTTAAATTTTGCACAAATATTCAAGCTTTTAAATTTTTGCTAATTCTATATTCTTGAAAATTCAAGTATATTCTAACAGGGGACAAATTAAAAATGTGTACCAATCGACATTTTGGTATAAGTGGAAGAAAATCATTAAAAACAGAGTAATACAAAATTCACATTACGTCAAATTTTAAGTTTCAACAAAAAATTTATTTTGGAAAAACTCATTTTAATTAAAACCACATAAAATCTAAACACCTGAACTTAAGTAAAAAAGCTGACAACTATGAATCAGTTATTTTTGAAAAATACGAAACAAAAAGATACAAAAATTTTTTTTGTATAAATTTTTAATAAAACGTGTGTCATTATACAAACAACATAAAGAAATAAATTTTTTTTTTGTATCTACGAAATATTTAACAAACTCAGATTTACCGTTTTAAATTATTAATAATAAAGATATATCACATTCGTATATATTTAACTATAAATATTAAGAAAAAAAGTCACACGCTTTTTTCGCGTCATAGTATTTGTAACTAATTAGCGTTTTTTGAATAATATAAATTTGTGTGTTTAAGTAGTAATCATTCAAAGTAAATCTTTTTTTTTTTATTCAAAAAAATATAAAAAATTATAGAATTTAAAACTAAAATAAATACGTCATAATATAAATATTAAATTAATATTATGATAAACAAATAATTGGTATGAGAAAATCTTTTTAAAAAAAATTGATTGTCGTAAGCAAAGACGTTTTTATGTCTTCAGAATTCAGATACCACTGGTTATATTCGCACAGAAACGTGAAATATGCATTAATCTCATGAATTTCATAAATAATTTTATTTAAAAAGTGCGATAAAGTTGTCCCGAAGTTAAATAAATATTTTTTTAGAATCTGTTTCTTAATTTCATGTGCTTTTACTATACCAAAGAGTATAGTCAAAGCAGACAAGATTAAAAAAAATTAGTTAGGTCATTAGGTCAAAAAATTAAAATAAGCTTAATGAAAGAGTTTATATAAAAAAAATTTTGTATTTTGACATATCACTAGTGACCACAATGAACCAAAAATTTTTACTACAACCATATGACTTATATTTTATTGTAATTAAAAGGAAGCATGCATCGATCATGCATTATAATGTTTAATCAATTGTGATAACATAATTAATGTGTGAAAGAAAATAATTAATTTATTTACATTTATAAAATATTTGAACATACATAATTTTTTTATTAAGTATGTGTCTGCATTATAATATTATGTCATTATTATTATATAAAAGAGATATACATGTATAGTAGGATACAATTTATTATTAGATTTAATAAATGATGACACTTGAAAATTTACTTATATACCTACTGATATTTTTTAATTAATGTTTTAATCAATTTTAAATATAGAATTTATTTTTATTTTTAACTTTATTTATGTTATCTTCTACTTCTATAAATTTTAAAAAAATGGAGGTTTATTTGTTTGTTGGTCATTACATTACGCTAATGATGGTTTCATGGGAAAACGAGGTGAAAAACATCGGAAGCAAAGTAATATTGGCTATGTGGGATTTATAGATTGATTGCAAAACAAAATTTTCGCTCTAAAAAATTTATTTTTCAAAAAATGTTATTTAAGGTACAGACTCCACCCTGGTAAAAAATAACAAAAAAGCAATAGAATTTTCGGCATCTAGGCCGATTCTGGTCACAGTTTTGGGAACCGACTTTTCCGTTAGCGGATAAAAATTTCGTAAAATTCTGAATTGATTTTCAGATTCATCAGGAAATTTTATTTAGAAAGTTCCCCCTTTCAGGCTGGTCTAAAAATATTTCTAAAACGCTGTCCAAAAATAAAAAAGAAAATGAAATGTTTAAAAATTCAATTATAAAATTTGCCTAAAAATAGAGAAAAGTTGATCCCAGAAATTCTTTTGATTTAAGGTGGCAGGTCGTACCCGAGGGAAAAAAAATCGATTTTTTGTTTTTGGTTTTTTTGGGTTCAAAAACATCTTAAGAATATGGAAAAAAAATTTTATACTGATATCTTAAATAATACACGCATACAAAAAATTAATAAATATTACTAAAATTACGATGTTGTTTACTAAGTTCAGTTTGGTTAAAAGTCACTGTAAATTATTAGTAAAATTTACTAATAAAATTTGTTTATAAAACTAAAACCTCAGTTTTTTTAGAAAAGTTTACTAATTTTTTGGTTATATTTACCAATCAATATTAATTTGTTTTTACTACATTTGTAAAGGTTAATTTTACTATTCTTTTTTTTGCGTGTAAGGAAGTTATAGAAGATTAAGCGAGACACCGCGAAAGGCGTAAGATACAGTATTCTAAGCTTTAAACGAGTTTTTCTCGAAACTAATTAAGATATCTTCCTAATTTTTTGGCTACACTTTTAATATACAATTATCTTCTGGATTAATGGAATGATTTTTCCAAAAAATATCCCAATTTTTTTTTCTTCAAAAAAATATGTGAAAAAAATTGCAATTTTTGAAAAAAATTAAATAATTTTCACAATTTTCCATTTTCCGAAATTTGAATCCATCAATCCAGAAGATAATTGTACTTTAAAAGTATAGCCAAAAAATTAGGAAGATGTCTTAATTATTTTTTGAGTTATCTGGTACACAATGAAAAGTAAGGCCTTACTTTGAGCACCTGTACTTGGCGCCATTTTGGAAAAAAAAATGTTTAGCAACTTATAATCTAATAAAAGACTAATTTTGAAAAAAATATGTCTATTACTTCTACCCGAAAACCTATCCAGAAAAAGACACCTATATTTTTCCCTCGGGTACGACCTGCCACCTTAATATTGCGCTTTTACCAGGGCAAACAACCCTATAAAATCCTGAGTTAAAATATAAAAATTTAAAATAAAAAAATACAGCCATTAAATATTAGAAATAAAAATACGATAATATATTATAAAATAATTTATTATGCAATATAAACAACTTTCTTTTTTTTATTGCTGCAGCAATAACTCCAAAAATCATAGAATAATTCATTTAAATATCGTTAAAATTTTTAAAAATTAATTTTCCTATTAGTGGTAGTATAAAAAACATAATATAATAATATTATATAATAATAATAAAATATTAAATTTTTATTATAAAATATATATGGTCTATGGATTATTTTCCGTCCTTATAAAAAAAACGCATTATAAATAAAAAGGAAATCACAGCGAGCAGTCTCTATTGTTATTTGACTACTATAAATTAAATTAACTTAATAAATAAAAAAAAGTTTTATCAAAAAAATGTCCTAAATAATTAACCAATCGGAATGATCGACAAGGTCCTTCCACCCGGAAGTTTTTAAACTGAATGTAATAAATTTTTATTTTATAATTTAAAATTCCCAGTTTTTTTTTATTAATTCGCATGAACGATAAAAAAAAAAAATATTTTTTAAATGATGATTAATAAAAAAAGAATTACATAAAATTAGATTAATGCATACCTATATTTATTATTAAATTGTTATTATGAATTTAGACTGATATAAATTATCTATATTGCTAATAAAATTATTAATTTTTCTTACTTATGCAAGAACAAAGTATGCGCGTTTTCCTATTATTTTTCATTTTTTTTAGTCATGACTAATAATAATATTAGTATAATGAAGCATAATGAAAACCCTATAATGTACTGTAGGGTTTTCCGTTGCTGTTCAGATATACAAGTAAATATAAAATTTAACTAAGCAAATAATAAATTCTGAAAATGATTTACAAAATCTTTTTAATTTTTTTCGTAAAATGTGTGAAACTAAAATGCAAGATATTCTATATTATATCCTTTCAGTTTTACTTGATCCTGAAAGATCGCTGATTCTATACACGTAATTTAGGTTGAGTAACAATCGCGCATTTAAAATACGTCTATAAAATGTATAAACTATAAAATTTATAAAAGCTGTAGTAAAATATGTTCTTTCAACAGAAACTTAGCACTTTAAAACTAAGCTTTAAAGCACTTTTTATTCCCCATGTTTTAAAAAATGAGTTGAGTACCAAATAAAAATTCTTTAAATTTTTTTAAAATAAAAGTATAAAATTACTTTATTTTAATTGATTTGAAAAAAATTATTGTTAATTTTAATTAAATTAAATAATCTATATTTATGAAATAAAGCAAGAGAGAAGGTCTTTTATATATGTTTTATTGGTATAAAATTTAATTATATAATTGTGTTTATTACTTCCTTGAATTTATAGAAATTTGAAACTTCTTCATTTATTTGATGTATATTAAATATCACAATTATAATTAACATGGAAATTTCCTGTATTTTCAATCATTATTTTTTTAACAAATAAAATACTTTCTAACATCATCATTATTAATAATTAAAATTTAGCTATTTTTACTATAAACAAAACATTTATTTTAACGTCAAATTAAAAATAATAATTAGGGAAAATTCGCATCAATTTTAACTATGGAAAAAAATGACTGGCAGGATTGTTAATGGTCAGAAAATTTCTTAAATTTTGGTATTTTTACTTATTGTTAATTCTCTTGATAAAGTTAATTTTTTTATTATGCAGCAGATATGTAAAATTTTCCGTTTAATGGGAGTCCGTTATTAGCTTTTTATGGAAATCTAAGTGTATTCCGATAATAGTAGTCCTTTTTTTCAATATTAAAAATTTTATTTTTCTGATAAATTTTATGACTAACTTTTTTCTGGAAAAAGCGATGGAAATTGTGCAAAGTTAAAATATTTTAAAACTTAATAAAAGTTAGTGAGAAAAATGTGCAAGTAAACTGAAAAAAATTCCGTTGTGATCCCACCACCAGCAAAATTCCAGTAATCGCAACTTAAAATGATTGCAAATGGTTTGAAACGTAAAAAAAAATTTTTGACCAAACAGAAAAAATTTTGTTTTCAACTTTTCTTTAGGTTTTATGTCAACCGGATTTTTTTTCAGTGTGCTGTTTCAATCAAAAATAGCAGGCAAAAGTAGCAGGCTTCCATAAGTGTATGCATTACAATATTGGAAGATTTGACAATATATTTGATTGATTTATAAGATTAATTTTATTTACTTATTTAATGAAAGATAGAATTTTGTTTAAATATTTTTTTAATAAAGAATTGACAATATAATACAAAATTTGATGAACTGTGTCGAAAAAAGAAATTTAATTTTTTTTTGGATAAAATCCAAATTGTTTATTTATAAACATACTTAATAACTTCTTAAATTTTAGTATATAAGAAAATTTGTTTAAAAATTTATTTATAATTTAAAAAAAAGAATTAACAATAACAATAACAGTAATGACATAGTAACTAGTCAACACATCAAAGAGTACAAAAATAAATGATTTTAATTTGAAAAAAAAGAAGAATGTGTATTTCAAACACTGTTATTTTTCAAAAAATCTTTAAATATTTTTTAATACACGTTTTTTGTCTTTTGATTTTTTTAAATACAATTTTTATTGAATAAATTATATTTGAGTACATTAACCTAGGTCCTTAGTAAAAATTATAGTAACATAAAAGCTATAGAATTTTTAAGATCTTAGATCTCTTGGAAAATCATAATACAGTCTTTTTTACATTTTAGATAAACTTTAGATACTTCAGAAAAGCTGTAGGTACTAAAAAAGTAGCATGTAGATATGAGATTAATTATGATTTTTTTGCAATTTTCAATTTTTTTCCAGAATTTTGGGAACCTCGAGACCTCAAAAATTCTATTGTTTTTATGTTATTATTTTTTTAATAGTAGCATGAAAAATACTTTTTTTTTTTAGAAAAAGACATCCAAAATGCTTGGGATAAATATTCAATAAATATTTCACATAAGCAATACAAATCTATCGTTTATTGAAAAAAATTTCGATAAAAAATTATTGTAATCACTATCGCTACAAAATAGCGATGGTAAAAAAAATGCTCAATATCTTTCACTTATAGGATAATAAAACTAAGGGGATATACCCATTCCTGCATATGAGTAGCCTTGAACAAAACTTTAAAATAAAGTGCATGCAACTAACATATGCAGCTTCTGGACTATTCCGCTTGCCGCAAGCGGAATTTTTTTTCAGTCTTCAAAATTTTTACATCATTTGCAGCATTTTAAGCTTCAACCGGAATTTTTGGTTTTATGAGAGAAAATCTGAGACTAGGATTTCTTCACAGGGATTTCAGCATATTAAATTGGGCCTAATTTTTTACATCAGTATAAAAATCGTCAATTAAATTATTTTAAAACAAAAAAGTATAACCAAATTTATAAAAATAGAATATGCATAAAAAATGAAAGTAGAACAATTTAGAAATATCTATTTTTATGAATGAACGTTAAAATTTTTACGAGATAATTTTTTTATTATTTTCTTTAAGTCAAGATGACTGTTTGATTGGTTTTCGTCTGTAAAAACTAACGTTTTAAGTTGTTTTTTTTTTTTGCAACAAAAAATAACAAAGCAAAAAAGAAAAATCATTTCTAAGAATACAGCCTAAAAAAATATGCTTAAATATATATAAATAAAAAAATAATAAATAAAAGGAAGTAAACACAAATAAATAAAAATATAAAAAGTACGTGAGGAATTCGTTTACATTAATTATCATTTTAATTAAATTTTACAAAAGATATACACTTTGCATTATGATAACTTCCTATATGTAAAATTCTTTATAATTTTAATAAAAAGTGCTAAAAATTTATATTTATTTACTACGTAGCACGTTTAAAATAAATTACATCTCATATAAAATACTTTTCACGAAATTATGGATCATTTGTGCGTACTAATTTTCATGAAAGCTTCAAAATGTGCATTCCACAAAAAATAATGATCCACGTTATTATTTAATGTTAATTTTATGGTACATCAGTTTTTGAATCATTTAACCATGTGTGCGTTAATAATTTATATTAATTAGACTTTTTAATGGTATTGATTTTAACAGGAAACTGCCATGTGCATGTGACATCTCATTACTCTGAAATTTTATTTATACGGTTTTTTAGAAATTTATAAAAAAAATTTTTTTGTTCTTTACTATTTTCCAATTTTTTATAGAAATAAAAATGAATAATGGTATAAAATTATACTCGTAGAATTACTTTCTGATAAAAGATTTAAAAAAATTTACAAAATTATAAGCTTTTTAAGATCGTGTTAGAAATTATGTTACATTATTTATTTTTCTTAATGAATATTTTCACGAAGGTGTTAATTTTTAATTTAAAAATACTAACTACAAATTATACAATATTTCAATTATTAAAAAGTTTAATTAAAAGTTTTTTTTATCTAATTGAGAAACAACAATTTACCTATTTCGTAAAAAAAAGTTGTGCAATTAAATCAAATTATGAAATATAAAAATTAACGTGCTTATTATTTTTATATACACAGTAAAAAAAATGTACACCATATTACTACAGTTTAGCAAATTTACTACAATTTAGTAATATATTACTACAAAAATAGCAAATTAACTACAAATTGTAGTTCAGAGTACAGCTATAAATCTATATTCTTAATAATTACTTGACCAATCAAACTGTAAATTTTTATAAATGTAAAGGGTAGTACATAACCGTTTAATTTTCAGGTGTATGTAAATATCAAATAAATAAATAAATAAATAGTAATATTACAAGTGTAGAAAAATTAAATTTTGGTAACATTGTGTACATTTTTTTTACTGTGTACTTTTTTAGATAAATAAAAACTTTTTATTATATACTTATAAAAATATAATTTATTTTATTTATTTATCAGAATTATCTTACATAAGACTCTAGAAAGAGATGTTTAAGTTTTAATTTTTCATGTAGTATTAAATTAAATAAAGAATATTATTAGTAAGGGGAAATCGAAAATAAAAAGATATTAATATTTAGTTTTTATTTTAAATATGTAAAAAAGGGGGATGAAAATTTTGGTCATATTATTATATCTTGATAACGACTCTCAAAATATAATACAAGCGTAGAAAGTTAGTTGAATGCTTTTATTTAGATTTTATACAAAGTATTTGGATTTATTTAATTTTTTTTCTAATTTTTTTTGGTAAACACAACACACACAAAATTTTTTTAAATATGCAAAAATAGGTTAGTACAATAAGCTTGACCGTTTTTTTTTTACAAAAATGGTCGAAATCTTCTTTACGTCACGTTCCAAAAAACATGAAATACCGTATAGCATAATGGGTATTAGCGGAACTAAGAATTACAGAATAACAATTCAATTATATTTTAAATCTAAAACGTTATCTCGATTTAATAGTACATTTTTAACCAACGAGTAAAAAAAAGAATAGCCCAGATCGCACGTTAGTTACCATCCGAGACGAAGCCGAGGTCTCCATCTTGGGCATTCTTTTTTGGCTCTCATGGATAAAATGAAATTTTCCTCCCCACTGATAAAATTGCATTTTATCTATGGGAGCAAAAAAAGTATGCCCTGGATCGCAGTTTACCATCCTCAGCCTCGCTTAGCCTCTGGGCCATTCTTTTTCTTGTTCCTTTGGTTAGAAATGTACTATTTAATTTTTTAACTTCAAAACATAAATGGTGATGATAAAAAAAGCCCTTAGTAAAAGTTTTTGCTAAGTAAAATAAATTAAATTCAATTCAAAATTAAATTTAGTCCATATTTTTACGTTGTGCTTTAGTAATTTTAAAAAACTGAAAAATATTTTAGAAAAGATTTCAAATAAAAATTCTTAAAATAAACTCTATTTTACTTAAATACTCCTTACAAAATACTATTGAAATATAAAATTTAATTAAATTATAAGATTATTGCCTGCATTATGCATTTATACAATAGAAAATTTTATTAAAAAAAATAAAAATATAAAAGGTACCTACATCAATTTTTATTCATGCTACAGACGACGAAAAATCCTTTTTTTAAATAATAACCTTAATGCATAATAAAATACGTAATAAAACTGTATTAATTTTGTTAGTTAATTATAAATTAAAATGAATGCTAAATTAATATATTAAGTTATAAACTATTAAATTACATAGATTATTTTCTAAATCATTCAGATCGTTAAAATTGTCATTATTAATCATATTTTATATAAATATAATTATATTACTTTTATGTATATTTATAAAAATGGCATTTTGTCAAAACAAGTACTTAATAAATGAGTGAATAATTTCATTTTATTACACATTATATGCATTTTTTTTCTTCTATTTTATCTATATTTTCCTTTTAATAATTCAATAATACTGTTTGTTACTCATGCACTTGTAAATAAATACAAAAATTATTTATATGAAAAATCAATTCATTTAGAAAAATCAATTCATTTAGCAATAATTGTTTTGTCACCACTTTTTTTTATACCTCGGTTTATACAGGATATCAAACATTTTAAAATGCAAAATTTGAATTGTAGTCGTTAGTTTATGAAGAAATTTATGTATTTTTGACGGCTAAAAATAATTTTAAATAATTTTTGTTTTTTAATCAGTAATGCTGCCAGTTTTTAATACATGAAAATAATTCATGATTATTTGAAACTTTAAATTATATAGTTAGTTTCTGTGGGTCACCTGTTTTAAACATGAAATGGGTTTTCTGAGTCAGGTTCTGAGTCGAAAATAATGGTCAATTTAAAAAAGTGTATATTTTAACTTTGAGTTTTTAATTTAAATTGCTTTCAATTGCTTTAAATTATTTCTTAGGTGTATAAAAAATTAGGAACTAAATTAAAATTCAATAAATTTAAAAATTTGTAAAATTTTTTCAAAAAAGTAGACTCGAAATGGCTTATTTCTACCCTAAAAATATTTAAAGCTTTAATAAATGACAAAGGTATATTCGGTTTTGGCCAATTGGATTAAAAAATCTACGAATTCGGCAATTTTTAACCCCCCTAATTTCTGCGAGTTCGGTAAAATGATTATTCGTATTATTTTAAAGATGATCTGAATTATTAATTTAAAATCTCAAATAAAAACTCAAATAAAAAATTTTCATTTCAAAAAATTAAAAAAGGGCTGCCATTTGAAGTTCAGAACCGTCATTGTACTTTCATGTCACCTAAGAAAGTTCTCCTCTACTTGTACAGAATTTTTATAATAAGAATTTAAAATCTCTAAAAATCTTAATTAATAATACATTTTTCTAAAATAATTTAAAATTAGAAAAAAAATATTTATAAATAGCGTTATAAAGATTGAATTTTATACGATTTAAAAATAATTATCTGTCAGAAAATTATTTTTCCGAAAACGTAAAAACATATTTTTTCTACTTAGTTGAATTGAAAATTAGTGTTAGTATTTCGATATTCCGAAGTTCTGTTAATTTTAATTTCGAGAATTCTAATAATTTTTTAATTATCCCCAAAAAACTATTCTTATATTTTTACATTATTGAATTGGTCCTTATAAGTTTTAATGATGTACTTAACTACTTGTATTTTAATTTATTCATTCTAAACATTGAAATTACTTTTCGGATCCTTGAAATCTTGTAAGGTGCCATGAATTTACTATGACGGTTCTGAACTTCGAATGGCAGCCTAAAAAAGCCTAAATTAACAAACAAAAAAAAAATTCCTTTTATCTGTAAGTTCTTTTATATAGTCATAAAATTGCATTGCGTGGTCAATCATATCGAATTCAAATAAATAATTTATATGAATTTGCAAATTTAAAAACTTTAAACTAAATTTTGTTGGAAACCAAAAATGTTAGTTTTGATAATTAACTTTTACAAAAACTAATAAAAACTACCCAATAACCTATCCAAAACAAATAAAGCTTATAACATATAAAATTAAGAATTTAGAACGAATAAATTTATAATTTTGAATTCTAATTCTTTGTAATATTTTTATTTGCATTTTAATTACGTCAGTTCTATAAAATTTATTTAATTTTTAATTTATCGTTAATTTACAAATAAAAATTAATATGCAAAAGTAAAACTAAAAACATAACTTAATAATATTTTATAGTAATAGTACCTTTTAATGACTTGCAAAAATCATAAAAATCATTACATGAAAAATTGTTGATAAATAATGAATTGTTAATAAAAATTTTTTAAATTATACGTAACAGTAATTATCATGATGTGATAATAAAAGTAATTTTTAATTTGTTATTTTTTTAGATCTATATACAATAACATAAAAATCAGAAATAAAACTTGAGACATAGGTACCTACTGACAGAAAATTTATATTATATATGACGTAAAATAATAAATCAGTTTTTTTTTTTTAATTTTAAAGAACAAAGTTAAAATATTAAAATAATATTAGCATAAGATTTTTTAATAGCAAAATTTTTATTGTCTAATTAAATTATTTTAGAAGTATCTTTATAGATATATTTTTATCTATTATTTAATTATAATAGTAATTTCAAAATTTTATACTTCGTTTTCTAATGCGTATATTATTTTTTTTTTGTATTTTCTTTAATGTTATTGTTACGTCAATATTAACGTGACAACAGCTTAAGCTTTATTCTATTGTTAGAATAATACTGTTAAAATGTTTCTTATTACTTTGCTTATAGTGTGGGTACCTAAAACCCTACCTTGTAGACTTTTTTTAATTATGTTAGGTCCATAAAAAGGCAAGGCTATTACATGTGAGATAGACTGGTTATTACGATGCGCTGATTTGAAATTTTTAGGTCCCGACCCGGAGAAAATAGTCGTAATACTAAAAAACTGTATTTTTGGAAGGTTATTTTGAAGCTTATTTCAAAAGAAATATTTCTAATTTTCCTTAAAATGATAAATAACATATTTTTGAGGTCGTTGAATAAGAACACAGTAAAAAGTAACTTTCTTATATTAACAAAAAAATTAGAACATTTTCGAAAAATTAGTAAATTTTCGAAAAAATTTGTAAATATTTGAAAAAAATCGTGAATTTACTAAATTTAGTATAGTAACAAAGAATTCTAGTATTCTCGAATTTTTTTTGTGAATTCGCAAAAAAAATTGATAATTTACTATTTTTTCTCGAAAATTTACAAAAAATAGTTGTAAATTTCCGAAAAATAGTTGTGAGTTTACAACTTTTTTCGTAAAATCAGAGAAAAAAATCGAGAATTCTCAAATTTTTCGATAATGTACTAAATTAAGTAAATTTACTTAAATTGATTTTTATCGAATACTATTTACAAAAATTTTTGAAAATTCGCTAATTTTTCGAAAAAATTCTATTTTTTTTGTAAATCAAAGAAAGTGAATAAAGATAGTCAATTTTTACAGTGAATATTTAGGTCCTAGTCCCAAAAACATATTAACTATCATTGGAAACGTTTCTTATGAAATATGCCAAAATAACCCTCAAAATTGACTGAAAAATACAGTTTTTCGGTATTAGGGCTGTTTTCTTCGGATCAAGACCTAAAAATTAGAAATCAGCGTATCGAAAAACTTACCTATTGAGTAGCCTTGCACAAAACTTAAAGAAAAGTGCATGCATCTAACATATACGGCTTCCGCGTACTTTTCTAATACAAAAATATCTGCAAAATTTTGTTTATCTAAGTATTTGATTTTGGAAATTTGCTTAAAACCTCATGCTAATAAATAATGTAACCAAAATTTTTAACTATTCATTAAAAAACTTATTTTTGCCCAGCATACATAGCAGGCAGAAAAATTTTACATGAATTTTAATTTTTTACGATAATGTATTTTGATAAAATATTCCTAATAAGAATTAATATTTAAAACTAAAATAAAAGTTTTCTTGTTAATTTTCTTTATTTTCATTTAATTTTTTTCTTACCCTGCTGCTCTATATAATTTAACTTTATTTTCTCTGCATACTTTTATTATATCCTTGATTGATAAAAATTGATCAAAATATAAGTTTTTATTCTTTTAACTTTTCACATTACATTACAACTTATAAACCCTTCTCTAATAAAATTCTATTATCTGACTCTAATATTTTGTTGTTTTTATTTTAATACGTATTTTGTGAATTGAATTTATTTAATCTTATTTTAGTATTTTTTTTTCTTATCTTTTTTTTTCAAAAATATAATAATAATAAATAAAATTTTTATAAATTCTTTCGGTTTTTATATTTATAAAAATTGTTTTATTTAAAAATTATAAGTATTTAATTATAAATAATTGATAAATAATTAACATTGACATGATATGATAAAAAAAATAAAATAATTGATTTAAGAATGTTAATTATTTGTGGTTGATAAGGAATTCGTTATTATTTTATTAATTCAGTTTTTATTGATATCAATTTAATTATAAAAATATGTTTTAAATAATATATAGATTTAATCAAAGACACGATCACAATTTTATATATGGGAAAATTTTAATCAAACGAGTTTCAAACTGATTGTCGTGTCTTTAAATCGGTTCCGTAGTATCTTTTCCTAATAGTACTAATAATTAATAGGTTTGAATTTTAGTTTTACATAAGAAATTCCTCTTAAAATAAGTGTCCACTGTCTAAAAATTGATTTAAATTACACATGAGCGAGAAATCTGTAAAATATTATTTTCCATTTCAAATTGAATTTTCGAACTTAAATTGATAAAAATTATTATAGTTGGCAATAAATTTTACTTTAATGTTGCTCATATTTAATATCGATAGCTTTTTTGATTTGAAATATCTAGATTCAAAAATATGAACAACTGTCAAACTTCAGCCGGAATCACGATTTTTGGTCAAATTTTTATTTGACCGCCTGACTTGTCGGAAAATTTGAAATTTATAAAAATTATAAAAAATGTTTGATTAGTTGTCCAAATTTTTGGATCTAGCGCTTTTAAATCAAAAAAATTCATCGATCTAGGACATTTGTAAAAAAAAATTAAGGTCGATAAGACTAACTTAAATGCATATATACTTTTGAGAAATTTCAATTTGAAAAACGAAAACGAAAAACGAAAAACGAAATTTACGGATTTTTTAGTACAGTTAAAATAATTTTTTAGACCCCAAAATCTTATTTACGAAAAATTTCACATCACAAACTAAAAAGAAATAATTTTTCATATCAAAATACACATTTCATAGAAAAAGTACGAAAAATTAAAAAAAATTATCGAAAAACGAAAATGGCTGCTAAAAATAGGGAATTAAAACAACAGGGTTATTTTTAGCATAAATTTGGGGGAAAAATGCTTTGGAACCGATTTGAAGACACAACCAATAGTTTGAAACTCGTTTAGTTTAAATTTGTCCATATCAAAAGCAGGATGCCTTATATTTGTAGAAAGCATTTTTTATGAGTACAAAAAAAATGAGAAATTTAAATAAAAGTAGATCCTTTTTTTACAAAATTTAAATAGTCATAAATATTTGTAAATAAATAAAACTACAACTATTTAAACAGCAAGTAAATATTTATTTGTTGTAAAACCGTATCTTTATGCATAATTCAAGGTTTACTTTGTTATTAAAAAAAATATACACAATATAAAAATATTCATTTATTTATTTAAACAAACAACATATATTAGAAAGTATTTAAAAATAAATATTAAAAAAAATTTTTTATATGTTAAAAGAAATTAAAATTAAAAAAAATAAAAAACTTTCTATAATAACTTTATACCGTTTATTTACATATTATAACTTTTAATTTATAATGACTACTCAATTACATAACAAATATATTTATTAACATTGCAATATATTGTTGAGAAATTATTTTTTTCATAACATACCTTGACCTAAAAGTTATGAGTATTAAATTTAATAAAAAAAAAAGGAAATATTTATAAAAACTCAATTTTAGGATAATTAAATTTAAATATAATTGAATTATAATTATTTATTTTATAAGTTTTTTTTTTGTATTTTTAATAAAATAAATATTAAAATAATATTGTTATCTAAAATATTTACAAATATTATTAAAATCTGATTTTTAGGTCTATATATATGTATACACAAGTGTATACATCTAATAGGGATATTAGCCATTTTTTAAAGAGATCAAGTAAAATATTGGCCAGCAAAGTACGGCTTTAGTTTTTAGTTAAATTAAAGAAGAAAATCGATAAATTAATTTACATAAAATGAAAAATATGGCTGTGATTTTCCTAGATCCGAAAAAATTTTCTTCCTCAGTTAAAAAATTAAAGAAAAGATGTATTGCTTTCTGACAAAAAAAATGAGTGAACCAGACGAAAGTTGGACGACATTGGGGTTGTAATACTGTTTTATTTTCTAAAATTTTTTTGAATCTAGGAATTTAATTAAATAATATTTTTGGAAATGTCAACCATTAGAAAAAATTATGTCTTGGTATTTACTATCGCTATATGGTCAGAATTTTTAAAAAATGTACGAAAAGAATTTACTATACTTGTGGTAAATTTACTATTTTACATATAGTAAATTTACAATCCGCAAAGTCTGGACCTAATTTTTTACCAAGTTTTTTACAGTATATATTCATGTAAACAAGATTCTTAGTTGTTTAATCAACCATATTATAATATATTATATATAAATTTGTTTTTTTATCTTAAACTTTTCTAAAATTTTAAATAAAAATTTTTAATTAAACTTTGAGAATTCAAAATTTAATCAATTTTAAAAAGTTACGTAAAATTTTGTAATTCTAAAAAATTTATCTTGGGTTACTTATGTGTCGAATAAAAATACTTATCATTATTCTTATCTTTTTATTTAAAGTTAATAAATTTTTAAATTATAAATAAAGTTTATTAAATTAATATGAAAACAAGAAGAAAAATATTTTTAAAAATTATTGTTTTATTTAGCTTATATACTTTAAATTATTAATCAATACATAAACTAAATTATACTTTTAAGAATGACTAATTTTTTATTTATTGATTAAAAATATATTTTTAATTTTGAAGTTAATAAAATAATATTATTAAAATAGTTTCAAATTTATAAAATATATTTTTTAGAAATTTTTAATTTTTTTTTTGAATTTTTAGTACATGATATATGAAATTATTTTAATGCAATGTTTCTGAAGTATTCAGAAATATTCTAGTTGGCCACTATCAAAATTTCGGATGTGGCAGCCGAAGTTTTTATTTTCTTTAAAATTGCTACAAATGACAAAACCTAAAGGAAACTTTACAAAAAAAATTTTTTATTTTGTAAAAAATTTTTTTCAAGTTTCACTATGCCACGGTCCTCCTATTTTAAATGCGAGTAAAACTCATTAAAAAAAATTTTTTTCATGTTTCAAGTCATTTGCAAACATTAAAAAAAAAAATTCTGACTGCCACATCCAAATTTTTTTTAAATGTACGATAGCTATCGAGACAAAGTATTTCTTTTCGTTTATCAAAGATAGTGTACCAAGGGAAAACCCGTTGGTTTGGGAAAAGAATCTGCGTGCCTCTCTTGGGACTAGTCTAATCTTTTGCAATAATTTGCTCTAATGAGTTTTCTAATATCATTCCCAAAGTTTAGCTTAAGCAACATTATCTAAATATATGGTAGAACCAAAAGAAGCTCAAATTCGCGATTATTAGAATATCAACTAGTACAAAATATGTTAAAAATCTCGCCTTTGAAAAATTTTGCCTAGTCCTTATTTGTTTGATCTTTGTTGGCATACTGTATATCCACCATTAGGACAATTTTACTTAAGCTAAACGTCGAATAAATTATCAGGAAACTCTGTAGAATATATTGTAAAATTTTAAGCAGGTTTTCCGTTATTTTGATATAATGAATCAAACATCTAAAAATATTTTATCTTTGCCACTAGTAGTACTTTTTAAACCATCAGTGTTGTTATCCAAAAGTCACCTGAATTCACATGATCTGCCTATCTATATGAATTACAAAGAACATAATCATATCTCGAAAATACTGCACAAATTTTTAGGATTTTGGATCAATTTCTTTTACGTTCATTACTGATTTTGGAAAAAGAATTGTGTTCAAAAAAGTATTTAGTTCAATTTATGCTAAGTATCAAGGTTCCTCATGAATAAAATATTAAAATAAATTCAAGAATAAATTGGTACAGTTATTTATCTACTATTAATACTAAGCTGATACTTGAAAATCGAATAAATTTTTTAAAGTAGCATTATATCTGCATTATGTAAAACATTTCCCTGAATATTTCACAAACAACTTTTTTTACAAAACAGATTTTTTTTTTATTTACAAAGATATCTTTTTTTATTGAATGAAGTAAGAAAGATTTTTTTTTTGTAATGTATACAATCTTGACATGATTTTTATAGTATATTCTACAAGTATTCTGCGATATGACTCGTTATGTATATTTGCATTTTAATAACTTCCAATTTTAAATTTTTGAAGTAAAATCAAGATTGAAGTTATATCAACAATTTTTAAATAAAAAATTTATTCAACAAATAATATTTTATAGTAATTTATCTTAAATCTCTTATTTTTATTTATGTAAATTCTTATAAACTCTTCACACGAAAATTTGTACAATTTATATTAAATTAGAGCAATGTTGTTTATATTTTTTTAATGTTATATGCGCATATAAAATTCAAATAAAATTATTTTGAAAATTGTAATAAAACTCTTTACATATTATTTAAAAATGACCTATTATTTTTTGTTTTATTAGTATAGGTAATTTAATTTTACTAGACCAGTTATTATTCCAAAATATCTTTTTTTTTATTCATTTATTTATTGCAAAAAATTTTTGTGAATTTTGTATAGATAGAAAATACAAAAAAATATAATCTTATTTGGTACGTGTTTGTGGACTTGGGACATTTTTAGAATACTGAGTTGGATTGTCTTTGTTTTATATTACTTTATTAATAAAAATGTCGCTAAATTTCTAAATTTAAAGTCCATTTAAACCAAATGTAAGACTGCAAGGACAAGAAATATGCATTAGTTATAATTTTTATCATTTATTATCTTATTTTGATGCCCAAAATCCAAATTGTCAGTTTCGGTTTAATATGACCAATTGTTAATAAATTGCAGCTGAAATGATCGTTAATGAGATAAATAATCCATTCATAATATGGGTTTGGTTGTATAGTTACTAGCAACCACCAGATTTGGTGTAGTTTTTTGGGTCGCTGATTACGATTTGCGAGGTCTTTTGGTTAAGGGGCTTCACCCATAAATTATCAAAAACTACCCCCAAAATGGGGTATTTTTAATAAATTCGCTCTTTCAGTACCCAGATTTGGCACCTAAGGGTTTTTTGGGTCGCTGATCAAAAACTTTAGTGATTTTGTAAGGTAAAATTAATATTTAACCCTTAAATTAGCTTGCAGTGCGAAAAATAGCGTAAATACCCCTTCTAGAGGCCATTTTTGCTAATTTAAGGGTGAAATATTAATTTTCCATAAAAAAATCACCGAAATTCTTGATAAACGACCCAAAAAACCCCTAGGGGCCAAATTTGGGTACTCAAATATTAAAAATACTTAAAATACCCCATTTGGGGGTAGTTTTTGCTAATTTAAGGGTGAAAACTTGATTTCTTAACCAAAATATCCCGAAATTCGTGATCAGCGACCCAAAAAACCTATACTAAATTAAATCTGATGGTTGCCAGTAACTATACAACCCCTCCCCCCGTATTAGGACTGGAGTAAAATGTGTTTTTTTGGTCTGAAAATTTACGTACAAGCTTCAAGTTTTCGAAAATTTTTTGCTCGTCTCATTTCATTGAATAGTTTTTGAGTTATGATTATTGTGTGATAAAATATACATTTTTTTTTAAATCGTTAAACTGAGGCTCGTACTTTAAAGAGACTTTAAACTATTATATCTGTAAAACTAATTATCGAATGAGATGAGTAAATAATTTTTGAAAATTTGAAGCTTGTAAAATTTTTTTGAGACCTATAAAATTTATGTTCATCAAAAATTGTAATTTTTACCGTAAGTTAAAAATTGATCATTGCTAAGCAAACATGGGCATTCGGGACTTGAAAGGTGACACACAAAAAATGAGATTATAACGAAAAGTCTTTTGGTTAAGTTGCGAGGTCCAGCGTTTACCTAAAAACTCTCTTTAACGACGCTCTGTCCACCACTGGGTGTTTTTTGCGCAGCATATTTGTAACTAAAATATTTTAACCATATATTTATTTATAATAATTTTTTAATGAAAGAATCAATGCTTTTCAGCATTAAGTACAAGAATATAAAAAAAAAAATTAAAAATGTTTATTTGTTTAAGCAAATACGACCTGTTAAATTTAAAAAATTTTTGGGTCATAAAAGCCTGAGTTCCCAGATCTGGGCTACTTGGATCAAAATTCTGCTTGGCTCATATTGAAGATCATTAAATTCTAGGGGGAGGTATCGTGGGAAATTTTTCGCTAAACCTCTTCAGTAATGAGTTACAGCTATTTGTTTATAAATTTTAGAGCATTTTTAACTTTTTTTTTATAAACAAATAGCTGTAACTCATTACTGAAGAGGTTTAGCGAAAAATTTCCCACGATACTTCCACCTAGAATTGAATGATCTTCAATATGAGCCAAGCAGAATTTCGATCCAAGTAGCCCAGATCTGGGAACTCAGGCTTTTATGATCCAAAAATTTCAAAAATTTAACAGGTCGTATTTGTTTAAACAAATAAACATTTTTAATTTTTTTTTTTTATATTCTTGTACTAAATACTGAAAAGCATTGATTCTTTCATTAAAAAATTATTATAAATAAATATATGGTTAAAATATTTTAGTTACAAATATGCTGGGCAAAAAACACCCAGTGGTGGACAGAGCGTCCTTAATATTAAATTAAGCCTTGTATTTCTAAGTCCAGAGTATTCATTGGAATCAATAGGGGATATTTTTTAGGGCACATTTTTTGTATAGGGCATTATATAGATATTTTTGTATAGGGCATATTTTTTCAATGTATTAACCTCATCCATACCTAATTATAAATTTTATTTTGGAATCTCAAATTTGGTGGTTTCCGCTTGGTGGTTAGAATAGAGATAATAATTAAAATTAATTTATAAAAATAATTCTCAGTTGAAGACAAGGTTTAAGAAAAAAAATGAGTTTATAAGTAGTTGTTAATTTTTTTTTATTAATCTAATGATATCTTTTTATGGAGAAATTTATCAAAAAATAATATCATTAATTAAAATGTAGAAAAAGTTGATTATAATATTTGAATTAGAAAAGTAAAAAATTTTTGATAGATAAAATTTATTGTCAAAATTTTTATTTTTTATAGGTTTATTTTATTGTTATTTCGTGGAAATAAATACCATATTTTATGATATTTCTATAAATTTTGAATATTTTAATTAATGGTTTAATTTGCATCTACAGGCCTTACATAAATAAATAAAACTTCAAAACAAACCTCTAGGAATGCAAATACCAATGATTAAAAAAAAAAAAATTATTTATTACAGTACGATAAAAACAAAATATTCTATAAAAATTTATTTAAGTAAGCAAAAAAACAAGGTTTTAACGTAGGTGCAAAATATTTATTTTGTATATATTATGTAAATATATTTAAATAATATTACTAAAAAGTCAATTATACTATTAATATGATATTATATTTTAGATGACCCAGAAATAATTTTTATAAAATTATTTACCTTTTTTATATGGATTGATAATACCCTACATTTTCATGTGATGGTACATATAGATCAGTTATTTTATTAAATTTTGCATATAATTTCTTAATAATATTTGCATTGCACAATAAATTTTTTAAAGACAAATTATTCACTATGATAAAATCTTGCATTGTTTCACGTATTATTTTCTTAGAATGTTTAATGTTTAATGGCTTAAAAATTCTCTTTTTTTAAACCTATATATATAATTAAATGTTTCTGTTTTTATGTGAATTTATAAATATAGTAATATAGGATACTATTATATTATTATTACACATAATCGTATTACTTTCACTAACTTTTTTTTTCATGCAGAATTTAACTTTTATTTTAAAATCTTACTTAATACAAAAATTTTACATTTTTTTATTTTTTATTATATTGAGCAAAAATTTTATTTCTATATATTTAATGATGGGTAAACTGGCATGAAGTAGGTAGCGTTATATATATATATATATATATAACGGAATAACAAAAAAAGGCCAGAGTGACTAAAAACGAAGTCATGCACATGATAATTTAGATGCATGTTTATACACAAAAGTATTTTTTATACATAAATATGCATTTATATACACACATAGAAATTAAATTTACTAAGAAAAACAATTGTAGAGAGAAAAAAAAACTGTATTTCTTTTTTTTAGATGAACTTACCGGTTAACAGCCTAGTAGAATAATTTATTATATTTATATGAACTAAATTTAATTTAGTTTTTTTTCTTCATTTGATGTATTAATATCACTTTTATTATTATTATTATTACAATAATTCACTAAATTAAACATTATGCACTTTATTTTTTATTTTTTTTAGAGAAAAAAAAGAAAACAATTTATCTTTTTCTTCTTCTTCTTTTTTTTCATTACACATTAAAATAATTTAGAAAAAAATTTTTCTTTTAATAAATACATTAATTTAAAAGACATTTAATTTTCTTTTTTTATTAATTAAATAAGCGTCCGGAATTTTTTAGCCATGTATTAATGTGTGAGTGATTTTCAATATATATATGTATATATATACATATAATAAACTATATATATATAACGTATAAAATATACTACTCGGCACAGCGTTTAACTGCTGACTGACTATCCATAGTTTTCTCGACAGCTAGCTTGTTGAGGTTCAACAGAGTATACATATGTATGTGCGTTTGAGTGTGCGTTTCTCGGTTGCTCAGCGTGGTTTTTTCAATATATATATATAAATATATATTATATTATATATATATATATATACCTATATATATATTATATATTAAATATATATATTATATATTAAATATATATTTTTTTTTTAACCCAAACGTTGCTGTAGAGTATTATAACCCCCTCCGTATTTTAATAAAGTATATATAAAAAAATGCTCGGATTAAATCGTTCAAATTCGTTTTCTTTCGAGCTGTTACAGAACAGAGGCGCGGAATGTAAAATAAACTATCGCATATTTTGATTATTTTAATTATTTTAACAATTCAACACATTAGAAAAGATTGATTTAATACAATTTTTTAAACCAAAAGCTCTAAAAATTAAAGGTTTGATGAAGCTGCATAAAGAAGGTATACCTATTAGACCAGCAATTAATCTTAAAAAGTCAGCAAGTTATAAAATAGCTAAAAGATTATGTTCCTTACTTAAAACACATATTTTACTAGAAAGAAACAATGCTATAAACAAAAATAATATTAACATAAATTCGGCATATAAATTTGCATCTTTAGACATAAGTTAGCTTATAAGAAAACTGTTTTCTTAATTATAATTCCAATTACCCAATTTTTCATAAAATTGGCTTTGTCTATAATTTAGTTGATAGGGCTATAAAACTTTCTGATAAGAGGTTTCATAATAAGAACATAAAATTTTGCAAGAATTTATTACTATTAAATGATTATCCTTCAAAATTTGTCAACAAATATGTTGAAAAAAGGATACATAATATCAAACAAATTATTAACAACAATGATAGTAATATTATTATTAATAATAATCAATCTGACTCACATTATAACAATTATGTGTTTATTACTAATAATAACATCTATAATAGATTACCTAAGGCCAAGATACCAAATATTCCTACTCAAATCTATTTATAGGAAACATAACATTATACCTATAACAATGATTACCATTAAATTAACTAGTTTTATTGTCAAAGGCAAGGATATCACTCCTAAAATGGAAAATGTTCTGTCTATAAATTTAAATGCAATATTTGTAATGCACCATATACAGGAGAATCTAAAAAAAGGGCTTTACATTATAGAATAGGAGAACATTAAACTGATATAGACAGTAAAACTAATAAAGTAGTTCCTAATCATTGTATAAATGGACATGACTTTGACTTAAATAAGGTATCTATTTTGGATCGTGAACCAAATCTATAGAAGAGAAGAATTTTTGAAAGTTTACATATCCAAATTGACAAATTTTCCATAAATAAAAAAAAAGATACCAGTTATCTTAACAGTAATTATAAAAATTTAATGAATTACGTTGCTACGAAACTTGTGTAAAATAATTTTGCTGTTCTTTTCTTTTCATACATTCATATGGTTCTTCTCTTATATAGATATATACTATCTTACTGTTTCTTTTAGCCAATAAAAAAGAAAAATTATATGAGTTATTCCTTGCACTCTGGCGAGCTCGGCCGTCCGTAGTTTTTTACATAGCTTTGCCACGATTTCCAATTGTTCCTACACTCTGGTGAGCTCGGCCGGTCGTAGACTTTCACATAGCCTTGCCACGCAAACTTAGCTTTGCGGTGCTTAGCATTGGTCTTTGCTCCCTTTGCTCTTAGTGGCGGTAACATTTCTTTGTGATCGTCTTTACTCGTTTTGCTCTAGCAGCTATCACAAAATTTACAACGGTTTTATCGCGGACACGCCAATCAGCAAGTCGGGGGAGGTCTATAAATATAACCACGATAGTGGCCGTTTTGAGCAGCATTTGCTGCTCTGACTTCAGCCTCGACGCTGTGAATTTGACGCCTTTGCAGTTTTGAATGCGCTTGGTGTACTTGGTGTTGGTGTGGATCTTGGACGCTTTACTTGCTATTTGACTGCGCTTGGTGAAATTGCTGTGTGGATCTTGGACATCCTCTTTTTTAAAGCTGTTCGTAGACTGCGATTGTGTAAACGCTTGGTGCATTTTCCGAGTTCTTATACTCGAAGAGGTGAAAATTGAATTCCTGGCCAGGAGACATCGCCCGAGCACGAGGTGCTCGTATTGTATTGTAAGTTTCTTTAAATTTTGTGTGATTGTGTATGAGTTTGTTTTCCATTTTGCGTGTCTGTTCATTGTGGGTTTGTGCATTTAATATTTTTTAGCACGTGGCTGGGGTCACGCATCGAATATTTTACAAAAAAAACCAAACGGCCCTTTTTAGGGCCACTTCATGCGTATGATAAAAGAACAACAATTATTCAAAAGGCTTCTGTAAATTTAACACTTACATATATATTGTATATTTATGTGGTTCATCACTTGTATGAATATACACTTTACTATATTCTAAAAGGCAGAACATTCATATGATTCTTCTCTTTTATAAGTGTAAACTATAACAATGATCAAGAACATTTCGTTCTATGTTATATAATCTCAAATAATGTATATTTTATTATGTTTTTTATAAATAATGTATATATTTAATTTTGTTAATTATATGGTATGATATATTTTTAATATTATAAATAATTGTCATAATAAAAATTTAATAACTAAAATATTTTTTAGTTTGATAAGGCGTGTGGAAGACACGTGAAACGAAACATGTAAAAAAAACTTTTTTTCATTTATTTGCCCTCTTGGTCGAGAGATTCTCAATAATATTTATTTTATATATAATGGGCGAAAAAGTCAACTATATTAATCATAATCTTTTATGTCTTGTTAAAACCAAATTATTTCAGATACAAAGATCAATATTATTATTAAAAAACTTATAACCAGTTTGTGTAAACGCAACCTAAATGCATTGAACATGTTTACTTGACCAGATATAATACAAATGTTACTCAACATTACAATACAATTTTGAAATGTTGAGTAACATTTGTATTTGTATATTTCTATTTTTATAATTTGTAATTATTACCTCAATAGCTGTTAAGATTCTAAACCCAAACTATTTTGATTCTCTAAACCTGAATTATTCCAAATCCCTGAAAGTCCTTAAGCCCAGATTTTTCAAAGTCTTTTAAAAGTATTTTATTCATTTTATATACTTACCCAATTATTCTAAGTCTTATTTGACCCCCCCCCCCCTTAAATAGGACAAATTTTACCCCCCCCCCCCTTAATATTCAAGTTCTGAAGTACCCCCTCCCTATAAACATGTTCCATGTTAAAATATGGTTTAGTTATGGGATCACGAATATCTTGTTTTTTAGCAGAAATATATATGAATCACATCGAAAACCACATTATGTACTTAATAAAAGTAACGTATACCCAAATAACATCAACTTTTATACTAGATATGTAACTGATATCTTTTTAATTTATAACAGACAATTAGAAAACTTTAACAATTTTTTAAATAAAAAGAACATAAATATTTACCTCGTAAACAATGATACACCTCTGTTAAATGACAGTTTTAATCAAATTCTCTCTACGACACTATAATGAATAAACTATAATTATAAACATAAACAGTATATAGCGAGATCTCGTCAAGTAAATATCAAAAAAATATTTAAAACCAACAAATTTTTATAAATTAAAACTAAATAAAATAAAATCAGTGTAAAAACATGAAAAAGAATTGCGATAAAAAGTGCAATACAGTGTACAAATATAATAACTTCAAAAAAAAGAACACGAAAAATTAATAATAATTTTTAGAAATTTTAATCATTTATAATTAATCATTTATGTTTATATTTTTTAACATCCGACAAATAATACACCTGATGATGGAATTTATAATTCTGAAACGCGTAGTGTATAATATTAATAGTACGAAGTCAATTTCAAGACGGATAAAAAACAAAAGTAATAATAACTTATTATAAGAAAAAAGGATTTTACGAATTTCAGAAAAAGATTTTAAGGAGTTTTACCCTGAGTTTTCATTAAAACCAGTTTCATTATACAACAGTACGACAGAAGAAAAACATATAAATTTTTTAGGGATGAGTAAAACTTTAGAGAAGAGAAAATTAAGTTTAAAGTTAAAATTTTAACTTGGGCCCAAAAAATTTTTTGGAATTAGTTGAAATTAAAGTACACAAATTAATCAACGTTTTAAGACCTTGTAGACCACTTTTTGTTTTCCAGATCTAGAGACATAAATTGTAGAAATTGTAAAATTTTTTAATTAACTTTTGCTCTTTTTGCTCAACAAAGACAAGCCGGGGTCGAAATTCTAACAAAAAATTATTTCTTTTATGAGTTTTTTTATACCATTTTTGCCATGCACAGTATACCATTATATACATAAGAAAAGTAAACTCTTCTGAATACATCAAGAAATCTCTTGCATGTCTTTTTAGAAAATTTATAATTTTTATCCCTTTGAATCAAAATAGATACCAAGGTCTTTTATTCGTTTATTTCCGGTTAACAATGTATCATTAATTTTGTAATCACATTCAATAATTATTTTCTTACCATAAGTAACAGCTGAGCATTTTTTTATTTCCAAAGCCATGTTGTTCTTAAGGGGTCTTGCGCTTTCAAATCCGACAATTTCGAGGAAAGTTTCAGTGGTCATAAAAAAAAAACTACTTAAGCTATTTGAAAATTTTTTTTTTTTATTGATTTTGTACATTCTTCAGCAACCTTCCAATTTTTTTTTTTTAATTTTTATGTATATTAAGTACCTAAAAGATGGAGCTGAGTGAAGCGATGTAAAAAAAAAAATAAAAGTTGTCCGACTGATTCAGCCACTCAGGTTCATCTCAAAAAAAAAAAAAAATAATCATGTTTTTCTGCATGCCCTAAACTTGGCATTAAACTAGGAAATAGGAAAAATATTGAAAATTAAAAAAGTTACACAAAAAATAAAAAATGTGTTCAAAATCACCCTCGTTTTCGGACACTCTCCCCCCTGTGAAATTTTTAAAAATAGCCCAATTAACTTTTTCCTAGTTTAATGCCATCGTAATTAGATAAAAAAGAGATTAAAAAAAAAAAAAAATGAAATCGGAGGTGTAGTTTTCTCTCAATCGGTCGGACAAATTTAAAAAAGTACGTTTCGAGATAAACGCGTTTAAAGTTTCTTTATATGTATAATATACGTTATATTTTTGATCAATCTTCTTTAAAATTTTTTTTATTCAACATATCGACATAAAACCTTTTTTATCATAATTTTGAATATTTTTTTTATAAGATAAGAAGAAAAAAAAATTTTTGATTATCGGAAAAAATTGAAAGCGCAAGACTCCTTAAGACACCAATCATTTTCAATGTATTTGTACAATTTGAGGTCGTCTGCAAAGAGCAGGAATTTAGATAATATCAATGATATAAATTAGAAAAAGGAGTGGTTCAAGATTTGGTCAATGACCAACTCAAGATGTTACTTAGATTTTATCAGATGATAGAACATTTTCAATTCTCGCTGTTTGTGTTCTCCTAGTTAACAGAGAACTAAACCATTCTAGTAATTTGCTATGTATTTCATAGTTAAAATGTTTATTTATAAAAATAAATACTTTATTTATAAAAATAAATAATTTATTTATAAAAATAAATACACATTTTAACTATGAAATACATAGCAAATTACTAATATATTGATATGAAACACATAAATATTAATTAAATTTACTCTATTAAAATTACTCTATTCATAGCGTAATTCCATTGATAAATAGCACAAAATGGAAAGTGAGGTCTCCAAAATAAAAACTTATAACTGGTTTTTGTTTTCAATCAACCAACGATCATGGAACATTTTCGCTTACAACAGTTTTAACGTATACTACCTAATTATTATAAGTTTTAAAACCGAAATTACAATTAATCCCGAAATACAAATTATCCCAAGTCCGTAAACCTAAAGTATTCTAAGTTCTTGTTCTTATCAGGTCCTGCTCAGGCCTTGACTCCCACTTCAAATTATTCTAAGCCCCTAAATGGAAAATATTATAAATATTAAGTCCCAACATCAAAGTCCATTTGACCCCACCCTCAAACATATCACATTTAACCCCTTCTCCTCAAAATACTCCCCTCCTTATCTATAAACATGTTCCATGTTGAAAAATCGTCTATCATGTTTTTCATGGGGGGGGAGAGGTGAAAAAAATTTTCGTACTGCTTATGTTGCTATTTTTTCGGTTTCAAAAGAAAAAGCAAAAAAAAAATTTAACCGTTTTTCTATATATTTTTTTTAATTTTAGGGGTAGTTTTAAATACTATAATGTTAATGAATACTAGAACCAGGAATAAAAAATTAAAAAAAATAGTCTTTTATTATGTTTTTCGTAATTTTACTTATATAAGGGTAGTTTTTCTCCCCAATAATTAGTTTTTATTTCCTGAATTTGGTCTGTTATCAAATAAGCTCAATATTTTGGTTCAACCAATCTTGAAAAAATGGAATTAATTTGATCATTTTAGTTTTAGTTCCAAAATTGAAGAAAAAACCACTAAAAAGGTTCACTAAAATTTTCCTTGCGATTTTCCCGGAGTATTACTTTGATTTAGGTTATTCTAGAGATATATTAGGGGTATGTGGGAGTACAGCAATAGGTGCTAAGTGATGTATTCGGTTTTATATTACAGGATTTTTGGCCTAGAAATCCCAGAAGGGGACGCGCCTCCTCAATCCCCTTTGGTGTAGCTTAGCAAGAGCAGATACGAGTACCTCAAATAGCATAATTATTAATACTGTATATTTTTTTATAATATTATTCTTTTTATTATAACTTTATTTTACTGATGCAATTCCTATTACTTTATTAATTAAATATTTTGCGCTCACTGTGAGACTAGGGGGGGGGGGGGCACTGGGTCATACACACCTAACAGGGATGTTAATAGACTTTTGAAGGATAAATTTAGCAAGTTAAATTATTGGGAAATACGAAAAAAAAAATAAGAAAACATCATTTTACAAATTTTAAAAATATTCATTAGCTAATTAACAAACTATGCATTATACTTTCTTACTAAATACTTTCATAGCATGCACAATTTTATACTTCAATATTAATTTTGTCAATCCAGAATTTCTCCGTAAAATATTACACGGGGAAGGCTGATAATATTTTCAAAGAAGAAGACAAGCAAAAAATAACAAGATATTAATATAAATAAGGGTTTACTAAGAATATTTAGTTCATTGTAGAATTTCTTAATGATAAAAGAATTACTCTCAATTTTCTTCTATTTTTTTTATTATTATTATTTCAGTTGAATAATTATTATTATTTTTATTATTATTTTATTTTATTTTTTACGTTAATTAAATAAATTAATATTTATGACAAAGTCTAATTATACCAGTAAATTTATCATTTAATAAAACTATAGTTAACTTTTACATTAAAAATAATTTCATCTGTAAAACTATTTTCTTCCAAAAATAATTTAATAAATACTCTCGTAAATACTAGAATTATAAAAATGGATTATAAATGTTATGAAATATATTATCAGATAATTTAATCATACTATTTTAATTAAAAATATTTAAGGGACCCCATTGAAGGATGATTATTATTATGTTTTTAAATGGATAATAATTTTGAAGACATCTTTTATAATATTTTATAAAAAAGATTTGTATACGATAGCTTTCTTCAAATTGACTTCAAATCGTTTGAACAATACTAAAACATTTATGTATGTAGATGTGGAAGCTTTAAGTTGGTTAACCACGTGCCACCACTTAAGTGCCTACCCCCTGTGTGCCCATTTTTAATTTTCAATTTAATATAACTTTAATTTTTGCTTTTGCAGGAGGGGTTGGGGCCCGAAAGGCCCAGGAGGCGCAGACCCTCTAGTATACATTATATATATCAGAGAAAAATTAAATTGTGTAGTATAAAAAATGGTTAAACATGAACAAAAGTAGCTCCTAGGTGTCAAAAGAGTTTAACAATGTCAAAAGTAATAATTTATTTTCTCCTGGATCTGAATGAGTATGTAAAATATTTTTGTTTAGATATCTGCCGTGTATACTCGTGTTAAACAGTGACACAATCAATTATTTTAATATCTTCCGGATATTATACAGCTGTGTAAAAATATTTCCCGATAAATTCTGGGCCTAATAATATGAGGCTGGTGATAGGACAATTCAGATACTTTTCTTATACGTCTGTTTTTGTAATTTTTATACATTTTTTACGCTGGGATATTGGAGCTAACTCTGCAAACAAGTGCAGTGTATTTTATACATGTTACATAAAAAACTTTGAATATTAGAAAGGTAATTATAAACCCAGTTTTATCTGCCTAAAACCCATCATTTATCGTAAAATTTTTATAATTTTGCAAATAATCATTTTAAAAAAAGTAAGTGAAAAAAAATTTTTGTTTTTAAAATTTTTATTATAGAAATATTAAAATAAATAAACTGTATAGGTATGTCAAAATTGTTTAAAATTAAAAGTTTATTTTATTTTAATTTATATATACGTTTATATAATTTTTATTCATTCCACGATTTTATTAAAAAAATTATTTCCTAGTTTAAACGTCATCTACCTATATGCGTTTGTTTTACTTTTTATTATTTATATACGTTTATTTTTATAGTTAAAAAGTTTTTAGTTTAAAAAAAGCTACACGTTTGCTGAATTTTTTATTTTTGTTTAAAAGAGTATACAAAAAATTGCATTTAATTCACTAAACACAAAATAACTATATTTTTTGTTGAATTTTATGATTGTATCTAAATTTTAAATTTGAGGGACTTGACCCAAATTGGACCCAAGATAGAGTGACTGGTCATGGAAATCGCTTATAAATATTTTTTTTGTTAAAACTACAACTTATCGATTTTTGGGAGCTATTTTGGTGTTTTAAGGCACGCTTTCAGAAAATTTTCGATTTTTTTTTTGTTCTTTTATTTTATTTAAAAACTATTTAAGAATATATAAAAAAAATTTTAAAATAAAATTCCAACGCGTTTAGGATATATTAAAGTTTTTGCAAAGGTATTCATATACGTAAGTATACTAAAAAAAAACTTTAAACGCGTTTTTCTCGAAAAACCTTTTTTGAATCGGCTTGCACTCTCTTTCAAAAAGTATACATCCGATTTAACTAATTTTTTTTTTATTTTGTTAAATAATTAAATACGCAGGGTTTAAACCGACAAAATCAAAAAAAAAAATTTTTTTTTGGCCTTTTATTTCGTTTATGAGGTCCAATTTCGTGCCAAAAAAAACGGTTTTTTTTTTATTTCACTGGCATTTTTTTTTTTTTCAAAAAAATTTTTTTTTTGTCGGTTTAAACCCTTGGCAAACCAATTCTAAAAACAACCTTTTTTGGTTTTTTTGTCTTAGGCAACCTGGAGTTGAGATATCGTGCAAGCCGCAAAAAACTACCTCAACTTTGGCGCGCTATATATCCAGACTGATAAATGCAAAAAAAAAAATAATAATAAAATATGTTAATTTAACTCTTGTATAATCGTGTAAAAAAATTTTTTTTTTGATATTTAATAATGTAAAATAAATACACGCATTTTAAAAAGCCACCTTTTTTTTTCCAAAAACTGAAAGCGTGCCTTAAGTAAGTTTAAAATTGTTGAAAATACCGAGGGAAATACTTATTTTTAGTTCAGAAAAAAATAGTTGAGACCGATTTTCATTACCTTTCAGACAACTTAGACCCATTTGGCGTAGAATTCCTCGTTGATTCAACGTAATCATCTAAACTTTTTAAAATATCTTGTGGTTAATTTGTGTTTTTTTGTAATTTACAAAACTTTCGTTAATTTACGAAAAATACGATAAATTTTTTTCACAAATTAACCACCTAATTAACCACACAGTATTATTAAGAATATATTTAAAAAAATAAATAAATAAAATTTTTAATGGATCTTCGCACTAAATTAACACTTTCACTAACACTAGAATAGCAAAAATTTGCTACGCAAAAAAAATATATGTATGTACTATGTATGTATAAATCTAATTCTAATAAGATATGCAAAATGCATTAAAAGAAGCTTAACTCTTTATTTATTTTTTATTATACCAAGAAGAATATAAATTATAATAAAAAGTTAATTTAAAATAATTTAAATTTCTCACGATTTAAAAAAGTGATACTTTATATTCTTAACGAATAAAATAAAGTATTATATTTTAAATTATTATGGAAAAATAATAAAAAAAGAGGTAATTTTTGTATAAATCAAAAGATTTATCAAACTGCTGACTAAGGTATAAAACATTTTTTTTTTACAAATTAATAAAATATTGAATAAATCATATTGTATTTTATATAGTTGATGGTCATTCTTTTAAATTTACTTATTTTTCATGACGTATAAAATTACATTCTAACATTTATGATAATTTCTGGGATTTGAAAATTTCTGGGTTTTTTTAAATCGTAAATTATTATATATAAAATTATCTTGCTTTGTAACATCAAATATAAAAATATAAATTATACTTTTTTTTATCAGTTTTATATTTCTATAAAGTTTTTTGACAAAAAATTTTATATGTAAAATTTTAAAATAACTGTAAGTTCCCAAAACAAAGTTTATTATTGGTATTAATTATAATCATACTTCCTGGTATTAACATTCAGTGCCCATAGTACTTAATAATTCTGTGTTAGGTACAAGTACCTTAAAAACCAAGTTAAAAACTAGTAGATTTTACATGTCAATTATTTAAAGTCCCTAAATCAAAATTACTCAAAGTCCATTTGACCCTCACTTTCTAAAAATGATTTTTTTCACCATTTTTCCTTCATATTTTTCCCAGAATCGACAGTTTCCTATACTGTGTTGCCCTAACCGTTATGAAAAAGTACCCTAGATTTATTATTTAATGTAAAAAATTTTTGCTTATGCACAGCTTGCAGAAGTCCCTGAAGTTTGAACTTTTGACTAGGAAAAGAAACTCTAATACTCAGAGGACTTTGTCTTAATTCAGATGATTATGATTTGAGATAATGGTTAAGAGACTCCTTTAATTTCAGCTTTGTTGTCCACTAAGTGTAGAAAATACTTATAAAATATACAAATAAAATAGCATATTTTTAAAAGTATCCAATTTTTTTGATACTTTATTCCTAAGTGATTATTCTAATAATAAAACTGATTGAGAGTAAATTACACTCTCGCTTACAGTCACCTAATAAATCATATCATAAAATAGAAGTCAGCCAAAAAAATCTTAACTAAATATTCATTTATAACTATTTATTATAATAATTTTATATTTAAAAAAAAAATCGATCAAAATCCGTCCAAAATCCTTATACTTAAATCAGAATAAATTTAAATCATTATAATTTGTCAAAGCAAATTCTTCATGCATTCACGTTAAAACAAAAAAAGAATTTAAATAAAATAATAATATATGCAATAAACGGTAAAAAAAAATTAAAGTTAATAATTAAATTGACCTTGAGATACGTTATTTTAACTGATATATATAGAACCGTTCATTTATAATATAGTCTACCTTGAGGCCGATGATCTCGTGAAAAGTTTATATAAACTAAAATAGAAAAAAATTGATATTATATACACGCATGCATCTTCACTTAAATATTAAAATAGGTAATTTAAACAATTTATAAAAAAAAAACATTAAAAGAAAAAATTAAAGATACGTTGAACTTTTTTTTTATATATATAACTACTAAAAAAAAATTTGTCCTCTAAAAAAATTTTTTTTATATAAATGTAATTATTATATGCTAATGTACGTGTTTATCATTTTAAAATAAAAAAAAACATTGTTTACACTTGAATAAAAAATTTTTACTCAATTTATAATTATTGCTCATCACTTTTGATCATGAATTTCTAAGTTATTTATACTTTGTATTTCAAATTTTATTATTTATGTTCGTTTTTATAATTAAAATTAATTTTATTAATTCTTAATTTATAGATATAAAAGAAAATGAGTATGAGGGATTCCCTACCAATTGGGCCCAAGTTGAACTGAAGGGTCGCAAAAATCGGCCAAAAATCGGCCAAATTGGAAAACCATTTTTGTGTTTTCACTCTGCGTTTTCTCCCTAGTGATATAGAAAAATTGCTTTTGATCCATAAGACCAAAAAGTAATGCCTTAGATTGCAGGGTCATTTTTTTGCTTCCTTGGTAAAAAAATGTCCTACAGGGGCTTATAGGAAATTTTCCGCAAAATTTTAATCCGAGGTTTAAAATTTAATTTGGACTACGCAGGCATTAAAAAATGCCTTTGAATTTAAGTATTTCAAAAGATGCATGTTCTATTTTATTCTTATTTGAGTTAAGTTTTTTGTTTTATAATCTATTCTTAGCTCTTAAATAAAATCCGAGAGATAAGCTAATCTGAAAGCTCCAGGTCAAAAAATTATATTTTTTTAATTACTATTTTAAAAATTTTTTGAATTTTCCGCCTACAGTTACGTGATCAAATGAAAATCAGATCGAAAATTCGAATTTCTCGAAAAATTTCACAGGAACGTAAATTCTAGTAATCTATGAAGAGTTTCTGTACGAATAGCGAAAATTAAAAGTTAAAATTTAAAAGTCATCATTTGACACTCTACTTTTAAAAAATTTTGTAAATTTTAAAATTTCAGCATTTTTTCATAATATTTTTATGGGTTACCAAATTTTAAATGCCCAAGCAGAATTCCGAGGGAAATTCAGAAATTTGAGGGTTTTTTCTTTGAAAGTCGATGAAAGCTTTAAATTCTTGGATACATTTGAATATGAGTCTAACTTTAATGCCGGTTTTATATAAAACTAAAAATTTTTTTACAGTGTATTATATTATATTTTTATATAAATTATATATATAATACATTATATTTTTCCTTTGCATATTTTAGTGGCTGACTTTTTTAAAAGTAATAAAAATTTACTTTGATGTAAGCAAGAAATGTATTTATATAAATTTTCTTTGGAATTGTATTACTATTTTCTCGGAATTTTTTATTATCAGTAAATTTGTAAAATATTATAAAGTAATTTTATATTTTTACAACAATAATAATTTTTTCTAATGAAATACTTATCATTTCGTTAAAATTTTATTTTATTTGCAATTAGTAAATTGTACCAATGCATAAGATTCAAATTCCTATGAATTTGAAACATAAAAGTAAAATATATTCCAAGAATATATAGTTGAATTTGAAACCTCATTTTGTATGAATCTAAAACGAACTTATATGTTAATAGGGTTGTGCAACACTATTGAGATTTTTTGATATTCTGAAAATATATAAAAAAATATTCGATACATATTTTTTTTATTTTTAATAATATTAAAAATGGAAGAGTAATTCTTAATTAAGGTAGTGAAAATACCAAATAAAATTTCAAAATTTTTCTCATACAACAACCCTATTAGGATGTTAATTTATACAATTTCAACTCATTTGTTTAATATATAAACTGTTAGCTATTGAATCACTTATAATCAGTTAATTAAAATGTTAGATTATGTTGAATCTGGATTGCATTTTTGCATCAATTCTATTTGTTTGAATTCTGATAGCACCCTATAGATCAAAGGAATTTGTCACTATATCAAGCTTTCACTTGGAATATTGATTGATACAGGATATTCTTGAACCTAACAATAAAATATTTGCAAAAATCTTAATTTTTTGAACTTATCTCTTAAATTGAAGACTCTTCAAATTTAAGTTTTATTTTAATTAGAAATCAAAATATATTTCGCAAAATGTATTTAAAAAGTTTTAATAAATTATTTTTTTAGACGTACATAATAAATTTAATAGACATAATACATTGCTAAATATAATAACATCAAATAACAAGATATATAATAAAAAAGTAATCAAATTATATCATTTGTAAATATTTAACATTATTAAATAGATCGGAAGAAATATAGTACATTTAAATTTACGTATGAATAAAAATTAAAATTCCAGGAATATTTAAGAATGAATTATTATAAAATATATTAGATAACAATATTATTATAGGATTAAATACAAAAAATTTCTAATTCATATTTAAAAAAATTATTTTTTATTTAAATATATTTATATATGCAAGCATACATTGATAAACAATTTTTATTTTAGCATATTATATGTACTGAGGTTAATAATCTCTAATATTTGAGAGATTTTTTTATACTATTTAAATGATATTTAATAATTAATTAAAGTTTAATAAAATCATAGATGAGATAATTTTTAAATATTGAAGTACCACAGTCATAGACGTTTAGCATTATATAAGTATAGTATTTATTTATATTAAAAAATTCTCAGTGAAAAACAGTGGGATGATAGATTTGCATTATATTTTAATTAATTATTAAATAACTTATTTTTATTTTTAATAATAATTTAAGAAATGAAATTTTACTAGATTACCTTAGTTTTTATTTTTATCTTGTAGACCTTAGACATTCCAATCTATTGACTATCAAAATACAAATGTTTGAATGTTGAAAGTTGAAAAACAAGATAGTTATAAAAAAATCTTAGGTCTATACCTTTAAAATTTTTATTATATAACATATTGAGTCAAATTTTGGGGACACAATCCACCAATGACTTTTTATACAGAATGATATAACTTCTCAGCCATCCACAGCTTACCGAAATCAAAATATATACAGGTATAAGTGTACTTTAATGCTCTAGAGTGAAAAATTTAACTTCAGAGATACATTTTATAAAGTACAGAACCGTTTTGAACTTTATTTGGCACGAATAAAGAAAATTAAAAGTAGTGTAAAATGAAAAAAACCTCAAAAATACGGTTTTTTACCTTAAAAAAAAAACGGCTCTGGAGATTTTTTTGATTTTTACGGCATTCAACTTGGAAAATTATTTCAAGTAGATCCCGTTTTTAACATTTTCAGTAACTCGCACTTCGGTTTAAAATCGTTTCAAGCCGCCCACCGTGATTGATATTTAATCTAAATCTGATCAAAGCTTGTAAAACCCAAAAATTAAAAAATTATTTAAACTTTTTTTAAAATATGATCAGCTTCGCTCTACCCGTCGTTGACAGTATCTAGTATTAAATGTATTCGGTCTTTATTTCAGGATATAAACACATATATTCAAATATTTGCTTTAGTTGTTTTCGTGGTTCGGCTCCATAAAGATAGTGTTTAAAATTAGCGTTTATTAAAAAATCTTAAAGGGAGTCTCTGACTTTAAATCTTGCAAACAAATAATCGAAAATAGACGAGTAAAGAATTTTTGAAAACTAAGAGCTTGTACAAAATCTTTAAGACCTACAAAATCCATTTTAATCAAAAATTACAATTTTGATTAAATATAGCCAAATATTGCCATTTGGTTTAGTAACTATAACGGTAAGAGTTGATTAATGATGAAAAAATGCGGTTTACGAGAATTAAAAGGTGATACTTACACAAAAAAATGAGACCAACCGGAAAGTAAGAGTTATTTAGTAGATAACCTTAAAATTTCATCCTGTAGCACAGAAATCTGCGAAAGGGTCTAATTTCTAGAAGGCCTAATTAGGTAAGTTAAGGATATGGGGGATGATTTTTCAACTACCAGAACCTGTCCTAAAATTTAGAAGCAAATCGGCTTTCAAAACTAAATTCTGAAAAAATGCCAAAAACCCTGGAACAAATAATAATGATGAGTTTGTGTTAAAAACTTTATCAAAATCAAATCACAAGAGCAGAGAATTTATCCATACTCATACAGATATCAAATTATTAAGATTTCAGTCATTTTTAAAGTAGATCAAATTTCTTGCTACTGTTTTTCACCTACTATATTTTTCTTCAGAATTTTTTGTTACAGTAAAAAAATTTTTTTCAATATAGCATAAAAAATTATTTATATTCAATCCAAGGTAAAAGGAAAGAAAAAGTATTATAATAATGTATACTCATCAAAAAATCTACAAGTATTTATTTAAAAAAAAAAAAAAAATACACACAAAAAGAAAACAAAAACAAAACCCAAAGCTGTTTTATATATAAAAAATATAACCTTCTTGAACTTATTTCCCATGAGATACATTAGATACTGGCAAGGTTTTTATTCCTTGAGGTACTTTTATATATATATAATTTTTAAATGAAAAAAAAACACAATAAGTAATTTGCGACGAATAAAAATAGACAAATTTAATGAATAAAAATATCAAGGGATCAATAATGATAAAAAATTTTTATTCGCACTCAATCTATTTATATTTCTTATTGATTCAATACAAATCCACTTTTTTTAATTTAAGTTTAATTTCTTTTTTTTTATTTTTGAAATACCATTGCTTAGAAAAAAAATTATAATATTAAAATATTTTATTTTATTAGTTTTTAAACGATGCTACTTATATTAACGAGTAAAAATTTAATTTAAAATTTTTTAATATATAAAAATTTATTTTATATTTATTTTATATTTATTAAAAAAATATGATATTAAAAAAAATATGTTATAAACGTTTTTTTAAAAAATAAGAATATTTTTATCATATAAAATTTACGAAAACTATAGATAAATTTTAATTAATTTTTTTTTTCAAAAAAAGCAGCTAAACATAAATTTTTAAAATTGTAATAAGATTATAATAAAATGATTTTTATTTTATTTATTAACCATGAAAAGTGCGAGGGCGTTTTATCCGTGACTGGGTGTTTTTTGCGCAGCATTTTTGTAACTGAAATATTTTAACCATATATTTATTTATAAATAATTTTTTAACGAAAGAATCAATACTGAAAACAGTATTTGGTACTAGAAAATAATAAATAATTTAACCACTTTAATTTTATCCACGACAGTTTAAAATTCCGAATAAACTAAACTGATTTAACCACTTTTTTTTGGATTGAAAAAGTTAGAAATTAAATTATTATAAACGAATTGTACTCTTTTAAAATAGTCTGCTGAACCATTTTACACAAAAGACACTGTGGTAGACCAAAGTTAAAGGAGTTTCAGTTTAGTACTTTAATAACAAAGAATATTTATGCTACGGGTAGAGTTCGATCCTTTGCTAAACCTAGGTCTATTCGTATAAAGCTAGGCTTACTTAAACAGTGTTGGATAAAGATAGATTCTTGAAAGTTTTTATCTTTTTTGTTAAACTTTATCTGGTAGTGCTTGAATAAACCTATAGCTTTATCCAAAAGGCTTGTTCAAAAAATTTTATAAAATTAATTAAAATGTAAAATAATTTTCATTTCATTTAATTTTTTCTTATTCAAAAATTATTTGATTTAAAATTATAATAGGTAAAATAAAAATATAATATGGTGAATAGTATATTACGAGCCCGTGTCTAGAAAAGTAAAGAATGTCCCAAATCGCACGTAAATTATCATCCGAGGCGAAGGTTGGTAAACATCGATGTGGGTTATTCTTTATTTATGGACAAGGGTCGACTACGATTTTTCTACGTCAGTGGCGAGAGCTTTCTGGCCACTGACAAGAAAATAATTTTTGTAGGCTTGTTCAAATTGTTTACTAACCGGACTTTACCCATTAGATTTACCTAAGCGCTGACGGATAAAGTTGAACAAAAAAGATGAAAAACATCAAGAATATATAACTTTATCCATTACTATTATTTGAGTAAATCTAGCTTTATACCTGGATAGACCTAGGTTTATCCTGGTATCGGACTCTACCAATAATATATATTCTACTACGTAGTACTATTTATGTTCCCGTTAATGTACCCCCAACCGATAAAGCTAACATTAACTGGTTAAAGTTAACTTTAGCAAAGCGTTTTCGTTAAAGTCCACGAAGACGATTAAAATGAATAAAAATATAATTTTAACGGGTTTCTATAAGATCAAGTTAATTTTAATCAATCCTTGTCAGTTAAAGTCCATGGAAGCGGTTTTGTATAGGTATTCGAGTTTGTATTATATTATATTCTATAAGCACTCCAAGGGCTCAGGTTAGGCTGCGCTTTTAAAAATGCATTTTTTGGACCAGTAAACAATCCTAGCTATACAGCACTCCTAGGCTTAGGTTAGGCTATTTTTTTTAAAGGCATTGACACAGTTAGGTATTCCCTAGAATTAGGGCGAGGGGCCTGAAGGACCCATTTGCAAGTTGTTAAGTAAATGCTGCAGCATATTGTGACTATGCTTTTTTTATAAAAAAATAGCCTAATCTAACCCTAGGGTTGCCTTATAGTTAGGATTGGTTCCTGATCCCTAGAAATGCGTTTTTAAAAGAGTAGCCTAACGTAAGTACTTGGAGTGCCTTATTATAGCGAGAATCGTATATAATGTTTAATACAAACTTTTTTTTTAATATGCGAAACCATTTTTATGGACATTAACTGACAAGGATTAGTTGAAGTTAACTTTAACTTACATAAAACCATTAATATTATATTTTTATTTATTTTAATCGTCTTCGCGGACTTTAACGAAAACGCTTCGCTAAAGTTAATTTTAACCAGTTAAAGCTAACTTTATCGGGAAAAAAAGACTTTAACAGTAACATATATTCTTTGCTAATAATAAAAAGAGGATTTTTTGATACACTTAAGTAAATAAGATCGCGTTTAAGGTAAGATTACCTATTTTTGTTTCAACGCTATCTTTTAATGGTGCAGATACTTATTTACTTTGTCGGCACTTAGAAATTACAGATCTACCCTTTATAATATTCGTATCAGGACTTTAAAACCAGAAAAAATATATATGATTGATGCAAGATTTCACAAATATCATCACTATTAGTAATATACTTCTAATTTTGTCGATTATATTAATTTTAAAAAGTAAATTTAGCAATTTTCAGTATATTTGTCCGTATAGTTTTAGTACTTTAAGACGTAAATTAAAAATCTATAGATAACCAGAAATTTCCCAAATTTGAACTGGTATCAGTTAGTTTGATCGAAGTCCCGGTACTGGTGGTTCTAAAATTTGTTCTAAAAAATAGCATTGTGATAAAAATTTTCTCGTCGTTAATGTTATGGTAGTAAAAATGTCGAAGACTTTTACAGAAATTTTTATTTTATTATTGGATAATAAATTTCCTATCGTGGTGAAAAAAAACAACCATTTTTCATTTTATTTTACGGTGTGAAAAAAACTCACTTTATATTCTGATTTTAAATGTCTCTTTATTTTTAATTATAAAAAGTGACCTACATCTAGCAAAATAACTTTCAATTATACTAAAAGCCATTCTTTTCTGTGTGAAATTTAAACCTTCATAATCATAAAAAATTTTATTTATTTAATAAAATGCATAAATTATCATTACGTTAATAATTCAAAATAAAAAAAAAAGAACCTAACAATTACATAATTACCATCTTAATTTTATAACATAATTTAAAAAAATTCATTGTCATCAATAATGCTAATCTGAATGACTTTAATTATTTAAAATAAATCATTAAAAAACACGTTTTTCTTATTTGTAACCAATAAACTTGAGGTGAAAGATTATAAATTTAATGCAAAATAAAAAAAAATATAATAATAAATCCATTTTTTTTTTAAATATATTATTTATTGCGTCATATTTATAGACGTAGATAAAACAATTAAAATATAATATTAATAACAATAATTATTATTTTTTCCTTTATGGAATAATTATTAGAATAACGATATAGATAAATATTTATTTCTTTATATTCTATATTTAAAAAATAGGAAGAAAAAAATAGAAATTAATTACAGATTCATATTTCTTATTATACGATTTGTTTAGATAATTAAATATTTTTATATATACAGATGATAGATGTTAAAAATAAATTACAATTTTATCGTTATTTGGCTAAATATATAATTTCATTAAATTGCAATGACATTTATTATTACATCAATGGGAAGTATAATATTTAATAATAAAATTATGGATTATGTAATATAAATATTTATAAAATAATCTTAATATATATTGTTTGTTATAATTGTATTTACTTGTATTATAATAAAATGATAAAAATAATTTAAAACCTTCGAATAATATATTTTTATATCATGGAAAGTTCTTTATATTATGTACACTGAAACTTCATATCACATACTAATTTTTTAATTATAGAGCGAAGCTCTACCTTAATGGATGCAAAAATCGACACCTTTCGGACACGATATAGCCAAAACGATCAAACGGAATGCTTTCATTTTTTAAAACTGAGTTTATTTTATCGAGTTAATGACACCTATTGTTTTTGGTCCCAATCCGGTATTTCTAAAGGCATGTTTATTCTTGTACTTTTGCTTCATACAGGTGAAAAGCCTTCTAAATGTTATCCGCACGATAAATTTCATAGCTTTTACATAAATTTTGCATCAGTGAAATATCATAAAAACGCAAAAGAACACTAGATATAGTTTTATTAATTATTAATTAATCGACATTTTATTTAATTACACGTTTGACGCCCAAGAGCTTATATCTACCTACGAGTAGTTTTGTTTTTGCACACTAAATTAATTTCAAAACAAAAATTTATATATTTCAAAATGTATATCCCCATGTAAAAAAGTCTCAACTTTCAGAATCTGATGTCAAATTTGCGATTAAATCAAACTGCAAACTCAATATTTCGGGTCAAAGTTGGCCTCTAAAAAAAATCGACAAGTTGCTTATCAGTATTGTAAAATTAATTAAGTATTCAAAGACAGTTAACGATAATATAATTGCAGCTTATGATATGATTGCGTTAAGTATCTTATGCAAATAAAAAATTTTAAATCTTAAGGGGCAGTACAGGTTAAAATCCAACTTTTTTGAAAAAACCTAATTTTCAGAAAATCTTAGAAAAAAATTGAAAATCTAAGAAGAGGGAAACATTGCCAAGACTTTTAATGGGTTTTAATGGGTTTTTTAGGTCACTGAACAAGAATTTTGAAATTTTTTGTTAAAAACTAATTTATCACCCTTAACAGAAACTACCCTACTACCATACTACTAAAAGGGGTGTTTTTGCTACTTTCGCATTGTCAGCGTTCAGATTCGATTCAAATGGGATTTTGGGGTCGCTGAACAAGAAATTCGGGGAATTTTTGTAAAAAATTAATTTAGCACCCTTATGTTAGCAAAAACAAAATTTTTTTGTATATATATTTATTATTCTAAAAATTTGAAAAACACTGACAATGCGAAACTAGCAAAAACACCCTTTTTAGAGATAGTTTTTTTAACTTAAGGGTGAGAAATTAATTTTTAACAAAAAATTCCCCAAAATTCTTGTTCAGTGACCTAAAAAACCCATTAAAACCGTTTCTGAACGCTTAAAGTGCCAAAACAGCAAAAACACCCCCTTTTTAGGGGTATTTTTGCTAATTAAAGTGTGAAATATTAACTTTTCATAGAAGAGTCCTCGAAATTCTTGATTAGCGACCCAAAAAACCCTTATGGACCAAATCTGACCGCCCATAATTTGAATACATCAAAAATACCCCTTTTTAGAGGTAGTTTTTGCAAATTTAAGGGTGTTCCAACAATTTCTTATAGAAAAGACCCCGAATTCTGATCAGCGACCTAAAAAACCTATATTAGACCAAATCTGGTGGTGGTAGGTGATTATAGTACCCCCCCCGTCGTATATTGTCTGCAGTATAAGGAATTATATTTATTATATTTTTATTTCATTTTATTTAATATTTATTTCAAAATCTTAAGCATTCCTTAGTTCATAACAATTTTCTTTGCAGCGTATACTAAAATATTAAATAAATTTTTGTTTTATTCAGTAAACTCTAAAATGGGCACCATCATTTAAATAAAATATCCTACATGTAAACTTGGATTAAATACATAAAAAATTTTTAGATTAAAAAAAAGTATCGATACCAGAACTTTCATACATTAAATTCCACTAATTGACATTCTTTTGTCATTTTTTTTTCGTAAAAATCAAAAACATCCCCAAAGCCGTTTTTTTTTTCAGGTAAAAAACCGTATTTTTGAGGTTTTCTTCATTTTACACTAATTTTAAATTTCTTTATTCGTGCCAAATAAAGTTCAAAACGGTTCTGTACTTTATAAAATGTATCTCTGATGTTAAATTTTTCACTCTTGAGCATTAAAGTAAACTTATACCTGTATAATTTGATTTCGGTAAGCTGTGGATGGCTGAGAGGGTGGCTGAGAAGTATATCATTCCGTATAAAAAGTCATTGGCGGATTGAGTCCCCCAATTTGACTCATTTTGTGCACGCATTTTTATATACATAAAATATGAACTCTCCCAATTTTTTAGCCCTCTAGGTGTAAATCTGCCAATTTAGACCCAAATTAAGTTTTCAGCAATTTTTGATTTTTTAATGAAATTTTTTAGAAATCTATAAACAAAAGCATTAAAAATCAAATTTCAATCGTCAAATTTCCAGCTGAATTCGTATTTGGAATTAGATTTTAAAAATTTTGCCCCTAGATAGCTGTATTCACTATTTTTGGTCAAACTCGCAAAAATCTAAATTTCGTAATTTGGGTCAAAATTGGCAGATTTTCACATAGAGGGCTAAAAATTGGGGATAGTTCATATTATATGTGTATAAAAAAGTGCGCGCAAAATGAGTCAAATTTTGGGGACACAATCCACCAATGACTTTTTATACAGAATGATATAACTTCTCAGCCAACCAAGTACAGAACCGTTTTGAACTTTATTTGGCACGAATAAAGAAAATTAAAAGTAGTGTAAAATGAAAAAACCTCAAAAATACGGTTTTTTACCTAAAAAAAAAAACGGCTCTGGGGATTTTTTTGATTTTTACGGCATTCAACTTGGAAAATTATTTCAAGTAGATCCCGTTTTTAACATTTTCAGTAACTCGCACTTCGATTTAAAATCGTTTCAAGCCGCCCACCGTGATTGATATTTAAGCTAAATCTCATCAAAGCTTGTAAAACCCAAAAATTAAAAAATTATTTAAACTTTTTTTTAAATATGATCAGCTTCGCTCTACCCGTCGTTGACGGTATCTAGTAACTATTTTTCACTTTGTATTTCATTCGCAGTATTGGAAATTTTGATTTTTTATGAAATTATTTTTTTTGACCGGTTTTGACTATCTCTACTTGGTTGCAGAAATTCATAAATTAAACAATTCCCAATGATTGAAATATATATGTTACGCTCCGTTTGAGGAATGGGCCATTTTGCGGAATGGCACGCTTATCGGCCCGTTCCGCGGAATGAGACGGTCACCTGTCCATTCCGCGAAATGGCCATAAAATCGGCCATTCCGCGGAACGGAACATTAAATCTTACTCTCGTTCCCCGATTTGGGACAATTGATTTTTTTAAAGAATTATTCGTGAATTTTAATAATAAAAAAAAATTATTTTATTTATTTCATAAAAAATATTTTCTTTTTCACTTTTATTATTAAAAAAATTTTTTTTCGTACATTTAAAATTATATTTTTGTGTTGAATATCTCGTACAAAAAAAAAAACAATGATTTATCATCATGTTTTATCATATGGTTGGTATCATATGATTTACCATAAGGTATATATTTTTGATAAAATAATTTCTGTTATCTCCTGGAGAACCTTCGGGATGAAAATTAACCCTCCTAGAAAAGCTGAGAACCTGGAGGTATAATTTTCATTTTTTCACCCCAATGTATTTTCCGATTTTCCAAAATGGCGGACCAGAAAATTTGAAAAAAAGAACTTTCTACCTTGCCTGGAGGTTTTCGAGGTTGTGAAAACGGTTTTGATTAATGAAAATTTTCATTTTCTTACTCCAAAATATTTTCCAATTTTCCAAGAAGGCGAACCAAAGAACATTAACAAAAGAACTTTATACACTAATTAAGAAAAACACGTAAACACATAAAACTGACCGTACAAATAGAGTTTTTAGTTGATGAAGTGAATGATAAAGAATATATTGGGTGAAAAAATGAAAATTTTCATTCATAAAAACGGTTTTCTTAACCTCTAAAACCCCCAGGTAGTGTAGAAAGTTCTTTTTTTCAAATTTTCCGGTCCACCATTTTGGAAAATCGGAAAATTCATTGGGGTGAATAAATGAAAATTATACCTCCAGGTTTTCAGCTTTTCCTAGGAGGGTTCATTTTAATCCCGAAGGTTCTCCAGGAGATAACAGAAATTCTTTTATCAAAAATATATACCTTATGGTAAATCAAATGATACCAACCATATGATAAAAAATGATGATAAATCATTGTTTTTTTTTTGTACGAGATATTCAACACAAAAATATAATTTTAAATGTACGAAAAATTTTTTTTTATTAATAAAAGTTAAAAAGAAAATATTTTTTATGAAATAAATAAAATAATTTTTTTTTATTATTAAAATTCACGAATAATTCTTTAAAAAAATCAACTGTCCCAAATCGGGGAACGAGAGTAAGATTTAATGTCCCGTTCCGCGGAATGGCCGATTTTATGGCCATTTCGCGGAATGTACAGGTGACCGTCTCATTCCTCGGAACGGGCCGATAAGCATCCCATTCCGCGAAATGGCCCATTCCTCAAACGGAGCGTTACATATATATATGCATATGTAATTACGCAGGATTTCAGGAAATTTTTCGGGGTGGCAAAACACGTTTTTTGGGGGGCAAAACAGTATATTTAAATAAATTTATGTCTATTTTATATGGTAATCCAGAAACATTGGGGGAGGGGGTGTCCCTCATGCCCCCCCCCTGTATCCCGCCTATGTGTTTAGGAAACCAATTCGCTTCTGATTTTCAGGTCAGGTTGTGGTAGTCAGTTTATCTAAATGGGCCTTATAGAAATTAGACCCTCTAGCGGGGTTCTATTCTATAGCATAGGGTTGTTTAGAATATTCTAAAGACGCTGCTACCTTCAAAGTGTACGGTTTGTCTCATTTATTTTGTGTAAGTGTTAACTTAACCCCTGTAAAAAACATTTTTTCATCAGTAATCTTCCGTTATAGTCAGTAAACCAAATGGCCATATTTGGCCAAAAATTAACAATTTTTAAATAAATTTGCTGCCAAATTGTATTTTTTTACTAAAATGGGTTTTATAAATTCTTTAATCGTCAATTTTTGATCATTTGTTACGAGTTATGAAAATTTAAAGTCAGAGTCTCGCTTCAAGATTTTTAAACGCTAATTTTAAACACCATATTGATAGAGCCATAACACGAAAACAACTGAAGCAAAAGGAACTAGTTAAAAATTTTTAAGCTTAAAGAGGTACAGTCCAGTGCGCGAGCATCTGTCAAGGCCTTTAATGTCGTATGGGTCAGCGAGAACACACAGACAGGTTATAACTACTCGCAAAAAATCACGCTATTAGTGATTCTTGATGTGAAGAATGCTTTCAACTCAACAAGATGATGCGATTTTATGGGAGGGTTAAGGAATTTCCTGGTGCCAAAATAACTGCAAAGAATCATTACTAACTACCTGAGTGATCAGGTAACTAATTACGAAACTGCGCAAGGAACAAGGTTGAGTGGAATAACTGTAGGAGTTGTATAAGAATCGGTATTTGGACCAGATCTATGGAACATCTCGTATGACCAAGTACTCAGGCTTCCAATTCTCGTAGACGTTTTCTCCGTCGGATATGCGGATGATTTGGCCTTTGTTATTACGGCGAAAGATGTTAAAATCAAAGAAACTGAACCAAGCAATGCAAGGAATCAACCACTGGATGGAAGATCACGGCTTAAATCTAGCGACGTCGAAAACAGAGATCGTCCTGTTTATCCGTAAACATATAGAGACCATTATCCCAAAATGCATTGGGGAGAACAGGGTAGAAACAAAAGATGGCCTAAGTTACTCGGGCGTACAGTTAGATACGAAGCTCACCTTTATGAAGTAGATTTTAGCAGCACCGAGAAGGCTGCCAGGCTCACTGCTGCGTTAAGCAGGCTGTGAGCCGTATTTTTCAACAGAAAAATACGTATGGAATCAAGACTAGTAAGCGCAGGTTTCTTATGTTGGTCACCTACTACACACTCCTCTATGGTGCAGAAGTCTGAGCTGACTGCTTAAGAAAACTTACCTATGTAGCTAAGTTGACAAGCATTCAGAGACAATCGCGAAATTCCTGTGCCTATATGGCTCAGTGTCGTTGGAGGCAGCTCTATTAATTGCCGGAGTTTAGGATGTACAATACCTGAATCTGAACAGGGGTCTTCAGCAAACTGTGAAAAGTAGCTCTACTGGCCCTCATTAGCAAGAGGAAAGGTGATCCATCACTCCGGTGATCATCGTACTGGCGACCGCTAGGACTTTTGTACACAGCAGGTAAAGGTTTCGAAAAGAAGCTGCAAATAATCAGAACCCAAGCGGGTGACCAACGCTCCCGTAAAATTACTTTTTTGATTATCCTGGATGTTAAAAATGCTTTTAACTAAGCAAAGTGGACAGAGTTCTTAAGAGGGCTAAATGACTTCGCAGTATCAAAATATTTGATGCGGGTAATGCAGAGTTACCTAAGTGACCGAGAACTTTTGTACAAGAAACTTCAAGGAAGGAGGTAAAAAACATGACAGCAGGTGCAGCTCAAGGTTCGATATTGGGACCTGATTTATGGAACATCTTTTATGATGGTATCCTAAGACAGGAACTAGCGGATGGCTGTTCCATGATAGGTTACGCCGATGAAATTACCCTCGTAATCGCCACGAGAAACGTGCAACAGGCGCAAAATAGCTTAAGTGTATGCATGCTGTATTTAAACTTACGGATGGAAGAGCGTGAATTAAGTCTAGCAGCAGCTAAGACTGAAATCGTGATGTTCAAGAGGAAGCGAATAAGTACTATTATTATACCATCATCGAAACTAAGATATTCGTAAAATATCTAGGTATTACTATGGATACGAAGCTCACGTACTAGGAGCATATTTCCCAAAGAGTCAAAAAGGCAGACACCACTACACTAGCCCTGAGTAGTCTAATGGCGAATTTGAACGGCCCTAAGGCTAGTAAGCGGAAGTTAAGTTACTAATGTCCGTAACCGATTCCATATTATTGTATAAAGCAGAAATCCGGGCGAAGGTACTAGACATAGCCGTTTATGCAAAAAGCATGGAAAGAGTACAAAGGCAAGGTGCCCTAAGAGTTGCCTGTGCATACAGGACTGTCTCCGAGGCGGCAGTTCTTGTGATCGCTGGAATTATTTCAATTCATCTCCTTCACCTCCTCGCCAAAGAACGCAAACTTATATACGACTGGAAGAACGTGAGCGATTCTGATTATATCAAAGAAGGTGATAGAAGGGATGTAATGCTGGAGTGGTAGGCACTCTGGCAAAACCGCGAAGACAGCAGATGGTGAGATGGACCAAGCGTCTTATAAAAGAGGCTGCGCCTTGTATCGAAAGAGAACACGGGAAAGTGAATTACTTCTTGACCCAGTTTCTCAGTAGACATGGGCTTTTCCAGTCCTATCTCTTCAGGATGGGCAAGGTTGAAAGCCCTGAATGTGTGTTCTGTCCCGGTAAATGTGATGATGCGTATCACACGTTTTTTCACTGCGATCGCTGGGTGTGCAAAAAGAGGGTATTGGAGGTGGAAATAGGTGACATTACGCCTAACAACATCGTTGCAAGAATACTTTTGAAGCATTTCTTATGAAGAAAGGTGGAGCGCTGTCGCAAGGTTCGTGGGGGATATTCTGCGAGCTAAGAAGATATTGACGACAACCTAACTAAGAGCCGTGTGCAGGAGCAGTCGAGATTGGCGGCTCTTGGACACGGCACTAAAGACGGGCCACTATTTGAGTCCCACATAACTGTCAGTTCGGATGCTGAACAGTATGCATGATGCATTTCTCCACTTCCTACGCAAATCAAAAAAAAAAAAAAAATTAATTGCCAGAGTTATCCCAATGGATCTCCTGGCACTCAAAATACAGTACATTTACTTGATTAAGGAAATGGAAGGTATTGACCGCGCGAAGGAATTCTTGTGCCAGGAATGCCTAAGAGAATGGCAGGACCGCTGGACGGAATACTTGGAGAGTAAAGTAGAGTTTTTTCATACCAAGTACATTTAAATAACATTGGTATGAAAGAAAACTAAAAAATATTAGAAAACGGAAAACAAGATAAAAAATGTTTTCCGAAATTCCCCCTTGAAATATTTAAAATTGGTAGACTGGTATTGCAGAAAACGACAGATTTTTTTGTTCCGAATCTCACTCACCTGGAATTAGGGAATCAGCCCGAAACCGTTTATTACATTACATTGGGTTGACTTGAGGCCATGTATCTCCTTCGGTTGAAAATCCTTTCTTTCATAATCCTTTCGTCCTGGAGATCCCTTCTTTCTCCCTCTTGTCAACTTGCCGTGTCGTCAACTAGATAAATATATTAATCTATAAATAAATAAATTAATAAATAAATATCCTTGTGCGTCCTCCATTGTACCCCCTTTGATGCCGCGTGCAGAAGCCTCCTATAACCGGCCGCGTCTACACTTGGCTCCTAGTTAGGGTGTCGTCAGTAGCTTTTTTGTTCGCAGAATTTCTTCCACATACTTTGTCGTAGTGGTCCATGAATCCTCGCTTTGAATCATTTTTTCGACAATTTTGTCAGACGTGACTTCGCCTATTATTGTTTCAAGCGCCAACTTTTTGGTCGCCCAGCGATCGCATTTGAAAAATGTATGGTATGCATTATCGCGTTCGCCGGGACAGAACACATATTCTGGGCTTCCAGTTTTACCCATCCTGACGAGATAGGACTGAAAAAGCTCGTGTCCACTGAGAAACTGGGTCAGGAAGTAATTCACTTCCCCGTGTACTCTATAAAGCCATGGCACGACTTCTTTTATGAGGCGCCTTGTCCATGCTCTGTCTGCGCAGTTGTTCCAGAGCGTCTGACACTCCACCGTCGTAGCTCTCCTAACCACCGCTTTGATCTGGTCAAGGTCTTCATCGTTCTTCCTGTCATGTATGAGTTTGCGTTCTCTGGAAAGGAGCGTAATCTGAATTATTCCGGCAATAACAAGGACTGCCGCTTCCGAGACTGTCCTGTACGCGCAAGAAACCCTCAGAGCACCTTGCCTCTGAACTCTTATTATGCAAATATTAAAAAGATATTAGTGTAGGAATTTATTATAAATATAATAAAAACAATCTTTTTGAAACAAGATATTTCTTTAATGCTTTTACATTGACGTTTCAGAGCCTTCCTTTTCAAGATCTGAAAATACAACGTATACAAATAACAATATAACATTTTTTTGCACAAAAAAAAAAATTTTCGTTATTCCAAAACATTTTGGTACTTGAAAGGTACAAGCCCATTGCCCTCATTATATTAAATTTTTTATCCTAATTTTTTTGGTCAATTTACAATTATATAATACATTTTTTTTATTTGAATACTAATAGTTTAGATCACGTAATAAATTATATAAGCTAGTTTAAATATATTTAACGCACGTGATAGCTCAATATCCGTTTTTGATGAAATGGTCCGTGTATATATAAATTAGCCTTGATATAGAGCTTATAATAATTAATACATGTGCAAGTATACATAATATTAAAATTTATTAAAAAGTAAAATCATTTTAACAATATAATTATTTATTTACGGAAGAAGATCTATTGAGTTAAGAAGATTAACTTAAAGTACATATTTCATGTATTTGAAATCAAAGAGAGTGATCATTATTAAATACTTTGGCAAAACTAAATATCATATAATATTTGACTTATTTTATTTTTGTATATGCTAATTAATGCTTTATGCATTTAATTTAATTTATAGGATTTATACAATTAATTTTAGATTAGTTTAATTAAAAAAGAATAATAAATTTTCTATTTATATATTTTCGCATTTCTTCTTTTGAGTTTTTATAATTACAAAATTCTCTTTATTTGGTAAATGCATTTTCAGGATTTTAAAAATAAAATACATTAAATTTGACCTTCTAAAGAATATATTAATGCATAAATGTATATATTTTAATTTTTTTAAATCCACGTTGTCCTCAAAATAATGTATGTGATTTTATTTTAGTACCTCAATTTTAATTATTTATCCAGAATTATATATTTTTAAGTCCACACTTTTTTCAAATACTACAGAACATAGACGTATTGTTAATTAATTTATTTGGGGCTTTCAAAAATTACATAAAATCTTAGATAAAAATGTAATAAAAATGTAATAAAAATGTGATAAAAATCTTTGTTATTAACAAATTATTTTAAAATTGAACAAAAAATTGAACTGTTAAATTTTAAAACTTAAAATAGAACTCAAAAACTTTTCTTGTGCTTAGGTTTCCTGTAAAAAGCCAAATTTCCTTTCAAAATTTGTTTGCTACAGCAAATTTAACAGTTTGATTATTCACCAATGGGGAATAAAGACTTTGATTAATGCAAGCTCAAAATTTCATTTTGCAGAATAAAATTATTATAAATGAAATTAAAAAAGAAATCATTTTTTTATGTAAAAGCTTTTATGTAAGCTATTAAAAAGTATTTCTTTTTGAAAACATCAATTTTTATAGATTAATTTATTAGGTCTTAACTTTTATTTAAGGCAAAAAAATCTGTTCACCGTAACCGTAATTCCATTTGCCGAAACTGAAAATTCCGTTAGTGGCAACCGGAATTTTTTTTCAGTGTACCTATATTTTTTAATTTTACAAACTTAGTATGTGTGAGTATGATTTATGACATGCAGTATAAAGCAAAGTATAAAGTAAACTTTTAAAACTTATAATTCTTAGATAAGTCATTGTTTGTGATTGTATAAAATTTATTTATAAAATTAAATTTTATAGTTTAAGTAAAATTTATGACTGTTTTTATGCATTAAAAAAAAACTTTTTTTGCGATTTAATGATGATATTTACTTTTTTACTTTTGTTTTTCCTTTTTTCAAATCCTTAAAGTTCGTGATATTCAAAAATTATGTTTTTAATGTTTTTAAATAAATAATATATTCTAAATTTAAAATAATAAATTGTTTTTACCTTTTCTTATTTGTAATATTTATTTTTGGTTTATAAAGAATTTATAAATAATATAAATAATAAAATTTTGTTTCATTACCTGTTGTAAATATTTTTTTCTAACAAATATTTATTTAGCGTTGAAAAGATTATTTTTAATTATTTTATTATAATTTTAAAAAATGCATCCAAATTATTGGCTCTATAGTTTCTCTAACAGTGAAAAATTTTTATACGAATTGAAAACTTTCACTATTTCATGTATCATATCTAATGTCTTGACTTTTTTTAACCCAATACACCTTGTAGTGTTCAATGGATGGCAAAATAATGTTTAATATTTCTCGGTTTCTATTCGCGATAAAATAAATTTTAAGTACTGTTTTGAGATCTAAAATTTCTTAGACTATACGATGATGTTATTTATTTTTTTCAAGTATTATAATTTTTATGCTTGAAATGGCATATTTTTATAAAGACATACATTTTTAAACATTTTTTTGATCATTTCGGGCTAATAAAAAAACTCCTCATAAATATATATATCATAAAAATTTCCTCAAGCAATGATAAATATTCTATGAGTTAAAATTTTCATGGGGGAAAATCTAGGTTTTGCTTCCATAATGAAAAAAAAATAATCTTGCTTGTATTATTTTTGGAAGCAAAAAATTTTGGGAACATTTATTTTTTAATACAAAAAATTTTCAAAAAATTAAGTATCAGATACAAAATGTGGATTAAAAACTTTATTTCTAAAACTAGTACTTCCGTATGAAATAAGTAAGTACCGTATTAGGTAAATAATTAGGTTCCGTATGAAGTAATGAGATTTTTTGTATTTTTTTATGGCAAAAATTTGGAGAAAAAAATTGTTTCAAAATAAATTAACGGAACTAAGATTTTGAGTAAAAACGATATTTCTAGAAATTAGTACTTTAATAGAAAATAAAACTTATACGTGTCAACACAACCTACATACATGGAACATGTTTGCTTACAGCTGAGTTCTGGGTATAATACATGAAAGCTATGCAACATTACAATATAATTTTCGATTTTTTTTTTGATGAGTCAAATTTTGTTTTTTGATTTTTTGGCATATAAGCACATTTTGAGACCTCAGGAAGCTAAAAAATCGGTTTGTGTGTGTGTGTGTGTGTGTGTGTGTGTAATCGGTGATATTTCACAAACGTAATTAAGAAAAAATTATATAATTTTTGTATTCAGATCACCTGAAGAGGCCAACGGATTTGTTGGTGAAATATTGTGAAATAAAAAAATTGTTACACATCAAATGATTTTGTATTGTTTTATTTATTTTAAATAATTTGAAACAATAAAAAATTAAGTTCAGCTCCAATTCTGGTCAATAAAATATTATTTTTACTTTTATTATTGAATTAAGACCTAATTTTTTTTTCAAAAATTTTTTTACCAAAAAATCTCGAGGTGCTTTTTTTTTTTAATTTGGATGTAATACCTCATTTATTTCCATGAAAGTACTTATATTTGAAAGTATTATTTTTATTGAGACTATTTAGAATATTTATTTTATGATTTTTATTTGATTTTCATCAAAGTATCATTTTCTCGAATCTGATAATTAATTTTTTGAAAATTTTATTTCCAAAATTTTCATCACAAAAAAATACAAAAAACACAAATTTTTTTTTTTCTCTTTGGACGTAGCACCTAATTTATTTCCATGAGAGTACTAGTTTTAGAAAGTTCGTTTATAGTAATTTTTTGGATCTGATTCCGAATTTTTTCAAAATTTTTTTCTCAAATGTAAAAAAACAAAAAAATTTTAAAAACTTCAATATTTTTTTTGTTTCTGAATGTAATACTTCATTCAGTTCCATGAAAGTACTTAAATTTGAAAATATGGTTTTTACTCGAATTGTCAAATCTGATAATTAATTTTTTGAAAATTTGTTCCAAAATTTTTGATCAATAAAAAAAACTTTTAAAAGTTGATAGAAATGTATGTATGATTGCATGCTTGTAATCGGTGATATCTGTGGCATATTGAAGTATTAAGCTCATTGTTTGAGGAACCTTAGTGCCAGCTAGTTTTCAGGGTATGAAGTATTACATTCAGAAACAAAAAAAATATTGAAGTTTTAAAAATTTTTTTGTTTTTTTAATTTTGAGAAAAAAATTTTGAAAAAATTCGGAATCAGATCCAAATGAAACAAAAAAACTACAGCGCTTGAAAGCGAAAGTGCCAGTATGCAAGAATACAAGATCCGAAACTTTAAGCGCGTTTTTTTGATAATGAACTTGGTGTTTTTTTTATGCACTAACTTCAGCGCCATCTCATCATATATAAAAAATGAAAATATAAACAAAATTTTATAGCTGTAAAAAAATTTTATTATAAAATAAACTTTTTGAGAAAATGAAACGTTAAAATTACGTTATTTTTACTCAAAACTCAAAGAACTCACCCTTAAGAATATTTTGTTAGTGCTTAGGAACCGTAGAGCCAATAGTTGAGTTTTTTTTTTAATTACATAAGAAATCAAAAGAAATAGTTTTGTAAATCTAGCATAAAAATTTGTCTCATTTATTATTATGTTTAATATTTAACAAAGAAATAAAACAAATGCTATCTAATATCTAAGCATGCATGAAAATGATATATTTTATATTATATTTTGTTAGATTCATCCTTTATTTAAAAAAAAAGATGAATATCGTATAAAAAAAAAGATAAATGACTACGATAACTTTTTTTTTTAACATTGAACTATTTTTCTAAGTGAGTTGATCAGATGTAAAAAAAATTATATACCTAAAACGGTTTTCAAATAATAAAATTTTCTTTTTTTTTTTTACTCATTCAATCATTTACATATTTTTTCCATTATACATTTTATTTCTTTTATTTGCATAAATTTTTCATAAACCCATAGCTATATATTTTTTAACTTCATTACTCATATCTATCTAGGTAAGCTAGAAAATTCTTAGAATGAAAAATTTATGGAAATACCTTTATTTTTTATTAATGTAAATAACCTATTTAAGCTATAAATAAAAAAATGATCTTATAAAAAATGAATCTCTTTTTATTTAGCTGCAATACGAGGGCTGTGAGCTCTTAGATAAATTAATTTAACATTGAAGGCTAGGAATTCCTTTTGAAACGACCAGAACCTTCAAAGTTAAGACGTTTTCTTGGGTTTAACACTGGGTCTTGGGTCTTTAACTTGACCTTGACTTTAACTTGGGTCTAATAAGAATTTTTAAAGATATTTTTCTGAATTAACAAAAGACATTTTTCTGTATTATCTTGCAAATACAGGTGGTAAAAAGGGTCAATTGCCCCCCCCCCCCTCTCAGCAACCACTTATATCTATTTTAGAAACCTTTACGTTACATAATTAATGAGAAGAACCAGATTGATTCCGCAAAAAAATTTTTAGATCCAACCTTGAAAGATAATCTGGGCTTTATTCAATACCTTTGCACTTTAAAACATAAATTTTGATCCTAAAAATTCTAACATTACTACCTATATGGGTTTAAATGTATAAACGTATTAATATAATATATAAATGTATTAATTCTCTTGTAGAATAACCTATCCTGATTACCTACAACTCTTCCAATTTCAATTATATAAAGAATTATTACCCTAACTAGGTGCAAATCTATCCAAATTAGACTCTTTTGAAGTTATAGGAATTTTTATATTTTTTTATCCATTTTTTAGAAACTTAAACAAGTTATTCAATAGCGTGTTTTGGTAATTTTCAACACAACGCTGTAACAAATTAACCAGAACACTTCTGTTTAGTCTTATTTTTTTGGTGAAAGTATCACCTTTCAAGACCCATAATCAGTATTTTTTTATCACTAATTCTCTCTATAATTCGTTATAGCTGATTAACTGAATGGCCATTTTTGGACCAAACTTAACAATTTTTAAATTGATGACAAAATTGTAATTTTTAACGAAAATGGGTTTTATAGGTCTCGAACATTTTCCACCAGATTTAAGTTTAAGTGATACTTTCAACAAAAAAATGAGTCCAACTAGAAGCGTTTTGATTAATCGATGTTACAGCGTTATGTTGAAAATTGCCAAAAAACCTTATTTAATAACATTAAGCCCCATGTTTAAAATCCCAGAAGGCCTATTGAAATAAATGGAGGATATCAATGGTGTTTTTTCAACATATTAAAGTCATTCATAACTATATATTGTAATTTGGTTTCCCAAATGCAGCAGTCTCCCATTGTAGATACAGAATAAAAATAGCCACTAAAGACTGAACGGTGTGAAATTTAATCGTTGAATGCGTTTATTTGTCAGTTTTAACCTATATCGCATTAGGGTGGCGAAAAATTAAGAAATTATTACCATCGCTTGCATTTAATTTTTTCAGGAATCTTTGGGATAAAAACTCTTTATAATTTTACCAATGCTTCTCGAAAGTATATATTATACAGGCACGAAGCCAGGATTTTCATTCGGGGGGGCTGTAACGGAAAATATCGCTCTCCAAACTGCATTTTACCCCTATTTTTGAAAAAAATACATTTTAAAAAAAATTTTGGAAATGGGCCAAAGCCCCCTAAAGCCCCCCGAGATTTTTAAAATCAAATGACAATAAAAAGTTATGGTTTGGCATTAGCAAACTCTAATATTATTATATCGTAGTATAAGTGAAGGAAAAATATGGAAATCTCCAATTGATACCAACCTATGAATTTTTGTCATATAACTTTAAAAATACCATCTCAAGCACCCAAAGACCGTGTATGATGGTAATATTTGTGGCCTGCAATTAAATTAAAGAAAAAAACTTAAAAATTAAAAATGTAATAACTGAATGTTCTCAGGGAAGAATACATGGATGAAAAAAAAAATATTTTTTTAATGAAAAATGATGCCATAAAATAACGGTATTATAGTATGTGTGAATTAAAAGTTATATACCTATGTCATAATATGTGTAAACACTGGTTTAAACACACTCTCTGTTTAAATTTACACCTATTATAAGACTGTCATTGTAAAAAATCATTTTTCCAGGTGGCATATCCTAAGTTAAGAATTTCTAATACACTTAGATGAGGTTAAACAGATATAAAATCTCTTGAGGGCAACCAAAAACTAGCTGTCGCATCGATGAGAGTTTGACTAAACTCACAAAATCAATCTAATAATTGTAGCATTCTGAGAAGTACAAAGGATCTGGATAGGAAACCATAATGAATAAGTGATCGTAACTGAATTAAAAAGCTTTAGGTTTTTTATAAGTCAGGGCAATTTTTTTTAAAACTAATTATTCTTATGCTTTCCCTACAGTTTAAAAATTTTTTAAATATAATAAATAACCTTTTATGGACATAATTCATATAACAGTTCAATGTATTAAATATTTTTATCATAATTATCAATTTACACGCTTAAAAATATGCTTTGTTATTTTCAAAAACCAAGGTCTTATTTTTATAAAAGTTCTATTATTTTTATAAGGAAAAAATAAAATAATAATAATAATAACTTTATCTTGGTATAGATAAAGGTTTTCACCTTAATCATGAATCTCAAAAGCTCATATACTGCTTAAGAAGCTTTTTTTTTTATTTTTAATAAAGAAATCGATTAGATAAAATATAAGAAGCCTTATAAAGTGTGCAGATAAAAAAAATAAACTTAGTTATTTTTTTTTTTAACAAGCTACTGTTGGTGTGTACTTTATTATTATTATATAAAAGACTTTTTTTTATCTTAGATTAAAATGACAAGTGTCATGTATACATATTTAAAAAATGTCTCAAGAGTATTCTAGTATTCTTCATTGTCAAAATGTTATTCTTATCTTAATTACTTAAGGTATATCATAATATATAAATATACTTGAATTCTTAACATTTAATGAGACAAGAGAGCTACTTAAAATGATAAATCATAAATGTACAATAAAAAAATTATTAATATTTTAGACTGATTTCAGGGGATATTGGTTCCTCATAGAGGAACCATTGTTTTAGGTCAAATTTTGATTTCTGAATTTTTGGCATATAAGCACGTTTTGAGATCCCAGGAAGCTAAAAAACCAGTTTTTAAAAAAAGTCTGTATGTGTGAGCGTGGGTGTGATTGGGCGTATGTATGTATGTATATGAGCAATTATTTTAAAAGTGCTACTTAATTTGAGCCTGGAATCGTAATTTTTTTTTTGAGGGCACATCGATATGACCCGTGTTTTCAGTTAGTTTGAACCTTCAGAAAACCAAAAAAAATCGTGAACAAGAAATCGGCGATAGGTGCCAAAAAGATTTTTTCACTTTTATGTCAAAAACCGTATTTTTCGTATCTGAGCTACCCCAAATTTTTAAAATAACTTTTTAGGTAAATAAAATTTTATAAAATCGTTTAAAAAATCTGATTGCTAGGGAAAAAACACTCCAGAAGAAAAAAAAACTTATCTTTTTACGATGAAATTTAGCCAAGTTATCGTCAATTTAAGATTTTACCCAAATTCGTCTTAAAAAAGATTGAAATTTTATTGAAAAAAGCCTGTTTCTGAACTTTAAACATGCATTACTCGCTTGATTTTCATCGTAAAATAATAATTTTTTTTTTAAAATCGATTAATTTTTTCCTGGCAATTCATTTCTTTAAGAAAAAATCATTTATATTGACCAAATTACAATTTTTAGGTCAAAAACTGTGTTAAGTAAATCTTGCCTTTTACAGTTTTCAAAGGCTTTTGACCTAGAAATTGAAATTTGGTCAATAAAAATGATTTTTTTCTTAAAGAAATGAATTGCCAAGAAAAAATTAATCGATTTTAAAAAAAAAATTATTATTTTACGATGAAAATCAAGCGAGTAATACATGTTTAAAGTTCAGAAACAGGTATTTTTCAATATAGAACTTCAATCTTTTTTAAGACAAATTTGTGTAAAATCTTAAATTGACGATAACTTGGCTAAATTTCATCGTAAAAAGATAAGTTTTTTTTTCTTCTGGAGTGGTTTTTCCCTGGCAATCAGATTTTTTAAACTTTTTTTTAAAATTTTATTTACCTAAAAAGTTATTTTGAAAATTTGGGGTAGCTCAGATACGAAAAATACGGTTTTTGACATAAAAGGGAAAAAATCTTTTTGGCACCTATCGCCGATTTCTTGTTCACGATTTTTTTCGGTTTTCTGAAGGTTCAAACTAACTGAAAACATGGGTCATATCGATGTGCCCTCAAAAAAAAAAAATTACGATTCCAGGCTCAAATTAAGTAGCACTTTTAAAATAATTGCTCATATACGTTTTATCAAAAAATCTCAAACCACTTCTTTTAAATTTGGATGTAATACCTCATTTAATTCTATGAAAGTACTAATATCTGAAAATATGGTTTTTACTCGATATCTCGAATCGGATACTTAATTTTTTGATATTTATTGTCCAAAAATGTTTGCCAATAAAAAATAAAAAAACACAAAATTTTTTTGGAATTTTTTTTTTCTGTTTGGGCGTAGTACCTCATTTTTTTATTTAGAAGAATTAATTTTAGAAATATCGTTTTTATTCGAATTTTTGGATTTAATACCTAATTTTTTAGAAAGTTTTTTCAAAATTGTTTGCATTAAAAAATAAAAAAAGCACCTTTATTTTATTTTCTTTTTGGTCTTAGTACCTAATTTTTTTCTATGAAGGTACCAATATTTAGAAACATCGTTTTTATTCGATATCTCAAACTTGATTAATTAATTTTTTGAAAATTTTTGTCCCAATATTTTTGCAACCAAAAAATATACTACATCTTAAATTCCACATCTATATTATACATAATCCCCATAAAATATTAAAAATACAAGAAACACTAAGCTTTTATTATTTTTGTACCTAATTTTTTTCTAAGGAAGTACTAGTTTTAGAAATATCTGTTTTACTTATTTTCTCGGATCTGATACTGAATTTAAAAAAAATTTTTTTAAAACATTTATGGCATAAAAAATAAGGTAACCTGTATTTTTTTTTATTTTTATACATAGTAGCTAATTTTTTTGTATAGAAGTATTAGATTTAATAAACATCGCTTTCACTCAATTTTTTGGACTTGGTACCAAATTTTTGGAAATATTTTCCTCAAAACTTTTTGTATTAGAAAATGAAAGAAAACACCATTAAATATTTTTCTTTTCGGGCGTAGTACTGCGGAAGTTTAAAATGACAATATCAAGGAAACGATAAGTATTAAAAAATCCAAAGGAAACCAAATAAGTAGTAATTACTTTATTATATTAAAAAAAGACATACATGAAATACGATACCTAAATATTTCCTTTAAGCTATGTAGACTGTGATTTTTCTGAGAAGTAATTTCTTAAAATCTAAAATGAATTTTTGCCTTTTCCTAAGAATTAAATTTTTTTTCACTTCTTAATACAAAAGAATTAAATGAAAAATCGTTATCATTATTGGCTATCATTGTTGAAATACTACATAATAAATCTTCAGGTTTTTTTTTTAAATAAATTAATTACTATAATATCATATTACTAATATATTAATCATAGAAATATTGGAAATTCTCATGTATTGCTTGTTAGAAATTCTTTTTAGAAACTACTAAAAGTCTTAGTAAAACTGTGTAAAAATTTGAACGCCCCAAAACTCATGGACTCTCCTTATAAGTAAAAAAATGTACACATACATAAAGTGTAAAAAATTTATAATCTGTCGCGTGTAAAAATTGCGTTCATGAACTGCATAATTGATTAGCAGAAAATAAATATTTATATGTGGGGTGCTTCATGTTTATTTAACTAAAAAAATTGATTTTATCAAACAAGAAAACCTCTTTCATTATATTATGAAGATTTCTTCAATGTCAGATTTTTTTTTTAATATTAATTTTTGCAGAAATTAAAAATAATTTAAAAAATTTTTTCTCCTTTCTAATAAATTCTATCAGAAGGTTCCTTTTTTAGCTAAAATCCCATCTCAGAAATTTCGAAAAATTTTTACAATCAAAACTTTCTTGTCAAAACCACAAATACGATAAACTAGTACATTTTACAATTAAAAGATGATTTAAAAATTTTAGTTTTTTTCAACAACTTATTTTAATTTTTGTACTAAAAATGGTCATTTATAAATTTTTAATTTTAAAAAAACTATGATAAATTCATTCACAGATCTGAATTTAGGTAATTTTTCATAGAGTAGTTTTAACTGACATTCTACAAAAAGCTCCATATATAAATCTATTTATTTTTATAAAACATTATGTGCATTTAAAAAAAAGACAAACACAAAGAAGATCTATAAGTTACAGTCATGAAATGAGTCAGGAAAATATGATACGAATGTATAAAAAGCATTAAAATTTTTTTTTTTTCACTTTGATGTATCATAATTATAATGTTTATATTTCAAAAAACTTATCTCTTTATTCTTTATTAATTATCTTGTTAGTTACTTTTTATTTTTAATGATGTAAAAATTAAAACATGTATAATAAATATTTAAAAATATAATATAATACAAGGCTAGATATATAAATAAATTTTTATTAAGTTTTGAACAAATACCATAAAAAATGTTTGTATGATAGGGTTATTACAAAAATAACTTTTTTTTTTTGTTACTGCTGTAAGTAATAATATCAAAAAAACATTGTATTGCGCTCAGAAAAACTTGTTTAATGAAAATAATTAAGAAAAAACATTTAGTAATTCATAATAAAGCAAAATAAAAAAGTAACGGTATCAAGGACTAAATATTTTTTTTTTATTTTTCTTAAATTGGATAGTGTCCTACATTTTATTCTATTTTTATACCTTTATGTACAATTTTTTTTATTTATTATTGTAAAATTATATCATTGAAAATTGTTAAAAAGCAAAATTAATTACTGTTGATAATTTTGCAGAGTAATTTTATAATCTTAATCAGATTTGTGGTCATGCTCATTTGAGTAATCCGCACTACACCTCCCAGTCAAGTACACGTCGTTTGAATTTGGAGAGGAACAATGCGTTCGTATGCTAAGCATGCTTATAGCATTCAAACGCTCGCGTCGGGCCCTTCGGTGGTTGTTCCCATAGAATTATACATATACTGTAAATAGAACAAACCAATAATGGGAGGAATCGTCTTGTGTGTCTGAAGGATAGATGATGTAAAAAAAGCCAGGTGCGAGAAAGAAAAAAGACCCGGCTTAATATATTTTTTATATCTTCTATCCTTCAGGTTCCCTAAGACAGCGCCACTCATTGAATAGTCGTTCTATTTCAAGTATTCACAGAAAAGAGCGAGGAAGGGCTCTTTTCTATCTATAAAAAAAAAAAAAGAAAAATATCAATTGTGGAAAAAACTTGAACAGGCCAAAAAGTGTTCAGGAAAACCACATAAGTTTTCTTTTAAGGGTCTCTAGGTTCAAAGCTGCACAATTTAGACCCAAATTACGTTTTTTGAGTATTTTTCGTTCTTTTATGCAATTTTTTTAAGGAATTTATTAAAGCAATATAAAATATAGTGTTGAAAATAGTTTGTGAATATGGACCATAGAAAAATTCAGCGCTGAAAGGAAAAATAAAATAATATAAAATTAGTTAAAAAATAACCTAGTGTTGAATAAAAGCAAATAATATAAAATTAGTCATTAGTTTTTCAAAACTTTTCCTCTGGATGTCTGTATTAGCTATTTTTTTCCCAAATTGCGTAAATCTAAATGTCTCCAATTCCGCATCCTTTAAAAAACTCGTTGGCCGAGAGTCTTGTTTTTTGAAATGCTACATATGTTATGAAAAATCTTCTGGTGAATAAAAGCACGGTTATACGCATTTTAGAAGGGCTCCACAAAAAAAACAATTTTCATAAATTTTAATATTTACAATTAATCTATGGCCGAAAATATTTAATTTTTCATTCGCTTTTAAAGTTTACTTATTTTCTCTATAAAATACAGTCACCAAAAAGGGTAAACATAATATATATTTTAACATATTTTGAAAGTAGTAATAATAATTTCCAATGCCTAATAAAATCCTTTTTACATGCAGTACAGGAGTCAAATTAAATTTTTTTGTAAAATTTTTTAAAATTTAGTTTTTTTTTCCTAAGATTTTGGGTAAAAGCGGAAAAACAAATCAGAAATGCGGATAAATTGACTAAAATAACTTGCATTTTGAGAGATGTTTAGCTTAACCCATTAACGCCCAAACATGACTTCATAGCATTTGAATATTCTTGAAAAAATAAATATTTTGAGCTAAAAATGTCACCTGGTAGGTAATTAGGGCTCCTCTCTTCATTTCTGAACTCCATTTTTATGTATAGCCTCTAGAAAATGTGCTATTATCCCCTAAATATGAGATAAGTTTTAAACTACTTTTTACTCGTTATATAAATTGAAACTATGATACTATGCTCGAAAAAAAGATCTAATTAAAAACTCTATTATCAGAAAAACAAAACAAAAAAATGTATATCAATTTAACATAACTATTTAACCCCTTCAATGGGACAAGAGGGTGGATTTTTAGTACAATATAAAAAACGAATATTTTGGGCTAAATTTGTCATCTAATAGGTATTTTTGCCCACTATTTTTATTTCTGAGGTCCGGTTTACGTACAATCTTTAGAAAATAAGATATTATTCCCTAAACATCGAATACACCATTGAATAAAGGGTAAATTAAGGGCAAACTTCGAAAAAAATCATCCAAAAATGAAGAGTTGTTGAATGTGTTGGTTTTGTTCTAATTTGAAAGGGGAAACAAAATCGGACATTCCAACCCAGTGCTGGGCCCCCCCAGAGGGAGCAAAAGCTGGGGCAAAACGGTTTTTTTCAAGTAACTCAAAAAGTAAGCAAAATATAAAAAAAAGTTTCAAATAAAAATTATAGCTGAGAAAATTTCCGATGAAAATGATTCTTAGAACTTTTTCAGTCGGACGCACTGGGACCGAGCTATAAGCGGTGAAAGTTTAGACCTTTTTTAATAAATTTTCAAAAATCGATATTTCACGAAAGAAAAAAAAACGCGTTTTTGATGAGTTTCTTTGATTTTTGGTAGTTAAAAGTGTTATATATGGGTATGTAAGGTTTTTTACATACAATAGTATGTTTTTGGATGTAAAATTTTGCATGTATTTGTTTATGCACCCCCACACACAGACGTTGCAACCCCTAGAACGTGCATTTTTTTAGAGTCCATTTTTTGATGTTTTCAGCTAAAAAATCTGATAAATATGGTAAAATTTATCATGGAATTACTTATTAGAGATCCATACTATGTATTTAAATCAAAATATGCACATATTTCAATGTAATTTTGCATTAATAAAAAACGATTTTATCTAGGATTTTTAAAATATTAGCATTTTTTGGCAATCACCGGGCGTGACCGGGCAAAGTTGTCTCATCTTTAGAATTTTCCGGAGATTATTTTTCTGCTTTATTTTTTATTTTAATTAAAATGGAAGCCATGAGTAGGTGAGAAAGCGTCCGGTTACGGGATTGGCTTGCAGCTGAAAAAATAGCGTCCATGCAGAACTCTTAAAATAATTCGATTTAAAGACTTAAAATAATTCAGGCTTAGGTACTTATATATAATAATTTGTAACAAGTCGGGTTAAGGGAATGTTTTCGCTTTAGGGACTTAGTATAATACGACTACGGGTTTAGGGAATTAAAATTGTTTGGATTTAGAATATTTTAACATCTATTAAAGCCGATAATTACAAATTATAAAAATAGCAAAATGTATTGTAATGTTGCGTAGCATATTTATGCATTGTATCTAGCCTTCAGCTGTAAGTAAACATGTTCCATGTATTTAGGTTGTGTTTACAAAAACCGGTTATACGTTTTTTTTAAATTTAGCATAGAGATTAAAATAACTTTTTAGAGGCCAAAAATCTTTTTTCATATTATTAATAATAAACAAATTTGCAAGCACATTTGGTACAATAAAAATTTGTTTGTTAATTCAAATTTATCGCAGAACATTTTTTCCAAAATTTAATAATCAAATCTGAAATTAATATTTTTATTAAATTATAAGGATTCAGGTATATCTTATCAATAATAATAATTAATATTAAAAATCAGCGTTTGAATTTTAAACTTCTTGATAAATTAGGAATCTATATTTTCAGCATCCGAATGAAGATGTTGTCTGCTGCTCCAGTCAAAACGCGGGGGGGGGGGGTGTATTTTCGCGTGCCGGCATGAGATTTGCTCTACTATATGTTTTTTTGGTCGCTGATCACGAAAATCGGGGTCGTTTCCGGGAGATATTTGCGGAACACCCTTAAATGTGCAAAAACTACCCCCAAAAAGGGGTTTTTTTGATATATTAGAAAACTGAGTTTTTGTTGAGTCTGGCATGTTTAAATTTCGATGTTCAAAAGTGATATATTAAATTTTCGCAAGAGCTATTTGTCCAGAAAATTTTTGTGTAAAATTTACTTACACATAAACAAAAGTGAAAAATATTTTTAACCTCAATATTTTCGAGGAGTAAAGTTATGCTTGCATTTCTGCACTTTGCACTATTTTTTGAAAAAATAATCAATTTTTAAATTTTCTAATCTTTTTTTTATAAATAATTAATATTTCACCCTTAAATTAGCAAAAACTACCCCTAAAAGGGGGTGTTTTTTCTATTTACGGACTTAGAGCGACCAGATTACGTCCATACAGGTTTTTTGGGTCGCTGATCAAGAATTTGGGGGAATTTTTGATGAATAATTAATAATTAATATTTCACCCTTAAATTAGCAAAAACAACCCCTAAAAGGGGTGTTTTCGCTATTTCCGCACTTTGAGCTACCAAATTAAGTCCTTTGGGGTTTATTGGGTCGCTGATCAATAATTTTGGGGAATTTTTGATGAATAATTAATATTTCACCATTAAATTAGCAAAAACAACCCCTAAAAGGGGTGTTTTCGCTATTTCCGCACTTTGAGCGACCAAATTAAGTCCTTTGGGGTTTTTTGGGTCGCTGATCAATAATTTTGGGGAATTTTTTATGAATAATTAATATTTCACCCTTAAATTAGCAAAAAAACGCTATTAGCGACCAAATTAAGTCCTTCAGGATTTTTTGGGTCGATGATCAAGGATTTGGGTGATTTTTTTATTAAAAATTAATATATTACCCTAAAATAACCCCTTCTAGGGGTTGTTTTTGCTAATTTAAGGGTGAAATATTAATTATTCATCAAAAATTCTCCCAAATTCTTGATCAGCGACCCAAAAAACCCGTATGGACGTAATCTGGTCGCTCTAAGTTCGTAAATAGAAATAACACCCCCTTTTAGGGGTAGTTTTTGCTAATTTAAGGGTGAAGTATTAATTATTTATAAAAAATTACCTCAAATTCTTGTCCAGCGACCCAAAAAACTCTCCTAGGCCAATTCTTGGCTAAATCTAGAAACTCAGTTTTCTAATATATCAAAAAAACCCCTTTTTGGGGGTAGTTTTTGCAAATTTAAGGGTGTTCCGCAAATATCTCCCGGAAATGACCCCGATTTTCGTGATCAGCGACCCAAAAAACATATAGTAGAGCAAATCTCATGCCGGCACGCGAAAATACACCCTAAACCGCGTTTTGACTGGAGTAATAGCGCTACTGTTAAAAAAATATTTTCAAAAAAATCTTTAGTATAGTTTATGTATGTCGTGACAAACGAACTGCTGCGTGCATGTATTGTGTACTTCAATAAGAAATTGTTAATAATATTAATTAATCTTAAAAAAAGTTCTTATTGCAATTGAAATTAGAAATTAAGGTGAGAATAATTAAATTTATAAATTTTTCTTAAACTGTAAAATCGCAATATTAACACCTGCTTTTTTTGAGTAACGGGATTATTTATAGGTTAAGGTATTATGCAGCTTGATTAAAATGATGACATAGCTTAATGAAATAGGAAAATTATGAAAATTTAAACATTTTAAAACTTAAATAAACTTTATTTTACTCCTCTTATAGCATTAACTTTTTTGTAATTAAGAAAATAAAATCGGAGCTTTAACATTGATCTTATGAGAGCAATACTTTGGAGCTTTGAAAAAATATGAAAATGATGACACAGGAGATTAAAGTTAGCACGAAATGATAAATAAATGATCAAAGATTAAATTTTCAATTTATTTTCCCCACCTTATAGACTTTAATTTTAAATAAATAAATAAAAACTATGTAAATAACCTGAAATTATACTAATACATGTATGATGTCACATATGCATGTAGCGTCGATAATTTAGAATGCGATAAAATTGTTTGTCCAAGCTGCATAAGACCTTAAGTGATAGCCATACAAATCATTCATTGCATATATAGTTAAAAGCATAAATAAAAATATTATTTGAACGATCAAATTTAGAACTTTAAATTATTAATAAAGATATAATTAAATTGTTTAATTATTAATAATTTACAAAGCCTAAAAATATAGAATTAAATGTAGGAAAAGATAGGAAAGATGCATTCAAATTTTTTAGTATATCTGTTTTCAAACCACGTGACCATTTATGAACACCATTTAAATTTTACCATCATTACCACCAACTTGATGATAAAAAAATTTTTTTAATTTTTCGTTTATGAATATATCCATAACTTCATTATCATTGAAATATTTCAACTTTCAAAATTATTTCTACCCTGTGGGAAATTTTGACCATAAAATGGCAATAATTTATGGTGATGGACCATAAATTGGCCATAAATTATGGTCATATTAAAGTCACCAGGTTGACGTTTGACCATAATTTAAAAAAAAAAATTTTTTTTTGTTTTTAAGGAGGAATAGTGATTAGAAAAAAATGATACAACTTTCCCAAAATTAAATATTTTTGCATAAAATTTGAGGAATATTTACATTTAATAATTTAAAACATAACCAGAATTTTAATTTTTTAAAATTAAAAAAAAAAATTTGAAACATTTAACATTGGTTCTTATGTAAATGTCTTCAAAAACGTGGTTTTTCTTAAATATCTAAATGAAAAAAAAAATTAGATTTTTAAAAAATTTATAAATTCATTTACTTTAAGTATTAAATTAACTATTAAAATAAAAAAAAAGTATAGCTTTGGGTCCATTTAAGAAAATTATTTGTAAATAAATAATAAAAATTTATAAATTCATTTACTTTAAGTATTAAATTAACTATTAAAATTAAAAAAAAGTATAGCTTTGGGTCCATTTAAGAAAATTATTTGTAAATAAATAATAATAAACGCGTTTTTTTCTGGATTTTTTATAAGTACGCACGAAATAAAAGAGAGACGACGGCAACTCGATGATTATATACAGTAAACTTTGTTTATTTAGAGTTGGCAACTCTTACAATTTTATACACAAGATATAGGAGATCCCCTCGCCTCTGTGACCTCCCCGCTGGCATGACGAAACCCCCTTAATGTACAAAATCATTATTTATACCCCTCCAAGGCCCAAAAAGTGTAAAAAGGCCACACCTTGTCCAAAAAAAGTACAAAAACGAGATTTATAAGTAAAAAAGTAAAAATTTAAAAATTTTTTTAAATTAAAAATTTTTTAAAGTATATTTTTATTTTATTGTTTTTTTTATTTTATTAACATAAATTAAAATAAATAATTAACTTAAATCCAGAAAAAATACAAAAACCGAGGTTTATATAGAGTAAAGAAGCTAGAATTGTGAATTTAAAATAAAAATATTCATTAAAAATTTTATTTAATACATATAATTATATTACATATAAAAAGAATAGGATCCTGAAGTTTTCTGAAGTAAATTTTTAGCAACAAAATGATCTTGCGACCTCTCATTCAAAAAATTAGACGATATACTTTGAGATAAAATTTCTTTTGGAAGTGATTTTAGTACATCCTTTTGATTGGTAAACCATAAACCGTCCAAAATAAATTTTTTTTCTTCTTAAATTTCAACTTTGGCAGCGATTTAAAAAAAATTGAGAGATATGCTCATTCTATTTTTTTTTAACTAATGAAAAATAAAACAAATTTTCATTTGCGACCATCTGCACTCAAAAATATTTGGGTCAACGTGGTCAAATACTTAAAAAACTGAAATAACTTTTGTTTTTAATTTTGCGATTTTTCGAAAAAGGACCTCGCACAAATGAATAGGAAATGGTCGTTCAATTAAATTAGGTGAATTTTTTGTATGTTTTAGATTTTATTCTGAAAAAAAGTCTCCATTGACACAAAGCTCCAAAGTCTCAACTTTGGCTGCTACGGAGTTTGAAAGCTCCATAGCTCTATTACACAGGCGCACAAAAAACAAAATCATGTACCAGAGGGTAGACCCCCTGGTCTGGGGTTTTTTGGTGGTGCTAAAACCGAATATGGCCATTAAAATGCAATAAAATTAGCCAATTTGTCCCCAGCGCCCTCATAAGCCCCCCAAAGGAGTGAAAAAATTTTGTTTTCTTCGAAAAATGAAAATTGAACAATGTACTCATGTTTTTTGGGACGCTTATACCAAAACTGTATACAAAAAATGTTTGTCACCAACCTTTGGCCCTGTAGATGACCCCAGTGCCCCCAATCATACCCCCCCCCCCAAACGGGTAAAAATATTTTTATTACAAAAATTAAAACTTAATATGAACTCTTATATTTTTTGGGACGGAGAAACCAAAAATGAATCTAATAAATGTTTTCTACCAATGTTTGGCCCTATACTCCAGTGGCCCCATATACCTCCCCCCCCCCAAAACGAGGTACAAAAATTTTTATTACAAAAACTAAAACTCAATGTGTATTGTTATGTATTTTGAAGCGCTGAAACCAAAGATGAATATAACTTTTTGGATACTGATTTATCAATTCGTGTTATTTTTAGCCTTATTAAATTTTAAAAAATCTCTGAATGTAATTTTATAAAATTAATAGAATAGAAATGGCAGCTATATTTAAATTAGAAAGAGAAAGCAAAACTTCTTCCTTCTAACGGCATACAAAAGCAAGCATCTTTAGTCGTTTTGGGAACATGTGCATGGCAAGAACTAACACAAATTTCAAAAAAATAATTTTATAATTTTAATATTTTTTGTTTTTTTAAATAATTAAACGGTGTCTAGATAAGGTGTATTAGGAGTCTACTGACGAGCCAACCTAATACACTATGGCGAAACACTGTTACGTGACTGTTAGTTGAAAATTAACTCTAGGCCACCTCAGTGCCCCCATTCACCCCCCCCCCAAACAAGTTAAAAATATTTTAACATGGAACATGTTTATAGGGAGGGGGTACTTCAAAACTTGAAAATTAAGGGGGGGGGGGGTCAAATTTGTCCTATTTAAGGGGGGGGGTCAAATAAGACTTAGAATAATTAGGTAAGTATATATAAATAAATAAAATACTTTTAAAAGTCTTTGAAAAATCTAGGCTTAGGGACTTTAAATAATATCGATTTAGGGACTTGGTAAAATTCAGTTTCAGGCATTTGGAATAATTCAGGTTTAGGGACTTGGAATAATATCGATTAAGGGACTTAGAATAATTCAGGTTTAGGGAATCAAAATAGTTTAAGTTTAGAATCTTAACAGCTACTGAGGTAATAATTACAAATTATAAAAATAGAAAATTGTATTGTAATGTTGAGTAACATTTGTATTATACCTAGTCCTCATCTGGAAGTAAACATGTTCCATGCATTTAGGTTGTGTTTACACAAACCGGTTATAAGTTTTTATTAGGAAAATTAAGACTCATTGTGTATTCTTATGTTTTTTGAGACGCTGTATGTCTCAAAATGATGTTTTTATACAATGAAAACAAAAAAAAATTTCTTTCAAATTATGTTCAAACGTCAACCTGATAGCCACAATATGACCATAATTTATGCCCATAAACCTAACCATCACCATAAATTATGGCCAGTTTATGGTCAAAATTTTTCACAGACTATAAATAAAAAATTAATTAAAAGATATTTATTTTTTTACTAGCAGGCAGTAATGACTGTATTCCAATTACGAGAGGCCGTCATTATTGCCCTTACAAGGGGAGTTCAATACATTTGGAACACCATATTACACCGAATGGTTATGGATGAGAATATTATGTTGGAAAAACATGCCAGCTACCCTTCGTTAATTTCAATGGGCCTTCTAGTTTTTTGTTAATTTTCAATAAAACGCTACAACCTCACAAGTTAACCAAAACTCTTCTAGTTGGTCTCATTTTTTGGTGTAAGTGTCACCTTTCAAACGCCGTAAACCGCAATTTATTATCACTAATTCTCTCATCACTATAGCAAATTAACCAAACGGTCATTTTTGGCTAAAAATGAACAATTTTTGAATTGCTGCCAAATTTAAATTAAATTTTGACAAAAATGGATTTTATATGTCTCGAAAAATTTCTGCAAGCTTCAAATTTCCAAAAAATTTTTACTCGTCTAATTTCCTTGAGTCGTTTTTAAGAAATGGCACTTCAAAATTAACGTTAAAAATGAGCTTTTTTAAAAAATCATAAAATTGGGGGACTCCGACTTCAATTTATCATATCTGATTAACAAATAATTGAAAAAGGTAGAGTAAAGAATTTTTGGATATTTGAAGCTTGTGGGAATATTTTGATAGTTACAAAACCCATTTTCGTCAAAAATTAAAATTTGGTAGCAATTTAAAAATTGGTCATTTTTAACTAAAAATGACCATTCGATTAATTAGCTATAGTGATGAGAGAATTAATGATAAAAAATTGCGGTTTACGGCGTTTAAAAGTTGATACTTACACTAAAAAAATGAGATCAACCAGAAGAGTTTTGGTTAACTTGTGAGATTTAAGCATTTCATTGAAAATTACCAAAAAACCCTATTTTATAATATTGATTTCTGCGTTTCTAGACTCAGAAGGCCTTTTGGAATGAACGGAGGGTTGTCGTCATGTTTTTTTAACATAATAAACTCATCAATAACCATTTGGTGTAATTTGGTGTTCCAAATGTATTGAACTCCCCTTATTAGTATAAAGAAAAAACATTCTGAAACTCATAAATAATCAAGTTATCAAAAATACTCTTTAAACCCAAAAATAAAAAATCAAGACAAGAAATTCTAGTAATTTAATTATTACCTAATAATTTTTTTTTTCTAGCGAATCGGGTATCAGAAAAATCAGAAATGGAAAGTCCTGAATTACACGTTTTAGAAAAAAATATTGATGATTTAAACGATGACTGTTTAATCTACATTTTCAAATATTTGTCAATTGCAGATAGGTTAAATTTAGAAATGGTTTACAAAAGATGGAACATATTAAGCAAAAATTCATGGAGTAACATAAACACATTTAAAATATTTCAGTTTGAAATAAAATTTAATAATTTCCAAATTAATGCAAATTTGCTTGCAAAAACTGATTACATCCTAAACATACTAAAAAGATGCGGATTTTACTTAAATATAGTCTACATATCACGTGAGGATAAGCATAACATTGACTATCCGAAATTATTTATAGGAATCTCCAATTATTGTAATAATATTACAGACTTGTATTTAATCGAATCATGCGTTAAAAAACATGATAATCGAATAATTATCACAGACGAAATTATTTCAATGTTATTTAAAAGCAATCAAAAATTACGTCTAATTTATTTGGAAGCTATGGAATTAAATGGCGGTTGTTGGTCTGATTTGCATTCAAATACTATTGAAGAATTAAGGTTAGTTTGGCTTTATGGTAAAAATGGCGAGGATAATTCAAATTTATTAAAATCTTTACGCAATTGTGTTTCTAAAATGAAAAATCTAAAAAGCATTTATATTCATGATAATTCACATGAAATTTTAAAAGCATTAATTGACGGATTGGCAATAAGTAATTATGAAAACTTGCTAGATATTGATTTTAGGTCTTCTTATTTAAATGAAGATTTTTTCTCAAACTTAATTTTCAAACAACGCAGATTACGATCACTTGCGTTACTGACTGATATTCCAGTTAGTAAAAAATTCATGAACGAATTACCAAATAATTATCTTGAAGAAATTATAGATTTTACTTATAATGAAGAGCATTATTTCTCTCTTTGTCGTTTTAAAAATTTAAAAAAATTTATTTGCGATGTTGATAAATTAACAGATCAATGTTTAAGAGGAATAACTGAATGTCCTAATATAAATTATTTAGAAATAGATTTTAAATCATATTGTTTAACAAAATCAGGAGAAAATTATTTTTCAAAATTTCAGAACCTTGAGTTTTTTAGTATTCTTACTGCAGATAAAATAAATGTAGATAAAGTTTTGATATCTCTTTCTAACTGTAAAAATTTGAAACGTTTATGCATATGTGCCGAATTCACAGAATTAGGTTTTAAGCAAATTTGTAAATTCCAAAAATTATATCATTTAGATACTTATTGTTCAAAAATTACAAATAAAGATTTGGAAATTTTAGTAACTCAGATGTTAACTCTTCGGAGCCTTAATATTTCACATTGTGAAAATGTTACCAGTGAAGTCATAAAAACGATACATGATGTGAAAATGAATCGTGGGGATGAACATGTTTTAAAGATATTTGTTGGTAATGATGATAATATTGACCCAGATACTTTGGATTTTAAATCGTCATTAATAACATGTGAAATATATTAAAGTAAATATTTTCCAAAAAACTCTAAATATTCAACTAAATTCTGATTTAATAAAATTACAAATAGATCAAAAAAATAATTAAGGTATTCAAAAGTCTTGATAAAACAGTATTGTTAAAATAATTTATCGCTTATTTTAAATAATCTATCATTTAAAACATATTACAGGTATTTAATTTTGTGATTAAAAATTAAATGAATAGTATAAATATGAGATTCGATCATAAATTTAAAATTTGTTAAAAAATATAGTTTTTAATTTAATATTGAATAAAATTTGGTATTATATAAAATTAATCAATAATTTGATTTTTAATAATGTAATAATAATGATATGTAATAATAATAATAATAATAATAATTTTCGAAAACTAAATAAATGCTTGAATTCTCTTAAGATCATAAAATAATTTTTTAATAAACGTTACTCTTTACCCCTTACTCTTTATTACTCCAGTCAATATACGGTTTAGGCTGTCGAGTTTTTGACCACTATCAGATTTGGTCTACTATAGGTTTTTTGGGTCGCTGATCACAAATTTCGGGTCTTTTCCACGAGAAATTGGAGCTTCACCCTTAAATTTGCAAAAACTATCCCTAAAAAGGGGTATTTTTGATTTATTCGAATTTTGAGTTTCATTAATTTTTTAGGTTAAATTAATATTTCCCTTAAATTAGCTTACAGGGCGAAAATAGTATAAAAATCCTTTTTATAGGTAGTTATTTCTAATTTATGGGTAAAACATTAATTTTTATAAAAAAAATTATCGTATAATTCTTAATCAGCAACCCACCAAAAACCCCGTATAGACCAAATCTGGACGCTCAAAGTGCGAAAATAGCAAAAATACCCCTTTATTAAGGATAAATTTAAGGATTAACTCCACGTTCATAGAGAAGACCTCAAAATTTGTGATTATAGTGACCCAAAAAACCTATAGACCAAATCTGGTGATGGCTGGAAACTTTACACCCCCGTCCTTTATATTGGAGTATTATTAGAATATCAAATAAGGAATTAACCATGAATAAAATAATAACGTACTATAAAATTTTTGATGAAAATACATCCTATTATAACTAAAGTGAGTAAAAAATACTTAGAAACTTTGTGTTATGTTTTTTAAACATTTTGTATGCACTTATATATTATTAGCATTATTTATTCAACGGTCTAAACACTTAAAATACCGGAATTAATTATCTATGACTAAAAAAAATTATTATTAAATAATAAAATTTCCATTTTTATGGAAATAAGGTATCATTAAAAATTAATATTCGTTATTAACTGAAGGTTTTTTATGTGAATTTTTATGTCAACAGCAAAGCATTTTTATATTTAATCAATATTTTTAACTTTCAAGTTAAAAATACCTTACAGTAAATATTTTAAGTTTAGTAAGAATTTTACAAACATTGAGTCTTAATCATTAAGTTAGCTATAATCTTTAAAATAAGTAAAATTCTAATTTTTAATTTTGGTATTTATACTAATATAAATTTAATAAATTGAATGTGAGTGAAAAAACACACAAATGCAATCAAATTTCTGGTATCTTGGCTGATTCTGACTAGAATTTAATAAAATCCCTATTAAGTCGCCTAACGAAAATTCTCGATTTGTGGATTCTTATTCGAGCAAAACTAAAATAATTAAAAAAATTTTCTGCGATACTCCTAAAAGTCTTTCGTATTTTGTTGGAATTACATTTCATTCACTTATTTTCTCTATGTCAACATTATTATTTCAAGTAATTTTACTTGTAAATAAAAATTTTATGACATTAATTCTTGGGTTCTGTTGAATAGCAGAAGCATTAAAATATTTTTGAAAATAAACTTAAATTACTTGTTAAATTTTTTTGCTTCTGTGCTCTTTGTTCAGTCAAGTGAAATACGGAGGTTAGTATCTAAACTTTTGAAAGAAGTCACGACGAATCAAGCAACCTTGTTTTCAGATTTCAACATCGGTAATTTAAATTACAATGAATCATTTCCAATAAAATATCTTAAGAGCCAAGTTAAACTTTCACTTATCGATTTAAATAATCCCCCTCCATTTATACAATGGAATGATAAAGATGTAATTTACAATAAAAATATCACGGCAGATTTGCACTTTATAATGATAAACGAAAGAAAATTAATTGAATTTCAAAATAAATTGGAAATTTCGTTACATTTAATAGGAGATTCGTTATTTTATTTGACAAAAACTAAAATAATTCTTATGATTAATGAAAATGAAAATTCATTTAATTTGATTGATTTAAGTTTTAAATTAGCAAAAAAATATAATTTTATTGATTTTACGATACTGCGTTTCAACTCTCAAAATTCTGAAACTATTTTTCAAAAATCATTTCAAAGTCAAAAAATTGAAATAATTAAAAATAATCCGAATTTTACTTTTACCAACAATAAAATTTAGTGGATATGCAATGAATGTGGGAGTACGTAAATTATTGAGGCCAGATTTTTTCGTAAACTACACTATAAATTATTCTTCTGAACATGAACTGTTCATATTAATTCAATTGCTGAAATCTTTTAAAATTTTTGCTAGCTTATTAAATATAACTTTAATCTTCAGACCAATAATGGTAAATGAAAGAATTGCTAATATTGTAAATAAAAATAATTTTGATTGTTTCATTGGCAGAATAGATGCTACTGTATCTAAAAATTTTGTTGTCTCGTCGTACTTGCTAGAACCATTCAAAATAGTTTTCTTTATACCTACTGTCAATCACAAAAGTATTATTTTTTCTGCAAATAATTTTTATTCTTGCTTCATATTCTTCTGTCTAATTGTCATGATTTCAGTATCCGGTTACTTTATAAAGTGTTCTAGGATTGATTGGACTGTATTTAACATTTACCAACTTATACTTGGTATTGGCGTTAAGATTGATACTCGTCGATGTTTGAGAACAAAAATTTTATTTTTTACTACGTTTGCAGTTTCGATATTTTTTGTCCGATATAATCAGTATTTTAACGACTTTAAAATTCAGCAGTAATAAGGTACCTGTGATTAAATCCTTACAAAATATTTTCGAAAAAAATATATCCGTCATTTTGTACAAACGAAACCAACCAGTACTTAGCGCACTGAGAAATACGACAGTAAATTTAGCACAAAATGTAACTCGCATTACCAATTCGCGTAAAATAAATGAAACTTTTGATTACAATAAAGTTTTTATTATATATGGCTTTGATGGTAACAAACTTCTAAAAAAAAATAATTTTTTATTGGATGGCATAGATCATGTAATAAGTGATTTTAATGGTTATTTAAGTTTACATGTTTGGTATCAGGTTGTAGCTTTTCAAAAATATTCTCAGTTAAGAAATAAATTTAATGTTATATACACGAAAATTATAGAAGCAGGTTTGCATTTAAAGTGGAGATCTTTTTATGAATTTGTTAATAAAATTGAAAAAAAACTTGATAATAAAAAATTGGACACTAAAGAGAGTAGTTTGCACTTAGTACTTATCATTATCCTGTTTTCAGGAATCATAATAGCTACACTTGTATTATTTTTTAAAAAAATATTTGACAAAAAAGTAAACACTATTAAAAAAATTCGTACTCGTTTTCAAAAATGAAAATATATAAATTAGAAAAATTACACTAATTTATAAAAAAAGCTAAAACTTTTTCATTTCATGAACGGTCACACATTCCATTAAGTTTTTTGGTAGTATTCAGTTATTAGGCACCCTTTGGATTAATTTAAATAAAGAGTATAGTTCAATTTTCACCAATTTTTTCCTTAAATTTATGATGTCTAAGATCGGTTTTTTCATGATTTTTCTGCGACAGAATGAAATCACTTTATATACTGAAAACTCGCAACTGGAGCTGATTTAAAAAAATCAGATTCAGAGAGATTTTTTGATTTAGAGAGTAGGTTTTGAGAAACACGCATTGATGATGCGGCTAGTGAAAAACAGAAAAAAAGTGGACTACTGGGGTAAACCTGAGGTAAACCCCGGTGGCTCGAAAAAAACACTACTTATTTCTGTTTTATTGTTTTTGGTTTATTAGATTGTTTACTTTATTATCCTTTTTGATTATTAGTATCTATTAATTATTGTTAACTCTGATGAGTCTCGATTGTTCCTTTAACTCGAAAGCTTTTCTTCCTTCTCTCTCTTTCATTTTTTCAATGAATTTATCATTATTATCAATCCACAAAAATTTTTGATTGCATCTTTCGAAATTGTTTAAATCGACATTGGGGACGATCTCTGAATAACTTCTGTTTTATCTGAAGATTTGCATATTATTTTCTAATTCAAGATTTATATTGTTATCTGCTTTATTCCTCTTCCAGTGGTGGATAATTTGAACGTAATACTCATTTTGGATTAATCCTTTTTTATCTAAGAACATGAACACTTCTGGTGGTGCATACCCCGTTTTTATACTTTTCGTTACGTATTCATTGTCTTTTTTTATGAAGTCTTGTATTATATTGTTGTCTTTTATATTTTTCTGGAATTCAAGTACGATCTAGTTAGTTTTATGATAAAATTATCTATTCTTGGTATTTTTGCTATATTGTATATCTTTACTCAATTTCGTGTATATTAGTGCTTCTAAGTTTAGTAACTTAACTTAGTCGCGCACCCTATCGGGTGCCGTAATATTTGTGCAGTACTTTTTATAGTCGTTTTCTTTGTTTCTGTTAATTTTGCAACATATTCTTATGCATTTTCTTTCGAAAGCTCTTATTATTTCCATAGTTGACATATTTATATTGTACCAGCAGGTGCTGCATATGTCATTACGGATCTTACTAGTAACATATAACAGATTAGCTTGGCTCTTGTGTTGAGTCTCAACAATACGGGTTCCGTTGAGAGAAGTCTACTATTGATGCCATCAGTATTGTCCCCTGAACGATCTAGAACTTACTGAAAATCGCGTTGTTAGTGACCCTGAATGTGTAGAATGCCTTCAACTTAACTAGATGGAATGATTTTAAGGAGGGTTTAAGGAATTCCCTGGAGCCAAAATACATACGAAAAATTATTAGCAGTTACCTGAGCGATCGGGTAAGTATCTAGGAAACTGCGCAAGGAACAAGATTCAGGGGAGTAACTGCAGGTGCAGCACAAGAATTCTGAAAAAAATAGGTATGGGCAAAACTTTGGGTCATACGTTTATCCGTATTTGTTCAGTTGGACAATGCCATATTTCAAATTTTTAAATTTAATAATTAAAAAAATCACAAATTTAAATTTGTAATCAACAAGAGAGTTTATTAACATGAAATTACATAATTTTAAGTATTATTTTTTTTTTTTTTTGTTAAAATTTATAAAAATCAGATTAGTTTAATTGATTTATAATTTTTATGTTTACAATTCGAATTGGAATTTTCTGAACGCAGCTTATGCAGATAAATAAAGATTGGAAATATTTTTTTGTACACATAAAAATTATAAATCAATTAAACTTTGTTATTTTTTCTGCTTTTAGTTAAAAGTACTAAAATTTGAAAATTTGCATATTGGAGTCATGAAAAATTGAGGATTTCCATTTTCAAAATCTATAACAACAATGATTGCAGGAAAATACCAAGATAAATGACAGTTGCTGACTAATAAAATGAACTTAAAGATGTAAGATAAATAAAAATTAAATTTTTTTTTTTTATTTAAAAAAATTATTTTTAAGTCTAAACTTTACTTTTTACTTTTCTCTTGAAAAATTACAAACTAATAGAAAGTAATAGTACTTCATTCGGTTTTGTTACATAAGAAAAGTTACCTAAGCCTCTATGTTGGCAGTTAAGAGCCCTGTGACACTACTGTACCTATCGCTCAGTTTCGTTGGAAGCAGCTCTACACTGTAAAAAAAACTCCGGTGATTTTTCGACAAAATTGGTAAATTTACTAAAATTTAGTAAATTTTCGAAAAAATTCGCAATTTTTCGAAAAAAATCGTAAATTTACTAATATTTGTAAATTTGCGAAAAAATAGTAAATTAACAATTTTTTTTTTCGTAAATTTTCGACAAAATCGTAAATTTACAACTGTGTCGTAATTTTACGATTTTTGTAGAAAAATTGCAAATTTTAATCGAAAATTTGCGACAAACAATTGTGAAATTACAAGTCCTATTTTTCGTACCTAAAAACGCATAGCAAACCATTTAGAGTCATAAAATAATGTTTTTTTATTTTATACCATACTTAAGGACGCTCCGTCATTTGAATTTCCGAATAAAGACATATACAGTTTGTTAGAGGAATGTCTCAGGAATCGAATAATATGGGCCATATAGTCGATAGTGATTGCCAGAGAAAAACTACTCAAGAACAAAAAAAAACTTTTCTTTTGACAATGAAATTTAGCCAAGTTATCGTCAATTTACGATTTTACTCAAATATTTCTTAAAAAAGACATTAAAAAAAGTCTGTTTCTGAACTTAAAATATGCATTATTCCCTTGATTATTATGATAAAATACTCATTTTTTTTTTAAATTTTTTACTTTTTCCCTGAGTATTTATTTCTTCAAGAAAATAATAATTTTTTACCACATTTCAACATTTAGGTCAAAAACCAATGAAAAACTGTGTTAAAAAAATTTGGCTAATTACAGTTTTCAAAGGTTTCTGACCTAAAAATTAAAATTTTGTGAACAAAAATGATTTTTTTTTTTGAAGAATTGAATACTCAGGGAAAAATTAATCGATTTTTAAAAAAAAGTTATTATTTTACGATGAAAATCAAACAAGTTAGAAATAGGCATTTTTCAATATAAAACTTTGAGTAAAATCTTAAATTGACGACAACTCGGCTAAAGAGCTTGGCCGTATAAGATAGGCGAATTTGCACTCACCCTGTATAGCTAATTTCAATTAAGCATGTGTTTAGGCATCAAAGAAGAAAATTTTTCGCGTTAGTTTTAGCCCTCTAGCCCTTTTCTGTTGCGCGCTACCTCAAGAAACGTCTAAAAATCGACATTTTTTTTTCACATATTTTCATAATAACACAACTTTTAGCCATGTCAACCTTTTTAGACCTAACTGGGCTTATTCGACGGGGAATTTAACGTACTTTTTGGGAATATTTTTTGCGCGCCCTCCACGGCCCTTCTCCCTCCATTAGACGCTTAAAACTAGATTTTCCAACAGTCAAATAATTAAAAAAAACGATTTTTTTCGAGCATGTTCAGAGATTCAGAATATTTTATTTTTCTTATGTGTAATCTTTGTTAAGCATTACCGAACTAGTCATAATTTTTCATTATAGGTGGTGAAACATGCCAAAAAATCGAAAAAACCATTTTTTCTTATTTTCTTCTTTCATATTTTTAATATTACATAACTCTTGAACATTTTAACCATTTTTGATTTACCTGGCCTTGTTTGAAGGGGAACCTAAGCGCATTTTTCGGAAAATATTTTTTTTTTATGTATATTTATTGTTGAACATTATCGTACTGGTCATAATTTTTTACTACAGGTAGTGACACATTCCTAAAGTGATTTGAAGATTGATTAATAATTAGCAGTATTGAATATAGTATAGACTAAATAATATATAATTTTATTTTGTTTCAATGCACTAAATTTTAATAATTTTTACATATTATAGGTTCTTAAATCTACATACTTTTGAAAATGATCATTCTTATGAAATCAGTATTAAAAAATGTATATAATTACAGAAGAAAATAAACCACCATTAATAAAATTAAATAAAATTGTTTAATAATATAAGTATATTTAATTATCAGTATTATCGTATTCCTAATCATCGTCAAAAAAATAGTCGGTTGAGCGTGGATTAAGACCATTCCATATTTTTATCTGAGTGTAAACGTTTTTTGGTCTTGTTTCACCACCTATAATGAAAAACTTTGACCAGTACGGTAATGCTCATCAAAAAATATACATACAGAAAAAAATTTTTTGACGTGTCTTGTAAAGCGTGTTTAGTCTATAATATTCAATACTGCTAATTCTTAATTAATCTTCAAATCATTTTAGGCATGTTCCACTACCTATAGTAAAAAATTATGACCAGTACGGTAATCTTCTACAAAAAATATGCATTAGAAAAAAAAATTATTTACCGTGACTTTTAAAGTGCTAGGAAAATATCGGATTTTTTAATTTTTTGACTTTTCTAAAGTAAAGTTTTAAGCGTCTAGTGGGGGGAAAGAGGGGGATGGGAGGTACGAGGAATAAAAATGTTTTCGAAAAATGCGTTAGATTCCCCATCAAACAAGGCCAGTTAGGTCGAAAAAGGTTAAAATGCTGAAGAGTTATGTAATATTAAAAATATGAAAGAAGAATATAAGAAAAAATAGTTTTTTCGATTTTTTGATTTTTTGAAAATCTAGTTTTAAGCGTCTGGTGGAGGAAGGAGAGCCGTGGAGGGCGCGAAAAAAATATTTCCAAAAAGTACGTTAGATTCCCCATCGAACAAGCCCAAGTAGGTCCAAAAAGGTTAACATGGCGAAGAGTTATGTTGTTATGTAGACGAAAGAAAAAAATAAGAATAAAATGGTATTTTTGATTTTTCGGCATGTTTCACCACCTATAATTAAAAATTATGACCACTAGGGTAATGTTCAACAAAAAATATACATAAGAAAAAAAAAAGTTTTTGCAAACCTCCGAACGTGCTCGAAAAAAATCGTTTTTTTTAATTTTTTGACTGTTGGAAAATCTAGTTTGAAGCGTCTGGTGGAGGGAGAAGGGCCGTAGAGGGCGCGCAAAAAATATTCCCAAAAAGTACGTTAGATTCCCCGTCGAATAAGCCCAGTTAGGTCTAAAAAGGTTAACATGGCGAAAAGTTGTGTTATTATGTAAATATGTGAAAAAAAAATGTCGATTTTTAGACGTTTTTTGAGGTAGCGAGCAACAGAAAAGGGCTAGAGGGCTAAAACCAACGCGAAAAATTTTCTTTTTTGATACCTAAACACATGCTTAATTGAAATTAGCTATACAGGGTGAGTGCAAATTCGCTTATACGGCCAAGCTCTTTCATCGTAAAAAGAAAAGTTTTTTTTTCTTCTGGAGTAGTTTTTCCCTGGAAATCAGATTTTGTCATCTATTATTTTAAATTTTAATTAACAAAAAAGTAATTTTTATCTTGATTAATGAAGTTATCGCCTATTTTATTTTTCTTAAATTATTTTGGGTTGCTCAGATACAAAAAACACGGTTTTCGACATAAAAGTGGCAAAATCTTTTTGGCATCCATCGCCGATTCCATGATAAAGTTTTTTTTTGCATTCTATAGGTTGCAAACTATCAGAAAATCATGGTGGTAATCGTTGCCTCTTAAATTTTTTTTTTTTCATTTTTAGTGCTCATAAAACGTATTTTCTCGTAGAAATGCACATAAATTAGGCATTATTTTTTTTTTACTACTTAACTTGGACAAAAAACTGAAGAAAAAAAAAATTTGAAGGCGCATGGATATAACCCGTTTTTTCAGATAGTTTGAACCTTCAGAAAACCGAAACAAAAAGTGAACAAGAAATCGGCGATAGATGCAAAAAAGATTTTTCCACTTTTATGTCAAAAACTGCCTTTTTTCGTAACTGATTTTCGAAAATTTTTATTTCAGGGGTTTTTCGCGGTATTTTTAGGGATATTTGTTTGTGACAAGTTAAAAAAAGTTCAAAACTAATACAAACAAGGATTTAGCATCAGTTCTTAACAATATTTTGACATTTATAAGCTTGAAAACCTGTATTTATTTTTTGCTTTTTTTCAAATTTTGTTTTATTACTTTTTCTTGCATTTTATTACTTTGGCTTGTCTATTTTATTTTTATCTCATAAAATATATTTTTCCAAGCAAATAAAACTCCATTAATGATTATGGGCCCAAATATTTTTCATTTTTACACGTTTATTACCAATTTTTTCAATTTTATACAATACGTAATTTTTGACCGGTTATGCATATTTTCAAGCTGTGGAATTAAATTAAAAGGGGAGTTCAATACATTTGGAACACCAAATTATAAAAAATGGTTATGAATGAGTTTATTATGTTGAAAAAACATGCCGGCTACTCTCCGTTCATTCCAAAGGGCCATCTGAGCCTAGAAACGCAGGGCTCATTGAAATAGGGTTTTTTGGTAATTTTCAATGAGACGCTAAAACCTTACAAGTTAACTTAAACTCTTTTAATCTTTTCTTTGGTTGGTTTCATTTTTTTGGTGTAAATACCACCTTTCAAACGCCGTAAACCGTAATTTATTATCATTAATCCTCTCATCACTATAGCCAATTAACCAAATGGTCATTTTTGATTAAAAATGACCTATTTTTAAATTGCTGCCAAATTTGTAATTTTTGACGAAAATGGGTTTTATACGTCTCAAAATATTTTGACAAGCTTCAAATTTCCAAAAATTCTTTACTCTACTTTTTGAATTATTTAATCATCAGATATATGATAATTAGAAGTCGGAGTCCCAATTATATGGTTTTATAAAAAGCTAATTTTTAATGTCAACTTAGAAGAGCCATTTCTTAAAAACGACTCAAGGAAATGAGACGAGAAAAATTTTTTGGAAACTTCAAGCTTGTAGGAATTTTTCGACATACAAAACCTTTTTTTATTAGAAATTACGAATTTGGCAGCAATTAAAAATAGGTAATTTGGTTAATTGGCTACATTAATAAAAAAATTAGTGATGGAAAATTGCGGTTTACGGCGTTTGAAAGGTGACACTTACAACAAAAAATTGAGACCAACCAGAAGTTTTTTGGTTAACTTGTGAGGTTTAAGCGTTTCATTGCCAAAAAACTCTATTTTATAACATTGAACCCTGCGTTTCTAGGCCCAGAAGACCCTTTAGAATGAACGGAGAGTAGCCGTCATGTTTTTTCAACATAATAAACTCATTCATAACCATTTTTTATAATTTGGTGTTCCAAATGTATTGAACTCCCCTTTTAATTTAATTCTACAGCTTGAAAATATGCATAATCAGTCAAAAATTACGTATTGTATAAAATTGAAAAAATTGGTAATAAACGTGTAAAAATGAAAAATATTTGGGCACATAATCATTAATGGAGTTTTATTTGCTTGGAAAAATATATTTTATGAGATAAAAATAAAATAGACAAAATATTTAAGATGAAAAAGTATAATTACTTCATTTTAACAAGAATTAAAAAATTGAGACTCTAGGGGTTCCATCATTGTAGCGCATTAAAATAATTATTTTCGGGCATCTTGATGGTATGTAACAATCAATTTGGACTAAAAATTATCAATATTTACCATTATAACTTGTACGTAGATTAAAAACAGCCTAAGGTGCAAGAAAAAGTAATAAAACAAAATTTGAAAAAAAGCAAAAAATAAATACAGGTTTTCAAGCTTATAAATGTCAAAATATTGTTAAAAATTGATGCTAAAACCTTGCTTGTATTAGTTTTGAACTTGTTTTAATTTGTCATAAAAAAAAATCCCTAAAAATACCGCAAAAAACCCCTGAAATAAAAATTTTCGAAAATCGGTTAGCTCAGTTACGAAAAAAGGCAGTTTTTGAGATAAAAGTGGAAAAATCTTTTTGGCACCTATCGCCGATTTCTTGTTCACGATTTTTTTCGGTTTTCTGAAGGTTAAAACTACCTAAAAACACGGGTTATATCCATGCGCCTTCAAATTTTTTTTTTCTTCAGTTTTTTGTCCAAGTTAAGTAGTAAAAAGAAAAATAATGCCTCATATACTAAAAATTATTATCAAAATTAATTTTTTTTTTTTAAAGTAAAAATGCCCATTTAAATTATAATTGACTCATCCTGTTTTTACTTATAATAACTTGTTCGTCCAGATTATCCTTTTTTACGTAATTAAAAATATTTTTTATTCTTAAAATATTAATAATTGTATACCTATTTGCTAAAAGAAATGTAGCGAAAAAAAATAAAAGTATTCATCTTTTCTGATGGTATAAAATCAAAAAACATTATTTTATGACTCTAACTGGTTTGCTATGCGTTTTTAGGTACAAAAAATATGGCTTGTAATTTCACAACTGTTTGTCGCAAATTTTCGATTAAAAATTGCAATTTTTCTACAAAAGTCGTAAAATTACGACATAGTTGTAAATTTACGATTTTGTCGAAAAATTACGAAAAAATAAATCGTAAATTTACTATTTTTTCGCAAATTTACAAATATTAGTAAATTTCCGATTTTTTTCGAAAAATTGCGAATTTTTTCGAAAATTTACTAAATTTTAGTAAATTTATCAATTTTGTCGAAAAATCACCGGAGTTTTTTTTAACAGTGTAGTCATTGCTGGTGTTATACCAATAGATCTCCTGGCAGTTGAAAGAAAGTAAATCTATCTGAATAAGGAGAGGGTAGGCATTGACCACGCGAAAGCTTCCTCGCGCCAAAGCAGCATCTCTTAAAAGAATGGAAGGATCGATGGAGGGACTACTTCATTGGACCAAGATGTAGATATAAATTATTTTGATATTAATTATTTCGACCCAATTCTTAAGCGGACATGGGCTATTTTGTTCTTATCTCTTCCGGACCAAGAAGGTTAGCAGCGCAGAATATGTATACTGTCTTTGCAAAGCAGAAATGACGGAATACACGTTTTTTGAATGCAATAGATGGGTCGTTAAAAAACTTGAACTAGAAGTAATTGTCGGACAAATCACACCTTTGAATGTGATTAACCTGATGCTTAAAAATGAAGACGTATGGTTTGAAATTAGCCAGTAAGTGAAGTGCGTACTCCGTAATAAAAAACCTGATGTTTAAGGCTAACATTCAGACGTATTTCGATGATCCTGACGGAGGCAACGGTGGTTGTACTAATAAACCATCAACCCTGCCCTTACATGCGACTCTTAAATCAACTATAGTTGGTAGGCTAATTTGTACTTTTTTAATTATTTAATCAATTATTTATTAATTTATCTATTAAGAAAATTGGACAGCCAGAAAATTTAGAAAAATGATAAAGTGAACTGGAACCCTTAAAGACATTACTGTATTAAAAAAATTGATAATTTTATCCATAAAGAAATTTTTCTTATAAACTTAAAGCTTGCAAGCTCAAAAAAATTAAAAAATATTAATTTGCTAATTTAATTACTACTTTGTGTCAATAAGACTAAAAAGTAGAAAATAAAAAAAATTTTTTAAATATCAATCCTTCTCTTATTGGCAAAGAACCTAAAGTTACAGGAATTCCTATTAACAAAATAAATTTTTAACTTCTGTCATTGGTGTCGGATCTAAATTTAAACAAGGCACCATGAAAGGGTCAGGCTTAATGCCCGGTAATCTAAAATCGCAATTTTTTAAAATAACTGCCAAGCTAGTGTACATAATATTATATACTATGTAAAGTATTATATGAATTGATACAAATAAATAAAATAAACCATGAACCTTGAACTTTAAATTTATAAAAATTATTTAAAATTCGGCACGGGTATGAAATATAATTCTATACTAATTCTTAAATTTTCTTTTAGTTTTCTTTGTTTCAAAGAATTGATATTTTCTAAAAAGAATAAAAAAAAAAATAAAGTTGAATATATAGGGTCATTATTGATCCGTCTATATAATTGCTGCATAGGGATAAATTGCAGTGATGATAGGATATTATTATAACTTATCATGATACTTTATATATATATATATATATGTAATGCGAGAATATAATATAATTTAAATATTCCCGCATTACATCCTCCCCCGGAAGCCACCCTTACTTGTAAAAGTAAGGTGTTTAAAGATCTGAGACGCCTTGTCTTCTTTGCTCTAAATGTCGTGTTTGTAGATATGTGGGAAGAGAATAGAGACACCTGTGATAGCGCCTTGTTGCTGCCTCCCAGCTTTCATTAACTGGGCGTACAACAAACCTATTATATCTCCAGCGGTCGTTTTTCCGCCATTTTGATCTATCTATGGATAAAAGCTCCATGGCTTGTGCTGCCCATGCGTCCATCTCTTCTTGTAGGTAGTACAGGTCATGAAGTTTCCTTCTTTCGAGGTCATCTGCAAAAATATTGCGTAACACATCTTCCTGTACTAACATTGGCTGTTAAACAATGACTTGGTCCTCATCAATGGGCCTGTCTTGCTGTTGTTCGATAGCTTCGATCATGTGGGCCTCTTCTACGGCCCTTTCATGATGAATATCTATAGCTAGCATAATAGGGGCCTCTTCAATGGCCCTATTATTATTTCCAATGGGCACAAATGCTGGTTGGTTGATTCTTCTTGGGGTCAGCCTTCCCCACTGTTGGAACCTTACGGCGTTTTCGTATAACAGGTGGTAATCCACCCATCCTGTAAAGTTGATTGCAATTAGCCGCTGTTGATGGCTGTTTAATATCTGTGCAGCTAGAGCGGCATAATGCAAATCAAGAGTCACTTGGTTGAGGTTTTGTCTCAAAAACGAAGTAAAGACGCGTGGGATGCTAACAGTTCCTACGGCCTGTAAAGTTTGTAGGTTCTCGTTGATTTGAGGTATTTCTTCGATGATGATAGAATTAGTCATGTTAGTTGGTATATAGGTAATTGCTATGATTTTAACATAGCCTTCGCCTTGAATTTGGAGGCTGTTAAGGCTCCTCCATGAGCTTATCGTAGTTGAAATGTCTTTGTCAGACTGAATCGAGATGTCAATCTTGGGTAACTCCATCTACAACATAGTGAAGTCATCTTTTATAGTTACAGATACGTTTCGGCTGTTAATGAAATTTAATTAAAAATAAATAATTTATAACCTAAAATATAAATATTTAACTAAAACTAAGAAAATTTTAGCGCGAGAAAAATAATAAATTATAATTCACGAGAAGTAGTGTCTAGAATACTATTTTCGTAAATTTTGGTCTTATAGGAGAACCCCCCCTCTTTATTTTTATTTCTGTTTTGAAGTCTTCTTCTTCTTTCCTCTGATGAATCTGTTGCTTGACCAACCGGGCCCTGGTAGTCTTGCTGATCATCTGAAGTTGGAAGTTTTGCAGTTTCTATTTTTCGTGGTCTTCCACGACCCCTTTTTTCTTGAAGACTTGCAGAGCTAATGCCCCTTTTTGGCGTTTTTTGTTGGCCAATATCTTCATTGATATTTGTGGGTCTTGATTGACTACTACTTTCTGGTAAAGTTTGAGGCGCTAGTGTTGTTTTTCTAGTGGGTCCTCGATTTTTCTTCTTAGGACGGCCTCTACTGCGTTTTGACTCATTAGCTGTTGGTGTGATTATTTTTTGAGGTTCTTCTGTCGATGTTTCTATTTCTTCGTCGCTATATTCTTCGTGTAAAGTTAGTTGGTCGGCATTATATTCGCCTATTAAATTTTTATTTAAGTCAGATATTTCAAATCTATTTTCTGATAGTTGTTTGGTAATTATGTATACGCCTCTGCGTAATGGAGTTAGTCCGCCTACTATGTGGTCAGAAGTACTAGATTGTACAACGTTTGGTATTAACACTTTGTCGCCTACTTTGAAGTTGTGACTTGAACGGCCTTTATCATAATTTTTAGCCTGAATTTCTGTTGACTCTTTTTGGTTGTCCTGAGCTATTTGGCGGACTTGTTGTACTTCATTTGCTTTTCTAGCGTATTCGAGGGCTGCTTTATATTCTGAAGATCTTTTTAATGTTGGTGCTAGATCAGGATGACGGCCATAACAGAGATAAAACGGTGAGTAACCGGTAGTCTCATGTATTGAGGTATTATAGGTCCAGGTAATTTCGGTCAGGTCATTGTCCCATGTTCTATGATCTGGTTTAATATTAGCTATTATCATGGATTTTGCTGTTTTATTGACCCGTTCGACTGGTTCAGCTTGCTGACGTCCTGGTGGAACTTTGATGTGTATAATACCTGTTTTTTCTGTGAATTCTTGCATCATACTGTTGATATATTCTGTGCCGTTATCTGTAATTAGCTGTTCTGGAAAACCATGTCTATAGGTTACTTGATTTTTGAAATTTTTCAAAATTGTTTTAGCATTTTTTGTCCTAATTGGTATTACCTCAATGTATTTAGTAAACAGATCTTCGAATACTAGTATATGGGTAAATCCATCTTTTGACCGTGGGAATGGTCCCATACAGTCTGAAGCGACTTTCTGCCATGGAGATAAAATTGTTCTTTTTTCCATGAAACCTGCTGGTTTTTTATTTCTAGGTTTACATTGCTGACATGTATAACAGCATCTTACATATTTTACTACGTCTTTGTGCATATTTGGCCAAAAATATAGGGCATATGCTCTGTAGTATGTTTTTTTCTGTCCTAGATGGCGACCTTGTTCTTCGTGACATTCTGCTAGAACTTTTCTTTTTAGGTCTCTTGGGACCACTAATTTCCAATTACTGTCTTCTTCACGAATAGCTGCTGTTCTAGGGTCGGGTCTGTAGTAATATAATAGACCTTCGATTATTTTCCAATCTTTAAATTTATTTGGAAAGTCTTTGACATCTTTAATACGTTGTAGGTACCATTTATCAGTTATTTTTTCTATTTCTATTGAAGATACTGCAACTTCATTTTTATAATTATCTTCATCTTCCACGTCTTCATAAGCTCTAGAGAGAGCATCTGGAACCACATTGTATTTGCCTTTTTTATGCTGTATCGTGAAGTCATATTGTTGGAGTTCAAAGGCCCATCTAGCTAACCTACCAGCGGGTCTTTTTTTCTCTTGTAGCCATTTCAGAGCTGAATGATCTGTTATTATAGTGAATTTCGTGCCTTCTATGTAGCAGCGATATTTTGCAATTGCAAATAGAATTGCAAGACATTCTTTCTCTGAAATGTTGTACTCTCTTTCTGTAATATTTAAAATTCTACTGGCATACGAAATGACTCTTTCTTTTCCATCTATGACTTGTAATAACACTGCTCCAAGTCCGGTATTGCTAGCGTCAGTTTCGATTATGAATGGTTCATTGAAATCTGGTCTGCCTAAAATTGGTGCTGTCGTCAATTTTACTTTTAAAGTTTCAAAAGAAGTTTGACATTCGCTTGTCCATTTAAATGGGACGTTACGCGTTAAATTTGTTAGAGGTTCAGCTATGGCTGCAAATTCGGGAATAAATTTTCTGTACCAAGAGGTCATGCCTATAAAACGCTGTACTTGTCGCTTGGTTTTTGGTACTGGGTACTCAATTACTGGTTTTGTTTTATCTGGGTCTGGTTGAGTACCATTTTCGTCAATTAAAAATCCTAATTATTTTACTTGGGTTTTCCCGAAAAAGCTTTTTGACCGATTTATTGTAAAATTTGCTTTGTTTAACCTTTCAATTACTATTTTTAGCCAGTATAAATGCTGTTCCCACGTTAAAGTTGCTATAACTATATCGTCAATGTAGGCCATTACATAAGGAGCCATTTCTGGGGTTATAATCATCTGTATAGCCCTTTGAAATGTTGCAGGCGCCCCCTTCAGGCCAAATGGCATACGAACATATTCAAAAATGCCTTTACCTGGTACGACAAACGCTGTAAGGTGTCTACATTGCTCGGCAACTGGAATTTGGTTGAAAGCTTGGGAAAGGTCCAAAGTGCTAATGTAGCGTGCTTCCTGCAGCTTGTTAAGCATCTGGTCCATATTAAAGATCGGGAATGCATCTCCTTTAGACACTTTATTAAGCCTCCTGTAGTCTATGCACATGCGGTACTTTGTGATTGGCTGATGATTTTCATCTACCCCTTCTCTTCGAACCATCACTACTGGGGAAGCCCATTCACTTTTTGATGGCTTTATAACACCTTTTTTGAGAAGTTTATCGACTTCTTTGTGCATCTCTTTTTCTACTGCTGGTGAAACTGGATAGCATCGCTGACGAATAGGCTGCGCATCGCCCACATCAATGAAATGCTCACACAAATTAGTACATCCTAGTTCACCATCTTCATATGGAATTAAATCGTCTAGTAGCTTATTCAGCTGATCTATTTGTTCTCGAGTTGGTTGTTTTAAACCTGCATTACCAACATCGAGTCCTACTGAGGCTACGTCGACGTTAACCTTGCCATTGTAACCTTCAACTTCTATAGAGTTGTCTCTAGACAACTATGCCGAGCGACGTGATGCGAAATAGTGATTACTAATTAAAATTAAATAACATTACCTTTTGCATCATCTGCTACTGTTTTTCCTAAAAAAGGGGTAAAATAACGGGGACTTGAGGTTAGGTGAATATAATAAAAAAGATATTTAAATAATAAAATATTATTTATTTAATTATAAATTCAAATGAATTTATAAAGGAGATTTAATTTACATATAAAGGAATCGTCGCTTGGCTGCAGCGCGCGCGAACGAGAAAAAACATGGCTGATTGCCTTTTATAATGTGAGCTCACTAGAATAAAAGTATGACGAGAATATACGTAATTATCACAAAGTTTATCTTGATAATAAATGTCGTTTTTGACATAAAAGTATGAAGAGCACATTTTAATATAATAGCTCCAAAATATAATTTTTTGCGCTGCAATACTTTTTTGTAATGTGAATGCGGGAATATTTAAATTATATTCTCGCATTACAATATATACCTACTATGTAATTTATAACGAATTTAATCCGAAGAATAAAAAAATTAATACTTTATATATATTTAAGCTTAAATTTATAAATTATTATCTAACTTTAAAAAAAAAGAATAAAAAAGGTTTCAATATCATTTTTTTTTATTTTTATTCAATCTTGATAAGTAAATCTTTGCATTTATTAAAAAGTAAAAAGAAAAAAAGAGCTTTTTTTAGATAATAATTAAAGTACTCATTAAAAATTATTTAAATGGATATAATTTACAAAAGGTTTTTGTTTCTTTTATATCATTTAATCTCAATTTAATAATCATTTTAATTGAAAGATGTTTCTTCATTTTATTTGAAAAATTGAATAAAAGAGTACCTTACCTAATGAATAAAAAAAAAGAAAATTGGAACATAAAATAATTTATTAATTAAAAAAATTATTTAAGTGTATATTATTTAAATACCATGTAGAACAATAATTAAAAAAAAAATGAATAAAACCTCGTGCTAGTTAAGAACCCAGTCTTTATATTTTCTACCCCTAAATAAAAATGCAGACTTGCGCAATATTAAATCTGAATATATGATATCCTGTTTTCGCGCAGAAAATACTACGCATTCATATTATAAATAAAAATTTTTCATCTGTCGTTTTACCTTGCCCCTCTGCAGTTACGGTCCTAATCTTTATCAATTGATAAACACCAGATATTTAAATTATAAAATTTTAATCAACCGGTTTTATAAATAATTAATTTTTAGTTTTTTTTTTTAAACAAATGAAAGTTATTCATTGAAAATAGTAGCAATTGTTTTGCTTGAAAAATATAAATAAATTTCAAGTGATTTTTTTGTATTTTTTATTAAAAATAATAGAAAATCAAAATGTCAAGTGCATCACAAGGGTATTTACATGCTTGCCAAAGGGCTGAGCTTTTGGGACAACAACCACCTACAGAAGAAGAATGGGCAAAATTAGAAAAAGAAAGAGAAGAAGAAGAAAAAGATAATCAAGAAAATGCAGTTGCACAGGTAACAAGCACGTGCATATTTTTGTAGTAATCGTAGTAAAGAATTTTTTAACATTTTTTTTTGGAAATTATGACTTAAAAAATTTTTTTTATGCGCCAATATTCTCTGTAAGTAATGCATGTAAGATTTTATCATGTAATTGCATTCAGAAATTAAAAATAAATTAATCAGATTTTCCTGTAACTTTAAATTAAACTAAAAAATTGTAAAAGAATTAATTTATAAAACATGTGCGTAGTATTTTTTAAAAGTAAAAAAAATGTTTAAAAATGCAGTAAAAAACTGCATATATGAAATATTATTATTATTATTATTTTCTTGTAAGATCTCCCTGTAAAAAAATAAGGTGGGGGAAATAAAAAAAAAATGATCAAGGTCTCTCACGCTTTTTCTAAATAAGTGACAAGGATAATTTAAAAAAGAATAAAAATAATCTGTATAAAAATACAGTGTATCAAAATGATATGAATTTATTTTTTAAGATTTATTTTTAAATAAATTAAAAAATTGATTATTTTTTTTTTTTTGTAAATTATTTTTATTCATGAATTTAAATTAATTAATTTCTATAAATAAATAAAATTAATTATAAATATTTTTTACAATTATTTAAATTTATATTTACGTCATGTAATTTTTAATTTAATTTTTATTTATGTATATATAAAAATAATTAAATTAATATATATTTTTTTTAATATTAAAATTTACAGGAACTTGAAAATTCTGATGAAACAATAAAACGTGCTGCTGGTGGTTTAGATGAATTAAGTACTATTTTAAGTGCAACGCAGAAAAAAATTAACAGATTTAAGGTATGTTATTTTCATAATTAATTATCATGATGAGTAAATCCACTTGAAATTTACCTGAGCTTTTTAGGCATTGAAACTTTTAAAAAACTGATAGTGCTACTATTATGCTTACGAGTTACAAGATCCACAAAATGATAGCATTTTTTCATTTTTTGCCGATTTTCGGAAAATTACCACTGATTCTGAACTGTCATTAATTTTTTGAAAAAAATGTTTAAACACCAGAAATCAGAAGGATATTACCTATTTTTCTTTAAATAAAGATATTTAAAAATTTATAACCGGTTTGTGTAACTACACAACCAACGAATATGGAACATTTTCACTCATAACAGTAACTGGGCCCAAATTGGGCTGAAACTCGCGCGTAAAGAATTTTCTGCACTCGTTCTACGCCTAGGTAGGCAAAAAATATTGTGGTACTCGTGCTAGTGCTCATTCTAGTGTCAAAACTTTTACGCCCTTGATACTTAATATACTACTCTAAAGGTTCAACTAATTTTAAATAAGGTCTACCATATGCTTTTGGGTTTCTAGGTCCAATCCTAGGTTTTTGGCACACATTTTCGTGTATTTGGGCTTTTTTTGTAAATTAACTCAAAATTTTCTTGACTAATTAAGATTAAAAAATGATATTTCTTAAATTACAAGCTTTTCAAATTCTTAAATTTCCCGCCAAATCACGTGATCAAATGAAAATCTGACCTTGAATTTGGACTCCTCGAGAAACTTTATATACGAAACTTGAGTTTTGTTTGCTTGAATTCCCTCATATAGCATCCATAAAATTTTACAATGAATGAACATTTAACATTGTTTTCATTGCCTTAGTTAATAAAAACTTTTAAAATAAATTTTTTTTTTAAATTACCATTAGCCTATTTTTATCTCAATTTTTTTGATTTTTGGTTTTTTACTCACGGTGATTGTCAACGAAAGTCAAATGAGTTAAAAAAAAATTAGACCTTTTTCACGTCAATTTGGAATAACGAGGGTTATCCTCGTCTTGCTATTTTGCTTCAATATTTTTGCATAGGCAGGGGCGAGTTGACTGAATTTAACAAGAACCGCCTATGTAATTTAAAATGAGACATTCATTTTCTATAAATAAGAAAAAAAATCATATAAAATATGTTTTTTTTATTTTTGTCATTTCGCTTTCCTTAGAGATATACCTTAATGTCAAATAAATTTAAAAGTTTAGCAAGAAAATAAGTAAATTTTTTTTCTAAGTTGACATTTAATCTCAAGAGATAAATGTAATACATATTTTTTTTGCAGAATGTATGCGGTAGCTTAGGTACATTATTGAAAGCCCGTGTTAGTTCACGTCATGGTACACCGGAGCATAAATCTTCAAAAAATTTAGATAATTTAGATAATCAGCAAGATGAGGATGAAATAATTGAAAATACTTATGTCGATGAATCATCATCATCAACATCTGGTATTAATCGTCCAAGTACACCATCAACTAATAAAAAAACAGATATTAATACAAAAATTGGATCTCATATTGATAAACTTGATTCATTAATAAACAAAGCTGATAATGCTCAATATAGCATGCAACAACAAAATAAACAAATGAAAAGTTTTTTAAAATAAATCTTTGAAAGCCTATATATAATATTAAAATTGAAAAGTGCCGAATGATTTAGATTTTTGCAATATGGAAAATTTGTAGGAATTTTAAAAATAATTTAAAAATTATATAAATAAATAATCAACGAAATATTAATATATTTTTAAATAAAACAAAAAATACGTCCTGATGTACAAGTTTCGCTATTAAATTTTTTCAATAATATTATATAACTCACTTTTCTTCTTTGTTATTTTAAAAAGAACAAGAATAATATTATATATATTCTTATAAAGTATTTAAAAAATTTACGCTTATGTATGTATATAAAAAAACAATTTTAAAAATGTATGTCATGCTTGTCAACTCTCACGCATTTTGCGTGAGATCTCACGCAAAATGCCTGAGATTTTTGAATTTTGGTTGACAGGCATGACATATAGTATGTATATGTGAATATTTAAAATATTCAATATTATGTAATTTGTATAATAATAAATATTAAGACTCTATTATATAAATGAAATAATGAAAAAAGTTAAAATTTTATCCAACGAAGAGTTAACATTAAGAATATATTTATTTTATGATTTGCACAAAAACTTTTTACGAACAGAAAAATAAAGATTGTTCGTCAAAATAAAGCTCATAAATTTCGATCTGGAATATTGAATTTTTATGAACAAAGGTCGTATATGATTTTTCTTTCTTAATGGTTAAATAGTATATTTATGGCCCGTGTCCAGAAAAGTAAAGAATGGCCCAAATCGCTCGTAAATTACCATCTAAGGTTGGTAAACTGCGATTTTGGGCATTCTTTATTTATGGACAAGGGCTGTATAAAATTTTTCTGTGGCAGTAGCGAGAAATTTCAATTTCCTCGGCCGCACAGTGGCCAAGAAATCGTACTTTCATGGCTAATGTCCAGAAAAAAAGTTTTTCTGGTCAACGGGCCAGAAAGCACGTATTTCTCAGCCGCTGTGCGACCGGAAAAGTCGTGATTTCTCGCCACTGACGAAGATAAATCGTATAAGACCCTTGTCCATAAAATTTATTTAATAAAGAATGACCCAAATCGTAGTTTACCAACGAACTTAATTTAAGAACGATTTGGGCCATTCAATACTTTTCTGGACACGGGCTCGTAATATACTATTTCGGCTGCTCAGTGGCATGCAAATTCGAACTTTCTTGCCTTTGAAAAAGAAATAGTATATTACTACTCCTGGACAGAAAAATAAAGAACTACCAAAATCGCACCAAAATTTCCTTCAAAGACATTTAAAATTTTACGAATTTTCTTCCTGAGTGGTGGAAAAAGTAGTATATTGTGAGCCCGTGTCCAGAGAATTAGAGAATGCCATAAATCGTACATAAAAACGGCGATTCAGAGCATTATTTTTTTATGGACATGAGTTGTTCAATACGATTTTTCTTTTACCGTTGAGAGCCGTTGACAAGAAAAATTTAACGAATTTCTTTAAAGTCCCGTCTCAAAAAATATACCTATACTTTATTAGTGAAAAATGATTGTTTGAATATTTTTATAACAAAATTAAACTAATGATGATTATCATTAAAAATATTTTCTTTCAAAAAATTGCAAAAGCACTGTGTTGGATATAAATTTAACTTATAAAATTGCTATTATGCAATAAATAATCATTTAAGAAAGTTATAATTATATTATGCGAATGATACCGAGAATGATATTAAAAAAAAAATGAGTTTAATATCTGATTTCGATCATAAGTCTTAGTGACCTGTCTCATATTTTGAGAAACACGAGAAATTATGTCCTTGCTGTTGATAATCTTATAAAATATACGCAATAATATAAATAAAAGATAATAAAAAAATAAATAAATAAATATTTTTTGAGAAAATTTAATGTGTTAATTATCAAAATGTAATCGTTAGATTTTTTTACAAATAAAATTTTTGTTCGTATGGTTAAATGATAGCGAGATTGCTTCAAAGTACAAAAAGATTAAACCATATTTTAATTCAGAGCTGAATTAATTTAATTACTAATTTAATTTAATAATTTTATAAAAACGCAAAGGAGGATAAAAAATAAAGCCGCGAAAAAATTTGACACCAAATTATATCAGAAAATTAAAAAAAAATATTTTTCTAAGCGTGATTTTAGTAAATTTTTTAATATTTATATATTAAATGTTATTGTTGTTAGTTTTCTATAAATTTATTTCTTAAATTTAAAAAAATTAAAATTAAAAAATTTTAATGTTAAATTTCTTAAATTAAATGTGAAGGTTAAAGTTTAAAAAGCTGTGTATGCGTAATTTTAGCATTTGAATGAATAATCACTGACGAAATGAGGGATGCAGTGATTTGAGCGCTATAAAAAAAAATTAGCTTTTAAATTTAAGTTTCGAAATTTAGGGCTGTTTTACACCGAGCTCTGGTTCATTGTATTGCAGGAAAACTGTTGAATTAAATTAAAAAATTTTTGCAAAAAAGTGGTTTAAAGTTTCAAACATTTTTTTCAAAAAAAAAAAAGCACTTGAAAAAACATCAATGTATTTCAACCATTTTCATGTAATGCTTAATAACTTTCCACAACTTAAATATATTTTACGCTTAAAGTTTTATATTTCAAATGCTTTTTTGGCATAAAATACTGTCTAAGTGTTCAATATTTCTTATTATTACTTACTTAAATCTATGAAAGTGTTATTTAGCATTCTGGATTTAGCTTTGATTATAATTATGACTATATTTTCTTAATTAAAATACCAATTCCAATTGTGATTTTTATCCAACGAAGTTAAGTGTTATTTAAATTTATAAATAGTTGTAAGAACAATCATGCGTTTAATAAAAATTAAGTTTTATAAATTTTTTAAAAATATTTAATTTAATTGAAGAACAGTTACATATGTTATTTTTTTTTATTTAATATTTTTTATTTTAATAAATGAAATATTAAAATTAAAATTTTATTTAAAAAAGTGACATAGATAAATATTTTTCCGCCTGCCTGGGCATAAAATTTTTCTTGTATTGTATGTTCAGGCCAGGTAAAAAATATCATGCACATCGTTGGTGTTAATTAAACTTTAGACACTAGCTATATAAGTATAGCCAGGCTATCGTGGTTTTGGTCAATTTTGTTATTATTTTTATTAAAAATTTTCACCTGTGATGCATAATATACTACTTTAATAAAATTTATAATACAATAAGCGCTGAAAAAATTCCTGAAAGAAAGGGCAAGCCAAATCCAGCCCTATAATCTGAACAGAATGTATAGCGCCCGATTTTTACCAAATCTGATTTTATGGAATAGTTCAGATTAGCATTTTTATTCTGATGAAGTTGAATTAAAACATATTATAATATCGTCCATATATTTTTATATGTATATTATATTTTATCCAAGAGAATATATTAAATTTTAAAAAAATTTGCCTATTGTTGTAAAAACCATAAGCTTGCTGGTTGTAATCAGTTGTAATAAAAAGCAATATATGTTATATATAAATATATAATTTGTATAAACAATAATAATGTATAATAAACATATCAAATTAATTAAAGATTAAATTGAATTATATCTTTAAAATAATTGTTTTATTTAATTTAAATTATCCCGATATTTTTTCATTTTAAATCCCTGTACATGCCCCCGCAATAAAACTAGATGGATTTTATGGAACTAGCACCAAACTAGCGAGGATCCATATATAACTAGAGAAAAAATATAAACATACTCGATACTCCGCAAAATAAAACTGCAAGTCAAATTCAAAAGACCATGCACAGAGAGAACAACAAATCTTGAGATGAAAATACAATTAATTTACAAAAGATGTTTTCAAATTTTGAATTAAAATTTTCTAGTGGTCAACCAGTTTCATCAAGAGTTTTTTCAGCAATTCAAACAGTAAATACCAAAGAATTATCAAAATGTACAGAAAAAGAAGTAAGGCCAATTTTACCATGTTTGGTTAGAATGAGTTTAATTTCACCTCTTGATACAACAAATGAATGCATTGAAGCAAGAAAAGAAATTCTAACTATTCTTTCTGGAATAGAATCTGTAAATTCTATGGTTGCTTTACTCTCAATAGACTTTCATAGTCTTGAAATTGATGTAAAAAAAGAACAACAAATTCGGTGAGTTTTTAAAATATAATAAGTATTTTTAAAGAAATAATTAAAAACTAAATTTTAGACAAAAATTGGGCAACATTCAAGGAGATAGTGTATTAGCTCAATCATTGCAAAGTGCATTAATTTTAGAATTTGAGAGAAGCGATGCTTCGAGGCGAATCCGTTTGGTTTTAAGTGAAATTCTTTTTATAGCGTCTCAAATAAAAGAATTTCAAAAAAATCAAGATTTCCAAATTAAACAGTCTGATCTATTTGACAATGCCGTTTATATGGAAGAAATAAGTTTTATTATTTGCATTGCCTTAACGGAATTACCTGATCTTTTATCTATACCAGACTTTGCAGAAACATTATTGCATATTAAATATGGACCAGAAATTATCTGCTGGATTGTTGCTAATAATCCAGATAGTTTTATGGAAGTTTGTACTCATTTAATTTTAAATGGAGAACGTCAAGAAGAATCTGCTCTTAGCACTATTAGGATGCAAGCTTTAATAATGTTGTGTCAAATGAATCCAAGTCAAGCTTTAGCAGTTAGAGCAAAATGTGTTGAGTTGTGTCGCATGCCAGCTTTGGCTATTACGTTAAGCTTAGATAATAATGACAATAATACGGCTTTACCTGAAAGTGACATAGTTGCATTCATATCAGGCCTTTTACTTGGAAGTGATCAGCAGGTACTAATTATACTTATACTCATAAAATTCCAGACATGATTAATTGATGATTTAGTATGTAACCTGTGTTTCTAACATGTACAATAAATAGGATGCTGAAAAAAATTATTTTAAAACACTTACTAACCATTTATTGCTCAAATTTAGAACATGATGTACATAAATAAAATAATGTAATTGTTTTTTATTATAAAATATCTATATTTTATTTTATTCTAATTTAAGGTTCGGACATGGATTGCAAAATTTTTAAGAGATGGGCAGAAAAAGAAGTGGGACTCTCATACTGCTTTACAATCTTTAAGAAATGAATTGTTACGAAGATTAAGAGCAATTATATCCTTGAATTCAGAAGATAAATTATCCGAGTCACATGTTGTTCAAGCAAGCGTATTATTAAGGTTATATTGCGCTCTTCGAGGGATAGGAGGAATTAAATTTCAAGATGATGAAATAACAATGATTGTTAAACTTTTAACTTCACATCCACCTCCAACACCAGCTGGAGTGAGATTTGTTTCTTTGGGTTTATGTATGTTGATTGCATGTCCATCCTTAATTAGTCATCAAATCCTTGAAAAAGCTAGTATAGAATGGGTTCAATGGCTTGTTCGAGAAGAAGCTTATTTTGAAAGTGCTAGTGGTGTGTCAGCTAGTTTTGGTGAAATGTTACTACTTATGGCTATTCATTTCCACAGTAATCAGTTATCAACTATTTGCGAATTAGTTTGTAGTACTTTAGGAATGAAGATTCCCATTCGACCAAATAATCTTACAAGAATGAAACAAATTTTCACCCAAGAAATTTTCACAGAGCAAGTTGTAACTGCACATGCTGTTAAAGTACCAGTTACAGCAAATTTAAATGCTAATATTCCGGGTTGTTTACCAGTCCATTGTATACATCAGTTGCTAAAATCTAGAGCATTTTCTAAGCATAAAGTGCCTATTAAAAATTGGATTTATAAACAAATCTGTGCGAGTGTTGCACCATTACATAATGTTTTACCAGCTCTTGTTGAAGTTTATGTAAACTCTATTCTTGTCACAAATAATAAAAGTTCAGAACACACTAATAAACCAATCACGGAAGATGAAATTAGAAGAGTATTTCAGAATAGTGTATTTGGCAGAAATTTTGATAAGAAAAAAAAAAGTATTATGTCTGTTAGTGAAATGGAAACTGATTGTCTAGATGTAGATACATCAAAGCCATCGCTTACATCCCAATTATTATTATTATATTATTTACTTCTTTATGAAGATGTTAGATTATCTAACATGAATATTTTTATAACACAGGGTAGAAAAGTAAAATCTTACTCAACAGAATTTTTATCAGAATTACCTATAAAGTATCTGCTTCAGCAAGTACAACGCGATCATATGAGTTACACAGGATTGTTTTCTCCTTTACTTAGATTGTTAGCAACCCATTTTCCTCATTTGTCGTTAGTTGATGATTGGTTAGATGATGAATCAATGAATGTTATTATTGGTAAGACAAATCAGGATGCAGTAGTTATAAGTGACAGTACAATAAATGAGGCATTTGGATATATTGACAGTTGTCCATCAAGAACAGGGATATTACTTAGGCATTTAATTTCTATGAAACCAACTGATATTTGGCCTTATGCAGCAACAATTGTAAAGCATTTTAAGAAAGTTCTTGGAGAAAAAGTTCCAAGATATATTCAAGGTAAAAAATGATTTTTTTTATTTCAGATTTTTAAAAAAAAATTTTTATTACATTATTCAATTAAATTGCAGAACTATATCAACAAATTTGGCTTAGATTAAATACAGTATTGCCTCATTATTTGTGGGTTTTATCAATTAATTCATTACTTGCTGAAAATTCTGCTGTTTCAAGCGTCTTTCTTACTCAAGAAAACATTGTTTTAGATCCTTTGCAGGTTCTCCGTTGCGATACCAGGGTGTTTCGTTGTGCCCCTGTTTTATCTGTGATACTTAGGTAAGAAGAGAATTCAATAAAAAGATTAAGATTTTTAAAAACTTTTATAACCATTGAATTATTTTTATAGAATTTTACAAGCTACTTTATCAGCATCTCGTTCACAACTAACAAGGCATATGCAAGACAGACCATTAACTGAGAAAGTTGGACAATTGACTTGTGAAGCAGAAAGAGAAGATCTTAAAACTGCTCTCATAGCTGGTCAGGAAAGTGCGGCAGTACAAATTTTATTAGAAGCTTGTCTTGAAACAGATGAAGATAGAACTGTTCCAGGTCAAATGTGGTCTCTTAGGGAAATCAGAAGTGTCATATGTTCTTATTTACATCAAGTTTTTATAGCTGATCCATCATTAGCAAAATTAGTTCTTTTTCAGGTAAAAAAGAAATGAAAAAAATGATCTTAAACACGACCAAAGTAGAAAGCAAATTTACTTTTTAAAAATCTGTAAAAAAATATTTTTCTTTAGCAATTTTTTTTGTTTTAGGGATACCCTAGAGAGCTTTTACCGATAACAATAGCAGGAATTCCATCGATGCACATATGTCTGGAATGGATACCAGAACTTTTATCCCAACCAGAATTAGAAAAACAAATTTTTGCTGTAGATTTAACATCACATTTATCGATTCAATATACTTTACCTCAAACTTTAGGAATTGCAAGACTAGCCGTTAATACTTTAGCAACATTATTAGGAGTACTTCCTTCTTCTGACCGAGTTTCGTTATTTATGCCAGTATTACCGGCATTAATAAGAATATGTACTGCATTTCCTCCATTAGCTGAAGGTACAACTGACTTACTTTTACAATTAGGTAGAGTAAGTACTGCTCAAGCAGCATTAGGAGATAAATCAGGAGAAATTTTATGTCAAGAAGTAACAAAAACTTTTTCAACCTTATTACAAAAAGCTATTTTGCAATCTAATGTTTATTAAAAAATTAATTTATTAAAGAACTAGATTTATATATTTGTAAAATGTATTTTATGCTTAAAAATGTATTTGTAAGGTAGATGTAAAGAAATAAATTTTTTTATTGTTAATTGTTTATAAAAAATAGAAGTTTTTATTATGTAATAAAAATTTACTAACTAATTTAATAATTTTATTTACACTGCTAACGCATTAAATGTTTTCTTTCTTAATGTTATACTTTTTAAATTAATATTTCTCTAAAATATTTCCTTAACAATAATTAATACAAAAGTAAAAAAAGATATTTACATTTAAGTGTATACAAATTTTTAAAATTATTTTCTTTCTATTCAGTACTTTCCAAAACATTTTTTAACTCTTTTCTATGATCTTCTATTTTTCTGTACAATGAACTGAAAAATCTTTTAGCAGAATCTTTTACGTGCTCTGATTTTTTTGTGATACTTTCATTTTTATCATGAACTTCGGTGAGTTGTTGATTAATTGCTTCCAATTGATTTTTTAATTGTTGAATTAATTGATTATTTTCATCAATTTCATTTTGCAATTTTTTTATTTCTTCGCGTTTTTTATTTTCTTTTAATTTAATATCTTTTTCGCGTTGTACTTGAGTAGCTTTTAATTTGTTTAATTTCTCCGACAAAGCATCTCGTTTTGCTTGTTCTGTTTCTAGAACTTTTTTCTGTGATTCTAATAAAGCTGTCTTTTTGTGCAATAATTTGTTTTGATCTTCACTGAATCCTAGCATATGTGTTTTTTTTTCTTCTAATTCACTTATAAAATTAGCTTTGCATTGGCCATTTTCTGGCATTAAAAATTCTTCAATATTCAACTTAGAATCAGAAAATTGAAGATAAATCGCTTTGTTATACTCTAATATAGTTTTCCTAAGTATTTTATTTGAATTAGTTAAACGCATATCAATTGAAAAAGATTCTTTTTTTATGTCTTCTAAATGAGCTTCAAAATCTTGTATTATATTCTGTTGCTCAGCACAGTTTTTCAAAATTTGTTCTTTTTCAGTTACAGACATTGGTTGTTGTTTTATAGTAGAAATTAATTCTTTTTCTTTAATTGATAATTTTTCTACATCTTTATTAAGTTTTTCAGATTCTTTGTTAAATTCTTCTGTTTCCTTTAAAATTTTTTCAATAAATTGTTCTTGTCTTTTAATATGTTCGCATTGTTTTAGTATATCATTTTTTGTATTTGTTAGAGTTTCTTCCTCTAATACTAATTGATTATAAATTTTGTCATACTTTGATTGCTCTAATTTATATTTCTCCATAACTTTTTCTAATTCTGATTTCACTGCATTCAAATTTTCTTCAGTTACACCTTTTATAACATATTCATTATTTAGAAAATCTTTTATAATTTCAGCTTCTTCTTCATAGTTCTCATTGTTCCATACTTTGTAACATTGTATCATAGTATTAAAATTTCTTCTTATGTTTTCTTCATCTTCTTTAGTTTCCGCAATAATAGGTAGACTTTCTAAAGTAAAAATGTCATTTGCAACATCTTTAACTTCGCATAATTCCACTAGCCAAGATACCCAGCCTAGTGTTGGTGCCCAAGAATGCATTGTGTTAGCTGTTTGTAAGCAAGTTTTTTTTATTTGTCCTGGATAGTGAAGTTTTTTGGCTACCTTTGGTATTTCTTCTACATAATTACTAGTTGTTAATGAAATTTTCATATCTAATAATTTTATTAACAAATTTGTTACATCCACAAAAATTTTTATTGTTGGTGGCTTAAAACTACCATTTTGATTTAATAACGAAGTTTGCCCCATAGATGCAAAATAATTATCAATTTTATATAACATTTGATTTTGGAAGGCTTTATCATTTAATGGTCTAGTATCTTTTTTTGGACCTTTTGTCATAAAGGCGCTTGCTCTTTCAGCTGAGGATGCTCTACCTGATCTTTTACCATCGCTTAAAGGTTGAACTGGTCGAGACTTAGATGCTTTTGGAGTAAACCCTTTTAATGGGCCAAAATCTGTACTTGATGGTCTTCCTGGTCTAGCAGTGTCAATAGCAGACTGCCTGTTTGGCTTATCTAAGGTGAAGCGATTGTTCACCATTGGAGATGCATTACTGTTTGATCCATACTGACCAAATGACATTTTATGACCTGTTTGTTATTAAAAATATTTAATAAAGATAAACAAATTATTTATAAATTGAAAATATATGTTATACCCATAGGTTTTAGGCTTGTTTTACGGTTATTTAAAGGATCTTGTGAAATTGATCTCATTCTTGGCTTAGGTATAAATGAATCCAAACTTTCTTTTGTTTTTTTCTTGTTTCTGTCTTCAGATAATCTTCCCGGTTGGGAAGATGATCTGCGCCTCTGAGTAGAACTTTTTCGCATTATTAAAATTATTAAATATTTTTTTAATAACAATATCGTTTATATGGTTCACCCCTTGGTTTCAAAGTTTCCGTTATTGTTTATTATTTTAAAATTTTAAAAGCTACTATAGTTTTATTATATGCATAGGATTTACCAACCTTCATATCAAAATTCCCATAACCCCTAGAAAATGAAAAATCAACTATAGGGTCCCTAGTATGCTCCATGAAATTGCCCCAAAATTTCTCTGCTAGTTTTTATAACAGACCTGGAGGGAAACCGGGCGTTTTAAAATTTATTTATTTACGTATTAATAATTAATTAAAATTAATAATTTATTAATTATGCAAGTAATTATTAGGTTATTAAGTTATTTATGATAAATATTTTAGTTATTATTATACCTTAACTATATTTGATTATTGATGATTTTTATTTTTATATTATTTTACAGTATGGCATGTCTGTAAATATACCTAATTCTGAAAACACAAAATAAAAATGGATGATAAAAAAGATTATTATTGATTAAAAAAATAAAAAATAGCTACAAGTCAGTAAAAAATAATAAAGCGGTGCTCAGAGCATTGAACCCTTTAAATTTAAGTATTTGACTATTTGACAACATTTAAGATTCCCTCTCTTAGAATTTAGTACTTTTAAGTTTTATCAGTTGCCTAAAGTGCCAAAACAAGCGAAGAAAGGGAAACCTTTGCCCCGCTTGTGTTCTTGTGTGAAGTGATCTCTCCCACTTCGTTCTTAAACATTTACGATATTCGTATTTTTACTTGAAGTGGAGCACGTTTCGTGTCGACAGACTTAAAAGTAAGTAATTGTTTAAATTAATTTTAATTTTAATAAATAAACTTAAAATATCTTTTAAAATATATTAATAATGAGAAAAAATAAAATATGAAATAAAAATATTATAATATTTCATGCGATTCAATTGGATTTTTATGTTTATTAATTTGATCGAAACCGCTATAGCATATATCATTTCATGCTTTTTAATATTTTTTTGAATTTATATTTTACTTAAATAAAATGATGAATTAAATTATCACCATCTTTCGACTGAAAATTCTTGATGGCAATATTTTTAACTGAGGATTTTGTTTTTTATAAATTTATTATTTCTTAACATTTAAATAACCTATTAAAATAAATGAAATAATTTTAATTTTACAGAATGCGTTACGTGGCCGCTTACTTACTTGCTGTCTTAGGAGGCAAAACAGCTCCTGGTCAAACTGATATTGAAAAAATTCTTTCATCAGTTGGTATCGAGTGTGATACTGAAAAATTAAAAAAAGTCATTTCTTCCCTTCAAGGCAAGAATGTTGAAGAAGTAATTGCTCAAGGTATATTTTTTTGTTATTTCTCATATAAATGACATTTTAAATTTCATTTCATATTAATAATTTATTTTAATTATAGGTAGAGAAAAATTATGCTCCATGCCAGTTGGAGGAGCAGCAGCCCCAGCTGCTGCCGCTGCTGGTGCAGCAGCTCCTGCAGCAGAAAAGAAAGGTTCGTATTGTTTTTTAAAATTTATGTGTGACCCCAATTTATAAAAAAGCAGTTAAGACTAGCTGGAGCTTAACTTAAACGTGTCTGCAACAGACTCGTATTATTAAAATACTCAACTTAAACTGAATTTACACTAGAATCAACTCTTGGTCCTTGTGTCAACAAGGCCATTAAAATAAAATTTTAGTCAAAATATTCTCCTTTTTTGATAATATATCCCGATATTTTTCTATTTTTTATAAGCAACTAATAGTAACTTATTCCGGGCCTGACTTTCTCAAAAAAAAAATACATGTTAATAGAATTTAAAAATATTGATAATATTTAAAATTTATGATAAATCTTTTTTTATTTGTATTAACATTTTTTAAATTAAGATAAAAATAGTTAATGGTTTTTGGCTAAACATTTTCTGTAATTTAGTATTTTTTTATGATGATTTCTAATACACCATCTTTCGTCTGAGTCAATGTGCTGTATTTCATTATTTTCTGACATAAAAAAATTTTTATTAAAAATACTGAAAAGTTGTTGAAAGTTTCTAAATAAATGCAATTTTTATTATTTCAGAGGACAAAAAACCTGAGAAGAAAGAAGAATCTGAATCAGAAGACGAAGATATGGGCTTTGGTCTTTTTGATTAAAAACTTTGTCCCGTTGTATTTATTTGCAAGTGCCAGAACAACGTATTTTATTTAAATTTTTTATACTAAACGTTGTAATTAACGTTGTCAAATAAATATATTTTATAACACACACATTTTTTTATTTTAAAAGTTAAATTTTTTTTTAATTTTTACCAAAACCACAAAAATTAAATTATTAAAATATTTATTATGGTAAAACTTATTGCGTTAACAAATTTCTTTGGTAAAAAATCAGTCTAAAATGTTTTGTGTGGCTATTCTTATAAGAAGAGTCATAAGTATATAAAAAATAATGACCAAAATGAACTGTATATGTAAAACATTTTATATTTTATATGCGTCTGTTCACTATATAATTTATTTTTTAGTTTATATAACTTCAAAAGAGATCTTAGATCACTCATCACATGTTAAAAAATTAGTGTATTTTATTCTACATTGGCAAAACTATAACGTAACTAATTTTTGTGTATATGTACTTAGAAATTTTTTCTAAATTTAATGTAGGTATTTGTAATTGCATTTAATCTTAATCATTTGTCTCAAATGATTTTATTAATATACTAAAAAATAATTGTTTGATTGTTGGAAAATTTTAATTTAAAATCATAAAATAGTATGTATACACACTATTATATGCGTAAGAAAAAGTAACTGTCATGAGGTCATGAAATAGCTATTTTTTAAATAAGGGGCAAAATATTGGTTTAGGCCTTGTTTGTAGTGGTATAGATACAGGAGTAAAACAGGAGCAAGTGAATCTTTTTTTGCCCTAGATATGTATGAACCTTATTGCCCATAAAACCAAATTACGAAATGCCCCAGTTTACCACTCTTGTTTGACGGTAATTTAAGTGCGATTTAGGCCATTCTTTATTTTTTTGCCCAAGAGTCGTAAATTATGACTTTATTACTAATGCACTAATTTATATATTATCTAAGACCTAAAAGGCTCATATAAATATTAAGTTCTTAAGTAAAGTAATAAAGAAAGTTTCTTCTCTTGTGAAATGTTAACGAATTTTCGGAACTTTTTTTCAAAAAATTTATGTTTTCCATTACTTTATACGGTAAAACTAATGTTTGGGATCTTTGGACAAAAGATGATCGTTGCAAAATAATCGTGGCACAAAAAAATTCAACACTGAATCGTTCCAAAAATTTGTCGTGAACAGAAAATTTCTGAATGGAACCGTTTTCAAAAGATCAATGGAACAAGTTTTTGAAAGACGTCATAAGATTCAAATTTTTTTTTTTAAACGAAATAATTTTAAAACATTTCGTTTTCAATGATTCTTTGGCAAAAATTAAAAACGGACTTACTCTACCCGTTTTTGTAAATCATAAATATAGGTATTTGTTTATGTTCGAATTTTCATTCATTTTTTTACATTTTTTCTCTCTTGGCCAATTTTGCAATAATTTGTTAATAACAAAAAATTGACCACGAATTTTGCAAAATAGACCCCGGATTCGTGTTTAGCGGGTCAAAAAACATAAATACCACCCATTTTTTTCCATTACTATTATTAAATGGACAGCAAATAAAAGTTACGAACGATGATAATGTAATCTAGCATGTCTAAAATAGCAAAAAATTGCTCAATAAACAAATGTTTATAGAGATATTGTATAATCATAGATGATGGATTGTGCCAGCCGGATTTTTTTTGTTTTGAATGATTGCAAACGTCTTGATAAAAAAAAATACTTAAAAAAAACGAGTTTTATTTATGCTCCACGGTATGGTAAAACATTTTTGAAACAGCAAAAGTAAATTTTTATTAACAAGGTTTTATGTCATTTGCAAGCATTTAAAAAAAACAAATTAAATCCAAAGGCGGGCAGCTAGACAATAATAAGCAATAGCTGTTCATATAAAGTATCAGGCATAGTTAAATTTAAATCTTCAATATTTTAGCAACTGTTTTTGTTTGGCTAAAAAAATAGAAAAAACCGCTTTTTTATTTAGTTTTAAATTTTAAGAGAAACTTATTTGTTTAATAATTAAATTTCAGAGGAAAGTTTTTGGAAAAATCTTTTCATTAAATGATTTAGCTAATTTTTATGATTTAATAATAATAAGATTGGTTGCATCCTTCCCAGCATTTCATCCTAAAATGTTCCTGGGTAAGAATTCTAAGTAATATTTTAAATATTAAAATGAAATAAAATTATCTGCAATCTGTAGATTTCAAATAAAATTTTGAATTGAAACTTCTTTGAAATAGATTTTTTTTAACTTCAAATAAAAAAAAAAAATGGAAAAAACATGAATTTTCAATATAAAATGACAAGATTATTGAATTATATAGATTTTGAAAAAACGTGTTATATATAAGTATATATCCATGGATGGGTGATAGACTTGACAAGTTTACCTAATGAAATTTATTAAATCCTTATCATCAAGTAAACTGAAAAGTTTTCATTATATATATATAGTATATTTATAATGAACTTAAGATCTTTTCTTATTAAAATTCATTGGTCGTCTATATTCTTTTTGAAGTTCAATTACCCGACTTATGTTCAAAATAAAAAAGGGAAAAAAAAATTTAAGTCTTTGAATGTCAGTGACAATTTTCGGAAATTGAGACCTAGTTTATACAATATCATCAAAGCTACTTATCCTTATATATATATATTTTTTCTTTTTTTTAAATTTGTCTCATTTTCACCTTTTATTTCAACGTTTTTTTTTCTTCTCCTAAGTATAGAAGTCGAGATCGTCGTGCTCTTGTCGATAATGTTCTTTCTCTATTCTCTCTTGAGATTTTCAGAAAATGAACGAAATAAAAAAAAAATACTTAACTAGAATACTGTCTCTCTCTCGCTTGAATTTTTTTTAGCTTCTGATCGTACATCGATTAATAATGTAAAAATGTAAAATAAAAAGTATACAGAATATTAAAAAAATAAAAATTTTAAGTATAAAGTGATTTTTCATTTTCTTGTTTAAAATCTGATGAATCTCACTCTTGTTCTTTCTTTTTCACTTTTTTTTTATATGGGAATCCTATAAGAAAAAGTTTTATTCTCGAGAAACCATTTATTCTCATTTTCAGTGGGCTTCAATGATTTCATTTCTTTCGACATGGAGAAGATGATAATACGATTTTATTTGATTTCATGAGATTTCAATTTATTTTCTTATTTAAAGAAATTTTTTTATTTATTTTTTAAATTACTATTTTTACAATTTTTTTTTAAAAAAATTGGTTGTTTTCTTTTTTTAATTGTACTTAAAAATGAAAATTTTAGTAAAAAACTTGTATTTTTTTTACATTGAAAATAGGAATTGTATTACGAAAAGTTAATACCGTAAAAGAAAATGGAGGATATAAAAATTTGCATGTTTATTTTTACAAAAAGCATCTTACACATTTTCTTGTATGAATGTAATAAAAACTTTTACTGCGAGTTTGAAAATTGTAGATTATTATTTAGCTACATTGTTATCAAAGTTTACTTAATTTATGAATTTAAATTTTGGTTAATTTTGTAAGTTTAGGTGTAAATTTTTTTAAAAATAGAAATATATATTGTGACAATCTTTGTAAAATATAAAATTCAAATTGACTTTATTTTCATTTAACTTCGTAGATATGATAATTTAACTGCAATAAACAAATGTAGATTATAAATTTACGAAGTATAAATCAACGAGGTAAATCATTCAGACCTTGATAGAACAAATTGTTCCAATGGGTCTAGAATATCGAGCCTAAATTTTATAAAGTAAGGTTTCTTAGGAAAATATTATCCTTTTGCTAAATAATTTTCTTTCTTTCGTCAACTGAAAAATTTCATCATTAAATCTTTTTCCTGTTTTCCTGTATAAAGCCTCTGTATAGATTGCATACTACAAATTTCTAAACATTTTAAATGCCCCAATCTAATTGTTTTGTTAAAATGTTACTTTTAGGCTTGCTGATTTAGATTTAGAAGATCTAAAATATATAACCAAACATATAATGGATATCTTTAACTCAAGAAAACGTTTTGTTAAAACCCATTAGTTCCCAAGCGGAAAAAATTTTGATTTTAAACAAGCTTTATAGACGTAATTTCAAACGACAACTCAGGTCCGCTTGGGAACTAATGGGTTGAGTTTGTTCGAGGTCTGGGTGATCTAACTATAGCACTCATATAATTGTTTCTCATGTTTTGTTCTAAGCTACATTTGTCTTCAGTATTCATTCATTAAAATTTTATTTGGCTAATAATGTGAATAAAAAATTTAAAAAAATTATAACTGATTTGTGTGTTACCATAACCAACCATCATGGAACATGTTCACTTATTACAGTTTTAACTTATACTCTATAATTATTCGAAGATCTTGTTCCTATCAGGTCCTGATCAAACCCTGAATATTATTTCAAATTATTCTAAGTCCATTTAATCTTATTCTCCCTTAAATACGTCACTTGTCACTTTTTCACCCCCTTCTGCAAGGGATTTTTTTGGGTACCCTTCCCTATGAACATATTCCAAATTAATCAGTTGGTTTTTTAAATTTGATCAATTTTTAAACCCCCCAATTTTTTATAACATTCTTTTTGACCATATTTTTTTTTTCTTTAAATTCACATTAATTTTGAATTGAAGTTATGAAAATAGGAAGAAAGAGTTAGACATCGCAGTTTCATTATACATATATAGGATATCAAAAAACTACATAATTTTATTTTTGTCAAAAGTTTTTTCATACTCTCAGCAATATAAATTATTTAGCAAAAAAGTAAGTTTAAGTATGATCCAATATTTTGTTTAAAAACTTTAAAAATAATTTTAATATACTTTCTAGTTCAATAAAAATCATTTTTATTTAAACTCAATGAATTGTAGACAAGAAAATTAATATTTATCAATTTTTCCTAAAATTAAATTGTAAAAACTAAAATATTATACATAATTTATTTTATCAAAAATTAAAATAAAATTTAAATTACAACATCAGGATATTTAAAAGATAGGGAAAGATTATTTTAAAATAAAAAGTTTAGGAAATTACTTTCAGAGATATTTTAATCTGCAAAATGTGTAATCCGTAAGATTTAAATTAATTCATTTCTTAAAAAGCTATTTAAAGAAATAAAGAAATTTGCATATGATCTGAGATTTTTCTACTTTTTTTTTTCTTATTGAAATTCGTTTTTGTATTATCTTTTATGGAAAAAATACCAAAAGTAGGCCAATTATCAGTGACAATGTCACCGAATATTTTTGTGCTATTCCCTTATTTATTGGATCAGAATATGGAGGTTGGGGGAGGTAAAAATTTTAAAAAGGAAGGGGTTATAATGGGATTCTCACCAAATTACACCAAGCGGCTACAGATCATTCGATTAAATCAAAATTTTCATCGAAAGTTGTTTAGTGCCAAAAATTGACATTTGGTTTATGAGCCATAACTGTAAGGGAGTTAATGATAAAAAATTGTGATTAACGAGGATTATTCACATTTAAGATTTACTTTTAGGATTCTGTTTGGGGTTCTTTTTTTAAAAATCTTATTCAATTAACATGTTTTATGCACGTTATCTGTGTACGTACACTAACTTCTTATTCGATTTTCTTTTTGTTGAAGTTTTTATAACCTGGAGATCTAGAGATATCTTCAGGAACATAAAGAATATTATGGCCAAAAGTTTTGTGGAACATAAGTAACTAAAACTGCTTTACGTCTAACAATTGAGATAGCATCGTCTGTCTAATATTTTATATTTTATAACTTTTTCCAATAAAAGTTAAAAATCTAGATTTTCAACTATATAAATCTAAATCTCACTCAGGAAATAAGATTTATAAAATATAAGGCAAATTCAGAGAAATAATTCATCGTTTATTATATGTTTCAATCAAGTACTTAAAACTCGCTCGTTTGCTTTCTGCAAATTTTGCTCTAATTTGTGGTTGCATATCATCCCTATCTATCTGAATAAACTGTTCATTTTTTTGACAGACAAATTCGTATTTAATACTTTCTAAAAATATATTGCATAATCATCTTCAATAATACAAAGTTATCTTAATTGTAAATTTCTGAATTATAATATAATTTTTTAAGTAGTATAGATTAAAATTAGTCAGACATATAAAAGACGTAAGCAATACAATTTATAGAGATTAAAGACTAACTGGAGAATATTGAAATCTAAGTCATTGAAGTATAAAGTATTTTTGAACCATACTATTCGTAGTAATTTTAAGTAGTATAACCAGGATTCAGTCAGACGGTATAAGTAAGAGAAATTGTATTATTGCAACGGTTTATAACCTAATATTATCTTTTTATGCTTAAAAAAAATTAATATTTGATAAATTAAAGTTAATTTTATTTATTTGTTTAATAGAATAAATGATAATAATTATTATTAAATAAAAAATTTTATTTTATTGACTTTTTTTTAAAATAGCTTTTTATATTTTGACAAAGATAAATATTTTAAATTTAGTTGAATCCAAATGCTTCATTGTTTTGCTTCAATCGTACCTTTTTATTTCTATTAAGTAATCAAGAAAAAACCTTTATTACTCTAAGTGAAGCTCAAATTTAACATAATTTAATTTATTCGATAATAGTGAAATTTGAATGAGCATTAAATATTTCTTTTAAAACCTTAAAACGATGGCTTTTTTTTTGTTTTAGAACCATTGAATCTCAGCCCTTATTTTTTTATATTTTAAAAAAACTATAAATTTTAATTAATGTAAGTATTATTTTATAAATCCGAATGTCACTTTAAATAAAAAAGTAAAAAGTCATTGACTTTTTTTTATATCAAAAGTATTCTTAATTCCTTTACATTAAAAGTAATTAAAAGCAAAACAAAAAATAAAAAGCTTAAAAATATCAAGCAACATTAGTCCAAAGTCACGCAATAAATCTATTCAAGTAAATTTAACGTTTTAAAATGTTAAAATAAATCATGATTTCTTTTTTCTTATATATATTTTTTTTCCACTTGTGATTCAGCAATAAATCATAAAAGAAACGATTTCGTTTCGCATGAAACTATCCTATATTCTTTAAAAAAAAAATAAAAAGATGAAGGCATATATACATAAATGTTTACTAATACTATTTTTCAACAATAATAATAAAAAAAAAAAATGTTGAAAAAATATATATATATATATAAAGCATGTATGAAAAGACACATTAAAATAAATACAAAAAAAACCTAAAATTTGCATAATCGAGAAAAATATAAATATAAGCTTTAGCGTGTCAACATCTTTAAAAAAAATGATGCAAAAGAAAAAATTCAAGATAAAAAATTTATAAAAATGAAGCATTACATAAAATTTTAAAAATTTAATATAAATATAAATAAGAAATTTAAAAGTTGAGTAAACAGCATTAATTCGTACATTAGATAGTACTAGACAATCAGTCAACCAACTGGACAATTGTGTATATATTAAGCTTAACATATTTTCCTTTTATATTATCATACACATACCAAGACAAACATAACTCTATAAAATACATGCTAATATATTTATGTTAATACACATCAAATGTATTATATATTTGTATGGAGCCATATTTAATTGTCTGTGTATACGTGCAAAGGAAATATATACGAATCACAAACAGAGCAGCAATTTCAAATTGTTATATATGAAGCTTGTATGGAGCAACTCTAAGACTCAGTCTTTAAGTCTTCGTTTGTCTTGTCTCTGTTATTATATTTACATTCATTGTGTATTATTGTATATGTATCTAGCGTTACATTGTATATAAATATATGACATGAGACCGATTGAAGTATTTATGTTTGAGTAAATTGCCTTTGTTATGCACTTTTACAAAAGATTCTTATTAAAGTTTAAAAGATTGTTATTAAGTAACAAATGTTAAATGTTGTATGTACATGGATTATTTAATTAAAAAAGTTTGTAGCAAAAATTAAGGGTTATCTTATATATTTGTTTGAAGTTTTACTATGTATGCATAAATGTGTAGGATGATCTAGGAAATTACGTGAGGCAACAGATGATTTTTTTAATTCAAGGTTTTGAAATTGTTTTTTTTTTTTAGAAATTTTGGATTTGTGTTACTTGTTTTCAAAATAATCATAGAGCTTCAATTAATTCCTTTGCATTGTTTGTTTTTATAGTTTTAAAAGCACTCAAACGAATGCATTTTTGATTGACACATATTACTAGAAATTTTTTTTATCCTGGATATGTAAATAAATTTTATATTTTATACAACTTGGACAGATGGGCGGACAAAAATACTTTCTAACCTAAACGAAATGCCGTATTTGCCTTTTTAGTGTAAAATATTGTTTTAAACTTGTTATAAGAAAGTTAATTAAGTTGAGTGCGATTATTGACCCTCAAGTCTACACTAGAAAAAAATTTTTGTGAGAGCCGGATTTTTTTTTCGTTTTAAATTATTGAAAACTTCTTAAAACATAAGGAAAGTTTAAAAATAAAGAGTTTTACTTATTTAAAATGCGAGCCTGCGGCATGGTGGGAATTAAAACAAATTTTTAACCAAAAACAATCGGAATTCCGGTAGCAGTTACTAGATTTTTTTTTCTTCAGTGTTTAAACCTTCGCATTCGACAAAAATTTCTCAACTTTTTTGAAAATAACTATTGTTTTTGGTTATCAGAATACTAATTCTCATATGACTTTTTTCTAAGACTCATTTACATAATGATTTAGAAGTCTAATACGTCTCTTATGGCCATCCCAAGCTAAATTAATCTGTAAAGTCCCTAAATCTGAACTATTTTAAGATCATTTCACCGCCCAACCCATTTATATTTTCAGTTTCATTTGTATCCTTCTCCATAAACGCATATATATTAAAAATAGTTTTATCAGGATGAAAATAAATTAAACTAGATTTTTATTTAATTTATATAACTTTGATCCTAAACGTAAAATTTCTTTGAGGAAAAAATATTTTTTTGAAATTAGAAACAGTTTTTTAAGGATAAAAAGAGAACATTTACTATGGTTAGAAAGAAATTAGGAATGAAAGTTTTCAAAGTTTTATTTCTTGATAAAAAGTTCAGTTTGCTGTCTAGATTTTTATTAAGCAAAGTATTAAAATTTGAATCACTTTTATTTATGTATACGTGCATTAAGATTTTTGCGAAACAGATACCAATGAAAACGTGCACGTGCATAATATTTGTAATAATGTCCAATATAGGTATATATATATATATATATGAATATTATAATCATATATAGATATATATCTAAACGTTATATATAAAAATAAAAAGTACGCATGCGCAAAGAAAAATCAACCCCTACTGTCATAACAACTTATACGCATATATATACATAGCAATGTTTTTGGCTTTCTATCCATTTCTACATCCGTTACTGCTCTGAACAATTCAGTCTTGCGCTGATTACCGAGCGGTACACGATCAAGCGCTCAAAAAATATATATAAAATATTTTTTTTTTCTTTTTTATATATGTCTATGTATATAATCTCTAAGTTTACTTATGCATTATATATATAATACGGATTTTTCATTTTACTGTATTAAATTATACGCGCGTTCTCGCCAACCCTCCTAAAGTGAATTTAACTGCTGTATATATATTCTCTTGATTCCCTTTATTTTTCTTTACTTTTTTTTTTTTTATCTTTCGTCTGTTTTTTAATATAAAATATACGTTTTCATGATGATTACGAGTGCCTCGTTGTTATAATATTAAAAAGTTTTATGTTTTAAGTAAATGATGTTTTACAGTTACTAAATTTGATGAAAAGTTTACATTTTATCATATTAAAAAAATAATATTATTTTAGGGTGTTTTTTAACATTCTATGTTAATATAAAATTGAGGTGATTTTTTTTTTTTTTTTTTTTTGAACAGATATAATCGAGGTACGAAAAATGATGGGGAACAAGCCGGTATTACCGGCTCGTTTACTTTATGATGTTCAACAATACTTAAGATAATATGCAAACATAATATAATTAATTATCATAAAAGTGAAATTAAAACAAGTATTTTATAAACTTAATTAAAAATGGAATATTTACAGAATTATTTTGTAACAACGTAACAAAATATATTTTTCCATATATATAAAGAAAAATATAAAAATAAATGGTTGAAACACGAAAGAAGTAAAATAATAAAAAAAAAAAAAAAAATGAATGAATCCGGCGCCAAAAAGTTTTTTGTTTCTCAAAATAATACATTTCTAATGGGAACGACAATACCATCGATAGTTCGTTTTTTATTTTTTCAACTTTTATTATTACAAAGTTTTTCTTTAAAATATGTTATATCAGTTACAAGTGCACCATCACCAGTTAGGTCATCAGTACCAAAAAATTGTATTTGGGAAAACTTGTCAGATGATAGTTTAGAATGTTGGTTAAAAGATCCTAAAACTCCTTTTAACTTAAAAGAACTTCCTGGAGAGTCACTGACCTCACTTGGCTTCTACTGCAAGTCGGATAACGAGGATTATATATACGAACAAACAGAACTTGCCACAACATACGAAAAACGTGCTGTTACAATTTTAGAAAAAGAAAAAGTTGCTATTAATACGAGCGAGTTAACACAATTTACTGAGCTGAGGGCATTAAAAATTGTTGGTTGCCATGTTTCAAAACTTAAAGCGAAAGCACTAAATGGATTAAGGGATTTGAGAAATTTGACAATTAAAACAGAACGTCAGGATTCTTTGACATCAGCAATACATCAACGTCAACAACAAAATTTTAAATTCAGTTTAAAACTTGAGGACGGTGCATTTGAAGGTGCAGTGCAATTGGAGAAAATCGATTTGTCATCTAGTAACATTTGGCAATTGCCCAATAGTATATTTTGTCCATTACCAAATTTAGTTAATTTAAATTTATCTCAAAATGCACTCGAAGATATTGACGAGTTTCGATCGGGTGGAAGTACAAAGAAAAAGCAACGCAACAATAATAATAATAAACAGTCATTAATAACTTGCTCATTAGACATTCGTACACTGGACGTGTCACGAAACCGCATAAGGGAATTAAACGATCGTTCATTTTCACAACTTCGGCGCTTAAGCACGCTCGATTTGTCCGGCAATTTGATTTCCGTTATAGCAGACGCTGCTTTCCATGGACTCAAGTCACTCAAGAGCCTTGATTTATCAAATAATAAAATTGTCGCATTACCCACTGATGTATTTAGAGAAGCTGCAAATTCTTTGAAAGAATTAAAATTACAAAATAATTCGATTAGTGCATGGGCACCCGGACTTGTTGCAAATATGACTCAATTAGTATCTTTAGATTTGTCAAAAAATAGCATAACTTCTTCTTTGTTGAACGCAGCTACTTTTTCTGGATTAATTCGTTTGGTATTATTGGATTTATCTTCTAATAGAATCGAAACACTAGATCCATCACTTTTCAAAGATTTGTATACTTTACAAATTTTAAGTTTGAGATTTAACGAAATAAGTAAGTTATTGCCAGGAACATTTTCACCTTTAAGTAATTTGCATACTCTCGACATTTCCCATAATCAGTTAAAATATCTCGATGGTCAATCACTAAATGGATTATTTGCTTTATCTCTATTAGCTATGGATTATAACGGCTTAGATGGTATACATCAGGATGCTTTTAAAAATTGTTCAAGTATACAAGATTTAAATTTATCTGGTAATAATTTAGAAGTTATTCCAAATGCACTAAAAGATATGGGGATTTTAAAAACACTTGATTTAGGCGAAAATCGTATTTCAAGCATCGAAAAAGTTAACTTCGAAGGTATGACGGGATTATACGGACTTAGATTAATGAACAATGACATTAGTAACGTGACAAGTAATGCTTTTGCTGAATTGCCAGCTCTTCAAATACTGAACTTAGCTAGGAATAAGATAGAGAATGTTGAAGTTGATGCATTCAGAGAAAATTCGATGTTACAAGCTATACGTCTTGACTGTAATCTATTAGAAGATATATCGCATTCCTTTTATAATATATCAGCGTTAATATGGTTAAACATTTCTGACAATGCTATTGAAAATTTTAATTACACCAGTTTACCTCCACGTATACAATGGTTAAATCTTAATAAAAATAGAATTAAAGATTTAGGCATTGCACCAGATGTATCAAAATTAAAAACTTTGGATGCATCTTTTAACAAACTTACAAAAATTACTGCCAGTTCAATACCAGACTCTATCGAAATACTTTTTCTTAACGATAATCAAATACATACTGTAGAGCCACAAACATTTATAAATAAAGTTAATTTAACGAGAGTCGATTTATATGCTAATCAAATTGTACGTATGGAGTTATCAGCTTTGCAATTAAACCAAGTGCAGATCGATCGTGAGCTTCCGGAATTCTATATAGGAGGTAATCTTTTTATATGTGACTGTACTACTGAATGGTTACAAAGAATAAACAATTTAACTTTAAGACAACATCCAAAAGTTATGGATTTGGAATCCGTATACTGTAGGTTGCCATATGACAGAAGACATGCCTTCATTCCTTTATTAGAAGCAAAACCGTCACAATTTCTTTGTTCTTACTCTGCCCACTGTTTTGCCCTTTGTCATTGTTGTGATTTTGATGCCTGTGATTGTGAAATGACATGTCCAGCTAATTGTACGTGTTACCATGATCAGTCTTGGGAGGCAAATGTAGTTGACTGTTCAAATTCAGGTTACACACATTTACCAGGTCGTTTACCTATGGATGCAACTGAAGTTTACCTAGATGGAAATAATTTTGGTGAATTAAATTCACACTCATTCATTGGCCGCAAAAATTTGATAGTTTTGTATGCCAATGACAGTAACGTTGTTTCTATAAGAAATTACACATTCAGAGGGCTGAATAGATTAGCGATTCTGCACTTGGAAAATAATCGTATTAATGCGCTTTATGGTATGGAACTTGCACCGGTTGAGTCACTGAAGGAATTATATCTACAGAATAACCTCTTATCGTATATCGATAATAACACATTTTTGCCATTGCGTAATCTTGAAATTTTGAGACTAGACAATAATCATTTAACAAGTTTTACAATGTGGCAATTAGTCGAAAACCCATATTTGGTAGCAGTCAGTTTATCAGAAAATCCATGGCATTGTGATTGTAATTATGTAGAACGCGCCCGCGAGTGGATGACATCAAATAAAGACAAAATAGCAGACTGGAGAAGAATTACTTGTAACGCAGGATTACCTTTATTGTTACCAGTAAATGGATCGATGGTGAATTGTGCATCATTAATGGGAATTTCATCAACTGTTGGTGAAAAAGCATTAGATATGAATCTTTCTTTATTATTAATAACGGGTTTGTTCCTTGTTGCCGTTGTAGCTACAGTTTGTGGAGTTTTAAAGCATAGAAGAACTTTAAGAAATTGGGCAGCTAGTCGTTGTGGTCTTCGTGCGTGCTACAAAACAGCGGCTTTCGAAGACCGAGAAAAACCATTTGATGCCTATATTTCATATTCAGCTGTAGATGAAGCTTTTGTATCAAGAGTCTTGGTACCAGGTCTCGAAACTTCTTATAGATTATGTTTGCATTATAGAGATCTTGGTTCTGGTAGTAGTGTCGCGGATGCTGTTGCCGAAGCAGCAGACTCTTCCAGACGAACAATATTAGTGTTATCGAGAAACTTTTTACATGGAGAATGGTCGCGTTTCGAATTTAAAATTGCTTTAAGAGAAGCACTAAAAGGTCGTGGTCGTAATGTTATACTTATACTTGTTGGTGGAGTGTGTCCTAGAGACTTAGATAACGATTTAAGAAAAAGAATTTCTACACATACTTTGCTTGTGTGGGGAGATAAGTTGTTTTGGCAAAAACTTAGATTTGCCATGCCAGAAGTGTCGCCTGTTCCAGTGCTCGAAAGGCCACCATCTCTTCCAACACCACCACCACCTCCTCAACATTTGTGGGCGTGAGGAAGGTTTGAATTCCAGGTAAATATTTTAAATTTATTATGAAATTTAAAGAAATTATACCAACAAAAATTTTAGTTCAAAATTTAAATTTTTCTGTATAGAAAGATAAAAGTTTTCTATCAAAGACTTAATAATAATAATAAGAAATAATAATTATAATATAGAAAAAAATTCTAAATAATTTTCATGAAAATTTAATTATAACATTTAACAATAAAAAAAATATTATATATATTAATTTTTTTTAATGAGAATATTAAACCTTTGAAAATTTAATATTGAAAATTTAATTATAATATTTAACAATGAAAAATATATTATATATAAATATTTTTAATGAGAATAATGAAACTATAAATCAATAAATATTTTATTTATATTAATATTTTAATCAAATACTTAAATTACAAACAAGAATGGCTTAAATTTTTGTTTAAAAATTAATTTGCAAAATAGTAGTACCTAAATTTAGAGCAAAAAAGGTTAAATTAAAAAAATTTATTTCCTCTTTAAAGAAAATGTTCTCTTTTATATACAACTTATATATATATATTTATTATTATTATATTCTTTGACGTGATTTTATGCAAGAAGTAAACTTGATGAAAATTTCAATGTTTTCATCTTATATAAGCATGTAGTTTTGAAAGCAGTAAAATTATATATATATTTATGTATAAAATATATTATAATAAACAGAAAAAAATTTGTGAAAATATATAAAAATGAAGGGAAAGAAAAAAGATATATTTTTATTCGAGGTTTGAATAACAGTAAAGAAGCCTTTGTAAAATTTTTTTCGAGCAAATAATTTTTTTCTTGGTAAAATATGAATAAAGTATTATGTTTAGTCTGCTGACATTTTATCCAAAAAAAGCTCCCTTAATCAGGCCTAACTTCAAGAAATTTTTTTAAAAATATACAACTTATATTGAAGTGTTGTTATTGAATTGCTTGAAAATGATACTTTTGGTCATAAAACTATTTTTTTTTAAATATTTTACCAAACAGTTTCATGCGCTGTGATAATTTGCAAATGAAAATAGCAAAAAAGATTTAGGGAGCGTTTTAGAAACTTTTTAATAACCTTTATATTTACTTTTTAATACTGCACTAGCTGTTCTAAAAATCCTCTTGGTACCAAATTAATAATAAAAAAGACTTTACGTTATTTTTTGAAACTTAACACCAGTTGATTATTTGTTTTTTAACAAGAAATTTATTTTTCTTTATAATAATTAAAAAATGGCACCCTATGGTATTTTAAAACTCTGGACCACTTTAGGTATTTATGATACAAAAATCATCTTAAAATTTTGTATACCATCTCAACGTAGGTCATATTTTAATTAGGAATATTTTTTTGGTATTTTAACCAAATAAGTATTGGTAGTTCGGTTTTTTCTCTCTATTTACTTCATTTCTAAGTTATAATTAAATTTATGTAGATCTCCAGCATTCAAAACATTCATTTTAGAACATTTAGAGTATCTCTGACCTCAACCAAAGTATTTTTTTACTAGAATTCATTTACCAAAAAATTTAAATTCCCAAAATTGTAGCTTATGAGTATTTGTAACCAAATTGCAAAAAAATTACATTTTTTTTCGGTACTAAAAGAGTTCTACTAATAAAAAAATACTTTGATATGATTGTTAGGAATAGATATTAAATATAATTTTTTTGGTAAATAGTCACTAAATTTCCCCAAAATCAAAAATCTAAGCAATTTTATTTTCAAACTGCCAGACTAATGTACATGCATGCATTAAATATATATATATCTACATATAGCTTAAAGCTTCTCGGTATATACAAGAGATAAATGAAGAGAGACTGGTTCATTAGCGAAAGCTTCAACAATCGAAATATGAGACAATCGAATAAACGCTTCAAGGCCTTTAAGCATCATCACGTTGCACTGCCTCTCTCTGCGTGTACATGTAAAAGTAAATACTAAAATATATATAAACCTCTCTCTCTCTCTATATATATATATATATATATATATAACATAAAGCTTTTTAGCAACAATTGAGTATATGTGTTACCGTTAAAGTCCGCTCTCCCGATAATGTTAACATTAACCAGTTAAAGTTAACTTTAGCGAAGCGTTTTCGTTAAAGTCCACGAAGACGATTAAAATGAATAAAAATACAACATTAACGGGTGTGTATACGATAAAGTTAACTTTAACCAATCCTTGTCAGTAAAAGTCCATGAAAGCGGTTTAGCATACTAAAAAAAATTTGTATTATAATATATTATATACGACTCTGGCTATAAGGCATCCAAGGATTTAGGTTAGGCTACTTTTTTAAAAATGCATTTCTTGGGACCAGTAATCAATCCTAGTTATAACACGCCCCTAGGGTTAGGTTAGGCTATTTTTTTTTTAAAGGCATTTTCACGCAGTAAGGCATTCCCTAGAATTAGGGCAAGGTGGGTTTAAGAACCCATGCGCAAATTTGTAAACAATACTGTGACAATGCCTTTAAAAAAAAATAGCCTAACCTAACCCTTGGGGTGTCTTATAACTAGGATTGGTTACTGATCCTAAGAAATGCATTTTTAAAAGAGTAGCCTAACCATGATAGAGATGTTTCACAATATCTTTATGAGCCTAATCTAAGCCCTGAGAGTACCTTATAGCGAGAGTCGTATATAATATATAATACAAACTCGAACTCTTATATGAAACCGCTTTCATGGACTTTAACTAACAAGGATTGGTTAAAGTTAACTTTAACGAACATGATGCCGCTAATGTTATATTTTTATTCATTTTAATCGTCTTCATGGACTTTAACGAAAACGCTTCGCTAAAGTTAACTTTAACTGGTTAATGTTAACTTTATCGGGAGAGCGGACTCTAACGGTAACATATGCATAATCAAGCTTATATATAAAAAAATTCAGGAGTTTCTTTTTAAATTACGCTAGGTTCATTACTAGGTTCATTTTCATGCGTGTGTTATTAAGTTTTTATTCAATCCGCATTTATATATATATGTTACCGTTAGAGTCCGCTCTCCCGATAAAGTTAACATTAACCAGTTAAAGTTAACTTTAGCGAAGCGTTTTCGTTAAAGTCCATGAAGACGATTAAAATGAATAAAAATATAACATTAGCGGCATCATGTTCGTTAAAGTTAACTTTAACCAATCCTTGTTAGTTAAAGTCCATGAAAGCGGTTTCATATAAGAGTTCGAGTTTGTATTATATGTTATATACGACTAGCAAGCTATAAGGTACTCTCAGGGCTTAGGTTAGGCTCATAAAGATATTGTGAAACATCTCTATGGTTAGGCTACTCTTTTAAAAATGCATTTCTTAGTTATCCTAGTTATAAGACACCCCAAGGGTTAGGTTAGGCTATTTTTTTTAAAAGGCATTGTCACCAGATTGTCACAGTATTGTTTACAAATTTGCGCATGGGTTCTTAAGCCCACCTTGCCCTAATTCTAGGGAATGCCTTACTGCGTGAAAATGCCTTTAAAAAAAAAATAGTCTAACCTAACCCTAGGGGCGTGTTATAACTAGGATTGATTACTGGTCCCAAGAAATGCATTTTTAAAAAAGTAGCCAAACCTAAATCCTTGGATGCCTTATAGCCAGAGTCGTATATAATATATTATGATACAAATTTTTTTTAGTATGCTAAACCGCTTTCATGGACTTTAACTGACAAGGATTGGTTAAAGTTAACTTTATCGTATACACACCCGTTAATGTTGTATTTTTATTCATTTTAATCGTCTTCGTGGACTTTAACGAAAACGCTTCGCTAAAGTTAACTTTAACTGGTTAATGTTAACATTATCGGGAGAGCGGACTTTAACGGTAACATATATATTTTTAAGAAATAAAAAAACTTATCTCTATATAGGTTAATATATACATATAAACTCTCATCACTACCTCTTATACTTTTTTTTTAATTCAGACCTTTAGAAAAATCGTGTGGTCGAGCTTTCATTGAAGGTGCTTCTATACTATATAACCTCTATATATAAAAGGATACGGCTCGTTAACGTTAACCGAGCTCGATGATGAGAGAGAATAGAGGATAAAACCGTATATATACTATATATATATATATGGTATGAAGGAATGAAAATAAAAGATGAGATTATAAAATATTTTTTCCCCTTATATATATATTAAATAGTTTCTTTTCTTTATTTTTTTTTTTTTTTACAGCTATTCGGTGATTATTGCGAGGAAAATTGTTTCTTAAGTATTTTGGTCATAATATTATAATTTTTTTTTGTCATCTAAGCTTTTTATGTATGGTTGGTTCCTTATTATGCATTTGGTCTTGCAATAAATGGGTTTCTTTGATTCAAAATAAGAGAATTTGTTGCTTAGGTATTTTTTTGTTACTTAAATATTATTTAGTCTAAAAAATTTCTTTTGACAATTTATACATTCTGCTTAAATTAAAATAACATTAAGAAAATTTTCTTTGAGGAAAGTTATTAAATTAATGGGTTTTCTTAATTGATTTAAGTATTTGAAACGTCGTTTACTATAGTTGGGTAAAAGTTTGTTTGTGATAGTTGAAGATGTTGGTGACACTGTTTTACTTCTTGGGTCATTCTTTAACAAAGTATTATTTGGTGGTGGAATTCCTTTAATTTTTAAAACCAAGAAATAATGTCACTTTCGTTTACTAGGTGGCAATAGTTAGCAGAGATTAAATGAGCTAAATTTTGGTATTCCTATTTTTTTTTTTGGATAATATCTTTGCCTTATAGCCATAAATTTGAGCAACTTAGTAATACCTCAAAAAAATTTTTGGATAAGCAAATATACTTTTTTGTATATAGACAAAATTTAACTTGGGTTTTTATGCAGGGTAAATGGTAATTCAGCATCAGACTAACCTTACCTACCACAAAAACCCATGTTAAATTTAATTCAAACTTTTTAAAATTCAAGCCCATAAGCGACTAAAATAACTACGCCACTAAATTCCTGGAAATTTTATCTACAAAAACGTAATATTTATTTTTGCAAATTCGTAATATAAAAATATTTTTTTTATTTTTTATAAAATTTTTATTTTATTCATAAAAGCTTTTAAACAAAACTCTGTATTGTTCAATTTTATATTATGTAATATTTTATTTTTTTTAATAGGATTTGTTTATATGTATATATACACTTAAATACAAAGTATCTTGTTAAAAATTTTAATAAATTTTTAATAATGTTACGTAATTTATGCTTTTATTAAATTTTTATCCTGCTTGTATTTATTAAAATTATATAATAAAAAAAAGATTTTGAATATAATAAAAAAAATTTTTTTTTTTTATTAATTAGCAATTTTATACAAATTTTTATATAGCTGGGCACATTCAGCATTACTTTTCATAAAAAAATGTGCGCACCTATGACTCCAATCGGGCCCAAATTTTTAGGGGTGGTTTGGGGTAATAAAAAAACTCATCCAGCCAAAATTTAGCCATTTTGCACGATGGATTCCGGAGATACAGGCTCTTTAAAATCCAAAAATAGCTGTCTTTAGCCAATTTTCAAAAATTAACTGGGCTTCAAAGATTGAGCTTCATTTTGTAAGTTAAACAAGTATAATTAAAGGCCAATCAGTATATAAAACTGGACCCTACGTTGCTTTGTCCGAGTTTAAAAAGAATCAGCCATATATATTTGATTTTAATTTTAATTAAAATACATCCTCTTTTTACATATTTAATTTATATTTTGTATCATTTTGTATCAATTCTTTTTTAATATTAAAATATCAAAAATATAATTTTTTGTATTTATTTACCCCCAAGGTACATAATAACAAATATGTAAAAGTAACATTTTATTTATATTAAAAAAAAAAAAAAAAAAAAAAAAATGAATTTGGTGGTATTTTTAAAAAAACAAGAGTTTCATAAATATAGAATATTAATTCAAAATCGTATGCTATACATCCAGCCCATAAATGTTTTACTGTAGTGTGTTTACTAGTACCAGCATTTGAAAAATCGAATTTTTAATTGAGCCCTGATCACGTCTAAGGTTTCAGACACTTTACAATTTCTTTTACCTATGTCAGAGTCTGCAATTGAACTCTTTCACAGTATTCAGGTTTTTGGATATTCTGAAAATATTTGAAAAAATATTTGATATCTAATTTTAAGGTAGTGGGGGAAAGCAATTCCATAATATTAAAAAAATTTTATCTATGACTTTTATGACGTCACTTCGGTAGATGCAAAATTGTACGTATAAAATATTTTAATGCAAGCTACAAAACCAACCATATAGAATATCAAAATTTTGTTCATGCAACAACCCTATTAAATAAATAGAGCATGACAATCAAAGATTATTAGTATTTTTTTCAATTTAATAGGCTCGAACAAAAATTTCTAGTCTATTTTTTTAAATCTATGTATTCTTTATTAATATCTGAATAACCCCAGATAAAATATAGATTTTCATGCTTGAGACTGTATCTTCGACCTAATTAGTTATTATTTTCTTAGTAATATATAATTGAACATTCATAGATTTTCGATACTTAATATTAATTTTCATATTAAAAATTTGTTGGATATCAGAGTAGTGGACTGTATTTTGTTATATAAAAAATAGGATTTGGTGATGTGGATTAATAAATAATTGTGTAGAACTAATTAATTTTAGCAGCACAATAAAACTATACTTTTATTAAATTAAGTGTTGCTACTATAGCAGTTGTCCTAAGACTGGGGCTGTGTGAGCCGCTTACAAGGCAGTCGCTTACTTATATAATTATAACAATATTATAATAAATTATTAATATAGTGTATATTCTTTAACAAAATTAATATTATCTTAAAACATATTTCAAATTAAATCTTGCAATTAATTTTAATAAAAATTTCATTTTTTCATTTATAATAAAACTTATAAATTTATCTAAGAAAAAAAGTCTTCAATAAATGCATAATTTTGTCCATAGCAATTTGATCATTAAGTAGAAACCCGAGACACTACATACAAGAGTAAAGAATTTTTTTTAAAACCCTCATTTTTCTATCCTTTCCTTTTCCGAACCAATTCACTAAAAGAGATTTTATTTTTTACAAAACACCACATGTATGAACTAATATTATAAGCTCCTGTGCATCAAACTAAAAAAAAAAGGGAAGAAGAATCATATGAAGGGGTTGTTATATATCAGTTATGTTGGGATGGTTTTTTTTTGCGCGAATAGCCTCTTTTGATTGACACCAGGATATCCTGGCAATATTAACTGGCGTGGAAACAAGAGTGGCATAAGCATAAAGAGAGATTGGCTTTTTCTCTTTATGTTTCACGCTTCGTACGAAAAATAAGTGTTCAAAAGCTTTTTTTTAATGTGGATCATCGTCTATTTATTTATGTATATTTCTATGTATATTCATAAATTTTTTTTTTACATGTGTATGATGATACATATTGCTTACATGCTTGTGTAAAAATATTTTTAATTAATATACTTGTACTTTTATTTTTCTGCGTAAGGGTAAATTACAGTTTTAATATGATATGACTTAATTTTTAAATTAATAAATTTAACTGATATTATTTCATTTCTTTTCAATTTATTCTGTAAGATTTCATCTATTGTCTTCAATTTTAGTTGAACTTTATATTTTATACAAATAGAGCAGAAAGGTACAACTGGTTACTTCCCTTACAGCGTTAAACAATTGATTTATAATAAATTAGCAATTTTCTTTTACAATTTTGTTTATAATTTAAATGATCGGGTTTTTAAATTGACGTCAAAAAATGTTGGCTTCAAGTGTCGCTAAAAAAAATAATTTTCCCAAATTTTAGCCCTTTAGACCTTATTATATCTTTTTGCAGTGATTTTCAATTTTTCATTTTTTGCTTTTTTATTTTCGTAAGCGTTTAATATTAAGTTGTTTTCCTTCTAGAGGCTTGTAAAAATTTTTCCTGGAAATACGATACTATATTCAAAAATTTGATTTCAACTACACATGCGCGAAAAAATTAAAATTTAATTTCTCTGCAGCAAATAAATTGAAAAGGATAGCTAAGCAACAGATTCTCTGAAATCGTAAGATCTTGCACTCTTCTTTGTCAAACGAAAATTTCCATTGTACTAGTGCACTCAAATCTCAATTGTTTTTTAACATGGGACAAAGTCATGCTTAAGGAAGGGTACTTGAAAAAGGTTCCAATAGAGTGGGGAGGGTAGCGGTAAAAAATTGACTTCTAGGTTTAGGGACTTCGTAATAATTCTAATTTTGGGTCTTACAATAATTTCGATTCAGGGACTAATAATAATTATTATTTTTTATAAATTTCAAGTAGTTTGGTATCCTAAAATCAATTTAAAAATTAATATATTTTAATTTTTAAAACAAACATATGAAATAAAAATTGAAAAGTTAAATAAATAAAATCTATTAATTAAATTTATTTATTTAAAATTCAATATGTATTAAAAATAATTGTATAAATTTTTGTTTAATTACAATTAATTAAAAAAATATTTTATTTTTTGAATATTACTATATATTTTATAATATTTTAATTAATTGAAACGGTAAAAAAGTTTTATTTGAATTTTTAATTAAAATTTTAATATAAAATGTACAAAAATTATTAAATTATTTTAACACAAAATAGTATAATTTAATTAATTGATTTTAAAATCAATAAATTAATAAAATACGATTTCTAAATTATTTACGAAATAAATTTATTTAAATCTTGTACATTTTTAATAATACCATTTTTTATTAGAGATCCTATAGCGTTGAGTTGTTATAAAAAAGTTACATAGTATTAAGAAAAAAAGAAAATTAAATGAATAAAATCTAGATTTTTCTTGATTAATTAGTAAAACCTGCAGTGTGCAATACTCAAAGGAAAAATCTTTTCTCTTCGTGATTCTAAAAAATATAAAAAAAAAAAAATGAATTTAATGAACCATCTAGAGAGACGAGCTGTATTATTTTAACCCACTGGGACATTCTGGAAATTGCACGTTCAACGTATTAATTTTGTTATAAAACTGTACAAAAATATATAGATAGAAAAAAATTCAAATCTTTTATGCACTAACACAGTAATGTTATTTGATCATATTATATGAGGAAACATTTAATATTTATTGACATATGAAAAATATTTATACCAAAAAATATAATTAAATTTTTTTTCATTAAAACTATCGTTACGAATCGGGCACGCAAATCGATTAATTTTAAATGCTTGAAAAACTTTTAATATTGAATAGAAAATAAATGAAAAATTCAAAAGTTGTCTATGAATGTTTTAAAGATGTATAATATAGGGTAACATTTCCAGTAAGTTACCGAATAAATAATTTTTGTCAAAGACCACATTAATTTATTTTATATAAGAATAATACACTTAGAAAAAAAAGGAACTTCTTATATTCGTAAATAATGCGCATGCGATGTGCAAATCATCTTTTGGACCCAAAATGGGATTTTATGGGAAATATCCTAGTATTTTCTAAAATTAGCAATCCAAAAATAAGTAAACGCGCAAATTAAAAAAAAAGGCCAAATACTACAATGCTCTCTGCACGTCCCAAAAATTAGACCTAGATATCTAAAAATTGGTGTAAGGGCCTGAAAAAATCTTTAAAACAAATATAGATTGCTTCAGGAAAAAGAATCCTGTTTATAGTGTAAACATTGTTATAAAGCAGAATTTTGCCTAAATACTTTAGGAGAGAATTTTTGAAAGTATAAAGAGTTAGAAAAAAAAATTTTTTTAAATTTTGATTTTTTGAAAAATCTAATTAGATTCGGTATCTTAACTAACCGAAAGCTTTAAAAAACTAGATTTTTATTAAATATGATTTAACCTAATATGAATTTTTAACAAAATGTAATTTAACTGAAATTATAGTTGTTTAAAATTTCCGTTTATTTTACGATAATATTGAAAACAACTTTCTATAAACGGATTAGAACTCGGATTATTATAAGCTGATTTAAATTAAAATCATTTGGCATCTGAAATTTAGGTAGAAAAAATTTTATTTGATCTTTAAACATATGCTGCTTTAAAAAACCTTATTGATGTTTATAAACAAGTTTAAACAATTTATATTAATCTGTAATTTAATATCGTAATTTTTTTTTTTAATTTTCTGATAACTGCATTTAATTAAATAGGGTCGATATTGTAAAGTTTTAAATCCATTTTTTTTCAAAAACAATAACTATAATCCATATTAGAAATTTACGTTTGAAAAAAAATCAGTTAGGTAAATGTTAATAATTTTAAAATTTTGAAAAATTGTTTTTAGGAATGGTAAATATCAAAAAACTTTACTCAAACATAAAATAAACAGTATAAATCAGACCTAGGACGCTGAAGTTTAATAGAAATTTATATTTTTGAAACCCCCTAAGGAAACAATTTTGAAACCTTGACAAATTTGGGCTCATAATTAAACCTAAACAAAAAATTTAAAAAATTATGTAAAAGAGACTAAAAAAGTTTATTTTCTTTGGTTATATTTATAAAATAATTCAAAAGTTTAATCAGATTTGATAAATCACACGATTATGTCACGAGTTTCATACGTAATTTTATTTAATAATTTAAAAGCAGGCCGTTAAATAAAATAATAAATTTTTAAATATTCTAAAGATTAAAGTATTATTAATAAAATATTATAATGAATTATTTAAAGTGTTATGTATGGAAATTTATTGAATGAAAACTATTGAAAGCTAAATATAGAAATATAATATTTTGAAATAATACAACAACAAGTTATTCAATAACTCCATACATATAAAACAGGACCACAATACTAAAAGCACACGCTTTTACTTTTGCCTCCGGGATTATTGAATTTAGAATTTTCGTTAAAACTTTGTATTTTAGTATATATCCAATAGATGATTTTATATATTAAATACACATATTATTCGATCAATCCCAATATAACAAATTTTTTATATACCATTATTATTATTATTATATTTCATTAAAATTTAACCCCTATCCTTTGTATATTCTGTAAAATGAATTTATGAAATTTTAATATATATAAACGACGTTAAATTTTAAGTCACAAAAGATTATTTTATTAAATTTTTATCACCCTAAGTTATTTTATATATAAAAAAAGCTCTTTTTTTAAATAATTATAATAATTATTATTTTTTTTGCAAAACATTTTATTTTTTAATTAAAAATAATTATGTAATATGTATATTTAAATATATAATATGCACTATAAAAATATGTAGGTTAAAAAAAATTACTTGGGTGTTCTAAGAGTTCTTATGAAAATTTTTCTTTTTTTTTTTCTAGACTTATAATTCTGAAAAGTATGAAATACAGTATTTTTTTTAAGTTGTTGATTAAATTAGAATAATTTTTAAAAAATAAATAAATTTTTATAGAAGTGTTACACATGTAGGAGTAAAAATATAGGATTTGACCTATTTTTCAGATTAAGCTTCTAAATCCATAATGTTGGGAGATTTCTAGATTTTAAGGATTTAACAATAAGTTTATTATCAATCAATCTCTTCCAGATATTTTATAAAATGTATCTTACAAATATTAAAAATAAAAGATGAGGGATTCCATGTCAATGGGGCCCAATTAGTACTGAAGGGTCGCGGGAATTAGCCCAAACTATTTTTGCATCAGCCACTTTTAGCTTTCTAAATCTAATCTTGGATTTTTGGCCTTTATTAATTTTCTTGTTAATGCTACGTGGTCATGATTAATATTAAATGATTATATTAATTTAAAAAATATTTTTCTCTTAGGCACTTATATGAAATGAGACTTATAAGAATTAGATCCCAAGGTTCAAAAATTGTTTTGGACTACTCTAAATGCAATAAAAATATTATTACAATTTTGGATAAGACCTTAAATGTATCAAAATGCAGATGTATTTTATTCTTTTAATTAGGCTGGAGTATATTGTTTTATAACCTACTTTTATCCTCTCAATAAAATTTTTTTGAATAAGCTAATCTGATAACTCCATCACAAGAAAGTGATATTTTCTAAATTATTAATTTTTCAAATTGTCGAATCCGAAGTTTCATTTGATCACATGGGTTAAATACCAGGGGATTCAAAATTTTGAAAAATTAGTAATTTAAGATCAGTACATTTTTAACCAAGAGAGCAAAAAAAAGAATGGTCCAGATCGCATGCGAATTAGCATCCAAGGCGAAGCCGAGAATGGTAAATTGCGATCTAGGGCATTCTTTTTTTATTTCCATGGACAAAACGAAAATTTTCTTTCTTAGTCGGGAAAAAACGCCTTTTTTCGATCTCGTTTTTCATCTAGAGCTTTGAAATTAGCTTATTCCAAGGATTTTTTCAAAAGAATAAAAATAGGTTATAAAACCGAAAATTTTAGCGACGATCAAACTGGCTTTGAGGGAGAGGGCAGATTTTGGCAGATTTTGGGATATCTTGAAATTGTAAACAATGATTTTTTCGCTCATGTACAGTCCAAACCACCTTCGAAATCTGAGGGAAATTTCGGATAAGTACCTAAAAAGAAAATATTTTTTCATGTAAAATAAGCAATTATAAGCAAATAATATACAACTATAATAAAAAAGCTTTGCGTCAATTTATAAAAAAGGCCAAAAGCACGACAACCGGAATTTTTTTCTAGTGCTAAAAGCTAAAAATGGGTGGAAGGACTTACTTTCAGTTGTATTTTTGAAAAAAGTAGTTAAGGCTAATTTTAGCGACCCTTAAATGAAACCCAGTTGACATGGAATCTCTCAGAAAAAAAGTGTTACGTTTAAATAAAACTCTTCAAGAATTTCTCAGAAGCACTTTGTTTTGTTAAAAATTAAAAAATTTTATTAATTATGAACGTTTTTTAAGATAAATATGCAGATCCTGGAATACCATATAAATCCTTTTTCATTTATATTTTCTCCGTATAAAAATTAAATTTTCTTAATTTAATAAAAAACACTACCCAGTACTATTTATTTTAATCATTTAAAGAAAAAAAAAAACTTTAAAAAACATTTTTACTATTCTAAGCTCAATTCTTATTCGAAGCATTAAAAAAAATAAAATAAAGACTAGTAAAATAAAAAAAAGACTCTCATTCAAATAAAAAAGTTTTACTTTCTCTCATTTTACTTGAAAAAAAAAAAAATAAAAATAAAGAACTTTTAAGGATCAGCGAAAACAAAACTATGGTAAAGTAAACCATTTGTTCCAACAATTACAAAAAAGGAAGGTTTATTCATTTTTTTTTTATTTTAAACTTTCTTTTTAATTTGTTTAAATTCCGTAAAAAAAAAAGAAGAAAAATACGTGTCTAGCAGTTATCACTAAAAGTAATAAATATGTAAATAAATGATAAAAAAAAAACTTTAGCTTAAAATATCGATTGAAAAATATATTATTTTTATTATTTTTCTTAAAAAACATTTCTAAAAAGATCAATAAAAAAAAAATATCAAATATCCCTCGACGACGATGATAGGACTTTGAAAAAAAAAAAAAAATTCTTAGAAAAAGCCTAAAAAGAAATAAAGTATATCTAGCTGAAGTTGCGTTAAAGTTTTATGCATAAAAAATAGTGAAAAAGAAAATTGTAGTAAATTTATTTTTTTTTGATACAGAGAAAAAGAAATAAGAAGAATATGAAGAATTTATCTTAATACGTAGGTACTTTTTTTTTTTGAACGTATACACGTATGATATATGATAAGAAAAATACCACCAGGGAATCACATGTGGGTGGAGAGGACCAACTGTGCTTATACGTAGAAAATATACAATATATCTTTTTACTCCCTATATTTTGATCTTTTTCATCCTTCGTCTTCTTCTTTTATACCCTAACGGAAACATTTTCTAAATTATGTATGACAAATTTAGCCTTTTTAAATGTAATTAACTTGATACGTAAATAATTTAAGGGTGTTGTACCAATAAAAAATGAGGCTTTTTTTCATTATTTATTCGTTTTTCATCGCGCATGAAACTTTTTATTAATGTCTTTTTAATAGTTTTCGAAAATAAATGTAAAAAATTCATGCATGATTAATTTATATGTGTTTACTTTTTCTCTTTTTATTCAATTTATAATTTTACAAAAAACAATTTTTTTTTTATACTTATAGGAAATGTCATGAAAAATTTGATTTATTATTCTGGACTCAGATATTGAAATTTCGAATTGACGATTTATTATTTCAAAGATTGATAAAAAAACTGTATAACTTAAAAAAATTTGATATTGAATTGAGCCACGGTTTTTAAAAGTTTTTGTTTGACTTGCACATGCACTCACATACATTCGAAAATATTTACGAGAATTAAAAGCTTCTGTGTATTTTACGTGAAATTCAAAGAATTTAATAAATGCATCCAAGGAATTCAAAATTTAATAAGTAGTATTTTTATGATATAAAATATGAGTGAATATCAAATATGAAATTTTGTTCTAGATGAAAATAATTTTATAAAGAAATAATAATTCAAAAAATAATTTTATAATTTTAAATAATTTAAAAATTTACTAGGTTTCTTTATTATAAAAATTCATTTTAAACAATTTTTTATGCTGGAAATTCAAAGAATTCTATTAAATTTTTACTAAATTATGTTACTTATGTAAGTCATGGATTTTTTTTTCTCCTAAATTTTTGTGTCTTCTTGAAATTTATTTTAAAAATCGATTCTTAGAATGTTAACAGTAACTAATATTGAAATATAAAAAAAACAGTTTATTTCGAAAAAATATTTAATTTCAAATAAAATCTATTTCTGGATAAGCATATTTATTTAACCCTCGCAACCAAACTTAGTCTAAGTGGTAGCATCCGCTATGTTGTCAAAAAACTCGCTAATTGCCGTTGGAATTAGACCGCTAGGCCACGATAGGCCTTAAAAGTCCCTAAAAACTTAATATCTCCGACCCATGAACAGATAATATTCTGCAAGTTAGCTCGAAAACTTAAAATATCATCACTTTTCAAGAAAGCAATTTTTTTTGGGCCTTTAGGATCCCGAATATTTTTTTATGCTCAAAAAATCGATTTTTTAAAAATTTTTTAAAACTTTGTGTATTTCGGGGTCTTACAGAAGCTCGAAAAAAGTTTTTTCTGTAAAAGTGATAATATTATATAAAAGTTTTTCAGTCACTGTGCAGTTTATTATTTGTTCATGGGTTTAAATTAAGTTTCAAAACCGCTATTTTTTAGGTATTTTCAGGTTTTTGGGACCTATGGTGGCCTAGAGGTCTTGTTCCAACGGGAATCATTGAGTTTTTTGATTACTTTTTGGATGCTACTACTTTTAGGCTACGTTTGGTTGTGGGGGCCAAACCACTGTGCTTATCTGGTAATAGCCTTTGCGAAAAATTCAAAATTTATAAATTTGTTTAATGAATTAATGGCTATATTTCTCACAAATTTATGGAAAAAATGGTAAATGTACAAAATTTTTTTGCGAAACATAAAAAAAAATTTTCACAAATGGTGCTTACAATAATTTTTGCCTATCGAGGCACAGATCGAGCGTGAGAAATTCCATGCCAAGTTTTACAGTGTTATCGAAAATTTACTAATTTTTTGCAAATATATTAATTGTAAGCTATTAAAATCTAGGTCTTTTCAGAAGTTTAGTATCCAGAAATGAAAAAAATCAAAATATATACATAAAAATTTATGAGGATTCTATTCAAAAATTTATGTATGTATAATTCAAACATAAGCTATTTTAAAATTTACTTTTACTGTTCAAACAATTATAAAGACCAATAATAATTCATAAAATTTGTATAGTTATTTGCATAACCTAATTTATAATAAGCACACATAAATATGCACGTACTTACACTGCGAAAGCAATTGAATGTACAATTAATAAATGTAGTACAAGATAGTTGAATTTAAAATATTTTCTTTATAATTACGTGTATAAATTGTTGCAAAAATGCTTAATATTAAATTTAAAAAAAAAAATGATAATAATAAAATAAAATGAACCTTTTTCTTAATGAGATATAATTGTATTTCTTTAGATAAAATTTCGCAATTACTTTCATTGAAAATTAAAACTTTTCATTATTGTTTATGAAAAATATTCCAATTATAAATTATTATTATTTATGTGTATATAAAACAATGTTTTTTAAATTAAAAGTTATATATAGATATAATACAAAATTCAAGGAAAATTACAATAATACAAAAGAGAACATTTGGTTCGTTTGAAATTAAAGGAAAATTTTAGATTCTGGGCAGGTGCCATGGTGCGAGAAATTTCCGCGCGAGTTGTGAGTTAATGAGTTTTGCCTTTAGATATGTATATGAATTTAAACCATATATATATATATATATATATACTTCAAAGCATCTTCAATATATCATACATAGTAAACCCTCCGTTTCTATGTATCTATAAAGTCCTTTTATGTAATATATATTATGCTATATTATAGTTTATTAGCATACGTATAATAATATACTAATATTTGCGCTTATATGTAAGGTCATTAATATTAAGTACTATCGTAAAATATATATTTATTTAAACAGGAAATTTATATATTTTTTTTTATTGTATGGAGTTTATTATATTATTTAATAAATCAATTTTTAGGTACGATCACCTAATATATAGATGAAGCCTTATAAGTTTGTTAGGTCAAAAAATGGAAAAGTCCTAAAAATGTCTAATTCGTAAAGAAATTTTTTCCCCAGGTCATTTTGGTGTCTCTATTGAATTACTAGATGGGTATCTTTGTTCCAAAAAATGCATCCTCTATTTCTCAGAACCTACTCGATGAATAAAACATCCCCTAGAGTAAATTTATTGAAATCAGATATCGCTGGGCGAGATGGAAGCCAATTTATTTCAGCCAGTCGTTAAATAATCGATTTCAGATATCATATTTTAAAAAATGAACTGTTTTTTAATTTTAACTTATTTGAAGGATATCTAAAAATTTTAATCAATAAAAAAGTTGATGTGCTTCAAGTTTTATTAGCTATAAATAATAGTCTTTAATGGAGGTATTGTAAAAATGAAACTGAATGTATATGTGATCGTACCTGAAATAAAAAAGCCTTAGATTTTTTATACGTTAGTGCAATTTTTTTTTATTTTTAGTTTTATTCTATTTGCTTTTAAACTTCAAACTCTAAAAATTGTCATTTTGTAGACATTTTTTTTTTTGGCTGACAGGTTCATAGAGTTTTCTACTGTGTTTCTTAACTCAAATATATTTGTTTCTACCAAAAATGATTTACAGTCTGTATAGAAGTCGTTCATGCTAGATTTATGAACTTTTTTCCTATAAGCTTACTCTATACGTACTAGGTAAGTTTTTTGATACACTGATTTCAAAATTTTAGGTCCACAGCCCAAAAAGTTAGCCTTTTTACCGTAAAACGCTATTTTTCGATTGATTTCAAGGTTTATTTGACATATCTTCCAAGAAACTTTTTTAATTATCTTTAAAATTACAGAAATAATGTTACTGAAATCACTGAATAAGAACTTTTTGATCTCGAGCTGGAAAATTTTCTTTACATGCTATTAATTTATGAGAATATATTGTACTGTTTGTTGTGCTTGTTCTACATAGTTCATAAGATGCATACTCAAATTTCATAAATATTAATGAATTTTGGTTTCTGGGGTTTCCGATTCCGAATTTTTAGGTCCAGACCCTAAAAATTTAGGGGGAGTGGCATGGTTCTTACACCGGTAGTAAAAAAATCCTTTTTCTTGAGTTTTCATTTAATTTTTTATTATTATTTTATTATTTTTCAAGAAAACTTTAAATTAAGAATTATAGTGTAATGTAGGTTTATTAATTGAAAATAAATTTTTTATTAACAGTGTAGAAACCATGACATTTTCCCTTTATATTGAAAAACTTTTTTTTTAGGTCAATTTTGAAGTTTTTTTTGGATTAATGAACGACTTCAAAAATAAATTTATTTGACATTTTGAGGACAGTAAGTAAAATTTCTTATGGAATATGTCAAAATAACCTTCAAAAATTATTTGCAAAATTTAATTTTTTTTCAATTTTTTTCCACATGTGTGAAAATATTATCTCCAAGTAATACTCAGCAAAGTCAACCATTATTTAAAAATTGGTCAATTTTATAACTGATTAATCTAATAGTTAATTTCACACCCTAGAAGTAATAATAAAAAAATTTTCAATGATCAATTAAACAAAGAAAAAGCTAATTAAAAAAAAGAAAAATTCTATTGAAAAAATAAAATAAAGTAATAAATTATCTTATAAAATAAAAAAAAAGGGTACAAAAAAATGAACTTTCTTTTATTTTTTTATTATTATTATTAATACCTTTGTGTCAATATAACATATGACGTTTATTTTATGATATATATAAAGTATATATATATATAGGTATAAAAAATAACCTTACTAAAGTAAACACATTACTTGGTTATAAAAAAAAGCTGTAGAGAATATATATAGTAATATGAGAAGAAAAACTTGAGTAAACTGAAAAAAAAAAAGTAATTAAATTATGGTGTTATTAAGATTATATATTGTTTGAAGTGTTTAATTTTATTTGTTTAATTTTCATTCTGCAAATACAAAAAATGTATCTTATAATTTTTAAAACAAATATATATGCTCTTATATATAATTAATAAAATATATATTTGAAGAAATAAAATTTTTGCAAATTAAGGAAATAGGAATATAAATGATAAATTATGAAATGATAATTTATATTTTTAAACTAACAAATCATAAATCCATATGGCTTGGAAAATTTAAGCTTATATATCATACGAGTATTATAATGATTTGTATTATCATGAAAATTTGTCTTGCAAACATTTCGTTATATGGAAGCTCTAACCGGTGACATCAAATGTATATCATTTTAATGTCGAGATATTATCTTACAGAGGAATTCTACTTGTGGAAATGTCATTTGTTTACTAAATATCAATTTTCCTTTATTTATGTACTAGATTTGGTGATTTTTTTAATAGATCAAATATAATATTTTTATGAAGTTATTTTAATTTATCTGTACGTTTGATAACAAAATTTTTTAAATATTTTTTTTTATATTTAAAAAGAAGGTTGAAGCTACAGAATTCTAGTTGTGTTTATTTTAGTGGGCGCAAATGGTATAAAACCGTTTTTGGTACGAAATTTTTTGTTGAAGTCCTATGAGTGAGTTGCCGCAACCAAGATTCCGGTAGTGGCAACCGGATTTGTTTTCAGTGTACTGATTTTTGGTAAAAAAAACTGAAATTTTAAAATATAATAATTAATCAAAAGTTTAGAAAAGGAGATAGATATTAAAAAGTAATCTAAGAAAAGTATTATCTAAGAAAAATAAATTTTCAGAGAAAAGGTTGTAAAATTAAAAACTGATTGTTTTTTTTTTTTTTTTCAAAAACTAAAGTAAAATTCGAATATCAAGAGTAAAAGTTTGAAAAAGTTTTTTCATTAAATTGCAATTCTGATTTCAGTGTATATTTCTATAATTATAAATTAGTTTTAATGTTCATTATTAAAAATTTTATTTTTTAATTTTTTAATAAATGTTAGGTACTCATTATATTAAAATTAGTTTAAATGATGAACATAAAAAACTTTTTTTTAACACAAATTTTTAGTTATTCAGAATACAAAATGTTTTTTTTTTTTTTTTATTTAAAACAAAAAGTTTTTAACCAAGAAAAGTTAATTAAAAATTTTTTATTTTTTGAATAAGTTGCATCACTGTTTTGCAATTTAGTAGCTATTTTGAATAAAATTATAAAAAATAAAAAAAATTTACATTTTAATTTAAATGACTAAAATTTTTAATTTTCTTTTTCGACAGATTTCCGGAAATTAAAAAAATGAAAAGATTAATTTTTCATAGAATATTTATTGTTATAAAGGTTTCTCAGAAATTTAATTATATAAAAGTCATATTCTTATTAAAAATTTTAACTTACTAAACTTTGATCTCTCAATAATTTTCAAAAAAAAAATTATATGACATTGCTAAATATAAATACTAGCTGCCATAATAACGATAGTAGAGCGAAGCAAAGCATCTGATGTTGCATATTCTTAATTATAAATTCAGAAATGTTGGTTTCTAACCAAATTTATATAGCTCACCTTCCCAAGATTAAAAAAGGTTGAATTCCCAAAAATGATAGCTATATCCAATTAATAATTTCTTTTCAGATCTTCTAAGACTGAACTTTTTTTCGTTTCAATATAGAGCTTCGCTCTATGATAAATTATTTTCATAATATTACTAAAAAATTTTTTCTGATAAATCGATATTAAAAAAAAAATAGTTCAATAAAATTCATAGATATTTTTTTCTCTCTTATGCCATACATTTTTTTTCTTTCGTATAAAACTGTGCTATATACCGCATTACGTGGTATTGAAATTTTTTATATTTTAAAGAAGAGATATAAACAAAATTTTTCATTTCTTGCATACTAGAAAAATATACAAATTCAAAAATTTTATACTCAGATATAAAATTTACAAAATAGTTTGAATTTTATTTAAAAGCAATCTCAAATTTTTTTTATGTAAGGGGTATTAAATTTTTAATTAAGAGATGAAGTATTAAGCAAATGAAATTGGGTTATTTTAATTTAGAAAATAGTTTGAGATTGAATTTTTTTTAGGATTTTTTACAAGACAGGATTATATTTAGAATCTTAGTAATAAGTCAGTTCGCTATCTAATGTTTTAGTTAAAAAGAATGATTTTATTCAAAATAAATGACTCAAATTTTTTTCAGCAAGTTCACTTGATAAACGCTATAGATTTTAAAGGTTTATGCTCTTTTTTTATTTCGCAATGTCTCAAATATCTGAAATTTGATAGACAAGAATCTAAAGACTTTATTCTCTTTTCTAATGTCTCTACTTTCAAAATAATGATAATAATAATTAAGTATAAATCAAATTATTAAAAAATATAAAATTTGGTTAATACTACCTATGTTTTGAGATGTTGAAAATTAAAACCACTAAATTTGGAATAAATCCATTGAATATTTTACATTTAAAATTTTCATATAGCTTTAGAATATTTTAAATCAAAATAATTTTAATTATTTCCAAAATAAAAATTCATCTTTTTACTTACAAAAAACTAATTTTACAGATTGGTGAATCGTTAATAAATTCATTCGAATAAGGTTTATAGTCATCAAATACACATTTCTATCAAAATCTTTACTTATTTTAATAAAATCCTTTACTAAAATACTAATCCTAACTTTGCAAATATCAAATAATTCATATATTACAAAAATATTACTTAAAAGCTTAAAGTTTATTATTATTAAATGCATATATTCAGTAAAAGTTGAATTTTGTAAAATCCTTATTGATTTTACATGCAGTAAATAAAATTTTTTAATTCTCAAATAGTACTTATATATTTTTTTATTCAATTTTTCTAACATATTTATTGTAGTAATTTTAAAAAGAAATTTCGTAAAGTTTAAATTTGTCAAAAAATGTTTAAAAAAGTAAATTTTCATCATATTTAAAAAAAATAATTCAAAAAATCAGATATTAAAATTTCTTTTGTTATAGTAAATAAATATATGGATAGGATTTTTCAAAATGTACTGTGTAATAATGTATGATTATAGTGGCTCGAGTAGATTTTTGATATTTTTTTGGTTCAATCTGGTGGTTCGTGATAAAAAATAAGATTTCAAGGGTTGACACTCCCCAAGCCCCAATTTGAATTTAAAAAATGAAATTAAATTTTTTTATCTTTAAAATTGTCTATTTAGTTTCTCATACAAAAACAAAAAAATCTACAAACTGATTAAACCCAAAAATTCAACTGCCAGTATTAATAATAATTTTAAAACATTTCTATCAGTAAATATTTTAAATACCAATTTTGAAAATTATCTAAACAGACTACAAAATATTGAATTCCAATTAAAGTGGAATTAGATTAATTTTAGTTACGTAATTATAGAAAAAAATAAAATGGGTATGAACCCAAACACGCGTTCATTAAATTAGTTTAGTATCGAGGAAAATTTTCCCTCTCAGTAAATCACATAATGTAAAGTTAATATTTTACCCTCGCGTAAATGTGTTCAAAATTGCTTTAGATAAATGTGCATTTATAAAGTTTTAAAAAAGTGGCATTCAGTATATAAAGATAAAAGGAAAAAAAGTAATATTTCGATGCATATTATAGCTGAATGATGTAAATTTAAAAAGACAAAGGGGGAATTTAAGAGAAAAAAAGAACGTCTAACGACCAAAAGCGTTATACTTTATAAGTAATATCTTCTGATCTGTCTTTTTCTTTCAATATATTTCTGCACACATAAGGGTAAAAGGACCCTATATTTTAGTAAAATAAAATAGAGAAGAAATTCCACATAGCATTTGGAACTTAAAGGCCAATGAACGTGCCAAAACAGCTCACTGAGAGAGAGTAAAAAAGGGATGACGATGATTATGTTGTTATCTTTTTCTCGTACACGAGTCTCCTTCTCTCTTCATTTTCATCCCCTTAAATTCCTCATGCTTTGAAGGCCCGTCACAGACGGTTGGTTGCTTTTGCATCATCAGTCTGGACCTGTAAACATAATATAACATATTATGTATATATAAAAAGATAGATATAGTCTGTTTTTGTCTTATAAAGAGAAGAATTTCTAAGCTTCCTTCATCTTTCTTTAACTTATACACACAAGTGGCTGAATGCTTCACTTTATAGAGAAAACTTATTATAATTCAAGGTAAGGTACTTGAAGGTTTTGGTATTTTCTATATGAAAACTTATTACCATTCAAGTTGGCAAAAGGCTTCTTCTATACATATATAAATATATATATATATATATATCTAGGTATTTGGAATTTTCGAGAGAAGAAGTAGTCGTAGAATAAGAAGAAGAAGAAGAGAACATTCTATTATAATTTTAGTTTCTGTTTTAGTTTCTTCTCTTGTATAGTAGGTATTATGGTTTTGAAGTTCATTTTATGAGAAATTGTCTGTATAAGCCTTTTTTATGTAAAAATAAATTAGTTAGTTATATATATTGTATAAGTTTATTGTTATATAATTTTCTGCGATACATATTTTTAATAATGAAAAAAGTTATTTTCTTTATGTATATTAGGCTAGCTCTTACCTAAATTTAATTATTGTTTGTCAAAACCATAATTTTCTTAGGAATACCATTCTGGGCTAATATATACATGAGCCTGGAGATTATTTTAAACAATCCCGTGGATTTTCGATTAACGGGTGAAATAAGTAGCTAATTACCAAAAAAAATAAAATTCCCAAAATTGTAGCATGGGACTAAAAATGGCATTAAAGCCCTACCCACCAAACTTAAAAGAATTTTTTGTTACCCAGAGAAGAATGATTGTTTATTTAATTCTTTAGAGCAGAATTATTTTGAGGTTAATATTTTTAAAAACAATTATTTTTTTTTTATTCTGTTCAAAAAGAATTAAATTGAAAATAATTGTTTTTAAAAATATTAACCTCAAAATAATTCCGCTCTAAAGAATTAAATAAACAATTATTCTTCTCTGGGTAACAAAAAATTCTTTTAGGTTTGGTGTGTATTTAGTGACATCATTTAGGAGTGATTAAATGAGCTATAATTCTGGGATGATTATTTCTTTTGGTAATTGATAACTTATTTCTTCTGCATAAACAAATCAAATCTTCAAAATAACTGCCAGGCTAGTATACATTCATATATAAAAGTTTATAACCCTATTTTTTAATTCCATCTGTCAATAAATTCAATCGATTATCCTATCCTAAAAAGTACATGTCTTCGATACAGTAACTATGTACATTGTTATAGCTAAAAACCACTCCTGATTGGTTAATAAAAATGCATTGCTCAAATGTTTTTATTTTAAATTTGAAAATTTATTTATAATTTTATGAAGTTATAGGTTAGAGCATAAATATTGTGATAAAAACAAAATTTTAAATATAAAACCTCAAAATTTTTAGTCATATATATTTTAGTATAAATACCAAAAATAATTTTTAAATGTTTTAATAATAGTACTTTTTTTTTATAGAAAAAATGTGCGGTTAATTAAAAAAAATTAAAAAATCAGATCCTTCTAAATTTATTATACCAAATAAAATAGTTTGTATAATAATTAAATTAGGTACTATGTTTATTTATAGGGTACTTTAAAAAACCGTTTTAAAATATAACTAATAAGTCACCAAGTTATTGGTACTATAGGTTATGATACTCGAAAGATAAATAATTAATTAATTATTTATCTTTAATAAGAATTAGTAATAATTTAGTAATAATTAATTAATTATTTATCTTTCAATAGCTGAATTGGTTTAAAATGTAATATTTTAACCTTAACTTCTATGGTTTTAACAAATTTCCTAAAATTAGAACTCTCGTAGAAAAAGAAAGGGATATTATTTTTGTATTTTTTGTCTACAAATATGATAAGACTAAAATTTTCAAAATTTCAGGTATTGGATTTATAATAAAATTTTTGGAATCTAAAGCTTTAATAAAAAAAATTAGGAATAAAAAAGGGTAGCTTCAGTACTTTTTAAGGCTAAAATTTTGTTTTAGTCCGTAACAAGATCCCCAAAAAATACACACAATACGGATTTTTTTAAAAATCGGTTTTTTAACATCTGAGCGTCTCAAAATGCACTTACATATAAAAAAATCATTAATAAAAATTTGTTTACCCCTTCCAGGAACCAGTAAATTATTTCCCGGTTTAGAATATTTTTTACTTGAGCATGTATGAGTAATTTTTATTCAAAAATTTTCGGGGTCAATCTCTAATTTGATAAGAGAGATTATACCTACAAAAATGTAGATAAATTGTGGAAAGAAAAAAGATCTAAATGGATTTTCGGTTGCAAAATTAGATTAGTAAAAATTATTTTGGTTGAATAGAAATTCTGAAAAAGCAAAAAATGTCTATATTTATTAAACGTGTAAAAAATATAGGTCTATTTAACTTTCCATGACGGTGAAAACAAGCATCGAATAATTGATCCCTGTGTTTTATATCGAAAAGAATGGTTAGGCCATGGAAAAATAATTGGTGATTGTTTAAGAGATTCATGAAAACTAAATGAATAAAAATAGGTTTTTGAACTAAGACTAAAATTTGGTGGTTTAAAAACACCTGTAGGGTAAAAGTAGAAAGGCAGTTTCATGAATGATAAAATAAGTAAATGTAGCTTTGAAGATAAATATAACTAGCTAAAATTAATAATCAGTACGAAAGAGTAAAAATTTGTGATAATATTAAAATTCTTAGAATAAAAATTAATTATCTTTAACAGACTTCTCTGATCTTCTCTGATCAAGTAAATTTTATTTACTGGAGAAAGCTATTTTTTCTGAATATACTAATTTCGTTTAACTACTCTTATACACTTTTATCACATTAATTTATTAACATGGAACATGTTCATTGGATGAAGTATTTGAAAAAGTCCGGCTCGGCAGGAGGGGTCGAAATATTCATGTTTTTAGGGAGAGGGGTGAAATGGACTTAGAATATTTTCGATTTAGGGACTTAGAATAATTTGAAGTGGGAGTCAGGGCCTGATTAGGCTTTGATAAAAACAAGACCTTAGAATACTTTAGGTTTATGGACGTAGGATTACTTATATTTCGGGATTTATTGTAATTTTTATTTTAGGACTTATAAAAATTAGGAGTATACGTTAAGACTGTTATAAAAGAACATGTTCCATGATCGTTGGTTGTGTGAAAACACAAACCAGTTGTAAGTTTTTAAATATAAATAACAAAAAAATAAATTAAAAACAACTATATGAGGGATTCCACGCCAATTGGGCCCAAGTTGAAATGAAGGGTCTCAGAAATGGGTTCAAATTATTTTTTCCCAAAAGCACAACTAATGATAAGTTTCCATACCAATTTTTAGTTCAAATGGTTTAAACGATTAAATTTGTTTTTTTGTGTGCAAAAGTTCATTTAAAAGAATCCAATTTCAAACAATTATAACTTACTTTTTGGACAAAAATTAATTAGTTTTATACTTTTCACTAAGCAAATGAAATTTTTGAACATAATAATTAAATGTCACCGCAAAAAATTAGGGTCGTTTATTAAATTAGAATTTATCAATTACAATATTTTATCTCTTTTCAAATAATAATTTAAAATATTTTTAATAAATAATTGTTTGATAATGAATAAAAGGCAGTCATTCTCTGCGCGAAGCGCAGTTGTTTCTAGTGTATTAAAATCCTAAATCTACTTCACAAATTTTTTTTTTATACATATATATCCGATCGTTGCATATTGAATATAGTAGTAGGTACACATACCCATTTTTATATCCGTTACTCGTTTTCAAAAGTATTTACGATTAGCATCAGGAATTTTTTTCACCTATAAAATCATATGCTCTTTTTCTTTATAAAGGATTACGTGAAAAGTACATTTACGTTTTTTTTTATTTAATGCATTTTTTTTTTATTATTGTTATTGTTGAATCTCATATTTCATAACACGTCATCAAGTGAATATTTCTGTTATCCTTAATGCATTTATTATAAATAATATATATTTTAATATTTTACCTTTTAAATACACCCTTTCGTACTCTATGCATAAGCTATTATTATGTATGTTTAAGAGTATATGATGAAAAGTTAAAGAATATGTATATTTAAATACATGTACGCGTATGCATTATAAAAATTGCAAGTATCTACACTGGGCGAAGAAAATATTTATAAATGCTATATAACTTTTTTTTTTTGAATAATTCAAACTAATATTTGTAACAGGAGTTATTCAACAAAGTCTTATCAAATAAGGGACCTTGCAAGGGACTTGAAAAAAATATCAGGTTTTGGCTATCCAAATTTCGGTTGAACCAGCTTTTTTGTTTAAAGAATTTCAAATGGCTTAAAATGTAAACCACCAGGGGTTATACTGACAAGAATCATCCTGTTTTCTGTAGAGTCAAAATGGACAAAAATTTTTAATTTTTTTAAATATTTGTTTATTTGAAACATCAAAAATATTATTTTTAGCATCAAGCAATTTTATCAAATATTCTGTCTCACAAGAGTCAGTCATCAGAAACACAGATAATAATAATGAAAAAATTGTACTTGAATCCATTAGATCGTGTTTATTATTTATAATAAACTCATCAAATTAATTCAAATAAAAGAAAAATTCTTTGAGATTTAAACCTAAATTTTGGTTCCAAAAAAAAAAAAAAAAAAAAAAAAAAAAATGTGGCTGCTACAACCTGAATTTTGGTAACAGTAGCCCTATTTTTTTCCTAAGCTTTCCTAAGCTCATGACCCAGCTACACTAAAAAAAATTAGTTTGTAAGAAACAGAATTTCGGAAACGGAAAAGATGGCGGTTCTATGATTTTGAATAGTTGCCAAAAAGTTCAGAAAATATTTACTTTTTATGCTTTTTATTTGACTATACTTGAAAATTCAAAGCTAAAAATTTATAAAAATGTATATTTTTACAGTGTAGAGGTGCACTATTCTATTTCGTATTGACCTGATTTTTTCGAATAAGATATTTACTTAAAATATTATAACTATGTATAAAAAACGAATTTCTTGTTTCATTTTTATTGAAAATAGATTTTGTATTAAACCATATAAAAGACGATGCGGGCTTTTATCTTTTTTTACATTTGAGGGACAAATTTTTTTATTGAATCTTCTTTATTTATACAAAGAAAAAGAAAAAAATAATAATCGACCTTAAAATCTGATCTCATATACCGTAAATAAAGAATTTTTATGCAAGATTTAAATTAAAAAAGTAAAAATCATTAAAAAATAGTTTAAATAAGAAAAATTTTTAAACAATTGATTATATTGACATTTTTTTCTGTAGTATACTTGAAACTTTATTTTTTATATCTAAGTACTTACCTATATATATATTTGAATAAATCTTTAAAAGATTATATAATATAATCAATAAAAAAAAATATTTTTTGCTTAAAATTTTTTTTATGAAAAAATATTGATTTATGGAGTATGAAATAACAATTTTCATTATAGTAGGACCATTTACTGATTCAGCAACAATGAATCATCAAAGTATATTTTTGTGTTATGTGCATTTTTTTTTATAGAATAATTTATCTGTGTAAGTGTGAAAATTACATTTATACATCTAAAATCAATGAATCGTAAAAATACATTTTAAAATTTTAAAAATACACAAAAATAAATAACAATATAGAACAACTTTTAATGTGGTACATTAAAAAAATTTCTATCTCTCTTTTTTTTTATTTATTTTAAAATTTAACAGTTTTTCAAGTATTGTTATTTTTAATTTTAATTTAAGTAAAGTACTTATTTTATTTTGAATTTTACATTATTTTTTATTTTAAAAAGGCCAATTAAAGTATTAAAGAGTAATTAAAAATACAGTAGATTTTATTTTTTTTTTATTCGCATTTTTAAAGCCTCTACTTAATGAGTGATGAAAAATATGATGATTCAAATAATCGAAGTGCTTTGATAAATGATTTTAAAAATTTACATTATTAAAAAAAATTTCATGAATTTACATCAAATTTTATATCGGAATTAATTTGAAGTAACTGATTAGATACCTGGAATTGAACGAGTAAAACTTACATTTCTTTCTCTAAATACATACATACATAATTCACACACACATCCAGACTTTTTTCAAAATTCGATTTTTTAGCTTCCTGGATTCTCAAAACGTGCTTATATACCAAAAACAAATCAAAATCTTACCTATCAAAATAATTTGCCTTAAATTCAAAAAAATTTTTTCTAAATCTAAAAATTGGAAAAGATAAAATTTGTCTAGAATAAGTCAGTCAATTTTTTTTTTCATACAATTTCTTGAAGCTCTTATAATACCTAGATGATTTAAAATGTATGCATACGTATAAAATTTGTTCTTATTAAGTTCTTTCTCAACTTAAAAGTCATAAAGTCAAGATAAATCTTTCAAACTTGGATTTGTGAATATAAAACTTGTACAAGTAAAATTTAAGAAATGAATTTTAATATAACATTTATTACTTTTATTAGTTTTATTCTTACTTTATTTTTATTTATCAATAATTTCATCCTGAATTTATTAATTTATATGAGCGTTAGAGTGTTTCTTGTTTTATTTTTTTGAAAATTTCTTTGTCCATTGGGTAAAAATGAGATTTTTTCAACATAAAAAAAAATCACTTCCAAGGATGTCGTTCCTTCAAACTTATGGTTAATAAATATCACTACTGTAAATTAAGTTTAAAAATTGAAAATTAGACAGTTGTCGAGCATTTCGAAACAATATTTTGTAAAAAAATTATAAATAAGTTAAAATAACATAAAGTATGTTTTTGCCATTTATAGAAAATTTTAGTATGTGGTTTTGCAAATTCAGTTATTAAAAAAAAATCATATTTATAGTATTCTGGTTGTTTGAAAATAAAGTTTATTTTAATTATAAACTTTCAACTATTATATTTATATAATTGGACAAATTTAACAGCATGCAGCATAAATAAAAAAGTTTTACATTTTTTTTCACTTTTATGTCAAACAAGCAATTTTTATATCTTTTGTTAATGAACACATATTTTAGCAGAAAAAAAAGTTTTCATCAGTTATTTTACATTAAATTTATTAAACTTTTGAAATATATGAGTTTTAGTATTTAATTTGTGATATGCACATGAAAACACTTGATTTTATAATATGAGGAAAACAGAAAAATAGAATATTTAGTATAATTGGATAATTATTATTTGAAAACAACTAGCAATTGTTATACAATTTATAAACAAAATTTTGTTGAAAATTAATTATTGTTTAAATATTCCGCCATTAATTGTAATTGAATAAAAACATTTATAAAAAGCGAGGCTCTGATTATAACTTTCTAGTTTTTTAGAGATTTTGGAGAATAAGTTAAATTAGTTTTTATATTAGAAACTTGAGATTCAAGTTGTTCTACTTGAAATTTGTTTGGAATGAATAAAATTTAAAGAAATATACGGAAGAATTGACAAGTTATTCAAGTTTATTATAGAATTTTCTGCTGAATTTTGTATTTCTAAGCTTTTAAGAAAATTTTAAACTATCAGTTTCATTACGTAGCTTCTCAGGCTTAATGCACCATATATTCCATATAAAATAATTTTTTGCAGTTTTTTTTTTTCAAATTTTTTAGTTTTGCTAATTTTAACTCTCAAATTTGTTTGATTTTTATAACTGCTAATAGGTATTTAAGTGTGACCTGTTATACTTTGTTAGGATTTCTCTGCTGATGAAAAATCAAAAGAAAATTGCTATTTTTACATGGTTAAGTTGCTTTGCTTGATTTACATACAAGTTGCTTGATATTTCAAGCCAGACAACATAACCGTGTAGAGTTTGTAATATTATTAAGATATTGTATGCACAAAATATTTTGTCAAGTTCATTAATTTTTGTTTAATTTTTAGATCAAAAATCAATTAAATCCCTTTCTCCATTGCTTAAATAGAATTCACGACATGTGTGTTTTGATTGTAGCATTTGGTATAGTAAAATCACACAATCAATTCCTATTGACCCAGTGGAGAAAGAGCTTTAATAAAACCTCAATATGATAAAAATGATTTTTTCATAAATAATTTTTATTTAATAATAAATGTTTATAAATAGTTATTAATATGGATTATTATTAAGATTATTCTAAAAATATTTTTTTGCGTTTACAAAGTAAGTGAGAATATTTTTTTATAAAATATTCATAAACCATGTACAAATAATGAAGGTCTATAAAAGCATATTATTAAAGTAATAAAAAGAAAAAAAAGAAAGTTAATTAATGTTTTAATTAATTATAAGTATGCTAAATCATATGTAAAATAAAAAAAAAGTTAAACGTAGACACTATTGTTAAAATTTATAAACTTTAATTCCCAACAGAAAATATACATTTTTCGAATTAATGTGCATATTAAGTACGAATATTATATGTGTGAGACGAATATTTTTCCATTTCAATAAATAATATAAAATTAAAAATAAAAAAAGCATGCATGTAGAAAATATGAAAAAATCTTACGGAAATATTTTTTAATTAAATTTTATATAAAATACTAATTAGAAGGTAATTAACTGCGTGCTTTTTAATTCTTTGTAATATTGTAAAAATAAAATTTAATTATATTTTTATGTAAAATATAATTTTTATGGATTTACTTACTTCAAGGGAAATAAACAAATTGTGGGATTTGAATTATTAGCTGCTGATAAAAATTGGCAGAGCTAAGCAAACCGTCTAATACGCCCATTGACACGACTTCAGAAATTTTGGAATTAGTCCAAAATTTGTACAGTTTATATTCACGGTGGTGAAATCTTGAGTTTCTAATATGAAAGCTACTGGATAGATATTTTGTTTTAAAATAGGCTCAAGGACTGGAAATTATCTCGGCATAAAGTAAAGCTTCGTTTTGTTAAGACACTTCTTGCCTTGTGTTGGGTCGAAAGTGTTTTTTAAAAATAAAGTACGATGACCCTGATGAAATTAAGAAATTATCTAGCGAAATTTCTTTAAGGAATATTGTTTGCACACAAACTTTGATAATTTTTAAAAACTGGGTGAAAATGCCTCCAATATTTTTTTTTTATTTGACGACTCCTATTTTGATATTTTGGGCCACTGAACTCGAATCCGCGGGTTCAAATATTCAAGGGGTGTAACACCCTTATTTTTACCCTTTTCTACCCTTAAAACAAGCAATTTTTAAAAAATTTTACATTTTTTAATTTCTTGTCTTATTATCATATTTTTAATTCATTAAAATTTGTTCACCATGCATGGATTAACCCATATAAATAAAATTTTTATCACGTTCTTTAACTTAATATTTATAAATCTTTCTAATGTTTAGAGTATATGCTTTTTTTCCAAGCATATTAGACATAATAACAATAATAAGATAAATTATTAGTAAAGTTTTGTAAATTAAGTTAAGAAAAATTCATACCATAAAAACTAAATACAGATACTAAATTTTTCTTTACCCTGTTAATTAAACCCAAGGGTGTTTTAAAAAAAATATTTTTCCCTTTTTCATGTTTATCTCTATTGCGTAACATAATTTAATAAAGTATTTTATTTTCAACAAAAGAATTATTTTTATTAAAATAAGTTTTTTCTTAAAAATGCATTTCATATGTAAGATATCATTCTTGCTGAATTTGTGGAAAATGAACAAGTCAATTTTTTTCTTTAAACATAATTCATCGATAAAAAATATCCTATAAAAAAAAAACTATTCATTTTTTATATTATATTGGCAGTAAAACTAGACTAGAAAAGGAGAAAATATGGCTGATTGCTATAAAACCAAAAGAAAAAATTATATACCTTGAGATTTTGCCAAATTTCATATTAAATGTAATAAAATATATCATATGAAAGAATAGAATAATAAAATTATGGATTTAATGTTTAATTTTACTAAAATAACTTTTTTTTTATAAAAATTTAAATAATTGTAGAAAGTAGCTTTTGTTATAAAATATTCAGGATTTTAGCTTAGAATTTATAAATAAATTTGAAGAAACTACAAATGCTTTTAGGGTATTTTTAGAAAATAGTTTGTAAAATTAAAAAAATGCTTAAATTTTAGGATTAAGTACAAAAGTTAAAACATAATACGTTTAGTTTTTTGCTTTGATTTTATTGTATAATTTTTAGTAATAACGCTAATTTTTCATACTATTGTTTTTGATAAGATAATTGTCCTGATAGGATGAAATTTCCAGATGTCTTGCATCTAAAGTTATTAGTTTATTAATGAAAAATAACTGATAATAAGAAAATTTAGAATTAAAATCCCTGGGTAAAAAATAATATAAAAGTAACAGAAATTTTGGTACCTGTTCATATTCTGGGCAGAATTTCTGAAACCCACTTTTCTTTCAATTAATAAGAATTTCGGAAAATCATAAATAGATTTTCGAGTTTCTCGGCCTTTTTCAGATAAATTTTAGATATTTCTGAAACGCTGTACAAAAGAAAAGGAAATCACATTTTCTTTTAAACATTTGTGACATTTTCTTGTATTTTAGATTTTTGTACAGTGTTTTAGAAATAACTCAAATTTGCCTTATAATTTTTTGAAATTTTCATCCAATGACAGGAAAGTGTGTCCCAGAAATTTTGTCCAGAATCAGCCAATACCCCAGAAATTCTGCTGCTTTTATGCAATTTTTTTATTTAAATTTTTAAATTTTTTGTAAAAGCACATTCTAAAAAAGTTTGTAATTTTGTAAAAAAGAAAAAGTAGATAACGCTCAACTGTGTTAATATTTCAATATCTACTTCTACAATCTGAAGTTAAATATTTAAAGTATTTTTGAATATTTAAGTATCAATCCAAGAAAGTAATTTTTAATTTAAAAAATTTTTTTAAATTTTATTTAAATTTTATAAAATTTAATATTTTTTTCTTACAAAAGTCATTGACCTATATTTTTTAAAATATTAAAAACTTTTACATTAAAAAAAATATTAATACTAAAAATCCTAAACTTAATCTTTTTAGCCGATTTTTAGCATAATTTTAAAAATTTGAATAATAAAAACAAAAGATAATTATTAAAATACTTTTAATTACTTAAAATTTTAATTTAAAAATAAATAATTTTAAAAAAGTGGAAATATTATTGTCAATTTATAAAATTATTATTTTTCTGCAAGTTTCTTATCTATTAAACAAATAAGATATGAATTTATTTCAATTTTAAAATAACATTTCTTAGAACTGACGTACGTGTAAGTAGAAATATTTTTTATTTATTTTTATCTTTATATTTAATAAAAAATAGAGTTTATGCAACAAAAAAAAAACTTTTATATTTTTAGAATTTAAAAATATATTGGTTGATATTTGTCAAGTGTATAGCTTTTAATAGCTGTTCTAATTATACCATTAATTTAGTATAAGCAAGTGGATAGATGGGTATTAGAGTTGAGGGAAAATTTTGTTTTATTAATTATGGAAAAAGCACACAATAACAAAGATACCTTAAAAATAAATTTGCTTGAGATCTGTACAGAAAACAAATAACGAGTTTGCAAAATAAGGGGTGGGTTTTTGGTGTTTTTTTCGGACAATCTTAGTGATCTAACTATGCTTAAAATATTTTTATGTCTTATTTACACATTAATATTGAAATAAATCCAATCAATAATTTCAAAATCTCAAAATTAAAAAATTAATGAAACTTTTTTTGGGATTTTTTCTAACATGATCAGCTTCGCTCTACCCGTCTTTGACGGTATCAAGTATTAGTTAAGTTGACAGCAATGCTAAATGCATCCAAAAATTTTAAATGGAGTGAAATAGATCTTAGTAGATCTCTATCTCTCAGTGGATCTTATGTATTTTTACTCACTAAAAATGATTTTTAAGGTTTCAACCATTTTTGGATGGCCAGTTTTAAGTAATTGATGCTATGTTGCCCAAAATAAGCAAAAAATTTGAAAAAAATGCAAATTTTTAAAAAGAATTGTTGATTCAGCTAAATTTGAGTATACCTCTAAAGTATTCGGCATGGTTGATCATGATTTTGAAATCGGATTTTAAATAATTAACTCATAACAATGGACTGAAAGTGGAGGATCCCAAAGTTTTTAACCTCTACATTGGTAGTCAAAGTTATTTTGAACATTTTAATACAGATTTAGTATAGCTTTTTTAAATCAAGTTGGGATCAAAGACTTCAAAAACTGTCAATCATCTTTCAAAAGCTTGAAATAACTTAAATATCCATTTCGAGAATCGAAATTTGGCATTTTGAGCCTACCATTTCAAATTTTTAAAATACTATTCAAATCTAACATAAATTACCTTACAAAGCGATAGTAAACTGCGATTTGGGACATTCTTTAATTATGAAAAAAGGCCGTATAAAATTTTACTGACTACTAGCCACTGATCAGAAAAATCATTCTCAGCAATTTTTAAAGCCCTAAAGTTGCATCTTTCAAAATTCGGCTCAGGCAGCAAAATTTTTCAAAAACTTGTATATTTTGCAAATTTTATTCTTATTTTTAGTAATATAGCGTTAATTGCTTAAAACTGGCCATCGAAAAATAAAGGAGAACTTAAAATCGGTTTTAGTGACCAAAAAAATGTATGACCACAAAGGTGCTACAATCGAAAATCCAGTAGCGGTAACCAGAATATAACTAGAATTCCGATAACGTCATCCGGGTTTTTTTTGAGTGTATTTTATATTGTCTTATATTATTCTAAAAAATTTTTTACTCTTTTAGAATAATTTCTATACTCTTTACTTATTCAATACTAAAAAGCTCTGAAAATATTAAACAATTATTTTTGAATTTTTGAGTTAGCAGACGATGATCTAAAATTTTTGTTGATAACTTTTATTATTATAATTTATAAATTAAAACTTTTTAAAACTTTCTAGCAGAAAATATTAAATTTCATAGTTTAAATAAAAAAAATGTAACTTATATGCACAATTATTTACAAAATAAACTTCTAAAACTTTAATGCATTATAAACCACAATATCACTTATAAGCTTAACAGCGATGAAAACAGATAAACCAATGTCGCAGATTTTATTAATGTTATTTTCTTACGTAACATATTTAATTAATTTTACTTTAACAGTTTTTAAAAATACATTACATTAAAAAAAAAAATAATAATAATTTTTTTTTATCTTCGTGTATTAAATTTCTATGAAAACACAGCTTATATAAAAAATACAGAATTTTCATATTATTATTAATAAAATGACACAATAAGATGAAAAATATAATTCATAAACACGCTTAAATAGAAAAAAAAAAATTTATATTATTTCTTTTAATGTAGCAGAAGTTAAATATGGTATAAAATAAAAGAGTTTTTCGTTATATAACATATTTAAAAATATAGTCGCATATATTGAAATACATCACTTTGCCAGAGAAAAAAAAATCTCTACGTTTTTCTCATAAAAAAAAAAATTATAATAGTATATGTGTTCTGCAGTTGTTTTATTCTATACATATTTTTTTTTTTTTCATACTTGATTCCTTATGACCACGACTTTTATGTGCTATTCAGAACGGTTTTCTTCATAATTTCAACTGACTTTTATTGGATTTTAAGAGCATTTTGCGTTAAATATACTTTTTTTTTCTTTTACTTTTATTTTTCTGTGTGGGTTTTTAAAATTATAATCTGTTAATAATTCGTCTTTATGATTAATCTACTTTTTTTATTTCATTTTTATGTCCTAAAAATTATTAAAATTTTTATTTTTTTATTAAATGGTAAAAACAATGCTTTTTTATATACTCTAAAATAAAACGAAATTCAGTTTTATGCATTAAAAAAAGAGTAAATTTTTTAGTTTAAAAGGCAATTGAGAGATTAAATTGAGAGACTAATTTTATAAAGATTTAGTTTACTATCTTTACTTTTGGGTGCTGGGTTATTTTAGGACACTAAATTAATAAGCCTAAGTCAAACAATGCAAGTTTCAAATAGTGCAATAAAATTAAAATTTAATTTAATAACTAAATTTTTAAAATTTTCCATTTTTCAAAAAACAGCATATTTAAGTTCTGAAAAATGGAAAGTTATGAGAATTTACTTTTTTTAATTTGAATTACCTAAAAGTCAAAAAAGTTGATATAAAAAAAACTAAGAATTTGATAAATTCGAATTTCATTGCATTGTTCGTTTTTCTAATTTTTCGTAATACTTTAAAGTTTTTCCGAAAAACTGATGAAAAATTTTATTTCAGCAGAAAATTTTACCAACCTTCAAAATTTCTTAATTTTAATCAGATTTTAATTGCAAATTTGAATATTTTTAAAAATCAAAACAATTTCTCCTCAGGACATTTACCCTCTACTACATTTTTTCCCAGAAAATTTAAGCTTAATTTAGGGTCAAGTGCAAATACACCATTAGAGTGCAAATGTGATTCTGGTTGTTTATAACAGGTGTCTTGCCCCCGGAGGACTTTGCCCCCTAGACTCTCTCCGGTTTAGTTCAATGTAGGGGTATATGCGAGTGCAGCGTTAGGGACAGGTTATGATTGATGATTTCTTGTGTGGGGGCTTCACCCCATTTAACCCTAGAATTTAGCTTACACTAGGGGTAGATGCAGGTACAGCATTTGGCGGTAGGTTATAATTTGGAAGTAGGCAATTGTCATTTTATACATTTATGATATAATTTAAAATAAATTATTTATTTAAAATATATTTAAATAATGTTTCTGTTAACATACCTGTTAATCACAGCGATTTTGATAGTTTTTTTTTCATTTTTATTAAAGAATTTCTTTTTTATTTTTTACTTTACTTCTATTTCTTGTTGTTTAAAATGTCTTAGGGGTGACACTTCCCAAGGGGAATCGTCCTGGGGAAAAATATCCCAGAAGAGAATTGTCTTGGGGGGGAATTATCCTGGGGGGAAATTTCAAGAGGGGTAAAAAGACTGGTCACGCTTGCTATTATGTTGGCTTCACCAAGAATTACGAGTTACCTGCATCATTATGCAGAAACACAGTGAATTTTAAAAATTCAAGCAATTTTTTTTTATTCTTTAAGGATGATAACTATCTTTTTTGTTTGAGTACAGATTTTAATAAAAATTGGTATATAATATGAAGTCATATTTAAAAAAAATATATTTAAAATTTGAAGATCCTAGGGTGTCTTTTTTATTTTTAAATAATTATAAATAATTTTTGTTTTTCAAGCATCGTGATTCATATGGGACAATATTTTATAAAAAAAAATTTTAGTATTTTTTGAGTAGAGTTTTTAATGAAAAAATTATAACAAATAAAAAAAAACGCTGCCAAGTGATTGGCACTATGGTTCCTCATCAGCAATAGCAAAATATTTATAATGGTCTATTTTATCTAATAAAAATGATGTTTTTTTAATTTTTTTATATGAAAAATATTCACAAAAAAAAATTTGAAAAATTACGTATCAGATGGAAAAAATCCTTTAAAAACAATAATTCTAGATATTACTATACTTTCATAGAAATAAATTAAGTACTAAGTCCAAAAAGAAAAAAAATTATTATGTTTTTTTAATTTTTTTATACAAAAAATTTTGAAAAAAAAAATTTTTTTTAAATTACATATCAGATAGAGGAATCCTTTAAAACCATAATTCTGGATATTAGTACTTTCATAGAAATAAATTAGGTATATTACGTACAAAAAAAAAATTATTGTATTTTTTTAATTTTTTTATTAAAAAAATTTTGAAAAAAAAAATATCGAAAAATTACGTATCACATGAAATAATCATTTAAAAACGATAATTCTAAATATTCGTACTTTCGTAGAAAAACATTAAGTACTACATCCTAAAAAAAAAAAAAAAATTGGCATTTTTTATATTTTTTGGCGGCAAAAATTTTGAGAAAAAAATTTTCAAAAAATTAAGTGTCAGGTCGAAAAAATTACTTTTATAGAGGTTCTTAAAACTAGTACTTCCATGGAAGCAAACTATGTACTACGTTCAAAGAAAAAAAAAGAAATTGGTGTTTTTTGTATTTTTTTATGAAAAAAATTTTGGGAAAAAAATTTTCAAAAAATTAAGTATCAGATTCGAGATATGGACTAAAAACCATACTTTCAAATATAAGTACTTTCGTGGAAATAAATGAGTTATTACATCAAAATTAAAAAAAAAAAAGTACCTAGAGCTTTTTTGGTGAAAAAAATTTTGAAAAAAAAATCAGGTCTTAATGTCGTGTTGGCTGTGAAATATCACCGGTTACAGTGCGACAACATACACACACACACACACAGACTTTTTTTAAAAACCGGTTTTTTAGCTTCCTGAGGTCTCAAAACGTGCTTATATGCCAAAATATCGAAAATCAAAATTTCACCTATCACAAAGGTTCCTCTATGAGGAACCAAAATCGTTAAATATCGGTTTAATATAATTATTCAATTTGCGCTGTGCGCGCGCAGGGTTCTCGCTTCTATAATAATATGATAGAAAGAGAGAGAGAGAGGGAGAGAGAGAGAGAGAGAGAGAGAGAGAGAGAGAGTCAGCTGCTTATGCCTATTATCCCCAACTTCGTACTCAACATCCTTAAATACAAAATACAAAATTTAAATATAGTAAAAAGATTATGCTTCGCTAATAATTTTTTGACATACATAAATGTAAAAATATTTATCAAATTTTAAAATTAAAAGTATACTTTAAAAAAAATACATATTTTACATAAATTATAAAATCAGCATTACATAACAAAATGGATTAATTCAGAAATTAATTAATCAAATGTAATTGATTCAATTGTACTTAATCTAATTTATATTAGTTCAATCTATAATTCGTTACTTATATAGATGCGTTAAAGATAAATTATTCTACTTGGATAAATAACAATTAAATCAAAATAGCCTTAGATTCGATATAATTATACATCGTTCGTCAATAATATATTAATCTCTATTAACGCATCAATAATTATTAAGAAATTATCTAACTTTTATCTTTCTTTTAATAAAAATATCTTCATTTACGTTTATTTCTGCATCAACTTAAAATAATGCATTTTTTTTGGAATACTTTTATTGTATTCATCTAACTTTTTTTTATCGTTTTTTTTTCTTTGTCAGAGTTTAACTCGGGGAAATTGTCGAGTGTTTTTCTATTTCCATGTGGTATTTATTTATGCATTTATGCGACGATTGTACTTTTTTTTTTCTTCTCTGTATACTGCTTGGAAGTGATATCGTAGATTTATGCTTGTGTATATGTGTGTGTTTGTGTGTTTAAATGTATATAAGCTACATATCGATAATATTTGTTTTTATTCTCATTTTTTTTAAGTTTAAGCTAAAAGTTTTTCGTTGGAAAAGAGATTTAGATTGAATGAATTTTTTTATTTATTTTTTTTTTGTCGAGGAAAAATATATTGACTTCTTTTTTTAAGCTTAGAAATATTAAAATTTGTATGAAAAATGATGTATAAGCATAAATAAGTTATGCCTTTCGACACTGTAAGAAATTTTGTAGCCGATTTCTGAAAACAATTCAATTTATTTGTTTTTACGAATTTTTTTGTAAAATAAAAAATATTCTGTATTGGTAAATAATAAGAAATTGCAACTTATTTTGCATAAATTAATTTTTTATTTTTAAATTCTTTTTTTAAATTAATCAATTTAATTTGATTTTGGAGTGATTTAATCAGTCAATAACATTGCTAATCTTCGATTTCATGTAAGAAAAGAATTTGACCTCCGGTCCCTAATTGGAGCAATTACCCAATATTATAAATGAAGTATTATGAAATATTTGTAATAAATTCACATAATTAAGTGGGACTAAAAAAACAGGTATTAGTAATTTTTTTTCTTTTCATTTGTTGGCTTATCCATAATATGATGTTAATTAACAGTTCCAGAGCAAATATGTATTAAAACTAAAATGAAGTAGGAGGAGATGTTATCATATGAACTTAAGTGATAGTTTGTAAGTGGGGTAAAAAAACAAGATTCTTACTTGATTAATTATTTTCATTTTATTTCTCAGTTTATTAATTTTAAACGTTTGCTGTCTGTGTCTCAGTACTTAGTTTTGTTTATTGAGTAAAGAATTTTTATTATTATAAAGATATTTTTAAAATAATTTTCAAAATGACAGATACTAAGGGAAAGGTTTGTTAATTAATTTTTAGTTGTACCTAACTTTTTTTTTGTTGTTGAATTTTTTTTAAATTATGTAGATTTACTAACGAATGACTTGTATCCATCGTATGACCAATTAAGATCAGAAAGGCAAAAATGAAATTTCTATTGAAAATTATTGAAAACACATTTAAAAGTGATTCCTGTAGATTAACCAAAAAAAATACTTTATTCTCAATTCTTTATTTATTTTAAAAAAAAGTTTTAATATTTGTAAATTCAGTTAATTTAGTGAATTAAGAAAAAAATAAAAAATTATCGAAATTCTCTGAGATAATTTGATAATAAACGTATAAAATCTTATTATATTACATAATTATTATTAATATAAAAAGTTAATTCAGTGATAAATTAAATAAAATAAATAGTAAATTCACAGCAATACTAATTTTAATAATTATTCTACTGAAAATTAATGCTTTAATTAAATAAATTAAATAATCAAAATTTACTGCTTTAAAAACATATTTTTTAGTATTAAAAAATAATAATTTTATAAAATTCAAGGTTATTAAATGTCGTGCAGCAGTTGCATGGTCTGAAAAAAAGCCTTTAATTATTGAAACAATTGAAGTTGAACCACCAAAATCAAACGAAGTTCGTATACAAATAAAAAATTTTGCAATATGTCATACTGATTATTTCACACTTAGTGGCAATGATCCAGAAAGTAGATTTCCATGTGTTTTAGGTCACGAAGGTGCTGGTATTGTTGAAAGTGTTGGTGAAAATGTAACAGAATTCAAAGCAGGTATTTTTTTAATAATAGAAAGAAAAAAAAGTCTATAAAAAGTAATATAATATTTTTATTTTTTTATTATTACACAAAATAATAAAAAAAGGGGATCATGTTATACCACTTTATATTCCACAATGTAGAAATTGTAAATTTTGTAATTCAACAAAAACTAACTTATGTATGAAGATTAGAAGTACTCAGGTTCAGGGTGTTATGCCAGATGGCACGTCACGTTTTTCTTGTAAAGGAAAAACAATATATCATTACTATGGTTGTTCAACATTTTCTGAATATAGTGTTGTCGCTGATATATCTTTGGCAAAGGTTTTTACATCCTTAATAAAAAAAAATTTTTTTACAAAAATAAATTTATGTTTGCAGATAAATCCTAAAGCACCATTAGAAAAAGTATGTGTTATTGGTTGTGGTGTCTCTACTGGTTATGGTGCAGCTTTAAATACAGCTAAAGTTGAACCTGGTAGTACTTGTGCCATTTGGGGCTTAGGGACTATTGGTTTGGCAGTTGCTTATGGTTGCAAAGTCTCTGGAGCTTCGCGTATTATAGGAATCGATATTAATCCTAAAAAATTTGAAACAGGTTGAAAATATTTTTTTTGAATTTACATTTCACATTTTTGAAAAAAATGCTGATTTATTTTTAATTTAAGGAAAAATATTTGGAATAACTGATGGTTTAGATCCTAAAGATCACGAAAAGCCAATAAGCGAAGTTATTAAAGAAATGACTAAGGGTGGTGTTGATTATGCTTTTGCATGTATTGGAAATATCGAAGCTATGGTAAAATAAAAATTTGACTAAATAATATTTTTTTTTTTCTAAAAGAAATAATTTTAAATTTAGAAAACAGCAGTAGCATCAACACATATTGGTTGGGGTGAAACAATAATATTGGGTTTACCACCATTAGGTAAAGATTTATGTGTATCACCATTTGATTATATTTTTGGTCGTGAAGTTAAAGGTTCTGGATTTGGTGATTGGAATTCAAAAGACGATGTACCTAAATTAGTTGAAGAATATATGAACAAAAAATTAATTTGTGATGAATTTATAACACATAAAATGAATATCGATCAAATTAACGAAGGTTTTGAATTATTACATAATTCTGCATGGTACTAATTAATTTTAATTAAATAATTTTTGTTTTTGTGTTTTATATTTATTTTAAAAAAATAATTTTTTATTTTAGTTTGAGAGCTGTTTTTAATTTTTGAAACTGGAATATTATTGACAAGTTAATAAAAATTGTTATATTTTTTTATGGATAAAGAAACTTTAAATAAATTGTGAAATATTTTTAATAAATTTTAATAACTGTAAATGCATAAAAATTCAAATTAAAATATAAGTAATAAATAGTGATAATAATAGTAATGGCAATTTAAAACAGAAAATTATAGAGACTTATCGCACGTGCACTCGTACATATTATGAAATATCGAGGTTTTCCCCTTTTATACATGTTAAATATGATACAACTTTTGGCCCTTAAAATTAAAAGGCACAAATTCTAATATCTTTTAATGAAACCCAATTGCTACATATTTTCATTCGTACAGTACCCTACTCTAGGACAAATTTATTAGTTACGCTATAAAAGAAAATGACATTATCGATTATTATTTTGTGGTATGTAACTTTGTATGTATGTGTAAGTAGGTGTTTATACGCATTGTATATGAAGAATTATTTTGGAATTGTGACATGAAATTAAAATTAAAAAAAAATTTTTTGAAGGCATATCGATATGGCTTTTATTTTCAGATAGCTGAACCTTTAGAAAACCAAAAAAAAAAATCGTTTACAAGAAATCGGTGATAGATGCTAAAAAGATTTTTCCACTTTTACGTTAAAAAGATGGTTTTTTAATAAAAAAAATCCTTTTTATTTACCAAAATTTAGTTTACGTTAAATTTTGCTACTGAAAGTTTTCCAAATTTTTTATCTATTTTTTGAAATTTTATTCACAAAAAAAGTTATTTTGAAAATTTTGCGTAGTTCAGAAATGAAAAACGAGATTTTTGACATATAAAAAAAACTTTCCTGGATCCATAGCCAATTTCTTGTTCAAAATTTTTTTTTTAATTTTCTGAAAATTCAAAAAATATCTATCTGAAATAAAAGTCATATCGATATGCCTTCAAAAAAATTTTTTCTAATTTTATGTTCATATAAAGTCGCAATTTTAAAGTAAATCGTCATATACTAAAATTTCTAAAATTTATGAACCATATCTACAGGGGCGGTCGCCCCGGGACGCAAGTGCCCGCGTGACCCTAGATATACGCCGATTTTCCTCTATCTCTCTCTAATATTATAATATACATCGAAAGTCGAAATCGAATTTTTTATAGTTCGATTTTTGTATCGAATTTTTTGTCGTTCGATAGTTCGATTTTATTTGATGAAATTGTTTCGATTTAGTTATTATATTATTGTATATATAGTTAAGTTATAATGGATAATTAATATGTTTTCCTTTTTCATTATTATACAAAATAAAATTATATGCCTTTTTTCCTTTTTATTATCGTATTTTAATTTAATTAAACTAAACTCCGAAAGTCCGAAATGGAAATTCATTCGTCCAGTCACGGGCCGTCACGGTGTATTATATTAAGATAGAAAACTAACCTAATGAAACCCCAGTGCTTATTGTTTATATGATTCATAAAAATAAAAAAATGTTTGATGATTTAATTTTTTTACAATGGATTATTTAGTGTAAATTAAATTTAGGTATTAATATTTTGATATTTCCTAATTAAAAAAAAGTTATGTAAAAATATATTGTTTAAATATATATAGTGAAGTGACTAAAAGTTGTATCTGATTATGTATCTGATGTGTGTATTCTATGATTTTCAAAATTTGAAAATATTTATTTTTTAAAATGTATTTAAAAATTTGTTTTATTTGCTACACTTTACCAAGTTAAGATTTTACCAAGTTTGCTACACTATACTAAGATTCTAATGATGAGTTCGAGGATGTGTTACTAGAACTTAAACTAGTCCTTAGTTTTTATTTTCTACAGTTTATTACTTTAGTAGAAAAAAATTTTGTTTCAAAAACACTACTGATATTATACGACTGAAGAAAATGAATACTCTATAATATTTTAAGAACCAAATAAAAAAAAAAGCTTTCAATTTTCTCAAATGATTATTATAATGGCTATGAAGAAGAAAAAGTAGTCCTTGTTTTTCTACCCGCTACAGTTAAATACTTCTAAAATTTTCAAGCTTTTATCTCATTAAGTTATTATAATTATTACATTTCATTTTTTTCACTTTCTCTGTATCGTTAGGTAAGAATGTTATTAAAATAGAATTTTTTTCTTGTGAATTTATAAATTGGAGCAGACAAAATATTAGGACTAGATTTACTTTTTGCAAGTCATCATTAGAATCTTTTGAGAAAATTTCAAGCTTTTATCTCATTTGGTTATTAAAATATTGGAGATTTCATTTTCTTTGCTTTCTCTATATCGGTAGGTAAGAAATTCTTTTAAAACAGAACTTTTTTCTGTTGAAATTATAAACTGAATCAGATAAAATATGAGGACTAGATTTACTTCTTGCAAGTCATCATTAGAATCTTTTGAGAAAATTTCAAGCTTTTATCTCATTTGGTTATTAAAATATTGGAGATTTCATTTTCTTCGCTTTCTCTATATCGGTAGGTAAGAAATTCTTTTAAAACAGAACTTTTTTCTGTTGAAATTATAAACTGAATCAGATAAAATATGAGGACTAGATTTACTTCTTGCAAGTCATCATTAGAATCTTTTGAGAAAATTTCAAGCTTTTATCTCATTTGGTTATTAAAATATTGGAGATTTCATTTTCTTTGCTTTCTCTATATCGGTAGGTAAGAAATTCTTTTAAAACAAAACTTTTTTCTGTTGAAATTATAAACTGAATCAGATAAAATATGAGGACTAGATTTACTTCTTGCAAGTCATCATTAGAATCTTTTGAGAAAATTTCAAGCTTTTATCTCATTTGGTTAGATTTTATTTTCTCTATATCGGTAGATAACAAATGTTTTTATATCATTATTATTTGTTGGAAAAATTTTTAAATGGAGTAGATAAAAAATGTGGACTAGTTTTACTTCTTGTAAGCCATCATTAGTACCTTTGGTTATTAATATTAGAGATTCCAAGAATTTTCCTTCGTTATAAACTTTTTATACCGGTACAAGAGATGTAATAATTTAAGTATATTGAAATTTAAACAATAATTCAAATAAAAACTTTTAAGACAATATAAGAGGGTAATATTTTACAAGGCTTAAAATAGAAAATAAGTAATACATTTTATGGTTAAAAATATTTTATTCAATTAAATTTCATTATTTTTGATAATGAAATTTTTTCAAATGATTCAATGTATATTTACTTCTCAGGCTATTTTACTGTATTTTAGAGATAAAATATTTGTTTGTTTTGGTAAAGTATATAGCAAATAAAAAATTTTTTAAATAGTTTTTAACAATAAATTTTTTCAATATTAAAATATCAACAAAAAGGCATATTTGTTAGAAGACACACATCAGACGCAACTTTTAGTCACTTCTCTATTTTTTAAATAAAATATATGAAAATATTAATAAATTTAATTTAAATTAAATAATTCAATGTGTTCATCAAAATTAAATTAAACATTTTTTTTACAGCCCGGACACACTACTATTTAAAATTAAAATTAAAAATTAAAAAAAATCCGTGAAAGGGGAAGCTACGATTTTAAAATTTATTTATTTATTTATTGAGAGTCATTAACAATTTAGGTATGCTTAAGCGAAATAATAAGATCTTCTTAAAAAATTTTTTTTGCTAAAAACTTTTCAAAAATTATAATAAAATTTTTTTTATTTTATTGAAATATACTTATGTGAAATGAATGAGATCTCCCAAAAAAACATTTACATGTAAAGTTACGCAAGTGCCTTTAAGTTTTGTCACTGCGCTTATTTATTTTATCTAGTATTTTATTAGGTAAACATTCTATTATCACTATTATTAAACACTGCGAAAGTTTTGAGATCTCAAACAAAACTTTACGCAAGTTATGTGGGCTGATTAATAAAGAAAAAAAAATAATATTACTTATTAAGTAATTGATTTATTGTAGATATAATATATGGAATTTAAAGTACCGGATTAAATATTCTATTATCACCAATTTTTAACACTACGAAAGTTTTGAGATCTAAAACAAAACTTCACGCAAGTTATGGAGGCTGATTAATAAAAAACAAAAAATATTAATTATAAAATTTTAAGATCTCATAAAAAAAAAAAAAAAATTCACTTGCCAGGTCTACATAAATAGCCGCTTCCAATTATACCTGGCAAGTGAATTTTTTTTTTTTTTTTATGAGATCTTAAAATTTTATAATTAATATTTTTTGTTTTTTATTAATCAGCCTCCATAACTTGCGTGAAGTTTTGTTTTAGATCTCAAAACTTTCGTAGTGTTAAAAATTGGTGATAATAGAATATTTAATCCGGTACTTTAAATTCCATATATTATATCTACAATAAATCAATTACTTAATAAGTAATATTATTTTTTTTTCTTTATTAATCAGCCCACATAACTTGCGTAAAGTTTTGTTTGAGATCTCAAAACTTTCGCAGTGTTTAATAATAGTGATAATAGAATGTTTACCTAATAAAATACTAGATAAAATAAATAAGTGCAGTGACAAAACTTAAAGGCACTTGCGTAACTTTACATGTAAATGTTTTTTTGGGATATAAGATACGTTAATTTGGTTTTTCTTCTTTTTTGGCACATATAAAATCATAAAAGTAATATTTGTATACTAGCCTGGCAGTGATTTTAAAAAATTTCAATTGGTAAAATTAGTTTGCCGATTACCAAAAAGCAGATATAAGGTATTTATTATGTATAAGTAAAATTTTACTCGATCGGTGAAAATTAAAAAAATTCTAAAGAAACTTGGCTGTAGTAACTTGAAGCACTTTCCAAAATTAACTACCAGACTAACATACACATAAACTAATATAACGATGAAAATGCAAGTTAACGGATCAGTTAAGCGAGAAAAAAAAGCTCATGGTATTACAAGAAGAGACACGCGTGTGTCTAAAATACCTCCCTTAAAATCCTCACCATATATCATGTAATATTTTTTTTTCTGGTCTATGTGTACGTAAAAAAAAAACAAAACCTAGCTGAATGCGTATAATATAGTATGAGAAAAAAAATAAAGAAAGTTATGGTCGCGCATCAGACATTTAGGGAGAAATAGCAAAGAAATGGCATTATATATGAGAACGAGACGGAAAAAATACCGAGCAAGATATCATAAATCAAGGGTGTGTATAGTCACTGGGCTTTGGCTGGCTTGGAACTGATTACGTCGCTGGCCCGTGAACTAGAATATATATATATATATTAAGCGAGACTAAATAAACGAGAAATGGGATTCAAGCGTGAGTCACGTGTGTCAGGGTAGACTAGCATGCTATAATAGTTCTTATACAGTAGTATTTCGCTAATAGCCTACATAATTTGTATTTGTGTGTTGGAAGAAGGTAAATTTAAAGATTCCACAAACTGATAAACATTTTAGGTATCAAGGAATGTGTTTACTAAAAGTTCGTATCATTTAATTAATTTATAATTTTTTCTAGACTCTTGACAATGATATATTAAAATGAAATTTTTAGTTATAAGAAAATGTGCAATAAATTTATTTTTTTAATTATACTTTGTATACAACAATTAAATATAATATAACAAGTTTGGAATCTATTAATATAATTCACAGTAGGGTTAATCTAGAGAGACTATAATAGTCATGTATTAACTAAATCCAGTTTAAGTCCCTTATGGTATGATACTGTTTCAGTATATTTGTATTATTAAAGAATTGGCCAGTAAAGTAAATTGTTATTATGCAGTTAATAACTATGAATTTTATATATTAATAAATGTATGGAATAAAAAACTTTTCTTAACGATATCATTAACAGTAAAGTTTTTTAATGAACCTTTATTATTTTTCTTTTACTTTATAAGGCTATATTCACTAAGTGTAGTTAAAAAAAATATAATTAGGATATATTTTATGTTACGCAATATATTTAAGTGCATATTAGAATTTGCCATATTTGTTTTTAATTATTTTTCATTTTGTTTTAGTTTAGGTGAAAGCGATCGAAATTGTGAATTTTATTAAAATTTTAGAATTTTTAAAATTTGGTCCTGATTCATTAGATTAAAAAGCTGTTTTTCATGGAATTAATTAAAAATAAAATAATTTAGTTACAGACTTTCAAATTTTATAAAAAGATTCAAATTTTTTTAAGCACGGGCAAAAATACCTCCTGAACAATTTTGAAACAAAATTTGTTTTTAGGCACGATTTGTCTATATATAATAACCTACATGTATCCAAAATATACCGGGTGGAACACAATTAGCGCGAATTTTTACATTGCTAACATATATTAAACCAATGTAAATAACCGCGGTAATTGTGTTCCACCCTGTATATGGAATCGTGCCTTCAAATTTTATCAGGTCAAAAAATGGAAAGTTTCTAAAAATGTCTAATTCTTGGAAAAATTTATACCCTTGGTCATTTCGATGCCTCTGACATGCTTGTATTGATCTTATTCAGTATCCCTGATAATGAGCCTCTTATAAAATTGAATAAAAGTTCAGAATAATCCAAAGTCTAAGGTACATATTATATAATATATTATTTAATTTTATTATATTCAAAACTAAATTTAATAAATTATAATTTTACTCTGTTTTTTTTTCTTTTATTTTTAATTAAAAAGTTTTAATTATACTTTTTATATCGTTCAATTATTTTTAATTATATTATTTATCGGTCTCTACGGAAGTAAAATTTATTAATTTATTAATTATTTCAAATTTTTTTCTTAACAATTTGGCTGAAAAACTGCGAGGAAAATTTTTATTAAAAATAAACTAAAAACCTAAACAAAATGTAAATATTTTATCGAATAATTTTTTTATTGCAAATTATAGTATATATAATAAAATTCATCATATATAGTATAATATTATTCTATTAACTCGAAAATTGTAATTTTCTATATTTGATTATGCAAATAAAGATAAATTAATACATACCCACATTATAAAGTGTGTGTATATATCGAACAAACCCAGAAAACTTTCAGTTCCATCAGTATCCAATTTGTTCTCTTTTATCAGCACAAATTTGTCCTACGGTCTTGTATAAATCAAGGCGTAAATAAAATGATTTTGTATATCCCCTTTCTCAATCGTTTTTTCCCTATAATAACCCCCTCTTGAATATGTGTTTTATCTCCCTCTTTGACGAGGTATCCAGTGTCATTTTCGGATTTTAAGCTATTTCAATGCTCCTCCCTTTCATTTGCCTCTGTGTTTATTATACGCACAACAAAAAAACTTTAAAAAGTAAAAAACGGGGTTCCATGTTTTCCGGTTTAATTTCTAGAAAAATACCTCTTTAAAAAATAACTGATATCAAATTAAAGAAAGAGGTACCATACAATCAAGGATTGTAAAAATACAAATAACAAATACAATATTATGAAAAATTTTACAATAAGATTAAAATTTAAAGAAGCTAGTAGTAGTGCTTTTCCTATCCAAACTTGAAAACTACTAGCTCCATTAAATTTTAATCTTATTGTAACATTTTTCATAATATTGTATTTGTTATTTGTATTTTTACAATCCTTGATTGTATGGTACCTCTTTCTTTAATTTGATATCAGTTATTTTTTAAAGAGGTATTTTTCTAGAAATTAAACCGGAAAACATGGAACCCCGTTTTTTACTTTTTAAAGTTTTTTTGTTGTGCGATATCAGTTATTTTTTAAAAGATCCTAGCGAGCATCCTAGCTAATTGTCTTTATATCATGTAAATATTTTTTCATCATACGCTGCAAAAAAGATCTACTTTCTTACTTTCGGGCTTTCTTTTTTTCGCTTTTATTGAAAGACTATGTGTTGAACACGGCAAAAAATGTATAGGAAATTTTACTGTCAATGCTGTCTGCACTCGTTCGCTACGCTCACTCGTGCATACAACTGCATTGAAAGCCAAATCCTATTTTTTTCCCTTGTTGAACAAATAGATGTGCATATCTTTATAAAATTAAAGCAATATATTGTTGCCTTATTTATAATTGAAATGGAGTGATGATGTTAAATGTATCAAATGATACAACTGAAACTGTCTTTTAAACTTATACATAATTATATTATCTGTATAGTAATAATTAAAAAATTTAGGCATTAAAAAAGTATTATGTGATTCTCTCCCACCACTAACACAAATATTATAATGAGATTCTTCCCATAAGTATGTTCATCTCTTGTTCATCTCTTGAAATTTCCCTCTCTATCCACTGTACATTCTATCTCTCTTTAATCTCGCCTCTTAAAATTTCTCGCGTTTGTTATAGTAAAGTTAAAATTGAAAAATTTAATATGCACTTATTTCAATAAATAATATCATTTACAACATATGAGTTAAATTAAAATATCCATAGTTTATATAAGTTATTAAATAACTACGGCCATGGCAATATTTTTAATTTTTTAAATAAAATAATTTAAAAAATAAAAATGTTTGTAGGTTAAAAACAGCATTTTAATGTATACATAAGCACGTTGCTCCGTGCCATGAAGACTTGATGTCTAACATGGAACCCTGCGCACGACCGTGCTTCTGAATTCCTAGGACCAAATACTTCTTTATTTTTTATTTTTAGCTTTTTTTTAATGTTTTATAAGGGCGTTAGCTTGTCCAATATATGTTCGTGTATAAATTTTTTTAGTGTTGAAATACCAGTGTATACCTCGAATAATACATACAGAAAATGAGAGTGGACTAGTTTTTTTTTTAGTTTTATTATTTTTACAAAGGGACCCTTAATTTGTCGATCGAACCCCTGCTTTTCTTTATAGTTTATTTTTCTACTCTTTTTTTTTCTTCTTATTCAAGTTTTATTTTCAATTTTTTAATTTTTTTTTTTTTTAGTTTTGCTTTTGAACAAATTTTACAAAAAGAAAGTATATATAGAGAAAAAAAAAAGGAAAAGAAGATTTAAACAGTAAAAAAAAAAAAATTTTTAAGCTCTAAAGGTTATAATGGAAAAGCTGCTTTTTTACGGAAGAAGAAGAACTTAGGGAAGTTAATTAGGCAATGACTTAAGAAAAATTACTTTTAAGGGTCATGAGACTAGTTTTCGCTGTTGGATATCGAAAAAAATACTACTACTAAAATTTATTGTGCAGACTATTTAAATTTTACTCTGAAATTTATTATTATTTTTATATGATTCAACAGTTAATTTATGTACAAATAAATTATTTTTCTTCTGTGCATAGTTATTTTTTATAATACTTTTAAACAGGCCTGCGTTTAAATTATACAAGTTTTTGAGATGGATCTTAGATGCAATTCGTGAGTGATTTGAATTAGAAATTTATTAGGGTGCCCATTAATTATATACATAACCCAAATCGCAGTTTACCAACCTCGGCCTCGCCTCGGATGGTAGTTTACGTGCGATTTCAGCGATTCTTTACTTTTCTGGACACGGGCTCGTAATATGCTTTGTTTTTTTATTACAAGTTCATATTTGGCTAAATCTTACTTTAATTTTACAGATTACATTAATTAGGATGCTTGATTTATAATTCTGTCAATTAATTTGAACATTTTATTTTTTAATCTTCGCTAGAAGCCTTGCTATAAGTCGAGTAGTATCCTCTAACATAAAAAAGACTAAAGATTTAATCTAAAGATTTCTTTTATCTTTTTAATTCCTTTTATATCTTTACTATCTTTAAAAAATTTCAAACAAGATTTTTTACGATTTGAAGTTAAAGAACGATTTAGATCCACTACTGCACTAATGTATTTAATAAAATTTTGGTGTAAAACTTAATTTGTAAAATGCAGCCGGTAAAAAACTGTTGTAAGATGCAGTGTATCATAGACCAATATTTTATCCAATAGTATAGTGAAGGTCTGCATCGTTGTTAAACTTCAAATCATATAATTCTGATAAACCAATTTTATTAAAAAACTATTAGTAATAAATTAAAATTAGTACACAACAGGTTTGCACAGTCTTAATATGTTGTTATGAAATCGTTATTTTTTTCTAGAAAGGTTTAGTAAATTCATTAATTTAAAAGCAATCATCTATTAGTTAGCTTTCGTATTTGCTACTTGTGCTTTTATTATCTTTGAAATAAGTGGTTTAAATTTTTCTTAAAATCCAATATTTATAAAGTAATATCATATATGTGTATCCGATTACTTGCTTCGTTCTACCAGTTTTTAGCTGAAGCTAGTAAATATTTTTAAATGTTTTAGTGTAATAAATCAAATTTTTTCCCAATTTTTAATCCCAATTATAATTATAATAATTTTGTTAATAATTTTCAATATTATGAGAAATTCATTTATTAAATTTTAATAATCAGCTTTTCATGTAATGTTCTTGATTAATAAAACAAATATAAACTGATATTTTATTAAAATTTAAAACATTAATTTTAAAATAGAACGGATTATATATAAATAATTAAAAGGTAAAATAATTTTAAAATAGGTTACACATACAAATACGTATATAATTGAGTAATTAAAAATAAAATCAGAAGTTTTTAAAAATTGGGTATAGGTGGACGCACAATATCTTGATCGTATGGTTATTTTTCGTCGCGCAAGTCGCTGCGTCGTTAGTCTTTTTTAAAAGTTATAAAAGGTATTATAATTGTGCACACATTTTTCTAAAAATGCTTGAAAACTATTTGTAGGTAAAAGTTTTTGGTTTCAAATATAAAAAGTTAAGCAAAAAATATACGTTTAATAATATCCATTTTAGAAGGTCGTTTTTGCGCTTTTTGTTTGTAATTCTTTATTAGCCAATAAACATTTGAAAATATTTAATTTTTACGTCAAAATAAGTTACACTTGAGGTTTTCTGTTAATATGATCCACATATAAAGGTTAGAATCAGGCCAAATGGCAAAAAATAACATAAATAAGTGATTTTTTTTAATTATTAACTTTTAGTTTTAGATCAAGTTTTATTTTATTAAAGAATTTTGAACTTTTAGAAGCAAAATCTATACTTTAGAATACGAATTTTTAGAGGTACAGTTTTTTAGAAGTGTTAAACATACTTTTAAGAGTAGTTATCACTCCTATAGGTAAATTATTTAATAAAAGTATTTATTTTTACTAAAATTATCTGATCGAAGGTTACAAGTGAAAAAAATAGGAAAAAAATAATAAATTTATTTTGGTAAAATCACCCCAATTTCTGTTACAATATAACGACATGCGTTTCTCTTCAAATACCCAAGTCATAAAAGAATAATGATACGCATTCTACAAAAAATATAAAAAATTATTTGAAGTAAAAAGATAAAACATTATTTTTTATTTAATCCATCATGTTAAGTCCTTTGATATATTTTACGTTGAAACAAATGTATGTATTATAAACAGTTGAAATTCAAAAATAATCCTTTGCGAAATTATTTGAGAAAATTTTCGTCAAGAACCCTTAAAATATAAAAATCCTTCTTTTAAAAAAATCTCTTTTTTTGCTTTTTAAATCCCATCAAACTAAAAAGGGTTAGTATTTTGTAAATTTCGCTTTCCAGGCGTATATATTAACCTTTAGCCTGCACACCTCTTGAAAATCGCTTAACCTGCACATGGGGTCCGGCGGACCCCAGCTACTAATAGTATATTTTTATCCTAGGCCGCAAAAATAAAGAATGGCCCAGATCGCACGTAAATTGCAATCCGAGGCGAAGCCGAGGATGGCAAACTGCGATCTGGGACATTCTTTTTTTACGGCCGAGGCCAAAACATAATTTTTCTTTGTCAGTGGCTAGAAAACACGTATTTTCGAATCACGCTGCGGCCGGGAAATACGTGTTTTCTGGCTACTGACAAGAAAAATACATTTTATGGTTAAACTGTTCATTATATCTTAGCCAAAATTTTTTTAGGAGTTGTTCATACCTAATAAAAAAAGGACAAATTACTTTTGTTAGGAGTTTTTAAAAGAAAAATACTAAAAACATAAATTGAAGGGAAAAAAACGAGAAAATTGGTATTTTTTGAATAAATTAGCATAAAATCTGCAATTATATATATTTTTTTAAATATCCTATAAATTTCAATAAAGTCATTATAAAACTTAAGGAAAAAAATACTAACTTATAGCTACCTTAAAAAAAAGGTATTTATTTAGGATAAAAACTGCATCATTTTGAGGGTTAAATTTCAAAAATAATTTTTAAAAGTAAAAGTTTTTTTTTTAATTTTTTTTGTAATTTTATTAAAAAAAAAAATAAAATACATACATATAATTGAAAAATAATTTATTTTAATTAGATGCAGCACATTTTAGACATTGTGATGAACGATGATCGTTACACATCGGACGTAAACAAGAAGAGCAACCTTGTTTGGTTTTCTTATCATGTTTCCTTGGGCAAAGTGCGCACCTTACTTTATTTTCATAAATTTGCAGTTCTTGATCCGTATCATCTGAAGATGATAAGTCAAGACCTAAAATAGCTTGAATTCCGTATTTTAGGTCACGTTTTAAAGAAGGTATCTTATAGCGCTCTGCCAAAAAATCTTGAATAAAAACAAAAAAAATATATAAAACCCCTTAAATACATGATAATTTAGATATTTGATATTATACGTACCTTTTAACAATTATTTTTAGTAACTTTTATTAAATAAAAAAATATATCAAAAACAGCGTATCCTGCACACGGGGCCTTATGGACCCCACGCTTTATAATGGTCAAATTCACTTGAGTGCCCGGCTCAAACAATCGAGTTTAAAGTTAAACGAAGTTTTGTATCATAAAAATACATGTTTAAACTCTTGAAAGACGACAGCACAGGTCTCTTATCACGCGCTAAATATTTAAAATATCAATGCGAATATTGCCTGGGGTCCGTTGGACCCCTAGTGCAGGCTAAAGGTTAATCCTTGGCTTATTTTGGTATATATTAAATTTTTAGACTCTCAGTCCATGAAAACATGAATTTGCAATTTTAAAACCTAAATTAAACGAATATTGGCTGCAGAATAGTGGAGGAGAAAAAAAAAAGAAAAAAACTGTAAATTTATGATTACTAAAATAATAATAAAAAATTTCCAATAATGCCGTAAATTGATATATATATTAAATTTTAGAGGATCTTTATTTTTTTTGTTTTATAACACATTACCAAAATTTTTATATCAAATTACACAGTAATTTCTTTTTGTTCTTTATCTAAAAATTAAAAAAATTAAAATTTAAAAAAATCCAAACTAAAACCGTAAGTTTAATATGTTATATATTTGTAAAATGTTTACGAATATTATGAAAGCTTTTTTTGTACTTGTGCATATAGAATGAAAATTTACTCACGTCTTCCTTCCTGTAACGAAGCTGTGCGAAAATGTATGTATTATTTGTTATCTGTAAAAAAAGAACTATAGCTTCAATAAAATATTCAGTTAAATATTATAGTGTAGGCCTGAACCCCTATTTTGTAGTCACTTTTTACTTTTAAGTCTATAAAATTTTTCAGTGAGTATTTATCTTTTTTGGGTCACTAAATGTGTCCCCGATAGGAATTTTGAGGTTATGTTTTGCGGGTTTTGTAAGAGACTTGTAAGAGGTTTTGTTGTTTAGGTCGCTGATCTCGAATATGAAACTTGTCTTTAAAACGGTTGTCCATAATCAATAATTTTAGGTTATTTTCATCTATGGACAACAAAAGAATTTTCGGTAAAAACAGATACCGAATTTGTGTTCATGGAGCTGAAAAACATGAGTAACAGATAAAAATGTTAAAAAAACCGCAAAACCTTACCTCAAAAGTCCGATGGTGGACAAGTGGACTATTTTCGGAAAAACGGAATTCATATTCGTATTAGGTGACCTAAAAAATATAAATACTCACTGAAAAATTTTATGGACCTATCATCAGAAAAAGTGATTGCGAAATAGGGATTCAAGCCTACACTACTAATAATTTTTACTACACTATTAATTTACTACACTATTAATTTTTATTTTTTTTATATATTTTTTAAATTTATAGGAATATTAATCTTAAATAAATATTTTTTAAAAGTACTTTTATTACATACTTTTTTTTAATTTAATTTAAATAAAAAAATAGACTATATATTTTCAGAATAGATATTTTAATTTAAATGAAAAATAAATTATATAGTGCAAGATTTTAGTACATAATTTATATATTTTATGTGTTTTATTACTTTAGCTATATAATATTTAATAAATCAATAATACTGTACATTAAATTCTTGTTTGGAGAATATAATTTATTCTGAGTTATTGATGTATGAGATATTCCACACCAAATGGACCCTGTTGGCGTGGAATCTCATATATAACTAATTTTTTTTCCATTTTTTTTGTATTTATTATTTTTTTTATTTTTTAGATATATAAAATTTTAGAAAAGATTATTATTAAAAGTAAAAAAAATTATTTGACAAGCCTTTGAAAGGATTTTGAAGAAACCTTACATTATAATATATTATTCAAATGAAAGTTATCTTATATTCAAAAAGGACCAAAAATCGTGTGTGAGTGAGTAATAAGAAGATTTTGTCGATGGCCCTTGTATAATTAGTGACATCAGTACCATGTCGCAACCCTACCTTAAATTTCCCTCTTGACAATTTCATTACTTTAATACACAGACACACACATACACGTATAAAGTACTCTTAATATTTAGGCACGCGTTGTATTAAAACTTTATCTGATTAATTATTCAAGGCTAAATTCATGTAACTTATCACTAAGTCTAGATCTAGATACTTTTGTAATATATTATAGATGTATTATTCTCAACAAATCCTTACTTTCAAAGTATTTGATGACAAAGTTTCTTTTTTTTAAATTTTGCAACTCTATGAAAAATTCAAGTATTTTTCTTTTTTTTTATCTACATTAAATATGATATTGCGTAAAGATAAAAATAAAAGTATACTTAGTACAGTATGAAAGATAAAAGGAATTTTGAAAGGAAAAACTGTAATAATTTTTAATGCAGCCAGTGCGTGATATTTAGGTAAAAACACGTTTTCAAATGGATTAAATAAACTGATAAAATTTTTTTTTATTTCCGTATTTTATAAGTAAATTTTATTAATTTTTTAAATGAATTTTGTGAAATTCTATTCTACGATCGGAAAAATAAGGAACGAAGCTGCCTACGCAAATCATGAAGGTATCCATTTTGTTAATTAACAAAAAATTCGAGTATTCTCGATTTTTTTTTGTGAATTCGCAAAAAAAATTGATAATTTACAATTTTTTTTCAAAAAAAAAAATAGTTTCAAATTTCCGAAAAATAGTTGTGAGTTTACAACTTTTTTCGTAAAATCACAAAAAAAAAATCGAGAATTCTCGAATTTTTCGATAATATACTAAATTTAGTAATTTTACGATTTTTATCGAATACTTACAAAATTTTTTGAAAATTCACAAATTTTTCGAAAATGTTCTAATTTTTTTGTTAATATAAGAAAGTTACTTTTTACAGTGTATCTAAAAAATTCAAATGTTATCCCAAAAGTTTAAAAATGTACCAAAAAACTTGCAAAAAACTGATCCCTGTTGTCAGCGACAGCAATTATAATTTTATAATATAGAGAGATAAAATTCTTGAGAAAATAAAACCAAAATTCCAAGTTAATGAATCATCTGAGTATAAAAAATCAACAATTTCGCATCTGCTCATACAAAGAACTTTTCTTTAAACATGAATTAAATTAATATACTTTGTATCAGTTTTCCAGCAATCGTTACTTAATTAATGTTGTTTCAACACTTGGAAATATAATTTTAGATAGTTCGTGTTATATTACATTTTATACAAGTGATATTGAATAGTAAAATTTAGTTATTAATTCGCACATACAATTTCTTAGAAGTTGTCTTTGGTCGTTATATATATAGACAGGTAAACCATATATTGTTTACTATCTTGTTTGTAAACTCGAGTTGGATGAATATCACTTTTCAGAACTAAACATCGCTTATGCAATATTGTTCGTAGAAGAGAAAGGCTTTTGGATATTTGTATAAAGTCATACTTTCATCGCCGTCTATATGGATAGAGAGAACCGCGAAATGGCGTGTATTCACTCATCTTCCTCATGTTAATTATTCTTGGCATATCTACTTACAGTTTACTATTGCATTTATATATCTCTCATTGTTAGTTTAGAATATTTAAAATTAAATAAAAAAATGTTTATCAATAAATATATTCAAATATTCATCTAATTTGTTTATTTAAAACAGTGAGAAACGTAAGCTTACAATCATTCGTGGTTAACCACAAAAATTAACCTTGTTTTAAGTATTCGAATAGGAATTTAATTATAATAAGGTTATATTTAACATTATCCAATCAGTGATTTTACGATTATTGAAAAAATATTTATTTGACCATTTGTGGTTGTATATTGCCATGATCTTTCCTTCAATGATGTTTTGTGAATATAATATATGTTGATGTTGCTTTTTAAATGTTTTTATTTTTCAGATTTTATTTTTACTATTTATCATAAATTTACAAATTTTCTTCATTTCTTTTTACTTATCGTCAAAATAAAAATCATAAAAATAATTTAGTATTCTAAAAATTTCATTCTCACAGTGTACATAACTAAATATTTTTATTGCATTTATAGGATAATATAAAATAAGTGTAATATTTTTTATTATTATAAAATTAAGGTATGAAAAAAAAATAAACATAGGTTTTATGAAAACCCATTAACTCCGACGTGAAAAAATAATATAATAAAAATCCATTTTTACTAGAAAAAATATATGTCATAATATTCTCTCACTATTATTATTATTGCTAGCTGTTATTGAAAATATAGATAACGATCAAAGCGAAAAATTAGCTAAAAATGAATAAAAAAATTTATAAATATACAGTTACAGGCAACAAATTTGAATTTAAATTTAAAGAATAGCTTAAGAACAAAAAATATTCCCAAAAAAAAAACATTCTTATGGGACAAAAAATTTGATTTCTAAGATTCCATTCATTTAGTGCTAATATTTTGGAATGACTTGAGAAATCTAATTTTTCGGTAAAAGGCACCTAATTTCTCAATTGATAATCCAATCGATTTTAACATGGAACATGATTAAAAGTAGGGCTACTCTGAGGATTCCAAAAATCAATGGGGGAGGTAAAATGCATCTAATTTAAGGGGGGTAGTTAAATATTTCCAATTAAAGGGGAGGGGGGTTAAATTGGACTTAGAATGATTTCGATTTAAGGACTTAAAACAATTCAGGTTTAGGGACTTGAATTTTTTCTGGTCAGCGGCCAGAAACCACGTATTTCCCGGCCGCTGCGTGACCGGCAAAGATGTAATTTCTCGCCACTGATGCAGAAAAATCGTATACGACCCTGGGCCATAAAAAAAGAATGCCCCAAATCGCAGTTTACCATCCTCGGCTTCGCCTCGGAAGGTAATTTACGTCTGATTTGGGACATTCTTTATTTTTCTGGACACGGGCTCGTAATATGCTTGACTCGAACCGTAAATATACTATATTATTATTAGGGACCTAGATTAATACGCGTTTAGGGAATCAGAGTAGTTTGCGTTTAGAATCTTTATGAGTAACATTTATGCAATATACCCTGCACTCAGCTGCAAGTAAACATGATCCATGTATTTAGGTTGTTTAAAAATAATTACCAGAATAATAAACATAAATAAAAAATGAAATATACTTGAAAAAATGATATATATGTATATAATACCATTGTAAAACCCCTTTAGATATACTCAAAACAATAAGATACTTATGTAGACAGATAAACTAGATGGTCAATACAATATAACCATTATATAACTTTCTATAAAGTACACTTAAAGTTATTTTATATTTCTATTATATTTTCAATTAGATTATATGAACATTTATTAAATTTACAATTTAGTAAAAAAATTTATCATTGATATTATTTTTATACTACTACTAATATTTAAAAAGACTTCTTTTATATCTTTAATTAAATAGTAAATTAATTAAATTAAATTCCAGTTATTGTTAATTAAAATTAAAAAATATATATATATTTCATGAATTTTAAATTAACTAAATAATAAAACAAAATTATATTAAAATATTCTATTGAATATAATAAAACCTTGTTTAACAGAAAGTTAACATTAATTTATATTTGAAAAGTCATTTTAATTAATTTAATGTATATAATATATGCTTGTTTTAAAACTGGTATTATTTTAAAAGTGTATGCAACTATTTAATATTTAAGGAAACTTGATGTTGTTTACAGTTAACAAAAAATTAATTAAAATTATGTTTCCAAATAATTTAAAAATAAATTTCATTTGATCTTTTTTATTTAATTCCTGTATAGTCATATGAGTATATTATCAAAGAAATTTTTATCTTTGAACCTTACTGAATCTGAGATAATAAAAATTTAAAAACCAAAAAAAAAAATTCAATACTTTGACGTAGTTTAAATTTTTTTTGTTTTTTATAAAAAAACCAAAGAAAATAATAAAATTTTTAAATTATTTGTTTAGAATCAAAAAGGTTAGCTAAATTTAAAAAATAGTTTAAATATAAGCATTCTTATACTCACAATCAATTTAAAAATATTTGTAGGTCATGTAGAAAATTTGTTCTGATAGAGTTATTTAAACAGTTGTGCAAATATTTGTAATTTCTACTGGAAATACTCATATATAACACATATATATACAGATCTGTAATGTTGATTACACTGTTGGAATTTGAAATTAATCTTTTAGATTTCTATGTATTTTCATCTTTTTTCTTTTTTTAAATCAATTTTATTTTCTTTTTTTTTATTGAATTTCGTTTTTCTCTGTTTTTACGTTTTGTCTGACAATATCAGTGTACAAGAACAGCCTCTGCTGTATACATATATATAATACATTGCAGTTAATTCAACGGGTGCACGATTTTCTACACATACACAAAGGTTTTACTGCAACTTCATGTATATATTATATATATATATATATATATAGGTGAGGTTAATGTCAGTGTCTGACATTGTACAATGGTATGCTTTTACAGAATACATACAAAAGTTAGTAGAGGAAATCTTTCACGCAAGTCTGCTCATGGATACTAAATTTAAATATTACAAGATCTTTTTACTTCTGAAAAACTTGCTGTATAAATATATATTATACTTTTTTATTGTATATGTGCATATGCAAAGGTAATGAATTATTTTATATATATTGGAAAATATAATTCGAGAGAAGCTTTTATTTTATTCTGTAGTATTGGAAAAATTCCAGAATTTTAAAAATTTATATATTTATCTTGGATTCATTTTAATATTATTTTGCTCTTTGTTATCAAACATCAGAGCTAGATTAGCTTCCAGGTAATCTAAAAAAATTAGGTTTTCAGAATTTCAGCACTTTGTTAAAAGCGAAGCTAATTTATTGATTTAATTAATACACTGTAAAAAGTAACTTCCTTATATTAACAAAAAGATGAGTAAATTTTCGAAAAATTAGTAAATTTTCAAAAAATTTTGTAAATATTCGATAAAAATCGTAAATTTACTAAATTTAGTATATTATCGAAAAATTAGAAACTTCTCGATTTTTTTTTGTGCATTTACGAAAAAAGTTGCAAATTCACAATTATTTTTCGTAAATTTGCGACTATTTTTTGTAAATTTTCAAAAAAAAATTGTAAATTATCAATTTTTCTTATGAATTCACAAAAAAAAATCTTGAATTCTCGAATTTTTCGATAATATACTAAATTTAGTGAATTTACGATTTTTTTCGAATATTTACAAATTTTTTTGAAAATTTACTAATTTTTCGAAAATTTACTCATTTTTTTGTTAATATAAGGAAGTTACTTTTTACAGTGTATAGTTTTGAATTAACACACCTCTCCTGAAATACATTTTAGTTTAACAGAAATGACAGACAAAATTATGGGCAGGGTAGGGTTTCAAATAACTTCTAATGATGAGCCAAAACCAATCTGAAGAAAAAACCCCGAGTTCGATCCGAGCCGAAAGTTTGAGTAACCGCACATCTGACTAGAAAATTTCCCAATAGCCTAATCTAATTATCTGTATAGTATTTAAAATTAATCTGGTTTAATTTTGATTTATAGAACTAATTTTATTTGATAATAGTGAATTAAAGTTAATAAAATAAATGTCTGGGTTAAGACATATAGTTATTTTAATATAGTCAGAGTTACAGCTTATGCTAATTCTTTTCTTTTTCTATCACTAGATTCAAGAAGATTTTTTTGTTTAAAAAGTCTTTTAATATTATTGTATCGAAATATACATATATAGCTAGTAGAATAAATTGTTACAGCTTTTAAATTGAATATTTTATACTTACTTAACCTTTTTTTTTGTATTAATTTAAATATTTAAAATAACGCTTATTTTTTAATTTATAAAAATCAAATTTTACTAAAATACTTAAACATTACATTTTTGTCTTAATATTTATTTTTAAAAATATATTATGTATAGATACAGAAAGGAAGAAAGAAAAAAAGAGATTTGTACGTGATCATGCATAAATTATATCTTGATTTTTCTTTTTTATCGATATTTTTTCAAGTATAATCTAATACTATAATATTTTTCTTCAATATATATATACTGAATTTATGGATAATAAAAATACAATACTTTTTTCTAATAAAAAAAAAAAAACAAAATAAATTTATATATATTTACTTATCTATTATTCTATTTCTTTTTAAACTTTATTTCTTCGAATTTAAGATTACTTTTTTTTCTCTCTATGGACGTCTGACTTAACCTGTCTTTTTCTACTTATAGAATATGTATAATATAGGATACTGTGTATTCGAGAAATAGTATATCAAAAAATATTTTCGACAAAATTAAATACTTTCTAGGAAAAATCTTTGCATATTAAGTAATATTTTCTAGGAAAAAAATTTATTTGCTGTAAAAGAAATTTTATTTTACTCAAAAATATTTTTTTTATCATGTTACTTTATGTAAAGATGCATAAAATATTTTTTATAGCTACCTAAACCCTTAAAATCCGTTACTCACGTCAAAAATAGGGTTTTTAAAACATGATATCTATGTTGAGATTTTTTTTGCGTGCTTAAAAAATATAATATACAAAAAATTATATATGAACGATTCTTTTTTGACTCAGCCATCCCGTTTTACCCTGTCTAAAAATTGATGAAACGTTGAAGACACGTGAATCAAATTGATGAAAAAAGAAATTTTGATTTTTTGTTGGCCTTTGTGTTTTGTTAAATTAAAGTACCCAGTTTAAGGAGCACAAAAATCAAAATTTGAATAGATTAACTTTTCAAATTTTTTTTTATTTTAAAATTTGTTATTAATACATACAAAATTACAGCCTTTGTTGTTAAATCAAGACAATATAATTCTATTTATATGGACTCCATTTTCGGTCAGAGAGGAGTGGCTGGGTTAAGAAAGAATTGCCCATATATGCATGAGAAGTACTGTATATTTACAAATCTTTTAGGATATACATTTTCGAATAATAAAAATATTGACGAGTAATTTGTTTGTATAATATTTTTTTTACAAGCAGAAAAAGTATATATTTATATTTACAAGTAATACATCAAAAATGCGTTATCTAATGTAAAAAAAAACTTTTTCTTTCTATACATATACTATACATATCTATTTGCATGTCGAAAGCAGAAAAACTCAAAATTGATTGGCACGTGTCCAAAATATGGATTATTGATAGTTACAAATATCTAAAGTTGAATCTATATTTTACATTTTTTATCAAAAAATATAATTTTTTTTATGCTAAAAAAGAGGAATTTATAAATATTTGAATTATTTTTCTTTATGTATTTTATATTTCCAGAAATTATTGTTATTATTACTTTTTTTTTTTTAATATTCCTATGTTTTTACAAATGTATTTATAAAAAAAAATGTAGACTTTTGATTTAACGTCTTGGGCTGGAGTTTGGATCCCTATTACCAAAGAATATATAGTAAGTATATATATTCTTTGCTATTACATAGTCATTTTTTTAACTGATCAGTTCATAAAATTTTTCAATAAGTATAATTATGTTTTTTGGGTCGCTGAGTACGCGCATGAAACTTCTGAACCCGTTAATCGTAAATGGTCCAGTTGCCCACAATAGAAGTTTTTTAACTTATCATTGTCGGGAGTTTCAAGATTTTAATCTATAACTTACATATTATATCCTTATAAATATAAATATATGGATAATATATGGACGAATAGTTATATATTTGGCCGCCATTCAATAGTCATAACTGTCGTTGTCCATCTGGTTAATTTCTCAGAACCTTGAAATCTAGATTTTTTAAAAACAGACCCATAGATGCCTTACAATCCTTCTAGTTTTTATTATTCTGCATTAAAAAGTTTGTATCTTAAATTTTCAGGATTCGGAAAACCGCCCCAGATGGACAACGACAATTATGACCAGTGCATTGCGCCCCTCTCAGCGCCTAAAATGGATTTACAGAGTTGAAAAGAACTATGAGAAAAAAAAACTAGAACCTGTTCCCGTAAATTTTAGAAAACCAAAATCCCTTTAGGTTTCCTCTATTATGGGACCGAATGGGGAGGCTGGATTGAAAAAGAATCGCCCATACATGAACTTATAATTTATTATTTATTTTACAAAATGAATAATTTATTTGCATAAATTTTATAATAAAAATATAATACATATATCGATTATAAATTAATTAATTCCATGACATAAAATTTAAATAATATAAAATTTTTAAATTAATTTATCAATTTTTCAGAAAAAAAATGGTACATGACATTAAAAAGTTACAAAAATATAATAAAATTTACATATTTTCAAAATAAATAATTTATTATATGCTAATTTTTATTGTTATCATTATTATTTAAATGCATTGTTAATTCTAAATAATAATATATTTGTAATTAAATTAAAAGTATTATTTTTACATTAAATAATGCAAAATTTTCGTATGGCCGAAATAATCGATATTTTAATGAATTTTTCGAAATATGTGTACCTATATTTTTATATAAATATAATTTGAAACCTGCTTTTTCACGTCGTTTTAATTGAAATTTTATGTATTGTTTGATTTTAACTTTACAATTTTTTGTTTTTAAAATAAATGTCATTTATTTGCGTGTTTTTTTATTTTTTTAATTATAATTTAACTCAAAATGAATGTTTTGTTGACCTTTTATTAGCAAAAGCCACTTGCGATTGAAATAGCATCAATAAACTGCCTTAGGGATTCCATATGTGAATAGCAACTTTTGACTCCTGGTCGTGGATGTGGGTGCAAAATTTTAAAATTTATACATTGAAAAGGTTTTTACGTCAGGGATCAAATTACCTATAGTCAACTTACTTTATTAATTATTTACAACTTTTATAGTTTAAACTGTTAAAGCAGATAAACGAAATCAAAAAAATGATTTTCACTTATTTAAATACTAGTATCGCGGCATTGCGGAAATAAAAAAAATTTTTTTGGACCAAAATTAAGGTTTTATGACATTTGCAACCGTTTAAAATAACGGCCACGACCAGAACTTCAGTATCATTAGCGGATATTTCAATAGCGACAACCGAAAAATTTCGGTAGAAGCAATTGGATTTATATTTTTTCAGAGCCGGCATAAATCGAATGAATTAAAAAAAGGGAAAATTATATGATTTGACCATGCATATATCTATGGCAATAGTGTGTACAAGTAAAAGCAAAATTAGCGATACGCCTACTAAAAAATTAAGATTTTGAAAACATTGAGGTCTTATAATATAAGCTACAAAAAATCCTTTAAACATTCCAAAATAAAAAATATTTTCTTTATTTTATTTTAAAATATATGTGAGTACTTTACAGTATTTTGCTTGGATTTTTGGTTATTTAAAGCAGAGTATACCTACTTGTAATAAAATACCATGTCTCATAAATATACCTTTTTAAATCTATACAATACAGCAATGTTTTTGTTTTATTTATATATATATATATATACTTACTTTACCTACTTTTGAAAAAGTATAATATTTTATGGGATTGACACTATATTTTCCTTGCGAATTTTCTGTTATATTTTTTTAAGGATACTTTTTCAAATTAGGCTAAAGAATTTATTGATATCTAGAATTAGCCTGGGATGTCTATTTTTTTTTAATATATTTTTTCAAATAAGTGTAAAGAATTTATTGATATCTTGGATTAGCCTGGGATTCCTAAGATTTTTTTATACATTAGACATTTCAAATTTACATTACACCTTTTGTTGCTTTTTTCTATCCCTGCCGGATCCGTAAGGCAATAATTAAATTCTGCATAATGAATATTACCAAATGCTAAAACTTAAAAATTATTTTTTTTATTGAAAATATTGGCTTACAGACCCGGCAGGGATAGAAAAAAAGCAACAAAAGGTGTAATGTAAATTTGAGATGTCTAATGTATAAAAAAATCTTAGGAATCCCAGGCTAATCCAAGATATCAATAAATTCTTTACACTTATTTGAAAAAATATATTAAAAAAAAATAGACATCCCAGGCTAATTCTAGATATCAATAAATTCTTTAGCCTAATTTGAAAAAGTATCCTTAAAAAAATATAACAGAAAATTCGCAAGGAAAATATAGTGTCAATCCCATAAAATATTATACTTTTTCAAAAGTAGGTAAAGTAAGTAAAGATATCATAACAGTCGCAAGGTTTAAAAAAAAACAATGAGAAGCAACTAATAAAACTATAAAAAAAAAGAATAAAAAACGCTGCCAAATTATGGCCACTACGATTCCTCAAGCAATGACAAATATTCAATATGAGTTGAACATTTTTACCATGTGTCATATCTGAGAAATAAGGTGACACAATCTTATTATTTATGTAAAAAAATAAGAAAAATTAAAAATTTTTTTAATCAAGTATCAGATCCGAGAAATCAAGTAAAAACGATAAGTTCCTAGAATTAATACTTTCAGAGAAAAAGTTAAATACAACATCCGATTTCGTATTTTTTGGTGGCAAAAATTTTGGAAAAAAAAATATTTCCAATTGAAAGTAGTAACAAATTTTTTTTTACATTTATTTTTTATTTATAAATAAACTTTTTTTTACAATTTAATAGAAAATTATGCGCCCATTTTATATTAATAAAAACATTATCTTTGTAGCTTAGCACTAGACTAAATTTCTATAATATATATGTTAATTAATATATATGTTAAGTATCAGATAAATGTATATACTTGTATAATGTATATATATATGTGTGTGTATCACGTCTTGATGTGTTTTATAATATATTCTACAATAAGCAGCTGTGATTTTTTTTTAATTTTATGACAGTATGGGCCCCTTTTTAAATATCTATTTTTATTCATGTTCTCCTAATACATTTGTATATACAAAATTTTAAATATTTTAAGCAATTCAGGTACCGATATATTTTTATACTAACTCTTGCGTTATTATTACCTAATAACAGAATCGAATAAAAATCCCCATTCATTATAATTTAAATATATTATATGTAATGATATATTTTTATTCAAAATTATAAGGATACCTCTTCTTTACTTATAACTACTGGATCAAAAAACTGAAATGAAAACTTCGATATAAATCGCAAAAATTCGATTAATCGCAAAAATTCGATAAAAAAACGTAAGTCAAACCAAAATTCGATATCTCAGCCTTCTACGATCGTGAGTTATATGTAAAAATATGTCCCTCTCACTTAGAAGCAATGAATTTAGAGTGAGAGAAAAAAAAGAGATATATATAAGCAAAGCTAGCTTTTGCTTGCGATGGAGGGTCGCGTGACCGCCCCCCCTCAATCCCATAAACCAAAGCTAACGCTTTGGCTTGATATTTTTAATTTATATTTATAACTTTGATTAGTTGAGCACATGCATTTGTACAAATAGTAAAAAAAAAACAATTTAGTTTTTTTAATAAAAAATCCATGTTATTTCTATTGTTTACACGTATATAAAAAAACACAAATAAACATTCAAACATTACAACCTGTTAAACCACATACGTATAAAAAAAAGTAGAGTATTTATATAGCCCTTCTATTCTTTGTTTCAATAATATGTACACATGCATATCACTTTAATTTGCATAATAATGAAAATTATAATAACTATTTTTTTTCGTAATTTTAAAATTTGAGTATACATATTTTTAGTAATTATATATATATGTTTAGACAAATACCCAAAGGCAACCATGGTTCACGAAAGCCAAAAAGTAATTAGTATCTTTACACTATGAAGCAGAGATAGCTATTATATTCAAAGCGAAAGAGAAAGGTAGAGAGACAAGTAGCAGGTTGGCAAAAATAGGGGATTAGAAAATGAGGGCTGATCATATTGAAGGGACGTGTAAATGAACGAAACGAAATAAAGTGTGGCAAATAGCTACCGCAAAAAAAGATACAGGGGATGGACGAAGGGTTCTATATTTATCTATCTTTGTGTTGTACGTTTCGAACTCTCAAAGGAAAATGAATTATCTATACGTGTGACCTGTGTAATAATATATATTTTGCCTGATTTGCATTAAAGAAATGCATCCTGCCTATCAATGAATTAGTTTATGTATAAAGTCTGTGTAATTACGAAGGGGGATTTGAAAAAATATAAAATTTAATTTTATAATTTATTGGCTATACTTTTAAGAAAATCTCTTTCTTTAATTTATTTTCTTTAAGCTCGTTTAATATTTATAGGAATGTGTGATTTTTAGGATTTAATCCTTTAATTGATTTAAGCTTGTTTATTTAGGATTTTGAATTAAAGTCAATTTTAAAGCTTCTAATTAACTTTTAAAGTAATTACAAATATTCTTAAAGCTTTACATATTTTTGAGATATTATCATTAATGTAATTAGAAAAGCTAATGTTCTTAAATAAATATTTATACAAATTATAAATTTGAAGTAGGTTTTAGAGGTTTAATCTACTTAAAAATTAAAATTGGCTATTTCTGAGTAAATCTTTCTATAAAATAAAAAAAGTACAAAAATTTTAAAAATATTTTTTAAATCCAAGATTATTACAGGGAAAAAAAGTTAAAATTAGGCTTCGTGTTTGAAACTAACCAAGAGAATCACTTAATCGAAAATTTCAATATTTAAAATTTGTTATCCCCTTTTAGTTATTCGATATCAGGGGCAGAACACTCTTGCTTGGTGTTGTACTAAAAATAACATCTTTGTTAAAAAATGTAATTTTTTATTTTTTTTTTAAAGATTTTTTAAAAAGGGTATTTTTTTATAATAGGTGAATGACACGAATGTTTAAAATATATTAAATCAATAACATGCAGTTTGGTTGGAAAAAAAGTTCATGCTTTTAAAAATACTATGGTACCTAAAAATTTTTTCTGGAAAAATTATATGCCACAAATACAGTGATTAATTAGGTATAAAAAGATATGAGCCCCAAATTGATAGAAAATAACTCTATTTAATAGTCCGAAAACCAGTTTCTAATATGCGAGAGCCACTGGGTTCTTCAAATATGAGGTGCACACTTCACACATATATACATACATATACATTTTATTTTTTTTAGATAATCATTTTATTTTTTGGACTAAAAAAATATTATTTTGAAAAATATCAAAAATATTATTTGCGTGTTATAAAAAACGCACTGATTCCTTAGCTTGCAATAAAAAGATTATTACAATACTTTTACACAAAAAATATATTAATTTTTTTTTTCTTGGAAGATTTTAATATTATAAGAATTTTTTTATTGTAGATTTTTTTTAATTCAACAATAAATTTATGTGCTTATTGAAATTTTCAGTTGCTCAAAAAAAAAAAAAAATGTAATATTCCAAGTAGAAATTAAAATTTTTATTGCAGTAAATAAATAATAACTTTTTATTACTATATTTTTCAAATTTTATATCTTTTTTAAATTACGTATACGAAAATTTAAAGCTAAATGCAATACAAAAAGTATAGAAAAATATTTTCTAAAAACGTATTTTGCATAAAAATCAGGTACATAATTTATTTTTTTAATTGCATTTTTTTTTTATTTTGCTTAAAAAATTATACGTAAAAAAAAAGTAATTTACAAACAAGTAGTACCAAAATTATTTATATTATAGTATGCTTTTTTTAGCCCTCTGAAGTAGGTACAGAGATAACAAGTTATTTTATTTATTTTTTTTTGTTACTGAAATATCTCTCTATACGTTTCTTTTGAAGTTGAAACATGAATAGGTTAATTTCATATAGTTTTGAGTATTCCATATGAAGCATTTCATTTTGCATCAATCTGGCTGATTTAAAATTTGGTTTTTCGGTTCTACGAGGAGGAATTTTGAAGATAGTCGAGTTTTTAATTTTTAATTTTTTTGAATATAACCATGTTTTTGCAACTACAGGTACTAAAATCTGATTTTCACAAAAATTCTATGCGTAAATATATTTCAAAGCTAAATTTTTGAAAATTTTTGAAAAAAGGTACAGATTTCGGAAAAAATTTATGAATAGTAATAATGTTTTTTCTGCCCATTATCAAAAATGCAAAATACTTCCATTTGTGGCAGAGATACATTTAATAAATAAAAATATTTTTAATTATACGCTGTAACAATTATCAACTATCTACCCTCAAGCGATGGTGGTTTTCGTTTTTAATAAAAAACTAAGCAAAGAACAACGTGAAAAATATTTTACTTCTAATGCTATATGTACTCGCCCGTTACGCTCACGCCAGCACACGACTATGTTAAGAATTACGTTACTTTTTTTTTTCAGTTGAAAATATAGCTATTTTAAAATTTTAAAGAAAAACTCTGTAATACATTGAGACTGTAAAGTAAAGGTATTTTTTTCAAAAAATAGAATTTAATAAAAAATAACTGAAGATGCTCACATTACATAATAAATTTTTAGTAATATTCCTTTATTCATACCGCAATAAGAATAAAAATATTTACATAAAATGTATAAAGGATATTGAATAGAAAATATTTCTTCAAATAGTTTTATGCAATAAAAATAACTTTATTTTTATACATTTTTAGCATTTAAATGTTTGAAATGGTTTTTTAACAATAATAAAAATAGTTATGTAAGAGGGAAAAAATTTCATATCTCAAATAATACAAAAATTTTTCAACAAACTACATTTTAAAAAATTTTTGGATTAAATTTACTATTTGGGTAACGATAGCCAAATACAGACGACAGTAGATTTTATCGCTAAATTTTTCACAAATTTAAAACGCATTTTATATAGAAAAAGTTGTTTTTTTATTTATATTATACTTTGTGTGAAATCTTAAAAAAAAAGAAGCATTTGTAGAAAATTCAAGAATAAAAAAAAAGTAAAAAGTTTTTTGTATTTTATTTATTTGTATACACAAAGCACGTCGTTTTCTTATACTAAAGGGTATATCACATCAGAGAGAAAATGACCAAGACGACACAGTGACCATTTAAGATTTATATATATATATATATATATATTGTGATAAAAAGAAAAAAAGCTTTAGTTCGTGACCGGAACAAAGACGCCTCGAAAATACATAAGTAAAAGAAGTGATGATACTGTAAATGAGAAAAGTATCAGGAAAAAACTTGTCATTTTAAAATCTAGCTGAAAGTGGTATAAAAATTTACCATAAAAAAAGCATATAAACAAACTTGTTTACGTTTCTTTAGAATATTTTTTAGAAAATTTATGAAAAATTCATTGATTTTAATATAAAATTATAATTTTTTGATAAATTAAAGCCAGGAATATTTCCGATTCAAAACTATACCTAAGCTTTTCGAAGCCTCAGTTCAGATAACCGAACACATATTTTATGAAGAAGAAGTTTCACTAATTTTTTTAATCATCTATTGCCTGTTTTACTCTCGTTAATGATTTTGAGATCCGACTCGAAGGACCAAAACGTTACTAAAATAAGAGTTTAAACAATCCAGCATGTAACTTTCTTAGATTTAAAAAAAAAATAGAATTTTTTCAAAAAATTAGTGAATTTACAAAAAATTTTGTAAATATTATTTATTACAAAAAATTTTGTAAATATTCGATAAAAATCAATTTTACTAAATTTAGTATATTATCGAAAAATTCGAGAATTCTCGATTTTTTTTTGTGATTTTAAATTTACAACTACTTTTTGTAAATTTTCGAAAATAATTGTAAATTATCAATTTTTCTTACGAATTCACAAAAAAAAAAATAGAGAATACTCGAATTTTTTGTGAATATACTGCATTTAGTAAATATTCGATTTTTTTCAAATATTTACAAATTTTTTTGGAAATTTACTAATTTTTCGAAAATGTTCTAATTTTTTTGTTAATATAAGAAACTTACTTTTCACAGTAATTCTATTAAATAAGTCTTAAATACCTTAAAAAGATAATAAACAACAAAACAAAGTTATGTCTATATATTATCATTACTAATGAATGTTATGTTTATGTAATATTACTAATTAAATTAAATTTATTAAAATGTAAAAGTTGTATTACGTTTCAATGTAAACATTTTAAAGCAGCGTTAAAATCATAGTAGAAAATTCTGAGAAATTTAACTGGGTTTAAAATTATAAAATTAACATAAACAACTAAGCACAAAGTAATTGTTAAGCTTGTAAATTATTAATTTGATACCATTTCTTTATACAATTTTACAATTACATTAACTTATTTAAAAAAAAAATACAAAGTAAAGAAACATAAAGTATAAAATAAAAATATTACACTTTAACATGTGAATAAAGAATTGTTTCATATATAAAGGACAAATCGAATTTTATTCGTGTTCTATTGGTCACATATAAAAAAGTCACATACTTTTAGTCTATACTTTTTTTACCATTACCAATACTAGAACTATTAGAAAATTCTAGTGTATAGTGATCCTTGTCAAAGAATCAAAAGGAAACTCATTTTAGAGTTTTAACTCGCGTATTTTCTATTTCCCTTTTATTTTATTTTACTTTATGTGATATATATGTTATATAAAAAACACGTACATACTTGTATAGTCCAACCCTGAATTTTCGATAAAAGACAAAAAAAAATCGTTTTTTTTTTTTAAATCTATTTTAGACTTTATACTCTTTTTTATTCTTTGTAAACTAAAAGACAGTTTTCTCTTTTTGTTGGTGACATTACTTACGTTCTTTGGTGGTTATTTTTTTAACAATTTATTCCAATCATGAATGTTATACGCCTACGTGTATAGAGAAAATAAAAAATTACATGTAATACGAACGTAATGTAATTATTAAAGTAGTAATAATAATATTTTAAGAATTTTTTTATTCTATATTAGACTTTGGTTTATTTTAATAGGTACTTGTCTAATTTAAAAAAAGGAAATAAAATTTTAAAGAAAAATGAAAATTTAAAAATTTGATTCAAGCTATGAATTCAAGATTCAGTTTTCATAACCTAAATTAAGCTTAATCTTTTTACGTGGGTAATTTTTGAATACAATTCAAAACAGTTTAAAACTGCCAAAATTTTTGAAATATTAAAAAAAAACTGATTGCGCTTCAGGTTGTAAAACAAACAATTAATTACGTTAACTTATACTTAATCTAAGTAATTTCTCCGAATCTCAAAATAAGCTAAAGTTGAATATATGAAAAAGTAAAATAAAGTTTGATTCAACGTACTTTAATGTCTAATGTCAAATTTCTAATCCCTTGAAGTTATCTCACCCTAATCTTTTAAAAAAAGCCCTCTTTTTCTCACTATTTCGCTATTATACAAAACACAGTAAATATATTATTTATTCACACACACATACACACACACACTTATTTATAAAGAAGAGTGATGGGAATTAGTAATGAGAAGCGTGATCGATTATACTTTGCCTGTCATTCACTTGATATTATATATATACTCATTATACCTGTCAAATACATTCATGTTTATTTTTATTTTAATATAATTTTATTTAGATATTATCATAATTTTTATTTTTTCATTTTTAGAATCATCAAATATAGACTTGTACTACTTAAATAATAAACGTTATATATGACTTTTAATATGATCTTTTAATTAATTTAAGAAAAATATAATTCTCAAATGAACATACATGAATATCTATTAATCTAAAACATAATAGACAAGTTCACATTTAAAAGTCAAAAAAGTCATGTCTCGTAAAATTTTCTAAAACCATTAAATCTACATATACATCATGCATTCGTATATAAGCAAATTTATTCAATCAATCAATCAATCTCACATCATATCATACAAAAACTTGTACAATATTATATTGCTCTCTTGGCTTTTACGGTTATGTACTGGAGTTATAAGCTTTTAGATGTATTTTTAGAGATTAATAATATTGCATCAATACGTGTATAGAAAAATATTTGATTTATTCAATGTAATATAAAAATACATAGATATAAAAAAACTTAAAGCGCATCATATGGTTTAAACGTAATCGTTATATACTGTATAATGTAAGTTTAGTTTTTTTAAAAGGGTGAAATTTCGTCATGGATTATGAAATTATTATTGTTATTATTATTTTTAAATGTACAGATTGTGTATTACTGTATAATGCAAACAATAAAATTACGCTAAATCCCTTATTTTTTGCTTATTTTACATAAAATATTTTCATGCTTGTCATTTATTGTTCCATGGGTAAATCCATAAGAGTTATGGGAATTAGCTAGTTGGGATATTTTTATTTTAAATGTTTGTTGAAGGATTTGAAATTTTTTATGATTTAAACTAAATACAGCCATAATTTAAAAAAGTGTGTAGAGGGTAATACCTTTTTCTTTACTGGCGAGTAATAATATACTAATCTAAGATTCTAGGGGCACTAGAGTAGAAATAATTAATTATGAGTCAAAATCTATAGGGTCGATTTCATGGAGCATATTCTTACCAGATTCTGGAGACTCTAGAGTTGAATAGATTGAGCTCTATTAACTATCACTAAATATTAATTAAAAATTTGCTCATAGGCAATTTTATGGATCCTGCTCGAAGAGAATTTTAAGAAATTTTGAGTCATAATTAATTATTTCTACTCTAGAACCTCTAGAATCTAGTAAGAATACGCTCCATGAAACCGAATCTTATTAAAATTCTGCTCGAGCAGGATCCATGAAACTGCCCCAAGTGGAATATTAAATTTTTAGTGATAGTTACTAGAGTTCAATCGTTTCAAATATAGTATACATAGAATCTACTAAGAATATGCTACATAAAATCGTCTTTTTAATAACTCACTTACAAGACTTTTTCCTTTTCCATTTCTATAATTACAATCAATTCAAAGTCAATTAATTCTATTAATATTAATTAATTTCTTAAAGTAATTTATGTAAACATAAAAAAGTCATATTTAAATAAATAAAAAAGAAAAGTTAAAAAAAATTTAATTAAAAAAATTTATTTTGTTATTCTATTTTATTTTTATAATAAAGAAATTGTGCTTATCTGATTTAAAAAGAAGTTAAACTAAAAAAAAAAATCGCAAAAGAAGCATAAAAAAAAAGTTACTTTTCTACTTACATTCATAATGGAACAATAAAATACTTAAGCATAAGTTTTTTTTTTTAACTAAATTGAAAAAAAAAGTTAAATTCTTTAGAATTATATATTTTTTTTTAATATGATTTATTTATGCTTATTAATAATAAAAAGTCAAAGAGTAAACTTATAAACTATCAAAGGGAGTATTTCTACTTTAACGCTTTCTTTATATAAACAACTACAATGAAATAAAATTCCCTTCTTTAAAAATATTTTTAATAATAATATAAAAACGCGTGCCCTTAACCGCCAATAAAAAAAAATTATATACTTAAGCACTTAACTTAAATTTAACTATTTGTAAATCGAACCCTCGATAGAATTTTAAAAAAATGCTTCAATATATCATTTATTGTAATAATATAAAAATTCTATTACTTTGTGTAATAATATAACTTCCCTGTATTACGTTATGACAATTCATCAAAAGCCCCTGTGGTGAATCACAGCAACCCTAAATTTTTGTATATGTGTACCACCCATTTTTTTTTCAAATTATGTGTAATAATAATAATGTATTTTAAGAGATTTCCGTTTATTAAATATAAAAATGGAATTATTTAAAGATGGTACAAGTAGTTTATGTAAAAAGCTCTTGAATAAAAAAATTGTACGTAAACAGTGAATGCGAGTTTTTATAATAAGTCAAGTTAAATTTTACCATTTCTTTATTACATTATTACATACACAGATAAATAAAATGCTTATATATATGTACTAAGCAATTTTAGTAATAGTCCATGAAATGCTTATATGTCTTTTCTGGCCGCTTCGAGTAAAGTGCCCACGTTTTCTATTTTTTTTTTTTTCGAAAAGAGAGAAATATAATAAAAGGGGAAATAGAATTGCTGCGGGTCTTTCAACGCTGACAACATTTTAGTTTTTGTATCCTTTTTATTTAGTTTTTCTTTTTTTTCATTTCTATTATTAGTTTCCTTTCTATGTCGCATATCCTAAATAGAGGATGTGCGTGTGTATGTATTAAAGGATATGTACTTAAAAGATTTCTTAGCAATTGAAGTTTGGATTTAGGTTTAGTTAAAAATTTATAAAAAAAGAAGAAAATTTTATTTTTATCCACCTTAAGTTAAAGATTTTTAAAAAATTTATTTTGTACTGATTTTTTTATTTTAAATTGATTTTTGTAATTTTCTTATTTAGAAAGTACGTATTATTTTGAAATTGGTTTTATAATTGGTTTAAGATACCTTCAAAATTGCCTTTAGTACTGAAGGTGTTTTTAGGTCGAAATTTGAAAAAAAATTTATGGGCTGTTTAGCAAAGTGCCTTAAATATTTTATTAATAGTTTTATAGATAACAGTTAAAAATAAAAGGTAAATAACTTATTAATCTTCTCGAAAAGAAAAAAACGCTGCCAAATTATTGGCACTACGGTTCCTCAAGCAATAAGAAAATATTTGGGAAAATGCATACATACGTACATACACAGACACACACATACAGACTTTTTTTAAACTGGGTTTTTAGCTTCCTGGGGTCTCAAAACGTGCTTATATGCAAAAAAATCAGAATGTTCCCTCTACAAGGAACCAAAATACAAAAGCAGTTACATTTTTATAATTAAAAATTCTTTAAATAAAAATATAATTCATAAAGTTTAGAAATATATAATTTTTTATTTTTTTTCTGTTACAGTCCTGCCGTTCGCAATTGGTTTGTCAAAACAGCGAAACAGGAAGAACTGGAAAATATGATCCATGGAAATTTTCGTGAAAATATCGAAAACAGGTTATTAAAAATTTTATCTATTTTTATTATTTTTATTATTTTTAGTTAGAAATACATAAATGACCGTGTTTTAAATAAAAATCCTTTAATATCTGAAGTTAATTTTAAAAAATTGTTTAGAAAATTCAAATTTTAGCCCTAAAACGTACATATTATAGCCGAATTTCATCATCTAGAGCTTACCTCAACCCGACAATTCTACCGTCGCGTAAATAGGACTAATTTGCATGGGCTTATAAAAGATCAAGAACATGGGAAAGAGTAGTTAAATTGAAAAAGTAGTTTTACATTTTTTACAATAATGTAACCAAATTTTCATTAAAAATAGTTTATATTATTTTTTAAATTTAATGATAAAACTAAATAATTTCATATTTTACACTTATAGGTAGATAAAATATATTCAACCAAAATTTGCACAATTAAAAATAAAAAAAAATTAATTTAACTATCGTAAAAAAAAGTCATTTTATAAGGTATAAAATATTAAAGTAACTTTTTAATGCAGAATTTACATGTACAAACTTTTAAAACTTTTGTTAAAAGTTATCTGATGACTTTCACTTGAGAAACATTAACAATATTATCTTTTCACTTAAAATGCGTAAAATTATATTATTACATTTAACTAAGATCACTTAATCATGTTACATAAATGCATATTAATTTTCTTTATTAATTATAAAAAAGAAAGATAAAATATTTTTTAAAAGTTTATAAATTTTAATTATGTAGGGGAAGTTTGGGTAAAAAGGATCAAGGATGCATTTAGGATGATAATTAGTTTTAATTTCGTGTATTATTTAATTTTATGTCTAAATCGAATTAAGCTTCTTATGGCCGCTTAGTATAAAATATGCAGTTTTGGTAGAATAGTCTAGCTAACTATTTAAATGTAAAATGTTAAAATCCTACTTTTAAAGTGTTTTATTTATTTTTATAAAAATTAATTAATTACAAGCCAATAGCAATATTCAATTATACGCCATAAACCATAAAATAATAATAAAAGGGTAATAAATATGAACACATAAAGTTTATGAAAATTATTTTAAGCTTTTCTCATTTTTTAAACAATACTTTTGCACAAGATTGCTAAAATATTAATAAATGCCACCAATCCATTTAAACTATTGAAATAATTAATATTAAAACTAAATGTAAAATATTTGTTTTTTTTTTAATCGATATTTGTTATCTAAAGCTATTTAATAACGCATTCAAAAATTTAGTAAACTCAAAAATTGTATAAAATATTGTAGTAAATAAGGGGTTACAGGGGGATTATGCGAGTTGAATCTACCAGATCTTGACCAAGCTGAAATTCTTGTCTATAATTATATTAACATAAGACTTGTTTGTAGAAAGGGGTACTTGAAAATGACATAAAAGAGTGGGGAAGGATGAAAACTTAAGATGTTTAATGGGCGGGGGGGATTTATGTTTTTAGAAGGGTGGAGGGGCGTCAAGTGGACTTAGAATTAGTTCAATTTAAGTACTTAAAATAATTTCAATGTGTGAGCTTATATTACTTCAGCTATATCAACTAAAAATAACTTTATATAAGTTAAAAATGTTGCAGGTCAACATGTCCCATGCTCGTTGGTTGTAGAAGAGAGATATAGATATAATATAGACTATTGTTCAGATTTTATGGAAAAAGCTTGCACAAAACGGACAAAACGTGTAACTTTATATCTAGCAGCAAAATATACAATCAAAAATTTTTTTGGCTGCTAAAAAATAATCAACATAAAAAATTATTCAACCAAATGGCTAAAAAATCTATAAAATAAAATTTCGGGGTTTTTGCTTCGAGTTGGTTCGAATTAGGGGTATTCAAGGAAGCTTACGATTCAAAACTGCAATTGCAAACCTTTTTCGGAAAGTTTCAGGATTGACGAAAAATCTGATCTGCAAAAATCTGATAAAAAAGACCCTAACTTCGGATACCTGACCCGATTTTTAGGAAGCCGAAGCGCAAGTTATTATTGATGGTTTAATCATATACATGTAAATAAATTATACATGTAAATCTGCAAAATGAATTCTCTGATCGGAGAAAAGAGAGTCTAAGATGTATCAGGCGCAGAAATGTACATAATTATAAACAGCTTTCAGCAGACGCTCTCCAAACCCTATGTGCGCAATCGAGCGGTATTGAATCTAATAGTTCTAATAGTGTTCAAAATATTACAGCTGATAGCTCGGGTTCAAGTCTTGAAGATTACATTCAAGTAAATGAGACTGCCCCTTCGAGGAGGTCGTATTACTATTAGGGTCAATATTTGTGAAGTGTATACAGTTTGGATTTTCGGGTCTGAGAATGTACTCCAAAGTATGTTTGGTCGAAAGCATATATAAAAAAAATAATTTTCCCCGAATTTTTGGCTTTTTAGATACAATCCTCTATTTTTTACAGCGATTTTTGTTTTTTTCAATTTTTTGAAATTTTTAATTTTTGAGAAATTTATGTTCATTAATTTTTCTCGCAAACGCGCACTTTACAATAAAATTTTTTTTCCTTATATTACCCCATAGGAAATTTCCCGTAGAATTCGATTCTGGGGTCCAAATTTTTTTTTGAACTGCGCATGCGCGAGAAAATCAACTTTCTTGCTTTGCCTTTTCTAGCTTATATGCCTCAGCTGCAGACAGCTCAATTTTCATCCTGTTGGTCTCAAATTGTATGTTTTTTCATATACTTTCAGCTTATGAAATCATTTTTTGGGGTAAATCTATTTTAAAAGCACTAAAATTGAAAAATAGCGATTTTTAAAAAATCATTTTTCACAAATTTTGAATTTCCCGCCAAGTCAAGTGACCAAATGAAAATATACTTTCGACCAAACATACTTTGGAGTACATTTCGAGACCCGACCATGCAAAGTCATATACAGTTCACAAATATTGACCCATAAAACAATTAAGTCTCTTCAGTCAGAGGTGAAGGAGATTAAATCGTTTAGGAGTGATAAACTTAATGAAATTACTGATAAGTTTATCGAGGGAGGTATTATTGATGACAATTTAGTTTAAAAATTGGTCATTTTTAGCTAAAAATGACCGTTTGGTTAATTGGCTATAGTAATGAGAGAATTAGTGATAATAAATTACCGTTTACGGCGTATGAAAGGTGATACTTAAAACAAAAAAATGAGACCATCCAGAAGAGTTTTGGTTAACTTGCGAGGTTTTGGCGTTTCTTTGAAAATTACCAAAAAATCCTATTTTATAACATTGAGCCCTGCGTTTCTAGGCCCAGAAGGCCCATTGGAAGGAACGGAGGGTAGTCGACATGTTTTTTCAACATAACAAACTCATCCATAACCATTTGGTGTAATTCGGTGTTCCAAATGTATTGAACTCCCCTTGTAAGTCTTATTTGACCCCCCCCTTAAATAGGACAAATTTGACCCCTCCCCTTAATTTTCAAGTTCTGAAGTACCCCCTCCCTATAAACATGTTCCATGTTAAAATGAATTATTCTACCAAAGAATATACCCATTTCTTATATTCATGCGAGTTGTAAAGTCGGTGGCATGGGTATACCATCTTTAGCTACTAATATTCCATACCTCATTTATTCAAGAATAGAATCGAATAAGGATTCGAGTTAAAGAATTGTGAAGAGTTTGTATCTAAGTGATTGGGTACAAAAGAGAATAAGTTGTACACAAGGAAGGTTATACCTAGATGGCGAATATAGTTATAGAAGGCGCCATCGAAACTTATTGGCGTAACAAGTTATATTAATCTGTTTCTGGTGCTGATTTAAAAGAGTGCTTTACGACCTCAGTAAATAATAACTGGATTGATGCTAGTAGCAATGGTATTCCTGTTACAGATTATATCGAGTACCACCGAGTCAGGATTAACGCTCTCCCTACTACGAGAAAAACAAGTTGACGTAGAAGAGCTGAGGGATCAGACAGGTTATGTCGAACTGGTTGTAATGCTATAGAGGCAGCAACACATATTGTACAGGTTTGCTTTAGAACACATGGAGGCAGAGAGAAGCGACACGACGCAGTATCCAAAACCTTGGCTGCGGAACTAAAGCAAAAACGTTGGAAGGTAAGTGAAGAAAACCGCATTATTATTTCAGAAGGCCCTAGAAACCAGATTGCACCAGGTTTAAAAGCACGACTTCAAGAGTCCATTAAATCAGAAAAACAAGTATGGAGTATTAGAAGCTTCAAGTTATTAACAAAAGGAATACCCGTTTCCATGACAAAGGTGTCAAGTCCGCAACGGGAAAAATAGCGGCATACTTCTACCAATGCAGTCCAACGCAGAAGAGTAGATTCAAAGAAGATCAGTTGATGAAATCTGCTAGAGTATAAACGAAATGGGAAGTGAGTTTAGGGGGCTGCCGGAAAAGGAGTAGTCCCACACTGTTCAGAACCCCGGTTCTGATCGTGCGTAATGAATTCTAACTCCCCTGCCCGTATGCAAAAAAAAATATATCCGCACAACCCTAATATATTTCAATATGGAAAATGTCCATATAAAGGGATACTTGAAAAAGTCCCTCTCAGCAGGGGGGGGTCTTGATTTATTGATTTCTAGGAACCCTTGAATAATAGATTTTGGGAGTTCTAGGGACCCTAGAATATTTATAGTTTGCGTAGGAAGTGGAGAAATATCATACCGATATCCCGTATTGTTCGGTTATGTGAGACTCCTAATAGCCACAAAAACTCCACACTCTTCCTGCCTTATAGAAAATTACCCCGGGACCGTTTAACACTTATTATATAATTACTTCGTGGCAATTCTTAAGCCATGTATTTTCAGAAGCTGACAATCCTTTCATTTCATCCATGCATTTTTTCCTTTCATTTAATATTAATTTTATAATAAATATTTTCATTATATAATGAATACTTTTTTCGAAGCCTTGCCTTCCTCATAGTATTCAATTTTTCTTTTAAATAATATGATGAAAACAAGTTCTAGACCTGTGTAGCAATGTAATATTAAAAATGTTTAATAAATAAAAACTGATAGTCTGCGAATGGCCACGAATGGTGGAGCCCAATACATTGAAAGTCGATGGACTTTGCCTACTAAACTACGACAAGTGTTAGAATATTTCTAGGAGTATTAGAAGTATTAGTAGTAGAAGTAGGGAATATATTATTAATAGTAATAATTAGGGAGTACATGTTCAACGAGGATGTTAAAACTATTAAATAAGTGAACATGTTCCAAACTCGAAGGTTGTGAGAACACAAAAACCAGTTATAAGTTTTTTTTGAAGGGTTATAGGTATAGACAATAAAAATAATATAAAAATAAGTTTTTTTTGCCTGAAGCAACTGTTAAATTCAAAATTCTATGGAAAATATAGCTGATAGGTAACAAGTGTGGCTTATCTGCCCCGGCTAATCGTGAGAGGGAAAATTCAAGGGGAGATTGCAATTCATATCTATTTCAAAAATATTTCGCAAAAAATTGGAAATATTTAAAATATCTTTTTTCAAAAATACTGGAATGAATTTTCGAAAAGTCATGTAAAAATGTGACTCAGTGGATTTGCTCCGCTCTACTCTTTTTAAAGTATATAATTTCTATTTGATTTTAAGCGGTTTTCGTGGTAGAGCAAGAAATTAAAAGAACCTTCTGTTAAAGTTTAAGTGTTTCGGGTTGCTTGTATTTAAAATAAATAATTATTTTATTTTAGTTTTCTTTTTTTTTCCCCGTTAAAAAAAAAATTAGAAAATGGATAAGTTTTTCTAAAGTCTGTCTCGAAAATTTTTCTAAAACGGTTACTGAATAGATAAATTAATTAAACTGAACTTATACTAATTTTTAAAAATTGAAATATTAATATTTTTTGTAGTTTATATTTCATGAATGATTTTTTTTCTGTTTCAGATGTCAAAAAATTACCAAATATTATAAATGGAATTAAATATGCAGATAAATAAAACGCCAATTCTTTCATTAATTCATCGAATAAATAAATTTATATAAATCTTCTTGTATAATGATTGTAATATTTTTTTACATCAATTTAAGTCTTTATCTTTTTTAAATAATTTTTTTTTTTAACTGTGCTAGCTTTCTATATTAAACTTCAGTGCGTAAAAATAAAATTTAAATAATAAAAATAAAATGAAAATAATAATCATAAACATTAAAATTTTGTATACATGCATAAAATATTCTTATATTGCAACGAAATGAAAAAAATAATTTATAATAATAATAATAATAATCAAAAAAACTAAAAAAAATCTTTACAAAAACTAATATTTCTGTGCACTATATAAATAAATTATGTCTGTTTAAAAATTGATCAAAAAGATTAAAGCAAAAATTTTTAACAAAGGGTTGGTAAAGTGGAACTGTAAATAGCATTTGAAAAATTGATTTTAGTAAAAATCTGTCAATGAAAATAGTTTAATTATTAAACTGCAATCTGTAAAATAATTTATTGATTGAAGAAATTTTCTTGGGGAATATTTAGAAAATAATTGAAGTAGTACCTTCATATGTTTATTAAAAATGCAAACTTTTTTCTATTTTGATTATAGAACTACCTTCAATTGCAAACAAATTGGTGACAGGCTAAAACACACCTACAAAATATTTTATTTAAAATATTAAATAGTAAACAATCATACTTTTTTCAAGTAACTAAAAATATAAGGAAGTAACTTCCAGAGTGCTCAGACCTAAGTTTAAAGCTTTAGAAGTACTTCCGCATCCCTGTAAAGTTTACACTTCCTTGTTTCCTGTTAGAACTTCTCTGAAAGTTCCTCTTTTAGCATCTTAAACTATCTTTTTTTCTGTAATATTTTTACTAACAACCTCTTTGTACATTTTCTTGTTACCCAGAAACAATAACTTATTATCGTATTGTTATGCTTTGTTAATACTTTTTCTCTTTCTTTTGCATTGACTCATTGATTCATTCATTTATACAAAAACATAACAAATAAATTTTTATTATATACTTTTAAACTCAAAACTAACTTTTCGAAATATTTTATGTCATCATTTTCATTTACCTATTTAAATTTTCTTAATAATTTTTTCTTTAATTTTATTACATTAAATTATTACAAAAAAAAAATTGGTCTGAAATTTTTCTTCAATTAATGAAATATTTCATAATAGACTGTACCAGATTAAAAAAAGAATCAATTAAAGAAATGACACTCTTTAAAATCAGTTCCGCTTTTAGATCTTGAGTTAACGAATTACATATATAAATATTGTAACATTATTCAAAGAATTATTAATTAAGAAAAAATATGTTAATATAAATTGTAAATAAATAAATTTTTGTATATTTGTATTATAATAATTATAATATTTAAGGGGAAAGGTATCGTTTTCAATATCTTACAACGGTTGGTAAAATAGTCAGAATAATTTTAAAAACTTTCTAGTCAAAGTTTATTTTTTTAAAACTGCTCAGAATATAACGTAATTTCCCATTAAATACCCCTTATTTAATTTATTTTAGTTAAAGGATTTTTAAGTTAAGCTTTTCTACCGTTACAGAATTTTTATCTTGAATTTTGTCGATAAAACAGTGAGATCTCGAAGTTAACTCAATAAACTCTTTGAAGAAAGATAGGTTTAATTTTTATAAATAAATTAAAAACTATTGTCGAATCCAATTAAATTTTTAAAAGTATATTAATTTTTCCTTGAAATTTTGCTGTTTTATCGATAAAAATGGAAAGTGAAAGGTGAAAAGAACTTGCTAATGTGATACTCTTTCAAATTAAACTAAATCAGCGGCCGGAAAGCACTTATTTATATAAAAAACCGAATCTTCTCGCCGCTGACAAAGAAAAATCATGTATAATCCTTGTTCCGAATTGTAATTTATCATTAAACTTACGTATGCTTTGATTTGTCCTTTACTTTTTTGGATACAGGATTATATTACACTATTCTGAAAAAGTTATCGCAGCCAGAAAAGTTTTTACTAACAATAAATCTTGAGATAAAATTTTTGCTGTTTTAATTAAGAAACTATTTTGAAACATGAATTAAAATTTTAAATTTTCAAATAAGAAAATAATTTTGTTTGTTTTTAGTACATTGAAAAAAAAATTCGGTTTCCGAAACCGGAATTCCAGTTGGGGCAATTGGAATTTTTTTTTGTTTTAAGTAATTTCAAATTTCTTGAAACGTAAAGAAAATTTCAAAAAATAAGTTTTACCGGAATTTCGGTAGCGGCAACCGGATTCTTTTTTCAGTGTACTTTATTTATCCTGACTTCAAAAAATAAATTATGAATTAAAGTTTATATACATAATTTTATGAAGATTTTAAAAAATAAATTAAAGAATCCCACACAAATCTTTTGGAATAATGGGAAATCAATAAAAAACGATCAAAAGTTGCCTACTGTGGGCAACTGGGCCACTTTTAGTAAAAATGAAAATCCTATTCGAGTTCAGCGACCCAAAAAACGAATACGCCTGTATTCCTTTGAACTATCCTAGTTAAAAGGTTTCTGCGAATATATTGAAATCTCAGCAAATTTGACCTAGTTCTGATTTCCATAAGACTTGTGCGGGGTTCTTTATTCAAAAATTTTGTTTAATACCTAAGTTAACTTATTTTTATCGATAAAAGAAAATTCTTAACATTTTAAAAAATGTATTGTATATTTGTATTAAATTATTTAGCTTTTAAATAAAAAAAAAAATAACAAAACTTTTTTTGTATTGATGTAATTAAAAATGATAAAAATTAGTATAAGAAATAAAAAAGCTTAAATATAAAAATATTTTAAAATAATAATTATAATTACAATAACAATTATAAAATTATTTAACAAAAGCCTGTAAATAAAATATAAATTGATAACAAAAAAGAAAATATGCTTTAAAAATTGTCTAAAAATAAAGATGTTTTATACAAAAAATAAATTAAATAAACAAAAAAAAAAAAAAAAAAATTGTCAAAAAAAATAAAAATTTTTTTATATAAACTTATATTATTATAAAATAAATTTATCATGTTGAAATTATACAATATAATTAAAATGTATTTTTATTTCTTAAAATTTTATTTTATATACCCCAAAATGAAATTTCAAAATTAATGGATGGTAAGTATATAAAAAAATATATATGTGCATTATAAAATTTAAAAGTGATTACAGATTTAAAAGATTATAAAACCAAAAATTATCGGTTAACCAAAATTTCTCTTTAATTTTCCAAAAAGTCATAGTAATTTTCACATGTTCATTGACTAAAAATAAAAAATAATAATGAGAATAATAATAGTAATTGTTCCTTTTTTTTACCTTTATAATCGTAAATGCAAGTTAACAATGTATAGCTTAAATTCCGCAATGGAAATCCCTCTAACCTCCTATTACTGGCTCCATTAGCATTCGTAATTTTCGCCTCGTTCAGTTTCAAAAGAGGCGAAAAGCGTCCATTTAATATTATATATATATATATATATATAAATTTTTGAAAGAGTCGCTCGATAAGCGCAAAAGAGAGAAAACCACAACGGCAGATGTAAAGATAAACGAGAGCAGTCAAAGTGCTCGAGGGCGCAAAATCGTTGGAAAATATTCATCAGGTATAACACTTCCTCTATAAAAACCACTTTGATAAAAAAAAACTATATTATAACATATGAGTTGTATGTGTACAGGTATAATTTTTTCTCTTCATATATGAGACTACATTACACGCACTTTAAAATTTTAAGACCAAAAATACGAAATACGTGAGTTTTCGTAGCACACATATTCATATATTTATATATTTTTTTTTTACTTTCTTTTATTTTTACCTAAGAATATGTGCTCACGAACTTTTTTTTATTTTTTGTGCATATATGCATAGCGAAATCGAGTGAGTTGATCAAAAAATAGTAGACACTTTAAGTGTTTGTTAAAAAGCTTTACTTTATATGCTTTAAATCTTGTGCAATAAAATAGACATTTTAAACACTTTATAAATATAAGATTTTTAAAGATAAATAAAAAAAAAATAAAATTTTTACGCACACATAAACCTGAGTGTAAAATGAATAAGGTTCAAATAATTAAGAGTATAAAATATTAGCTTTATTAGTTTTTCGTTACGCTATATTCAGTTTCCGAATATTTTAATTAGCAAATTACTTTCACTGACCCAAAAAACCCCATTGTAATATAAAATCTTAATTTCTGATTCTTAGTGTTTTTGGTCCATCGTATTGTAATTATCGTTTTGGGGTCTGGAAATTAAAATTTCAAACTAGAGTTCATTTTAACTGACCATGAAACCACCCTAGAAATGTAAAAATTCTTATTTCTATTGTAAAAATATTAATTTTTAATTATTTTTTTATTTCTGCCCGCAATATTAGATTTCCGAATCGTTTCGGGGTTAGAAAATTAAAACTTCAAAGGTCATTTATTTTTATAGACCCTGAAACCACCCTAGAATTGTAAAAATATTAATCTCTACTTCTTTTAGTGTTTTCGGTTCGCCATATTTGGTTCTCGAATAATAGTTTTGGGGTCTGTAAAATTAAATTTTAAACGGTGATTCATTTACTATGACCCGAATGACTTCCTGATTTAGTAAAAGCGATAGTTTCTAATTTATTGGTTTTGAGGTTTAAATTCTTGGGTACCCGAATTTTTTTTGAATTCTGCAATTTAATTTTAGTTCTGCAGCTCCTTTTTATTTACCCCAAAAACTCCCTGGTATTATAAAAATATTCAAATTAGAATCTGCAAAAGAATTTTGTTTATTACAAATAGAAAAAAATTAATTTACCATAAACAATATTAGATTCAAGAAGATTTTCTTTTTGACACTAATAGAAATCAATTTGAGTACAAAACTAAAAAGATTTTCTATTTGAATTAAATAGAATCGATTTGATTAAAATAGAAATTTTTCTCAGTGTTAAATCTTTCGAAAAATATATATTAAGGATTTAAAATTAAAAAAAAGTCATTTTCATGTCTATTTCTCGGACAAAACGTGCCTTTTTTATAATTATTAAAAAATCATCGTTATACATTATTTAAAATTTATACCCCAACATTTTTGAGGTTGTTAAATCTAAAAATCAATTAAAAAAAATTATTTCATTAAAACTGTTACAATAAATTTGCCCTTTAATTGATTAATTACTAAATAATTATTAATTAACAATATAGACTAAATAATTAATCAAGAAGGGGTTAGCAAGTTTTCTACTCTTGTCCCGTCCTTCTGACAAATTTAACGTAATTATAAAAGAAAAGTTAATGATGTTAAATTTTAAATATTTAAATTTGTGAAAAAAAAATAATGAAACGATACGAAAAGTATGTTTCAGTTGTCCCTTCGTGGTTCCGATAGTCAAGGACTTCAGCCTTAAGTTAGCACTCTTTTCGGTAATAGAAAAATAAAAAGAAAATATTTTAAAACTTACCTTTTTTATAATTAAAATTTTTTTTTAAATAATAAGAGGAAAGCTCCTTTTTTTAAATAAACGCAAAAAAATAAAATAAAAACTGAGTTCAATATAATGAGAAGAGTAAAATAAGATATATGCCTAAAAATGAAAAATGTGAATTTTTAAAAGCATGGACGGTGTTGGTCCCAGCTGAGCCTATATCTTGACTGCCTGATTGAGACTATTTTTAATGTAGTTTTTGGGAACGTGGTTATTTTGATTTCCTTTTCTAAGAGCATTTTTCAAGAAAAACGTCATAGACAAGTTATCAAAAAAATTCCCACGACTACATTTTATTCAAAAAAATTTTTTACAGTTACATAACTAGATAACCGTGAAAATTTTGTTTTGATAAAAATTCTGCATTTTTATAGGGTTTATAGCCTTTAGCTTAAATGCTATTACATTTTTTTGTCGCTTTTTGTATTTAGCAACCCCAAAAACCTCTAGGAATAAATTTTGAGTAATAAATAATTATTAGTTTAAAAAAAATAAAATTCTTTGTGAAAGTGACACATTTTGTCCACCCCAGCGCTTATCGCCCATGTAAAAAAGTTAGTACAGATAATATACAAATTGTATACATCATTGTATACAGAAAAACTGTATACAAAAATGATTCTATACAATTTTTCAATTATATACAATCTAATGGGATTTTCCCAAATGGGAAGAGAGAAGTTAGAAAAATAGAAATAGAAAATAAAAAATCTGCAATTTTCCGCTCTGGCTCTAGATTTGACGGCTCGAGGAATCCTAGAAACCTAAAATTAAAAAAACGCATCCATATATTTTCCATTTTTTCCAATATCTTTAATTTCAAATCTGTATAATCTTCTTATTAGTTTTACATTAAATTTTTTATCTTCTAATGCTTATAGATAAAAAGTTTCTTTTATTCATAACATATTTTCAAAGACTTTTGTTCACAGATTGATTTCAAAACACACTTATGAAAATGTTCTTCCAAGTCTTAATTATTTTGTTCACTAATTTTTCCATTTAAAATTCGTATTTATTTTTCAACATTTTTTTTTTCATAAATATAACATTTAGTATTTGATCTTGAACTTCTAGGTTTTCTTATAAACACAATTAATTTAGATTCCACTTTGTTTAGAAAAAATTTCAATCACTCTTAAAAAAAATTAAAATCTGATAAAAAATAAAAATCTTATAAAAAAATAAATCTTTTGCAAAAATTATAGGTTAAAAAGTTTTATTTAGCGGCCCGTGACCGGCTAGTTTGACTTCACGCGATCAACTAATTTTTTTTTGACAATTGTTTTTGTCACCAAGCAACAATTTAATTAATAAAAAAATCACATAATTTTATTGCGTTGCTTGGTGACATTAAAAAACAATTGTCAAAAAAAAAATTAGTTGATCGCGTGAAGTCAAACTAGTCGGTCACGCGCCGCTAAATAAAACTTTTTAACCTATAATTTTTGCAAAAGATTTATTTTTTTATTAGATTTTTATTTTTTTATCAGATTTTAATTTTTTTTAAGAGTGATTAAATTTTTTCTGAAAAAAATGAAGCCTAATTTAATTGTGTTTATAAGAAAACCTAGAAGTTCAAGATCAAAAACTAAAAATGTTATATTTATGAAAAAAAATTGTTGAAAAATAAATACGAATTTAAATGGAAAAATTAGTAAACAAAATAATTGTGTGCACAAATTAAGACTTGGAAGAACTTTTTTATAAGTTAGTTTCGAAATCAATTTATGAACAAAAGTCATTGAAAATATGTGATGAATAAAAGAAGCTTTTGTAAAATTAATCATTAGAAGATAAAAAATTTAATATTTTTGTAAAAAAAGAAGCGCAATTAAAACTACTAAGAAGATTTTAGATTTGAAATTAGAGATATTGGAAAAATTAGAAAATATGGATGCGTTTTTTTATTTTTAGGTGTCTACAGGATTCCTGGAGCCGAGAAACAAGAAATCTGTAGCTGAAGCAGAAATTTTTATTCTATTTTCTATTTCCCTTTTTCGAATCTATCTCTTTCTATTTTGGCAAATCTCATTAGATTGTATACAATTGATAGATTGTATAGAATCATTTTTGTATACAGCTTTTTAGTATACAATGCTATATACAATTTGTATATTATCTGTACCAACTTTTTTAAATGGGCGGTTAATGGTCCCAAGAAGAATTCTAAATTGGAATTGAAACGTTGAATTTAATTACATAATAATTAATGTAATTTTTATATCATATGGTCCAGCAAGGTCATCATTCGAATTTTTATGGTATAAACCCTGTTTACACATTGCTCTGGATATGAAGGCGCAGAGAGTTATTGTTTAGAGACCGGTGATTTTACTGATAGTTCTATAGATTCTTAATTAAGCAATTGGACGTTTGATAAACTCTTTGACAAATGGTATATCTCTTAGGGTAAGTGTTTCCTTATATGTATTTTAGTTATAGATCTAATTACGATTTCACCCTCTTCTCAAAATTGCTTTGATGTTTCATGTTATATAATAAATATACCAATTATATTAACCAATTAACAAAATTCAATAGCCCGAATTTATTTACGAAAGTTTTTTTTTCAAAATGAAAGGTGATAATATGTATTTATTTTCGGTCATGTCTTTATGCAGTGCAGTAATGTTTTTCTATATGTTCATAACTCATGTGTGCAAGAGAGTTATATTTTTTAATGAATGATAATTTAAGAAAGTCAATATATGACTGCAAGAGAAAAAACTACTACAGTACATTTGCAAATTATCTAAGAATTACTATCAAAATCTTTTATTGTAATAAGTAATATTAATCTGGTAGCGAGGTCATAGTATAAATAGACATTGGATGAACCCAACTCATAGACAAATTAATTCCAAAAAAGGATTCTTGAAGTAGCAATAAGCAAAAGACAATTCTCGTTAGAGGTTCACAAGACGAGAATAGGAATGGGTGATTTTAATCGATTATTTTTCCTTCGATAATCGATTATTTTTTAAAACATAATTTTTAATGAGACTAAAACACAAATGAAGATAAGCCAGTGTTCTCAGCATGTGCCCTATTAGCTTTTATAGCGTTTGTGCCAAACTCGATATTTTAACACGACTTTAAGTAATATACAACTTTACGAAAATAAAAATTCACGAAACAGAAAAATTAGCTTACCTTTTTGTGTTTAAGTTCCTAGGTTGAAATATTTATGTTTGAGGAAAAAGATGACTATTTTTTAGGAAGAGTTTCTAGAGTACAAATGCCCCATCCTGGGAATTTCAAATCAACTAACTACACAAGTTTTAATTTCAGAGACAAAATTTCATACATTCAGATATATTTTCATTGCGCGCTTTCAGAGCGTAAATGCCTCAGCCTGGGAGCAAGTAATTAAGAGGTAGCATTGAATTTTGATGTTGCAAAAAAAAATTCTCCTCTAGAGTACAGGCATTCCTCGTCCTCACCCTCTCTTGTAGCTTAATATGTTAAAACAAACGGGTAATCATGATTGTTAGAGCAGTATTTGTGTCAAATTTTGAGAGAAATTTTCATAACGTATTTTTATCCATATTTTATATACCTGTGACTCCAAATATCGCTCAATCCAAATAATATTGTAATTTAATCGTGTAATAAGGTAAAAACATTTTTGAGATATTGTGTCCACAAGGAGTAAGTTTTTTTATGTTACTAGACTATAGCGGGCTCACGTTGTTCGCCCGCATTATAATTTCCCCTTAGCTTTATTAACAAAATATCAAAGAAATATAGGTTATAACCTATAAAGAAAATAGAAAAATTCAAATTTGTAAACAAACAATTTGATTAGTCTTTATATTGTCCACAAGATGGCGGCCCCCATAAAGCCCATCAATTTTTATAATATAATAGATAGAGCAAAGCTTCGCTCTATAATTAGTATTTATGATAATTTTAACATGGAACATGTTTATAGGGAGGGGGTACTTCAAAACTTGAAAATTAAGGGGGGGGGTCAAATTTGTCCTATTTAAGGGAGGGGTCAAATAAGACTTAGAATAATTAGGTAATTATATATAAATAAATAAAATACTTTTAAAAGTCTTTGAAAAATCAGGGCTTAGGGACTTAAAATAATATCGATTTAGGGACTTGGAATAATATCGATTAAGGGACTTAGAATAATTCAGGTTTAGGGAATCAAAATAGTTTAGGTTTAGAATCTTAACAGCTAGTGAGGTGATAATTACAAATTATAAAAATATAAAATTGTATTATAATGTTGAGTAACATTTGTATTATACCTAGTCCTCAGATGGAAGTAAACATGTTCCATGCATTTAGGTTGTGTTGACACAAACCGGTTATAAGTTTTTTCTGATGATTTCCTTTGATATTACGTGATATAAAATACACTGAACTAAAGTAGTCATTAATAATTTGGTTTTATAAAATAAAGGAATGTAATAAATAATTTGAATATTAAATATTTAAAAGAAAATGAATATTTTCTATTGTTATGTAAAAATTTATTACTATAAACTCTTATAAAATGACTACTTACATTTTGCATAAGCTTAAGTATTTGTAAGTATAAAAGCTCTTTGTAGAATTCAATATATATAATAAGAGGATCGACATTGCTCTTATATTCCCGGATTTTAAAATTGAATATATATACATAAAATATAAAAAAAAAAAAAAAAGAATTGTAAGTATTTACATTTACTTAAAAAAAGTAAAAATAAAAACAGGTAAAATACGACTATATGCATTGTACGTGCAAAATGCTTTTCTATTTATAAATATATAGCTACAGAATATAAAGTTGGAGTTAATGTGTTAGCTGGTACATATATATATATCTATATATATATAATGCACTTCACGATTGATAAAAGAGGGTAAAGAGGAATATATGTATATGCTAGAAAATGTAGAGTACTTGGTAAATTCTGCGCGGGAAATATTTCAAAACTTTTCTAATATTTCGTATACAATTTTATATTCTATGCTATGGTCAGAATTCCTTTATAAATGAACTACCTAACACTGACAACTCAACAACTTTTATGTTTTATATTCTTGCCCTTATTTCTTTTTTTCTTTTTACTATTATCATTGTTGTTGTTTGTTGTTGATGCTTTTTTTTTGGTGATGATAAAAATATATATATGGGTGCTTTTCACAGGAACAGAATACATAGTGTCCCCCCCACTTATATCCAAAACAAAAGCTCTTTTCCACTTTTTTTTCTTTTCAAAAGTTAATAAATAATTTTTTTTCAAAGTCCAAATCAACTGCGCATATATTGGTGAGTTAACGAAAAAATTTTATTGAGCCTATGTGATCAAAATGTTAAAAACGTCCGCTGTCCTTTTGCTAAACTGTAAACTTTGAGTATTAACATACGGCTTAAAATTTGAATTTAAATTTTTCTGCTGGGTTCATATGACGTATTTAGGTCCTAAAAATTCACTTTTTTCAACAAAACAAATTTTTATGCAGTCCTCTTAGCGTATCGTCGTATTCAAGTCTGTCCCCGGTTTTAGCTATTTTTAAGCTTCCCACCATTTTACTAATGCGCAGTATATATTTACACGCCTTGTGGGTCTGCCTGCATTTTTTTTTTACTTAACTACTTATATATGAACTGTGGAGAACTTAAAATTTTAATAATAAAAGGTTTATCAACGAAATATTTCAATTTTAAATTTTTAAAACGCTCATACAAAATAAAAATGTTAAAAACGTCCGGGTCGTTTTCTCAAAGTTTATGCAATATTTTACTTAATGCATCTTGTTCAGTAACGTGTTTTGATGAAAAAATAAGGTACCCAAGGTATGAGAAAATTTTGTGGCTTCGATCAAGAGCTATTTAAATATTAGCCTCAAAATGTTAAAAACGTCCGCGTTAAAAACGTCCGGATAAATAAAAAATCCCATAAGAATAACACGTAGAATTTTTTTTTACATTTGTAGCAGTGCCATTGAAAATTTTAGGTTATTTGGACCTTGAAAAACATAAAACTACAAAAAAATTTGAAAAAAAAGGTAATAAGTGTTCTGCCGTAAACAATAAAAAAATATACAGTTCCCGTGAAAAACACCCATATATATATTATATGTATATTTCAAAAAAAAAATAACTTTAAAAAAATTGTTTTTATGTCTTTTGCATATTTTTTTCTTTCTTTATAAAATATGGAATACATTTTAGTATTTTATTTTTTATACAAAAATGTATGTTTATAAAGTAAATATTTATTGTTTTTTAAATAATTTATATGTCGATTTCTCAAAAAATATAGCCCTTATAGAGGGTAAAATTTTGGTATAAATTAAAATTGAAGGTATGTTAAATATTTAATATTCAAATAATTTATTACATTCTATTATTTTATAAAACCAAATTATTAATGACTACTTTAGTTCTGTGTATTTTATATCACGTAATATCAAAGGAAATAATCAGAAAAAATTATAAATACTAATTATAGAGCGAACCCTGTAACGTAAAATTCCAAAAATATTTTATTGATCAATGTAATAACAAAGTAACTATCACTAATATAACGATTATAACTAAACGAGAGAAATAATAATTTGCTCTGGAGTATACATTAAATGGAAATTAGTTTCGTATAAAAAGAGAAAACTGTAAAAAGAGGTGAAAAAATCTGTAAAAATGATCCTTTAACAACGAGAATTTAATTACTGACTTTATAATTGATAGTTTAACTTCAATCGTTATAGTAATTTTTTGCTAAAATACAGTATAATATTGTATTTTGTGGCCCAAATGTATACTATAGAGTATAGATATTGAGTATTTATTTGGATGATAGCATTTCGACTATATTAAACCAAATATTTATTTTATTAAAAATAATATTAGCAGATATTTAAAGGTTGGGAAACGGTGACTGTAAAATATTCTCTACAATTTGTGTATAACACTTCATAATTCAGCTTGGGAAACTCATTTAAGGTTAATTTATACTTTGGAGGGTTTCTACCCTTATGCAGTGATTTGATATTATTGCTAAATCTTATTTTTCTAAAGGTTTAACAATAGAACCATTTTTATGTCTATTAGAAGTAAAAATTTTTACCTTTATAATCAATGAAAGTGTTCAAAATGTCAATCCAAGAACTTAGTAATATAATTCTAATGTTTATCTATAATCTTCTTTCTGAAATTTTTACTTTTCCTACACATTTTATGATAATTTTCCTTTATTTTTACTAATTTTTAGTTTTTTTTCGGTTGCACAACTCGTAAGCTTATTAGTATGACAGCTACCTTTACATCTCTTTCTTTGAGACTATAAACTGATGTGACTTACTTTACTTAATAATAATCTTTAACCTAATTTCTATTTTCATAACTCTACACGTCTTTCTATATTTCTAATCCTTCACTAGGATGTCTAGCTTGCGATGCCCTACTTTTATTTTTAAATATTTTTCCAGTGTCACCGTAAGTTATTTCTTCTATCCAACGTGTCAATGAAAAAAGGTTTTATCTGGTACTTTAAGTAAAACTTAAGACTTTATTCTCGTACTTTTTACTTTGTTTATCTCGTCGTACCTATTTCTCCTGGAGGTTGCTGTTAGAGTACATTTACCCAGAACATGGCCTAAAGTTTCACTTTTGATATTTTTGGCATGTGTCGTCATTGAATAATTAATTCGGGTTTCCCCAGATGTGCTAGTACGAATTTTTAGGGCATCTGCATATCTAAATGCCTTAAGTAGCCAGGCATTAAATATTGGTTCAACAAAATATTTACTGTTCTTAGCTCCTTTGACAAGGTAATTTTTCGTAGTTTAATTCTCTCGGCTGATTACAATTCTTTTATAAATATCCAATTATTTAAGGGTGCGCTCTAGCTCTACATCTTATACTCTTATATTCCTTAAAATCTTACAAGTATCAGACTGATTCATTAACTGCATGTGTATTGCATGCATATTTTGATTACTAACTCACTTCATTGATTACTTTGCCGCATCTGGGATAGTCTAATTACAAGATCAGTTTATGATTAGACAAAATATCATTGTGTTAAATTTTTATTCAATGATACAATTAAGCTACATTTAAAACAATAGTAAAGTTTAATTTCTTTAAATAGCTAAAAATTTCTACTTGAAATCAATCCATGATTCTTTAACATTTCTTGAATCTTTTGTAACTTAGATACAGTAGCGTTTTTATTCTACTCAGCTTGTGTTTAAGTGCCAAGAATATTATTGGAGTAAGTCCAGCAATCACATATACTAATATTTAGTAGACATAGACAATACGCAGCTTTATTTACTCTGTGGTTTTTTTTTTACTTGTTTCATTTATATATATTTTTTCTTTTATGCAAGAATTTGATTACCTATTAAATAAGATTTAAAAATATTTTGTTTATAAGGTATTATAAATTGAGAAAATAAAAATAACAATTAAATAAAATATTTAATTGTTTTGCAAATCAGAGCATTGCTTTGAAAAATAATAATAGAGGAAATCATTACAGACCCTTACGGTTTTCCACCAACACCAAAAAGTGACCTAAATTTATGGTTAATTTGCCTCATTATAACCCCAAAAAGTTGTTGCATATAAAATTTTTGGACGCCATTGGGGTTAATTTTCCGTTTCCTGATGGTAAAAAAAAAATTTTAAGAAAACAATTAGAATCAATTAATTTTTGCATTCTAAAACGAAAAAGTGAATACGAATTTTTTAATTAAATGCACTTCTTTCAAGTTACAGCCCTTAGAACTTTCATTAATCTATAAGTATTTTATTAGAAGAAATCAAAGTTTTAAGGGCTGTAACTTGAAAGGGGTTAATTGAAAAATTCATATTTACCTTTTCGTTTCAGAATGAAAAAATTAACCAGTTCCAACCATTTTTGTAAAATTTTGTTTTGCCCCCAGGAAGGGGAAATCCAACCCCAATGGGTCTTCGTCCAAAAAGTTTGGATGCCACAATTTTTTGGTAAGGTAGGTAGTAAAATTTTCCACTCGATTCGAATCTGGCAATATTTTTTTTCCAAACCCCTTAGGAATAGCCAAAAAATCGAAAAAACTAAAGGATAAATACAAATAAATTTTATGGTGGTGTCTTTCTTTTTTGTCTCATTTTTAAAAACCAATTTTATTCTCAAAAAACTGATTTTTACAGTTTTCAAAACCATATTTTTACATACTAAACACAGTACAATCGGTATTTTTTAAATTCAAGACATCCAACTCAGATTTGGGTAAAAATAGCTAAGAACTACTAATATACAATAATGATTAAAATTTTGTTTCATGGTTTATAAGGACTAATTTAATATATTAAAAAATAAATAAATAAAATTTTTGAAAAAAAAAAAAAAAAAAAAAAAAAAAAAAAATTAGTTAGGTAGAGAAGGGGGTTTTCTCCAGTGTATACAGTTTTCGTCACCCTCGTTATTTGAACTTTAACCTTTTAAAATGTGGTGCTAATTACCTGAAAAGTCTAAAAAATCTATTTTTTAATGACTCATTGCATCTAGCCACAAGAATATTGACCCATTTCGCTAATATGCTTGGTGGCGAGAACCCCGGTTTTTCAGGGTTTTGGACCTAAAGGTTAGGTTTTACAAAAAATAAGTTTTGGAAATTACCAGGGTCGGAATTTTAATTAATAATTATCTTTCTCAAAAACATTTAAACACTTTTTAGCCATGTATTTGCATAATATTTTAAAATATCCATAGTTTAATTTCAAATTTTCTTAATGTTGGCGAAAACCACCCCTTCTACCCTATCTAATGTTTTAAAATCTGGTCGCACAGGAACTAGTATTATACTTAAAAAACTTTTAGAAATAAAATTAAATCTAAATGCTAGGTGTTAATGATTGCAGAAAATACAAGTATTTTTCTCAGGATAGAAGAAGTAAAAAGTCCACAAGAAAGTAGAGGTATTTACAAAAAATATTAATTTTGGTCTTAATTCTCAATCATTCTATATTTAAACTTAAAAAAAAAAAATCAGGTTAACTATTACTAATATTTTTAATAGATGAAAGTCATTTTTGGTCAAATTTAACTTTAGAAAAATTGGTACTTGAAAAAAATAATTTATTAACTAAAATGAGTAGCTTTCTAGAAAAAAATGACCAAGAGTGTTGCGAAAATTCTAGTTCACTTGTACTCTATCCTAATATATATAATATAGAAAAGAAAACAAATTATCTCGATTTAAGGCTTCCACCATATTATAAGAAAATTATTGCACAGTTAAGAATGTACAATTTATATATACCGAGAATTCTATTAAAAAATATGACATTAAAAACAAACGATGAATATTGTAACTATTGTAACGAAAGAAATGATTTAATACATATGTTAGTCTATTGTACACGTTTTCGACACCAAAGACAAAAACTGTTGCATCAAGAAGACAACTTAACCTCAGAATTTTTAAATCTATTAAATAATCTAAATGAAGCAAAAACAAGAAAAATTGTCATCTTGATCCATATCATTGCAGCACAAAATAGTATAGATTAATAACAATAAAAAAAAAAAAAAAAAAAAATATAATAACCCAAAGACAAAAAACAAAGGAAAAACATGTATACTTATATATGGAAATTAATAATACTATTAACTGAACAAATCTAGAAATTTAAGTTTAAACAATTTTAAAAAATATAAGAAAGTTGAATTATCTAAAACTACAATTAAAGTATATATTAACCTTAAAAATAAGAATATCAAAAAAGAGAAAAAATATATATACATAAATAAGAAAAATAAAATATAAAAAAAAATAATAATAATAATAATAAAAATAGATCAATAAATAAATAATAAAGTAAACAAATAAGAAAAGAATTAAATGTGAAAAAAATTAAGAGCGAAATTTACTGATAATAAAAAAAGGATAAATTTTTATATTAGGAAAAATATTAAATACTAAAAAAAGACTATAAACTTTATGTAACAACTATGTAAATGTTAATTTTAGCTAAAAATTTATTTTTTTCTGAATATTCTTGTAAAACAATGTATTATGTTAAACAAGAAAATAAACTACTACTACTACTACTATTACTAATATTTTTATATAGAATACAGTTAATATTAAAGATTAATTGATTAATTCGTTAAGATATAATTCAGTTCTGGAATAGCAGTGTAATAGTCTATAATCACGAGATACTCAGCAAAATATTTGAGTTACAGGAACTGACTAAAAGTTTGATGGTTTGAGGTCCAATAACATGCTTTAAGTTTGTTGAGTAGGGTAATAATTAGTAACAATAATAGATGAATATTATCAGAATCTGTGTTGAATACGTTTGAGAGATTTTTTGAAGACAATCTGTGAGTTTTCTAGGATTTAGGTCACTTTTTGGTGTTGGTGGAAAACCATAAGGGTCTATAATGATTTCCTCTACTATTATTGATAAAAAATTATTTATACTTTCTGATTTTTTGGAGGATAAATTGTAAAGGTATATTTAAAAATAAAATTTACAGCATACCATCCTCGATACCATCATAATTATTATGCAGGGAAAAAGAAGAATTATTTTCTTCAAAAAATTTCTAAGAGATGAACAAAATTAATGAATTATAAAAATTTCAAAACAATATAATTTTATTTTATAAAATGTTTTCTAATACTTGTGAAATTTTATTTAATTTTATAAAATAATTATAAGTTTTAAAAAATTAAATTTTCGAAAACAAATATTTAAAAAAAACGAATTAAGAAAATGTAAAATAAAAGAATAATACTCAGATTCTTAAATAAATATCCTTAGGATTCAGATTTTTTATAGTATAATTCTAAAAAAAAATGTAAATAAAAAATAAGTTTTTTTTTTCTTTTTTACCCTTAGGAAAAGATTGAAGAATATGAAAGAATGAAAATTTTAGATGTAAAGTCAAGTCATTACTTTTCATGGGGTTTTCTTTTTTTTTAAATAAAAGGCTCAATCTTAAATAGAAAAATTCCAGTTTTTTTTTTACAAAATAATTTCCCGTAGGTCTTGGCCCGTATTTTTTTTTATACCTACATATATTCTGTAACATTCTTCTCTACCTCTTTTACTATCATTACATTTTAATGTATACATACATAATAGACAAAAAGTATATATATTTTTTTTATTAAAAAAATGAAAAAAAAGACGAAGTGAAATATAGAAAAACTCATGTATAAGTACTTAAAAAAAAAAAAAGAGCTATGATCATTATTTTTGCTGCAAATGAACCGAATACTATATAATGTACGAAAGACACTATTATAGAAGCCGAGATGAAATGAAAAATAAAAAAAAATAATAATCATAATAATAAAAGTAAAAAAATGTGATAAAAAAAAAGAAAGGATAAGAAAAAAATATAAGAATAAAATTTAAGTGCATATACGGGAGGCCTGTGATGTGTCGTCTTTTTTAACTGTACTATATATGTACGAAAAGCTTTTCGTTCCTTTAGATTTCTTTATATCACAAAACTGGCGCCGTAATCATCAGCAGGAAGTCGTCTACTATAGTGTAGACAATTGCAAAGGATGTAATATCCCAAGCAGTTTTCTATAGTAAAACTCGATGAAAACCAAAAAAAAGAAAGAAAAGTATATAATCTTTATATGTACAAGTAAAATTGTATATATAAAAGTGCATATAATGCTAGAATAGATGTCGTCAAGCTTGCGTTGGCTATCCAAACGAACGAAGAAAAAAATTATTTTTTTTTTTTTTGTGTATCTTACTTTTTTTTCTAATAGGATATATTATAAGAAAAGTTACAAGTGTTACGTATATAAGAGTCATTGAAGCTACAAGCATATGTTTACGCGTATCATCATATATATAATTTTATATTTTTAAGAAAATGTACTTTTATTTTTCTTTTATTTTTGCTATGTACGAGCTTCTTATATATAAGATTAGACTTTATAAGGATTAATGTTAAGTTAGAGTATAAGATGCATTTCTTTACAAGTTAAAAAAAAATTAATCTAATAATATAAATTTTAAAAAGATAATTTTATTTATACTATGTTGTATACATATAAATATATTAGAGTGTTACTTATTTCATTTTTTGGTATATTCAATATAAATCTTACAAAAGAATATATATCTTACAAAAGAATTTTTTCGAAAAATTAGTAGATTAGATAAAAATCGTAAATTTACTAAATTTAGTATATTATCGAAAAATTCGAGAATTTTCGATTTTTTTTTGTGAATTTACTGAAAAAGTTGTAATTTACAATCACATTTACAACTATTTTTTGTAAATTTTCGAGAAAAAAATTGTAAATTATCAATTTTTCTTATGAATTCACAAAAAAAAAATCGAGAATACTCGACTTTTTTGTTAATATACAAAATTTAGTAAATATACGATTTTTATCGAATATTTATAAATTTTTTGAAAATTTACTAATCGTTCGAATATGTTCTAATTTTTTTGTTAATATAAGAAAGTTACTTTTTACAGTACATATTTAAGAAAAAATATTTTTTTAAATAAGGTAAAACCTATACTGTGAAATTTTATACTTTATATTATGTAAAAATGCAAATTTAACAATTAAAAAAAAAAAAAAAAAAATAAAATTCAATTTAAAATTTTAATTTTTTAATATATAAAAAAGCTTTTAAACTTTTTCAATAGAATAAACAAGTTCTATATTTTTTATTTAATACAGGTTTTACTTCGTTATTTTTTAACACTTCATTTTCTACGAGATTTTCTATTAAAAAATATTATTATTCATTGCAAAAGATTTTTTTTTTTTAATAATATGCATCCTTGTTTATTCTGTGAATTGCGCATCGTCAATTTGAATTACTTTTCCAATGTATACTATTTTTTTTTATCATCATCTTTTTTTTTATATTATATATATACCCTTAAGATTCATCCCAATTGACATTCACTCTCCGTCTTACTATCCTCTGGCTTAACAATTTTTATTCTTCTTCAGGGGATTTCACGACTACTTATCGTCCATCTTATTCTTCAAACTCTTACAATCTAGGATATACAGTGTTATTTATACACGAATATACTTTGGTATTCAATTTTTTTTTTTTTTGCTTCTAACTTATATCATTTTCTATTCAAAAACCCCGAAGGAGCAATTAATACTAAGTTTTTCATCTTTTTTTTCTTATATATAAATTTCACTATTACTACCATTTTTTTTTTATTTTCATTTTAAATACACATTTCCTTACTACCAGTCCTTATCGTCTTATTCTTTATTCCTATTTTAATCTTTCTAGCTCATCACGAGAAATTCTATTATACATTTTGACATGTATATGGGTAGAACCAGCTGATAGGTACAACTCTTTCAGAATGAGCTTTCCCGATTGCGCCCCGAAATTTGTATAACACCATTAATAATTTAAATTAGCTATTCAGCATGTTGGAATATTTTTTGGCCAAAAAAATGAATTTTTTTCAATCAAACTCATTTTTTTCTTGAAATAATGAACAGCCAAGGAAAAAGTACGCAGAATTATCGAAAACTTTTCTTTTTACGATGAATATGAATCAATTTAAATTTTTTTAGATTTTGAAAAATTCCAAAATAAGATAAAAATAGCAAATTTTTAATTTTACGATATCTTAGCCATATTTCATCCAATAATGATGATTTTTTTTAAAATCAAGATATTTTCCCTGAGAAATCCGAATTTTCATACTTTTTCAAATATTTTACATAAGTTGTTTTTGTTGGCTAAAATCAGAAAATGAAATTTTAAAAAATCATCATTTATTCTCATAACTTTTTGCTGTATTAATATATCCAGCCAAAAGTTTCACCAACATAAAATATAGACTTTTAAGAGCCTCTGTTACCAATTTCATTTTTTCCAATTACAAAAAAATGACTAAGAAAACTGAAAAATAACCAAAAAATTCAAATAGGTTTAATTTAGGCGCTTTTGAACCTAAAGGGCTAAAATGTTGTGAGGTATATTATTTCATATACGTACGAAAATATATACAAATTTTGCGGACAATTGGCGAGGCTCATTTTTCAAGAGTTGGACCTTACAGCTGGATTTACCCATATATGCATAATTCAATAACTTTTTTATCAAATAAGAAATTTTCTTTTTTACATTGTAAAAATTTTTTTTAATTAAATATTTAATCATATTTTTTTAAATAATAAAAAGAAATATAGAATTTAATTAAAATTTTATGATCCCAGAAATGATTATATTTATTTTTGATTCCTAGAAGATCTATTAGTATGCATAAAAAGTCAAAAGTCAAAAATAATTAACAAAAATAAAAAACTTTTCTTCCTAGCGAGTCGAAAACACATTTTCACCTCACCACGAGATCGAAAAAAATGCGTTTTCTTCCCACTGGGAAAGAAAAATTTCGTTTTATCTATAGAAGCAAAAAAAGAATGTCCCACATCGCAGTTCACCATCTGAGGTGAAGCCGCTAATTAACTTGCAATCTAGGCCATTCTTTTTTTTTTGCTTCCTTGGTTAAAAATATACTATAACTAGTTGTTAATTAGTAACCAAAATTGTGTAAATAAATTTTAGCAAAAAGAAGTTTGATACAAGAATTTTTACCCAAAAAGAATAGTGGTAGACAAAAAGGGATTCAAAATAACTAAGGTTTAATGTAAGAATTAATCCAATAAATTGGATTTCAGTCTTAAAAAAAACTTATAAACGGGTTGTGCAAGATAAAATATTGAAAAATATTGAAACTAACAGATACACTTACACTTATATATTTTAATAAATCTATCTTAGTAAACAAAATCAATCTTGAAAATACTCACAAGTTATACAACTATAAATAATCATCTTAATAAATTAATATTAAAAATATCTATCTTAAAAGACACAAGAGATCATAAGCATGTTCTTAATACCTCTCACAAAATATCTACCTACTATCCTCTCACAAAATATTTACCTACTATCCTCCCTATGAACATTTCCATGTTAATATATAATACTTTGCTGTTTTAGGTACAAACAAAGGTTTCAAAAAGGTAAATGTTTTACAAAATTTAAGCGTTTAAAAATTTGGTCTGTTTTTTTTTACCCCAGAAATATAACCCCAGTTTACGATAAAAAGAAAAATTTAATTAACTTTCGGCAAAAAGAACAGCTATATTTTGAACTGAAGTCTGAGCTTAATTTTCTAAGATCTGACGAGGGGAATTCAATACATTTGGAACATCAAATTACCCCAAATGGTTATGGATGAGTTTATTACGTTGAAAAAACTACTCTCCGTTCATTCCAATGGGCCTACTGGACCTAGAAACGCAGGGCAATGTTTTGGAATAGGTTTTTTTGGTAATTTTCAATAAATTGCTAAAACCTCACAAATTAACCAAAACTCTTCTGGTTGGTTTCATTTTTTTGGTCTAAGTATCACCTTTCAAACGCCGTAAACTGCAATTTTTTATCATTAATTCTCTCATCACTATAGACACTTAACTGATTGGTCATTTTTCATTACCAAATTTGTAATGCCAATCCTTTAAAAAGTGAATCCACTTTTTAATAAGAAAGAATACTGTTTAATAGTACTATTAGCTAATGAAGAACACAAGATCTTCGAAATTTCCGCAGATAATCCTTTTAATGAAAACGCTTTTCTGATAATCTCACCGCAATCAGAGATAAGTGGCTGGCTGACGGTTGAGGTATTGTCCTGCAAGGAGATAATAAAAAATTAGATGACTGTTTCAAATTAATTTATCACCTACAATTAATTTAGAAAAAGGGGGGAATCAAGCTTGACTCGGCGAATTAGGCTTAACAACCACACCGCAGGCCCACCACTATCCTTCTTAGGACCCTAACAGTAAAAGTAAAGGGAAGAAAAGCATAAAATTTTAAATTATGCCAACTTAAAGTAAAAGCGTTGAACTGAAAACAATCTGGATCTAAACCTCTAGAACATAATTTTTGACATTTTGCATTACACCTCGAAGCAGACAAATCAATTTCAGGAAAACCAAACTTAGTTACAATATCTCTAAGCGCAAAATCTGCTAATTTACATTCTGTATCTAAATTTGTAACTCGAAAAGGTTTATCCGCGGAATTATCTTTCGATTTAATATATGTTGCAGATAGCCAAATTTTACTATTTTCACACAACTGCCATATTTTCCTCGCTATGTTATTTAAATTTGAAAATTAAATACCACCTATCCTAATAATATAGGCAATAGTCGTGGTGTTATCAATATGAAGCAAAACCTCACAGTTGATAGAGTCAGATAAAAAACATTTGTTAGGAAAATAAACAGTTTTTAATCCCAGAAAATTGATGTGAAAACGCAAATCTTCCTTACTCCAAAAACCAGAAAGTTATTTACCCCTATATATCGCTCCCCAGCCAGATAAGGATGCATTCGTGTATATCACAATCTCATAAAAAAACTCCCTAATCGGTTGAAAGCCATCCTTTAAATTTCGACTCCACCAGTCAAAATCTTTAGCCAAATAAGAAGGTATCTGTATCCTTGCATCTTAATTATTATTATCAAACAATAAAGCAAAAAACTTGCGAGACAACTAGTACGAGAACTAAAATCCCTCATCAACTGTATTAAGGAATTTCTTTCTTTCTGAGGAAGTTCTAATTTCATTTTTTTAGAATTAATAACAAAACCTAAATATTGGCAGATTTTGCTCTTTTCAAATATGTTTTTTTCAAAATTAATGATCCAAGCTAAAGAAGTAATAAATTTACTGTATGGTACACATTAAATAAGCATTCCTGCTTATCCTTGGCAAAACAAATTATATCGTCCAGATAAAACACTACTGAAGAAAGGCCTTCAGACCTTAAAACAATAGCTACTAATCGCATAATCTTCATAAAAATATATGGAATACATAAAAACATATAAATTTATGTTCAGACCAAAAGGTAACGAAGTGAACTCAAATAATTGGTCTTTGTAAATAAATCTAAAATATTTATAAGGGAATCGTCAAATAAACGTTCTTCAAATCAATTTTAGGCATAAAACAATCTCTAAACGTTAACTTTAACGTGGTGCGTATATTATCTAATTTAAAATGAGTGGCAAAAACAAAATTATTTTATACTTAAATACAGATTAGCGGTTTTAAATGCATATAAGTCTAATGTTTTTTAAGAGCAGAAAAATAACATCTAAGCCTATCAGTGATTTCTAACAAGAGGAAACAGTATTTAAGACTATAAATGTTACCAGTTACATTATAAACTTTGACATTTAATCAAGCTCAATTTTTAACCATTTGAGAAATACTGAGACTCTTAAGTATTAGAAGAAATTGAATTTTACTCTTTTGCTGCAACTGAATTCACAAAATCCTATTTAACCTTTTAGACACTATTCTTATTTTAAAAGTTATTTTGCAAAATAAAAATCAGAGACATAAAATGTATTAAATTATGCTAAACATGGTTTTAAAAATTTTCCCAGTAACAATATTAAAAAGAAGAGATAAGTTTTTTGACCTTTTATCGAGTAAATTATGGTGTTATTTGTTTTTTTATTAACGTTTCGGTCTCTGGTTGAGACCCTTATCAAAATCTACAAAATTAATAAAAATTTGAATATACATAAAAATTTAACTTTAAATTTATAACTAATGTTGATCTTACTTATAATATAATAATTTGGACATATAAATTAGGTGTGAGAAACCTAAAGTCGTAAAAAACTTAAAATCTTGATATTCATGATTAAGAAATCTGTAAAAAATATATATGCATAAAATAATTTAACCTAATATGCTTGCAATTTTTTTAAATTACAATATTACATACCATAAGTCATTATCATATTACTTAAGTCAAATATAAAAAATCTTAGATAATAAATATATATGTATGTTAAAATAGTATCACAGAAAGTTTGAAAAAATAAGTTAATCACAATAAATAATTGAATAAATAATTGCAAAAATACAACAGTTATTATAATAATGTAAACAATACAGTTTAAAAATAATGATAATTTAAATATATGTAAAAAAGGTACTTGTAGCGACATCTATTGGTATTTGATTAAAGATATGTGTAATGATTTTTAATCAATAAAGAAGTATGACAAGATGACTAGGTATGTTGCCATGGTAACGTACGGTTATTCTATGTAAACAATATATGCATGTACTTTTTCATTTTATGAATCACAGATAAATATGGTTTGAATAGGCTTTGTGAATCTTCTTTCAGGTTGATAGGATTTAATTGTGTGTTGATATGAAGTACCTCAGAAGTATTACGTTTATGATAAGAAGGTTCTCTGTCTAATATAGAGAAATCATTCCACTTAAAATTGTGCTTGGTGTCAATGTAGTGTTGTGTGACAACTTTTTCTTTTTCTTCATTCTTTTTTATGATATTATTGATGTTATCGTTGTCATTAGGAACTTCTATTGTTGGGATATTCTTATCTTTGTTCATACTTCTAAGGATTCTTGTACTTTTAGGTGGTTGAATTTTCTCTTTTTCCTCAGCTAATTTCTTTTCTTTCTTGATGATTCTGTCTATACCAGCCTTATGTTCTTTTAATAAATAACAACTACCCGACCAAATTTATAGATTATTACATGAAGAAAAGGGTTAAAACACTAGAATATAGGACTACCAATGCTATTGATAATGACCATTTTGACATAAACAAGAAAATTTTAATCAAAAAACCTAAAGTGAGCATACCACATGTAGAAGGTTTTTATAATAGTATGTGCGGCATGCTTAAAAAACATGGCATCGTACCAATACCTAACATCATAAATAATAATAGCAATCTAGTCATCAAAGCCAAAGATAAAACACCTAAGGGTGAGAAAACTAATGTCATATATAAAATTGAATGTGAACAATGTGATGCATCTTATGTCGGTCAAACTAAAAGAGAAGCAGCTGTACGTATAGGCGAACATAAGGCTGGTATAGACAGAATCATCAAGAAAGAAAAGAAATTAGCTGAGGAAAAAGAGAAAATTCAACCACCTAAAAGTACAAGAATCCTTAGAAGTATGAACAAAGATAAGAATATCCCAACAATAGAAGTTCCTAATGACAACGATAACATCAATAATATCATAAAAAAGAATGAAGAAAAAGAAAAAGTTGTCACACAACACTACATTGACACCAAGCACAATTTTAAGTGGAATGATTTCTCTATATTAGACAGAGAACCTTCTTATCATAAACGTAATACTTCTGAGGTACTTCATATCAACACACAATTAAATCCTATCAACCTGAAAGAAGATTCACAAAGCCTATTCAAACCATATTTATCTGTGATTCATAAAATGAAAAAGTACATGCATATATTGTTTACATAGAATAACCGTACGTTACCATGGCAACATACCTAGTCATCTTGTCATACTTCTTTATTGATTAAAAATCATTACACATATCTTTAATCAAATACCAATAGATGTCGCTACAAGTACCTTTTTTCATATATTTAAATTATCATTATTTTTAAACTGTATTGTTTCCATTATTATAATAACTGTTGTATTTTTGCAATTATTTATTCAATTATTTATTGTGATTAACTTATTTTTTCAAACTTTCTGTGATACTATTTTAACATACATATATATTTATTATCTAAGATTTTTTATATTTGACTTAAGTAATATGATAATGACTTATGGTATGTAATATTGTAATTTAAAAAAATTGCAAGCATATTAGGTTAAATTATTTTATGCATATATATTTTTTACAGATTTCTTAATCATGAATATCAAGATTTTAAGTTTTTTACGACTTTAGGTTTCTCACACCTAATTTATATGTCCAAATTATTATATTATAAGTAAGATCAACATTAGTTATAAATTTAAAGTTAAATTTTTATGTATATTCAAATTTTTATTAATTTTGTAGATTTTGATAAGGGTCTCAACCAGAGACCGAAACGTTAATAAAAAAACAAATAACACCATAATTTACTCGATAAAAGGTCAAAAAACTTATTTCTATTTAATTTCTACACTCGAGTATCAACTATAATAAATTTTATTAAAAAGAAGATTTCAAAATTTTCTTTTGGAGATGCTTTTATTCTATTTTCATAGTGTCAAAATAGAATAATTGTTTGGTTTAATTTTTTGATTAATAAATAATCCTTTTTTAAATAAAAATTAAGAAAATAAAATTCAATTTAATAAAAGAATAAATTATTTAACTTACTTGAATTTATTTTAATGCATATTATCGAGAAAAAAAAAGGATTTTTAAAACTTTCCGTGCATATGGAAGTTAAATGTAGTTTTAGTAATTGAAAAAAAAGTGAATACCACATTCTGAATAAAAAAAAAGAAGAAAAAAAGTTAACATATATAGGTAAAATGTATGGCATGTAAAGTAACGTAGCAAGAAAATAAAGTCAATGGCAGGTATATTTCCTGTTTTTCAATACTCTTACGTACTCTTTGGGCTCATCGATTCTATATAATATTGTCGTCTTTTCTAGTAAATGGAAATGTCGAGGTACCCGCCCTATTTTACACCACCAACTGAGAATACATTTTACGTTAATATATAAAATAAGTAGTATATATGTATAAATATATGTGCAAATGTACTTGTAACGGGATAATAGAATCTGAGAATACGATACAAAAAAAAGTTGGTTGGTTGGTTAAGCTTCGTTGGTAACTTGGGATAGATATTTTCTATCTTATATATATTTACTTCCTTCTCAATATCATTTCTTCTCTTTTCTTTTTTTTTATTATTTATTTTATTTTTATTGAAAACTATTGGATGTGCATGAAATTTGTTCAATTTAGTTGTGCATTACAGTAGATATTTTTTCGATTTCCTTAAAAAAAAGATTGGCTGTTTAGTTATATATATGATACTTGAACAATTCTTCAATTTATTTCGTAAAAAGAAAAAATATTCATATGTTAGAAAAATTTAATTTCTAAAAGTACCAATTTAATTTTAATTTTCTTGGTAATACATATTTTCTAGTTAAATGTCAAAACTTTTTTATAATACAATATTTTTTACTTTATTTTTGTAATTTGACTTTTTTTTTATTATATTAAAAAAAAATACACAATTTTTTCTTTCTTCTATGCATAAAACTTGGAAAGAAAAAAAAGAAAGAAAGGAGAAAAAGTTTACATGAAAATAAAGTAAACTAATAAAGTCTCATTTTACTAATTTTAAATAGCCATTATTAAAATTTTTCTTTTTCATTATATTGCATATATATATATAGTATTTTTTAAGACAGTTTTAGGCGTTTATATATATAGACGATAAAATAAAAAGAAAAGAAGAAAAAGTTAAAAGTTTAAAATTGATGGTAATAAATTAACAACTTTTTTAAAATTTGTAATATAATAAAATAAGTTTTCTTTTTTACTTTTTTATTTAATTCTAATATTTAAATATATTAATTTACAAGGTTTTATAATTTTATCTTGCAATAAACTTTTTCTAAACTTTTTTTTATTTTAATTATCATCTATTTTATTATACTTTCGTACTTTTAATAAAAATTTCATTTTTTTTTTTTTGTAAAAGTATATTAAAAATATTTTATTACTTTTCATAAATCTATTATATTTTTATAGTTATTAATTTATATATGTTACACCTCATTTGTGAAATTGATGATTTTATGAATTGGTCAAGTAATTTGACCAATTCATGAACTGATAAAAATTAAGAAATCTTTTTAGTTAATTTTTTTTACCAGTTTGTGAAATAGACAAATTATATTTTTACTTTTTTACTTTTTAAATAGATGAGGCTCGGGTTAACTAAGGTAATATAACAGGGCAATTGGGACTGCAGAATGGTGGCTATTGATAAAAATCACTTTTGAAACTTTGTAGTTTTAGATTTTTGGCACAATAATAAACGTTATTACCGGTTCATGGTACGAAAAAATTAAATTAAACCTAAAAAACCTAATTTATGGGGATTTTTTTAGGTTTTCGGGGGTTGTCAGGGCCTAGAGAACTAATTCCAACGAGATTCCGAGAGTTTTTTTGACAATTCTTTGTATGCTGCTACTTTGTCTAAAATTGGTTGAAGGGGCCAAATTATTACACTTATCCGACAATAGTATATTATGAGTCCAGAAAAGTAAAGAATGGCTCAAATCGCATGTATATTACCATCCGAAGAGAAGCCGAGGTTGGTAAACTGCGATTTTGGTCATTCTTTATTTGTAGTCAAGGGTCGTATACGATTTTTCGTGCTTTCTGGGCCGTAAAATACGTGCTTTCTGGCCGCTGACAAGAAATAGTATATTTACGGCTCGTGTCCAGAAAAGTAAAGAATGGCCCAAATCGCACGTAAAGTACCTTCCGAGGCGAAGCCGAGGATGGTAAACTGCGATTTGGGGCATTCTTTATTTATGGACAAGGACCATATAAAATTTTTTTGCAACAGTAGCGAGAAAGTACTTTCGTGGCTACTGTACAGAAAAAGCCTATTATATTCAAAATAAGTTTGGTAAAATTAGAATTTAGTAAACCAAGCTTGATAAATTTAACTAAATTTAGAGTAAAATTAACCAAAATTGATACAATAAACAAAATTATAACTTTGGTCATGGTTATACTAGTTTTTTGCATTCGAATACTACTATTATACTAAATAAATATTTAATATTTAATTCTAAGAAATTTGTAAAATAAAAAAATAATTAGTTATTATTTTTATTGGGATTTATAAAAATTATATATAAAAAAAAAAATAATATTAAAGTAAGAAGAATAAATGATGAATCTCGGGACTTTAATATAAACTTTATTTTTGTAAAATTATACTTATCTGTATAGTATAAAATATAGATAACTTGTGTCTTGGGAAATTGACTATTTTGATAAAAAAAAATAAGAAACTAAATTGATTTTTCATTTTTTATATTTTTTAACTAAAATATGAAGTTATATTACAAATTTTCAATATATATTTACGTTTTAAATTTACCTAGTAACATAAATTTTAAAAATAAAGTTAAAAAAAATGTAGGATGTATAAAGATGACAATGAAATATTTTTATTATCTTTTTGATTCAGAGGTGCAAAAATATATAACACGTACAAGAAATTTATATATTCTATTTATATTTCTGTCAAATTTTTAAGTCTCTTGGTAAAGAATATACATTATATTTAATATTATATATAATTTTTTATTTTTATATTAATAATAATAACTACTATATAAATAAATTTAAAATATTTCTCAAAAGCATTCAAATGTAGAATCCTAGTTTATATTAAAAAAATTAACTGGCACTCACTAATATCCATACTATATATAGTAAATAATCTCAAAATGACATTTTCAACAACTTGTTCCTAAAAAAACAATGAACCCTTCAATTTCCTCTTCTCCTTGGATCAGTTCCCAAGTATGTCTTCTTATGTCAAGATCTTTAAACGTCCAATTCTTTGTGATAATCTTGCATCCCTCTGATCACCTACCGTCAAGCCCTAAGAAACTGTCTGCGAGGCTCTGCAATATTCAAACTGCACCGGTAAACAGGTGAATTTTCACTTCCAAATCTTTGAGTCTTTCTTTTTAAGTCTTCTCAAACTGAATCTATTTGAACTTATGTACGTGTCCAAAATAGCGATTTTGGACAAAAATTTTTTTTACTCTTTGCAAATTAAGTTACTAGCCTAAGTTTTATATGTGGCGAGAAACTTTTGAGGGTTCCTTGAATCATCCATGTGGCTAAGAATGATATTAGAGATTTTGATAGTCTCAAATTTACATCAAATAACTTTAAATAATATCAATTTTTAAAATTAAAATACAAAGTTTTCTAATTAATTCCCTGTTTATTACTAATAAATAACCAAAAAGTTATTTTTAACTCAGTTTTAGCTAAAATAGGAAAATTTTTAAATTGAGGCGAAGCTTATAATTTTTGACGAGACAAGTTTCAAAGATTTTTAAGAGCTTTAGGCTTTTGAAAATTGAATACTTGTGTCTGTATCTTCGTTTCTTAATAGCTAAAAACTTGTAATTCACAGTTTCTTATAGAAAATTACTAGAGAAAGTCCAAAAGTACTACTTCAGATTACTTAGTTATTTCTAGAAAACGACTTAGGATTGAAGTATTGAAGTATTGAACTAAGTATTGAAGACCAAAAAATTATTTTAAATAAGAACAGAAATTCCTGCAATAATCTTAAAATAGTTCATTTTTAACAAAAAATAGAATCACTTACTATCATATTTTTTAAAAGTATATCACATAGGAATAATTAATTTTTATTAATATTTGAAATTATAACTCATTTATCTTTATAATAAAAATTAAGTTAATTATAATAAAAAAAAAAATTAATAGGATAAATTTAAACATAGCTTATCATCACTAAAGTAGTAATTTGTGAAATTTTATTTCTTATAAGATAAGTAATACTGATAAAATCATAAGCATTTATAGTATACAACGTTTACTTTTTTACAACTTATCTGAATACTTGATTCGTCATGATGATATTATATAATAAAAATATATTTTTGAAAATCATCGTTATACATTTTATTATTTATTAAAAAATAAAAATCATTTTTCTACATTTATGAAGTTCTAATAAATGAATTTTTATTCGATTTTTGATATATAAGAAATTAATTTTTCATTATATTGATATAAAAATGATTAATTTTATATCTTGATAAAAATAAAAAAAAATTAGAGGTTTTCAGAATATAAAAAATTTCTTTATTAAAAGTATTTGTAATTTTTATAATTCTGAGAGAAAAATTTTCGAAAAATTTTGAAAAATTTGGGTATTAGCAGTTACAATGTGGTTTATGTTGACTTTTTTTTTTAATAATATTATAATAGAGGGAATTGGATTCGAAGAAAATAATTTAAAAGATTAATTTAAGTGAAAGAAGCTCTAAAAATAATTAATAATTCAAAAAATTAGTAACGATTTTAAAAAAAATTATTTGTACATAAATAAAATTATGATATTAATTCATTCAAAAAAAAAAAAAAAAAATTAGTACTAAAAATTTAATAATTAAAGTATTTAAATAAATGAATTTAATGTTGCATTACAAATTTATTATTTAATACATTTATTCCCATAAAATAATCTTGACCAATTTTGGGTAATAAAATTCATTATTTCTGACAAATTCATGAAAAGATCGATTTATTTGACCAATTAATAATGAGTTGGTCAAGCCCGTTGCCCATTTCACGAATTGGTTCATTACGTGTTTAGGGTGTAACGTATACAAAAGTTAAAAACATAAGTTATTTTCAAGGCACATATATTATATATCTTACAAAAAACAGAAATTATTTCCCAAAAATGAAAAAATAAATAATGAAATTTATATAATAAAATTCATACGTAAATTATTTCAAAATCAAACGTTAACAGTAATTTTCATTTTCATGATGAATGGTAATTTACTTTTATAAATGAATAAAAGGGTGCGAAATTTAAAATTTCAGCAATACCACATTTCACATACCGCGGTAGACACCCTTTTTGCGGTAAAAGCAATTTTTTTTATTCATCTCTTTTTATATGTTCTTGATTAAGTCATATATGATAATATATTTCATTCTATTTAAATATATTCATTGAAAGAAAAAATTCTTTTAACATTTGGGTAAAAATATTTTATTCATATTCTTTTTTCTTTTAATTAAGAATTATTATGACGACGTGACATTTTTCCACGAATTAAATAAAAACTAAAATAAGCAAATAATTAATTGAACTGAAGTGAATAATATGAGGTAAAAGTTTATTTACATAGTACTCGTATTAACTTAAACTTTTGCATTTCCTTTATGTATACGAGTTGGATTGAAACTGAGTTTAGATTCTAAGGTTTTCTGCACATGTTAATATATATGCTCAAAGTGTATTTTCCAGCTATGCTTATATTTATATAAATACAAACGGTAAATTAAGTGTGGTAGAATGACATAAATACTATATATAGACATAATGAAACAAGGTGTTTATAGGAATTCATTTGCAGGCAGTCTTTTGAATGATCTAATTTTAGAAAACATTGTCAACGTGTTATCTTCATTTTATAATTAAATGTATTTATATATATATGAATTTTAGACACGCACTTTGCTTTTCATGTTTAAATATAATTTAGACTTTCATTTGTTAATTTTAAGACAACTTTTCCTAGAAAATTTAATATGTATATTTTATAATTATAATTGTTAAATAATGAATTATTATGCATTAACATGAAGAATATTTTATTATGCACTTAATAATACAAATGTACGAAAATATATATTTATATATACTAAAGAGCTTTCTGATGATAGTGGATTAAATTCTGCAAAAAGTATAATGTTTTAAAAAAATATTAAGTAGATTAATTTTTATAAATGAAGAGTTAAATAAATGGCACTTATTTTAATCATTTAAGAATCTATGATTTGATAAAGGACACCAACAATCGCACTCTGAAGATTTCTTGAGTACATATGTTTATTCACATTGCTTAGCATTTTAAATTGTATTACTTTGATTATAATTTTAAAACATTCAATAAACCAAAAAGAAGTAAACTGAGGTTTAACAAAGAGCAAGATCGATACTTTAAACGATAAAAATTACTAGATACCGTCAATGACGGGTAGAGCGAAGCTGATCATATTTAAAAAAAAGTTTAAATAATTTTTTAATTTTTGGGTTTTACAAGCTTTGATCAGATTTAGCTTAAATATCAATCATGGTGGGCGGCTTGAAACGATTTGAATTCGAAGTACGAGTTACTGAAAATGTTAAAAACGGGATCTACTTGAAATAATTTTCCAAGTTGAATGCCGTAAAAATCAAAAAAATCCCCAGAGCCGTTTTTTTTTTTTAGGTAAAAAACCGTATTTTTGAGGTTTTTTTCATTTTACACTACTTTTAATTTTCTTTATTCGTGCCAAATAAAGTTCAAAACGGTTCTGTACTTTATAAAATGTATCTCTGAAGTTAAATTTTTCACTCTAGAGCATTAAAGTACACTTATACCTGTATATATTTTGATTTCGGTAAGCTGTGGATGGCTGAGAGGTTGGCTGAGAAGTTATATCATTCTGTATAAAAAGTCATTGGTGGATTGTGTCCCCGAAATTTGACTCATTTTGCGCGCACTTTTTTACGAAATTTAGATTTTTGCGAGTTTGACCAAAAATAGTGAATACAGCTATCTAGGGGCAAAATTTTTAAAATCTAATTCCAAATACGAATTCAGCTGGAAATTTGACTATGGATTATGAAAAATTTAACATCAGAGATACATTTTATAAAGTACAGAACCGTTTTGAACTTTATTTGGCACGAATAAAGAAATTTAAAATTAGTGTAAAATGAAAAAAACCTCAAAAATACGGTTTTTTACCTGAAAAAAAAACGGCTTTGGGGATGTTTTTGATTTTTATGAAAAAAAAATGGCAAAAGAATGTCCATTAGTGGAATTTAATGTATGAAAGTTCTGGTATCGATATTTTTTTTTAATCTAAAAATTTTTTATGTATTTAATCCAAGTTTACATGTAGAATATTTTATTTAAATGATGGTGCCCCCATTTTAGAGTTTACTGAATAAAACAAAAATTTATTTAATATTTTAGTATACGCTGCAAAGAAAATTGTTATGAACTAAGGAATGCTTAAGATTTTGAAATAAATATTAAATAAAATGAAATAAAAATATAATAAATATAATTCCTTATACTGCAGACAATATACGACGGGGGGGGGGGGGTACTATAATCACCTACCACCACCAGATTTGGTCTAATATAGGTTTTTTAGGTCGATGATCACAATTCGGGGTCTTTTCTATAAGAAATTGTTGGAACACCCTTAAATTTGCAAAAACTACCCCTAAAAAGGGGTATTTTTGATGTTTTCAAATTATAGGCAGTCAGATTTGGTCCATAAGGGTTTTTTGGGTCGCTAATCAAGAATTTCGAGGACTCTTCTATGAAAACTTAATATTTCACACCTTAATTATCAAAAATACCCCTAAAAAGGGGGTGTTTTTGCTGTTTTGGCACTTTAAGCGTTCAGAAACGGTTTTAATGGGTTTTTTAGGTCACTGAACAAGAATTTTGGGGAATTTTTTGTTAAAATTTAATTTCTCACCCTTAAGTTAAAAAAACTATCTCTAAAAGGGGTGTTTTTGCTAGTTTCGCATTGTCAGTGTTTTTCAAATTTTCAGAATAATAAATATATATACAAAAAAATTTTGTTTTTGCTAACATAAGGGTGCTAAATTAATTTTTTACAAAAAAATTCCCCGAATTTCTTGTCCAGCGACCCCAAAATCATATTTGAATCGAATCTGAACGCTGACAATGCGAAAGTAGCAAAAACACTCCTTTTAGTAGTATGGTAGTAGGGTAGTTTCTGTTAATTTGAGGGTGAGAAATTAGTTTTTAACAAAAAATTTCAAAATTCTTGTTCAGTGACCTAAAAAACCCATTAAAACCGTTTCTGAACGCTTAAAGTGCCAAAATTTTTTTATTAAGTATTATTATTAATTAATTATTTTTGCTAATTAAGGAGTGAAATATTAACTTTTCATAGAAAAGTCCTCGAAATTCTTGATCAGCGACCCGAAAAACCCTTATGGACCAAATCTGACCGCCCATAATTCGAATACATCAAAAATTCTTCTTTTTAGGGGTATTTGTAGCAAATTTAAGGGTGATACACCAATTTCTCATAGAAAAGAACCCGAATTTCGTGATCAGCGACCCGAAAAACCTAAAAATTTATCTTTAAAAAATTAAGGATGAATTTTCAAAGAAAAAATTCTCCGAGCAAACATACTATAAAAAGACCCAAACCCACAGTTTTGAATTCACCAAAGTCTTGGCAATGTTTCCCTCTTCTTAGATTTTCAATTTTTTTCTAAAATTTTCTGAAAATTAGGTTTTTTCAAAAAAGTTGGATTTTAATCTGTACTGCCCCTTAAGATTTAAAATTTTTTATTTGCATAAGATACTTAACGCAATCATATCATAAGCTGCAATTATATTATCGTTAACTGTCTTTGAATACTTAATTAATTTTACAATACTGATAAGCAACTTGTCGATTTTTTTTAGTGGCCAACTTTGACCCGAAATATTGAATTTGCAGTTTGATTTAATCGCAAATTTGACATCAGATTCTGAAAGTTGAGACTTTTTTACATGCGGATATACATTTTGAAATATATAAATTTTTAAACAATTAATTAATTTTAGAATTGGTCTTTACGAACAAAGATGTTAATAATACTACTACTGAATGTGGTATACATTTAAATACTCAACATAGTAGTGGAAAATTTAATTGAAAAATTTTTGAATTTTTCAATAATTTTTACAACTGAAAAATTGTGTAATGATGTTATAAACACAAATAAATTAAAAAAAAGTGATATTAATAAATAATAAATATTTCTCAAAAATAAAAAGATTATTAACATCTTTGTTCGTAAAGACCAATTCTAAAATTAATTAATTGTTTAAAAATATAACGAACGATAAATTCTTAAAATTATTATATAAATTTTTGTTTTGAAATTAATTTAGTGTGCAAAAACAAAACTACTCGTAGGTAAAAACTACTCGTAGGTTAAAATTTATGCAAAAGCTATGAAATTTATCGTGCGGATAACATTTAGAAGGTTTTTCACCTGTATGAAGCAAAAGTACAAGAATAAACATGCCTTTAGAAATACCGGATTGGGACCAAAAACAATAGGTGTCATTAACTCGATAAAATAAACTCAGTTTTAAAAAATGAAAGCAATCCGTTTGATCGTTTTGGCTATATCGTGTCCAAAAGGTGTCGATTTTTGCATCCATTAAGGTAGAGCTTCGCTCTATAATTAAGAGGCGAAATTCGCCATTTTTGTATTTTGGCCTTTCATAAAAAAAGAACGCAAAAAGAGAGATAATTTTTAACTAAATAAAATTATCCTCTTAAGAAACAATTTTCCTTTTTGGAAATAAATCCTTAGGCGAAATTTTCCCGTAGTATTTGATTTCAAAATTTGATTTGAACTGCGTGTATAACGTGAGCAAATTATTATTCACGTTTTATTCATTAATTTTGAATATTAAAAAATTTCCTTGTGCGTTTTCCTACTAATTGAGCTTCACTGAACCATGGGATAATCTAGTTTATTAATTTACCATATTAAAGAACACGAAGAACAAAGAAATCTTTTGGACAAAATATAAAAATTTATTTAAAAAATAATGAATTATGATTTCTAACTTTGAAATTTTTTCAGTTTCACAAAAAGCTTCAAATAATATAAAATTTACCAGACTTTTTTAAAAAGTGACTTCAAAAATCGAAAATTGAATCGAAAAAAAAGAATTGAACTAAATATGGGTAAAAGAAAAACTCTACGTTCAGTAAAAGAAATAAAAAAAAATATTTTTCAAACCTAATTTTTTAATGAAAAAAAATTTAATAAAAAAATTTATTAATTATAATACTTTTGAAAATTGAATATTTTAAAAGATACGATGTTATTACAAAAAACTTTTCTAATATTTAAGTTAAGAACTTGACAAAGGCGTACGACATTTTAGTTACTACTCATTTTCTATCTCAACTTTACTTTATTCAAAAATTTTCTCGCAAAACTATATCTTCTCCTCTCCTTATAATATTGAGAGTTTCTTTATAAAATTTTTAATATATATATAAAACATAGTTAGTTTTCTTGGACTTTGGTAAACTTAAAATTAGCCACGTTGATTAAAAAAAAACCTAATTTTCACTATTTTTAAAGACTACATAACTTTTCTTTACAAAAATTTTTTTAACTCTTTGAAAAGAAAAAAAATATATATGAAACTTTTAGCCTATATATATTAAAAAAATAAAAAGGATCTATTGAAAATTTAAAATTTAATGTTAGTATGAGAAAAGTAATTAAATTGCCTAAAACTTTTTAACACAGTTAACATTAAAAGCTAACTTATATCTACATGTAATAAGGATTCTTAATTTATATTTATAACACTTAAAAAATTATACGTCCCATTAAACTTTCAATTAAGTTAATGTATGATCTCTGAATGAGACAAATTATTTATTTGAATATTATAACTTCTAGAATATAAATGAATAAATAAATAATTATATATTATATGCCATATGCGTGGATATATTTTATATTTTTAATGGTATAGAGTTGGTCTTATGGGTTATTTTGTTAAATTTATTAGAAAATTATCTACGTAATTTGGTTAACCACAAAAGCCATATAAATTCATTGTTATATATCATTCTCTTTATGGGAAATTCTTTAGATTTATGTTTGTACTTTCTTTTTTCTAAGTGTTTAATTGTATGTATTTTTGTAATTTTAGATTTAAATATTTACACTTATAGTATACTCTTTTTAAATTGATTGCTAGTTTTGAAATTTAATATGTCGTTAATTTTTCTGATTTAAAAAAATTTTTTTAAATGATTTTTCGCACATAAAACTGAATAAAAAATTTTAAGTAGCAGAAATAACTAGCCTCAAGAGTTATATTTTAAATTTAATGTTGCTAATTATTTAACTGTCACAAAAGAAGTATATTATTTGTTGACACAAAAGATTCATATATATATATATATATATATATATAAATTTACCACCAAATACTAAAGAAATAGTAGAATACAGTCTTTTTTAAAATAACAAAAGGATTATGCTTATAAAAAATTAAGGTACATTAGTTCATACGGTTTATAGCAGCTAAATAAGAAGAGCTTAAAAGATAAAAAGCGCATTATTTTTTTTAAGAAACTTGATTAAATGATTTTTAAAAAGAATTATAAATTAATAAAATTAAGTGCAATTTATAAATGTAGGTTAGCGAACATTTTTTTCATAAGTCTGCCTCTTTTATTCGAGGATTCTGCATTAGCAACTACTGTTTTCGCAGTTAGGTTTTCCATAAATTATTTAAGTATTTTTTTGGGAGAGGGGGTTAATTAACTACTTACTATTTGGTACACGAGCAAGTCAAGACACCACCCAACTCAGCAACTTTGGGGGGTATAAGCTAACTCTTGCGTAATCAGTTTTTATGAAATTGAGATTCGTGTATTAGAAAGTAAATAACATTTTTATATTCTTGTTAGTTACATTTTATTTGTAATAAAAATATTCCTAAACCAAAAAAAAACTATGTAAAATAATTAAATACTGTTAAATTTTAAAATTTCATTTTGTGAGCAATATATTATTTTGTAAAAGCTTATTTTACGTAAACAGAGAGTAAAGGGGATCAATCAAATCTTACGGTTGTTTACATTACAGAGGGAAAGTGTGAAAAAATCGAGTTTTTGTTTCTACGTATTTATGGAAGATCTCCACCCAACTCAGCAATTTTAGAATATTGAACAAACCATTTATGAATAGAAATTTTTTGAAAAGCATTCCTAGTTTTTTAAATGGGTAAAATTAAATCAAGCAACTTTCAAACTGATGGTATTATCTTCAAATCGATTCCAAAGTTTTTTTTGCTAATAGTCTAATAAAAATAAGTCTCTTCGAAAAACGAAAGTAACTGCCGAACATCGAGAATCAGAACTTAAGGACTAACATAATGCTTAAAGGCTTATTTATAATAATAATAACTATAATAATAATTTGTTTCCAATTCAAATAATATATACAATAATGTTACTGTTTCTCGAAAAATTTTATTTTTTTTTATTTTAATGATAAAAATTTTAATTTACTAAAATTTCTATACTTTCTTACTTGAAGATTTTTACATCCGTCTTGTAAGCCAACGAAGCTTATAAAGAATGTTTATATTTGTTCGTTTATGTTCTTTCATTGATAAATATCAGTAAAAGAAAGAACCCCTGACTCAAAAACTTAGTACGAAGTTTTTTGAGGGCTGTAGGCTACAAGGAAAGTATAAAAATAAAAAGTAATAATTATAATAAAGTCTATTCAATAAAATTGTTTAATTATTAATTTCAAATTTAAAATTTCGAAATTTACATTTAATTATCATGGTTGCTACGTAACAAAAAGAAAAATTGTTATTGTGTTAAAAGAAAAAGTAGGATCTTTATTAAAAATGTTTGAAGAGAAGAGACTTCGCAGAAAATAAATAATTTAAAGAAAAATAATTTTATTAATTTTAAAAAGGAAGTTAAAGTTTTATTTTGCTGTTGACAATTTTTCTCTAATAATAATTTTAAAATAAAAATTAAAAAAATAATAGAAAAGATTTAGTAAAAAAATAATAAATAAATTAATTATTACATTTAAAATGCCGATACTTTTTTATATAAATTTGAGTAAATTAATACTAAATGACACAGGTATTCAACCTAATATGTGAATTATAATTATATAAATGTAAGAGAAAAAATCAGTGTTTACTATGTAAAATAGCCATAATTTTTAAATCTAAATTTTTAATTTTTATATGTATTGTTTTTAGCTTTTGATAAGGGTACTAACATACCGAAACGTCAAGATAATAAAAATTATTTTATCACAACAACAGTATACTCGTAAATAAGTCACTAATCCTTTTATAATTAATAAATTAATTGTTATTTAACCTATAAAAAAAAAAAATAAAAAAAAAAATTAGTTAACTTGTGTAGATTGTTTGTGATAAAAAAAAAAAATTGATAATAATTTTTATTTTTTGCACTTTAACCTTAAAAATAAAATCAATTTAAAAAAATTAAAATTTGATTTGAGAATTTGAAATAATGAAAGAAAAATAAGTTTAATATTGTTGTAAAATTGATATTCAATTTAATTATTGTTTAATAAATATTTAAAATAAAAATTTCTTTTTTTTTTATTGATATATTATGGTTTTTTCTCTACCGTTTATGATTTTTATCTTATGCAGATAAAAACTGTCAAGTACAGTTACATATTATAGGCCTTATTTATTGGGAAAAAATACCGTGGAACCGTTTTTAATACACGATTATCAGTAAAAAACTTTTACTTTAAACTGACCCATATTCTATTACCGTTTTGATAAGTCAAGAGCCCTTGGCTTAGAAATAAAAAAAATCAACTTCAATTAAAAGTTTCAGAAAAGGTTTTAGAGACCTTTTACTAGTATAGTTGATACAGATCCTTTTATATTAAAAAATGACCGTTAGTTATATTTTTTGTTAATTGAATTTAAATTTTTAGTCAGTATTAAATAATTAATATTTTAGTTGGATTTGTTGTAAAGTTATTCATACTAAAATTAATCTAAAAAATGTGTCACGCACTTGACTCATAATTTTTAATATCCAGAAGGAGTAATTAAATTTGACCTAAAAAAAAAGAATTTCTACATGTCTCAAGTATATTTTTAAGTAAAATATTAAGCCCTTAAGATTATTTTGAATTTATAATCTTGAAATATTTATTAAAGACTATCGTAAGTCATATAAAATGCATGCAATTTGAAATTATTTTTATTCTATAAAATTTTTCGCATTATAATTTGCCTTTAACGTATATATATATATTGTATATTATTATATATATATATATATACCTTATACAGATATATAATATATGTATATATGATGCTTTTATAAGCATAACATAGCAGTGCATCAAAGGATACTTGAGCATGCACCAAGAAACTTGTATAGAAGATTCAATTTGAAAAGCTGTCGTATGGAAAAAATTCGCGACTCGAGCGTCATATTGACGTTCTTTATGTTATAAAATGAGAACAGTCCGACTTATTTTATTTTAATAAACCAACATATATATATAAAAATATAAATATATATAAAGAAATATTTTGTATAAAAAAAATATATATATATGAATATTTATATTACATACTTGCACGTATGCACATTACAGAAGTTTTTATAAAAAGTAGAGTTCAAGACTATGTAAATATAATATAAGGCTTTAAATTTTATAAGAATGTATGAATTTTCTAAGATACTGTTCAAAATCAGGTTCTTATTTCTACTATGCTGTTAAAAGTTTATGTTCTTCTTTGAGTTTTTGACTTCTTTATTAGTTTAATTATATAAGTTGTTTACTAATACGCTTCAAATATCTTTAGGGTAACTTGATTAAGAAATTTCTGCATAAGTTTTTTTCAGGCAATGATTTTTTTGTTTAATTTACGATCTATTATCTGATTGCATTGCTTGGACTTAGTTAAAATTTTGATACAAATGGTTTGCGAATTGATGAAAAGGAATCTAGCAAAATTCTGTAAAATTTGAAAAAAATTACAATATTGAAATTTCTCATTCATAAGCGAATTATATTATGAGAAAATAATTATAAAATAAATCACAGGTTGCTTCCTAGTAAGCTTAATCTTTTTACGCGGGTAAATAAAAAACTTCCTACTATATGCAAAAATTCTATAAAATTGTTAGAATAATTTTTAACAGTGTTAATATACAGCGTATATAAAAACAAAAGTAAGATATGAATAAAGAAAAAAACTCATCATCAATTCATAAGGGCAAACTCATAATTTATACTTGTGAAAGTTATGTCTTAAGAAATGATTCTGTCAACGAAAAGAGTGTTAAATTATTTTATTAAGCATAGAAAAAAATGATAAAAATTTTTGCTTGTCTAGAAAAGTTATGTGAGTAGTCACAAAATTTAAAAAAATAAAGTAATTTTTATTTTCAAATAAGAAAAATTTGATCTTATATATTTAAATTAAATTATTTATCGGTAGTTTTTAGCTATTTTTATCCAAGTTTGAGGTCTATGTCTTGAATTTAAAAAATAACAAATGCACAGTGTTTAGTATGTAAAAATATGGTTACTGTCACGTTTTCAAGGCTCTAGGTGGTCTGGTTGCGATTTGGCAGCTGTTTTTCAAATTTTTATTTTTTTCACATTCTCAGCCACGTTTAATTTTTACTTTCTGAATGCCCTAAACAAGTCCGTTTTTATCCCATTAGCCTTTTAAGTACTTAAAAACAAATGTTAAGCTCAAAAAACATAATTAAAATTTGCTTGTTGATTTTAGCAGGTTACTTTGTTTTTGAGGTTGTGGAATAATATATTCATCTAATTAGCACTATAATGACTGGGCTAAGGTGCTTAAGGTCTTTGATTCCAAATTTTTATGCCCTTAAAAAATTAATCCTAATGCCAAAAAACCGTATCTTTTGGCCAGTTTTGAAGTTTATTTTGACTTATTTCGTAAGAAACATTTATAATGATGGTTAATTTGAAGCCAGGACCTTAATATTCTTATTCAACGACATCAAAAACATAGTATTTCTCATTTTAAGGATAATTAGAAATCTTTTATATGAAATATATTTGGAGTCGGGACCTATAAACTTGAAATCAGCGTATAACATTTTTAACTCTTGCAAATATTTTCTATATCTGCCTCCTCTCAAAAAAAATACCCTGCCAACTAGCTGGCACTGAGGTTCCTCAAACAATGGTCTTTAAACTTCAATATGCAATAAATATTATTGTTTACAACCATGCAATTATACATACATTTTTCTTTTTTACTAGGTAAAGTAGACCATTAAGATCATTTTGTTATTAAAGTAAAAATTCTAGCGTCCATTTATTGATCGCGCCGGCGTTAATGGATTTTAAATCATTTTTACATAATTAAAAAGAGATAAATATAAAAAAGCTAATTTTATTATTTTTTTGTAAAATTTTATTAGAATATATAATTATCCCTTAATAAAATTTGCTCGTAAAGGCTGTTATTATTTCAAAAAATTTTATCCCTTAATAATTAAAATATTGAGTAACATGATTTTTTTGTTTTGTCAAAGAAATGGTTGGCAACTTAATTTTAAAATGGTTGGCATCTTAATTTTAAAATGCAAACATAACCATTTAATATTTTTAGGCTGTTTATTATTGTTTATAATTTCATTAAGCTGCATACATAAATAAACATAGCAACGAACAGAATAATTGGAAGAGGAAGTCAAAAAGAGGCAAGATTTCCATCATTCTTTCTTGTGTGTTATAATTTATATCAAAATAAAAAAAAAATTGTGATCGGCCGGATACAAAAAATTACTATAAACTAAATTTATAAAATTTGTACTCTCATTAAAATAAATTAGATATGTCCAATACGAAAAATAAATTTGATGTTTTATGTATTTTTTTGTAACGAAGATTTTGAAGAAAAAAATTTTCAAAAAATTAATTATCAGATTCAAGATATCGAGTAAAAACCATACTTTCAAGTATAAGTACTTTCATGGAAATGAATGAGGTATTACATCCAAATTAAAAAAAAAAAAGTATTTTGAGATTTTTTTAATAAAAAAATTTTTGGAAAAAAAAGTTAGGTATTCGTTCGATAATTGTTTTGGAATATCACTGGTTACAATATTTTAAAATATTAGTACTTTCATAGAATTAAAAGAGGTATTACACCAAAAAAATATTGCAATTTTTTTTATTTTTCTTTTTTTTTAATTTAGAGAATAAAAATTTTGAAAAAATTAAGTATCAATTCCAAAAAATTACTGTAAACGAGGTTCTTAAAACTAGTACTTCCATGGAAATAAATTAGGTACTACGTCCAAAAAGAAAAAAAAGTTTCGTATTTTTTGTATTTTTTTGTGAAAAAAATTTTAGGAAAAAAATTTTCAAAAAATTAAGTATCAGATTCGAGATATCGAGTAAAAACCATACTTTCAAGTATAAGTACTTTCATGGAAATAAATGAGGTATTACATCCAAAATAAAAAAAAAAAGGGGGGGTTTGAAATTTTTTGATAAAAAAATGTTTGGAAAAAAAATTAGGTCTTAATTAGATAATGGTTTTGAAATATCACTAGTTACAATATTTTCAGATATTAGTACTTTCATAGAATTAAATGAGGTATTACACCAAAAAAAAAAAATATATTGCAGTTTTTTTTATTTTTCTTTTTTTTAATTTTGACAAAAAAAATTTTGAAAAAATTAAGTATCAGATCCAAAAAATTACAATAAACAAGGTTCTTAAAATTAGTACTTCCATGAAAATAAATTAGGTACTAAGTCCAAAAAGAAAAATAAATTGGTATTCTTTGTATTTTTTTGTGAACAAAATTTTAGAAAAAAAATTTTCAGAAAATTAAGTATCCGATTCGAGATATCATGTAAAAACCATACTTTCAAATATAAGTAGTTTCATGGAAATAAATGAGGTATTACATCCAAATCAAAAAAAAAAAGTACCTCGAGCTTTATTGGTGAAAAAATTTTTGAAAAAAAAATTAGGTCTTAATTCCATAATATTTGTGAAATATCACCGATTACATACATACGTACACACACACACACACACACACACACACACACACACACACACATACAGACTTTTTTTAAAAACAGGTTTTTTAGCTTCCTGGGGTCCCAAAACGTGCTTATATGCCAAAAAATAGAAAATAAAATTTTGACCTTACACAATGGTTCCTCTTTGAGGAACCAAAAAATTAAGCAAATTTTACATTCACAGCTCATACTAACCTACGAAATTTCTACAATTGTAGGTTAAAAAGGTGAGATCAAAATAATACAAAGGTAATTACAAAAATTTGAAGTTAAGTTACATATTTATAAATTTATATAATAAAATTTATACATATTTTATTTTAAGCAAAATAATAAAAAAAATAAAACCAAAAATGAAAAAATAAAAAAAAAAAAAAATTTCATGAATTTAATGGATTAAAATTAGCAAATTGAAAAGAACAAATGTCAATACTGAGGTACAGCAAAATCTGTAGATCCATGAATGAAGGCTTCAATGTGTTGAGCAATTTTGATAGAACAGTAAAAATATGGAAGTTCATCAAGGCCACAGATCCCAGAGCAGTAGATACACTTAATTTCAGCCAGTTGTTGAAATCTATGGAACATCAAAAAATTTTAGCAAATATTCAAATTTAAAAATTAGTTCTTAGTAAGATTTAGTTTTAAGCAAACTTTAGCAAAATATTTACAAAACAATCATTTACATAACAATTTTTGTTATCAATTTTTATTATTAAACTAAAATTTCTTATTGTACTAGAATTCGAACCAAAATATAAATTTTTTCCAGGATTGACGTTGTAAAAATACAGTTAAATAAATACAGTAAATAACGTTCATTTTTTTAATTACTTAATAAGATAAAGACCTACCTATATTTAATTTTTTTGCAATTTTTATTTTTATCATACTCTTTGCAATTTTTTTAGGCTTGACCTTTTTACTTAATTAATGTTGTAAAGACACGTAGAAAAATTTATTAGTTAAACTGCAGATAGCTGGATTATATCATTAGGCGTTGGCACGATTAATTTATATGTGATTGGATTTTTACCTAGAATACAAACAAGAAAGATATACTTATGTAAAATTTTCTGAGGAGTCCAAGTGTTTAATTAGATTCAGCTGATGCTTTAAAAATGAATTTTCCAATAAAATGATTTCGTATATTAAAAGTACACGAACAAGTAATTTATTTGAGACAAACAGGGAGAAAATTAAAGGTTCTAAAGCTGAGATATTAAAACTAGAAAATTCAAAGCAAAAATGTTGATGCTGTGCGCATACACAGTTCAAACAAAATTTATGATCTCAGAATCGGATTTTACGGGGAATTTCCTATGGGGTTTTAGTAACAAAAAACATATAATTGTTAACACAACCAACGATAATGGAACATGTTTACTTTTAACAGTTTTAACTTATACTCCCTAATTATTATAAATTCTATCACCAATATTTGAAGCCCTAAATATAAATTTTGTAAGTGCATAAATCAAAATTATTTAAAAGTCCTGATCAGGCCCTGACTACAATTTCAAATTATTCTAAGTTCATTATACCCCCCTTAAAATTTCACTTTTTCAATTCCACACCTTAATCCAAAATACATGGAACATGTTTACTTACAGCTGAGGGCTAGGTATAATGCCTAAATTTTACGCAGCATTACAATACAATTTGCTATTCTTATAATTTGCAATTATCACATTTACTTGATTTTAAGATTCTAAACATAAACTATTTTGATTCCTTAAACCCGTAAATAATTCTAAGTCCTTAAATCGAAAGTTCCCAAACTCAAATTATTTTAAGTCCCTGAACTTGAATTATTCTAAGTCCTTAAGCCTGAATTATTTTAAGTCCCTAAATCGAAATTATTCCAAGAACCTAAACCTAATTGACCCCCTCCCTTGATCTTCAGGTTTCCAGTGTACCGTCTCCCTATAAAAATGTTCCATGTTAAAACATCATTTTTTACAACCTCTACCACTTCTTCTGAGCATATTCCATATTGAAAATTTTTACAGCAATTCTAAGCAGCTTTCATAAAAAATAAGAAAAAAATTAAGTCAATGAATTAGAAACAGATACGGCTAAAAAAAGATACGGTTAAAATCATTTTTATGGTGTCCAAGTCACAGTATTGAATAATTAATTTTTTACCTTTTTATCCGTCTTGTGACTTCGTTTATACGTGTAAACCGATGCGTTTCGAACCACTTGGTTCATCATCAGGGTTTATTAAAAAAACTAAAAAACTAACATTACACTAACACAAATTTTTTTGTAAAACACTTTTTCCACTTAAATTTACGTAAAAAAAAAAAAAAAAAAAAAAAAATTTATTAATTAAAATCACTTTATGACAGAGAGGATTGGGTCGATGGAAGGTAAAAAAATTAAAACATTATTTTTTTTATGCACAATTTCGACAAAAAATATTCGGAGCCTTCGATTTGAGCACTTCAATGTACTTCACAAATATTAATCCAAATACCAATGGGTTTTTTCGATTTGAAAGCTCTATAAGTTCAAAAATATCCCGACGAATTGTCCTGAGATCTCTAGAGATCTCTAAATTGGGGAGATCTCTGAAGATCTCTGGAGATCTCTAAACTTGTTTTTAATTATTTCAAATGATTGAAGCTTATTATGCTAAAAATGCTTATAAATAGCTCCAACAAGCCTACATTATTCATAATACATGTAAAAAAAAATTCAAGCTGTATTTATACATAGCTAAACCATCAAAATTTGCCTTTTAATCAAACGAAAATCTGTAAAAATATTATTTTTTTCTATAATTATTACGAAAATTGAAGCTAAACTTAGGTTTCTGACAAAAGATTTTTAAAAAGTGAATTACTATTAATATGATTAATAAAACTTGTATATTTTAAAGCTCAAAAAGCACTCTATGTCAATAAAATCATAATTTGCTTATGGAGAAATTGAAGAAATTTCAAAGATTTAAATCATTTCAACTGTTTGGAGATATTATTCAGAATTGAAGAATCCTTTTTCATTAAATAGACAAATAATTTATCATATATACCTTCAGTTTTCTTGAAAGAACCTACTGAATCTCGAGCCAAGTGCCCCAACTTTACATGAGAAGGGGATTCTTAGACGAATATTTTAAATTTTGCTGTAACTTTACTTTTCCACCAAATAACTTCCTGAGTCTTATTTTTCTACTCACAAAAATAAACATCTAAGAAAACGCAAAAGATAACCTAATGTTGCTTATTATGGGCAACTTGGTCATTTTAGATAAAAACTGATATCATACTTGCGTTCAACGACCCGCAAAACGTAAGTAATTAATAAAAATGTTTAATAACTACAAAAAATAACCTAAAACTTCTCATTGTGCTAACTGGACCATTTTCGATTAAAATGGATTTCATATAACAGAACTACAAATCTTAACTATTTTCAAGTTTCAAGTTATAATTCTTTAAAGATAGTGATTTTTGATATTTTATAAAATATTTCAATTGGGATTCTAACCTTTAATCGCGAAATCTCACAAATGATTTTAAGAAATATTGCAAGTAAACATTTTAAAAAATTTGAAGCTTATAAAAATTTTTTCCATCAACGGACACAGAAATATCGTATATGACCCTGGGTCATAAAAAAAGCTTCGCCTCAGATAGTAATTTACGTGCGATTTGGGTCATTCTTTACTTTTCTGGGTATATGCGATAAATTCTAATTTTAGCAGTAATTTAAACATTTGGTAAAAAATTGTATTTTAATTTTTTTACTATCCCTGATAGACCATTTTTGATATTGTAAAGAGGCCGGTTTTCGGAAATTTCGACAAAATAACACGCTACTTTGTTCATTTTTTATTTTATAGTAATTTAAGTTAGAAAGACAGTTATGATAAAAGTTAGCAGTAATAATAATAACAAATTTTGTTTATATGTGATATTAAACGCTTTAAATGTTTATTCGCAATATTTCATTAATTCGTTTGTGATCAGAAAAATAAGACTCAGGAAGTTATTTGGTGGAAAAGTAAAGTTACAGCAAAATTTAAAATATTCGTCTAAGAATCCCCTTCTCATGTAAAGTTGGGGCACTTGGCTCGAGATTCAGTAGGTTCTTTCAAGAAAACTGAAGGTATATATGATAAATTATTTGTCTATTTAATGAAAAAGGATTCTTCAATTCTGAATAATATCTCCAAACAGTTGAAATGATTTAAATCTTTGAAATTTCTTCAATTTCTCCATAAGCAAATTATGATTTTATTGACATAGAGTGCTTTTTGAGCTTTAAAATATACAAGTTTTATTAATCATATTAATAGTAATTCACTTTTTAAAAATCTTTTGTCAGAAACCTAAGTTTAGCTTCAATTTTCGTAATAATTATAGAAAAAAATAATATTTTTACAGATTTTCGTTTGATTAAAAGGCAAATTTTGATGGTTTAGCTATGTATAAATACAGCTTGAATTTTTTTTTACATGTATTATGAATAATGTAGGCTTGTTGGAGCTATTTATAAGCATTTTTAGCATAATAAGCTTCAATCATTTGAAATAATTAAAAACAAGTTTAGAGATCTCCCGAGATCTCCGGAGATCTCCCCAATTTAGAGATCTCTAGAGATCTCTGGAGATCTCTAGAGATCTCAGGACAATTCGTCGGGATAGACGCTTAAAGTTACGTTTACATGTAAAATATTGCTGCAATATTTTATTGGTACACCTTATTTATCATTTTTAATTAATTTTATTTTTGTAATTTAATTATTTATAATTTATATTATCAAAACACGTGCGCCTACTAATAGCAATATTGTTAAATTAATTCAATAACATTGCCGCAATATATCTGCTCAAATAACATCAATATTTGGCATATACTCCAGACAAATCATGGAGAGGGGGGGGGGGGTTCGTTTTTGGCAACCAAGATGAGAAAAGTTCTACCAAGGATTTTTGGGTTCTTGATTCCAAAAATTGAAGTTTCTCTCAGTGCGAATCACTCTTAAATTAGCAAAAATCATCTCTCTTTAAAGGTGTTTTTGTAATATTCACACGATTTAATAAAATTTAATTTATTGCATAAGTTTTTGGAGCTGCTAATTACGAATTTAAAGTTCTCGAGCATGAAAAATGAATCAAGCACCTTTAAATTGGAAAAAACGCTCCTTATTAGGGTTAATTTTTCAATATTCGCTAAGCATAATGAAGTTTTGTCGCGTTCATCCAATAACAACCTCTAATATTTTTGAATTACAAAATAGTTATTATGTTTGCATGATATAATAAGAAAATATTACTTTGTACTAAAATTTATGGATTTAATTCTTAAAAAATTAACGTTATAAAAATGCAATAAAATTTAATTTTTATGATAATAAAAAATATTAAAAATATTTAAATAAATACCAATTGTATATTTTTATCTGTTTATATGTATGTGTTGATTAAAACAATAAAGTAGTATTAAAAAAAAACGTATAAGTTTTAAAAATAAAATGAGTTACAATAAAAATAAATTGCTATCGCAATAAACTTAAGTTCATGGTAAATTTGAAAAGCTTCAGTGTTAAAGTTTTCTTTCAAAAAAAAGCAGACTTTTTACGAGATATGAGTGTGCAGATTGCCTATACCTTTTTACTAGACGGACCTGTCACGTATTCTAGAGAAAAATTTATTACTAAAACATGTTCTGCAATAAAGCTATGATTTTTTTTTTCTTTTATCATCGTAAAAACTCTTAACGAATATTATAATGATATTATAGGCTATATATATAGATATACATATATATATTTAGTGCAATAATGAAATGATTAATCGGTATCTCGATAAATCTCAGTTTTATCTTGTATATAAAATGATGATATATACTTAATTTTAAAAAATTGTAATATATAAGTTTTAAAAGTAAATATTTGAAATTTCTTAAATTTAATTAAAAGTTTTTACAAAGAAAGGCGTTGCTAAAATTTATGAAATATTCTATATCATATTTTTTAATAAATTTACTATATAGGACGCTATTATTCTTGAATTTCAAATATCAAAATTTAATTTAATTATCTTGATTCTAACTTCTCTTAGCTTGGTTTTTAAATGTGGATAATCCACTTTAGGCTCTTTAAAAATCTTCAAAATGAGAGTATGTAAATCTCTGATAATTTCTACTCAGGTAATTAAAGCTATTAGATCATATTATACTGCTTGCATAATTTTTTTGATGAAACTCTTTCTAAAGCTTAAATTTATTTTAAGAGCACGTAGCGAACCTTAGTTTTGTTAAAAAGCACAATATGTAACGAAATTAAAATAAAAAAAACATCATAAAAAATAATATTACGTGTTAAAGAGATAAGAAAATGAGCATGGGCACATAGTGTCTTAAAAGCAAAGAAGAAGAAAAGTTGATAGAAGCTTCTTAAACAGTATTTAGATAAGGCAGAAGCCTCTTATCTACAGTCACTTTATTGCTTTGCCCCCTTAAGCTATACATCCGTGTTCACTGTCACTATTTTATATACTTTATATTATATATATCCAAGTTTTTAGTCTGTCATCAAGTAAAGCAAAGAAATGTTTTAGACTTTTTAACAGATATTTTATGCTAACAGAAAATATAAGTCAAAATATATTAACTTTAACAGTCAAAAGAGGATTTTACCTTTTGTATTATTTTTATAAATTAAAAAAAATAATAATATAAGAATTTTTTTTATAGTATATATGAGCAATTATTTTAAAAGTGCTACTTAATTTGAGCCTGAAAACGTAATTTTTTTTTTGAGGGCACACCAAAGCGACCCTTGTTTTCGTGAAGTTTGAACGCTCAGGAAGTCAAAAAAAGGCGTGAACAAGGATTCGGTGATAGGTGCCAAAAAGATTTTTTCACTTTTATGTCAGAAACCGTGTTTTTCGTATCTGAGCTACTCCAAATTTTGAAAATAACTTTTTAGATAAATAAAATTTTAAAAAATAAATAAAAAAATTTGATTGTCAGGGAAAACCCACTCCAGAAAAAAAAAAAAACTTATCTTTTTACGAAGAAATTTAGCCAAGTTATCATCAATTTAAGATTTTGCTCCGCGAACATGCATTACTAGCTTATTTTCATCGTAAAATAATATTTTTTTTTTTTTTAAATAGATTAATTTTTCTTTTCATTTCTTTAAGAAAAATATCTATTTGTTCAACAAGGGAAAAAAAATAGGATTTATCTTTCAATGCAGTTGTATGCACGAGTGAGCGTAGCGAACGAGTGCAGACAGCATTGAAAGTAAAATTTCTTAATTTTTTTCCCGTGTATAACACATAGTTTTTCATTAAAAGCGAAAAAAAGATCGCCCGAAAGTAAGAAAGTAGATCTTTTTTGTAGCGTATAATGAAAAATCATTTTTATTGACCAAATTTCAATTTTTAGGTCAAAAGCTGTGTTAAGTAAATCTTGCTACTTACAGTTTGCATAGGCTTTTGACCTAAAAATTGAAATTTGGTCAATAAGAATGATTTTTTTCTTAATGAAATGAATTGCCAGGGAAAAATTAATCAATTAAAAAAAAAAAAATTATTATTTTACGATGAAAATCAAGCAAGTTATGCATGTTTAAAGTTCAGAAACAGGGTTTTTTCAATAAAATTTCTATCTTTTTTAAGACGAATTTGAGCAAAATCTTAAATTGACGATAACTTGGCTAAATTTCATCGTTTCTGACTGGTTTCTGACATAAAAGTGTAAAATTCTTTTTGGCACCTATCACCGAATCCTTGTTCACGACTTTTTTTGACTTCCTGAGGGTTCAAACTTCACGAAAACAAGAGTCGCTCCGGTGTGCCCTCAAAAAAAAAAAAAAATTACGATTTCAGGCTCAAATTAAGTAGCACTTTTAAAATAATTGCTCATATGTATTCTTTTTTAATTATTAGCCTCGTAGTTATTTATAATTATTGCGCAAGAGTTATATGTTTTCACGATAGCGCCAAAAGTTTTTCGTCTAAATATTCGACTTTTGTTTTAAAAAAAGAAAAATTTTTTTTCTGTAAGAAAATATACTAAAATTTGGGTACGATTAAAGTTTTGGTAAAATGTTAATAGAAACCTTTGATTTAGAGCTAGAGACATCAAAATAAATACATATATTTTAACATGGAACATGTTCATTGGATGGGGTATTTGAAAAAGTCCGGCTCGGCAGGGGGGGGTCAAAAATTGACGTTTTTAGGGGGGGGGGTGAAAAGTGACGTTTTTAGGGGGGGGGGGGTGAAATGGACTAAGAATATTTTCGATTCAGGGACTTTTGGTGCAGATCTACCTAGGGAGCATTGGTGCAGAAGTACCTAGGGACCTATGGTGCAGAAGTCCCTAAAGACCTTTGGTGCAGAAGTACCTAATAGGGAGCATTGGTGCAGAAGTCCCTAAAGACCTTTGGTGCAGAAGCACCTAGGGACTATTGGTGCAGAAGTCCCTAAGGACCTTTTGTGCAGAAGTTCCTAGGGAGTATTGGTGCATAAGTACCTAGGGACCATTGGTGCAGAATTTTTAAGAATTTATTGTAAAAATTAATAAAAAATAAATTCATATTATTTGAAAAACTATAATAATTTGAAAATTTAATTAATTTTGTTCACTTTGATGTCTAAGCAGCATGATTTCTATAATAAAAATCTAAATATAAATATTTGCATATAAATATTTATATTATGAACACAATAGATACTTTATTATCAATGTTATAAGTGAACATGTTCCATGCTCGTTGGTTGTGTAGTTACACAAACCGGTTATAAATTTTGTTATACATACATTCCTTAATTAAAGGGTTATTAAAAATAAATTCTGTTTTATAAAAAATTGTATTTATTGTAATTAGTATACTAATACATTTTATAAATAATACTTATGTACATGATTTTTTTTACATTTTCAATTTTTGAGGTATAAAACATATTTTAACTTAAATTTATACTCAATTTTTAAGTTTAATAAAAAAGAATATAATTTTAAATTAAATTATTTTTTTTTCAAGTAAAAATGATTTTATCTAGAAATAGAAGTGTCCAAAGTAAGTAAATTTCAGTTTTAAAATTTATATTATACTCAATACTTTAGAGGTTCAACATTCCTTGATTAAAACTATTTTAAGTGTATGTAAATAGTTTTTAAGACCATAGTTTCATTTTTTTGTCAAATTTTAACATGGTAGTTGAAAAAAAGTACATAACAGTTGCCAGAAACTAAATAAAAAAAAACTAAGTGGCATTTTAATTTGTAAGAAGTCATAGAAAAAATTTCCAAAAATTGCAAATTTAGTGTTCTAAGGAAAAAAAAAAATTGGTAATTGAAAATGTACCTAAAATGCGAAATTTTTTAATTTCTAATTTGATGTTAAACAACTAGACTTTTTCAGAGAGAAGATGTTTATTGTACAAATATTGTTCCCGTTATAGATCGACAAGTGGAATTTAAACCAGGGCCTTAAATATTTATCTTAAACAAATCGACTTATTACGAGCCAATTTTTTTTCAGTGTGCCATTTGTTACTTGAATATTATCTTCGTTTTTTTGAACTTAATTCATCATTGTTTGATTTCATAAAAATATTAATAAGCTTTCGTAAAATAAATTTAAAGACATATAATATAAATAGTGCAACTGATAAAATAAATGCATAAATATCAAGTAAAGATGATTGCCACCATGGCATATCAACAATTGGTGCTCTTAATGTACCTTTTCCATGGCGTGCTATGTATTCAATCCAGTATACTGATTCATTCATTGGATCCATTGGACGATCAAAGAAATCTTTTGATAATTTTTTCACGTTTTCACTAAAATAAATAAAATAATATAATTGTGTCATAATTTACTTTTATAAAATAAAAATTTCTTAATTAGTTACCTGTATTCTTTGTTATTTAAAATTTCTTTTATTGAATTTGTAAAATTTTCTTCTGTTATATTTTTTAAACTTAACATAACAGCAACTCTTTTTCTCACATAAAGTTTAATATTTAAAGACTGATCACCAAATAATGGTACACCAATCATTGGAACACCATAAGCTATTGCTTCTTGTGTACCCATTAAACCACCATGTGTTATAAATGCTTTTATATTTTTGTGTTCTAAAAAAAATTTGAAATTTTAAACTATTATTTTTAAACTAAATAATTGCATCTTAGAAAAATACATCAATATTGTATTTTGCTCAATTTTTGTTTTGTATAATTTAATATTAAAAAATGTAAAGAAATTTTATTCAAAATAGATTATTTATTTTTATTTATACTCACTTAAAACTTGAACTTGTGATAACCAAGTTTGTGTAAGTACATTATCTGGTAATCCTTCTGGTAATTCTTCTGGCTTTGCTATTTTCATTAAAATTCTTACTGGTGCAATATTTTCAAAAGACTTATAAAAAGCATCTAAATAATGTTTTGGGAATGTTTCTATTCTAACCATTGAACCAAACGAAAAGTAAATGAAACCATCTTTACTTTCATCTAACCATTTTTGTAATTTCTAAAATTATATGTTCGTTATTTTTTAAAATTAATATTGCCTAAAATTATATTAATTTAAAAATTGAAAAAAAAATTACTGTTGGTAACTTAGTTCCATCATCAACAACATGTAATCCTCCAACTGGTTTAACAGCTGGTGCAAGTGGAACAATTCCATTTAAGGAATGATGTGAATTAACTAAAAGTAAATCAATATCTTTAGGTAAATCAACAACACTAGGATAATTTGGTCCAAAATATTTTTTAACTTGTTGATCTTGTTCTTTAATATGATAATTAAACAAATTTTTAATCATATAATATTCTATGGTATTTTGTAGCCTTTGACGAAAATTCATTGGTCTTTGGTATTCAGACCATGCTCCAGGTGTAACTGCAGTATTGTATGGATTACCAAGTGGATCATGTAACCAATCAAAAATATGAGCAGTTACAACACCAACCATAGGAATATCAAAATGCCTTCCCATGGCTAGGAAGCAATTAGCAATAAAAACCTTTAAGATAAAAAAATAAAAAAAATAATGAAAAAATTGAGAAGAATAATTTTTTACAAGTAATAATTACCTCAACAAGTACAACGTCATATTTTAATCTTTCAGTAAGTAACATCTTAAATAACGGTAAATCTAATAAATCACAAATTGGTTTACCAACAACTTCTTGCATAAGAGCCATATTTGGTTCTCGAAATTCTTGAAAAAAATCATAACTCATATTATTTAGAATCGGTGGTAATGAACCTGCTAAACTGTAATCTCTATAATTTTTAATTGACTTTTTTAATGGAAAATGACTATAAACATCAATTGTATGTCCTCTTTCAACTAATCCTTTTGCTAATCTTTCGCACATAACAAAATGACTTTTACCATGAAGTGGAAATATTCCAAGTATTTTTAAACTTTCACTTATATTTATTTTGCTTAGTAAAATAATATAAATAAGTAATGCTGATATTTTTAAATAATTCATTTTATTCTTGATTATTATCTTGATTTCTTTTATTATATTTACTTAATTCACCTATAAAATGTAAAATATTGATTTCTTAATCTCACTTACAATTTAATAAACAAAAAACTCGATATGTATATTTTTTTAAACGTAATAAGACGATGAATTTTCTTTAGTTATTTGCAGAATTCACGATATCACGATATTTTTATTTAAAAAATTTTTTTTTGTAATATTCTATTTTTATTTTCTAAAAAAATTTAGTTATGCAGGAAATAATAAACGTTTATGTAATACTCTCGTAAATTATGCAGATAAATAAAATCATACTAAAATTAAATATGTCAATATTTTGAAAAATATTTATGTACATAAATAAATAAATTATCATTTATATAGAATTTTTATTTATAAAATAACTACTTTTTTCGAATAAAATATAAAATTCTAATCAAAAAATAAATATAAACGATATAAATTATTTTGATTAAATTATTAAATACCTGATTAAATAAATGATAAATGTATAATTTTTTTAAAAGTACTCAATTAATGGTAATATTAAAATTTTATACATGAAAATTAAAACTTTATTATTATAACATTGACAATGTGTACGGATGAATGAAATGAAAAGAACTAAATTACTACAATGTCACATGTGTTATATTATATTGACTCTGATGAAAAAATTGATGCATGTTTTTATTTTTTTTTGCAAATCATCTTGGAGATTATGTAGAGTGCATAATAATGTTAAATAATCTGTTTATGTGATATAATCACATTTATTATTTAACGATTTAAAATTCTGTGAATTGTAAAAGTTTTTAATTTACACAATTATAATCACAACCCGAAAAAAATCGTGAATTAACAACTTTTTAAGCGTTTTAATTTTTTAAAAATTTTATAAAATTAACAAAAACTTCGAGAATTAACTACACGAAAAAAGTCTAAAAAAAAAGAAAAGAAACAAAATATCGGTAGCCATAGCTGCATTTATTCCAGAGAAAGTTTTGAGAAATATTATTTTTTGTACTAAAAAAATTTTTTTAATATTTTTTTTAAGTCTTTGCAACAATTCAACTGAAAAAAAAATTCCGGCTCCCACAATTTGAATTTCCGTAGTGGTGATAGAATTTTTTTTTCCATGTTACCTTGTTTTACTAGTACACTGTAAAAAGTAACTTTCTTAGATTCACAAAAAAATAGAATATTTTCAAAAAATTAGTAATTTTTCGAAAAAAATCGTAAATTTACTAAATTTAGTATAATAACTAAAAATTTGAGTATTTCGGTTTTTTTTTTGTAAATTCAAGAGAAAAATTGATAATTTACAATTTTTTTTCGAAAATTTACATATAATATTTGCTAATTTATAAATTTTTTCGTAAATTCACAAGAAAAAATTGAGAATCCTCGAATTTTTTGTTAATACCTACACTAAATTTAGTTTTACAATTATTTTTGAAAATTTTCTAATTTTTCGAAAATATTCTATTTTTTTTGTGAATCTTAGAAAGTTACTTTTTACAGTGTATGTATTTTCTCTGTAAAAAAAGTTAGGAACTTATAATGGCTTCGACACTAATTTCTTCAAACACCTTATTGTAATTTTAATTTAAAATTTCTATCTTTTACTTTCTATAAAGGAAATGAAATCACTTCAGAATTATTAGTTTTAAAACTAATAGTAGAAACTAATAATAGAAACACTATAAAAAATCAAAGAGATTCGTTTTGAAATAATTAAACTCCATTTCATTAAAATATTTTTTTCTACTACAATAACTGAAATTTTAATCGTAACTATGAGGCATTGATAATCCTTATCATTGACTCAAATGTAGATTTTTTAATTTGATAAGTACACTGAAAAAAAATCTGCTTGCCGCAAGCGAATTTTTTTTTTCAGTGAAAGTAAATTATTAATATTTAATTGTAGTTTATATATCGCCCGCATTATATATTGCTGATTTATATAATGATATGTACAGGGCAAAATTTTTAAATGAACCATATTAAATTATAATGCCCTGACTCAATATGTGTTTGTATATTACACAGATATTACATCACTTTTTTTATTAATATTATTTATTATAATTTATTTTATTAATTAACAACCATATGGAAGAGATCCATGTATTAATGTTGATTGAAACGCTGTCGGAACCTTCTGTACCTAGTTTAACAACCGCAAATTTTTGAAATAATTTTTAAATGAATTTAAAAAAAATTATTTAATGTTGCCATTGGATACGTCTTAATAAAAAAAAGGGGTGTAATATAAACGAGTCAGGGCAATTATAATTTAACATGGTTCATTTAAAAATTGTGGCCAGTATAGTAAAGGTCGAGGTGAATATATAAAAAAGCAATATACCGGGTGGAACACAATTACCGCAGATTTTTACATTGCTAGTATATGTTAAAGTATAACCGCGACAATTGCGTTCTACCCGGTATAAGTAAATTATGTTCATTCACTTTAAATTAAATTAAAACTTTGAATTATCATAGTATTTAAGTAAAATTTTTATCGGTCATTAAACTCTTCATTTTTTTCAATAAATATATCACTTCTTCCTAAAAATTCTATAGTTTCTAAATATTTGTATCAATGTTAGTAAATTTATATTTTTTTATAAGAATAAATTAACTTAATTAATAAAACTTTTTTTTAATTAATTTGATTAAATTCTAAATTCTAGAAAAACTTTTAAATTAACAACTGATGAAATAAAATTTAATTTGAAATAAATCGATCTCTCTTGTTAATTTGCCTTTATTCATGGATAATTTTCAGAAGAAAAAAAAATTTTTTAGTTCAATGATCGCAGTAATTTTTATGAGATATAAAAGAGTTTGTATTATTAATTATGTTATTTGTGAAATAATTTCAATTAATTTTTATATAATAAATTACTTTATAATATAATTCTATACATAGCAATAACACTTGCTCAAGCTTTGAAATAATAATACTTGACCTTTCCCTGGCCCTCTAAAAGAGTTCTGGGGCACTTAAAGTTTTCGGATGGGGTTTGCTGGGAAAAAAAGAGGCCTTGCAAACCCGTTTTTCAAATATAAATTTGAAATAGTGAATAATTCTAAATTAAATTAATTTTTTTTTTTTTGATTTAATGAGCCCCTAATCCACTCTTTTCGATGAGGGAGGCCAGAGGTCCGACACGAATTTTCCTTTTTATTGTAAACATCGAGAGAGGATAATATAATGTTGAATCTAACGATCATATGAGAGCTGTAACTATTATACCTACAACATGTCGTTCAGATTTTGTTGCAATACTATGCGGTTTCACGCGCGAAGCAAAAAGTTGAAATATTTTTACTTTTTTACCGAGTCGATAAAGCAGTATTATATTATCAGGATAAAAACCGCTCACCAAAAAGCTTTAGCGTGATAGACGAAATTGTACCTTAATAAACAACTTAAAATAAGTTAAAGAATTAATAAATTAACAACTTAAAATAATTTAAAGAATATTCTATTTCGAACTATTAAATATTGCTGGTCTCGTCAGCGTGAATCCGACGTATAGAATATTTTGTTTCCAACTTACTTGTTCAACAGTTTTTAAGAGACTGATAACGATCATAAAGAAGTAAAACACTTTCCTTTCTCTTATCCATGACGTCATACATCATGAAGACACTGCATTTTTTTTTTAGAAAGATGTCCGACATTTAAAAAAATTTTTGGAACAACATAGCTTTAAAAATAGTTTAATTAATTGGTTTTCGATCTACAATCAATTTTAAGGTTGATTGGCGTGTATTGTGATCACGATAGAAATCGATATAATTTTTATAGGGGCTTCGTATTATAATAAAACACATTTAAAAAAATTTTTAAGAAAATTGTGTTTTTCATTTAGGAAATACAAAGCTCCAAAGTTGAGTCCTTATACATTGCGAGCATAGGAGCTGAGTCAAAAATCAGGGGTTTGAGATTTTTATGTTATGTCAATATCAAAACTAAACGATGGATTTAAAAAAAAAAATAGCACCACGTAAATTAATTATTGAAGAAACTAGTATTTGATTTTTAAATAAATTGTGTTTTTCGTATAAAAGATATTTTAATTAGAAAAAATAAAAAACCGATAAAAATTTTAAGGCGACAACGTCGCTGTTTAAAATACACGCATAATATTATAATAATAATCATGTAAATAAAAAACGCGCTCTACAAACATTCTGCGACGTTTTCGCAATTTTTTTTTTATTTAACCTTCAACGAAAAATGACCGGCTGTATACCGTCAAAATCTTGTGACCGCTAATGTACCTTAAAAGTTTTTTTATGAATTTATCGCTCACATGTATAATAAAATTTATTATAAATTATATATTGATCTGAATTGGAGCTTAACTTTATGTTTTTATAAAAATCAATTATGATTTTACCAAATATTAGATATAAGAACGTGGACAAACAAACCGATCGCTTAAATTATTTTTATTACATTCTTTTATTTTTTATCAGAATTTGGTGACATCTGAGAAAAAATTCAAGGATTTGACTTAATCTAATGATTACTAAAAAGCAAAGTATTATATAAATTTAATAAAACTAAAATAATGATAACACAATAAATTTCAAAAATATATTATTTCATGTATAAATACAAAAAACATTAAGATATATTTTATTTGATTTTAATTTTATTTAAAGAATTAAGATTACACCGCAACCATAAAGTTTTAATATTATTAAATTATTTTTAAAATATTTCCAGATGACGTAAAAAAAAAGTAAGAAAAGGAAATGAAAGAAATAACAAGCCAAAATTTTAAAGAAAATAGAATTTTTCCAAAAAAAGCTTTAAATATTACTTATACATTTCGAAATTTTCAAATAATTTTAAGACCTAAATCTTGTGTACTCTAACATACGAAACGTAGGTATATGCGATTTCCTATGTATTATAACATTAGATTTTTGGACCTTGGTTTAAGTTTATTCTGTACGTGTTTTTTTATATGTACATATATTCTTGGTACGTGTTTCCACCGCCTAATGTTTCGTTATGACTGTAATTTAGGGCGAAGACTGAGCTGACTTCGAATAGCCTGTTTTAAAACCAATCCGCTGCTAATTTAACGTAGCTCATGAATTGGTTTTAACTTATATAAAAATATATAAAGGGATAAGATAGAAAAACTTTTTTTCAACTATATAAGATATACGAAGAAATAAACGCTGATTCTATATTACATTAATTTTTGTCTTTAAACTTATAATACTACTATATTTAAGGTTTATTTTTGAAGTAAGAAACGTGCACAGGAAACTATAAAAACGTTTTATTCCATATATGGATTGGTAATAAATAAATGTTTCAGAGATATTCAAACTAAAAAGAAAGTTAATAACTTTTAAGAAAATAAATTTATCTTAATATTTATTACTATTTATCAAAATAAAATTTCTTATGGAACTTTATGTTATAACATGGCCATTTTTAATTTCTTCGATAAAGCTCATAAATTTTATATTTTTTTTTCTATTGTTTTGAAGAGATTAAATAATTTTAATTTACATAGGGTATAATTATGTAAGCGACCTTGCTGGAAAATGAAATCAAATAAAAAGTAATGTATTTTTTTATGCCAAAACGGTCAAGTTGCTTTGGCAAACTGCTTCAAAATTCAAGCAAAGAAACCTAACTGAGTACGTTTCAATTTCAAACTAAAACCTTCTTCAGGACCCTTATTCAGGACGCTCTGAACAATTAGTTCCATTGAAATCGAATGGTATGAGTCTTATAGTCGATTGTCGTGCAAAATTTTGAGATATAAGAGTACAAAGATAAGTAAATATTGCATTAGTCTTACGGGGAAAATTCGGGAAGTTAAATATTTTTCACATCAAATCGCGAATTCCCCAATGCAAATAGTTATAAATTTAAAGTTCAAAGATTAAAGAATCTATTGGTACTCTCCGAATATGAGGTATACGTGTGAAATTTTGGGTAATTAAAAGAAGAAATTTTTATAACGCAGTTTTAGCAGATGGAACGCCATATTGTTTGCTTGTTCTTTTTGCAGAAGTACTGCGTGATTAAAAAGTAATTAAAAATTAAATGTAAATTCGTAAATACACAAAATTCAAAGATCACAATGGAATATTACATTACAAATTAAGACCTGTTTTATCTACTATCAATACTCCCACACATTTTTTAGCTAAATTTATTAGTACTTTACTAACTACTAGTATCAAGAAACCTGCTTCTTACATTCAAAATAGCCAACATTTTATTACAAAAATTTCTGACATGTCCATACCTAACAACCATATTTTAATTAGTTTAGATGTAACTTCCTTATTTACCAATGTGCCTATTGATCTAGTTAAAAATAGTATTGAAAAAAGATTTAATCAAATTAAAAAGTACACCGTTATTCCTTTAAATGAATTATTCAATGCAATAGATTTAACAGTAGCAATACATTTTTACAATTTAACAATAATGGTCTGGAACGCGAAAAAAGTTTCACCACGATGTCCCCAAAAATCTCTGGTATTTTCTTATTCTATAGGGTCTCCTGAGGCAGGAAATGCTTGTCCTAAAATTGAAACCGTAGCTCTCGGGGAGAACCGCCCAAATTTGGGGGTTCTTGGAATTAGACTGTATTAAGTATAAATTGCATGATAGTGAAAATCATTTTCGCGATATTCACAATGAAAATAATTGCTAAGAAACCTAAAGTTGGTGTACCATATGTTGAGGGTTACTTTCATGGCATTCAAAAAGTTTTAAGTGAGAATGACATTATTGCTATTCCTATAATTGCCAATAACTTAAGCAATATTTGTTAAAGGCAAAGATAAACAAAAAAAGAAGAATAGAACCAATGTAATTTACAGTTTTGAGTGTTGTTATTGTAACAAATCATATGTAGGTGAAACAAAAAGGGAAGCAATTATTCGCATTGATGAGCATGAAAGTAGTATCAATAAAATCAATAACAAAATTGAAAAAATTAAAAAAGAACATCAAACTCATACTTTATCTATTTCAAATACACATGTTATGAAAACGAGATCTAAAGGCTTGAAAATTGTTGAAAATAATAGTCTTGATAAGGAAATTGAAAATATTATGAAGGTTAATGATAAAGAAGGTGTGATTGTGGAACATTTCAAAAAAACTAACCATAAATTTGATTTCAAAAATTTTAGAATTTTGGATCATGAACCTTCATTTGGCAAAAGACGTATTCTGAAATGTTACATATCAACATCCAAAATGATCCTTTGAATAAAAAAGATGATTTTCAACAGCTTTTCAAGCCTTATCTGCATTCATTACATAGAATGAGAAGAAAAAATTTTCAAAATTCATAATACATACATATTGTATCTCAGCAGTTAATATTATATTAGTTTTCCTATTTTACCGATAAATATATCAATACTCATTATCAAGCTATTGTTTATAGATGTCGTTTTTGATTTAACGATTGTTATGATTATATTTTATTATCAGCTGTTATTTACTTGTTTTCATGTGGAACCTTATTAAATTTTATTATCAAAATAGTCAAGTCAATAATTTTCATATTAATTTATAATTGTTATTATTTTTTATAAATATACCATGCTATTATTGGTTCCTCAATGAGGGACCATTGTGATTGGTCAAATTTTGATTTTTGATTTTTTGGCATATAAGCACGTTTTGGGACCTGAGAAAGCTAAAAAACCAGTTTTTAAAAAAAGTATGTGTGTGTGTGTATGTATGTAACCGGTGAAATTTCACAACCATTATGGAATTAAGACCTAATTTTTTTTTTCAAAAATTTTTTCATCAAAAAATCTACTTTTTTTTTTTTAATTTGGATGTAATACCTCATTTATTTCCATGAAAGAACTTATATTTGAAAGTACAATTTTTACTCGAATTGTCAAATCTGATAATTAATTTTTTGAAAATTTTTTTCCCAAAATTTTCGTCACAAAAAAATACAAAAAACACCAAATTTTATTTTTCTTTTTGGACGTAGTACCTAATTTATTTCTATGAGAGTACTAGTTTTAGACAGTTCGTTTATAGTAATGTTCTGGAATAGAATTTTTCGAAAATTTTTTTCTCAAAATTAAAAAAACAAAAAAAACTGCAATATTTTTTTTTTTTTGGTGTAATACCTCATTTAATTCTATGAAAGTACTATCTTGAATAATTATTATCCAATGAATTACGTTAGATTTTATTTTGGAAAAAATAGATTTAGTTGAATTCAATACATAAATTTTCTTTTAACTTTTAAAAGTTAATAGAAATGAATGTATGATTGCATGGTTGTAATCGGTGATATCTGTGGCATATCGAAGTATTTAGCTCATTGTTTGAGGAACCTTAGTGCCAGCTAGTTGGCAGGGTATTTTTTATATTGATTTTGGACTTCTGTTTAATTTATGACATAATTCATTTTTTGAATTTATAAACTTCATATATTTAAATTGTAAGTAACATCACATCATTATATACATATATATTATAATTATTTTTTTTATTGTACATTTATTTTGTAAAATATTTATTGTAGTTTTGATAAGGTCGACATGGATCGACGAAACGTCAATGAAAGAATTATAACACCAATAAAATTTTACTTGGATAGATCAATTTTTAATTTTTACCTTGTAAATTAGTAAACTTAAGAGATATTTATCATTAAATTTGTGAATAATATTTAAAAAAATAATTTTTTGAATTTCTAAAGTATTATTTAAATAGTTAAATGTATCTCATTAAATTATATTTTGATATTATAAACACAAAAAAACTGCATCAGAATTAAATATCAGGTCTCTTGGACAAGAAATAGACAAGTATTCCACTGTTTAACTAAATCCACTAAATTACCATCACTTTTAAATTGTTTAAATTAAATTCTTTTAATTTTCAAGAAAAAACTTGTATAAAGTTTAATAATTTTCTTTGATTCCTATACTTTGTAAGTTGCTTTGTATACTTAATAATATTATGCGTTATAAAATTATTAATAGATAGAGAATAATAGACACAAGCATTCAGTATAAGCATATTATAAACTTAATAAAGTAATATTAGGTATAATTTATATTTGTTGAGCTTTATTAAAATATATAATAATATGAACAATTACTTCTTCTAGGAACCTCTTTACTTTATAAACTCAAATATTTAACTATCCTTTCAATAGAATTGTTTATATATATTATTTAAGAACAATGAACTTTAATTTTAAATTTTAATTTAAATATAACTTTAATTATTAATTAACAATAACCTCTAAAAAAAAAAATTATTACTATTTGTATAATTATAGAGCAAAGCTCTACCCAATTGAATGCAAATATCGACACCTTGTGGGCAGGATATCTCAACAAAGATCAATTGGATTGCTTTAATTTTTTAAAACTGAGCTTTTTTTATCGTGTTGGTGATCTGTATAGTTCTTAGATCCTATCCGGTATTTTATATACATGTTTATTCTTGTATTTTTGCTCCAAACAGGTGAAAAACCTTATAAATATTAGCTGCGATATAAATTTCATAGTTTTTGTCGACAGTTTACTAATCAGTATTGTAAATAACATAAAAAAGGGTCTGCCCTCCCCCCCCCTGGGCCCAGATGCCGAACGTGTTTTTACATTGTACAGAGTTATACAGGTTTGTGTAGGGGACACTTCTGTAAAAAATACTGCAAACTTTTAGTATTTTGTCGTTTTCTGGCATACCGACTCCATTTAAATAACATTAAGTTGGTACGACAGAAAACAATAGAGTAAATACAGCCGCAATAGAAAATACACGTTGTAAAATGCAAGAGCGTGTGCCTTATTACAGGGTTGTGAAAAACACGTTCGGCATCTGAGCCCTGTTTTTTAAAATAATCATGTTTCACTGCAGATTTATAACTATGCAAACATGTTCAGACTTTTTAGAGGAGCCTAGTTCTGTTTCCAACGATGTCTCCAGTAAATTTATAATTATTAATAACATAAACATATATGTTTATTTTAAATATATTTAAAAAGTTATTTGGAGAAGCTATGTTCAATCTTGAAGATAATTTTTTCTTATAGAGTCGACGTGTGTTTCCCGCAAGAATACAGCATCTCCAGTATTATGCAATTTTAGTATTATAGTATTTTGTTGTACTATCTTAGAACTATAGAAATTTCAAGACCTATTACGAAATATGTTCAACGGTTATTGATTTTATAATGTTAATATTTTGATATATTAATTAGATACGCAATGTTTTTGATATTTTTTAATCTAGAGAATTTAAGGCCTCATAAAACAAAATTTTGTTAATTTTTTTTTTTTCAAATAATACAAATTTATAATTATTATGCAAATACTTACAGAATTTTCAGAGGGGCCTCATTATAGTCCTAATAATTTATAGCGTAAGCGATATTAATTAAATATAATACATTTTTAAATAAACAATCGTTTGTTTGACAATTAAAAATTTTTTCAACTACATTAAAAAAAAATTTTTTAATTTCTAAAGAAACGTCCGTTTTTAATAAAAATTTAACTGAGTTCGTATAAATTAGTGCCGAATCAAGTAACACCAATCGCGACGGTAAACTTTTATTATATTTTTCGGATATTTCACTTTTTAACCAAATTTTCAAAAAATTTTATTCATCCCAAAAAATTGAATATCTCCAAATGATAGATGAGTCACAAAACTATGGCCTATGTCTTCCACAGACTTTTTTTCTTTACTTGTAATGAAACTGCTTAATGCTTATAGATGCACTTTCGCTTCTGATTTTTGGGAGCATTATAATAACACTCTACCAAAACGTCTTTTTATTTTATTCTTTTATTAATATATATTTTTTTTTGAAGATATAAAGAATCAAATATAATTTACTTATTAATTCAGTATTGTCCTAGCTGTGTCTGAATAGCTTTATTTTAAGATAAATTGAAGTTTCAAAAAATATTCAAAACTCTTTAATAATTTAAACTTAAGCTTTTTGATTGTATGAGTGAGACTTTTAAATTTTGATTCAAATTGGTTGATTCTAGATTTTCGCACCCGTGAACTGCAGATCTCGCATTCCACCAAGAAAAATTATTTTTTTGTATTTCTTTTATCTTGAGTAAGTCAGATGTCTATTTAATTTTGATGAAGATTTGTTTCATTCTACAGCTAATATAATTATAGATGTATAATAATTTGTACACATTTTTACATGGTAGAAAATTGTCGTAAAAACAAGAGTAAAAATAAGACAAATGAATTCTTTATTTCAAGATTAGCTGAAATGAGCTTAATTTTCTAAGAACCTTTTTCTTTGATAAGACGAGAAAAAAAGAATGTAAGGCTATATATATATAAATTAAAGTGCTTGCATGTATATAAAAAAGAACGAAAAAGAAAAAAAGAAAAAAACTGAGCCTTCTAACAGCTTCATGAAACTTGGTACTGTTGTTAAAGGTAACACGTGGACTTGCTCTTCGTAATTAATTTCCTCTTTCTCTCTCAATGTTAGGGAAGAAAGTAGAGAAAACATGCTTTGGTATTGGGTTTCCTAAGGGTTAAAGATGTTTATTTATATACGTAACTGCCTACAGTATGTATATTTTGAGAATAATGCAAAATTAATTTCTTCCTCTTCTCTTTTACCTCTTCAAGACTCCTTGTTCGCTTGGCAGCCCTCTTCGTGATGTATATATATAATATATAAACATATATAGATCATACTTCCTGTATCGCGACGTCATTTCCCTCTTTCCTCTACATGTTTAATATTTACAGACTCAACCTCTCAAATCCCTTCAATATGTACAGACGCCATATACTCCCTGGGGCTACTTGAGCTTTGTTTTTGCTTGCTTTTATCCATACATACGTACATAATGAACATTTCCCGGTATTTTCCTTTTTTTTATACATTATTTCCATATATATATATCGCTGATGTCTGTTACAAAACTTGATGTTTTTATCAAACCCACGAGGATCAAGAAAAGCTTGCGGCGTTATATGTTTCATTTTCATCGATATTTCCGTCTCTCGAAAGTAAAAAATGCACAAAATAATGTAGATGTATTTATTATATAAAGGTTTTTTTTTGACGTTTTTTTTTCTTTTTTGAAGAATTTCTAACATGATTAAATTCATTTTTAATATTTAAGTTATTAAATTCTTTATATTAAATTTCCAATAAATTAAAGGAAAAATAAAAATAATAAATTTTTGGGATATGTACATAAAGCTTTATTAAATAAAATTTGAAATAAGATTTATATTTATTATTTACAAAAAGAAAAAAACAACATCAAAATTTATTACGTTATTTAGAATAAATTATTTGTTTTATATAATATTTTTTTAGTAAAATAATTGATTTTTGTATACATAAAAGAAAATTATAAAAAAATTTATAACCTTAATAGTAAATAATAGTTGTTTTTATGTATTTTATAAATATATTGTAAATTATAATATAAATCTTTTTAAGTAAAAAAAATTTATTTAAAAAAAAAACATGTTTGTAAGAAAGTGAGAAAAGAAAAAAAAAAAAAGATTTAGAGAGGGATTTTCAGCACCACTTGTCATAGTTTAAGAAACAAAGATTGATATACTTTTATAAAGCTTTATTTTAACTTAACTTTCTTATACTATGTATGAACTCCATTAGTTGTATTAAGAGTGAAGGTCACGTTTACTTTTATACTCTCATGGGATAAAATAGTACTATAGAGTAGTGAAAAATGAAGATAATCAAATGTAAATTCAAATTTATTATATTTACGCACACCTTAATGTAAAATAAACTTATATTGCATGAAATTAAAATTATTCTTTCTATTTATATAGCTGTGTAATAGAATATTCTTAGACATGGTAAAGAATAGTACTCATTCTCCGGGGTGTAAATATAAATGTTTTTAGGTTGGTGGCGTCAGCCAACAGCCAACATGCTGGAGGATGAGTAAATATTCTGTATAAAATATTTATAAATATTGGTGTTAGTTTATATAAATTAACAGAGCCCTCTCGTACTTTAAACTTATAATAATTTCTAACTATGGAATGTACCCATACTTGGTCAAATTAACATAAAATCAAACTCAAATCATAGTGTAAAAATTTTGCTATAAAAATTAAACATAATGGTAATCAAAAAATTATTTCAAAGCTAAGTTATCATGCTTAAGCTTTATTTATTTGTGGCTGTTATACACAAATAAATGTATTTTCAATTGCAATGTTTTTAAAATTAAATTCAGGATTAATATTCAAATTAACTTATCTTTTTCACTTTTTTTTTAAGGAGGGGGAGACTGTCTAGTTCAACTTGCAGAACTAGTTTAAGCAAAATTATTATATTAAATTTAAGGTTCTACTTGCTGAACTTTATAAAACTTGTAAAAATGCTATAATAATACTTCTCTATAGTACTTTGCTAAATTATAACATGGATAAATGTCATTACTGACTGTGCAGTGTGGTCTGAGGCATCAGTGGTCTTAGAAATCATCGTGGTCTATGGATTTCATGCCATTCTGGTGGAGTTAGTGAAACTCAAGATCAGCCATGTTAGCATTTAAATTAAACAATTTTTACTTTATTAATAATCTTATATTTTTATATATTCTTTTTATATTCTAGTCAAATTTCATTTTTTAGCCAGCAGGCTTTATGTTTAACTTTATTTCTTTATTTATTTTATGTAGCCTTTTGGCAATGTAATCTAAATTCTTTTTTTTAAACATCCTACCACATAATAATTACTTTTTATTACATTTAAATAAATTAAAATGTGGTGGGTGGAATGTTATGTAAATTTTATATTGTATATTAGTGTGTGTGTGTGTTTGTGTGTTAGAATACACGCCCTCTGCTGTACATTACTGACTTCGATATAGCAGGGTTCGTTATTATAATCAACAGCTTGTGTTAATTTCAATAATTATCAATAACCCACACCTTTATCCTTCAATAACGTAAAAGTATCTCAAATTTTGGAATTCAATTTTTAGATTAAAAAAAATTTTTTTAATTTTATATCTTTGATTTTTTAAAAATTGATAATAAATTTTCGTAAAAATCAAAACAAAATATTTTAACTATTATCGTAAAAATTAATTTAATTTAAAAAAAACTTCTTTTGAAATAGGGAACTGAAAGAAAAAACATAAAAGGAAGTTTAATAACCTTCAAAAATGTAAAAAAATTAAAAAAACAAATAGTAAATAAGTTTTGTTTATATTACTTAGGCTTTGTATGTATAAGTTAATCCAGTAATAGCTCTTAGTTATGTAATTAACGTCTGCATATCTATTCCAATCATTCATGTATGTATATTTATTCATAGATTGATGGGAAGTACGTCGCCGTCCAGTAGCTGTCGTAAGTTGACGCTGTGGAACCTCAGTAATAGTACGTTCTGTGGAAATTGCGGTTTACTTAAATATATACGCATACATATGTATACATTATACATATATATACATTTATATGCGTGTAAATTCAAGTTGACAAACATAGATATATACTAGAATGTTACTTATTTTCTACAAATAAACATCAGAGGAAATCTAATTCCTTTTCTCCTTGAATGTAAACATTGAAAAAATATTTACTTTTTTGATTTGAATTTTTAAAAAAACAGTGTTGGGTTGCTTTACTTGAATTTAGCTTAAATTTTCAAACAAAATTCAGTTTGAGCCACCTGAAGGTGAATAAAATTTGAAGTTTTAGAAGTATTAAAAATGCTTGAGTATAGATATAACTTTTCCCTAAAATTGCATTGGTACTTATAAATTTAAACAGCTACGAAAGTTTTTTGTAATCCAATTTTTCCATAACCATTTTATGACCCAAAAATAACTAATAAACAAAAATTTTAAACAAAAGAAAATTTGATGATTATTTATTTATGTACATGATTTTATGTATTAGCTTTCCTTGTTAATTCAAATGTGACAGAAAAGATAATTTTAAAATCAGACTAAATCTGATGGTCGGGTCTACAAATGTAATTTTTCTCGAAAGCATACTAAAAATAAGCCTTCATGATACTTTTAGCTTCTGTAATAGCCATTTTCCTCTTTTAGCCCTTTTTAAGGGGACACAGAACCAAAAAAAAATTTTTAATTATTTTTTTTGATTTTTAACAAAATTTTTGATTTAATTTAAAAAAAAATGAATTTTATGCCCTCCTCATTAAAGAAAGCTAATTTTTCTTATTTTTCCTCATAAACGCTAATTTTTTCATGAAAAATTTTTGTATAGTAAGTACAGTTTAAGAAAAGTAAACTGTAGCTTTCCTGAGCCAATAACCAAAAGTTTATAGAATATTAATATTATAGAATAGTTACTTTAGTTCATTTATAAATACATTTTATTTAATTATAATGTATATATGTATGAGGTCAATTATTAGGTTTTTGAATTTTATTTAATAATCTTCTTTAAAGATTCTATCTTTTTCAGTTAATAAAAGCTTAAAGCACAAGGCTCCTTCTCTTACTTTTAAAAAAAGAAAATTGATAAGCTGCTTATGTCAGAACATTCGGACTCAGAAACTTAATACTACATTATTAAAGTCTCTCATATATATATATATATATATATATATATATATATATATATATATATATATATATATATATACTATACAATCTCTCATATATATTGCACGTTGTACATTTTAATAAATCTTTTTTAAAAAGACATATGGGCTGTAACATTTGCATGTTATACGCGTACGTACATTCGTTTTCTATAGATATTTATTGATTTAATTAAGAAAATTATTTATTAAATATATAATATATAAATAGGTCATATTTTTATAATACACAATTGAGCACGCACTTGAACAAATGTAATATTATGACAATTTCAAGATTATTTTTTTATACTTCTTTTATAACTGTCTCATATAATAAACTAGGTACTAACTTTTTATTTTTAATTCTTTTTTCTTTTTTTTTCCTACAATCTTTACCTTAAAAGGTAAAAAAAAACTTTTTTTTTTCTTTAAAACTTTTAATTATCGTAAAAATTCGTTAAAACTAAGAAAGAAAAAAAAAGTTTAAGTGCTTGAAAAAATCATTTTAAATTTAGTAATTGATTCTGTGTCAAGTGTATTAAAAAAAAAAAAATAAATCATAAGTAAAATGAGTTTGAAAAAATACTTTAGAAATGTATTGAATCAAATAATTGAAAATAAAAAAATCCATTAAAAATACGAAAGAAAATTTTTTCTGTTTACCAAGCCCATGTGCTTCAAAAAATTTTTTTGTATAAAAAGTATACTATACTTAATTTTGTTTATAGTCCTGGTAGGTAAAAAACGATATTTTTTAATTTTTTAGAAAACTTCCTGGGGGGGGGGGGGGCACTTTGTAATACCCAAAAAGTCAAAATGTTCTGTCGACGTTTACCCGCGCTTTTATTAACTACCATAGAAATTTTTATTTTAAGCAATTTATTGCTGTGCCAAAAATGCAAAAGTATAATTATAAACTGATTTTTAACAATAGCCATTTTTCTGCAGTCCCCATCGTGCTATTCGGATAAACGGCAGTGTCAGAATAGCACGATTGGGACAGCAGCATGGTGGCTATTGAATATTAAAATTTTGAATAATGCACAAAACATAACCTCATGTTTCCTATTTTGGGCAAATGGACCATTTTTGGTAAAAATCGGTTTCATATTCATATTCAACGACTCAAACAAACAAAATTTCTTGGAAATTTTTCGGGCCTACTAATAGAAATAAAAATTAATCATGGTATAGGGCCTATACTACACATACATACTTCTTGTAAATTATACCCTTAATTCGTAATGAAGTTCTGTAAATGTAAAATTAACTTAAAAGGATCTCATTTAATAAATTAAAAGATTAAATTTTTTATTCCAAAATAGTTATTAATTTTGATGACAGACAATCTAACATAGCTTATCACGTTATAGTTTATTATTGTATAATGTTTGAAATTGCTGAAAATTGGTCTTAGATTATTGAAAAGGAACGCACAATTTAATATTTTTATGAGCTGAAATTTTTCAGAATATCATTTTTTTGTAAAAAAGAAACTTTTGGAAGTTGAGCAAAGGAAAAATAAACATTTTGGTTCCTCATAGAGGAACCTTTGTGATAGATGAAATTTTGATTTTTGATTTTTTGGCATATAAGCACGTTTTGGGACCTCAGGAAGCTAAAAAACCGGTTTTTAAAAAAAGTATGTATGTGTGTGTGTGTGTGTGTGTGTGTGTGTATGTATGTAACCGGTGAAATTTCACAACCATTATGGAATTAAGACCTAATTTTTTTTTCAAAAATTTTTTCATCAAAAAATCTCAAACTACTTTTTTTTTTTTTTAATTTGGATGTAATACCTCATTTATTTCCACGAAAGTACCTATATTTGAAAGTACGATTTTTACTCGATATCTCGAATCTGATAACTAATTTTTTGAAAATTTTTTTCCCAAAATTTTTTTCATAAAAAAATACAAAAAATACCAATTTTTTTTTTCTTTACGGACGCAGTACTTAATTTATTTCTGTGGAAGTACTAGTTTTAGAAATATCGTTTATAGCATTTTTTTGGATCTGATACTTAATTTTTTTAAAATTTTTTTCTCAAAATTTTTGTTGCCAAAAAATACAAAAAATGCCAAAATTTTTTTTTTTTTAGGACGTAATACTTAATTTTTTTCTATGAAAGTACGAATATCTGAAAATATTGTAACCGGTGATATTTCACAACCATTATGGAATTAAGACCTAATTTTTTTTTCCAAAATTTTTTCATCAAAAAATCTCAAACTATTTTTTTTTTTTTTTTAATTTGGATGTAATACCTAATTTATTTCCATGAAAGTACTTATATTTGAAAGTACGATTTTTACTCGATATCTCGAATCTGATAACTAATTTTTTGAAAATTTTTTTCTCAAAATTTTTTTCACAAAAAAATACAAAAAAAACTTAATTTTTTTTTATTTTTGGATGTAGTACCTAATTGATTTCTATGAGAGTACTAGTTTTAGAAATATCGTTTATAGTAATTTTTTGGACCTGAAACTTAATTTTTTCCAAAATTTTTTTCTCAAAATTAAAAAATCAAAAAAATTAAAAAATCTGTAATATTTTTTTTTTTTTTTAGTGTAATACTTCCTTTAATTCCATGAAAGTACTAATATTTGAAAATTTTGCAATCGGTGGTATTTAACAACCATTATGGAATTAAGATCTAATTTTTTTTTCAAAAATTTTTTCATCAAGAGATTTCAAAATACTTTTTTTTTTTTTTAATTTAGGTGTAATATCTCATTTATTTCCATAAAAGTACTTATATTTGAAAGTATGGTTTTTACTCGATATCTCAAATCTGATAATTAATTTTTTGAAAATTTTTTTCCCAAAATTTTTTTCACAAAAAAATACAAAGAATACCAAATTTTTTTTTTGTTCGGACGTAGTACCTAATTAATTTCTATGAGAGTAATAGTTTTAGAAAACTTATTCATTGTAATTTTTTGGATCTGATACTGAATTTTTTCAAAATTTTTTTCTCAATATTAATAAAACATAAAAATTAAAAAATCTGTAATATTGTTTTTTTTTTAAGTGTAATACCTAGTTTATTGAAAATTTTTTTCTAAAAATTTGTTAAATAAAAAACATTAAATCACAGCAACATTTTTTTTCTTATAAAATACGGTATTTAACTTTTTTTTTATGAAATACTGATATCTCAAATTATAATTTTTATTAGATAAAATAGACCATTATAAATATTTTGCTATTGTTAATGAGGAACCATAGTGCCAATCACTTGGCAGCGTTTTTTTTTAAGTGACAGCTTAAGATATACAGGGATCCCTCGTTATCCGCGATTCACCGTATCCGCGGTAGGACCAAAATATCCAATCCCTTGTTTTCCGCGGGAAAATTCTTGTTTTCCGCTGTTTTAATTTAAAAAAAAAACGTTAAGAAGTCAACGTCAAGAAGTATTTTGTTTCAAAAGTGACAATGTTCAGATTTTCGAGAATATTTATCATTTTTTTCTAACCTACATATATTTTTTTCATTTTTATTTTCAATTTTATAAAATAAAATTGTATTTCGTAATTATAGTGGCTCCTCAATCAAGGAAAACACCATCTCGCTCAAGGAGCGTCATGAATATCGCGAATAAACTCAAAATTTTAGATTTGATTGATAATGGTGAAAAAAGTGCCAGTAACCGAACCAAATATTTCTCTCAACGAAAAACCATTTTACAAATCATAAATTTCTTACTAACTGCCATTGATTTGACAATGAATTATGATCCGATAATGACAAGGAGTTTGAGTTTTAAACATAGTTGTGAAAACGCAGTAGAAATTTATGAAGAGTTATATAAGGATGTTTAAAGACGAGCAAAACAGTCGCGGATGAACAACTTTTTTTAACAGAAAAATTGATCCTGAACTTAATTTCATTGAAATTTTGTATTTTTTTAAATAAAGTTACGTACTTTTAGTCTTAAAATCATTTTTATAAGAAAAAAAATTAATTTTTATATCATTTAAACTTCTACGAACGTAACCCCTATTTTACCATAAGAGTAAGGTCTTATTATCCACGGTTTTGTTATCCGCGGTACTTTTCAGGAACCTAACCCCCGCGGATAACGAGGGATTCCTGTATATGTTACCGTTAAAGTCCGCTCTCCCGATAAAATTAACTTTAATTAATCATTGTCAGTTAATGTCCATGAATGCAGTTTCGCATAATAAAAAAAAGTTTACATTGCATATTCTATACGACTCTCGTTATGAGGAATCCCCCATTCTTTTTTTAAAGGCATTGTCAAGGTATGGTGCAGTATTGACCTACAAACTTGCGCATCTTTTCTTCAGCCACCCTTGTCATAATTCTAGAAAATGTCTTATGGTGATAAAGCCCTTTTTAAAATAACCTTACGTAACCTGAGTTATGCCTTATAACTAAGATTGGTTACTGGTCCAAAGATATGCCATTTTAAAAGATTAGTCTGACCTAAGCCCTTCGGGGGTGCCTTATAGCGAGTGTTGTATATAATACAGAATACAAACTCCTGTAAAAAACCACTTTCATAGACTGCTTACAGTTAACTTTATCTTATATAAACCCGTTAAAGTTATATTTTTATTCATTTTAATCGTCTTCGTAGACTTTAACAAAAACGCTTCACTAAAGCTAACTTATAAACTAGTTAAAGTTAACTTTATCGGTTGGGGGTAATTAAAGGTAACATATATATTGTTAATATATGTTTGAGTGCGAGTAAAATAATAATCAGAGGAAACACACAACTACACTTTTCATTAGGTAGAGGAAATTCTTTAAGAGTTTCCCTGGAAATGTCAGTTAAATCTGTTATAAGTGAACATGTTCCATGATCGTTGGTTGTGTGAACAAACAAACCAGTTATAGGTTTTTTACAATAAAGAATGTTAAAAGTTTACAGTATACACAAAGCCTTTTTATTTTAATAAAATTTATCTTATTTTATTTACAGACAAATATAAAAGATAAAATATCTTTGGCAAATATTATATTGTCTGAAATTATATATATATATATATATATATATATATTTGATGTAATTTAAGATCAGTTTTAAATTTTAGTCAGGTTTTATGTTCTTCTACAATTTTAATTTCCGTAAGCAGCTTGCAAAGGATTGTGCTTTTTTTTAAAACATATATATATATATATTTAGAATAAATCTGTATACTTAGGTTACATACAATCTGGATTTTCGTGACTTTTTATCTCCTTGTGGTATCATCTGTCTATGAAACTATTTCAAATATTTGTTCTAGTTTTATACATGAAAATACTTACACACGCACAAACAACTACATACACATATATATTAGAGTACTCAGGAATATGGATCTAGTGCTTACTTAATTTACTTCTATATTATCTTTTCAGAGATTGTCAGACATTCAGCAAAAAATTATTATACTTGGTTTATAATTATTTTTTACTTTAATAGTTATAAAAATGTTTATCTTATGAATTCTTCTTTTGTAATGACCAGGACTGGGCAGAAAATGAAAAAACTGTTTTTTTAGTTTTTATCATGTATTTGAAATTATACGTTTCCTTCATTTATTAATATGAGCTTCTTCAGTAACTAAAAGTATAAATGAAATACATGAAAAAATTACAATAAATATAAATATATGTTTTTTATAATCTGTATACCTTAGTTTGTATTGCATTAAATGAACTTAATCTAAATTTTTTATTTTTAATATTCTATTGTACTTATTGTATTTGAACATAATTTTTAAAAATTAAAAAGTTAAAAACAATTTGTTTTAATAAACTGTAACATTTAAACATTGTATGTGTATTAAAGAAAAAAAGAAAGAAAAAAATGTAAGTTCAATTTTTATCGTTGTTGTTTAAGTATATTGATTGTGTGTATATATGAGACGTTTAGGTTGTTGGTGTCCTCTTTTACATTGAAGGTAGAATAATGCAAGTGGATGTTGATGCTTTCTGAAATTTTTCTTTTTGTCCAACCACTTTCTTCATCAACTATGTGCAATTTATTAAAATCAAAACTATGATTTTTTTCATTGCAATGTGTAGCAATTACTGATGTTTTGTCCCTTTTATGCTCATTTATCCTCATAAAAAGTGATCTTTTTGTCTCACCAATGTATACACAATTACAATCTTTACATGTGATTTTGTAAACTACTCCTGTTTTATTATTTTTATGATTTATTTTACCTTTCATTATAAACTTGCTTAAATCCTTATTTAAAAGTGATATTGTCTGGTATTTTTGATTATTCAAAACTTTTTTCATTATTTTATACATTCCATATTTGTGTGGAATTTTGATAAAAACTTTATTCTTATGTTGGTTGTTTTTAGGTTTTTTAATGTTATTGATGTTAAAGTTACAGTGTTCTAATAATTTTTTCCTTTTGTTGATATACTTATATATAAAAGTCTTCGGATAATTATTTGCAATAAGTATATTTTGAACTAATCTGATGTTGTCTTTGTGGAATTTTTTGTCAGAAAGGATTAATGCTCTATCTGTAAGGTTGTAAATCATAGTAATCTATTGGTGTGTAGGATGGTTTGCATCATAGTGCAAGATTCTGCCTGAAAAGGTTTTCTTTTGGTACCAATTAAAGATGATATTGTTGTCTTGATCTTTTACAATTTTTATATCCAAGAAATTGATTTGGTCATCCTCCTCTAGTTCAATAGTGAATAGTAGTTTCTTTTGATAGCTATTAAAGATGTGAAAGATGTACTCAATTTTATTTAAAGGAATAGCTATAATAATATCGTCCGCGTATCTATAGTAAAATGGAGGAGTGTAATCCAGTTTATTTATACATTTATTTATACATCACAATTCATTTATACATTCGGTCCCCAGATTTTCCATCACTATAACCGCCAGAAATGATGATATATATGAACCCATTGGAATGCCCTCTAGCTGTTTGTATATTACATGATTAAAATAGTCAGGGGTATAGTGTGAAAAAAAAGGTCAAATCTCTAACTGCCTCTGAAAGTGGATGGATTTTGATGAAACCTTTTGCATTCGCTTCAGAAAAATCATACAAACAAAGCGTCGGAAAGGAAAGTTGTCGGAAATGTCAAGGGGTGATTTTTCCACCCATTTTTCACCCCTTTCCACCCCAATTTTGAAATATAGTAAAAAATGTTTTTATCGACTTTTATATGATGCTATATGGTTCAATAGGTCACTAAATTAGAATTTTGGGTCAAAAATGACATTTAACAGGTTCCAAGGGGTGAAATTGGCCATTTTCACCCCTTTCACCCCTAAAAAACTCATTTTGCCAAAAGAACTTATTTTTTTATTTTCAAAGGTCCTAATAGGTTTTTTTGGACGCCGATTTCAAAAATGATGTCAAGAATTACATTTAACATGTTCTAAAGGGTGAAATTGGCTATTTTTCACCCCTTTCACCCCTAAAAAACTCATTTTGCCAAAATAATGTATTTATTTATTTTCAAAGGGTCTATTAGGTTTTTTTGGACACTGATTTCAAAAATGATGTCAAGAATTACATTTAACATATTCTAAAGGGTGAAATTTGGCCATTTTTCACCCCTTTCACCCCTAAAAAACTCATTTTGCAAAACGAACTTATTTTTTTATTTTCAAAGGTCCTAATAGGTTTTTTTGGACGTTGATTTCAAAAATGATGTCAAAAATTACATTTAACATATTCTAAAGGGTGAAATTGGCTATTTTTCACCCCAAATACCCCCAAAATTTACATAAACCTTTAAGATATTTTTTTTAAATTAAATAAACTAATTAGGTTTTTTAGGTCGCAAATCTCAATATAATATATATTCATAAATATTCGTAAGTAATTTGATAATTAAGTGTAAAAAGAAACGTTTTTATAATGAAATATTTTAAAGAGGAAATATAACATTTATTTTTACTTTCGTTTTATTAAAAATTATAAAGAAATAAATAGTTGAGCAAAAGTATTTTAAAAAAAATACTGTTTAAATTTATAATAATGTGAATAAAAAGTAAAAAATAAATTTATTTTAGTAAATGTTATAATTTCTCTTAAGAATATATATTTTATTACAATATACGCATAATTAAAAAATTCACTATTTAGAACCTATTTAATGTCATTCCTAACATAATTTTTGAAATCAGTGCCCAAAAATTCCTACTAAACCATTTGAAAAAGGGGCCAATTTCACCCTTTAGAACATGTTAAATGTAATTTTTTGATATCATTTTTGAGATCAGTGACCTAAAAAACCTATTTAGTTCATTTAGTTTTAAAAAAAAGTACCTTAAAGGTTTGAGGTATTTGGGGTGAAAAATTGACAAATTCTCCCTTTAGAACCTGTAGTATTTTATTTCTGATATAATTTTTTAAATCAGCGTCCAAAAAAACCTACTAGAGCCTTTCAAAATAAAAAAATAAGTTCATTTGGCAAGATAAGTTTTTTAGGGGTGAAAGGGGTGAAAAATGGCCAATTTCACCCTTTAGAAGATGTTAAATGTAATTTTCTACGTCATTTTTGAAATCAGCGTCCAAAAAAACCTAATAGACCCTTTGAAAATAAATAAATACATTATTTTGGCAAAATGAGTTTTTTAGGGGTGAAAGGGGTGAAAAATGGCCAATTTCACCCTTCAGAAAATGTTAAATGTAATTTTCGACGTCATTTTTGAAATCAGCGTCCAAAAAAACCTAATAGACCCTTTGAAAATAAATAAATACATTATTTTGGCAAAATGAGTTTTTTAGGGGTGAAAGGGGTGAAAAATAGCCAATTTCACCCTTTAGAACATGTTAAATGTAATCCTTGACATCATTTTTGAAATCAGCGTCCAAAAAAACCTATTAGGACCTTTGAAAATAAAAAAATAAGTTCTTTTGGCAAAATGAGTTTTTTAGGGGTGAAAGGGGTGAAAAATGGCCAATTTCACCCCTTGGAACCTGTTAAATGTCATTTTTGACCCAAAATTCTAATTTAGTGTCCTATTTAACCATATAGCATCATAAAAAAGTGGGTAAAAACATTTTTTACTATATTTCAAAATTGGGGGGGAAAGGGGTGAAAAATGGGTAGAAAAATCACCCCTTGACATTTCCGACAATTTTCCTTTCCGACGCTTTGTTTGTATGATTTTTCTGAAGCGAATGCAAAAGGTTTCATCAAAATCCATCCACTTTCAGAGGCAGTTAGAGGTGAAAAACACTATACCCCTGACTAAAAGTACAATATTTGTTGTTATATAGTAATTTGATGGCTATTATAATTTCATCATAAGGCATCTTGCTTTTATTGTGTAATAAGTGATATCTTTTTCCTAGCAGTTCATCAAGACTGCTTATTACTAAATCTTATTACTAATTTTATATTTGTCATTACAAAAGAAGAATTAATAAGATTTATATTATAAAGTAATGTACGATATAAATAAAAATAATAAAAATGTTTATTTTTATTTTTTTAATACTTTTACTTAATTATTTAAAATTGTCAATAGAAAATTACGTTATTAGAAAGCTCATATATTTAGCGTCAATATGCCTAGAAGTGGCATTATAGTCATTAAATGAGCTATAATTTTGGGAATATTATTTTTTTTTGGTAATTGGAAACTTTTTTCACCCGGTAATCAAAAATCCAAGCAAGATTTTAAAATAACTGCGAGGCTAATATACATATTTTTAAAAATGAACGAAATTTTAGGATATAGTTTAATTAACTTGTTTATTTACTTGTTATTTATTTATCTTTCTACTATACGTATAAAATCAGTGTTTTAGAAAATCCGTCAGCTCAACTGGATCAACAAATCCTTGTAGCACAAGAGTTCATGCACAATGTTTTAAGACTAGATGATATTCTACATATATGTTGATAAATGTATTAGTATGTGTAATATATATATTTAACATGACTATTACTATTACTTTAACATCTGGTATTATACAATGACCAACAACTGATACGCACATTATAGTCAAGTGACTGGACAAAACATTACGCAAGTGTGTAAAACGACTTTACGATAGAATATATATATATATATATATATGTACATAAAGTACTTGTTTTAGTATTAAGTGTTGAAATATTCGAACAAGCAGTTACATTTTGTCGAAACGTATGTTATACAGAAGGGATTTGTAAAATATATATAAAATGCCTTGACAGAATTTTCGCACCCTCTAGGCTATTTATAGGAGCATATATATTGGATGATAAAGTAAAAAAAAAGGACAATGAAAAGAAAATCAAAATGGAAAATTAATTTCCTCTGATTTTTTCTAATTTGTTTCCTTTTTGTGTCCCTTTTTTTAAGATAAAGATAGAAAAAGATATTTAAATAGTAGCCTGGGTGTTTTTTTTTAATTTTCTTTGTTTAATGAGCACTGGTCAGAAAAAGAAATAAGCTTTCAGAAATTGTAACTTTAACATCACTTTTAAATCTTAATTCTGATGATTTGGTCCAATAAAACCCTCAAAAAATTTTATTTAGTCGATGGCAGCAGCTAAAACCTTTTCAATTTTCCACAAAAATTTTGTGAATTTTTTTTTTGGTAAATTTTTTTTTAAATTTCACGCATTATAAATAATAAATCAAAGCAAATTTTAAAAATAATTGACAGGCTAATATAAAATAGCTGTATACGAAATAAAATAAATTGGTGTTTTAGAATTTATAAAAAAAGAAATGCCAAATAAATCAGTAAGACAATATTTATTAGATTCTTTTTTATTCATTAGAAACAACATTTTGTAAAGATTTTCTTTTCAAAAAAATAATTATAAAGATTTATTTTTTTTAAATTACATTTTTTTATTTATTTATAAAATAGATTTTTTTTATTCTCTATTTAATTTTTACAGTATTTACTAAAAGAATATATTTATTAAAAAAAAAGAAGTCAAAAATCGTAAAATAAAATAGTTTTTATTTGAGAGCTGAGATTATTTTTTTGAGTAAAATATCTGTGCAAACACTAATATAATTTAACTTTGTGTTTAAAGTCCTTTTATACGTAGTTTTTTTTTTTTTACTTTATATTTCATCCATCTCATTGTATTGTGCAATGTTATGTTGTACTTGTGCAATGTAAATATATGAGCTAGCTCAAAGCTTATGCTGGTACCCAGTCGTTAGTTTGCTTTTACGCGAACTTTTAGTTTTCAGTAGTCCAAAAAATCCTCGGGCATTATTTCTCTCTTTACAGAGAAGCATAGAAATGTATAATACGAAATACTCTACACATTTATATTAATCTTTATAATACTTATAGAATCATATGTATATTAAAAAATGGCAAAAAATTTATAAAATTTAATACCATGTGAATAATGAAATTATTTTTATTTAGTGACAGACAACAACCAGTTTTTGTTATTCACCGTTAACTAGTGGCATAATAGTTCCGCTAATACTAGAACGAGAAATTTTCTAAATTTAATAAATTCTGAGTCGATTCTGAGTTCGAAAAAAGAGGAAAACGAACGGAAACTTAAAAAAAATTAATTTCGTTTATAAAATAAACAATTTTCTACCTTTGGCATGCTAATAAAAAATCTTTGCAACATTCAATTGCTATTTTGCATTCGGACTTGAATTGTCTTAAGTTTTCACAAACTTGAATAAATAAGGTACACACCATTATGCAGAATCTAAAAATTATTAGGTAATTATAGTCAAAAAAATTACCATGTTAACTGCAGCATGGGTTGTAACTACTCGAGGCTTCATGTATTTTAAATGCAACTCTAAAGTCCACGATTCCATTTTAAAAAATGTTTAAGACATTTCTACTCGACGAAAAAAATTTTTTATTTAAGTTTTTTCACAAGTACTATAATTTTGTCTGGCATAAGACAGAATTTTACTCAATTAAAAATTACTTCTGAATATAGTCTAGTTTTCTGTATTTTAAAATAATAAGCTTAGCATTATAACAGGAAAAAAAATTTTTTTTTACTATTGCAATGTACAATGTCATAGAGCTAAAAAAATTACTTTATTATAGGTACTAAATTTTCATTGCTAACTTTTCTTTGCAACTTCATATTAAAAGTTTTCGCATAGATCGTTTTGCCTAATAACATCAATAAAATAAATCTAGTCTTGCATAAAAATTTTGTCTAAAATTTATTGATCAAGCTTACATAAAATGCTCCATATAAATAAAATAATGAATATTATATGTATAAATTCTGCACTATTTAGGTATCCTTTTCTATCTCATTTTAACAAAAAAAAGTTGATTACTAGGGAAATACGAGTTTGAGGATATTAAAGGTGACGTGAAACGTCAAAGCTCATAGAGAAAGAAAAAAAGAAAAATATTGTGAAATATACTGGACTTTTATACCTGCCTATATAGATGCAACAATTTTTAGTAGTATTGTGTAGAATGAAATATGTAGTAAAAGTGAGGTTTCCATATTTCTAGAAAATTAATGTAAAAAAATCTGACTGCAGAATATAGCACTTGTAATCATAGAGACTTGATGAGATTTTTTTTGTTGCTATTATTATTATAATTATTATTTTGCAACAGAGCAATATAATATGATGCATGTGATTAATGCTAAATTATATTTTTTTTTTTTTAACAATCGCTTATTAGATTTTATATATTTTTTTTTTTAATTAAAAAATATTTCAAACTTTTTTTTTCTCGTTATAACTTAAGATAAATTGTTATCCACGTCCTATTCTACAAAGGAGTGTTGCTATGTACATTGTTGTGATTACTATAGTAATAAAGACGTTTTGATTGGCTTCTAATACAGACACATAATAATTGTTTTACATATCCAGGGCAAAAGAGCCGTCTCCCTAGGGTAAAAAATAGTTTTTTATCGTAGACCGCAAAAATAAAGAATGGCCCAGATTGCACGTAAATTGCAATCCGAAGCAAAGCCGAGGATGGCAAACTGCGATCAGGGACATTTTTTTTTTACGGCCGAGGCCTAAACATAATTTTTCTTCGTCAGAGGCTAGAAAACACGTATTTTCGAATTGCGCTGCGGCCGGAAAATACGTGCTTTCTGGCTACTGACAAGAAAAAAATACTATTTTTTACCCTAGGGAGACGGCTTTTTTGCCCGTTATATGTAAAAGTATGCTTTAAACCACGGGAAAAAATATAGGGTTCGACTTTTGCATGCTGTCTGCACTCACTACGCTCGTTCCTGCATACAATTGCATGCAAATTCAAAACCAATGTTTTGTCCCTTGTTTAAAAAATAGCTATTTTATTGATCATGTGACTAGTTTTTAAAAATATTAGTGATACTACACTGAAAAAAAAATCTGCCTGCGGCAAGCGGAATTCCGCTTCAAAAGATTGTAAATGACTTGAAACGTAAAGAAAATTAAAAAAAAAATTTTTCCCGCTTACTTGTGGTATGCGTATATCGGTATGATGAAATTTGAGAAAATTTTGAAAAAAGAAAAGAAAAATTGTTTTTTTTAATTTTCTTTACGTTTCAAGTCATATGTAATTGTTTGCAAAGAAAAAAAAAATCCACTAGCCACAAGCGGATTTTTTTTTCAGTGTAATAATGTTTATAAAATTTGACATTTTCAAACCTCAAAATTAAATGTTTATGTTTTAGTTTTTGAATAATAATTCTTATAGGTTTGTAAATAAATATTTCTTTTCAAAATTTTATACAAGAAATGTCTATATTTGTGAAATTATAACCTGTATATAAATTATTAACTTAAATTTACGTTGAATAAGAATTTCATTTTAATGCAAATTCATTATGTTAATCCGGGGATGGTAATTTGTCATCCCCATAAAAATTACCACCCCTGAAAACAAAAAAAGTTTATTGTAACAAAATTCTAATTTTAATTTTCAGATTTTGAAAGATCAAAAATTTTGTCTGATGTATTAAATAATTTTATTTAAATAAAAAATGAAAAAATGTTGTAATTTGGATCGAGCATATGGTCTCTGCGAGAAGCGCAGTTGGATCTAGTAAATTTAAATTTAATTTATATAATATTTTTTAATGTAAATAAACATTGTCATGAAATTATTTTTAAGCACTTAAACTAGAAAATTCAGTTTATGTAAAACTTTATAATATGTTAAATTGTTGCACATATAATCTTGCATTAGCTTTATTCATGTAATACTATTAACAGACTTAGCTAAAATAATTTTTATGCACATTAAAGTTTATTAACTAAAACAATTTTATTTAAAAACTTTATTTATAGTTTATTTGTAAAATATTAAATTAAATGATATTATTCAAATAAGGCGTTCAGTTCCAGGTTGAAACCCCAGACGAAAAATTTGTTTAAAATATTTTTGTCTTAATGCATTATTTTAGGTCTTGGATTGATGTTTTCATCGCAATTTTTAAAATATTAATTTCAATCAATAATAATAGCTGAAAATTGGTGCTTCGGATATTTTTAATTTTTAGGGCTTAAGAGCCAGGTAATCTGGTTTATGAAGTCTAAGAATTTTATACATTATTATCAGTGTAAAATATAGCCTGCGCATAGAGCAAGTTAACCACCATAGTTTTTCCCTATATGGAGTAATATGAATATCTCGACGAATACCAAATATATACCTTAAACAAGAATTGCTCAACCTTTGTATTGTGTCTTGCAAGGTGGACGAACAGTCTAGATAGACAGTAGAGCAATAATCCAAATGAGGAATAACAAGGGCCTGAACTAGTTTAATGCGTAGAGCTTCAGTTGTGCATCGCCTAATGAATCGTAGCGTATAAAGTGCTCTGTTAACCTTTTTACCTACTGACACTATATGTGCTTTCCAGTTTAATTTACTGTCCAGGATAACACCAAGACTTATGACCTCTTGGACAAAGGGCACAGTGACACCTTCACTTATGTTAACACCTGGCAGACTTAGTTTATCTAATTGGTCTACAAAATGACTTGTTCCAAAATAAATAGCTTTTGTTTTGTCAGGATTCAGTCTTAAGGAGACAGTTTTTGCCCAGTCATGGATGTTATGGGCAGCAAGTGATAATTTTTTAATTGCTTCGTGTACATTGTCAGGTGAACCAAAAGTATATATTTGCAAATCATCTGCATATAAAAGATGAAAGATACCTTCATGAAGGTACTCCTTTACATCATTTATATATATACAAAACAAAAGTGGCCCCAATACGGATCCCTGAGGAACTCCAAGATTTACTTCAAGGGGATCAGAGGATGTTGATTTATTTGTGACTTGTAATTCACGTCCTTGAAGATATGATTTGATCCATAGTAAGGCATTCTTTGAAAAACCCATGGATATTAATTTACTAATTAATTTCGAGGGTGATATCGAATCGAATGCCTTACTAAAGTCAAACTGAAGTAGTAATGTCACTTGTCTTTTGTTTCTTGCAGTTCGTATATCTTCCGTAACTTTTAGAAGGGCAGTTTCACAACTACTGTAAGGACGAAAACCAGTTTGAAGTGGGTCCAGTAATTTATTTTGTTGTAGATAATTAGTTATTTGATCATGTACCAGCTTTTCCAGAACTTTTGCTAAAAAACATAATAATGCCACGGGCCTAAAGTCTGATGGAGAAGAAGGGACAGATGTTTTTTTTATGGCCACTAGCAATGATCTTTTCCAAGCCGTAGGAAATGCACCATGTAACAACGATTCATTAAATAGCTTGACTAAGTAAGGGCCTATTGTAGGAAGTGACTTAGCGACAACTTTATGAGGTATTCCATCTGTACCGGTGGCTTGTGATGAAAAATGAGATACGGCTAAGATGACATCATTCAAGGTAACTTCTCTGAAATTAAAGCCATTATGAGATGCTGAATTAATCATCTCAGATACATTATCAAGGTTTTCAGATTGAGAAGTTGAGATACCCGCAAAATATGTATTAAGGTCATTCAGAGGGAAACCATGCAGATCACTGCGAGGAGTTGGCAAAAGCCCTAAATTTTTCATTTCACGCCATATGTCGCGATTGTTTTCGATAGCATCGTCAAGTCTACTGCAAATGAAGTCATTGTGAGCAGCTTCCGAAAGTGTCTCAATTTCTTCAGTAAGTTGAAGTAACTCATTTAGAAGTGAGACATCTTTGGAGTTTAGATAACGTCGCTCTATTGATTTTCGTTTACGTTTCAAGCTGTCTAATTCGTCATTCATCCAAGGACTTTTTAATTTCCTTGGATTAATGATTTTAAGAGGTGCTAGTGTATCAATAGCAATCTGTATGTTTGTAGTAAGGCCAGTAACAGCTTGATTTAAGTCAAAACCAACAGCAGAAAAATCCGACCAATCTAACTGAGTCAGAACCTCATTGATAGCTTCTGGCGTGATGTCATTAAACTTGCGATAGGGAAAAGTCTCCTTAGGAGGCTTAGGCAGAAATATTTCAATTTCGACATCAATGAGGTTATGATCAGTACCGAAAGTTGGGATTCTATTACTGTGATTACGAGATACATCATTGCTGTCTATGCACATAACGTCAATCCAGGACTTACATATGCTTGAGCCAGGAGGGCGGCGTGTCGCACCATGATCAATGATCTTAAGTGACAGTTCATTGAATAAATCCCTTACAAATGTATTGCTGTTGCTGTTAATAAGTAAGTCCGTATTCAAGTCACCCATAATAACCTTGTGACTGAAATTTGTACAGTAGTCACGTAAATTATTTAAGAATTGGGGATCAGCCTTAAAGGGCACATAGGATGGACGATAAATTATACAGACAAAAATTGGAGGAATTTTATTACCTGTGATACAGCACATGAGATACTCGATGGCTTGAGGCTTACCATTTTTTGTTGTATCTGAACATGCAAGAATTGTTGCTCTAAAATTATTTTTAATGTAAAGCACAATTCCACCACCTTGCGTATTACGATCTTTCCTAACAGTAGAATATCCCTTGACAACTATATTACTATCACCTGTTTGTAGGTGAACGTTTGAATGTCAATTCTAAACATTTTGTTGTAATAAGCTAACACATAAGCAAATATACTGGGAAAATTTGAGCAAATTTCAAAATGACGAATCTAATGAAAAATTCAAAACTCAAAAAGTGAAGAAACCGTTAGTGGCCAAAAAAAAGAAAAGAATTTTCTTTGGGTAGTTCAGGTAAAAAGGAATTTTTTTTTTGATCATATATGTATAATATCTTATTACTATATATATTTGAAAATTTATTTGTGTTCTTGTGTGTGTATGTGTAAAATACGTCATCAGACTAGAACTAATCAACAAAATTATATAAAACTGGTGTCAAAATAAAGAAAAAAAGTATGCCGTTTTCAAGTATTTTATAGTTTTATGTCATATCGGCGTATTGTTATTTAAATGAAGTTGGAATGTAAGAAAGCTACAAAACAGAAAGCAAGAGCTATGGCCCAGCTATCACACTTTTGGAGATAATCAATTTTTACTTTGTTGAAAAATTTGTTGAAAATTGGTTAAAAACTGAAATATCTTATAAATTATATGATAAAATTTTACTGTAACAATTGATAATAATTGATTCAACACTAATTTATACGTACTCCCTTAAATTTTTATTAAAAACGTTTGGTTACAAATTTGTAAAATTTTGTTGGAATCAGTCCGGTTTAAGGAGGGGAGGGTAGAATAATTTCAATTTAGGGACTTCGAAAAATCTGGGCTTAGGGACTTAGAATAATTCAGGTTAAGGGATTTAGAAAAACATAGATTTAAGGACGCTACATGATCCATGCATTTAGGTTGTGTTTACACAAACCGGTTATAAGTTTATTATTCCATGTCAATTAGCAGTCAAAAAAATGAAGCTCATAATGTATATTACTTTTATTTTCCCTAATACAAATTGTGCACGGATTTAAATTTTTAATTTGTTAGAATTTTGAAAAGAAATCGTACTGAGGAACCACAGTACCAATAGATAAAAAAGATTTTTATTTTCTGTTTGCAAATAATTGAGATGTGATTTAAATTTAATAGTTTTGTACTATTTTATCTGATACCAATGAAAAAAAAAAGAAGAATAGCTAACTTAAAAACTTTTTTTCTAACCCAGCATAACTATTTTTCTTTAGAATTCAGAGACATAAAACTTTTTAACAAGAAAACTTTTTTATTCAATATATTTTGTTATTTTATAGATTCAATAATTGTTTGTTAAGTCAATTATATTAAGTGATATTTAAAAATATTAAATAAAATTATTTAAACTCAATTTTAATATTAATTTAAAATAAAAAAAAATTTAATTTTAAAAGTTAATATGAGTTAATTAATAATAAGTTAATTTTATGTTACACTAAATATTCAAACGTAGACAATTAATTAATTATTTATTAATATCATTAAAGAAATTTTCAATATGATGTTTAAAACTTACAATCTATGCATAAATATATATAGATATAATTTAACATGATCGTATATGAATTTTATATATATGTGAAAATTTTAACGTTAGCTTACGTAGCACTTAAATTTTCAGACAATTAATCTTATCAAGAAAACTTTTATTAAGAACAAGTTTATATTTCATCGTTATAGATGCAACTTACTTGTATATATTTAACATATATGTGTGCATGCATGAAAGTATAAATAATACTTGGGAGGAGAAATTTCTAAGTAGTTATATATAAAAGAAACCTTAAACCAATTTTTAAACTTTTATATTATGTGGAAAAAAACTTTTTTTTTTATAAAAGGCTTACACACGTAAAAAAAAAGTTTACAAGTTAATATGTTCAATATACATGAGTAGAACGATAAAGATACAATTTTAATAATAACTGACTGAACTTTTACTCTGTTTATTAATTTTTATAACAATACAATATATTCCATCCAATCTTTTCACAAACTTTTAAAAATTTAAATCAGTATTTATAAAAGTATTATTTTTTTTTTGGTAATCTATTAGGGAAAAAAAATGCAGTTATTAAACTGATGTGCTTTGAAATTGGGACAATTTTTATTTATCCATAAATTGTTAAATTATCAACACAAAGTTACTTTACTTGCATGTTAAAAACTAGTAGATACTATATACACTGTAAAAAGTAACTTTCTTATATTAACAAGAAAATTAGAACATTTTCGAAAAATTAGTAAATTTTCGACAAAATTTGTAAATATTTGAAAAAAATCGTTTTACTAAATTTAGTATATTAACAAAAAATTCGAGTACTCTCGATTTTTTTTGCGAATTCACAAGAAAAATTGATAATTTACAATTTTTTTCGAAAATTTTCAAAAAATAGTAGTAAATTTACCAAAAATAGTTGTAAATTTACCAAAAATAGTTGTGAATTTACAGCTTTTTTCGTAAATTCACAAAAAAAATCGAAAATTCTCGAATTTTTCGATAATGTACTAAATTTAGTAAATTTACGATTTTTATTGAATATTTACAAAAATTTTTGAAAATTTACTAATTTTTCGAAAAAATTCTATTTTTTTTGTTAGTTTAAGAAAGTTATTTTTTACAGTGTAGCTGAATAAAGCGTCTAAATTCATTATTCAAAATCCCTAATACATAAATCAAAATTATTTTTTTGGTCAGTCGCCCGAAAGCACATGATTCCCGGCCGTTGCGCGTCCGGTAAAGACGTGTTTTATCATCACTGAGGCAGAATAATCCTATTTATCTGGCCATGAGTGGTAATATACTTATTAAGTTCATTTGATCCCCTCCTGTGTTATTGGCATTTAATAAATATTCGAATGCAGAGCTTTTTAGGTAAAAAATTCGCAGGGTTTAATATTTAGAATACTATACTTTTTTGAATTTAAGAGGTCAATTTGAGAAGAAAGTTATAAAAAGGTAATTTCTATCATGCTTGAATGTAACATCGTTCAGCCGGCAACAATTCAGCTAAAATTATATTTAAATTAAATTCCTATGATTAATAAATTGTAATAATTTATTTTATGCCTTTGTAAGGTAAACATAAATTTTGCTATAAAATAATAAATTTATTTGAATTGTAAATATTAAAAAAAAATACTGCAATAAAAATAATTCAAATTAAAATGCTATACACTTGATATAACATAAACATTAAAAAATAAATTTTATTCCGTTTTTAATAGACAAGTTAAATTTAATAATAAAAGGTAATAAAAAATTTGAATAATAAAAATATTTTATATATATAGACAAAAGTTATGATAAAACATTTATAATAATAAAAACATAATTGCTAATTATTTTTTTTTTAAATTTATGTTAACAATTTATTTTTATTACAAAGTTTTCTAATTTTATAATAAATAGTTATTTTAATATAATTTTTATAATAAATAAACAAATAAAAATTTTTTAAATTAGTAATATTAATAAAGTAAAATTATCGAAGTGATAAAACTCAATATAAAATCAGACCAGTACAAAATTTTTCGTATGTAATATTCTTAAATCATACGTGCGTAAAAGTAGAGACAGGTTAAATTATAGTTTGCGGAAATGAATTTTAACGAAACAGAATGTATATAAATACTATTATAATGCATTGCAGATGAAATTTAAAGCTATGGACTTTTTGGATTTTCACGCGTTTATATTATATACGATAAAGAAAAGCTCCCATGAGTCCGTTCATAAAAGAAAGAAGAAGAAATAACATAAAACAGAAAGGAAGAAGATGGAGACGAAGGACAAGTTTGGATGACACGATACATGAGATAGTATAACTTGAATTATATACTAACACTAATACAACCAAAGTATATTTCGTCCTTCGTAAAGGATAATGACTTTCGAGAAACTTTGCTTATATATATATATATATATATATATAATAGCCACAGAGCGCGTAAAGTTATGAATTAGCTAGTCCAAAATATAGTACTATATTGCATTTACTGCTACACACACAGTACACTGTTGCATTTTGTATATTATGACACTTAGGAAAAACTTGAACCTATGCAAAATATTCAGATATTGTATATGACTTTTAGTATATTACATTAGATATATAGAAAACTTAAGATGCAGTTTCCTTTAGTTATTGCATTTTCTTGAATACTATGTATATAAAACTAATCAAACTTAAACTTAGAAGTATATGGGGTAACGCAGATGAAGTTCATTTTAATCAAAAGAGACATTTATTTTTTATTATTTTGTATTGGCTAATTCCAACGCAGAGTATTTTTACACAGCAATGGTGGGCAAAACTGTCGTGTTCTTATGACCTTTTTCGATAAAATTTATCAAAAGATGGTTTGAAAATATCAGTGGCACGGAAAATTTTAATATTGAACAATTCCAAAAACATTATGTAAATGGAAAACTTTTCAACTAAGATGTTTTCAGTGGAATGGATTTTGAAAAAATATTCCGTTTCAAAAATTTATTTAAAAGGAAGAAAATTCAAAACATTTTGGTTTCAATGATCCCTTTGAGCAAATTTAAAACGGATTTCCACATTTTTGTAAATAATAAAAATCCACTACACGCATATAAAAAATTAGTAAATATAACCAAAATAACGATTTTGTTTACTAAGTTCAGTGTGGTTAAAAGTCACTATAAATTTTTAGTAAAATTTACTAAAAAAATTTGTTTATAAAACTAAAACCTCAATTTTTTTAGTGAAATTTACTAATTTTTTGGTTATATTTACCAATATTCATTAATTTGTGTTTACTAAATTCTTTGAGGTTAATTTTACTATTCTTTTTTTTGCGTGTATTATTTTCAATTTTATTTTTTTACGCTCCCTAGGGTCTAGAAAATATTCTTGAGTAACAATGATGAAATTTCCCTCGCTACTAAATTAAAGTTTAGTTTTTTCATCGATTTTATTAGAAATATACACTGTAAAAAGTATCTTTCTTAGATTTACAAAAAAAATAGAATTTTTTCAAAAAATTTTGTAAATATTCGATAAAAATCGTAAATTTACTAAATTTAGTACATTATAGAAAAATTCGAGAATTCTCGATTTTTTTTAGTGATTTTACGAAAAAAGTTGCAAATTCACAATTATTTTTTGTAAATTTTCGAAAAAAAATTGTAAATTATCAATTTTTCTTGCGAATTCACAAAAAAAAAAATAGAGAGTACTCGACTTTTTTGTTAATATACTAAATTTAGTAAATATACGATTTTTTTCTAATATTTACAAATTTATTCGAAAATTTACTAATTTTTCGAATATGTTCTAATTTTTTTGTTAATATGAGAAAGTCACTTTTTACAGTGTATATACTCTTTTTTTTATTATAATAAATTTTTTCAAAAAAAATGTTATAGATAAAAGAGTTTACAATAATCACAAATGTTAAATAAGTAATAATTAATTAATTAAACTTAAGTTATCTCCATTATTAAATTAATAAATTCACTTATCGAAAAAAGATATATTAGTAATTCTTATCGAATTTTTTTGAATTTTGGAAGGATTAAAATTTTAATAAAAACTAGATAATTTTATTTTTTATTTAACTTTTTGTTGAAGGAATTTTCATTGAAGGCGGAAAATTTTAACATTTCTTCGATTTCAAAGCAACTTTAAATGGATCAATCCCACAAAATTCTTGTTTTGTTTATAGATAAATTTCTGAACAGACATAATAACCAAACTGAACAATTTTTAAATTACACGTAGAAAACTGAAACTGAAATAAAAAAATTCCATTTTTATATCGAGAATTGGACCTTAGAAACTACATTAAAAAATTAAGGACAGCCTTTTTTAGAATAGGATTTTCGTAAAATACTTTAAAACTGATTTTAAAAAGATTCAGAAATCAACTTCAAAATAATCTTATTTAAAAGTATAAACCAATCTTTTTATTTGATGCCCTATTTATTTATAGTCTACAAAAAAATGACATAATTATTTTATTTCTGAAGAATAAGAATAATTTTAATAATTTTTTTTGTGTCTAAAATACTTTGATCATCAAGTAAAGTATTAGTCTTGACTTATTCGCGTGATTTACTTTACTAAAGTTGAAGGTGCTATGTATATAAAGCTATATAAAAAACGAGAAGCTCAAAAATTATTGGAGTAGAAAAAAAACAATGGTAAAAGAAAAAAAAATTAATGATGAATCATTAAAAAGTTATAAAAGTCTTATACTTATATATTTTTTTTTTTTTTTAATCATTACTTAAAGTACTTATAATCAGCTATTTTAAAATTTGAATTATTTTCAATTGTGTTAATAATTATACAATATACTTTTATTAATAATATCTTTGTAAAATTTTAGTTGACATTGCCCCTGGAATCCATTGGAAGTATAAAATATATAGATGGGTGCTTTTCACGGGAGCTGTATATTTTTTTTATTGTTTACGGCCCAACACTTATTACCTTTTTTTTCAATTTTATTTGTAGTTTTATGTTTTTCAAGGTCCAAATAACCTAAAATTTGCAATGGTACTGCTACAAACGTAAAAATAAATTCTATGGGCGATTTTTTATTTATGTGGACGTTTTTGACTTTTTTATTTTCTATGAGTGTTTTAAAAATTTTAAGAGGCGACCGGACGCGTCACAAGTACAGTTTTTTGTATTAATAAAAAAATTGGATAATTATTTAAAAAAAAAACGCTTCGTACCGAGCTGTAACATACGATTACCTAAAATTTGAGGCAAAAAAAAATTTATTTTATAAAAAACTGAAAGCTCAACATGGGTTAGCAATTATAACCCATGCTGAGCTTTCAGTTTTTTATAAAATAAATTTTTTTTTGCCTCAAATTTTAGGTAATCGTATGTTACAGCTCGGTACGAAGCGTTTTTTTAAAAATAATTATCCAATTTTTTTATTAATACAAAAAACCGAGAAAAACTGTACTTGTGACGCGTCAGTTACGCTAAACTCCGGCGTCCTCTTAAACAACGGAATTTGGAAAAAATCATCAAAATAATGTAAAGAGGAGTTTGTTAGGCTTACTATATGCCTTATTACAGATTTTTTAGGAAAGTCTAAATATCTCCGAAACAGTGAAGGATCACTTTTTTTATAAAATAACATGTTATCTTAATACGTAAATAACATTTTTGCCTCCCGGGCGTAAAACTCGTGTGTAAAGAATTTTCTGAACTCGTTCTACGCCTAGGTGGGCAAAAAATAGTGTAAGCACCATGGGCGAAATACTTTAGATACGAGCGTGAACACATATCACTCGTGCCCGGCTTCGCCGAGCACTCGTGCTAGTGCTCACGCTAGTGCCGAAACTTTTACGCCCTTGATACTTAATATACTATTAATCATTACTTCATAATTACCCTGAAACCTTAAAAAATTAAAAATAAAATAAGTTGTACAAGTATTATACTGTATTTTCTTAGCAAGCAAATAAATTCAAGAATAATAATAATTTGTAATAAAGAATAAGTAAAGCGTATAAACAACGTGGTAAAATGTAGGTTGGTTTTATAAGATAAATTATTAATTAAATAAAAATAATTAAGGTCATAAGGATATTTGTTTTAATTATAATTAGACAAATTAAAATAAACTCATGAAAATATAGTAATTAGAACTAATCTTAGCTTAAACACCTTCTAGTTTATAATTATTATTTAATTACCTTGTTTATCATTTTGGAGAAAATTTTTGTATTCTAATATTTTAATTATTGATAGAAGTTAAATAATTACTCGTGAAAAACTGAAAATTAGTTTTCAAAATTAGGTCAGGTTTTAAAGTTGTATGTTTTCTTATTTTCTTTATTTGAGTATTTAAAGATTTAAAGATTGTTAATTATCAAGTAATGACTTCAAATACTTCAAAATAAGTCATTTTCCAATCATTACAGGATTTCGCCTTCTTGGAAGCAAATATCAATTCCGGTTGAAACTCTTTGATGGATCAAGAAAACGATTTATTTGCATAAAATACGAAAATTTAAATAAATAAAATTCATAGTGTATCAATTAAGCAAAGTAATTAAAATTCACAATGTAATTAGTCATTTTATTTTAAAATGCAAAATATTCATAAATAAAATCTTAAATATATATCTAAGTAACAATGAAGACATAGCATAAAATGTAAAGAAGATTTTAATAAATATTTAAGTATTTTATTATAATATTTTGAATAAGAAAATTACAAAACATACAAAATTAAATATCATGCTTATTTCAGTTTATAAAATGCAATTCTCTAGAGTTTATTGAAATTAAATGTTTTAGTATAAATGCAATTGCAGTTGTAAAGTTCTTACATTCCTTAGGTATAACGTAATATTTTATTATTTGAGTTGGTATATATAATATCTATATATATTATGGTACATCATATATACAAACCTCAATCTAGAAAATTTAATTTAACCCAAATACTATATTACTATATGCATATTAATTACTTTTTATCTTGTTTTTTGTTTTATCTATAAGCACTTATAACTTTAGATCTATTTTATTAGTTTGCATTTAAGTTTATATGCAAATCATATATTCAGTTTTGTTATTTTTTTCATATTACTTTGAATGGGAGTTTGCATTATTATTATATTCGAGAACATGCAGTTGTTTCAGATCTTTGAATTTAATTGTTTTAAAATATTTGAAATTTTGAAAGAACCTCTCATAATAGTGATAAATAATTTTTTTAACACATTCGTTGCGTTTTGATATTTTTGCAGTTTCTAAATAGGTGCGTTTTGCTTGTTTTCATCAATTTTTTATCTTTTACGAGATGTTTTACGCAAACCGCCCATGATTTTTTACTTAATTTTTTAGTATTGAAGTGCATATACTTAAGGAAAATTCAAAAGTTATTTTTTATTTACGTTTACGATTTAAAAAAAGGATAATTTTAATATTTAATAGTAATTTTTGATCATTATAATATTTTCCATATTGTGAAAATGAGAAGATTTTTAAAATCGGTAGAAAACCAACCCTAACTTGCACTTTTGTAAAAATATTATTAATTAACCCGTAACTATCCTTAGAAATCGTATATAATTGAATTCGTAGATAATATTTTTAATTGACCTTTTTACGAGTACACTATCAAATAAATTTACAAATTCATAACCCCCACTTTTTATATGCGGATGCTATTTGCAAGGCTAATTGTCATCTCTTTTTTTATTAAAGCATACAAAGCGGTTGTATTATATAAATTTTTAAACTTATTTAAAAATTTAAACTTTCGCGGATTTTAATATCTTGCTCATCTGGTGGTCATGAACCCTGGGAACAATCCAACCTACGTAAGGCCAGGCTTTGGTGAATCGATCACGTCACTTTTGCCTCGGCTGGGTTGGCAGGAAGAGTGGGCGGTTGAAGGGTGATGGATGGAGCAATCCCCTTATGATCCAGACCAAATCATCGGTCAAATACTTGGGGGTCTTCTTGGGTAACAAGTTGACTTACAATAGACAATTCCAGCAGGCCTGTGGAAAGGCTGGCCGGGTGACAAAGTCCCTCTCCTGGCCTATGACGAACATCGGTGGTCCCAGATCAGGGAAGAGGAAGCTAATGAGGAACAGTCAACTCTATTTTGCTCTACGGTGCAGAGGTGTGGGCGAACAATGTCCGCATAAAAAAGTACTGCAAGAAACTAAAGGCAGTACAGAGGCAGGGGGCACTTCGAATCACTTGCTCGTACAAGACTGTATCAGAGCCAGCGATCCAGGTAGTGGCTCGGGTAATTCCCATCGATCTGCTTTCCTTGGAAAGGCAGATGATCTATAACCGTGAGGAAGAAGAGTGCGACGTAGCTTTCGCTCGCGCTCGCTCCTGCACAATGGAATGTTGTCAGTATAGGTGGAATGGTGACCCGAGGGGACGTTGGACGCACCGCCTTATCACCGACTTGGAAAGCTGGATGAACCGTGATCATGGTAAGATAGACTTCTACCTCACACAGTTCCTAACTGGTCATGGTTATTTACGCGAATCAATTGATTTTCGTAACCGTGGTTGTAGATTTGGCATCGTAATATAACTTTATAATAAAAACGTAGATAATTTAACGAAAAAAAATATTTAAAAAAATTTTTTTTTATTATTTACTAATTTTATTAATTTTATTTTAAATTTTTTAATATTAAATTTGTTGTTTTTGTGTATCGCCAATTTTTTGATGAATAAATTAATTAATTAATGTAATTTATTAATGTAATTTAAAACATACACATATCAAGATAGGACAATTTAATTTAATATGATTCATTTAACAATTATGCCCAGTTCTGGTCATTAAAAAAGATAAAACAAGAATTTAAATTTTTTACTTTAAAATCAACAAATTTGAATATAACTTACACGTGATTGAAAAACGTTATAAATATCAAAATAAATGCTAGGAGTTGGCAGCATTGGATATTTTTTTGCGGTTGCAGTTTGCGTTTGCGTTTGTGTTTACGGGCGTCTGGGTCTATGCCTTTACGTAGTCTTCGTGTTAGGCCCGATCTATAAAGCCGCAAAAGGGGGGCGGAATCACAAGCGCTAATGTGACAAAATGCGCAGAGACCAAAAAAGGTTTCTACGCATTGCACTAATGGTTGTGCCCCCCTTTAGCGGCTTTTGTATCACCGAAAAAAAAGGTCACTTCTGATTCTTCTCACCCGACACATTAGTTGTGGCGTTGTTCTCGAGGTTGTAACTACTCCGATCGGGCGAAGCAGCCGTCCGAAAGACGAAGATACATATGTCTCTTTGCTAAGCCGGCGCTTTAGAAACTCCAGATAGAGAAAAGCGCAGTCCCAGCTAAGATTCTAAACATTTTGTTTTACAATACAACTACAATCTCGTAATTCGATAAAGCAGAATTGACGTAGGCATTGCAGATTACTCCTTTTTTTCGGTGTAGATGGAGCCGTCCCGTCACGGGACGCAGCAAGCGCAAGTCTATATCAATAGCATTGGGCTGCGCCGTGCTGTGTGGTTGTGTTGACTAAGCCTTAGGCTCCATCTACAAACGCCGCAAAAGGGGGTCGCAACCACAAGTACGGCCGCGACGCAATGCGTAGAGACCGAAAATCGTGTTGTGCGTATTGCACTGTGGTTGCTACTTGCTTTTACGGCTTTTGTAGGTGGAGCCTGAGTCATACGGTAATGACGTTTACGTTTCTTAGATTCATTTTTTATTCTGAATTAGGTCGTAATAAGTAATATTCCAGATCTTTGATTACACTTTAAGTGGTAAATGCTTGAATTTTATGAATATCAATGACATATTTTGTCTATAGGCAAAAATGCTTTATAAAATAAGCAACAACAAAAATAGAATTTAAAAAATGGTAATTTTTTAAATACATAGAGTTAAGAATTAGACTTTTGAGAAGCACAAGTAAACGTATTAAAGGGAAGTAAAAATTATTTAAAGTTTGAGTATGGCTATTATATATGGTTACAATTTTTTACAGAAACGAAATGTGTAATAAAAATTCTGGTACAAGTCAGAATTTAAATGAGGAATATGAATTTCATTTTCACTGAAAAGAACCATATACTTATTTTTATAAAATTTAAATGGCGCATTTTTTTATTTTTTTTTCTATGCTATTTTTTCTTCTATTTTTCTCTCACTTAACCAATGTATCGTTCTGTTATATATAAATAAATACTATATATATAAAATCTAAAAAAGCAGTGAACGACATGTAAAAGACCATACACGAACATAAAATTTCCCTCTTTAATGCAAAATAAATATATTTATATACGATTGAATAAAAATAGGTAAAACGTATTATACTAACACTTGGTATTTCCGTGATAAAGTTTCTATATAAAGTACATACACAACAAATACACATTTATACTTAATATATAAAGAGCGTTAAAGCTTGCAAGTTTAATTTCCTACCCTTGCATTTCAATGTTATAATATATATGGGTGGTTTTCGCAGGAACGGTATACATAGTGTCCCCTCCATTTATATCCGAAACTAAAGCTCTTTTACACTTTTTTTTCTTCTAAAAAGTTCATAAATAATATTTTTTTAAAGTCACAACCTACTATGCATATATTGGTAACTTAATAAAAAAATTTTCTGGAGCATATGTGTTCAAATTGACGCCACCATCTGCTGTCCTTTTGCTTAACTGTAAACTTTGAGTATTAACAAACGGCTTAAAATTTGAACTTAAATTTTTCTGTAGGATGCATATGACGTATTTAGGTCCCAAAAACTCAATTTTTTCAACGAAACAAATTTTCATGCAATCCTCTTAGCGCATCGTCGCATATAAGTCTGTCCCCCGGTTTTAGCTATTTTTAAGCTTCCCATCTTTTATTGGAGCGCACTCTATATGTATGCACTTAAAAGCACTGTTGTATTTTTTTTTTTACTGAACTACTCATATATGAACCGTGGAAAACTTAAAATTTTAAATATAAAAGCTTTAACTATGAAAATTAAACCTATTAAAATTTTAAAACGCTTTTACAAAAAAAAAATGTCGCCACCGTCCATGTCGTTTTCTCCAAGTGTATGTCATATATTACTTAATATATCTTGTTCAGTTATGTGTTTTGATGGAAAAATAAGATACCCAGAGTTTGAGAAAATTTGATGGCTTCAATACAAAGTTATTTCAATAATACATTCAAAATGTCGCAACCGTCCATGACGCCACCGTCTGCATAAATAAAAAAATCCCATAAGAATAACACGTAGAATTTATTTTTACATTTGTAGCAGTACCACTGAAAATTTTAGGTTCTTGGACATTGATAAACATTAAAATACAAAAAAAATTAAAAAATAATATAATTAGTGTTGTGCCGTAAACAATAAAAAAATATATCGTTACAGTGAAAACCACCCATATAATAGTTAACAGTCTGCTTGGACATTGCACATATACAAAAAGCTTCTCTCTCACAATTTCTTTTCTCGATCTCTATTTATATATAAGTAGATTTCGGTGTATATTTTAAGGAGTAATAATAGCTTTCTGTAACGACGACTTAGCCAAACTCGCACAGCTTCTTTAGATACTTTACAGCAGTCTACATAATACATAGAATACATGATATTTTGAAATGGATAAATTATTATTAAAGAAACTCAAGGGTGTATAATAATTATTATTAATATTTAACTAAGAAAACTTATATTATAACTTATTATAAAACTTATGAAGCTCCAAATCAAAAAATGATGATAAATTACTAGTTTTTCAAATTTTAAAATATTTTGCGAAATAACGTGACCAAATAAAAATTTGACCGAAGTAGGCATTAAAATTAACATAACCTTTAAAAGAATTCTCTGTATGCTTTAATTAAAATAAAGTTAAGTTATTCATTTTTAGAGGTAACAAAAATAAGTTATAGAACAATAATTTTAAGTCCTTTTAGAAGAATTAAACTATAATATGATATTTTCACGCTTACGCAGTCGCAATCAGGTTTTGGACATCCAAATCGAATCTGGTCGAAAAAATTTCGTACAAGTACCCAAAAAGGAAAATATTTTTCAATGTAAAATAAGCAGCAATAATAAGAAAAATTGAAGTCAATTTACATAAAAAGCCAAAAAAACGATAATGGGTACCAATAATCGAGTATTGGATCTACTCGAATAAACAAAACGGCCGAGCCAAGTGACATGCCAACGTCTGTTTTTTTTTTTTCGTAAAAAGCGAATGATTGTTGAGAGGACTTAGTATTAGTTGCACTTTTTGAAAAAAATACTCTGAACCGCCGCCCTTCAATCCAACTTGGACAATGTTGGAGTAGAATTTCTCATGTATATTACGGTATCCGTTCTTCTCAAACTCGCTGTACATTCGCTGGACCCATCTGAATCAGTTGTTTTCCATCTCAAACTGACAAAAATAAATTTTATTTTTAAAAAAGCGCTCCACAGACCTCTATTTACTATTTAAATAATAAAGGAAAAACCGAGAAAATTTCTAATTTCCAAATAACTTTTTTTCTATTTAACCTACTTGGTAACCTAAGTACTTGAATTTTTTTGGGATTTTTATACTTGATCAGAACTCAATCTGCTGGAAATTTTAAGTACTTATGCCTTTTAGTAAAAGTTATAAGCTAATGAAAATTTGGAATTTTTAGGCTCATAATTAGTGAATTAGAGCACAGAATTAAAAAAAAATTTTTTCTGAAGCATTAAACTGTCAGTGATAAAAATATTCCGTTACGGTGAATTACAGCGGAGATATCGTAAAATTGAGATTTTTTTAAATTTCACCAAAAATCTCAATTTTAGAGGTCAAGTAATATTTAAAAAATTTGTAGCAAGCATAATTTTTAAAAAATAATGAAAACTTTTTTTAATCGTTACATTTTTTTTTAGTCTCTTATAAATTTATATTATTACCCTTTGTTCACAATTTTTTTCTTGGGAATTTATAAATATTTTATAAAATAAAAAAATAAAGAAAAACGAAGGAAAAGTATACATATTATTTATATATACATGGGTTGCTCCAGATTATTTGTACCGAGAAACTTTGTTTTTTTTTTTAATTTTTTTTATTGTCAAAAAATTTGCTAATTTTCTTGGAATTAAAGAGGATAAAATAGTATATTGCGACTTGATAACCATAAAGAATTGCCAATAAATTGCTCTTATACATCGAAGGGAGAATCTAAGGGTGTTCTTTTTTTAAAAGCTAAAGATCGATTTTTCTTCGACAAAGACGTAATTATTACGTTAAAAATACGTTTTTTCTTCCTGGTGGATCGAAACCACTTTTTTCGCCCTGCAACGAGATCGAAAAAAACGCTTTTTCTCCCCACTGAGAAAGAAAAATTTGGTTTTGTCCATGGGAGCAAAAAATTAGTAAATATAACTAAAATTACGATGTTGTTTACTAAATTCAGTTTGGTTGATAGTCACTATAAAATATTAGTATAATTTACTAATAAAATTTGTTTATAAAATTAAAACCTCAATTTTTTTAGAAAAATTTACTAATTTTTTGGTTAAATTTACCAAACTATATTAATTTGCTTTTACTACATTTTTATAGGTTAATTTTACTATTATTTTTTTTGCGTGCATGGTTAAAAATTTACTAATGCTATTTAATACATCCATAGGACTTCATTGCAAATCTTCAATTTTTAGAGAGAATGACAGGCTGCAAAAATACCTGTAAAAATAAAAAATCAATTAAAAAAGTACATTAATTATATTTTTTTTTATGAAAATAGAAATTTTTTTCTTGCGAGTTTACTTGGAACAGCCCACATATATACAAATTTAAGGGGAAAAATATTATAGTACTAAGGCGTATACTTTAGCCACTATAATACTGAATGAGTAATTGGGTATTTGCTTGTGACGTTTTTTTCTCGGCGAAAATTTTTTTTTTTTAATTTTATTTTGTTCACTTTAGTGAATTACTTATAATACCATGATTTCGGAAAAATACATTTTCTGTTCTTTTTTTTCCTTAATTCAGCTGATTGATTATGTTTAAATTTTAATAAAATAAAGAGAAAATTTATGTGAAATTTTAAAATTCAATTAAATTATTATTATTTTTCTTTTTTTGTTATACTTAATTTGATTAAAAGAAGTTTCATTTTAGAAAATGAAAAATACATTTAAAGTATATTTTAAGAACAAGTTTTTTTTTTAAATTGAAATTCTTTTTTTAATTTTCTACACATTTGAAGTTTTTTTTCCGAGGGAGTCAAGAATGCATCTTACGCATACACTTTGGCATCGGACCAAAAGATTGTGTGGATACTCTACCTTGCATTATTGGCAATGAAATCATCGATCATAGAAAACCATAATTCACGATTGCACGGCCATATGATGCAAGGTCCTACTCACTAAACTCCCCTCCCTGTTAACTTAGACACAGATTGCCCTGGACCGGGACTCGCTGTTGAGGTGTAACTTCAGCCTAGGACGTGCCGCCCAAATATTAAAAAATAAAAATTCGTAGAAAGAGAAATAAAACCATTATAACCTGTTAGAAGAAGCGTTTTCTCTACTCGAGGAAACCCTTCTCCTGTTTCCGCTTCAGCGTGGTCCGTACGTATTCTGCTACCCTGTACCAATTTTCGGTACTACGTAGCATTTCCTGGTCCACGATCTCCGGCCTCCATTCGCGGAAGGCTGGTCGCCCATCCGAGAATCTAGCACCCCCAAAAAAGGTGTGCTCAACACTAGCCACCTCACCCGCGCAGTGCAAGCACTGCGCTGTTCCTACCTTGCCCCATTTGAAGAGCTGGCTACGGAAATATCCGTGTCCAGGTAGGAACTGGGCGAGGTAGAAATCGATCTCCCCCTGTCCCCGATCAATCCACACTGAAAAAAAAGATCTATTTGTCTCAAATAGAAAATCTGCTTGACTGATTTCTATTTGAATCAAATAGAAATCTATTTAAACTAAATATATTCTATTTGTTTCAAATAACGCATTCTATTTGATACAAATAGAAAATCTTCTTGACAGAAATTTAAAATTTTTCACGAAAAATACCATTCTGGGTTACCAAATGAAAATTTTTTATTTTTCACCCTAACGTATTTTCCGATTTTCCAAGATGGCGGACCAAAAAACATTAAGAATGGAACTTTATATATTACCTAAGGGTTTTGGAGGTTGAGAAAAACGAATTTTTTAATGAAAATTTTTTATTTTTCAGCCAAACGTATTTTCCGATTTTCCAAGATGGCGTACCAAAAATCAAGATAGGAACTTTCAACGTTACCTGGGGGTTTCGGAGGTTGAGAAAAACGATTTTTTAAATTTAATTTTTCAATTTTTCACCTGAACGTATTTTCCGATTTTCAAAGTTTGTTAGGTATTCTTGACCTCTTATCCTTAAATAAACGCAAATTGAATCTATTGAATTAGTTTCTACAACAGATTTATTTAATGTAATGTTTACAGTTTCTTTTTTTATGTTTTTTTGGTCCACGATCTTGGAAAATCGGAAAATACGTAAGGTGGAAAAAATAAAAATTTTCTTTAAAATATTCGTTTCTTTCAACCTCGAAAACTCCCAGGAAATGTAGAAAGTTCATTTTTAGATGCCTTTTGCTCCGGCATTTTGGAAAATCAGAAAGTACGTTATGGGTGAAAAATTGAAAATTTTATTTAAAAAATCGTTTTTCTCAACCTCCAAAACCCCAAGCTAATGAAGAAAGTCCCATTCTTGATATTTTGATCCGCCATCTTGGAAAATCGGAAAATACGTTAGGGTGAAAAATGAAAAATTTTCATTAAAAAAATCATTTTTCTCAACCTCCTAAACCCACAGGTATTGTAGAAAGTTCCATTCATGATGTTTTTTGGTCTGCCATCTTGGGAAATCGGAAAATAGTTTTAAGTGAAAAATGAAAAATTTTACTTCGAGGATATCAACTTTTCCTCAGTCGGTTCATTTTCATCCCGAAGGTTTTCCAGGAGAAACTAAAATCTTTTAGGGTCAATAATACACCTTATGATTTCTTAACAGAAATCAGCAAAACACGTTTCTTCTTGTAATAAATAGAATTCTATTTACCTCAAATAGAATTTGATTCAAGAAGATTTTCTTTTTGACTCAAATAGAAATCTATTTGAGTTCAAAATCAAGAAGATTTTCTATTTGAATCAAATAGAATCTATTTGATTCAAATAGGAATTTTTTTCAGTGCACGCCTTGAAGTCGGTTATAAGCCTATGGGTCCACCGTCCCCTTTGGTCGCCATTCCATCGATGCTGCCACATATCCATACTGCGGGAGCGTGCGACGGCTGAAGCCGTTTCGCGTGACTCCGCGTCACTATGATATACGCTTTTACCTTCCTCCGCAAGCAAGTCGATAGGAATGACTCCCGCGAGCACCTGGATCGCCGGCTCGGATACCGTTCGGTAAGCACAAGCAATCCAAAGTGCCCCACGCCTTTGTACTGCAGAGATTTTCTTGCAGTATTTTTTCATTTAGACGGTGTCCGCCCATACTTCCGCTCCATACAGTAGAATGGAGTTGACTGTGGACATTAAAAGCATCCGCTTTCCCGATCTAGGTCACACATTTAAAGTAATTTGCAATCATTTGACCTTGAAAAAAAAACCTGTTTGGCACGCTAACGGAAGATTTGTGGCAAGTGGATTTTTTTTCAATCGTTTTGAAAAGTAATTTTTTTTAATGTTTTGTTTTCATTGATTTTCCCAATTTTCCGGGCTACTTGAAGGTTTTACGAAAAGAACCCTTACTGAAAAAATATTTTTAAAGCTTCTATGTGTGTTTCCCAGAGATTTCTTTAAAATATGACTAAAAAAACTTGAGAAGTACCGAAGAGGTTTCATTGAGCATAACTCGGGCAGATTGCTGAAGATTCATACTTTAGATGTGTGGACCTCCCCATAAACTCGTGGATAAGTTTTATGACGTCAACCTGGCAATTGGTGACCGTTTCACGAATTCCGCCTTAAACATAAGATAAACAAAAAATAAAAAAATTAATAAACCGCATGCATACAACCCATAGAAAAATTAACAAATGACATTATTTTCAGCATCAGCGCTTTTATTATCTCTCAAGCATTACGCAGATATTTAAAAAAAAAACAAAACAAAACAATAATACATATAAAAAAGTTCGTCGTAAAAGTAAAACAAAAGAACAAATAAAAAGTTAAAATAAAGAAAAAATATATGAATAACAGGTACTGAGAAAATGAGTCCTGTTTTATAATAGATGCACCATGCAAAATGAAAAACCTTATTCAAATACCAACGCTTTAATACTTTATATGTATGTACAAGAGTATTATTATTTAGATATAAAATATTCGTATACCAATTTCCAGTAAATGCAGTTATGTACATATGCAGCATAAGCATACATATTGTGTTATTATTTTTTTTTTTAACTCTCATTTATAACAAATGACTATGTACTATTTTTTTTTCATACCAGAAACATAGTATAAATTTATATAATATGCGTAACCGTATATATATATATATATATATTTGTATATTATGTATAAAATTTTATGAAATAAAGAAATTCTAAGTATATTTTTTTTCAAAAATATTAACAATATGTTTTTGTTTATTTTTATGGAGAACAATATTTACTTTATCATAAAACTAGTAGGTGAAATTTTTTGTTGTACAAAAACATTCCCTCATATATCTTTGCTTTTCCAAATTTTGTCGTGGATAATTTTCCTTCCATACATTCATTAATTTTGTACAATAACCAAACTATCTGAGACCTTATGATAGGAAGACTTTATTTTAGTCTATACTGAATGTGCATGCAATATGTAAAATCAACTTTAAAATATATATTATTTCCGTAAAAGTTAGTTGTAAGCGCAATTTTCATATTTTTGAATTCTTATTTTATAAAAACTGTTATTATTGTTTGATGTTAATGCTATTGCCGGATTAATATTGTGATTTCGCCTCCCCAAATAAATCTATTTTAAGTATTAACATCCATAAAGCTGTCAAAAAACTCTCTAAATCCCGTTGGAATTAGACCTCTAAGCCACTATAGGCCCTAAAAACCTAAAAAACCTCAAAATACGGTTTTTAAACTTAACTTAATTTCTCCGGCCAATGAACAAATAATACTCTCCACATTGGCTGGAAAACTTAAAATATCATCGCTTCTCAAAAAAGATTTTTTTTGAACCTTTAGGATATTTTTAAAATCCCGGAAAATAAATTTGATTTTTTCGTAACTCGATTTTTTCAAGCATAAAAAAATATATCATCCTTCAGTTTTTCTTTTCCTTGTGGGATGAAAAATCATATTTTTTAATTCTAAAAAAAGAATTTATTATTTAAAAAAAATGTTATGTAAATTAAAAACAATTGATTCTTTAAAATTATTTTATAATTCTCATATTGAATCAATATTGATGTATGGTTCAATTATTTGGGCGCCTTATACATGTTCTCTAATTTATGATATTGAAAAAATACAACATCAAGTTCTTAGAATATTTGCCTATAATCAAAAGATTCATTTTGACTATTTCTGCCAAGATTACACAGAATTAAATAAAAAATTTAATATAATAAATTTAGAATCATCTAGAAGTATTGCTGATATTAAATTCTTATATAGAGTATTTAATAAAAAAATTGATTCTACTGAAATTTTATCAACTATTAATCTGCATGTTCCTAAAAGATCAGGCCTCAGAGATAGAAATATTCTGTTTAGTTTACCTACAGAATTCCATAGAAATAACAAAATATCTTCTCTTTACAGAATAATAGAAAGTTTTAATATGATTAATAAAAAATTTGATATATCTAATGGATCTGAAGTTAGTTTTATTAAGAGTTTAAAAATACACCTTGGTAAATTAGCATAATATAAATTGTTGATACTTAAAAATATTTTATTGTATGGCTATTCAACATTTATACCTTTAATTTGAAATATTTCATTTCTAATTGTTCAATAATATAATTATTGTGTTATATATTTAATTTTTAATTATTTTAATGTAAATACTAAAAATTTAATTTTCTTTCATATATTGTAAAATATTGTAAAAGAGTTTGTCCCGTCGATTCTTTAAATAAATAAAAAAAAATTCTTTAGAAAATCTCCTGGATGGGAAAATCGAAATGATTTATTTATTTTTTCTACATTTCAAAACAAAAAATTTGCATGCGTATTCGTATATACGCTTACATGGACTCGTCAGTCTAAGGCACATTCTACAATCATCCGGTAAACTCTAACGGTTGTCCGCTAGAAGTCAACAAGTCAGTGGTGTCAACTTGACATAAAATAAATACACATGTTTATTTTAATTTATCATTTAGTTTCGGTTGGCGCCACCACCTTGCAGACCTCTAGTGGACAATCGCAAGAGTTTACCGGATGATTGTAAAATGTGCTTAAGGCGCAATCTACGTAAGAGTTTGTTTATGAATACGCATGCAAATATTCGCCTAGTGCCAACACATGCTTATTTTTAGTAATGCTTTTTCTGCTCACTAAAGGTTGTTATAAGAGAAGCATGAATATATAATCATCGGTTGGCACTATGCAAATATTTGCATGCGTGTTCGTATACGGACGCTTACGTAGATTTAGCCTAAGAAACGGAACACCTTAGCGCCGTGCGCATGAATTCCGGAATATTCTATATGTTGGTTTATAAAAATTGGAATTATTATGTATTTTTTAGGGTTCGGATCAGAAATTCAGAAACTGATATATACTTCGACTCTTTTTTAATAAGGAATATATTACAATTTTTTTTCAAATTTTATTTCTTAAATTTTGTAGCGTCCTAAATCGCTTAAAGTCTTTCATAACTATAATTAAATTGGGCCATCATTATAAAAAGTGGTCTTATGTATAATTCAAAATATCACCAAAAGAATGAGCCAAATAAATCTTTATGTTTATTATTTAAACAATGTAATTTATATAAATATAGTATTAACATTTTTATGTACTTTATCTGCAGGTACCAAATTTCTAAATTTTGAAACGAATACTATTAAAATACATGGCTTTTATGTGTCGTTATACATGTTATATCTATTGAAAAAATACAGAGAACATGTAAAAAGTAACATTGTCTGGAATGAAATGGTCGATGATAATATAAGGAAAAAAGCTATAAAAATAAGTGTATATTTGAATAACGAAAACGATATTGTAAAAAAGTAATGTTATAGATATAAAGAAAAATAGACTCTTTTCAATATAATAGAATGCATATTTTCATGGGCTATGTGCTGTGAGTGAGTTTCTGATATAGTTAAAAAAAAGGGATAACTTATGTAGTCGACTATGAAGTTTTCAAAGACTTTTTATGGAAAAGAAAACTGGTGTCCATATATTGGGTATTTCATGTCCAACTAGTTTTTAAAAATTTAATATTTTTATTTGTTTGAAAAAAAGTGCTATTAAACTCACCAAAAATTATGTTGGAATATTTTTGAACGAAAAGTGATGCTCCAAATATAAGTTTATTTTAAGTTTATTTAAAATATATTTTTGTATCTGAAAAACGTAAAAATTTTAAAATTTTTACAATTTTTTAATAACTTTTGCAAATATTATAGTAAGGGTGATTTTACAGACCTCCATAAACGTAAAATCGCAGCCGCAACGCAAGGCGCACAAACCAAAACCATGTTGTGCACATGCGTATTGTATTGTGCGCATTGCGTTGCTGCTGGTTGTAGAATCACCCTAACTGTAAGATTGCAGCTCCGGGTTTTATTAGTATAAAATAAGTCCAAAGATAAACGTTTGATTCTCAAGCTAGATCTACATATAAACGCAAAATTGAACAACGATAATCGCAACACAGTGCGCAGAACATGATTTTGTATACCTCGCGTAGAGCAGTAAACCTCAGGTCTATTCTAGATCTATGCAGAAAAGCAACGTATATTATGTTGTACGCTTATTTCCTATTAGGCACATTCTACAGTCATCCGGTAAACTCTTGCGGTCGTCCGCTAGAAGTCCGCAAGTCAGTGGTGCCAACTTGACATAAAATAAATACACATGTCTATTTTAATTTATCATTTAGTATCGGTTGGCGCCACTACCTTGCAGACCTCTAGCGGACGACCGCAAGAGTTTACCCTTTTGGTATAATAGTCACGTGACGTCAACTAGCGCAAGCCTATATCTACAGCATTGGGTTGCGCTCTGTGGTGCAGTTATGTAGACTACGCCTAAGGCTCCATCTACAGGAGCCGTAAAAGAGGGTCGCAAGCGTGAGCGCAACGCAATGCGCAGAAACCAATTTTGGCTCCTGCGCAACTCCAAATACACTAAGGCTGTGTCTACATAACCGCACCGCACGGCGCAGCCCAATGCTATTGGTATAGGCTTGCGCTTGCGGCGTTACTTGACTCCTATACCAATAACATTGGGCTGCGTCGTGCGGTGCGGTTATGTAGACTAGGCCTAAATCTTCTTCTGCGCTTTGCGTTGCGCTCACGCTTGCAGTGCGCCTCGGATTTACGGTTTCTGTAGATGGGGCCTAAGGGGGCAGTGTCTATCCGAACAAACCGTTTTTCACGGCAACCGTCTCTAACGGTTGGGATTTCGTCCGTTTTTAACAAAAATCAACCGTCTCTAACGGCACCCGAGAAGAAATTTACTTGCCATTAAAAGGCATGCCCCATTAAAGGCCAAATCATTCTGCCGTTTTTAACCGTCCCTATAGTAAATAATAGTTACTTTGCCGTTTCTAACCGTAAAAAAGTAGAATTTAATGTCTGAGCCGTTATTAACCGTAGGAAAACAGATGTACAAGTTCCTGCCGTTTTGAGCCGTAAAAATAGGAAATAATGAGTAGTCTGCCGTTTTAAACCGTCTCATAGTAAGTAAAGGTTACTTTGCCGTTTCTAACCGTAGGAAAATATATTTACAAGTTTCTGCCGTTTTTTGCCGTGAAAATAAAAAATAAAGAGTAGTCTGCCGTTTTAAACCGTCTCATAGTAAGTAAAGGTTACTTTGCCGTTTCTAACCGTAGGAAAATAGATCTATAAGTTCCTGCCGTTATGAGCCGTGAGTATAGAACTTAATGAAACTCCTGCCGTTTTTAACCGTCCCATAGTAAATAATGGTTACTCTGCCGTTTCTAACCGTAGTAAAGTAGAAATTAATGTCTGAGCCGTTTCTAACCGTACAAAAAAGAAAATAGGTCTACAAGCTCATGCCGTTTTGAACCGTGAGAATAGAACATATTGAGAGGCCTGCCGTTTTAAACCGTCCCATAGTAAATAATGGTTGCTTGGCCGTTTTTAACCGTAGGAAAATATATGTACAAGTTCCTGCCGTTTTTAGCCGTGAGTATAGAACTTAATAAAACACCAGCCGTTTTTAACCGTCCCATAGTAAACAATGGTTACTCAGCCGTTTCTAACCGTAGTAAAGTAGAAAATAATGTCTGAGCCGTTTCTAACCGTAGAAAAATAGATCTACAAGCTCTTGCCGTTTTGAGCCGTGAGAATAGAACATATTGAGAAGCCAGCCGTTTATAACCGCCCAACAATAAATAATTGTTACTCTGCCGTTTCCAACCGTAGGAAAATATATTTACAAGTTTCAACCGTTTTTAGCCGTGTGTGTAGAAATTAATGAAACCCCTGCCGTTTTTAACCGTCCCATAGTAAGTAAAGGTTACTCTGCCGTTTCTAACCGTATTAAACTAGAAATTAATGTCTCAGCCGTTTCCAACCGTAGGAAAATAGAATTACAAGTTCCTGAGGTGTTGAGCCATGTCAAAAGAAATTAATGAAACGCCTGCAGTTTTAAACCGTCCTATAGTGAATAATGGTTACTCTGCCGTTTCTAACCGTAATAAAGTAGAAATTCATGTCTGAACAGTTTCTATCCGTAAGAAAAGAGATATACAAGTTCCTGCCGTTTTGAGCCGTGGTTAGAGAACTTAAAGAAACACCTGCCATTTTTAATCGTTCAATTGTAAATAATGGTTACTCTGCCGTTTTTAACCGTAATGAAGTAGAAATTAATGTCTGAGCCACTTATAACCGTAGGATTATGGGTATGCGAATTCCTGACTCATTGAGTCGTACGAAAAGAACCATGTGGATTTAATAAAATTGATTCTGAGCCATTTTTAATCATGTTAAATTAATAAATTTGTTATCTATAGTTTTAGACCATTGTAGAAATCCTGAAAAACTGATGTAACTAAGCATTAGGGGGCCGAAGGCCCCGTGCGCCTTTTTTGAAAAGTATTATATTTTCAACGACAGATTTTTTCTTGCTGTATGCATAATAAAAAATTTAAAAGGAACTATTGTAACGTAGCACATGAGACTTATGTCCAACTGTCATTCAAAACAAAATAATTTACTTTTTTAATGGTGAAAATATAAAGAACAATTTAAGATTTTAAAGTGCAAGCGCACGGGGCCTTCGGCCCCCTTATTCTTTTTAAAGATTTTCTAAAGCGTTTCAATAAGTTCTTTTCACACGGTTTAAAACGGCAGGAGCTTGTACATCTATTTTCGTACGGTTAGAAACGGCTCATACATTAATTTATACTTTAATACGGTTGGAAACGGTAGAGCAACTATTATTTACTTTGACACGGTTCAAAACGGCAGGAACTTGTACATCTATTTTCCTACGGTTAAAAACGGCTAAGACATTAATTTCTACTTTAATACGGTTAGAAACGGCAGAGCAACTGTTATTTACTTTGACACGGTTCAAAACGGCAGGAACTTGCACATCTATTTTCCTACGGTTAAAAACGGCTCAGACATTAATTTCTACTTTAATACGGTTAGAAACGGCAGAGCAACTATTATTTACTTTGACACGGTTAAAAACGGCAGGCGGTATATTAAGTTCTTTTCACACGGTTCTAAACGGCAGGAACTTGTATATCTATTTTCCTACGGTTAAAAACGGCTCAGACATTAATTTATACTTTAATACGGTTAGAAACGGCAGAGCAACTATTTTTTACTTTGACACGGTTCAAAACGGCAGGAACTTTTACATCTATTTTCCTACGGTTAAAAACGGCTCAGACATTAATTTCTACTTTAATACGGTTAGAAACGGCAGAGCAACTATTTTTTACTTCGACACGGTTCAAAACGGCAGGAACTTGTACATCTATTTTCCTACGGTTAAAAACGGCTAAGACATTAATTTCTACTTTAATACGGTTAGAAACGGCAGAGCAACTATTATTTACTTTGACACGGTTCAAAACGGCAGGAACTTGCACATCTATTTTCCTACGGTTAAAAACGGCTCAGACATTAATTTCTACTTTAATACGGTTAGAAACGGCAGAGCAACTATTTTTTACTTTGACACGGTTCAAAACGGCAGGAACTTTTACATCTATCTTCCTACGGTTAAAAACGGCTCAGACATTAATTTCTACTTTAATACGGTTAGAAACGGCAGAGCAACTATTTTTTACTTGGACACGGTTCAAAACGGCAGGAACTTGTACATCTAATTTCCTACGGTTAAAAACGGCTCAGACATTAATTTCTTCTTTACTACGGTTAGAAACGGCTGACTAACCATTATTTACTATGAGACGGTTAAAAACGGTAGACGATTTGGCCTTCAATGGCAAGTGAAATTCTTCTCGGGTACCGTTTGAAACGGTTGGATTTTGTTAAAAACGGTCGAAATCCCAGCCGTTAGAGACGGTTGCCGTGAAAAACGGTTTGTTCGGATAGACACTGTCGCCTAAGGGTGGTTCTACAAACTCCGTAAATGGCAGTCGCAACCGCAAACGCAGCCTCAATGCTATGCGTCGAGACGAAAAATCGCGTTGTGTTGTGCGCATTGCGTTGCGGCTGCGCTTGCGGTTACGACCCTCATTTACGGCGTTTCTAGAATCAGCCTTACAGAACAACAAAAGCCGCAACACAATGCGCAGAAGATGATTTTAGTTTAATTACACTAATCATAGGAAACTGAGTTCTGCACATTGCTTTACGGTTTGCGTTATTAGATTTCGCATTTATACGCTGCTTTTAAACATATCTCTGGAATCGGTATCATACAACTTGCGTTTACGTTTGATTTACGTTTATTCGCAGATATTGTCAGGATAAAAATGAGAACTGAATTAAAAAAATAGGACTGCAAACTGCAGTTACATTAGCGCTTCAACACAAGACTGTAAAATTAAATACGCAACCATAGAAAATTTTCACATTACTCAAAAACTTTTCACTTAAATGCTCTTGAGTATATCTGCCAAGTCTTAGCTTAGTGTATACTTAGGACAATTCCAATTGCACTAAAATATTTAGATACAATGAAGTTACAAATTTAATAAGGATGAATATATTTTCAAATTTCAAACATGTTGTATTTAAATTTTATAAATTCTTTCTACACAACAAGCTGTAAATAAAAAAATAAATAAAATTTTTTTTTGCTACTTAATAGAACATTCCATATATGGATGTAATAAGGTAGTATATACATTTTACTATATTTATAAACGATAATGTTCGGAAAAATGATAGATAAAAAAGTTGGAAAAATTTATATTTATGAATTATTTTTTCAAGCTTAATATAATTTTATTATTTTTCTTCTACGTATAGATTATAAGATTTCTATTTCAATAAACTATTATTTTTATGTATTGTTCTACAAGTATTTTATTTATAAATTTTAACAAAAATTAATTGTTATTTAAAAAACATCAATGTTAAAATATGAAGAAACAAAAATAAATAAAATTTTTTTTGTCTTCGAGAAAGCTGTATAGATTTTTAAGTAAGTTAGTTTTGAATAAAAATTTAAGTTAATACGTAAAAATTAGTGCCAAAATAAATAGTAAAAATAAATACTCTAAATACGAAGTCTTTAAAATTTATATTAATTTAATAGCAAAAAAAATTTTTTTGCTGTCTAATACTTTCGGAAAATATTTGGTAACTTTTTGAGAGTACGTCCATTTGGAATAAAAATGTATAAATTAGTGCCAAATCAAGTAATACCAATGCGATACATCTTATCATATTTTTTAGATATTTCACTTTTTAACGAAATTCCTAAAAAAATTTAGTTTGCTAAATTAATGTGATGTATTTCATTTGTTGAAATAAACACTGCGTTAAACTTTGTTTGTAACTCGTGTTTACAAAATTCGACCAAATTTTGGTGTTCAATTTGGTCTATGCAGATAAACCAAAGAATATATCTTAAATACCATAGGTGAAAAACTTTAGGCACTAAAGTGATCACCTATTGCTCTTTTCCAAATTTGTCGCGGTCCTCCTGCTAGTGTCGAAACTTTTTCTCCCTTGAAGCTTAATATACTATTTTGAATAAAAAACAAAAATTTATATATTTTATAAGATTTTAATTTTTTCTTATATTTATCTTTAATATACGTAATTCACTTATTAAACTACAAGTTTATACTACATAAATGTAAGAACAAAGTACACTTACAATATGTACATACATTAAAAAAAAAGTCAGTAAAATAGAAAAAAAAGAAAAGATTTTTCTTTCAAATATACCTATATACATAACTTTTAGACTTTATTGTATAGTGTATGAATATTGTGTAAATATAAATTTCTTTTTCTTTTATTTTTAAACAAATACATGTAAAATAAAAATATACAATAAGTAGACCAGAGGAAGGCCAAAAAGCTTAAATTTTCGTACATTATATGAACTATACAACTATTGCTATTTTACTTTTTTTTTATGTTTAAACATTTGCTTCTTCTATTTTTTTTCACACGTGCGTTTTTTTTATATTTATTTTTCTTCTTTTCTTTTTTAACTTTATATTCTTTATCTTTTACTTTTATTTGATTTTTTTCTGTTCATTTTTACATAAATACGTGTGTGTACATTTATAATTGTTTACTCGATTTTTTTTTCTTTATTTATTTGTATGTGTATGTATACTATACTGTATATATGTTACTATTACTAAAAAACGAAGGTATTAAAATGGAAAAATAAAAAAAATAAAAAAACAAGCTTTTATTAACAAATTCAAAATTTTTAAATTAAATTTTTTTATTAAAGTAAAATAAAATATCTAACATTAAAAGTTTAACAGTATCATACACTGAAAAAAAAACCTTGTTGCCGCAACTGGAGTTTTTTTTCAGTGTAGGCAACTCAAAATAATACGTCTTAGCCGTTGGTGTGGTAATTAAAGCATTTTAGGAGAGAATCTTAATTAGGTTTGTAACCCAATTTAAGCAAGTTTGGAATGCAATTTCAGAACAAATCAGTAAATAAAGAAGTTGTTTAGTGAAAAAAAACAAAATAAAAAACTTATAACTGCTTCGCTTGAGCTCAACCTAAATGCATGGAGCATGTTGATGATAGCTCAAGCTTAAGTATAACACATAAATAGTACGTGACCAGTTTACAATTTGATAGTTTTATAATTCGTAATTATTGAATTTTTTTAGATTTTAAGTAATATATAAATCTTATTTATTCCCAAATTAAAAAAAACTAAGTCCCAAAACTAGAATTATTCTAATCCCTCATTCGAAATTATTTTAAGCTACACTTGACTAGACCCCTTAAATCGGACACATTGGATCACCTCTCTTAAATTGGATATAATATTTGACTACACCATTTAAATAGAGCGCATTTGATCAGCTCCTTAAAATCGGTCGAATTTGACCCCCTTGATTGGATACATTTGACTATCCCCCTTCAATCGGACAGAGTTATCTCCCTTTCGATTTTAAGATTCACCAAGTACTCTTCTCTATAAACATATTTCATGTTAAAAATATAAAATGTTTAAATGAAAATGCTTAATTATAATACGATATTTTTCTCAAGGACAAAATTATTAATAATGAGTTTCTTGCGCAGGTGCAGTTCAAATTAAATTTTGGATTTCAGAATCAAATTCTACAGGAAATTTCTTGTTAGTAATTAAAAGAGAAATATTTTTCAATTTAAAATAAAAATTTAACAGATAATAAGAAAATTTTAATTTAATTTACAAAAAAAGGAAAAATACCCTGCCAACTAGCTGGCACTGAGGTTCCTCAAACAATGGGCTGTAATCTTAATTTACAACAAATATTATTGATAACAACCATGCAATTATACATACATTTTTCGTTTTTAGTAGCTGGTAAAGTAGATTATTAAGATAATTTTGTTATTAAAGTGAAAATTCTAGCGTCCATGGATTGGTCGCGCCGGCGTTAATGGATTTTAAATCATTTTTGCATAATTAAAAAGAGACAAATATAAAAAAAGCTAATTTTATTTTTTTTTATAAAATTTTATTTTATTAGAATATATAATTATCCCTTAATAATTAAAATATTGGGTAACATGATTTTTTTGTTTTGTCAAAGAAATGGTTGGTAACGATGCGAAAATTACAAATATTCGCTCAATTATTATAAAAAGATAGGAGTTTATACCAGATTTTATAATAATTTCTTATAATTTATTTTCTCAGTGTACTTCTTGCATTTGACCAATCTTCAGCAACAATGATAATAGTAATAATAATAATATTTTGTAATAAAAAAAATAACCACATTAATTGCTTCAAGATTTTAACATTATTTATATTATTCCTATTAATCACAAAATAATAAATTATTTAATTCTATAAATTGTTTGATTCTTTAAAAAATGCCAATATAACTTTTAAATCTTAATTTTAAAATGCAAACATAACCATTTAATATTTTTATGCTGTTTATTACTGTTTATAATTTCATTAAGCTGCATACATAAATAAACATAGCAACGAGCAAAATAATCCAAGGAAGTCAAAAAGAGGCAAGATTTCCATCACTCTTTCTTGTGTGTTATAATTTATATCAAAATAAAAAAAAAATTGTCATCGGATACAAAAAATTACTATAAACTAAATTTCTAAAACTTGTACTCTCATTAAAATAAATTAGATATGTCCAAAACGAAAAATAAATTTGGTGTTTTATGTATTTTTTTGTGACGAAGATTTTGGAGAAAAAAATTTTCAAAAAATTAATTATCAGATTCAAGATAAATCAGATTCAAGTAAAAATCATAATTTCAAATATAAGTAATTTCATGGAAATGAATGAGGTATTACATCGAAATTAAAAAAAAAAAGTATTTTGAGATTTTTTTAATAAACAAATTTTTGGAAAAAAAATTTAGGTATTCATTCGATAATTGTTTTGAAATATCACTGGTTACAATATTTTAAAATATTAGTACTTTCATAGAATTAAATGAGGTATTACACCAAAAAAAAAAAAAAAAATATTGCAGTTTTTTTTATTTTTCTTTTTTTTTAATCTTGAGAAAAAAATTTTGAAAAAACTAAGTATCAGATCCAAAAAATTACTATAAACGAGGTTCATAAAACTAGTACTTCCATGGAAATAAATTAGGCACTACGTCCAAAAAGAAAAAAAAGTTTCGTATTTTTTGTATTTTTTTGTGAAAAAAATTTTAGGAAAAAAATTTTCAAAAAATTAAGTATCAGATTGGAGATATCATTTGAAAACTATACTTTCAAATATAAGTACTTTCATGGAAATAAATGAGGTATTACATCCAAATTAAAAAAAAAAAAGTGGGTTGGAGATTTTTTTAATAAAAAAATTTTTGAAAAAAAAATTAGGTCTTAATTCGATAATGGTTTTGAAATATCACTAATTACAATATTTTCAGATATTAGTACTTTCATAGAATTAAATGAGGTATTACACCAAAAAAAAAAAAAATATTGCAATTTTTTTATTTTTCTTTTTTTTTAATCTTGAGAAAAAAATTTTGAAAAAACTAAGTATCAGATCCAAAAAATTACTATAAACGAGGTTCTTAAAACTAGTACTTCCATGGAAATAAATTAGGCACTACGTCCAAAAAGAAAAAAAAGTTTCGTATTTTTTGTATTTTTTTGTGAAAAAAATTTTAGGAAAAAAATTTTCAAAAAATTAAGTATCAGATTGGAGATATCATTTGAAAACTATTGTTACGTATGATAGGTCATAATTCGAGCTATCGCATCCGCATTCTTTAATATTCATATATTTAATTATATTATTATTTATATATTTATTTATATATTTATATATAATTATTCCTGCTTATGTTAGCTCGTAAATCGAGCTAACATACCTGCATTTCCTCTTTCATGCATTCTTTAATATCCTATTTCACCAATTCAGATCCGGCTCCTAATAAATTGACAGAAATATAAAATCGAAGGTCATTAATGACGCATTTATAAATATTTTAGGCAACGAAGAGTTGCATAAATCCCCTCACGATTTCCCCCGAAATAATCAACGACGCTTTCGTTAATTGGACGTGACGAGACCGACGCTTCCGCGTATTGGACAATCCCACCTAAATTCAAGTACCTGGGCAGTTACTAATTAGTTTATATAATATACCCGCAACTGCCCTAAACGTCAGTCCTCCTGCCAGTTACTCTCAGTTACTCTTACATACTCCCATGATAACTGGTCTACCAACAACAGGTCTAGTTTAGGAGACTTATATTCGATTAGAACAAATTTCTTGAGTATACGTATTTTACAGTTTGACTCAGACAGTTTTTATATTAACTTATAATAAATTCAGTGTTTTATATCAAAGTACTAAGTTCATTTATTTAAAGTGACTAATCCTTCATAAATCCTGAACTTAAACTATTTAAGTTCTACCAGCTTCAGAACTCGAGGTCAACATCAACTTGAATTCATCTCTACATCAACAACTATAACCTATACAATTAGAATAAAATACCTGGGGCACTCAATATCCCCAGGATAAACTTATTTATATTTAATTATAAATTAAGTATCCTGATTAAACCTCAGGATACATAACACTATACTTTCAAATATAAGTACTTTCATGGAAATAAATGAGGTATTACATCCAAATTAAAAAAAAAAAAGTGGGTTGGAGATTTTTTTAATAAAAAAATTTTTGAAAAAAAAATTAGGTCTTAATTCGATAATGGTTTTGAAATATCACTAATTACAATATTTTCAGATACTAGTACTTTCATAGAATTAAATGAGGTATTACACACAAAAAAAAAAAATATTGCAGTTTTTTTTATTTTTCTTTTTTTTTAGTCTTGAGAAAAAAATTTTGAAAAAACTAAGTATCAGATCCAAAAAATTACTATAAACGAGGTTCTTAAAACTAGTACTTCCATGGAAATAAATTAGGCACTACGTCCAAAAAGAAAAAAAAGTTTCGTATTTTTTGTATTTTTTTGTGAAAAAAATTTTAGGAAAAAAATGTTCAAAAAATTAAGTATCAGATTGGAGATATCAAGTAAAAACCATACTTTCAAGTAGAAGTACTTTCATGGAAATGAATGAGGTATTACATCCAAATTAAAAAAAAAGGGGGGTGGTTTAAGATTTTTTGATAAAAAAATGTTTGAAAAAAAAATTAGGTCTTAATTCGATAATGGTTTTAAAATATCACTAGTTACAATATTTTCAGATATTAGTACTTTCATAGAATTAAATGAGGTATTACACCCAAAAAAAAAAAAATATTGCATTTTTTTTTATTTTTCTATTTTTTTAATTTTGACAAAAAAAATTTTGAATTAATTAAGTATCAGATCCAAAAATTAACAATAAACAAGGTTCTTAAAACTAGTACTTCCATGGAAATAAATTAGGTACTACGTCCAAAAAGAAAAAAAAAAATTGTATTTTTTGTATTTTTTTGGGAAAAAAATTTTAGAAAAAAAATTTTCAGTAAATTAAGTATCCGATTCGAGATATCATGTAAAAACCATACTTTCAAATATAAGTACTTTCATGGACTTAAATGAGGTATTACATCCAAATCAAAAAAAAAAAAAGTACCTCGAGCTTTTTTGGTGAAAAAATTTTTGAAAAAAAAGTTAGGTCTTAACTCCATAATGTTTGTGAAATATCACCAATTACATACATACACACACACACACACATACACACACACATACATACTTTTTTTAAAAACAGGTTTTTTAGCTTCCTGGGGTCCCAAAACGTGCTTATATGCCAAAAAATAGAAAATCAAATTTTGACCTAACACAATGGTTCCTCTTTGAGGAACCAAAACTGGAAATTACTGCCTAAAATTGAGATCAGGGTCTAGAAAGCTAAAAATAATTAGAAAAACTTATTTTTAGTTGTTTTTTTCAGTAAGTAATTGTTTGTACCAATTTTTCGTGAATGATTTTTCAATCCAATTCGGGCCCAATCAGCGTGGAATCATCCCTTATATAAAAGCTTTGACAGGCAGAACATTTTGTAATATTTAAAGAGATATAATCTTTAACCAATAATACTTGTAAAATTTAATTGTCGAGGGAGAACTGGGACACCATAGTATATAATGCAGAAGAATACTTTTTTATATACACAAGGGGCTTTTAACTAATTCTCTTACAAGTGGGTAATAAATGAAACGCGAGAACTGTTAATTGCGAATTACTGTAAGGGTAGGATTCTGCCTTGTTTTATTTTATTCTATAATTCGTGACAAATGTCGTCGAGACTTTTTTATTTTGTTTTATTTCAGAAAATTCTTTTTATTTATAGCTTAATACTTATGATTTAGTGATATCTATAAAACAAAATAAAATTCTTTAAAAGAATTTATAATTGAAAATAGTAATCAAATTTAATTATTAGTTTTCTATATATATATAAAGGATAAAGAAACTGCTTCGTTTAAATGAAATTCACGTTTCTGTTTTTTGAAAAATAAAAAAAAAAAATACATAAAATAGACGAAAAACTTTTGTTTTTTGAAAAGGAGCCGGAACGTGAATTTAAATACAAATTTTCACGGAAACAAAATTTAACATAATATAAAACGAATTCTTTACTATTTTATATAGAGTTTCTCTAACTCTCTTTTTTTTTCTTTTCTTTCTTTTAGGAATGTTTTTGAAAACGAGAGAAACTTGACAACTGGACAATTCTTAAGATATAGGATAAATGGATAGAATAAGTCAAGATATATACGAAAGAATTTGTATTCTTAAGATGAATATAAAAAATTATTTATTCAGTAAAGTTGAGAAAAAAATAAATTTTTTTATTTTATCATAATATTTTTTGATTTATTCAGAAAAAAAATTAAATAATTAATACAGGATTTTTTTATATATATATTATTTTGTTTTTGACAAGATTTTAGTGTTTTATGTTAGCTTTAGTTTGAATAATTATTCGTTAATTTAGTTTGGTATTAAATAAAAAGTTGTTTAAAAAAAGTTTCATATTTTATTCTACAATAATAAGTAAAATTTTCGCATAATTGGTTATAGTTTTTAATAGAGCCTGATTATTATGAAAAATTGTAATATTTTATCTGTATTGTTTTAAATTTATGATTTGAAATTTAAAATTAAAAAAATTGGTACTAATATTAAAACCAATACTTCAAGTCCCCTTTTTCAAAATAAAATTTTTTTAATGCATTTTCTGTTTTTTTTTTTAATTTTCTTGCTTAATGCCAAGTCCGTAAACCGACAATATCCGAAAAAAGTACATTAGAAAATTTTTTATTAACCATTCTAGGTGCGTTTCAGGACTTAAAAACATGATAATTAAATATAATTCCCATGATATTTTTCGTTTTTGGTGCACCAAATGGTCAATTTTTTGAATTTTTTACTAAATGTTAGTTTACCGACTCGAGAAATCTGTAGAGAATATAATAATTTTTTATTTTCTTGTTGCGGATATCCACAATAGGCATTACAACTGGAATCGGTTTTTTACAGCCTCTACTTTGAAGCCTTCTATAAAATGTACAATATTTGCAACATAAAAATATAATTATTTTTTTTTTTTTGTATTCTTTTATTGTATTGTAAAATGTAAAAAAATAAATTTGGAGTATTTTGTAGTAAAATAGTTAAAAATAGTGAATTTGAGAAGAGGGTCTTTAAGCTGTAAAAAAGAAAATTAAAATTAGAAATCCACCTGAAAGTTTTTTAAAGACAAACAAGAGGAGACCACTTTGTTTGTAGACATTTTTAAGGGTTATTTTATTATGTTGAACATTTCCATGACTCTCGAATCATTTTAATGAGCCTAAAAACACCATGAATTTCATGATACGAAAAAAAGAGATTTTAAATATCTTGGACCTAAATAGACTTCTTTCTAACCAGGGCAAGACGCCTTTTTTACCCTGTATGTGTAAAACTATCTTTTAAATCATAGAATAAAATATGGGGATCAACTTTTGCATGCTCTGCACTTGCTTGTGCATACAATTACACGCACGGTCGAATCCAATATTTTTTCTCTTGTTTAAAAAATAGATATTTCGGATTTTTTTCAAAATTTTGCTATTATACCACCACATTAAGCCAAAAACTGTAGGTTTTTTCCATTTTGTTCGTATAAAGGTTACTACTAGGTATATTTTTAACACATTGGCTGCGGCATGGGCGAAATACGCCCATGGTCCCATGTATTTTAAATGGAGTCGCGTGACCTGCCGCAGCCAACGTGTTAAATAAATAAAAGATAAGATTTTTAAAAATCAATAATAAATTATAATAATGATTATTTTGTGTCATCATAATTATGTATATTTTATCTATTTATATAGGCTATAAAGGACCACAAGTTTTTGGTATTAGTGGTATACCAATTTTCCTCTATGTTATCTTCTAACTTCTATATGTAGGAATAAATCTATAAAGTAAATGATTTAAATTTACTCATTCTACGTCAAAGTAATCAAAACACTAGCGATTTTAATTAAATATAATATAAAATCGTTAAATACAATATTACACATGGATACAAACAAAATGTAATCATATAAGCTATTTATTTTATGTTTTTAATCATTTAAATATTATTAGTTATCGATTTTAATATTTTTTGATAAATCCTTTGATACATAAATAATTTTAATTCTAAATATTTATATATATGGGCACGTTCAGGGAAGAACGACCAGCTGAAAAATAAAAAATAAAATATATTTTTTTTGGGTCATTTTTTATCTGGGATTTATCTGGGATCACTCATACTTTACACTTCCTGATGCATATAATTTTGAGATACAGCTGCTCCAAAGTTGAATTTTTCAATTTTTTTGATTTCAGCTGTCCAGTTCAACCTGAAATAACTCAGAACCATTCAACTTTTTGTATATACATATGATTGGGAAAAACTTTTATTTTTACCTGAACTACCAAAAAAAAAAAAAATCCATTTTGACTTATTTCACTTTTTTTTCTCCTAAACATCCAGAAAATTTGATGCGCTATGATTTTTTTTCAGCTTTTTTTTTCTGAAAATTCACCTCAAAGGGTCCAATTTACATCCTGAAAATCCTGAGATGTGATAGGCAATGATCCATAATCTTAAAACTTCCGTTTCCCTAAAAATCCATAAAAATGTTAAATATCTGAAAGTAAAATGTTTAAAATAATAAATTTTACATTACCAACCTATTTCTTCTGGTAAATCTTCACTATCAGGACCTTCATAAGAGCGAGTCTTCTGAACCTAGATACGTAAGGTTCCATTTTATAAGATTTTTTTTTTGCATGCGAGTAGGGTTGGCGAATGTGATTTTTACATACGCCTAGGCGCACCTGGATGAGAATGCGTTACGCATATCTAGGGCCGGACCCTAGATTATGTCAGACTCCATGCTTAGCATGTTTACGACTATACTCAACTCCCATTAAACATCTTGCGCCTAGTACTCTCAAAACCGGAACCACCTTTTAAGGAATAACTTCAGTTTTGAGAAGCGCGGCCTAGGTCATAGACCTTCATCCTGCCTACAGAGCCTGTTTTCTTCATAATATTCGATTTTTCTTTTAAATATTATGATGAAATCAGGTTATAGGGTTGTTATAAGATATGCATTTTCGCACATCTTCAAAATATTGCTCTCGCCTTATTATTTAAATTTTTTTGTGTGTATGTGTCACCTTTACGGCCCCGTAAACCAAAATTCTTTATCTGGAGTTCTGTTACTGTTTAAGTCAATAAATTAAAAGTCGAAATTATTTAATTTAAAAAACAAGACTACATTAATATTTTGAAGATTGCCTAAGAGTTAAAACTCCTATCTTATATCACGCAGCCCTGCATTTTTATGCTTCAAAGGCCAATTGGCATAAAAGGAAGATATCTGGTATGCTTTATTAACAGGTTTAATTTGTTTGTGTTATTAATTTCGTCTGAAAATAATAATTTATAATTAGAGAGCAGTGCAAAAATACTTGGTTAACTTGTTTTGCTCAAAATTTCAAGTAGACACAATTTTGCTTGAAATTTTAATCAAAGCAACCTAGTGCCATACAATAATTTTTATAATTCGATATTAATTAAAGTATTTGTAAAATAAGATAAAAATTTCATAAACATGTGTTCATTTATATAGAACATAAAAAGTATACAAAAAAAAAAATTGAAAAATTAATTAAATTTTTTTTTTGGTTTTCTTTTATTTAATATTTTCCATGTATTTCATTTATATGTTAAAATTTTCTATAAACCTGTCGATCGAGAACGGTACGATCAAACCCAATTAGGTAACCCCTCGTGTCAATATACTGACGGAATCAAATAGAACTATATATAAATAGTTTTTCTTTACTCGTATAATTAAGCGTACCTATGTGAAAAAAATAGATTTTTTTATTTGTTTGCATTATGCATTAAACATTTTTTTTTTTTAAGAATTTTTGATTTTTAAATATAATTTTTAATTTTTAACATTTTATTAAAAAATTGGATTTTTTTTCTTTTTTATATTTAAAATAGTATTACTATTCTATTGAATTATGCTTTATTTTTGCAAAGCTCTACCTTAATGGATGCAAAAATCGACACCTTGTGGGCACGATATCTAAACAACGATTAATTGAATTACTTTCATTTTTTTAAACTTAGTTTTTTTCATGGAGTCAATGATACCTATAGTTTTTGGACACAATCCGGTATTTCTAAAGGCATGTTTATTCTTGTATTTCTGCCTCATACAGGTGAAAAACTTTGTAAATGTCAGTCGGGCAATAAATTTTACAGCTTTTGTATAAACTTTGTATCGGTAAAATATCATAAGTTGCAAATGGCATGAATATTTGCTTTTTAAACGACTTTAAATTTTAAATTAGGTTTCAATATCGTAAAATTTTTTTTTTAAACCGGTTTTTTAGCCTCCTGAGGTCTTAAAACGTGCTTATAAGCCAAAAAATCGAAATTTCACCTATCACAATGGTTTCTCTATGAGGAACCAAAATAATAAACAATTTCTGTGACGGCGATTTGTGATATATATAGCATTGCTACAAGAAATAAGCCTGCCTTAATAAACATATTATAATGTTAACACATTTTGAATATTTTTTTTTTTTTTTGCTAATTAAACCCAAACTGAGCGATCTATTGCTTTCATTTTGATGCAACAAGTTTGCATTTGCAAATGATAATCAAAAAAAAAAAAAAAATTGAAATCGTTCATTTAGAAGTTGATTCATAAAACTTTTCTATTTTCCAAAAGAGCCTGTATAAAATGTTTATTTTTGAGCTCAATAATTTAAAAACTAAGCAGTCCAAATTCTCCAGATTTTCAGGATGATATACTTTTTCCAATCTGTAGCCAAGAAAATATTTTTATCTGCACATTATTTTTAAACACAATCTTATCAAAACATTAAAAACCCCAAAATTAAAAAATTATTAAAACTTTTTTCTATTATAATCAGCTTCGCTCTACCCGGCATAGACGGTATCTAGTATTTACAAAAAGTTACTATATATCTCTCTATATTATAAAATTCTAAACGCTGCCGCTGATACGGTACATTTGGGCACCCTGCATCTGGACATCGTATATTTGAGCACCCTACATTTGAACACGGTAACATTAACAACCTAAACTTGGGCATGGTACATTTAGGCAAGGTACATTTGGGCAAACCTTAATTATGCACCATTTCTCTTTATATGATATGACGCTTTGCCATCACTTTGTTTGATTTATTTGATTAACTCTTCGTAATTCACTCTTTTTCTTCATTAAAATATTTAAAGTTAAATCATTGTAACAAAATAATCAAAGATATTTTAATTCATTTAGACGATATGATAAATTTAGGTAAAAAAATAAACTTTTCCATATTAATAAAACATGCCTTACAATATCAAATAAAATTCCTAATTTATTCATTATTATATACACGGTAAAAAGTAACTTTATTGGATTTATAAAAAAAATACAATTTTTTCGAAAAATTAGTAAATTTTCAAAAAATTTTGTAAATATTCGATAAAAATCGTAAATTTAATAAATTTAGTAATTATGTAAATGTAATGTAAATGTAAATATTTTTTTTATTTTTTATTTTTTTTATTTTATTTTATTTACGCCCGAAGGCAATTACAATAATATGCAACTAGATGTTCTTGTTGTTAAAAAAAATATATATATAAAGTTTTGTACAAATAAATTAATAATATAATTATACTATTTTTAAATCTATCAAAATGTGCAGATAAGTAAAATAATAAAATAATTATAATGAATTTCAAATACATATGTAAAATAAAATTTTTTAATAAATCTTTAAATAAATTAAGTGTTCACAAAGGAAAGTTAAAGTAGTATTTAAAATTTTTTAAATATTTTTTTTAAATGAAATGCTAGAGTATCAATTTGATGTCCCAATTTTAATAAGCTTGAAAATTTATTAAGATTTTCATTATACAATGAGCAAATTCTGTATAAACATTCTCTATTAAAATAATTTGATTTAAAAGTTTTCAATGAGAATTTTCTAATCAGCCTAAAATTATAAGACGATTGTTCATTGATAGATAAGAGATTAAATAATTCAGAACATTTTATAATGTTATCTAATATTTTTTGCATCCAAATTATATCATTTGCGTTCATACTAGATTCAATTGTTGAGACATTGAATTTTAAAGCGTTTTCAGAGTAGCTATGATCATTAACATTCATAGGTGATCCAGATTTAAAAGCTAAAAATCTAATAAATTTATGATTTACTTTTTCAAGTCTATCAATACAATTTTTATAAATTGGCCTCCAGATACTAGATCCATACATAATTTGAGATTTTACTAAACTATAATATAAAATTTTTATAGTTACTTCATGAAATCTAGTAGAATGTCTTCTGATGAAACTCCAAGATCTATTAGCGTTTGCAATTGTAAAAGTAATATGATCATTGAAGGTGAGTTTGGAGTCCATAATAACACCAAGGTCTTTAATCAGAGCTACTCTCTCGCAAGATTCTGTTTCATTAAGATAGTAGTTAAAATCAATGAAATTGTTAAAGCGATTAAAAGAAATAATAAAGCATTTTTTGACATTAACGTCAAGTCTATTCAAACTACACCACTTTAATAGTCTCAACAAATCATCATGTAAAAGCTTATGTTCATTTACACTCATTATTTTTCTGAATAATTTAACATCATCGGCAAAAAGTAGTATCTCAGAGGAATTTACTGTATTAATAATGTCATTAATGAATATTAAGAAAAGTAATGGTCCAAGGTGTGACAAATATTATTTATTTGTCAAGAACAAAAAATGTTACATAATTATAACAGTATATTTATAAAATTTATAAAAATAGAAATGTATCTATACAATAATTTATAAATAACATAGTATAACATAGTTATAACAAATAAAGTGAAACAATTTTAGTAATATCATGGCAACAGTGAGTAAAACAGAAAATAGTAACAGAAAAAATAAGGAAATATTAGATTTCTAATAACACTAATGCACTCAGTCCTGATAAAACATTATTAAAAGACTGAGTCTTTGTATGTATGACTAGAACTTTTTAAGTACTTTAATAAACCTGCCTTAAAAGAATTAGGTGAAGGAAGGAAGCGTATTGATGAAGGTAGAGAATTCCAGCTTTTTGTGCCTTGCACTTGGAATGAGCAGTCACCATGCCATTTTTCAAGTTCAGGGGTATCTAATTCACGTGTTATTAACTCACCTCTGGCTGTCTCTTTAGGAACGTACTTTTTGAAAATGTGAGTTAAGTATTCAGGCTGACGCAAACGAAGGATTTTATGTATAATGATGGATGTGAAATATAACCTACGATTATTTGTGGTTAACCACCCTAGTTTGTCTCTGTAGGGAGTAATATGTGTGTCCCTGCCAATTCCATAGATGTATCTTAAGCATGTATTACTCAATCTTTGTATTCTGTCTTTCAGGTTTGTCGAGCAGTCTAGGTATACAACAGATCAATAATCTAAGTGGGGAACCACTAATGCTTGTATAAGCTTAATTCGAAGATCTTCGTTTGTGCACTGTCTAATGAAGCGCAGTGTGTAAAGTACTCTGTTAACTTTTTTGCTCACAAGTGAGGTGTGCGATTCCTAAGTCATCTTTTTGTCTAGAATAACTCCCAGACTTGTAACTTCACTAGTGAAGGGTACAGTGACTCCCTCGCTTACAACCACACCAGGTGAATTTAATTTGTCTAGTTGGTCAACGAAATGGCTAGTGCCAAAATATATAGCTTTAGTCTTGTCCGGGTTAAGTCACAGGGAAACATTTTTAGCCCAAATACTGATGTTATTGGCCGCTGATGAAAGCTTCCCTAATGCCTCATTTATTTTCTCAGGGCATACTTGCACATAAATTTGCAAGTCATCCGCATATAAAAGATGATAGATATCTGGGTCCAGATGTTGCTTCACATCATTGATATAGAGGCAGAACAAGAGGGGACCCAATACTGATCCCTGTGGGACACCAAGATTAACTCCAGGGGGATTTGAGGAGGATGTTTTTGTAGTAACTTGTAACTGTCTACCTTGGAGGTAGGATTTGATCCACAGCAAGGCGTTCTTTAAGAAACCCATAGATTGTAATTTAGGTATTAGCTTAGAAGAAGCTATGGAATCGAACGCCTTGCTGAAGTCAAACTGCAGTAGTACCGTTACTAATCTGTTACTTTTACCAAACCTAATGTCCTCTGTTAATTTTAGTAAGGCTGTTTCTGTACTACTGTAGGATCTAAAACCAGTCTGTAATGGGTCAATCAACTTGTTCTGTCTAATACAGTTGGTTATCTGGTCATGTGATAGCTTTTCAAGTACTTTTGCCAAGAAACAAAGGAGAGCAACAGGACGGAAATCTGATGGTGTAGATGGGACCAAAGTCTGTTTTTCAAAATCTGTAGGGAAAGCCCCTTCTGTTAGAGATGTATTAAAGAGTTTGACTAAAAGTGGGCCAATAACAGGAAGTGACTTTGCAACTATCTTCTGAGGTATGCCATCAGTACCAGTTGCCTGCGATGAAAAATGGGCTACTGCAAGAATTACGTCTTGTAGGGTTACCTCTGTAAAACTGAACCCATCATTGGATGCTGAACTAATCAATTCATCAGTTTTATCAATGTTTTCTATTGTTGAAGTTGAAATTCCAGCAAAGTAAACATTGAGATCATCCGGAGAAAACCCGTGAAGATCACTGCGAGGGGTGGGTAGCAGTCCTAAATGTCTCATTTCACGCCAAATGTCGCGATTGTTGTCAATTGCTTCGTCAAGTCTTGTACGTAAAAATGTGTTATGTGCAACTTCAGAGAGCGACTCAATTTCCTCGGTAAGTTGAAGTATGTCTGTCAGTAGAGAAGCATTTTTGGAGTTTAAATATCGGCGTTCAATGGACTTGCGTTTTAGAATTAAAAAGTTCAGCTTGTCATCAATCCATGGATGTTTAGTCTTTTTAGAATTGATAGTTTTAAGTGGAGCGAGCTTGTCAATTGCAGCTTGTAGATTTTCACTGAGATTGGAAACAGCAGAGTCTAAATTTAAGTTATTATTACGATTTTTTTTTTCTAATTTTTTTGTTAATATAAGAAAGTTACTTTTTACAGTGTACGTTATTAAACATTGTCTGTTATAAAATATAATTTAAATTTTATAAATTAAAATAAAAAAATCACATAAATATTTAAATAAATAAATTTTTATTTAAAATATAGGAAATTTTTTATTTGTTTCTTATTTATTTAATATTTACATTACACTTCTCGCATGTAGGGCGGACTCCTTTTCTTTATTCACTGTCATTTCTAGGAAAGTAATTACGCGAAGCGTTATTTATATATATTATTTTGTTATAATAATTAATAAACATTGATCAATGGACATAACATTACCTTTTACCCTTTATGGGGGTTGGCGCGCGGAGCGTGCAGGGGGAAGAGCTTCCTAGTATTTATATAACATGCAAAAGTCACCAGTTTACAAAATATATTTGAAGTTATAAAGTTTGATTTTCTCTAAAATCTCATTATCGTATCTAAATTGTACGAATGTTCACCTGCTAGTGAATTAGAAGGTTTGCTATATATTATATTTGAAATAACAATAATAATAATGATAATGAAAATAATATCAAAATAATAGTAATAATAATAATAATATTTTAATGAAGCAAGACTAAAATTAATAACAAACCGGTTACTCTAATTACCTATTGTAAATTTTAATTTAGTTTACAAAATATCAAGATAAATGATAGACAGTCGTATTCATACATTATTTTAATTATATTTAATTTAATTAAAGAAAAATTATTATTTTATTTTAATTTCTAATGATATTTCTTTGATTATTAAAATTTACTATTTTTAATAAAATTTTTTAAATAATTACTAGAAATTTCATATAAAAGCATGGTAAAAATATTATAAGCTTTTAAGTTTCAGGTTTCGATATGCACCTAAGATCTGAATTAAGGCGTATCTCTCATTTCTTAAATTTTTTTTTTGAAAATTTTTTTATTCTTTTTTATTGTTTATAAACCTCTTAAGAATGCACACACAAAATTTTGGGAAAAAAAAAATATGGTTTTTGAGATATTAAGATATTAATAATTTTATAACAATATTTTTTTATATATTTTTTTTTTAATTTAATTTTTATTACATTATCTTTATTAATAATAATAAAAATATGAAAATATATAAATAAATAAATAAAAAAATTTTTTAAAAAATAAAAAAACGCTATCAAGCACGATTCTATACGTACTCGTCTATCAAAAAATCAAGAAAAGCAGCTAAAAAAGAGGCTTGTATGGGCAAAAAGCAGGCCTTGCAAAAACAGGAACAAGCTTATTTGGATTTCCAAGGACTTATATATGGTCCAAGGACTGATGACTAGTTATTTGCAAGTATTATAGACCTTAAAAATTCAAATATATTAATTAAAACTAAAAAAAAAACTTTAAACGCGTTTTTCTCAAAATGACTTTTTGAAAACGGTTCCCACGATATCTCTAAAACTAATTGAGCAATTGATACAAAGCTTGGTGCATTTTCTTTATTAAAGTTATAGCTAGAGTTGGTACCTCGGACTAAGCTTAATATGCACCAGAAATCATTTTATGGTCGATTTTTGGGCCATTTTCGGCCCAAAAATCGTATTTTTTTTTTAAATGCCCACCAAATGGTCAATTTTAAAAATTTTTTCCTCATTTTGGTACCAACTCCAGAGAATACTCTACAGAACATAATACTATTCTGTTTTTTAGTTTCAGCTGTCCTAAAGGGGCGAAATCGTGGGAACCGTTTTTTTCAGACTATACTTTGACGGCCTCTATAATATGAACAAAACGACAAATATAATTTTTTTTTCATTTTTCATAATGTTTAATAATAGTTTAAGAATATAAACAGAAAAGTTGTTAACTTTGATAATAAAATGATTGAATTAAAATGATTTGAAAATTTTTTAAAAATCGATAAAAAAATGAGAGATACCCCTTAAATTGAAAATTTTATTTTTAAATTTTATTATTTTTCTACGCTCTAAATTAAGCAAAAAACTATTTTCTTCAGCCGTGGGATTCACTTTTTCGTTTAATTCAAATTTTTTTCGGGAAAACCTTAATAAAAGTCAAAATATCAGAAATCGAACATAATAATCCAAGTTTCTCAAAATACCTTCATTTGAAGAACCATTTTGACAAGTAAAATTTTGATTATTTTTATATTATTTTACCTTTTTTCAAAAAACGACGTTTTAAGATTCCCAAAAGCTAAAAAATCGGTTTTTAAAAAAAGTACGTTTGTGTGCGTCTGTCTGAATGTCTGTGAATTTTTGAATATAAAAGCATTTTAAAAAATCAATAAATCAAGTATTTGTATATTTCTTAGAATGCTTCTTGGTTAAAAACTTGAACTATTAGTGCTTTTTTAGTGTCTTTAATTAGATATTTTTTATTGCGACAAATTATATTTTTTAAGGAACTGCATAATGTTAAGCATCTATAACAGTTTCTTCGAATTTTTTTAGAAGATTCTAAAAGTAAAATTTAGTTTATCTGACTAGAAAAAATAAATAATAACATCAATAATTTAACAAATAATTTTTAATAACAAAGTTGTAATTATTATGCAGGAAATTATTTTAAAGCAAAGATAAAGATAGTTTACTATCTCTTTCATGAAATTTGTAATCAAATTATTTAATGAGTTTATGTGAACAATAGTAAGTTTTGACGCTGCAACACAGAATATTTTGAGGTTATATTTCTCTGGGTATATGTATATCGTTTACAATGCAAATCAGGATTGCACTCGAAGGACAACTTGTCTTTACTACTGCAAGTAACAAACCAAGTAGCTTCTTCTTTTAAAAAAAATATATATGAGTACTTTTCACAGTAGATACACACTGTCCCAGCATATATTTTAAAAATGTCGATCCACTTTTTTAATTAGCACAGTGTTCAATCGTAAATCAAGACTATATTATGGGCTTTGATACAACAAGTCCACGATTCCTCTACCAACCTTTAAATAAACCGAACTTTCAATATCCGCATTTCCTCAATGGGATTTACTAAAAATCTTTCCCATTTGATGTTAAAAAATAGTTTGCGGTAACCAGAAGCGTTATCACAAGCGTTAAATTTTTACACGATATTTATTCATTTTTATCCTTTTTGATACAAAACCAAATGACAGAATATAGCGTTAGTTCTTTGCTCACTGCGCTTGCTCATGAATACAACTGCATACAAATATTTGTAAATAATTACGCTACATTACACTACAGTTTCAAAGTTAGCAAAAAATCACCCCTATAATGTCATAAGAAGCTCATAGATATATATATATATGGAAATTCTTTTTGCTCTTCTAATTCTAGGTTTTCCGTACTAGAGAAAGGAAACAGAAGAAGACACAAATGCTTCCCTAAACTAAGAATACAAAGTGAACCATCCAACGTTGAATTTGACTTCAAATGCGGAAAAAAGACTTTATTCTTTTTATGTATATAATATCCTTTTTTTTTATATCACTTTTTTTTACTGCACTTTTCTTTTTGTTATTATTGTATTATTCCTTTTTTTTTACTAAGCTTTATTCAGGAATACTTTAATTTTCTTCTACTGAATTTAAATTGGTTGAAAACGAATAGTAACCCACTTTTAGTTACGTCACTTTTAGTTTTATAAGATATCTGTCACTTTATTCTTTTTTATTTTAGTTATTTTTATTCATAAGATAAGTACACGTTTTAATTATACACTGAAAAAAATTATCCCTTATTTTTTACTATTTGCTAAGCGAAGTTAAGTTATAATATTATTGTACGTAAAAGTTAAAAAATCTGAAATCACTGTTAATAATATTATTATCAAAGTATATTGCCTCTTATTTAAAAAACCCAATAGCAAGGTATCTATGCTCAATACGAAAATTATTGAGCCTGATGAGGGTAATATGGATAAACGTTGATGGCGACTGAAATAATGAACATTTTTAAAACAAATGGCTGAAAAATGTCCAACCAAGATTCTACTGGTCGTTTTCTGCCATTTTTGTTCAATAGCACATGAAAAATCCTTGGAGGCGATATTTTTTATGTTAAAAACATCTTATGTTTATCAAGAAACCGAGGAATTTCCAAAAAGAATAAAATAAAACTCACTCTATTGTACTACATGCAGTTCTTCGCTGCATGGCTCTTATAAGATAAGTCGGATTTTGGACTGCAATTGGCCTCCAAAATTCTTAAATTATACATCATGAATCCTTTAACATAATCCTACTTGTTTTACTTCTAACAACGATTAAAACTGAGAGTTAATAAGGCGTGAAAGTTAAAAAAAATTAGTGCCTTACTAGAAATATTACACGGAGAAAAATATTTTGTATATTTTGCAAGGTTAATTTTAGTTGAACGGGGTTAGTTTTAAGAACAAAAAAATTTTGTAAATTTTACAAATATGAAATTAGAATATTGTAATTCTAACTATAAACATGGTTATATTTACAAAATATTTGAACAAAAAATAACAAAAATTTATGATGTAAACATAACCAGCAATTTTGGTTATATTTAACAGTTATTTTTCTCCGTGTATAAGTACCATGAAAAAAAGACTTCAAACCTTAGCGTGAATACATAATACTCGAGCCTAGGCTAGTTATCACTATATCTTTTGCACCCCTGATACTTAATACATTATTTTATAATTAATTATTGTTGGTAATTTATCCAGATCCCCCAATCCAATAATAAGAGTTAAATATGCTTGTAAATTATTAAAAATTACCTCTGACATTTGCAAATTTGCTATTTAATTCCTTAAAAATTTAAAAACTTTCTATTTAATTACACTAATTAATATACTTAAATTAATTCTAAAATATTTTAATTAATTTCATGTTAATTATGGATATTTTCTATAAATAGCAAGTTTGATACAATCAGTTTTAATTGTCATTTAAATTATTACTTAAAAAGGTAGTCAAATCTAAGGCAAATACTAAAGACAAGTTCAAAGAAATAGGTTTTTATGTTCAGTTTCTATAAATTATATTTAAACATGAAACAAAATAAAATAAGAAAACTTTTCAACAAATTAAAAGAAAAACTTTATTTACTTTATCGATAAAAAATTTTGATAAGATTTTTCTTATTTATTTCAAAATTTAAAAGAAGCTAGTTTAAAAAAATTTTTAATTTACGTTCGCTTTTAAAATTATTTTATAAAAAAGTAAAGGTAGCATTAATAAGAAGAGATACTTTTTTAAATAAATTTAAGTTATCAAATTGATTAAAAATTTTTTAAGTTACAAAGAAAAAATTAAGTTTGACTAAATGCACTAAACCTTAAAATTGAAAATTATTATTCTATGATGGAGCATTCCTGATTCATGCAGTCAATTTATAAAAACCGGTGAATTCCTGCGAAGCCAAAATTATATAGAAAACAAATGCCTAGAATTTGGGTAAAAAAATTATAAGAAGGTTTGGTCATAATCTTAAGCAGAATGGGTTGAGTTCCTAGGAAAGCTCAGAGCTTTATCCTAAGATTTAGCAATGTAGCCCTGAAACAAAAATTTCGTATTTATTTAAATAAATAATTTTTAAAAAGAAGAAAAATGTATGTATAACAAATATGTATATGTGATCTTGGCACAAAAAAAAGCATATCAAAAAATAAAGTTACAGCCATATTTTAAATATAGTCTAAGAAATTATATCTAATAACATAAAGCATTGTGTTTCCAAGTCCAGTAGGCATATTAACGAAACCTAATCAGGGCGTGTTTTCAACATAATAAACTAATCCTAGCCTTTTGTTTCTTTTTTTTAATTTTTCAGATATTCTAGGTTCCCCATTTTAGTCTATTGGAATTTTAAATATTCATTTACTTGCAAAATTTTGTTAGTAAATATTGACAGCTTTAAAAGAAAAAAGGGTAAATACTAAAAAGGGTATTTTATGCATCTCGAAATGTTCAGTTTCAGCTAATTCTAATGAATTTTACACTCAATAGAATTGACTTCAAGCAATATGTACAAATGATCAAATAATACATAAACATTATTATTTCAAAAAGGGTGCAATATTTGCATATGCATAAAAGAGAAGAGAGGGAGAGAGAACAAACGAAAATTTAAATACAAAATGTATTTAAACAATACACAAGTAGAGTTTACAAAATTAAAAATAATGTGCATATACGTTTATAGATTAAGTGTAGCACGTGCTTAAAACTGTTAGTTTTCCCATTTGTGTACACACATATTGGCTCTAGACTGGGGATATATATTTAACAATATTTATTATACGAACTAGCGACTCACCCACGGCTAATTCGATTATCTTTTACTTCTTATTCAAAATCATTCTTTAAAAATTTAACAAATTGGGGAGACAAATAAACTATTTGATTCGGTTTTTTAAATTTAAAAAAAAAAAATTGCATACATTATTTTAAACTTAAAAAAGGAAATAAATACATCATTCTAAAACAAGGAGGTAAGACTAGTATTTCATTTTAGCAATCAGGAACCAAAAACAATGTTATATCATTGAAAACACAATGTCACAACCGTAAATATTCCAACCAAAATAGATAGTGCTAACAAATCCACAAGTTCTATATAACATTAAACTGACTGCTGACATTAGTTTGCCCTTCTTTTTAGACATCCTTTGGCTTAAATATATATATATAAAGTTCAACATCTAGATAAGGTACTTTGCTCTTTTCTCTCTCTCTCTTTCTTTCGGTCTTTAAATATATATTGCATACACAAAATTCATCGTCACCATACATCAAGTAATTTCGTATCGTCTAAATTACTAACGTGAAGTTTATTTAAAGTGAATTGACGTAACTCCCATCACTCACTCATTTTCTATCTCTTTTACTCACTTTAAAACTTTCTAGCTTAAATAGACGCCCGAAGTCTTCTCTTCTTAATTGTATTTATATATGTATTAGAAATATGTGTATATTAGTCAAGCAGTTAAAAAATAGTTGCTCAGATTTTCTGTGAAAGAGTAAAATCAGATTCTATTCACTAAAAAACCTAAGATTTTCAAATTTACAGATCATTTAATCAGTTTTATAGCCAAAAATTACCACTAATGGGATTGAAATTTTTTTTTCATATAAGATCTGTTTTAGTTTCATTAAAAATGTTTTTATGAGATTAAAAAGGTTAAAAACTAAAAAGAAAAAGGTAAAGGTAAAATAAAAATAAAATTTTTTCTAAATTGCTGGTTAGAAGAATTTTGAAAAAAATTTTCAATAAAATAATACCATTTTGAAAAATGAGGAAGTTGTAAAAATTAATTTAATCATATATATAAATCTGCAAAATGTAAGTAAAAAAAAAATTAGCTTTGGCAAAGTTAGTTGGATCAATCTACATAACATATAATTTAGGTATATTTGCCCAACTTGTGTGATCTCTTGAACATAAACTTAAAGTAATGGAAACGTGTAAGTAAATATATTCGTATATTGAAAGGATCTTCTAAAGGAACAGGTTTAAATCTAAGAAATATACTTGGCAATCAGAATCTCTAACGAGGCGTTAACGCAAATCGCTTACGTGAATGTACGTTTATCTGTGTATAGAAATTTACTTAAAATTTTGTGGTTATCTATGCACTTTTGAAAGGTACACTATTCAAAATACGAATTTAAATGTCACGAAGACTTTGATTAAGAATTCAAAGTTTATTGAAATAAGATTTGTGGGTACAAGGCTGATTAAGACGTAAAGATTTCTATGTAAAGCAAATTAAATTTCAAACTTTAAAAATAATAAAAAAAAGAAAGACAGCAAAGCAGACAAATTGAAGATGCTCTGATGTTTATTATGTATAGGAAAAAGCACTATGAGAACAAAAACGAATGAAAAAAGATTAAAGTTTTTACTTTTTCTAAAACTTTTATCAAAAGGGCTTGTAAGTGTAAGGGAATTAGGTTTATGTAAGTTTAAATTGAATGACAGAAATACTATTGATTAAATAAAGAAAATTGAAAAAAATAAAAAAAGATTGTAGAGTAATTTTGTTAAGGGAGAATGAAAGAATAGGCTTCTTTTAGTTTACGAATTACTTTTAGTTTTAATGAATTGAATTTAGATTAATTTTGAAAGCGAGAAGAGTTTAGTTTATTTTAGTTCAGATACTTTTTTTTTTCATTTTTTTTTCTTTTATATATTCTCTAAAAATGCTTTCAGTTTAAAATTTAATTAATTATATAATTTAGTTTTATTCAATACGATTGATTAGTGTATTAAAATTTTTTTAAATTCTTATACATTGACCTAAAATAAATCTTCAAATAATATAAGTTTCAATAGCTGCCATAAAAATATCAAAGTTACCTTATATAATAAAAAAAGGAAATATTTGAAATTTTTCGATAATTTAGATGACCTATAAAAAAGTTAAACTCTGTTGCAGAATCTACAAAAATTTAGATCCGACAATAATTATTACAAAGTTTACTCAAACTTTTTTTCAAAAACTGATTTGTGTTATAAGTTTTAGATAGTTACCTATTAAGAAAATTTTTTATAATACACTGGAAAAAAATTCTCCAGGTGTGGCAGCAGGATTTTGCTTCAATCAATTGCAAACTTCTTGAAACGACTGTTAAAAATACCCTATGGTAACACAGCTGCACAAGTTCTGATCTTGTAACTAGACCTACCTACAGGTAATTTTTTCGATGTCCTAAAACCGAATCTGAAGTCAGAATTTAGCCTACACCCTCAGATTTTGCCCCAGCTACCCCCAGCCACCCTCTAAACCACCCAAAAAGCAAATATTTTACTATGTTTAAAAGTTAAAAATAAAAGTACTTAAGTTACGTATTTTGGTGTCCTAAAACCGAATATGAACTCAGAATTTAGCCTACCCCCTCAGATTTTGCACCAGCTACCCCCAACCACCCTCTAAACCGCCTCAAAAATCAAATATTTTACTATGTCCAAAAGTTAAAAATAAACTTACTTTAGTTACGTATTTTGATGTCCTAAAACCGAATCTGAAGTCAGAATTTAGCCTACACCCTCAGATTTTGCCCCAGCTACCCCCAGCCACCCTCTAAACCACCCAAAAAGCAAATATTTTACTATGTTTAAAAGTTAAAAATAAAAGTACTTAAGTTACGTATTTTGGTGTCCTAAAACCGAATATGAACTCAGAATTTAGCCTACCCCCTCAGATTTTGCACCAGCTACCCCCAACCACCCTCTAAACCGCCTCAAAAATCAAATATTTTACTATGTCCAAAAGTTAAAAATAAACTTACTTTAGTTACGTATTTTGATGTCCTAAAACCGAATCTGAAGTCAGAATTTAGCCTACACCATCAGATTTTTCCCCAGATAGCCCCAGTCACCCTCTAAACCACCCCAAAAATCACATATTTTAGTATGTCCAAAAGTTAAAAATAAAAGTACTTAAGTTACGTATTTTGGTGTCCTAAAACCGAATATGAACTCAGAATTTAGCCTACCCCCTCAGATTTTGCCCCAGCTACCCCCAACCACCCTCTAAACCGCCTCAAAAATCAAATATTTTACTATGTCCAAAAGTTAAAAATAAACTTACTTTAGTTACTTATTTTGATGTCCTAAAACCGAATCTGAAGTCAGAATTTAGCCTACACCATCAGATTTTTCCCCAGATAGCCTCAGTCATCCTCTAAACCACCCCAAAAATCATATATTAGTATGTCCAAAAGTTAAAAATAAAAGTACTTAAGTTACGTATTTTGGTGTCCTAAAACCGAATATGAACTCAGAATTCAGCGTACACCCTCAGATTTTGCCCCAGCTACGCCCAACCACCCTCTAAACCGCCCCAAAAATCAAATATTTTACTATGTCCAAAAGTTAAAAATAAAAGAACTTCAGTTACGTATTTTGATGTCCTAAAACCGAATCTGAAGTCAGAATTTAGCCTATACCATCAAATTTTTCCCCAGATAGCCTCAGTCACCCTCTAAACCGCCCCAAAGGGTGAATATTTTACTTTGTGCAAAAGTTATAAATTAAAGTATCTTATTTACGTTTTTTGATGTTCTAAAAACGAATTTTAAGTCAGAATTTATCCGTCATCCATAGTTTTTGTCCCAGCTAGTTACCCTCTAAAGTCCACCAGAAGAAGGTTAGTTAATTGCTTTAAAATATTACAGCGACATCAGGATGGTGCTAAGAAATTGTGTTGAAAATATTAAGCACCTACGAGCATATATGATTACGTATGTTTACGTTACTTAACTTTTCTCTGGTGGGTTTTAGAGGGTAACTAGGGTAGCTGGGACAAAAACTAAAGGTTATAGGTAAATTCTAACTGGAAATTCGTTTTTAGAACATCAAAATACGTAACCAAGGTATTTTAATTTATAACACAAAGTATTGCACAAAGTAAAATATTCACCCTCTGGGGCAGTTTAGAGGGTGATTGGGGTACCTGGGGCAAAAACTAAGGGTGACAGATAAATTTTGAGTTGAAATTCGTTTTTAGAACATCAAAATACGTAAATAAGGTACTATTATATTTAACTTTTGAACATAGAAAAATATTTGCTTTTTGGGGCGGTTTAGAGGGTGGCTGGGGGTAGCTGGGGTAAAATCTGAGGGTGTCGGCTGATTTCTGACATCAGATTCGGTTTTAAAACATCAAAATACGTTACTAATGTACTTTTATTTTTAACTTTTGGACATATTAAAAGATTTGATTTTTGGGGTTGTTTAGAGGGTGGCTGGGGGTAGCTGGGGGTAGCTGGGGAAAAATCTGAGGGTGTAGTCTAAATTCTGACTTCAGGTTCGGTTTTAACACTTAGAAATACATAACTAAAGTACTTTTATTTTTAACTTTTGGACATAGTAAAATAGTTGCTTTTTGGGGTGGTTTAAAATACAAAATTTTCGTAATTTTACAATTTTTTTGTAAATTTACGATTTTTTAAATGTAAATATACAAAAAAATTCGTAAATTCACGATCCTCTCGTATATTTACGAAAAAAAATCGTAAAATCACGAATTTGTTGTAAATTTACTGAAGATTGTAAATTTACGATTTTTTTAGTAAATATACAATTTTTTTAGTAAAATTACGACAAATTAATAATTTTACGATAATATCGTATATTTACCATGAGGTATTTTTAACAGTTTAAAGAAAGTTTAAAAAAAATGTATTTCACTCATTGAAAATGCGACACTGCAGTATGGTGGGACCAACAATATATAAAATATTTTACATATCTAGGGCAAAAAAGCCTATTTTCTACCTTAGGGAGGCGGGTTTTTTGCCCATTATATGTAAAACTATTGTTTAGAACACGGGACAAAATATGGGGTTCGACTTTTGCATGCTGTTATCATTTTGCATACAACTGCATGCAAAGCCAAAACCAATATTTTATCCCTTGTTTAATAAAGAGCTATTTTTACAATTTTCTTTATGTTTTATGTCATTTACAATCATCAAAAAGAAAAAAAGATTTTTTTTCAATGTATGTAATACTTAGAAAACCGCATTCGTATAAAAATAAAACAAATATTATTTGAATGATGTTAAGTAGAGATAATAAAAGTCATAAAATGTCTGTAAAAAGTTGAATGTACACTTATCAAATAGCTCATGAATAAATTGACGCATGCAATTAACTTTTTTAACTTTTTTATTGAGTATTTTTAAGAAAGAATTATTAATGCTAATAATTAAAATTATCAATAAATAACGTAAATTAATAAAAGAATTATGAAATATTTAATTTTTTTTGTACGTTTCCAAAAATGTATTTTACTTTTTAAATTAAAATTTTGTTTTATCTAAATTCACTGATTTTATAGGAATTTTATTATTTAAAAATTTGTATCCTCAAATTAAATTAGATATGATTTCTAAAAATTAGTTGAAAAAAAAAAATTGTTTTTTTCGATGAAAATTAACCGAGTTATGGTCAAGTAAAGATATTGTCACAAATTACCAAGTTTATACTATAATTCCAATTTTAGGCTCTAAAACGACATTATAACTTAAAAAATGCAAAACTCGCTTAAATTTTATCGTACAAAGAAAAGTTTTGGATTATTATCGAATATTTTTTCCTTGGCTATTCGTTTATCCAAGAAAAAAATTAATTTTATTTACAGAAATTTTTTTTTTTTGTTAAATAATGATAATAATTAAAACCAGTCTTTAACATGTTACATTAGTTTTTGACCAAAGAAAAAACTTTTTATCGACTAAACTAATTTTTTTTCGAAAAGATTAGCCAAGCAAAATATATTCCAGAATAATACAAAACTTTTCTTTTTACGATAAAATTTAAGCGAGTTATGCATTTTTTAAGTTATAATGTCGTTATGGACCCTAAAATTGGAATTACACGCAAAAAAAAAGAATAGTAAAATTAACCTATAAAAATCTAGTAAAAACAAATTAACATAGATTGGTAAATATAACCAAAAAATTAGTAAATTTTTCTAAAAAAATTGAGGTTTTAGTTTTATAAACAAATTTTATTAGTAAATTTTACTAATTATTTATAGTGACTTTTAACCAAACTGAATTTAGTAAACAACATCGTAATTTTAGTTATATTTACTAATTTTTTGTATGCGTGTAGTATAAACTTGGTAATTTGTGACAATATTTTTACTTGACCATATAACTCGGTTAATTTTCATCGAAAAGAGTAAATTTTTTTTTGTTTTCAACTATTTTTTCCCTGGCTATTTGATTCTGAAAGATAAAAAGTCAATTTATGGGGTCTACCCGGAACCTACACATTTCGATCTTGCACATCTATTTTCTTACTCATTTTATTACACGAAAAAAATATTACACATTAAATAAATTACCAAAATAAATCTTACACAAGTGTAGGAAAATTAATAATTAAATATTTTATTTATTTTAAATGAAAATTATAAAAATATACAAAATATTTAATTATTAATTTTCCTACACTTGTGTAAGATTTGTTTTGGTAATTTATTTAATGTGTATTATTTTTTTCGTGTAATAAAATGTGCAAGATCAAAATATGTAGGTTCCGAGTAGACCCAATTTATGTAACCCTTTATGGTTTATTACACTAGGGGGCAAGCCCTCTGCGCGCTGAAGCGTGCCAACCCCCTCAGATCATATTTCATGTTTAATCGAAATAAAAACGATTTTTGAGTGAGATATCAATTTCAAATAATAAACTTTTTCCATGATTTTAATAAAACATTATTATTTTTATTTTCAAAATTTATCTAAAGAAAAAAATATTGCATTACTGTCCCTCGGTGCTACGCACCTCCGGCCAGAACCCTTTTCATCCCTCAAAATAAATTTTTCTTTTAATAAATTTTTAATAGGATGACGAAATACTCGAATTAATTTTCATATGTTATGTGTTGCATGTACAAATATAATTAATTTTCTATTAGTTTAAACATTTTTTATTAAAATATATAATTATTTTTACAGTTTATATTATTATAAATTAAAAAATTAATGTTTACTTTTATCTACAAATTTACATACAGCGCGTAGTTAACACCAATGAAACGACCAAATAGATAAAGATGACAAAATTTTTAGGAGATTGCATAAAAGAATAATTACTTCCGTATTTTTTACACAAAATTTTATTAATAATTAAGTATTTTAAAAGATAACAAAAATTAGAACTAACGAAATAAATAATGAAAAAATCAGCGCAACCAATCACGAATAAATTAGACGAAAAATTATGTCACATGAGTTTTTTAGAGATAGAAATTTATCTCAAGAAAAAAATATTTAATATCGCATCTGAATACTAATTACTATGCCTCGAAATAAATTTTTCTTTTGTCCTGGACGGCAAAATTTTACCGAGAATTTTACAATCGGATGACGCAATACTCTAATAAGTTTTCATATATTATCATAAATAAAAACCAATATTATTTTTATTTTAAAAAATTATTTCAAGAAAAAATATATCGTATCTGAATGCAAATGTTGATTACTGTCCCTCGGTGCTACGCACCGCGGGCTGAACCTTTATCATCCCTCGACATTAATTTTTCTTTTGTCCTGGACAGCGAAATTAAATAATAAGATGACGAAATACTCGAATCAGATTTCATATATTATATGTCGCACCTACAGATGTATTGTTGTTTTTTTAGTTTAAACATTTTTTACTAAAATTTATAATTAATTATTTTGACAGTTTATAATAATAAATTAAAAAATTAATATTTAAAATTATTTTAAACACGAATAAATCGAGGAACAAATTCTGATGATATTTCTCCTTTAGAGTTATAGATATGTAAATATCAAGAATGTAAAAATAATCTGAAACAAACTAAAATCGATCATTATTGGCCGAAATAGAAAATATTTTATGGCTAGTTCAATGGGATTTCGGTTGCAGAAAATTAAAAAAAAAAAAATTTCAAAAAAAAAAATGGCGGCAAAAGAGTTATTTCGGTTTTTCCAAAAACACGTTTTCCCATTTTCCGGAGTTTTCCCGAAAAACTAATGGCAGAAATGGATTTACTGAAGGTTTCTTAACATTCTTAATGTTTCAGAATATTTTTTCAAGCTGTTTTTTATTATTTTTTAGCATTTTCCCAAAAAGCACTAACGCAGATCGAGAGCCACCCAATGAGTTTGATTGGCCATAACTGGGGTTGTTTAAGACTTAGAGAGCTAAAATTTCAGGATTTTCCTGTCTTAGTGTTATAAAAACATGGGGAAAATTTGAGGCCGATCCGACGATCCCCCTGGCAACCATTGCTGTTTTGGCAAAGAAAGGCTCATAAGAAAAAAAAAGAATAAAAAACCTTCAAAAATAGTATATTTAGTATCGTATATATAGTAGGGTGCAAATGTTTGGGTACTAGCGTCACCACTAGCTCGAGTGCTCGGCAAAGCCGCATGCATTCACGTCAGTGTCTAAAGTTTTTTATCCATGATGCAAATCAATATATTAAGTATCAATTGCGTAAAATTTTAGCGCTAGTGTGAGCATTAGTACGAGTGCTCAGCGAAACCGGTCTAAAGTTTTAGTCCATGTTGCTTACAATATTTTTTGCCGACCTAGGCGTTCAACGAGTGTAGGAAATTTCGTAATTAATTTTACACTCAGGGCAAAAAAATATTTTGAGTCTTCTAGTCCACCTGTCTTGGGTTTGCCTACAATAGTATTTTATTTATTTTTGGGTTATTTCTTATTTTTTGGCCATGAATTGTTATTAAATTAAAAATTTGTGATTACTTTTAAAATTCAAACCGTAAAAAAAAAATTAGATTCAATATTTACCATCATTATAATACTTTATGATCATAAATTTAATGAATAAAATAAACATTTTATTATATTTACACAAGATATTATAATACTCCTACCTATAGTAATCTTTAATCGCCCGATACATATAAATATGCGAATGTAAAATAAAATTTTAATCGATTATTAAAATAAAAAAATTATTTTATTTAAAAAGCAAAAATTATGTTACTCATAATAAAAAAATTATTATTAATTTATTTTTTAACGTTTATGTTTGTATATATTGATGCACGTTGTAGAACAAATGGTGGTTTGGTAAGTTAACATAAAAAAAATATAAATTTTTTTTTAATTTTAAGTTTTTATAAAATGATATAATTTTTAAATTTTATATGCTTCTAGTGTTTTTTTGATTTTGTCTGTTGTAAACCTGCAATTTGTACTCGTGGTCCACTAAGCCTATTACCAGGACGCTGTGTTGGTTATTAATTTGATATTCTTAAAAATTTATTTTCAAACAATATGTGTTTTAATTATAATAATAGTAATAAAATAAAAAAGACATCAAATTAAAGTTTACGAGATTTGTTATAATTTAACTAATTACTTTTTTTAATATAAATATTATTCCTGATTCTTTGATAATCTTTACAGGTATATATAGAGCATTTTTATAAATAAGAGACATGCGATGTTTCCTTGCATGTTTTGTATAATAGCAAAATTTTCATGATTAGAAATAGTTTTAACGTTTTTAAAGATTTACTTTGTAGAAAAGTAAGTAACAAATAGAGATCTTTAGATCATTTAGATCGTCAGATAACAACCTATAAGTATGGATAAATTGATGAAAAAACAAATCAATTCCCTTCTCTTATTCCAAGGTGCCTTCTGAGCTTAGAAACGCAGGACTCCATGTTAACCGGATTACTGGACTGTTCCCCCCCGGACGTTTCCTTCCTGGACGTTTTCCCCCTTGGGCATTTCCCTCCTTCGATTTTCCTCCCTTAGATGTTTCCCTCCCGGAGAATTTAGCTTACTCTAGGGGTAAGTGCGAGTACAGCTTTTGGGGATAGGTTATAATTACTTTTTCCCTTTGTAGGGCTTGGTCCCCAAACCAAAACGGACGGCTTTGCCCCCTCGAACCCAAATATTAGCTTACTCTAGGGGTAAGTGCGAGTACAGTTGATGGGGGTAGGTTATAATTACTTTTTTCTTTTATGGGAGCTTTTCCCAAAAACCCCCACGGGAGGCTTTGCCCCCTCGACCCCCAGAAGCTTATTCTAGGGGTAAATGCGAGTACAGCTTTTGGGGGTAGGTTATAATTACTGTTACCTCTATCTTTGCAAGTTACCTCCTTAATATTTAGCCTCCTAGGTCTTCTCCTTGATTTTTTACAGCCGCGCGTATTAGATTTTTTTGTGCTTTTTATTTTTTTAAATTATAATAGCGCAAAAATTACTAAAAATTCTTTCAGACTCCTATTTTATTGAAAAACTAGGGCACTTTTGCACCTACAGGGCTGCACAATTGGGAAATTGGGAGGGATCATGTTTCATATACATAAAAACATCTGTTATCTTTAGGGTTAATCGGTGAAAGTCATTTTACAAGATGGGCACTATTAAGCTGGATTTAACTCTATTCTTTTTTTTTTTTATTATTGTGCTAAATTAATCGATATTAATCGGGGAATTCTTTCAAATTTCGCTGTCCCAACATATAAGCATGTAAAAACATGAAGATATATATGAGCAATTATTTTAAAAGTGCTACTTAATTTGAGCCTGCGGAATCGTAATTTTTTTTTGAGGGCACATCGATATGACCCGTGTTTTCAGATAGTTTGAACCTTCAGAAAACCGAAAAAAATCGTGAACAAGAAATCGGCGATAGGTGCCAAAAAGATTTTTTCACTTTTATGTCAAAAACCGTGTCTTTTGTGTCTGAGCTACCCCAAATTTTTAAAATAACTTTTTAGGTAAATAAAATTTAAAAAAATAGCCAAAAGCCTTTGAAAACTGTAAATAGTAAAATTTACTTAACACAGTTTTTGACCTAAAATTTGAAATTTAGTCAATAAAAATGATTTTTTTCTTGAAGAAATGAATACTAAGGGATAAATTAATCGATTTAAAAAAAAAAATATTATTTACGATGAAAATCAAGCGAGTAATGCATGTTTAAAGTTCAAAAACAGGCTTTTTTCAATAAAATTTCAATCTTTTTTAAGACGAATTTGAGTAAAATCTTAAATTGACGATAACTTGGCTAAATTTCATCGCAAAAAGATAAGTTTTCTTTTTCTGGAGTGATTTTTCCCTGGCAATGAAATTTTCTTATCTATTTTTTTAAATTTTATTTACCTAAAAAGTTATTTTAAAAATTTGGGGTAGCTCAGATACGAAAAATACGGTTTTCGACATAAAAGTGAAAAAATCTTTTTAGCACCTATCGCCAATTTCTTGTTCACGATTTTTTTCGGTTTTTTGAAGGTTCAAACTACCTGAATTTTTAAATAATTACTACCCTTTTTAAATAATTGCTCATATCCTTAGGTGAAATTTCCCGCGAAATCCAAATTTTTGATCAGGTTTTTGATTGGTCACGTGAATTGGCGGGAAATTTGAAATTAAAAAAAAATGAAAATTTTGGAATCAGTTTTTTTGCTCTAGTTTTTTAAGGAAGTAAAAAAACAAAACAAAAATTTTACCATAAAAAATATACATAAAGACAAAAATTTTGGGTATTTCAAAAATAAAATTGGTTTGTCTGCTGGGGATATATTAATGCTAGAAGTTGGAACGTATTTACTCGATTTCTCGCGCATGCGCAGCTCGAAAAAAATATTTGAACCATGGAATCGGGTAGGCAGGGAAATTTCCTACCCGGCTCTAAAATGAAAATTATTTTTCCAATAAAATAAGAGTCTGAGAGAATTTTTAGTAATTTTTGCGCTCTTAAAATTTAAAAAAATAAAAAGCATAAAAAAACTAATACGGCAATACTAAAACTAATAAATAAAATTATTCATTAAAGCATATATTAACAGGTCCATCAGGGAGAAGTTCAGAGGTGAAACATACTGGGAGAAACGTCCGGGGGGCAACGGCCCCGTCACCGTTAACCCAGGTTATAAAATTAGTTAGTTTTTTTGCCGCTTTATCTTCAAAATATCATTGCCACCTTGCTAATCAACGTAAACAATTCTGGTTGATCATTCTTTTCGTCTATTTTTCAAGCCTCGTAAACAACAATTTTTTATAAATTATTCTCTCACTTTTATAAGAAAACAAGTACTCATTTTTGGTGCAAAAATTACAATTTTTGGTAAAAATGGGTACTACAGGTCTCAAAAATTTTTTACTCATACAAATTTTTAACCTTGTCGAAGAATCTACTGCATATTATAAGAAATAAGATCATTATTTTTACATGTATAAAATGTACATTTTACAAAAAAAATAAAAGTATGCAACCACAATAAAAATAAACGAGGTATAATATAGAGTTTGAAATAAAAGTTTGTTGTAACTATCACACAATCAGTATAGCAAAACTACTTTAATGATATTTTTGCAAGAGACGAGAAGATTCTAAAGTATCCCCTTTTGGATGAACTTTCTTTTTATAATATATAAACTTTCTTTATTTTCTTATACACTAGCGGATTTCACCAATTTTGTTCATGTTAGTTTTGAAAGATTATTTTGTATTGTTTACTTTTTTTTATTGTATGTGAAGAAATTTAAAAATTCTTATTTCCTTATAAAATTTAAAACTTAGCAACTCATTCTATATTATTTATAAAATATTTAAAACAAGGTACTTTTCATTTAAAACTAATGAAAAACAAATTTTTTCTTGCACAACCAATTTTATGTCCTAATCAAGGCTCTCGAATTGTCAAAATGGTATCAAGAATATAACTTTTTTCCAGCAAGATTTTAATAAAACTTTTAATATTTGACTTATAATTCCTTGTCTAGTAACTTGCAGAAATCTAAAAATTGCGAATGCAAATATGGAAGAATACCTGTTATTAAGCAATTTTATATGAAATTCCCAACTTTAGTATTTAAGCAAAGAGTTTTTTTAATATATATTGGATTATTGAAAAAAATAAAATTATAGCATTTAATGGCTAAATAATATTTCAAGCTTCGCACCAAGAAATAAATTTATTTTTTAATTATATTTCTTAACAGAATGGCGCCTTTTTTCATATATTAAAAAATACGTAAATTATATATTTATTAAAGAAAAAAGGAAAAAATATTTGAAAAATAAATAATTAGCAAACATATAAACGATAATTACTTTTATTGGAAAAAAAGTCTTTTTAACATAAAAAATACTAAATACAAAGAAAAAAAAAATAAATTAAATATATGTAAAGAAAATGCAAACATTCTTAAAAAGGAAATGAAGAAAATTAAATGAAATCCTTTTAATATATTTTTTTTGTATTTTTATTTTATTTTCGTATAATTAATTTCATTTTCTCTTTTTCCATTATCTTAAGAATTTCTCGATTACTTTAACTTTATATTCATACATACATATACATATATAATTATATTTCGTGTATTTGTTATATAATTTCTAGATTCGCTTTATTCAATGTAGATATTTAAGGGCTGCTACGTGGATACATTTATGAATATTTACAAAATTTAATTATTCTATATTAAAAATAAAAGTTAAATATCACATATGTGTATATTTTTATAAGTATGTGTGTTTGTGAGTGTATGTAGTGTGTGCGTGTGCATTAAATAGAAAATAATAGTTATATTTCATAATCTTACTAGAATATTATTGCTTTCTTTGTGAAGGTATGTGTCATTCATCAAAACATTCAAATAAGATTTTCTCAATTTTATTTTATTTGATCATTTTTCATCTGAGAAAATAATCTACTTGTAGCTAGCGGGATTTTTCATTGCCGTGATAGAAATTTTACATACCTGGGGCAAAAAGAACTGTTTCCAAACCTGGACAAGACGTCTTTTTTGCCCTTAATATCGACAGTTCTTAGCTATTTTTATCCAAGTCTTAGGTCAATGTCTCAGATTTAAAAAATAGCGAAAGTGTTTTAATTTAAAAAAAAAAAATGAAAAATCGTTGGAAAAAACTGTAGAATATCAGATTTTGTACATAGCTATATACATTAGCCTGACAGAGAATTTAATCAGTTGAAGAAGGTAAGTGCCATTTAAAAAAAATTATTTACGAAACATGTTTATAGGTCGAGGTAAATCAAAAATTTAAGTTGACCAGGGAAGTAGCAAGTTTTGTTAACTCAGTTAACTCAGTAAAATATTTTCAAGTATTACGACTATAATAACATGAGATTTCATGAAGTTTATTTTCTTATGTAGATACTGTTATTTCTTTTTTCTTTTTGTAGATCTTAAAAATTAGATCTTAAAAATTCCTTTAAATATTATTATTTAAAGGAATTATGGATAAAGCTTTATGGATATTTTATAAATAAAAATGAAAAATAAGGTTAGTAAAGCGGAGGTAATTGTTACGAACGCAAATGAGAAGATTTTTTGCAATAATAGTTATTCTTATAAGATATTAAATTCATTTTGGTATTTATTCTATATTGTAAAATTTTATATTAATTTCATTTTAAAATTTATTATTTTAGAAAATATTAAATATTTGAAATTTTGAATTTAAATTTTTATCTTTTACTAAGCAACATTAATTGTTTGATTTTTTAATTTCATAAATGTTTTGGTTAAGTTTTAAGTAGTTCATGATTAGATTCAGATGATAAATGAATAAATTTGATTTTTTGGTCATAAAAAATTGTAAAAAAAAGTAATAAATTTTTTTGTAAAAAATAAAAATATTTGAATCGAACTGAGTTTTATATTTCATGTTCTGACAAGAACAGTAATATTATACATTAGAAATTTTTATTTTGGCAAATGCGACGTATTATAGTCGCATTTGATACAATAAATATTTTTAAGACGAGTTCAAAGTCAAAAGAAATATTTTGTCTCTTGTTTAAAAAATAACTATTCTCTACTAAGGGCAATAATATCAACCTCTCAAAATACGAGCTTTTAGGCAACTCACAAAAAAGAATTTCTATATAATTTTTGAAATAATTTTAAAAAAAATTTTTTAAAGCTGAAAAAAAATCTATGTTTGTTATTATAAAATAATATAAATTCCCGACTGATATGTATGTAAAAGTAAACTCACTAATGTGTATAGGAATCACAAATACAAATCCATTTATTTGTAAATGTTACATCTGAGAGGTCTGTTGTAGACGTCAGTCAATAGGCGAATGGCTGAGAAAAAACCAAGTTTAACAGATTAAATGAAATTTCACGATCGTAGAAATCAGTGAATAAGATGGGATTGGATATATTGACGTAAATTATTATCGATTTTCTAAAGCAAATCAATCGTCTGATTGCTTTTCAGTATTTTTTTCTTTTTTTTTTTGTTATTCGTTTCTTATAAGTAAATAGATGTATAGAGCAAAAAGAAATAGCTATTGATACCACCAAATACTTAAATAGGTCAAAATAAAATTTATGGTTATTTTATATAGAAATTAAAATTTATTTTATAACCTAATATTTTTTTTTTGTTTGTTAAAATGGATTAGTTTATTATTTAGTAGCAAAAGTGAGCGGGTATCATTGCGCCGCTTTATGAAATGTGCCGCTTATTTTGTGCCACTAAATTTTTGCCGCGTTATAAAAGTTCCAGCACAATGTGAAATTAAATAAAAAATAATAAAATTTTGTCGGTAAGGCAGATTAAATAATAAACAATAAGAAAGGTTATGATAAAAAAATTAAAAGAAATGTTTAAAAAAAGAACGTATAAAAGTATTAGGTATAATCTGGTATAAAATTATTATAAGATAAATAATTGGAATGAAAGTAATAATTATCAAAAATAAAAAATAAGTGTTGCAGATTATAAAAATAAAAAATTGGACAATTTAATATTTGTTACGTCCAATTAGATAATTTTTAATTAAATTTTGTTATGACTTTGTTGGACAAATAATAAATCTTTTTGATTTATAAATGTTTTAATTACGACGAGACTCCACGGAGAATATCCAGGATATCCACGATGTCCACGGATAGAATATCCGCGATATTCCCGTTATATTATTTGTATTGGCGCATGGCCGGGGGGGCCTTCGGGCCCCCCAGCCCCATTTGAGTTCTCTGGGTCATAGTTGGGCTATGTATATTGTGGATATTTACCGTGGATATCGTGGATATTCCGGTGAAAGTAGTCAATTCGTTTTTAAATAAATACTTTACTTGTAGTGATCAATGAAACAAAACATTTATTAATTTAAGAACGATATCCACGGTGAATTTTCACGATATATATAGTCCAAATATGACCCAGAGACCTCAAATGGGGCTGGGGGGCCGAAGGCCCCCCCGGCCATGCGCCAATAATATAACACTTATAAATCAAAAAGATATATTATTATTTTGTCCAACAAGGTCATAACAAAATTTAATTAAAAATTATCTAATTGGACGTAATAAATATTAAATTGTCCAATTTTTTGTTTTTATAATCTTCAACATATATTTTTTATTTTTCATAATTATTATTTTCATCACAATTATCTTATAATAATATTATACCAGATTATACGTTCTTTTTTATGTAAACATTTCTTTTAATTTTTTTCTACATTATAACCTTTCTTAATGTTTATTATTTTTTTTTAATTTCACATTGTGTTAGCACCTTAATGAAACGGCAAAAAATTAGCGGCACAAAATAAGTGGCACATTTTATAAAGCGGCGCAATGATACCCGCTCGCAAAAGTTGGAGGGGGTTACTATAGAAAAAGGAATCTTGAAAATAACTAGAAAAAAATTGAAAAGGGTACCAAATTATTGGTATGGCTTTGTAATGCAGCAGTTCATTTAGTTCAGAATCTTTTGCAAAAGAGTAATTAAATACTCCAAAAATACAAAAATACAAGTTGTTAATTTGTATTTAACAAAATTATAAAAAATAATTAGTTTATTTTTGTTACATAACGCAGAAAATTTTTTGAAGTACTTCGCAGTGAGCATAGTTCTTGGATGAATTGCCACGATTTTTTTTTCTTTGTTGCACTTCAATTTTTATTTGAATTTTCACTCAAGTACACAATTTTAGACTGCAGAATCTTTAAACTTGAATCTAAAGAGTCTACGTAGATAGTTGTAAAATCACTGAAAATTGTCAAAATTAACAAAAATCAAAAGACCTTTTTGGTAAATATATAAATAAATAACTTATTACTAATAGTGACTGCTATAAATATTATTTTAGTAAATTTTTATTTATGAACATAGGTAGTTTATTGTTTTACATAAAAATATATTTCATAATATGAAACTGCTTTTTTCGAGAATACAAAATGTAAATATTTATAAAATAAACTTAATGAAGCAAAAATAATAAAAATTATTGTGTAAATATTTATATAAATTTATATATGCATCACTAAACAAATGAGAGTTATATAAATATATATATACATATATTAAGCCATGGGTTAATTTTAGCGTGATTGAATTCAATAGTACTCAAACTGAAGAAAAATGCTCCTAATTTATGAAAATCGAAAATAAATTTTAATATGGATGCCAAATTATTAATGAAAATTATTTTAATACAACAGAATTCTAGAACATCAAAACTTTTAATTTAATTTTAATTTTTTAATTTTTTATTGATATTTATATAACTGATTTTTGATAACTTTAAGAATTTCTATTACTATTACAAGAAGTATTCATTTGGAGGGCACTGATTTCAGGCTAAAATATTAAAAATCTTATTTTTCACATGATTTTAAATCTTTTTATAAATAATCATTCTTTGAATAAAAACTAAAATATATCAAGGTCTAATGTATATATATATATATATATATATATATATATATATATATATATATGCAATAATAATGATGAATTTCATTTAAATATACACAAGGTACGTGACCTCCCAAAATTTGACATTCATTAATTATTTTGAATTGTAATTATTTTAGTCACACATACATTACCCATACTTACGATTGAATAAACAATATAAAATCATCAAATTATTTTGTATTTTGATTTTCAATTTAAGTTTTAATTATACAAATTATTATTAATTAAAAAACGTGCCTTTTTTTCATCGTTATGATCATTTAATTAAATTTTTAATTATTTAGTATATGCATTATTCTTTTGATATGTTTATAAAATTTACATAATTAAACAAAAAAATGTATTTCAAATACTTTAATATTTAAAATTTAATTTTGTTTAATAAATGAACTTTCAACTTCATGACGTGTTTTATTTTATACGATTGCTTTTGTGTACACGATTATTTGTTTTGTATTTATATTTGCTGTACATTTAAAGTTATATTTAATCAGAGTTAATTATATTTTTAATGAAGTTGATTATTTGCAAATATTTGGAAATATATGTATGTCGAATATAAATAAAATACAATTTTATAAATTTTAATTTATAATTAATATTAATTGTGTTGTACAAAAAATTTAAGTTTAATTTATAATTAATATTAATTATGTTAGGTACAAATTGATTAAATATAAATTACCAAGAATTACGTCTAGACAGATTTATTAGAAATAAAATAAATTATAATTAAAAATGCTTCATCAGCACCATCATTCCGTGAAACCGCACGTGCAAGAAAGTGCATAATAAGACCTCACACGAAGTACTCGAGGTGGGAATAAAGCCACCCCACTCAGACGCATGACAAGCTAATTACCTATGATTGGAGGCATTGTTACTAAGGACACTATATTTTCGCGTTAAGCCAATTACGCGCGAATCTCCTCTCCTCTACTCCTTCAAGCGTAAGCCTTTAAAAGCTTTCGCAGAAGCTTCTGACCGGCAGAGAGAACTTGGGACCATGTAGTCCCTTAGAAAGAACGAACTGAAATACAGAACTGACTTAACTAACTAACGTGTACTCAGGTTGTCTCTCTACCGCTAATTAAGAGATCTAAGCACGGCCAGCCATTTTATAAGTCAATAAACCAAAAGGACTTAGTTATTTGAATTCCTGTCACCAGTAAATGAGTTTAGCCAACAAGCTAAACCCGAATAAGAATATCCTCATTTATCTGTGTTTATTCACAACCAAACACAACAATGTAACAAGTTTGAATAAATAAAGAAGAGATTTAACATTTATAGAGGTTCCTCCAAAAAGAACTAGGTCTTATACGATTCCTAAAGTAGTTTTCCGAAATGATGTAGAAATTGCTGCATGAAGGTATGCATGTTCAAAAAGTGTATCAATTTTTTAAGATCTAATCAATTAATTTCCAGAAAAAAATTTCAACATAAAACATGTTCATTGGATGGGATATTTGAAAAAGGTTGGCGGGAACTTTTTCCAATTTTTTTTTTTCCAAAAATTTTTTATTTACTCCACAGTGATTTCCAAAAATATTTTTTCCAAAAAGTAGATTTTTTTCGTTTTTTTTTTCAAAAAAAAAATTTTTTTTCAGGTTTCCTTGCCAAAATACCAGATAGGTTAACTTTACGAAAAACAATAAGTCGCGCGCATTTACGTAACTTACCTCCTAATCCACAAACAATAGAATATTTAGAAGAAATACCTATTGATTTTCAAAGCACGCTTAGTAGTGAAAATTTTTTGTTGTATGATTCTTACGAAGATGAAGATTATGCTAATGAATTTGGAAGAATAGTAATTTTTGCTACCACCGAAAATTTGCGTTTGGTTTGTTGACGAAACTTTTAGATGCGCTCCATCAATATTTTCTCAACTTTTTGTCATACTTGCTGCTGTAAATCAACCGGGTACAAGAGGCAAAACCCAAATAGTTGGCTTACCTTTTGTTTACGCACTTCTAGAAAGATTACAAGAGGTTGCATACGAACAAGAAATGTCAAAAAACCTTTCAGCGAACAAGTGAACTTAACCTATTAGCGCCGGCACGACCATACAAAACATAGAAAACGGGTAAAAAAATAATTTTTTTTTTTAACTTAAAGTCTTCCTTTAATAAAAAGGACTTGCTTTACGAAATTCTGGGGTCAGATTTCTAGTTATGTATCAATAACCGATTTTTCGTTTAATAATAAGAAAGTACTTTCTTGACTTTTCTTTTTTGTCTTTTTTGAGGCCGCCATATTTGATTAACGGTCAATAATATTAAAAATCTGGCCCCAGAATTTTGTAAAGCTAGTCCTTTTTAGTAAAGGAAGACTTTATGTTTAAAAAAAAATCATTTTTTTACCCGTTTTATAAGCAAAAATCCGAGCGTCAGTGGTATGGTCGCGCTGGCGCTAATGGGTTAAGCTCGAAACCATCATGCCATCAGTCATTATGAATGTTTTTGAATTGGCAATCATAAATGCTGCTAGAGATCTTATTGGTGTAGATAAGGTAAGATGTTGTTTATTTCATCTGGGTCAGAGTGTATACAGGAAAGTTCAAGATGTGGGACTCCAACCTAAGACCGCTCTCTTAAAGATTATGTGAATATAATGATTGAACTTGCTTTTGTATCAGTAGAAAGCGTAGAAGAATATTTTGTTTTTCTTCAAAACCAGATCCCCATAAAGTTACAACCAGTATTTCAATATTTTGATGAATTTTATGTAAGAGGAAAATCAACACCGCTATATTCCAACATTATGGAATCGATATAATTCTGCTCTTATGCGTACTGCGCGTACATACAATATTTCCAAAGGTTATCATAACCGGTTGCAAATCGTCATTGGCAAAGATCATCCTAGTTTGTACGCATTTTTAGTAGAATTAAAAAAGGAACAAGGTGTTGCGGAAATTATGATTCGTCAAATTCAAGTAGGGCAAAAGGTAAAAAAAAAGGCAAGTGAAAACTATTATAAAAACTAGCCGATCGCCGTTGGAATTAGCTTCCTAGCCCATATTAGGCACCCTTAAACCTTAAAAAAGCTTAAATAAAAATCGTGTTTTTTGCGTTTTTTTTTTTGTTTCTCTGCACTGTGTTGTGCTATTAATCTGAAAGTTGCGTAGAAAAAAAGGACACAGAGTTTATTTTCAACCATCATTGGTCTTAGACCCTTGAGACTATTTTAAGACCCCGAAAATTTATTTTTAATTTTCGAAAAATCGGTTTTTTGAGCATAAAAAAAATAACCAGTGTTAAATTTCTTCAAACTGACCTAAAAAGTTGAAAAAAAGTATATTTTACTGATATCAGTCTTCTCCTGGAGGGGGAGCTCATCTCCACACCTTCGTAACTCAAAAACGCGTTTTTTTGTCTCTACATGATTAAAATGCAATAGAATTGCGAAAATTCGTTTTGGAACCTCCCTTAATTTTTTTGAGCATATTTTTACGTTTTAACTAAAATATATTTCATTAATTATTGTTTTTAGACCCTTATGACTACTTAAGACCACCTTAAGAGCCCAAAAATTGATTTTACATTTTCGAAAAATCAGTTTTTTTGAAATTAAAAAATTATACCTGCCTTTAGTTCATTCAAATTGGACTAAAAAGGCAAAGAAAATTATTTTTTAACGATATCAGTCTTGTCCTGGAGGGGGAGCTCATCCCCACCCCTTCAAAACTCAAAAAACGCGTTTCTTTGTCCCTACACGAGTAAACCATTAATTCCTAAGAAGAAACTGCATTTGACAGAGCTATAAAACCTATTCCATTTAGAGTATTTGGCTCAAGTTAGTAAAGTAAAACAAAAAAGAATTTCAAAATGGCGGACCAATATGGTGGTCAGAAAAAATATTTTTTGATAAAAATTTGTGTGACTGGTATTTTTTGGGTGCTAATTACGAATATATAGTTATTTTTCAAAAATTATTAAATGGCGGAAACAACATGGCCGTTGAAAAACTCGAAATTTCGAGATTTTTGACGATTTTGAGCCTGAGCAGAAACTGTAAGTTATATAACCATAAAACCGGTTTCATTTAGGGCGTTTAAACATGTTATGTGAAAAAATATTTATTTATCTATCTATTTTTCAAAAACTCAAAATGGCGAGCCTAAGAAGAAACTGTAAGTTATTATAATTATATTATTATAAGTATCTGCCATTTTGAATTTTAATAAATAATTTTTCATATAACATGTTCAAATGCCCTAAATAAAACCGGTGTTATGGTTATACTATTTCAGTTTCTTCTCAGGTTCAAAATCGTCAAAAATCTCGAGATTTCGCATTCTTCAGTAGCCACATTAGATGCACCATTTTGAGTTTTTGAAAAATAGATAGACCTTCGTAATGAGCATCCCAAAAATACCCTGTACACAAATTTTGCCAAAAAAATAACGAAATTTACTTTTTTTGTGTCCGCCATATTTATCCCCCATTTTAAATTTTTTGAAAAAATTTTATTTTTTCATATAAAATGTTTAAATGCCCTAAATGAAACCGATTTTATGGTTATATAGATTACAGTTTCTGCTCAGGATCAAAATCGTCAAAAATCTCGAAATTTCGAGTTTTTCAACGGCCATATTGGTTCCGCCATTTAAAAATTTTTAAAAAATAACTATATATTCGTAATTAGCACCCAAAAAATACCAGTCACACAAATTTTTATCAAAAAATATCAACATTTAAATTTTTCTGACCACCATATTGGTCCGCAATTTACAAACGTCCGCCATTTTGAAATTTTTTTTTGTTTTATTTTACTAATTTGAGCCAAATGCTCTAAATGGTATAGGTTTTACAGCTCTGTCAAATGCAGTTTCTTCTTAGGAATTAATGGGTTAATCGTGTAGGGGCCAAGAAACGCGTTTTTTGAGTTTTGAAGGGGTGGGGATGAGCTCCCCCTCCAGGACAAGACTGATATCGTTAAAAAATAATTTTGTTTGCCTATTTAGTCCAATTTGAAAGAATTAAAGACAGGTATAATTTTTTAATTTCAAAAAAACTGATTTTTCGAAAATGTAAAATCAATTTTTGGGCTCTTAAGGTGGTTTTAAGTGGTCATAAGGGTCTAAAAACAATAATTAATGAAATATATTTTAGTTAAAACGTAAAAATAGATGCTCAAAAAGATTAAGGTAGCTTTAAAAACGAATTTTCGCGATTTTTAGGTTTTTTTAGGTTTAAGGGCGCCTAATATGGGCTAGGAAGCTAATTCCAATGGCAATCGGCTAGTTTGTATAATACTTTTCGGATACAAATAATTTTTTTGAGATTGGGGAGGGGGGCCAAATCACTATATTTATCCGGCAATAGCCTTTTTCGAATTGTTTCAATGTATCAAGAATATGTCAACAACAACGATATATTAACGTATTTAAAAGTCAATATAAAATAAAATTTTTATGCATGTTATAGTCATATTTTTTAATTTTTTTTATATTATTTTTATTTTTGGAAAAAAAAAGGAATTGGAAATTGGTATTGATTGGAAAATTTTTTTTAGTAATCACTCTGGGTTGGAAAAAAAATGAATTTGAAAAAAAAATGGAAAAGTGTTCACCTACCTTTGAAAAAGTCTGGCTCGGCAGGGGGGATATGAAATATTGACGTTTTAAGGGGGGGGGGCTGAATAAGGGACGTTTCAGGGGTTGAGGAGTGAAATGGACTTAAAATATTTTCGATTTAGGGACTTACTTTCCTAATAAAAATTCGACTGTTACTTTCCTAATAAAAATTCTGATTTAAGTTTCCAAAAATTAAAAAAAAAAATGCTAAAAATTAAACTATTTTCTAAACTAAAAAAGAAATCCGCTTATGGCAAGAGGGCCTTCTACTTTACGTTAGAATATAGTTTTTATTTTCAAACGATTGCAAATGACCGTAAAAGTAAATTTTTAATAAAGAAAAAAAAAAATTGTTTTAAGATATAAAAAATTTAAAAAAATTTTTTTTTACATATCAAGTCATTTGAAATCCCTTGAACAAGAAAAAAAATTCGCTAGCTAAAACATTAAATGGAATAAGTGATCTTACGCATATTTTCATTGAGGCTAGAAAACTTGATATTTAAATAAAAGTAGTAGTATAAATTAATATTTAGTCAGACGCATTGTTACCATACCATTCTTTTACTTTTTTCTTATAGTATTTTATTCAGAAAAAGAGTTCATTTTGTATAATTAAATAATAAGTATATTTGACTTTTAAAAATTACATAAACTTAGGTCTTTTAAAGAGATTCCTAAATTTTTATTAAAAATCATTTTTTTAATAAATGGCTATCCAAAATAAACTACATAGAAATTTGTTTTATTATTTCTTTAAAATTTTTCGTATTTTATAGATAAAATGCTCCATTTGGCGTTAAGTACAATATATTAACATGGAATATGTTTATATAAAAGGGTACCATGGGAATTCAAAAATCAGAGTGGGGGGCCAAATGGGACTTAGAATAATTCAAGTTTATGGACTTAAAGAATAATCCGGGTTGAGGGACTTGTAATTTAGAATCTTAACATTTAGTAAAGGCGATAATTACAAATTATGAAAATAGCAAATTGTATTGTAATACTTGGGAAACAGTTATGCATTACACCTAGCCCTCTATGCATTTAGGTTATGTTTACACAAACCCAAGTTTTAAGTTTTTTTTTTTATTTAAGAATTATTTTGCATGAAAAATATTTGAAAAAAATAATAACTAATAGTTAAATTATTTCTTAGGGAACTTTCGATGTTTTAATTGTTTTTAAATTAAATAAATTAATTACTATATTAACAATTTTTTTTTATAAATTTTCAATTTCTTAAAATAAATTTAAGGAGCTCTACATTTTAATCAAAACAGATAATGAAAATCCCATTTTCTCATGAATAGCTAATTTAATCCGTTAAAACGAAGATTAATCCATATATACTAGTTACCTTTTAAATGTAACTGAAATTCATCTTATATAAAATCCGAGAATTTGGTCTTCCGAGGTTTAAAGCAATCTTCAATTCTTTGTTTTATAATATTATTTTTTTCTTTTTCTTCATCCAGTTCTTTAATTTTAAGAATTTCTTCTTCTCTGCATTTTTTTTCTTCTTCTTCTTTACGTAATTTCATTTGACATTCAAGTTCATATTTATATTTTTTAATGCGTTCTTTGTTTTTTAAATTATTTCTTTCTAACTCAATAGCATAATCATTATTATTGTTATTTGATTCATTTTCATTTTCTAATTTAATATTTTTTTCACGAAGATTTTTTTGATAATTCCAATATTTTTTTAAATCTTCTATATCTTGATTACGCTTTTCCTTTTCGCGTATTTTAGCTTCAATCAAATTTTTATCTTTTTCTAATCTCAAATTTTTTATACATTCTTCTGTTGCTTTCTCATGATCAGAAATTTTATTACGAATTTCCTGAAAAGAAAATAAAATAAAAGTTAACAAAAATCAATGTATTAAAAATTTTTTTCATTTTTTTAATTATGAGTTATAGGTTTATAAATTAAATTTATAGCGTTTTAATTATACTGAGAAACGTTCAGAACTTATGGGCACTCATTAGAGAAAACTATCTAACAAATTGGTTTCGTATTTAAAACTTAAGCTTTTTTTTGTGCACTTTTTGGCTATTGGTCAATCATTTTTATACACATATACCCGCATAAACAAAATTAAGTTTCTAATTTAAGGTTTACGACTTTTTAATTTTTAGTAGAAAGATTTGCTTTATCCGTTTATTATAGAGCGAAGCTCTACCTTAATGGATGCAAAAATCGACACCTTTCGGACACGATATAGCCAAAACGATCAAACGGATTGCTTTCATTTTTTAAAACTGAGTTTATTTTATCGAGTTAATGACACCTATTGTTTTTGGTCCCAATCCGGTATTTCTAAAGGCATGTTTATTCTTGTACTTTTGCTTCATACAAGTGAAAAACCTTCTAAATGTTATCCGCACGATAAATTTCATAGCTTTTGCATAAATTTTGCATCAGTGAAATATCATAAAAACGCAAAAGAACACTAGATATAGTTTTATTAATTATTAATTAATCGACATTTTATTTAATTACACGTTTGACGCCCAAGAGCTTATATCTACCTACGAGTAGTTTTGTTTTTGCACACTAAATTAATTTCAAAACAAAAATTTATATATTTCAAAATGTATAACCCCATGTAAAAAAGTCTCAACTTTCAGAATCTGATGTCAAATTTGCGATTAAATCAAACTGCAAACTCAATATTTCGGGTCAAAGTTGGCCACCAAAAAAAATCGACAAGTTGCTTATCAGTATTGTAAAATTAATTAAGTATTCAAAGGCAGTTAACGATAATATAATTGCAGCTTATGATATGATTGCGTTAAGTATCTTATGCAAATAAAAAATTTTAAATCTTAAGGGGCAGTACAGGTTAAAATCCAACTTTTTTGAAAAAACCTAATTTTCAGAAAATGTTAGAAAAAAATTGAAAATCTAAGAAGAGGGAAACATTGCCAAGACTTTGGTGAATTCAAAACTGTGGGTTTGGGTCTTTTTATAGTATGTTTGCTCGGAGAATTTTTTCTTTGGAAATTCATCCTTAATTTTTTAAAGATAAATTTTTAGGTTTTTCGGGTCGCTGATCACGAATTTCGGGTTCTTTTCTATGAGAAATTGGTGTATCACCCTTAAATTTGCAACAAATACCCCTAAAAAGGGGTATTTTTGATGTATTCGAATTATGGGCGGTCAGATTTGGTCCATAAGGGTTTTTCGGGTCAATGATCAAGAATTTCGAGGACTTTTCTATGAAAAGTTAATATTTCACTCCTTAATTAGCAAAAATAATTGTTTTGTATTGTATATAATAATTATATAATAATTGCATTGTCAGCGTTCAGATTCGATTCAAATGGGGTTTTGGGGTCGCTGAACAAGAAATTCGGGGAATTTTTTTGTAAAAAATTAATTTAGCACCCTTATGTTAGCAAAAACAAAATTTTTTTGTATATATATTTATTATTCTAAAAATTTGAAAAACACTGACAATGCGAAACTAGCAAAAACACCCCTTTTAGAGATAGTTTTTTTAACTTAAGGGTGAGAAATTAATTTTTAACAAAAAATTCCCCAAAATTCTTGTTCAGTGACCTAAAAAACCCATTAAAACCGTTTCTGAACGCTTAAAGTGCCAAAACAGCAAAAACACCCCCTTTTTAGGGGTATTTTTGCTAATTAAGGTGTGAAATATTAACTTTTCATAGAAGAGTCCTCGAAATTCTTGATTAGCGACCCAAAAAACCCTTATGGACCAAATCTGACCACCCATAATTTGAATACATCAAAAATACCCCTTTTTAGGGGTAGTTTTTGCAAATTTAAGGGTGTTCCAACAATTTCTTATAGAAAAGACCCCGAATTGTGATTAGCGACCTAAAAAACCTATATTAGACCAAATCTGGTGGTGGTAGGTGATTATAGTACCCCCTGCCCCCGTCGTATATTGTCTGCAGTATAAGGAATTATATTTATTATATTTTTATTTCATTTTATTTAATATTTATTTCAAAATCTTAAGCATTCCTTAGTTCATAACAATTTTCTTTGCAGCGTATACTAAAATATTAAATAAATTTTTGTTTTATTCAGTAAACTCTAAAATGGGCACCATCATTTAAATAAAATATTCTACATGTAAACTTGGATTAAATACATAAAAAATTTTTAGTTAAAAAAAAAATATCGATACCAGAACTTTCATACATTAAATTCCACTAATTGACATTATTTTGCCATTTTTTTTTCGTAAAAATCAAAAACATCCCCAAAGCCGTTTTTTTTTTTCAGGTAAAAAACCGTATTTTAGAGGTTTTTTTCATTTTACATTAATTTTAAATTTCTTTATTCGTGCCAAATAAAGTTCAAAACGGTTCTGTACTTTATAAAATGTATCTCTGATGTTAAATTTTTCACTCTTGAGCATTAAAGTAAACTTATACCTGTATAATTTGATTTCGGTAAGCTGTGGATGGCTGAGAGGGTGGCTGAGAAGTATATCATTCCGTATAAAAAGTCATTGGCGGATTGAGTCCCCCAATTTGACTCATTTTGTGCACGCTCTTTTATATACATAAAATATGAACTCTTCCAATTTTTTAGCCCTCAGGTGTAAATCTGCCAATTTAGACCCAAATTAAGTTTTCAGCAATTTTTGTTTTTTTAATGAAATTTTTTAGAAATCTATAAACAAAAGCATTAAAAATAGTTTTTGGACATAATCCATAGTCAAATTTCCAGCTGAATTCGTATTTGGAATTAGATTTTTAAAATTTTGCCCCTAGATAGCTGTATTCACTATTTTCGGTCAAACTCGCAAAAATCTAAATTTCGTAATTTGGGTCAAAATTGGCAGATTTTCACATAGAGGGCTAAAAATTGGGGATAGTTCATATTATATGTGTATAAAAAAGTGCGCGCAAAAAAATTTTGGGGACACAATCCACCAATGACTTTTTATACAGAATAATATAACTTCTCAGCCAACCTCTCAGCCATCCACAGCTTACCGAAATCAAAATATATACAGGTATAAGTGTACTTTAATGCTTTAGAGTGAAAAATTTAACTTCAGAGATACATTTTATAAAGTACAGAACCGTTTTGAACTTTATTTGGCACGAATAAAGAAAATTAAAAGTAGTGTAAAATGAAAAAAACCTCAAAAAATATGGTTTTTTACCTAAAAAAAAAAAACGGCTCTGGAGATTTTTTTGATTTTTACGGCATTCAACTTGGAAAATTATTTCAAGTAGATCCCGTTTTTAACATTTTCAGTAACTCGCACTTCGATTTAAAATCGTTTCAAGCCGCCCACCATGATTGATATTTAATCTAAATCTGATCAAAGCTTGTAAAACCCAAAAATTAAAAAATTATTTAAACTTTTTTTTAAATATGATCAGCTTCGCTCTACCCGTCGTTGACGGTATCTAGTAATTACAGATAATTTATAAATTAAATAAAGTTGGTAGATAACTGAAGGAGCATTTAAAATAAAATAATTGCAACTCCACATAAAATAAACTTAATTTTCTATAAAATGATCAAAAATAAAAAGTTATAAGTACTTTCTTTTAATATCTATAAAGCAAAATAATAAAAAAAAAAATACGGTAATATTATTTTTTTCATTTTTTTATGATTTAAATATAAAATTTTTTTTATTTTAATCTTTTCACCTTAAAAAATTTTATTTTAGATGATCTAGACATATTTGCAAAAATTTATTTATTTTTAAATATTTTCTACTTTAATGCTTGAAAATTATATTTTAAATTTCTCAAGTCCAATTTAACTGAGAATTATTCTTAAATTATTCTTAAACTTATGCTCTTATAACTTTATGGTTAATTTATTATTTTAGCATTATTTTTGAATAAAGTTAACATCTGAAGAACGAAATATAAAATTTTAAACTCAAAAGTTATCTTAAGTTGATTAGATAAAAAGACGCAGAAAAAGATAAAGATGATATTTCACAAAAGTAAACAACGTGGTGTTAAAAATAAGTACACAAAAAAGAGAGCTTTTATATTTGAAGCCATAATTAGTCGTTTTACCCACATCTCTTCGACTCTCTTTGAATGTGATTTTATTGGTTATTTTCAATAAAAGCTTTGCCTATTAATTATTAGAATTTATCTTCCTTTTTGGCTCAGTTTTATGTTTTCAGAAAATTTGATTTGGAAATTGCCTGGATATAAATTTTTTAATTCAACTCATCTTGCATTGAGTATTTTATATTAAAAAATTAATTGTTTAACTATATAAAAGATTTTATTAAAAATCTGTGATACAACAATTAATTTTATAACTGCTTTTTGAAACTAAACTTTAATGAAAATCTCTAACTTTTTTTCATTTTAATTTTCAAATTTAAACATTAGTTGACTTTTTTTCATCCTGTATATTACATCATGTTTCGGCAAATAATGATGGAGATATAAATACAGACATGTTTTAGGCATAAAAATAATTTAAGTACAAAAATGTTTTAACCAAAGGTTTCTTGTGGTATTCTTATACAATGAAAAAGGATGTTATGTCATTTAACGAAAATACAAATTTGATGTAAACAATATGTGCAATTTATAAAAAATTTATATATGTATATTAGCCTGGTAATTATTTGAAAAAATAGCATGGAATTATCAGTTACTGAGTGAAATAAGCTGCCATTTACCAAAAAAATAGGATTTCCATTTCAAAAATTAATCACTAATGTAACCAAGCACATTGACAAATAATTCGCTTGCCATTAATTGGATTTTTCGTATTTGTCGCAAGTGAATTTTTCTTTCTTACTCAAACGATTACAATTGGCCCAAGGCCTAATCTACATAACTACGAAAATGCTTCATAAACCGCAAGCGCAAGTGAAATCGCAAGAAAATTTCAGTTTAACCAACTCATTTCTTATACTAACCTAACATGAGTAGTATTTATTCTGCTCTGAAGAAAATTAAATGAAAAATATAAAAAATTGGTTAGTTATACTGAAAATTTTTTTGCGATTTCACTTGCGCTCACGGTTTACGGAGAATTTCCTCTGTTATGAATATTAGGCCTAAATAGTAAAGGTAAATGGAAATAAACATTTTCAAAAAAAAGAATACAGATAAAAAATTCTTAAAAAAAAAGCAATTTTTTTTTTTCTAATTTTCTTTCCGTTTCAAGTATTTTGCAATCTTTTTTGAGACAGGAATAAAAATTCCACTAGCCACAAGTGAATTTTTGCTAGCCGTAAAAATCCGGCAATTGGATTTTTTTTTTTTCAGTGCACATTAAAATTCGCTCCATAAGCTCCCATGTATTTTGTAGCAATACTTAGGAGCGATTAAATGAGTTACTGTTTTGGGGAAACAAAAGGGTAATAAAATATACAGGTTGTTTCTTTTAGCCAATAAAAAAGAAAAAAAAAAGATAAAATTATATGAGTTGTTCCTGGATTCTGGCGAGCTCGGGCATTCTTGGCCTTTTACATAGCTTTGCCACTCTGGCGAGCTCGGGCGTTCGTAGCTTTTCACATAGTTTTACCACGTGAACTTAGCTTCGCGGTGCTTAGTAGTGGTCTTTGCTCCCTTTGCTCTTACGGCAGTAACATTTCTTTGCTATCGCCTTTGTTCCTTTACCTCATCGAGTACATGTGATTTTTCGTATAAGGAACGTGGCCCTGAAAAAGGCCGATTGGTAAAATCCTCCCTTGCCGCGTCTCATAATTTTTACATTGTAAACTTCGTAACGAATTCGTCGCGCGCGCTCCAATCAGTGAACGAGCTCGAAGTCAGCGATGGCTTATAAATATAACCGCAAATCTGGCCAAAGCAGCAAAGAAATTTTTTTTAAAATCACAAACTAGATTTTTACATCGAATAAAGTTTGTAAATTTATGGAAATGACCAGGAAAGTAAACAAATTGAGCATTCTTAAAAATTTAACAACGAAATATGAATTTGCATGTATCATATGATTGTGTCTATAAATTAATAAATTATTCTATTAAAAAAGTTAAATAAATTTTTATTTTGTTATTTCTTTTTTACATCACTAATACTTTAGTAAATATATCTTTTCTCGATGGCGCCAAGTTAGTTATAAAAATATAAGGGTTGGTTTCATCGATCGTTTTAAGAACCAGATGTTCTTTATAATAGATTTATACGCTGCTGCTATGATTCAAAGGATATTTGATCATAACAGTTGTTTTTTGTTAGATATTATGACATTGCAATTTTTTCAAAAGATTAAATGCTTATCGTATATTTAAAGAAAAAAGAAGAATAAAAATTTACTGCTACATATTTGGCTTCATCCAAAGTTAATATTACTTTAGCATTTATCATTATTTTATATTTACTGTTTACTTGCAGATGATGTACAGAATTTAAACTAACTTTATTTCAAAATATGATTTATATAAGTTATAAATTTTAGGTTTATTATTTTAATTTATTAAATTTACGGTAGGAACGTAAAAATTAATAGCAACTTGTGTACGAGTTGATGAGTTAATGTAGACTCCCTTTTCTTAATTTAACTAAATTTGCACTTATAAACCTTTATTTGTCATTCAGTAGTGCTAACATAAATATTGTTACTCTTCATAAATTTCTGTACATAAATGCATAGACTTGTGATATTGTGACACGGTAGTATGTCAAAGTATGACAGTTTAGAGATAACACTTCAACACAGTAAGAAATAAGAAAAGGAATACCATAAGATTATAATGAGCATCTTCTGACTATAGCTTTTGGTATAAGAAACAAGTAGTTCGTAATATATACTAGTTCAGATAATATACACATACAAATATTACCTATAGATTTTGGTTACACAAACACATAGAAATTCAACTTCGATTACAAATTTCGAGAAACAAACCCTCCTATTTCATGTAATATACGGCTTTCATCGTCTTTCTCTTAAGCATCAGCGAGTTATAATTTGCTAAAATTAATTAGGAGGTTGCCAGTTGATTTGTTCTTACGCGTGAATGCATAAAATCAAATAAAGGAAATTAAATTCTTTCAATTAACGATTTAATGAAATACGTAATTTAAAGATTATGAATTTTAATTCTGAAATTTAAACAATTTCTTATTTTTTAATTAGTATTTAATTTTTTTTCATAATATTAAAGATTTTATTTAAAATAATTAAAATTGAAAATTTCAGCATTTAGCTAGGCAAAATTCAACAATTTTTAAAATTTAATAATCTTTATTTAACTTTATTGAATTGTATTGTGATTTATTATTTAGTGTACATGTAATAAAAAGGGGTGCAAATGTCATTTTGATAAGCTGACTTTATTGATTAGTATTTTTTTTGAAGCTTTTATTAAAAATGACTATGATTGATATTTGAAACATTGATTTTGAGCCCATTTTTTACCCTTTCTAAACTTCCTAAATATTATTTTATAAAAAAGAAGCAGGGTTCGAAAAGGAAACCAAAGTTACTAAAATTTTTACCTCCTGGGAACATGTTCAAATATATTGACAGGTCCAGATAATTTTACTGAGGCAAAAATTTTAAAAAATAATTTTTTTTTATTGCCAAAAAATTTGGTATGAGATAAAACTAGTTTTGCCGGATTTCGGGTTTTATCGGTAACATATATAGAATTTAGGCCCAGGTTATCGCACCATAGCAATTTTTTTTTAACAATATTTTTTCTAAATTAGTAATTTTAGGGGGGAAATAGGTCAAAACAATAGTTGGATCGAAGATTTTTTGATAAAAGTGACATTATCCGCTTAATTTAAAAATTTGGCTGGAAGGAGATTTGGCCTATCTTATCTTAAAGCATACCTTTGAGCAATTTTAATTACGGGGGACCTGATTTCCGGCCAACATAAAAAATTTGAACTGTTAAATATGAAACCATAAGTGACCAAAAATTAAAAAAAAAAATCTTTTTGGTATTCTTACTAAAAATGAAATTTTTTCCAAATCATATACATAGGTATTAGTTTTGAGACATTTGATCATTTTTGAGGCTCTATAAAAACAAAGAATCTCAAATCCACATATTTTCAAGTTTTTAAGAGCAATTAATGGTAAGTTAAACTGGATCTGGATCTGAACACTAAGCTGGCAGTTATTTTAAAAAAATTTTTGTATTTTAATTACTAATTTACCACAAAAAAAATTAGATTCTCAAAATTAATTGCTACGGAACATATAAAAATAATATTGTTTTTCATGAAACTCCATTAGAGTTCATGCATTTGGTGGCAATACCTACGATTGATTAAATGAATTATCATTTTTGAGAATATTATTTTCTTAGTAAATTTTTCTTAGTACATTTTTCTTTCAAAGTCGTATATGGATCCAAAGTTCGAATCCTAAGTCAGTACATATTTTTCTGTATCGTTATTTTGAGAAATAAGTGACACATTCAGTATCGTATGCATATTTGGCAATAGCTTGTATGCTATTGAATGTTTTGTAAGTATTAAGGCTGAGATTACACACGCAGTAAAGTAAATTTAATGAATTCTTAGAGAAATTCTGTTATACACAAAGAGTGAAAAGCTTATGCAATGTAAATTTATGTTGACAAAACCGCTTTTTAATAAAGAAACTATACACGCATATATAATATACGTATATATATGCATCTTACAAAATGTTGCGTGTTAAAATAATTCAAGCATTTAAACATACATAAACTATTGACGTAAAATATAATAGTTTATTTTAAATTGAAAACCTTAAGTAAATGAAGCTTCATTGATTTGTGTACACAGTATTGACTTCAATTTTACTATTTACATATAAAATACAAGAGAATTTAAGTCAATAACTAATGTTTATATATACCTATGTATTTATAAAGCTTTTTGAATTCTTGAAAAGGTTGTAAAAATAAAAATAAAAGACTTATTTACGTCTAATTAAATAAATTAATTTTAATAGTATAAATATAAAATTTTATTTGAAAACATGTAGGATATTTTTATATTTTATGCATCAAAAAATTTAACATTTCAAATTAAATAAATATTTATTGATGAAATGATCCAACATACCTCATATTGAATCTTAACATGAATTGCTACTGAAGCATACTGTCCTTAAGGAACATCTTCAATATGTTTAGTTTACTTAATGTATATATATTGCAACCTAAGTTTACTTTTCAATATATATAATGTTTACTGATCATGTTTATTATTGGTACTTTATGAACTCTAACCATGCATATATATACATATATATGTGTATATATTATAAAGTTATAAATGCCGCCGCCTCTGTCGCCTGATCCCTTTGGGCCAAAATGGACTTTTTCGGCCAAAGTGGACCTTTTTGAGCCAAAGTAACCATTTGTCTAACCCATTGTTGTTGTAAAAAATTTCTTACCCAAAATGGCCTTTTTGGGCCAAAATGGATCATTTCAACTAAACAAACGCTGCTGCATAAATTTTCTTACCCAAAATAGTACTTTTAGGCCAAAATGATCTTTTTGACCCAAGCAGTCACTGTTCCAGAAGACCTCTTACCCAAAAATATTTTTCTCTCGCATGAGACTAAGGCCACTTCTCGCAAAACGTCAATGATACAATAACACAATTAATTCAATTATTATAAATTAATTAAAACAGTACAAAAGTTCCATAAACCTATACGAAATCATGTCTCGAATCATAATAAAAAACTTCATATTACCTCAATCTTTCTACAGGGGTTGGCGCGCGAAGCGCACATGGGGTGGAGTCCCCTAGTTATATATATACTAGGGGGCTCCGCCCCCTGCGCGCTACGCGCGCCAACCCCCGCAGAGTGATTGAAGTATTGCGATAGTATATTTTTATAATCACTTGTAAGGCGTACCACAGTGTAGTAAAAAAAAAAGTGGCCAAAAATCGGCTTCAAAAATCGGTATTAAAATATGCACATAAATGATAAATAAACCTAAAAAAAGTGTATTAGTATAATTTTAGATGGTTGTATGTAGTATAAAGAGGTGTTAGTCAACATTTTCAATTTATTCAAAAAATGAAAAATTTGATTTTTCTATTTTTACTTATATTTTAAACTTAAACAAAGTATAAAAAATATAGATTATATAAAAATATAAAAAAAACAACTTTATAATAATTGGTTAAATATAGAAAAAACCGCATTGCCCCAAAAGGACCACATTGGCCCAAAAGGACCACTTTGGCCCAATAGGTTCACTTTGGCCCAAAAGGACCACTGTGGCCCAAAAGGACCACATTGGCCGAAAAGGTCCATTTTGGCCCAAAAGGACCACATTGGCCCAAAAGATCCATTTTGGCCTAAAAGGACCACATTGGCCCAAAAGGACCACATTGGCCCAAAAGGTCCAATTTGGCCCAAAAGGTCCATTTTGTCACAAAAGGTCCATTTTGGCACAAAAGGTCCATTGGCACAAAAGGTCCATTGGCACAAAAGGTCCATTTTGGCACAAAAGGTCCATTGGCACAAAAGGTCCATTGGCACAAAAGGTCCATTTTGGCACAAAAGGTCCATTTTGGCACAAAAGGTCCATTGGCACAAAAGGTCCATTTTGGCACAAAAGGTCCATTGGCACAAAAGGTCCATTTTGGCACAAAAGGTCCATTGGCACAAAAGGTCCATTGGCACAAAAGGTCCATTTTGGCACAAAAGGTCCATTGGCACAAAGGGCTCATGCGACAGCGGCGGCAGCGGCGGCGGCGGTTATAACTTTATAATATATAGAGATATGCATTAAAATTTTAGACCAATATTATACTATTATTATTATTATTATTATCATTATCATTATATTATATCATGTTACGAATTTAATATACAAACAAATTTAAACCCCTTGAGATCGTCATTTCCTTTTTCATTTATCCAATTTAATTAAGCAAATATAATAATAATTAACAAAAAAGATATTAGAACAAGATAATTTGTTGTGTCTGTCAATTTTTTATGAGGTTTCTTCTGTCCAACAAGAGAGAAAGTTTATAGAAAGCTAATTTACTGCTTCGTTTCAACGTTAAGAACAGAATAGGGTAGTTATAAAATATCCCTGATACCCTCATTTTACCAGGATAGACTTCTTGGACATGTTATGGGATTTTTAGGCCATAAACTTTTTTGCTACCATATACCAAATACTTTCCAATCAACCTATTTTTTTTATAGAATAAACTTTAAATACCTTAAATAACGTTTTCTTATCATTAGTAGTGTTCCAATAATAATCAGCAATTATAAGTCAATTATCGGACAAATTATCTAATTTTTAAATATCTGATAAAATAGAAACTTAAAATATAACTTTATTTTTAAAAATTAATCCAATTACTTAAAAATATTCTAAATTTAGTTTTACAAATTTAATCATACAAAATTAAATTTAGTGTTACATAAAATATGAAATAAATTGACCTTTTTATTTCATGTTTTATACAACTAGACTCAAATAATACTAATAATTGTTAATTAGCATTAAATCATTTTAAACAGCAATTAATTAAGTGATTTAACTTTAAGTAAAATTTTATAAAAAATAAAATAAAATAAAAAACTAATTAAATAAATAATTCATTAAAAATATTTAATCCATTTATTTCCTTAAATACTGAACTTGAAATAAATAATTATAATCTTAAATTTATAAAAGGAAATAAAAATATTTAAGAAAATTCAAAGCTTTTTTAAAGGCATCAATCGTTTTGCCGTAAATATCGTAGTATAAAATCTCCGTAGGGCTAAATATATCTCTGATCTGAGTCGATAACATTTTTTTTAACCTTTTCAAAAATCGCTCTGATTTCCGTTTCCTTTTTTTTTCAACACCGATACGCAGTTAAATTTTTTTTATGTTCGTGCACACTTACATGATTTTTTTTTATATGAAATTTTCAAGTAGTAAAAATAAATCTAACTAACAGAAAAATTGTTACCTGAAGTTCTTGTAAGTAAGCTAAGATTTCTTTACGTAATTCTTGAACTCGGTGAGCTCGTGCTTCCGGAGCATCCATCGACTTCTCCTTCAAAATACTCATAGGTAAGCGATTTAAATTTACTTCTTCTTTTTTTCGTTCTTCTATAGATTTACGTATCTCCTCCAATTGATCAGTTAAGGCTTTTATATAAGATTCCTTTTTACATTTTAAAGTATAGTTTTTACGTCTTTTTTCTTCTTCTTCTTGTGCCATTATTTCGATTAATTCTTTTTTTTCATTTTCACGTTTATCCAAAGCTTCATTAATATATTTTTTCTTATATTCAATTTGTTCTTTTTGAATTTTAGCTAATTCACGATTATATTCAATTTTTTCATTTTTTTTATATTCCATTTCTTGAGCTTCTAATTTAGCCTTTTCTTCGGCTATTTTATCCCAAAATAATTTTTCTTCCTCTTCAATTTTTTGACGTTTTTCTAACTCTTTGATTTGCATTAAATTTGTTAATTTTGTATCTTCACAATTAACTTGCGATAAGCGTTCGCGTAATTCTTGACTGTCTTGCATTAATTTTTGAATTCTTTTTTCTTCTACTAATTGTTTTTCATTTAATTCGCGATTTTTAGATTCTTCCAAAGAACGTTTTGAAATTTCTAATAATTTTTGATTTTCTGATTCTTTCACTTGATCAATAATTTCACGAGTTAGTCCAGTTTCTTCTTTAAGAAGTAACATTCTAAGTCGATCTCGATGATCTTCAAGATCATCGTTATAAGCTTTGAGACCTAAAATAATAAAATAATTTTTATGATCTTCCTTTATTAAATTATCATTCTTTAAATCCAAAACAAATAAAATTATTTTGTACATGTGAATAAAATACGTAGAAGCTAACTAAGAAAACATTTTTTTTCATTCATTGCAATTGTTTTTAAAATTTTTTTAAACTTAAATAAGAAAAAAAAATTACTGGCTTACAGGGACAATCTAAAAGAATATCCATGAAAATTGCTCACATATAATTCTTATAACTTTAATAAAAAAATGTTAACCCAATTTTTTTTTTATATTTTATTCTTTTATTTCCTAGAGAAAACAATAAAAGTTGAAGTGGATTTTTTGTATTTGAAAAAAAAAGTTTCTTATATCTATAAAGTTTCTGTTTTTCAAATAAAAAAATAAAAATATATACCACAACACTTCCTATTAAATAAATTATTAAAGTATTAATTATTTATGAATAAATGTACAATATTTAAACAAAATGTATACAATATAAATTAAGCTAAAAGGAATTCAATCAGTAAACTTATTTACGTCAGTTGCCAGTGCATTAAATACTACTACATTATATATACATTGAGAAAATTCAATCCCCAAAAGATATAATATTCTCTTTGACCTCTCTTCTCTATTTTCTGTCTTTTCCATTTTCTACATATATACACAAGAAAATCTGTTTAAGATCATAGAGAAACTTTAATACCTTAAGGGTAAAATTTCTTAGTATCAAAAACGTTCCTTATATCTTATACATCAGTAAAATTTCAAACTCTATTTAAGTCCAAACAATCTTACCTAATTCAACTTGTTTTCTTGTTCTCTGACCGATTATTTTTCTATCTAGTCTTTTTTCGTCTAATATTTGCAATTCTGTTTTTCTCATATCTTCTAATGCTTTTACGATATTTGGGTTTTTTATGCTTTCTGAATTGGTATTTATACCAGAAATTACGTATTTAGATGATGGCTGAAATCTTTTTTCAATATTACTGCGTAATACATGACCTCGAGGCAAGTTTACCGTACCAGGAAAATTTTTTGGTTTTACAATTGCAGTACTCATGTTGATTTTAATTTTGAAAGATAAATCTATAAAAAAGTAATTAAAGTATTTAATTAACCTTTTAGTCTTTTAATTACACTTCATCAAAGTACTTTTTCTTTAAAGTAAATAGCTTATTTTTAATAGCCAAGTTGATGATTTTAAGTAAATTATAATTCAGCTACATTTATTGATTTCGACGAAACTAAACTGAAAAATACAGTTGCTACCACTAAAATTTTTCTTGTAGTAACGGGTGTTTTTTTAATTGTTTTAAAAAATTTCAAATGTACTTCAATCAAAATGTAGTTTAGGGGTATCTTTTACTTCTATGGCTAGGCCGTGAGGGGCTCATATTACCCACCACCATTGGGAGATTTTTTCTACCATAGATTTTATTTAGAGTGCAACAGGGTGTTCCCTTAACTTGGAAAAAACTCCCCCTAGGTTTTTTTTTGCAAAATACTTAAAAAATATCGAATTTTGGGTTACTATAAGTTTTTTAAGTCGCTAAATATGAATATTGTGATCCTGGAAGTTAAAAGTAAATTCAGCTCCCTTGAATATTTAAAACTTTTGCACTATTGATTAGAAATAATAAGTTTTGATTTACTACAGTTTTGAGTTAGTTTTTATTATTAAATGAAAAAAAATTTTTTTAATTTTCTTTGCATTTTGAGATATTTTCAATTATTTGAGTAAAAAAAATTTCGCTAGCCACAAGCGGGATTCTGTTAGGCAAATGGATGTATACGTTTTTATAGTTGCTAATTATAGCTTTCATGGTCTCAAGAATTAAAATTGAATGTAACATTCTTATATCTGCAAAAACACCCCTTTTTATTTTTAACTTTTGAGACCCCGAAATTTATAATTAGCTACCAGAAAAACTTAGCAACCCAGAACTTGTTATTTTTGGGTGTTTTGGCAGTATTAATGGTTCAAAATTCATTTTTGCTCTGAATCTTGAAATACGTATATAGTGACCAAAAAAACACATAAATTTTGTTGATATTCCAAAAATATTTAGAAAACCCTAGGATCCCAAAAATTCATGGATCAACGGTCTAAAAACCAATAAGGGAGAAATTTCTCAAATAATGGGTAATATCAAGTTACAAAACGGTTCAAAACTGATTGAAATTAATAAGTGCATAACTGACTTAATTTTTATCATAAAAAAATAATTTTTCCCTAACGGGGCTCAAACGACCAGAAAATCAGTGCATCAGAGACAAAAATCTAAAGGATGATTTCTGGTAAAAATGTTTATATACATAAAATTAATTTAAAAAATTTTTTAAATAATATTTCTGTCCATATTCTTAAAATTCAAATATTAATATAAGATTTATTTTCAACAAAAATAATTTTAGGCTTACATTAGTAGACATACCTTTGGTTACTGTGATATTTTAAAACAATAAATTTTTCGAAAAAAAGGTTGATATCTGCAGTAATAAGTAATTAAAATTAATATTCATAATATAACCTCTAAAACATAAAACATGAAAGATAATTATAAATATACATAACATGTTATCTTTTTATATTATTATTAAATTTAACTATTTTCTTATCTTCAAATATTATTATTATTAACACTGCTATTAAAATATATATTTAGAAAAACCAACCTATTCTTTTATACACGCCTTTAAAATTCTTTACTTTTTACGTAGGTACGTATGAATAAAATAAAATCACATTTTTTTCGTATATATATTAGTATATATGCATGAATGAAGCCCATCAAAGAGAAATATTCAGGATCGAGTGAAAAAAGAAAAGAATAAGAAAAAAGTCTTTTGGATGATGAGCATACCTTACGAATAATATAACGAGAGAGTCTTCTTCTTCTTCTATATATACTTTAAAAAGATAGTAAAAAAAATGAGCTTTTCTGAGAAAAGTGTCCTATACCTTCATGACAACGAATAAAGTTCTTCTTTTACTTCTTCTTTTTTACACAATATCATAATATTAGTAACTGTTTATCGTTGTCATGACAACATTTATATCACTATATATTTTAAAATACCATACATGTACAGAATTTTATCGAACCAACTCTAAATTTAAATGTGTGTATGTGAGTCTTATATACATTTAATAGTATAGAAAGATTTTAACGAAAATATTATAAAGCTATATGTATGTGGAATGTATATATCGGGATATAAAAGCTGAAAACCTGGGAATAATAGAATAATAGACATTTTATTGTCTCGTTGTCTTATCTTCATATCTCTCTCTCTTCCTAAGGCTTCAAAATGACTTTAAAGGTTACATTTTGAAATGAAATGAAAATTCAAGTACCTAAAGTGCGTATTATAATAACTATAATAATAATAATAATAATAATCTATGTAGGAAGTTGTGATTTTGGAGTGAAAAAAAAATTTAATGCTTTGAATATTTTAAATATAGTACTCATAAAATATTTTTTTTTTTAATAAAACCATATTAAACTTTTTTATAATTCAAAAATCTTAAAAAGGTTAACATGACTAAAGTATTTTTTATAATTAAACTACTGAAAATAAGATATAAACAATTAGTTTCATATTTTTTTTATTTTTATCCAAGTTATTTGTAATAATTATTAACTTATATGAAGGTCTACAATTGTAAAAAACGACGAGACTACGCTCACCGGAAGTGGTAATATCGCAGTAATTTTTTTTCGTCTAATTATGTGCGCCTAGTGTGCGCCTAGTGTGCGCCAAAAAAAATGGCGCACTCCTAAGAAAATTTTTATTACTGATGCTGGGTGTGCTTGAAAGTTAATAATTAATTGATTATAACCAATATTTAACCTTACCAGATATTTAGATTTTGCAAAATGAGTATACTTGTCAATCAAAACTATAAATTCTAATCAATTTTAGCGACAAATTTTTACAAAGTAAAATTAATTTTCTTTTTCAGTGAACGAAATTTTTTTCGAAATTCCTTTTTTATAAATAATATAATGTTGAATCTAAAGTTTTTTTTTTTTTTTTTTTTTTTTTTTCCTTTTTTATACTTTTTTATATGTTTTCGGTGTCGCTAAACTCAAAAATGAGCGCAAAAAATACCCCTTTTTTACCAACAATTTTTGGATTAAATAGCAAAAATCGTATATATAATACGAGACATCTGGACATCATTACGGAACATCTGGATCGTAAATTACAATTTATAGTTATAGATGACCTACAGATATTTGAAAAGTACCCAAAACTCTTTCCGTTTATTTCAACGCGCCTTTTGGGCCGAGAAACGCGCAATTCTATAACAATCTTATAAGATAGGGTTTCTAGGTGATTTTCCAAATAGCGCTATCATATTGCAAATCTACCAAAATACTACTATTTGGTCTTATTTTTTTTTTTATAAGTTCTACTTTTCATTCTCCGTAAAACGCAATTTTTTATCCCTGACTATTTCATCGCTATTGTTAGTAAATCAAATGTCCATTTTTTGCAAAAAATTACCAATTTATAAATTGCTGTTAAAATTGTAATTTTTGGTGAAATTGAATTGTAAAGGTCTCAAAATTTTTGTCCAAGTTCTAAGTTTTAAAAAATTTTTTAGTCATTCCTTTTTGGTTGTTTGTTTAGCAGATATGATAATTTAAAAAAAGAATCTCAATTTCAGGTTTTTTAAAACAAATCATATTTTATCGATATCGTTGTCGAAACATATCTCGCAAAGGTCTAAAGCAAAATGGACGAGTAAAAAAATGTTGGAAACTTGAAACTAGTACGAAATGTTGGAGACCTATAAGACTTATTTTCTTTAAAAATTACAATTTTTAACAGCAATTTTAAAATTGGTCATTTTGGCAAAAAATTTGATTTACTAACAATAGCGATGAGAGAATCAGTGATAAAAAATTTCGGTTTATTTGGAATGAAAGGTAGAACATATACGAAAAAATGAGACCAAATAGTAGTATATTGGTAGATTTACAAAATGACAACGTTATTTGGAAAATTACCTAGAAACCCTATCTTATAACATTGTTATAGAATTGCGCCCTGCGTTTCTAGGTCCAAAAGGCGCGTTTGAATAAACAGAAGGAGTTTTGGGTACTTAGGACATCTATAACTATAAATTGTAATTTACGATCCAGATGTTCCGTATTGATGTCCAGATGTCTCGTATTATATATACGATTTTAGCTATATAATACAAAAATTGTGTTGATAAAAAATTGGTGTTTTTTGTGTTAAAATATGTGTGAATTATGTGTTAAGACTGTTTGCGTAAATAATTTACACATATTATTACACTCTGTTATTCAAAGTTTCAATGCTATAGGAAGAAAATAATTTTGGAAATAATTATAATGTTTAATTTATATTAGGTAAAGTTTTAATTACAATTAATTAAGTTACAAATACATTCTAACATAAATTTTCAGTTAATGCTTATTTAGAATGTTTTTTTAATTTTAAATTGGCTGGCAGACCCCTAATTGGCACCTATATCCTTTAGGGCAGTCACTATTACCTTGGCACTTAAAAAACATTTAAAATAAATAATTATAATATTTAAATATAAAATATAATTCTAATTTTCTTACTGTTTTACCAGAACTGCATTTTTTTTTCGCTTGTACTAACTGAATATTTAAAATAATCAGTAATAAAAAATAAGTTATCATTGTAAATTTAATTAACCAGTACATTTTTTTTTATAAATTAAACTTCCTACACAAAATACAAAAATTAAACTAAAAAAAAATTAATTTTAAAAAACAAGTACAAAAGAGTTATCAAGAAATAATATTTAAATATAGTATCAATAATATTTTTATTTTTAACTGACGTATAAACTTTAATAGTCGGGTCACGAATGGCACTTTTTTTTCTAGGTCCATGAATAAAAATAGGTGTACTATATTGATAATAATTTTAAAACGATATTTCTTTAAAAATATTGTTATATTTTTATTTTGAAAACAACGAGTTTCAAAAATATAAATTTTCATTATCAAGTTTTCTCAGATTCTGAGAATAATAAAATTGTTTAAAATTTAGTGTTGTTATTGAGCAACTTTTTGAGTACTAAAAAGTGACGATGAAAATTTATATTTTAAAAACACGCCGTTTTTAAAATAAAAATGATTAATAAAGTAAATGAAGAAGGACATTAAATATAATATTTTTAAAAAAATATTGTTTTATAATTATTATTATTATATATTTACAATTATCAAAATTACTTTAACATGAACTGTATGTTTTTAGACAAGCTAAAGCCAAATACGTGGTCCATTTTGACTTAAAAATGGAAGATTAATTGTTATTAACAAATTATTGCAAAATTAGACCAAAATTAATAAGTTGAAATATTCCCAATACTTTACTAGGATAATCCTTTAATGACTTTAAATAAAATTTCGAAAATTTTTAGAAGCAGTAAATACAAATTAATAACATTTGTTAGATTGACGAAGAGTGATTAAATTTAAATAAAATTTGTGATAAAATGTATATGAAATTTATTAAATTTAAGCTATTTAACGTCTTGAGGTGTTTGTTTTTTAAATTCCCTAAAATAGATGTTTTGTTGGAAATCTTGGTAATATGATCGTCCCACTTTAGTTTGTGATCAAATAAGACACCTAAGTTTTTAACTATCATTTCGAAGGGAATGTTGATATTGTTGTCAGGTAATTGTATAGAAATGTCGGAATTGAAAAAGTTATCGAGATGCTTTTTTGGCCCAAATATTGTAGCGTTGGTTTTATCTAAATTGATAAGTAATTGATTGTCATTAGCCCAATTAGTTATGTGGGTAATATCTTCGATGACTTTATTTTGACTCAGATGAATATTTTCATATTCAGTAGATAGATAGATTTGAAGGTCGTATACGAATAGTAACCTGTTGGAATTGATGATAAAATCTTTGATGTCATTAATGAAAATGAAGAATAGTAGAGGACCAAGAATGGAGCCCTGAGGAACTCCGCTCTTGATCCTTTCCCATCTGGAGTATGAGTTGTTTTTCCTGTTGATTGCAGCTTGTATTCTGTCTTTGGGATAAGATCTAATCTAGGCTATGGATTCTGTTGAGAAGCCGTAGAATTTCAATTTCTAAAATCAAAGAGGATTAAGAAAGTTAATTTACCTTATTCTATGTTGCTCGTGATATCGTCTAGAAGCTTCGAAAGCAGGAACTGTGTTTTTATTCGTTTTCTGAACCCACATTGGAGGTAGTCAAACAAGTTGTTAGATTCAAAGAATTTAATAATTTGATTATGAAGTGTCTTTTCAAAGATTTTTGAAATTATGCATAATAGAGCGATTAGGCGGAATTCAGTAGGCCTATGTACTTTATTTACTGGCAGTATTAAAATATCTTTCCACCTGTTAAGAAAGATATTATATTCGATGATAAGATTAAAGATATGAATAATTTGGGTAAACCTACAGAAAAAATTTATATTCGTAGCCCGTCGACGCCTACTGAAGTTGTGGTGAATGAAGAAACAGCTGATTCAATTTCTTTTACGGAAATCTTAGAAAACTTAATCTCCTGGCTTATATTTGTTTGGAAAGATGATGAACTAAGAAGTAGATTGGGAGTAGGTAATGAATTCTAAAAAGAAATTAAGTTTTCTTAATGGTATCAACTGAGAGATTACATAAATTTTACAGACACCCAGCATCAGTAATAAAAATTTTCTTAGGAGTGCGCCATTTTTTTTGGCGCACACTAGGCGCACATGAGGCGCACCCGTGGCGCACTCGTGGCGCACATTCGGTGTGCGCTAAGTGGACCGCCCCTTGCTTAAAAACTCAAAAAATCAATTTTTATTATTTTTCATGTTTTGAAATTTTCTATTTTCCGGCTATTTTTATCACCAAATAAAAATTATGACTCAATTTTCAGAATTATAGGAAAATTTTACTATGAATTCTATAAGAATAACAGCTGTAATTTTGAAATCTTTGAATTTAGAACCCGTTATATTAACAGGCCATATAGTTGAAACTAAATCTAGGTCAGTTTCACTAAGAAATATTCATATGCAAAGAATGAAAGTTTTAAAATTTACTACAATTCAAACATTTGTTAATGGTAAATTTCAAATTGTGAAAAATATTTAATTTATGCAAATTTTAATGAAAAAAATTTATTTCTGGAAATACAATTATTTATTATAGAGCGAAGCTCTACCTTAATGGATGCAAAAATCGACACCTTTCGGACACGATATAGCCAAAACGATCAAACGGAATGCTTTCATTTTTTAAAACTGAGTTTATTTTATCGAGTTAATGACACCTATTGTTTTTGGGCCAAATCTGGTATTTCTAAAGGCATGTTTATTCTTGTACTTTTGCTTCATACAGGTGAAAAACCTTCTAAATGTTATCCGCGCGATATATTTCATAGCTTTTGCATAAACTTTGCATCAGCGAAATATCATAAAAATGCAAAAGAACACTAGATATAGTTTTATTAATTATTCATTAATCGACATTTTATTTAATTACACGTTTGACGCCCAAGAGCTTATCTACCTACGTGTAGTTTTGTTTTTGCATACTAAATTAATTTCAAAACCAAAATTTATGTATTTCAAAATGTATATCCCCATGTAATAAAGTCTCAACTTTCAGAATCTGATGTAAATTTGCGATCAAATGAACTGCAAACTCAATATTTCGGGTCAAAGTTGGCCACTAAAAAAAATCGACAAGTTGCTTATCAGTATCGTAAAATTAATTAAGTATTCAAAGACAGTTAAAAATAATAAAATTGGAGCTTAAGATATGATGGCGTTAAGTATCTTATGCAAATAAAATATTTTAAATCTTACGATTATATTGTATTGGACTAAACCTGGTTCAAAGAAAATGTAATTTTATCCACATGCATTCTATGCGGAATTCCATTATCGTTGAATTTATATGAGAATTGATTACAAACTGATGTTTTTAATGCTTCTGAAATAGCTGGTTGACAACGGATTTTTTTAATTAGTTTAAACTTTTGTATAAAAGTGCTAAAGGCTAGTTTTATTAAATAAATAAAATATAAAATTAATATAATTGCAATTTTCGCAGCAACTTAAGGTACTTGATTTTTAGATTCTATCGGTGAGAGATTTCTTTTAAAATTGGTCATGAAAAATTTACAACTGACGGACTTTGAATGAAAACTTGCACTAAAAACTAAAACCAACAAAAATTTGATAGGATAAGAAACTAGGCTATTATTATGACAACACCCTGAAAACAACAAAAACTACCCGATTTTAAGGGTTTATTTTTGCAATGTTTCAGAAAAAGGGTCAAAAATAACTAACTAATTACATTATTTAAAGAAAAATTAAGAAACTATTAAGACTTAAACGTCAAAAATCGTAATTGAACTATGAGGGCTAAGTACAAAAAGTTTATACTATCTCCGAAACTGAAAAAAAAACTTTTACATGATAAAAGATTATTTTTATTTGCTTCTTTTTTAAATAAAATTTTGGTAACTACTTAACCGTATTTTGGCCATCAAAGACTTAGATTAAATGAATTTAAAAATACTTTTAAAGAACAAAATTTTTATTTAGGAGGGGAGTTTAATAATTTTGGAACTCCAAATAATACAAAATGGTTATAGATAATTTATTTTGTTGAAAAAACATGACAACCACCTTCCGTTCATGCCATTAAGCCTTCTTGGACTATAGAAACACAGAGTTTGACATTTTTAAATAGGGTTCTTTGGTAATTTTTAATAGAACGCTGCAACCTCATTAAGAAATCAAACACTGGTTGTGCCTATTTTTTTATATAATTCTCTTACTGTTATTATCAACAGCCCAAATACCCATTTTCTGCCAAAAATGACCAATTATTTGATGCCAAAATTGCAATTTTCTATAGAGAAAAGGGTTTAGGTCTCGAAAAATTTGTATTGGCTCCAGGTTTACAAAAATTTCTTTCCTACCTCTCATCAATTATTTATTAGCGAGATATAATAATTTATAAACTCCCAAATTTGATTTTTCAAAAAGTGTCTATTTTGATCTCTATCTTTGTAAAACCATAACTCAAAAACAACTCAAGCAAATCAAACAAGAGAATATAAAATACCCTGCCAACTAGCTCGCACTAAGGTTCCTCTGCCACAGATATCACCGATTACAAGCATGCAATCATACATACATTTCTATTAACTTTAAAAAGTTTTTTTTATTGATCAAAAATTTTGGAACAAATTAAAAAAAAAATTAATTATCAGATTCGAGATATCGAATAAAAACCATATTTTCAAATATAAATATTTTCATGGAACCAAATGAAGTATTACACCAAAAAAAAAAAAAAAAAAAATATTGCAGTTTCTTTAATTTTTTTGTTTTTTTGAATTTCAGAAAAAAATTTTGAAAAAATTCGGTATCAGATCCAAAAAATTACTATAAACGAACTTTCTAAAACTAGTACTCTCATAGAAATAAATTAGGTGCTACGTCGAAAGAGAAAAAAAATTTGGTATTTTTTGTATTTTTTTGTGACGAAAATTTTGGAAGAAAAATTTTCAACAAATTAATCATCAGATTCGAGATATCGAGTAAAAATCATACTTTCAAATATAAATGAGGTATTACATCCAAATTAAAAAAAAAAAAGTAGTTTGAGATTTTTTGATAAAAAATTTATTGAAAAAAAAAATTAGGTCTTAATTCCTTAATGGTTGTGAAATATGACCGGTTACAATATTTTCAGATATTAGTATTTTAATGGAATAAATGAGGTATTACACTAGAAAAAAATAAAAAATATTGTAGTTTTTTTTATTTTTTTTATTTTTTAATTTTGGGAAAAAATTTTTCAAAAAATTAATTATCAGATTCGAGATATCGAGTAAAAATAGTACTTTCAAATATAAGTACTTTCATGGAAATAAATGAGGTATTACATCCAAATTAAAAAAAAAAAAAGTAGTTTGAGATTTTTTCAATTGATGAAAAAATTTTTGAAAATTCTTAATTCCATAATAGTTGTGAAATTTCACCGGTTACACACATACTCACACTCACACACACACACACACACGCACACATACACATATACATACTTTTTTTTAAAACCGGTTTTTTAGCTCACTGAGGTCCCATAACGTGCTTATATGCCAAAAAATCAAAAATCAAAATTTGACGCATCACAATGGTTCCTCATTGAGGAACCAAAAATGTTGAGATCTAAAAGCCTTTGTTTTCAAAAATTGCATTTTTGGGAGCAATTGAAAAATTGGTCATTATGGGATTTAATGGACTATAAAGGTATGAGGATTTGTGATAAAAAATTGCAGTTTTTGGGGCATAAAAAGTGACGCTTACACAAAAAAATGGTGTCAACCAGAAGTGTTTTGGTTAATTAGAAAGGTTGCAGAATTCCTGTGAAATTTATCAAAAAACCCTACTTAATAACATTAACTCCTTCGTTCCCAGGTCCAGAAGGCCTGCTGGAATAAATACAGGCGTTTCGGCCTGTTTTTTCAACATAATAAATGCATTAGAATTTTGAGTTATTTGGTGTTGCGAATGTATCGAACATCCTTTTTTAATTATAAAAAAAAATATTAAAACTCAGAAAAAATCAAAAACTTTATTTTTGCAGTGAAGTGCATTATAAAAAAATGTTTTAAAACGAATTAAAATTTTTAAGATGATTTGTTTTATTTATACTCACAGATTATCGAACAAGTTATAATAATTATTATTAATGAATTTTACGTCTGATTTCCACGTTAAATATTGATATTTAAGCTCAATCTGAGCAAAGCTTGTAAAACCCAAAAATTTAAACATTATTTAAACTATTTTAAATATGATCAGCTTCGCTCTACCCGTCGTTGACGGTATCTAGTAATACAGGTTTAGAATAAATCCCAATGCAGGGTTTTAATTTTGTAATTATATACTTTAATGAGCTTTTATTGATATTAACGGATTTTTATCTCATTAAATAGAAAAAAATAATAGGATATCGATGTTCTGATAGATGTAAACGTGAAATTAATGAATAAATTCAATATAAAAAATGGGGATTTTGAAAGCAACTTATTTCCAAATTGGACCTAAAAAACTCATAAAATTATATTAAAAAATATGAAAACTGAATTTTTAAGGATTAAAGTTTATTTTAATAAAAAAATAAGTTTCTATTAATTAAATAAATTTTTATTTGCATTTTATTAAGCTCTTCTTTAACACATTCGCTGCGGCATGGGCGAAATGCGCCCATGATCCCATGTATTTTAAATGGAGTCACGTGACCTGCCGCAGCGAATGTGTTAAAATTCTGAGTCCATAATTTTTTTGAAGATATCTCGGCTGCTTGTAGATGTATTGAATATTTTGATAGTTCCTATTCATTTTTATTTTATTTTATTTATTTATTTTCACCAGTAGTACAAAATGCTTATGTATAAAACAGAAATATAAGTATCACTTTAAAAAGGAACTTCCTTATATTAATTAACAAAAAAATTAAAACATTTTCGAAAAATGACTAAATTTTCGAAAAATTAGAAAAACAATTTTTTTAAATAATTCAAGTATTCTCGATTTTTTTTTTTGAATTCGCAAGAAAAATCGTTGTGAATTTACAACTTTTTTCGTAAATTCAAAAAAAAAAATCAAGAGTTCTTAAATTTTTTGTTACTATACTAAATTTATTAAATTTATGATTTTTATCGAATATTTACAAATTTTTTTGAAAATTTAGTAATTTTTCGAAAACATTCTACTTTATTTTTGTTAATCTAAGGAAGCTACTTTTTACAGTGTACAATGCAGAGATTGTCAAGTCAATCATTTCCAAACAAACTTAATATGCTCACAAAACCAATTTCCTAGTCTTATAATCCATTTGGCAGCATTAAATTGGTAAAATGAGCAATCATTTTAGAGATTTTATTTTTTTAACCTAATCTTTTATCACTAGAAAAGTTGAGAATTTTTTTTTCAAATGACAGTCTAATATGTATAATATATAATCAATTTAATCTATGTTAAAATTGTACTACTTGAAAAAGGACTCTTCTTTCTACTTATCTTTCTATATAGCAATGAGAAAAAAAGAGAATTATATATCTATATTTGGAAAATGGATAAGATAAAAAAAAACATATATATGTATATGTTCAGGTCCAGCTTAAATCACTAAAACAAAATTTTTTTTTTTAATTTTTATTCTTAATGGCTTAGTTTAGGTCTTGGATTGACATTTTCACCAAAATTTTCAAAAAATATAACTAAAAAATTTCTGGTGCTAAAAAATTGGATTTATTGAGATTTTTGATTTTTAGGGATTTAAAAAGGATTGAATATCTCGAAATCAATACATTTTTTATACACACAGATTTTGGACCACTTCTGGTTTTATTTTTAGTTGTTTGAATTTTTCAAATATTCCAGAAATCAAGTTGGCATTATATTTCCTCAAATTTTCCCAGTATATTGGTTTAAGTATCAGTTTGACTCAAAAAAATTTGGGAAAATTTGTGCAAACATAATTATTAAAAACTAGATTCCCGGTCGATTTGAAAAATTCAAACCCCAATAAATGAAATAATTAAGTCTTTTTAAAGCTCTAAAAATCAAAAATCCAAAAAAAATAATTTTCGAGCATGAGAAATCTTTTGCAGAAATTAATATTTTTTGAAAATTCCGGTAAAAACGCCGGCTCAAGACCTAAAATAAGCCATTTAGAAAAAATTGTTAAAAAAAATTTTGATTTGTTGAGCTAAGCTGGACCTGAACATATAAACATAATATAGTATACTTATACATACATACAATAATTCGATAGTGAATTTATATATAGATATAATGAAAAAGCTTCTTTCGAGCAATGCAACTATCTGACAAACGAAATGCTTTTAGGATAAAACTAAGCGGATCGTCGAATCAAACTTTCACGCGCTGATTTTACTCTTGATCTGTATATATATAAATAATAAATATATATATATTCACATAAATGCACACATGTGTGTAAATTCATGTGCAGATGACATGTTCACTTAAATTTCAAATAAGTATAAATAAATATATATATATAAAATACATGCAATGTTCACTTTTGGTTCATGAAGAAAAAGAAGAAATCAAGAGCTTTAATACAGAAGGGAAAAAATAAGAGAGTTATCCGTTAAATTACTATAAACTCAATCTATAAGGGTATAGCAATTTCAATAGAAATGGCAAACTTTTATATAAATACAATCCGATTCAACTTCATATATATTTTTATTCTTTACAAAGTATATATGTATGAGTGTTATTATTTCTATTATTATTATTTAAGTTATTTTGTAGTTAGTCCCACAAAAGTTTTAATTTCATTTAAAAATAAATTTTTTCCTTAAAATATTATTTATTAAAAGCAAAGAAATGCCAAATTTAAGTTTTTAACTAGTAAGGAAAGTGTCAGCTCTTTGGGAATCAGATTTGCTTCTAACTTTGTGTTATATTTTATTAGTTGATAAAACATCCCCAATATCCTCAGTTTATTTAAATGGACCACCTGGGCATAGAAATTCATAGGTAGGCACTGATAGTCATTTTTAGACTAACCTTAATAACTTAACAAAATACCTTATTGGTCTCAATTTTACAGCATGGACTCCTGGTTTTCTAGGCCCAGAAGTTCCATTCAGATAAACTAAGGATGCTGGGGATGTTTTTTCAACTAATAAAATGAAACATAAAATTAGAAGCAAATCTGCTTCCCAAACATTTAATTCTCCTTGTAAGTATAAGTATAATAGAATTTTATTTTTAAATTTATTTTGTTATGTATGAAATTTAAAATTCTATTAATAAGAGGCTTATAGTATTAAATAAGTTGTAGAATAAATTGTGTATATTTCATTAGATGTTTGCATTATACAATAAAGATTTAAGCAATAATTTATATGGCACGTGTAATGCCACTTGACAGACAAATGACCTATTTATTTTTGTTATTATGTACAGATTTATTTGATTTGATTCATTATTAGAGAGCAATCGATTGTATGCAGAAACTACAAAATTTGTTCTTTTAAAATCTTGTTATTATTACTTTTGATTAACGACCAGTACTGGGTACCTAACCAAAATCAAAAGCAATAACAAGATTCTATATATAAAAAATGGGCAGTAAATCCTGCAACAATAATTATTTTTTATTTTATTATTTTTCAAGAATATTTAGTATACTTGTAAATAAGGGTAGTAATTATAATAGAAACCATGAACCCAAGAAATACTTACATGCTCGCTTATTTTAATGGATTTAAATTACAGAATAAAACAGAATAGAATAGAACCTTTTTTGTAAAAATATAAAATTATGTATACATCTACAGAGGAAAATATCTGTTAGTTTGGCGCAACACATACTCGTTGTTAATGACCTAAAAACCCTTCGTACAACAAATTTTAGTCAAACTGCTATAATTTTGAAGTTCATAACAGGTTCTCTAACAGTTTTGCCCTTTGTAGAAAAAAATATAAAAGCAAATAAAGTAGCGTACTAATAATGAAAAAAGGCATTAAAGGGCCAAAAATTGGAATTTTTATTACGAAGTTTTCTTCATAAATGATATTCAGATATATGATTTGAAATAGAAATCTATGACTTGGGCTCAAAATTCAAACTCTTCTTTAATAAACAGTCTTTAATATATTTATTTTTATTTGAGATCTAATTAATCATAAAATCAATTGAAATGAAGTTAAATGAAATTAGAGCAACTAAGAGTGAAAATTGCTTAGTAACGTCACAATAATTCAATTAAATTGTAACCTAAAGTTTCTTGTATAATTTCTTCGAACTGTAATGAACAGAAAGAGTAAGTGAAAGAGAAAGAAACCACAAACTGTTGAAGGAATTTTAAAATAAGAAATATTATATATATATAAGTCTACTATAATCTAAAAACAATGACATCGGCGGTCAATTAATCGTCTTTGAAATCCGATCGATCTTCAATTAATCAAACTTGATTGAGAGTGCAAATATAATAGAGAAGATGAGGTTAAGTAAAGTCTAAGAAACTTTTGACGAAGTAGAAAATGAAAATGAAAGAATATATATTATATATATATATATATAGATGAATGTAGCTTTATATCTATTAAAAAAAAAATTTTCTTTTCTTTACTTACAATCAGAATTATGATTGTAAAAAAATTTTTTGTGTACATAAGAAAGAAATGAAATTGAAAGTTCATTTTCTTTATTACTATTACAAAAAGAAAAAAAAAATAACTTTAGATATTTCTTTATGCATAAAGTCAATATCTACAATACTCTTTTTCTGTACTTTTATTTTCTTTCTTATTTTATAAAACCCAAACAGAATATCAACCCAATATCGATAAATAAAAGAAATATTTTTATTATTATTATTATTTTTTTTTAAAAAAGAGACTTCAATTGGTAAATATGCGTATACACATATACTAGTACGAAAATTTCCCTTAGGCGAATAATTTAGATCTTCTAAACGTTAAATTTTTGGTAACGACGGGTTGTGTTTGTTTATATGCCAGAAACAGTGACAACCTCGTTAATTTCTAGGCTAAGAGTTATGCGTTTCTTTTACTTTTTTTTAAATTTTTTGTTGTTGTTATTTGCTTGTTTTTGCACCAATTTGGCACATATTATTAAAAATAAAAAATTTATAATTTACAATAAATGTTTTAAAAATAGAAAGTGTAATAACCATCTATCCTCTAATTTTAATGAAAAAAATCTCGTAATTCCGGTTGTGGCAGCCGGATTTTTTTTTTTTCTTATAAACGATTGTAAATGGCTTGAAAAGTAAAGAAAATTAAAAAAAAATTATTTCCACCAAGACTTGATGGGAATTATAAAAAAAATTTTTTTGAACTAATTTTTTATGTGATAGGCAACCATTTCATAGAAAAAAATTCTGGCTGTCAGAACCAGAATTCAAGCAAAATTTAGTGCGGATGGGTGACCATCTTGGACTTTCGTGTAGAATTTTTACTGACGCTTGGTCAGGATCGCCTTTTATACAGAAAATGTGTATCCGGACTGTTCTTGGTTTAAATTTTCTGCAGTTCTCCTGTCTTACAGATATTGTTAATGAATAATTGATTAATAATTTAATTATTTATTGACGGTGCTCTGGTAAATAACGATTCAGTTTAAAATCTCATTCAGCTACTCCGCTACTGCCTCAGCCAGGATACAACAGGAAGCCTCATGAGATAACCTACTTCGATATATAGATTTATATTGGATTATGATCTATCGCGCAAAAAATTGTATAAGCATTTTTGGTAATTGATGTACCTTACTCATGTATAAAATTTTTCATTGACGTAAAGTTTTTATTAATACTTCTGTTTTTTTTAAGTACAGAGCAATGTCTTATCTATAAACTGAATTACTTATCATTCCAAAATTTTTTTTAATTAATATAAAGTTTTAATAATACTTTAAAATCATTTAATTTTAGGATAAATAAATAAATATATTTAAAAAAATGCTTGTTAATATTGGTTTAAGAATTTTTAAAAAGAATTTATTACGTTTATATAAATATTATATAAAATCATACGATTGTTCCAATAAATCACTAAATAAATTTTTTATATTTGTAAAAAAGATCGTCTTACGTTATAAAAAAATGATTAGATTACGTTTAACTTGTACAAATTACGCCTATCTTTTTTATACAATTTTGATATATTTAGACATCGAGCTTTTTGTATAAAAACTTGTATTAAAAATAACTCTTCATTAGTCTTAATAAATATTTTCGACGAAGTATTTTAATTTGAATTTGATTTTAAGACAAATAGTTTTTAAAAATACATAATTTTCAAGAGAAAAAATTTAAATAACAATCTGGTTTAGCTGATATACATATAACAGGTGAGTAAATTTTTTCTGAAAATTATATTGTTATTTTGTTAATAATCAATTAATTTATCAATGAATTTTTAGACGCTTTTTTGCAAATTGATCAGGATGTATTTTTAGCATTATTATAGATCGTTTGAAACCGCAGGATCAGCATTTCAATATCTAACAGGATTATTTTATTCCAGATCGAATGCAAGCAATAGGATAGTAGTTTCCCTAAGGAATAGGGAAGCATTAAAAAATTTCAAAAGAAAAGATTTTTGGTTTTAAACACATGGATTTCAAACGAATTCATTAGAAGAAACTCCTCCAAAAATTAAAGGCAGTACGTAAAAACTTATTTTTTAAAATACTTAGAATTTAAATTATTTAATTTTAAACTTATAAATATTTTTTTAGCTTTGTTAAAAATGGGCGACATAAATGTGCTCATGGTTGATTGGAGCGAATTAGCGCAAAACTCCTATTTGGATTACTATTACGCCAAGGATTGCACAATCCCAGTAGGCATTATTGTCAAAAAAATTTTAATATTTTTAATGTATGAGATCGGGTTTAGAGCTAGAAGTATGAACTTAGCCAGTCACTCACTGGGATCCAATATAAACAGTGTTGCTGGACAGGTAATTGATAAAAAAGTAAATAATAGGTAAATTTATTTTCATAATTTTCTAGATAAATAGATATTTCTTGTTATTTTTAACACATTATTTTTTAAAAAGTTAAGCATTGCTGCCTTATATATATACAAGAGGGCTTTTTTTATGTGGAAACCAAGAGCACAGCTCCAATTGCTAAGTGTAAAGATTTTATATGATAAGTAGTAATTATTATTCTTTCTTTCTTTTTTTTAAACAATAAAATTTTTTTAAAAAAAAATAATAATGTAATTAAATAATATAATAATAATTTTAATATAGTAAATTAAATCAAATTAAATAAAAATACTGAACAATTAAAATTACAAACGGCTTTTTGGTTTTTTACCTTTTATTTTCAAAAAAATTAATTATTGGAAGTTAATAGTAGGTAAGTATTTTTTACGTTTTATTAATTTTTTAACTCCTAGGATTAAGTTTACTATTACAATATCAGGGTTATAGTAAACTTACTATCACAAATAAGATTCCCAATATTACTGTTTCGACATTAAGTTTACTATCTGATAATTAACAGTAAATTCTTTATTTTTATTTTTTACTTTTTATATTTTTTTTATCTTTGTTTATTTTTAAATTTATATATGTTATATGTTATTTTCACTTTATTAAAATTTTAATTAACTTTATTCAAATTTTAAATCAAATCAAATTACTTTTTATTATTTTATTATAATTTTGTAATATGAATATTGTAATATGTACTCTTACTTAAAACTGTATCACATGCGCATCGGCCATGCCTGCGCTATAATAAATAAATAAATAAATTATTTAATAAATGGTTGGGATGGATTTTTTTACAGTGTATATTAATTAAATAAAAGCTTAATTGCTTTTTAAAAATAAATAGCCATGCGTACATAAAAAATTATTTAAAATTTGAATAAAGGTTAATCCTTTAATGAAATTATATAAAGGCATTAAAATATATCAAAGCTTTAAACAATTCAATTACTAAAATCCTATGGGCTCAGTTATGAAGAGATGAACAATCGAATATTTACAATGGCAATTGGTGTGGTTTTTTTTCTTCAATTAAAAAATAAAATAAAAAAAAACAGATATTTACTGCAGAGGATTTAGTAATTTGATCGTTACTCCAGTCAATTTCAATTGCTATCTTTTTTTTCATTGACTGTGTGATACAAATTAATTCACTTTGATAATAAACCAATAAAAAATTTAAAAAAAAAAAGCTTTTTAATATGATTTTTAAACCTGAAAAAAAACTTTTAAATTCTTTTATCATGAATAGTAAAATATTGTATTTTGATTTAATTTTTTTTTCATATCTCTATGATAATCGATAATCAATATATATATTTTTTTAAATAAAAATAAATATTAAAGGTTTTAAATATCATATAACTTTTTATTGCTTTTTATTAATCCTGTGCATATTAAAAAGAAAAGGTAAAATATATGAAGAGAAAAAAAAATTGTTATTTCAATAATTATAACCGTTTATGTATTGTGAAAAATTACGTATCTGGTAATATGGCATGTATTAAATTTTTATTTTATTAAATGTATTTTTTTTATGACATAAAATTTATATATAATCAATAAAAAAAAAGGAAAGAAGCTTATAATTTTGGAATACATATTGAAAATCTTTAAAATAAAGGAAAAAAAGGGAAATAAGATTTTTTTTCTTATTTTCATTCTTAAATAAAAAGTTTCTATTACATGCGTAGATATAACCATGTATTGGATTTTTTCTTTTTCTAGATCAAAGAATAATACTGCTGACAAAAAAAATAAAATAAAATAAAATAAAGGTTTCATTCAATATATGGTATATCTTTACATATGAACCATGAAATATGAAAAAATTTATGCTGAAAAATGACAATTTCTGAATCATATGAAAGTCAAAATATATGTATGTGTGTGAAGAGTATGATTTCTTTAAAGAAATTCCATATAATATATTTATTTCTTCGTGTCAAAAATATAAAAAAAGAACATACTACTTGAAATATTTATTTTTCTTATAAAATTTTTACATAAACCCTATAAAACTTAATATTAACCTATTATTTATTTACTTCACGTATCTAATGAAAAAATTTCTTAAATAATTAATTTATAAAAATGATTTCTAAAATTATAAGGGCAGACCACTACTTTTGTTGATAACAAAATTAGCTGCTAAAAATAGAGAATTTCGAACTCGATTTTGAAACAATTTTCATGACTTTTAATCAAAATGGAGAAAATCTGCAGTGAAAATCACATTTACAATCGCTAATTGTAAATAAAAATCTTAACTTTTTGACAAATTTTCTTCAGCATTTTTCATCTAATTTTGCTTTTAATCACAAAAATCAAAATGTTAGTTATTCAAATTCATTTCATAATAATTATAATTAATAAACAAGCTATAAAATTTTAAAAACTAATTCATATATTCTTTTAAATTACTTTTAATGTCTTTCAAAAAATTTAATTAGATAAATAAAATTAATTTTGATAACTTTTATTAAAGATGAATAATTATTCATATAACCTAAATGCTTAATTATTTATATATTAGTTTAGGTATTATGAATGATTTTAAAATTTATGCTTACAAGGTATTTGAACCAGTAAATGAACGATCGAATTTTAAATTTATACAGTACACCATTAAAGACTTTGTCCCTTGCCTGAAAAACTAGAAAATTTTAGTTTCTTTTTTTCTAAGAGAATTTTGAAACAAATTATTTAAATAATTAACAATTTTTTTTTTAATTAAAAATCAACAAATAATATAAAAACATATGAAATTTTAACGATCGTTTTGGTACTGGTGATCATTCATGCACTGGTTCGATCACCTTAATTATTATTTTCGTTACATTCAATTTGAAATTAAAGATGTAAATAATCATAAAATTTAGGTTTTACAATTTTGTTTGTTTATTTGCCCTTGAATGAAAATTCTTAGATTTTAAATTACCAAATGAAATTACGAGCATTTACCACAAAAGTTGCTCCAATTTATTCCATAAAAGTATTTCGTGTAATTGGTGGTTTTACTTAAAGCAATTAAACTAAATGCTACAAATTTGGGAAATTTCAACCGTTACTTAAAAACCTAAGTAATTTTTTTCCAACTACTAGTCTTAGAGGAATATGTATTTTAATATTCCAAGTCAAATTTCAATATTTTATGATAATAGTTATAAGAAAATAATAAGAAAATAATAAGAAAATTAAAAAAGATACACATTTTACTTTAATACACCGAAAGTCATAATGGAGGTAATACGGCAGAATATATTGGGGAAAAAATTTCTAGTAACACTCGAAAAATAAAATGAATCTGAACAGCCATGTATTTAATGTATTAAATAATTGGGTGCTTTTGACATTCTATTAGTCCAATTTTAGCCAACATAACCTTGCAAGAATTAGAGATAAATTGTTTAGATAAATTAAAAAGTAGTAATGCCTTAAATAATTTTCGAAACCATTTTTATAACCCAATAAAAAATTGTGATAATGATATAATTTTATACAAAAGATTCGTAGATGACACATTAATATTAGTAAAAAAAGGAGAAATAGATAATTTATTTAAGACGTTTAATGATTATAATAGTTCGGTACAATTTACAATGGAAAGAGAAACTAATAATTCAATTAACTTTTTAGATTTAAAAATTATAAGGGAAAAAAATGAAAGAGCAAAAACGGATTGGTTTAGAAAAGAAACATACAGTGGTAGATTAGTAAATTTTTTAAGTCACTCACCAATTGCCCAAAAAATAGCCATAGTGTATAATTTAATAGATAAATGCATTTTATTGTCAGATAAGAAATTTCAAGAAAAAAACATCACATTGGCAAAAAATTACTTAAAAATGAATAATTATCCCTCAAAATTTATAAATAAATATGTCAAAAAAAGACTTTGCCATCATTTTAATAAAACTAATAGTAACATAGGTCAGACTGGAAATCAAAATCGAAATAATTTAAATAATTATAATAACGAGATAAAAAGAATAAGTTTGCCTTATTACAAGTATGCTACCCCTTCTCTAAATAAACATATAAAAAAAGTTAAATATATTCCGATTAATACGGCAAAAAGTAAATTAAAAAAGTTCGTAAAATTAGGTAAAGATAAAATAAACAAAAATGAAAATTCAGGTGTAGTCTATCAGATAAATTGTAAATCATGCGATCATAGGTATATAGGTCAAACATCTCGGAAATTGGGTATCAGGATTGGAGAACATGAAAAAGATGTTGAAAAAAATTGTAGTCGTAACGTCTTAAACACGCATAGTAAATTCTTTAAACATAAAATCGACTTTGAGAATATCATCATTTTAGACAGGGAAAAAAATTATAGAAAACGATTACATTCGGAGATGATGTTTATAGAATATAACGATAATACCATGAATAGAATAGAAGACACCTGTTTTTTAAAAGGTCACTTTAAAAACACGATACGTTTGATTAAAAAGAGCAAAAAGATTAAAAAACGAATTTTTTGTTATAAAAATAGACTGGGGTTAAACAGAAGGAGTAGAATAATAAGAAAACGGAAATAATAAAAATTAAATAAAACATTTTTTAAACCGAAAGCACTTGAACATTTAGATATATGTTAAAAATCATATAGAAGAGTTTAGGGACCGACAAATAAATTATTTTGAAAATTTATAGATTCAGAGTATTTAATAATGAGTAATAAGTTTCATATTAAAAAATAGTCATTAAAAATGTACGTTAGAGTTACAAACTTTATATTTTGTTTATATTATGTTCCTTCGTATAAAAAAATCTAGCACTTGTAAAATTTTTTAAAAGCTCAAAGATTAGTATAAGATCGTTACTCAGTGAAGAATATTGTATATTCTTTACTTTAAAATATTTAATAAGGTAATGTTTAATTTTTAAATTTGGAATTATGTAAAAAAAGTTTTTATAAAATTGTAAAATATTGTAAATTTTTAGCCTTGATAATGAAGACTGAAGGTCTTCGAAACGTGGGCAATTTATTGAAAAAATAAAGCAAATTGTTAGCTCAGAAATCAAATATTTTTATTTAATAATAGAAACTGTATATATTTTTTTATTTTTTACGGAACAACACTTATTTTCTTTTTTCTCAATTTTTTTTTTTATTTTTATGTTAATCAAGGTCCAAATACCAAAAATTTTGTAGTGGTACTGCTACAAATGTAAAAATAAATTTTATGTGTTATTCTTATGGGATTTTTTATTTATGCGGATGGTGGCGACATTTTGAGTGTATTATTGAAATAATTATGTATTGAAGCCATCAAGTTTTCACAAACTCTGGGTAGCTTATTTACATAAAATATCTTGAAAAACTTGGAGAAAACGACAATAAGTCATAAGAGAACTGCATGAAAATTTCTTTTGAGGAAAAAATATATTTTTTGAACCTAAATCCGTGATATGCATCCAGCAGAGTAAAATATTAATATCGAAAGTTTGGCATATTGCAAAGGGACAGCGGACGATCGCGACATTTTTAGCACATATGCCCTACAAATTTTTTTTAACCTTAGTTAAATACGTGCCTTAGGTTGTGACTTTAAAAAAATATTATTTACCAACTTTTGAAAAGAAAAAAAAAAGTGCAAAAGAGCTATCGTTTTGGACATAAGTGCGGGGGACTTTATTCGTTCTTGAGGAAAGCACCAACTTATTACCAAAGAACATAATATACTTATGTTCTTTGTTATTACTTCAGTTAAGTTGTTATATAATGCAATCAATCGTATAACAACGGTTTCGACGCCATACTATCTGAAGCCAAAAATATTCACCAAAAGTCACTTAATTTTGAATCTTACGTAAAATTAGTGCCTATATTAAATATGAACGTTTCATGTTTTGAACAAAAATGTCTGAATTTATCTATTATAATTTTTTTTTAGTTTCCAAATAATAAGTCCATTTGACCTCTTTCCTCTATTTTGGGAGTCTTATTCGGGTGAAAAAAAAAAGGTGAAAGCTTTAAATTTCAACCACAGCCTTTTCTCCCTATATAATTTATAAATTTATTATTAGAGCGAATTCAAATCGTACAAAAAATACAGAACTGATTAAAATAATTAGGTCAAATAATAGACATACAAAATTTTTAATTAAAATGCTAAGAGTAATTTCTAAAAATTTTTATTTAATATTCATGAATAAATTTATAAAATTATTTCTTTGATTATTAATAATAATATTCTAATTAAGAAGGGTATATAAGGAATATTAAATTATAAGTAACATCAGTAGCGTTTAAAAAAATTTTATTAATTACAGTCAATATGAAGTTAATTTTAAATCTTTTGATGTTCATTGTTGCTGTTAATTGCTACAAAATCGGTAGGTTATTTAAAAAAAAAAAAATAATAATATATTAAATAATTAACGAAAGTATGTGAGTCTTAATATAATTTATTAAAATCATTAATTTATCAAAATTTGCTTATATTTTTAATTATTATTAATTTTTAAGGAGTCTTAGAAAAAGAAAAAGAAAGAATTAAAAATGGTCGACAAGTGAAAATTTCAGAAGTACCATACCATGTAAATATAATATTTATGATCTGAATTTTAAAATATAAAACATAATTACCAATACTTATTTATTCTTAGGCAATTTTGGAATCATTGGCTAGCAATGGGACGCACAATGCACCAAGTTTTTGTGGTGCTGCCGTTATACATCCATTTTGGGCAGTAACAGCAGCTCATTGCGTTATGTTTAGGTTTGTTTTTAGAATATTAAAAAATTGAATGTCATTTTAATCTTCATTTCATAGAAATTTAATAAGGACATATTTTCTTTATTTACTAAAAAATTAGACTTCATAAATTTTTTCTTTTTTGAGCAGTTCTAAGCCACCAATTATATGTTCTGCTTTAAATTTTAAATTATGTTATTTTTTTATACCAGTTGGTGTAAGGTATTACACTAAAATTTAGACAAATCAAAAAAAAAGTTACTCTTTTGTGTATACATATTATTATTAATAATCTTATAATAATTTGATAAAAATATGATTTATTATATTTTCAATTTTTAGTGGCGGATTTGAAGAAAATTATTTCCCTGAATTTAAATTAATTACAGGAGTAGATGAGATGTCTAATAAAGGTCTAAAAACAAGAAAGGAGCATCGTGTGCAGCTTCCAATTATAAAACATGAAGATTATGATGCATTTAAATTTCGTGTATTAAAAAATGGCTGTGATGACGAACCTAAAAAAGGTGAAAATGAAACAGAATATATAAAGAGATGCCATATTGAGTTATCATGGCCTGATAATGATATAGCATTAATAAAGGTAAATAATTTAAATTACGATAAGTAAGATAATAAAATTAATGATTAATTAAATAATTTTATGTAGTTAAAAGATCCAGTGTATGACTTGAAAAAAATTATACCAATAGCAAAAAGAGCTCCATTGCCAGGAGATATCTTACAAGTTACAGGGTTTGGTAATACAGGGGTAAGTTAATTTTTTTCTCTTTAAATATTTAAATAAAAATTCAAATTAATTCTTCAATTTATTTGCAGCCTTTTGGTTCCACCTCTAATGATTTAAGAGTTACGGAATTAAAAGCACAAAATAGTGATACCTGTTATAATATGTACTCAAAAGTATTTACAGAAAATCAAATTTGTCACGTTCCTTCAATAGCTACTACTTGCCAAGGTGATTCTGGTGGACCTGTTACTTCAAATGGAGAGTTAGTTGGCATTGTATCTTATGGGCCAGAAGGTTGCAATTTCATAGAAACAGTTTCTGTTTTTGTCAATATTGCTAATTTTCGTAATTGGATTAGAAAAAAAACTGGAGTACTTTTTTAAGGTACAAAATGTTAAATGAGTTCTAAAAAAATTTTTTTAATTAATTATTAAACGATTTCCAAAGTTTATCAATTATTAATCTATTTAGTAGATTTAATAGTTTATAAAATAAAATATTTTAATTAATTACTGATATTATAATACAAAAACAGAATTTATCTTCAGGTTAAAATTAAAGCACAATTTAAAAATTATATTAAAAAAAATTTTTTATACTTTAATAATATTTTGTCATGTAACGTGATTTTATTTTATTACATATGCGTATCTCAATGCTTTAAAGCATCATAATCAGTGCGTGGTCACTTTAATACTAGAATTTATGTTTTTAGAATTTATCTTTTTCAGATGAAAAGTATTGTTCTAAAATTTTTGTAATTTTGTAGAAAGTTGTAGATATAGTTATAAATGTAAATTTAGAATTTTAAAATAAACTTTTGAGCCATAAAATTTATTTTTAAATCAATTTTCCAATTTTTTAATTTTTATTTACTAAAGAATCTTTTTTTATCGTACAAATTTTTAATTAATTTATTTATTTACTTACAAGACATTTTATTTCAAAACTTAAGACGACTAGTAGATAAAAATTTCCTCATTGGGTCATATATGTTATTAACTAAAGTAAACAGTTACTTAAGGACGCTCTGTCCACTACTGGGTGTTTTTTGCGCAGCATATTTGTAACTAAAATATTTTAACCATATATTTATTTATTATAGAGCGAAGCTCTACCTGAATGGATGCAAAAATCGACACCTTGTGGGCACGATATCTCAACAACGATCCATCGGATTACTTTCATTTTTTAAAACTGGGTTTCTTTTATCGACTTCATGGAACCTATAGTTTTTGGGCCCAATCCGCTATTTTTAAAAGCATGTTTATTCTTGTATTTTCGCTTCACAGAGGTGAAAAACCTTATAAATGTCAACTGCGCAATAAATTTCATAGCTTTTGTATAAACTTTGCATCGATGAAATATCATAGAAATGCAAAATAACACAAGATACTTATATTTTTAGGCACGATCACCCTATGTATGCAATAGATAGATGAAATCGTGCCTTATAAGTTTGTCAGGTCAAAAAATGGAAAAGTTTCTAAATTGTCCAATTCTTAGAGAAATTTTGTTTTCAAGTAATTCCGATTCCTGTAAATGCTTATATTGCCTTGACGTGTAGGGATGTATGTTCGAGAAAGTGTATCCTCAACATCTCAGAACCTACTCTATGAATTAAAAATCCCTTAGAATTTTTAATTTTTGAAATCAGATCTAGTTGCAGGGTTTTTAATTTAAAGTGATTTCTTCAAGACATTGCAGAAAAATATCCAAAAAACTGATTTCAGATTTCAAAAAAAATTATAAAAAAATGATAAAAATGGTAAAAATTGAATTGGTTTTGAATTTAATATGTCCAAAATGTGGTTAATGACCTAAATTAACTAAAATACATAGATGATTAGGCACTATCACCCTATGTATATGCAATACATAAATGAAATCGTGCCTTAAAAAATCATTAAGTTGAAAAATAAAAAAGTCTTTAAATTGTCCAACACACACACACACACACACACACACACACACACACTTTTTTTAAAAAACGGTTTTTAAGCTTTCTGAGGTCTCAAAACGTGCTTATATGCCAAGAAATCAAAAACCAAAATTTTATCCAACGCAATGGTTCCTCATTGAAGAACCAAAATTAGAATACAAAAGTTGGTATGCTTTGATTCTGAAATACTCAATCTGGGGTACAAAGTGGCTGAGAAGTAGAGGACATGAAATCAGCAAAAACTATCCCATTTAAAGGTTTTTTTGCAATATTTTGGAAGCAGAGCTAAAATTATCTAATTAACTGCCTTTTTTAAAGAAAGGGTAAGAAAATATTGGGATTCAATAATTACAAGCTCTAACTGGGCTATAAGACTAATTATAGGACGTGAAAACTAAACCTCTAAAAAGGAATAGTATTTAATGCATAATTGATAAAGAACATTGCAATAAAATCACTATTCTTATAATTTGTAATTATCACCTTTACTAGATGATAAGATCCTAAACCCAAATTATTTTGATTCTCTAAAACCGGATTATTTTAAGTCCCTAAAGTTGAATTTTTCTAAGCCTCTAAAAGTAAATTATTTTAAGTCCCTAAATAGAAATTATTTTTAAGGCCCTAACCCCGGATTCTTCTAAGTGCCTAAATTGAAATTTATCCAAATACCATTAGACCTCCCCCCCCCTTAAATCAATCACATTTGACCGAACTTCCTTTTCAGATTCACAGGTTCCCCCTCTTTATAAACATGTTCAATTTTAAAACTACGATTTTTGCAGCAAATTGAAAATTTATCAGTTTGGGCCAAAAATGGGCATTCAGTTTACTGACTGTAAAGAAGAGAATTTAAAATAAAAATTTAAAAGGTAAAATATTTTGCAAACAAATAATTCTGAAGGACAAATAAAGAATTTAAAAAAAAAATATTTTAGAAAATTTTTGATATCTATAAAACCCAATTTTGTCTAAAATTGCAATTTTGGAGATAATTTAAAAATTAATCATTTCGGGCCAAAAATGACTATTTGGTTAATTTGCTATATCATTGAGAAAACCAGCGATAGAAAATTGCGGTACCGAGGTTTTGCAAATGTCTTTAATACCAAAAAATTGTCACCAAAGAAGTTTTTTTCTTAAATAACTTACTAAAAAGCAATATTATCAAAAAACTCTATTTGAAAGCCTTTTGCACAGTATTTTTATGCCTAGAAGGCCTGTTGGAGTAAAAGGAGGTTATCGGGGTTTTTTTCAATTTATTAATGAAAGTAATTTGTAATTTGGTTTCCTAAAGGTCTCTTGTTAGCGAAAGCAAAGTAAAGACACCAAAAAATCTGCCCTCTTTTTGCAACTTTGGTAACTTTTTGCATAAGGGAATTTAAGAAAAATTTTTCTTGTAAAAGCTTTGTTATTACACGGTCTTCCAGTACTGGACATGGTATTTTTAAAGTCATATGACAAAATTAAATTCATAGGTTCGTATCAATGGGACATCTCCGTATTTTGCGTTCAATTATACTACGATATAATTGTGTTGGTGTGTGTTAATGCCAACCCTTTAATTTTTTTTTATCATTTGACTTCAACAAACTGTCATTTGACTTTTTTTTTCAGGATTCAACAAAAAAAATTGTCTCCACTCCTATATTAATCCTCCGTTTTTTTATTATTGCCCATACCGCACTTCATTCACGCAAAGTTAATCTGGTGCGGCATGGGCGCAATGCGTTAAAAAATAAGGGGCGAATTTTTGGTGTCCTATTGGCCAATACTTAAAAATTCTAACTATGTTTAACATTTTTTTAAATCTTATTTAAACATTATTATTGAACTCAATCAAATCGAAATTTTTAAAATCTCAAAATTAAAAATTTACTGAAACTCTTTTCTTAATTTTTTTTAACATGATCAGCTTCGCTCTAACCGTCATTGACGGTATCTAGTAATAATTTTTTAATGAAATAATCAATGCTTTTCAGTATTTAGTACAAGAATATAAAAAAAAAAATTTTTTAATGTTTATTTGTTTAAACAAATACGACCTGTTAAGTTTTTGTGATTTTTGGCTCATAAAAGCCTGAGATTTCAGATCTGGGCTACTTGGATCAAAATTCTGCTTGGCTCATGTTTAAGATCATTCAATTCTAGGAGGAGGTATCGTGGGAAATTTTTCGCTAAACCATTTCAGTAATGAGTTACAGCTAATTGTTTATAAAAACTAACTCATTAATGAAAAGGTTTAGCGAAAAATTTCCCACAATACCTCCACCTAAAATTTAATGATCTTTAATATGAGCCAAGCAGAATTTTGATCCAAGTAGCCCAGATCTGGGAACTCAGGCTTTTATGACCCAAAAATTTCAAAAATTTAACAGGTCGTATTTGTTTAAACAATAAAACATTTTTAATTTTTTTTTTATATTCTTGTACTAAATACTGGAAACATTGATTCTTCAAAATAATAATATATATTGATTCTTTCATTAAAAAATTATTATAAATAAATATATGGTTAAAATATTTTAGTTACAAATATGCTGCGCAAAAAACACCCAGCGCCCTTAAGTGAAATACATATATTCAAATAATTAAGACATGGGACAAAATGAAGGAATTTTTCAAGATACAAAACGAATTCTAAAAAAAAAAATTTTCAATTAATTATCAAACGATTTCCAAAGTTTATCAATTATTAATATATTTATTAGATTTAATAGATTATAACATAAAATATTTTGATATTGAATTATTATTTCTATTAATCGCCCATATTTTCTAATATATATTATTATTTTGATTTCATTGACCTGTACTGGGCATAATTGTTAAATGAATTAAATATAAATTGTCCTATCTTGATATGTGTATGTTTTCAAATAACATCCCTTTTTTTATTAAGACATATCAAGACACATATCAACACACACATAACACACACACGATGTTATTTGAAAACATACACATATCAAGATAGGACAATTTATATTTAATTCATTTAACAATTATGCCCAGTACAGGTCAATGAAATCAAAATAATAATATATAAAATATTTTATTTAATTACTGATATTATAATTGTGAACAATATTTATAATAAACATCTTTGCTCGGGAAAAGTCGATTTCTCGTTTATTCAACTATAAAAACAGAAAGTATCTTTTTCAGATGAAAAGTATTTTTCTAATATTTTAGTAATTTTGTAGAAAGTTGCTATAGATATAGATATAGTTATGAATGTAAATTTAGAATTGTAAAATAAACTTTTGAGCCACAAAATTTATTTTTAATTCAATTTTTCATTTTTTTAATTTTTATTTACTAAATAATCTTCTTTTATCGTACAAATTTTTAATTAATTTATTTATTTACTTACAAGACATTTTATTTCAAAACTTAAGACGACTAGTAGATAAAAATTTCCTCATTGGGTCATATATGTTATTAACTAAAGTAAACAGTTACTTAAGTTAAATACATAAAATAATTAAGGCATGGGAAACTTCGTTGCAGCGTTGTAGAACCCAGAAAAATGTATTTCTGTCCTTCATTCTCCAATGAATATTAGCTTTATTTTAGTTAGGCTGATTCCAGACGGAGCGCTGAACTCCGAAGTTTTCTTGTAGCATATAACATATAAATAGAATAAAGATTTAACACTAACTGTGAGTTTAAAGTGGTTCGTATGAAACCAGCCTTACGAAACAACGCTGAAACAAATTTCTGTCCCAGACTCGGTCCCAGAGCTTACATTTTACTTTCACGGACAACTTCTTCTAGCTGTAGATCCTTTGCTTTTTAAAAATATGTGTGTTTGAATTTTCATCTTGTACATAATCATATTAAATTAAAAGTTGCTTAAAAATTTTTAAATAAAAAAATGTTTTATGTTTTTGTGCTGGTAATAATAATCAAACTAATTATTTATTTTGCTTATTTTTGGAAACCTAATTTTACAAATGTAAGTACACTTGTTTTAAATCATTTCTTTTAACTAATATTTTTTAAAACTTATGTAGGAACTTACAAAAGAATATGCTAATAAAATTTTGAAAATAAAACAAAGAAAAACTGGTAATATACCCCCAATTTATCCGAATGGTTGGTTTGCATTATTAGAAAGTAGACAATTAAAAAAAGGACAAGTAGAATATGTGTCAGCATTAGGAGAAAACTTTGCAATTTTTAGGTACATTAAAATTAATTATTATGTCCCTGTTAAATAGGTAATTTTTATTATTTTTATAATAAAGCATTTATCGTTTTCACAGAACCGAAAAAGGTAAAGCTTGCATTATTGAAGCATATTGCCCTCACTTAGGGGCTAATATGGGACTTAGTGGAGAAGTTGTTGGTAACTGCTTAAGATGTCCCTTTCATAGTTGGCTTTTTGATGGTGAAACAGGAAAGTGTATGGAAATTCCATATATGGAAAAAGGTAAATAAAATGTTAGATGTATAAAAAATTTTTTACCAGCTAATTTTTATGCTAATTTCTATTATTATGAAATTATATTTTCAAGCTTTATTTAATAAAATACTTATTGTTAAAGTTTTCTTAAAATAATAATCACATGCTTCCAGATCCTCCAAGAATAAAAACTAAAGTTTGGATTTCTTATGAAATAAATGAAATTATTTTTGTCTGGTATCATTCAGAATCAATCGAGCCGGATTGGTGGCCAAAAGCAGTAAAAGAAATAGAAAATAAAGAATATATTTATCAAGGACGTAATGAATTATATGTTGCAAGTCATATTCAAGTAAGTTATCTGCGTATTGTAAAATTTTATTTGATTTGGAATTATTGAATTTAATTTTTGATGGATGATGGATTTATTATTTTAAATCAATGCGCTTATTTAATCAATGATTTTAAATAAGGCAGTTTTCAATATTCTATTGATTTTTAGGATATTGGAGAAAATATTTCTGATTCGGCACATTTAAATGCTGTCCATACTTCATATATGTCCTCCAACAAACTTTTTTCGCCAATAATCCATCATTCATGGATTCACAAAGGTTGGTCATCAGTGGAAAAATTCACACAGCCTTATGAAACTGAAGAAAATAAAGAACTCTTAGAAGATGAATTTAAAGCAGAAAAATATAAATCAAATATGAATATTTGCCTTAATATTTTGATTTATCATAAAATTCCTGCGTTCGAATTAAATTTAATTGGTAATCAATCGGGTCCTGGTTACCTAGAAATAACAGCTAACAGTGTTATAGGAAAAGTTTTGATTACGATTACAGTCACTCCTATGGAACCTATGCTTCAAAAAGTTAATCTTGCATATTATAGTCCAAGATTAATTTCACCATTTACTAAATTATTCATTTCTAGCTTTAATTCGCAATTTCAGAAAGATGTTAATATTTGGAATACTAAAATGTATATGGAAAATCCTATTTACATTTCCAAAGATTCTTATCTTAAGGCTTATCGTAGATGGTATAGTCAATTTTATTCAAAAAATAGCCCTACTTACCGATCATTTCAAAATTCGTTAAAATGGTAAATTCTTCGGACAATATGTTGTTTCAAATAGATTTTAAGGAGTTATGACCCTAATTGGAAATGATGACAGAACTGAATGAAACAGGAAAATTATTAAAGCTAAAGATTTTTAAAGTTGAATTGAACTTGGTTTTTTATCTATTACCACATTAATTATCTTTTTATTGCAAATTAAAAGTAGGCAGTTTAACATTGCTCTTATGGAAATTCATATTTGGAGCTTACAAAAAGTATGATAATGATGACACAGGGAGATGAAACTTATTTTATATGATAAATAAATTGTCAAAGATTATATTTCCAATTTATTTTATCTAAGTTACCACATTCAATCATTAATTATTCAGTGAAAACCAATTTTTAGCAAGTACCATAACCTAAAATAATGTTTTTCATAATTTATAAAATTAAAATAATTTTTTTTGCAATAATATTACATAATAAACACATTTTTTAATATTTATACAACTAATTTTATTTTAAACTGCAAATTATTTTAAAAAAATAACGTCGGTAATGTGGATATTTGCTTTTTTTTCCAATTGGGGTCATAAGTCCTTAAGGCCCCTTTTTCATTTTTATGTATATTTTTAATGTATTTTAAACATCTTTTTATCCGCTGAGGGGGGGTCAATTGACCCCTTTGACCCCCCCCCCCCTGTATCCGCCACTGCTATCAAAGAATACAAAAAAAAATCATTATTTTTACTTTAGAAATTTTGTACATTTTATAGAGGGCGACAAAGTAGAAGCTGGAAAAAAAAGTAAAACACGGTTTCAGTCGTAGTGCCTATTGTGGACATCTTAAACAAAAAATTAAAAGAGCATTGTATTCTCTATAGACTTTGCAAGTGTTTGAACCAACTTTTAGCAAAAACTCCAAAAATTGACTACTTAGTGCACCAAAACTGAAAAATATCGGTTTTTAGGTCCAACAAGGCACCTAAAATAGTCAATAAAAAATTTTCTAATGCACATTTTATTGGTATTGTCGGTTCAAGCACTTAGCACCTTGCTTGGTACTACAATAACAAAGAAAACGCGCCAAGATTTAGGTCGATATCAATTAGTTTTCGAGTCAAAACTGGAACCTATTTCAAAGAAGTAGTTTTAGAAAAAAGTTTTTAAATGCTATGTTTTCATGTTGACTACGGTCTATAAAAATCAAAATATCTCAAAAACATATTTTTTTTTTAACTTAAAATTTGTTTATATACATTCTTGTAATGTTTTTAAGAAAATAAAAAAAAAAAAAGTTTTTTTTAAATTAAACTACATAATATACCTAACTTTCTTTTGAAACAAATAATTTAATCGTCGAAAAAAAAATTTATTAAATAGTTTCATAAAAAATATTATCAAAATTGTATTTATGTACTATAATTAATTTTCCTAATTTGCTCTTATACAAAATACTTTATATAAATTAGATTTTAAACATGTATTCTTTAAATAAAATGTCAAAGAAATTTATCAAAGACTCGTTTTACAATATCTTACACAAGCTCTCTTCTTTTATTTTCTCTTCTTTGCTGTAATTAACGTCAACCGTTATCGAAAAATTTATTAACCACTTTTTTAAATAGAAGTTCTATACATAAAAGTGGCTGCAGATATATCTAATCGATACACAAAGAAAATATATTAAATATAAACAAAAAATTTAATTGATACTGCATCTGTGCATAAAAATATTTCTAAATAAAATTTAAGTTATACGCAATAGTTATAACAAAAAATATTTGAGAAAAAAGAATCAATACACAAAAATAAATATTTTTTTCTTACAATTTTAGTAAGAATCAAGTATTATTTATAAATGTGTGAGTGTATATACATGGTTTAATAAAAGTATGTGTGAAGTTTTGGCGTTAGAGCCGGAAGTTTTCTATCGACGTGCTCTGGTTTGGGAAGCTAGAATTTTTCCGGGATTTACTAGATTTCCCGCGACAAAGCAAGATCCGTTTTTTTTTTAGATTCTCATTTTTAGAGATTTTTTTTATTTTTCTTTTTTTCTAGTATTTAATTGATTTTTTCTGAATTTTCAGTACTTATGTATACTAGAAGAAACCAATTGCAAAAATAAATTTACATGATTCAATAATTTTGCATTTATTTGTGGATAAATAAAAGATTTTTGTTTGTTATTCGTGAGAAAAATGCTTTGGAAATACGTGTTTTTTGGATACAGGTAAGATAATAAAAATTTTTTAAAATTATTTTTCTATAGATACGATACAAAAATTTTGTCTTCCGCGGGCGTAAGACTTGAGCGTAAAATTTGGCACCGAATTTTCTACACTAATTCTATGCCATTCTTTGGCTTTATTCACTATTTTTGTTCCAAATCGCAAAAATCTAAATTTCGTAATTTTGGCCTAAATTGGTCGATTTGCACCTAGAGGGCTGAAAAATTGGGAAAGTTCATATTTGACGTGTATAAAAAAATGTGCCCAAAATGTGTCAAATCGGGGGATTCAATCTGCCAATGACTTTATCATAACTTTTCAGCCACCCTCTCAGCAATAATAGGATTTTTTTAATTTTACAGTAATTAAATTCAAAAAATATTTCAAATCAAGCCCATTTCAAACATATTCAGTAACTTTGATTTCAAATTGATTCACACGCGCCGTGCCTTAATACTTAATCTACTATTTGAAATTTTGACAAGCTGACTTTATCTGCACATCTCCATATATACACTATTAAAAAAATTTCAATATAATTTTTCACATTTTTTAAATATATTAAAAATTTTTAATAAAACTTATAATTTGAAAACTATCATTCAGAATAGTATAGTCAAGAACTTAAAAGTACTTTTTAGTATCGGTTAATATTTAATTAAATAGGAAAGGGGTATAACTAAAGTATATATCGACTTTATTTGTATGTAATATACGTATATGTTGAAATGTATAATATTGATTTTTTCATTTAATATATTTTGAAACCATAAATGAAATACTTTATAGTGTAATAAAAATTAATAATATTGAAAAAGAAGATAAAATTTTATACTTTATTGATAGACATATTAAGAAAAAAAAGAAATTATTTTATTGCTCTACGAATCTTAAATAAGATTAATACATAAAAAATATAAAAATATAGCGTAATCAAACAGTTTTAGATAGTTGTAATTTAATTTTATATTGTTATTTAAATTCTGGTAGTAAAATAAAAGCACAAAGCAATATTACGAAATTTTTGGTTTTTACTTTTTTTAATATTCAACAATTACAGTTGTCAGACAATAAATAATTTCATTTAATTAGAGTTCAGTAAATGTCGTTTAAAAAGAATAAAAAATTTAATTAAATCAAATTATTGTTATGTTGAAAAAAAAAAAAATTAATTAAAAGTATTTTATTATAGATGAAAATTTTTTTAATTTAGTTTAATTTTATTCATAATTTATACAAAATTACTTTTATTGTTATGTACTTTATTCAGTTTAAATTATAAGTTTGAAAACTATAGAAATAACAAATGAGAAGATATAAACTTTGGTAACTATTTAAGATTGGGAAATTTTGGGTCAAGTGGTCATATCAAAATGTCTTTGCAACGCGTTACCTAAACCCGCACATTATAGTACAACTTTGTATTTGGAAACTTTGTCTATTTTAGAAGACAAAGAATAAGGCTTTTCTCGAATTGTTAACACTTGTTTTTAGTCATTTGTATATTTAATTTAAATTCTGATGATATTTTATACAAATATTCCAGACAGAGCCATACTAAGCATCTTTGGAAAAAATAAATATTCACTTAAAAATAAATATTTTCCTAATATTTAGTCAATGGACGATCCATTCAAGCACTGTAAATATACATTCACTTAAACTTTATTAAAGAGAATGCATTCTTATTAGATGTTTATTTTTGATCACATATACTTAGTTATGGAGTTTGAAATAACATTTATAATATACAATTAATTAAAGTTCATATAATAATTTTAACATGGAACATGTTTATAGGGAGGGGGTACTTCAAAACTGGAAAATTAAGGGGGGGGGGTCAAATCTGTCCTTTTTAAGGGGGGGGGGGGTCAAATATGTCCTTTTTAAGGGGGGGGGGGGTCAAATTTGTCCTTTTTAAGGGGGGGGGGTCAAATGGGACTTAGAATATTTTCGATTTAGGGACCTTTGGTGCAGAAGTACTTAGGGAGCATTGGTGCAGAAGTACCTAGGGACCTATGGTGCAGAAGTCCCTAAAGACCTTTGGTGCAGAAGTACTTAGGGAGCATTGGTGCAGAAGTCCCTAAAGACCATTGGTGCAGAAGTACCTAAAGACCTTTGGTGCAGAAGTACCTAAAAACCTTTGGTGCAGAAGTACTTAGGAAGCATTGGTGTAGAAGTACCTAGGGACCTATGGTGCAGAAGTCCCTAAAGACCTTTGGTGCAGAAGTACTTAGGGAGCATTGGTGCAGAAGTACCTAGGGACCTATGGTGCAGAAGCCCCTAAAGACCTTTGGTACAGAAGTACCTAGGGACCTATGGTGCAGAAGTCTCTAAAGACCTTTGGTGCAGAAGTACTTAGGGAGCATTGGTGCAGAAGTCCCTAAAGACCTTTGGTGCAGAAGTACCTAGGGACCTATGGTGCAGAAGTCTCTAAAGACCTTTAGTGCAGAAGTACTTAGGAAGCATTGGTGTAGAAATACCTAGGGACCTATGGTGCAGAAGTCCCTAAAGACCTTTGGTGCAGAAGTACCTAAAAACCTTTGGTGCAGAAGTACTTAGGAAGCATTGGTGTAGAAGTACCTAGGGACCTATGGTGCAGAAGTTCCTAAAGACCTTTGGTGCAGAAGTACCTAAAAACCTTTGGTGCAGAAGTACTTAGGAAGCATTGGTGTAGAAGTACCTAGGGACCTATGGTGCAGAAGTCCCTAAAGACCTTTGGTGCAGAAGTACTTAGGGAGCATTGGTGCAGAAGTCCCTAAAGACCTTTGGTGTAGAAGTACCTAAAGACCTTTGGTGCAGAAGTACCTAAAAACCTTTGGTGCAGAAGTACTTAGGAAGCATTGGTGTAGAAGTACCTAGGGACCTATGGTGCAGAAGTCCCTAAAGACCTTTGGTGCAGAAGTACCTAGGGTGCAGAAGTCTTTAAAGACCTTTGGTGCAGAAGTACCTAGGGAGCATTGGTGCAGAAGTACCTAGGGACCTATGGTGTAGAAGTACCTAGGGAGCATTGGTGCAGAAGTACCTAGGGACCTACGGTGCAGAAGTCCCTAAGGACCTTTGGTGCAGAAGTACCTAGGGACCATTGGTGCAGAAGTCTCTAAAGAAGTTTAGTGCAGAAATACTTGGATATAAATATTGATATTATGAACAGAATAGATACTTTATTATCAGTGTTAGTTATTAGTGAACATGTTCCTTGCTCGTTGGTTGTGTAGTTACACAAACCGGTCATAAGTTTTTTTTTTAGTTTGATTATATTTAATAATCATTATATATGGATGTTAAAATCGGTTGTTTTCTTCAATAAAGGGTCGATTTTAAATTGAAAAAAAATTGGTTTTGGCGGCCGGAATTTTAACATGGAACATGCTAATAGGGGGAATATTTGAAAAAGCCCCCAAATTCATGGTAATGGTGGAATGAAATTTTCATGTTTTAAGGGGGGTGGGAGTGAAATGGGCTTAAAATATTTTTGGTTAGGATTATAATGTGGCTATTTCCGCCCTCTCGGATTAACCACGATTATTAATTGAAAAATCAGATAGAATTTATTAACTGTTACTATGTAAAAATGAGTCGTGTTGACACGCGCGCGCAATAATATATGTATATTGAAACGGTAGCACATGATTGACTTTTATTCTTTGGATCGCGGGAATTTAACTATAATGCTGAATGAGGGGGAGGTGAAAGGGGTATCACTTGTAATAATAAAAACTCACTTTAATTAATTAATAAAAATATATAAACAAATCATTTTATTCAAACTATTTAACTATTTCTATTAATATTTTACACTTTATAATTAAATCTAACTATATTTCACTGTCTATAAAATTGTCTATTTTCATAATCATAAACCGCTATAATATCACTTCGAATTTCATAAAATGTAACTTTTTCATAAAACTTCTTCACGACACACACGATAATATTTCTTGTTAATTACCTTACTTCAGCAGACTCTTTTCTTGATCTAATTTCCAATTATAAACAAAATAAAAACCTTGCTTTAATTATTAAACAAACTATTTCAAAAATCCTTCAATATATATATTTCAATACAATTTCGTTGACTCCAAGCAGTAATAATAAAGATGTCCGCTATGAGAATCTTGTAATGTTTTAAAGGCTTATTAATCAATTTAGATAATATACACTTAATTACTGATTCTAGCCGCGACAATATTATTAACTAATAATTTATTAATCAATTATCTTTTTAAATACTGGATCACTTTAATCTATTACTTTATCAATTCAATTCTAATAAAACTTTACTAATTTATCAAAACTTTCTTATTATCATTAAAAACATGTGCCTTTTCTTTTTCAAGGTCCGCGCAACAATGCTCTCGTTTTCGGGCCTCTCTTCTCCCGCCTCTCTCTTCTCGTTCGTTGCTCTTGCGGTCAGTCAGTATATGTGTGTGTCGTGCGTGTGTGTCGCTACTACCTGTCGAAAATCCATCATATTCTAATATAAGATTATCATGCATAAATAATCTTTCGCGCACTTATGAAAATTGTCTTACGCGGGTTTTATAGCAACGCTATAGGATAATTTTGAAAATAATTTTTATTTAGGGACTTAGAATACTTTAGGTTTATGGGCTTAACCCTCTCATGAGAATAACTCCCCACTACTTTAGTCACATATACAGAATATACATACGCAGTGCATACTAAAATACGCATCGCTTACTAACACGCGTCCAAGTCACACAGAGGAGTTTTGTGGCTTCATTCCCATTAGAGGGTTAAAATAATTTTAATTTAGTAAATTATTATAATTTCGGTTCTATGACTCATATTATTTGTAAGTCACAAAAAAAATTGAGAATTTTCAATTTTTTAGAAAATTGGTTTTGGTACTGTAATCAAGCCGCCAGCAATATTAAATGCATCCAAAAATTTATCAACACGAGAATGAATCTACCTCAGTGAAATGTATGTATTTTTGGTCACTAAAACCGATTTTGAAGGTTTCATCCATTTTCGGAAGGCCAGTTTTGAGTAATACACGCTATCTCATAAAAAATTGACAAAAAATTAGCCAGAAGGTACATTCCTTGAAAAGAATTGCTCATTGAGCCTATTTTTGATACCCTATAGTAAGGTTTCCGGGGTCGCTGATCACGATTTTGAAGATAGATTTTTAAAAATCAAAATACTGGAATCAAAAAGGGCGTATTTGTAACCTCCGAAACGGTGATTTATGCTGTTTTAAGCATATTTACGTTGTCTAGTAAGTTTTTGGACCAATTATGACGATTCTGAGGTCATGTTTTTAATTATCAAAATAGTGGGCTCAAAATCGTGGATTCCGAACCTCCAAACCGGGAATAAATGCTATGTTAAGCATTTTAAAGTTAAGTAACAAGATTTTTAAATATAATTATCGCCGTTTCTGAGGTTATAAATACGCCATTTTTAGTCCTCCATTTTCGTGATCCAAAAATTTTGCCTCCAAAAATCGTGATCAGCGACCCCAAAAACCTGACTGGGGTACCTAAAAAATAGGCTCAATTAGCAATTATTTTCAAGAATTAATTAAAAATTTTTATTGCCCTAAAATAATAACTCCTTTGACCAATAGAATTTATTTTTTTAGGTATTTCCAAGCTAATGATACGTTTATTGGTATCTTCATATTTATCTAGATATAATGCATTGAAATCAAAATAGTAAAGTAATAAAATATGTTTGCCTTACATTTAGTATTACAGGCTTCCCTCCTTATACGCGGGGGTTACGTTCCAAAAAAGTGCCGCGTATAAGGAAACCGCGTATAAAAAGACATTACTCTTATGAAAAAGGAGGAGTTAGGTTCAAAAATTTTTTATGTTGGGAAAAAATTTTATGGACAAACATTTTTTAGTCACCAATTTTTATTTAGAAAAAAAATCTGTTATACGGGATTGTTTTATTTTTTTTTGGTAATCTTTATATAAATCTAAATAAATTTGAAGTGCCAAATCACAACTGTGTTTAAAATTTAAACTGCGCGTCATGATGGGATCAGTATTGGCAGCCTCATCAATTGCATCTTGCATAGACGTAATAATTTTGAGTAAGGATACTGTGTGAAATTTTTTCTCTGTTTCTTCAATTTCATCATCAGGTAAAATAATTTTTTCTTCGGCTAATTCAACAATTTCTTCAACTTCTTCAGTTGTTAATAAATCCTTTCCAGGCGAAACGATCTCCAAAATTTCTGTTTCTTGCATATTGCTCTAATTTTGTCACGGTTATCTCTTATTGTACGAACCGACGATTCATTGATATTAAATTTTCTTGCAACAGCTGCGACTTTTTCTCCGTTTTCTAATAAATTTAAAATTTTTAGCTTATCAGCAATGCTCAAAACTTTTCTTTCTTTCTTTTTTACAGGTGATTTTTTTTTATTTGGTGCCATAATTTGAAAAAAAAAATAGAATTTATGTAACTTGATAAAAATTTGGTTACATTTTTGTAAATAAAAACAAAAACAATCGAAAAAAAATTCAAATTTAAAAATTGAAACCGCGTATACGGAGGGAAATAAGCGCGTATTGGGATTCATGATTAAACACATGCACGCGCGTCGGTGTGAGTAAGATGGCTACCCTAAGGTATGAATTAACATTGTGCATATAGACCAAAAATTAATATTTTTAATAAAATGAATTAAAGGTTCAAAATTTTTACAAAAATAAAACAGTGTATATTAGAAATAGTATTGTGTTAATAAATTTATGTGCTTTTTTCAAATTAATATCTTTATTTTAACTAATAATGAACTATTTGTTACTTTTCCTATGTTATTCATGGAAAAAGAGTAGCCATGTTTTATACACACCTACGTGTGGAGGGGGTAAAAATGTAAGCATGAATTTAATCGTGATTCCCAATAAGGCGGGAGTGCCACAATTGGAAAACCGCGTGTCAGGAAAACCGCGTATAATAAAACCGCGTATAAGGAGGGACTCCTGTATGTCATTATAATTATTGTTAAAAACTTTTAATAAATTAAAAATCTTAATTAATATATCTTGTAGTCTTTGAATTAAATTTATAGTCGTATTTGTTGCCCCACCCCAACCTAAGATGCCATATTACATAATGAAATGGCAAAATATATTATTTTTAATTGATGATAGGTTATAATATATTTTAATTTGTGAAAAATAATAAATTTTGATTTTTTAGCTTCTCAGATGTGTGTCTATCCTATCGCATGTATTGATCCATAATAATGCCTAAGTACTTTGCAGATTCAAATCTGTCAAGTTTTATTACTGAGTTATTATCAATTATGCTTAATTCAAATATTTTAGGAAGCATTTTGTAATTTAGAGCAAAAGTAATGTAGCAAGATTTTTGCATATTTAAAGTTAAGGAGTTTTCATTAAACCAGTTATAAGTATTACTTTACTCTGCGTAGCTTTCTAATTTTCACCTCCTACTAATATGACAGTATCACCAGTGAAAGAAACAATATCGTCACTAGTTCTCAATAGATCATCAATAAACAAGTTAAATATAATTGAACCTACTACACTGCCTTGTGGCGCACAAACAGTAACAAAATCTTCATAACTACATACTCCATTTACCTTAACACATTGCGATCTATCCGTAAGATAAGTTGTAAACATTTTGTGAGCCGATCTTTGAATTCCTAAGGACTCCTTTTTTGAAACATAAAAACACTCGAACTTTTTTTACAGTTTGATTGAACTTAACTTACTTCTTTTATGTAAGGATTCAATCAACTTGCTCTTTATGTAAGGCAATCGCTTGAGCGTTAAGTTTGTTGGGTAACTGCATTACAGGGGTAACTGTATTACTTCATACTCTTTCAATTATTATTTTTCGTTCTTACGTTCCTAAAGTTTTGAGAAGGTTTTCTTAGCTTGTAAATAATTTAATTTGCCATTATTAATTGAATTTTAGAACAATTAAAAAATTTGTATTTAATTAAAGTTGTTAAAATTATAACGGTTACAACAGGATCTTACTATCTTTGGGTCTCCAAATCGATCTAAATTTTGTCGGTGCCGGTATTATTCATTGTATCAGTAAATTTTAATATGACTACAAATTGTAGTAATTTTATTACGCTTGTAATCACTTCACTTGTAGTAATATTACAATTTTTGTAGTCATATTACTAAATTTGAAATGGACTTAGAATATTTTCGATTTTGGGACTTAGAATAATTTGAAGTGGGAGTCAGGACCTGATCAGGCCCTGATAACAACAAGAACTTAGAATACTTTAAGTTTATGGACTTAGGATAGTATATATTTCAGGGTTTATTGTAATTTCGGTTTTTGGATTTATTACTATTATGAGTAAACATGTTCCATGCTCGTTGGTTGTGTAGTTAAACAAACCGGTTATAAATTATTTTATTGTGTAATGTCACTCGGGCACGGTTTCACCAAGCACTCGTGCTAGTGATCATGGTAGTACCAAACATTTAAGCGTTCTTGATACTTAATATACTACTTCTAAAGAAAACAATTTTTGGAAACATGAAGATTGAGACATACGAAAGCTATCGCCTATCTTAGTCAAAAATTATAATTTTTTAATAATTTAAATTTATTTTTAGCTAAAAGTAGGCGCTTGATCTAATAATAGACTTTTGTAAATAAAAAATGAGTCTAACCGGAAGTTAGTTAATGAAAAATAAAGGTAGCAGTGTTATTATAAAGAAATATCACAGAACTCTATCTTATAACATTAAGTCCTTTGTTTTTTATAGCCAAGCAGGTTAATTCAACCAACTTTCAGCTATTTCAGGCTCCAATGGTAGAGTCTACTTGAGTCTACAGGTTTATTGGACGTTAATATATTTTTTCAAGAAAGATGGAAATTAACTATATATTCAATTTTTTAGTCGATCGCATAAATATTATCATGATTATAATATAATTAAAAATAGATTACACATAAATACATTATCATTTAAATTAAAAATAAATATCAATAGGATCTATAAGTTGATTCAACTTTAATGACGTATGTTATCATAACATTAGAATACACATTAACCCAGTTTTAAAGTTTAATCATAATTAGTATACATAGTCATACCTACATATTATAGTCATTACTGCTGTACATATTAAATTTTAATATCTCAACAACTGTTTTCTTTTTGTTTTATTTCTTTTTTGAAAAACACTCCTATAAATGTAATTTAATTAAAGTATTTTTTTATAATTCTTACTACCTTAATGTGACAATTTTTGAATTTTTAATCATTTTTTAATGGGTTACTAAACGCTCCCTCCCTCGTTTGAGTGATATAAAGCAATGAAAACCTTCAAAACTTTCATTGTTTTATAAGTGTTCATTTTTAGTAATATATTTATTCTACGATTTAATTGAAATATTATTTCAAAAGCATAAATTTTGTTTATTTTCAATATAAAAGTATTTTTCAATAAAATAAGTTAATAAAAGTATTGCGTTCTCATTTCTAGAATATTAAATTAACGTATCATAGCAGGTAAAATTCGATCAATTTACAAATGAAAAAAACCAATTTTTTAGTAACAGCTGGTATATAAACAAGTTTAATATCAATATTCATATAGAATATGCATGTTTTCAATCGCAGACTTATTTTTATATAAACTTTATTATGCAACATATTTTTTTATAATTTATACAAATAGAAAAAAAAACTAAGTATTCAGAAAATATATGGCTGATATTGCGTAAGAATCCAATGGAAACTAAATCATAAATTTTTTTTATCGCACTTTTCCAATATTTCATATTAATGTTCAATAAAAATAAAAAAAAAAATTCTCGCAAAAAAGTGTTCTAGTTTCAAATAATACTATAGTTACATTAAACACACACATATATTTTATATACATATATTAGCCTGGTAGTTATCTTAAAAAGTTGCTTAGATTTTCGATTGTCGGACTCCTAAAAGCATTGGAAACAATCACATGAACATAATATTTTTTCTTATGGGACCTAAAATTTCTTTCATATTAGCTAACATATTTGGTAGCAATAATTAGGAGTGATTTAATGAGGAAATCTTATTTTTTTCATAAATGGTAAATAAATTCAGCCTGAAATTGAAAACACAAGAAAAACTGTTTAAAATAACTGACAAGCTAATGCGTATATACTTTGCTTGGATTTTTCAGATCCAAATAATTGTTTTTTTTAAGAGCAACGAATGGTCGTTTACTAAAAAAATAAAATTTCGTAAATGACCAAAGTTTCTGGAGGAAAAAAATTTTCATTTAATTGGTGTCAGCATTTTTTTAATAGAAAATCTAAGCTACAACGATTTGCTTAAAAATATTATACGCACAGACCAAAAAAAATTATTGTGTAATTATTAAAAGTTTAAGCAGCTAAAGCTTTAGGGATCTTATATTTTTGATAAATAACTATTTGTACCCCGTTTTCTAATATTCAAGCATTTTAAAATTATTTCCCTGGCTAATATTTAAATAAATGAAGTATGAAAAAAAAAAATATTGAAAACTATATTTATATTCATGTATGGGTATGGTTATTTTCTTGAATTGAGTAATTCAATTCACTTGCTTTTTCACTACTCTTTTTTTATTTCTTTACTATATAAAGTGCAAAACTTGAAGTGGCTAAATTAAATTTTATATAAAATTGTGTTTATGCTTGTTATTTTAATATATAAGTCAAGAGGTCTGGTTTTTTAAATACAAAATTTTTAAACGATTTTTTAATTAAATAAAATAATATTTTATTTTTCTAAATGCATGACTAACTAAAATTTTTTTTTGTAGAATCTAATACTAATTATTTGAATTTTTATAGATATAAAATCAAATAAATTGTTTTGATTCAATTTTTAATATCTTACAGGACTTTCTATGGACTTTTTTTAAAATAACCAGCTAGTGAACAAAAATTTTTATTATAGAACATATTAAATTATAATACATAGTACGAACAATTATTTAAAAAAAGAAAAAAAGAAAACTTTTTGAAAATGACCCACACGAAAAAATGAAAAAAAAAAATAATGAAAAAACTACTACTCATATTTCAATTTTTTTTTTGTTTAGTATTCAGATTTTTATGCAATTCTACACAAAATGAACTATAATGAACTTGATCGGAACATTTTTGTGGGATGTAGGTTCCATTTTTGGGCCTATGTATTGTAAATAACCCATGCGATTTCGTAAATTATAAGTATTTAGAAAAATTTATTTGCATCATCTGATAAACTATTTCGCGACGATTAAGCCCGTATAAAATTTCCATTTTTCATAAAAATGGACATAGGGTACATTTTTAAATCTGTGCGGTAGTACTAATGTTAGTAAAATTAAGATTATTATGAAAATTGAGTATTTTTCTTATCAATTAATAGGTTTTATTATTAACAGTGTTTTTTAAATTTTAAAACAGGATCATCGTTATATAATCGTATAATATAATATAATATAATATTTTCTTCCATTTCCTATAGTAACTTGAATCATCGATAAACCTAACCAATGCACACATTATATTTATAATTTTGCATATATTTGTTTAAAAGCATTAAATTTATTCATTTTACCGTCAAAACTCTATTACGCTATTTAGCTCAATTGTATTTTATATATATTGTTTAATGCAAATTTTATATAAATACAAGGGGGCTCCATCCCCAGCGCTCTAAGCGTGCTAACCCCTGTAGAGAGTAATTTAATATTTTTTAAAAAAGAATATTACAAAGCTTTTACTTTTGGTGAATAGTACAAAGTTTATTCACTTTGGCGAAAATTTTTTTTGGTTTTTACTTTTTGGTGAACATTAAAGGGTAATGAATTTTCAATTCTTCTTACTTATTTAAAATCAATTAGTAGTAATCGTTCTTTTACTAATTTTTTCATAGACTAGACTATATCGGACTCATATTGTTCACCTGCATTATACTTTCCCCTTAGCTTTACTAAAGAAATATCAAAGACAGAAGTTTAAAATAAATATTTGTTATAACCTATAAAGAATATAAAAAATTTCAAATTTGTATAAATAAGCAATTTGGTTGGCTAACAAACTGTCAAAAAGATGGTGGTATCCATAAAGTCCAACAATTTTTCATATTAATAGATAGAATATTTATTGTACAACGATTGTATATTGGGATTAAGAAAATAAAAAATTTTAAAATATAAAATATTATTCAGAGTAGTTTTAATTTTAAGTAAAGAGATGAGCATGTTTACAAAAATTTTAAACCAATAAAAAATAGACATACAATTAAACATTAAATAAAAAAGTACAAAATTTTAGTCAGTAAAAATAGTGGAAAACGTAAGTAGTCTTAATGTTCGAAAATATCCCTGAAGCTAGTGTCCACAAATTCTAAAACTGTCTCAAAAATCTAAAAGAGTCTAAAAAATCTCTAACATAAAATAATAACCGCTGCTACCTAAAATTATACTAAAAGTCTGAAAACCATACGGTGATAATGATTCTTCTTTTTGATTTATCCTCTTTGGTTACTGTTCACCAAAAAGTATAACGCATATACTTTTTCGTTTATACTTTTTGGTTAATATACAAAAAAATATAAAAATTTTAAGGTATTCGTACCAGAAGTTCTGGTACAGAACATGATCGATTAAAGATTTTCGTAAATTAAATGTGAAATAGTTAATAAATAATCTTATTAATGGTAAAAGTTTTGTTTTTAATGAAAAATGAAACTCCTTACGAATAGCAACACTAACACAAACTAACAAATAATTAACACTAACACAACAATTTTGCACGAATTAGCATTTTATTTTGTGAAATTAAGAGATACAATATGTTTCTTGCACCAGTACATGAAAAGACCGAATTTTAAATGGGAAAACCGAGTATACAAAAATGCTCCTGTACCTCCCTACCGAAACAATCGGGCGGATTGCTGCCTTAAAGTCAGGCGGCCGCACGGTGGCCACCGGAGGGCCGCGTGACAATTCGCTTGATTGTTTCGCTCGGGCTGTGCGATCTAAAATTTACCAATTCTTTGTTTCTCTGTTGATTCTAAAGATAAACGTTTAAATTTTTTTTAAATTATGTAGCCTCAATATTTACCATATTTATCCATTTTTTAAATTCAGAATCAACAAATAATATGAAAAAATTTATAACCGGTTTGTGTCACTACACAACCAACGAGCATGGAACATGTTCACTCATAACAGTAATAAATCCAAAAACCTAAATTACAATAAATCCTGAAATATAAATTATTCTAAGTCGATAAACTTAAAGTATTCTAAGTTTTTGTTGTTATCAAGGCCTGACTCCAACTTCAAATTATTCTAAGTTCCTAAATCGAAGTTCATTTCATCCCCCCCCAAAATCGTCAATTTTTGACCCCCCCTAAAAGCGTCAATTTTTGACCCCCCCCCCTGAAAGCGTCAATTTTTGACCCCCCCCCCCCTAAAAGCGTCAATTTTTGACCCCCCCCCTGAAAGCGTCAATTTTTGACCCCCCCCCCTAAAAGCGTCAATTTTTGACCCCCCCCCTAAAAGCGTCAATTTTTGACCCCCCCCCCCCTAAAAACGTCAATTTTTGACCCCCCCCCCTGCCAAGCCAAACTTTTTCAAATACCCCATCCAATGAACATGTTCCATGTTAAAAAAATCAAATCCCGAACAATCGTTCAGGTACTGATCATTCATGCATTGGTTCGAGTAACTTATAAATAAAAGTAATAAAAAGCCTATTTCTATCAAAAAGTATTCAATTATTAAAAAAAATAATATACATTCATGAAAATAAAATAAAGTAATTTCCAAGAAATTTTATGTATACAAAATAATAATAACAATATATAATGTTTCATATTTTTAATTAAAATTATTAATTTACTTTTTAGTATAAGCAATGAAGCCTTAGCACTCATGAATTTTTAACATGAAACATGTTCATTGGATGGGGTATTTGAAAAAGTCCAGCTCGACAGGGGCGAGGTGAAATATTAACTTTTTAGGGGGGGGGGGGGTGAAATATTGACGTTTTTAGGGGAGAGGGGTGAAATGGACTATCCTAAGTCCATAAACCTAAAGTATTCTAAGTTATTGTTCTTATCAGGGCCTGATCACCACTTCAAATTATTCTAAGTCCATAAATCTAAAATATTCCATTTCACCCCCACTAAAAACTTCACTTTTTCACCCCCCCCCCCCCCCCAAAACGTCAATTTTTCATCCTCCACCTAAAAACTTCAATATTTCACCCCCCCCCCCCTAAAAATTCAATATTTCACCTCCTCCCTGCCGAGCCGGACTTTTTCAAATACCCCATCCAATGAACATATTCTAAATTAAAAATTTCTGGCTGCTAAAGCTTCATTGCTTAAACTAAAAAGTAAATTAATAATTTTAATTAAAAGTATAAAACGTTATATATTTATACATAAATAAAAGTCGTCATTAATAATTTGTAATAAATTTTCTTGGAATTAACTTTATTTTATTTCCATGAAATTATATTTTTTTTAATAATTTTTTTGCCCATTTATTCCCATTTTATTGACCAACGTGGGCCAAAAAGGGCCAAATGTCACTCTCCTGAAACGGAAATATTTTTTAGACATATATTCAAAGATATTTCAGTATAATCAGTTATCAAATCCGAGAAATTGGATAAAAATGATATTTCTAAAATTAGTACATCCAAATGGTTATTACATCGGAAAAGAAAAAAAAATTGGCATTTTTTATATTTTATGGTTGCATAAATTTTGAGAAAAAAATTTTCATACAACTAATTTGCAGATTACAGATTTCGAGTAATAATGATAATTATAGATATTATTACTTTCATAGAAAAAAATGAGGTACTAAGTCTAAAAAGAAAATAAAAATAATGGTTTTTTTTTTAAATTTTTTGTATGTAAAAAAATTTGAAATAATAATTTTTAAAAAATTAAGTATCAGATCAAAGAAATCGAGTAAAAACGATGTTTTAAAATTCATACGTTCATAGAAAAAAATTCGGTACTACAAAAAAAATAAAATAACATTTACATTTACATTTACATTTACATTTACGTCGAAAAAAAAAAAAAAAAAAAAAAAAAAAAAATTGGTGTTTTTTGTATTTTATGATTGCAAAAAATTAAATATCAAATCCAAAATATCAATTTTTGATGATGATATTTTTCGACATCGGTTTCAAAGTTGACGAATAGTGTGGCTTCACTGTTAAAACTTCATTTTTAACTTTTTTTTTTATAAAATATAAATCCTTAATTAACAAATACATATGTAAGTGAATACCTTTAAATTCAATAAGTACAATATTTCTTTTTTGTGTTTATATTTTATTCTTGCTATTTCAATTTTAGTTCTTTTCATATATAAAAAAAAAAAAAAAAAAAAAAAAAATAATAACAAATATTTTATTCCGACACCTACAAATTCATAAAATTGTGGGCATAATTATGTGTAGCATATATGTATAATAGATTTACAGTATTATAGAAGTGAAAAAAGTGAAAAAGATATATAAGTGCAGTATAGAATTGAAAATTTTTTTTCTTTTTTTTTTTGCATACAATTTAATGTCATCACGCACGCTTTTGGTCTTCTATATACGTTATATAAAGATTCTTTAAAATAAAAAAAAAAAAATAAAACCTTTATATATTATATCGTGCAAGCTCTTGGATTATTGCGCACAGGTCACAGATGCACTTTTCTCCCTATTGTAAAAAAAAGAAAATAAAGAACGAAAGAGAAAATAATATAAAATCGAGATACTATGTGTATTGCGAATGTGTGGTGCAAGCTGCATTTATGAACGTCATAAATTACAAAATCGCAAATTGCACTTGTTACTTACTACTACTTGTATGTTATTCAGCACAGCTGGTATATATATTTGTGTGTATGTGTATGGCAAGATTCTGCAAGAGACACATAGAATTGCAAAAATTACGAGACAACGAGACATATAATATAATAATAAAAAAAAAGGAACAAGAAAATTTTCACGTTTACATTCCGCGTATATTATATTCTGCTATTATTGCGTACCAAAAGCTTTATTGAAAAAAGTAATGTTTAAAAATTTAAATTTTGTACACTTTTAAAATTTAATTTTTATTTATAAATTTTTACTTTAAGAAATTCGTGTAATAAATTAAAATATTTTTTTTTTGTTTATTCAAATTTTTTAACATTAGTTATCTGTATGTATTTTAGCTTGGCAGTTATTTGAGTTTTTGATAATCGAATGAAATTAGTTGTTGCTTACCTAGAAAGTATAAGATTTCCAAAAGGATAGCTCATTTAATTACTCCTAAGTACTCCCACCGAGTACTTGAAAGTAACATTGTTTCGTATGGAACTAAAATTTTGCTCTTCCAAAGCCTATGTATATTATGACAATACTTAGGTGTTATTTACTTAGTTACAATTTCGGAAAAATTATTTTTTAAGTAACTAGCAAATCATTTCATCCGGTAATCGAAAATCCAAGTAATTTTTTAAAATAGCCAACCCCCTCTGTACAAAAATAGAGACAACTTAAAAGGATTTTGGTTTTCTCAAATTAATGAAAAATGGGTCCAGTTTTATTTTCCCATTGGCCTTTTTAACTATTTAAATCTAAAGTGCCCATTTTAGACGGCTGAATCTTTTTTTATCATTTCGGAGCCTTCGTATATAATTTAGGTCAATAATTTTAAAAATATGACCCCAGAATCTTGTAAAATATCTATTTGTTCAACAAGGGAAAAAAAATAGGATTTGGCTTTCAATGTAGTTGTATGCACGAGTGAGCGTAGCGAATGAGTGCAGACAGCATTGAAAGTAAAATTTCCTACATTTTTCCCGTGTTCAACACATAGTTTTTCATTAAAAGCGAAAAAAAGATCGCCCGAAAGTAAGAAAGTAGATCTTTTTTGCAGCGTGTAATGAAAAGTCTTTTTTAGTAAAGAAAAACTTTAATTTAAAAAAAAAAATAATTTTTTTAATCGTTTTCTAAGCGAAAATCTTGCGAAAATCCGAGTGACTGTGAACTGGTTGCGCCAGCGTTAATGGGACATGCGACACTTTATAATTAAAAAAAAAAAAGAGTAACAATAATTTATTAATTAAATGAAATTTCTAAGAAATATCTTCATTTAAATTATATTTTTTTGAATAAATATTCTGCTTAAAGGACTTTTATTATGAGAAGAAAATTTGTCAGGTTTTAAAATAAACATTGTTGAAGCATATAAGAAAATTTATTAATCGACGTATACTCCCAACTACTGCTGAATGGCCGCTTAATGGTCCTCAAATTTTTAACTTATTTATGTACATATTAAATACGATTTGCCTTTTTATATGCCTAAATTAAACCAATTTAGATATTTAGGGATTTTTTTTAGTATTTTAGTCATATTTGAATACTAAATTGAACATGGAACATGTTTAAATTTATACTTTGAAATTTGAATCTTGAAGCCTTTTTAATTTTAAGTTCTTAAGCCAAAAAAAAATAATTTTAGCTCCTAAAATCTTTATTATTCTATTATTCATGCTAAATTTTGATGAACCAGTACTGGTTATGATAGCTTTTTCCTATCTTAGCCAAAAGTTTCAGCAAAGATAAAACATACACTTTTAAGAGACTTTGGTTAAATTTTGAAAATTTTTGAAAAGCAAATTTCTGAGAATAAGGGCGATTCATAATAAAAAAAAAAAAACAAAAAAATTGGTGTTTTTTGTATTTTATGATTGCAAAAAATTAAATATCAAATCCAAAATATCAATTGAAAAAGATTTATCTAAAATGAATACTTTCATAGAAAAAATTAGGTACTAACAATAAGTCCAAAAAGAAAAAAAAAATTGGTGTTTTTTGTATTTTTTGGTAGCAAATATTTTGGAACAAAAATTTTCAAAAAATTAATAATTAATTAATCTGTATTAGAATACTTCATTGATTAAAACTCCCCGAAAATCTGATAAATTTTTTGGACTTTAGGTGGGTTTTATTAAATTAAGTTTTAATAATTTTATTAAATATTATTATATTTATAAATCTATCAAAAAAGTAGCCAAAAAAACCTGTAAAAACTCCAACTTCATTTAAATTAAATATTTGGGCTAAAAATTCAAGGTAAATCATATTATATAATATAGAAAAATGTATGCAAAACTTGAGGGCAATTGGAGGAGGTCATTTTGCAAGAATTATACCATCTTGGAATTTTTACCTTATTTTTTTGATAAAAATACTATTTACAAATACGATTTACTTAACAAGAAATTTTTTTTTAATTTTATTAATGTACACATACGGGTCTAGAAAGTTTTATTTTATTTTTTTTTAATGATTTGGTCAATGCTGCTCATTAAGTAAGTAATGTGAAGGCGGGGAGGGGGCGTAAATAAAAAATATGCATTTATTTGTTGGAATGATTTAAAGCCAGACAAAAAACAATAATTAAAAAAAGCAAAAAAATATTACTCAAAGTTAAAAAGTAAAATTACTTCTTACTAACTATTACAATATTTAATTTTCATTCAGTTAATTTGAAAATAAAATAAAATGGAAAAAAGAAGATTGTAATTTATTTGAATTAAAAAAAAGGTATAAAAATCAAATTGCTCTAGGATATTTTTAAAGTCTTTATATATATGTAACATAACAAACAGTAGAGAAGAAAGAAAAATAAAAGAATAATGACAATAAAAGTAAGATAGGTCTTTTCTTTCTCTCGACGTAAAGCGGTAAACCGTCGCGCCGACTTGATTAACTGCACTATGGGACTTAACTTATTCTTTGTTTTTCATCTCGTTTCTTTTTTTTTTCTCTTCTTATTTTGCAAGTCAATAGATTGTCTTTTGGTAATTGCATTAGTCCAAGTCAATTTATTTCATCTCGTCTCTTTTACGACGAATGATTCGTTGAAACAGACATGTCAATTGTTTTTTCTTTTTATTTTTCTTTTTACATGTACATATATTATTATGTTGAAGGCGAACTTACCAAATTTAGTCATCAAGTTTAAAGATAGGTTATTAAATAATGTTAATATTAATTATTTTTTTTATTGACTAATTTTATTATCTTTAGCTAATTTATCAAAGCCTCAACTGTTGGGAACAAAGTATAAAAGAAAAATTATATTATTACAGAACGCAAAGAAAAGTTTTTATTGAGGAAATTGCTTTCTGAAATAAAAATAGAGTTTTAGAAAGAGTATTAATTTTTTGGGTTCACAAAGCGAAAATTATAGCCAAAAACAATTTCTACTAGTAAAACTGGATTTTCAAAGGTATATTCTTACTGCTCAAAGGATAATCTTTTCATAATTATAATTTATTTTTTTCCCTTCAGTTTTGTAATTAGTCAGGTCCTATGCAGCTAGAGTACCTCCAGTTTTCTGTGTATATAATAATTTTTGTAACTTGTTTTTTATTGTTAATTTAAATAATGTTATGGATGATTTTTATACCTAGAAAAAAAAACATAATAAAGTGTTGAAAATTAAAAAACTATGTTTTGAGTTTTTAAACTACTCAAATCCATTAACTGCAGCTTAAATAGTAACGTTTCGCCTATAGCATAGCCAGAAAGTATTACTTTTGATCTCAAAAACTAAGCTTTACTTGCTTTCAAGAGCTTCCTTAAACCACAAAATTTGAAAACAGTCTCAAACACATTAGTTTATTTATGAGACAAATTTTTTTAAAATAATCCTTAAAAAAAAATTATATCTACTAATTGCTACTATCTTTTAAAAAAAGTATAAACAAACTGATATTTTAAGTATCTCATTGCAGCTAATCGCTTGGAAGTTTGTAAAGAGTTTTATTTGACAGTTACTTTTTAGGATCTTTCTACTCTTTACGTGTTGTAATTAAAAACTTTTTTTTTATTATTATTATTTTGAACTTTCATTTTATAAAAAAAAGTTTTATTAATGAAAAAAAAGAAGGAAATTTATTGCCTATTAAGCTGTCAAAAAAGTTTTATAATGTTTTATAATTAGCTCTCTTTTAATCAATTGCAAATAAATTCAAATAATAAATTTAAATATAATACACAAATTATTTACATCCAATTCCGTGTTTAATTTATATAAATAATTTTTTTCAAGTTTTACCATAGGAGTTTAAAAAGTATACCTTTAATTCTTATTGATTTTTTTTTCGAATGATGGCGTTACTGCGTAAGTATCACAGATTACTTGTAAGGATACAACTTTCTTCTTGATGCATAAATGTAAAAAGTAACCAGCAACAAAAATATTGTAATAAAAATCCCTTAAAGTTACACAAATCTGTATTACAATCATATGTGGTATTAATTCCAAATCACAATACTATCAATTTAATTAGGAATTTCATAAAATACTAAACATTTATTTAATTATTTACTTTCTTAAAATAATTAAATTGTTTATTTATAAAAATTTATCAAATCATCTGCTACTGAATCAAAAAAAGTTTTTTAAAAAATTTAACTCTATTTAAAAAAAATGAGTAAAACTCATCTCTTAATTTTGGATTCTCTTAAATTTCCAAATGTTGATGAATTAACTTTACGGGAAAAATTGCGCTACAATAGATAAGTTTAAGCAAAACTTGATTGGCATATTGGTATTTAAAATTACGTAAAAGGAGGCTGTACGAGTTGAACCTACCAGATCTTGAATAAACTGAGTAGAATATTTTCTAACGTTCAAGAAATTCTTCCGTGTCGAACAGCGCAAATTTTTATAATTTTTTTTCATAATCTGAAGCTAGGTAAAAAAATATTAGATGCGCATTTTGTTGTTTTTTTTTTAAATTCGGTAATCAAGGTAGTTGTAAAGGGGCAAAACCGAAGTTACACCTAGTGGGACCGCAGTTACTATCTTTACAATATGAAAATGTGCAGTCATCAATTTTTTAATTTTGATTTAAAAAAAAAAATAAAATACATGTCTAATATTTGTCATAATATTTCATATTATGCATGAAAATTATTAAAATTTTGACCCATGCAAGTGTTACACGAAATTTGCACTTTAATTGATTAATTATTAAATAATTATTAATTAAAAATAAAAACTAAACAATTAATCAAGAAAGGGTTAGCAAGTTTTATATTTTGGCCCCGTCCCTCGGACAAATTTAACGTTATTATAAAAGAAAAGTTAAGGATGTTAAATTTTAAAGATTTAAATTTGTGAAGAAAAAAAAATAATGAAACGATACGAAAAGTATGTATCAGTTGTCACTTCCTGGTTCCGATAGTCAAGGACTTCAGCCTTGATTTCAGCACCCTTTTTTTGGTAATAGAAAAATAAAAACAAAATATTTTATCTTACCTTTTTTATAATTTTAAATTTTTAAGTAAATCGAGGAAAAATAAATGCGAAAAAAATTTGATTTGAAAATTATTTAATTTTTAATAAAAAATAAGCACAATAATCGTGGGCCATGTTGGTCACAGCTGAGTCTATGTTTTCTTTTTTTTCTCTCTCTTTACTGCCTGTATGAGATCTTTCGAAATGTAGTTTTCTTGTCAGCGGCCAGAGAGCAAGTATTTCCCGACCGCTACGCGACCGGAAAAGACGTGTTTTCTCGCCACTGACGAAGAAAAATCGTAAACGACCCTTTTCCATAAATAAAGAATGCCCCAAATCGCAGTTTACCATCCTCGGCTTTGCCTCGGAAGGTAATTTACGTGCGATTTGGGCCATTCTTTACTTTTCTGGACACGGGCTCGTAATATACTATTTTGGAAACATGGTTCTTTTGATTTCCCTTTCCATGAGCATTTTTAAGAAAAAAGTCTTAGACAAGTTATCAGAAGAATTCTCATAACTAAATTTTATCCAAAAAAATTGTTTACCGTTAGATAATTACAAAAATTTTATTCTTAAGATGAAAAAATAACAATTAAAAATTTAATAATTTTATCTTAAAAATTGTAAAGGTATAGACCTAAAGTTTTTTTTATAATTATCTTGTTGTTCAACTTTCGACATTCAAACATTTGTATTTTAATAGTCAATAGATTGGAATGTGTAAAGTCTACAGGATAAAAATAAAAATTAAGGTAATCTAGTAAAATTTGATTTCTTAAATTATTCTTAAAAATAAATAAAAGTTATTTGATAATTAATTAAAATGTAATGCAAATCTACCATCACACAAGCCTTATACGATAGAGTTTCTTATGCTATATTCCAAGTATCATTCCTGCCTAGCAAGTTAACGTACAAATTTTTTTTTTGGTCTCATTTTTTATTTATTAAGGGTCTACTTTTAGACATCACAAACTTCAACGTTTATCGGATCTCTCGCTGTAATAGCCAATAAACCAAATGTCCAGTTTTGACCAGATCGGTTGTTAGGTTTATGAAATTAAGTATTACGTAAAGATTAGTAATCATACAAAATACTGGTTAAGGAGCTTAATAATAACCTTTAAACAAAAAAATTAGGCCACTTAGGTGACTTGCAAGGTTGCAGCTTAATCTAGAAGATAGGCTATAACACCATATATTAAAATGTTCAGTAACGCTGTTCGGCTCGTAAGGTTGATTTTTCAACATAATAAGAGAAGATATTGTCTGATTTAATCAAGGTTTGGCAGACCTAACTTGAAAACTCTGGACATCCCTTGTTAAATGATCATTAATTTCATACAATTAACTATCGATCATTTCAGTTAGCATTAAAATTCAATTTATACTCTTAATTTTATGTTAATTAGGAGTAAAAAATTTCTAGGTAAGGATCTTTTTTTATATTTTATTAAAGTAAAAGTAGAATTCTTAGAAATATTTTTATTCGTTACAATTATAACGTTAACTATAAAATGTGAAAAAATTTATTTATAAAATATTACAATATTTTTTTTAAATTCATTACAATAAGTAAAAAAAAAAAAAGAAGAAGAAAGTACAAATTATCAATTATAAAAAATTTAAGTAAATTTAAGTAAATTTAAGTCAGAATTAGCACACATAATTGCAGAAAATCTTTTTTATAATTCAATTTTATTGAAAAAAAATTGTATTTTATAAAATAAATTCTACAAACTGTATTTTACTTCGACATTTTTTTTCTTTATTTATTTCGTACATCGTGAAAGAATTATTATTTTTTTTTTCATAATTTACTGGAAATAAATTATGAAAAAAAACTTCTATTAATAATTAAATATTTAATGAAAAAAATAAAAATTTTATTAATTTGAGTATTTATAATAATAATAATAATAAATAACGCAAGTACTATATTTAAATCCAGGTACAATAAAAAATTATTATGTAATCTACGTTTATCTGCAACTACGTATATGAGAATATCTTCGTAATTTTTCCAATACAGCTTTTTTTACTTTTATTTTTGTGATTATGTTGTAATAAGTTAAGTAATCTTTCAGCGAAAATAATTGATTTTTGAAAAGTACTAAGCAACATGCAAAGATGCAGCCCAAAATTTTTTACTCCATCTCTGTCTGTGACTTTCCAAAAATCTGTTATTTTTTTTCAAATTAAAATTAAAAAAATATATATTTAACGCAATGACTATTAATTAGTATTGAATATGATAAAACCCCAAAGCTATAAAATATTTTGGAACTATGCTTCATGTAAAATTAAATGACCTCAGAAAAATCGCAATTAGGCAGTAAATTAAAAAGAAGTTGCCAATTTGAATACGGAAAAAAAATCTCTTGGTAAAATTACTCGAAACTGCTCATATATTCATTAATCGAAAATTTTTCATCCCTTATAAAATGAATAAATCTATATATATATATATTATATACATATATATATATATATGTGTGTGTGTGTGTGTGTGTGTGTGTATTATATAGCATTCCTTCTTTCATCTCAACTGAAGAACAAAGCTTTTTCACATGACTGCGTAACAAACGAATGAACGAACGAATGAAAGCTCACTCACACTTTTATTTCATCAATTTTATTATTATTATTATTGTTATTATTATTATTATTATTATTGTTATTGATATATATATATATAAAATCTATATTCTTCGAATTCACAAATATATATAAATTATCATTCAAGCGTTAAGATCAAACGTGCGCACCGTTTTGCGGTCAGCTGGCATGGACGTTTACATCGTCATCGGCACTCGTCATTGCACTTGACAACACTCAACAGAAATTTCTAAATTCTTGTATTAAATAATTACATAATTACTATATATTATAATTATTATTTAATTGTGTTAATGACTTTTTTTCTTGTTTTATTATTTATAAATACTTTTGTCAGAAGCGAAATTTTTTTCATACTCAAACGATTGCAAATTACTTGAATTATAAAGAAAATTTTTAAGTTTCAATTAATTTGCAATCGTTTAAACCAGCAAAAAATTCCACTTGGGTCAAGCGGATTTTTTTTCATTGTAAGCTTTAGGTTTTATTATTTAAACAATTTTACTTTAAGTTCTTTTTATTTCTTTGCTAAATATTTAAGACAATTAATTTACTAATAGGGCTTAAGCTTTTAATATTTTTATAAACTCATTTTTATAATCATGAAATTACTTAAAATCTTATTTATTTTTAACAATTTTTAACTACTTTTTGCTACTTTTAAATATAGTCGAAAAATTTAGATTACATTTATAAAAATTTTAATTTGGAATAATTACTTCTATTCAATATTTTCCTACAAACAAAAAAAATATTAACTTTATTTAACTAACATTTTCACTAAATTTTTTTTTTTATTTTTAAACGAATTTTAACATTCACAATTATTTTTAATGATAATGCCTTTAAATTACATAAACACTAGATGAAACATTCACAAAAATTAAATTTTTAATTAACGAGTTTATTTAATATTTTCTATACGTGATCACGTACTCATTTTATAATTATCTGTTCCAGAAGTGGAAGCCAAATTTGAGCTTGTAGAGGAGCTTGAAGGAGTGTTTGAACTACTCGGAATTCCAGATGAATGCAAACCGGATGCTGATAAGTTTGTTGGTGCGTAGGGACTTCCGCAGAGTTGGTCAGCGATACGACCAGCCTCTCTTACTCCACTTAGAAAAGCTCCATGAACGGTAGCTGGATAGTTTCGTATTGTGTGTTCACCTGAAGATTGATAAAGGAAATTATGTTAATCAATTATTCATAGTTCAATAATACACATTGTCAAAACTACACTTGTAAATTTACAAAACAAATATTTAATTTTTCAATTAGTGAATTTAAAAATTTTGTAAATTTTCAATGCCTGAAAAAAAAAGTATAAGCATTTTTAGAAATTAAAGCGATTTTATTGGTACATTTACAGTAGTTTTACTTTTAAATGTCAATATACCTCTTGAAACAAATATTTCGCTTGCTTTTTTAACATGGAACATGTTCATTGGATAGGGTATTTGAAAAAGTTTGGCTCGGCAGGGGGGGAGGTGAAAAATTAACGTTTTAGGGGGGGTGGTGAAAAAGCGACGATTTTAGGGGGGGTGAAAAATTGACGTTTTTAAGGGGGGGAGTGAAATATTGAGGTTTTAGGGGGGGGGGGTTAAAAATTGACGTTTTTAGGGGGGAGTGAAAAAGTGACGTTTCTAGGGGGAGGAGTGAAATGGACTTAGATTATTTTCGATTTAGGGACTTAGAATAATTTGAAGTGGGAGTCAGGACCTGATCAGGCCCTGATAACAACAACAACTTAGAATACTTCAAGTTTATGGACTTGTAGGATAGTATATATTTCAGGATTTATTGTAATTTCGATTTTTGGATTTAATACTATTATGAGTAAACATGTTCCATGCTCGTTGGTTGTGTATTTACACAAACCAGTTATAAATTTTTTAAATTTCATATACAGTTTGGTTTTAGCACAAACATTGCGCCTCTGCTATACTTTATACCCAACTTTACACAATAAGTTTGAACAGGTTAGAATTTTCGGCATTTTGAGAATTTTGCGATAAAATTGTAAAATTTTGTCAGGTTGTTCTGTTTGAAATTTGCTTGAATACTTGAGGATTCTTCAATTTTCAAGAAATTCTCATAAATAGCTAATCGAATACGCGAAAACAGAAATTATTATTTTAGGCAAGGTTCAAATAATACATTTGTAATATTCGTTTTATGATATTGACAAAATATTAATCAGAAAAGTTATTATAGAAATGTAATAGTAGAATATATAATAAAACTCATTATATTCAAATTTGTTTTTCATCACTAAAATACATAATGATAATAAACACTTATGCTACTAAAATCCAATTAATACGCGAAAATGAACATAATGAAAATAACCACAATCAGGAGTATCATGCTAACACCTATAATCACATCGTTGTAGATAACCATATTCCCGTTAATGACCAAGATTTAAACAACAAAACATTTGTTTCAGTTATATTGTAATTGACGTATTGGTGAGGCCTGGCTACATATTACAGTTAGTTTCTATATATAACAATGTTTCCCTCTTACGCTTCTATGCCTATTTTATCTTTAATATGAAATTACAATTAGAAATCATATTCGAATATATCCAAAGAGTAATCAAGGTAATAAACGTTATTATAAAATCACTGGCTGGTAGCAACGTATAAATTATTAGTGTTTAATCAAAGATTTATGTAAATACAGTTTTATGAAACGTAAAAAATTTAATTTCAATTTACGTAACAATATAATGAACTTCAAGTTGAGTAAAAAAGAAAAAAGAATTGTCAAAACGTTAAAAAAAAAAACATGATTGAAAGCAAACGTCGCGTTATAGGGGGATGAAAACAAATTAAATTTGCAAAAAGTATAAAAAAAATGAATAAAAATGAAAAGTTAAAATAAACTTGCATTCATTGAATGAATCAATAAATAACCGTGAAATTCGTAAAATTAATCGAGTATATTTATATTTCTGCTTCTAAAAAAAGCTTCGATTTTTTTTTCATCAAACATATCCTATTTACTCTCTTCTTACCCACACATACGTATACTATAAATACATAAGTGTATAATTGAAAATCAATTAAAATCAAATGCTAATTAATGCAAATGAAAATTTGAATAAGCATACCAGCAAAAAATACTCGTGGCTGTGGTTGCGGTGCGTTAGGCGGTTGATTTGATGGTGCTGGAGGAGCGACGGGTGAAGCCAAAAGATCATAATCACTTCCGGAACTACCAACTGCTACGTAACTGTAAGAGCCACGAGCCCATGGATCTGCTCGCCAACGTGTTACTACACTTTCTCGGGGTTGAGGTACTACTTGCGTACCAAAAATGCCCTGTAAAAAATTTAAATTAAAAATTATGTAAATTAAATCTGCATTTTTTTTTATTGTATAAATAAGGTCACAGCAAAAATTGTTCAACGTTACTTGTTTTTTTTGATGTTACAAAACTCATTTCAAAATGTAATTCTGACAAACTCCTGATAGGATTGGATAGGATTGAACAAATATAAAAAAAGGATTGTTAAAAAAGTACTTAGATTTTTTTACGATTTAATGAATTTTAAATTAGGACAGTAAGTATTTGAATTACAAATTACTTTTTTTCTTCGTATTCGACTTTTTTTTTCTTTTTTTACCAAAAACACTCGTATAAAGTTTTTATCTACACATACTTACTAAAGGAAAATTTTGAATATTCTTTAAATTTAAATAATAATAGAATAATTCTTAAAATCGTGAAGAAAACCATCATATTGTCCCTACAATAATATATTAAGTACCAAGGGCGTAAAATTTTAGGGCTAGTGTGAGCACAAGCACGAGTGATTGGCGAAATCAGGTACTGATATGTATTCACACTAGTTTCTGAAGTTTTTCGCTCACGGTGCTTACGAAATCTATTACCTACTTAGGCGTATAATGAATGCAGAAAATTTCGCGACCAGTTTTACACAAGAGTTTTAAGCCCAAGAAGGAAAAACAAATCTTTCTTTTAATATTAATGGCACGAAATAGCTATTTCGTAAACAAGGCACAAAAGGTTGGTAAAAGGTTGGTTTTGACCTTGCAAATGGTTGTCTGTATGAGCTAATGCAGAAGATCGGACCCCATACACTCTGCGATTTACTATATATTTTACAAATAAAGGGCAAAAAAGGCATGCCGTTCAAGTTAGAAAATAGTTTTTTAACATGGAACATGTTCATTGGAGGGGGTATTTGAAAAAGTACGGCTCAGCAGGGGGTGGGGTGAAATGGACTTAAAATATTTTTGATTTAGGGACTTAGAATAATTTCAAGTGGGATTCAGAACCTGATAAGGCCCTGATAATAACAAGAACTTTAAATTTATGGACTTAATATAATTTCTATTTCGGGATTTATAGTAATTATGACTTATAATAATTAGAGTGTATAAGTTAAAACTGTTATAAGTGAACAAGTTCCGTGATCGTTGGTTGTGTGAAAAAACAAACCAGTTATAAGTTTTTTTGTCCTATATTTGTCCAATATTTTTCGGTCGCTACACGTACTGATAAAGAAAAATCATAACAACTCTTAGCCATAAAAAAGAATACCAAAATCGCTCTTTACCACACTAATTTGTCTCAGAAGATAATTTATTGGGTTATTCTTTATTTTTTGGCCATGGGTCAAAATGTTCTATTGTTTCTAAAATTTTAATCTTGTATTTTGATGATAAGATTTTAAAAGTGTAGTAAGAAAGTCAAAAATTTATGAATGAAAAATAAAGATAAAAATATTGTTAAATATGAAAGTACACATATAATTATTTTATATATACATACATTTTATTTTTAATAAATTAAGATTCTTAAATGTTTATATTTTAAGAAAAAAAATTAGGTTGGCGTATGTAAAAAAAAAAAATTGTAAAAAATAATTATATGCAAATCATTTTATCAGTAAAAAAACACTCGGCAACCTTAATCCTTCTTTTAATTTTGTTAACAAAAAGTATTATTCAGTCAAAAATCTCTCACAACCGTTGCAATTAATTCTATCGCGTGGCTTTGCGAAACGCATACATATATAATAAACCAGAATCAAGATAAGGATAAGAAGGCACACAAGAGAGTCACAATGAAAAAATAAAAAATGATAATTTAAAAAAAAAAGAAAAAAAAATTCATGTTAAAAAAAAGGAATAAAATAAAATTAAGTTAACTGGAGCTTATACAAAAATGTGTATACCTTAAGAACAGCAATGCAACGTCCAACGATAACATCATCGCTGACATTCTCCATGACGCATGCAGCTTCTCCTGCTACAAGTGCCAGAAGCACCGGCGCTTTATAAAGATTCCAGAAAAGGAAAAGCTCACCACGGGATGCCGTCGTACTACCGACATGTCCAAAAAGATTGGACGTTGGGTCCCAAAAGATCCTATCGAAACATAAAATGACCTGAAAAATAAATAAACATTTCATTTTATTATAATATGTTGCAAATGTAATAATCAATCTTCTAAAACAAAAAAAAATTAAATAATATATGAACGTAGAATATATATATAATACATATAAACACGTACAACAAGCAACTCTTAGGTTAATTAGATTTGTATGTATTCGTGTGTTGCATTCGAGTGCAGCTGCTACTGGTATTAATGTTTGCTCGTATACTCGAGTGCCCATTACTAAATTACTAATTTAATTAAAGTGCCTGGTTGCTTTCTGTTTATATAAATTTATACACATATGTTAGCTAAAGCTAGCTACATACATGTTCCTTCAGTTCTTAGGTAATTTTTGATTATGAGTAATCGAGAGAAGAATATTTTGTTTAATTAATTAAAAACCTATAACGTATTTAAATTATTTTAATTAAAATGTTTCTTGTACCATTTTATTATGTCATGAAATAAATAGTCGTTTATAAAATTTTTGACATTTTGTAATTATGTACATTTTTATTGAACTTATTAGAAATAGAAATTTTAAAGAAGAGAAAGAGCTAAGAGATATGACTGCGTAATTCGGTTAAATAACTTTTGTTTCAGGGATTAATCAAGGATCAAAATAATTTTATTTTTGAAACTAATTGAATAAATTAAAATCTTCCAAAAAAGTTTAAATTTTGCATGTCAGTACACTGACACTAGCTCAAATGTTTGCAAATGACCTGAAACTTAAGAAAAATTTTAAAAAAATTTTGCTTTTAACTGAAATCAATTTATCAACTAAAAAAGAATCTTTAAAAAAAAAATATTTTATTTCATATTTTCACTGAAAATTATTTGAATTCCTTTTTAAATTGTCAAATTCAATACTGAAAGTGTATAATTGTTTTTAACATTTAATTTTATTATAAAATTATAAAATTAAAAGCTTGAATTAATTCTAAAGAATATTTAATAATCGAATGTACCTAAATCCCTAAACAATTAAACTAATTTTTTTTGATAGTACGCTTATTAAAATATATTTTTTAAATCATGTTAAATTTATCAATTAAACATTAAAATACATTAAATTGCTTATTTGAAGATTTATTTTTAATCAGGATAATTCATTTTTATTTTCAGAAATAAAAAACACACACAAACGCACAATCAATTTTTATTAATGTTTTATAAAATTGAAAGACACGTGTATACGTTCATTTATTAGCATTAAGGATAAATTAGCTATCGATCTGATTGAACATTGGTAATTTATTTTTGGCCTGCGCAAAATAATGATCAGTTTAGACAAATTACCCATATGACTTCTATTTACCGTTATTGACGCCTTTAACTTTCTTTTACTTTGCAATAATAATTATTTTTATTTATTATTGCAATGGGTATTAATCTTACAATACAATAAATTAGTGTTTAAGAGAATATGAAATATTTAACTTTTTTAAAAGTATTATTTACGGATAAAAGAGATTGGGGCAATAAGGTATCTTTGCATGAGGCTAAAGTTTTTTCATCTAACAAAAAAACAGGAGCCAATAAACTTCCGGAGCTCGTTCCGGAGTACCTGTTCTGAGAAATTTATTTTTCAAATACTCAGATTATGGTTTTAGTAGTTTATAGACCTCCTAATTTTTGTTCTCGTACAACATTGATTTTCTAGAAACCATCTCTAATCTAGCTCCTTTAGCAATTATCGTCCCATTTCTCTTCTGCTAATCTTATCCAAAATCTTTGAAAAAATTCCTCACCATCAAATAAACCAATAATTATTATTTCACAGAATTTTTTCAATCCGGTTTTCAAAAAATCCACAGGGTACAGAACTTAAGCTTTACTTACTAACTTCATTGATAATATCTGTAGAGGCAACCACGAGGGAAACCTCACAATTTTACTATTGCTGGTCTTTTTAAAGGCGTTTAATTGAATGATCTACACAGTTCAAATTATCAAGTCTAGGGTTATCTAAGGACACAGAAAAATGGTTCTTCAATTATCTTTTGGAGGAAACTCAATATGTCATAGTAGGTGATAAAGCCTCTTCTGCAGAAGCTGTCGAAAGTGTTGTCCCTCAAGGATTGGTATTGGGTCCTTTACTCCTTCTGATTTATACAAATGACATTAGTCCTAATAATCTATACACCAAAATACTCAACTTTGCTAATGACCCACAAATTTATATACTAAATATTTACCAAAATATTTACCTAATTTATTTATATACCAAATTTATATAATAAATTATGTGTTTATGTCTAAAATATTATCAATAAAAAAACTTGAAAAAGCAAAAGTTCGTTAATTTCTAGAACACCCTCCCTGAATACATCAACCTTGTTCCTTCCATTGACTCATTTAAACATAACCTCTATAACAGCATCTTCTACAATTAGATTATTCCATCTCCCTTTCCCAAACAATTCATAGATAATTTCCCCTCGTCCTTCTTTTGATTACTTCATATATACCATAAGGTACCATCCTCTTTATATCTTTACTTTAAAGTGTTAAGTATTAAAATTTAATTAGTCAAATTAATTTTCAGTCGATTTTCAGTCAAATATAAAAAATTAATATTTTTTTGCTATTTTGGATACATATGAAGGTATAAAGAAAATTAGTAAATGAAATAGTTTTTGAAACAAAATTATTTGTTGCCTATGTATAGAAAAGCTTTAATTTATAAAATAGCTTTGAATGGCAGGTTTCTGGTAACATAAAGTATTTGTTACATTCACATTTACAATATATATGTATATATATATTTAATAGCAATAGTAAAGTTTTAAAATTAAAGTAGTTCTTCCAATAGTTATTATAAAGCTAGTGAGTATTAAGCCTTTATTTGAAAGTTTCGTTAACAGAATGTTAATTAACTGTTCATTTATGTTAGGAATACATGTATATATACATTTATATATTTCTAGTTTTCAAAACAAAGTATCTACATTTCAACTAAATTGAACGAGTTTACGATGTTTTAGTAAGTCAAGTTAAATCATTTGATTTTCACATCTTAATACAAGTTTTACTATTTAAAATTGATTTTCTATATTTACTATGAATCCTATGTAAATACATAATCCTAATTAAATACTCTTCATTAAATATATACTGCACTTAAAGAAATTTATTAAAGGATAATTATAACACGTTAAATAGAAACGTCAATTTTGTACATTTCTAAGGATTTTCCTTTTTCTATTATTTTATTATTAAATAGATTTTTGTTTACTTATAATTAAAAATATAGTATAAATAAAATAATCATTAATTAATTTTTTAATAAATTTTTTCAATTTGACATCTGGTACACACCAAAACATAAAGATTGTTTTTAATACTACTTTTTATTAAATTTTGATTTTAATATTTTAAAAATATTAAATTTAAAAATAAATCTTTTCAAACTATTTAATTTCAATTTCAATCTTTTTGTTTTTGTTTTTGTAGGCAAAAGATTTTTTTCCAAAAAAAATTTTAATTACAATTTATTAAGGTTATGAGTGTGTATACTTGTTTATTTTTTCGAGTTTTGATGTAATTGCAGAAAAATAAATTTCTTATGATTATTATTAAAAATAATTTCAGAAAACTTTTTTCAATTTCTAAAAAATCAGGTCTATATTAAATATTAATGTATTTACTTAACAAAACTAATACCAAAAATTATGAATACAAAATAAGAGTTAAATTTTTAAAATATTGAAGCTATATAATTATAAAATATTTGATAATTAACAAAGCTCATCTTCTTCGGAATTTGCAGCCATTTGATATTAAAATTGAAAAAATATGAAAAATCACTTTACGCTTATTTATTTGGGTCTACCCGGAACCTACACATTTCGAACTTGCACATCTATTTTCTTACACATTTTATTACACGAAAAAAATATTACACATTAAATAAATTACCAAAATAAATCTTACACAAATGTAGGAAAATTAATAATTAAATATTTTATATATTTTAATTGTAAAACAATATGAAAATTATAAAAATATATAAAATATTTAATTATTAATTTTCCTACACTTGTGTAAGATTTATTTTGGTAATTTATTTAATGTGTAATATTTTTTTCGTGTAATAAAATGTGTAAGAAAATAGATGTGCCAGATCGAAATGTGTAGGTTTCGGGTAGACCCATTTATTTAACTGAAAATAATTACGATTATTTATTTTAAGTAAAAGAAATTAAATTATTTTTTATCATAAATAACACTAATTTATATAAAAAATCTCGTAAAAAATTAAATTATATTTTATTACCACGCAAATTTGATAAACAAACTTTAGTTAAAAATAAACAAGTAAATACTCATAACCTTATTTCAAAATATTTTTTTTGGATAAAAATCTTTTGCCTGCAAAAACAAAAACAAAAAGATTAAAAATGAAATTAAATAGTTTTAAAAGATTTATTTTTAAATTTAATGTTTTTAAAATATTAAAATCAAAATTTAATAAAAAGTAGTATTAAAAACAATCTTTTCGTTTTGGTGTGTACGGTTATTTTTAATTATGTACATTCTCGTGTGTCAAAAGTGTTAACAGGCTAAACAGTAATTGAGTTCAAATTTTTTGATCCTTGTGATTTTATTTGAGCGTAGTTTTTTTAAAAAAGGAATTTTAGGACAAAAAAGGCGACTTTTTGGCTCAATACCTGATAATGTAGAAATTTTGGGCCATAAATTCAAACTACAACTAATTTTACATTTTTTGACCAACTGAAAGTATTTTTGTTAAAATCCAACATGACAGCATTATTTGGAAAATCGTCTAAATACCCTATTTTATAGCATTGTTGTAATATTGAATCTTGCGTTTCTAGGTACAGAAAGCGAATTGGAATAAACGGAGGATATCTTGGGTATTTTTTTAACATTTAGGCATAATGTAAACATTTGGCTTGTAAATGCAAGTTCAACTGTTCAACAATGGGGAAAACGAAATAGCTTATTATTTTACTAACAAGAGCAGTTCAATACATTTGTAATACCAAATTACACCAAATGGTTATGGATGAGTTTATTATGTTGAAAAAACATGCCGGATACCCTTCGTTTATTCCAATGGGCCTTCTGGGTCTAGAAACGCAGAGTTCAATGTTATAAAATTGGGTTTTTTGGTAATTTTCAATGAAACGCTTAAACCCCACTAATTAACCAAAACACTTCTAGTTGGTCTAATTTTTTTGGTGTAAGTGTTACCTTTCAAACGCCGTAAACTGCAATTTTTTATCACTAATTTTCTCATCAATGTAGCCAAATAACCAATTGGACATTTTTGGCTAAAAATGACCAATTTTAAAATTGCTGCCAAATTCATAATTTCTGAAAAAAAAGGATTTTATATCCCTAGAAAAAATTTCTAACAGCTTCAAATTTCCAAAAATTTTTTACTCTTCTCATTTCCTAGAGTCGTTTTTAAGAAATGGCTCTTTTAAGTTAGCATTAAAAATGAGCTTTTTTAAAAAATCATAAATTTGGGACTCCGACTTCAAATTATCATGTCTGATAACAAATAATTGAAAAATAGAGTAAAGAATTTTTGAAAATTTGAAGCTTGTGGAAATATTTTTAAACTTATAAGACCCATTTTCGTCAAAAATTATAAATTTGGCACCAATTTCGGTTAATTGGCTATAATGATGAGAGAATTAATGATAAAAAATTGCAGTTTATAGCGTTTGAAAAGTGATACTTACAGAAAAAAATGAGACCAACAAGTAGAGTTTTGGTTAATTTGTGAGGTTTTAGCGTTTCATTGAAAATTACAATCAATTCATCGAAAAACCCTATTCCATAACGTTGAGCCCTGCGTGCCCAGAGGGCTCTTTGGAATTAACGAAGAGTAGTCGGCATATTTTTTTAACATAATAAACTCATTCATAACCATTTATTGTAATTTGGTGTTCCATATGTATTGAACTCCCCTTGTTAGTAGTGCAAGCTAAATGAGTATTTTGAGATTTTGACCTACAAGGTTATAACTTTAAAATAAATTCTAATGTTTAGTTTATTTTTTTTCCAATATCGATCAATTTTAATTAAAAGCATGATTAACTCAAGGACTAGTGTATTATATTATTACCAAAGCTTTCAAGCAGCTTTACCTATTCTGCAGTAGTTTCTTAAGAAACTTATATTGCATATGCCAAGCATTCTCTTCTTAGAATAGATATAACTTAACAATTAAGTGATAAAGTGCAAACCTATATAGTATCATAATAATTAGTATCATCTAACACATACCTTATTTAAATTACCAAAACCAAGACGTTGTATAGCTTCGCTTTTCCATTCAGGTAATGGTGGATTAAAGTTAACAGCTGATGGTAAACTAGTTGCTTTAAGAACACCCAATGGTAAAGTACACAAAACAGCATCAGCATGATAGACTGTACTATTAGATTGTGGAGTTCGTGATGGAGATGCATAAACTTCGACACCATTATTATTATAACGTACTGCACGTACTGCTGTACTTAATCGTATATCTAAACCTTCTGATAATGAAACAGGAACACATGAATAACCATTTCGTACTGAAACAAATATAAAAATTTTGAATGATTTTGTTTTTTTTTTTTTTTTTTTTATAACTAAATTTTAAAGTATTCTTTCTTTTATTATAAACTAAAGAGGAATTAAAAATTTTTATTAGGTACCTTTAAAACTAAAAATAAATTTTATTAGGTACCATTGTACTAAAAATAAATATACAAGCAAGGTAAATTTCTTATTTGTATATTTATACTGTTATTTTCTTGATGGATTAAAAATAAGAAAGGTGGTCATAAAACGTAAAAAAAATATTATTAGTGATCATACCATTGCCTTCATATGCTAAATAAACATAAAGAAAATTTTTAATTACCACTTTCTTTAATTTTCAGTCATTTGCCATCATTAGAAGTAGAAAAAGATTTCCTAAATTTATTGTCTATATCGGTTAAATACCCTGTAGAAATCATTTTACTTGCGAGAAAAGTTTTAACTGTTAAATGTCTGAAAATAGTACTATGCTTATAACAGTTTTTTATTTAAAATGTAAACTGTGCTGACACGGTGTCTTTTAATTACAAATTTGAGATAAAATTTTTCTAAAAATTAAAGAAGACAATCCGGGGGCTGTTAGTGCTTTTTTAAGTTTGAATATTGGTTTAAGAGTTACAATCTTGTGAGGACCCAGCAAAACACATCCAAAAACTTGCACGGCCCCCGGGATGGCCCCTGAATTATCTCTTGAAGAACCATGGAAGGATCATGCGTATAACGTTCTCCCAAAGAAAATAAATAAATCAAAAAATAAAAACTTTATGTAACATATTCGAAATCGATTTTTATATAATAATTAAAATCAGTAAAAAAATTTTATTTTACAAATTTCGTTACTAAAATAATAACTTTACAAATTTTCATATACCGCTTGTTAAGCTCCTGAATATTTCTAAAAAAAAAAAGAAAAATTTTAAAATCATAATTTTTTACCTTGTATTTTACATTATGAAGTAATTACTGTTAAGGTCAAAGGTATATATTTAATATATTAAAGAAGATATTATTGGTTTTCTTGGTAATACATAATTCAAAATGTTAACTCATAGAAAAACAAGAGAACTTTTCAACAACCTATGTTTATTATAATTATTAAATTTTTATAAATTATTTTAATTATTTCCTTTTCGTGACAGTATAAAATATGTATTTTATTAATTTTTTTTTTTCATTCAATTGGAGATAATTAATACATTTTAAATAATAAATAAAGATATATTATTAAGATAATATTTGTTAAAAACAATAAAAGACACGATATTAAAAAACTTGTTCCTATTATTTTATGTTCATGAAGTACGTAAATTGACGTCAATTGTTAAATTAAAAATTATACTATGCACATTCATTATTTAAAAATTATTATGTTTTATACTTATTTCTGGTGCACAATAATTTTTACCAAAAATTATCGGAATTATCTACGTGACTCATTAGTTCATTAACTTAATAAGGGATTAGTGAGCATTCACTATTGATCTTTTGGGGTTATTTCCCTTTTCCCCACCTCTGAATACCCTTTTAATTTCTTGCCCTAAATCATGACCCTCGGCCCTAAAAATGACGTTACTGTTTATGTAATTTATATAATATTTTAAAATTCAAAAATAAAATTTAAAATGTACTAATCCTTTTATCTTCAAACACGAAATCAAATCAAATTTTTAAAATATTATGGTTAGCTAACTTTATTAATTTTATATTGCAAATTTATCTGTTATCTATTATATTTGGAAATTTTGTTAATTTTAATCTAGCTAAAATAATTTAATTAATTATTAAAATAATTAATTAAAATAATTTAATTAATTTTTAAAATAATAATTTTCAAATTTTATAAAAGAACTGATTTTTATATTTTGTTATTTATGTTTTGGATTATAGAGGCTGTAAACGTATTAATTAAATACTAATATGAAGCTATTAATTTTTAATTTCGTTTACAAAGTAGCTCTAGTGGCAATCAATAATGGAAAAATCAATACAATATTGATAGATGAAATTTACTTAAATTTAAATTATTCGTAAAAAATAACTTGCAAGTAATTTTAAAATATCATAACATCTCCCGTCCATCTTAAGTTTATATCTAATAAAATTTTTTTCCAATGATTTTAAAATTATTTTGTTATAAGAATGAAAAATTTTTACATTTAAATTTCCAAAATATACATATAAAATTAACCATATCAGTAGAATTTATTTTACACGATAAAGCAGGCCAGATATTGTAATCAATTATGCTTCTTGAATAATTTCGTTTAGTAAAATAGTTTTGATTACATTGAATAATGATAAAATTATTGGTAAATTTCAATTATAAAATTAACTTCAATCAATTATCGTTGTAATTAATTTTGAGAATCAAAGAATAATTCTCACAAGTTTTAATTATAATATACTTTAGGGAATAAATAAATTAAGGGAGGTTTTGCTGAAATTCTTCAGATTTTTAAATGAAAGTTGTAAAAAAACTACTGGATCTATTTTAAAAAACACTTTTTCATTCAAATTTTACAATATTAAATTATTTAAAAAAAAAAAAAATTATTTTTATGTAGCTATTAGTACAAAAAATATTTCACTGAACCAGAAGCCTAAAAAATAATTTAAAAATTTGCTCTTATTATAACGCGGTCCAGGGTGACTTGATAAAAACTATATAAAGCTCAAATTAAAGTACATACCATAGAATAGATTAGCCTGCAATCACAGAAAAATATTGAAAATTAAAAAAATGGCTGTACACCAAAAAAAAAAAATTTGAAAGAAAACCTCATTTTTGAAAACTATTTTGACTATAGCTTAAAAAAATAGTCATATCTACTTCTGTATAGATTAATATCTCTTTTATAAGATAACAAAAAAATTTTTTTTAAATTCGCAAATCGCGTAGTCATTTATTTTGAAGTAGAATAATCTAAAAACGCGTGTTGGAAACAATTTAACAAAATATTATAAAAATGTCATTTTCGAAAAAATTGATTATTATATACAAAATTTGACTACCAATTTCTTAAGCTCTCATAAAATTCATTCCAGCTACCGGGATAAGATAATATATTAAGTAAATTGAAAAAGAAAAAAATTATTATTTAAAATTTATGGCAAGAATAACAAACATTAGATATATTATATCTATAAATGATGAGTAATAAAATATGCGTTATATGACGCGTGAAATTATCTATTACATTTTATTTGCAGATTCCCATAGAAAAATTACGATGTTCACTTGAAAAAAATATATATTAAAAAAAAGAAAAAACAAATATATATAGCTATAATTTAAAAGAGCAACGATGCACATAACAGCCGATGATAATAGTTATATTATACTATGCACTACTACTACTAATATTATTGGATAGCCGGAAAATCGCTACCACAAAATTTGTCGTTATTTCGCTTCAAAAAATCATCGTTTGTATATTATCACAAACATTTCATTGTAACATAAACTTGTTTTAAAACTTGCCATAAACACTCTCTAACTTTTTTTTCCCTGACTCTGACATGATGAGAGGAAAAAATATTATACGTATATATAATATGATTGAAAGCTTCGTAAAAATTAACGCTCGAGAGTTATAAAAATAGCAATAAAGACATTATAAATAAACCATGTAATATCAATAAAGTAAATATCAAATAAGTAAAATCGTGTTTTCTGCGCTTAGGATATCATTTTGGCATGTGTCTCGTAAATAACGTCCAAATGCATCAAGTCCTCATTTTTAGTGAACGTATAGAAAAGATCTCACCTCTTTTATATTATACAACAACAGTATATAGCAGTTCATACTCGAGTTTATGAGTAAATCCATTAAATTTTATCTTCCGTATTTAAATTACCTTTAGCTTCACGCCCAACTTCATATACACATATTATAGTTATGTATTTTCATATTAACAAACTCTCTCTCTTTCTCTCTCTCTCTATATATATATATATATATATATCATCTTATTCTAAATCTGCATATATGATGTAAAATGCATACAGTACCCGCGCACTTTTGAACTGTGCCGGCCAAGTATGGGCCGAAGTTCGGGCGACGTTCGGCAAAACGCTCTGCCGACGTGTGGCGCACGTATAGCATACGTCCTTTGGTACACATCTCAGCGACGCATGGCACATACTTCGGCCCACGTATGGCAGAAGATTTTTATTTTTTTTTTAGTAAAAAAAAAAAAAAAATTTACTTGGTTCAGGAATTGAACCAGGGACCCTCTTTAAAATTTTAAGAGGGTCGAGGATTATACGAGCGCGGCCAACCCTCGTATTTGAAAGTTATTGCATAAATGACTGTAAAATGTTGTATCTTATTGTATTTAAATTAAATTGATATCAGATTTTTCAAGTTCATTTAGAAAGTACTTCGTACAGAAAATGATTGTTTTTCACAACTGGAATATTTTCCCGTTTTTCCAAGATGGCGAAGTATATATTAAAATACTGATCTAAGATCCGTAAAATAAGGGCAGTTCCAATACGGTGGACCATAAAATTTATTTAAAAACTTCTATAAAGTATAAATATTTTTTCAAATTAATTCGATAATTGATACATTATTTTAAGAAGGGTAATAAAAGAGAGCGTATTAAGTAGCGGGTATATAACATAATTAGGATTAAATATCTCGCTACAGATTTTTTTGTTTTGAGGTCCGATTTAAAATTGTATTGTACTTGTTTTCTTATAATATCCTAATTTGAATATTTATCTGACTTAATTTAAATTGGGCCTCTAAACAAAAAGATTTGTCGCGAGACACTTAATCCTAATTATGCTACACGCCCACCTCTAGATTTAATCTCTTAATACTCTATCTTTTTTTATCTATGCACATTCGAATTAATTTGAAAAAAATATTTATAATTTATAGAAGTTTTTAAATAAATTTTATGGTCCAACATATTGGGAAAACCAAAAAAAATTTTTAAACTAAATTTTATATCGTTGCGCCTGCCCTTATTTTACGGATCTTAGATCAGTATTTTAATATATACTTCGCCATCTTGGAAAAACGGGAAAATATTCCAGTTGTGAAAAACAATCATTTTCTGTACGAAGTACTTTCTAAATGAACTTGAAAAATCTGATATCAATTTAATTTAAATACAATAAGATACAACATTTTACAGTCATTTATGCAATAACTTTCAAATACGAGGGTTGGCCGCGCTCGTATAATCCTCGACCCTCTTAAAATTTTAAAGAGGGTCCCTGGTTCAATTCCTGAACCAAGTAAATTTTTTTTTTTTTTTTTACTAAAAAAAAAATAAAAATCTTCTGCCATACGTGGGCCGAAGTATGTGCCATGCGTCGCTGAGATGTGTACCAAAGGACGTATGCTATACGTGCGCCACACGTCGGCAGAGCGTTTTGCCGAACGTCGCCCGAACTTCGGCCCATACTTGGCCGGCACAGTTCAAAAGTGCGCGGGTACTTTGCATAAGCTCATTATACTTTTTCATGTAATATAGAACACCAAAATTTCATTTATTTTTTAAGGTAATAAGATGTATAATATAAAGTTTTAAGGGGCTTTAGTTATTAAAAGTATATGTAATATCCAACTATAAAATTCATTTTTGTTTAACTTTATTAAAATATTATATATAGTTTAACTGCACTGTAAAAAGTAACTTCCTAGGATAAACAAAAAAAAAGATCATTTTCAAAAAATTAGTAAATTTTTGAAAAAATTTGTAAATAATCGAAAAAAATCGTAAATTTACTTAATTTAGTATATTAACAAAAAATTCAAGTACTCTCGATTTTCTTTTATGAATTCACAAGAAAAATTAATAATTCACAATTTTTTTTTTCGAAAATTTACAAAAAATATTTTCTAATTTACGTAAAATAGTAGTGAATTTACAACTTTTTTCGTAAATTCACAAAAAAAAATTGAGAATACTTGAATTTTTTGTTAACATACTAAGTTTAGTAAATTTACGATATTTATCGAATATTTACAAAGTTTTTTGAAAATTTACGAATTTTTCGAAAACATTTTATTTTTTTTCTTAACCCATTAACGCCCAACCGACAATTCCTGGACACTCGCATATTTTTATATGAAAAAATTGAAATTTTGGTCCAAAAATGGTACCTAGTAGGTATTTAGGGCTGCTCTTTCCGAATCTGAAGTCCGTTTTCACGTACCACCCCTCGGGGGTGCGATATTAACCCCCAAAGTGGGGTATGTTTTAAATGAATTTTTGAACTTTCTTTATAATGTTATTTAGCTAATAAAAACAGTTGATTATTATAAAAAATTATTGCTAGAACCTTTAAAAACCTCAAAAAATAAAAGAAAAATATTTTTACCTGTTTTACCCCATTGGGGGGCAAATTATGGGGGTGTGGGGGATGGACTTTTTAGGTACTTGAATAAATTGAAATTTTTACCTAGAAATGGTATCTAGTAGGTATTAAGGGCTGCTCTTTCCGAATCTGAAGTCCGTTTTCACGTACCACCCCTCGGGGGTGCGATAACAACCCCCAAAGTGGGATATGTTTTAAATGAATTTTTGAACTTTCTTTATAATGTTATTTAGCCAATAAAAACAGTTGACTAATAGAAAAAATTATTGCTAGTAATTTTAAAAACCTCAGAAAATAAAAGAAAAATATTGTTAACTGTTTTACCCCATGGGGGGGGGCACATTATGGGGGTGTGGGGGACAGACTTTTTAGGTACTTGAATAAATTGAAAATTTTACCTAAAAATGTTATTTAGTAGGTATTTTAGGCTGCTCTTTCCGAATCTGAAGTCTATTTTCATGTTCCACCCCTCGGGATTACGATATCAACCCCGGCCCAAATGGGGTAAATTGTAAATATACTGTTAAATATTTTTTAACTATTCAACATTTGGAAAAGTGGTTGCTCTTAAAAAAAAAATAATTACACGAACTGTAAAAAATGTCAAAAAATTACGTGCATATCTTAAATACCCCGTTTCAACCCCTTAGAGGGGTGGTAATAGGGTGAACTTTATATAAATAAACGAAATTATGATTTTTAGGTCTAAAAATGGTGTCTAGTAGGTACTTTTGGCTGCTTTTTCCGAATCTGAAGTCCATTTTCACATAAAATCCCTCGGGGGCGCGATATCAACCCCTAAATTGGGGTAAATTATAAATATGCTCGCAAAAATATTTAAACGATTCAACACTTGAAACAATGGTTTTTCTTTAGAAAAAATAACTAGACAGCAATCAATAAAAAATTTCAAAAAATCACGTGCGTATATAATTATTTAATACCTAGCAAGCTATTTTTTTGCGTAATTTTAATAATTTTAAAACATTAAACGTAAATTTACAATTTACCCCATTATAGGGGTTGATATCGCACCCCCGAGGGGTTGTATGTAAAAATGGACTTCAGATTTGGAAAAATCAGCCAAAAATACCTACTAGACACCATTTTTAAACCTAAAAATTATAATCTTGTTTATTTATAAAGTTTGCCCCATTACCACCCCTCTAAGGGGTTGAAATGAGGTATTTCGATATGCACGTGATTTTTTGACATTTTTTACAGTTCGTGTAAATATTTTTTTTAAAGAGCAACCTTGGAAAAGTGGTTACTTTTCCAAGTGTTGAATCGTTAAAAAATTTTTTAAAGTATATTTACAATTTACCCCATTTGGGGGGTTGATATCGTAATCCCGAGGGGTGGAACATGAAAATAGACTTCAGATTCGGAAAGAGCAGCCTAAAATACCTAATAAATAACATTTTTAGGTAAAAATTTCAATTTATTCAAGTACCTAAAAAGTCTGTCCCCCACACCCCCATAATGTGCCCCCCAATGGGTTAAAACAAGTAAAAATATTTTTCTTTTATTTTTTGAGGTTTTTAAAGGTTCAAGCAATAATTTTTTATAATAATCAACTGTTTTTATTAGCTAAATAACATTATAAAGAAAGTTCAAAAATTCATTTAAAACATACCCCACTTTGGGGGTTAATATCGCACCCCCGAGGGGTGGTACGTGAAAACGGACTTCAGATTCGGAAAGAGCAGCCCTAAATACCTACTAGGTACCATTTTTGGCCCAAAATTTCAATTTTTTCATATAAAAATACGCGAGTGTCCAGGAATTGTCGGTTGGGCGTTAGGAAGTTACTTTTTACACTGTAATAAAAGATTATATTAATAATTTTAAATTTATGTAAATAATTTCCCTTAAATTGCTAGAAATTTCAAGCAAATTATATTAACCCATTATCGCTGGCACGGTTAAAACTTGCAACTAGAATTTTGAATATTATAATAATCGCTTTAGGACTAAAACTTATCAATATTTCATTTTTATAGTCAGTTTTAACCTAAAACAAGTGATTTTAAACCTACATCGCGTATAAAACGTCCCACATCATAGGGTTTTTAGCTCTTAGATTAAAAGCTATATAATTTTGTATTGTTGACTTTTGAATCTAGCAAGCTCTCAGGTATCCGAATATAAATTTTGAATAAAAAACTTATTATGGGTTGGCATATGTACATAAACAACTTTATGTTTACTGACTACTTATTTAATACAAACATTCTAGCTCTCTAAAGTACCTTGTGAAATCACGTTATTCCCTAAATCAGATTTATTGTAAGTCTTTAAACCCGTGTTATTCTAAGTCCCTAAACATAGATTATTTTAAACCCCTAACCCTGGATTATTTTGATTCCCTTCCCCCCCCTAGATGTTCAGGCCTTCTGGAGTACCCCACCCCGTAAACATGTTCAATGTTAAATAAGGAATGATAAGCTATTTTACCAAAGGGCCACATTTTAACGCGGCCTAAAATCACTTGTATTTATATTATCATTCATAATATGGGTGCTTTTCACAGGAACAGTATACATAGCCCCCCCCCCCCTTAGTTAAATATGTGCTGTAGGTTGTTAATTTAAAAAAAGATTATTTATCAACTTTTGAAGAAAACAAAAGTGCAAAAGTGCTTCATTTTGGATATAAGTGGGGGGGGCGGTACTATGTATACTGTTCCTGTGAAAAGCACCCATATTATGAAGGATTAAATATAAATACAAGTGATTTTAGGCCGCGTTAAAATGTGGCCCTTTGATAAAATAGCTTATCATTCTATATTTAACATGGAACATGTTTACAGGGTGGGGGTAAAAAGCAACCATATAATTTCTGTAGGGGACAGGTTGAAATTGATTATAAAATTGAGATACTTTCAAGTTATGTCCTAGAATTATTGTTGGATTCAAAATTCTGTGAAAAAATAAAGCTGTAAAATATCAAGTTGAACGTTTTGTCCACGCCGGCGTTTATGGGTTTAAACAAATGCAAAAATCTCTTCTTGAATATTGCTTCAAAATTCAAGCAGATAATTGAAATTTCAAGCAATGTAAGTTAGCTTTAAACTGACCAACCTAATGCATTTCAAAATCGCATTTTTAACCCACCCTTCTAAATTTAAAAGAAAATAAAAAAAAAATTGAAAGAAAAAGCATTCGTAAATTTTCTAAAGTATGTTCGATACTCCAAATATTAACAAATGGTTAATCAAGTGGAAACTTTTATCTAATTTTATTTATACAGTCGAACCTCCTATAAAGACCACTCTAACTAGCGACTACCTGCCCATAAAGACCCCCAACGACCGGTCTGTTTCAATTCCCTATAATTTGACATACACAAGAACCTCTGTCTAAAGACCACTCCCGATAGCGACCATGACCACTATTTTCATATTTATAATATACAAAACATGTATAAAAAAAACTCTCTATTAAAGACCATATTTTTTTTCTTTACGCAATTAAATACTAAATTCATAAAAAATTCAAAAAAAATTCAAAAAACTTTCTGCAATTTACAATTTAGAATGAAATGTAAATAAGTAAACAGTTTTAAGCCTGCAAAAATGTTTAAAAAATTTTTTTCATTATACGCTGTAAAAAAGATCTACTTTCTTACTTTCGGGCGATCTTTTTTTCGCTTTTAATGAAAAACTATGTGTTGAACACGGGAAAAAATGTAGGAAATTTTACTTTCAATGCTGTCTGCACTCGTTCGCTACGCTCACTCGTGCATACAACTGCATTGAAAGCCAAATCCTATTTTTTTCCCTTGTTGAACAAATAGATATTATTTTAACTTATGTCACATTACAACGAAAAATTCCCCTCACCCTTACTCCTCTCTAAAGATCATCTCCCAATAGCGACCGCCGATTTTTGGTCAAAATAGTGGTCGCCAATGAGAGGTTCTACTGTATGTTAAGTTTGCATTTTAATAATTACATTAATTATGATCAAGAGAATAACATAATAGAAAATATAAATTATTTTTCCGCATGAATGTAAAAATATTTGTTTAAAAAAGAAAATTTCTTTTTTCTAGTAATTTAAAAAAATTATATTTTATTCTTTCATTAAAACTAAAGCATAAATATATTTTTTTTAAACTTTTTATTTTGAAATTATACAACCATAAAAAATATACTACAATGACATGCTTGTCTCCATATAAGCGTGAGAAATACAGTAGAGAGCGACTAGAATTTACACTCAATAAATACAATTTACCGGGCATTAAACGCGCTCTGTACATGAATATATATGTATATATAGAGCAATATGAAAATTTCAGGAATCACATGAAACAATATTTAACGAGTACAAGAGCTTTATTTCCCCTACCAAAGCTTTTACTGGACACTCGACAAGTCTCCCTTTCTGTGTACGAAGCATATATAAATCTAAAATTTCGGTTAAATCACACAATCCTAGCAATGCATGTCGTATATATAAACGCGAAAGGTTTCTCTCGGCTCCCAATTACGCTAATTATGACGAACGCGTTTACGTACAAGGGTCAATTATTATATTCACCTATTTCTCTCTCATCGTATAAAGCTTTTCTCTTCTAAAGCGAATATACAAGCTGTATAATGTATAATGCGCATGTAGATGCAACCGTGCAACAAATTTTCCAAATTTATCAAGTGTAATTTACATACACATACGTACGCATACAAATGTAATGGAGTCAGTGAATTTTCACGCTATCATTTATGTAAGCACAAGCAGTAGATTTATCGTTTGTGTATCATCCTGGTATCATTGTAAAAGAATTCTCGTATACTTTTACGTATGAAAAATTTAATGAAAAATAAACTTTTTTTTAGCATAAAAGTTTTTTCAAAAAATTTGTATTCTTTTTTTTCTCGCATTTTATTTTATAACTTTAATTTATAATAAGTTTCATATTTGAGATACTGTCCAGTACATATTTTGACCTCGTTACTGTATACACAATATGTCTGTAAATCAGTTACACGTGGACGCTCAAAATTATACTGCAGGCGTTAATTGACAGCGCTGTATATATGTATTAAATAAAAAAGTTTTTTATAAATATAAAGCCAATGAAATACTAGCAACGGTAAATTATTTTTGACAAGCTCTCTGTTATTTGCTTTTGGCATTAAAAAATATATATATATATAAACTTAACTATATATATATATATATATATATAATAACGATTTTAATTTATCTATACAAGCATATTCGGAAGAAAGATTTTTAAATATTGGCATATCGATTTACGAAAGCAAAAAGTCGTTAAAAGCCAATAAGCGCTATTTATGTATTTCAGGTATATAAATATGTACACAAATATACCTATATGCATAATATGGTTATAAGTGTACGAAAATAAAAAATAAAAAAAGTTTTTACTTGGTAAATTGTGTGTACATTTAAAATCGATTAACCGAAAAAATTCGAAAGGTATGCGTTTTATGTACACATACAAAGTTTGACCAGTAAATAACATTTTTTTTTGTATGCATAAATGAAATAAAACTATTGGTTATACACAAGACAAATGAGTTGTGGTTATCGATATTTAAATGCAAATATTGAATCTTGGCTTATTTTTTAATTTTAATCAACTGCCAAACCATAAAAGGGTTTGAATTAATTAACATATAAATATTTGAAAATTTTAACCTAAAAACAGACAATTTTAAAAATATTTGCATTTTTGCAAAATTTTAGCGAAAATTTGGTAAAATTTTATGTTGACAATATAACTTAAATATCCGTATTTGATCATAAACTGATTCTTTAGTAATTACGAGTAGAAATTAAATCAAAAATTACTATATTTTTAGCGTGATGTGTTTTAATGCCGCTGTCAAAAAAAACTTGTTTGTAACCCATGGTTATGAAAAAAGAATGCTCTAAATTATAGTTTAAAAATTTTTATGCTAATTAAACAATTCTTTATTATTTCAGTGATGTATCGTATAATATGAATGTGCGGTTACCATGTTTTGAGTTTTTTTTAGATATTTTCGGTCACTTTTCGAAGAAAGACCAAAATTTTTCTAAAAAAACCCGTAGGTTTAAAAAATTTTATCGGTCTTAGGTTATTAAACAATTTCTGAAAGAAATAAAATTCATTTTGCAGCATTTTTTAACAATTTTTTTGAAATACGAAAATAGTAATTTTATGATTACTCGAAATTGACTGTATGAAGATAATTTTGGCTTTCTACTGACCCAACTAATTCAAAAATTTTAAAAGTTTTTATCCAGAGCTTTTTTTGATTCATCGTATAGGCTTTGACATTTTCAAAATATACCTTTTTAAAGATACAAACACTGTTAAAAGTAATTTTCTTAGAATTACAAAAAAAATAGATTCTTTTCAAAAAATTAGTGAATTTTCAAAAAATTTTGTAAATATTCGATAAAAATCGTAAATTTACTAAATTTAGTATATTATCGAAAAAGTCGAGAATTCTCGAATTTTTTTTGTAATTTTACGAAAAAAGTTATAAATTCACAACTATTTTTCAGAAATTTACAACTATTTTTTATAAATTTTCGAAAAAAAATTGTTAATTATCAATTTTTCTTGCAAATTCACAAAAAAATCGAGAATACTCGAATTTTTTGTTAATATACTAAATTAAGTAGATATTCGATTTTTTTCGAATATTTACAAATTTTTTCGAAAATTTACTAATTTTTCAAAATTGTTCTAATTTTTTTGTTAATATAAGAAAGTTACTTTTTACAGCGTACTTATATCAAAGAATATACACCGAATAGAAGGATAGTTTCAATGTAATATTTTTCACGTAGACTTTCAAGAGAAAGGCGCCAAGAGATGGAGTTACGCTAGATGTATAGTATTTATCGAATAATTTTTTTTTGAAAAACAATTTTATTTTTTTATAAAGACAAATATATCAAAAAATAATTTTTTTAAATAATTTTAATTAGTTTTAACTCATATTATAAAAATAATATAGTTAAAATTTAATTCTAATGTTGGCGAAACTTTTAGCTGGATATATTAACCCATTAACGCCCAATCATGACATTCATGACATTATACATACCACCCCTAAAAAATAAGATATTATCCCCTAAACATGGGGTAAATTTTAAATTATTTTTAGGGTATGATATCTTATTTTTTAAAATGTTTAAAATTTACCCCATATTTAGGGGATGATAGCACATTTGCTAGGGGTTTAATACGGTAACTTTATTAATATACACAAATATTTAAACCAATTTATTTTAAACAATATTTAATTGTTAATAAAGTTGATAGTTTTTGATGATGTTACATTTTCTCGAGCATTTTCTTATAAAAATTAAAGATGGTTAAAGTTTTTAATATGATATATCATAAAAACTTTAATACATCATGTAAAAATTTTATTTATTTATATTCATAAACATACATTTATAAATAAAATATTTGATGTAATAACAAAAATATCCTCGAAAATATCTGTTTATTAAATATATTTAATATAAATACATACAAAAAATATGAGTACACTAGCGCTGGAGCTAGAGTGAAAGTCGGTGTTCGCGCGACAATAGTAAGAATTGTCGCGTCAACTCAACGAAAAATATTGCACTTAAACTACGCTTCTATTCAGTGTATATTCTTTGCTTATATACAGGCATTGGGTAGAAGTAAGTTTAAGGCATCAGATTTCTCCACAAATTAGACATTTTTAAGTCTTTTCCATTTTTTCATCTGACGAACTTATGAGGCATGATTCAATCTATATATTTACATGCCATGTTTATAGGGAGGGATACCCTGGGAATCTGAAAATCAAGGGGGGGGGGTCAAATGGGACTTAAAATAATTTTGATTTAGGGAATAAACCGAGCTTAGGGAATCAGAATAGTTTAGGTTTAGAATCTTAATATCTATAGTAATGGTAATAATCACAAATTATAAAAATAGCAAATTTTATTGTAATGTTACATAAAATTTATGTATTATACCAAGTCCTCAGCTATTATAGTTTACTATAATAGTAAACAGGTTCCATGCATATTGGTTGTATTTACACAAACCGCTTATAAGTTTTTTGGATATATAGGGTGATCGTGCCTAAAAACCTAAATTTTCATTGATACTTTTTATTTGCGTATGAAAATTTACAAATTTAATTAACTTCCTAAAACAGATTGTTCTCTCATAAATTATTTTTGTCATAATTTTCTTATAATTAAAAAACCTGGAATTTATTAAAAAAGTGAAAATAAAAATCAAATATCTAAATGAAATTAAGTAGTTAATTTATTCCTACATGGATAGCTCCTGTTACATCTTAAATTAAACATGAAAATATTATTTCTCTTATTAAAATTTATTATCTCAAACCCTTAGGATGTTTGACCCTATGTTTATTCAACTAATTTTACTGGTACAATTAAGATTATTATAATAATAAAGCAACCTATATGATGCGTATATTATTTGAATTTAAAATTAAATAATTTAATCCTTCATTTAGCATCCTAAAATAATATAAAATTTTATCTCTATCTCTTTTAAGTGGAAAATCTTTTTGGTTTTCTGATCACTTGGATAGTAGGTCAAAGCTCCCAATCTTTTGCTTGCTTCACTATATTTGGCATATAGCCCCAAATTTGAGAAATCTGTAACACGAAATTTGGTTCACAGCTAAATGATTATATTTATTTTGAAAAATTTTTTGAAATTAAGGTTATAAAAAAAGTTTTTAAAAAACCAAACGATTATTTGAAGGAAATTGGCAAATATTTTGGAGTTCTGCTCCCCGAAATTTGGCTTCATATTCATCAAATACTTAGTAACGTTAACGACTTTATACAATTGGTCATCAAACAAAAAATATTTTCAGTGTACCGTAAAAATCCTTACCTCTAATGTATATTATGTATATAGTATACGTGGGTCATGACCGAGGTCATAACCCACGGTTAGGAAAATAATGATTGGTAAACTGTGATTTGGGATTAAACAAAGATAATTATTTGCTTGGTTTTTTACATCGATATCTTTGAGTCTAGTTACTTTAGTCAATTATATAAATATTTTTTTAAAATAATAATTAATATCAAACATTTTAAATAAATGTTGGAATAAATTTGTAATTATTATTATTAGGTAACTGTAATTTTGTTTAACATTCATTAATAATTATGCTTTGAAGAAGTCAATTTGTTAGTTTTTGTCTTAAATTCCACTTATAATTGTTTGTGGTTTTTGCTTAGAAAGGAATTGCAAATGTCTTATTTGCATTCATCTATGTTTTAAATTGCTGATTAAGTACTGTGGTTTCTGTCTTACAATTAAATTATAAAATAATGTAAAAAAAAAAGATTTTATTTTCTATTTTCATTAATTTTTTTTAACTTTTTTATATTATACTTTGTATTGTGTTTTACAAAAAAAATCAAATAAAAAATTAAATTTTTTTTTTAATTTTAATTTACTAAAATATTAAATAATGTTTTAAAAATGGGATTATAAATTTTTTTTTATAATTTTCTGAATATTTATTAATAATAAACTTGACATTTTTTTTTTAATTAGAAATTACGTTAAATAAAAATAAAAAAATTTAATTACTTATTTATAATGAATAGTTTTTTTTTCTACTTTTTCCTTTTCTTTTTTTTTTTTAATAAAAACTGTCAAATAAAAAAAAATGTAATAAAATTAAATGTATATTCATTTAGTGAAGATGAAAAATTTAATAAACTTCGTTGCATAATTAAAAGGCTGCGTAATTAAAATGGATCTTTAAAAGTTTAATTAACTTTATGTAAAAAAAATAAATTTTACAATGGATTTTTATGTATATAGATAATTCTTTTTAAAATGACACCTTTTTCCGCTTAAAACTTGAAGCGTAGGTTGCGCGTGAGCTAATTGCAAATTTTGGGTCAATAAAATATTAAAAGATAACCCTATTTTGGAAAAACAGCTCCAAAGATGTTTTCTAACCACATACATGTTTTCGGTAGAAACGAAAAGAGCTGAAACCACACCCTGCATAACAATATTCAGTTTCTACCCCATAAAGTATCATTACGAGAAGCACTATATTTTAGCTAAAATAAAATTTTTGTCATGGAGCGCTTCATAGAGCTAGGCTATAAACTAGCTGAAATTTTTGAAACTTTTTACAAAAAAACACTTTTTTTCCAGTATCCATGAACATTACCAAACTCTAGGAATTGCTCTAAGTTTGAAACTAATTTAGGCCTTCTGGTGAACTTTGAAATATTTAGTTTCTGTGGGTTAGAACCGAAACCAGTTATGCTAGAGGTAGACAAACAGCTCCGAATGTGTTTTCCAATAACATACTCGCTTTCGGTTGAATTTGAAAAAGCTGAAATGCATAAACAGAATCGGTTTCTACCCCATATTATTATCAAAAAATATTCCTTTCAGCTTAGCCAGAAACCTAAAATCGAAACCTAAATCGAAAATATTATAAATCCATTTCAACCCCCCCTCTTAAAAACTTCTATTTTTCACCCCCCCCCCCCTGCCGAACCAAACTTTTTCAAACACCCCATCCAATGAACATGTTCCATGTTAAAACATATTCAAAGTATTGATTTAAAATTTTAAAAAGATTAAATATTAGATAATAAAATTGTTTTTAATTTTTTGTTAAAAATGACCTCGAAAATTATCAATAATTTTTAATTTTAAATTAAAAAAAATCAATCATAGCAAAATTAAATTTTATTGATTATAATAAGCGTCCAATAAGGTTTAGGCACATAATTTTTTCACTTTTTTTGTTATCGGCGTTAAAATATCAGTTTAGTTATAAATTTTACTCAATATATTGACGAATAAGATAAAAACCATGGAAATTTCAAATAGTAAACAATATTTGATTATACATATATGAATGAAATTGGAAACGTCGCAGTTAATTTTTGTTTAAGGAAAGGAACCTAAACCAAATATTTTTTGAAACAAGGTAAACAACTCTAAAAACAGTTAGTAATTTTACATTTTTTTGCAGAAAGTCTGCTTTCGAAAAACTAATTTTTTACTTTTTTTCAGGTAAAAAATAGTTTGAAGAACAATAAATAGTCAAGTTTTTACAGGTGGTATATATTCCTTGAATAAAATTAAGCAGTTATTACAAAATTACAGACAAATTTTATTAAATTCTATTAACAAAATCCGTTCTTAAATATTAATTTGGATCAAGGAGTATTAATTTTTATTACGCAATTATTAAAAAAAAAAAATTATTTTTCAAATTAACTTTCACCCAAACAAAATAAACTTTTTTTGTTAAAGAAATTTCGGAAAGCAACAAACATGAAAATAATCAGTTTAACTTACTACTTGGCTATATTTGATTTAGTGTATTCGAATGAGATAGGACTAATTGTGAAAGAAGTCATGAACCAAGTACACCCAAATCAAGTTACTTTATACTCGGATTTCAGTAACGAGGATACTAATGAATACGAAGATCGTTGTAATTTTCAGTCAATTTATCAAGAACTCATGATGCAAGTTCCCACAGCCACTTTCAGTTTGCTTAAACCATTCCCGGTTTCAGAATTCAAGGATGATGAAATAATCTATGACCGTAATTTTTCGGCACCACTACATATTATTTTCGTTAATACTGCACATTTGTATGACAAATTTGAATTTTTATTGTTGCTTATCAGAAGATCGTTGTTCTATTTGACGCAAACTAAAATCATTCTTCTATTTAATGAGATTGATGATTCTTATAAGGTTTTAACTAAGTTTTTTTTGATTGCCAGAAAATGGAATGTTCTTGATTTTACTATTATAGGATGTGGATTCGATAACAAATTATACTTTTTTTATGATTCTCTGAAAGGGCCGAAATCTGGAATCATTAATAAAAATACAATATTTTTTCCAAATAAATTTGACGAGTCGAGTGGTTTAGAATGGAGAGTTGGAGTTTTGAACGAATTTTGGCCCAATTTCTACATAAATCATACAAAAAATTACTTGCATTCTGATGATGTGTATTTGTACATGCATTTATTTAAAACTTATGTATGCTTTGAAGAATTTTATGGTATCAAAACAACGATTATTCCTATGCCGTATGAAAATGTTGCACTTCTAATTAAAAATTTTAACTTAGACTGCTTTTTAGCTAAAACCACTTTGATTCCTTCTTATAATATGTTAGACAATTTCATAGTACAATCATCAAAATTAGTTGTTTTATCCCCAATAATTCACGAAAAAAGAATCCAAAATTATAGCGATATTTTGTATTCATTTCTATTCCTATTTGGAATAATAATTTTGGTTTTATTTTGCGTTTACTGGTTCAAGTTTAAAAGAAATGAGTGGTCTCCGTTGAATATTTACAGTTTGCTATTAGGAAGTGGTGTTGATATCAGTTTTCCCTGTTTGAGATCAAAAATTATTTATTTTGTATTGTGCTTCGTTTCATTCTTTTTTATATCTGATCTTATTATCGATATGACAACATTAAAATACAAAAGCAAAGAAATATCAATGGTAGATTCTGTTGAAGACATACTTGAGAAAAATGTTTCTGTTACTTTTCTTAATAGTAAAATATTGCTTGAACTTTTGCTTTTCTACAGTACTGGAAGTGTTAAAAAACTTTATGAAGCTGCATGGATACCTAATGAAATAAGCCCAACACCAGAATTTTTTCATCATAGAATTTTTATGTTACTTGAGGATGATGCTGAAAAAATTATGCATAAAGCAAAATTAAAAGCAAGTGATTTGAAATATGAAATTAAAGACTTTAATTTGTACGAAGGGCATTATTCTGTACTTTTTTCGGAAAATTCTCCTTTCAGGTTTAAATTTGCGAAATTTTACACAAGGATTTTGGAAGCCGGCCTAGATATTAAATGGCGAGCTGAATATGATCATTTAAACAAAATAGATAAAAGAAAGAAACACGATCCTCTCGATGAAGAAGATACGTTGGTCTTAACCCTTTTGATTCTTATGATCGTTGGAATAATTATTTCGTCTGTAGCACTAATTTTGGAATACATATGGTATTATTATTTATCCGAAAAATTGTTAGGAAGTATGATTGGTAAGCATTTAAACTTGGCACCACCGGTTCCAAAAATAAAAGTTCGTAAAATAAATGTTAGACCACGTAAATCAGAAAATCATGTTACTGTATAAGAGCTGAAAATTAAATCTTTTAATTAAATTTATTTAACATGGAATATCCTTATGGGAATGTGTACTCAGAAGGCCTGGAAATCAGGGTTTAAATTTGTTAATTAACAACTATTTTTCGTAAATTTACAACTATTTTTTGTAAATTTATGAAAAAAAATTGTAAATTATTAATATTTCTTGCGAATTCACAAAAAAAAATCGAGAATTTTCGAATTTTTCGATAATATACTAAAATTAGTAAATTTACGATTTCTATTGAAAATTTACAAATTTTTTTGAAAATTTACTAAGCTTTCAAAAATGATCTATTTTTTTTGTTAATATAGGGAAGTTACTTTTTACAATGTATAATTAGTACGCATGCCTAATCTCGTGCCTCTAATAAAGGGGAAGAGGAGAATCTTGGGACCACTGGTGGATGTCAAGTTCGATCTTCTCCTCCCGGATCTCAATTAAAGTAGATCTCGGAGAGTTGCAAAAGTTTTAATAGCCATTAGTTAATAGTCAATTTTTTAATATAGAAAACGTCAGTCATTAAGTCAATATTTTAATAAAGTTACACATTTAATATCTAGTTTAGCATATAGTTTTAAAGCAAAATATATTTATAGAAATTAGTGGAAATTAAGTGTATTCTGGAATAAGATAAAATAGTGGACTCTAAGTTACCTAGTGAATAGTTAATTTTGTATATTTGTGTAAATAAATTATTTTTAAGTTTAAATAAAAGGTATTAGTATCATATATTATTTTATATATTATCCTATACTCAAGGTCCCGAATTCCTTTATAAAATCAATCAATTAATCAATCAAAATAGAAGGATGCAAATGCTTCAATCTGAGTTCATTGAAATGGATATACTAAGGACAGAAATAAAGCACTCCATTTTAACAGTTGTTATTTTTAATTGTATCTGATCGAGCTTTCTTGCTCAAGACAAAATTTAAGCTATCGCTCTGAAACTGAAAGTTATTATTGTTAGTTTTAAAAACTTTGTTTTTTCAATTTATTCTCATTTGCATAGCGTCGGTTTTTCAGCATGAAGGTATGGGTTGACAAAGTTGGAAAAGATTGATCCATATATTTAAATTTTTTTATACATACAGGCATTAAAAATTAAAATTCCAGAATATAATATAATAAACAAAGAAAAATTTTTTAAATTTGTTATTTAAGGTTACTTATTTTTCTAGACATTTTGATAAAAATCGCTAACTTTCCCTGAATTTCCAGTTTTCCCTACCAGGTAGCAATCTTATGATCTTTAAAAAATTTAGTTAATAAAAAATTATCAGCTATTAGAAATTTCAGTACTTCTATCAAGAGGCTGCCCACTTGGCGCACAGTAACTGGGCAAGGTGAATGTGCGTATCATTTTGGCAGCGCTGCTATTCTGCTATTGTAAACAATAATTTAAAAAAATTAATTAATTTTTTGGGGACCCATATGTTTTATCCACGGTTTTATCATAGCAACCGCTCCCACATCCTCTCATAATATAGCCTACTATATATTACAAATATTTGCTTCTTTTGGAAGACCTACAAAAGGCTTATAAGATTAAAAGATGGATGCGGGTTGGTTTCTTTGATAAAACATATTTATCACCAACTATTTAATTGATTTTAAACATTATCAGTGCTGTTGAAATGATTCGCAATTTTGGTGCAAGTGGACCGCTCCTTGGCTTCTATTTTTCGTTTATATAATTTCTTAAAATATCTTAACTCATTAACGCCGTGCCGACACGGAGAGTTTTGGAAATGGTAAAAAAGCAATAATTTCGATTGGTATTGCCCGTTTGACCCCTTTCAGCTCAGTTTTTTGAGCACATACAAGAGCTATAGGTCTAAACTAATGATGGGTTTTAATGAAAAACTTTTTAGCCATGTACCAGCAATAGACCTGACGTGGAGCCCCGTTTCGTAGACAAATTTTATCCTTGATAGGTCGATGGAATTTTCCAACGGGTATTTATGTTTTTTGGGTCGCTGAACCCGAATATGGTATCAGTTTTTACCGAAAATGGTTCAGTTGCCCGCAATAGGCAACTTTTGGTTAATTTTCGGAGATTTTCTTATTTTTGCAAGGGTTACTTATGTTTTTCGGGTCGCTGAACACGAATATGATATCGGTTTTTACCGAAAATGGTCCAGTTCCCCGCAATAGGCAACTTTTGGTTAATTTTTGGAGATTTTTTATTTTCGCAAGGGTTACTTATGTTTTTTGGGTCGCTGAATACGAATATGATATCGGTTTTTATCGAAAATGGTACAGTTGCCCACAATAAGCAACTTTAGGTTAATTTTCGGGGATGTTTTTATTTACGCGAGGGTTACTTATGTTTTTCGGGTTGCTGAACATGAATATTATATCAGTTTTTACAGAATATGGTTCAGTTGCCCACAATAGGAATTTTGAGGGTTTTTTTGCGGGTTTTTTAATATTTTCATCCATTACTTTTGTTTTTCGGGTCACTGAACACAAATATGATATCGGTTTTTACCGAAAATGGTCCAGTTGCCCGCAATAGGCAACTTTTGGTTAATTTTCGGGGATTTTTTTAATTACGCGAGGGTTACTTATGTTTTTCGGGTTGCTGAACACGAATATTATATCGGTTTTTATCGAAAATGGTTCAGTTGCCCGCAATAGGAATTTTGAGGTTATACTTTGCGGGGTTTTTAACATTTTCATCAACTGCTTATGTTTTTCGGGTCGCTGAACACGAATATAATATCAGTTTTTACTAAAAATGATTCATGTACCTACAATAGGTAATTTTAGGCTATTTTTTTTAGATTTTATATACTTATTTGTAAAAATTAGCTTGCAATTAATTTATTATTGATTATTAAAATATTGTAAAATTTTATCTGTATATTATTGTTTAGTTATTAAAAAATTAATTTTTATATTAATTTTCAATTTACTAATTATTTTATTGATTCATTGTTGTATAGAAAAAATTATTAAATTATTAAATACAAGTCTAAGCGCACATTCGGTAAAAAGAGATATTGTTTTCCAGTTTAACCAGCCAAAAAACATAAATAATAATAGAAAATGTTTAGAAAATCTAAAAAAATAGCCTAAAATTACCTACTGTGGGCACTTATTTTTAGTAAAAACTGATGTTATATTCGTGTTCAGCGACCCGAAAAACATAAGCAGTTGATGAAAATGTTAAAAACCCCGCAAAATAAAAACCTCAAAATTCCTATTTTGGGCAACTGAACCATTTTCGGTAAAAACCTATATAATATTCATGTTCAGCAACCCGAAAAACATAAGTAACACTCGTGTAAATAAAAACATCCCCGAAAATTAATCTAAAGCTGCCTATTGTGGGCAACTATACCATTTTCGGTAAAAACCGATATCATATTCGTGTTCAGCGACCCGAAAAACATGAGTAATCCTTGCGAAAATAAAAAAATCTCCGAAAATTAACCAAAAGTTGCCTATTGCAGGCAACTGGACCATTTTCGGTAAAAACCGATATCATATTCGTGTTCAGCTACCCGAAAAACATAAGTAACCCTTGCGAAAATAAAACGATCTCCGAAAATTAACCAAAAGTTGCCTATTGCGGGCAACTGGACCATTTTCGATAAAAACCGATATCATATTCGTGTTCAGCGACCCGAAAAACATAAGTAATCCTTGCGAAAATAAAAAAATCTCCGAAAATTAACCAAAAGTTGCCTATTGCAGGCAACTGGACCATTTTCGGTAAAAACCGATATCATATTCGTGTTCAGCTACCCGAAAAACATAAGTAACCCTTGCGAAAATAAAACGATCTCCGAAAATTAACCAAAAGTTGCCTATTGCGGGCAACTGGACCATTTTCGGTAAAAACTGATATCATATTCGGGTTCAGCGACCCAAAAAACATAAATACCCGTTGGAAAATTCCTTCGACCTATCAAGGATAAAATTTGTCTATGAAACGGGGCTCCACGTCAGGTCTACAAGGGAAATTGTTATTTTTTACCATTTCCAAAACTCTCCGCGTCGGCGTTAATGTGTTAATAAAATAAATATTTATCATTGTATCAAAACAATTAGCTCACTCTCAAAAACTCTTTCTTAAGTATAAGTTAATAAGGTTTCGACTCCAAATACTCTCACAATGAAAAATCATATAATTGTCATTAGGCATTAAAATATCGTTAAAATATAATTTAATAACCTAATTTTTACTCTGGAATCAAAGTTTTATGGATTTCAACTGTAAAATTTTAATTTTCGAATTTCGCTTGTTTCAAAAAAAGCTTTATAGTTTAATTTTAAGAATAACGTCCAAACAAATATAATTAAAATTAGTTATGATTATAAAGTACAAATAATAATGTTTAAATAAAAATTTAAAAATTCATTACAACTTTTTTTTCAATTAAAAAACATGAATTATTTATACACTAGAACAATTAGTGCCTTCACAATAAACTTTTTATAATAAAAAATATACAATAAAATTGTCGAACTATTTATAACTATATGAAAACAATATATAACAAAAACCTTTTGTAAAGTACAGAGAGAGAGAGAAAGAGAGAATTTGAAAGAAATCCAAACGAAATCAGTTTCTTGAAAGTATTTTCAAACTAAAGCCATTAAACATAATTTACGATGATTCTTTAAAGAACCTCCCGTGAATTCGCAACAAGTCCAAAGTCAAAGTCTATTAAAGATTTTTTTTTCTATAATCTAATCGTATAATAATATATGTTCGTATTTGATTCGAAAAAATTAATTTGATTGGCAAAAATTCATTTTTTTTTGTTAAAAAATTATAATAATCTGACTGACAATTTTACATTAAATTTTTACCAAAAATAGCTTTTTATCCAATAGCTAAGGAAAAAATATTTAATAATAATCCAAAATTTTTCTATTTACGATGAAATTTAAGCGAGCTATGTATTTTTTGAGTTATAAAGTAATGATGTACCCTAAAATTGCAATTAGTTCAAATATTTTTGGTTTCATATTTTTTTTATGCATTCCCGCATGAGGAGGACACTTTGATTGCAATATTTTTTCTTCTGCTATAATTTCAATTTTATAAACAACTGGTACAAGGTACACACGTTGTTGTTAATTATTGTTAATTCTTTTTTTTAGGTACTAATTTATATGAAGAAGATGAAGTTGCACCAGGAAAATAGAGATCAGATAAGTATAAAATTTTTGTATGCAACTTTTTTAAAAAATTTAGGAATTAATCTCTTTGTTTTACTTTTTTTTCGGGTTCCAGACTTTGTCAGCATGGAGTTCTGAAGTTCTAATTTGCTTATAAATATATTTGGTAAGTTAATTTAAGTATTTTTCAGTCTTTTTTAATAGCTTTTAATTATTTTTGTAGTTATTTTTAACCTAAATCATTTTTTTCCAGTTTTTTTCTATTTTTGGATGCTGACGCGAGGCTGATCTTAGGTGTTTTAGCATCAGAAATGTTAGATGATCCTATTTATATGTTACAACATGTTTATGTGGTCCTGATAGTGAAGATTTACAAGAAGAAACATGTTGGTAAGGTAAAATTTATTATTTTTAACATTTAACGTTTAGATATTTAACATTTTTATGGATTTTTAGGGAAACGGAAGAACCAAGTTTTAAGATTGTGGCCCGATCATTGCCTATCACATCTCAGGATTTTCAGGATATCAATGAGACCCTTTGAAGTGAATTTTAAAGAAAAAAAAGTTAAGATCATTGCGAAACAAACTTTCTGGATGTTTGAAAGCTACCGTCGAGGAAAAAAAAAGTGAAATAAATCAAAATGGAAATTTTTTTTTTAGTAGTTCAGGTAAAAATAAAAGTTTTTCCCAATCATATGTATATATAAAAAGTTGAATTGTTCTGAGTTATTTCTTATTTGGAGCAGCCGTATGTCAAAATTATGCATCAGGAAGTGTAAAATATGAGTGATTTCACAAATCCCAGGTAAAAAATGACCCAAAAAAAATATTTTTATTTTTTTATTTTTCAGCTCGTCGTTTTTCCCTGGACTTGCCCATATATATATAGGATGTATATTAGCCTAACAGTTATTTTAAAAACTTGCTTGCATTTTCAATTACCAGATAAATAATTAAAAAATAAGAATCTAAAAATCACTTCTAAGTATGTTTTGACATTAAATGAATTTTCTATTATGGAATGAACTTACGGTCCCGTAAAAAAGCAGTGTTATTTTTAGGTGCTCGAAGGCAATATTTAGGAGTGACTCGATTAGCTATAATTTTGGGAATCTTATTTTTTGGTAAATGGCTTCTTATTCCAGTAATAAAAAATTTAAGCAACTTTTTCTAACTGCCAGGCTAATACATATACTTTTAAAAACTACTTTTTAACAAAATATTATATTTAAATATTTCAGATTTTCTTTGTATTTACATAAACTTTTAGTACATTATTATTATTCATAAAATTATTTAATTAAAACTTTTATTTAATGTATCTAATTATTTTATAAAAATAATTATTTATATATTAGCCAAGAAGATATTTTAAAAATATTTTATGTTTTTATTCGCTGATCTTAAAAGACGTGATTAAACCGAGATTTTTTCATAAACTAATTTAAAATCAACATATTTCATATGTGTAGGAACTTATTTATAACTAAATTCTAAATGTAGGATGCACCCTGGTGTAATGTAAGTGCCATACAAATAATTCAAGTTTGAACGGTACCTTTACCCAGGCATACAGAAATTATAACCGATAATTATTATCATTAATAATATTTCTTTTTCTTAAAATTAAATTATTTTATAATATAGGTATTCAGATTCTAAATCTAAATTATTCAAATTTCATTTTATCTCAACTACTTTAAGTGAACATTTTTTACCCCTGTTTTACGATTCATACCTGTCTTTTTGGTTTCTACCTTCACGAATTACTTCTAATCTTCTTTTAACATGTTCCATATGTTAAACAGATTAAACCCATTCCACAATTAGTCCTACGTAATTATTTTAACAATTATGATAGGCAACAAATTTTTTCTCTGTAAAAAATGTTACTCTTTAGGTTCTCATGTCAAAATTTAGTAACCAAAATATAACCTCTCAAATTTGTGTTATTTACAATTTTAACATCGTAAATGACTATAATAATCATTTTATTAAAAATAAAACGGAACTGTATATAAATTTGAAGAAAAATTAATCCTCTGAAGTTCTCAATTTGGACCTTCCCAAGATAAGAACACAAAATAACAGCAGATTTCACGCCGTATTTGATATTATAAATAACCCTACTTTGAAAAACTATATTTCACTTTTGGCCAAAAATTTCAAAAATCTGACCCCAGAAATTAAAATATAACTCCTTTTTATAGGAAAACATTTTTGTCTAAACCGTGGTCTAGACTAAATTTTTATTTTATATAAGTTTCCTAGAAGAAAATTAACTATCTAAATCCACAAAAGAAGATATTAGTTAACTGGGCTTTATCATAAAAAAATGTTAAAATTCTATTCGGTTGGTTTTGTAGCTGACTTTAAAATATTTGACACGTATTTTTTAATTTTTAATTTAAACAAGGTTTAGCTCTAGAAATAATAGATTTGATTTATAAATTAGCTAAGTGACGTCAGAATTTCATACAGAGTTATATGGAGCGTTTTTAGCAATATAGCGCCACTGAACTTCACTACCAGTTTTTAACGTTTGAAAATCGCTATATCTTTATTGATAATAATTTTTGTTAAAAATAAAAAAATCGAATTAACTCTTTCCTGAGGAATTACCCCCACCACAAGTCACGTGATACACGCTTTACGCAGTTTATTTTACTTTATTTATTTAATATATTAACTTATTTAAAATAAAATACTTGATAAATCATTTGTAAATAACTAATATTTTTATATTTAATGAATAAAAATAATTTTAAACGTTACTACATAGCTAGTAGTACTACTCCATACACGCATACTAATGCAAGTCACACAGAGAACGATTTAGGGAGATTCCTCAGGAAAGAGTTAAATACTTTTTTGAACTTTTTTAGAACATCCGAAAATCTGAATACTGTGAGAAAGCTCTATTGATCAAATAAAGTAGGTTCTGGGAAGTAGAATTTTTGCCGCCAAAAAATACAAAAAAACGCCAAATTTATTTTTCTTTTTGGACGTAGTACTTAATTTTTTATATGAAAGTACTAGTATTTATAATTATAGTTTAATTCCGGTTGTTAGTCTGGTACGCAAATAATTTCGTTTTTCGAAATACTATATTTAAATATTTAGTACGGTGTAGTTTTAGCTATCATAAAATGATATAAAAAGTTTTAAAAAATAATTGAACTCAAACTTTACGCACAGGTAAGTAGAAAGTTTTTAGTTTTTTTCTAGAAATTGCAATTTCTATAACTTTAGAAATTCCCTGTTAACCTAAAAAAGAAAAAACTACCACGAATTGATATAAAAAAGATAAAAAAGAAGTCAATATATTCACCTATCGCTCTTCATTAATATTAAGTACACGTTAAAAAAAAAAGAACATTTGGCATCCCTTTTGAATCTTCTTTTTTTACATATACGTAAATTCAATTCGTAAAAAAAAGTGTCTTTTTTAGAAAACTATGTACTCGTAATGTTTTTCCATTGACTAAGTTAACTAATACAAATAAATAGGATATCTTTGTGTGTCCTGTGTAAAAGTTTCCCGCCCACTTTATTTTTTCTATCTCTGTTATGTTCATGTGTTTGATCTTGGCACGCAGTATATTTTGACGCTATGAGTCGAACAATTTGTATGCCAGGCTGCTTTTCAATTTACATTTAAATTGCTTGCTTATGGCTTATATAAATAGACTCTCGTCAGAAAGTCGAAGAAGAGAACTTCTGGCTGGACTAAAATCTTCTCTCGCGAATCCTTTTAACTATATCTATCTTTTTCTATACTTTCATGAAAGTAGAAGCGTTAAAAGACAGAAATTTAAGGGTACATATTATAAAGATTAAAAATAATAACAAGAGAAAAAGTAAAATACCAAAACATTTGACTTGAAGGTCTTTTTTAATATTATTCGAATAAAAGGTCAACGAACCGCGAGAAAAAAAAAAGGTAAAATTCGCGGTTATACGTTTTATTTCTTTTCTTTTCTTTCTTTTTTTCTTTTAGAAATTTTTTTTACATTATTTTGAGTATCCTTATTTTTTTACCATTAAATTTTATTTATTTTCAAATATACAAAGTCTCTTTTTTTTAATTTTGGTTTTTTAGTGTGGTTGAAAAAGTTCTTTATTCTTAAAAATAAAAATATTTTTTTGTATGTACACCACGAAAAGAATATCTTTTATTTTTCAAGTTAAATAAGTGGCGCCTTATTATAAATGTAATCAGGTAACTATAATTTACTTGCAAAATTGAAATAAAGAAAAGAAAGAAAAAAAAATTGTGTATTAAAAAAAAAAAATTTTTATAAGTATATAATGTCAATTTTGTAATATATATGCGAATAATAAGTTAATTTTTTACAACACAAAAAACTTATTATTTATTTTATTTGAATAAAATAATTCATATTTTTCATACTTTTTTGTAATTTTTTTTTATTATTATTCTTATTATTTTATCCTTTCTTTAAAAAAAAAAATACTATTATCAAAAAATAATTTTTTGTTTCTTTTATTCATTGTATACAAAGTTTGTATAGCCATGTAAAATATTAACTGGCCACTTGTAATTAATTGTACAATCATTTTCATGAATTCACAATCAAATTCACGAAACATTACACATTTTGGAAATGGAAATATGCTAAAGAATAATGATTGAAAGTTTGCATAAACCGTATTGTTTTTTTTTTACATCTATGATTTGCAATTTGCTTTTTCGTAAAATTATCACTCTGATCATACGTACACTGTAAAAAGTAAATTAGAACATTTTCGAAAAAATTTGTAAACATTCGAAAAAAATCGTATATTTACTAAATTTAGTATATTAACAAAAAAATCGAGTATTCTCGATTTTTTTTTGTGAATTCGCAAGAAAAATTGATAATTTACCATTTATTTTTGAAAATTTACAAAAAATAGTCGCAAATTTCCGAAAAATAGTTGTGAATTTACAACTTTTTTCGTAAAATCACAAAAAAATCGAGAATTCTCAAATTTTTAGTTAATGTACTAAATTTAGTAAATTTACTATTTTTATCGAATATTTACAAAATTTTTTGAAAATTTACTAATTTTTCGAAAAAATTCTATTTTTTTTATAAATCTAAGAAAGTTACTTTTTACAGTGTAGTATTATTAGCTGATAATCAGAAATTATACCATTTATCTATGCGATAAAAAGACCATGGATTTCAAAGATGAAATCAATCTGCAAATCTACGTTTCGAGTTTTTTCAAAATCGACTCCACAAGAACTGGAAATTATAAGGTTGGTATTAAGATCGGTCGGTATGAAATTGAAAGCAATTCACTTGGATTACTTTTGTAGTTTTACTTCAAGCAAGTTTAAAAATTTGCTTAAAATTTGAAATTTTTAAAGTTATATTGGTTATTAATAAAATATTCAGGACAAATGTGTAAACAAAAAATTTCTTTTGAATGATATTATGCGGTATAAGTTATTTGTATCCTAAAAACTAAATACTCTGCTTAGAATATCGAGCATTTGCTTTAAATTCAAGCAGTTCAGACAGACAATAACCTAAGTTTAAGCAAAGCAATCTAACCGTATCGTTCTATTATTAATCTGTTATTTGTCTCAATATTTTAGATTAAGGAGTTAGGAGAGTAAATAAAAATGATGACAGAACTGAATGAAACTGGAAAATTATTAAATTTAAACATTTTTAAAGTTGAATAGAACTTTGTTTTACCTTTGTTACCACATTAATTTTCATTTTATTGCAAATTAAAAATAGGCAGTTTAACATTGCTCTTATGGAAATTCATATTTAGAGCTTACAAAAAGTATGATAGTGATGACACAGGGAGATGAAACTAATTAAATATCATAAATAAATTGTCAAAGATTATATTTCCAATTTATTTTATCTAGGTTACCACATTCAATCATTAATTATTCGGTAAAAACCAAGTTTTAGTAAGTAACATAACCTAAAATAATAATGTTTTTTCATAATTTATAAAATTAAAATAACTTTTTTTTGCAATAATATTACATAATAAACACAGTTTTTAATATTTTTATGACTAATTTTATTTTAAACTGCAAATTATTTAAAAAATATAGCGTCGATAATGTGGATATTGTAATGCGGTTTATATTCCCGCCTTATTAGAATTTAATATGTAAAAATAGTTTGGTAAAATACACTCATTTATATAGAAATATATATAGTGATGTGTATAATTAGTACGCATGCCTAATCTCGGGCCTCTAATAAATGAGAAGAGGAGAAGTTTGGGACCGCTTTTTATAACATTTCACATTACGAAGATCTCGACTATCTCAGATACGCCGAACGGGGACTAGATCTCTGACAATCTTCTCAAAAGAAAATCTGGCAATGCTAAGGCAAATATGCTTTAAAGTGCTTAAAAGAAGAAGGCAACAGACAACAGCATCAAGATAAAATGACAAGTTTTTCGCAAATATTATATATTGACAGTAAAAAGATTTAAATAAGATATTTTTATATATTTTTGAAGAGAAAATAGGTACTCCTGCATGACTAAAAGATATCATAATAGTTATGTAAGTAAGGCTTGCATCTATAACTCTAAGTTAGGAGAAACTGCTTTGACCATGTCAACAGCTAGTTGACCTGGCTTAAGGGGGAGGGTGTAATGCGGTTTATATTCCCGCCTTATTAGAATTTAATATGTAAAAATAGTTTGGTAAAATACACTCATTTATATAGAAATATATATAGTGATGTGTATAATTAGTACGCATGCCTAATCTCGGGCCTCTAATAAATGAGAAGAGGAGAAGTTTGGGACCGCTGACTTATGTCAAGTTCGATCTTCTTCTCCCGGATCTCAATTAGAGTAGATCTCGGAGAGTCGCATAGGCTATAGTTTTAATAATAGTTAATGTTAAGTAGTTATTATATTTATAATATATTATATTATTAGTGTAAAATATCATTAGTGAACTTTAAGAGTAAATAAAAATAGTGAACTTTAAGTGTATAGTTTAAAATAGAAAACTGTAAGTGAACAATTTAAAATTGTGTATTTATATCAATAAATTTATATTTTATATATTTTTAAGTAAATTAAAGGTAAATTTGTCATTATATTATTTTCTATTATTACCTAAACTCAAGGTCCCAGTTATAAAATATACCCATATACCAATTCCATTACAATATTGACTCAAATTTTCTATTTATCCTCCTAACTCCTTAAGTCAGCCACACACATTAAATAAAAAACGCAAAAATCTACACTGTGAAAATTCTTTACTATCCAGATATTAAATTTACTACCCAGAAAGTAATTACTTGGACAAGAATTTTTACAGTGTACCACTGTAGAAACTGTACTGGATCGATCGCAACTTTATTTTTCCAACAATATTCTTCTATATAAACGTTAATACTTTTCAATTTTAATAATTTTTATATATACATTCTTAATTTACGTTATATTTTTATAAAAAAGTGCCCTAATTTTAAAAAAAATAATGTAATTTGATTTTCTTTTAAAAATTTTTATCACGTTATACTCTGCTATTTTTTTATTTCTTTTTTATTAAAGCCTTGATTATTTGAAATAGAAATATGCAGTACAGTGTAAGCACACTAACTACATACCTTTATATATAAATCATTTCAAAAAAAAAAAAAAAAAAAAAAAGAAGAAGAGAATCCAATTTTTAATCAACACTCTCTAAAAGCGAAAGAAATTTAGGTCAATTTTACAAGCTTTTTTTTATATGAAAAAAAAATAAAAGACGTCGTATATATTCAATGCACATAATATAATATACACAAATTTCATAAAACACTAAGAAATTTATTTTTTAAATTTCTTATAAAAATTTATACGTGCCTTATGAAAATATATCATTTTAACTTGACGAGCTAGTTTGCTTAGATTTTTTTTAATAAAAGTAATTTCTTTTGTTTGAAATTAGATTACACTGGAAAAAAATTCAGTTATCGCTACTGGAATTTTGATTGTGGCAATGGCTTGAAACCTAACGAAAATTAAAAAAAAAAGAAGAATTTTACTCATTTATAGCGGAAGCACTGTAAGACTTAATAACAAATTTTTGGACCAAAAAAATTTTTTTTGAAACTTTTCGTTATATTTCCTGTAATTTGCAACCATTTAAAAGAAAAATAAATTTCAGCTACCACAATCGGATTTCCGGTAAGGGCAATCAGAATTTTTTTCAGAGTACCTATTTCTATTATTTTAATTTGTTTTTCTTACGTATAATTGTAAGAAAATTTGTTTTTTATTATTTCTATTTTTATTTCTACAAGTAAATTTGTAGCTTGTATAACTCCGAGAAAGAGCGTTATACAGATAGCCTTAGGCTGGTTTTACAAAGGTTCTGTAATTGTGGGTCACGACCGCAAACGCAGCCGCAACACAATGCACACAACACGATTTTTTGTATCTGGGAATCGCATTGGGGTTATGACCCCCATTTATGGCATTTATGATGCCATATTATTAGATGGAGCCTTAGGCCGATTCTACAATCGCTGTAAATGGGGGTCGCAACCACAACGAAATACTATTTAGACAAAAAATACCGTTTTTTGCATTGCGTTGCTGTTGCGTCTTCCTTTCATGGCGTTTGGAGAACCAGTCAAATGTAAAAACAAGACTATATTCAATTCGACATCAGGATTTAAGATTTTTTCTTAGGGTCTTTATTTTTGACTTTATATCTCGGACATATAATAGGAATATAATTTTTCCTTTTCACTTATATGTACACGGAGAAACTAGTAGCTTACTTGCGATACGGATGTTAAAGGTAAGACAGACCAACAAAAAGGTAATTTTTACCATGTTTAACGAATATTTTAATATAACCTCAGATATACTTTTACTATACTTGAAACAAAATTTATCATAACCAATGATCAGAGCACCACCTATAGCAGAAATTTTACTTCAAGTATCATAAAAATTTATCTAAATTCATATTAATTTTTCGTTAAACATGGTAGGAATTTCCTTTATGCCAATCTCTCTTGCCTATAACTAACCTGTAAAAAATGATCATTAATTTTATTACTACGAGATCAATTTGTTTACAGTGAGGTTTACAGTGTATAAATAAGAATTTTTTAGATTATATAAAAAATATCGATGCACTATACTTCATAAATGATTTTATGGTGCTTCAAATCAATTAAACTTTTCCATATTGAAATAAATATTTAAATATTTCACTGTCGATGCACCGTAAAATATTGTATTAAAAAAAAAAATTATTTCTTTTTTAATACTTATAGTTCTTCATAAATAATATTAATAAAAGAAAATATTGTAAATAAAATAAAATAAAATAAAAATTAAAAACAAAAAATGGTATCAAAAAAAGAAACAGAAAAATCCCTTATGCATATATGCAAAAAGTTTTTTTCAGATTTATCTATCTATTATGTTATTGAACATAATTACGAGAATTTTCATTAAATACTTTTTTCTCCCAATCTATACTGATAAAAAAGTCTTAAAATATACCTTCAAGCACTGTTCTGTATTCTGGTAAAGATTTTTGAGCTATTTTTTAAAAATATTGCCAACAGAAATTTTTTCGAAATTCCAATGATAACGTAAATTCAGACCTAAAATAAAACATTTTTCAGGCGTCGGCGATAATAATGTTTATAGAATGCAATTAGATAAGAAAGAATATTTAACGACTGAGGATAGAATGCCTTGAGTCAACTCAAAGTAATGTGATAAACAATCCCGGGTTGATTTGCGTAAGATCTGAAGGGAGTTGAGTTTTCGTGGGTAAGGGTAAGTCCCAAATAATTGTTTAGCACAGGTTGATGGCATGCGTAACATCCTTTTTCCGTAGGCCAAATTCAATTTTCATTATCCAATTTTAGGTATTGAATTTGTATTTTCACAGGAATTTCATGTACCAGTTTCTAACCAATTTAAATAAATGCCTTCAAAAACTTTTAAGTCTCTCAATAAGCTTAAGTACCTAAAATTGTTAAAAAAAAAATGTTTACTTCAGTAAAATTACTTCAACCCATCAGGATACTATTTTTATAATTGATTGTTTTTATGATGCTTAATTGAATTATATTATTAAAAAAAAAAAAAAAAAAAACAGTTTCACTATCGCAATTTGTATGTCAATTAACTATATTTTTTTGAAAATTAAATTAAAATTGAATTGAAAAAAAATCAATTCATGTGTATTTTTAGTATATAAGAAATATATTTCAAATAAATGAACGATAATTAAATAGAATCAATTATTTTATTTTTTTAAAATTATTTTATACACTGAAAAAAAAATCCGCTCGCGGCAAGCGGAATTCCGCTTGTAGCAAGCGGAATTTTTTTTCTCGTCAAACGATTGCAAATGACTTGAAACGTAAAGAAAATTAAAAAAAAAATTTTTTCCCGCTTACTTGGGATATGCGTATTTCGGTATGACGAGATTTGAGAAAATTTTGGAAAAAGAAAAGAAAAAATGTTTTTTTTTAATTTTCTTTACGTTTCAAGTCATTTGCAATTGTTTGCAAAGAAAAAAAAATTCCGCTTGCCACAAGCGGAATTCCGCTAGCCGCAAGCGGAATTCCGCTTGCCGTAAGCGAATTGTCCGCTTGCCGCAAGCGGAATTATTCCGCTTGCGGCAAGCGGATTTTTTTTTCAGTGTACTTTTAATTTATTTATAAGTATTTAATGAAATTGCTTCATTAATAAGATATTTAACTTTAGAATTTATTGTTTAAAAAAAGCTAATTTTAAAGTTTATTTTAATTTATTAAAGAATTTATAAAAACTTCATTTTTTATGACTATATAATTAAATTTCGTTGATTTTGAAGCACAACTAAAGATTTTTAGCACAATAGAAATTTATATCCGTTTATGCAATAACTTTTCTTCAATAGAAAAATACTGGATTAAATATTTAAAGAATTTTGGCTGTTTAAATACGATATACAATGAAGGAATTGTGGTGTTCGTTATTCGATTTAAATGACACATTAACAAAACAAAATTAGTTCGGTATATCAAAGTTTTTGCATTTCATATAAATGATGCAATTGCTTGTTAATAATCTTCGTAGAAATGGGGACTTTCAAGCATGCAAAAGAAAATAATTGTACGAAAATAGCCCAAAAAAAGGTAATATAAAAATCACCTCGACAAGAATTATGAAAAGCTTTAAAAGAGGATACAGTCGAACCTCCTATAACGACCACTCTAACTAGCGACCACCTGCCCATACAGACCGCCAACGACTGGTCTGTTTCAATTCCCTATAATTTAACGTAGACAAGAACCTCTGTCTAAAGACCACTCCCGATAGCGACCGCGACCACTATTTTCATATTTATAATATACAAAACATGTATAAAAAAAACTCTCTTTTAAGACCATATTTTTTTTCTTTACGCAAATAAATCCTAAATTCATAAATAATTCAAAAAAAATTCAAAAAACTTTCTGCTATTTACAATTTAGAATGAAATGTAGATAAGTAAACAGTTTTAAGCCTGCAAAAATTTTTAAAAAATTTTTTATTTTAACTTATGTCACATTTCAACGAAAAATTCCCTCCACCCTTACCTCTCTCCAAAGACCATCTTCCAATAGCGACCGCTAATTTTTGGTCTAAATGTCGCTAATGAGAGGCTCTACTGTAGTATTTACAAATTTAAGGGTGTTCTGCAAATATCTCCCGGAAAATACCCCTATTTTCGTTTTCAGAGACCCAAAAATTTTTTTTAAAAGGCTTTAAATATGCCAAACGGTTTATTTTTTTGCTTGCTGGTTTAAAAAATTATGGCCCCAGAACACGAAATTGTGTTTAATACCTCTAAATTTACAAAAAACACTCTTCTTAAAAGGTGGTTTTTGCGATTTTTTGCTAAAATCGGGTTAATGCAGGGATAGCTACACCCTTGTAAAGCCAAACATGAAACAAATGTTTTTCTTACTTTTATTACTAAGGCACCAAATTTTTTTTCTGAGTTAAATTATTTTTGCCCAGATATTGTGAATGAAAAACTTTTAATTCAAGTTATTCATTGTTTAAGTTTTGTAGGTTACATTAAAGCGCCACGAAATCATTAAAATTTTTGAGCTGACATATTTTGTTTCCATTTTCTGAACCTAAAAAACTTAACTAGCATTTAGTGAGCATAACAATCTCAGGATGCATCAAAAGCGGTTACATGATTTTTCAGTACATAGTTAAAGCTTTTAAACTCACAGTCAGCTTCATTCATTATATATATTAGACTTGCGGATGAAATTTTTACTCCAACTTATAATAATTCATTATATTTTTTAACATTTTCTGATTATTAATTTTAATCTCAAAGTTTGAATTCAAACCAAGTAGCAACCACCTGCAGAATGCATTTATTTAAAAATCATGTTTTATTTTGTAAAAGATAAATGACATATTTGCATGTATACTTATTTAACTAATATTTTTTAAAGAAATGACAAAAAAATACAAAGTATACTAATATCAAAAATTTGAATAATATTCAGCAGTTAAGATATTCATTAAGATAATAAAAAATAAATAAAACCGTAATTTTTGTATTAAATAAAAAACATCTGCAATATTAATTTATTATCAAGCAATAAAATATACAAAAAAACAGGAAAGGAGTGGGGGGAATAAAAAATCTTGTTTTTTAGTTTAGCAACTTAAATTTTCATTAAATAAAAAAAACAGTTAATCCTGTTGCATCTTCATACGTACATATTTATTGTCAATATTTATTTAATTTCAGTTAAATAATATATGCATAATATATTTTATATAACTACTTAAAAGATCTTTAAATAAGATAAAAACCGATTTCCAGTAAATCTTATTCGATCTATCTCTGTGTATTAACGTTATCTCGGTAGTTTGTCGCAATTTTAAATGCACATACATAATAAAAAAGGAAGCTAAAAATTGAAAAGACAACAAGACATGACGTCAAGTTATTTTAATATATCCTATATATATATATATATAATATACCCCTTTAGCATGTATAATATCCATGTACTATGCACAATCTTTGATATACATGAAAGAAACCGTAGTACATTTTTTATGTAGTTAAAAAAAAGGTGATTGCAATTAAGGTAAAAAGAACTCAAGGATGATATCTGAATGCGTGCAAGCTTCTTCGAATAAAATCATGTCTTTTCTACTCTTTTTTTTTTGTATAAAAGTAAGATCTATATGTAAAACTGAAGAATTTTTAGTTAAAACAACGTTGGAAATTGTTTGCAACCCTTTAATATACAAGGCATAAAATGTAATATTGTATGTTCATATTATATAAGGGAGAAATTTTTGTTGTTGTTGCTCACGAGGATGTTCGTGATTTCATTTGCCTCAAAAATTTCAAGCGTACTAGAACAATGTACATATACTATATCAGTATATGTACATATACTGAGAGAGAGAGAGAGAGAGAGAGAGAGAGAGAGAGAGAGAGAGAGAGAGAGAGAGTAGTGCGTTGCTTAAAGTTACTTTTGAATTTTAACCCCTTTTTGCAAAAGACTTGTGGTTGCTGTTGATGAGGAAAAATTTTAAGAATTACGCAAGCACTCATATAGTTAATTATAACACGTATAGCGCAAAATACTTGAAATATTTTATTTATGTTTTAATAAAAATTTTACACTTTTTTATATTTTTTTTTTATTATTATTACTGAAACAACATTTTATGTAAATTATATATTAGATTGGCAATTATTTGAAAGATTTTCTCAATTTCATAAATAAAAATTTGATTTGTCCCCTAGAAAAAAATAATAAAAGGCACTTTTGATCCCAAAAGACTCCAGAAGTATAGTGCTATTATTTAAAATGAAGTCAAGACGCTTTCAACATATGTCAATACATGTGCTTTTCTTTTTTTGTTTAATTCTGGCATATTCCAATGTAAGGTATCCCAAGAGGCTTCCTGGTGAAGCCTGTGCTGGACCAGTAGCGGAGCAGCCGACTTTTAAGATATTGAACTGAACTCGTATTCACCCGAACACCATCAACCAATAATTAATTAAACATTATTTATAATTATTCATCAACAATATCCATGACACAGAAAAACTGCAGAAAACCTTTGCCAAGAACAGCCCTGATACACGCTGTCTACATGGTGTTCGATTTTTCTTTCAAACACTTGTTGAGAGTATACGAACTCTACGCGAATGGAGTAAATTTTTTTATTCTCAAGTACTCACACGTTTATTGGTACCATTTAGGAGTTATTTTATTAACTGCGCTTTCCAGGAATTTTTTTTTATAGAAAATAAAAACTTTTTCACCTGATGTATTAAAAAATAACAAAATTTATGTTAATTAATAGCCTACTGAAAAAAAATGTGTAAAAAATTTAATTATATATTATGAAATTATAATAAACATAATAAATTTATTGAATATAAAAGTGACTTAAGAGAATAAAATATGTTTTATAAACAAAATTATATAATTAAATTATAATTTAATTAATTCACAAAAGCAAAGAGTAATTATTGTGGTTAACGTTAAGATTTTCCAGTATGCCAAGTCAAAAGTGGTATATTAAAGCTTTTATATAATATTATTTTAATTTAGTTTCCTTTTTAAAAAAATATTTTTAATTAAAAAATTAAATAATTTTATAGTTTGTTTAAAGAGAAAAATAAAAATATAAGGAAAATATTTTGGTAACATGATATCCAATTGGTTTGTCTATTTCCAATGGGATTAAAAGCATTGGATAACGATTACATTCAAAACTGTCTAACAAACTAGAGAGACGATAACTCTTAATTCCCCAAGCGCATCAGTTTTGGGTTTTGCAAAACTGTATATGCTACATGCATATATGAATTTTATTGAGAAATTTTAACATTAAAATATTATTCATGGTGTTTCAAATTGCAATGATAATATAATAAAAATGACAAATAAATTGCTGTTTTTATTTATTTTTTTATTTTTACTAATTTAAATAATATATTTAGTCTGAGCGAAACTAAATTAAAACTTTTTGATGTAATTTAATTTTCTGAAGTTATATTTGCCGATACAATCCAACAAAGTCATTTCTTAGTTTATTACGAGTAAGTGAATCAAGCAAGTTTTAATGACTAATTAATTTTAAAGTCAAAAACTTAATAACTGGAAGTAAAAACTGAATAAAAGTAGGGTCAAGTGAAAAATCCGCAAAAAAATGTGATTAAAAATTTTAATTTTGCTCAAATTCATAAATTAAAAATGTTTAAAAATAACTTTTCATTGTTACACAATAGTAATAAAATAAAAATTAAAATAGCAAAAATAATAATAAATAAAATAAAACGATTAATTGCGGAATTTCATTTCACGTAATGTGTGTATACGATTTATTAGTAATAATTTATTTCTTATCAAAATTACACATACACACACATACACAAAACGTTATTATCTGATAAAATGTCTTTTTTACAATGTTATGTATTATTAAAACGCGTAACAAAATTTAAACCATATATCATTAAATGTATTGCTATTTATTTACATAAATAAACTTACATGATCTATGTATTTATACACTTTCATAGACATTAAAAACAAAGTTTGTATATAAGGAAAAGTAGAAACAACAAAGCTTTATATATAAATGTTTAAAATTTTCAATATACGAATATATGTATATTAGCCTGGAAGTTAATTTAAAAAGTTCCTTGGATTTTCAATTAAAGGGTGAAAGAAGTTGACAATTGCCAAAAAAATTAAAATTCCCAAAATTTCAGCTAATTTGATCACTCCTAATTGGTAACGCCGAAATATGGGGAACCAAAAATTTTCTCAATAAGAGCCATTTATTTGGTGGATAAATGACCTATAGATTTGGGAAGCTTATTTTTTTTTTATAATTGGCAACTTTTGTCACCTGTTAATCGAAAATCCAAACAAGTTTTTAAAGTAACTGTCAGGCTAATATGTATATAAACTTTTGAAAATGAAAAACAGAAATGCTAATATTTCAACTTGAAACTTACATATAGAAAATAATAATTATGATAAAAGCATACTACTTTACTTTCATAAATATTAGTACTACTATGTTGTATGTTTGCCTTTTTATTCATAAAATACCCATTAAATAAATATTATAATGATATTATGTATTGCACTTGCTGCAAATTAATAAACAAATAAAATGACTATATTTCAACTTGTCATATGTATTTAGAAATCTGGCCTTTTATTTCTTTCAATAAATTAATATTTATACATATTAATAACTAAAGGGTTGACGATGACTTAATAAAGAGTCTGAACCCTCAGAGAAGGCTGAAAAATTTTTGATGTTGAAAACTTCTTGTACTAAAACGGTAATGGACTGATTTACTGCAATTATCGTGAAAAAAAATGTTGGTAATAAGTGCAGTAAATCAGATATTACCGTTTTAGTAAAATTTTATTGATAAATGTTCTTTGAGAATATTCAAATTATCGCAAGTTCTTTTTTGCGCTATGTCCATCACTGTTAAGGGCTATTGGCTTCTACAATACTGGAAATGCGTTATTTAAAAATACCGCAATGTTGCTTAAAACCTTTTTAGCTTATGAAACATGTGGAGATTTAAATTGACCCTTGATTTAATATCTGAAACTATCTAAAAGAGAATTTTATTATTTTGGGCCGAGTAAATAATTCAAGATGCGATAATAAAACTACACGACCAGGCTGTTTGCTTGAAAATTCGAACAGTATGCTTGAATCGCTTGAAAATTCAAGCAACAAATATAGCTGCTTGGAATTTCAAGTAATTAATTAAATCAGATAAAAACGACTGTAGGTAAGCTTAAATTTTGTTCCCCTTGAGTTATTTGAGAAAAAAAATTTTGATTACCTGCTGTTATACCTATTTGCCTATTTCTTTCTTTTTTAGTTGTATAAATTTCTGGTTTTTTGCTGCTTTTATGTTATCCAAAGGTAAATTAATATAGAGTTATGTTTAAAAAAATTCAATATTGATTTTTAGATAAAAGCTACATTTTCCAAGCATATATAGAATAAATTAATTATGTCAAGTGTTAAGAAAAATAATGTCAAGGAAAATAATATTTATTTTAATATCAAGCCTAATAAATCTTGAAATAAAAAATTAAAAGCAATTGCATTTATAAAACGTAAAAATGAATTAATATCCGCTCTAAGTTTACATAATTATAATATGCATAAAAGTTAATAAAGTTTAAAGCTTATATTACAAAATGCTACTTAATATTCGACATTGTGTATTAAAGAGAACATAGAATATCTATGTATAATATAGAATAATACTCTAGATAATAGTATTATAAGAGGAATTTAACATTTTACTATTGTTATATTATTATTTGTAGATATTAAACAACGCTTACTTTTAAGTGCTTTATCAACTTTCTTAACTTTTATATTAATATAATAAAATTTTTCAAGATGACAATCGAAACTTAAAAAAATTATGATAACAATAATAAAGCAAATAAAATCAAGTTATTTTAAATTAAAGTATAGTTTAAAACTTTATATCTTTTCAAAACTTTCAAAATTAATCTGGGATTTTATTCTTGTAAAATACAAAAAAAACCTTATTAGCTCTTTGATGATTTAATATGGGATTGTGCTGTTTTGTAGAAAGCTTAAAAATAAAAATGAACTATGCAAGATATTAATTCATGCTGCTTTTTGCAACTTGAGTTTTTTATGCAAGCTTTCGAATGCACCACTATCTATGCATTCAATGCGTTGGGGGAATTAAATAAATATTCCTTCATCTAAAAAAATTTACGAAATTAGAAAGGTACAGTTCTTATTACAGATGGTCAGTGATCTACTAGCTCAAAAAATATTTTCAAAGTGATTAAGGAGCCCACAACTCCAACGAAGCTAAAAAAAATATAGTAAGTTTTCAGTCCATTATTACAAACCTCTGATATGCCATATACATTGTCCCAATTTAGTATAGAGTTTAACCCCCTAAGGTGTACATAATATATCATTTAAAATTACCCTGAATACAAAGATGACAATAATAAATTAGTTTTCATACTAGACAATTTTAAATGAATGGAAACGGATCCACCTCAGTGTATCTTATAATATATTTTTGGTCACTAGAAAATTCTTAAAAAATTTACAAAAAATACAAATCCTTGAACAAATCCATGGCTTTAACGTCATCACTAGTAGGAAAGCTCACCGAAACCTCGTTTTGCTCGTTTGAAAAAATGGTTAGGAAAAATAATTTGATTGAAAAATGTAACGTTTACAAATTGGAACAAACAGCCATTATGAATCTTGTAAATAATAATTTAATTAATTAGTTTAGTTTAGTTTAGTTTATTTAACTTGCTTAACTGTTACATAATAGTTTTACAAGTGACTGATACATAGAAAATACATTATTTTTTAAATAACTATAGTAAATTTAACGTATAACAGAATATAACGGTTTAATACCTTTTAATATTTATTACATCGAGGTGGTTGCCTCTTGTTCTTAACTAAAATAAATTATTTTTTGTTTAGTAACTTTTGTTTGGTATTACCTTTTTTTTGGCTTTTCTAATCATATTATTTCTTGGCTTTATTATTATTATTATTATTATTCTTATTTTTATTTATTTATTTATTAAAATTTTTTATTTTTTTTTATCCTTATAAGTATATATGTCGTAGCCCCATAGAATAATCGGTTTTATAGGCTATAAGCCGGCCCATAGAGTAAAAATGCTCGAGACATATTTCGCTATGAAGCTGCGCGCTCCAGTTTTATAGCCTATAGGCCGGCTTTTAGCGTATAAAGCTGAAAGATGTCAGCTTCATAGACAAATATGAAAATTTCGAGACTCTTAATTTTAAATAATATAAATTTACCAATATTATGTCATGAATTCTTTATATTTATCTTATAGCTTTATTTACATTATTAAATTCTATCAATTGTTATAATAAATATAATAATAATATTAATAAATTTTTATAATTTTATATTTGAAAGAAAATATTATATTATTGTAAATATTTTTAGTTTATCGCTTTTCCTTGAACGTGAATGTTGTTTAATATCATATAATTCTAAATTTTTCTTAATCAACTTTTTTATTATTAACATGGAAAAATTAAATAGTGAAATACAAGAAGTTAGTGTTGATCGTGTTGTATTGAATAAAAAAATTAATGATTTTTACTCTACTCGCCGTGGTAATAAGTCAGTGTGGACTAAAGTACAAGAAAGTACTCAAAATTGGTGTAATTATCAATTTATTTTATTGTTACTAATTTTAAAGAAAATAAAGATAATCTAAAAATATTTACAATACTATTATATTTTGTAAAATATAATGTAAATAAAGCTATAACATAAATATAAACAATTCATGACATAATATTGGTAAATTTATATTATTTAAAATTAAGAGTCTCGAAATTTTCATATTTGTCTATGAAGCTGACATCTTTCAGCTTTATACGCTAAAAGCCGGCTTATAGGCTATAAAACTGGAGCGCCCCGCTTCATAGCGAAATAGGCTTGCTCGAGCATTATTACTCTATGGGCCGGCTTATAGCCTATAAAACCGACTATCCTATGGGGCTACGACATATATATATATATATAATTTAATTAATTAAATTGTAAAAACTTTTTTTTTAAATAACATACTTTCTTAATATATTTACAAAAATTTAATATTTACTTTTCATTCGTAAAAATGCATTCAAATATTGTAAATTTATGCACATCAATGATATTTTTTCTTTCTTAACTTCTCGAGAAAAAAATTTCTACCGAAAAAAAAATTACATACATGTCAGGAAGCATGCAATTAAAGTATCAATAGCACAAACGAGAGCATCAGTTACTCTCGACTGGTTCTTAATTGTAGGGGTATCCATGTATGTATTTTTTTACTTAGCTTTTTTTTTTCTCTTTCTCTAAATGCGATGAAAGACCTAAGAAGATAAACGAACGTCAAGACTATATATTTAAACACAACCACTTCTTATGCAAGTAAATCTCTTCTACATATTACAATAAAGAGAAATTCGTATATAAGGAGAGAAAAAGTAAATTTTTTTTGGAGATTTACCACATAAAACGAAAATCCTTTCTCTCTATAAGTATCTCTATAAAATCCCTAACACAAGAAATGCATTTGGATAGCCATTATATAATTTTGGCGAGCCTTCAGTTACAGAAATCTTGTTTCTTTGTGCATATATGCTCAGTAAGTAAATATAAACAAGAACAAAAATATGTACATACAATATACAACGTACGCATCAAAAACGATGCAAAACAATTTAATAACATAAAGGGATTGCTGTTCACTTTATGCTTGACCTATATCATAAGCACTTATTTTCAAATTTTATGATGAGTTTATACCTACGTAAAGCTTTTGTGAATAAAAATTTATATGCATGTATGTTTAAGGAAAAAAATTTTTTATAAAAATTTTTTTTTTATTATGAGTCAATGAATATAAGAAGATTGACTCATTTTGGGCATTTTTATATACATGAAATATGAGCTCTCTTAAGTTTTTAGCCCTCTAAGTGCAAATCTGCTCAATTTAGACTCAAATTACATTTTTTGGGAATTTCTTTTTGAAACATCATATAGTAAAATTTCCCGTTGATTTCGATTTGAAAATTAGATTTCGCCTCTGGATGGTTGTATTTACTATATTGGGCCAAATTGCAAAAATCTAAAAATCGCAAATTTCCTTAGAAAACTCAAAATTGGTTGAGTGATTTGTTTTTCGATATACCATATATCTGAAAGAATGCCCTTGTAGTTATAAACACATTTTTTTCAAGTTATAAATTTCTCGCCAAGTCACGTGACCAAATGAAAATCCGTCCAAAAATTCAGATTTTCCAGAAAATTTTACATAGACTCCGATTGAAATAGCTTTTGAAGGGTTTTCGTAAAGATGCTAAAATTTTAAAAGATACTTCAATTAGTATACCTATCTAAAATTTCCCACTAAATCCGAATTTTTAGTTGTATTTAATTTAGTCACGTGATTTAGCGGAAAGTTTTGAAAAATGATTTTTTATAAAGCCATCAAAATGCGCATAACTTATTTAGCCGTGTTTTTAATCACTAGAGAATTTTTTTTAACATATGGAATATCATAAAACATTCCTCTTAATCAACCTTGAGTTTTTTAAGAAATGCGGAATTCAAGATATTTAAATTCTCACAATTTGAGTCAAAAATATTGAATACAGTCATGCAGAGGCAAAATTTTAAATATAGCTATTGTACAATTGGAATTCAAAGGTAAATTTTACAATGAAATATGTTTAGAAACTATTTTTACTTTTCACGTAACTGGTTTTGTTAATGGGTTTCTAAAAAATTTCGATAAAAAATGAAAATATTCCAAAAAACGTAATTTGAGTTTATAAATTCAGCAAAATTTTTTTTAGAAAGCTAAAAAATTAAGAAAGTTCATATTTCGTTTATACAAAAAAGTGAACCTAAAATGTTCCAAATCAGTGGATTCGATCTGGAAACCGTATGACTTCTTATATGGAAATACTCTTATATCAAGGAAAATATAATGGAACAAAAAAATGATGATAAAAAAGTATCATCAGGGTCGAATTAATTTAAAAGTATTGTAATTAATATTAATTTAGAGCAATTAGCAAATTTATTATATAAACTCTATGCTACTTTAAAATTGTATTTACGAAAGAATAAGGACCCTGATTTTGTAATTATATTATTTTTATACTCTTAGAGACATAAATTACTAGCTGACTGATTTTTATTTGTTTTTTCAAACAAAACAATATTATTTTATAATTAACTTTTGGTTCCTCATAGAAGGACCATTGTTTTATTGTTTTTATTTTTTTGATATTTGATATTTTATTTATTGTATAAATATACAAAGGCAGAAAATCATATATTTTATATCATTTATATATACAGAACGTAAAATAAAATTATAAGCAAGACAATATAAAATTACATAATTAGTTAAATTTAATATAAGCTAGATTTACAGTATATAGTTCATTAATTAAATGATGCGTAAGTTAATTTATATAAGAGAATGGAAAAGGGTATGTGGATTGAGGATTTGGAAGTGGAGGTTTGTTGATAGATTAATTTGAGTTTTTGGTATTGGTAAGTTTAGAGATGGGAGACTATGTTAAGAGTCTGATGGGGAGAGCTATTGATATGTTTGGAAAGATTATTCTTGAAAGTGTTAAGAGAGGAGGATAGTCTAATACCTGGTGGAAGAGTGTTTCAATATAGCCCGGTACTAACTAAGAAAGAAAATGCGTAGGGTTTGCAATGATGAGTAGGGACCTCAAGCTCTTTGAATTTGGGCCTGAGTTCTCTAGGGGGTATCCTGTATTTTAATTTTGAAAACAAAAAGTCTGGGTACTGGAATAACAGAATTTTGAATAAGAAGCAAGTACTATTGAATTTAAATCTATCTCCAATTTCTAGTCAATTGAGACTCTTTCTAAAGTTGGAAACGTGGTCATAGTAACCCAAGTTAAATATATATTTGATTGCTGAATTTAGTAGTACATTTAAATTTAAGTTTTTACTCGATATCTTGAATCTTATAAATAGTTTTTTGAAAACTTTTTTCTGAAACTTTTTTCCACCAAAAAATACAAAATTTTTTTATTTCTTTTTGGACGTAGTTACCTATAATTTATTGGAGTACTAGTTTTAGAATAGTTGTTATATAGTCTAAGCTGGGTCAGAACCCTTTTATGATACAGTGAAATCATTAGGTCTAGATAATTTATTATGGATTGTATTTGGTATATCATTGAAATGTTAAGAATTTTGAGAATATACATTTTTCTCTATCTCTTTCTGCAAGATAATTTTTTAGAAGTGATATTAGGTGTTGTTTTTGATTGATAAGATCTTTTTTTGATAGGTTATTCCAAGTTTCAGCTTCGTTAATTTTATCAAAGAAAATTTCTTTGACCTGAGTAAACCATATTTATTAGATTTATTGGGTGCAAGATCATATGGTAATTTCTTAAATCTATTGTATCAAATTCTAGGGTATTTCCGATCTCTAAAATAGAACCAATATATTCCATTATTTGTTTAAAGCACTTCACCTCCAGTTTTCAAGGTTCGTTTTCGTGCTGATTGTGTACCCAGGGGTATTTAAAGGAGCAAATAACAGTTTTATATAGAAAATATTTTGTACTTTTTCAAGTTCAGTAATGTGTCCTACACACCACACTGGGGCCATGCAGAACCATGGATGCAACCAATATCTCAAATAATTTGCTAAAGTTTGTAAAATTGTTTTTTCTTATCAAATTTATTGTAGGCTGGGTTCCTCTTAAAGCCTTGGAGATGTAATTTTTTGTTGCTTTGTCAAAAGTATTCATACTTGCACGTAGTATACTTATTTCTATGAATTTTTATCTCAAAATTTTTGCAATTAAAAAACAAAAAAAACATTAATTTTTTTTTCTTCAAACGCAATACCTAATTTTTTTCTGGAATCTGATATCAGAAATCGAGTACATTTTTTGAAGATTTTTTGCAATTTTCCTAAAAATCAATATGATGATAATTTATTGAAACTAAAATTAAAAAATTAAATAACAAATAGTTGGTATAATGTAACAATGTTTGATAATCTTTTTTTTTCTCAAACTTAATTATAATTACGTAAAATTACGTTTAGTAGCAATTTATTAAATAATTTGTCAAAAGATAAGAATACAATACATAGTATTGAAGATGTAAATTTATGAAGGTAATTCTAATTTAGAATGAAAAAAAAAAAAATAATAATTTCAATAACAACAATGACTGCGTACATACGAGGAAAAAATAGTAACAAAAAATATATATGTAATATATTATAATTACACGTAGAAGTGAATAATAGAAACAGGATCTAAATAATATAACAATAAAAAAACTTTAGTGTTTAAAGTAAATTGAAATAACAACTAGTTTATTTAGTAATATTGTTTTGTGCGGATGTTCAATTTTTAAATATTTTAGTAAAAGTGTAATATTTTACGATTGTTATTTATTAAATCATATAACTTTTATTGTTTTTATAATTATGAATAAATATTTTTTTAATATTGTTTTAATTTCTTTATTGATTGTTAAATTATGTAACGCAAACAATAATTATAATAGTAATAATTACGTAAGTACTCTTGAACTAGACCTAGAGATTCTTTAGTTGAGAAATTGTTTAAACTAAACTAAATTTGTATTTTCTTAATATTTTTTAATTTTAGTGTAAAAAAGGTTCACACTGTCAATCCAATTGTTGCATTAAGAATCAATGCATTTCACTTGGTAATTTATATACGTTTTTTTTTTAATTTATTAAAATATAAGTAGTTAATGTATTTTTAAACAAAAATAATTCAAAATAAGGCGAAGCTTTCTAATAAGAAAAAGTTTACCCGTTTTGTAAATTAATCATATCATATCATAACAGATATTTTTACTTAATTTGAGCAAATTTTTCTTTTTCCCTGTTTATTTTTATCACTTAAATTAGATCAAACTTTTTTTTAATCATATTTTATTTCATATCCTTTTGACTAAAAATAAATCATCCGATAAATCTTATGTTTGTTAAGATAGTCTCGACAAATGAAAATAAATTATAAATTAAAATAAACATTTACATTTTTTATGAAAGTTGGTACCACTGACTGTAGATTTGCTTCGTAAGATCAAAAGAGATTTTCCGAAGGCTTCATCTACAAACACCGTAAAAAGGGGACACAACGGCAAGCGTAGCGATAACGCAATGCGCACAACACGATTTGTGGTCACTGCGCATTGCGTTAGGGAGTATCCTGACAGAACTGAACGTTTTGGAAACCATTTTCGGTCTTTGCGCATTGTGCCGCAATAGCGCTTGCTGTTTCGCTCACCTTTGGTGGGTTTTAGGCTGATTCTACAAACGCCGTAAATGGGGAACGCAACCGCAAGCGCAGCCGCAACGCAATTCGCACAAACCAAAATCGTGTTGTGCGCATTGCGTTGCGACTGCGCTTGCGGTTGCGACCCCCATTTACGGCGTTTGTAGAACCACCATTAGGGTGATTCTACAGACCTCCGTAAACGCATACCGCAGCCGCAACTCGATGCGCACAACACAACACGCATGTGCACAACACGATTTTGGTTTGTGCGCATTGCGTTGCGGCTGCGATTTTGCGTTTACGGAGGTCTGTAGAATCACCCTTAGGGACATTCTGCAATCAACCGTTTAACGCGTGCGAAGTTGCACAGTAAGTAATGCGCAGCTAAGCAAGGGCATTACGTAGTTGCGCAGTACGTAATGCGCAGCTACGCAAGGCCTTAAGTAGCTGCGCATTACATATTGCGCATCTCCGCACGCGTTAAACGGTTGATTGTAGAATGTGCCGTAGAATGTGCCTTAGACATTTACACTTGTGATTGCGACTCCCTTTTACGGCGTTTTAAGGTCTTAGGCACATTCTACAATCATCCGGTAAACTCTTGCGGTCGTCCGCAAGTCAGTGGTGCCAAATTTACATAAAATAAATACACATGATTATTTTAAGTTATCATTTAATTTCGGTTGGTGCCACTACCTTGCGGACCTCTAGCGGACGACCGCAAGAGTTTACCGGATGATTGTAGAATGTGCCTTAAGGCTTAGTCTGCATAACCGCACCGCACGGCGCAACCCAATGCTATTCATATAGGCTTGAGCTTGCGGCGTCACATGACTGCTATACCAATAGCATTGGGCCGTGCCATGAGATGCGGTTATGTAGACTAGACCTAAAGGTGGTTCTACAAACGCAGCTGTTACGAGTCGGTTATGGTGTTTGTAGGACCAGCCTAGGCAACATAAACACAAAATAAAACAACGCAAACCACAGTGCAATGCGCAGAAGATGATTTTGTGTATTTACTGCGCAACAAAAAGCATACAAAATCTTTTTCTGTGCCTTGCGCTGCGGTTTGCGTTGTTCGATATTGCGCTTATGTAGATCCAGCCCTAATACGATCAAATTTCGCAGTGGACTAGGTACGAAATATGTGCTACTTACTCACTAACTGTGGAATCGGTTGAAGCAAATTTTATTCAAAAAATAATTTGTTAATATTATGTTTCAGAAAAAATAGAAGCAGATAAAAGGCATTGTATACTTCCATGTGATAATGGCCACATTTGTACTCTACGACAAGTTAACTGTATTCGAGCTCCATGTCCTCCGATACCTTATTGTGTCCCTTGTGAGAATTAAATTTTGAAATTTAATTTCAAACAAATATTGGAATACATTTTAATTCAGTTAATTTTATTGATCATGTAAATAAATATGTAAATTTTAATTGTTATGTTTTATTTTTATAAGTATATCTTTTAAGCTAAGATTTAAGACTTCTTATCAATTAATATTTTTTGTTATTCGTTCGCTAAAATAAATGATATCACTGCTACAAGAAATTTTACTGGTTTCTTTTTTTTTACTTATAGGCAATTCGGGGCCCAAAATTACGATGTTTCATCACTAATAAATTTTGTGCCAAGATTTAGTTTGAATTTTTACATTTTATATTTCTATATCATTGTTATAATTAGCTAACAGTTCTTAAAAAATACACTTTCTTGTTTTCAAATTATGAATTTTTGATACTTAAATTATTTTTCCAGTACAGTTTTTATAATCATGAACAAGTTAAAACCGAAAGTTTGATTAAGCATTCAATATCACCAAATTTAAATAAATTTAAATTGGATTACAAAAGAATATAAGAAAATTTAATAACAAAACAAGTAATAAAATTTGAATAATTATGTGCTTAATAAAAAATTTTATAATTCATAAATTTTTAAAAATCTTTTAATAATTACTGCTATGCATACAAGAAAACAAATTAAAACTAATCTATTTCTTACGTAATATATAAAGAACATAATTATATAAAAAAAAGGAATTTATATAACAAACTGCTTATATTACCATAGCAATTATAGCGTAGATTACTATATTGGTTGAGGAGCATCAAAGTCATCGAGGAGGTCGAAGAAGCGCTACTGGCATGTATTATACAATAAAGAACCGTTCACCGTGTGGTTAACGAGCATGTATATATCAAGCTATATAGTGTAAAAGCGCCGGCAAATATAATTGGATTTTTTGGAGGCCGCGGGAGAAAAACAGCGTGCAAGTTAAATATGTATAAAAAAAAAGCAAAAAAAAAAAATAGATATAAAGGTAGTTTTTTGTACCTATATATTCACAACATATAGTTTTTTGAAGCAGCTGTGCTTTTTTGACGCTTTTATAGGCCGCAATTTTTTATTTGTCGAATATGTATGCATACTTTAAAGTATTTTACACGAATACAAGCGTATATTGTATTGTTTTTAATGAACCTTTGACTGTATTACTTTTCTTTCCCTTTTTATACTTTTTTTTGACCCTCGTTAAATATCTTGGCAGTTTACTTTTTTTTTTGTTTTGTCGTATATTTTAAGAATATTTTATATATTATAATATGTTCACAAGTATAGCGTTAAATAAAATTTTTTGATGAAGAAATCCAAGGGTGTGAAAAAAAGTGAAAATATTCATTATTTAGTTTGTGTATTTCAACCCCTCACAAATTACTACTAGCTAGCCAGTTTATTAAATATAGCCTTTTTACACTGAAATTTGCCAGAGATATTTTTTAATTTACTTTTTTATTATACAAAATGAAATCCATTGGTAATTACAATAATTTGTAGAAAAAATGTATAAAATTTTATTTTCAACGAGAAATACCTTGAATTTTTTTTTTTTTGGTAATAATTATAATTTACATTCATTATCATGAAAATTTTTTTACTAGTATTCAACTATATTGAATTTTTTTTAATATAAAAGTTAAATTTTAATTAGAAAAAGTTTTTTTTTCATGTAAAGCACATAGTTTTTATTTGTCCAAATTTTCATTAATATCTATTTATCATAATTGATTTTTAATTTATTTTTTAATTTTTACTTGTTTATTACTTTTTTTTTCTTGAAATTAATAATCAATATTATTAAAATGACTAAAATTATTATATTTACTTTTGTTGTAATGCGTAAATCATAAATTTTGATGATTTTAATTCTATTTACTTACACTCTAATAAATCATATTAAGTAAATTTTTTGTAAATTATCTTTATAATTTATTTATTTTTTTTAATAAAAAAATATTAATCAGCTAAAATGTGATGCATTAGATTAAATATTTATTTAATAAATTATACTGGGTATTTGAATTACATAAAGAAATTCATTTATATTTTCCTGTAAAAATGATAAAGTCAAATAATTAAATATCCAAATTTATTGGATAAAGTTAGCTGTGTCTAAGCATTACTGGGTATAGCTGAACAAAAGAGATTGAAATCATCAATAATATAATCTAACTTTATCCAAGACGGGACAGATAGAATTAGCTCTATTCAGAGACAAAACTACCAGTGCTAAATAAATTCAAAAATCAAAAGTCCTGATTCATTAAAATCTTTCCTATATTTTTCAATGTTTCCCCGAAATTTGAAGCTATTTGGAAAAAATATGATTTTAAATCCACATAGTTAAGTTATTTTGCTTGAAATTTCAAGCAAAGCAGTGTAACCAGTTTGAAGAATAATAAATGGTTAATTGAATATCATCAGATAGAAATATTTTATTTTAAATGAAATTAAAATAAAAATTAGAAGATATATAATAGGAGATTGGTAACAGAGTTTTAGTAGGTGATCCAATCTTTGAACATTATATTTTCACAAGATTAAATTTATTTGGGCGCCATTCATTGTCGTTGTCCATCCGGGGTGGGTTTCGAATCCCGAATATTAAGTATACAAACGTTCTAATGCAGAATAATAAAAAATAGAAGGATTGTAAGGCAGGTAAATCGAAATTCCTAAAAATCAGTGCATATTTGATAACATATCAGAAGTTATTATTTGTAATTACCATGAAATAAAAAGTTTCATAAAATAAATTCCGGAATTTATCCTATTCTTTACTTTGATGGATTCTGATTTTACGAATCCGGAAATAAATTTTTCTGCAAAATTCATTTATGAGTCTGTTTTCGAAAAATTTAAATTTCAAGGTTCTGAGAAATAATCTGGATAGACAAGAACAGTTATGAGCATTGAATGGCGGCCATTTATTTTACTATTTTAAAAAAAGTTATTTACTTGATGATTATTATTAAAAAATTAAAAAAAAAATTTACTTACTAATTCACATGCCATTTTTCACAGATACCTAGTAAATGATTTTCTTACCTGTAAACAGAAAAAAAAGAAAATTTTTTTTAGTGAAATTTTATGTATTAAAAAATTGAATTAGAATAATTTTTATAAAAGATTAACATTGTATTTTTTAAAATTATTAGGTTTATTCTTTAAAATTGATGGTGCATAATATTTTTGCAACTATATGTATTTAAAATAATCAAAAACAAAATTTAGATTTTCTAATCAAAATTGACAGCAAAAACACAAAAAATTTCGGTGAATGATCGGACGTCCGAATGATCAAATGTGATTTGCTTACATATTTAATCATAACAATAAAATATTAGAAACGAATAATCGTATTTTATCTTGGGGGTGGCCATTATTACTTCAAGGGGATACTATTACCTGGGTAACTACTTATTGGGCACATCCATATAATTACTCTAAAGGAAAAAAACATGAATAATGATTTGCTAAAAATTAAATTTGTTAATTAATCATTTTAAAAATTAGGTTAATAGAACTTCATCAAAAATTAAATAAAATTAAAACATAAAAGTATTTTTTATTAAAGTGAACCAATAAAATAGTCACATTTTTTTTTAATCAAACGTGTTATAATGAAACTCAAATATTTAAACCAAACAAAATTTAAAAAAAATTAATTACTAATTTTAATCAATAAAATAAATAAAACTGTTTATATAGATATTAATTAATTCATATTAAAAAGTACACGGAAAATAATTCTATTCACACACGTAATGAACAATAATTAATGTAGAACCGTGAGCACGTATTAAATTTGGCTGAAATTTTAGTTATCTTTGTTTCAAAGCTTGACTTTTTTATCCAAAAGTTTATCACAGAAATTTCTTTTAGAAATAATTAAATAAATTTAAATTGGAACTTTTTCTGAGGATTCACGATCTTTTCGTGGATTGTGCATTTTGGTAAATAAGGAGAAGGGGAATAAGCTTATCTTAACAAAATTTAAAGTTTATTTTTAGCTAAGACGCAAAAAAAATTTTAATTCAAAAAATTAATAAAATAAAAATTTATAACATTCGCTTTAAAAAGTTTCAATTTTTGACGCAGTCTCAAACAAAAGTACGAACACAGAATCTCATTTCCGTGTAACTAAAAATTTTTAAAATTTATTTAAAGATTATTTTACGCATATAAAATTAATGGAAATTAAATATTAGATAAAATTATATCTTGATACAAGCCTGAAAAAATAAAAAAAATGTTATTATTTAAAAAATAATTAATTTTGCAAAAGGAAAACTTAAACGATGCAGACGTATCTCAAAAGTAAATATAATTTTTTAGTTTCATTTAATCAAACGAATTAAAAACAACTTAATTATTGTTATTTAATTTATAAAAACTCATTATGCAATTTCGTAAGATAAAAAAATATTTTCTTTTTAATACCAATTTTCTATTTGAGTAAATTTTTTTTTCTCAGTTTCAGATTTTAATGATCAAATTATAATTAGGCAAATATTAATTAATTCAATAATAATAATTGTTATATCAGACGCATATTTAGTAAGTAAGCAAACAAATTATATTACTATTACTTGTAGACTTGGGCATATAATAAGAAAAATAAAATAACTCGGTTTCTAGTTACGGATATTGCAAGACATAATTTTTCATTAATTACACAATCAATGCACATTAACAAAAAACAATTATATTTATAATAAAGAAAAACATCTGCTCATTTGAGATGAGCAGAATAGATTTGATTCATTATGCTACATGAACATGTTAACAAGAATATTTTATTGTAATATATTTTTGCAATGTGTATATTAATTGTGAACAGTGTCTTGTGCTTACTGTAATAATTTGGTGAATTTATAAAAGTTCTTGATAAGGAAACAGAGTTTGGTATTTTGTAGTTTTTGTAATTTACACGTTTTTTGTTTATAAAATGACAAAATATACGAAAAATTTATTATTTTGTTGCATCTGTGAAAACAGAGGCCGAAAATTTAGTCCACAGAAAAAATAAGAAGAATTAACTTCCTTATTTGAACAATAGCAACAAAAAAAAGGAAAGTGGCTGAACGTAATTGAAACTTTGGCATAGAGGCTAATTTTTAGTAACACTTTCGATAAAAATTACTTTGGAACCGATTTGAAGATCTATAAGTTACATAACCCTTAAATTTGAAAACACGTGAAAAGGGTACCCTTTAAAAAAAGTACACTAAAAATTGTCCCACTCTATGGACGTGTAGTCTACGCAGCATAGATCTTGTCACTTATGGTCAAAAAATAAGGTCATAAAACTTACTGTATTTTGGTTTAGTTTATTTAGTAACATAAATTTAACTGTGATGCAAGTACGCAAATTTCATAATGCCTATAATTGAACTTTTATATAGATTTTTAAATTAAATAATTTAAAAAAAACAACCTTTACGTGTCAATAGATTTTTGGTCTAGTTAAGTACACAAAAATAATTCGTTTGCTGCCACTAAGATTCTGGTTAGATAGTCAAACTTTTTTTCCTGACGAATAGATACAAATGACTTAAAATGGAGGTATGCAATTTGATAAGGGTTTTAAAAAAACAAAAAAACAGTTTAAAAAAAAATTTTGTTTTTAACAGTCTCATTATGCGGTACTTGCATTTAAAATGAGTGAAAATCAATTTTTTTTAAATTTTCTTTACATTTCCAATCGTTTACAATCATTCAAAAAAAATTTCCGGCTGCCAAAACCAGAATTCCGGTATCAGCAATTAGAATTTTATCAGTAACCAGGTTTTTTCTCAAAATATGTTTACTAAAAATTAATAAATTCTTTTTATAATAAAACGAAAACAGTAGTAGTATAAGCAAAATTCGCCCAAGTCTAATTACTAAATAATTATAAAAATAAATTATTAACATAAATTTATTTTTCATAGCTAAGACATTCCTGGAACAGTAACGATTGTTTAAATAAATGTAATTGTGTGATATACAGAGAAGAATTAAGTTTTGATTTTTCACTATTTTTAAAAAAATCATATTGTTACCGAACAAAAATAATTGATGACAATTTTAACAATAAAATAGGTCATAATAAATGTTTAAAAAAATGCAAATGCTATTACGATGGTAACGTCAAAGCATTTAAATTACTTAATAATATTGATAAATGCACTTAGAAATTAAGAAAAAAAAAAGAAACATTATTTATTTATAATTACTTTAATTTTTTAACTGCATAATTTCAACATTTATAATTATAAAAATTTTTTGTTGTCAGTATATCTTTAACCTATTTTTTTTTATTAAAAATAATAAATTTTTTTTTTTACTCATATGCTAATAAGAAAAAATCAAATAAATCATTATTTATTATTGACATTTTACTTTATATTTGTAGTAATAAATAACTAAAAAATATATGTAACCTAAATTTTAAAATCGTTGTTACAAAAATGTACATAAAATATAAAAAAAATGATAATTACTTTTAATTTTAGTTGTTAATATTAGATTGTTAATTAAATAATAATTTTTATAAAATGTAATTAAAACTATGTGTATAAATTATAAAAGTAAATAAATTTGACATTTTTGACAAATTTTAGTCCTTGAAATTTAATTACAAATACGAGTATATAAAGCACGTACAAATTATTTAGTAATTTAAAAATTATACATTTTACAAAAGTATTTCTTCCCATGTATATTATAAAATACAAATAAGGTAAAAAAAAAAGAAGGAAACGAAGAGAAGAATGACAGTTATCGTGCGAATACTCAATTGTGACTGTAAACGAGACTTGCATAATGACTTATCCATAATATTCTTGAAAAAGATGTTTTTTTTCTTACTTAAACAAGTGAATCTTTCATTATTCTTCACTGTTCCTTTCTATAAATGTCAATAATATACGACAAAGAAATGATGAGGAAAAAGAATATTCTTTCGCACATCGTTAAGAAACAAGATAGTTGAAAAAAAAAGAAAATACAGCATCAAATACTTGTGATTACGTCTTTTTCTAAGAATTTTGTAACCAATGGCAATGTCAGTGTCTTGAGAAAATCTCCTTGGAATCTAATTTATTATCTTTTCTTTATCTTCGATCTTGTGAAAATCCGGTAGAATACATGTCAGGTGTGGTTACGACCTCAGTAACAAGACAATTAGTAAGAAAAAAAAGCTACCTTTTTTTTAACCCCTTTTATTTTTTTAGTGATTAAATAAAATAATAATGAATAGTGAAAATAAAAAAAGAAAAAAAAATAAATGAAAATTAATTTTCCTTTTATTTTTTTTTGTTTTTTAATGAAATTTTTTAACAAGATATATATAAACGAGCTTTCAATATAAATACTAGACCATGCCTGTCAAGCATACTTTATTGCTTACATTACATTGACTATTCTGAATGATTTGATCTTTAATTGAATTTTGGATGAACAGAATGCATTTGATTAAAAACAAAAAGCAATTTGAAGAATTTTACAATATATAAAAATGTCGATTTTTAAATATTTTATTTTAAAATAAATCAGTTTACGTATAGATTAATTTTTTTTTTTTTTTTCGATATTTACTACATACTCAAATTACAAATTATTTCATTGTATAATTTAAAATTTTAATTAAATTATTTTATTTGATTTTATCATTTACTTTTTTACATTTTTTATAAGATATTTTATTATTTGTTTACTTAATTATGTAAATGAAATTTAGCATATTTAACATTTATTTTATATAATAGTAATAATAATCTTGGAGTTTGATCCATGAAATTAAAATACTGCACATGATCTTTGATTAAGACATCAGGCTCATGTGAAATGAGCATGAACTTTGTCCATTTGGTTAAGTAATTAGCTAATTTTATTTCATTGTTTGAGGCTGTATAAATCACTATTCATTGATTCTTATTTTATTTTCAATGTTATTTTTTAACCCAAATTTTCAGCCCAAAATATTGATTTTTTATATTTTGCTATAAAACCACCCCCTTACACCCCATCCAAGGAAGTGTATGACAAATTGATAGACATTTATTTATTTTTGGTTTATTAATAGTCCCTTGTAAAGTTTTATATGCCTTTACATATTTAATTTGTGCACAGTCACCATTTCAAGAATCGCGCATAAGTAACTTGAAATTTACCCCATATTTAGGGGATGATTTCGCATTTTCTAAGGGTTGTATGTAAAAATAGACTTCAGAAATGAAAATAGCAGCCCAAATTACCTATTAAGTAACATTTTTAGCCAAAAATATTGATTTTTTCTATGGGGCATAAAACCACCCCCTTACACCCCATCTAATAGGGTGAATATGACATATCAATATAATATTTTTTTTGTGTTACTAATAGCCCATAGTAAAATTTTACATGCCTTGAGATTATTTTTTGTGCTCAGTATCATTTTAAATAACTTCTAAATAATTATTAAAAATTACCCCACATTTAGGGGATGATAACGCATTTTCTAGGGGTGTCAGTCTCTAAATCGAAACTATTCTAAGTCCACTTGTCCCCCTCCCCCTAAAATGAGATGCTTGAAATACCTCCCCCCCCGGTGCATATCCATATTAAGAGTCTCTAAACCTGGATTATTCCAACTCCCTAAATCGAAATTATTCTAATTGCCTCTTGACCCTTTCCTTAAACCAGACATATTTGATTTTTGGTAGGTACTACCATTTTTATTCTAAGTTTGTTGTAGTGGAAGACTGTTAGCGATTAATTAAGATTTTGGGCCTCACAGACCTATTAACATGGAACATGTTTATAGGGAGGGGGTACTTTAGAACTTGAAAATTAAGGGGGGGGGGGGTCAAATCTGTCCTATTTAAAGGGGGTGGTAAAATTTGTGCTATTTAAGGGGGGTGGTCAAATTTGTCCTATTTAAGGGGGGTGGTCAAATGTGTCCTATTGAAGGTGGGTGGTAAAATTTTTCCTATTTAAGGGGGGTGGTCAAATGTGTCCTATTGAAGGGGGGTGGTCAAATGTGTCCTATTTAAGGTGGGTGGTCAAATTTGTCTTATTTAAGAGGGGTGGTAAAATGTGTCCTATTTAAGGGAGGTGGTCAAATATGTCCTATTTAAGGGGGGTGGTCAAATATGTCCTATTTAAGGGGGGTGGTCAAACTTGTACTATTTAAGGAGGGGGGGTCAAATGAAACTTAGAATAATTAGGAGACTTTGAAAAATCTGAGCTTAAGGACTTAAGATAAAACAGTTTTATGGACTTAAAATAATATCGATTTAGGGACTTGGAATAATATCGATTAAGGGACTTAGAATAATTCAGGTTTAGAGAATCAAAATAGTTTGGGTTTAGAATCTTAACAGCTAGTAAGGTGATAATTACAAATTAGAAAATTAGAAAATTGTATTGTAATATTGAGTAACATTTGTATTATACCTAGTCCTCAGATGGAAGTAAACATGTTCCATGCATTTAGGTTGTGTTTACACAAACCGGTTATAAGTTTTTTGCATCTACTTTTAACATTATCCAGAAACAACCGCCTCAAAAGGTCCATTCAGTTCTTTATGACTCGAATCCTAAATAATCACTAATAGTCTTCCAGGACAACAAATCTAGAATAAAAATGGCATTAACTACCAAAAACATTTTTTTCTGGTCTGCGTCGAGAAAGCGCGTATTTCCTTGACGCTACGCGTCTGGCAAAGACGTGTTTTCTCGCCACAGATACAGAAAAATTTTATACGTCCCTTGTCCATAAATAAGGAATGACCCAAATCGCAGTTTACCGTCCTTAGCTTCGCCTCGGAAGGTTATTAAAAGGAATTTACGTGTGATTTGGGCCATTCTTTACTTTTCTGGACTCCCCGCGCACTTTTGAACTTTGCCGGCCAAGTATGGGCCGAAGTTCGGGCGACGTTCGGCAAAACGCTCTGCCGACGTGTGGCGCACGTATAGCATACGTCCTTTGGTACACATCTCAGCGACGTATGGCACATACTTCGGCCCACGTATGGCAGAAGATTTTTATTTTTTTTTTAGTAAAAAAAAAAAAAAAATTTACTTGGTTCAGGAATTGAACCAGGGACCCTCTTTAAAATTTTAAGAGGGTCGAGGATTATACGAGCGCGGCCAACCCTCGTATTTGAAAGTTATTGCATAAATGACTGTAAAATGTTGTATCTTATTGTATTTAAATTAAATTGATATCAGATTTTTCAAGTTCATTTAGAAAGTACTTCGTACAGAAAATGATTGTTTTTCACAACTGGAATATTTTCCAGTTTTTCCAAGATGGCGAAGTATATATTAAAATACTGATCTAAGATCCGTAAAATAAGGGCAGGCGCAACGATATAAAATTTAGTTTAAAAATTTTTTTTGGTTTTTCCAATATGTTGGACCATAAAATTTATTTAAAAACTTCTATAAATTATAAATATTTTTTTCAAATTAATTCGAATGTGCATAGATAAAAAAAGATAGAGTATTAAGAGATTAAATCTAGAGGTGGGCGTGTAGCATAATTAGGATTAAGTGTCTCGCGACAAATCTTTTTGTTTAGAGGCCCAATTTAAATTAAGTCAGATAAATATTCAAATTAGGATATTATAAGAAAACAAGTACAATACAATTTTAAATCGGACCTCAAAACAAAAAAATCTGTAGCGAGATATTTAATCCTAATTATCTTATATACCCGCTACTTAATATACGCTCTCTTTTATTACCCTTCTTAAAATAATGTATCAATTATCGAATTAATTTGAAAAAAATATTTATACTTTATAGAAGTTTTTAAATAAATTTTATGATCCACCATATTGGAAAAACCAAAAAAATTTTTGAACTAAATTTTATATCGTTGCGCCTGCCCTTATTTTACGGATCTTAGATCAGTATTTTAATATATACTTCGCCATCTTGGAAAAACTGGAAAATATTCCAGTTGTGAAAAACAATCATTTTCTGTACGAAGTACTTTCTAAATGAACTTGAAAAATCTGATATCAATTTAATTTAAATACAATAAGATACAACATTTTACAGTCATTTATGCAATAACTTTCAAATACGAGGGTTGGCCGCGCTCGTATAATCCTCGACCCTCTTAAAATTTTAAAGAAGGTCCCTGGTTCAATTCCTGAACCAAGTAAATTTTTTTTTTTTTTTTTACTAAAAAAAAAATAAAAATCTTCTGCCATACGTGGGCCGAAGTATGTGCCATACGTCGCTGAGATGTGTACCAAAGGACGTATGCTATACGTGCGCCACACGTCGGCAGAGCGTTTTGCCGAACGTCGCCCGAACTTCGGCTCATACTTGGCCGGCACAGTTCAAATGTGCGCGGGTCGAGTCGTAAATATACTATTCTTTCATTTAGAGCCTTATAAAAACTTTTTTTTGGGTCTAAAAAATGGGCCTTGTTATTTTTCTTTTAGTCAAAATCGTATCTGGACCTAAAATTGGTTGCAGAATCTGAATTTGAAATAAAAAAGTATACTTCTGTTGGGTCCGATGGGTCCTTAAGATCCAAACCTAATGCCCTCCCCCCCCCCTCATCAGATAGCCCCCTCCAAACATAACAACATTTATATGAAAGAATATCCGTTATTTTGCTTTGTTTTTGAGATATTTGAGTATATCGTTTAAGATAACTCACCCTGTATATAGTATATATCATCACCTTTTTGAAAAATTTAAATGTTCGTAAGTCACTACCTTAGCTAAAATCAGTCAAAAAAGTAAAATACAAGTAACTTATTTATTTTTGATGCGCAATTGCTTAATAATTCAAGTGAAAAATCAAATAAAAACATATTATATAAAGTAATAAAAATAAAATTTCTAATTATAATTAATAATAATAATCTTAAAAAAGACGTAATAATTACATTAAGAGTTTAAATGAGAATATCTTTATAAAAGTAAAATTATCATTTAAGTTAAGGAAGCTAATAGATAAGATCCCCGAAAAAGAAAGTAAAAAAAAAACCTCTTGAACCACATCTTTGTCATAATCTTAATGCAAAAGTGAGCAGTCTCATCATAAAGATAAGACGATAATCCATGAAATAATTGAAGCTACTTCCGCACGAAAAGTCAAAGAGGTCTAAAAAGATAAAATAGAATTTTCCTTATATTATTATTATTATTATTATTATTGTTATTATTATACATTAAGTCTTTATAAATTTTCTATAATAATATTTATGCTTAATTTATTTCATTTTCTATCTAGGTGAAAATTAGATATTTAAATTTATTATATATATAAGTACAAAAAGGGTACAATAATTAAGGAAGTTGATAAATTTTCTTAAAGCTCTATCTCTCTTATAATTTATAGAGAAATAGTACACTATACAATATGTAAATAAGTTAAGCAAGACAATAAGAACTGCTAAATATAACAGCTGTTTCTTTTTAATTTATATCCTTTTGATATAATTTTGACTAATTGGAAATTAAGGCATATCTTCTACTAATTCTGTATGCACCAGCATTTAAAAAACATATTTTTAACAATAAAACGAATAAATTCATTTAATCTGTAATTTATCAACAGTAGCTGTACATAAAAATAAATATGTAGTAATAAATAATTAAATTTTTAAAAAATAAATAAATAGTCAAAGAAAACCTGTTAAGTTAACTTTTTCAGTCATATAAATATTGTATTCACATATCTTTAAGATTTTATATATACCTGCAACTTCATCAATCTTTTTCTACTTCGTAAACTAACATCCACATAATGTAATTATTATTATTATAGTATTTTATTTTTTTAGTTTATATATATAATCATAATAAGAGAAAAAAAAGAGAAAATAAAAATTTTACAAGGCAACGTGCATTTATAGTTGAATAACTCTGTCGTGCTTAACAGTAGCTTTAATGTATGTTTAAAATATTGGTCTTATATTTTGTTTTTGTTGTTGTAGCTATACTGGAGTTGTTGTTATTTTAACTACTCTATAATACAACTTGTTATTGTTGAATTTCACGTATATTTATAGAATAATATGCTAAGGGCAAAAATGAAAACTTGGCATGGCTTGTGTATTACATATTACATACATACACACACATATATATATATATATATAATATGAGAAAGCTTCGCGGGCAACTGATGCATGTTTTTATACATGTATATAAAATGACTGACAACATGTATATGGAAATATGTTCATGAAGCTATTTATGCGTAGGATGGAAAAGCTTATAAATACAGAAATGTATTATGAGGAAAATTATTTTGATAAAATGATGTATTTTAATAATAATAATATGGATGTTATGTATTATTTTCTACCCGAAATATTTATAATGCATTATGAAATATAAATAAAATTGGAATTTATAAACAGATATGTTATTGGATAAAAACATTTTTTTTCGGCATGCATAATTTCCATTTTTGGAAAATTTAAATATTTTTTTAAAATTTATACATATTAGGCTGTGACTTCGAAAGAAAAATTTTTTATCTGTCTATGCTCTGAGTAAAAAAAAAATCAGATCCTGTCAAGTACAATTTATCAAAATTACACGATAACGCTGCTTATATATAAAAAAAAATCACCACCTATAAACGAGGACTTTTAAGAAGAACATTTTTTAGTACCAAAAAAGCCTATTGTATTTTTCGTCATTTGGAAGTGGTCTTAGGCTTTCATATTTTAAAAATATATTTTTAGGATGTTAAAATTTTTTTTAACTAAATTGTTGAAAGATAACGACTTTTTTAATATATAATTTATCGATTAATTTGTTTCAAAAAAATAAGCACAAAATTACCTGGAATATCAGCTTAAAACATGTTTTTTGCAAAGTATACTATATTATGACCCCATAGAAAAGTTAAAATATCAACAAAAAAAAGTCAGCTTCTTCTCGGACGGTAATTTACGTGCAATTTAGGTCATTCTTTATTTATGGACAAGGGTCGTATACGATTTTTCTTCGTCAGTGGCGAGAAAACACGTTTTTCTGTACTGCGGCCCGAAAATATGCTGCGCGTCCGGCAAAGACGTATTTTCTCGCCACAGTCGCGGAAAAATTTTGTACAACCCTCGGCCATAAAAAAAGAATGACCCAAATCGCAGTTTAGCATCCTCGGCTTCGCCTCAGAAGGTAATTTACATGCGAATTGGGCCATTCTTTATTTTTCTGGCCTAGGACCGTAATATACTATTTTCTGGTCACGCAGCGCCTGGGAAATACGTTATTTCTGGCCGCTAATAAGAAAAATAATTTACTCTAGACTTGGTTTGATTATACATTCTCTATTGCATATCTTTGTAAAATAACTAAATTTTATACAATACTATATTGAAGTTTTTCACCAAATTAAGAATTTCTTACCTGTAAAATTAAAACTAGGGTGCCGACACAAGGTGCCGAAACCCGGAATTTTTAAAAATAAATTAAGTATATAGACAATTTTTACCCTCCTTTCCAAACTATCCATTTAAAACTTTTCAAATGTACACTGTCATACTGGTGTGATTGAATTTCGTTTACAATTTTGAGTAATTTTTTTGAAATTTCATAAGTTCAAGGGAAATTTCAGCATAGTAACCTGACAGTTAACAAACAAAATTATAACCTTTAGTATAAAAATTATAATAAAAAAAACGTACTTTTTTTACAATAAAATGAAATTTTGTTATATTTCCAATTTTTTTTTTATTTATCAATTTGTCAAAAGAACCTATATCCTTTTATTTTAACCAAAAAAAGTCAAATAAATAAATTATATTAAATTTAAAAATAATATCAAAGCAAAACCAAAGAATTAATTTTTTATATATATATTTTTTTATTATTGATATTAAAAAAAAAATGTATATTTGAATTATTGCCAAAAATGTCTAGATTTTATATTATATATATTTTTCATACATTATCAAGACTGTCCAGAGTTTTTTAGCAGATGTGTTATATAATATGACTGAGCAGTTTTATTTTTTTTTTTTACAATTTCATATATATTTTTTGACCGCATTGACCACGTATAAAAAAAAAACTAAATGCACCATTTTCATATTTTATTACAATAGAGAAAATTTAACATTTTGTATAATAAAATTCTGCAGTATTATAGTAGTAATAAAATGACCTAAATTACTTTATAGAACGATAAAAAAGTGTATATTTTATAATAACAAAAAGATTTAAATTGTTCTTTTAATAAAAAAGACTGTATAATTTCTGACAAATAATTTTCAAACTTTTGTTTTTTTGTTTTTTAATCTAATTGTTTGTTTTCAATCTTTTTTAAGTGATAACAAATAATAAAGAAAAAAAAAATCATATTAAAGTATTAAAAAAAAAATTTTTTTTTTCTTCAATTACTTAGATTACAGTTAGTGTGACAGTTTGTGGTATCAGTTTTATTATTTTTTTTTTCTTATTCTTTCATTATTATTATTTTTTATATATACTAAACTACTGATAAAGTAAGATAAAAGAAAGTAGTCTATATAGTTGAAAAGAAGAAAGTTTTTTTTTTTTTTTGTTAAAGCAGAAAAGAAGACTACTGATTTTATTTTTTTTTAAGAAGTAATATCAACAGGAAAGAAATTATCGCATAAAATGAACGTCAGTTGAATGAAATGCCTTAGGGAAGTTTATCTTCAATATTTTTTTCTATAGTTTTTTTTTTATTTTCTTTATGGATATTAATTTTTTATTTTTTATTAAAAAAAAATAAAATTTCAAGTTTATTTATAATTTAAAAAAATTATACTTTGTTAGATTTTAATTTAAAATAATAATAATAATAATTAATATTAATCAAAAAGTCATACAAGTAATCACATGAGAATTTTTTTCGAAACAATTTAATATCAATAACTAAAATCTCAGTTACATTGAAAAAAAATAAAATGAAGAAAATTATTCACTTAATAAATCATTTTAATGACTTGATGAGGATATTTATCATTTTGATCAAAATTTCATATGACACCATTTGCATAGCACAAATCCTTCTCTAATTTTTTTTTTTTTTATTTTTCTTTAATTAATAACAACTTCTTTATTTAATTTTATTAACATTTTTATTTTTATCTTGCTGACATTTAAAATAATTATTATAATAATATTATTAAGAATGGGAATTGGATTTAATTAGATTTTTGGATATGTAGTCTTGAAAATTTTTAAAATAATTATACAATGGTGTTAAGGTTTGAGATTTTCTTTTGTTAGATTTACAGTAATTTGTAAAATGGTTGCAATTGCTAATCACTATTACTCATTATGCTATTACTTAAATATATTTTTTGAAACTTTTTATATTAACATATACTAGCTGATTGGCCTTACGACCAGGGATGGGCATATTCTTATCGCGGAAATAGTCTATATCGATAGTATTCAAAATATTCATCGCTTTTTTTTGCGATATGCAATAAAATAACTATCGACTATCCCGAATTTCGCGATACTCGATAGAAATTCTATCGCATATCGCAAAATTTTGCGATAGAATAAATATCGACTATTGACTATCGCAATATTCACATCAAATAATAAAAAATTAAGCTAAAATGAAAAAAATTAGAACATTTTCGAAAAATTAGTAAGGTACTCGTACCAGTACATGAACGATTAAGAATTTTCGTTCATTAAAAGTGCAATATTTAATATATTATCTTAATTACGGTAAAAGTTTTGTTTTTAATGGTTACTATGAATCCTTACTAATACATTAACACAAACATTTAGTCCCATTTAGCATTTCTTTTTTTTAAATTAAGTGATATTTATGACATGTCTGATGTACCAGTACCTGAACGATGAAATTTTATATGCTCCATCGTTTATAACACATTGCACCAGTACCTGAACGATTTAAAATTTTCGTGTTACCGCATATTATATTGGTATTTATGATCACCAAAGTTTTATAAATGAGAGATTTGATCATTAATACGTTTAAGTATTGACATAAAAATATTTTCTTTAATTAATATTGTGTTAAATAAAAAAAATAAGTAAATTTTATCACGTATAACAAGTATGCGCATAGATTAAGAGGCCTTCGACTTTGACAAAGCCTAAAAAATTTCTTTCTATAGGTTATTGTACTTAAATACATAAATTAAAAATTGCTCTAAATGAAATTTGGAGATGCAAAAAAAAACTATTGCTCTCTGTTACGCAAAGTTACAGCTTTATTTTTTATAACATGAGTATTTTATAACTTTATTGGATTAATAAAAAAAAGTAAGGTTAGGAAAGAAAGTTCTATTATGTATTAAAATTCATTTATTACTTATACTAATGTCTGAGAATATTGTTTGAAATTAAAAAAATAATAATAAAAAAGCAGACTTACTTAATTATGTACAATAAATTTTTATTTTTAAATTTGATCACAGAAAATAATAATAATATTAAAATAATACATTTATTTACAATTGATTAAAATTTTAAGATAAATTTTTACTTAATGAATAAATAAAGAATAAAATAATTTTATTAAATGATGAGTATCTTATACTATTTAATAATATTTAAACTGCTTTCATCGCAGAATTAATATTTTTGATTTTATTATTAAGTTCTTTTTTTTGTCGAGCCAGTTCTTGTTTTTGCTGTTGAATTGCAATTTTTTCAGCTTTCTTTAAGGCTCGTTGCTTTCTTTTTTCTTCCTTTACTTCTTCATCTTTAATTTTTTTTTCTAATCTTAACCTCTTTTTTCTAGCTTTTTCTTCTTTTTCTTTTTTTTCTTCTTCTTCAATAGCTTTTTGCTGCTCAATATATTCATCAGAAGTAATAAATTCTGATAATTTTCTTTTTTTACTATTTACTTTTTTCTGTAATTTTGGAGCAGGCTTAAAAATTTTATTAAAAATAAGCTCTTCTGGAACTGGATCTTAAAAAAAAAAAAACAAATTACTAAAGTTCTTTGTTAAGAACAATGGAAATATTAGATTTAAATTACCTGATAAATTTTTGTCTAAATCAACGCTATTAGTAACTGGTGTGTCAGGAGTTTCTAAAAAAAAAACAACGTATCCAGAATTATTTCAAAGAATCAGTATGAGTTCGTTACTAATAAAATATACATTTACCTCTATCTATTTCAATATTTAATTTGGACATTTGATATTACAAAATGAAATAAGTGACATTGACTTATGAGACGAGTGATTGTCTAAGTAAACGACAACTGGAAATTTAATATTTTCTTTAACGAGAAAGGGGTAAAAAATGTTTTTTATATAATTATAGAATCCTCCACAGGTAATCCAACCAGAATCAGTATTTCCAAAACTCCATGTTTTAGGTATACTATTTGCTACTTCAGCTGGAGTCCTTTTGTACCAAAATAATATACCTGGAGGTGCCATCAATCCGCTGGCTGAAGCTCCAAAAAGAACCGTTATGCTTTCTTTTTCATCTCCTTCTATCACTTTGTAAATCCTCTTTTTTCCTCTTTTTACCAAAACACAGTCTCCTTTAGGATAAAGCATAAATGCTGATTCGTCAAAGTTAAAAACTTGAGATGCTTCAATTCTCTCTAATTTATTTATTTTATAAAATGTTTTGGTCCTTTCGAACCAAGCTCGAATTACTTTTTCAGTAGCAGCAGCTCTACTTTTAGTTAAGTGTTGAGGTTGACGTATAGATAATTCCTTCTGATGTCGATTCAAGAACAATTCACACCACCTTCTACCTGGTCTGTTCTTTGTAAATTTTTTTTGTTGCTTTAAAAAAATTAAATGTGTTATTAAAAATAAAACCCAAATCTTTAAAAGAATTCACACCCTCAATATCGGTGTTTTGAAGGTAATAATTAAAAACAACAGGAATTTTAGATCGGGAAATCCGAAGAACTTTACATTTTTTTATGTTTAATGGGATGCAATTATCCACACTCCATTTTTCAAGGTTTAAGAGATCCCGTAAATATGATGCAATCCAGGAGATCCAGTTATCCTGTAACCCAAAGTTACGTAATTTGCGTATAAGTATTTCATGGGAGATTTTGTCAAAGGCCTTTGAGAAGTCCGTGTAGATTACGTCAACTTGACGCTTGGATTCAATTGAGTTTGAGACAAAGTCTGAGAATACAGACAAATTAGTAATTACAGAAAGACCCTTGACAAAACCATGTTGATATTTAGTAATTTGATCTATAAATTTGTAAATATTTGAAAAAAATCGTAAATTTACTAAAGTTAGTATATTCTCGAAAAATTCGAGTATTCTCGATTTTTTTTTGAGAATTCGCAAGAAAAATTGATAATTTACAATTTTTATTCGAAAATTTTCAAAAAATAATTGTAGATTTACGAAAAATAGTTGTGAACTTACAACTTTTTTCGTAAATTCACAAAAAAAAATCGAGAATTCTCTAATTTTTCGATAATATACTAAATTTAGTAAATTTACGATTTTTATCGAATAATTACAAAAAATTTTGAAAATTCACTAATTTTTCGAAAAAATTCTATTTTTTTTGTAAATCTAAGAAAGTTAATTTTTACACTGTAGTCATTACAAAGAAATCATCAGATACTATTAATCATCAGATAATATTATTACAAGATTAGGCTGTCTAATTACTGGAAAACACTAAATAACTTAAAGGAATATGTGCTCATGCCTTAAATAAATTTTAGCGATTTTTTTCTTTTTTTATAAAATATTTTATAAAATATTTTATAAAAATATATGTTACGATAGGATAAAATTTTTTATTCATAAATAAATAACAAGTCAAAACGGAACTATATGAGAGTTCAAGACTTTATATTATATAGGATATTATGATAAGGAAACGTTATATTATAAAGTCGATGATATTATTATGAAATGTAATATTCTAGATATGCATATATATATATATATATATGTATATATAATATATATAGAATAATTATTTTAAGAATTTCTGCAATTTTATTATTTTAATATTGAATTTTATGTATGTAAATAAAAATAAAATATATATTATACATACATATATATGGTTTTTATTATTAAAAGAATTTCATATAATATTAAGTTATGTATTTACTATAAAATTTAATAAGAAAATAGTACACAAGACTTTTATTTTTTAATAAAAATAATTAAAAAAAAAGAACAATAATAATCTATAGCTGTTGCTTCTGTTTTATTTTTTTTTTTTAATTAATTAAAAAAATTCAATATAGTTCACGTATATAAGAAATAAATTACTTCATTAAACACTGTAAAACAAATAAACAACGGAAAAAAATCACAATCAAGAAATTGATCTGAAAAATATTTCTAAAATAAAAAGTTTAATTACACTTTATATATCTCAAGTATATATATATCTTGAAGATATCATGTGCATATAGTAGCCTGGAAATTATATTTTTCTAGGTGCTTGGAATGTTTGATAAAAAAATTAGGTGCAATTTAAAAATAAAGAAAAATAAGATTTCAAAAAGTTAAGCAAATTAAATTATTTCACTGTACTGTGGATATTATAAAAATGACACAGTCCCTTTTAATAGAAAGGTTTTATTAGCTCAAATTTTCGTAATTTTGCCATTTTTGGTCAATGGTATTATATTTACTAGGTAGACTTAAGCAACTTTTTAAAATAATTACCAGGCTCATATATCTACATATAAACAAAGAGCAAATCAATTTCCAATTTTCTCATTATTGTATTACATATCCTTACTCAGGTAAGTAGCTTTTTTGTAAAGAAGGAATTTTCATCTTATTTTTTTATAATATATACGTATGCACATCACTTAAAGTAAATATTCTGAATTGCATAAAAATTTATAATTATTTATTTTGTGCAATTAACAAGATTCAGGGATATTAAATTTATACTGTACACTTTACTAAAAAAATGGTTCTTTTTGTAAATGTAAATGTAAATAATCGTTTATTTGCTCTTTCACAAAATTACTATTATATCAATGGTACTTTTCGTTTTGCCATACATAAAAATGCAAATTTTACTTTAACACAAATATAATATAATTTTTTTTTTTGTAAGTAAGAATTTTTTAATATAACATTTTTTCTATATGTATAATCAAATTTCCCATTTTCGAATTTAATACTCTGTATACGAAGAAAAAAAATCTTTTTTACATGCTTTTTTTTCATAAGGATGGCATTTAGATTTTGTAAATAAAAATTTATTTTTGTAATGTATACGGTCGTTTCTTTCAAAACTGTACTTTTATTCAATAAATATTTAAAATTTATGCTCCTCGATAAATTATTTCCCTGCCTTCTCAGGAAATCATACAACACCAAATTTCAACGCCCTCTTAATTATTGTTTAAGCAAAGTATTTGTTGTCGTATTTTTATTCACAATTTCAGAAGACAAGCCATGACTTTAAATACTGACATAAGGATCTTCATTATCTCTAATTTGATTATTTGAAATCCTAAAACTATGAAAAATAAAAACTCTAAGTTTTGAAAAATTTGATATTTTTTCCGAAAGTTGCCCTAATTAAATTCTGCTAAGCTATAAATCTAATAATGTAATAATAATAATTAATTAATAATTTTAAAAATTTTGGTATTTATTAATTATTTCGAATTTTCGATTATCGGATTTCAGTTTAGCAAGCATGAAAACCACTGATAACAAAGCTTACTTTTTATTGTTTTCAACTTCTTCTTTTAAGTTTTGCGGAAGTATCCTAAAAGCGTTTTGTATTTTTTAAATAAAATCTTCATTTTAAAATTAAATATAGAGATTTTAACTAATTTTTGTTAGTAAATAAAGCACAATTTAAAAAGAAACGACCCTGTATAAATATAAAAAAAACAAGAAATTTTTTTTTAACAATAGAACTTCAATTTACTGGCACTCAATCCTTTTCCTGCTGCACTAGACGACTACAATTCAATATTTACAATAATTTTTTTTCTTCTTTTCTTGCATTTACAAAAATATATTTATTTTTTATTCAAATGCATCTATGTTTATATGAGATGCGTATAGAATATGAAAAATGAAACTAACTAAAAATAAAGTGATAAAAAAATTTCTACGACAAAAAGTTAATTTAAATTTTAATTTTCTATGGCTTCATTTACTTTTATTATATGTATTCAATTTATAGTTGAAAATAAATATAGCTAGAAAAATCTCATCTATTCTTTCATATATGTATAGTTTACATATATTGTCCATAGAGACAAAATAAGACAACACTTTTTAAACAATTATTTTCTAATTCATAAAAAATCGTATCCACACTAGAAAAATTACACATTAGATCTTAAATTTATATCTGCAGGGCATGTTCGTTATCATTACTCATAAGATGCTTTTGATTATATTCACCACAAATCTGCAACATTTCTCCTCAGTAATAAGGATAACTATATTCAATTCAAGATTCAACTTTAGCAAGATGAACAAAGAAGTACTTGATTACTGTTTAGACTAAGTAAACTGGATAGAACTTTTAGACATTAACTTGTTTGGTATAGAAACTTGTTTAATAATTTTTATTAATGCTTACAGGGACTTCAACCATTCTAAGGTTCAAAACTATAATAAATTTTTTCTATCGTACTTTAGTATTCAATTAATTAATAATCAATCAGAAGCTTCTTTCTAATAAATTTTTTAATTCGGGTATTAGAGGTTGGGTCTTAAAAACTGTTATCATTCTTATCCACGAGAAGAACAATGAGCCTTTACAACATTATATCCACCAGCTTCATATCATAGTCAGAGATAGCTTAAGGATATTGGACCTCTATAACATGCTGGACCTCTATTGTTTACTATTTTTATAAACGACTTGTTTAATCAAATAGAATCCTCTAACTTTGAGCTATTTGATAACTCCAGGCTAGTTAAGGTCATAAATAATGATTATGATGCAAACCTACCTCAAGCAAATATTTAGAGCTTTTACAAATGGCTCTGACCTTAACTTACGCATAAGTAATTTGGAAACCTTTTACTGTCTCGGTATATAAATTTTTGCTTGGAGTAATTCACAAATTCCTAAGAAACGCTTTATTTAAAACTACACTATAAAAAATATACGCTGATGCCAAGTCAATATGGCTTGACACACATCAATAAACACCTCTAGTGAGACACCTCTTTTGATTTCCAGCAGGGCTGTCGCATACGGCTTCCCTTTAGGAGGCTTTATTATTAGAGCCTCCTTACGCTTAGGGATCCTTATACGCTGGTTCCAGCGCTTCTTTCTCCTGCCTTTTTCTGCCGCTTTGAAAGAAGGAGATTCACCATCTCCTTCCTTCTTCTGCAACTTTTTATTTTTTCTTCTTTTATTCTCTGCCCTCTGCCGCTGGTCTGCTGCTGCTGCAATTATTTTTTGCTGCCGCTTCTTCTTTTCCTGCTTTTGGTTTTTACAAACCTCTGCCTCTTTTCTTTCAAATTCTTTTTTCTTTTTCTTCTTTTCCTTCTTTCTTTGACCTGCGCTTTTAACGGCGACGAAATCATCATCATCTGGAGAGTAGGTACCTGTAACTACTTTCATTGGCTGCGTTTGTTGGCCAGAAGCTACCGTAGCCCCTTCCTGATTCTAAACTTTCTGAGGAGACTTTAGCGGGTATTTCGGAGACGTTTTCTCCGCCGGTCTATTTTTTACATTCTCTTTTCCAGGTGAGATTTGCAACGTAGTCTGATCCCTCTTTTTTCCTTTTTAGTGAGATTCCCTGATATTTCCTGTATAAGAATATCGGGTTTTTGTTTTCCATTTAATTCCTCCTGCTGCAGTTCGAAAATTGTCTTCAACCTGGCTAGATATTTTTCGAATCGAGCTATGCCGTTTTTGACAGTCATATTACAGTTCTTCTGCACTTTGGTTGAATCTCTCTTCTGAGTTATATCCCTCTCAATTTTCGCGTGTATTTCGATGCACGCCCTAATGTATCTCTTTAATTCCCGGAGATATCTTTCAACATTTTCTTTCTTCTTGCCTTCGTCATCAAGTCTAACTTCGCTAACATTAGGCAATGAATATGACCTCTGGTCATTCAAAATAGAAGGCCATATCAAGCTATTGCTTGATCCTTTTTAGGCGCAACCTTGTACGCTCATATAACCTTACAGCGAGGATTTGCGGGTGGAAGGGGCTCAATAAAGTAACCGGTATATTATTATAGAAATAAAGAAATACTATCCCATAAATTCAAAGCTATCGCTTTGGCTTGATATTCTAAAATACTTTTTATTATAAGTATTTTCTTTTTATTATATGTCTTTTAGCAAAAGTAAAAACTAAAATTAACCTATTAATTTAGAATTTTATTTAATAACTAATTTAAAATATACTAATTAATAGGTAAACTATGTTGTAAACGTCTGTTAGTGAAAGCATTTTATTAACTATAAAGTTGCTAATAACAAAAATTAAAAACTAAAATAATAATCCAGTCAATCAAAATAAAAGTTTCTTTTTTACGGGAAATGAAAAAATAAATGAAACTTAACATTATTTTAATTTTTATAACTCAAATTAAAAAATAAAATAGTAAATAATAAGGGTTTTGGTTAGTAAAATTTCTAAATTTAATTATAAGAATATATAATATATAATATATACTTCTAAGAGTAAATTTTTAAAGAAAATTCTTAAAAGATATGTCAGTTATTAAATTAAAAAAGAAAGCATAAAAGTTTTATGAAGAAAAATGAATTTAAAGTGTTAATTTTGAATTAATTTGTAATTAAGCTAGACTTTAAATTACTAAAATTTTTAAAATTTTGTTTGTTAATTCATTTTAGTAATTTTAATATAGTCAGAATATTGTAATCAAATGAATATTATTAAAAGTTTTTCTAGGAAATTGAAAAAAATAGTTGTAAAAATTTTTTGTATTTTTAAGTTGTAATTTAAGGCAAAATATTGGTTAATTTAGACGAATGTGTTTAGAAAACTTATATTTTTTAACCAATATTTATTGCATAAAGAAGATACAAAGTTTTAAAGAAAAAAATATATTTTCAAAAAAAAAAGTTTACAAAACATTTTTTATGCTACGTGATTAATACTTCAAAAATCTATCATATTTTTCAGTGCATTGTTTATTACCCTCAGAAAAAATATTTTATCCTAAATGAAAAAAAAATTTTACTAAACATTAGTTTTGAAGCATACTCTTTGTGTATTTATAGAAATATTAATAATCCTCGTTTGGTATATTCCTAAAGTGGTAACTAACTTTTTTTTTATTATTTATGACTGTACTTCATATACTTTTAAAATGAGGTAAATTTCTCTTTTTTGAGGTAAATTTTCAAATGCTATAAAATTGAAATAATATAAAATCTAGAATATTTAGTTTCCTTATTGTACTTAAAATTTTTTTAAATATTAAGCTGATTTTGAGTAAAGCTCTTTGTCAATATCCAAACAAACACTCCAACTATGGTAGTACTTAAGACCACAAACCTATAACTTTTCCATCCGTTTTCTCAAATCTATTTCTATACCAAATCCGGTTACAAACTCTGATTTGTTAAAGTTTGTAGCAGTGGCTTTTGGTTAAACATTTGATGAGTTTATTGATGTAAAAAACTTAAGAATATTAAATATAACAAGAAAAAATAATTAGACGCTAAATTAAAGAAAGGAAAAAAATAAATAATTATATAATATCAAAGAATAATTTTTTGCTTAAATCTTAAATGAATACTAACGCAAACAAGGATCCTTTAGGAAAATAATGTATGGTTTACGCTTCCATAATTATTCGATAAAGAGAGATAGGTATAGAAAGCTATTAACACCATATAGCAAGCAAGTATTCTTCGTTTGTGCAAAAGGTTAATATAGTAGTATAATAATATATGTATATTATTATGATTATATAATGTATATCGAAGAGACAAAACTTGACAATGGATAACATAATTCATCCAGAAATATATACATATATAATAACAAACGGAACTATGAAGTTTCCTCTTGTATATCATGCATACATATCTACATTTTATCTACATGTATATTATTTTAATGCAATAACTAGTTATCATGTTACCATTTTACTTTACAATAAACTCTTGCTTACTGATATTTACTATTTTAATGATAATGAATTTTCACTTGTGTTTGAATAATTATTATTCAATTAAAAAATTATCTTTTGTGCTTTGATCTAATTGCTTTTTTTAATTCATTTTTTACGCTCGTTTTGAAAGGTTTAATACGTTTGACTGTTTCATTTATTATAAGCTTTTGAGAAAGATATTTTTCTGCTTTTAGAACTCTGCAAGGGGATCTAATTTCTAGGCTTGGGAGGCCCATTCAAGTAAACTAAGGGCATGGAGTATGTTTTAACTACAATAATCTATCCTGAAAGTTAGAAATATAAGTTTGTTGGTAACTGGCAACTTATTTCGCCAGGTAATCGAAAATCCAAGCAATATTTTAAAAAACTGCCAGGCTAGCTAATGTACATATTTTTATAATTATATACAGAAAAAATATGGTAATATCAATTTATTTTGAAAAAAAAAAACTTGAAAATTTAAAAGAGATATAGAAAAGAAAATATCAGATATCAATTCAGTTAATTGCATGATATCAGTTTTCTAGAAGGGTATGAGGAAGGAAACGCAAAAAGATAACATGAGAAAGTATCCACAGTCCAATGGTAATAATTGTACAAAACATAAAGACAAAACTACCATGGGTTAAAAAACAGATAAACTGGTTAATTCAAAGAAAAGATTAAAAGACCAGAGAATAATAAAGACTTTCTATACTTTAAGTAAAAGTAAAAAAGTTAAAGTAATTGAACTTTTGGGATATTTCTCATTTGTTAAGAAGATAAGAACACTCTCGGGGTCTTTTTTTTATCATTAAGTATATATTATTATAATTGTGTGTGTATGTGAGTATGTAATCTATAACGTTTTTTATATTGTTTATTTATATTTTTTTGCCACGCGAATATTACTTCTAGAACAACAATAAAAACCCATAATTTTCATGATATAAGATCGTGTTTCTCATATAACTTTTAGATATAACAATACTAAAATAGAGAACAAGAGAGAGTCAATGATCTTTTTCTCAAGGGAATTATAATTTTATATTTTGTGTAAATAATGTGAATTGTTTTCTTATTTATTTTTTTTTTTAATAGAAAGAGAGATTTTAATTATAAATTACATATTTTACAATTATTTATTTATTTTTTAACTACTGTTTTTATTAGAAAAAAAATTTTATTAATTAATTAATAAATTGTACATTTTTTATATAATTAAATTTTATAATGTTAAAAAATTAAAAAATACTTAACTACATGCATTTGTAATTTTTTTTTTTATTTATATGAGAAAATAGATTAAAATTTTTACAAATGTGATAATTATAATATGGGTGATATAATTAATTTTATTAAAATTGTTATTTTTTTTTCACATGAACATATTTTATTTTATGTTATGATCAGTTGTGATATTATTAGTTTATTGGTATAATTGTTATTTTTATGAGCATTTCCAGGCTAGTTAAATTAATAATTTTATTTTCATAAAAGAGTAACAGCCCATGGCCCCATTGAGGGTCCAGCGATCCTCGTGTTAAATTCTGGGTTATTGAATGACATATCTCAAACAAATATATTTGGAGTGACCGAAATATTCCTCAACTTAATTATTTCAAATATTTGGCACAGCAGGATCGAATTGGTTATGAAATTGACATTTAAGTTATTGGTATTTAAAAATTTACAGCTATATATAACTCAAGACGCAGCCTGAGTAGGAGTAGAATTCTTCTTTATTACAAATGGTATTTTTCCTCACTCCTTCATATTCATCTAATTTCTAACTGCTTGAAACATTTTAAATTCAATTCAAGCTGGATTCAAAAAATATCCTAGCACACAAACTACGTTTCTGAAACTCATATGGGCATGAATATAAAACTTGTTAACCTGGTGCTGCAGTTGGATTTCAGTAAGGTCTTTTACACTATTTCTCCTTCCAGGTTAATTGTTCAATAATCTTCAAAGTTTAAGTATCTCCTTTGTACATTTTCTCGCAATTAAAAAAATCAACATTTCGTGATACTAATTTAGAAGTGCCTCAAGGTTCTTTTTTAAGCCTTCTCCTTATTTGTCTGTATATCACTGATTTGCAGACACTCTTGGATGGCGATTAAACCTTTAGGGTCTTATTTTGTATGAGAAATACGGTTGAAAGGATTGTAAGAATGGTTTCCCAAATATGAGAAAGTAATTTCGGCTAATCTACCAAAAAATTGCTAAGATGTAATATTACGTTACTATTCCTTGGAAAAGTTAATTAAAAAAAAAATAGAGGTATTAATTTTAGCATCATAGAGTTTAAACTTTTTTTATTCTTTTAGTAAAACTTTTTTAATTGCTAAAACTATATTCTAATGAATGGAACCTTATATTATATAAACATATAATATTTCTTTGAAACTGAAATGCAAAAAATAATGTTTAAAATAAATTCCAGATTTTTATACCATAAACTATTCTTTTTATTGTAATATTCATTTTATTCTTTTAATTACCTACTAATTAAATATTTTCTAATTTAATTTGAAATAGCATTTTTAACAATTAAATCTGCAAAATTATTTTTATCTCTTTACTTTTTCATTTCTCTTTCTTTTTTTTAAATTTCCATACTGTTTTAAATTTATTAATTAGCTTAAAAGAGGAGTTAAAAACTTTTCCTTTTTTTTTTAATACTAAAAAACTTTAATAAATAAATGCAACATATTAGTATTAAAAAGTTTATCGAAACTTTACTAATTAAAAAATATATCAATGATAAGATTTGTTATAAAATATTATATTAAATGTATTTATAATTATAAGATTTTTAATTAGAAGGAAGAACAAAAGCTCTGGGTATACAGGATACAGTAAGTTCAGAAATTTTTTTAGACTCTTATTCGACGTCATTTCTTCGCATTTGCTTATATTTCGTATAATCATTCATTAGTTTACTCAAAGATTTGATGTTTTTTTGTTGTAAAATTTTAAGTTTGTTTACAAATAAACATTAATAAGTAAAACATTCACTTACTTTCGAAGTAGTGAAGGATAGTTTTTATTACAGAGCAAAGCTACACCTTGAGGAAAGTTTAACTTTATTTGGTTAAAATCAATCAGAAAAATCAGTCTTTTGCACTTGTAGGCTACTAACAATGTATATTAATAGGGTTTCACCAAAGTTTTAAAGTTCCTGCACTGTTGGACGAATTTTGGTAAATCCATTAAATTCTGATGGAACGATTTTTCGGTACCATAAAAAATAAAAATGGTTAAGAGACAATCTGGACCTGAGCAAAATATTTAGAAATATTATAAAATTTTCAAATTGAAAGTAAATGCTATTTTTTAAACAAGTGACAAAATATTGGTTTTGACATTGCATGCAGTTTTATCATAAAAAAGTCGATCCAATATTTTATCCCATGTATCAAGGGCACAAAAATTTTGACATTAGCGCAAGGCTCAGAACCAGTGTAGGAAATTCCGCGCCAAGTTTTACGCCGAGGAAAGCAAAAAATTTAATTTACTACTTGGTATTGTTTACTTATTGGTATATTTATGAGAGTTATTAAGACTTGGACTTTTTACAGAGTCTTACGTTTGTTCTCTTGTGAATTAATGTTATTAATAATAATTTATTCTAATGTTGATCTTTTTATAAAATTTATATCTTTAGTGTACACGAGTGCAAATATTTAAATTATGTGCGAATATTCTTATTAGGCACATTCCACAATCATCCGGTAATCTCTTGTGGTTCGGCGAAATAAGTACAAAAGTTAGTGGTGCCAAAATGTGCACATAAAATAATTACACATGTTTATTTTAACCCATTAGTGCCGGGGCGGAAGTAGACGGAAACTCAATGAAAACTCTAAGATTTTCAGTAGATAGAAGGCTAAAAATCGTACCCTATAGGTAAAATGTCATGCTTTTTCCAAATCCGTCGTTAGTTTTGACCTACCACCCTTCTAAATGCCCGAAAAATAGGGGTGAAAAGGGGTAAAACGAGAGTTTTGAGAAAACGACGGATAAGAGACTGTTAATGTTAAAAAATATAAATAAAAAGATCATGAAATATCATTTTCAGATGTAAGATTTATATTTTGTATGGAAAAATTTGACTTTAGCATCGAATTTCACTAATGGGACTCCACTAAAAACAAAATAAAATGTATTTTCAAAGTTTTTGAAAAAACCACCCCTATTCACAAGATAAGGGTGGAGAACTTACCCAATAAGATATGTAGTCAAATAATTCCATACAAAATATAAATCTTACATCTGAAAATGATATTTCATGATCTTTTTATTTATATTTTTTAACATTAACAGTCTCTTATCCGTCGTTTTCTCAAAACTCTCGTTTTACCCCTTTTCACCCCTATTTTTCGGGCATTTAGAAGGGTGTTAGGTCAAAACTAACGACGGATTTGGAAAAAGCATGACATTTTACCTATAGGGTACGATTTTTAGCCTTCTATCTACTGAAAATCTTAGAGTTTTCATTGAGTTTCCGTCTACTTCCGCCCCGGCACTAATGGGTTAATTTACTGTATATTTTCAGTTGATGCCACTACCTTATGGAGATCTACCGGACAACCGCAAGAGTTTACCGAATAATTGTATAAAATGTGCCTTATTAGGTCCAGGTTATAAACTCTACCAAACCCTACGCCTACGCCTCTTCAAGTGCCCCGAAAGCATCAGACTGCATTATCTACATAATGCTGAATTTTATCTCTTATATTAACATTATGCGAATGCCTGAATCCAGAAACTGTAATATTTCTTTTTATTTTTTTAATATTACTGAAGAGCGAATGCACTGTGCCTCAGCTATCTCGGTTTCCAATTTACTTTTAAGAAATAGAAGATTCATCTAGTGTATATTATGATTTAAGATTTTGAAAAAGTTAAATAATACAAAAATAAATATAAATAAACTTAAAATTAATCCTTCTGTATGCAGTAGTACATTTAAATGAAAAAAGTTTCAAAAAGGAAAAAAGTTTTTCGAAAATAATAAAAAAAAAAAGTTAATATTACTTATTTTTATTAAAACTGCAAAACAGTAATCTGTATGAAAAAAAAAATAATATGTAAACAACAAAAGTAAATACACAGAAAAGATTTTAAAGTTCAGTGAAACTCTTTATGAGAAGGCAAATATTATATTATATAAAGTAAAGTGAAAATACTCGAAAAACATCTATGACTAAAAATTTAGTTTCTTCTACTTATTTTATCTTATAAGAAGAAATATTTGCCAAGTTAAGCGTTTGGCATTATGCCTGGTTTACTTGCTTCATTGTTTGATTAAATTTTCTTGACAAAAGAAAATATAATAAGATAATTGATTAATTTTAAGAATTTTATTATTAATTATTAACAATCGATATTGTTGAATCTAAGTTATGAGTTACGCTAGTTTAAAGTTTACATCATAACTCACACTCGTCTTAAAGAAATTTAAAAAATTAAGGCAAGCAAAAAAATAAAATATTTGATTAGCCAACATATTATTCATAAACTGGCAGCATCTATAAAGTTCATCAATTTTTATAATATTCTAGACATATGGAATCAAATTCCAATAAAGTTGCAGAGTAAAATATACACTATAAAAAATCCAACTCAGAAACTTACTGTCATGTTAGTAAATGATATAGACTTTAACAGGAATACAATTATCATTAACATTTCATGTAGCCAAGGCACCAGCGATGCTAAATGCATTCAAATTTGCTATTGCTAATATTACACTTTAAAAGTGTTTAGTTTTGTAACATAGAGATGGCGTCTTTTTCTCGTAAATAAAAATCTTTTCATAAGGTATAATAAGACTCAATCTTCTAAAATATACTTATTAGATTTTATTAAATTTAATTAGAAACTTGTATACATTTAACTATATTTATCATTAATATTTTGGATTATATTATGGGGTTGATTTTTTTAATTATTCTTTTCTTATACAGATATATATCTTATAAATTTACTATTTTGTATGCATTACTGAATCCATTTTTGTAGCAATTATTCGAATCTCAAATATTAAAAAAATGTTTATTAATTATTTTATCCATCAGATATAGAAGATACCAGCAATGTTAAATGCATCAAAATATTTTAAATGAAGGATCCTACATAGTTATGTCACTTAACACGATTTTGAAGGTTTTTTCTATTTTTCGATGGCTACTTTTGGGTAATTAATAAAATTTTGCTCAATCTAAGCAAAATATTTGCATAAAGTACAAATTTTTAAAAATTATTGATGATTGGACCAAATTTTTGCAAAAACTAATTACAAGTTTTCTGTGATCAGCGCAAAAGCTAATTTCAGAATTGCAATCAACAGCTCCAAAAACTGTAAATCCAATTTTTTTAAATAAGTTGAATTAATTATTTTGAGGTTAGGAATCTGACCTTTTGAGTCTGTCACTTTCTATTTTATAAAACTGTTATCAGGATCGAAGTGAAGCGAATTGACCAGCGCTCTCAAAAATCAAATTGGTATATTATTTGGCTCAACTAGCAATATTATATTTATTTTTAGACATTTTTTGCTTATTTTAGACGAAATATCGTTAATTACTCAAAACTAGCAATTAGAAAATGGATGAAAGCCTCAGAAGCGTACACTGTAAAAAGTAACTTTCTTATATTAACAAAAAAATTAGAACATTTTCGAAAAATTAGTAAACTTTCGAAAAAATGTGTAAATATTCGAAAAAAATCGTACTAAATTTAGTATATTAAAAAAAAATTCGAGTATTCTCGATTTTTTTTTGTGAATTCGCAGGAAAAATTGATAATTTACAATTAAAATTTTCAAAAAATAGTTGTGAATTTACAACTTTTTTCGTAAATTAATAAAAAAAAATCGATAATTCTCGATTTTTTTGATAATATACTAAATTTAGTAAATTTAAGATTTTTATCGAATATTTACAAAATTTTTTGAAAATTTACTAATTTTTCGAAAAAATTTTATTTTTTTTGTAAATCTAAGAAAGTTACTTTTTACAGTGATGGTTGATTGAGGTGGGTCAATTTTACTCCATTTAAAATTTTTGGATCAATTACCGGCAATTCGACTAATATTAGTAAATACAATATGGATCAAATTTTTTTTTTACATTGTATTGAAAGAGAAATATTATATCTTGTTATAGAGTTTAATAAAGCATTCTATATAAAATTATTAAATACAAATATATTCATTTTATTGCAATTAATTTTACTCATATATTTAGTAATAAATCTTAATTTTTTTTTCTGAATTCCAACTCTCTGTTTGGTGCTTATATGCCACACCACTTTTTTTTTCTTATGTAAATATACAAAATACGGACATAACCAATTTACATAATTTTGCATATATTTAATTTTCAATATTATTTTTTCCATATTATATAAAATTTTAAAAAAATGATATATAATTATTAAAATTGAATAATTACAGATTTTTGAAAGTTTTTTATAAATATACGTACAAATTAAGATATACGATTAAACTTGTGTTATATTTATATGTATTTTTTTTTAGAACGAATGAATGAATGAGTGTAAAATAAAATTAAACAAAAATGTTTTAAAAAAACGAAATACATGTAACTCAGCTTTGAAGGTGTGAAATCTCATGTCAACGAAACTCATTCTCATGTTTGAATTACAAGAGAATAAAAAAGAGAAAATAAAAATTTGATGAGCCAAAAAACGAATATGCGCTTGTTAATATATGCATAAATACGTGCAGTTAAGGTCGTTGTTAAAAAAAAAAATAATAATAATAAAAAAAATTATAAAGATAACGAAGTAAAACCACTTTTGACCCAGCGTATTCTTCAAGGATTTATAGCATTGCAACAAACTCTGCATTGCTGTATATATTTGAAACTACTCGTGCATATACATAAATCAACGCAAGAAACCCTCTGTACAAGTTTTATTACACAAACATACATATAAGAGAAACTACGCTGAGTAATATACAATTTAACTGCGGAAGAAATACCTATCCAAATCGCACTTTCCCTTAATTTGTTTTGTTTATTTCGAATTGCATTTACATAGAAATTAAATTCATTTTTTATTTTGAAAAATACTTTTTTAAATTATCGGAAGTATTTATTTTCTTTTGGATAAAAATATTAAAATATGAAAATACAGTTTAGTTACTTTGTTTACATATAGTTTGGAAATACTACTGAAATGAATCGCATGACTTGTACTATACAATAAATTCAACGGGGTTGCGAAAAAATTGGGCAGACTTTTCGGTGACTCTTCAGGATATCATTTAATACACCCCTCAGAAGATGCTTCTTATTTGATTTTTTAAAAAATACGATCCCATCTGAGAGGGAGGGTTTTAAAAATTTTTAGCCAAAGGTGAAAAAATTTTAACCACGCAGGACTTTGGTTAATAAACTCAAATCCCACACGTAGAATACGTGTGAATTCGTAATTGAAAAACTAATCGGACTATAGCTATATGGTTCTAATTTACCTAATCAAAGGGTGATTTTCATTTAATACGCCCTTTTCACTTATAAAGATGAAAAATAACATTAAAATTTTAAACGAATTTATGGTTTTTAAACTCTTTTAAATTCAAACCATTGATAAAATAAATAATGTTTTTTGTAATCCAAAAAATTAAATAAAAATTGAAAATACCCACATTTCATTTAAATAATTTTAATCTTTTATAATAACACATGACATATACTTTGATTGAATTTATTTGAAAAACTAAAAAGTGTCAAATATTTTTTTACTGGTTAAATAAATAATAATAAATACAAACGTTAAAGTTAATAAAAAGTAAAATAAAAAAAGGGTTATGTATAGATAAATAAAATAAAAATAAATAACAAAATTATCTCTAAATCGTTTTGCATATACTACAAGAGCAAAGCTACTATTCTTTGAAATGAAATTTTAAAACGGGTGTAGGTTATAAATTGCCTAAAAAAAGAAAAAAATCGAAGGTTTCTTCTTCGAAATGCTGCTAAATCTTTTGGCAAAGACGGCGGGAATATTGTCTCCTTGTATGCATCTTATAAACGATTCATTTTCGATCTCATATATAAAACTCTCGCCGCTTTTTCCCTTTATATATACTACTTTCTTTTATCCTTTATGTACCACATTATAATCATTCTTTTTTTTTCTTACATACTTACACACCAACATAAAAATACCTATACTTTTGCGCAAAAAAAAGAAAAGTAGAAGTATGATTTATACTTAAAGAGGGTTATATTATGGTAAAAGTCCATTTTGTTGAAAGTGCATTATTGTTTGAGCTTGCCAATAAAAGCCGACTTTATATATATTTTTTTTAGCTTACAAATCGACCTGCTTACAATATATATATCAAAATTTCTTTCCTTTTTTCATATAAAATATAAAAATTTTTTTTATTCCCAGTGTAGTTTTTTAAAAAAATAAAATTTTCTATTTAAAGTCTCATTATTTAGAGTTTCTAAATTAGATTTTTATAAGTGTTATATCGATACATAGTTTTTAAATTTTTTAAAAGATATTGGACTTTTTGAAATAAAAGTTTGTAATTTTATTTGACTTTTTTTTAAAACTTTTTCTTATATTCAATTTTATTTTTTTATGAGTTTATTAATCAAATTTTCAAGTATAGTGAAATAAAATATATTCTAACAACTCTCTAGAAGTCAGTTAAAAGTTCATTTTTTTAAAACTTTTTTTTATTCTTTTATATAACATGCATATATGCAGTAATAATATTTAATATTAAGAGAGTAAAAAGTTATAAAAAATTTTTAATTGCTATTTAACCTTTTAAAGCTTATTATATTTTATGTAATAGAGATATTTTTATTTTTTGTAAAGAAATCATATTTATGAGCGTATCTTTTTTTTATATAACTTTTAATTATTAATTTTTTCAATATTAAAATATTTTTTAAATAATTCTACAAATAACTGTAAAGGGTGAAAAGCCCGTCAATTTATTATGAATAAATAATAAAAAAAATTCTACTTACTTATTTGCAAGATTTTTTTTTGTCAAAGTTTTCTTACCTGAAAAAAAAAAAAATATTAATATAAATTAATTATTATTGTATTTCGTATTTAAAAAAGTTTTAATTACACACCAAACCTAAAAGAATTTTTTGTTACCCAGAGAAGAATAATTGTTTATTTAATTCTTTAGAGCGAAATTATTTTGAGGTTAATATTTTTAAAAACAATTATTTTTGTTTTTATTCTGTTTAAAAAGAATTAAATTGAAAATAATTGTTTTTAAAAATATTAACCTCAAAATAATTCCGCTCTAAAGAATTAAATAAATATTCATTCTTCTCTGGGTAACGAAAAATTCTTTTAGGTTTGGTGTGTACATTTTAGATTAATTGATAATTGACAGTTGAACGATCGTCCTTGTGTGACATATATATATATATATATATTAATATATAGGGTTATGTTACAGAGTAATTATTACAGAATTTTCCAGTTTTCCAGCAACATTTAAAAGTCACCTAAATTTTTTTGAAATTCTTTTTAGTACTACCTTACCCATAAAGTTTATATATTTCAATTTAAACTTCACTTTTTTTAACGAACCCCTTTTGGGGAAAACTTTTTTTACTGAAGTATTTCCTTCGAAAAATTCAAAGTTTGTAACTTGAAATGGGTGTATTTAATTAAAATTTTTAAATTCATATTTTTTTTAGAATGCAAAAATTAATTGATTCCAATCGATTTAAAAAAAATTTTTTTTTTCACCTCCAGAAAGGGGCGAAAATTGAAAACCAACCCCAATGGGGGTTCGTCAAAAAGTTTAAATATATAAATTTTTTGGGTAAGCTAGTACTGAAGTGAATTTTATAAAAATTTAGGTCACTTCGTAGTAACTTTTAGCTGTTGATGGGAAACTGTTAATTACCTCATTTTGAAGTAATAATTTCTTTTACCAATAGGAGCGGGCGTTCTACTTTCATCCCGTATTGCATATACTATTTTTCTTTATACTTAGTCAAAAAATCTATAAATTTTCAGCTAACCTTTCATAAGCTTTTTTGAGCTTATTTATTTGTATATTTTGGCACTTCTCGTCAAGACCACAGAAGCCCAAACGAAGTGACGGCTTTCTGGCTATCGACGAAAATTGCCAAATTACAATTAATTTTATTACAATTTGTAGTAAATTTACTATATTTGGAGTGATATTACTAAATTGTAGTATAATTGTGTACATTTTTTAACTGTATGTCGCACGAAAAAAAAATATTTTAAACTATATTTTTAATAAACTAAAGAATTTATAAACTTTTAAAAACATATTTCAATAACTATGCAAAAAATTTCTGAATAATTTTATGTAAATTAGGTTAAAAAAATAAAATAAAAACTTACTTATAGTATAAACTTTGTACAAATTTTTGACTTATCAATAATATGCAAACTTTGAACATGTAAAAAATTAGTTCATTACGATAAATCAGTATTAAGAAGAGGGTAAAAATATAATATACAAAATACATTTTGTCTCTTGAGGTCGGATGTCCTTTTAATTAAAGGTACACAATAAAAAAAAGAGAAACACGATCGCGATTAAAAAAAAAAAAAAAAAGTTAACGTTGACTAACGTTAAATAACTCGACATGTCTTAGAATCTTACTTTTTTATTACGTTTTAAATACTACAGTAGTTTCAATAAAAAAAAGCTTCAGAGGGATGCTGCCTGTATTCACATTCTTTTGCATTCATTTGACTTTTTTTCGATACTTAAAAAGACGATCTTTCTTTAAGATTAGTTTGGTTATACCTGCGTGTAATATACATGAAAGAAGATGCAAAAAAAAAGACAAAGTAAATATAAACAAAGCCAAAAAATAAATAAAATAAATAGAAGGATATAAAGCAGGAAAAAAAAGTTTCTAATGTCCGGTAATGAAAGTTTTGCATTTATATAAACAAATGTTTAAAATATATTTTGTATATATAGAAGACCTTTTAAATCAATGCATTATGTAGGTTGTACATTTACGTGCTGTTTGAAACAAATGTTATTATAGCATGGTATAAACGAAAACTTTTTGACTATATCCTGTAATAATGGTCTCGTTTGTTTTATGCCTTTATGCACTAGTGGTCAGCAAATACGAGTAACTTAAACTCATAGAAACCTAACCTCTTTTTTGATATATTATTGTTATAATTTATAAAATGCAAATTACATATAGTTCTAGGAATTCTCTTTTTATTAAGCTTCGAATAAACAAAAACAACGAGAAAATTTATTAAAATAAGAGAAAATTTAAGCAAATATTATTTTATTTCGCAACGAGAAATTTATCACTGATTAAGTGACCAGTACTACCAAAGAATATACCAATGTTTTTTTAAATAAAACTCAATAACTCTGAATAAAAGTTTTTTCCCTTTAATTATTTAATCTTGTTCATTTTTCAAATTAACATGATAAAATTTTTGTTAGAATATCAAGGGTGATCAATTATATATTAAACTTGTCAGTCAATAAAAGTGTCTTTGAATTTTTATGCTATATAGATTTTAATTAAATTATTTCATCAGTTAAATAATGTAATTTATATTTAAAAAAGATGTTATTAGATTAGATGATGTATTATGCTGATTCAAGTATAAATTATTTTGAATTATTAAATTATGTACTTTTGCAAATATTTTCTTACATGTCTAGAATTGAAAAATAAATTTTTTTCTTATTAAGTAATTTAAAAAATGGCATATCGATTTCTTTGTTTTAATTGATTAGTTGAATACAACCAAATATTTTAATGTAAATTAAATTTCATTATTTTGAGTCCATCATTTAGTATTAAAACATTTGTTTTTAAAAGCTTGCTCAGCAGTAGTACTGAAAACCTTAAAGGTATAGCAAAATTTGGCTATGTCAACAATAACTTTTTCAAATTTGTACTTTTCACAAATAACTTGCTTATTTTGGGCGAAATATCGTTACCTTATACTCAAAATAAGCCATTAAAAATGTATAAAACCTTCAAAATAGCTTTAAGTTATCATAAATATCCAAGTAAATATCCATAAAATATTTTGATGCATTTAACATTGCTGGTGTCTTTTAATTCTGGGGTAAAAAAAAAATTAATAAGCTCTTTTTTGATATTTGAGACTAATGAATAGGAACAAAGGAAATAACTAACATCATAAGCATTGATTTTAATCTGCCTCTGGTTTTATACGAATAAGAAAATGGATTAAATGAACTCAAAAAAAGTAATTAAAAAATCAACCCCATAGTATAGTTAGAAGAATAATGTATATTTATTTAGTCAATATGAAACAAATTGTAGTTTCTTGTAAAATTAAAAAAAAAACTTAAACTCATTTCTTTGTTCTTTAATGTTGATTTTAAAGTTATTTAATGATTAATTTGAAAATTTTATTATGTTATCTAAATAAACTTTTGTAAAAGATTGTGTTTATATATTAAGATGCAACCTCTATGTTTTTTTTGAATGTAAAAAATGATGGCTATAATAAGTGGCTTAAAAAGGACAATAATCAAATTATCGTAACTGTCGCTTATTAGACGAATGTAATAAAGCGAATTTTACAAGAAACAACAATTTGTTCCATATCAACCAAATAATAATGCATTATCCTTCTAATTTAAATTTTGACAGGAAGAATAAAAAATGTATAGAAAATAAAATAATCCAAAATTTTCATGATAAATATAGTTAAACGTATACAAGTTACTAAATAATTTTAATAAAATCTAATAAGTGTAATTTAGAAGCTTGAGTCTTATTATATCTTATGAAAAGATTTTTATTTACGAGAAAAAGACGCCATCTCTGTGTTAGAAAACTAAACACTTTTAAAGTGTAATATTACCAATAGCAAACTTGACCCTCAATATTCCTCGTTGATCATTTCTTAACAACTTATTTTTTAGTAAAAAAATGTTATTTATTTTCAGGATCAGAATTATTAATAATTATAAATTTATTTTATTTCCTTATTTTAAAATAAATGTTTAATTTAAATAGGTAATGTTAAAATTTACTTATATCCGATAATAAATAATAAGAAAAACAAGTATTTAAATAAACTTATTATAATTATAAAGTGAGAGAAAAATAAAATTTCCAATCGATTATCATAACGACTATCACACCCGTACATAATATAACGTTAGTTGAGTAATGAGTTTAAATTTAAGGTGGGAGTAAATACATAATACAAGAAAGGGTATATATATAAATTTATATATAAATTTATATACAAGTCCAAGTAGTATTGCACGCAGGTGGCGATAAATCTTAAAGTTAACGAGGCGCATAAGTGTCTATATCATTCTTTCTTTGTCTTTCATTCTCGAAATATTCGATACAGGAGACAAATGATGTCTAATAGGGAAGGAAGCCGGTTTGACGAGTTGCGATTTCTTATCTTTATCCTGCATCGTTGGACATTTAATTAATAACAACACCCGCCGTTTTTTTCTTCATGACGTCTCGCACCGTTTTGACTAATAGCAACCGCCCATCTGATTTCATACCCCTTTTATTTTAGATTCTCATAACGCGTAGAGAAAGATATTTGAAAAATTCTTTTCCAATATTTATCTAAATAGGAAATATAATAATATAAACAATATCAATGAGGTGTGGATTAATAAAAAAATAAAAGAAAATCTTTTATTACCCTTAGGTTATAATATATACCTATATTTGCAGTAGCTTACTTATAAAAGTAATTCTCGATGATACGCTCGTTTTGACCCCTCAAGGCTTCTTATAAATACAATGATACTACTTTTAGTTTCTTTCTTTCTTTCTCGTACACAAAAATAAAAAAATCTTTCATATAAATTTTTCTTTTTCATTATCTATAAAGCACATCTTTTTCCACAAAAAGTATAGTCGGAAAGGATATAATAATTTTTTTTTTTTTTCGTTTCTGTGTGTATTTATTTTTATTTACTATATTTTTTTGAGCAAAAGCTTTTTCAAGAAAATTCCCTTGAGGGCTTACATATTTCTCGCATAAAATAGAAAAGCAAAGTTGTGGAAAATAAAAATATTTGATATACATATATAATATATATATATATTATAAAGTTATAACCACTGCTGCAGCCGCTGTTGCATAATACTTTTGGCCCAAATGTTCCTTTTGGCTCATGTGTTCCTATTGGCCCGGGGGGTCCATTTGACCCAAAATTATCTTTTTGGCACAAAATGTTCCTTTTAGGGGCCTCCATTCAATGGTAATAACTGTCGTTGTTCATCCGGGTCATTTCTCAGAAACTTGAAATCTAGATCTTTCGAAAACAGACCCATAAATGAATTTTGTAGAAAAATTCATTTCCGAATTCGTAAAATCAGAATGCATCAAAATAAAGAATAGGATAAATTCCGAAATTCTTTTTATGAAACCTTATATTTCATCATAATTTTTTGCTTTTTACAATTAATAACTTCTGATATTTTATCAAATATGCACTGATTTTTAGGAATTTTCATTCATCTGCCTTACAACCCTTCTAGTTTTTATTATTCTGCATTAGAAAGTTTGTATACTTAATTTTCGGGATTTGGAAAACTGCCCCGGATGGACAACGACAATTATGACTAGTGAATGGCGCCCCTTTTAGGCATGGGAATAATTTTGGTCCAAGAAAATTTTATAGCTCAGGGAATCTTTTTGACCTAAAATGATACAATTAGGTCAATAAGTAACAACTTCCCTTTACCCTTTGCCCTCACTTTGCGGGGGTTGGCGCATAAAGCGCGCAGGAGGCAGACCCTCCTAGTATCTCTATATATTATAGTTATAATTGCCGCTGCCCCTTTGGCCCAAAATAGTCCTATTGGCCCACAATGGTCCTGTTGCCCCATAATGGTCCTTTTAGCCCATGGTGGTCCTCATGGCTCAAAATAATCTTATCGGCCTAAAATTGTCCTTTTACCCCATGGAGTGTAATTTAGGCCAAGAAGTTTTTATGGCTGGAAATTCTTTTTCTTTTTCGAAGTTTCATTAAAACCTAAGTTAATTTTTACAAAACGTCAATGATACAATAAGACTATTATTCTAATTATTATAAATTAATTAAGGCAGCAACAAAAGTAAAAATAAAAAAATAAATTAAATTAAAATTATTTAAATTCCATGATATTCATGTTTTGTTACTAACACTAGATACACATTATTCATAATTATCACTTTTTTCATCAACTTCATCTTTTGGATTACTTTAGCCTAGGAGTTAATTCACAATATATAATTTACATATATTACAAATCTCATTGAAATTTACTCCAAAAATAGAAAATATTGATTTTAAAATATTATATTTAAAACTATAAACAAATTCTAAAAACGTATATGAAATTATGTCACTTATCATATTAATGTAAAACTTTACATTACCTCAATCACTCTACGGGGGTTGGCGCGCGAAGCATATAGTACATATATATATGTGTGTGTGTGTGCAATGCATAGTGCATATATATATATGAGTGAAAAAGAGGGGTATAGGTATAATGTTTGTAGAAATACGAGGTAATTTGTTTTCTTCTAAAAATAATTAAAAAAAAAAAAATCGATACATATCTAATTTTACAAGTGTGTGTAAATAAGTATTTCTTTAAATGAATAATTACTTTGGTAAAATTAATTATTTAACTTGGTATAAATTTTCATCTTATAATACGCAATTTCACTGATAAATATTTAAAGATAAGAAAAATAAATTATGAGATTAATATTTTATCAGTAAAATATAAATTGTCATCGTCTATAATATTTGATGTGATATTACTGATTGGCTAATTATTGGCATAATTGACTCGACATTCATGATAATAATTAATTAATATTTTTCTTTTTTTAATACTTTAAACAAATAAGATAAAATATTCATTTTATTATTTTTGAAGTTTATGAATATTTAAGTTAGTAAATAATGAAATAATTATTATAGATCAAAAAAATGTTTAGGTTAGCATTTTAAAATAATTTAGGTAAAATTGATATAATTGAACAGCCAGTTGAACTCAATGTAAGTGATGTTTTTTTGGGTTAACACAGGGCTTCAATTATTCATTCTAAGACGAAGTACTCATAATTATCAAAAAACTGATAATTTTTAGCTTTTACATGATTTTCTCTAATTTAAGAATTCATTTAAGAAGCAAGCAATGAAACAGAAGCCATACTTGCACTTGCACTAGTGAAGGTGGTATTTCTCAAAGCTTCATTGATGAAGCATTTTTTGTATATCTTCTAAACTTGCAAAACTCTTAGTATCACTTTTTAAAGGTATTCTTCTTTCTTTTAAAAAAAAAGCACACATACTATAGCCAAAAGAATCTCGACTTCAACACCTCTTTTTCATTTTCATTGCGATTAGCTACTGTGCTTCCTTTTAAATGTATCAGGGAGACTAATATACTTATAATCATTTTATTAAATAGTGCATTATTTTTATAAATTAATTTATCAATTAATAATTTATTTTTATCAATTTTTGTTTGTTTATAAATTGCAATAATGAATTGGTGTTAAATTTGTGTATATGTCTGTGTATTTATGATTGGTGTTTATGATGTGTAATACAAATTTTGTGTTTATTTCTGATTTTTGTTGTGAATTTAAATTTTCAGTTTTTAGAACGTGTTTTCTAAATCTTTCTTTGAAACGTCTACCTGTTTGGCCTATATATATTTTATCATATGATTTTATATACACCAGCTTTTTTTATAAAATTATCATCACTATTATTATTTTTGTTTTTGGTTTTTAATAATTTTCCTAATTTATTATCTGTTCTAAAACCTATTTTGTAATTATATTTTTTCATGGTGTTATTTAATGTGTAAGGTAATTGTGTTGTATAAATAGCTCCTATGTATTTTACGTTATCATCCACTTTGTTATTTAATGAACTATTATTTTTATTTTTGATTTTTAAAATTAAATTATTTATATTTTTTATTTTGTGACCATTATTTTTAGCTATTTGTTTTATGATGTCTATTTCTTTGTTAAAATTAGCACTGTTCATAGGTATGCTTATAGCTCTGTGAATTAATGAATTCCATTTTTTGATTTTTCGGATGATGAGACGTGTTGTTAATTACAATATCTGTAGTTGTTTCTTTCCTAAATATTGAGAATTTAAATCTATTATTGTATTTTGTGACCTGTAAATCTAGAAAATTGATGGTCTTTTTCTATTTCTTCTGTAAATTAAATGTTTTTATTGAATTTATTAATATGTATTTTTTGAACGCGTCTATTTGCCTCGTTGTACCATTATATATTACAAACATATCGTCTACGTATCTGTTGTATGATATGATATATTTTGTATGCGGATTTAAGTTGTTAAAAATGTATTTATTTTCAAAATTAGTCATATGAATATCTGCTAAAAAAAAACTTAATGGTGAACCCATAGCTAAACGATCTAACTGCAAGAAAATTCATTGTTAAAAGTAAAATAGTTTTGTTTTAATAATTCTTGAAGTATTGTTAAAGTTTCTTTTATTTCAACTGCATTTAAAATGTTTAATTCTTTTAATCTTGTGTTTAAAATTTCTATGGTTTCTTGAACTGGAATATTTGTGTAGATGCTTTTTATGTCTAATGTTACTAGTTTATAAATTGATTTTATGTCGATATTTTGTACCTTTTTAAAAAATTGTGTATTATTAATAATACTGTAATTATGCTGTTCTTCTATTTGTATGCTATTTTTTATTATGTTATGTAGTTTTTCAGCAATTCTGTATCCTGGAGCTGTTTTGTGATTTACGAGAGATCTGCTTGGCATTCTCTATAACTCTAATACCAATATTTTCTAGTTTTTTAACTCATTAACACCGCAGTGGAGAATTTTGTGAGTTAACCGATTTTATTATTTATAATAAAATCCAAAAAATCTGTTTATAAAAAAAAATTAACTACCCCTAAATGCAAGTGCACATAAATTAACACATACAATACTATGCTTATATATTTTCCAATAAAATTTGGTATGTTTAATATACTATTTTCCAAATTTCTGCTAACATGGCCCAGTTTACCCTTTTCATCCCTACTTTTAGGATATTGTTATGGGTTATAGGTCAAAACTAATGATGGATTCTGAAAAAGCATGAATTTTTACTAAAAGGACTAACTTTTTAGCCACATATCTACACGAAAAGTTTTTATTTTGCTGCCTTTCAAAACTCTCCGCTTCAGCGTTAATGAGTTAAATAGGATATTTATTGTATTATTCAGTAAATATCAATTATACCATCTTTTCAATACATGTATTAGATTTATCAGATTCATACATTGAACTGACAGTTTTTTACCACATTCAACTATTTAATTTGCTGGTTGCATGCCATAAAAAAAATATATTAATTAGCAACTTTTTTAGGATTCCAACATAAACAAAAGTATAAATTAGTTATTAAATTAATTGTACAATTTTTAAATAAAATTTTATAACTCGAAAATAATATAAATCTAATTTTATTTATTTAATTTATCAATTATAAAAATAAATTAAGATAATAAAAAGAAATAAGGAACGAAAGAATTCTTATAATTATGTGCATTAAATCATTAACCATTTAAAATTCGGTAATTCTTAAAATGCAGCAAAAAAATAACAAGAATAATAATAATAAGAAATGTGCATCGACGTCGATAAAAGATGTCTTGTAAATTAAAGAAATAAAGTAAAAAAAAAATTTTTGTTTTTGTTGATCTGTGCGAGAGAAACGAAGATGCACAATGTCATCTCTAGGGGCGAATGTTTATATTTTCGCCTCTAGGGACGTAAAGTAGTGACTAAAACTCCATCTTTCGCCACAGAAAACAAGTCTGAAAAGTCGCTCTGGTTCCCTCTGATGATGAAAAAAGTTGAATATTTTTTACTTTCTTCATTTCTTATATGTTATTATTTCTTTAGAGGTTTTGTGTCAAACTTTTTTTTTTTTAGGGAATTGTAAATTTCGAATCGAATTCTCAAGACCTAATGTCAAACTTTTTTGAAAGGCGTCAATAAAAAAAATTGTAAACTTAATGAAAAATGAAAAAAAATTCAGCTGTTTTATAATAAAAATTTATTATTTTTTTACATTTACCGAATTTATTCTTTAAAAATTTTTTCAAATATTATTATTATTGTTAGTTTAAAATTTACTTTTTTCATTAAGAATATTTTAAATTTTATGCAGCCACAAATGTTGAAACAGGAAAAAAGTAAATAAAAATAAGTTTTTTAATATACTACAAGAAGTAAATAGAAATTGGCATGTCAATAAAGAAAAACTTTATTATCTTGAAATGGTTTTTTCAATTTAAATTTAATTTATAATTACATAAATTAGTTAAAAATATTTGTTTCGAAGGTATGAATTTTTTTTATCGATTCCCTATCCTAAGGAACTTTTTTATTTTACAGAAAAAGCAACAAAAAGTCATTCCTTGATTAAAAGGACGCTGTTTTAATATTTCTGTTTTTAATTTTTAGCAGTTCCAAAACTTTACAGTTTCTTTTACATTCAGAAATGATTTATGTTTGTAAAAATCTTCATTTATGAAACCAACTATTGGTATTAGGTACAAAACAAATAGTTTCAAAAGATATTCCAAAGCAAAATTTCTCGAACAATTTAAAGGCTAAAACTGCTATAATTTAACCAAACCACTCAAATTTAAACAATATGAATTTTTTTTCTGTAAAAATACCGAAAAACTTTTTTTAAGTTGGAGAATCTGAAATGTATATTTTTAAATTATTGAAAACCACTAGATTGAAATGAATACTATTGAAAAATTTTGAATTTCTTGCAAAGTGACCAAATGAAAATCTGACCTAAAATTTGAGTAATGAATTTTTGAAATTTTAAAACTTGTAAAAAATTTTGGAGAAAATTTTTGAGGCCTATGAAACCTTTTTTATTAAAAATTTTAATTTTATTAGCAATTTTAAAAATAGCATTTGGCTTGAGAAATTTCACGATCAAAGTGCTATTTAAACAAAATATGTCAAAATAATTTAAAACATTTGTACTTCAGGAACTCCTTAAGAACTGTAAGTGCGCTAGGCTTTAAATAAAAGTGCCTTAAGTATTAAGATTTTTGGTATTTTATGTAAAAGGCCATGCCCGGATCTATATAGTGAATCGGCCCACGAAAGATATTTAAAAACTAATTGTATTAGGTCAAAGTACACCTAAAAAAAATAGGATCCTGAAGTTTTCAGACCCCCAGATGCCTTCAGCTCTGATTGGCAGCCTATTAATGACAAAAAAAAAAGTAAATTTTTAACGACTTTTTAGTCGTCTTTCTGATACTCCCGTGGTAAAACGATTCTGTCAAAATGATCTTGCGACCTCTCATTCAAAAGATTAGACGATAAACTTTCAGATAAAATTACTTTTGAAAGTGATTTTAGTGCATCCTTTTGATTGGTAGACCATAAACCGTCAAAAATAAATTTTTTTTCTTCTTAAATTTCAACTTTGGCTGCGATTTAAAAAAAATTAAGAGATATGCCCATTCTATTTTTTTTTTTAAATAATGAAAAATAAAACAAATTTTCATTTGCGACCATCCGCGCTCAAAAATATTTGGGGCAACATGGTCAAATACTTAAAAAACTGAAATAACTTTTGTTTTTAATTTTGCGATTTTTCGAAAAAGGACCCCACACAAATTAATAGGAAATGGCCGTTCGATCAAATTAGGTGAATTTTTAGTATTTTTTATATTTTATTATTCTAAAAAAATGTCTCCATGGACACAAAGCTCCAAAGTCTCAACTTTGGCTGCTACGGAGCTTGAAATCTCCATAGCTCTATATACACAGGCACACAAAAAAAAAAATCATGTACCAGAGGGTAGACCCCTTGGTATGGGGGTTTTTGGTGGTGCTAAAACCGAATATGGCTAAAGAAATGCAACGAAATTAGCCAATTTGCCCCCAGCGCCCCCATAAGCCCCCCAAAGAAGTGAAAAAAATGTTTTTTCTCGAAAAATGAAAATTGAACTATATACTCATGTTTTTTGGGACGCTTATTCCAAAAATGTATACAAAAAATGTTTTTCACCAACGTTTGGCCCTGTAGACGGCACCAGTGCCCCCATTCATACCCCCCTCCCAAAACGGGTAATAATATTTATATTACAAAAACTAAAAGTCAATGTATTATGTTATGTTTTTTGAGACTATGTAACCAAAGATGAATATAAAAAATGTTTTTAACTTGGTTAGATCATCTCAAAAAAAATAAGAATACACATTGAGTTTTAATGTTCCTGATAAAAATATTTTTAATTCATTTTGGGAGGGGGGTATGAATGGGGGCACTGGTGTCGTCTACAGGGCCAAACGTTGGTGAAAAACATTTTTTGTATACATTTTTGGAATAAGCGTCCCAAAAAACATGAGTATATAGTTCAATTTTCATTTTCCGAGAAAAAACATTTTTTTCACTTCTTTGGGGGGCTTATGGGGGCGCTGGGGGCAAATTGGCTAATTTCATTGCATTTCTTTAGCCATATTCGGTTTTAGCACCACCAAAAACCCCCATACCAAGGGGTCTACCATCTGGTACATGATTTTTTTTTTGTGTGCATGTGTATATAGAGCTATGGAGATTTCAAGCTCCGTAGCAGCCAAAGTTGAGACTTTGGAGCTTTGTGTCCATGGAGACATTTTTTTAGAATAATAAAATATAAAAAATACTAAAAATTCACCTAATTTGATCGAACGGCCATTTCCTATTAATTTGTGCGGGGTCCTTTTTCGAAAAATCGCAAAATTAAAAACAAAAGTTATTTCAGTTTTTTATGTATTTGACCATGTTGCCCCAAATATTTTTGAGCGCGATGGTCGCAAATGAAAATTTGTTTTATTTTTCATTATTTAAAAAAAAAAAAATAGAATGGGCATATCTCTTAATTTTTTTTAAATCGCAGCCAAAGTTGAAATTTAAGAAGAAAAAAAATTTATTTTTGACGGTTTATGGTCTACCAATCAAAAGGATGCACTAAAATCACTTTCAAAAGTAATTTTATCTGAAAGTTTATCGTCTAATCTTTTGAATGAGAGGTCGCAAGATCATTTTGACAGAATCGTTTTACCACGGGAGTATCAGAAAGACGACTAAAAAGTCGTTAAAAATTTACTTTTTTTTGTCATTAATAGGCTGCCAATCAGAGCTGAAGGCATCTGGGGGTCTGAAAACTTAAGGATCCTATTTTTTTTAGGTGTACTTTGACCTAATACAATTAGTTTTTAAATGTCTTTCGTGGGCCGATTCACTATATAGATCCGGGCATAGCCTTTAGTGAATCTTTTTTTGCTGGTAAAAAGTAATTGATTTTTTCCGATTATCAAAATAGCAAAGTCTTAAATTCTTTTATCAGACTCCTACTTTTATCAGGTTTCCAGTATCAGAACAATATATTATATCTTGTTAAAGATTATAAAACATCTGTTAATATTGAAAGTTTGCCAAAAAATGCATATTGTTCAAATAATTTAAATAAATTTATTTAAATTTTTGAAAACTTTAATTTATAACATTGTATTGTACCAATTAAAAGTACAGTTTTAAATATTTAGTTTTAAATTGAAAAAAAAATGCAAAAATCGATATTAAGAAAAAAATGAAGAATAAGAAATTATTATTCAAGTTTTTTTTTTAATATTCTTCAACACCATAAATTCAATATTTAACGATGTCATGATAATAAATTTTTTAAACCCGGAAGATATTTAGATGACTGCATATAATACAATAACCAAAAAAAAGGTATCTTTCAAAAAATTTTATACAATCCATACATCATCGTTCAAAAAGTTAAAAAAAAAATTTACTTATTACAACCTCTCTCACACTTTCGATCGAAAATAAAGAATATATTTATAACCTTAAAACTTGTCCAATAAACAAATTGCTTAAATATTGTCAATTTTTTTCGGTATTTAGGACATCAGCGACAACAACATGAATAAAGTAAAAATAATGCTTGAATAACTAATATAAAAATTTTTTTCTCAATATGTTAATAAAGGGCTCTTTAACTATTTAAAAGCGCCGCAAGCTCTTGACGGTCATTCGAAAAAGTTAAAAAATATAAATAATATACTTCTTTAAATTGGTTAAGTATCTTCGTCTTTGCAATGTAAAATATACGCTTTCTTCTGGAATTCCTTAACCATACAACTCTTTGATTATATATAACGTCTAAAAAAAGAAATGAAATTTTATTTTGTTGCTTAAGGCTTATTGACGTTGAATATTATATAGATACCGCCCACTGTAATACGTATTTTAACTATTTACTAATTTAAAAATGACAAAATATAGTTTTAGAGACTATAAATTATTAAGTTGAAATAAATGAAAGTAGCTTTTTATAATAATTATTAACTGTGCCAGGAGTTATGTATATTGATTTATAAATACGTACGTTTTAAAAATTGTTGATTTTTTTAATGGCTTTAAAAAAATTGTTATATAATTAAAATTTAAAATTATTAATCATGTATGTTACTTTAAAATTATACATTATAAATTTTAAATAATTAAATGATTTCTGATAAAAAAGGAAAGAAAATTTAAAGCTTTTAATGAGATATATTATTATATATAAACTATAGTTAATTTAATCAAATAATTTTCACTAAAACACCTGGGGATAGAAAACTTGCATAATGTAAGTTAAAATACATTTAATCTATAGATCCGGATATATCAAGTAAATTTCAATATATTTATGCTAATTTTAAGCTGCTGATTTTAATTTATATTTTTTTTTATTGAAAATTATTAAGTTTATTAAGTGTCAGGCTGTAATATTTTTTTAAATTAAGTATAAATAAAAATTATTTTAATAGTTCAAAAATATTTAAATACTTTAGATCAATTTTATAATTTTTATAAGCTTTAACGAATTTTTGGATTAAAATTTTTCAGATTTTTTCGAATTTACAATTTTATTTAACAAGTTATATGTTCAGGTAATTATATATCGATTCTGCTAGTTTTTGGCATTAGACTTCTAGGCCACGACAGGCTGACAAATACTTAGAAAAATCCAAAATAACTGTTTTTTTAGGTATCCTGTGAAAGGAAATTTAAGGGAGTTCCCCAAATAGTTCATGGCCTGTTCAAGTTTTTCCAATAATTCATAGCCGAAAACGTGTCCTTATATGGCCAGTAAAAATCATTTCCCTTGGTAGGAAAATTTTAGCCATTAAAATGTCTTAAAAAGGTACTGTAAAAATGAAAACTATGTTAACCTAGTATCTTTTTATCAAGATTTTGGGATCAAATTTTTCTAAAGAATATATAAGAAATGATATCTAGATATGTGATAATAAAATGGTTAGCGCTTTTCAAATTTGAATTCTGGAAAAAGTGTTCTTCCAACTCAATCGCCCCATGCTGTTACCTTATTAATTAAAAAACAGTAATAAAACAATTAACGATAAAACAATGTTTTCATATGATTAATTGAATAATATTAAATTTGTCAAATAATTATTTTATTTAAATAAATACAGTGTGTGTTTTATTTGATTTATGAGAATATAAATAAGTACAGTAAAAGATTTTATCAAATATATTCTGTAAATTTTCTTTACAGCTAACTTTAATGATATTTATCTTTTCTCTTAGGTGATATTTCATATATTATTATAATTGTTATTATTTATTATCATAGTACCTTTTTGTTAGTTTTAAAAATAATAATAAGGAAATTAAAACTCAAACGCTTAGCGATAAAGAATCTTGTGTTTATGAGTTTCCTAGTTAATATCTGAGATAAATCAGCGATTAAAAAAAATTAGAAAGTGACAATAAGGACTAATAGACGAGTGACCCAAGAATCGGTAGAAATTATTAGTTCAGATAAAATTTTAATTTCAGTGTTACAAAAACTAGAAAATTTATGATTTTTGGTTTTATATTTACAGGGGTTATTCAAAAACAGATAAAGATCATTTAAGAAATTTAAATAGCAAAACTAAAACTCAAATTACTTAACAATAAAACCATATTTCGAGCATACAAATTTTTGCAATAAAATAATATTAGTGAGAAACATTTTGACCATACTTGAAAAGTTAAAGTACCTATAGAAACTAAAAAAAGATCATGTGACGCGTCTAATAAATTTTTTACATAATTTTGATACAGCAAGACCTTAAAAAAACTTTGTTTATATTTTGCGATGTCATGATTTTGTAGCATTTTTTTAAAAGTAAAAATAATTCTTCTGAATAGGATGATTTTTTACGCTATTCTGAGATTCAATCGAAATATCGATTTGATAATGTATGCTAAATAGCTTGAACTAATTGATTAGATATACAAAAAAGTCCTGAGAAAATATGAGTTACAAAAGGGTATTTTGAGTAAATTTTTTATTCTTGATTATCATTCACTTAAAAAAAAAATTTACCTAAAATTTACGGTTTTTTTAAAATTATTTTATGCATTAAAATTCTAAATAATGTTGAAGGCAACATTAAATGCTGTAAGCTATAAAAATTTGTTTTTAAAATATTGCAAAATTTTTTATTCTATTCTTATATTAATTATTATAGGTACAATAAAATTTTCATTTCTGAATTTTGTTAACTTTATAGTCTAGAAGCCGTATATGTTAGATATGAACACTTTTTTCTTAAAGTTTATATGTTTATAATTAAACGTGCTAGGTAAGTTTTTCGATATGTTGATTTCAAATTTTTAGGTCCCGACCGCAAATATCAAAAAACTGCATTTCTAGGTCAATTTTGAAGGTTATTTTGAAGTATTTTTCAAGAAGCTTTTTTAATTGTCCTCAAAATGATAGACAATAATTATGATGAATAAGAATATTTAGATCTTGCCCTCAAAAGTATGGACAATTAGAAATGCTTCTTATGAAATAGGTCAAAATAACCTTTAAAATTGACCAAAAGATACGGTTTTTCGGTATTAGGGCTGATTTTTCGGGGCCAGAGCCTGAAAATTTGGAATTAACTGTTTCAAAAACTTTACTGCTGTCATTTTTTATGAACTAGCATTAGAAAGTAAAAGAAAGAAAATCTTGTACATAAGATTTACATTATTATTTAGAAAAGCACAAAAATGGGTCGATAAATGTGCGTAAATGGCATTAGAAGAAAGTTTTCAGGGTCGGGACTTCAATATTATTATTCAGCGACTTTAAAAACATACTTTTTATCAATTTGAGGACAATTAAAAAAGTTCCTTAAGAAATTCAGGCATCCCTTCGTATTTGCAGAAGTTACAGAAAAAAGTATCGCGAATAAGGAAGCATTGACCTTATGTTAAACTGGTGGTATTTAATTTTTAATTTAATTACTGTTAATTATACTTAATTTAATTTTTTTTATTTAACTTTAATTTCTATTTTTATAACGAATAAAATTTTTATATTGAAAATCAATAACCTGGAGCTTGATGATAGAAAATAATAAAAATTTCGTTATAAATAAAACAAAAAAGATACAGCACTTTTTAAAAATCACGAATAAGAGAAAGTAGTTCTGCGAATACAAAAATAGGTTCACAAATGGAATATCGCGAATAAAAAATTCGCGCTTACGGAGGGATTTTCGTATGTCAAAATAATCTGCAAAATCGTCCAAAAATACATTTTTTCGTTATTAGGGCTAAGTTTGAAAAATTTGAAATTGAAAAATTCGAAAAACTCACATATCAGATTAAAGTAGTAGTCCAGTCAAATCACGGGAGGGGGGGAGGTTGTATAGTTTATAGACACCGCCAGATTTATTCTACTATAGATTTATTGGCTCACTGATCACAAATTTCGGGGTCTTTTCTATGAGAAATCGGGGTTCCAACCTTAAGTTAGCAAATACTACCCCTAAAAGTATTTTTGATGTTAAAGTTTCAAGATTTGGTACATATGGGTTTTTTGGGTCGCTGATCACGCATTTTGGGGTCCTGCCTATTAAAAATTGGCGTTTTACCCTTAAATTAGCAAAAACTACCTCTAAAAGGGGTATTTTTTATTTATTTCACGTTTTTGCAAATTTAAAGGCAAAGTCCGAATTTCTCACAAAAAATACCCTCATTTTTGTAATCAGTGACCCAAAAAACCTATAGTAGATCAAATCTAGTGGTGGCCATAAACTATATAACCAAAACCATGATTTGTTATAAATAAACTAAAAAATCATTTGAAATAAATAAAAATTTTGTAAATTTATAGGATAATAAAATTAAAACTAGAAATTCGGATCCTCAAAAACCATTATGTTAAAAAATTATTGATATAAGCGTAAATTTTTTTATGACATAGTTTAATCTAACATCAAAATTTTAAAATATAATTTCATGTTCTATTCAAATTACAAAATATTTAATAATTTTTTCTCATCAAGTTATTTCGCTTGATTATTTAAAAATATTTCATCTCTATTACACAAATTTCTTAATTAATTATGGTCATAAAAAAATGCTTCTAGGTAGACATTATAAAAGAAATTAAATTTTGATTCGATTTTTTAAATTTATAATTATTAATGTTATTCTTTATAAGAATTAATTACAAAAAATAAGAGAAATTTTTAATAAATTACTTTTTTTTTTATTAATATTATGACATAAAATAAATGAGAAAAATTAAAATATTTGCATAAATTATATAAAATAAATAAGTAAATATTTGTAATACTAGTTTTTTTTATGAATAGAGAATAATTTATAAAATACAAAATTATAAAAATTAATAAATTACTAATATTCACAATAAAATATTTAATGGTATTAAATTTGAAAAAAAAAAAAAAAATTCAAAGAAAATGATAAATAAACTTTATCCCATTTATAAAAATTTAAGTATCCGATATAAAATAATAAAAAAAGTACATAGTAGTATGAAAATATCGCGAATGGTGGTCGTTAAAATATTGGTCTCTTAATAGACTCGATTTTAACCTCTTTCACGGACGATTTATTTTCATCTGTTCTATACAATTTAGTCTGTACGCTACCTTTGCTCTTCTTTGTATTTTATTTTTTTTTTATAGCTACTACACTTACATTATTTTCTTCTGAATCATCTTCTTCAATTTCTTATTGTTATTTGTCTTCGTATACCGATTACTATATATGATGGGTAAGCTTAACGTCTCTATATATATATTTCATACTACTTGCTTTTTTTTTTCAACTTATTTCACGTTATATAAAACCGCTATGCTATGGGCAGATACGCTTTCGCGATCTTCGTGGTGACTTTATATAAATAGATATAAAGGATGCTTTGAAGATTATTCAAGCGTGTATTTTCGACTTCCACCGGAAGAAACTGCAAAACGAACATTTGCGGGTTCTTCTTCGACAAACTGTGGGACGAAAAAAAAATTCTATGTCTTGTCATCATTGACTTTACTTTTTTTATTTTTCATCCAGAAAATATCGATGAGATTTTTTTTTATTATTGTTATTATTATTTCGTTTTACATTTTTACGTTTTCTGAATATGTTTGTACATACAGAAAATTTTTTAAAAGTACTATATTATGAAAAAAGGGTAGATAGGAATCTGTCAGTCAAGGAAAACGAATTGATATAGTAATGCGAAATTTGAGTTTTTAAGCTTCTAACATTCCTTTTTTTTTTCAAATGTCGTATCCGTCATTGTAAGTTTTATATTTACAGTTGACATTCAGTTTGTTTTTTTTTTTTTATTATTCTTTATTTTGACTGTTGATTTCACAATAGTTTATAAAGTAAGGAAGTTTAACTCGAATAAAGGTTTTCAAAAATAAAAAAATTTTATATGCTAAAACTTTCTATAATTATGATTGATATTAAGTAAGTATTCTTGAGTAGGTAAATTTAATTTAAACAAAAAGGATAACAAAAATATGAAAGAGTTTACTGATATTATTAAAGTGAAAAAGTAGGCCAAATGGATTATTTATTAAGAAGTTAAAATAAAAAGGTAAACTATATGAGGGATTTCAAGCCAACTGAGCTTAAGCTGAACTGAAGGCTCACGAGAATCAGCCAAAAATTTTTTTCTCCGAAAGTGCAATTGAAAATAAGCCATCCCCCAGTAATTTTTAATTTGACAAGAGTTTAATTTAAAAATTTTTACCATTTTCTCGGAAAGCCTTTAAAAAATGCCAAAATGAATAAACCTATGTGTAACTTTTCGAGGACTACGAATTCGAAGTCTGAATTTGTCTTATAGGCGCCTGTCTGGGTGGCCAGAAAAATATAAAAAACTAAAAATTGTGGAAATATTATTTTTTAATCTGGAGCTTTCAACTTAGGTTTCCCCGCGAATTTTTCCGAAGAACTAAAAATAGGTTATAAAATAAGAATTTAAACTCAATTACAATCAAATTAAACCTACCCGTTTGGAGATGTTTAAGCTCAAAATCAACTGTTTGTGTTCCCGAAATTGAATCCTAGGAGAAGTTTTGTACGAATACTAAGAAGAAAAATATTTTTCAATGAAAAATAAGCATTTGGCAGCAGTAATGATAAACTTTTGAGTCAAGTTATGAAAAAAGCCCAAAATGGCTGCTACAAATTAAAAACTGAACTTTTAAAACTAAAAATAGGCAGAAGATGAAGATAGATTATGAACTTATTTTTAATTGCACTTTCGAAATAAAGTAAATTGTAGCGACTTTTACAACCCTTCAATTCAACTTTAACCCAGTTGGCGTAGAATCCTTCATATTTTATTTTTAAATTTTGTACCTTTTGACACATTTTTTACTTGAATAAATTCTGTATTATTTCATTCGTCTGCAAACAAAAAATTTCCGAAATTGTTACTTTTCATTTATCAAGAAAAAGAAATAGTATAAAGTGCTTTAAATTTACATAATTTGCACTTTATAGGACTTGTTTTCAAAAACCTATTTTCCCGTTTGCAGACAATAAACAGTTACCTGGTTTCATATTAATTCGATATTCTAGAGACATTTGCTTTGGAGTAACTGTCTTAGGTTCCGATTATTTAATTTTATTCTTTAAGTGTTATTAGCAATCGGTTGTTGAACCGAATGGTGATCCTTAAGATTGGCTCCTGGGCCATTTCTTTTTCAAATTTACATGATTAATTCTGTTATAAAATCTATTTAATAATTTTGCTTTACCATTAATTTGCTAATAATTAAGAAATATATATGTTTATCGTCGGATAACGAAAATTAATTTGGAATAATTAAGACAAGATATTAACAGTAGTTTGCATAAAAATCACTCGATTAAAACTCAAATAAAATTTTTTATTATTCATACTCCTCTATTATCAAACATTAATATAAACTTTTAAAATTTTTATTTGCAATAAAACAAATATTAGCATTATTTTTCAATTATTTTAAAATTAAATTTACCAACATGACAGTTATTCCCGAAACTTATACTAAATAAATAACTGTATCCTTATTTACTTACACATATAATATGAAATAATGAAACTTAAAAAAAAAAAATGTATTACACGTTAAAAAAAAAAAAAATAAATAAATAAAAAATAAATGTTAATATTTATTTTTTGACACTACAAGCCAAAAAAACTTTTGTGTGTATGTATACGTACAGATAATTTCATTTTTTATTTTTCAAAGTGTATAACGTTTCTCCAAAATATAATTTCAATAACAAAAAAGTCACATAAAAACATTGGTTAAAAAAAAAAAATTTTTTTTTATAAAAATGTAGATTACTTGGATACTTTGATAAAGAGCAAAATGAAATCTGAGTATATGCGAAATATAACATTTGGTACATGGCATGTCCGGTTATTTTACGCGCGATAAAAATCTTATTTAAAAAAAGGCGATATACAACTCGCGCATTAAGAAAATTGAAAAACCGTTTAATTTTAATATTAATACAAGGTAACACGAAGTTTTGTTAAATACAAAAGCATCCAATTCGTAAAATGACGATTATAAGTGTATTTGTGTGTATGTTCAAAAAATTTATAATATAAAGATGATCAGAAGAAACAAGAAAGGTATATATAGGTATAAAAAAAAAGAAATATAATAAATAAAATATATAAAAATTTAACTAACACAATGTATATAACCTAAGGAATGCAGCTCAGCGGGGGAGAAAAAAATAAAAGGAGTGGCGCTTTTGAGCATATATAACCTCTTTTGTCCAGAAAATATACAAAAAAAAAGAAAATAAGTTTTTGGCCCTAAGGCTCGTCGTTGTCGTTAAATTACATATGGTTTAATATTTACCAATACGATAAATAAAAGCTTCAGAAGCGAGATGGTTGTATGTGCATTCGAAATGTAATGTAAAATCAAGAGACACATTCAAGGAAGAAACAACTTCAATTTATTTATGCAATGTTTATAAACATAAAAAAGTACCTAAGTCATATATATCATACAAGTAAAGGAAACGATAATAGGTTTGTGTTTTATGGCGCCTCGTTAGGAACTTTAAGATTTACGTGGGTCTGTCGATATGACGTGCGAAGAATATATACGTATATGAACAAAAATTGATAGGTCGAATATGAGAAAGCGAATATTCTTACATATAAAAAAAAAATAAAGAAATTTCTTTTTTTGTTTCATACATAAACGTATAAAAAAGAAATATGTAGAGAAAGGGGAAAAAAAGGTAAAAGTCAAACGATGAAAGAGGGCGAGTATTATTTTTATGAAGTTGTATTTATATTTGCATTTTAGTGGGAGTGAATCGAACAATCAATGCTCTTTTTTTTTTTTATTGGCATGTATAAAAAAGATAAAAAGGGCTGACCTTTATATTCTTACTGCTATGTGTTTTAGGTATTCTGAAGAAGCTTTAAATAATATTATAGGCTTTTGTTTGATTTTACAATGCTTTTATATACGCATATTTTTTATTTATTTTTTCCATTTACTATTGTGCTGTATTTCGTTAAAATCGTTTACGATGTAGTCATAAAAAAATTTTTATGTACTTTTAACCATGTAATTTTCACGTTATAAAAATGTTTGAGCAAATCGTAAATTATCAAAATTAATCAGTTTTTTATTGGCAGCTGAAAATTGGATACTCGTATTAGAACTTAAGGACTTGATGATAAGTAGGTTTTGAGAGTTTTATACTTCATAATTATAGGGGAAGAAAAGATTAAGAAATTTCCAATCCAATTATAAAGGCCAACTTTTATTTGAATCAGAGATGGAAAATATACTTCATGTAAGCTTCAAATTATTCTGCAGTTATCACCCTTTCACCAATAAACACTGCATTTTCTAGTTAGTTTACTCTCAGAAAATGAGAAACTGATTCCATAATTTTTTTTTAGATTTCTGCAAAAAATAACTAGTGATATAAACGAATATGAATTACATAAATATGAGTACGTTTACACTGAGGTCTGGAAATTAAAGTTGAATTTAAATTTTTATTTAAAAATAAAAATGACTTTACTAATTTAAATTAATTCAACCTCAATTCTAGGACTTTAGGAAATAATTTGATTCTCTTTTCAAAGTCTGACTTTGTTATAAGAATCTTTGGGGGTTCAGAGGGCAAGGCTACCTTGTAGAGGTTGAGGGGGTGAAGCCCTCCGTGAGATATAACAACCTAAAAGTTTAAGACAGACCTCATTATAAGGAACTCCCGAGAGTACAAAGGGCATGTTTCCCCGATGGGGTTGAAAGAGGCGTAGCCTCTGGGGCGGAGTATAAGATTCGCCCCCACACCAAAATAGAATTCAAACTTATGAAACATTATATTTTCATTTTTGATTTACTTTAATTACATCTTTTAGTCTATTTGAGTTACTGTATTCAAGTCATTGAATTTATGATACAGAATTTGATAAATTTAAGTTCATTCTCAAACTATATTATCTGATATAAAAATAACGTAAATTAGAAAAACTTATCTATACTATTTATGTATACAATTAAAGATGTTTTCTTGAAAAAATGTTAAAAAAATTTATTCAATCATTTGATCTTCCGTCAAGAGCACAAAAAAAGTTTGCATCTTATCAACAAAAATGGTTTTCACAATGTACACCTGGGTGGTAAACTGACAAGGATCCTTACATTCACCAATACATTAAAATTCAACATGGTTTTAACACAAGTACAAATACGTACGTGCGTATATTTACACACAGATATAGGTTATATATATAATCATACAGCAAATTGTTTTCACCCGCGTTCCGCGAAAATCTTTGCGTGAGACACAGACATACTACTTGGGAAGGTAGAAATGAAAAGTTTATACATACAATGATACTCAGATGCGTGCATATTGCATATAATATACAAAAATCTCAATCTCTTCGTTTTCTCTCAAGCTTGTTATTTAAACATCCTCAGTAAGAGTTGTTGTTTTCTTTTACTTGTAATTTTTTTTATTTTCATTTTTTTTTTCTTCTTTCTTCATTCCTTTGATTTTGATTTATGCTCGTGTATATTTTATGTGATTGAGTATGTTGAAAAGTGTGTAAAATGACACAGGCAAACCAACTTAAAGATGAGATGAGATGATATTAAAGAATCAAGAGAGAAGGTCAGAAGGAATTAACATATTTAATCTCACTCCCTTTTGCTGATTATTGTGATAAAGAGTTAAATCCCATGCATTAGTGAATAAATGCGAAATCGAAAATCTTTAAAGTAAGGATGACATTCTGGTTATTCGATAGATAAATCGAAAAAAATTCTATCAAAACTACTTGATTATGATATAAAAGCGTTACATCATTTTTAAATTGTTTTAAGTTATTTAAATCGATAAAGATATTCTGCTTTAATTTAAATGATCATGTCTGTTATATGAAGAGTAATCTAATGAAAAGATAATTTATTACATAAAATTATTCTTTTTCTTGTTTGTAAGTAAACTTGAGAAATTCACATTTCCTCGGGGGGTTTAGCATAATTTTTTGGCATGTTTGCCTGAAACCTTTAAAATACTTTTAAATAAATGATATTTCATTTTTAAAAATAAATTATCAAGTTATTTACATTAATTTTTAATAACGTAATTTAATAATTATTAATAATTTAATATATTTTTCAAAAAATTTTAATCATTTTACATGTCTTTATTTTAAATAATTATAAAACGCGAAATTCGATTTTTAAAAATTGTAAATAATTTTCTGGTGAACATTTTAGCCGTTGACTACTATGCTTAAAACGTAATATGATGGGAAATTGCATTAGTTATTATACACTTTAAAAAAAATGCTCCTGATTTTACTGTTTTCATAAAAAAAATTTCTTAGAAACGTATAGAAAATACGAAGAACATTTTACTATTCTGATAGCAATTCCAGGGCACTTTTTTTGACAAGATTTTTGGTGAAAACTTTAGCCACACAATGATGACGGCGATCGCATGTAATAAGAACGTAAAGCATTGGTTTTACATGCATACTACTAGATTCATTTTATTTTAAACCTGGTACGTGGTTTGTTCACCAATTAAAACAAAAAACAGTATTACGTACTTCGCAAGTATGTGCGACTTGAATATTACTTTTAACATGAAACATGTCTATAAGAAGGGGTACCCTGGAGGGTCCGAAAATCAAGGGGGGGAGAAAAAACGAGACTTAAAATAATTTTGATTTAGGAACTTAGAATTATTTATATTTAGGGGATTAGAACACATGTTTAGTAAATATGTTTAAAGCACATTATTTGTATATTGTATAAGTTTTCTTTTAACTTTTTTGTGTCTACCAGAAAGTTTTTTTCAGTATTTTTTGACATTTGAAATTTCATGAAAAGTAGCGAAAAGAAAATTTTATGTATAGAAAAAGATTATTTATAGGAAAGTGGAGTTATTTGTTATACTTTTTGTTTCCAAGAGTTTTTTCAAATTTTTAAGGATGCGCGTTTGAGAATTTTTGATTAAAGACTGATATTCATAAATTAATATTCTGATTTTAAGTTTTTCACAGAGTGGCTATCTCTGGCATACAAGAGCCCTCTTTAGAATTTCACTTCCATATTTTTGACAATTTTGTTAGTAGCTTTTCGTTTAAGAAAATCCAGTTGGGAATCATAAAGAAATAAAAACTAAATGAAACTAAATGACTATTTTTAAATGATAAGTTTTACGTATAAAATTTTTCCTTTAGACAAAAAGGATTCCATAAAAAATAAAAATATTTGTAGGTAGTTAAAACTTTAATTGAACAAAATTAAATTGAAACCTCATGTCTAAATCCTCAAGTCACGACTAAAATCCCTAAGGAATCTAATGTGCTTTTGTTAGTAATTTAAAACTATAGGTCCAAAATTTTCAGTAAAATTAAGGTAAATATATATCTATATATACTTTAATAATTGAATTTCCCATTAAAAAATAGAATTCCAATAAAATATTTATTACAATACATAAAAGTAAAAAATATTATTCTTACTTTATCGAAAGTTATTTACTCATAATTGGCATAAAATAAAAAAAAGAAAAAATATATAATAATAACATAAAAAGTAATTTACCAGATAAATAGAATCCTTCATCGTCAAATGTGATTGACTGTTCTTAAAACTTTTTTATGATAATAAAAAATATATAATATTTTCTTTAAATTATATTAAATATATTTACGATAAAAAAAAAAATAATATTGGTAATGTTATAACAAGAAAAATAATTAACAGCACGCAAAGGATTTAAACTGTATAATTTGAAAAAAAGAAATATATATTTTTATTTATAAAATATATATAAATAAATTCCAATACAAAGTATTATCATCTGTTTGTATAAGTTTATTTTTTTTGTATTCCAATTTTTTAAATGAAAAAAAAAAAAGTTCTTATACCAATAATTCAATGAATGTACTTTCTTGTTTGTATGTATGTGTATGAAATATCATAAAAAGTTGAAAAATTGACTTTAACACGAAAGAGGTAAGAAATATACGAACTTGTCCCTGTCTTCTGTGTCCTTATAGTAAATATATTTAAGAAATTAAAAAGCAACTTTAAATGTTATTTCTTTTATTTTTGAATTTATAATTTATATTCATGTAAATTCGTTCACCTGTATTATTTATTTACCGATACATATCGAGTTATAAAATTTTTATTGGTAACATTACAATTATGTATTAAATGGGTGGGTTTGAGTGGTATGATATATTTGATAGGAGAAATCAAACGGATTGAAGCAATAAGCTACATTTAGAAGTTACTAAGACCTCGACTTATTGAGATCCAAGTCTTTAAATAATGCCAGATAACAATAACTCTATTTTAAGTACTTTACTTATTACAATTCGAACGATTATCTAAGGATAATAGAGTAATAAGACCTACGTGATTTGTCGGTGATTTGTTAGTCTTGGGGCCTACAAATACCAAAAAAAAATTATCGTTTAATAGAATTTTATGTAATTTGTCAATAATATTAAACTACTTTTATTTTTTTATTGTGGATATAATAATTTTTTAAATTGAATTTATAAATTTTAATTTAAATTTTATTTATTTTTTTTGATTTTCAGGTGCAGGCGAGAATTGAACTCGTGATCTTCCAGTTTCTAGCTAAACTCTTTGAGTCAAAGATATGGATTTAAAATTTTTTCTTAAGATCAAAAATTAAAATATATAATGTAATTAAAAAAATTATTAAACTGTTGTGATATGATGTACGACATGATTCGACCACAATTAACAAATAAAAACAGTTTAATATTATTCACAAATTACATGAAATTGTATTTATGTAATTATAATAATCCTTGCACGTAAGAATAAATAATAATTTATTCTAGTTCAATTATCATCAAGTGATAAAATAAAAATTAATTATCACAAAGTATTTTGAATGGAAGCTAAAACACTTTTTACTCAGAAAAACGCATTAAAATTTAGTATATGGAAAACATTTTTGCACCTTTTTAGGTCCTAAGACCAACAAACCAAAAGAAATGACTTTTAAAAATGGTAAATTTCATTAGAAAATAAAAATCTGGTCACATTTTTCCCAATCTTTTTTTCCCAACGGGATTTTTTACCAAATTATTATTTTTCCCAACGTATTATTTTTCCCATAAAATCAAGTTCCAAAGTAAAAATTTCCAAAATAAAAATTTCCCAAAATAAAAATAAAAATAAAAATTTAATAAAATAAAAATAAAAATGAAAATTTATGATATAATAAATATATATTTAGGAGATAAGCGTGGGGATAAATTTTTTCTTACCTGTGCGCAATTAATGAGTATCACATTATTTGTTATTGCTAACCATTATTGCTAATTAAAAATAACACATATTGGTGCTGCAGACAAAAGAAAACGATACTGCTACTATCATTATAAAAAAATGTAACGAAGAAGATCATCGGCATGCACCTGATATAGACGAAATTGAATCCATCAGGAACAGGAAATATAAAAAGGCAAGCAAGAGATCAACCTGAAGCTCCCGCAGCACAAATTATTCGATTACTTCCATCGTCTGCAGCTATATTATTTCATATGCCTCAAAGAGAAAATCTTCGTAAAACTATTCAAAAATTAAGAAAAAGAATATGCCAACTAATCCATCATCACTTGAAGATTTTCAAGAAATCGCTGAAGAATCTACAAAAACTTTATCTGGAGAATAATTCCTATTGTACGACTCCTTAACATATGATAGTTATAATGGAGGAAGAGTAATAATATTTACAACCAAAGAAGTTCGCAGATGAAACTTTTAAATCCTCACCATCAATTTTTTTACAATTGTTCACCATCTTAGCGTCCACAAATCAATCAGTTGACGATAATCCGCAAATCGTAGCCTTGCCATATGTTTATTCTCTTTTAGAGACAAAGGAAGCGATTGCATATTCAAAATTTTTTGAAATTGTGCGTGAATACTTCAAACAGTTAGATGCAGATTTCGATTAAATAAGAATTTAGAATTCATAGGTTACCATAAAAAAGTTTAAATTATATCAAAAATTAACATTAAATTAATTAAATAATTGTATTTGATAAGCAGAAGGTTTAAATATAATAAATTTTGTAATGTAAATTTGTTAAAATTTATTTGAAAAAAAAAAATTATTTTTGGAAATTAATGGTTCATCGGGAATTTTTTTTTTTTTAACAAAAAAAGTTGTTGCAAAAAAATATTTTGGAAAAAAATCCTTGGGAAAAATGTCGCCAGACGGAAAATAAAATTTAAATTCAAACATTAACAAGTAAAAAAAGTAAATATAAATATTTTTTATTACAGTTTTATGTACATAAATTAATAAAAAAAGATAAATCACGTGGTATGGAAAATTTATTAAAAATATAATAAGTTATATTTATATGCATTTATTTAAAAAGCATTGATTCCAATATGACGAGATTTAATGATTTATGTATTACTTGCAAATCATACAGGATAATATAATGTAAGTACACGAAAAAATAACTAAACGGAAATCGGTTCTTCTGATTCATTGGGTCATAAAATGTCGGTTTATTTTTTAAAAAATCTCTAAATCCAACATTTTTATGATTAAAAAAAAAAAAGGTTACACTGAAAAAAAAATCCGCTTGCGGCAAGCGGAATTCCGCTTGCCGCAAGCGGAATAATTCCGTTTGCCGCAAGCGGATTTCCGCTTACCGCAAGCGGAATTCCGCTTGTAGCAAGCGGAATTTTTTTTCTTGTCAAACGATTGCAAATGACTTGAAACGTAAAGAAAATTAAAAAAAAAATTTTTTCCCGCTTACTTGGGATATGCGTATTTCGGTATGACGAGATTTGAGAAAATTTTGGAAAAAGAAAAGAAAAAATGTTTTTTTTTAATTTTCTTTACGTTTCAAGTCATTTGCAATTGTTTGCAAAGAAAAAAAAATTCCGCTAGCCACAAGCGGAATTCCGCTAGCCGCAAGCGGAATTCCGCTTGCCGTAAGCGGATTGTCCGCTTGCCGCAAGCGGAATTATTCCGCTTGCGGCAAGCGGATTTTTTTTTCAGTGTACATTATCCAAACATATATGAGCATATATTTTAAAAAGGACAAAAATGAAATTTTTCATTATTCTTTTCATATTATAATTTTTTATTTTATGTCTTACATTTATTTAAAAATTGAAGTACAAACCCTAAATTTTTACATTCTCATACTCAAAAAAAAGTTACGAGGAATTTGGCAAAATACTATAAGTTAAAATATTCATTATACTCGTAAATATTTTGTTTTTTACTAAATCAATTTTCAATAATGCTTTTTTATTGCATGCACGAAAAGAAAAATAGATAATTTAAGTTGACAGAAACTATAATTTTTAAAAATAAGTCTTATGCATGGGGTAATATGCTATAAAATTATACATAAATTCTGTATAGGAAAGAAAGTGAATTATAATTAGTAATTCAGTCTTTTATGAAGATTATATTTTAATTTTTTGCTTGAAATTTTTAATACATAATATTCTTACATTATGTTTTGGCATATTATAATATGCCTCAAAGCATGTAATTCAAAAGAGAGAAAGATTGTTTTTTAGAAAATAACATAAATTTTTTACATCGGTCGAATTTTTGGGGAATTTTTTCTTGAGCTTCTACAAAATTTGTAAAAATTACTAATTTTTTAATTTTTTTCAAAACTCCCGAAAGTATTTTTTAATATAATATTTTGTAATATTAAAAATTAAATATTGAAGAAAATTATTGTTTGACACAACGTTCGTATAAGGGGAGTGCGGTTCTCCGAAATATTGAGTACCCGACCCTAATACTCGAGTTATTTTGGATATTTTCGTATTTTTAGCCAGAAATTTTCTTAGTCACATTTCGAAAATTTTGTTGCATTTAGCAGAAACTTAATCCGTTCCAAGGGATCCGAAAAAAAACCCTAACTTTTGGGTAACCAAAAAACCCTAGTTCGTATTATTACTCCAGTCAAAATGTGGGTTTGGTTGTATAGTTTCTGGCCACCACCAAGTTTGCTCTAGTATAGGTTTTTTGGTTCGCTGATCACGAAAATCGGGGTCTTTTCTATGAGAAATTGGGGCTTCACCCTTTAATTGTCCAAAACTACCCCTAACATGGCATTTTCGCTATATTCACTCTAGCTCTATAAAATTTGGTATACGGGAGTTTTTTGGGTCGCTAATTACAAATACTGAGGTATTTTTTATGAAAAGTTAGATCTTCACCCTTAAATTAGCCAAAACTACCCCTAAAAAGGGCATTTTCGCTGTATTCACTCTAGCCCTTTGAAATTTGGTACACGGGGGTCGCTGATCAAGAATATTAAGGTATTTTTTATAAAAAATTAGACCTTCAATCTTAAATTAGGATTACGAATCTAATATGGGCGATACACCTAAAGTACATTCGGTTCAGAGTATGGAATACGATTGATCATCTGTAAAAAATAAGATTTGAAAAATATCATAAAATCTATATTTTTTTCTTGTGATTTTTTATTAATTATTCGAAAATCCTGAAATGTTTTAATAAGAATAAAAAATCTTTTTAGATAAAAATTAATGAATTATTTATTTACAATATTGAAAGGGCTATAGAGTAAATATAGCGAAAATGCTATTTTTAGAGGTAGTTTTCTCACAGTAAAGACCCTGATTTTCGTGATCAGCGACCCCCAAAAATCTATACTAGACCTAATCTGGTGGTGGCCGGAAACAATACAACCCCCCCCCCCCCGTATTTTTACTGGAGTATTGATCTAATATCATTAAAAATTAAAATTTTTTTCTAATCCTTTAAGACAGTATATGATTGACAAACAGAATAAATAATTTTCAAAATTTAAAATGAATAATTGTTTGGCCAGTTTATTAATAATAATTAACTGAAGATTAAATAATTCGGTATAATGTAATATGATTGATAGTATATCAAAAGTTAAATCTCAGCGAATCTAAAACAAAGACACTTCATTATTAATAATATATATTACTTTATCCCTCCTTTCTTATAATTGCACCGTTGCCCTAAATATGCCATATTCAACGTTTATTAAGATTAATAATTCCACTGGGATAAAGCAAAGAAAGTATCTGAGGAGCAGGAATTTTCCAAACTAAATTATGTATAAAGAGAAAGCTTATTGAAGTTAAATCTGTATATTGTATTACGTATTCTAAATATTTCTATATAACAACTGCATTTTAACCTGATATATTGCCAAATTCCCTTAAATTTATGATAATAAGATCGATTTATTACAAGTAATTATTAAATTTATTAAATTCTTTTTTAAACAATTTTAGTTATTTTAACAATTTAATATTTTCAAACATAAACTTGCTTCTGAATATTAATAAACTTTTATTTACGATCATTCGAACAATACTGCATAAGATATTTTTATGTCACGTATGTACTGAATATATTTTCAATTTCAAAATTTTAATTTTTTTTTAATTTAATTTTTTAAATTAAATTATTGCTAACTTATCTTAAAAAATGATATAGAAAGAAAAAAATATTCATAAAACTTTAGTTTCCTCAGGATAATTTAATATAGTTTAAAAAAAGGCACGATGAGCCTATATACCTGCTTATAGAAGATAAAATTGTGGTTTGTTAATTAATCAGGCCAAGAAATAAGAAGTTCATAAAAATTTCTAATTCAGGCCTTATAGGTACAGATATGAACTAAAAAGAATTTCTGTTCTTCGCATTTGAGAAGTTGATGTTATTAGTGCATTATTTTTACTTTTTTTCTACTCTGAACTCAAAGAAATCAAAAATCAATTTAGCCTAAAACACAAAAAATTTATTGACTAATACAATATTGCGATCTCTATACAGCCCATCAATTTCTGTATGGCAGATATTAAAAAATTTCTCATTTTTCAAAGAACCATTTTCGCCATATTATAATCAAAGCTTTTTTGGTTCCTCAAAGAGGAACCATTGTGATAAGTCAAATTTCGATTTTTGATTTTTTGGCATATAAGCACGTTTTGAGACCCCAGGAAGCTAAAAACCGGTTTTAAAAAAAAGTATGTGTGTTTGTGTGTATGTATGTAATTGGTGATATTTCACAAACATTATGGAGTTAAGACCTAATTTTTTTTTCAAAAATTTTTTTATCAAAAAAGCTCTAGGTACTTTTTTCTTTTTTTAATTTGGATGTAATACCTCATTTATTTCCACGAAAGTACTTATATTTGAAAGTATAGTTTTTACTCGATATCTCGAATCTGATACTTAATTTTTTGAAAATTTTTTTCCTAAATTTTTTTTGACAAAAAAATACAAAAATAACCAATTTTTTTTTTCTTTTTTGATGTAGTACCTGCTTTATTTCTATGAGAGTACTAGTTTTAGACAGTTAGTTTATAGTAATTTTTTGGATCTGATACCAAATTTTTCCAAAATTTATTTCTCAAAATTGAAAAAGTATTTTTAAACTGCAATGCTTCATTTAATTCCATGAAAGTACTATCTTGAATAATTATTATCCAATGAATTACGTTAGATTTTATTTGAAAAAAATAGATTTAGTTAAATTCAATACATAAATTTTCTTTTAACTTTTAAACGTTAATAGAAATGAGTGTATGATTGATGGTTGTAATCGGTAATATCTGTGGCATATTGAAGTTTTTAGCTCATTGTTTGAGGAACCTTAGTGCCAGCTAGTTGGCAGGGAATTTCTTGTGTTCGAGGGTAAAATAAGAAACCTTATTTTGTAGAGAGAAGGGGGGATCAATCTGATGATATATGCTTATTAATTATACAAAATTTTCTAAAAAAGGTTAAAATAACCAGCAAGGGAATACCATCTTTTGTATGTACCTAAATTGTTTTGTGTATTTTATAAAAGTATAAAATTTTTTTCTTCAAAAATATTGTATAATTATTTCAAATTTAGAAATTTTTGTTATTTTCTGATTCAATCTTTAAAACTAGTAGTTAAAAATTTATTTTTAAAAGATTGATCTTTTTTCGTTAGAGAAAGTATATTTATAAAGTCTTTTCATGTTACATATACTTGGATGCCCAAAATTATTCCGTTATCTCGTCCCTTTAACATTCCGACACATCTTTGACGCGTCTTACTTGAATATTTTTCAGCCTTACAGGTCTGTAAATCGTTTAATCATAATCCAATAACTGCCTGACACTTAAAACCACCTAACCAATAAAAAAAAATAAAGGAGAAGAGCGCAGGTTCATTCTTGGTTCACCAGGTTATAATCTTATACAGAAAGAAATTAAAAACGTCGTGTAGAGAAGATTTTATCTATTAAAGACTTTATACCTGTCAAGAATGTCTCTCAAAAAAAAACTTTAAACGTTAACACTTTACTCGAGCAAGGTTTTATGTTATACATATGCAACTTCTTTAATATATACACCAATAGCAAGATTTACGATTTTATTTGTTCAGTTTTATATTTTTGCATACATTTCTTGACATATCTTAGTTTTCGTTCGTTTATTCGTCTCGTCGTCTGGACTTCTTTTTTCGTTATGGTTAAAGTCCTCTTTTTATTCTTCTTAAGCTGTAAAAAAAGGACCTTGGGGCTCGAATGTCGTAAACAATGTGTTTGAGAAGAAGTTACCCGGACAAAAATTTTTAGTATACATATAGAAAAAAAAGAAGAAGAAAGGATAAAATAGAGTAAAAAAAAGATATGATTTGAAATTCATGACATTTAGATTGAATCGGTCGATACCCCCAGGAGACAAGGAAAAAGAAACTGAATACTTTCTGGAAAATCCTTTCTCGAACTTGCAAGCCTTTGGCAATATTCCTTTTCTTAAATATATACGTATGTGAATATTACAATTTTCATCCAAGAATCTGCGTATTATGCCTGTGTGTATGTGTAAGTGCATTAAAATTTTATATATTTAACTTGTATCTTTAACAGCTAAAGGGTATATTTCTTGTTATATTTTATACATGTAAATTTTAAAGTTCATTATCAAATCGAATAATGTACGAAGTTTACTATATCTGATTACATAAAGATATATCCTATTATAAATTAAAGATTTTTTAGATTAAAATTATTAGCTTATAAAATACTTTCTTTTTTTTTTTTTTTGAAAAAGAGATAATATAAGATTGATTAGATACATAAAAAAAATTTATCAATATATTTTGATATATAAGAAAAAGAAAATTTATAGCAAAAGTTTTTAATATACATAACTATCTTGGATTTTTAATGCCAATGTATATTAGGCTGTCTTATTTTGGATCCAAATCGTTTCCTAAAGAAATATACTGGGAGATGGGATAAATAGATGGAATGCTTTAAGACCTGGATATTCAAATAAAGTGTCACACGGTTCCAAATTTTGCTTAACTCCTTGAACCCCAGGGGGAAGACATGTTTTTTAGAGTTTTTTGCATTTTCTTTAATTTATCAGCTATAATAGGACAAAATTATCTCAGATTGGGCAAGGAGGAGCTTTTTGCATTAACTTTTTGGTATTTTTTTATAAAAATTAATCGTCATTTTAATTTACTAATAAAAAAAATAATTTTTTTCTGATTTTTAACTCACTTTCAAGTTTGATCGGTGATCACTTAAAATGATTGTAATATGAAAAAAATTTTTCAAGGATTCAACGGACTCCTGCTTTAATTTCCTTCAAAAAATATTTATATTTTACCAATCTGCAAAATTAAAGTGACAAGTAGCTTGAGAATCATCATACATTGATTTAAAATGAAACGCCCTAATATATAAATATACGTGACTGTTTTTCTGATCGTAAACTAAGTTTTTCTTTACGAGTCATTTGTGCACTTATGGATTGTGGATGCTACTTAAACTTATTAGACTATCTCGTGCATATCAGTTTTCTTTTTTTTTTTTTTACATTTGTATATATAAATATAATAAAGGGCGTATAACTTTAACAATAAATTTTTATTGAAATCACATAAAGTATTTACTACTTGTTTTTAAAGCATTCCAGAACTTTATATTTTCTAAATGAAATTTTTTTTTTTTTTTTACTTGAATGTAAAAAAAAAAAAATAATAAATTTTATTAAAAAAGTTATAAAATTTTTTATTAATTCTTTTTATTAAAAACTCTATAAAAACTATATTTTATCTGTTTTATCTTTTAAAACATGTATAGTTTATATATCCCTATATTTTTTTTAACGATATTTAGATAGTTTTTTATTTTTATTTTACACGTAAGATTTATTATTTATTTACATTTTTATTTACCCCTTTTTTTATGTTAAGTTTTTAAGTTATATAATAGTTTTTCCATATACTAGTAATTATAAATCTGTTGGTAATTAACTTTTAAAAAAGTTCATAATTTTTTAGGAGTATACAAATTTATGGACTGGAGAGTGCAAAAATCAAAAGTAAAAAAATAAAAAACTATTTTAGCTTGGAATCACTCGTATACCTACGTTAAATATGCAAGCATGGATGGTTTTTTCTCAACCACAAAAATTACATTATTAAAATAAGTCTTATGAACTTAAACTTATGGGAAATAGATCTAACTTTTTATACTTATTGGTATTGAAGCCGTAATGTTAGACTAATGCACTTTTTCCTGAAGATTGAGCAAAGCTACATATATAGGTTACGCTTTGTTTGAGAAATGAGCTATTTCGTGAAACGTGGTAGCTTTACAGGTCCAATTTTGTGAAATAGCAAAACTTTCGAATTTTTAATTTTTAAGTTTTTATAGTATTTCTGGAGTAAAATCTACTCCAGGATTGAAAATATTATTCAGAAATAAACTAAATTTCACTTATAAACACTTGTAAATCAAAACAACAAATAATTTACAAATCCTAAATAATAAATTAAAATTCGTAAATTAATTTTTGACTCATTTAATATCAAGCCTCTTTATAACCTTATTAGCAATAACATCTATTATTAACAATATCTCTGAAATAAAAAAATTAAATAAATTTTTAAACTTAATTCTAACTGAAGTACGAATGTAAAAAAAATAGATCTAATATAGAAAAAAAATATTGCGATCGAATAAAAAAAATAATAATAAAAAGTATAGATAAAATGAAAAAATATATAAAATAATATAGATTTTTTTCAAAGTAGCTTTGTTTAGTATTTAAAAATTTATGAGTTTTTAATATACTAAAAGGGTTTTTCTGTATTATTTTTTTTATTTCAGCTAAAATTATTTATTTAAAACATGTAAAATTCATTTTTAATTTTATAAAATTACAGTAGTATATGACAGAAACCTCAAAATTTTAACGCAATAGTAAAAAGCATCTGCTTTAAGGTTGAAATTTCAAGCAATATAATTTTACAGTGCATTAAATAGGTCAATTTCAGTGTGCAATAATTAATTTATTTATAATACTAAATAGTAAATATTTTTTTTTTCACATAATATTTTATGTCTTTTATTTTGTTGCATTCCTCGTCGATCACATTTATTTTAAGGACGTATTAATATTAACGTTATATTGAAATATATATGTAAGAAGACAAGAGATTAATTTTCTGTGAAATGATTAAAACGTCTTTATGCAGTAGGTTCATTTTTATCATAAAGCAATCTTTCATATGACTTGTTATAAGCTTCTTGTTTTTTTTTTATTTTTTTATAATTTTATGAAAAAATAAATTTATATTCATATATACACATTCATCATCACGCACATTTACTTGTATATTAGAGTGATTCTTATTTTGAAAGTTAGGTTATTCTCAACAATTTTGGACATCAAAAATTTGTTTTATATAAAATATCCTGACAGTTATGCAGCTCATAACGAATATTTCTTATCGAATTAATAAAATACAAGTATAAAGTGGATATTCATGAAATCTAATATACTTTTATTTTTACTTTTATATTTTAATTCGAATTTAAATAACCAAGAAAATTTTCGTAAGTCTAAAAGGTAGTTTGAGATCCTATGATATTTGACTGTTTTTACAAAATTTCAAATGAAATTCATTTCAACCAAGTCCATTCTATAGTAATTAAATAATATATATTTTTTTATATAATAATAATATATATTTATTTCCCACACTATAATAATTAAATTTAAAATTTACTATTTAGATTTTATGTTCAACTTTATATTTTGCATTATATATTTTATCCTGAAACTATATTATGTGTTGTATTTTGTGTACTAGAGTGTGTTTTATTTTTTTTCGAGATTTTTTGGCTCCCCCATTTTTTTCAGATATTTTAGTCATAAAAACCCAAGCTCCAAGAATTTTGGTTTTTGATTTTAAAAACTCGTGCCACCTTTTAAATAACATGGGAACTTTGATTTTTCTACTTTCAAATTTTTTAACGTGATTCAACATTGAAAAGTCAAAGTTCCCATGTTATTAAAATGAGACACTCTTTAATGTATACCTTATTTATTATCTTTCTTGCATATGTATATGTTCCTAAACAATAAAATTATTTAATTTAATTCGATAGTTTACGGTATTATTAAAGATCTAACAGATTGTATGGGTCGGAATTTTAATAATTTTTTTGCATAATTTGAAACTAGATCAAAAAATATTAGATACGTATTTTCTTGTTTTTCAAAAAAATGAAAAATAAAAAAGTATACTAATACATTGTGACATCAGACCTCTAACGACTTCTGCGATTCCGAAACATCTTACTCCAGTCAAAATGCGGGTTCGGGGTCGAAATCTGTTGACAGGATGATACTTACTCTACTATGTTTTTTGTGTCGCTGAATCCGAATCCGGTGTCCAATAAGGCTGGAAAATGAGGAAACACCCTTAACTCAGCAAAAACTACCCCTTTTTAGGGATTTTTTGCAAAATTTCGAAAGAAAAGCTAATAGGATCAAATATATTTTATTTTTTGATGATGAATTAAGAAGATATTAATCAAAAATCGGATACATGAGCTTATTATAGAGGGTGAAAACGAGGGTGAAAACTACCCCCAAAATTTAAAAAAATAGAAAAAACATAATAAATAAAAGTTTATTTTTTTACTTTTTTTTGTAGAGTCAAGCATTTAAAAATATTTTATGCCATTTCAACTATCATAAAATATATTCACCCCCTGCCCCTCTCCCGGGGAGAATAAAACTACTCCTAAATTTATAAATACATAAAAACCATGATAAAATTTTATTTTTTTTCCTTTTTTACGGAATCAAGTATTTAAAATGTTAGGGATTATTTTAACCCCCCCAGAAGGGGGGTGAAAGCATTTTATGATGGTTAAAATGCCATAAAATATTTTTAAATGCTTGACTCCACAAATAAAAGTAAAAAAAATAAAATTTTATCATGTTTCTTATATTTGTTTAAATTTTTGGGGTAGTTTTCACCCTCTATAAATAGCTCATATATCCTAATTTTGATCAATATCGTTTCAATTCATCATCAAAAAATAAAATATATTTTACCATGTTAGCTTTGCTTAAGAAATTTTCCAAAAAAAACTCTAAAAAGGGGTAGTTTTTACTGTATAAGGGTATTCCCATATTTTCCAACCCTATCGGACACTGGATTCGGATTCAGTGACCCGAAAAATATATTTAGAAGAGCAAATCTTAGCCTGTCAACGGGTTTCGACCACACCCCCCCCCCCTCCCACATTTTAACTGGAGTAATACCACAGCTTATAATATACCAAATAAAAAGAGCGTGAATTTATTACCTAAAAAAAGCTTTTAAGGTAATTGAATTACCTGAAATACATAGTAATTAGTAGCATTTCTTAAAAATGGGTAGGCTTTTATTTACATGTACATATTAACAGAATGTTTTAAGATCTTTTAAAAATTGCTTTTATTAAACTAAGGTTATCAAGAACATACGAACTTTCAGAATAACCTCCGGACTAATATATAAATATACGTATAATATATATTATGTATTTGTTTGTAATATATATTACATGAGTTTTATCTTTTTTCGCTTTTGTCCTACAATATAACTACTACTTATTTGAGTTTTTATATAATAAAAAGAGTCTTGACTACTGGTTAATATAATATGTTTTATATACTTGGGAGGTTATAAACAGATTATGAACTATGGTTATAACTATAAAGCTTATTTACAAAAATGATAAATGTATATAATGTTGATCTCGTATATATAGAAAATTACTATAATTATAAGATTTTCATCGTTTCCTTTAAATCTATCAGCAATTTACATTTTTTCTTTTTTTTTTTTAATCAAATAACGTAATTGCTCGGTAAGTACAACTATGCTGTAGGTATACATTTTCTTTTATGAATTATTAGACTTTTTTCTTATTTCTTTTTAATTTAATATTTATATTTTTTATATACTTTCAATTAATTTTAATGAAGTTCTGTTAAAATTCTTAATTATGTAGTTCATACGGTAATTAAAATACAAAAAACTATATAATAATAAAATTATACGATAGAATATTGATTTATGTGTATATTAAACCTCTCCTGATTTCGGATGTTTTAAAATATTAATATATTCTGAAGACACACTTAGAAAATGCTTGATTTTAGACCAATATCCAACTTATGTTTTCAGTTCAATGCAATTCGGTTAAAGCCAACACATGATTGCTTTGATCCAGAACCAAACAACAAGGCAGCCTATATAAGCATCTATCGAGAGCTTTCAAAAGTTTTCTGAGCGTATTGCCTATTGCCTCAGAGGAATGAAACTTAGTAAATTGAAAACTTATTCCGCTTGTGCCAGTTGTCTTGAAAAGTAAAAAAAAAATTTTTTAAATGAGCTTGACTCTTTTGCAAGCACTGCGGCCACGGTGGAACTTAAAAAAAATTTTTTGACCAAAAAGCAAATTTTTTTTTTGGTCAACATTTCTTAAGATTTAATGTAATATGCAACCATTTAAAAGAAAAAAAAAAATTCCAGCTGTCATAACCGGAATTTCGGTAGCGGCATTCAAGCTTCTTTTTTTAGTGTAGATTATTTGTCACTTAAATAAGAAATCTTTATAATAAGCCATATTAAGGGGAGATATGTTATTCGTTTTGGAAAAATACTATTTTTTGAACACTTTTTGTGACTAAAGTATTGTTTATTTTTACAAAAATGTTGTTTATTAATCCTTAATATTAAAAAAAAAAAAAATTTATTAGCCTATTTTGTTTCACAGTGGCAGCTATAGAGGGGGTGTTCAAAAGGTCCAATTTTTGCTTGCGGCACCTATTCTGGACTTCCTATAATTTAAAAATTTAAAATGTTTGATAGAATTTCTTTATTAATGCTTTGACTATGGCAGGAACTAAAAAAAATTTAATTTTTATCACCCTCTTGCGATTATATTAGGGTAATATGCCGAAAAAATTTTGCTTTTTTTGAAGATTTTTTATTTTTATTAATACAACTGAAAAAAAAACACAAATATAATAATTTTTTTGGTTCGTGCCATAGCCAAAGCATTAATAAAGAAATTCTGTGAAATATTTTTAATTTTTAAATTATAGGAAGCCCAGAATAGGTGCCGCAAGCAAAAATTGGACCTTTTAAACACGCCCTCTGTCGCCGCCACTGTGAAATAAAATGGGCTAATAAGTTTTTTTTTTTAATATTAAGGATTAATAATTGTAATAAAACAACATTTTTTACTTTAGTCACAATAAATGTTCAAAAAATAGTATTTTTTTTCCAAAACGAATAACAATCTCCCCTTAACATTGAATATCAACTCTATTTATGAATACATGTAAGTTAGCTTGAATAAAAAAACTTATAACTGGTTTGTGTGTTCATCCAACCAACGATATGAAACATGTTCACTTATAACAACAATAAATCCAAAAACCGAAATTACAATAAATCCCGAAATATAAATTATCAGGTCCTAATCAGGCCATAACTCCTATTTCAAATTATTCTAAGTCCATCCGTGGATACTTACAATTAGGGTAATTCCATGGATAAATAGCACAAAATGGAACGCGAGGTCTCAGAAATAAAAAATTTTATTTTTTTTCGAAAAAACTACTTAAAATTAGATGATTCACCAAATCTGAAGGTTTTTTATAAATTTTTAAGAGAGTTATGCCGTTCTAAAGTTTTTTGGTGAAATTGCTCTCCTCAGCCACCATTTTTGAAAGTTCCGTAAAAAAGCTCCAAAAAACGTTAAAAAAAAAAAAAAAAAAAAGTTTTCGATGTAAAATTTGATGAGGAATTCGATTTTTCAGTCAGATTTTCCCCATTCTGTGCCCATTTGCGGGAAAATTCAAATTTCTGCCCCAAATTTTACAACTTTAAGTGGAAATAGCCGAAAGGCTTCCCGCTGAAAAAAAAATTTTTTCTTCTGAAATTTTTCCAAAAGTGCATATATATCATAGAAAAAAATTTCCCGAGGGTAATTTTTGATATAAGAGAGTAATACTGATTTTAGTGAAATTTGAATTTTTTGATATTTTAATATTTTTTAGTTTTTCTCAATTACTCGTAAAATTTGCTTCAAAACCTTATAAAAACTCATCAAATTACATAAATATTTTTAAAAAATATATTTTTTTACATATAATTATGTATACGACTTACTCTATTTGAATATATATGACCGGAAGTCAAATTCTCTGACTTTAAAAATGAATATAATCTTCACATAATTCGTAAAATTACTTAATAATATTCGACTTTAGATTCAATTATTTTTCTAAATTACTCATTTTTTGGAGATATGAACTGAAGATACTTTAAAATAAATATTAGAATATGATAATATCAATAATAAACAGCGTTCTTTTAAAAGGTTATACAAATATTTTATTAGTTTAAATACATTTTTAAAATAAACTTAGTTATTTACATTGAAACATTATGATGTTTTCTTATTTTAACTAATTAATCATTGAAATAAAACTAAAATATAAAGAGTTTGATTAAAATTTTGTAAATTTATTAATTATTTTATAATTTGATATTGAATATTATCATTTAATAAACTATTTATTTATTGTTTATTTAAATGTTCATTCCATTTTTCTAATACTGGTTTACAATTTAGTTTGTATACGTTCTTTCCCCGAGTAAGATAATTATTTATCGAACATAAAATATTACAGTACAATATGGTTAGAGTAATTGGATTTTCTGACCATTCAAAATATTCATAATTTGCTCGATTTAATGTGTTTAATTCTTCTGAATCTAATTTTTTAACTAAAACTAATACTTCAGCAGTTTCTTCTAATTCATTAACAGAAGTTATTTGCCCTATGAACCAGTTTTCATTTGCTATAAAAGCAATATATATCATAGGAGAAAAGCATATTGTTTCAGCTAATTTAATATTTTTGGTTAGATCATATTGAAATGTAAATTTTGTATCTAGGCTTGTTATTTTACACTTTATAATAGTTTCTGTAAGTGGCTCGTAATAATGATATGATCTTGTTCCAGGTAAAGTCCTTATATTTATTATTTTTTCATTATTTCTGTGTTGATTAATTATATCTGAGATAATAAGAATTGATTTTATTAAAAAATTCTCATTAATACAGAAATTATGTAAATCTTGTACATTTATCAAAGGTTTATCTGCTGGTCTTCTTAAACTTTCTTTTGAAGCTGCACGTTTAATTGTACCTCCTATACCATCGCATGGTGACTTACCATGGCAAGAAGCAAAGAATGACCACGAGGCTTCAATTCCAAATTGCTTCTTATGTTTACATAAAAATGCAAAATTATTACAGTTTTTGTATTGGCCTGCACAGCCATCCGTAAAATATTCCACATTCGATATATTCGGATGGTTTTCTTTTATATAAGACATGATTTGTGTAATTATAACGTGGACTAAAGAAGTGTCATGTTTCAAGTCGTCAGAAATAACACAAAAACTTTTAGCCTCAAGCTTGCCATTTTCAATTAGATAAATTACGACTGGATGAATAGTGCAGTATTTTGTAGACCAGTATCCACTCTGAATTTCATCTTGAATTACAAAACTATAATTCTCGCTAAAATCCATAAGAATAAGAGCCATATTTGTATTCAAAGTAGATTTTCTCTCTTTTAAATGCTTAGATTGTTGCTTAGCTATAAAATGATGCTGAAAAACTGTTTCTGTGTCTTCAATAATTTTAATAAATAAATCATATCTATTGCTTATTTTTTTTTCTAAATGCGATCGATCTTGGTTTGTCCACTGAATATACTCGACAGTTTCATTTTTCCAGTCATCTTCAATTGCCTCCGCGTCAAATTCTAATTCATTTTTTATAAATAAATCAAATATTTTTTTCTCGACGTGTTTTTTACTAGAACATTTTTCACAGAGTCTCATCATACAGTTATAATTTTCAACGTTACAGACAACTGCAGATACAATATCTCTACATTTTAAAGATTTATCAAAAGCCCATAATAAGAGGTTAAAATTTTGATGCGTTATGCAAACGCAGACGGAATGCGTACCAGAAGCACCAGCCCCTATACATTCTAAAGGCCGCAAGGAACAAAATTTAGAAAAACCTATTTTAATATTTGGGTGTTCTTCCTTAAATAGAGCGTACAATTCACGCAAAGTAACTAAAATTAAATGTTTTTGCTTGTGGGTGCCATTTACACTTACATAGTCCTTTTTGCCAGGTAAAACTCGAGAATTAAAATAATAAAAATCTTGTACCAACTTTTTTATTTCAAGAGAAAATTCCACGGAACGTCTTGAATCGGGAGTCCCTAATATTCCTTTTTCTTTTTTTACAGAACGAGCGTATCTTATTTGAGATTGAGTAACCTCAAAAAAATTCGCAGCTTTATGTAAGCTCCATGAATCAGGTGTTAATGTCAACAATGATATCTTTTCTTTTTTATTTTTCGTCTCTTCAATTTTTTTTTTCAAATCGTTTAGAAAAATATTAAAATCTTCTATTTTATTATCAGTATCAAATAATTGTTCATATTTATCATCTATATCTAAAACTTTTCTTAATTTTGGAGCCACGGCTGAAATAAATTCACCCATTCTTTTTCTACCATATTTCAGTTTCTTAGACTCCAAATTCTCTTGTATCCTGATAGGTGGTAAATTTAACGAATTTAATAAAGAGTTTATTTCATCTTTCACATTTATTGGAGGAGTACTAGAATCTGAATTTGCAGAAAATTGAGATGCCTGGCTACAAGATTGGTTAGTGTTTGCTTCAGGAGTAAGTTTAAATGCTTGACCTTCCTGAAAAATATAAAACAATAATACATAAAATATTAACAATAAAAAAATTATAGTATTAACCTCTATATCATTATTGACTTTAAGTTTGCATTGAACGCATAATTTAATGCCAGGTGGTAGATTTTTACCACTATTAGAAAATTTTTGATAATTTAACGCCTTTGGAAGATCTAAAGTGATTAGTCCCTTATTTCTATTTTGAACATGTAATTGAAAAGGATTTTTGCAATTTTTACTGAATTCAAATTGAGTTAGGAATTTTTTCTTATGCTTCTGGCATATTGTTAAAACGTTTTCCATTTTTTCCCATAAATTGCTTCTCCATTTAATTAATAATTTTTCTTCAACAGAAAAAGTATTTAAACTTAATATATTTTCACAGCAAACAATATCATCTTTCAGCACCTGATTAAACTGGCATTTTTCATTCTCTGAAACTTTTACATATATTATTTATTTGTCATTTACTACTAATTTTTAATTTACCTTCCTCCATTGAAATTTATAAAATAACAGACTGGTGTTTAATTGAAATAAATATTTATTTATTTTTATTTATATATACAACGTATAAAAATGTTAATCAATCTGTTTATAACTAGAAAAAAACTAAATTATTTATTCCAATGTATATTATAAACTTATAATTATTTATTTATACCTCGAAAACACTCGTTAAACTCAATTTTTTACGTAACCAAAACTAGGAAAAATTACATTTATTAACTAGCTTTTCTATTCAATAAGTAAACTGCAAATAACAAAATAATACAAAATTTTGCTTAACTACCATTAAATTTATGGATAAAAATAATAAAAGCTTTGAATTCAACTATAATCAACACAAACTTTTGTTTATTTATTTATATTTTTTTGCTTAACTCTTCAGTATCCGTAGAGATCTACATTATCGGTTTTATAATAGCGCGCATTTTTAAACTATATAGTATTTGATATAAAAAATTTAATATTATTAATGTAGTGTACACACATAAATAATGTGTATCTGTAAAAAATAAGATTACTCTGTACACGTACATATTTAAATAAAGCAACCTCCAAAAAACGAATACTTTAAACAAATAATTAGATTTTAAAGTTGAATATTATTAAGTAATTTTACGAATTATGTGAAGATTATATTCATTTTTAAAGTCAGAGAATTTGACTTCCGGTCATATATATTCAAATAGAGTAAGTCGTATACATTATTATATGTAAAAAAATATATTTTTTAAAAATATTTATGTAATTTGATGAGTTTTTATAAGGTTTTGAAGCAAATTTTACGAGTAATTGAGAAAAACTAAAAAATATTAAAATATCAAAAAATTCAAATTTCACTAAAATCAGTATTACTCTCTTATATCAAAAATTACCCTCGGGAAATTTTTTTCTATGATATATATGCACTTTTGGAAAAATTTCAGAAGAAAAAATTTTTTTTTCAGCGGGAAGCCTTTCGGCTATTTCCACTTAAAGTTGTAAAATTTGGGGCAGAAATTTGAATTTTCCCGCAAATGGGCACAGAATGGGGAAAATCTGACTGAAAAATCGAATTCCTCATCAAATTTTACATCGAAAACTTTTTTTTTTTTTTTTTTTTTAACGTTTTTTGGAGCTTTTTTACGGAACTTTCAAAAATGGTGGCTGAGGAGAGCAATTTCACCAAAAAACTTTAGAACGGCATAACTCTCTTAAAAATTTATAAAAAACCTTCAGATTTGGTGAATCATCTAATTTTAAGTAGTTTTTTCGAAAAAAAATAAAATTTTTTATTTCTGAGACCTCGCGTTCCATTTTGTGCTATTTATCCATGGAATTACCCATTAGTAACGTACTCATCCTTCAAAAACTAAATAATAAAAAAAAAATCCAAGGTCTAAATTTAAATAAATTTGTGTTGGAATTTGTTTAATTATAGATTGTTAATAAAAGCATCTTCTAGTTTTCTTAGTTTTAATTATAAAAAATATTGCGAAAATTAAAAAAAAAAAAAGGAATAAATTTATCATTATTATTAAAAATATTTACATTTCTGGGTGGTATAAAAATCTTAATTAATTTTACAGTCTTGTAGTTGTTATTTTAGAGATTTCAAAAATGATAATAATAAATATTGATTATAATCTATTTATTACAGATATAATTAATAAAAAAAAAGAAACTTTTTAATTACATAAACTAAAAATATCAATTTATAATCTGTATAAATCGGATATAACGGACGAAAAAATAAAAGGAAAAAAAACTTGTGTGACATGGACATTTGGACAGACACTTGTAAAAGAAAAAAATCTACTTATATACATAATTCTGAGTCAGCGATTTTAATCAAATATATAATAAATAAAATTTGCCAAAATATGATGTATTATTATAAATTCCATCAATATAAATCTTTATGATTAAGCAAAAATATAAATGAAATTGGATAAAGCTAATCCTTAAACTTGTTTTTTTAGAAATTAGTAGATGAATGGGAATTTAAAGATTTATAGTATGCAAAATTTTTCTATTTACATAATTTAATAATAGGATTATTATGTTTATTGTGTGTTTATTTGCCTATCTTCTTTTCAAGATTGATTTCATTTTTATTCAATCATTATATAATCTTGTGTAAAGGCCAATTATTTAAATCAGCTGATATAACAAATTTAACCATACGTGTGGACTGTGGAGTAGGATAAAGATATTATATACGTTCAGTTTTGTTTAAAAAAAAATATATTATTGTATTTAAATTGAATTTAGTTATCATAAAGCAAATTTCTACGTGATAACTAAGAAAATTTTGGTTTTTTGGATATAAATGCGTATAGAGCACTAGAAATTTCAGTTACAATTTGTTTACTCTAAATGTTTTTATAGAATAATTCTCGGAATAATCCACCTACTTTCACTACATCATTTTTTTTGTGCACATTTTTTTTTCATTAGCTAATTTTAGTTACTGAATTTAAAAAATTTTTTTAAACTTGCTTTATCCATTTTAAAGTCAGTTATAATATTTGTTACCACTTAAAACTTCAAAAAAAAGCTTTTCTATTTTAGTCTCAACAATAATTTAATATTTAAACACTGAAGTTTACATTATTTGTACCAGCACAGTCAAATGTAAATAAATAGTATCGATCCCAAGCTTTTCCCCCTCCTAAAATTCCCTCCTTGGTAAATTTTTTTCCCAGAGAATCCCTTCAGTGACCAAATCCAGGACATTCCTGCCTCGAAAAAATTTTCTGATATTAATGGGCAACTCTTCCCTCAATCTCCATCTATCTAACTAAATTTTGTAAAAGGTGTGATTTAAGGGCAAGTAAGATTTTTGTTTGTAATTGCAGGATTTTTCTCTCGAACTACCACGGGTTAGAGGTATGCCTACTTAAATCTATAAAAACTTAAAACTATACTTTCCTTTTAATTAAAATTAATTTTTGAAAAATAGTTATTTAAATTTTTGTATTATATTTAGGACTTAAAAAAATTAGAAAAAATTAATTAAAGATAAAAACAGATTTTTTTATAGCTGTAATTAAAAAATAATTTTTTCACAATGCTTTTATAAATGAATAATTTGAAGAAAAAAATTTTGTCCATAAGTAGAGATGAATAAAATGAAATGAATGGAAATTGCAAAACTATTGTATAATAAAAAGTTTTAAAACAATAACCATATTATGTATATTCATATCTTTCATGAATAAAAATCTTTATGCATTAAGTTTTAACAAGTAATAATAATAATCATGACTAGTTAATACTTTTGAGATCGAAAACAACATTAAATTCTTTTCTTCAAAGTTTGCATAAAATTAAGTAATTTATTCGAATCTACGTCTAGATATTTTCTAAAGAACAATAATCAAATCGGACATATTAATGTACTATCTTTAGAAAAGGATTGAAATGTAGACTAAAAGCTGAATAAGGTAAATTTTCGCGAATGTAAAGCGCGATTATGAAAATCATGACATAGTAAAAGAAAAGCTGCGGAAACCTGTCAGAATGAAAATGTTCGGACTAAAACTTTAATGTTTAACCGTCAAACTTTTCTAACGTTAAACCATTATGTAATATGTAAATTAAGGATATAAAATAAATGCAGAAAGAGAAAGAGAATAACAAATTCATAGGATAGACAAAGGAATTTTTATGATAAGTAACTTTCTGTGTATGCATACAAGAATTTTATCAAATCGATTCGGAGAAAATTTTTTTAACAATTTTTACCTTTTTTTTTTCTCTCAATATTATAAAAGAACAAGTTTTCTCTTGAGAAAAGAGTTGCGTTATACTTTTTACGTGTTTGGTGAACAGATGTGAATCATTGAGATTTCAAAATTTTCTCTGATGATTTACAAGTATTCAATAATGTACAACATGTGAAATTTTTTAAAGTAATTTAACTTGGAAATATGCCATGACAATTGTTCTCATACTTTTCTCTGCATATTTTGATGAAATCGTAAAAAAAATATTTTATTCAAAAAAATTTTTTTTAAACTAAAAATTTACCCATTACTTATGCAGTCTTAAAATTTTTTTTATAGTTTATGCTAAGCTTTTCTTGAAATTATATAAAACGTGGCTTAGTACTCAAAGTATATAATACCCACTAACATAAGTTAAGTCAAGTGAACTAACTGTATTAGAGTATCTGAAAATAACTCAAAAATAAATGTGCAATTTAACAAACGTTAAAATTTGGCAAGTATATTTATACATACGTTTTTTTTATATTAAAAATTGGATTTAATCAAAAAAAGTATTATTATCTTGACTGGAGTAATAACAAAAAAAAAATAAAACCAAAGAAAAAGCTTATAAAACATATACATTGTATATTAAAAAACTCATTGACATAGCAAAAAATTCTTCTTTAAGTTCTGAAGCTAATTCAGTTGGTACACCAAGAAATTTTGGGAATTCACAAATAAAAAATTATTTTTTAAACTGTAATTTTACTGAATTTATAGTTGATAATAAAATTATAAAAGACGATAAAATAAATGATTGCAAATAAAGCTAATAAATTCTATTCTAATATAGGTAAAAATCTAAATAAAAAAAAGGAAACAAGATGATGAAAATATTACTTCTAATGCTAGTACTTTACTAGCTTTAGAAGTTTGCTCACTCTTTTTTTATGAATCCTACTGACTCTGTAGAATTTAAAAACATTATTAAAAAGCTTGAAAAAAATAAAGCTTGTATTGTTGATGGAATTAATAACAAGGTAATACAATGTTTGATTGATTATATAACTGAACCCTTATAGTTTATACTTTCAACTTATCTATTAGTGAGGGTCACAAATTTTAAAAAAGCAATAATTATCCCAATTTATAAAGCGGGTGATAAAAAGTTAATAACTAACTATAGACCCATTTTACCTCCAATATTGCAAAATTTTTGAAAAAATTGTTAAATTAAGGCTAAATAATTTTCTAACTAAATATCAAATTATATCCAATAAACAATTTGGTTTTTAAATGGATATCTCAACATGTGATGTCATTGCTTATGTCTCAAAAATTGTCTACGAAAATCTAGATAATTCTATGAAATCCCTGGGCATCTTCCTTTATTTAGCAAAGGCTTTTGACACTGCGGATTATAGGCTTTTGCTAAATAAACAGGAAGGTATGGGGATAAGAGGTCTAGCTTTTCAAATTTTTTTAAGCTAATTAACTGATAGAATGCAAAGAGTTAAGGTTAATGGTGTCTTTAGTGACGATGAAATTGTTACTGTTGGTGTTCCGCAAGGATCGGTTCTGATGCCGATTCTATTCGACATCTTTATTAATGATCTGCTTTTAATGAGTGTTGCAATACAGTCTCATTAAAAAAATTTATACTTAGCATTTAAAATAAAATTTTGTTAGTAATAAATTATTACTAAAATCTCTTTGAGATCTGCACTGCACATACTAAATAATTAAATTAAATAAAAAAATAACTAAACATTAATAAAAGTTATTCTTTGCAAACTTTTTTTATAAAATAAATTTTTAATTTCATGAAGTTACTCTATTATATTGGCTATCATTGGAGCTTTCAATATATAACTATAAATTTAATTATCAACTTTTTAATTTATAAAAGGAATAATTAATCAAAAGAATAACTTACATTATTTATTTAACAAACTTTTCTTTTGAGAAATTTAATTTTTTATCAACGTCATTTTTATTCAAACAAGAATTTGCATTTTTTTTTAAAGTTTAAAATAACTTTAACTAGATACTTCTTTTTAAAATATTATTTTTATATAATTAATATTCATTAATAAAGTAATAACTACGTACAAATAAAAGTTAATGATAATTTTTAAGGGACTGATAAGTAAAGTTTACAGAAAATGTAATTGAAATATTTTCAAAAGTTGCAATAATACTTTCTCTTAACAAACTTTTTTCGATCGATTTTTAAAAATAATCTGGTAGTTAGACAGTTTTAAAGTGAATCAGTATATTTTTAATTAACAAGAAGAGATAAATAATAAATACTAAAGTCAATATTACGTACCTTATAAGACTAAAATAGGCTATTATGTGTTTCTCTTACCTGAAACAAAGAAAAAAAAAAATATTTTTAATAGACAAAAAGTATAATAAGCAAACGTACAGATAAAAACTTGAGCTTTCTTCAAAAATTTAAAATCAGCAAAATATAGAAAAATATAAGGTAAATAAAGACTATTGAAGGATTAAGTAAAATGCATGTTATCTAAATTTTGTCGTTGAAGAATTGTTGTATAAAAATTTCTATAAATATGAATGCGTCGAAAGTCTTTGTCTCGTATGCAAATATAAAGATTACTCGAATTGTGATATAGATTATTTGATATTTTTCTAAAATTGTATTTTTAAAGAAAAAGAATAAATGAAAATGCTTTTTTAGTTTATTATAAACTCAAAGGATTATTTTTTTTTATTTGGCTTATAAATTTATAAATAAATACAGTAATTTATAATTAAGCTACTTTTAAAAATAGACATTTGATACCAAATTTTTGGCCAACGATCCCTTCAAACCCTTTTTATAATACGTGAAATATTTGACAATTTTTGAGGAAAATATCCGAAATAAATTCCCTAAAAACAATTTTTTATTTTCTAGTTTGAGTTTTTCAGTTTTTGGACTGTACCAAAGAAAATTGGCTTAATTTCAAAGCAGAAAAGGAATAATTGAAAATTTTCCCTCCACGATTTTCTAAAATTGGGTACCTTAATAAAAAAGTTTGAGAAAATTATTGCCTCAAAATTTAATTTTTTGTGTCCGTGACTGAACTTTACAAAAATTTTCAATTTTTGTATTTTGAGTAAAAAGAAAAACTGCTATTTTAACGTGTTACGCATGGAATCATTCATATAAAAATAAAATTTAAAATTGTTTGTTACAATTTTAATTGAATATTAAATAAGAAAAAATCAATCATTTTTTTTTTTAATTCAACAAATAAACAGTTATATATATCTCTATAAACACACATATAAAAAAATATTAATTCTATACCGTTTCTGATTTCCTGGATTAAATGAAAAAGCTAGAATAAAAAAAAAAGTTAAATAACCGTAAAAGTTATAATATCAAACGATTGATATTTTTAAACCAGAAAATAAAAACTGCAAATTTATAAAATCGTTACCATATATAAATTTTCTATATTTCTTTTAATTAATACATCAAACATCAAACATAATAATAATAATAATAATAATCTCTTAATTAAAAATTTATTATAAGCTTTTTTTTTCACTTATTAAATCACGTTGGGAATTAGAAAATGATTATCAGCTATTAACTAAAATTTATACGTATTTAATGTCAGTTTTAAAAGGCATATTTAATAATCTATTAACGGATTATCTTATATGCGTTGAAGTATAATTCGAATTTATATTTCTTTTTAAATAGTATTGGTATAATAAAAAAAAAAAAATGAAAATTTCTTATAAAGATTATTTTTTCAAAATTAATTCTCTCCTTTTTTTTCGACCGACCGTTATATTTTATATTTATTATGACGACATAACGCCACATTTTTTGAGATTATAAATTTGTTATGTGATATTTCTTAACTTATATTTATGTCATTAAAAATCAGTTAGAGAAAGCTTATTATAACCGTATTTGTAACAAAAAAAAAAATTTTAACAGATTATAATATAATTATTCTTTTTTTAACAGGAAACGAAAATTTCCTTGACAGACAAATATTATAATATTTGTGACTTATATATTTAGAATAATTAATTTCAGTAATGTATTTTTTAATTATATCAGATATTTATTTTTTTTTAACTACACAGTTAATTAATTATAAAAATAAGTAGGTTTTAACAAATTCCTTGGGAATTTTAATTTTTTATTTTTTGACTAGCAAGTTTTCTTGATATTTAACAAATTTTGTGAATTGAATTTAAAGTATAGGCTTAATTTTTGAATTTGATTTAAAACTTGAGACTTTGAAAAGTATACTGTTAGATTTTTTCACTTGGAATTCAATCGCCTTATTATTCAAGCAAGACTTTTATGTAATAACAGGAATGAAGTATTTGTATTTTGAAAGTTTTTCGAGTTTTCTAGACATGGAACTCCAGTTCTTTTGTAATAACAATTTGAACAGCCTAACTCAAAGGCTATTCTATATTATTATTCTATATCTTATATTATTGCCAGATAAGCAAAGTAATTTGGCCCTCTCTACCAAACTTAGCCCAATTAGTAGCATTCTAAAAGATATCTAAAAACTCACTGATTTTGAAATTTTTATAGGCCTTAGGTCTCTTTAAGACTCCTAAATACAATTTAAAATTTTTCGAACATTTTTTTTTTTGAACATTAAATAAATATACCATCCTTAATTTTTTTTACAGATCTGGTGGGGTGAGGAACAGAATTCATTAATTTTTTAGAAAATTTTCTGGATGGAGAATTACTTTCTAATACTCGAAAATCTAAGATCTTACACCGCCGTTTATCGGTGCTTTATGTACATTTTTACTTTTCAAGTACCTACAGCGCGAGTAAACAGCGCCGTAAGATCTTAGATTTTCGAGTATAACAAAATGGTTCCCCGTACAGAAGATTTTCTAAAAATTTAATGAATATTGTTTTTCACCCCACAAGATTTATAAAAAAAATTTAAGGGTGGTATATTTTTTTATGTGCAAAAACCCGAGTATCGAAAAATTTTAAATTGTATTTCGGGGTTCCAAAGGCACAAAAAAAAGTTTTTTTCTTTAAAAGTGATGATATTTTAAATTTTCCAGCCAATCTTCAGAATATTATCTGCTCAAGGGTCGGAGAAATTAAATAAAGCCTCAAAAAATCGTATTTGGGGATTTTTTGGGTTTTTGGGAGCCTGTTTGACAATAACAACGAGAATCAATTTTTTGGTAGCTTTTTAGATGCTAAGACTTAGGCTATGTTTGGTTGCAGCGGACGATCATTATGCTTATTCGGCAATAGCTAAAAGATTAATTAAGGAAAAATAGAGTAAAAATTTTAAGAATACTAACAAAGAAAACTAAGAAAATAGGGTATGCAAACCTTGTAAATACAAACTGCAGATTTTCAAAAAAAAATTGACTGATGATTACAAATATGTAAAGGCTAATTATTTCTAACACAATCTTTATTTACATAAATTTGGAAAAAATTTTATTACTTTGCAGCATATAAAATTCATTTTTTTTCTTCTTTTTTAGTATATGATGATTGCAAAGTTATCATGGTAATATACTATCGCAAAGGGACAGGATTCGTTGCATAATTTTAATAAGAATAAATAGAAAAATACAAAGTCTTTATAACGGTCAGGGGTGAGATCAATCAGTGTTATTAATTTTAAGCAAGCATTTATACTTAATTATATTTTAATTCAATGTGATAAATTAAATTCAGATTATATATAAATAGTACAATCATTACAAGAAACAAAAATTTACCCTTTAAAGCACAAAAATCCAAAGGTTTTAAAAACCGCAAAATAATAGTCACCAAATACTTTAACCTGATCTCAAGTCATCTTAAAATCTTTCTAGTATAAAAAATAATTAAAAATAACTTTAAATTGTATACAAATTTTGTTATTTTTAAATTATAACTTTTTTATTTTTTTTGAATAATTTCTAAGTAATTGACAACATAACGTATGTAATACGTTTTTTTATGTTCAATTGTATTTATATTCGATTTATATTGTATGTATATATTGTATATTTATATTGCTGGTAAAAATAAATAATAGTAATAATAATTTCATATTTTTAACCTTTAAAAATGTTTTTAACCTTAAATCGTTTTATCGCCTGCTACTAAACTTTTAGAGTAAGAGGAGTACACTTCTATTCGCTCTCTGCGGCTATTCACGTGCAGTCACAGCAAAAATCAATACCTAATACAAAATTGTAAATTATCAAAACACTAAAAATTTCTTGAAAAATTTGCTAAGCAAAAGTGGTAAAAAATCATTCTTTTTCACAACTCATTCAAAAAGGCATGCTTCAACTTCACCTGCATTGAATAACTTCAGTACATCAAAAACTTTATTATGAACCCGTTATTAAAATTATTTTAACTATATGATCAACTTTGATGATTTTAAAAAACTGGGGTATCTTAACAGCAAATCTTATATAACCTTAAAAAGTCATTTCATTTACGAGAATTCATTTTTAAGTATTTTTAAATTTGGTACATAAAAGTAATCTACAAAAAAGAGTAATAAAATTAATAAATAATCATATATCATCAATCCATCAATATTTTTGCCAACAACTTTAATAAATTTTTTAAAAAAATTTTTAAGATGACTTTGTCGGTTCTCTGACCCTAATGTAATATACAAAACACCTCATTACATTTACTCATTTTCTTGAACTTTATTCTTTTTTAAAGATAATAAAGAAAAAAAAATTTAAGATAACACATACATCTTTCACTCAAAAAAAAGTTTGAAAGTCAGTGGCCTTCCTTCTGACCAGAAACGAACATTGTATATAAATATATATGAGTTGTTCCACATAAATTTAATTATAATTTTTTCGGATAATAAACATTTTTTTCCTCATATAACTGTCATATCTAGGTAAATCAAAAAACTCAACAAAAAAAGTAGTGATAATAAGAGCCATTAATTGGAGTAGTACCTTAAAATAAAAGTTTCTATAATTAGAAATCTCATAAATAAAAATTTAATACTCAGCTAATTATTTTTCTTTTTAGATTTGGAGCAAATTTCTCACTATACATAAATCTACATATTATACTGAATTTTGTAAAATAAAATTTTTAAGGAGGTGGGTCATCCTCCATTAAAGTTACTTAATTTTAATCTGTCAGAATCTCACTCTTTTAAAAGGGACTCCACGTTTAATATACCTATACTGAAACTGACCGTTATTGTAAAATTTCGAAGATTTTATAACGATATTGGTCTTTTTCCAGGCTATAACCTGTAAATAAATACATATATGCGTGCTCGTGATGACCAGGGCCCATTCGCGAAATCCAAACTCGACAACTTGTAAAATAAAAGAGACGAAAAAGAAAACGATACACGCGCAAAAACAGTATAAATATAATATAAATAACGTTCATGGCTAAAGTGGTATATATACTTATCCTTTTCTGGCACGCCCCTGTTTTAAGCAAAAAAGCCATCCTTTTATATAATGCAGAATCTTTGGATACTCAGACGTTGCGCACTAATGTCGCGAATTTCTTGAATAACTTGGTTTTGAAACGCGGTAAAAACTTTAAACCCAATTAAAGTCTATTACTGTTGTTCTTGTAAATACACATATATGTTTGCAAAGCATTTTTTTGTCAAATAAAAATATTGCATAGATGAGCAAATCTAGTAGATTTACTACTTTAAATAATCCAGAAAATTTAGAAAATTACCACAGAGCATATTGTTTAATATTAATTAACCTCATTAAAAGGCAGAAAAACTCGTTGAAAGAACATTAGCGATGAGCCTAAAAGAGGTCTTCAGATAAAACTACTGGAATTTTTCATCTAACTCTGAATTTAAAATTTGTTAAGATAATTTTTAGGAAGATTTATTGGATGCATTCTCGATTTTTGTTTGTGAATTCGCAAGAAAAATTGATAATTTACAATTTTTTTCTCGAAAATTTACAAAAATTAGTTGTAAATTTCCAAAAAATAGTTGTGAATTTACAACTTTTTTCGTAAAATCACAAAAAAAAATCAAGAATTCTCGAATTTTTCATAATGTACTAAATTTAGTAAATTTACGATTTTTATTAAATATTTACAAAATTTTTTGAAAATTCGCTAATTTTTCGAAAAAATTCTATTTTTTTTGTGAATCTAAGAAAGTTACTTTTTACAGTGTAGATGTCAAATATTCGTCAAAGATATTAATTTTTATACGATATGGACTACTACTGTGTTTATAATTTAATATTCACCTTTCCCAGTGATACTTTAAATCTGAAGCTAAATACAAAATTATACGAATTAGAATACTTTTGTGATGAATGTTGAATTTTCCTGCAGAGGAACAGTTTATTTAAATAATTTAAATAGCTTATGACAAATATCAGATTCTAGTATTTTGAAAAATTTTACACTTAGTAATTTCCATTTTATATTTATTATTTAGGGACCCATTTTTGAATGCAACAACCAAACATGTCATAGTAAAAGGGCTTGTAAGATAACTTTAAGATCTTAATTTTAAAAATAGCAAAACTACAATATAAAAGATATTATAAATTATAACCAGCTTAAGAATTGAACTAACTTTAACAGGGTGATGTATATTAAAATATGATATAATATAAATCTGAACTGCTCTAAATAATAAAATGATATATAATTGTCAAGTATTATATAGAATAAAGGATTAAAAGTTGTAATCAGTAACGGACAGGCATTAAAACATTGTCTAACAAGATATATTTGGGACATAATGTTAACACCTTTTTAAAAGTATAAAATATATTCTTATCTAGTTTACCTTTAACGGCAATTAATATATATACATAGAGAGAGAAAATGAGAATATATAAGTAAGAAACCGGTTTTACGTGGGAAACATGATAAAAAACTTAAGACTTCAAAAGCGGTATTATAAGCTTTAAATTATTAAACTTTGTATGCAAAATACGTATTTAACTAGATTACAATTGTATTATTATTTTATTAAATATAATACTAGCCAATTTCTTTTTCTATCGGAGTGTATTAGGTTACATAATTATTTAAATCCGGATGTGTTATTTGACATCAATCATATTTTTATTTAAGCATGAAATATATCATAATTATATTGATGTAAACTAATATAATAAATTGTATTATAATTTGAATGTAAATCAAGCAATAAAATTGTTTTGAAATTTTTTGAAAAAAATATTTTTTTATCGGTTTTAAATCTAAAATTTTTTTGGATATTAATTTTGTATAAGAATTTTAAAATAACTGTACAGTTAAATGTAGGTAATTAAAAATATACAAATTTTAATATTTCTAATCAAGATCAAGTCAATTTTGTCATATTATTAAGCACTGAAATTGACTTATTTTCATAAAACCTAGAATCCAATTTTCGTATAGCAAAAGGCTTTACTTAAATAAACTCTACATTGTAAAAAGTAACTTCCTGATATTAACAAAAAAATTGGAACATTTTCGAAAAATTAGTAAATTTTCGAAAAAAATCGTAAAATTACAAAATTTAGTATATTATCGAAAAATCCGAGAATTCTCGATTTTTTTTTTGTTAATTTACGAAAAAAGTTGTAAATTCACAAATATTTTTCGTAAATTTACAACTACTTTTTATAAATTTTCAAAAAAAAATTGTAAATTATCAATTTTTTTTGCAAATTAACAAAAAAAAAATCGAGAATCTCGAATTTTTTGATAATATACTAAATTTTGTAAATTTACCATTTTTATCGAATATTTACAAATTTTTTCAAAAATTTACTAATTGTTAATATAAGGAAGTAACATTTTACAGTGTACTTTTTTTGCAAAAAACTAAAATTTTACAACCTGACTTCAGGGTTTTGATTTTAGGGACTATATTCAAAAGAATCGACAAAACTCCACCCCTTCTTAATGCATGATATTAAAATGCAAACCAAATTTTAGATTATCTCTCTAACTATTGATTTTTTAAAATAAATCAATAGAGAAACAAATAAAAAAAATATTTTATACCTAAAATAAATTTTAATAATATACATTATTAACTTTTAATCTACAATTATATATTATTATTAAAAAATCAAAAACGTAATATCTTCCCATATAGGCAAAAATTAAAATAAAATATGTGTAACCCAAACCAAACCAAACCAAAAAAAAAGAAAGAAACATGAAATAATAATTTTCTATATTACTTGTATATTATCAAATTATCGAATAATAATAGGTTCTCTAATAAAAAAAAATTTTTTTGCATAATGTATCCTATATAAATACCAAAAGTAACCTGTTGCTTATATTCGGTATGTATAGGCTCGATTGAAAAACGTGCAAAGGATCAAGAAAGGTTTCTTTTATACATATAAGAAAAATATCCTTCTCAGTGGTTTAAATACATACACATAAACAACCGGTTCAACCACTTTTTTAACAAGTCAAAGTAAAAAAAAAAAACAGAAAAAATTTTTGTTAAGAGAGAAGCCTTGTTTAAAAAAGTTCTTCTTTTTTTGAGCGCCATCAAGACTGTCTGTATATATTTGTGTATTAATCTGTCTATATAATACTTCTAATCGTTTCCAACCAAACCAATGAGCGCATCTTTAAAATTTCTTTTATTTTTTATTCATTCGATTGCCTGAACTCACGATAAGCCCTCTTATTTATACCAGTCAGAAGCAATCAAAGTTAAGGTAAAACGACAAATTGATTGTTTGCTTTATATACCACCGTTTTTACTACTTTATTTATTTTTCTTACACAAATAAATAAAAATAAGGAAATAAATTAAAAAAAAAAGGTTCAATTTATCCTTGATAAAAAATTAAATTTAAATTAATACTTCTTAAATAATTATCTTTTTTTTCATGCTCTAGATTATATTAATTTTCAGTTTTCTTTCTTATTCTTTCCTTTTTAATTATAATAATAACCAAGATAAATTTTTAATGAATATGCAAATAAAATTATTTAATTATAAGCTACAAATTTATGTAAATTAATATGTATATTCGATAAAAAAAATAATAATTAGATTAATACGGTTTTGATAAAGTAAGTTGGAAAATTTATACGGAATTTTATATAGGGATTAGTCTTGGGTAAGACTACGCTGATTATATATTTTGAAGTTTGAAGTTAAGATAATATTTTTCAGATACTTTAAAATATGAAAAATACTATAAGGTGCCCAAACAATTTTGGCAACATTTAAAATTCAGATTTTATTCTGATCAAGTTGGTTGAAGACCTACTAAACCAATATTAGTATTTATGTAACAATTTGTAAGATAGGGAGAAATAGAACATATTACTGATAGATAGCTATGAATCCGTAGGAATTTTCATCTAAATAATCGAAAGCAAATAATCCAGGACCAGAGTTGCATATGTAAAATTACCTTCAGGTCTTCTTTACAAATATATAGATTTTCGGGGTGAGATCTTACAAATGTTAACAAAAATGATTGTATATCTGACTAAAAATTTGAATTTTACATTGAAATTTGCACATTTTACATTGAAAACCTTTTTTTTTTTATGTTTTTTAGAATAGTTTTCAAAAATGGTGTTTGAATAAATCAGCATTACCAAAAAACTTTAAAACAACATAACATCCTTTGAAAGATAGATAAAACCTCCAGATTTGGGGAATCATTTAATTTTAAGATGTTTAGCGAAAAAAAATAAAATTTTTAATTTTTGAGACCTTGCGTGATATTTTGTGCTATTTATCCATGGCATTATCCAGCTTTAAAAACTTTTTTCTATTGACGAATGATAATTTTAAGTTAAAAAAATTTTTTGATTTTATTCAGAAATTCGTTTTTTACTAAATATTTACATTTTCTATAAAATTATTTCAAAAAAATAATTTAAAGGCTATTGTTCACTAAATTAAGTAACTAATTATACGAATAATTAGTTGCTCAAAAATTTGATCTTCATTGATGGTCTTTTGGAATCAAAAATTGTAAATTTTAAATTATTTTTCGTAAAATAACCTTAAAATGTGAAAAAAATCAGAAGAATATACGTATTTAGCAATTGGAATGGGTCACATAACATAAATTATAAAATTTTCCTCTTAGTTTCTAGCACCAAATAATAGTTATACAATAAATAAGACAATAAATCAAATTTTTTTCAAAGTCAAAGTTCTTAAGTCAAGTAACAGCCCTTAAAAAACACTCTTGTTCTTGATCGTCAAGATATTTTTTATGTTCGTATATAAATATATATCCTTTTTTTATTTGGCAAAAAAAATAAGAAGAAAAGTAGATCTTTATAATGTAAGTTATATCACCTATATATAAATTCAAGTCCAACCTTTTTATATATATATTTTTTTTTAACGGGTGTGCCCTTTTATATAATATATATAAGATGAAAATAAAATAAAACTGTAATACCTCGTGTCCAACGGGCACATATGTGACAAATCAAAGACTTTGCCACATTTTTTACCAACTTAAATTGACCTTACAATATAATATATATACGTTTTTTTTTAACTTCAACCAAAAACTTTTCAAATATATAACACATATATAACAATTTATATTTTTTTGGCTAACGGTGACCGCCATAATTCTTAAACTTATAGATATATATTGGTTAGGAACAAAAAATATATATATAATAAAATAAAAAATAATGTCATCGAGTCATCTTCTTTCATATTGTTCGTTATTATTATTATATTATGCTTTAGGCTATAAAAAAAAAAATTATAATATAGCGAAGCACAATATATATTACTAAATGTGCAAAAAGGACAAAAGGGTTATACGCATAAACTAAAGAATTTTTTAAGGGATTAAATCAAAAATTCTATTTTTTTTTTATTATTATATTTTATGATCGTAATATTCGTTTTAATATATATTGTAAGTTATTATGTGGAACTTTAATACATTGGACTGCACGTAAAATTTACTTGAATTTAAAATTTTTTGATGCCAAAAATAATAGGATGTTATCATAAAAATTTTTCATTTGATTATTGGCACCATTTAAATGCAATCTTATTTGTAAACTTATATTTTTCATGTCTTAATTTTTTGATAAAAAGAAGATTTTTATGGTATCAAAGTTAAAATGAACACTGTAAAAAGTAATTTTCTTATATTAACAAAAAAATTAGAACGTTTACGAAAAATTAATAAATTTTCGAAAAAATTAGTAAATATTCGAAAAAAATCGTATATATACTAAGTTTAGAATATTAACAAAGAATTCGAGTATTCTCGATTTTTTTTGTGAATTCGCAAGAAAAATTGATAATTTACACATTTTTTTCGAAAATTCACAAAAAATTGTTGTAAATTTACGAAAAACAGTTATAAATTTACAACTTTTTTCGTAAAATCACAAAAAAAAATCTAGAATTTTCGAATTTTTCGATAATTTACTAAATTTAGTAAATTTACGATTTTTATCGAATATTTACAAAATTTTTTTAAAATTTACTTATTTTTCGAAAAAATTCTACTTTTTTTTTAATTTAAGAAAGTTACTTTTTACAGTGAAAATTAATTTATAAAACTTTTAGTAATAAATGAAAATATATCACAAAGCTTTTTGCAGCATATAAAAACAGTTATTACATTAAAATGAGGTTTTATAAACCTTAAAACCTATTTTTAATTTAAAAAGTCCCATGTAAATAGCCACATTATTTAACAGGGATATTATAGTATGAAAATTTCTGGTCTTTTTTGGCAAATAACTGTCTTTAGCTCTTAAAGTTAAAAAATAATGTCCAAACTAATATACATGAATAATGCATTACTTCATGCACAAAAACTGTATTTTTACTTTAATTTATTATTTTTAAAAGTAGTTTAAATATTTTTTAATTTAAGAATTTCTAAAAGAAAGAAATTAAAAAATTCCATTCCAAACATTTTTTCAACTTAACCTTTTTAAATTGCACATTTAAAAAAAAAAATAAAAAAAATTCTCTTAAATAAACAAAAAAATTAGTCAATGATTAATTTTAAATTAAATTTACTTTTAACTAATGAAGAAGAATTTTCTTTATAGTATAATATAAATAAAAAAATTACTGTGGTATCTCATACCTTCCTTCTTTTTTATCCATATAAGTTACTTTTAACAATAGCCATTTATAAAAGATTCTTAATCCACTACTACATTTTCCAAGTTTCATTTTATTTTTTTTTTAGAACCTTTTTTTTCGATTAAGTACAGGTCAGCTTATACTACTTTAAGCTACGTAAGAATCATCATGGGATAGTTTTATATATATGAAGTACTTTTCTTTCAAGGCCACCACTAAGTTCTCCTGTTCACCAAGAAAATAAAAAAAAGCAAAAACTGCACAATGTTTATATATAAATATATAGATAGATAGCTGGTTTATAAAAAATGAGCATAGGGCCCAAGAATCTCTCATTTGCTAGCATATCTCCTTCTCTTTCTCCGTTAATGAGAGGTTAGGCAAGTGCCGATAAATCCAACGAGACTTGGGATTTGTAAATTATACCCTGCCTCATAAAGGATATCCGCCGTATTGGATGGACGATCTTTTTTTGTATGCATACATACATGAGATTATACCTATATATTTAGCAGTAGACACGTTCTCGTTTTTATAAACAATATGCATATAGTACACACAAAAAACAATTTTGTTAGTTTTTTCTCTTGATTTCCTATGTTTCCTTCTTTTTTTTTGTCCATTATTGCTTTGCTAACTTCTTTGGTCAACTCCCTTTTTCTGCGAAATATATATTATATGCATTTATATATTTATTATATGGTTCTCTTTTACTTCTTCCTTGTTTTAATTCCATTATAACCTAAAGGGAAAAAAATGCAACAAAAAAAGTAACCCACGAAACCAATAAGGTAAAATACATCTCAAAGTAACAAAAGAGACTCGTGAAAAAAAAAAGAAAATAAAAAAGAACATGTATCTGAATCACCAGAAGCACCAACCGCATCGATAAACCACTGGCTATATAATAATTTAATAATATACTGTACTGAGTTGTGAACATATGTAAAGTATTGGTATGTTAAGGTATGTAATATGAATATAATATTTGTGTCACGCAATGATATCATGAATATAATCAAAATTGTGGCGCTAATAAGCGCCCTAAAATTTTTTTGGTTAAAAAAGTTAATGAGTTTCGTATGTATAATAACCTTGTTGCGATCAATTTAACGGTATACTTATTAAAAAAAAAAAATTGAAATTCTTATTATTTATGAGTTCAAAATTATTGGGGAAATTTATGTGATGGATACTACCGTCTATTCACATCAATAACTTGTATATTTATGAGAGTTCCTGAAAGTATGCATTAAATATAATAACAATGATTGACATAATTGTTCCTAATTTTATCAATTTATGAACTTTAAATATTCGAAAGTATAGTCTTGGAAATTTAAAGTTCAGTTTCTGGATGAAGTACCAAGGTACCATTATTAAAATGTTAAATTTTTTTCTTCATATAGTTTTCAAAATAAAAAATATATTTGGCAACAAGTTATTACTAAGAAGCAAGAAGTTTTCTAATAAAGACAAATTATAAGAACCTATTAACTTACAATTAGTTAAAATGAGAATTACTAGACAGAGCATACTGATTTTAATTTAATATTTAATCTTTAATCTTTATTTAATCAAATTAATACAAAGGTTATAAAAATAATCTAGCATTATAATATACTTTGCATATTACATAATATAGTGCTTGTATCCCAAGAGACAATATTTGTATATCTGAGTAGGGATTGGTTTAAGAATAAAATAAATTAACCTTAATATCTAAACATATAAAAATAAATATTGGCCTTTCAAAGGAGTTCTGGGGCCATTTAACTTTTTAGATAGAGTTGAGTGGGCAAGTAAAGGGGTCTCAAATTTACCTCTATTTTTTTAAACTAAAAATCTCTAATCTTCTAGACCTAAACTTGAAAAATATCTTCTACCAAGCGGTCTTCAATACTCGTTTGGATTTTCAACTTGACAACACATAAAAATGCTCTAATAAACCAATTTTTGATATACAGAACAAACGGAAAAGAAATTCTCTAAAATGTTATATTTAAATAAAAACAGGCTAGGAAGGAAGCTAAAGATTAATATAATATTGGCTTGACAAATTACCCATCAGGGATACCTTCAGTACACATTTTAAAAATAATGTTAAATGTGCCTGGATTTATTCACAGTTTCAACATATTATATCCTGCGTATATCATGATTGGACAGATAATAAAATTTTACTATCAAATGAAGCCAAGGAATTACAACTATTAGAGATTTCTAATTGTAGAAGGAAATTTAATATATCATCATTTTAATTAACGTAAACAAACGGCTCTTATTATCTACTTTAAACGTCTTCTTTATATAATCTTTAGAAATCATTTTACTTGCGAGAAAAATTTTATCTTTTGTGATGAAAAGGAACGTAATTTTCATCTTAACAATAAAAAACAAATTTTTTTGTACGGTATCATATCATTTCAACATAATTCAAAGGTAAAAAAAGTTTAAAAAAACTTATGTACTATTGCTGAACTTTAATGTTCCATATGTATTATTTTTTACGAGATTTTTTATATCAATAAATACTTTTTGAAATAAAAATTTAGAGAAAAACTTGAATGGGCTACGGAACTTTTTAGACATCTTCTGAAGTTTTCTTTTACGAGTATAATTTTTATATTAATAATATAAAATAAAAAATATTTTTATTTTATCTGTTGTAGAATGTTTTAAAGACAAGTATCAGCATTTAGACCAATATTTAGACCGCCTTGTGGTAGAGAAGTGATGACTTAAGATGTGTATGTAGTGAGTAAAAGACTTGGTAAAAGATTACTCATCTTCTTATTTCAAGTCAATTTCAGCAAGGTATCTGACACATTCTCACCCTCTAAACTATTGACCAAATTCAGGGTCATGGGCATTTTCAGGAGTACCTTACTTTAGGTAAAATCTTATTTGCAGGATAGAAAGTTACAAGTATTCCAAAAAAACGTTTTGCTCTGAAATTCTCTATATATATTAACATTGGAGCTCCCTAAGATTTTGTGCTTGGGTCTCTCCTATTTGGCCTTTAAATTAATGATATTAAGCGTCATTTAGGCTGTAGTATACCATTTACTTTATGCTTTTGATTTGCAAGTGTTCTACTGGTGCATCTATATCAGTTTTCTGAGGCCATTGGCATTTTATCTAAAATTTATGAATTTCAAAATTGCTCGTAACACTTCTATCTGGACAGAATAGGCTTTCCATCATTTAAACTCCAAAAATACGAAGGTAATATTATTTAAACTCTCGAACCGAGTCTCGAACTTAGAGTCTACTGGGGTGGATTGGGGTGGATTGGGGTGGCTTCATTATTTTCCTTTTTTTTCTGAAATTAAAACCATTATGGTATTACTCGACAATAAACACAACTGTATATTGAGAGAAATGTAAAAGGAAATGATTTACTTATTTCGATTTATTCATAATTGCATAAACGAATCTCATTGCATTCATATGGTACCAGCTCCTGGCTATTTTTTATCCCGACGACTACCAAATGGTGTACCCTGATGCTATAAATAAACTTAAGGATATAAGAAGAATTAGGATGGCTACTGATTGGCTTATAAATAGATTTTATTTCATTGCCATATTTAGTTATAAAATTTTACGTTTTACTAGCCGTCTTACCTAGCTAACTTGCGTAATAGAAAGCTTTTAATTCCTAATTTTAGGAAAGATCTTTTCAAATTCAATGGACAAAATATTTGAATTCTTTAAATGCTAATACCAGGTTTCTTCTATACTTTAATCAATTGAAATCAGCATTTAAAAAGGGCTCATTTACAATTTATAGTTATCTCTTGTCACATCAAAGTTTTTATAGTTAAATTAACTCTTGGATCTTGGTCATTGTATTTCTTGCTGCTATTATTGTTGTTGTTGTTGTTACTTTACTTATTATTTGGTTACATATTTTTCTCTTTAATTCCCTTTTGAATTATCATAAATTATCCAAAATTGACTGGGATAAATATTTGTTATTATTAATTTTTTATTATTACAGTTTTTATACTACTGCTACTCGATTTTAATTTTTTACACTTAACATAAAGACTCCAATATTTTAGTTACTTTTAGTATGAAATTATTTGATTTACTAATTAGTTATTTTTAAGCTATTTATTTCTAACCTTTAAGTCGTTAATCTGTTCTTCCCACTTTATAAGCTCAAGCAATTCTAATTCCATTATTTTAATAAATATATTATGTTTCATCCAACACTAGACCCTTTATAAAATACATTGGATGTGGGAGATAAAATAAAACAATAGATAAAAAATTTGTATAACAATATTATAAACAAAAGTTATATTTGCATAAATTAGTATCAACATAAAAAAAAATAAGGGAAATAAGTAATTATACTTGTCAACACTTTTACATTACATGTCTTGTAATATAATGATGTATATAAAGATATCGGATAAAATAACGATAAAATACGCGTGTATCTATTACATATATATTCTTTGCTATTACATCCATACTAGTAATTTTAATATATTATTAAAATTTATAAGGAAGAAATCCGTTTTCTTAAAATGTATATTTATGTTTATTTTTAAATAAACATAAAATATGATATACCTGTTGCTGATTCTTTTTCGTTTACATTGAAATTTGAAAAAAAGATAAGAATTAATTGTGTATTTTTAGATATGAGAATTTTTTAAAAATAAACAAAATTAATATTGTTCAACTTTTATTATGCTAATATGTCTTGAAATTCTTTTTTTTTTTACTAAATTGATAGTATCTTATATTGTTGTATTTATCATTAGATCGAGAGAATTAACACATTATAAATCTTATTATTATTTAATTATTTATTATTAATTTATTACTTTTTTTATAATAGGTTTTATTCCACAAGGCAGAAAATATTTATTTTGGTACATGACTGTTTTACAGAATCTGTTACATACCGAAAGTCATTTTAAATAGAAGATAAATTCATTCTTCTAAAAATATTATTAATTATAATTTAACATAGCACACCCTAGTTTTAGAGGTTCTTTAGATCATTGGCGATAAAAATTACATTTCAAATTCATTACCAAAAAAAGTAATGATAAATTTCGAAAATGCAATTATTAATTACTGTACAGAAGTTTCTGGTCAAGTATAAATCACCTGCTGTTTTTTTCTTAAAAATTCAAAATCAGGGCCAGAGACTATTAGGGCTTTCAATGACGTGAACGATAGATCCATTTAAAATCTTAACAACCTGCTGCTCGAAACAAACATTTAGGATATTCAAAATTCGATTTCCTAGACAAAATTTGTGACATTTTTAAATACTATGAGGAGAATTACGTTTTGGGCATAACTGCTCGTGGCATAGAAGAGGAGACTACACCAAGATTGTATTACATATATATATACACACACATGTATCCAAGTAAATATAAGACTGTTATTATTTGAAAATGATATGGTTTACAATTGGTGGTTGAAATTTCTTTTCATTTTATGGATTGAACATAAATATGGTTTGTAAAGATTTTGTGAAACTTCTTTCTCATTTATTGGATTTAATTGTAAATTTATATATAATGCTTCGGAAGTGCGTCGTTTATGAAAGTTAGGTTCACGATCTAAAATCTTATAATCTTTCCAGGCAAAAGTATGGCTTGTTTTTTTATGATGTTCAGTGATAACTTTTACACCATTTTTCTTAGTAACAATATTGTTAACTGGAAAAGCAATTGATTCATTATTCGATAATTGTTCTTTATTTTTTGACCTAGTTATCATAATGTGTGAATTATTATCTGAAAGATTTTTTAAAGTATTTTTATTTTCAGCTACTTCCTTAGCCTTAATAATTGTATCTACAGGTCTATGATGTTCATGAATGCGTTCTATAGATTCACGTTTAGATTCACCAACATAACTAACATTACAACTTGCACATTCAATCTACTAAACAGCATTAGTTTGATTTTCTTTACTTAGTCTTTCTTTGGCCTTAACTACAATGTTATTTAGTTTATTAGGAATAGTGATCTTTAGAATAGTGATGATATTGTGTTTTTTGAGTGCTTTTTTTACATTGTCATAAAAACCGTTAACATTAGGAACACACACTTTTGGTTGTTTAGCTATTATTTCTTTACATCATATGCTAATTTTTATAAAAAATTGTAAAAAAATATAAAAAATTTTAGAATTCTGAAGATGCCACTATTGGTGATGAAACGTTAAAAAACAAATAAAATTTCTTTACTCAGAAGATCGAATAAAAAATCTATTATTATTTAAAAATTTTCCAATATGATGTTCTATGATCTTTCGTTGGGTGAACTTACAAACCAGTTACAAGTTTTGAAGTTTACTTCTTTCTTGTCATGGTACACATCTCCTTTATTTTTCTACGAGGAGTTAAAATTTAAAAAATCGTCATGTGAAATCGTCATGTAAAATCGTCATGTAAAATCGTCATGTAAAATCGTCATGATGAACTTGTAACGAGATTAGAAATAGTATGGGATTCAAGGCATACCCCTCGGATTTTTTTTAACGCTTAATTTTTGCACTTTTTGTAGCTGAATATGTTAATTTGGGTGTCTAGTTTATATGAAAAAAAATCCAGAACTTGGTTGGTAAAAATATTTCCCCCCCGCCCCCAATAATGGGGCGAAAAAGAAAATTAAAAAAAAAACACTGGATCATGTTTATGATGCGTTTTCAAGAAAAAAGCTTCCTTACAACTTTTTTGGAAAATGATTTCCCTAGGAGCTATGACGATTAAAAAACAGCAATTTTCACCCCTAAAAATACGTATTTTGGATCAGTTTTTCTTTAATAGCTCAAAAAGTATTGCACTTTTTAGGATGTATAATGGCTCAATCTAAAAGTCAATAAAATAGGAATCATTTTTTAATTTATTTATTTGTCATTTATCCCTGCCAATGTAAATACAGCGCGTAAAAGATGGCGCTGTAATTGACCGTATGACAATTTGCCATCTTTTCCTTCAATTATCTCCAAACAGGTAAGTTTTACGAAAATATTGATTGATTGCTATTTAATAAAAGTAAAAATTATCTTTCATCTGAGACTAATTAGAGGCTTATAGCATTAATAATAATAAAGTTACGACCAAAATAAAAAAAAAAAAAAATTTTAATTTTTAAAAAGGTCATCTTGGGGGGGGGAGGAAAATTCGTATCCAAAAATCCAAATAGGGAATATTTAATTGCATATTTTTTTGCATTTCCAGAAATTTTGGCTTTAATACATGGCGTAATTTTTGGTTTATAGTTCAGCAAATCTTTAAAAAAATGCTATTTTCAGTAAAAATCCAAATAAATTTTTAGTTTTTGGAAAATCCTTGGAAAAATATGGTGCTTACAGAAAATAACTTTGTAACAACCTTTTGTAGGGCAATTTTCCTAATATCTCCGACCTTTCTTTTTTCTCCACTACACCTTCAGAACGAATTTTGATCATTTAAAGCATTTTCAACTCTGCGAATTTTTCCATTTAATTTAAAATTTCACTATTTTCTTTCAACAAAAGATGAAAGTTTTTATAATTAATGTATTCTCAATTAAAATCTCTTTAAAATGCCATTTTTTTCATTTGCATATCTTTATTCAAAAAAAAGTTATTTAAGAAAATAGCAGACAAACATCTTTACCTTATCAACGTTTCTTATTAAAATTCTTATTCCGTATTCTGAAAAACCTGAAAATTTTCAATTTCAATTAAATTCAGCGAAATTAACATGTTTGCCCTTTAGGGCTGCCCTTTAAGCGTAAGTCCTTAGGGACATATTATTCAAAAACGTAATAATTATTGAATTATTGAATCCATATGCTGAAAAACCTGAAAATTTTCGATTTCAATAAAATTCAACGTAATTAACATACTTGCCCTTTAGGGCTGCCCCTTAAGCGTAAGTTTTTAGGAACATATTACTGAAAAACATAATACTTATTTAAATTCTTATTCCGTATTCTGAAAAACCTGAAAATTTTCAATTTCAATTAAATTCAATGAAATTGACATGTTTGCCCTTTAGGGTTACCCTTTATGCCCATGTAAAAAAAATATAAACGTATGTATTAAAAACATAATTATTAATAAATTCTGAATCTGAGCCTCTAAAACACCAAAAAATTTCATTTTTCATTGAATTTTATAAAAATTACATTTTTCTTTTTATAGAACTGCCCTTTTTGTCCCTTATTTATGGATTATTTTTGTATTTTATTAGTTACAAAGTAAGTTTTTTAGTTTAATTTTATATCAGTACCGTCAGTCATTAATTTAAATTGCTTTTTTAGTTGATTTTAATTATTTAATTTATTGCTACCCATTTTTTACCCTTTTTTACCCTTTGAGGGTTAAATTTAAAAGACCAAGTATTTCAATTTATTTCGTTTGAACTAGACACCCTTACGAACAATTTCCGCTTTTAAAAATGAAAATCGGTCGCGTTAAAGAAAATCCAGAGGTATTGGAAAAATCTGGTTTCAGGTGCCACACTAAAAGTCAGAATAGTGACTTATCCCCACTTGCCGGTAAATCCGAAAGTAATCGAGGGCTTTCGGGTGAGTTCGTTCGTAGGTAGATCCGATCGTAATCGATGGCGTTCGGATGGATTCGATTTTTTTGAAGTTTACTTCTTTCTTGTCATGGTACACATCATAATTTTGTATACTTCTTTTATTTTATATTTATTTACTGTTTTTTAATTATATGTATATGCATTTAATAAATCCTTTTTATTCAAATAAAATTTGATGATAAAAATAGAACGGGTATAAATTTTTTTAATAAAGATTAACTAATTTATACCTGTTCTATTTTTTATTGTTTTTTTTCCTTATTCTATACTATTTAATTTTAAGAGGGCAAGTAAAAAATTAGAGAAATAATACGTGGCCTTTTAAAAGCTGTTCGTTATACCGATCGCTATAGAAAGAAGTAAACTTCATCCGCGTGTCCCTAGACACACCTGTCCAGTTTTTTTTTTCTAATAGAACCGAAAATTAACTTTATAAGAGCCCTTGTATTTACTGACAACTTTTAGAAAATATTGAATAAGTTAAAATTTTTAAAATTGTATAATTTTGGAAAATCGAAATTAATTTAACCTAGTAATCGAAAATTCAAGCGACTTTTTAAAAAAACTGCTAGGATAATATACGATAAACTTAAACGTGAAATTTACTTATTGTTATGTATGACTTTATATGTATTTTATTTTATATAATTAAATGCCTAGTTTGTATATAATATTTTATACTAAATTTGTTACTTTGCAAATATTCAAAATTCCATATATCAATGTAACTATTTTATGATATAATGTCTCTCTTTTGTTAAGTAAATGAAGAATTTAAAAAATCAAAACAAAAATAAATTTACAAAATAAGGCACGTTTTTTATTTAATGGAATTAGATTTAATTTAATATTTCCCTTTTATGCGATATATATAATTTATTTATGTATGTCATTTTTTTCAAATGTAAGAATATGCCAAAATTCGGTTCCAATTAAAGGGCATACAATATTCACATGCAAGGATACTGGTTTATTGTAAATTCTACAAGTTTACTGACGCTGACGTGCACATGTGATTCTAAGTTTATGCACTTATAAGTACCTGTTCTCTCCGAAGAAGTTTTATGCATCAGCATATTTTTTACCCTCTGGATCAAGTATAATTTACGTTTTTTTTTTACTTTTTGTATACTTGACTGACTTGTTACGCAAAATATCAAGGTACACGATATGTAATTGAAACAATTAATTGCTTTATAAATATTTAAATAATTAAACATACATACCTTCTTTTTTTTTACTAATTAACTTATCATCAAAAGGAATAAAAAGAAAAAAAAAACGTAAATTAAGTTTATAATTATTTACAAATGCAACCACACGCAAATCTATATTACATATATGAAAATATACTTTATATATATAGATAACGGTTTAAAAACGTCAGCAAGTTTCAGGGCATATTTAATACAAGATGGAAATTTGCGCTTCTGGATCTCAGCAAGAGGCAAATCAAAACCGATTATATCAAGCACACCTTTAACTTAAAGATATTCCACTTAAAACAAGCCACTTGTCAGCAAATAAAAACTACTTTTTTAATAAAAAATGTCTTAACAGTATTAAAGTAGATTATTAAGTGAATGCTGCCTTGTATTTAAATATAAAAAAAAAGGATAAACAATAATAATAATTTTCATATCATATGCAAATATGTAGAAAAAGTATAAAAGCTATTTTCATAATGCATGATGCAAATTATTCATATGAAAATATAGACTTGAAATTCATAACTTTGGAAATGCGTATAGCGAGCATTTTACGGCTGGACGCTTTTATATACACTTTACACTCAAATATTATATTTATAGATTTTTGTACATATATGTAACTAATATAAATGCGTATAAATATTCAAAAACGCGTGAAATTCTGACAGGGCGGGCGCATCAAATTAATATACCAAAATGAAAAAAATACCATGATGATAAGCATTATAACAAACATTCTTTCTCGCCTTTCTTTTATATTTATTTAATATTTTATATGTGCTTTTTTTTATTTAACTTGTATGTTGTTACTATCTGCTTTTTTTTCTTTTTGATTTTCCACTGAGCTGGAAAGTTTCTGAAACTGACGTTTTTTTTTGCGAATTTATATTACTTTTGGTTATATATATATAATTTTTTTTACTGTTAGTTTTTGGTAACTGAGAAAAGTAATTAATGTATTTCTTGATGAAACTTGACTTACCGCAAAGAGAAGTCATATGTTGTTCATCTTTTTTTTATTTATATCAGACACTCAGAAAGTTGAAGCGTTAACGCAAGGTTTTTTTTTGAATTAAGGTGTGTCACAAAATTTATAAGATGAAATTTCATTTAGCTTACCTGAAACATAAAAAGTAAAAACAAATTTTTTATTTTTTTAAATTAAAGTATTAAAGAGAAAATATGTACGTATGCTTATATTATTTACTAAGAAATTATCTTTGGGTGTAATTGAAAAGTATGAAGTTGATAACTTCATTGTAAAAATTTATAACAAGGAAATATTAAGGCAAAAGTTTTAAAATAATTTATAATTTTTTTCTTGGACCCTTTATTAATTTAAATGCAGGTGAAATTTTCAGCCCCAAATATCCAATCTTTTATTTAGATTTAAATCTAGCCTCCTTGTTTACTAAAAACACCCTCAGGGAGGGTTATAAGGGTGCAAGTACATGCTTATTTGATTTTTTACCATCAGCTCTGAGTTCTAGCAATTATTTTCAATTTGTTTTTTTTTAAAGAATTTTTTGAAAATTTACCCCGCTTCAGGGGTTGATGTTTCATTTTTTAGAAATTAAGGTCGCTCTGATTCAAACTACCTACTGGGCAAGTTTTTCAGCCTAAAATATACAGTTTTTATTATCGAAACATTCAAGTATCCAAAAACTATTGATTAGGCGTTACTAGTTTACTGTTTTAGCTCATTTGCAATTGTTTAAAGAAGAATAAACTTTCCCCTAGCCAAAAGCAAGTTTTTTTCCTTGCAGATTTCTGGGACACTTAAGAGTTTCAAATTATATGAGTTTTGAAAACTAATTATTATATCTTTGATACTACAATATTCATCTGTACACATATTTTTTATACATTTACCGAGACATAGTAGTAAAAAATTTTTTAAATGATGAATTTGGATTCAGTAATATGCTCAATAAATATCTTTTTAGTCTCCTCACCGAGTTCAAGGCTATATTAGTTGTCCTTTCAGCAGACAAGTTTCATTTCTCCAAAAAAAAAAAAATAAATCAGCAATAAATGGCCAATTTAACATAATTAATAAAAGAAGAATGTAAGCGTTTTAAAGCAGCCAAAAAAATTAAATAAGATCTTTACACTTGTTGAATAATAATTAAAATGTTCAATAAAAACTGTATTTTAAAAATAAAATAAATTTAAATTTAAAAAGAGTTAATTTTTAGTTCGTCAATGAGTAAAAATTTAATGAATAAGATCATTACAATAAAAATAAAAATAAAATTGACCTTATTTATTAAAAATTTATTTAAGAAGTATTTAGTTAAAAATTATACGCAGCTAAACCAGAATTTCAAGAAATTACTTTTTATGACCTCAAATAATAATAATAACAATATAAAAAAATATAATTTTTCTGATCGATTTGTTGTAAAAGGTTGCAATAAATCGTTAAAAACTGGGTCTTGTAGTATAAAGAATTGTTCTTGTAATGAGAACAAAAATTTTTTGATTAAAAATACGATTGTTTTTTCAACCAAGTCATTTAAAGGAATCCGCAATATATTTATCTTGATTCTTTCAATTCCAATAATAAAAGATAGTTTATTAAAAAAAAGAAATTATATTGACCGTTACAATATAGAAATTGATCTTTTTTCGATTATACTCTTTCTATATCTTTTTTATCTATAAAAAATATATCATAAAACTATAAAAATTTGAAACGCTCTCCGCAGGAACTTTTTTATTTCATTTTATATATTTTATAACCAAAAAAAAAAGGATTGTATAAATTATAAAAAAAATCAATATATTTGTGAATTTAATTATATACAAAAAGAGTGGAATTTTTATAAGATCAATTTTAGCAAATTTACAGTTGAGAGTTACATAAATTTCAGGAGGGCATCAATTACCGCAGTGTTATGTGAATGTTTCCGTAAATTGACAGAATTTAAAGAATAAATTTTTTGTACTATGGTTAATGGGACAAAAATTAAACAGATTGCAACGGTATCAAATGTTTTTTTAATATACTGTACGTTTGTAATTTCTCCCACTTAGTGCACATATAGAAATTGATTAAAATTTTCTTCCTCCAGAGATTTTAAAATAACTTCAGGCACTCTGTGTTTTTTTTTACGTTTATTTATGTACGTTATTAAATAAATTACTATAAATGCGAAGAATTAAATTCTTTTTTTTTATTTATTTAATTTATTTTATTTTTTTGTGACCAATTCGGTGTGAACTTGATATTTTAAATTGAGCATGAATATGAAAAAAGAAACTTGATTATTTTTTTGTAATCGTATATTTTTAATTAATTATTAGTCTATTTAATTTTATTGAAATTTAAATTTATTGAAATTCGATACATGTAAAATATTTAATGTAAAATATGCATGCATACACGAAGGTATAAAAAAAAAATTTGCATATAGAAAAGAGGATCCTCCTTTATTACGTAAGTATAAAATTACCAAAATCAAATATCTTCCAATTAAATTTTTCAATTTATTTTTCTTTTTAAAATAATTGCATTCAAAGCTTGTAATATTAGCCAAAAGAATTTTTGTATCTTGTTATAAGAAACTGATTCAATAAATTTGCATTTACTAATTTACCAAAATTAGCTTACACAGAAATAATGTATAGGTATTTTCGTTTTATAATCATTTATTTATTTATTTTTGGATGCAATAAATAATTTTCTCTGGAATTTAGGGAAAAGGATCAAGAAAAAAATACTTCGCTAAAAGCAAGATTTTTAAGCAGTCTTAAAGAACAATAAATAAATAATTCAAAAATACTGAGTTTAGAATATACACTGTAAAAAGTAACTTCCTTATAATAACAAAAAAAATAGAATGTTTTCGAAAAATTAGTAAGTTATCAAAAAAATTTGTAAATATTCAATAGAAATTGCAAATTTACTAAATTTAGTATATTAACGAAAAATTCGAGTATTCTCGATTGTTTTTGTGAATCCGCAAGAAAAATTGATAATTTACAAATTTTTTTTCGAAAATTTACAAAAAATAGTTGTAAATTTCCGAAAAATAGTTGTGAATTTACAACTTTTTTCGTAAACTCACTCAAACAAATCGAGAATATTCGAAATTTCGGTTAATATACTAAATTTAGTAAATTTGCGATTTCTATTGAATATTTACAATTTTTTTTGAAAATTTACTAATTTTTCGAAAACATTCTATTTTTTTGTTAATCTAAGAAAGTTACTTTTTACAGTGTAGTTATTATTTTTAGCTAGTAGAGAAAAAATTATTCTTAACTTTCAGACAAATGATAACACAAGTCGGTTGAAGTAGAAAGTTTATTAGACAATAAAACATTTATCTACAATTTAGTTTAAATTTTCCTTGGTACAAATAAACGTAAAATTATTTGCATTTACATTTTATACTTTCAAGTATGCTTTAGTTCTTTTAAAAAAATTCCAAACCATCTTGTCAAATTTACAAAAATGCGTGTATTTCTTTAGCTTTAGTAAGAAACGTGTCGACTTAAGATTCTCTCTGCCCCTCGAACTTGTCAAATGCCAGAAAAAATTTCTTGTCAAATGTAACATTTTACGTGTGAAATTTTTTTCACTTTCTCTCTCTGTCAAACTTTTTCTTATTTTCTTTATCTTTTTCTTTACAATATCTTTTTGCTTACTTTATGTATCTCTCTCGTAAAATATAAAAAGTCACAAGCTAAACAATTCGTCTGGAAATCGCGGAAAAGTTTTATTTCTTTTTAGTTATTTTTAGCATCGTCTCTTATAACAAGAGTTCACCCACTTTTATAACCCCTTTTTTGCACACGTATATTTTTATATTATATTCTATGGAACGATCGACATTTTATTCTCTTTTCAAGGGCGTCAAGATTTCATGTTTTTACGTATACACAAATAAAAGCATAATAGTATTGGAAAGCAAAGAAAAATAAAACAAAAAAGTATGCTGATAATGAGTTGCATAATTTTTCGTTTTAAATTAATTAAAATTTTTAAATTCAGGGTTCAGATTGAATTTTTGGAGGTATGAAAATTTAATTGCAGTTATTTTTTTTTGAATAAATGGGTTTTCAGGGTAAAATCTGAACTTTTAAGTGATCCATTTTTACTCTACTTTTAATTTTAATTTTTAACAATAATTTTTATTTGATTTTTCATGCTTCGTTTCGTTGAACTTTGGCACCGTCCTTTTTGTATCAAAGTTTGGTACTCATGATCACGCTGTTAACGAAATGTTTAACTAATTTGGAATTAACTTTATGATCTTTCTATAATGCCATAAATAAGAATTACTAGAATTTGATATTAAGGGAGATTATTTCGATAAAGTTTATATAAATTTTGATAGTTTTCATATTTGCATAACAAATTAACAGGTTAGATAAAGCGTTTTGTGAAAGTTTAGATGTTAATCCTTGTAACTGCCAGTTTGACAGGGTATAAATAAGAATTATTTTTTGTTAGGTAAAAGTTCTTTAAAAGGTAATAGATCTTTCAGATAAAATCTGTATAATCTGGGTAGAAAAAAACAGCTATATTTTGGTAGTTTTTCTAATTTCAAGAAAACTTAAATCGATATAAAGGACATGGCATGGGAATGACATTATTTAAGATAAATTAATTTAGATACCAGGTAACTTTTCTCGACGTGAACGAAAACTAAATTATTGCGAAAATAATAATTTAATAAACGCATTAGGCGTTAAAATAGTTCCGTTTTCTTGAATTCGTTGTGGTTGACCCCATTTAGGTACATAACTATGTAATTTATAATAAATATTATAAGAAAAGAATCTCTCCAGGAGTTTCGCGTGAGAATTTTTCTTGTTTTCTATAACTATAACAGTATATGTAGTTTTTTTTTTATTCAGCTCATGCTACATATAAACAAAAATACATTCACACATACACACACTTACAAGATCAAAACGACAGTTTTTCAGCTGAGTATCCAACGGGGAATTCGTTGTAATTTCAACATTGAAAATAATAATCGTACAGTGTATACATACACATACACAAAAAAAAAGTAAAAAGAAATGCTGGAAAAACTCGAGCAAGAAAATTTTGACATTCAAGTTAGCGGTCTCTTGGAACCTTAATTACGCTGTCCACTGGGATATTTTTATTTTTTTTAATTTCTTTTTTTTTTTTTATTACGTCTGTGTCTCGTGCAATGAAAAATTATCGTGGTCAGAATATTTTTACAACTTTTTTTTTGTGTGTGTGTGTAATTTTTTTGTGTATTTTATTTAATATAATATAAAAAGAAATGCAGAAATTATTTTTAGCTAGTTACTCAAGATATCAACGAAAAGACATAAATATATTTTTAATAAAGTTTTATTTTTGTAAAATAAAAAAAAAAAAGATCATAATATATTTGTACTTTTTGTATTAAAAGTGTTCATAAATATTTCTTTTTATAAATAATAATTTATTGTGCATTTTTTTTTTTTTTTAAATACACGAAGAAGATATAATTTACAAAGAAAAATAAATAAATAAATAAATTATTTTTTGCTTTTTAAACACCACAATGATACGTATTTACATTTTTAATTTTCTGTAGTATTATGTCGACTTTGTATTGTATACGATGTACATAATGTAGTCAGGAATATGTGTATGTAGGGAAAACTGGGGTATGTTGATTCATAATGGATTTAAAAAATTGGTCGAAGCATACAAAATTTTCATTAGTTGATTTTATTTTTAAAAATATATCCTGGTAAAAAAATAACATAAGAGCAACAAAATATGTACAGATTTTTGGCAAAATTTCTAGGACCATAATTTTTTTTTTTCCAAAGAAAAGGTCTGAAATTACAGTATCAAATCAAAAGTTTTCTTGGTTATACGAAATCAGACCCAATTTTTTATCATTGAAAATGTTACATTTAAAAAATGATTTTATAAACTGTGTCAATTTACCGTAAATCAGTGGGCAAATTTTCACATGCAAAAAATTTTTGTGTTCAGAGTAGAAAAAAAGTGTAACAATATTCGATCTTCCTGAAATCATAACTTTTTCCAACGTATAATTTTTAATTAAAATATTTTGAGTCCAAAATTAATGTTGCTCTATCCTCAAATCGCCCCAATTTCTTAAAATACTTTTTCGCATAAATGAAACAATAATTAGTTATATTTTTCTAGAAAATTATATATTTATTCTATTTTAAATTAGTTACAGAATACAGAAGTTAACAAGCTTTAAAAAAAAACTTGTTGACGTATTTATTAAAAATATAAATAGCATTGACAAGTGTATTCTTAAAAAATATAAAAGATCTTCATTCATATTTTTTTTAAATATTTTCATTCAGGTAAACATAATACTCTTTAGAAAAAAAAATTGACATGAAATGTCTATGAAGACTTTTTAAATATTAATTTATTAGGCAAGTTTTATTTAATATACAAACATATTTACTTTTGACTGCAAGTTACTATGGATTAAATTTGAATTATCATAAATACAGGTGTATAATAACGGTTTTTGATAAAATAACTTATACATTTGTAATAATGATGAGTCTTTGTGAATACTTTTTTTTTTTTTTTTTTGTTTTTTTTTTTTTTTTTCATTAATCTTGTTTTTGTACATCTTGAATCAAATAAAATAAATTGAATTTTAATAAACTCTTTGATGTATTTTATATGGTTGATTTTAAAAGATTATTTTGTTTTACATGATTGTGATTAGGCTTCTTTAATAATATTTATACAGCTAAGATTAATAATTTACGATAAATGATATTTTATTTACATTGCTACTATTTTTATAATGACTTTTTTAAACTTTTAGTCAATTAATAATAATTTTTTTACTTCAGCTAGAATCCAGATGATTGATCTAAAAATCTGCTTCATCTTGTACAGAATATAGGGCAAATGAAACAATCTTTTTCCCACAAAATGTAACCTCTCGTCAATCCTCAAGCAACTGAAAACTCCAAATAGAGTTTTGACATAAAACTGTAAAGAGTTTGTTTTCCAAACCTGAGATTCAGGTAACCACACACCCCTATTCTAAATTTTAATAAATTTTTGGAAAAAGGGATTTTTTATTTTTGGAAAAATGTATCTTGGGAAAAAGATCTTTGGTAAACAAAATTTTTTGGTAAAGAAGGTTTAGAAAAAGTATCCCCTTACCATTTTCTAGCTAACAATAAATAATGGATAATAATTGGGTATATTTTGGTAATTGAATATTCCATCACTTGTACAATTTAGATATAAATTTTTGAATCTATTTAAAAATTTTAAATTCTTTATTAACTTTAACCAATAAGAGAGCAGGAAGTTATGGAATTAGAGATGATTAATATTTAAATATATATTCATTTAGAACATCAAAAATTCATTGAATTTCCAAAGACAAATTACCAAAGAAGCATCCAAATTTCAATCAATTAAAAAGGTAAAATATTTTAACTAATTTTCGTACCTCTTTCTTTTACATAACCATTAATATGCAAAACAACAGAAAAAAAACAAGTTTTTATGATGAGAAAAAAAAATAAATTTTAATGGAATGAAGTATCATTAATCAAATTTAAAAAGCAAAAAATTAAGCTTTGAATATAACTTCAAATAAAAATATAACATAATAAATAAATATCATATAAAATAATAAATAATTTATACTTTCTGTTATTCTTTTAACCTAAATATAAATACTGGACACAACCTCTCTCTAACAATGTTTATTAAATTTTTTTTTTTTTTTTTTTAAATTAACCGTTATAAATTCTTATATTTTTTTTTAAAACATTTTAACACTTGCGTCATATATGGACACATTTAATGATTGCTGCATTTATCTTGACTAAATACAGAGAATAAAAAAGCCTCTTTTTATTTTTATTGACTTCATCATTAAATTATTCAAATATCTTCCAATCGATAAATTTTAAGATATTCAATTAACGTCTGATGTTATTATAAAAAAAAAAATAAATATGTAAGTCAAGAGCAAGTACTTAATAAATTTGATCGAAAAAAAAATCGAAATTTGCATAAATAAGCACGAATAATATAAAATTAACACTTAAATATATTTTGCAGCCCAAAAAAAAAGTAACCCTGATATTATCCGTCAATTTCTATTTCACGCTTCAATAACCAGCACGCGCCACAATGTCGACTGCTGAGTATGTTATATTGAATGAAAATAAAAAAATAAAAATAAAACCAAAAAAAAAGAAAGAAAAATAAAAATAAACGAATTCATGCACCACAGGAATCACTAAAAGGTGGGAAGGAAAAAATAAAATAAAGGACTCGTTAAATGTGTTAAGGTTTGATTGATTGATTCTAAAAGATTTTTAGCATTCGAATCAGTTATTCTACTCGGTAATCTCCATGGGGTTGCTTTGCATAGTTACATAGTTTATAATAAGATCTAACTGACCGAATTATTAATAAAAAATAAAATAAATAGGCTAATAGAAGCAAGCATTTTAATATACATGAGAGACCTCATTTTTATTTTCAAAGAATTTATAAATGACAGAGATCAAGATATTACTACTGATTTTTTTTTCTCGATAAATCTTATTGAATGAATTTTCAAGATTATAGATGTGCATCAGTGTATATAACCTTTCACTTTATAACTTTCAAGATTGATTATGATTCAGTGGTTATTTGCTAGATTTTTATTGTGTATTTTTAATATTAAATTTTTTATATCACAGTGATTTGCAATCTTTCTTACTTCTATTTTTTTTTCTTTCCTTTTTTTTTTGATAAAAAAGATTAATTTTATTTTTTTGCTTTATTGTTATTTTTTGAAAATAAATAAAAGTAATTTTATGCTTGTAAGTAATGAGATATTAAAGATGGAATAATTTTTATGTGAAAATTTTGATTTTTTTGCATATTAGCCAGCGATATTGTGATACCTGAATTCCAGAAAACCAATTTTTACGTCTCGGCTGCGTGAGTGTAACCAGATTCTAAGAAGTGATTCAAAAATATTTTTTTTTTTTAATTTTGTCACCAAAAATTTAAAAAACTACTTTTTTTCTATTTTAGGTAATTGGTTGCTACTCAATTTTTCAGCTTTAATCTTAATTTTTCGAAGTATTTTTTTCAAAATATGTCTCAAAAATAAAATTAAAACATATTTACCCATTGTTTGAGGAATCGTCGATTGCTTTTCAGCGTTTTTTAAAATTCGCGTAAATTAATATATTCATTTTTATTTTATCAAAAAAAACAAACTAAAATTACATTGTTTAAAAAATGTAACTAGAGAAAATTAAAAAAAAAATCATTTTATTCATAAATACCGAGAAAAACCTTTTAAAAAAAATTTCGGAGGAAATAAATTTTTATTATGAAAGGCTTTATATTGGATTGTAAAATAATGTATTTAGTTTAAGTTTAAATAAATTAAAATTGATTTTTTATATAAAAATGTAAATATAAATGTAAACAGTCTTTTATTTGTTCCAATGAAAAATTTGATGCATGGAATAAACATAAAAAAATCAATTTAATAACAATGCTTTTCGACATATTTTAACTTCAAAAGCTTTAAGAATGCTAGCTTTTTATTAAAAATAGTAAATCATATAAACAAGGATAAAAATTTTCAAAGCAACTTTTGTTATTAATAAAGAATTACGTCAATTGAATTAATTATTTCTATATATCAAAAAATGCAAAACTAAAAGTAAAAAAAAATCACAAACAAAAGTTTAAAATTATTTTAAATTTTAATTAAATAAAAAAAAAAAGGTTGAAAGATAATACAAAAAAGTTGAACCCAGAGTAGCATAAAAACTTTTTTTCATGAATTTTAAGATATTGTAAGATAAAATTAGAATTTGCTTAGCTACTAAAAGTACATTAAAAAAGATCATTTTATTGATTTTTTTTTCTGAAATGGCAAGTATAAATATAATTAAAAGAAATTTATATTGCTTTGATGAGAAAAAAAGTAGTACAAACTAGTAGTAAAGCTAAAGCTAAGAAAAAAGTTTACGCATTAATACTATATAAATTCAGATAAAAATAATTAATTATTACAGACTAACTTTATTATATCTCATTGGATTTTTTTATCAATTGATAAACTTCCTACAATTTATTTATATGTTTATTTAGTTTATCAAACAACTATCGTTAGGGCTAAGAATCCTCGCAGGAAACCTATAATAAATGTAAAATGAAAAATATATTAGTTTCGTCTTTTTTATTCGTTTCGATAAAAAAAAGCTGCATTTTACTAAAAATAGTTCATTCTTGTCAATTTTGTATAGTTAAATTTCTACTTGATTATTTTCAAAATTTTATCTTGCATATTTTTTACTTCCGTCGAACCGGCTAGGCAACCGTTGATAACCAGAAAGTTCTTAAAGAAAAAAAAATATTTATTTAATTTATAATAAATTTAAAATTCGTTTTTGACTAATACTGATTAACTCATCAACGCCGAGGCGGTGAGTTTTGGAAGTGAGCAAAAATAAATATATTCCCTTATAGATAAGTGGCTAAAAGTTCATCCTTGTAGTAAAATTTCATGCTTTTTCAGAATCTGACATTAGCTTTCACCTTCAACCCTTAAATATACCCTAAAAACGGGGGTGAAAGGGGTAGCTATTATTAAGAAATGTTTAAAAATAATATTTCTTATTTAAAATTAAGGAAAGTTCGTATTCATTAAGGTCTCATTCATTTTGGCCATATTTACAACACTTAAAAGGTGGATAGGGGTGGTACTCCAGTCAAAATACGGGTTTGGTTGTATTATCATTAGTGAACACCAGATTGGCTCTACATTAGGTTTTTTGGGTCGCTGAACATGAAAATAAGGGTCATTTGGCAGAAAAATTGGGGCTTAGCCCTTAAATTTGCAAAAACTACACCCAAAACGAAGTTTCTTTACATATTCGAACTTTGAGCACTCAGATTTTCACCATGCAGGTTTTTTGGGACGCTGATCAAGAATATCGATTTCTTTTTCAGAAGTAATTAAAATTTTACCCCTAATTTGGCTAAAAATACCCTCGGGAAGGGGGTGTTTTTGTTACTTTCGTACTTTTAGCATCTAGGATAGGCCCATAAAGGTTTTTTGGGTCGCTAATCAAGAATTTTGTTTCATAAATACTAACTCCTTTTCATAAATATTCAATATTTTACCCTTAAAATAGCTAATATTACCTCTAAAAGGGGTACTTTTGCTATTTTGGCACTTTGAGCATCCAAAGTACATTTTTATACGTTTGTTGGGCCGATAATAAAAAATTTCGACTTTTTTTTCATAAAAAGACACCAGAGAGTTAAAACATCAGTTATTGCAACTCATTGCAACCTAAATAGACATATTTTTAATTTTGATAAACCACAGGTGCTCGATGAAGAACCTACATGGGGTAAACGTAAAGTATCAGAAAGTCTACACATCCAACTTGCCCACCCTACAATAAATGAAAAAGAAGATACTGATAACCTAAACCCATCTTACATCCATACCATCAATACCCTCAATCAACAACTCCCTCTACAATACTTTCAACAAATTTAACTCAAAAATCATCATTTAAAGTTTCAATATCGTACTTTTTCAATACATTTTCTTGGCACCATAAACTCTAGTTATTTTCATGTTTTTTGTTATGTGTTAAATTATTGTTATAAACATTTTTTTAAACTTTTTATTTAAATTTTTAATAATAAGAATGACTTCTCATTTTATTATCATGTTTATATAAAATTATTATAGGTATTTTTTCATTTTTTATTTTTATGTATCAAATGTATTGATTAATTTTTTTGTATATTTTTTTAGACATTATTGATAAGGCCTATAAACTAAATAGGCGAAACGTCTAATAATAACATCTTTTTTATGACAAACAACTAATTTGTTTCATTTATGCCCAGTATTGGTCAATAAAAACTCAATCCTTTTATAAATATTTGTAAATCATGGGCGATGACAATATTCAAATTGATATAAAAAAACAATATTTCACCGTTAAAATAGATAAAAGTACCGCTAATATGGGCGTATCCTGGACGCTCAGAGTGCGAAAATAGCAAAAACGCCTCTTTTAGGGGTAGTTTTAGCTAACATAAAGATGAAATATTAATTATTTATGAAAAACTTATAACCGGTTTCTGTAAATACAACCTAAGTACATGGAACATGTTTACTTCTAGCTGAGGACTAGGTATAATACAAATGTTACTCAACATTACAATGCGATTTTGAATTTTATAATTTGTAATTATCACCTTACTAGCTGTGAAGATTCTAAACCCAAACTATTTTGATTCCCTAAACCTGAATTATTCCAAGTCTCTCTGACCTGAATTATTCCAAGTGCCTAAATCGATATTATCCTAAGTCCTTAAGCTCAGATTTTTCAAAGTCGCCTAATTATTCTAAGTTTCATTTGCCCCCCCTCCTTAAATAGGACAAATTTTACCACCCCCCTTAGATAGGACAAATTTAACCCCCCCCTTAAAAACGACAAATTTAACCCCCCTCCTCTTAATAAGACAAATTTGACCAACCCCTTTAAATAGGACAAATTTGACCCCCTTCCCTTAAATAGGACAAATTTGACCATCCTCCTTAAATAGGACAAATTAGACCCCCCCCCCCCCTTAATTTTCAAGTTCTGAAGTACCCCCTCTCTATAAACATGTTCCATGTTAAAAGAAATCGAAATTCTTGATTAGCGACCCAAAAAACCTATATGGCCATATCCTGCATGCTAAAAGTACGAAAACAGCAAAAACACCCCCTTTTCGTGGGTAGTTTAAGCCAACTTAGGGGTGAAATTTTAATTTTTTATGAAATTGAAATTCTTGATCAGCGACCCAAAACATATTTGGATTTAGCGACCAAAATTATCTACTAGCAGGTGTCGGAATAGAAAAAAAAAATCTTTTTTTTTTAGCGAATTTTGAAGGGTTGAAGGGGTGAAAAGAAGGGCGATGCACCCCTACAAATTATTTTTGACCAGATTTAGTTTTAGCAGCTCAAAGTACCTACTAAAAACAATAAAAATTCGAAAAAAAGTTGTAAAAAAAATTGTATTTTTAGGGTTGTCAAGGTGAAAATAAAGGTTTTACATCCTTCAAAAAAATTTTTTTTCGACTTATTTTGATTTAACGACCCAAAATACCGACTAGATGGTGCCAATTAGAAAAAATATATTTATTTATTTTTTAACCAAAGATAATACAAGATACATGTATCCTAATAGAGACTATTAAAGTCAGTGTTTGGGTACTGGTACAAAAGATAATTTTTTAATGTAATAATAGTTATAAATAGTAGAAAATATATACAATAATCAAGATATATTATATATAATAATTAAAATATAAGTCTTATTGATCCATTAAAAATCAAATCATATTTACAAATTATTTAATATATTATAATAAAATTTTTTTACGAATAAAAACATATAATTTATAATTTATAATTTTTAGATTTTTAAATATTAAAATGTAATTTTTGGAAGTTAATTATAATACTTTGTCGTTATTTATTTGGTTAATTTTTTAATTATATCTATTTATTGAGATAATTTTTAAGTTGAGTCTTCCTTATTCTTTCAATTTTTTCTGCATCTTCATTGTAGGTTTTGTTGTTGATTATTTTTAATTGATGAGGTAAAGAGTTGAAACCATTTATTGCTGCATAGTATGAGCTTTTTTTTATATGCTTCTTTGCGTATTTTTAGAATTTCCAAACTATTATTTCTAGTACGACTAGAGCTTTTTTCAAATATTATACTTAGTTTTTCGTAGTGGTAGAGTAAAGAATTTAGTTGATAAGTTTCTTTAACATTTAGTATACTTAAATCTTGGAGTCTTGATAGTATTTTGTTGAGTATGTTTTGTAGAGGACCAATTTCACTATTATAGGCTCCACCATATGCTAGTATTCCATAAATCCATATAATGTGGCACAAAGCATAATATAGGGTATTTTTTATTTTTTTGTCAATATGTTTAAGTTTATGTTGAAGAGAAATAAAATATCTTAACTTTTTCAAGATGTTTTTAAAATGGGAGTCCCATTTTAAGTTAAAATCAAAAGTGACACCAAGATACTTATATGATTCCACTCTTTTTATAGTTGAATTGTCTATATTTATATTTATACTGTAATCATCAGGAACACTACTTGCATAGCAGCCAAAAGCCGTATATACAGTTTTGTTAATATTGACAGTTAATTTGTTGCTCTTGAACCATTGGTTTATAATTGATAGTTTAGAGTTCATTTCTTTTTCTGCAGTAACCCATGAATTTTCAATGCTTATAACTGCTGTGTCGCCTGCATAGGATAAGATGCTGCTGTTTTTTATAAGTAGGTCATTTACATATAGTATAAATAAAAGCGGACATAAAATTGTTCCCTGTGGTACTCCAGTGGTTATTATACTAGGGTCACTTAATAGATCTTGGATTTTGACTATTTGTACTCTATTTTCAAGGTAAATACATAAGAGATTTAATGGGATTCCTCTAATACCATATTGATATAATTTTTTTATAAGAAGCTCACGATTCACAGTATCAAAAGCTTTTGACAAATCTATAAAGGTGCACCATAGCCGACTTATTATTATTGATGCTCTCGTAGAGAATGTTGGTAAGTTCTGCAAGAGCTTCTTTAGTTCCTGTTCCTTTTACAAAACCAAATTGCTTATTTGAGATGATATTACTCTTTTTAATAAAAGTTGTCATTCTATGGTGCACTATTTTCTCAAATATTTTTGCCAGGTTTGAAATTAATGAAATTGGTATGTAGTTAGTGACATTATGTTTTTCACCTGACTTGAAAATTGGAAGGATTTCAGATTGTTTTAGGTAATCTGGCTATTGACCTTCAGCAATACATAGATTGAAAACATATGCTAATGGTTCAGAAATACAGTTGCTTAATATTTTTAAAACTTCTGAGCTTATTCTGTCTATACCACCCATTTTATTTGAGAGTTCCATAATAGCTTTTTCCATTTCGTCTTTATTAGTGGGAAACATATACAGGCTTTCAGTATTAAAGTCAGGAACATGCAATTCATTAATCGTGTTATTATTGCTATCAATCTTTTTTGCCAGGTGAGAGCCTATGTTAGTAAAGAAGTTGTTGAAAGCGTTTGCAATTTCAAGGCCATTTGTGATTTTTTTACCATCTACTTTAATGAAGTCAATTTCATTTTTTGGCTTGATACTTTTATGTCTACCAGTTATTTTATTAATAAATTCATTTTCATAAATTCTTTTAGCTGCTTTAATTACATTGTTTAGTATTTTTTGATATGATTTATAGTTCTGTTTGAGATAATCGTTTTCCAAATTGTTTTTATGCAAAAGATATAGAAATTCTTTATTTATAATAGAGGTGCGAATACCAGATGTCATCCATCCCATATGTTTTAAAAAAAAAATTTTATGGGTTAAAGAGATGAAAATAAGGGTCAATAAGTTTTTTTAAAAAGAAAAAAATGGTATTTTTATGGTTGAAGGGTGTTAAATCCCTAAAAAAAATTTCTGATGCCATAATTGGATTTAGTGACCCGAATTACCAACTAGGATATGCCAAAATTTGAAAAAAAGATATAACTGTGTAATTAAAAAATCCAAAGAAATAAAAAAAAATGATTATAGCTGGTCAAGATGAAATTTTCTTTAACTTAGTTTAGTAAAAGAATTTTTGAATTCCAACCCTTCGAAAATCCTTTGAAAAATGAAAAATAAAAAACAAAAATTTAGTAATACGTATAATAATTAATTAAAAGGGTAAAAAAGAGAAGAAGAATTTATAATATAATATATTTCGTTAAACAATCAAAGTAATATAAAACATTCCAATCAGATAAACATTACAATATAAGACAGAAGAAACGTACTAAACGAATTCCAAATCAAAATATATCGATACCGATGATCATGATAAAGTTAAAAAGTCTCGTATACAATGCTAACAATTCATGCTTCTGATCGTAAAACAAGTACCGTATATACATAAACACATACTTAAAAAAAAAAAGGAATCTTTTTCAGTTTACTTCTTTTTTTTATAGTCGATTTAATATTTATTCTCATCACCTTCTCTTTCGATATATTGTTATACTTTATATATGAATAAAATTATATTATATTATAAGCGTGCGACCTTTGTTTATTATATAAAATCAAGTCAATAAACCCTTTAATTTACTATGCTATTATATATGGAAAAGAAATTTATTGAAATATTTCTCTCTAACGAGATTAACGCTATAAATTTTTTCTTCTATACTTTTTTTTTTTAATTTTTTAAATTGTTGCTGAATATTATATTATTTGCGTTACAAGTTTATTGAATATGCTATAAACTATATTATATGATATCAAAAATATTTTCTATATCTCGATTTATTGTATATGACTTGGTATATGGGTCTATCCATTTTTTGCAGACTAATATAATAAATATAACTGAAAATTTTCACTCACATTTTTTTTTTAGAGCACTAAGTACTAATTTTGGATAACTAAGTCCAAATTCTTTTTTATCAGACATCTGAATTTTTCGAATCAATCTTTAATTTCACACGCAAAAAAATGAATAGTAAAATTAACCTCAAAGAATTTAGTAAACGCAAATTAATGAATATTGGTAAATATAACCAAAAAATTAGTAAATTTCACTAAAAAAATTGAGGTTTTAGTTTTATAAACAAATTTTTTTAGTAAATTTTACTAAAAATTTATAGTGACTTTTAACCACACTGAACTTAGTAAACAAAAACGTTATTTTGGTTATATTTACTAATTTTTTATATGCGTGCAAGTTTGAGTCTAAAAATTTATATTTATTATTGTTGTTTAAATTAGCTGTCTATCACAGGCCCAAATAATCCTCAAATTTTCTTCAAATGTTTGTCGACTTTTTACCTTTAATTTGACCATAAAATAATGGATACACCCATATAAATTTCTTACAATCGATGTACCGTTTTATAAGTACATTATTGCATAATTGCAGCACATATATAAATATAGTATAAAATAATTATTAACTTGGATAATAATTGGACTCAAACTGAAAAAAAAAAAAACAAGAGAGAGTAATAATCTCATAAATTTTTATTTAATTGCAAATAATATAATACTTGACGCACTAATAAGACTCTGATTTATTTAAACGAATTATGTATTGCATTAAATTTATAAAAATCATATTATTATTTATCATGATCTTTTGTAATATTTTTATAAAATATGGACACACGCAACGTCCCCATAAAATATTATTTTTATATATTAGAAATTTTAAATTTAATTAATTTTTATATCACAAAAAGAAAATTCTTTCCTTTGATAAATATCGACATAAAAATATTACAAGAATTTTTAACTACTAACCAATTTACCCCGCACTGATCCACGTATTAATTTTCCTTAAATTTATTAAATTATTTGTGGTAATCGGAGTTTGAGTTTATTACATTATAAATTTATTATTATTTGCTCGTGCGTTTGTGTGTGCGCACGTGTGTATATATGTGTGTGCGTGTGTACGAGTATGGATATGCTATCATGCGATGCATTCTATATTAATAATAATGAGATCAGATCGAGCGTGCTTTTCAGCTTTCTAACTTTAGAGTATTTCGTGATCAAAATTGCTTTAATTTCTTTTTTTTTGTGAGTATAAAGATTCTCCAAATATTTTGAACTTTAATCATGATAATGTACATAATAAATCAACAATATTTATATACATGTAAAATTTTTACAACAAAAATTTCATTAAAAGATTTAAATAAAAATTTTATTTAATATATTTATTTATATTGATTAAATTTTAGATAATTTTTTTATTACGGTTTAGCAATTTTGCAATCAGGAAATGCAAATTTATACATATACAAATATTTATATAAAACATTAACGGCAGCTAGACAAAATTTAATTTTTTTTATTAATATGGAACACACCGAAAAAAAATCCACTTGCTGATGCAAACAAAAAAATTTCGTTTTCGGCTGGGGAACTTGAAATGTAAAGAAAATTAAAAACGCTGCCAAGTAAATGGCACTAAGGTTCCTCATTAGCAATAACAAAATGGTCGTTAATAACAAAATTACCGTTAGGTTAATTAACTATAGTGATGAAAGGATCAATGATAAAAGAACGCGGTGGCATTTAAAAGGTGATACTTGCACCAAAAAAAAGTAGAACAACCAGAAGTGTTTTGGTTAGTTTTTGAGGTTGCAGCGTTTTATCGAAAATTACTGAAAAACCCTGTTTTATAAGATTGAGCCAACATGTAAATTTGCTCTTTTAACCCCAGAATTCCCTTGGGAATGAATGCAGGGCTATTTTCATGTCTTTAAACATATCAAAGAATGTTTTCTAGTAAAAATTAGCTTTTTAAAACGCTTTGTGGCCTCTGTAAAAATTTGTATAGTTAAAAACTCAAAATTCCCATGTTATTTAAATGGGAAACTTCAAGTGCTCGGCGGCACGGGTTAAAAAAATCGAAAATCAAAATCCTTGGAGCTGGGGGTTTTTTATGACCAAAATATTCGAAAAAAATGGGGGGAGCCAAAAAATATCGAAAAATAAAAAATAAGACACACTCTAATACATATGTATATGTATCAAAGTATCAAGGGTGCAAAAGTTTTGACATTAGCGTGACCACCTTAATTTTTAAGTACAAATATTTCAAAAAACCGAAGTTTTGCAATATATTATATTGAGAATATTTACAATTCTTTTGTCTGCAAAATCAAAAAATTTTTTTGCTGACGTAATTTATGGATGAAATTTTCTTAATAAATCCCAAACAGCTCTTTCACGGTATTAAAAAAAATTTATCGAGAACCTTTAAAGATCTTTAATAATTATTATTTGGTTGAGGGTTGATCTCCTGCCTAAACGTTGAAATTAAAATGTAGTTTTTAAGTCAGAATTTTCATTAAATTAGGTACGTATATTAAAAGAAGGAGATTCTTAGGAATGTATTTATAAAATTTCATATCCTTCATCATTACTCCTTGTGTGAACTTTATTCATAAAATTGTTAAAAATTGGACATGTAACATTTATATACCTTAAGTTAATAAAAAAAGAACATTTATAATTGACTAATAAAAGTCAAATAAAAAATAATGAAGAAAAAAAGGTTTTGTTATTAAAAAAAACAATAAAAATGAATTTTAAATGCATAAAAATCTCTAAAAATAAGAACCTTGAATAAAATGTCCTTTAAAAAATAGCAATAAAATTTTTTTGCACTCATAATATCAACAGGTAGTTTTAAAAAATAAAAAAAAAGGTTGAATCTTCTTGATCTTAACCACGGATAATAAAAAAGACAAGTATTAAAAAGTTTCAAATTTCATCCACGTTCTGTCCACGTTTCTTGTCCAAAGTTGTTGCATTCGTCGTTGAGATCTCTCCATTTAAATAAATATGACAATAATTCAAGTGGTCACCCCTCTTTATAATATACATTTTCATATACACATTTATAACATTAACACATACACGGGTTATGTCGCGTGGTGTAGTGCCGAGTAAAATTATTAGTGACATAAATTAGAGGCGGCTGCAATTATTCAAGCGATAACGCTTATTATATATGATCTTCGTTTTTCCTTTGGTATGCATATAACACGCGTATATATTCATCTCGTGTGCGTGTACAGATATATTTATATTGCACATATATAAAAAGGGCCGCGTACGAAAAATTAATCATCCCATATATATAAATGAGCACCAAGGGTGACGAGTGCGAGTTTCGTCCATTATATAATAATAAAAATAAAATTTAATATAAAAGAAATCAAGGTTTTTAAATAGAGGCGCCGCCGCGCCAATTTTTAAATCCCCCTACGGGTGGCCACTTAACTCGTCCCTTCTTATAACTTGATCGCTTTTAATCTAAAGGTCTTTATATTAAATAAATATTCAATTGTCAGGTTAATTTCTGATCATTAAACTATTGCGTATTGTTAAACTACAAAATCCATAAAAATAACCAATTTTTTATATTGTGTGAGAAAAATAAAGCCCGATTTTTAATATGACTGACAAGTTTGCACAAAAGGCGCGACAAGGCGTATTCATCGTCATTGAAGTCGATTCGTTACAACTCCTTTTTTTTCTATAAAATGTACCTTCTTTATTATAAACTTCTTCTCTTTCTTTGTCTTCTACATAAAGAAAGTTTATTTTTCGTCTTTTTTTATTATGATCATTTTTTTTGCGATACTGCGGCTTCTTATAAATAAATTTTTATAATGTCTTGTGACGAACTGAAAATTGCGCGCACGACCAACCACGTTTAAATTCTTGGTGTTCGACGATCCCAAAAAAAAAGAAGCAACCGATTTGCGCTACTATAAATTCATGAGAGTACAAAAAAATGTCTACTAAAAATAACACGCACACAGACGTTCAACAAACCCTAAATTGTATTATAAATTTTGATAAAGTATAAAAATAAAAACTAATATAATTTATAGCGATAGTTATTTGAAAAAAAAAAAATCAATTAAAAATATTTGCCATTTACAGTGTGACGATATAAAAGTCAAGTTCGTGAAACTCATGGAATTGACCTTCCCTTGTAGTTTTTTTTATAAATAAAAAAAGAACCCACAACTTTCCTTTTGTGTTCATCATTTGTTGAACTAAGACTTCTTCTCTTTGAATTCTTTTTTCACCGCGTATGTATTTACAGAATCGTATTCGCGGCTTATAGAAGCCACTAAAACCATTTCTTGCAAATATTCTTGTTTGGTATACATAACCTATAAAGATGAGCATATATATAAACATTACGAATTATTACGATGAGTCTTAAGGTTTCAAAAAAAAAAGGGAAAATTATTTTATTTTTTTTCAATGTTATCCAGTTTTGTAAGAATATAATAATAATAATTTTAATTATTTGTACTTGAACTAAACATTTATTATTGCTAAAAGAAAAAAAAATTAAAAAATAAATAAATAAATATTACTACATTAATAAAACTTGAATTTTATTATTTAAAGTTTGTTTTTTCTGTTTTTACAATCTGACTTTTTAAGTAGAAAATTATGTTTTTAATGATTTTTTTTCTTTATTTTTTTTTTTTTATTAATTATAACATAATATTATGGTAATAAAATTGATAATTGTGAAAATTTTTTACATTTCATGTATTTTTATTATTTTTCAAGAAAAAGACTTTTTTAACATAAAATATAAATTTTATAGGCAACATAGAAATTAAATTTTAGTATCTTTAAATTGTCTATTTCCAAACAGGATTTGTTAGTAAAGTTAATGGCCTATGAGTTTTTTGAAAAAAATTTTATTTTTATCTCTATGGATGCAAACTGAGGCCAATTACCAATAAAACATAAACCTGTAAATTAAATTTTAAAGCCAGTTTTATGGTGAATTAGTAATTTAAATAAGTTCTAATGAGATGAAAAACTAGAAAAGTTTTTTTTTTTTTTGAACAAATGTAAGGGAGGTGCAGAATTTAGCATGTCTACACTGTAAAAAGTAATTTTCTTAGATTCACAAAAAAAAATAGAATATTTTCGAAAAATTAGTAATTTAAATTAGTTTACTAAATTTAGTATATTAACAACAAATTCGAGAATTCTCGATATTTTCTTGTGAATTTACGAAAAAAATTGTAAATTAGCAAATATTTTTTGAAAATTTTCGAAAAAAAATTGTAAATTATCAATTTATGAGTTAACAAAAAAAAAATGCGAAATACTCTAATTTTTAGTTAATATGCTAAATTTAGTAAATTTACGATTTTTTTCGAAAATATTCTATTTTTTTTGTGAATCTAAGAAAGTTACTTTTTACAGTGTAATACATGATTCTGAAATTTAGAAAGCAATAATTAAAATAATTCTAAATTGTAAATTCATCTTTTTGCTATTTTTATTTTTTGCCAGAACAATATTTTTGAAATGCTTTTCAACATTCTGAGATGTTATAACTTACATATAACTTCTAAAATAACTCTAGAAGTTATAGGAGTACAGATTTGCCAAGACCTACTGAATTTAACTAACCACATACTTCAAGTTATCTAATATTTTAAACAAATTTTTTAATTTTCTATGGGGTCACGATAACATTCTGTGAAAAATGAAATAAACTGTATCTGTTCTTTTTTTATTTAATTTTAAATTATTTAACATTTTATCTCGAGTACAATGAAAGGTTTTTTGTGTATATGCGAAAAAGTTTGTTATAAAATTTTTCTTAATTCCCAAGCTATCATTTTTTATTGTTCATTTTTAAACTACATAACACAAAGTGGTCATTATAATGACTACTTTATTACTTTTTTAAGGTTAAATGAAAGTAATTCAGAAACAAAAAATACCATAATATAAATTTACGCGATAGTTTATTTTTTTTAAATATGTACTATATTTTATTTACTTTAAAAGTAACATTTAATTATTTTTAAAATACCAATGTACTTTATTTAAAATTCAATGCAACAAGAAAGGAAAAAAAAAATTTGAACAAAAAAAATTTTATTTCAATGCTTTTAAAAATTAAATCAGCGATTCAGCGAAAAAAAACTCGGCATCAAAGTATAATACTGAGACTCAAAGGCCTCCATGATTCGAACAAGGGGTCTTGGGAGAAATAAAAAAAGTAAAACAAAAAATAAGCAAAAAAAAGTTAAGATATAAATAAATAAAAGAAAACGGAGATTCGCAAGAAAAAAAAAGCGAACAAGAAAATAAGGAACAAAATAATACGAGGGTTAAGGATGAGAGGTGACGAGGATAGTACATGTTCTCTCCGCAGACGATCCACCTTCTAAAGATAATACTTATGTATTCGCGTGTATGTGTGTTGTTTTTCTAAGCTCCCTTAAGGGCCCTACGATCTTAGTTATTTATTATTCGCTATCTTTTTCGTTCTCATAACTAAAAGAGAAAAGAAAGACAGAAGGCCCAAAAGACAGTAGAAGGAGGTGGATACCTGAGGATGCGCGCGGTCTTATACAAAGTGGGGAAAGAACTTGGTTATTAACAACATCGCGGGGCATTAAAAGGTAAGGAGCGGGGGTCCGCTAAAAGAAATGACTGGTAAGGTAGTTTAGTTTCTTTCGAAGGATCGCCAGTCACCTCGGCAGTTCCCAAGGAATCGGAGTGTAAGAAATATGAACAAAGAGAATATAAATCTATCTATACGCCGGTTTTGTGTTTGTGCAATTTAATTTGTTTATATTTACAAGAATACAAAGAAAATAAATCTAATTAATGGTTTCGTTTTATTGGAACTGCCTCGGTTATATCTTTATAATCATAAAATAAAAATAATCCGTGGAATGCTAAAATGTGAATTGTGATAAGTTAAAAAGTGATTTCAGTCTCATGAAAAAAAATGAGACTCATTCTTGTGGAACATCCGGTGGTATCATTGGTATATTCCGAAAGGAAGAAACCACACGGATAAACAATAATAAAAAGTAACCGATGGCTTATAAGATATTTTAAAATATGCCTACGATAAGCTTCAGTTCCGACGATAATGAAATGTCGTCGAAGAAACGTAACGCTCACTGACCAAAATTCAAAAGCATTAAATTTATTTTCTTTTTAATGAAAAAACAATGCAGGGTAGTAATATTAATGCTATCCAAAGTATTGTTGTACTGGGAATTATTTTTCTCAGTACTTCAGTATTATGTAAATCTTTAAGGTATAAGGCTCCGGACGAATGCGAATGGATAACCAACGACGATAATGAGGAAGATGTATCTTTAAATTGTAAATTGCGTACTATCAATAGTGAACTTGAGAATACAAATTTTAATGTCATACAATCACAGCACACAGTCAGATTACGTTTAGAATGTAGCGATGCATTGTTTTATCAAAGTTCTCTTAGTGCTGGAAGCTTCAGGCCACTGGTCGAACTTCGAGAACTTATCATCGATTATTGTAAAATTAGCAATCTTTCGGACGAAGCCTTCGGGGGTTTAAAAGAACTTCGCAATCTCACGGTTCGCACGCACAATACAGACTGGTCGTCAATGGCTCTTGAAATATCGCCTAGAGCATTCACGGATGATCTTAACCAACTTGAAAGACTGGATCTTAGCAATAACAATATGTGGACTATACCTGAAGGCTCGCTATGTCCGCTTTATAATCTTGAAGCCCTTAATTTAACGAAAAATAGATTAAGAGAAGTTTCCAGTTTTAGATTTAATTTAGGTAGTAGATGTTTGACAAATTTGCGATTGCTGGATTTAAGTAGTAATGTTATTGAATCCTTGCCATCTTCAGTATTTTCTGGTCTATCACGTTTACAATTTTTAGAACTTAGTTACAATAATATTGGTTTTATGGCTGAACGAGCATTAGAAGGATTGTCGTCGTTGATTAGTATTAAACTTAATAATAATCGTCTTGGTAATTTACCACCTGAATTGTTTGCTGATTCAACTGATATTAAAGAAATTCATTTGCGTAATAATAGTCTTGCGGTTTTACCACCTGGATTGTTTAGTGACCTGAAACAATTATTAATACTAGATTTATCTATGAATGAACTATCATCAGAATGGATTAATTCGGCAACATTTTCTGGGCTTGTTAGGCTGGTTGTTTTAGACCTTTCTGGCAATCAAATTACGCGATTGGAGCCTGCAGTATTCAGAGATTTATATAGCCTTCAGATTTTAAGACTTCAAGAGAATTTGATAGAATCTTTAGCTGAAAATACATTTTCCGCATTATCTAATCTTCACACGTTAGTTCTTAGTGATAATAAATTAACCAGTATCGATGCTTCAACTTTTAGTGGATTGTACGTTTTAAGTTTATTATCCTTGGATAATAACCGACTCAGTAATTTACATTCCACGTCGTTAAAAAATGCATCATCCCTTCAAGATCTTCATTTAAATGGAAATGCATTTCAAAGTATCCCCGAGGCATTAAAAGCAACTCCGCTACTACGTACTTTAGATTTAGGTGAAAATCTAATCTCAGCAATACCTAAAGGCTCTTTTGATCACATGATACACTTAAGTGGATTAAGGCTGATCGATAATCGTATTGGAAATCTAAGTAAAAGTATTTTCGATAAAAACAAAGATCTTAACATCTTGAATTTATCTGGCAATCGTATCGAGCATGTAGAAGCTGGAATTTTCAACGAAAATCACAAGTTGCAAGCTATTCGATTGGACGGTAATCAGTTAACTGAGATTAACGGTATTTTTTCAAAATTGTCAAACTTGGTTTGGTTGAACATCAGCGATAATAAACTTAAAACTTTTGATTATTCAATGATACCAACTGGGCTTCAATGGTTAGACATACATTCGAACGAGATTACTGAGATAGGAAATTATTACGAGATCGAACCTCAATTACTTTTAAACACCTTTGATGTTAGTGTCAACAAGCTAACGGAAATAACTGGAAGCTCAATACCAGCAAGTATAGAAATGCTTTATCTAAACGATAATCTGATATCGCGAGTGCAAAGTTATGCGTTCTTTCAAAAACCTAACCTTACACGTGTCGATCTTAAAGGTAACAGGATCCGTAGAATAGAACCACATGCATTTCGAATAACAGCGGTACCAGAAGATAAACCGCTACCAGAATTTTTTATCGGTGACAACGATTATTTATGTGATTGTACTATGGAATGGCTTCAGCATATCAATGATCATAATCAAGATAGAGTACAACCTCGTGTTATGGATCTTGAAAGTATTTATTGCGAACTTTTGTATGACCGTGAACGTCTATATGTTCCTTTGGTCGAAGCAGAGCATTCTCAATTTTTATGTAAATATGATACACATTGTTTTGCGTTATGTCATTGTTGCGACTTTGATGCATGTGATTGTGAAATGACGTGTCCTACAAATTGTACTTGTTATCACGATCAAACTTGGACTGCTAATATAGTTGATTGTTCTGTAGGCGGACATATAAACAAATTACCTGAACAAATTCCAATGGATGCGACAAGATTATACCTAGATGGTAACGACCTCAAAGTCATAACTAGTCACGCATTTATTGGCAGGAAAAAATTAAAAACTCTCTTTTTAAATGCATCAAACATTGAAACACTGCAAAATCGATCATTCAATGGGCTAAAGAATTTAGAAAATCTTCACCTTCAAGATAATGGGTTACGAGAACTAAGAGGCCATGAATTCATTGGCCTTGAAAATTTGCAAACTTTGAATCTACAGCGAAATGAACTGACAGTTATTTCTCAAGATAGTTTTTTAACTCTTAAATCTTTAGTGACACTTAACCTTCAAAACAATTTACTAACAAATGTTGCTGTTTGGTTATTACCAGCAAATATCGAAGTTACTTTAACAGGTAACCCGTGGTCTTGTGATTGTGAATACATGAAAGAATATCGTGAATGGGTGACTGATTCTCACGTACGTGTGTTAGATGCAGAAGATTTACGTTGTGTTTATAATTCTTCTGAAGAATCGAGTGACGATAGTGAAATAAATTATGGTTATTCATTAATGACCGGCAAAGGTTACAACACGAACGATTCAATTTGTACAGAATTACAAAGTATCGAAAGTGGTTTAGCTGGTAATTTTACAAAGACAATATTTGAAAATCAAGCAATAGAAGATTATTTACCGTTATTAATTGGAACATTAGTTTCATTTTCGTTATTTGTTAGTTTTTGTATTATTGGTTTTGTGTTTAGACACGAGATGAGAGTTTGGTGTCATTCGCGTTTTGGTGTACGCATATTTTATCGTCACGCAGATGTCGACAAGGATGATCGCGATAAACTTTTTGATGCATTTATAAGTTACAGTTCAAAAGACGAATCATTCGTTGCTGAAGAATTAGCACCAGTTTTAGAATTGGGTAATCCATCGTACAAATTGTGTCTTCATTATCGTGATTTTCCAGTCGGTAGTTTTCTAGCCGACACGATAGTACAAGCAGTCGAATCATCAAGAAGAACAATAATAGTATTATCAGAAAATTTTATAAAGTCAGAATGGTGTCGTTTTGATTTTAAATCGGCGCATCATCAAGTATTACGAGATAGAAGAAGAAGATTAATACTCGTTATTGTTGGTGACGTACCGCAACGTGATTTAGATCCAGATATTAGATTGTATCTTAAAACAAATACCTATTTACAATGGGGTGATAAATTATTTTGGGAAAAATTAAGGTTCGCGTTACCTGACGTACCGAATAATCAAAGGTCAACGCAAAATAGAAGACAACCAGTGCCTTTAACTAGACAGCATAACAATCCAATGTCTGTTATCGAAAGAGGAAGAACAAGGGCTATTCATATTTAAGACTGATTAAAAAACAGTGTATTAAAGTGCAATACTAATAAAATACTTAAAAAGTTACTTTTTTTTTGATATTTATTATTTAAGCATGTGTAAATAAAAAAAAAGTGTAAATTTTTTGTGAGAAGAAAATAATTTAGTGTAAATGTAAAATAACATAAAAAAGGCGAGTGAAAATAAAAAAAAATTATAATATAATAGTGTTAAAAAATTTTTAAAATAAATAAAAAATGTTATTGTGCTAAACACACGTTAAAAAGTTTTCTGTATATAAAAATTTATGACAGATTAATAAGAGTATTTTTTTTTTTTATAAATATGAAAAATATGAAATATGAAAAAAAAAAAATGGAAAAATTATAATATTTGTGTTTACGTGCGCGTGTAATTGTTTGCAGTTTATATAGTATTTAGTAAAGGATGCAATAATAAAAATTCCAAGAAAGTTATTTTTTTGCTTATTCAATCTATGTTTTAATTAAGAGCATGCAAGAAGTATTTCTTTTTTTAAAGGGGGTTTTAAAATTATGACAATGATGATATGAAGAAAAAAAAATTTTTTTTTATGTATCAGTAGAAAAAATAAAGACTAAGTAGATAATATGCAAGATCAAACGGATGTGGGTTTGTGTATGTGGTTGTAAAAAAAAAAATTATTATTGTTATGTATTTATGTATTATGCACCGGTGACGATTTTATAATATTCAGTTGTGAGAAGACTTTTTTTATAAAGAAAAAAAAAACATAACATTTTACAAAAAAATTGCGTATGAATAAAAAAAAGTTATCGTTTAATCGTGAAAAATTTTTTAAAGAAAAGTGTTTTTTGTAATTTTTATTATGGCATTTCTTTATTATTAAACTGTAATTATTTTTTTAGTGTAAAACACAAATTATTTATTTATTTAAAGAAAAAATTGTTTATGTAAATAAAATATATATTTTTTTTGTATATTTTGTAATCAGTAAATGAGAGCATACCTATTTAAAAAATTGAATGAATGTAATATTAATTATTGTAAATAAAGTAATAAATAAAAAGTCGTGTTACTTATATTCATATAACAACTATTTTGTTAAGTATTTATTATTTTTTTTTATACCTATAACGATTATTTATATTTTTTTATAAAAAAAAAAAATCAAATGTAAAAATATAAAACAAAATGAAAAATTTAAATAAAAGCTTTCTCGAATTTCACAGAAATGCGTGTAATTGTTTAAAATTATTTAACGATATATTTATTGGATTAAAAAAATTTTTACAGTAATGTGAATTTTTTGTGTAATTTTTTATTAAAAAAAAACTGTGTAAAAGAGAAAGCTGATTATTTTTTTTTTACAAATTTTAGACTGGACGTTGTGTTAAAAATATGCTTAGCTAACGCCATTTTAATAAATGATAATTAAGAAAATGGATATATTAATTGGTTAAATGCAAAATTTAAGGGTGGTTTTAGGAGCTGAGATTTAAAACAAATTTTATAAATAATTGACAAGTTTAGTACCTAAAATTATATTGAAAAGAAAATTCTTATTTTTGGTTCACAAAAGTAACCAATTGAAAGATAAATTGCTAAAAACTTCTGTTTTTAAGACCACCTGTAAATTTGACCTTGCTATTAAATGCTATATTAAATGAAGAAAAAAATATTCTTAAAGTCAAACTTGAAGAAAAGTTAATAAGAAATTGTTACAATTGCATCCAAAATTTTTAGTTTTTTTCATTTTTTGGACATAATATACTTAATTTCGAAATCTAAGGTATTTTCCAAAAGATAGCATATTTTTAAAATAACGCCCAGCCTAATATTACAAACAAATGCAAAAATGAGTAAATTTTTTATAAATGTTAATAAAAAAAAAAAAAATTTACACAAATATTTTATAATCTGATACTAAATGATGAAAATAAAAACTTCTATTGTGATGTTTAACTATTTTTAGTCTTTTTTAATACAAAAAAAAATACCATTCAATTTTACGGCCCTCTTCCTTTTTAGTCCTTTTGAATAAAAATAATTTCTACAAAAAAGGTTGCGAAAAGATGCGGAAACTTGTATTGAATACTTCGTCACACACATAAGGTTGACAATTCTCAACGACCTCAAAAAATGTTCTCAAATAGAATAAAAAGTTAAATAGAAAAAGATCCGTTATAATCTCCCATGTGGTGATCTTTAATATTGCCCGAGGTAATACATTCAAACTATAAAAAATACATATAAATTTTTTAGAAGACTTTATAGATTTATGAGCAATTTTTTGCTTATTAAAATTAATCTTTCATAGGTTAAAATAATAAAAGTCGGTATTCTAGGCTAGTTAATAAACGTTACATCAAAGTTTATAGATTCTTGGTTATTTAATTTATGAGGATAATTAAAAATACATACTTTAATTGAGACTTGCATGTATACTACGTTTCTTAACAAGACTATTAGCTATAACCAGCAATTTACAATTAAATTTTGGGTTTTATCCAAAAACGTAATCACGTAGGAAAAGCTTTAATAAAATATGGGTTACAACATCGATATATTAAAAAATTTTTTTGTTCTACATTTAACGGTTATAAAAGATTAATATTTACATTTGAAAAATATGTAAACATAAGTTTTGTATTAACTAAATAATTTATTATTTTTTATCGATACTGCAGTATATACGATATTACATATTGGGAAAATTGAATAATTTAATTTAATTTAATGAGGATTATGGAAATTTTTTTATTAAAATAAAGATTCGTGACTTCGATTCATATTAAATATTTATATTTATTTTATAATGATGATAGTTTGTAAATATTATTATATATTAGCTTGGATATTCCATTTTTAATTCAGGTATATTACTTATTTAGTTTGTGTATATATTTTTTTAGAAAATATCTTCTTATTGTCTTGGAATTTGACAACTAAACCTAAATATTGTGTAAAGAATAGTACATAACTTTTTATGTACTTTACATCTAGATGTCGTTTTTCTCGAAAGAGAAATTACCATTTTAGGATATATAAGTGCGAGCTTTAGAATTTCTTTCTTATAAAATTATATGAATTGTTGTAATTGGAAAAAATAATGAACTTTGAATATTATTGATGTTGAATATTATTTGAAAATAAAATATTTAAATAAAATTGATTTACGTATCTCTTAAACATTATTACACATTTTTTTACTTTTGATTTTTGAAATGCAATCATTTTTTTTAATCTTAAGTGCTTTGACTATACTCTTTGGTATAGTAAAAGCACATGGAATCAAAAAAAATTGATTAGGTCTAGAAAGGACTTAAATGATACAATGAAAATTATGTAAATTTTAAGTAAAGAATAACAATTATTTTACCAACAATTTAATTACTGCTATTTAGTTACTTAAGGGGCAGTACAGGTTAAATCTGACTTTTTTGAAAAAATCTAATTTTCAGAAAATTTTAACAAAAAATTGAAAATCCAAGAAGAGGGAAACATTGCCAAGACTTTGAAAAATTAAGGATAAATTTTCAAAGAAAAAATTCTCCGAGCAAACATACTATAAAAAGACCCAAACCCACAGTTTTGAATCCACAAAAGTCTTGGCAATGTTTCCCTCTTCTTGGATTTTCAATTTTTTGTTAACATTTTCTGAAAATTAGGTTTTTTCAAAAAAGTCGGATTTTAACCTGCACTGCCCCTTAAGCCTTATAAAATATTATATCCAAGCTAATATAGAGAAATATTAAAAAAAAATTAATATAAATTTAATAATATTCAATATAAAAACACATGAATTGAAAATACATTTATAATAGCGGTTTATTTTTCAATATATAAAATAAACAGGGAGGATTATTAGAGTCTAAAAAAATTTCCTTTTTCTGCATTCTCGTGTTATAAATGTAAATATTATAACTTGTATTAAATATAACGGTACAATATAAATAAGCGCAAAAACTATTTAAATTCTCAAAATAAAATTCTAATAAATCATACATAATAAATTGATAATTAATTTAAAAAAAAAAAAAAAAAATTGTTAGAATATTTATCATAGGAAATCCTACACATAAAGCTACATATAAACAATAAATAATAATTCTTCATCTTTTTTTATTTTTTTTATTTTGTTGTTGGAGTTAAAACGAGCAATAAATCGAGAAACTCAACGCCTCTGAAATATCAAATGAATTTATCTCTTCGATTTCTAGCAATAAATATTTATATATAAACGCATATATATATATATATAAATATTTGTACACAACCCTTAATACATTTGTGGTGTATATATGTTTTATTGGTTCAAGCTTTTCAAATAAAAGGATATCTTGATTTTTTTTATTTATCCAATAAATTTTATTTTTATAAATATTATAATTTTTTTAATTGGAATGAAATATTTTAAAAACTGTTTATTTATATATAAAGATGTTTGTTTTATTTTTATCATTAAAAGATTATACAGAAATATTTATTAGGTGAGAGAGGTTTTATATACCTATTTATATAACTGACAATTCTTATATATATACCAGACATTCTATATAAATTTAACAAAAATTGACTTTCCATTAGGCGGTATCGAGTAATTTAGATAAAATTATTGAAATTTATATTATTTTATAATATGAACAAACATAGAAAAAGATTGAGAGAAACCTTTTTAAACCCGTATATATATGAGGTTTTACATTTAAATTATGAAATTTAAAAATTTTTAGAAATTCGCTGTACTCAATACATATTATCAAGAGCTAATTTTAATCTGCTCATAATCTTTTGTTGATTATCTTGATACAAAATAAATGTAAACACCAAGAAGAAAGAATTTTACTTTAACTGATTTTTATTATTAAAAGAAAACTTAGTTACTTTAGTGATTTTTCGTCACTTTGGGATAAAATTTTTCTCGCAAGTAAAATCTTTCCTAAAGATTATAAAAGAAAATCAAACTTTAAGATAATTAGATGGTTAGCCAATTCGAGATTCCTTAACTAGCCCTGCGAGCCCTATGCAAAAACTTTCTAAATCCCCGAGCTCCCTTGAAGGGCCACAGAAGGTTTTTGTGTAACGTTCTCTTTAGTGATAGTATTTATTTTATTTGGCACCATATTTTTGCAAGGGTTTGAAATTATTTTTGCAATATATTAAGAGGGCTGATTGTCAGCCATTTTTTCAGCTCTTGACCAATCAGAAACTAGGTAAAATATGAATTTCGGCCACCAAAATACGGCTTTAATTTTAAATTAAATTAAAAAAGAAAATTGCCAAATTAATCTGCATAAAATGAAAAATGTGGCTCAGCTTTACTTAGACTTGAGAAAATTTTCTTTCTCATTTAAAAAATGAAAGAAAACCTGCAGTACATTCTAACCAAAAAAATGAGTGAAACAGGCGACATTGGGGTTGCAATTTCATTTAATTTTTTGAGGAGAAGAAAAATTTTCTCAAATCCAGGAAAAGCAGAGCCAGATTTTTCATTTTTTGTCGATTAATTTAGCAATTTTCTTTTTTAATTAAATTAAAAATTAAAGCCGTATTTTGGTGGCTAAAATTAATATTTTACCAAGTCTCTGATTGGTCAAGAGCTGAAAAAATGGCTGACATCCAGCCCTTTTAAGTTAATTTTACAATATATTGAGTTAATTATTTATGAATAGCTTCATATATTCATAAAAATGTTTAGAATTTATTAAAATCGTAAGCATATAATTAATTATTTTAGCACATAGACGCTAATATTGATAAAAATAAATAACATTTAACATATACTCTAAAATAAAATTAAAGATAAGTTATGTTAAGCAGGCACGTATTAAGATATTTTTTTCGGAGGGGGCCAAAAATTTTCGGAGGGAGGGCAAAACCTAATAATATAATAATTATGATTTAAACTTATTAAGTAAGAATCAAAATTAATCGCTTCTTATGATAAATTAATTAAAAGTTATAGTTGTTAATAACAATTAAAAATTATTGAAAATAGGGCTCCAAATATTCCAATTTTTACTAAAAATTTTCATTTCAAGGGAAGGCATGACCCACCCTCCTCTAGATACGTGCCTGGTTAAGTATTGCGTAATTAAATTAAAATAAATTATTGGATAGTTTTTATAAATCAATAAATGTAAAAGTATATCAATTCCCATTATTTCATTACAATAAACATATAAAGAGCAGATAATAACTTTCACTTATTCCAGGCACAACTTACGATGTGTACAAATTATCTATAAAATCAAGAGCTCGAAGCAAAATGATGTAAAAATTTTTTAAATTTGAATAGAATAATTAGACTCGTAATTATGTAAGAGCTTAAACCATTTTTCAAAAAATTATAAAAACTGTAAAAATAATTACTGGCTTCCAGGCTAAATTAATGATATTATAAGTTTTTATCAATTTATCGTTGATAAAATAAATTACAAGTAAAAATTATAAAAAATTTGATTTCATTAAACATTAAAAAAAAGGGACTGAAAATAGCATTTTCGAAGATAAAATAGTATATAAACACTAACATTAAGAAAATAAAATCGATTTGCACTTTATAATACTCTCGTTCTTCGACATCTGCCCTATATATCCCATATTATCAAAAATTAAAATAAAAAAAAAGAAGAAATAAGGTGCAACAAGTCAGTAAAGCATCTGCTTGGGTTGTCGACACGTATATGTCATTAACCATTTAATTTTCTAACGAGCCTTTTAAAATAAAAAAAAAACGACACTCCTTAAAAATCTATATATATATAAATATAACCCTTTATTGTTCTTTGTATATATATCTCCATATTATATACTCGATAATACGATGTGCATTTCTTCTTTTGTGTGTATATGCAATTGAAAGATATAAATGAGTACGAGAAAGAAAGAGAATTAAATAAGCGGTGGCCCGTGAGGCGCTAGATTGAAGAATCGTTCAAGTACAGATCGAAGCAGAGCCTTGTTGAGATTTAAAACAAGAATAAAAACAAGAGAAACAAAACAAGCTTTTTAAAAATAAAAATATAAGAAGAAGAAGAAGAAGAGAAGTTAAAGAAAAGAAAAGATGGACAAGAGTATATCCGGTATTCTTATTGGGGCTTCAGGTGTTGCGTGCGAGTTAACGAGCTAACGACGCCCGAGTGCGATTTTCTTTTCCTATCAAGCCTCCATCTAACTTCTCACCATATATATATATATATATACTTATTTCATGTACATTTCCAAATGCGAATTATCATCCATAAATATATCTATACAAGAGTCGTGGAATTTTATTTTACTTTTTTTTTTTTTTAATATTATACACACTCATACATACATATTTACGCATTATGGATACAGCGAATATGAAATTTTATTTATTTATTTATTTTTATAAATTGAATATAATGTACCGAAAATATGCGTAGGCGTTTTTCGTTAGATTCCTTGAGGCGCCGTACCATCATCAGAATTTAAGAATAATAAAGTTTCAATCGTTTTTTTTTACATGCACATATTAGTCTTTGGGTTATTTGTTTCTGGCTAATCTGGAGGTTCAAATTTATCGAAAGGATTCAAAGTAAAAACCTGTTTTGAAATTTTTTAGCTGAAACTTAAATATGTTAGTAAATATACGTAGGGTTTCAGATACTCATAAGCATGAAAAATGATGAGTAAATGCTAATGCTAAAGAGTCTAATATATGCAAACATATTTTTTTAAAAAAGGTAATAGCAATAACGAGCCGTATAAATTAAAAATCATAAAAAAAATATTAAAAAGTTGGTATTTAATTAACTCGAAAAATGAATTTTTTTTGTTGCGAATATATTGGAATATTGCCAAAAGCTTCATAGTACATTTTTTTTTCTTCCATATTATATGGTCGATACAATCGTAGAAGCAAATAATATAACCTTTGAAAAAGTAATTTTGTAGAAATTAAAATTCATAGAGAAATTCGCATTGGGGGTGAAAAGTCTAATGAGCTTTGAATAATGGTAAAATCAATTAGTTATTCGGCTGAAAGCCAAGTTATTTTCTCTTTTGTCATAAACCGTGTGAGAATTTCGTCTGGGAATTTCCTTCTATAATATATTAATACCAAGTAGTACCAATATTGTAGAAATATAATATATTTGAGTAAGTTAATTTAGTATGTATTTTGATCAAGAGGATTTTAAAGTACCCTCTTTTATGAAAGAGAAAACAACGAATCATGATATAAATGATATAGAAGCAATAAGAGAAATTATACGAAGCTTCAAATTCGAGATATACTTGAAAGATATTGAAAAGATGTAGTATGAATCTTGTTGTATTTAATTATATCAGATATTTATACTGACGACTAGCGAAGAGGCGAGAACATTACCTAAGTTTTATACAAATTCTCTAAAATTTAATTCCAGGGTAATATAATAAATTTAATGAAAATTATTTATTTTTAATTAATTAATTATTTTCTTTACAATTCATTAAATATTTATTTAATCATAGGCTCTTTGTTCAGAACAACTATATTTAGAGAGAAATTATAATTTATTATAATAAAGCTTTTATAATTTAACACTTTAATTTAATGCATAAATTATTTGATTTAATAATTATTTATATTTTCTAAAGCTTTCATAATTTAATTATTAGGAATTTAATTATCATGTTTTTAATATTTACTTTCAGAAATTTAAATAATTATTTATCGAATACAATCAGATTTATTTTTTAAACTATAGTTAACTAACATAATCAATAATATGTGTTTCATAATATTCCCTTTTTTAAGACCCAACAAATTTATAATCATTTATATTAAAGTTAAGATAGGAAGAATTGTCCTTAATGGAATACGTAACTTTTGATATTCTTATTTAGGCTCATAATTACTTGAAATAATTCAATTTTTTTAAGGATTGTCAAGATATTTTTAGAATAATTTTTTTTTTATATGGTAGCTAAAAACTGAAATTTAAAAAAAACTATGAAAGTTTAAATATATTTTACGATGTCGGTCAATATGAAACTCAAAAAAAACTTATCTCTTTTAAGCAATTTTTATTGTTGCCACTGTTTCATCAGTTTTATTACACTAACCATCAAAAGCTACTGCATAAATTGCTGCAGTATTATAGATACTGCAGCATTATTATGCGTTTAGACAGTAATCAGGCCAAAATGTCACATGGGGAAATGAATGAAATTTAATTGAAAGTAACTTTAGTTTAAATGACTTTTAGATAAAAGGCGCAGGAGTTATGAAAGGGATGGATAAAAGATATTGATAATTAAAGTATAGTTGTCTGCTACTCCTACGTTGAAAATAGGTCCTAAAAAAAGCAAAATTATTAGTTAATAGTTTTATTTTGCATTTCAATTGGCCTTTGTTCCCATGACTGAAACAAAATATTTTTAAATAATTTCTCCTAAAATCAATATTTATTTAAACCTTAATAATCATAACTACCGATATTACTGATAGTCTGATATTTGGAATGCTTACATTTTTCATAAAAGTTTTTGGTTAGCTTAGTTTTATACTTCTTGGCAATTTTAACGTTTAGATCTTCATGAATTGATATATATTTTCGATATAATATTTTTTTTTTCCAATGTTCGCCCCATTTAAAATGCAGGAATTTTTTTTTACCGATACTTTTTCCTTTGGACTTCGTGAGAAGGTTTCACTAGGTTTCAGCTAAATTCGTCCATTTTCGTAGAATTTTCAGGTTTGACTTTTTTTTTACACAGACGCCTTGACAACTAAAATAATAGAAAATTATCGGCTAACGCCGGCTTTTAAAAAACTCTATATAAATAAGGGTCGGATGATGGGGTACATTCTGTCTCGTGTGTATTAATATTTTTCATCCTCTTAGCCTTGGAAAATATGCAAAATGCACCTGCACGCTGGAAGAATTAAAATTTTTAAAGAACTTTTCATGGAAGCTAGACTCCCTCGGAAAACATATAGTATAAGTATCTGCCATCTAGCGGTTATATGTTGAACGCGAAAAAACAGTGATTGGAAAAACTAGTATCCCTCAAATATTGTATCAACTTATGCTTATTCAAGAGATACGTAATAGAGATATTACTTTGCAGTTTCGATAAGCCATATTTGTACGCACATTTTGTATAAATCGAGACACTAAGACATAAGCATGAAAGTACTTTAATAATTTTAGTTATTCTAGCATAGTATAGGTGCATTTAATGTATACTTTCCAGGGCTAAAGTGGATAAAAAAATATTGTAACCGCTTGTGCGCATGCATAATCAGTTACTGATGAAAAAAAGCGCGACATACTGATCAGTTTATTATCCGTAATACGGATCCGTACGGATAATAAAATTAGTTATACGAATCCGTCCCGGATTTGAAACTTTGCTTCCCTTCGAGCTAGGCCTACTTCCAGATGGGAATTATCATTAAATATAGTCTAGTTATTACTAAATCATAAGTTAAAGAAGTACTTACAATATATGTTAAACAATAGATTTAATCTAAGCTAAAACAAATAAACAACCAACAGATAAAAATCATCTTATTATGAAATTGTTATGTATTAAATTTTAACATTTGCATTACTTTATTTATAGTATTTAAAAACCGTTTCTCTTGCGAGAAATTTTTTTTCTTTAAATTTTTATTTGCGTTTTATATTTGGGTTAATATTTATGAAGCTTAATGTTAATTACTTGAATAGTTTAGTCTAGGGGTGTACAATTATCCAAATTTTCGCATGCCCGACCCGAAAGTTTGGACTTTTTTCGGATCGGGACAGGTCGGTTTTCGCGAGGGGCTGACGACGCGATTTAAAGTATTTAAAGTATTTAAATCGCTTTTTAAATTGCTCGCAAATTTTTAAATCGCTGTCAAATTATTGCTTTAAATTTAGTTTTTTGGCATAAAAACTGTTTCTAGGGGTTTTTGGGGTCACGAAAATTGAAATTTTAACCGGATTTAACCCCAGGTTTATCCGTGCCCATATTTTTGACCAAAAAATTGGCCAATTTTTCAGAAAATTTACCAAATGTTTTAAATCGCTTTTAAATTAATGCTTTAAATTTAATTTTTTGGCATATAAACTGTACCTAGGGGTTAGCGGGGGCACAAATATTTAAATTTTCATCGAATTTAACCTCAATATCATCCCTACCCTTATTTTAGACCAAAAATTTGGCCAAATTTCCAGAAAATTTGCCGAATCTCTTATTTTTTTTACATTTTCGCACTTTGAGCGCTCAGATTTGCACCATACAAGTTTTTTGGGTCGCTGATCAAGAATTTCGACCTCTTTTTTATAAATAATCAATATTTCACCCTTGAAGTAGCTAAAACTACCCCCGAAAAGGGGGTGTTTTATCTATTTTCGTACTTTTAGCATCCAGGGTATGCCTATATAAGTTTTTTGGGTCGCTGATCAAGAATTTGGACTTCTTTTTTATAAATAATCAATATTTCACCCTTAAAATAGATAAAACACCCCCTTATATCTAAAACTACCTCCGAAAAGGGGGCGTTTTATCTATTTTCGTACTTTTAGCATCCAGGATATGCCTATACAGGTTTTTTGGGTCGCTGATCAAGAATTTGGACTTATTTTTTATAAATAATCAATATTTCACCCTTAAAATAGCTAAACCTACCCCTAGAAGGGGTGTTTTCACTATTTTCACACTTTGAGCGTCCAGAGTACGTTGTTATACGTTTTTTGTGCATCTAATCAAGAATTTCAAATTATTTTTCATAAATAATAAATATTTCACCCTTAATATAGCTAAAACTACCCCCGAAAAGGAGTGTTCTTGCTAACTTTGTACTTTAAGCGTTCAGAGTAAGTTCATATACGTTTTTTGGGTCGCTTTTCAAGAATTTCGACTACTTTTTCACAAATAATTAGTATTTCACCCTTAAAATAGCTAAAACTACCCCCGAAAAGGGGTGTTCTTGCTAATTTTGTACTTTAAGCGTTCAGAGTAAGTTCATATACGTTTTTTGGGTCGCTTTTCAAGAATTTCGACTTCTTTCTCATAAATCTTACTATATCACCCTTTACATTATCCTTAAAATGGGTGTTTTTGTTATTTTCGCAATTTAAGCGTCCAGGATATGCCCATATAGGTTTTTTGGTTCGCAAATCAAGAATTTTGATTTTGATTTATAAATTATTAATACTTTACCCTTAAATTAGCTAAAACTACCCCTAAAAGTTTAAATTCTAATTTTTGGCCCAGAAATTGGAGAAAAAATGGCCAATTTTCGAATAAATTACTTTCGAAGAATTTACTTTCTATATATCTTAAGGGGTATTTGAGTATGCAGAAACGGAATTTGATAACTAAATTTTATAATTCAAATTTTTAGCCAAGAAATGGGACAAAATTAGCCAATTTTCGAAAAAATTCGTCGGATCTCAAAATTTATACAAGAATTAATTTTGAATGTATCTTATGGGGTTTCAGCGTATTCAGAATCCGAACCTGGTAACTAAATTTTGAAAATCCGATCTTTAGCCAGAAATTTGACAAACGATTGGCCAAGTTATAAAAAAATTGTCCGAATCACCTGGGTGATAGAAGGAATTGTACTCTAAATATTTTGTGGGTTTTTGGAATATGCAGAATCGGACACATTTGACCCCCCCCCCCCTCCTTTTGAAGTCTAAATTTCCAGTATACCCTTTCACTATAAACATGTTTCATGAGTACTAATTTCTATTTCTATTTTAAATATGCAGAATGCGAAACTGGTACTTAAATCACGCGATTGCGGTTGATATTTTCGCTACTAATGAGGTTTGTTTATCTATAAATTTTTTAGGTTGCTGATCACGAATTTTAAGGTCCCAGAGCCGGTCTAAGGGTAGATCACCCTTAAATTTGGAAATTCACTCTTTTAAGAGGTATTTAAATAATATTTTTAACAAGATTTATTAATGACAATTTAAGCAAGCTATAATAGGTTTTTTGGCAGGCTAATCACAAATTTGAGGGTCCCAAGTGTGTAAAGTTGATAAAACATCCCTAAATTTGTAAATAAGCCTTTATTTTTGCAAAACTTATATCCAAGCCTTTTCAAACGGCAGGATCATGATTTATAGGATTTTGGGGTCGCTGGTTACAAATTTAGAGAATTCAGGTCCATTAAGTTGGTTAAATGCCCTTAAATTTGCAAGTTCACCCTTATTTTTGCAAAATTATGTATACACGCTTTTTCAAACGGAAAAAACTAGTTTTCATAGTCTTCTTCAGTTGATGACTTATGGGGTATCAAACTTAAAAAATATTGGTGAAAGGTAAATATAATATAGTAATAGCAAGGCTTATATTAATATTTTTGCAAAAACCAAGATAAATTTGCAAGTTAAGGGTCGTTCAGTTAACTCTAAAGCCTTGGAAATCCCAAATTGACGTAATCAGCTCAAAAAGATTATGAAAGTAAGTTTTTTTCGTTTGAAAAGGCTTGTATACATAATTTTGCAAAAATAATGGAGAATTTGCAAATTTAAGGATGTTTAACCAACTTTATGGGCTTAATTCTCCAAATTTGTAATCAGCAACCCCAAAAACCTATAATATCATGATCCTGCCATTTGAAAAGTCTTGGATATAAGTGTTGTAAAAGTAAGGGTTAATTTGCAAATATATATATATATATTAAAAATTTATATATATTAAAAAACCTATATGGGCATATCCTGAACGCTTAAATTGCGAAAATAACAAAAATATCCATTTTAAGGACAATTTAAAGGGTGAAATAGTAAAGATTTATGAGAAAGAAGTCAAAATTCTTGAAAAACGACCCAAAAAACGTATATGAACTTACTCTGAACGCTTAAAGTACAAAATTAGCAAGAACACCCCTTTTCGGGGGTAGTTTTAGCTATTTTAAGGGTGAAATACTAATAATTTATGAAAAATTAGTCGAAATTCTTGAAAAGCGACCCAAAAAACGTATATGAACTTACTCTGAACGCTTAAAGTACAAAGTTAGCAAGAACACCCCTTTTCGGGGGTAGTTTTAGCTATATTAAGGGTGAAATATTTATTATTTATGAAAAATAATTCGAAATTCTTGATTAGATGCACAAAAAACGTATAACAACGTACTCTGGGCGCTCAAAGTGTGAAAATAGTGAAAACACCCCTTTTAGGGGTAGGTTTAGCTATTTTAAGGGTGAAATATTGATTATTTATAAAAAAAAAGTCCAAATTCTTGATCAGCGACCCAAAAAACTTATATAGGCATACCCTGGATGCTAAAAGTACGAAAATAGATAAAACACCCCCTTTTCGGGGGTAGTTTTAGCTACTTCAAGGGTGAAATATTGATTATTTATAAAAAAGAGGTCGAAATTCTTGATCAGCGACCCAAAAAACTTGTATGGTGCAAATCTGAGCGCTCAAAGTGCGAAAATTTAAAAAAAATAAGAGATTCGGCAAATTTTCTGGAAATTTGGCCAAATTTTTGGTCTAAAATAAGGGTAGGGATGATATTGAGGTTAAATTCGATGAAAATTTAAATATTTGTGCCCCCGCTAACCCCTAGGTACAGTTTATATGCCAAAAAATTAAATTTAAAGCATTAATTTAAAAGCGATTTAAAATATTTGGTAAATTTTCTGAAAAATTGGCCAATTTTTTGGTCATAAATATGGGCAGGGATAAACCTGGGGTTAAATCCGGTTAAAATTTCAATTTTCGTGACCCCAAAAACCCCTAGAAACAGTTTTTATGCCAAAAAACTAAATTTAAAGCAATAATTTAAAAGCGATTCAAAGTATTTAAAGTATTTAAATCGCTTTTTAAATCGCTAATTTTTTAAATCGCGTTGTCAGCCCCTCGGGTTTTCGGGTATAGATATAAAGGCTTTTCAGATGAAAAGGTTCGCAGGTACAGTTTTGAATTGGAAATTTCCCTGTCACGATTTTATGATAATTTTTATTTTGAAAATTTTTCGTTTACGCTTAAAAAAGAGGAGAAATAGTAAAATATTAACTATTGTAATTAAAAAAATAATGACTTATAATGACTCTATAATTACACTGACAGTAGTTCTGGGAAGCATACATCCTTTTTGGGAAAATTCTTACCCCAATCATGGGAAAAATTTTACTTTAATTTTAAGATCTATTCTATCCCGCACGAAGAGAGATTCTAACCGTTGGCAATATTCAACTTGCTGAATGCTTAATATAGTTAATATTCATTTAATTTTTATATATTTAGTTAACATAATTAAAAATAAATTAATTTTGTGAGTACGAGAGTAGCAAATATTAAAAACAAACGATCATAACCCTATTTTTTTAATTCGATGAAGTAGCAAATATTTATAACTTTTTTTAATATTTAAACTTGTATTTTCAGTCAAATCAGTATATTTTTTTATTCATAAAAACCAACCCCTACTATTGTCAGTGTACTAGCTGAAATTAACAAAAAAATATGAATAATATTTTCATAGAATCGTTAGCCAAGGAAATTTTCGATTTAAAACGATACTTGCAGACCTTTGAAGCTTTTCGTGCACCCCTGATCTAGTCTTTAAAAAGAGTTTAAATTTATCAAACTTTAAAATTTTTTTTTATACCAAGTAGTCAAAAGTTACAGAGGTCGCAATAAAGGGTGAAATTTTTTCAAATTTAAGTTCACTCTTTACCGATAACTTACTTGACCAAATCTGACTGAGATTTCAGTCCTTCCGGAAAATTTTAAATAGGTGTAGAAATTAAGGTGTCCTTCGAGTGGTTTGTATAGAATTAAAAATATTTGTAAGTAAAATAAAAACAGTAAAATACAATACATTCAAAAAATAATATTTTGTATGTACACCATATCGATAAATTTTGTATATTTATAAGTTTGACAATGAGATAATTTCACCCTATATTATATATAAAACTGCTGATATGCAGAAAATTTTGTTAATTTATAGAACTGTTTTTTTTTTATGACTTTGTGTGTATGTGCGTTTGCATAAAAAAGTTTTTCCATATATTTATTTTTATCTATTTATTTAATCTAACATCATCAATTTTTTTTTTATTTCTCGATAATGTCATTTAATAAATAAATTAAATTAAAAAAAAAAAAAAAAATGCAGTATGATTAATCTTTTATTTCCTTTTTAAAACAATAAAGTAATTATGTGTATTATATAAAGACATAATAATATACGTGTTTTTTTTTTTATAAAAAGAAATAAAAATACGTCATGTGTATCATAATTGATTTAATTTAATTTTTCACAAGACAACATTAAAAAGTCAAGTAGTGAATATAATTCATAAAGAACAAATGTCAGTCAAAAAGAAAAAAAAAATATCTATAAGATTAAAAAATTTTTCTCTCTCTAGGTATTTTCCGGTGTATGTGCATATTAAATATCAGGGACAAAAGGGACAATTCTCATAATAATTTTTCTCTTTGAAAGTTCACACTCTATAAGTATGTATTTATACATTTATATAGTATACGTGTGCATGTTAAAAAGTCAACTCTCCGGGCGGCCTCCAAGCCCGATACCTATCGCACCTGCCTCTGAGTAATTGTCGAGCAGCGGCAAGCCACACTTTTATACTGTATACTTTGATTAAGTAGGCCCTCGTGTGTCGGGAGCAAAAAGACTGAAAGCACCAACGAGCCACGTCTAAAAACTGATTATCACAAAAGCATTAAAAAAAAAAATTATAAGAAGGTTAATTTTTTTTATTCTCTTTTTAAATTATTATTATCATAAATTATTATCGAATCACTTTTTTTTTTTCTTTTTCTTTTTGTGAACGAGAAAATTTAAATTTAATTAAAAAAGAATATTCCCAAAGGAAAAGAAGACAATATCATATAATACGTATTTTAGTTTTAACGTCATTCTTATATTTCTATTTTTTCTCTTTTTCTCGCGATTCTCCAAGTAATTGGCTGGCTTTTTAATTTTTTGCTCACATATCTTTTCATTTGGTGTTTCCTATACGTCCTTATATACACTACACTTGGTGTTGTTGTTGATGCTTAAAGCTTATGGAATTGCAAAAAATCGAGGAAATTATAAAAACGAATATAATCTAGAAAAAAATATACTCTGTATAATGCGAAGTAAAGAAGATTGTGACAGAGTACTCATATTTTTTTTTTGTTTTTAGAGAAAAAAATTATAATATGCAACTCATAAGTATTATGAAATAATGTAAGAATTTTTTTTAAAAACAAAGTTACAGGAAGATTATTAAAGATAGTTGTTTCCTGATAATATGATTTACTAGATTATTGACTTTGAAATTAAAAAATAGAAGAAAATTGCACGCATACCATGGATTTAAATCTATGAAAAAAATGTATTGCTAATTGATAATTTCAGTCTATGTTGGAGTTTTTACCTTTTTTATTTTTCTGAGAAAAATAGTAACTGTAATAATTTTTACTACTTGTTTATTATTTCAAAGTAATTATTGCGTATATTATTATATTCAATAAAAAATACAAGCTTATAATATTAGAATTTTTACTTCTAAAAATATGCACTAAAAACAAAAATCAATTTTAATGTGATAAAAAATGTTTACGGTAAAAGATGCATTCTATAATTAAATTGTAGCATAATTTTATTTTCCGAAAAGAAATAAATTTTTGGTTTTAATTATGGACAAAAAAATATTTTTCACTTATCGTGTGTTAAATAAAAAATCTCAAAAAAACAATATTATGTGGGTATTTTGAAATGTAACGTATATGAACCTGATGGTTGGGTTTTAAAATTGACACCAATGTACTTTTTCCTAAATTTAGTAATCCACAAATAAGGAGAAAATAAGCCTCATTGCAAGTTTATAACTCCTAAGGTACGATTTTTGATTTTTTAATTATTCTTTAATATAATACCATTTTCAAATAAACTTTTCTAAAAACATAAAAAGTTATTTATAATTATAAATTTTGTGCAAAATTCAAATTTTTGGTTAGAGTTTTATTTGGTTACATGATTTAGCTAAACAAACTTAAAATTCCTGAAAATTGAACTTTTAAAAGCTGTTATTTTTTTAGGTTTTCAAATGAAGACCACCCACCGGTACTTTTGTTAACATGGAACATGTTTATAAAGAGGGGTATTTGAAAAAGGTCCCAAATTCTTGGGGGAGCTGAAAAATGGACGTTTTTAGGATGGCAGATCAAATGGACATAAAACATTTTCGATTTAGCGACTTAGAATAATACGTTTATGGACAAAATAATTTTAAATTATGAACTTATTGATTTCGGTTCTAGATCTAAGACTTATAATAATGAGAGGTTATAAGCTAACATTGTTTCAAGTCAACAGGTTCCATGCTCGTTGAATGCGTTAACACACAAACCGGTTACGAGTTTTTCCTCAAAAATTTGAAGTTTCAGAAGTAATTTAAATCCTAGGTATTTGCAAATTTTTTGATTATAAGTATTTGAGAAGTTTATTCTATTTGAAAAAAAATCGAATGTTGATTATTTTTCGCAGATTCATATTTCAAAACAAAATTTTTAACTCCAGAATCAGAAGCTTCTATCGGGCCCGAGGAGGAAATAATTTTTAATGATAAAATATACGTTCAAGAGAAAAAATACAAATATTAGCAACGTCTAGATGTCACTTTTCTCGTAAAAAGAATTGAATTTGAATATTATATAAGAGCTATTCCAATAATGTCACTTAATATGATAATTTAAAAAATTTAATTTTAATTTAAGGTTTATCTTTTTAGGTTATGTTAGAAATTCTTGTTTTCACGTCATTGACTTTAAATAATTGTTTCTGGAAAATTATAATATACTTTATAATTAAATTTATCGCGAAAATGGGATATAATATTACCATAAGCAATTATATCGAAATAAACTATGCACAATAACATTGTAGAAGGTTTTTTAAATTCGATACTTTAAATTGTGATAACAAGATGATTTACAAAAATAATACGATATTAAAAAGACAATTGCTTGAAAATTATTGTGAAAAGAATACATGCTATAAAAAAATTACTAAAATTGAATAAATAGGTTATCATGCTGAATATTATACAAGAAAGAACAATAATTGATAAAATAATAGGTCCAGCAAAAGCTAAAAGCAAAAAAAAATCACATGAATAACCAATTCAAAAATAATATAATAAGAATAATAACAAAATAAGATAAAGAGAAACAAAGAAATTCACACAAAACAAAACTGATGTAACAGGCATCAAGGCCCTTCCCATTGAAGAAAACGTAATTTAGCGTTTCAGAGAGTGCAAGGAACGCAAAAGAGAAAGAGGCAAAACTGTTAAAAAAAAACGAAATATAATAATAATAATAATAAAAATAATGAAAAGAAAAAAGAAGAAGCAACGTATGCCTTCATAACTCGACAAGGTACTATAAGTTCTTTCTTTCTCTCTCCAACACTGGCCAAGATAACCTTTCAAACCGACAATTATTGGTAATATCGAAGTTGCATGGTTGCCACGAAAGAAACAAGCAAAAAGATGTTGAAGAAGAAGAGGCGGAGAGAGGCCTAAAGGCAAGCAAACTTCGATTCGGTCGAGTGCTCGAGAAACGTTAGACTACTTTTCCCTCTGGTCGGCTCTTTTTTGCAAATTACAGACTTTAGAAGTTGGGTTATATTGTTTATTATGACCAAAGTTAATCTATGTAAACAAAAGCAGCGAACCCAAGAGCTCGATATAAGTAACCATTTATTTGAATAAAAATTTTTGAAAAAATCCAAATAGTTAATACAACTACCTTTTCTTTTCTCGTTAAGAAAAAATAAAAAATTATTTACTAGTACTTTTTTTTTCTCTTATAAACTTAACGAGAAGTTAGTTATTATACTTAGGGAACTCGTTTTTCCAGATCGACAATAAACGTGATTGGCAATATCTTTGTATACATGTAAACGCATACATGCATTAATAAGTATACACAGATGTCATCAAAAAATTGCAATAATTACAAAGAATGTATATTACAGAAAGAGAGAGAAAGAGACAGAGAGAAAATCAAGGTTTATAATATTATATTGGCAAGTAACTTGTTTTAAAATTTTATGGATCTCTTTTTTTTTATTATCCAATAATAAATAATATGTTATTATATACTTGCTAAAAAATATTAATTTTCTTTTATATTATATTTATTTTTATTATAGCCAATTTTTCTCTTTATATAAATATAAATAATTCTTCTTTTTTTTAAAAATATATATCATTTAATGATAAAAAATGGTTAACTTACCAGAAAAATAATTTTTTTGTTGTTGATATTATTAGCTAATAAAATTTTATTGATTTAAACTGGATTTTTTACATACCTGAAACATAAAAAATAATAACAAATTTTTAAAATTTGAAAGTAAAAAAAATTTTTTAATTAAAATTAGATATTTTAAATAATGGTATATAAGATTACTAGTATGTGACTAGATAACTATGAATAAATAGTACGAGTCTAAAGCATAACTTTGATAATTTGTGGTTTTGGTTAATAAATTAACCTTGTGTATGCAGACTGTTGTGGGAATGAGATTTTAAGGCCTGTTACATGAAATAACTAATACAACTTAATCGTCTCTTAAAAAGAAAAAATACTAAAAATTACATGCTGGTGGTAAAATGATACGAAAGCCTAAAGTTTTTAAAATTTTTATTAAAAGAGAGCAGACTTTGAATTCATAAATCAGGGAATACATAACAGAAGATTCAGGTAGCTGCAGTAAAGATCAAGTCATAATTACACATTAGGGCTAAGATTTGATTGTTTTCATAAGTATATAAATTAAAATTTATTTATCCATCAATTTTAGTATGTAATAACAATAGTAGACTCTGAAAATTATGAATGAATTTATGTTTGTTAATGCCAATTTCTTTTAAAATGTTGGTCGTATTGGCCATTTTGTACTTTTTGGTTTTCTTTGTGAACTTTTATGTAGAATACTAGGTTTCAATTTTTCTTGACTCAATTTAAGTTCAGTGAATGGAGCATACCTCTGTGAAATGGAATTACTGGCTCTGAAAATTACATTGTTAAAAGTAACTTCTATTTGAAGAAAAAAGTTTAAATTCGAAAAATTAATAAAAATAACGAAAAAATCTTAATTTCTTTCTAAATTAACATGATATTTAAAACTAAATAATTTATTTTTGTAGTAAAATCTAAAATTCAGATACAAATTCAAATTTGTGTTTATTTATTTTTATACGAAATTTATTATGTCACATTCTTACACAATTTAAACGAATAATAACGTGTACGCGAAAATTTATTGTTTTAATATTGAATTTAATCTATGATCTATTTTTTTAAACAAACAATTGTTTTTAAAATCGAATAATCCTCTTATTGTAAAAAAAAATATTTAAAAAAATACTAAATATTTAATACTTTAAATCAAGATAATTTTTAAGGATTTAAATATATTTATTTTAAAAAAATGAATAATTACAATTCAAATATATAAAAAAAAGAAAAGTCAGTTATAAACCTTTTTTACACATATAAATTATTCATGTAATATTACATAAATGAGAATTTTTTATAAAAATAAATTCAATACTTAAAAATTAAGTTTTTACATAATAAAAAATTAAAAAATTTAAATATTTTTAATAATAATTAAGGATAAATAAATTTCGTCACATATTATTTATAATGACGTAAAAACGTTCATGTTGATTCAGTTTTAACAAGATGTTGTCAAAAAAAAAGACTTTCACGTTTTTTTATATTTATTTTATATATAATAACAAAATTTTCAAAAAAAATACATAAGATAATTACAGTAATTTATTATAATTTTTGTATTAAAAAATAAGAGTATAGGTATAAATATATTTTTTTTTAATTATTATAACATCCATCTCTTTTTATAGCTTTGAGTCAATTATTACTGTAACACAAGAATAATTATATATTATTTTATTATTAAATATTTTTCTAAAAAAATTTTGACAGAATAAAATTATTAAAAATCTATTAAATAAAAATATAGGTATATCTAAAAGTTATAATTTTTTAATCATGTTAAACATAATAAAATAAATAATAAATCACGTTAATGTTTTATAAATAAATAAATAAGTAAAAAAATTTTTATTAAAAAATATAATTGCATCTTAAATGGTAAATTGAAACCATAAGACCGTTAACGTTTCACGGTTGCAAGCTCATTAAAGTATAAAATGAAATTAAATATACATAAGTAGAAATGTGGTTATAAACTTCGAACATATGTTATATTCATACAAACTTTTATTCAATTTTACTATTTTACTACTTTATGTATTACGAGTTTTAGAAAATTAAATTTGACGTATGCAAGAGAATACTAATTTTAAATAAGATATTTATCTTTACAAAGACTTTTTCATTACTCTTTAAGGAAATTTTATAAACGATTAGAAAATATAGGGTGACTCGATTGCTTTTAACTCGATAAGTAGAGCAAACTTGATATTCTCAGCAAAATAATAACATTGTATTTTTTGAACTTGGAAAAATAGGTGAAAGAGTTTAAAATGATAATTTTTAAATTGTTAATCTGACAATTTTTAATTTTTCGCGTGTTTTTAATGCTTTTATAAAAATTAAATTATTATTAGGCCTAACTATTATAAGTTATTATAATACGTTAGGTGTTTTTTTTCTCGCAAGTAAAATGACTTTTTTAGAGTATATATGTAAGAAATTTAAACAAAATTTTACATACGAACTAATACGCATTTTATAAAATATCTTACCAAAAATATGAAATGTATCAATTGTAAGCTTTAAGTTTTAAAATAATTCATATTGTTTATTATATGCCTTACTGTGCGAACCGCATAGGATTTTTGTACTGGTTGCTATGCCCATCTAATATTTAAAGAACAGGTTTTTCTTTTGTGGTCGACTAAAATCAATAAATTTTGGCATCCACTTATAAAAAATTTCACTTTGCATCCAACCGCTTGAACTCAATTCGGCCCAGCCTCCAGCAAGTGCTCCTTTTAATCATTATTTCGTCTTGCAAAAGAAAAACCAATTAATGTAGGAATATATTTCCCAGTGGTCAAAATACATAATTCAACTGTCACTAATTTTCCTCTTTCTGCTGAAGCAACACACCAAATTTGTCGTTTTCATTTCATTCCAATTACCTTTCTGGGTAAAACAGTAACATATATTTCATCAACATTGTAAATATCTTCTGGTTAAAAAATTCTATTCATCTGTAACTTTTTCTAGTAAATCAAAAAATCTTTTTCTGCTTCTTTGTTGAACGCATTTGCTCTAGAAGCAGATAAGTTAAATTAAGAACACTCTGCCCGTAAATATCTAATCCAATCACTTGATTCTTTATACTCCTTTAAATCACGCTGTAAAGAATCACTTTCACATACTATAAAATCCGATCATTTACAAATTTTTAAAGTCCATATTCACTTTCTCCAAGACTCCTTTTTAAAATTTTAGTTAAATTTCTTACATATATACTCTAAAGAAGTCATTTTACTTGCGAGAAGAATACTTTGTTCTCATACTTTGTTTCTTATTATCATACTATTATTTTGTATATACAAAAATGGTTAAAAATATGTATCACGGTCTATAACGACTGTTTTTATAATAAATGAATAAATAAACAAGTTTCTAGAAATATCTCTTACTCGATAACTCGAATCTAATAATTAATTATTTGAAAATTTTTGTCTCAAAATTTGTTCTTTTAAAAAATACAAAAAATATCCTTTTTTTTCTTTTCAGATGTAGTACCTAATTATTTTCTATGGACTTACTAGTCTCATAAACATTTTTATTCGATTTTTTGGATTTGATACCTAATTTTTTGAAAATTTTTTTCTCAAAATTTTTTGCATTAAAAATTAAAAAAAAAAGCACCATAAAAATACTAAAATCGATTAAAAATTTCACCGTTACAAAAATATTAAAATTTAAAAGCATTAAAAAACAAATAACGCTAAATTTATCTATTTAAATCTATCTAATTTCAAAAAGCAATTGTTAAGATTTAAAAATAATTTTATATGCACATTATTATTTTACTAGTATAAAAGTAAATATTTAGATAATAAGGAAATACAATGAATATATAACAAGAATACTTTATTTCTATATGGTCATTTTGTATAATAATCGCGATAATACCTTCCTTTATTTTTTTCCTTATTACTACATTGTTATTTTCTTAAGAGATTTTATTGAAAATTATATTACTCTTGACTTATTTATTTTTAAATAGAGGCTATAGTTATAAAAATAAAGCAAATTATCTATAAATTTTCTTGCTGGAGATGCTAATATTGTTTTTAAGCTATTTTTCTATGCTTATAAATATGCTAAATAGGCACTTTCTAGTTAAATTGTAAAGACAATTCAAGATATAAAATTTTTCTTTCACAAATATTTAGCTTTCTATGCCAAATAAATAAATGAGTAAACACGATTAATTGAATTAGAAAAACTGTATTCAAACAAAGCATTAAATAAATGTTATAAAGTTGTTCCTTTTTATGTAAGAACATCATAACAATTACGTTACAAATACTCATAACACACATTAAAGTAATTATTTCCAGTAGCTATACGCAACTTAATTTATAACTAAAACTGCAATTATTATAACAATTTCTAACTATCTAGCGTTAAAATGTCTTAGAGAGCCAAGAAATAATTAACTAGAATCAAAGAGTTTAAATTAAAAAGGATTTACTTACAAAAAATAAAAATCCAGTGTAAATAAAAATCCAAAGAAAATAATACTTGAGAGCTTATCTAAGATATTTCAATTATTTTATTAGATTTAAGCTCAGATTTAAGCTCGAAAATCCGGATAAAAGACAATAATAATTAAAGCATTTTACTCTATAAAAAAGGTAGCTACCTAAATAAAATAAGCTTTATTTACTTTAGAAAAATTAAATATTTTTGCAATTACCTTAAATATTTTTAAAACACTTAATGCACCTTAATCTACGTTTTGTTCTTAATCTTTTTCGTGTAAAAAATAAACAAGAATTTTTAAGTAAGCTTTAATTGTTGGTAATGAAATAAACAGTACTTTTATTCTTTTAATTTTTGATATTAAAATAATTATTTTAAATTTTTTATTATAACAAGTTTTTAAATAATTTCTAATAGCATAGGTAGATACTCTTGTTATTAGGGTTGGAAAAAAAGTTTCTAAAAAATACTTTGAAATCATTTTTGCAAGAGCAAATCAACCTTAAAAATTTATTAAAAATTTGATATTATTAAAAATAAATTATTAGCTAGTTATGATAATACTGAAAACTTATTTAGTATGAAGTTTAGTTTTACCTGCTTTGAAAATTATACAAAATCTAATACTAAGGCCCGATTTCAATAATTGTAAACAAATTTTGATTTTTGTTTTTGTATGTAACAATGTTTCAAGAATATGTTTTTCACTCCTTTTAAGCTCCCGAAATCTTTTTTACTCCGAATTTTTCCTCAGGTCTTCCTAAAAAGATTCCACTAGGTTTCAACTAAATACATTCATTTTCATAAAGTTCTTGGGGCAAGGGGATCACAAGGGAAACCATACTAAAAATATCTAAAAAATATAACAATCGTTAATTTAAATTATTAAATGCATTTATCCTTCCAACTTTTAAAAATGGGGACAAAGGGGATATTGCTAACTACCGCCCTGTGACAATTATCAATATTTTTGCTAAAATATTTGATTTTGTAATATTTAATATATTGTATAAGAAAATTAGTCCATTGATCTCTAACAACCAGCATGGCTTTATGAAGGGCAGGTCAGTATTAACTAGCATGTTCCAATTTTCTAATGAAGTAATCGAATCTATTGTTTCGAATAATCAAATTGACGTAATTTACTTTGATTTTCAACGTGCATTTGACCTGGTCGATCACAACCTGCTCTTCCATAAGCTCTTCAATGCAGGTATAAGAGGATGGGCTTTAAAGTGGATAAAATCTTATCTTTGTGATAGACGATTGAGGGTTCAATTTAAAAATCACCATTCTTATGATTTTTCTGCCATATCTGGGATACCTCAAGGGACTCATATGGGTCCATTGCTTTTTATATTTTTTATTAATGACTTATTTCTAAGTATACAGTTCTCCAGACTGGAACTGTATGCGGATGACACTCGTCTAAGTAAACGTATTAATAGTAACCTAGATTCCATAAATCTGCAAGCTGATATTGATCAATTTGTTAGCTGGTCCGTAGAAAATGGCATGCCTATTAATCTTAGTAAATCTAATTTTATTTCCATTTCTAGGTCTAAATTCCCCATCGGTACTAATTATACGGTTAATGGTTTGGATTTAGCTAAAGTATCGCGTATTAGAGATCTTGGCATCATTATTGATGACAAGTGGTGCTTTTCGGAGCACAGGGGGTTTATACTGTCTAAGGCTCTCCAGATCCTTGGTTTCATAAAAAGAAGTACTTTGGATTTCAGATCTCCATTTATTGTAGCTAACCTTATTAAAGTTTTTGTGATTCCGTATTTAACATTCGGATCTGTAATCTGGAGGCCTTGGACCAGTGTGGACTACCGTTCTCTGGAGGGTATCATCCATAAGGGTCTTCGTTATGTTTCATATAAAACAAATTCCCCAATGTCTCCTCTCGAGCACGACTTCTCAAGTATTTCTAAATTAGTTAATATTTCTTCCATCAAATCATTGCATAATGCATATGATCTGATGTCTATGAATAAGGCATTATCAGATCCATGTTTTCCTGAAAATTTGAGGAACGTGTTCGAGAGTAGATCACTGGAATACAATTTACGCCAACCTAGAATTTTAAAAGAAGCTAGTGCTAAAAGTGATTTGTTATATCATTCCCCTTACCTCAGGTTAAAAAGGCAGTGGAACTCTTTGCCACAGAGCCTTAAAAATTTATTAGGTCAAGACTGTTTTAAATCTAATGTATATAGGTTCTATTTAAATTATTTTGACTCAAATTAGTCTTTTTTACATTATGATTATTATTTTAATAAAAGAAGTATATTTTGCGCAATTCACTTTGGTCTCTATTGGGATGGCTAGGTTTTGGTTGCCTGCTATGGTCATTTATTCTAGTTATATAGGCAAAAATTAATTAAGATTAGACATTTAGACTAATGGTGTTTTAATTATTGTATCCGAATTATATTTGATTATTAATGCATATTATTTATAGGACTTGAATTATTAGATGTAAAATTAAATATTTTAAAATTGTAAGTTAGTTAAATTTTTTTTAATCAGAGTAATAATTTTCTTTAATTAATGACAATGTATAAATTATTTTTTATATGTACAATTTATTTTTAAAAAGCATGTATTGGGTGTTTAGCCCGTTATTTATATATAATAAAGAAATAAAGAAATAAATGCGTAGCAGTTAGTTTGAGACAATTAAGCGGATTTAAAATTAATAATGGATGTATAGTTTGAGAAAAAATTAAAAAAAGAAAGTGTATACTTTGAGATCACTTACTATGTATAGTTTGAGATCGATAAATATATCAAGTATTTGTAAATAAAAATATTTATAAATATTTCTAAATAAATATTATTTTCCAAAATTGATTTAATTGTAAATTTCTAAAATATTCACGTGTATAACCTTTCTATAAACATGAGTCGCGACATTATTCAAGCTGTGTAAAAACACAATCAAAACTTAATACAAATGTTGGTCCATCAAAATTAATTAGAATTGTATTAAATACGGGAATGCATTTAGATTTTGAATACTTAAAACAAATAAAATTCTGTGTTTACAACGAACGTAAAAAAAAATATATTTAAAGATACCAAAATCTTATGAAGAAGCACAATTCAAATTAACAGAAGCTAAAGAATCAATAGAAAGGTTTTGTTACGAAGGAGGAAAGCATACATTTATATTTACTACTAAAAATAATTGGTATACGAAATAATTTAAGACATTTAAAAATTATCTCAAACTATACATGCGAATTGTCTCAATCTACACTGTTTTTTTCTATACACCTTTTTTAGGAAGCAGCTATAATCAATAACATACCATTAAATGTTTATTTATTTATTTTAATTGCACATAAACCTAAAGGTCCAAGATTAAATTATATAATAAGCAAAAGATAAAATTATAAGGTATTTATGTAAAAAATAATTCATTAATAGAAATAATTCATAAAGTTTAACATTTATTTTATTTGAAGTGCTTATATATTATTAACATTACAATTTATTAACGAGAAAAGCGACATCTAGATGTAAATTGAAATACCAAATATACTTTTAAGATCTTGTAAGTTTCATAAAGTTATTTGCAATACTATAGCGTCTGCGATAAACAAAAAATTAAAAGTTTTTCACATTCTATATCCTTTTCAGGTTTTTATTTTAAAGGTGATAATATAACCTGAAAACGGCCTAGAAAATTTTTTTAAGTACGGTCACATTCTCTCCAAAAAAAGTAATTTAATTATATTTGGAAATCTAAAATTTAACAACGTGAAAAATTAATTAAAAAATAATATTTTTTTGTTATAAAAAATGTAGGAATAAATTTTTCAAAGAATATAAGAAAAGCTTGTGCTAATTGAAGCCGATAGCGTGTCGATGATGCGAAAGATTTAACAAGCGATTTCTTTAGAGCGCGCACGAAAAAAACTACTTGTTATAGTCAGACATATATGATTATACTTATACATACATAGAAAAAAATGTATAAATTTTCTATTTTATACACGAGGAGAAAAAAAAAAGCTGTTGAATGTGTAATACACATATCTTGGTATTATCAACTGATTAAACCCCCTTGCGCCAATATTATATATACTTATAAGGAATAAAACCAAAGGTATATATTTATCTCTTTTTCTTATTTTTTTGCTGAAAATAATCGTTGAAATAATATATTTATGCAACTGATGAGTATTTCTTGATGTACACACACACACATAAAAAAAAAGAAATTTTTTAACGAAAGTTTATAATTTTCGTTTATTTCGGTAGTGACTTAATGAGAATAAATTTTAGTTGTATGCGTAGTACGTGTATGTGTGTATATAAAAAACGACCTTGCAAATTATATGGTCTCTTGATCGGCGCCTGGGACCAGTTACCTATGTGTACATAAAGATTGAAATCTGATATTTCAGTTTGCATTAATTATATATAATAAAAAAAAACGAAAATTTTTTAATAAGTCTTTTTCCTGTCGATTTATTTAAAATAAAAAAGAAAGAAATATTTTTTTTTACTAAAAATTAAATAAACGAGTTTTTTTTATTTTAAATAATGATTAATTACGTCTTATAATATTTATTAATTTATGTATTTATACGAATAGAGAAAAGAATTTTTTTTTGAAATTATAAACTATTTGGAATTTCTGTAATCATGAGAATCTTTATAATATATCAGGTATATTTTATGAGGTCACTAAAAAATATATATATTACTCAAAAAAAAAAATAAAAAAAACTCTTCCTTTTCTCATTATAATAAATATCGTAACTGTTATGGAATTTTTATATTATAAAAACAATCGATCTTTAAATTATAGATAAGTTGACACCTTTATAATTCTTAAGGCTACCTTTTTTTCTATTTGTGGTTTTATGCTTTTTATTAGATTTATTTCAGTGATTATTTTAATTAATTTAAAAATTATCTTGCTTTTTTGTTTTTGTAATGGATTAAAATGGAATATATATGCTAGTAGTGTTTTGAAATAAAATTATTTATTTTTATTGTATCAGGTATTTGGTCATCATTGATCTGTCAGTCAAAGATTTTTACTCGATTATAGAAAATATGCGATTTGAGGTAGGAAAAATTAATGAGTTTCTACTACTTAAAGTTTAAGTCGAGGTTTAATTTCTAAAGAGGCAAAATTTTTATTTATTATAATAATCGATAAATTACTTTTATTGTTATTTGATATTTTAGAGCTGATGCTCATTAATAAAACTATCAATTTTTGTATCATTAAGCTCTACCTTATAAACAAATTGCGATTCAGGAGAACAAGGTTAGATACTTGATATTGAATTACGTGAAACAGTATTCCACAAACTGATCGAACAAAACTAGTTTTTATGTACAAAAATTAATTAATAGGTAACTGGGAAAAATTGAAAAATTAATTTTTATGGTTGTAAAAATCAAATAAATGCTTTTACAGCTTTTATCTAGATTTTTTTACGTACTCTAAAAATTATATGCGTTGGTATGTTACAATGATTATAATTATTAGTTAAGCATTTTTTAGTGCAAAAATTTTATTAAGGAAACTCGTAGATAATATAGATTTTATATTTTTTTACACAAACTATTATTCAATGTATGTAAACATCGTAAAAAAAATTAAAACAAATAAACATAAAACAAAAAAAGTTATGTTCACAAGAGAAATTGTATTAACAGGAAAATTAAATTACATGTTAGCCTGGACGTTATTAGAAAAATTTTTGTATTTTTAAACTGTCTGTTTGCTAATACAAGCTACCCATTCGTTGTATGCAGTTTTGGCTGAATTTTTTTGCATTAAGTTATGTAATTTTAATCAAATGAAGTGCTAACCCTTAAAGAACATAAGTTTTAGTCCCTACTGGCAGCTAAATATAAATAAAAATTTCAAAAACTGATATTTTCAGAATTAAATTTTTAAGTAGATGCCCATTTGCAGCAGCCTAAAAACCAAAAAACTTTAAAAACAACGTTCAGGCTAAGATGCAAGTATAAATACACCGTCATGCCAATATTTAAAAACATAGTAACATAGCAATGTAAAAAAACGGAACGTGAATACCTGTCGAACACTTATACATACATAACAGCGGATACGTGTAAGAGCAAAACTATGTTAACGCGCTTTAATTTTGTTTTTTTACCTTTTTTTAATAATATTATTCGATGAGTTGTTATAATATGCGTACATACACGAAACAACAACGCATCTTTAATAAGAAAAATCCATGAAAATTACTGCTATGTACATGCTTGTTTATTGTAAACGTGTTAATATGTGAAAAAGCAAATAACTTTTTTTTTTTAATCAATATACTTTTATTTTTTTCCATCAAGTTTTAATCATATAATTATTTAATAAAATAACACGAGATTTATATAATCAGGTGTACTACCTATTATTATTAAAGAGAAAATTTTTATTTGTGAAATCAAATTATGTTCAGTAGCGAAGAAATAACAATTTTTTTAAAATAATTTTAATACTGATAATTTTCTACATAATTGGTTACAATAGTTAGAAATTTTTTAAAGTCTATTAAAAAAAATTTATAAAACAAAGTGAAAGTTAATATTAAAAAAATTTATTTACTAAATTCTGCATGACAAGTATTTATTGCACGTAATATTCTAAAAAAAAAATACCTTTAATATATACGTAATTCACGACTTCGACAAAAAAATTTTTTATATGAAAAATAAAAGTTAATACTCTAAATATTACCTAAATATAAATTATAAACGAGGATATTATGATGAAACCAAACAACAACGAAAAATTTTTCTCATGGACTGATAATATGTAATATAATATTTTTTGTTGTAGTGGAAATTTTGTATACGAATTTTACAATATTTATTGTACGATATTTAAGCATTATTTTTCGGTAGAATAATTTCAGTTGATATGCTTTTTTTTCATGCAAATTATATTTTTATTTCTTAAGTTTTAGTAAGTTTTCTTAAGTTTTTAATAGTAGAAGTATTTTGAGTAGAAATTGGATTGTAATATGATTTTTGTACGGGATAGGTTCACTAAGGTCATTTTGGAAAATTTTATCTAAATTTAAAGTCTAACTACACCTGAAGAGCAGATTTACAATACAATAGAATTTTCAGCCTACTAAATGCTATTACAAAAGAAAAAAATAAAATGGAATCGGTATTAAAAATGTTTATTTTATATTAGAATTAAGTACTTAAAATTGGATGTACTACAACTATAAATATTTATATTACTGACGTATTTTGTCAAAATTATTCAAACAACTCATTAATTCGGTAAATATTTTTTGGTTATATTCCGCTCATTGAATGTTTAATTGACTTGTATTTTCAGCACTATCAAATTTAATCTAGCAGACGTCTTCTGTTTCACGATCTTATCTTGTATATTAATTTATGACAATTCCTATATTTGACTACTCTAGCATTAAAGTCACCAGCAATTATAACGTCACTCATTATTTCTCTCACTGCATCCTTTAGTCTATTCAATTTCACACTATGTTTAATTGTAGAATACATTCCATGTAAGAAATGTAAATGTTCATATACATTACATACTTAATTTCAATTCAAACGAAACAATTAACAGTTCCATTTTTAAAATGTTTGCAACCTATTTCTAATAAAATCGAGTAATTTTTTGGAAAAAATAGTTTGACTGCGTTTTAAATTTCGTTTTTACTATCCAAAATAATCCAAATAAATTGCTAAATAAGATTTGAACGGTCCCAACCCAACAGGGCCCAATTTGGACGAAGGGTCGCAGAAATTGATCAAAATTATTTTTAAGTACAACTAAAATAATTTTAGATTTTGAAAATAAATCATTGATTTTTCAAAATATTCTTATTTTTGCTGTCAAATACTAATTTTATAGTGAAAAATATTTTTCTTTTAGGTAATCATAAAGAATTTCCCGCAGAATTTGATTCCAGCGCTAAAAATTTGATTTTGACCGTACTTGGGCGAAAAATAGCGATTTAATAACTATGCCTTACAGCATTAGTCTAATATAAGTTTTTTGGGTGGCTAATCACGAATTCCATCACTGTGATTTTTCGCGCATGCGCTGTCCAAATCAAATTTTGAAACTTGGAATCAAATTCTGCGGGGAATTGACTACAAAAATAATAATATTTTGAGTCTATTTACCAAAGTAGGCCAAAACACAAAAATGGCTACCAAAAATTAAGGAACGGATCCATAGAAAGCTAAAGGTACATATTTATTGTGGTAAATAATATTTTTTTAAATTAAAATTTTTTATTTCACATGAATTTTAGTATACCTGGCATAAATAATTTTTCTTTCTAATGCATAATAAATTACTTATTTTCCTATGAGTATGTAAATTTTTTATGCATCATAATATGATAAAATACCAGATAGACAGCGTTACTTAATTAAGTCATTTTCAACTAAAACCGGTAGAATGCATTATACCTTTTACAAAGATGATTGAAAGCTTAAGCAAAAAAAACCCCACAACTCAAAGAAAAAAAAATTATTCAATAAAAATGTAAATTTAATTGCAATCAATCGCTTATTACAAAAATCTAAATTTTTTAATTTCAAAAAGTGTATACATTCAAATATTATGTAATTTTGTTAGTTATAAATTGATATAAATTAATAATAATCTATTACAAGAAGCAAAATAAAAAAAATATGATGAATTATAAAACTTTTAAGTTTTTTTTTTTCTCTTAAACTGACAAAATGGAATGATAATATTACTATTTTTAATAACTACTTCATAATAATGTACATTATCTCTTGCAATCCTTCAAGTTTTTAATGACATGAAATTCTAAAGACATTTCAAACATTGCATTCCTTCATTTTTCCATAGACATAATGCAACAACGCTAAGTTCTATAATAATAATAAAAAATTAATGATGCAAAAAAAAAATTTTTTTTAGATTATTCTTACTATTCATAAGGAAATAAAAAGTAGCTTAAAATACCAAGCAATATTTAAAATCTTTTCTGTTTTGTTTTTTTAAATAAAAAGCTGCTAGACATTGCATTACCACCTGTGCACTTGAGTGTATTTATAGGAGAATATGCGACAGGTAATTTCTTATCTTTATTCATACACGAATTCTCAGGCTTCGTGATTATGAAATACTAAATTTCTCGTCCATCGAGTCAGAAAATCATAGGAAAAAAAATGTATATAAAGGAGGACATGAAAAAGCCAAAAAATCCTCAAATAATAATGAAAAAAAATAGTTATTGTGTGCACATATAGAAGTTATGTGAAATCGAGTGGAAAGACAATATGATTCAAAATCATAAGCGAATATGCGGTAGCTCTTATTGCAAATATACGTAAGAGAAGGATAAAAGATAAGGTGGGGAAAAATTAATGGAGCGGCATAACGGTCGCGGCGGGTGCCTGAATTGCAAGAACTAAGAGTGCGATTCGTGGTATTTGATATCGGAATAATCGCACTCGTTCAGCATACAATAATATATTTAACCTAAGTTTCTTGCCACGAGTCTTCAAATTTTTATTTTTATTTAAATTTTTTTTTTTCAAATAAAAAACATGTTTAAACTTTTTGAGTTTACGCCCTCACGAAGCTTTCTCTTTTTCGCGGGATCGTATAGTTTGTTATTTTAGATAACGTTAAATAAAGTTCCCTTTTTTCTGAAAGACTTTTGTTGTTTGAGAAACTTTTAAGTTATATACGCTTGTTGTTATTGCAGTATTACTATAATTGTAGGATTTTACGTTAACGATATGAAGCAAAAGGTTAATTGGAGATTTCAGTTAGTTCCTAAAGTTTAAAGGGAGTAAAATTTTGTCTGTTCAAATACGTTCATTTAAACAACTTATACTCTATAATAGTAAATTTTCTCTATTTAATGATACTATCTTGTTTAATTAATTTGACAAGTTTATTTTACGAACGATTTGTTCTAATTCGTCTAATACAAACTTTATTATATTTATTTTTAGTTGATTAAATCTTTTAAATCGCTCTGTACGAAATTATCTTTTACTTCCTTAATTTTAGGTTAATTGTGATTTTTTGATAACACAACTAATTTTTTTTTTTAATAAGGTAATGTACCCAATTATTGCGAATGCTTAGTAAAATAACACAAATTTTTGTTGCCACAAGCAAATTTTTGGCTGCTTTAAAAAAAATCCGTTTGTCACAAGTGGATCTCCTATATCAAATTCTATTAATTTTTAATTCAATGAAATTCAAAAAAAATCCACTGTAAAAATATATTGTTTGATAATTCAAACAATGACTTGAACATTCAAGTAAATTTTTGAAATTTTAATTAAATCTTACGTATCAATGAGATCAAATTTTTTTGTATGAATGGTTCAGTCATGAAATTTGAGGATAATTTGCATATTTTTTTTTTTTAGTTTCATCAATTAATTTTCGGTCACTTGATAGCTGGACAAAGTTTTGAGTAAATTTCTTGAAAATTCAAGCAATATATTTTTACAGTGTAGCTGTAAGCATATTCCATATTCAACCGGCTATTTGCCTTTGATAATCAAATTTTCACTTATTTCAAGTGCAAATAATTTGCAAATTTCGTTAGCAGAATAATTTTTCAGAATAGTGCATATAAACTGTGATTAATAAATTATTTTTCGAATAAATTTTTATTGCTAATTAAGACAAAAACTAAATCAGGTTTTTACAAAAAATAAAAATTCTTCTATTAATTATATGCAATCAAGCACTTCAAATGGTGAAATCATTTTGTTATTCGAATAGGCTTTATTGTAATTTAGTTCTTTAAAACCATTGTTGTTTATTTTTTTGCATGGTAACGTTTGTTTAATCGTAATTTAATACCTGAATATTGTACTGAAAGTAATTAAAGGTGTCGATGTAAGACACCTACGCGATGTTTCGATTCATCACCTTAGAAAATAGAAATCAATTTTTAAAAAAATTTTTAGAAATTGCGTTAATATGTTGATTAATTTTTGATCAAGTTTTCAAGATACTTAAAAATTTAATTTAAAAAATTTTCTTTATTACTTGATATTATCATCGAAAATTGCTTTATAGAATAAAATAATCGTTAGAATAAAGTTCAAAGAAATCAATTTATTAAACAAAATGATAGAATCATCTTTCACTTTTTTTGACTTCATGAGCATATTGAGCTATCATAAAAAGTATAAATTTCATGCTTTTAAATTATAAACGATTAAAATCAAAAAAAATTATTTACAAGAATAAAATTTCTATTAAATATAAATATAGATTTCTTCGTTTCAACTATAACAATTTGATATTATTATTACTTACTTTATCTCTGTTTATTATAATGGAGCCCAGGTTAAGTGTACTGCAACTGTGTAATATATAAAATAAAATATTTTTTCCTTTCATATTTTTTTGATTGACCTGATTCCCTTTTGTATAAATGAAAATAATCTTGATATTAAATCAAAAAAAGTAAAAAAAAAAAACTAATCTAGTACTCTTGATTTTTTTTTTTGAAAGTAAACTTTTTCTCTCTTGTCATGTACTTTTTTTATCTATCTAAGTTTTGTTATTATGGCTTATAAAATAGAAAATTTCTTATTAATACCATTAAATTATATTGATAATTTAAGTCTGATTAGAAAAAATAAAAGTAAAAGTACTTTTTGAAGCAATAATTTATAATTAATCAGAAATATTTATCTCTCTATGTGAAAATCATCAATATAATTAAAAGATTATCAAATTTTATTTTATTTAATAATTATGCTATTAAAATTAAAAGACATGGTAATTAACATTTAATTTTATGCTATTTATTAGTCAATTACATAATTTATACTTTTACTTTTTTTTTTAAATGAGATTCTTGTCTCAGACAATGATTCATCAATTTCAGATAAAATATAGAAAGACATTCGAATTTTGTAATTTAAAATTAAAAAACAAAAATTTCAGTAGCTTTATTTATTGGTAAAAAGTATTTTACATCTACATATTAGGCTGTTTTGTTTGGAAAAATCAAATTATTATTAGAAATTTGTGAATTATACTTTGAAATAATGTCATTATTGTATTTAAAATTAGATTAAAATGTAATATTAATTTGTTAATTTAATCGAGGAAAAATAATATTATCAATTTCTTAATGTATGAAAGTACACTGTAAAAAGTAACTTTCTTATATTAACAAAAAAATTAGAATATTTTCGAAAAATTAGTAAATTTTCAAAAAAATTTGTAAATATTCGATAAAAATCGTAAATTTACTAAATTTAGTATCTGTTTAGTATATTATCGAAAAATTCGAGAATTCTCGATTTTTTTTGTGAATTTGCAAAGAAAAATTGATAATTTACAATTTTTTTCTCGAAAATTTACAAAAAATAGTTGTAAATTTCTGAAAAATAGTTGTGAATTTACAACTTTTTTCGTAAAATCACAAAAAAAATCGAGAATTCTCGAATTTTTCGATAATATACTAAATTTAGTAAATTTACGATTTTTATCGAATATTTACAAAATTTTTTGAAAATTTACTAATTTTTCGAAAAAATTCTATTTTTTTTTGTAAATCTAAGAAAGTTACTTTTTACAGTGTATTTACAGTAAAATCATTATTATTGAGACAAAACCGTGTTACTTATTAGGTATAATATAAAAATTTAAGAGTAATTAAAATGGAAAAGGAATTGAAGGCTTGAAACTTTGCTATTTTTTGTTTGTTGCATATAATTCATATATTTGTGTTTAAATTTTCTAATCTTATGTGTAATTTAAAGAAAAATTTTAAGTATTTTTTAGTTGTAATATTTTTAATTCCAACATAATAAATCTCAATAATTCAATTAATTCAAGCTTTTAATTTTCTCAATAGATCTCAAACTCGTAATCGAATTGTAAAGTAAACATTGTATAATCACATTAACAGTACATGTAAACTTTGTTTATAATAATTACCATTTAATTTATATATTTTATTGAATGATTGAATGGTCGTATGGTTTTGTGTCTCAATAAACTATTTTTAATAAGATTTTGACATTATCTAAAGTATTGACCAATCAAATACTAGGTAAAATATTAATTTTGGTCAACAAAAAACTTATGACCGGTTTGTGTAACTACACAACCAACGGGCATGGAACATGTTCACTTATAACTATCACTGATAATAAAGTATCTATTCTGTTCATAATATCAATATTTATATCCAAGTATTTCTGCACTAAAGTTCTTTAGAGTCTTCTGCACCAATGGTCCCTAGGTACTTCTGCACCAAAGGTCTTTAGGGACTTCTGCACCATAGGTCCCAAGGTACTTCTGCACCAATGCTCCCTAGATACTTCTGCACCAAAGGTCTTTAGGGACTTCTGCACCATAGGTCCCTAGGCACTTCCACACCAATGCTTCCTAAGTACTTCTGCACCAAAGGTCTTTAGGGACTTCTGCACCGTAGATCCCTAGGTACTTCTGCACCAAAGGTCTTTAGGGACTTCTGCACCATAGATCCCTAAGTACTTCTGCACTAATGCTCCCTAGGTACTTCTGCACCAAAGATCTTTAAAGACTTCTGCACCCTAGGTACTTCTGCACCAAAGGTCTTTAGGGACTTCTGCACCATAGGTCCCTAGGTACTTCTGCACCAAAGGTCTTTAGGGACTTCTGCACCATAGATCCCTAAGTACTTCTGCACTAATGCTCCCTAGGTACTTCTGCACCAAAGGTCTTTAGAGACTTCTGCACCCTAGGTACTTCTGCACCAAAGGTCTTTAGAGACTTCTGCACCAATGCTCCCTAAGTACTTCTGCACCAAAGGTCTTTAGAGACTTCTGCACCATAGGTCCCTAGGTACTTCTGCACCAAAGGTCTTTAGGGACTTCTGCACCATAGATCCCTAAGTACTTCTGCACTAATGCTCCCTAGGTACTTCTGCACCAAAGGTCTTTAGAGACTTCTGCACCATAGGTCCCTAGGTACTTCTGTACCAAAGGTCTTTAGGGGCTTCTGCACCATAGGTCCCTAGGTACTTCTGCACCAATGCTCCCTAAGTACTTCTGCACCAAAGGTCCCTAAATCGAAAATATTCTAAGTCCCATTTGACCCCCCCCCCTTAAAAAGGACAAATTTGACCCCCCCCCCCCTTAATTTTCCAGTTCTGAAGTACCCCCTCCCTATAAACATGTTCCATGTTAATATGGCCTTAAATTTTAATTAAGTTAAAAAACAAATTTGCTTAAAATAAAAGCGTGGCTAAGCTTTCCCTCATTTTTTTAATAAGAAAGCTCTATACAGCTTTTATTTAACTCTTTAACTGAGAAGAAAAATTATCTAGAAAAAGTATAGCCATACATTTTTCATTTTGTATAGATTAATTTAGCAATTTTCTTTTTTAGTTTGCATCTGATTGGTCAATACCTAAAAAAGGCTAAAATCCAGCCCCCTTAAATTAATTTCATTAAAATCATTTCTATCAAATGCAAATTAACAAAAAATCATTAAATTTGAATACATTAAGAAAAAAAGAACCACCCTAATATATACAGAATATTATAAAAATGTATATTAGAATAAAAAATTTTTTATTTTAACTCAAATATCTTATCTTTCATTTTAAATCTACCAATGAATTGCAATCCCAATATTTTTTTTTTCCTTTTTATGCTATATTATAAAAATAAAATCTCATATCTTTTACTTGCATTCATTCATCAAATATATACTACTACATATTGATTGATATCTATTGTTAAATATTATGTATGTAGAAAATATAAATAATTCTCATGAGTCTCATCAAGAATAAATCTTTTTTTTTACAATAAAAATAATCAATCAGAAATGATATTATAATCAAAAAAGTTTATTTCGAATCCAATAGCTTATTTACGTAAATCAAACAATTTTTAGATTAAATCTGGAATAACGAATTTCATATTGGAAAACACATACATTTTTAGCATTCAAAGACTTGTATACGCGGTTAGATTGCTACGCTTGAAATATCAAACAAGATTGAAAATTTACTTAAAATTAGGAATTTTTAAAATTATATTGGTTATTGAACTTCAGGTCAAATATGTAACAAATAACTTTTTTAAAATGATGTTATGTTTTTTTAAAATATCTTAGAAACATACCCTAAAAATTTCAAGCAGCTTAAGCAATTTCTTTGAGTAGCAAATCGTTCAAGCATTCGATTGATGATTCGAAGAAAATGCTTGAACTGCTTGAAATTTTGAGTAATTCAAGTGAATAACTTTATTTTTCAAGCGCAGCAATCTAACTGGGTAGTCGATATTAGGAAAAAGTAATCTTCAAATTTTAATTTAATGGTCAATTTTGTAACATTTGTTATTATTGTAAAGAATAAATGACAATCTAGAGATATAAAGAATGACCTATAGAAAATGTCAATAATAATTCAATCTGGGATATTTTTCTTATGGCTGAGCTCAAGGGTTGTAAACATAGATCTGTAGCTAAGCGAACAAAAAAAAATGTACCGATAAGAATAACTCGAAATCTTGTTTTTTAAATAACTTACAGAAAAAAATAAAGGGGACATTTTTTTTCATTAGTAGTGCTTTTGAAAAGGCACAGGGAGTAAAAAATATAAAAATGAGGGCATTTTTAGTTATAGATACAAAGCTGAAATTTTATTTCGACACCACTTACAAATATAGTTCCTTAATAACAATTTTTATAAGATCCAGATAGATGAAATAAAGATAAATTAAAAAATAATTTTTTGTGTGGATAAAACCATGCATAATACCAGAAAAAAAAATGATAACGTTTAAACAAATATTTAAATTCAAATATTTATTTATAGTTTTATCTACTAATATTTATTGATCTAAAAGTAAACAATTTATTGATTTCAAAATTCATATTGTCTTTTAACTGTATTTACGCCTCAAAGCATTACATTGTGTGTGAAAAATAATCTCTAAATCAATTTTATATAGCAAAAATGTTTTGAAATCTTAAAAGCACAAAATGATATATCAATAAAAATCTTAAATATCAAATACCAACTAAAAAAAAAAAGAATTATATCATAATTGCAAATATAAGTTCGTTTTGGCACAGTTTCTGGAAATCAAAGCACTAGCTGTTAAATATAAAAGCAAAAAAAATGACAGCAAGAATTTTTCCACTAACTTGCTTATTATTGCCAACAGTACTGTTAACGAAGACGACAATGATTATTTATTTTTTGCAAACTTATAAAAATTCCTTTAAAATAATATTTAATACGTATGTGTGAGGTTATTTTAAGGATATCCCGTGCAAAAAAAATATTTATTATTTCGCCAAGTCATATAATAAATTTTTTACTATAAATAAACATTGATAATAAAAATACTTGCTCTAGAATTATAAATAAAAAGTACAATTTTTTAATACAAGGGTATGTAAGTATAGATAGAAAATATATTAAAAAAAAAAAAGAAAACAAAGCAGTTAGTCAGAAAATTACTGTTATAACGCTTTATAGCGGCGGTATATTCATTGTCCATTGTTTACATTGTTTTAAAGGGACCTTGCACATCATTATCAAAGTATTTGATCATAGATTGTATTTGAAACGAACGACTTATATAAACATAAAAATTTTCAAAACTCTTCTTATAAATGTCAAGAAAAGTTTTAATTGCTTGCACGTCAGCTTATATCTATATATATATATATATAAATCTCTGCTTGCACCTCCATTATTATTTTAAAATAATATTTGCACAGGTGATAAAATGAAAAGAGACGATGAAAGGAATAAGTGTACTTGAAAATAACTTGTTGATATATTCCATAAGGAGCTAAAGTTCAAAATCATCATTTTAAACTAGTATATAAAAGCTTCCGCTAGTAGTTTAAACATCTGGACGTTTAAGAAAAGAAGATGCAATTTTTCTTATTTACCTTTCCACTTACTATCATTATTATTATTACATAAACTTCTAATGCATCTAAATAAAATTATTTAAATCTCTTGTTCTTCTGTAATTTCTACACACATAGTTCACGGTTGTTTGTAACGATGACGTTTTAAGAAGAGGGAAGTCAACCGTCTTCGTAAATGTCGAGGGTGCGCGCACCTTGCGGCATTTTAATATATTTATCTATATATTATATATAAATACAAATATATATATACAACAAGTTTGCACATGACTTGCAGTGCACAAAGTATAATGCAATACGCAATTTTTATACCTACAGCATATTTACATTACGATAATTTATTTGAACGATCAAGTTAAGTTCCCTTTCTTAAGTATGTGTATATTGTATTTGCGAGGAATTTTATTAATCGCACCTATGATAAAAAAAAGGATATATAAATAAATAAACTTTTTGTATTTATATGCTTATAATAAGGAAACAGTAAATTATTTATTTGTTATTTCCAAATAAAGATTTTTTTTCCAATTATATAAATATTAAATACTTTAAAGTTATTTACATATGCCACCCCTATAAATACCAAAGAATTCATTATTTTAGTGATAATTCATATTAAAATTATGTCAACTTAAATTCAAAACTTAACGCATCATCACCACTGTTAATTGCATTCGTAGATATTACAGTAAAATATAACTGATTTAAAGTATTGACACAAATCTTTTATTTAATCTTCTTATATTATTTTATCAATCTTAAAAACTTGCATTAAGTCAAGATTAGGTACTTGTAACGGTATTTTATTCACAGATGTATATATCAATTAAATACAGTCTCTATAATATCTGTGTTTCACACCTGCATTCTATAGATCAATATTATTATCAATGGCATCATCACTACATTGAAATAATCGAAGGATTTTTCAGTAGATAATTTACAGCTATTGAAAAAAAAGGTGCTGCTTTATTTATTTATTTATTTTTTATTTCATTTAATTGCAAATACTTTGATTGGAAATAAAGGTCAAATACTATATAAAAATCTTTTGAAATATTAGATATATTGGTTGATACAATTAAGCGGAAAGGGAAAAGAAATAAGCTGTTTTCTAGAAAATGTAAAAATAATTTAAAGTTGGCATGATCTGTAGGATCTATTCTGATTGACAGAAATAAATCAAACCAAAAGCATGAAATCTTTTCACCAGAATTATTTATTAGTTATTTCCAAAGAATCAACATTCAATATTTCTTATATCGCATTGTAAAAGGGAAATGCCAAGGTTGTAAACTTTTTTGAGGAAGCGGATATAAATTTGTAGGTCATCGGCAAAGATGTGTCTTTTGGAGTAAAGAATATGAGAGCTGATGTCATTTAGATAAATCAAGAAAGACACTGATACCGATTCTACACATTCACTGATTCCACAGTGTTTTTAGAGAACCCTAGACTAGCTAATTTGAACAGAAGAAGATGATGGGAAGATGCCTGTGAGAAATCTAGGAATAAAAATATTATGATATTTCCCTCATGGTGACCTCTGCAGATATTATAGTAAAGCCTTTAATACAAAGCCTTTATCGTAAAAGGCACACAAAGACGGCATACCAATTAGACTGGTATGTAACCGAAAAACAGCTCCCACATATAAAACCGAAAAATAATCACTAAAAATTTTGTCAGACAACATACAGCTCAGTAATAACCACAGTGTTAAAAATAGCATTTCGGTAATAAATAAAATAAAAGATATGAAAGTATTACCGTCATATTAAATTGCATTACGAGATACAGTAAATTTATATACTATGTTCCTGTATGCGAAACTATTGAAATTACAAAAAACATCCTTAATAAAAATAGTCAATTAACCAACTTAGAAATTCATGAAATTATTGACCCTACTCGAAACTGTACTCTCACAAAACTATTTTACATTTAATCGTTGTTATTATAGACAAAATGAAGGTTTAGCAATGGGATCACCATTATCAGGTTTTCTTGCAGATGATTACTTGAATAACTATGAACAGAAACATCTATCTGCGAACAAAAATTCATATACTAACAACATCATTTTTTACGAATGGTATGTAGATGACACCCTAATCTTACATAATGGCTCTGATAGACAACTGGATAAACTAGTTACATATCTAAACAACATACATAGTTACATGCGATTCACCTTTGAGGTTGAGAAAGAAAATAGACTTAATTTCCTAGATTTCAGTCTAACAAAGATCGTTGATGAGAAAAAATTTGAATTTGACATCCACAGAATGCCAATGACCACGGATATAGTAATACCAGCTGAATCTAATCATCCCCGGCCCCAAAAAATGGCAAACTTCAATGCGTTCGTTCACAGACTCTTTACCATCCCTCTTAGTAACGAAAATTTCAAAAAAGAAGTAAACACCATAAAACACATAGCCACTTCTAACGGCTACAACAATAATATAGTCGAAAAGCTTATCAATAAATACCAAAGTCACAGACATGATAACAATAATAATAATACAGGTACTAAATACGTATCAGCTACTTACGGGAATCTCGAAGACGGGAATCGTGATGTTCACAAGGAGGTGAATCAACACCCTCATCGTAATTCGTATCGATGAGGATACTATTATTGAGACGAAAAGATGCTTAAAGTATCTAGGTATAACGTTGGATACCCAGCTCAGCTACTGGGAACATATTTCTCAGAGGGTCAAGAAGGCAGGAACCACGACACGAGCCCTAAGCAGGCTCATGGCGAACACGAACGGTCCAAAAAGCAGTAAGCGCAAAGTCTTAATGTCCGTAAACCACTCCATACTACTGTATGGAGCGGAAATCTGTGCGGGAGCGCTAGAGAAGGTAATTTACGCAAAGGGCATGATAAGTGTTCATAGGCAAGGTGCCTTAAGGGTTGACTGTGCGTACTGATCGCAGGCATTATTCCGATTAAGCTCCTTACCAAAGAATGTAAACTTATCCATGACAGAAAGACAGAGGGTGACGTCGACCGCATCAAAGCGGATGTTAGAAGTGATGTGATTCTGGAGTGACAGACGCTCTGGGAGGACCGAGCTGACAGCAGATGGACCAAGCGTCTCATAAAAGAGATAGCGCCGTGGACCGAAAAGGGACACGGGGAAGTTAATTACTTCCTGACCTAGTTTCTCAGTGGACACTTGCTTTTCCAGTCCTATCTCTTCAAGATGGGCAAGGTCGAAAGCTCCGAATGCGTGCTCTGTCCTGGTGAACGCGATGATGCGTATCACACGTTCTTTGTCTGTGTTCGCTGAGCGACCAAGAAAATAGCGATGGAATTTGAAATAGGCAACATTACGCCTGATAACATTGTTGAAACGATGTTGCAAAATGAAGAAAAATGGAGTGCTGTCACAAGGTACGTGGAAGAAATTCTGCGAGCCAAAAAGATATTGATGACAACCTAACCAAGAGCCGCGGACAGGAGCGGTCCATATTGACAGTGAAAATATAAATTGAACAGCATGCGTGATTATTTTCATCATAAAATATTCAATACGAGGCCGGAGTTTCATAATATTAGTATGTGCTTACATTCATTGAAGTAAAAGAATTTTTGAAGAAGCTATAAACTAATACTAATGACTATGGAGAAGAAGAACGTGGACACCAATAGACTATGGATTATAGTGAGTAAATTTTGGTATCATTGAAAATGGCAGTCAAAGATTATATCTTCAGCTCCTTGATTTTTGACGACAAGCCCGAATTTCTTCGTGTGTTTACAATGTGTGTGTGTCGAACCGGTTAAATAAAGATAACGACAGTAAATTTATAATTATAATTAGGGACACTGAGAATTGTTTATAAAATACAGTGTTATAAAATTAGAGATTGAGAAGGACATTATTAGTTAATAACTTGTTAGTGTTAAATTTGATTTGTGTGTTTAAAATTGATAAAATGAGCTTTATTTCTCTTTGTGTTTAAATCATATAATCTTTTTGGTTCCGTCATATTACAAAGAAAAAATAGCGACTTTACTGAAAAGGTTCCATTGAAGGTGAAATTTTAATATTTGAAATGCAGTCGTTGTTAGTTGCACTTTCCACATGCCTGCCTTCCTAAGAGTTATTTCCAGTAAAGGAAAAAGCGGTATGTATGTCAATATACACATCCACTTCCGAGGAAATAAAAGCAAAATATGCGGTTCAGTAACTGCTTGTGTTAAGTGTTGGTGACCTCCACTATAACTTAATGTCGAAGAAGTTAAAAACGAAAAATATATATACGCAGATCATAACTTTAAAACGATAAATATTATAGTTTAGAGTTACTGGGCTTTTCTCCTAATTTTTTGAATTTAGAATTGTCAAAATATTTTCATTTATTATAATCACCAGATAAAACAGTCACAAGTCTATGCAAAAATTATCCTTTTTTTGTCTTTGAAGAAGTCAATAACAGATAATTGTTTTTTTCTTCTAATGAATGCGGTATCCAATTTTCTTGACTCCAAATAAGTCTTGATTTTAAGGGTTTCCTAACGCTTATCATATTTACTCCAGTCAAAATACGGGTTTGGTTGTATTTTTACTGGTGAACATGAGATTTGCTTTACTATATGTTTTTTGGGTCGCTGAACACGAAAATCGGGGTCATTTCGTAAAGAAATGGGGGCTTCACCCCTAAATTTGCAAAAAACTACCCCAAGATGGGGTATTTTTTACATAGTTGCACTTTGAGCGCTCAGATTCGCACCATACGGGTTTTTTGGGTTGCTGATCAAGAATTTCGACTTCTTTTTCTTAAATAATTAAAATTTCACCCCTAAATTGGCTAAAAATACCCCCGAAAAGGGGGGGTTTTTGCTATTTTCGCACTTTGAGCAACCAGGATATGTCCGTATAGGTTTTTTGGGTCACTGATTAAGAATTTTGGCTTATTTTTCATAAATAATTAAAATTTCACCCCTAAATTGGCTAAAATTACCCCCGAAAAGGGGGTGATTTTGCTATTTTCGCACTTTGAGCAACCAGAATATGTCCACATAGGTTTTTTAGGTCGCTAATCAAGAATTTCGACTTATTTTTCATAAATATTCCATATTTTACCCTTAAATTAGCTAAAATTACCCCTAAAAGGGGTGTTTTTGCTATTTGGGCACTTTGAGCAACCAGGATATGTCCATATAGGTTTTTCGGGTCGCTAATTAAGAATTTCGAATTATTTTTCATAAATATTCAATATTTCACCCTTAAAATAGCTAAAACTACCCCTAATAGGGGTGTTTTTGCTAATTGTTCACTTTGAGCATCCAGTATATGTCCATATAGGTTTTTTCCGTCGCTAATCAAGAATTTCGACTTATTTTTCTTAAGTATTTCTTGAGCATGCATTATAAAAAAAAAATATTAAGTTTTATTTATTCATTTTTACCTTCACTATAATAATTTATTTTTCAGGTAAGTATTAATTTTTTATAAAAAAAAATAACAAATTTTTATTGATCAGCGGCCCAGGTACCTGAATGGACATAATCGGGATGCTCAAAGTGTGAAAATAGCAAAAACACACCTTTTAGGAGTAGTTTTATGTGTGAAATATTCAATATTTATGAAAAAGGAGTCAAAATTCTTGATTAAAGACCCACAAAACCTACATATACATATCCTGGATGCACAAAGTGCGAAAATAGCAAAAACACCCTTTTAAGGGGTAGTTTTAGCTAATTTAAGAGTGAAATTTTGAATTTTTATGAAAAATAACTCGAAATTCTAGATTAGCGACCCGAAAAACCTATATGGACATATCCTGGTTGCTCAAAGTGCCCAAATAGCAAAAACGCCCCCTTTTCGGGGTAATTTTAGCCAATTTAGGGGTGAAATTTTAATTATTTATGAAAAATAAGTCGAAATTCTTAATTAGCGACTCAAAAAACCTATATGGACATATCCTGGTTGCTCAAAGTGCGAAAGTAGAAAAATCACCCCCTTTTGGGGGGTAATTTTAGCTAATTTAGGGGTGAAATATTAATTATTTATGAAAAAGAAGTCGAAATTCTTGATCAGCTACCCAAAAAACCCATATAGTGCAAATCTGAGCGCTCAAAGTGCAACTATGTAAAAAACACCCCATTTTGGGGTAGTTTTTTGCAAATTTAGGGGTGAAGCCCCCATTTCTTTACGAAATGAGCCCGATTTTCGTGCTCAGCGACCCAAAAAACATATAGTAAAGCAAATCTCATGTTCGCCAGTAAAAATACAACCCCCCCCCCCCGTATTTTGACTGGAGTAATTAACTTTTTTCTGAACCATTCTCTGCAAACGATTTGAGAAAGAGCAAACTCACTGTAAATTGTGGTAAAAACCAATAGGCATCAATAAAAGGAATTGATGAAAATTACCACAAACTTACCCATAAGACCAGACGTTAAAATTCAAAAATAAATGATGAAAATTAAAAGTGTTGCTGATATTATTAATATATTTTTGTTGGGTATCAAAGCTTTAGCTCATACAATACCTATATTGCTATGATAAAATATTTATTATTTTTTGATCAGATATAAAAAATATTTAAATAATGTAATTTTTTTTGGTTAATATAAATAAAATAAAAATTGAAATAACTTAAAGTAATTTATTAACCAATAAATTTACAAGAACAATATATTTAATAAATTATAAATTTAACGATTAAAATTCCTTGATTTAATAAAGATATCAATAAAAAAAACAATTTATTACAACAATACTTTAATTGTAATTTAATATTATAATCCAATCTTTAAAAAAAAGAGCCTATAAAAATTAAGTGTCGATAAAACAAATTATATAAATCTAATAAAATTAATTTTTTTTTATTGTCGTATATTCTATCCTACAATATAACTTAATAATTTTTAAAGTCATGCATATATATATATAACATGTACATTGTAGTATAAATAAAATTTATACCGATAATAAAAATGTATCACATGAAAATAAAAAAAGAAAGAAAAATTTTTATCGAATATATTTTTTGTCACCTAGAGCTTATATTTTCTCTCTCAATAATAATAGTATAATACTCTAAGGAGACATGAATGGACATTATATATATAAAGATAAAGGTTATTAAAATCGAACTGAGATATATCGATCGTTAGAGATTATCGCACAAGGCTAACTACAATCGTTTTAAACCGTCTTATGTATTGTACCGCTTCTGTAATATCCATAGTTATAATATTGTAGAATAAAAATAAACGAGACATTGAAAAAAGAGAATACAATTTTTTATCGGTTATATTCTAGAAGCTATATTATATAAATATAAGCGTGCAAGGCTCAACGGGTTCTTTTTTTTTTTTTTCATTTTTTCATCTTTAAGAATATTCGCCCTTTGTGCATGTCTTATTGTGTACGCTTCAAGTCGAGACTTCTGTATGAGTTATGGATCTTGCTAAAAATGCAAATTCTCCTATAGACCAAAACGAATGCTCAATGTATTTCGATTGCAAGTTTTATAATACAGTGTATAAATAATGCGCATTGCTGAAACGTGACTTCTTATATTTATATGTATAGTCAAAACAGTGAGATTGGAAAAATTATATAAATGTATAGAAATATAAACAAGTATTGTTATTTGCTAGGCTAAAAAAGATTCTCATTAAAAGAAAATATTCGACTACCGGCATTTATCAATTTTTCAATTAAATTTATATATAAATGCTTTCACCTTTTATTTGTTTAAAATGCAAAAAAATAAAGTATTATTACAAGTGATGGAAAATATTTTTTTTTTTTTAATATTACAATCTCTCTTATCTAATATGGATATTTTTTATAAAGATTTATATTTAAAGCTTTCTTTTATTTGTTTGCTTTTTATTTTTTTAAAGATTTATAATCCGTTATTTATTTATACTTTTTATTAAAACATATATTTAAAGTATTATATTGTCAGAATGATAATTATTTTTTTTTTTTATAAAATATTAACATCGTTTATGTTTAAACATAAAAGAAAAAATTAATTTATTATTATTATTTTTTTTTTATTTTATAACGTTATAAAGAAACTTGCTCTGCGTAAGAAAATTTGTATTTTGTGTTTTTGGTAGACACGTATTACATTCCATAAATTTTAAAATAAAGAAGCCTTGTAAAGTAATTAATTAGTCTAACTTTACATATTTGGAAATCTTTACACTTTATGAAATTTTAGGTATCGTCTTTTTCTCAAAAATTAAAAGGCTTGCTTGTTTTGTATAAGCAATGTTAGTGTATCAGAATTTAATTTAAAATGAAACAATAAACCAAACTATTATTATTATTATATATTTATCCAAAATACATATCAATACAAAAGCATAGAGAAGTTAAGAATATACTGTGATTCCCAAGAGATTTATTCAAAATTTGTGCAGGGATAAGTATAGACATTATATAAAATACATGTCAAAAAATATGAATCAAAAATTAATAATTAAACATATCACAAAAATAAAAAAATTAAATTAAAAATATAATATAATAAAGTTCAATGATTCAGAGTTAAACTATTATATACCTAAAGAAATTAAAAAGTGTAACAATTAAAATAAACTTAAATAATAAATTATGCTCATCCTTAAATAAATAGTTTTTCAGCTCTTAACATGATAGTTCCATTTCAAAAATTGATCTAAAATGACACCTAAGTAATTTATTATGGTGACTATTAATTTGTTTGTTATTAATTAGAATTGATGGATAGTGTTCAGGAATTTTTGAACTAGTGCAACTGAAAGTGTTGTAGACAGTTTTGTCCAAATTTAGAGATAGCTTGTAATTAATAAATCACCTCTAAGCAATCATTCATTAGTAGTTATGCACTGGTCTAACTATCACTAATAGCAAATATTTTAGTGTCGTTTGGGTAAGCATAAATAAAAGGAAGTAACTTAAGTAAATTTTTTACATAAATAATGAATAATAGAAGACCTAAGATTGATCCTTGAGGTGCCCCAATATTTATATACAAACAGTGAATATGTATTCACTAGAATAACCTCCAAATTTAACTGCATGCTGTCTGCTGAAAAAATAATCTTTAATTAAACTATGTGCTACAGCTCTGATATCATATGATTCTAGTTTATCATGTAAGATTCAGCTAAAAGTTCCATGGAATTTCCAAATAATATTTAAGTTTTTTGAATCTTTTTGACTTTTTTAATACGAAAAGCAACATCTTGCCCACAATAGAAATTTTTAGGCTATTTTTTCGGGTTTTTTGACAAATCTATTTTTGTTTATTTTGATTATTTGTCAGAAAATTTTATTTACAATGAAATTTCGTAAAAGCATAACGAAAAAGAAGATAAAAATATTTAATTAAATGAATTCAAACTGCATTGAAAATATTGAGTTATTTAAAAACTTTTATAATGTAAGACTTATTACCTGAGCATAAATTAAAATATATATATATTTTTTTTGTTACATGAATGTAAAATATCTTGTTCTATATACATACACAACATAAATTACATATTAAACACAAGAAATAATTTTTTATCAAATATAATATGCAATAATAAAAATCTTTTGATCAAAGTATAATAAATTTTTAAATTACGTAATTATATTATTTATGTTATTTTATAAACAAAAAAAAAAGGTTTTGATAGTAAACATAGAGTAATAAAAAAAAAAAATGCATAAAGAAAAAAAATTGCATTAATAAAGTTTTAACAAGTATATAATAATTACTTCCTTAAGTTATGCTATATTTTTTATGCTAAAAAGATCTAGGTAAAAAAATATAAAATTTCTCATAGAGTCATTAAAATATAAAACATATATTATAGTATAGCTTAATATGTACAGCAGAATTTTTCCACCTGTTACATTTTATTATATGTTAAAATATATAATATATTTCATTTAAATAAAAATGTAGTGTGTAAACGCAAATAGTTTAAATAAATAACTTGCAATTATTAACTCATCACCTTTAAAAAAGATTAGTAGGTCATGAAGATATTATATTTATATTTAATATATAAGTTTAGTTATGAGATTATTATTATTTAAGTAAACAAGTTATTTTTATAAAATTATCATATTAATTTGAAAATGGTTCAGTTGGAAACTGATCTAGAGAAAGGAGAAGAGGGGCTCTGTTACCTTTCTAGTTTTTTTAGAGTAGGTAATTTATGTACTTTTTAGCATTTTTACACAATTTTTTCTTGCTTTGAGGAGAATTTTTTTAATATCTGTTCTTGGTGATTTAAATAAGAATAACTTTTTTAATACTTTACTAATTTCAATAATTTGAAAATGATTCAAATTATTTGGAAGAAAACGTTTATATAATTAAGTTTTAGCCGGATAGGGTAACCACTTTAATGGCACGATTTAGTTAGATACTATAAATAAGCGATCTGTGACCATACGTGGTTTTTGCCGGATAACTGAAGGTTAATTTACAAGGAAATCCAAGAAAATCTTTAGTATCTTGGGTTGCTTAAATAGGTTTTCTGAGTTTGCATAATAAAGAGCTGCAAAATAAGAATTTTGAGGGTATCTAGAAATATATATCATAAAAATTTCATTTTTATTCAATCAAAAAACTATTAAATTTGAATAGCTTAAAATAATTTTAAATCAAATAAAAGACAATTATTATTTTACCAAATATCTCATTTGCTATAAACTGAATAAATTTATTTGATGTTTTAATGAAAACTATTTCAGTCGTATAAAAATACGAAGGTATAAAAATAAATAAAAAAAAATTTTCTTTAAATCAGATAATCTGGTATAAAGTTAATCCCATTTTGATTATTGACCAGAAAGGTATTTATGTAACTCATACACATATAGTTACTTTCTGCAGGATATATAAAAGTTTTAAAAAAACTATTATCCATGAAGGAGGATTATCAAAAGCATTGAAAAAATATCAACTAACTACATTTATATGTATATTATATAGTAGGATAGGATATATCTAAAGAAAAACATATTGCTTTTAGAATGACGACGTGATATGTATATAGCATAGATTCATATATAAATAAAATATCGAGAAAAAAGCAAAGCGAAAATAATCCTTATACCTTTTTTCCCTGTAAAATTCAACGAGAGTAGATATAAAAACAGGCCAATATATATATATTCTATGCACTTTTACGTATTCATATATACTATGCATTTTACATTATATATGCATAAAAAGCGCGAATTGAAATAACATACGGCTGCTTGATATGACCGCAAAAAGAGACCTATATGTATGTGTAAAAAATTTTATAAGGAATTGCGATGAACATAATATTTATTATATAAACGAATTCTTCCGATTCAACTGCCAAAGCACGTTTCGAAATAGGAGTCATTTGTAAGGTGGACTATTACTACGAGTTATAAATAATGCTAACTGAGTATTTCAGGAATTTTAGGTTTTCAAAAAGTTTTATTTGCTATATTTTGCAGGAATTTTTTTTTTCTCTCTCTGTCAATATTTTGTAAATTATTATTATCTAAGTTTGAATTTATTACGTGATTCAAGTATCTTTAATTTATCATTTTTAGTCATTTTAAAGTGAGTCAAATTTAGAATGTAAGTGATATATTGTCAGCAAAGATTCTTTATTTATTAGCTAAATATTTAAAGGAAATAAAATTAAATATAGAAGATCCAACTTTTTAATTCATTACTAAAATTTTAAAACCATATTTCTGATAATTTATTAATTAACACTGTTGAAAATTGCGTTATTTTCTTAAATCATCGAAATTATTGTCGTTTTAAATAATGAGAAAACAATCTTTTATGAGTAAACTAATAAATTTTATTCGTTTAACGCTTAATTGGCCAATTTCAACCTCATCAGAAAGTAAACTAATCACTTGAATGGACACGCCAGTCCATGTATTGTATTTATACTAGTATAAATTGCATTTATTTTTTATGGGCTAGTTCGTCGGTTATTGGTGGCTGTTAGATCTAAGGCGTCAACTCTCTCCTAGACACACTACGGCTTACATACTATTCACAGTCTTTGGTAATAATTTATAAATTGATAATTAATATAACATTTTTAGTTAAATTCGTCTAATATGTAAATAATACATCCATATGCGTAAAAAGTTTAATTTCTGATTAGACTGGGGGTCACCAATGAAAGGTTACTTGAATAAAATTATTACTTTGCTCGTAAAACTCCAGGGGCTGGATGCTAAAGTCGTTGTACGGTCTATAGCAGGTGTATACAAATTAAATAAAGTCTTGTACATTACTTGTTCAACTATCTGTATAGAAAAATATAGATCATATTGTTGTATAACATATATATGTTTCGGGTAGAGTCCGATCTCTGGATAGTCCTAGGTCTATCCGGATAAACCTAGGACTATCCAAGCGGAGTTGGATAAAGTCCGATTCTTGATTTTTTTCATCTTTTTTGTTCAACTTTATCCGGCACCACTGGATAGTCCTAAGATTATCCAAGAGGCTTGGATAAAGTCCGATTCGTAACAAATGTAAAAAAAAAAAAAAAAAAAATATTTAACCATATTATTTTTTTATTTTATTTGTCATAATTTTATACTCAAATAATTTTTTGATTTGGTCAAATTAAATTATTCTATAAATATATTTATACTTTTTACGCTATATAAATTATTTGTTTATATTTGAGCCTATGAACGTGACAACTGAAAGTATTTGTAAAAACTGTGTTAATAACATTTCATGCGAAATTTGTTCAAAAGAGTTTAGTATAAGTGATAATAGAAAAAGTGCGAAATGTGCGTTAGATAATCAAGCTTCAAAAATGATCAAAAGATCAAATTCTAAGTTTCCAAATTGCAAAGTTGGAGATACAGTCAGAGTGGGTATTCCTGATGTAGACATAGGTTGCGGAGATTTTAGAAGCATATTAATGGCAATAATAGAAATCAGCGATAACGGATTGTATAAATTAGCCAATTATCATGGAACAATAGAAGAAAAATTTTCGCGGAATCAATTTACATCTACGAATGCAAACCACATAGATATTTCAAAAGTACCCACTTAAAAAAAAACTTTACGGCAACTTGCAATAGTGGCATCTAAATTTGGTGGTCAAGGCTTTCAAATATGTAACTGCAAATAAAGTTGCAAAACTAATAAATGCAAGTGCCAATCAAATGGACTCAAATGCAACTCAAAATGTCACAGCAGTTTGTCTTGTATAAATAAATAAAAATAAATTTATATATTGTAGCTAAAATTTTGTATTTTGTATTTTTTTTTTATATTTAATTTGACTAAATCAAAAAATTATTTGAGTATAAAATTATGACAAATAAAATAAAAAAATAATATGGTGAAATAATTTTTTTTTTTTGTTCACATTTTTTACGAATCGGACTTTATCCAAGCCTCTTGGTTAATCCTAGGACTATCCAAGCGGTGCCGGATAAAGTTGAACAAAAAAGATGAAAAAAATCAAGAATCGGACTTTATCCAACTCTGCTTGGATAGTCCTAGGTTTATCCAGATAGACCTATGACTATCCAGAGATCGGACTCTATCCGTAACATATACACAGAATGCAATACAAATACCATTTGCATTGGCTTATGTCGTATACGCGTTTTTTATTTTTCATATAGAAATTACATAGGTTAAGTTTATAGGGCATTAATTTAGTATTATAAAAATTAAGTATTAGGTTACACATTTAAACTATAGACCATACAACGACTTTAGCATCCAGCCCCAGAAGACCGGAAAAGAAATACAGCAAATTAAAAAATGTTTATTTAATTGTAATTATGCAGTTATGCAGTAAAGTATATAAGACCTTTCAATTCTAAATTTTCAAAAGAACAGTCCCAGATTTAAGACCCGTTTTACCAAATAACGTAAATAACATAAATTAATGACGGTAAAATTTATGTAAAACTAATTCAAGTTTTTCTATATGTTAGTGAAAATGTATTTATTTTTTCTAGTTACAAGATTTTCTTATATAATATTATAAAGCCATTTCACTTGCGAGAATATACTAGAGCATTGCTGTATATTTGAAAAAACTAGGATGGTTCCACAAACAGTTGTTATTTTGCATAAAAATGTTATTATACTTTTTATAGAATATTTTGAATTTATTGACCAAATAGTAATATCTTTATTAATTGAATTGAAAGCTCTTATAATGTAAAATCATCTCTTAAAATATTAATTGTCATAAATTATAAGAGAATCCAGAATCTAATTAAACAATAAACCAATAACAATTATTAAATTACTATTAATATATTCAAAAAAATTTATATTTGAAATTTTGATAAGTTGGATACTTTAAAAAAATAAATTTTGAAAATGTAAATTTTAAAACAAATACTAACAAACAAAAAATTATTTTAATTTAATTAAAAACTTTTCTGTGATTACTTTATTCAATTATTCAAAAAATAATAATAAAAGTTTTGAAAAACTCTTAAGTAAATATTTATTTTAAATAAATTATAGTACTAATAAATTAACGACCTATTTTTATATTCAAATTTTTACTGGACTTTAATAAAAAAAAAAGTTGGAATTGAAATTTTTACCTTTTAATTAAAATATTTTATTAAATAATATTTTTGCAAAATAGGTAATTTTACAGTTTTATTTATTTTTGTAAAATAAAAGTCTTTTTTGGTTTTTTGTAAAAATTTAAAATAACATTAAATAAAACTTTTCTCTTTGTGGATCGATTGAATCAGGACACGTTTTCTGTTAATCCTTTTTATTTTTTTAAAACATTTTAGTTCTTCAATGTTGAAAAAGTACATATAAAATAAATTTTTTTTTCCTTTTTTTTCGTAAAAATACATTGGATTTTCTATAATGGAAGATTGAAGTTTGCTGTAGTTCGATAACGGCCTGTTAATGTTTTGTTTGCGTTATAGTTTTTTTTTTGCATGGGCCAGGTGTGTATAACCTTCCATACATACATATACAAGAACGACGTTGTGTCATAAAGAGAAGGTTTCTGCATGTTAAAACTTTTGGTGAACTTAAGTATATATTACATAAAAAAAGAGAAAAGAGAGCATATGGGATATGCCTTTTTTCACATACACTTATATTAATTATTATTTTTTTTAACGAATATTCGAGGAAAAACTTTCGACATTTATATATTTTTTTGAAAAATTTTAATGACCAGACTGGACAGATGCTGGTTATTACTAAAAATGGTTATACATTTATTGATAATTTTTAAACACGAGGGCTAAGATTTTTACATATTTATGTCTAAAATAATAATATGGAATTTCATAATAATAATAATTGGCTTCTTAAAAATTTTTTAAGACTTTGATGAATTAGAATATTTAATCATAAAATTATAAGTATCTAACTTTAAAAAGATTTTTTTTGAACATAAAAATTTACAAAATGTTAATATTACTTTTTTTATTACTATAAAATTCTCTTTTTCATTGATTCTCAAAAAAATAATAAAAAAAATTTGTAAATTTTTTTCCCAACTTATAAAATTAATATAGATAAATCGTTTCTATGTAAAGTAATAAAAAAAAAAAAATAAATAAAAGTTTTTTTTCTTATAAAAAGTATCAAACAATTAATCAATTTATGATTTTTTTTTTTCGTAAAAAATTTCATAGAAATAATTAATTTAGTACTTTATTTTATATGATTAATTTTAGACACAATAATACATCACGTAAATTACTCATGCATATATATTTTGTCATTAAAAATTAATAGTATGGAGAAAAAAAAATTATTTTACATATTATGACTCATATTACATATTTGAATACTTTCTGTACTGAACTTGTAGGTAGCTGAGTAGTCAAATGATTTTTTTTTAAAGTAAGCATTGTGGACATTTTAACAACTTTTCAAACTATTGCTGATTGAGAAAACTTACAAATGATTGACGTATGCATTAATAATAAACGCACCAAGTAAATTTGCTATGACCTAATATCGAGTACGACGAATTGGATCAAAGGGTGCTTTATTTAGAGCACAGTTTTGCAAAATACAGCCCTGACTACTTATAAGTTTGTACGTACGAGGTTGCATATACATTAAGAGAAAAGTTTTATGAAAACAAGCCAATCACTTATGTAATAAATTTGAAGCATTTGAAGTTTTACCAAGTTGGAAAAATTTAATATGAATTATTTTTTGGAACGCAATAACAATCAACTGTGCTTTTAGTAAGGCGCTCCTTCAATTGAAAATAAAAGAACATACTTCAAACTTCCATGTAATATCTCCCTCTGGCACACTATTTATCTCAGGATACAGCTTTATGTTAACATGTTTTATGTTAAAACCTGCTCAGGGTTACTGAAGTAGCAAAAATATTATAATACATTTCGTAAGTTTTAGACTACTTTTATTAACTCCTTTGACTTTGTTTAGTTTATGAAAAACTTTTTGTAAGAGATCCACTGTTTTTAGGTTATGTCTATTCTTTATTACTTCCAGTGATTATTTTTAGTGAGAAAAAGTAAATACATATCAAGGGAGTAATAAAACTTTAAAACAAGAAACTACACAAAGATTTAAACTTTTGTTAAACTTAAAAAAAGAAATTACAATTTATAAAACAAAAAAAAAATAAACTAGCTTAAGTTTTGAAAAAAATTTAATAAAAATTAACCGATATTTTGAAATTATACCTTCGAAAGAGCGATACTATCTATGATACGAACAAAAAATATAAAATATACTACAATTTTTAATCAATTAACTAATAATTGAACTTTACTAAACGAAAAAAATTAACCCAATTCCAGAAATGATCTTACAAAAAATATAATAAACTCGTTATAAAATAAAATAATTACGCAATATCACATTCCAATGAACCCCAAGTTCTAAGAAATAATGCGAAAAAAGAGAATAATTATGATAAAAAATCTATATTTATTCAACATTTACTATGTAAAATTAATTAATATATAATAAAAAAGTTGTTGACACTAATAATAAATATAATTTTATTGAGAAATTTAAAAATTCTTATTTTAGTTTGATTAAAAATAGATATAATACGTCTTATAAATAATTAACTTTTTTTTTTAGATAAACATATTTCACATACATAACAAATTAATATTTATAACCATAAACTTTTTCTAAACATAATGTATCAATTAGTTGACTTATTACGTACAATTCGTATATTTTATTTGTACAGAGAACTGTAATAAATGTAAATCAAGTTTTTTTATTTCACTTGACACCAATCAGGTCATGTACATGCTCTATGTAAGAGAGAAAGAAATAGGTGGCACTAACTTGTATTATCTATCTAAATGTCAAGTTTTTTAACATTTTATATTTCATAATCGATATGTATAAGATTATTTACGTGTTACTGTTTTTATACGTGTAAATAAATGGGCATGTGTGTGTTATGGTATATTTTACATGTATAATTTGATAAAAAGTAAAATTTGAATTCAACTTATTTTATTTATTTTTAGTGACTTTTTATTAAACAAATATACATAAAATTGAGAAACTTGTAAATTCTTGCAGTTGTTATCCTTAATATTGTTATTATCAATGAAAAGTATTTTGTACAATTACTTTACGAGTAGCCTGTACTACTACTACTGAACAGTTTTATAAATCACTCTTAAATAATAAAGGCACCATTTATAAGATAGCCAAGTTGAGGCTAGCTGGTACTTGAATTTCATACACGAATGTCCCCAAGTAAAAAAGAGAATATATTTTGAGTATTTTGTTTTTAAAACAATTGCTAATACATATTTACAATATATTATATGTATTAATAATATAATTCAAAAACAATATAATTATACTCAAAATATATTCTCTTTTATACTTGGAGTCGTATTGAAATGGAATTTAACTAAATTAGACACTGTTTTAAAAACGGAACCAGTAGAAAGCTTTTATTTCTCGGGAACCATAAACATGAATTTTGCAAACAATAAAAGTAAGCAATGGATACACGTATTAGTCTGTCAGTTATTTTAAAAAACAGCTTCGTCTAGGCGCCAGCCATACTAATCACGCCCAAAAATTAAAAAATTAAATTTCTTTTTCCGAGGATAAAAATAGGTGGTAATTATGTTTTTCGACTCGCTGAACACGAATCCGGGGTTCATTTTGCGAATTTTGTGGTCAATTTTTTGTTATCAAGAAATTATTGCAAAATTGGCCAATAATTTGTTAATAACAAAAAATTGACCGCGAAATTCGCAAAACGGACCCCGGATTCGTGTTCAGCGGGTCGAAAAACATAAATACCACCTATTTTTTTCCTCGGAAAGAGAAATTTGCGTGATTAGTATGGCTGGTGCCTGTATTACTTGGATTATTGATTACAGGATGAAAAAAGATGCTAATTACCAAATAAAATAAAGGAACTAAAAACATTTTATACATTCACATGGAAAAGATAAACTTGAAAAATCATAAAAATCCAAAAAATCTCTATTCAAAAAACATAATTATAAAACAATTAGTAGTAATTAATATCTGTTAACAGTTTTTAACATTTAATTAACACTGTTGCTTATATAGTATTAAATAGTCTTTTCTCTTTCGAGAAAAAACAACATCCATAAAAACTATTACTATTATATAATATTATACACAATATTCGAACTTTAAATAATATTCAATCCTCATATTAATTTAACAATATTTTTTAGTAAATTATAGAAAGTTCAATATATTTGCGAGTATTACTTCAGTTTATATATTTGAAAATTGTAGCAATTATGAATAAAAACTCTTTAAATGAAAACTATAAAATAATAATTTATATACCAAGTAATTGATGAATGAAAATTTTGAAATATCGTCAAAAGCGTAAATAAATTCCAATAATAATTTGTTAACGCTTACATTACTTTTATAAATAATAGTTATCGATACAATATCAAGGCATTTTATATAAAATTTATTTTAGGCGCATTTATTAAATTTTTTTATTGAATAAAAAAAACGAATATGCAATAAAAAGCTTGAATGTTTGTACCAAACGAATAAAAAAGAATATTTTTTTTTTTTCATAAAATTCAATACGTTTATTGTAATAATATAGAACTTGTTTTCTCATTAAAGAAGCAGTTTTGTAACGCGTTAATGTCAACGACCAGTTTTTCTTCTTTATTAAATTTTTTACCCTTTTATTATTAAAGGTATAAAATTTCTTTTTTTTTTTTCGTTAAAAAAATAATTAATTATTTATGTAAATTGAAATTACAATATAAAGAGAATTTGTTTTTTTATACAATATGCAGATTTTTCATGTCATAAATATTAGCGTTTGAATCCAATAATATGCAATATAAAATTGGACATATTGTATACATTTTTTTTTTTTTTTGACAATAAATTATATACCCTACAGGCTTCCATATTTATATAATAAATCTCTGGTATTTTATGAAACAAAAAGTCAATAAAAAATATAAATATTAGTTTATTTTAGTCAATTTTTTTTTTCGCAAAAAATATAATTATTGTCTGGCAGTTCATAATATTAATTTATTTGATATCTGTATTAGAATTCTATGAAGCACGTAATTGGAAAAATTCAACGATATTTTAAGACTTGTTTTTTTTTATGATCAATTAAAATTAAATTTATTAACTTTTTTATTATAAAGTATGTTACTTTTTTTATTTTATTATTGACTTTATTAATTTTTTACTCGAGAGAACCTCTTTTTTTTCAATTTTAATTTATACAGAATAATAATGTGAAATTTTACTAGACCTATAGTAGTATTTAAATTCTTTAGGTTAATTTATGATAATTTTAGACTGATATACGAGATCGTATAATAATTTATTTTTCTAAGAATTCCTGATTTATTAAAATTCAATTTTTGTATTAATATTTTTATATGGAATATTTAAGTTAAATTTTGTAATTTTAATAAAAATTATTGTATATTTAAAAATTGGTAGTTAAAACATTTTTTCTATCAAAATTTTGTCAAAGAATACTCCATATATATTCGAATGAGTTTATTGCTACTAAAAAAATTTAATTTATAACTTTATTTTTTAATACAGTATAATTGAAAATAATTAGAATTTTAAAATTCAAATCAGATTTTTAATTTTTAAGCAGTATATTTTACTTTTCAATTTTGCTGTATATCATGCCACGCTGGTATAGCAAAAATTTTTTACGTGAATTATTTATGTAATAACAAGCCTGATCTAACTCTAAAATATGTAGTCAGAAATAAATTGATTATGATTTCAATGCACATAAAGAGATTTTGACACAGAGTTTTTGCTTTTAAAACTTACTAACGGTAGATTAGTCTTTTCATTAAAAAGTGATAGTTTTAAAATTTTATTGAAAATTTAGTCACGTATTTGATGGATAGCTTCTTACGGAATAGTCTTACTTTCTGAACTTGCTTTGTAAAATATAGATCGAAACTTTGCCTAATTTTAAGTGTCATCTTTCACTGTTAGTAACTATTAGTTAACTGTCGACAATGGCTTTATATTCACATGTAAATTTGCTACTTAAGAAAATTTTAACGATTTGTTAGTCTGAGTGAAGCATGCGTTAGCATGCTTTACTCAAGTTATATCCCCGCAGGAAAATGATCTAAGGTGAGTTAGTTTGCGCCTTATTGATTTTATGAATATATATAAAACTTAGACCATAATATTTAAAATTTCATCAGGATCTTCACTATTATTTTATTTTTGAATTACGTTTTTTTTTAACAAAGTTATCCCAATTTTACGGACGCGCGTCAATTTTTATATTATTTCTATACTATATAGTATTTTAAGTATCAAGGGCGTAAAGGTTTCGGCACTAGCGTGAGCTCTAGCACGAGTGCTCGGCGAAGCCGGGCACGAGTGATAAGTGTTCACGCTCGTGTCTAAAGTATTTCGCCCATGATGCTTACACTATTTTTTGCCCACCTAGGCGTAGAACGAGTTCAGAAAATTCTTTAAACACGAGTTTTACGCCCGGGAGGGCAAAAAAAATTTTAATATTATGCATGTGTCTATTTTTTCGTGATACTTATTATATCATTAATTATATTTTTTATTTATGATAATTATTTAATAATAAAAAATATTATTTATTTAACGATTTACACGAATATGATATCGGGTTTTACCGAATTGCCCACAATAGGCAACTTCAGGTTAATTTTTAGGTATTTTTAAAAAGATCTTTTTTATGTAATTTTAACGACCCCTAGTAGGTTTTTTGGGTCACTGAACACGAAGATGATATCGGGTTTTAACGAAAATGATTTAGTTGCCCACAATAGGCAACTTCAGGTTAATTTTTAGGTATTTTAAATTGATCTTTTTTTGTAATTTTAACGACCACTAGTAGGTTTTTTGGGTCACTGAACACGAAGATGATATCGGGTTTTAACGAAAATGATTTAGTTGCCCACAATAGGCAACTTCAGGTTAATTTTTAGGTATTTTAAATTGATCTTTTTTTGTAATTTTAACGACCACTAGTAGGTTTTTTGGGTCACTGAACACGAATATGATATCGGGTTTTACCGAAAATGATTCAGATGCCCACAATAGGCAACTTCAGGTTAATTTTTAGGTATTTTTAAATAGATCTTTTTTTGTAATTTTAATAACCCCTAGTAGGTTTTTGGGTCACTGAACACGAATATGATATCGGGTTATAACGAAAATGATTTAGTTGCCCATAATAGGCAATTTCAGGTTAATTTTTGGGTATTTTTAAATAGATCTGTTTTTGTAATTTTAACGACCCCTAGTAGGTTTTTTGGGTCACTGAACACGAATATGATATCGGGTTTTACCGAATATGATTCAGATGCCCAAAATAGGCAATTTCAGGTTAATTTTTGGGTATTTTTAAATAGATCTTTATTTGTAATTTTAACGACCCCTAGTAGGTTTTTTGGGTCACTGAACACGAATATGATATCGGGTTTTACCGAAAATGATTCAGATGCCCACAATAGGCAATTTCAGGTTAATTTTTGGGTATTTTTAAATAGATCTTTTTTTGTAATTTTAACAACCCCTAGTAGGTTTTCTGGGTCACTGAACACGAATATGATATCGGGTTTTACCGAAAATGATTTAGTTGCCCACAATAGGCAATTTCAGGTTAATTTTTTGGTATTTTAAATAGATCTTTTTTTGTAATTTTAACGACCCCTAGTAGGTTTTTTGGGTCACTGAACACGAATATGATATCGGGTTTTACCGAAAATGATTCAGATGCCCACAATAGGCAACTTCAGGTTAATTTTTATTATTTGGGTCAATATTTGTGAAGTGTATACAGTTTGGATTTTCAAGTCTCAGAATGTACTCCAAAGTATAATTGGTCGAAAGTATATATAAAAAATATAATTTTCCCCAATTTTTAGCTTTTTAGATCCAATCCTCTATTTTTTACAGCGATTTTTGTTTTTTTCAATTTTTTGAAATTTTTAATTTTTGAGAAATTTATGTTCATTAATTTTTCTCGCAAACGCGCACTTTACAATAAAATTTTTTTTCCTTATAGTACCCCATAGGAAATTTCCCGTAGAATTCGATTCTGGGGTCCAAATTTTTTTTCGAACTGCGCATGCGCGAGAAAATCAACTTTCTTGCTTTGCCTTTTCTAGCTTATATGCCTCAGCTGCAGACAGCTCAATTTTCATCCTGTTGGGCTCAAGTCGTATGTTTTTTCATATACTTTCAGCATATGAAATCATTTTTTTGGGTAAATTTATTTTAAAAGCACTAAAATTGAAAAATAGCGATTTTTTAAAAATCATTTTTCACAAATTTTGAATTTTCCGCCAAGTCACGGGACCAAATTAAAATCTGACTGAAAATTCGGATTTAGCGAAAAATTTTTCATAAGCATACCAATTTTCGTCTTATTTCATTAAATAGTTTCTAAGATATCCCATTTTAAAGATAAAGATTAAAATTGACTTTTTTTAAAAAACCCTAAAAATGGGACTCTGACTTTAATTATCATATCTGTTAAACAAATAATTATAAAAAGACGAGTAAAAATTTTTTGGAAACTAAGGGCTTGTAAAAAATTTTTGAGGCCTATAGAACTCGTTTCTTTTAAAAATTAGAATTTTGTCAGCAATTTCAAAATTGGTCATTTTGGGGTAAGAATAGGCATTTGGTTTATTGACTATCGGCATGAGAGATTTAGCGACAAATAATTGCAGTGTGCGATAACTGAATGGTGACACTTATACCAAAAAAATGAGACCAATTGGAATTATTTTGGTTAACTGGCAAGTTTGCAGCTTTGTATTAAAGATTACAAAAAAATTCTATTTGATAACATTGTGGTATTTTGTAGTTATTTAGTATTTTGCAATTTCTTTTATTTCTATAGCGTTACGGAAAGTACTAAAACTTTTCCAAAAAGAGGGTCTTTTGTAAAATTTCTCGAGGAATCCGAAAATTTTGTCAAAATTTTCATTAGGTAACTAGAAAATTCGGAAAATTGAGAATAAGATAGAATAGCTACAAAATACGACAATGTTATAAAATAGGATTTTTTTTTCATAATCTTTAATACAAAGCTGCAACCTCGCCAGCTAACCAAAATACTTCCAATTGGTCTCATTTTTTCGATATACGTATCAACATTTATTTACCGTACACCACATTTATTTGTTGTTAATTCTCTCATGGCGATAGTCAATAAACCAAATCCCTATTCTTCCCAAAAATGACCAATTTTGAAATTGCTGCCAAAATTCTAATTTTTAAAAGAAACGAATTCTATAGGCCTCAAAAATTTTTTACAAGCCCTTAGTTTCCAAAAAATTTTTACTCGTCTTTTTATAATTATTTGTTTAACAGATATGATAATTAAAGTCAGAGTCCCATTTTTAGGGTTTTTTAAAAAAAGTCAATTTTAATCTTTATCTTTAAAATGGGATATCTTAGAAACTTTTTAATGAAATAAGACAAAAATTGGTATGCTTATGTAAAATTTTCCTCTGAATCCGAATTTTCAGTCAGATTTTCATTTGGTCACGTGACTTGGCGGAAAATTCAAAATTTGTGAAAAATGATTTTTAAAAAATCGCTATTTTTCAATTTTAGTGCTTTTAAATTAAATTTACCCAAAAAAATGATTTCATATGCTGAAAGTATATGAAAAAACCTACAATTTGAGACCAACAGGATGAAAATTGAGCTGTCTGCAGCTGAGGCATATAAGCTAGAAAAGGCAAAGCAAGAAAGTTGATTTTCTCGCGCATGCGCAGTTCAAAAAAAATTTGGACCCCAGAATCGAATTCTACGGGAAATTTCCTATGGGATACTATAAGGAAAAAAAATTTTATTGTAAAGTGCGCGTTTGCGAGAAAAATTAATGAACATCAATTTCTCAAAAATTAAAAATTTCAAAAAATTGAAAAAAACAAAAATCGCTGTAAAAAATAGAGGATTGGATCTAAAAAGCTAAAAATTGGGGAAAATTATTTTTTTTATATATACTTTCGACCAAACATACTTTGGAGTACATTTCGAGACCCACCCATGCAAAGTCATATACAGTTCACAAATATTGACCCATTTTTAAATAGATCTTTTTTTGTAATTTTAATAACCCCTAGTAGGTTTTTTGGGTCACTGAACACGAATATGATATCGGGTTTTACCAAAAATGATTCAGATGCCCACAATAGGCAATTTCAGGTTAATTTTTGGGTATTTTTAAATAGATCTTTTTTTGTAATTTTAACAACCCCTAGTAGGTTTTCTGGGTCACTGAACACGAATATGATATCGGGTTTTACCGAAAATGATTTAGTTGCCCACAATAGGCAATTTCAGGTTAATTTTTGGGTATTTTAAATAGATCTTTTTTTGTAATTTTAACGACCCCTAGTAGGTTTTTTGGGTCACTGAACACGAATATGATATCGGGTTTTACCGAAAATGATTCAGATGCCCACAATAAGCAACTTCAGGTTAATTTTTATTATCTTTAAATAGATCTTTTTTTGTAATTTTAATAACCCCTAGTAGGTTTTTTGGGTCACTGAACACGAATATAATATCGGGTTTTACTGAAAATGATTCAAATGCCCACAATAGTCAATTTCAGGTTAATTTTTGGGTATTTTTAAATAGATTTTTTTTTATAATTTTAATAACCCCTAGTAGGTTTTTTGGGTCACTGAACACGAATATGATATCGGGTTATAACGAAAATGATTTAGTTGCCCATAATAGGCAACTTCAGGTTAATTTTTAGGTATTTTTAAATAGATCTTTTTTTGTAATTTTAACGACCCCTAGTAGGTTTTTTGAGTCACTGAACACGAATATGATATCGGGTTTTAACGAAAATGATTTTGTTGCCCACAATCGGTAAAAACCGATATCATATTTTTGTTGAGTGACCCAAAAAACCTACTTGGGGTCGTTAAATTTACAAAATAAGATCAATTTAAATTTTAGGGCTTAAGGGGGGGGGGGAATCGTGGGTAATTTCACCCAATTTTTACCAGCGCAAGTGCATTCATTGTATACAATTTTCTTTAGGGCTATGTGAAGAGATTCCCATAGATTTCATCGTAAGTCAGCCAGGGTCGTGGTTTTCAGAAGTTTGGCCTTTTTTTTACACCTAGGCCCCGACTATTATCAGTGCTGGTAAATTCAGAGAGCACCAGCATTGATTTGGAATTATTATTTTCTAATTTTTTATTTTTTTCACTCTGTGTAAATTCTAATTTTTTATTTTTTTCACATCAAGTTTCTCGTCTTCGAGTTCACTCTGTTTATATTTTGGGCATACAAAAATATTGATTAGATAATTTTAATTAATTTCAAGAAAAGTATTATAAATTAATTTTATTTAAAAAACAACTAAGGAAAAATTTTTCCGGTATAATTATAAAGGTTTTACGGTTTTATAACTAATTATAGTTTATTAACCAACAAAATAAACAAAGTGAACTTATGAACAAACATTCAATTTTTATACAAGGTGACTACATGAAAATGTAAAAAATGTAAAATGTAATAATTCCAAATTAACGCTGCAGGCCTATTCTGTATTTGAATCACGCTGTTTTCACGTGAAATATAAGCGTGAACTCACGTGAAAGCATGCAATTTTAGGTTAAAAGTACGTGAGTCAAAGGAAATTAGTTATTGAAAATATGAGTTCCTAATTTTAGGTTAGATTTTATTGCGAAAACACTCTGAAATTGATTCCCTTGTAACCAAACTATATTCGCGTTATACGAATGAATGAAAAACTATAACGAAAACTTAAAATTCGATAAAACCTTTCTAAAATAGATTTCTTGACTAGGTTAATTGAATTAATTGTAATAAATAAAAAATTCTGCAAAATATTAATATTTACTGTTAATATATTTGTAAATTTAATTACATCTTTTTAATATTTTGAAATGTAAAGCATCATTTAAAAGCCTCACATAAATGAAAGAAAGAATAAAATAGTCTTTGGCCCCGATACTTTATACCACTTTTTTCTTTTCTATTAAAAAGTTATGTTATATTCTTTTTTGTAAAGCATTATACTCCACTCAATATGCGGGTTTGGTTGTATACTAGCCCTCACCACGTTTGGTCTAGAATAGGTTTTTTGTGTCGCTGATCACGAATATTGAGGTAATTTCTATAGAAGATAAGGCTTTACTCCTAAATCAACAAAAACTAACCCCGAAAAAATGTATTTTCGCTATATTCACTACTCTAGCTGATTTAAGGGTGAATCTCGAGTTTATTTAATATAGGGCTCCGAAATTCGTAATCAGCGACCCGAAAAACCTATATATTAGAACAAATCTGGTGAGAGCTAGTAATTATTTCCCCCCTCGCCCCACTGTAATTCAGTGTTAGACTATTAACATGGAACATGTTTATAGGGACCCCCTCCCTCAATACTCGGGGGTACCTCAAAACTTGAAAATTAAGGGGGGGTCAAATTTGTCCGGTTTAAGGGGGGGGGGTCGAATGAGATTTAAAATAATTTCAATTGAGGGACTTTGAAAAATCTGGGCTTAGGGACTTGGAATAATTCGGTTTTAAGGACTTTAAATACTTTTATTTTTTAAAAAAATTCATCTATCATGAAGTTATTTTTTTCACTTTATTATAAAGAACTATAACTTTGGTCATTATTGGAAAACTTATATAACTTCAGCAAGATCATCACAGAAGTAGAGTTCTCGAATATTGTTATAATAATGGATCTTATACTGGATGTAAAAAGTTTGCATAATGTACAAATGTTATCCTGTTTGTCGAACTTTTTATTTTTTTACCAAATATGACCGTTGACCAATAGCTTTAAAAAATAATGACAGAAAATGATATTTATTTTTAGTGACGAATATTTATTTATTATAGGAATTAAAATTTTTTTAAAGTAGGTATGTTTAAACTGAATATAAAATATTCAATATAATTGTTTATTAAAATTAATATTGATAACATTTAATTAAACTGTGGTAAAAATTTTATTGTCAGACATTTTCCAATTATCTGCAGTAAGTATTGGGATACAATTGCAATAATTATTTAGCAATTTTCTTTTGGCAGTCCTTTCCAATATTGTGTCCTTAAATTTAATTCTAATTACTATTTAGGTAATCAAAAGAAAAAATGAATATTTTTAACTAATTAGCTATTGATATATTCAATTTTTTGTTAAGATGTGTACAATAATTAACAAATATTTAACAAATATATAAGTAATTTTTCATTTTTTAAGGAATATTTTATTAAAAAATATATTAGTAGTTACCGTAATTATAAATTATAAAATAATTATTTTTATTTTATATTTTATTTTACTGATTAATATATTTTTATCTTCACTCAGACTTCTCATTATTTATAATGACTTACTAGTTTTAATTGTTTCTAATTTCAATTTTAATATATTACATTACTAAATACTTAACAATATCAGAACTACTTCGTAAGGAGTTGATCCGAATTTTGAAAAGTTTAACTTTTTCCTGAGAAATCTCCATAATAACCCTATATATGTGTGATGCGTTAGTATGCGTGTGTCGACAGTCCTATACAGCTATGTAGAAACATTTAAAATGATTTTTTTCATTAAATATATACAAATATTACTTATTTACAAAACGATTTATCAAGTATTTTATTTTAAATAAGTTAATACATTAAGTAAAGTTTAGTAAAATAAACTGCGTAAAGCGTGCTGTATGTGACTTCTGCTGGGGGTAGGCACGTATCCAGAAAATTTTTTCGGGAGGGGCCAAAAATTTTGGAGGGGGCCAGAACTTAATAATATTCAAATTAATGGTTTAAATTTCTTAAAAATCAAAATCAAAAATCAAAACCAAAATTTAATTATTTCTTATTTTAAATTGCTTATAAGCAATAATTGTTAATAAAAAATTAAAAAATTTTGAAATCAAGATAAAATACGTTGCTTTTTTTTTCCAAAATTGACCCCCTTGGCAACCCCTCTGGATACGTGCTCAGCCCGGGGTAATTACTCAGAAATAAAGATACTTTATCAAATGTCTTTGCTCAGGAAAGAGTTAAACTGCGAGCACCGTGGCATGGTGTAACTTAAAAAAAAATTTTGGACCAAAAAGAAAATTTTTTTTTCAACGTTTCATTAGGTTTTATATCATTTAGGTTTTATGTCACCCTAAATTATGGAATTTTGGTAGCTACGAACGGAAATTCAGTAGTGGTAACCGAAATTCCGGTAATGGCAACCGTTATTTTTTCATTGTAACATTTTTTATTGCATTTGTAATAATATAACGAATTTATAACTTTTAGTCCAGTTGTCTTTTTTTTATTCGAATTTTTATATAGTCTCTGACCCGTTCCTCGTCAGCGTGATATCAATGACACTGACTGACGTCAATCCTATATTTTAATTCACAGCTGACAGTTCTATCTTTATAAGCTCCAAATCTACAAGATTACCTGGCTCAATGCACTTACTACCGATAAAAATTCAAAACTCCCGTTTTTTATTTTCGTATCAGTAATAAATAAATCCCACTCTTTATTTTAAATCTTCAATACCTTGAACTTGAAGTCTCTATTAACACTGACACGTATATATTTTAAAAAAGATAAAATTCACGCGTTACAACATTTTATAAATTGCCTTTTTACCAATATGACATAATTTTTAGATTAGACAAGTAGGATACTAATAGCAGCATATAAGTCTATCTTCATTAGTGCACAAACCACAAGGGTAACATTAAATGTGCAGCGATCAAAGTAGAAAGTGGGGTAATATATAATGTAATAATGAAAAAAGGCATTTTATTTATTTATTTTTTTTTTATTTATTGAATTAAAATTAAACCAAAAAAAAAGTACATTCATATCAGTTAAAAAAGTAGGCTAAAAATTATTTCACCGTAAAATATGATACAAAGATAGGAGAAAACAAAGAATGCAAAATTTTATACAAAAAAAGATAAAAAATTTTTTAAAAGTAATAAAAAAGAATTTTAGAAATAAAATAAAAAAAGTCCAACAATCTCGTCTTGTTTAGTTAACGAGTGAGATCTCGGATACAGTCCATTTTTCCGCGTATATATGTTTGCTCGTTAAAAAAAAAAAAAAAAAATAAACCTCACGTCATAATATAACTGGCGCTCAAGATTTTGAAAAAATTGTATATATGTATAAGATTTATCAAAAGAAAACTGGTTTATTAGGAAAAATATGTTTTATATATAATATTAAGTGCGAGGATTTTCCATGACTAGGGATCAGTAGCAAATTATTAGAGTACACTGTATGAAATAAGAAAAACCAACGCCATTTTCATATATCTTTTTTATACATAAAAACTTGTCAACTTCTATTTTAAATTATGGCATATCTTTGAATGAAGAAACACTTATACTTGTTATAAAAAAAAATAACATATTCTTCTCTACTACTCTCAGTGTGAAGTTAATGGATTTTTAAACGTATATCGTTGTTATGAAAAATTCTAACGAGGATTAATGTACTACACTGTATTAAAAATCAGTTATGTTTATTTTTCATAAAAATAATTACTTATTATCTCATATGTAGAATAAAAATATAAGATGGTCAAAAACAGATAATATCAAAGATTTATTAAAAAATATTAAACAAACAAATTGTCGCTTGCATGTTATAATAAAAAAACGGTAAATTCTATAGTTTTATTTTAAGTATTCGCATATAATATTGACCATTTTTTTTACTTTTTATATGGGATACTTTACGGAAATAAATGGTGACAAGTTTTATACGTAGTACAAGACATTAAAAGAAAATGTATTTACATGAAAATCTTGTTACAATATAAATATACACTGTAATAAAAAAAAAAGTATACAATACTTGGATATATTTAAAATTTTTTTTAGAATGCGTACATTCCTTATTAGAATAAATAAAAAAGTTATAAATAATTATTTTCAATTGTATATTTAACCGTTATTTCTTGTCGGTTTTATCAGTAAAATTGATCTAATTAATAGTAATTTAAAAAAGCGTTTAGTTAAATAAATAAATCAATCCGCAAAGAAGATTTAAATACGGACTGTATAATATTTAATTTTAAGTATGAATTTTTCATTTAAGATTAAGAAAATCCCATTTATATAATATATCATCCTACAAAACTTACATCATTTAAAACTTTAAGTTAAATATTAAGTATTAAACTTTTCACTTATATTTACATAATAATAATCAAAGTAATTCTCAATTTACTTTGTATTTAATATAGCGATAATATAGTACATTTGATACTTGCATTAGGTGTACATACACTTAAAAATTATTTCATATTTAAAATTTATTGATATTTTTTGTATATAAATTTTTCTCGCAAGCAAAATGAGTTTATAAGAGTATAAATATAAGATAAGTTACGTATTTAATTATCTCAATTATATACACTATTACATTTTTTTATTAAACTGCAATAATATTAAAACTTGAGTTTTAATACTGATGTTCTCGTGTTCATTTCGCCCATGGTGCTGACACTATTTTTTGCCCTACTGAGCTTAAAAACACGTGCTGAAATTTCACAAAAAATTATTTGATACCTTTCGAGGCTAGGTGTTTTTTGGGTAGTTGTAGGTTTTTTAACCTCGTAAGGAGGTAATAGTACATTTTAAACCAAGAAAAAAAAAGAATGGCCTAGTTCGCACAATAATTAGCAAGCTGAGGATGGTAAACTGCTATCTAGGGTATTCTTTTTTTTGCTCCTATGGATAAAATGCAATTTTTGGTTCCTCAAAGAGGAACCATTGTGTTAGGTCAAAATTTGATTTTCTATTTTTTGGCATATAAGCACGTTTTGGGACCCCAGGAAGCTAAAAAACCGATTTTTAAAAAAAGTCTGTATGTGTGTGTGTGTGTGTGTGTGTGTGTGTGTGTGTGTGTGTGTGTGTGTACGTACGTACGTATGTATGTAATCGGTGAGTAGTATAGTAAAGGGGAAGATACCCAAGAAAGATACCCAAGAAAGATACCCAAGAAAGATACCCAAGAAAGATACCCAAAAAAGATACCCCAATCTGACGTGCCCCCAGAGGATGCCTCAGAGGTGTGTCGGTAATGTAGATTTGAATTGGTAAGGTAGGGCCAAGTCGATAATGTAGATTTATGTCGGTAAAAAAAATTTCGCTGTGGGCAGGGTTCGAACCTGCGCGGGTTTTTGTTAACCCATTGCCCTCGATAGCAACCCTTAACCACTTGGATACCACAGCATATGTAATAAAAGAGCACTAACATGGCCTAAGTAATTAGGTCTTGTTAGTGATCTTTTATGTGTGAAGGGTGGGGGTAAAAATAAAAAGAATCAAATAGAATTAATAAATTTATTTATAAAAATTACATTATTTTTTTGCTTTTTTAATACTTTTAGATTTATTTTGTACTTTCTTAAGTTTTGGTTTGACTTGAGTTTCCACTTTTAGTTCATTTCTCTTTTGAGTTATATTGTAGAAACCATATGAGATAAGTATCATTTCTTTTTCAATAGGTGTTGTAGCATTTTCTGTAATTTTTTTCTCTATATCATCAGGTGAATCATCTGCATTCAATAGTGAAAGAAATTTTTCATAAGCTTCTTTAACTTCTGGAATTCTACTGCTTATTTGATCGTGATAGTATTCGATAGTTGGATATGCTTTTTGTAGAAGCTTAGCTGACTCAGTTGATAGAGTTATTTTGAAACCTTTTTGAGTAAATCTAACCCCATCATAAAAACCAATAAGAGTTTTTGAAATTTTTATTCCTCCATCTAATTCTGGCCAAGTTTTGTTTGGACCTACACCCATAGTTATTCCTGTGTGAACATAATCATCTAGATTTATTGAACAAAATTGTTGTAAAGCTTTCAATGAAAATATGGTCTCATTATCCTTTGAATTGTTTATTGCTGTTATTAACAAATGTACATTTGGAATAATATGTATACCGAGGTGAAGGTCTACACCAGACCCCAATGAAATCGAAATGTTATTAATCATTCTGTAAAAATAAAAGGTTATAAATATTGAATTTAAAAATAATTTCGAAAAATTATATTTACTTAATGAAATTGCTCTAGAAGAAGTCAACTTGGTGATTCTGCAGTTGCTCAAGAAAAAGTCAAGTCGTATACACAACCTGGTGGATTTCCAGAGAGAGCTGTTTACACAAGCCCTGGTCAAAGCAGGAATGAGAATTTATTTTAAAGAAATTTAATTTATAATGTTATCCCCACTTTTTTTTATACCCCTACCTGTTTTTTTATCCCCTCCAAAGAAATTAAAAGGAGATGAGAAATAAATAAAAAAGATATAGGTTATATTTTGTTTTATTGATAAAAAAATTACATATTTATAGTTTCCATACAATATTTACACTCCTTTATCATAGGAGTAACACGTTTATCTGAATGATCATGTATTCTACATCTAACACACATAAAAATATCACAATCAATTTTATAATGTTCGGGCATTTTATCCCATGCAGCGTCAACATTTTCTGCAGCCACATTTACAATAAATTCTTTAGGCAAGTTTGCAATATCTTCAGTTTCCATTAAAGAAAGTTGTTTTAATTTACCGTAAATTTCAAAAGATCGTTCTAAACAAGGTTTATTTATATTTAAATATTTTTCAAGCAATTGTACACTGCACAAACCATATTCGAATATTGATGATGTTTACATAAATAGTCTGGAATCCGCCATTTTTTTAATGCTTTTAAAGTCGGACATTTTGAAATATCTTCTAAATTAACAACGTTATTAAAATATTTTTCAAGCCACTTAACTTTCTGCAAACCTTTTACATAAATTTTATCTGCATCAGATAAAGCAGATTTTAAAATACTTTCAACTTGATTATATGGAATATCACCAGATTCCCACGTCATTGTTAGATAATTTTTTTCCAACCAATTATTTTCTACTCTGCAGCGTATAGGAAGATCGAACCAGTGACATGGTGGCTTGAACACGAAGACATCTGGTGTTTGACGACTTCCTAGTTGTAAAATCGCCAATTCCTTGATAGCGAATTCGTTGGAGGTGAGCTTGAAAGACTGGAAGTCAACGATGTACTCCATGGTGAGAGAATGAGGAATTTCGTCAAGATCATTGTCTTTTATATAGTTATCCCCACTCTTTTTATTTCCCCCACTCCTTAAACTAACTTTCTTACTTCACCACTGATTGGCTTGTATTGCACCATCCTATCATGTATGATTAAGCAATACGCAGTTGTATTTGCTGGAAAAGCACGGCTAGTCTCGAATTCTAACCTAACATCTACAGGTGCATATTTCATAGATTCATTTTGTTTTGAACAATCTATTACAATCAATGGTGTTTCATTTATAAATTTTTTTCGATCAATAAAAGACTCCGCGTATTCTTTTCCATAATAAGATATTTGAAATCTCAAAAACATATCATACAAAAGTGAGTAATTATTGCCTGCTATATCGAGATTTAAATTTCCGTACGGAAAACTTTGAGAATTCAAATATAGTTTTACATTAGTTATATGACAGTGATCAAAATGACTAGCATTCGCTGTTCTATTATTATCTCTATTTGTTTGAAATCCTACTATAACAAAACGTGGCTTTTCTAGTTGAGTTGATGTCTTTACTGTCCATACTGTTTTAGTAGATAATGGAAGTGATGGATATACAAATAATTCATAAGAGTGATAACCCATTTTTATGGGATTATCTTTTTCTATTTGCTTAAGCAGACTTATTTTTGCACTATCCGATGGTATCAAATTTGGTACACACCATTCAAATTTGTTTATTGTAAATTTAAATGATTCATCTACGGCTCCATCTTGAATAATTGCATTTGTATCATTGTTTGATCTTACAAATTCAAGAATATGACTGACGTTAATAATAACTTTATCGAATTTTTCATGTAATCCAAAAAGTATCCATAAAGGATAAATTACATCAAAATTCCCATCTTCATCAATGATTTTATTTCCATCTTTCAATAACCAGCCAGCATTTTCCAAAATATTTGATTGAATTTCAGTGAAAGATGGATACCCTTTCATGAGAGTAGTTATTCCTACGTTTTTACAGGTATCAATGACCTCACCATTTATCTTGTACCGAATTTCTGAGAATAAAAATGCAAACGCATTATTAACGAGTTTAATTTTTTCGGATTTTGTCCCATTAGCTTTAGTGAGTTTTCCTTGGATATGCAAGAAACTCTTTGATGGTAAGATGCAACGATCTTGCTGTTGAATAGCTATAACTATCGTATCACTATTTTTATAAGATGACGTAGCATAAGGTTGATGAGTGTGTATTTCATAGTCGGCAAGAGAGTCATCGAAAATGACAGGTTCATCGATATTTAATACTTCCTCCATCTTATACAGCAAAATAAAACACAGAAAATTTTTTCTTTCAACGACGGAGTTTTAGTCCTAGACTTGCAAGAAACTGTTGATTCTGACGTGTTAACGCTTTCACTGCTCGATGATAACTGATTGCTGGTGACCATTGTTTCTTTCTTAAATAACCTGATCCAGTTTTTGTTTTAAATACTATTCCCATTATGAAATAGTTTTTATATGTAATCTTATGGATATAGTTTCACCACGAAAATTCACTAAATCACCGTCTTGATCAACTATTCGTAATTGAATAGAATCTAAATTTTTTACAGATACAGGTAAGTATATGATTTCCAATGGTCGGTCAATAATTTTAAATCCTGGTGGAACTGCTGGGAAAAATTCGTATATATTGTGTACTTCTTGTCCGTTATTGTAAGCTCCTCTTGCAATATTGCACTCTACTCTGAGAACGTTAACTTTTAATATAGATACTGGAAGTTCAGATGTATGTTGAATATTTGGAGCCAACTTTTGTGGTTTAAACCCTAATAATTTACCAATTGAATCTTGCGGTTCAAAATCTATTTCTTTTTCACACTGTATTATACTTTGAAGAGTGTTATTATTTGCTTTTAGACTAAATGAAATATCTTTTAATTTTTCTGAGAGATACTTTTGAATATCTTCGACCTCGTAGCTTCCAGTAGGAATTTTTATTGTTTCAAAATCAGATAAGTAAAATTTATTACAGCTATCATCAATATTTGGAATAGAGTTAAACGTAAGTAACTCAATCAATCCAATAACGTAATTTTTATTTGGATGAAGTTCAATTGGTGGAAAAAATCTTGATTCCAAAACAGATGAACGAGCTGATAAGCTTATTATCAATGATTCACTCATGACAGTTAGAGTAATACTGAATTGTTTTTCAGAAAATGCTGCTTTTATAACCTTTATTTATCCAACTGATTACTTAAAAATTTTAGGCATAAATGACCACAGATAAAAGTATCAAATTGTTGATATCTTTGATAATTGTAATTAATTTTAGCTGGTTTAAAATATTCTATGAGCTCTAATGGAGGCTTAAGATTTCCAAAACTATCAAAATATAAAACTTTCTTTTTTCTTTTACGATATGCAACCCAATGTGTACCAGAACCATCTTTATCATCTAAATTTACTATTGCAGACTCATTGGTCAATGGACCATTTATTGGTAGTAAATTTCTCATAAAAACTCCTCTGAAATATGGAATTTTTAATACTTTTGCATACTTGAGTAAATCTGTGTTAGTGAGAGCCCTCGATGGTAAATTTATGAAGTTTTTTTTTTTTCTACCAACAACAATATTTTCATTGTACAGTCGTAATCCATTTCCAACTTTATAAGGTCTTAAATATAATCCTTTACCCAAAGTGACTTGCTCCATAGCTTGATTATGTCTCTTGGATTCTTCAAGTTGTTTTTTGGCAGCGATTGAATCATTTATAGCTTTAGCTACTCCTGAAGCGCCACCTGCTAAGGCACCTAAGGCACTTAACCCTGCAAAAATTGGAACTAGGGGCAAGACACCCCCTGTTTTGTATGGAAGGGGTAAAACTCTTACTTTATTAACCTTATTTTTTCCTCCCTTCTTTTTTACAGCTTTGCGAGCTGCTTTAATAGCAGACGATATAACTTTTTTTGCATTATTACTTTTTATCATAGATTTTTTTGCAGCTGCTACGATAGTTCTGAATGGAATAAATCCACCTTTCTTTTTATTATTTATACCCTTTCTCCTTGCACACTTTCTGATTTCAGAACATCCCATTCCTAATTTTGATTTTGCTTTCATGATGTTAGTTACAGCTAAAGCAGCAGCTCTTTCACCAAATCCGGCGTCTGAAGACTTTACTCGTTCCCAAGCTTTATCAGCTAATATTTGATCCGCTTTATTTCTCTCTTCGATGTTATTTTGATTTTGAAAATATGCAATATCGTGTTCCTTGCAAGCTGAATCTAGAGGATTTATACCTTTATCTCCTCGAGCAAGACGTTTAGCTAGTTTTGTGCCAGGGCCACAGTATCTGATTGAATAAATTTAATAAATATTTTTAATAAATAAATATTAATATTATAAATACCTATATCCTGGAAAATGAAGTTCTACTGGAAGTTTATTAATTAAAGTGTTTATTAATCCACTACCATTAGTGATCATCTTTCTATGAGTGTCAGTTAAAGAATGAGCTCTTGACTATAAATAGATTGTATTTATAGAAAAAGTCTCAGTATGTAATTAACTACTAACACAGACACATAAAAATGAAACGTCTAAGTAGGAATTCTCCAGTTAAAAATTGTAAACGTCAAAAAAATAATTATTTAAAATTAAAACGTAAAAGGGAAACTTCTCCAGTAATAGAAAAATTTAATCATCAAAGAGAACATTCTCCAGTTAAAAATTGTAAGAGTCAAAAAAAGAATTATTTAAAATTAAAACGCAAAAGGGAAATTTCTCCAGTAATAGAAAAATTTAATCATCAAAGAGAACATTCACCAGATATAAAATGTAAACGTCAAAAATTAACCTTACCAGTAATAAATTATGATGAAATTATTGGTGACGGTATTGTACAATTTAAACGTAATGGTAGCTTATTTCCAAATACTATTCGTGGTGTTATTTGTGGCAGATCAAACTGCGGAAAAACTAACGTGTTATTGGCAATAATTGAACATGAAAATGGACTGAGATTTGTATACATTTACGTTTACTCAAAATCAGCAGATCAACCAAAATTTAATTATTTAAAAATGGTAATTAAGGGGATTCCTGGTGTTCTTAAACCCTTAGAAGGAATGGGATACTTTGAATTCACTGAGCAGGATCAAGTCTTACCACCTGAAAAAGTGTTTCCATTCAGTTTAATGATTTTTGATGATATACAATTGGAGAGTCAGAAGAGTTGTAATGAATTTTATTCAAGAGGAAGACATAAATATGTTGATAGTTTTTACTTGTGTCAATCTTATTCTGCAGTTCCAAAACAATATGTTAGAGATAATGTGAATTTTCTAATCATTTTTAAACAAGATGATTCTAATACAAAGCATATTTATAAAAATCATGTGAATACAGATATGAAATTCAATAAGTATAAGGAATTATGTGACAAATGCTGGAAAGATAAATTTGGATTTATTGTAATAGATAAAGAAAGTGATATTAATAATGGACGTTACAGAAAAGGCTTGCATGAATTTTTTATAATTAACTAGAATGAAGAAAAATAATTTAGTCTACTATGAGCTCTTCAAGAGTAAAGATGGAAAATAGTAAAATCAAAACATAATCCAGGCGTAATCAAAATTTGCCAAAAGATATTTATATGTCATCTAAAAAAACCATACTTATGCAGATCTTGAATTTAAAGTAATAATGATACTCAGATTAGCTTATGAAAATTATGCAAAATCCGAAATGACATTTAGTGAATTTAAGAAAAGATTTTTCACTAATAATAAAGATCTCAAAAATTTGCTTATAAATAGTAGTAATGACTTAGATACCATTTAGTACATCACAATCTCTCAAAGAGTGAAGATGGATTTTAAGGGAGATATTCCTATAAAAAAAGAATTGCTTGAACGAATCATAAAGGCTAGAGAATCTATAAAACGTAAGCATCTGGCTCTAAAATTGGGAAGAGAAAATGCTGAGCAAATGATAAATGAAAGTCTTAAGCCTATAACTAAACCATTGAAAAAAATAGAAAAATTTACCGAAAACTTTGAAAATCCAAGTTTTGTTAAAAAAAGCATTTTACAATTACCCAGCAGCACCCCTTTTAAGATAAAGAAACATGAAAAGTCTACATGGAATACGAGATTTCAATCTGCTGTAAGTAATGATGAAAATGATGATGAAGAATTGATGGATAATAAAAAATTCATAGATAATGAAGAACTGTTGGAAAATAAAGAATTCGTAGAGGATAATGATAAGGTGGAGAAACGAAAATTTATGGAAAGTGAGGAGGAGTTGATGTCAGATGAATCAGATTCTAATGATTTTACACCATCACCCAATAAAACGTTAAGATTAGATAATTCCAAAAAGAAAAAATTAAATAAAACAAAACAATTAAATAATCCACTGATTAATGATTATTTAGACATGTTTAAAAATAAATCTTCAAAAAGAGATCTCGATACTGCATTTGGTGTGCGAAAAATGGCAAATAAATCATTTCAAATTGGTAATAAAAAAATTGAATTTGAGGAGGATAAATTTATTCTTGGAGATTCATCTTATCCATATGAGATAGGATTGTTGGAATTAATGTTTAAAAATTATCCAACTGGTGATTTAGTTACATCTGAAAATTTAAAAACTTATGGAAAAATTATAAAAGCTACAAATGCTCATCGAAAATTTTATCGACCAGAAGAATCAATGAGAGTCAACAAATCTTCAAAATACTTGAATTATGTTGTGAAGGCCTTAGAAGTAACTGGAGATGGAATACCATTTTTACCTAAATATATGGTAACTAGCAATAGTCAAGTGCAGTATACTCATTGGGACGATCCAAATGAGTTAGTTGATCGTTTGAGAATCCTAGTAGCAGAAAGGCAAGCTGGAAATAATAATCATGATAATGAAATTCTCTCAATCATAGAAGAACTGCGTGAAGCAGAAATTATATATTAGAGAGGCATTCAAAAAAATTCCTCATTTTAATTATGTCCGTCGACGTATTTGGACGTGTTTTAAATAAAGAAAAAAGTTTACGTGGACCTCCTGGAATTGGATTCAATTTAACTGAAACAGGAGACTACAACATTGACAACAAATTGTTGCGTCAAGTTGCAGACGCTACTGATAGATATGACGCAGTTAATTTAAATATTCTCACAGAAAAATTGGCTGTTGAATCACTTGCATTAATAAGAGAATTTGAACCCAAATTTAGTGATTTTAAAACTAAAATTGAATCACTTGAAACAACTGTAGCTAGTTTTGATGAAAAAATAAAGTCAACAGTAGATGGATTTAATGAAAGTATAAAGAAAGTAGAAACAAGTGTAACTAATCTTAGAAGGAGAGTTAATAAAAATAGTAGAACAATAAAAAACTTAGCTAAAGAAATAAATCCAAAACTAGTTGAAGTTGAAATTGAAGATAATGCAACAAGTGAAAGAAGCCTTAGTTGAAGAATTACATAAGCCCGTTAGAAAAAATTTTAGAAGACGTAAAGTTGATATTCGAGGAATCGATGAAACTTGGCAAGCAGATTTAGTTGTAATGGATACACATTCACGAGAAAATAAAGGATACAACTATTTACTCACTGTAATAGATAATTTTTCAAAGTATGCTTGGGGTGTACCATTGAAGCAAAAAACAGGTGAAGAAGTCGCTAAGGCGTTAGAATCAATTTTTAAACAAGGGCGAGTACCATCGAAACTTCACGTAGATCAGGGAACCGAATTTTACAATAAGACATGTAAACAATTATTGAAAAAATATAAAGTTCATTTGTATTCTACATACAGCCATTTAAAAGCTTCAATCGTAGAGCGTTTCAATCGTACTTTGAAAAGTATAATGTGGAAAAAATTTAGTCTTAATGGAAATTATAAATGGGTAGATATTTTACCTGAATTAATTTCCAAGTATAATAATACCAAACATCGAACTATTGGAATGAAACCTAAAGATGTGAATCACGAGAATGAATTATTAGTGTTGCAAAGATATTTCAATGGAAAATGTGTTAGAGATAAGCCAAAATTTAAAGTATCAGATAAAGTTAGAATAAGTAAATATAAACATATTTTTGAAAAGGGGTATACCCCAAATTATACAACAGAAGTTTTCACGATTGAAAAAATTAAACCAACTATTCCATTCACGTATGAATTAAAAGATTATCAAGGAAATTTGATTTCTGGTGGATTCTATGAATTTGAACTTCAAAGAACAACCAATGCAGATGTTTATCTCATTGAAAAAGTTTTAAAAAAGAGAGGGAATAAACTTTTTGTAAAATGGCTTGGTTTCGATAACTCTCACAACAGCTGGATAGACAAATCCGATTTATAAGGTATAAATACATCTGCTCTTTGAATTAGAGCTTATTATTAATTTTGTCAGCCATGGGTCAGGATCATAGCAGATCAGGATCATAGCAGATCAGCATCTTCAGATGTAAAATATACTAAGTTGAAAGAAGAAGGACAAGAAAAGAGTGAACAAAAACGATGGACAAGTACTTATAAAGGAAAAGAAACAATCAGCTTCTCGAATCCATCATATAGTGAAAATAATAAATATACAAGTTCTCAACATAGTTATTTGATTACGACTGCTAAAAAATCTGAAAAGAAATCAGATAAAGAACGCTTAATATGAATATTTTTAAGGTTATAAATAAATGTAAAACAAAATTTATAAAATTTAATATTAAAAAATGTAAATTTATTTTTGTATTGTACAGTTTGAGATTTTTAATAAAGATTATTTATGGAAAAAGATTTTTTTTTAATTCTCATGCTCCTTTTATCTCTAATATCATTTAACTTGAAAATAAATCTATCAAAATGCACCGATTTTATAAAGTTAGCGCCACTTTTTATAGTTAGCGCAATTTTTAGTATATTTAGCGCAATTTTTAGTATAGTTAGCGCAATTTTTATATAGTTAGCGCAATTTTTAGTATATTTAGCGCAATTTTTATATAGTTAGCGCAATTTTTAGTATATTTAGCGCAATTTTTATATAGTTAGCGCAATTTTTAGTATATTTAGCGCAATTTTTAGTATAGTTAGCGCAATTTTTATATAGTTAGCGCAATTTTTAGTATATTTAGCGCAATTTTTATATAGTTAGCGCAATTTTTAGTATATTTAGCGCAATTTTTAGTATAGTTAGCGCAATTTTTAGTATAGTTAGCGCAATTTTTAGTATATTTAGCGCAATTTTTATATAGTTAGCGCAATTTTTAGTATATTTAGCGCAATTTTTAGTATAGTTAGCGCAATTTTTAGTATAGTTAGCGCAATTTTTAGTATATTTAGCGCAATTTTTATATAGTTAGCGCAATTTTTAGTATATTTAGCGCAAATTTTATATAGTTAGCGCAATTTTTAGTATAGTTAGCGCAATTTTTAGTATATTTAGCCCAATTTTTATATAGTTAGCGCAATTTTTAGTATATTTAGCGCAATTTTTATATAGTTAGCGCAATTTTTAGTATAGTTAGCGCAATTTTTAGTATATTTAGCGCAATTTTTAGTATAGTTAGCGCAATTTTTATATAGTTATCATCTAACTTAAATAAACTATTGTGAAGTTTGCTGATAATTACCGAAAGTATGTGGAGTTAATAAATAAAAAAATATTATCGAAGATTATCGAATTATGAACATAATTTGTTTTGTTATATAGTTACATTCATTCCTATTACTTTATCAGTATGAAATATAATCTCAAAATGTTAACATCGGAAGATTTACTTAGTCGAAAGGGTAGGCAGCTTAAAAAGATAGATAATCAAGTGTATCGCTTTGGTTGGAAAATTCGTTCAGGTGATGTATGGAGATGTGTACACAAAATGTGTAAGGCGAAAGTTTTAATCATTGCGAATTCTATCACACATATGAATATTGTACACAATCATTCAAAAGATTATAAATCGTTAAAAGATGAAAATTTTGATCAGAAAAAGTATGAGAATTCATCTAAATCTTGTCATACGGAAATAAGTAATGACGATGATGATGATGATTTAAACACATTACAAGAAGAAACAGAATATGATTCTACCAAAAAATTATTTCATTTTGAAGAATTAGATAATGAAAAAACTTTTTGTGATAAGGCAACGAATACAGAAAAATCTGTTCGAAGTATAGGAGTAAACACGATCGAGTCATCATTTACTAGCAATAAACCTAGGAGAAATAAATTGAAACAAACAAGATACCTAAACAATAGTCAAAATAATTCACCTCAAGAAAATTTTAATATGGATGAAGCTGATCAATCATTCAATAAAAATCAGAGTTTTAAAAGTTCTATAGATCAAAATTTTTTATATTCCTCCGCTCATGGTTCAACATCAACATGTAGTAATACCATCGATTCATCATTCGATTACGACAATTGGGATGATCCAAATAAACTTGTTGATCGTCTGAGAGTATTAGTTGCAAAGAAAAATGCTGGGTTTATTGGATATGTAAATGAAATTAAGTTAATTATCGAAGAATTACGAAAAGCTGAGATTATATACTAAATAACGTGTTTTTAGAATGTAAAAAAAATAGTCCTATAAAAAAAATTATATTTAGCATATAAACTATTTTAAAATTATTTATAATTGATTTACTTTTGTAATTAGTATAAAATAACTTTATGTTAATGAATTATTTAAATTTTTCAGATATGTTAAGAACTAAACCAAAACTTAAGAAAGTACAAAATAAATCTAAAATTATTAAAAAAGCAAAAAAATAATGTAATTTTTATAAATAAATTTATTAATTCTATTTGATTCTTTTTATTTTTACCCCCACCCTTCACACATAAAAGATCACTAACAAGACCTAATTACTTAGGCCATGTTAGTGCTCTTTTATTACATATGCTGTGGTATCCAAGTGGTTAAGGGTTGCTATCGAGGGCAATGGGTTAACAAAAACCCGCGCAGGTTCGAACCCTGCCCACAGCGAAATTTTTTTTACCGACATAAATCTACATTATCGACTTGGCCCTACCTTACCAATTCAAATCTACATTACCGACACACCTCTGGGGTACATCATCCTCTGGGGGCACGTCAGATTGGGGTATCTTTTTTGGGTATCTTTCTTGGGTATCTTTCTTGGGTATCTTTCTTGGGTATCTTTCTTGGGTATCTTCCCCTTTACTATACTACTTCGGTGATATTTCACAAACATTATGGAATTAAGACCTAATTTTTTTTTCAAACATTTTTTCACCAAAAAAGCTCGAGGTACTTTTTTTTTTTTTTAATTTGGATGTAACACCTCATTTATTTCCACGAAAGTGCTTATATTTGAAAGTATGGTTTTCACATGATATTTTGAATCGGATACTTAATTTTCTAAAATTTTTTTTTCTAAAATTATTTTCACAAAAAAATACAAAAAATACCAATTTTTTTTTTCTTTTTGGACGAAGTACCTAATTTATTTCCATGGAAGTACTAGTTTTAAGAACCTCGTTTATAGGAATTTTTTGGATCTGATACTTAGTTTTTTCAAAATTTTTTTCTCAAGATTAAAAACAAAAAAAATAAAAAAAACTGCAATATTTTTTTTTTTTTTTTGGTGTAATACCTCATTTAATTCTATGAAAGTACTAGTATCTGAAAATATTGTAACTAGTGATATTTCAAAACCATTATCGAATTAAGACCTAATTTTTTTTCCAAAAATTTTTTTTTACTAAAAAAATCTCAAAACCCCTTTTTTTTTTTAATTTGGATGTAATACCTCATTCATTTCCATGAAAGTACTTATACTTGAAAGTATGGTTTTTACTTCATATCTCCAATCTAATAATTAATTTTTTGGAAATTTTTTTCCTATAATTTTTTTCACAAAAAAATACAAAAAATACGAAACTTTTTTTTCTTTTTGGACGTAGTACCTAATTTATTTCCATGGAAGTACTAGTTTTAAGAACCTCGTTTACAGTAATTTTTTGGAACTGATACTGAATTTTTTCAAAATTTTTTTCTCAAAATTAAAAAAAAAGAAAAATAAAAAAAATTGCAATATTTATTTTTTTTTTTTTGGTGCAATACCTCATTTAATTCTATGAAAGTACTAATATTTTAAAACATTGTAACCAGTGATATTTCAAAACAATTATTGAATGAATACCTAACTTTTTTTTCCAAAAATTTGTTTATTAAAAAAATCTCAAAATACTTTTTTTTTTTTAATTTGGATGTAATACCTCATTCATTTCCATGATATTACTTATATTTGAAATTATGATTTTTACTCGATATCTTGAATCACGGTAGGCTTAAAAAAATTTAAATCCGAAGTAAAATTACCTCGACTTTTTTTTTCTAGAAATTTTATATATCATGTGAATAGTGCGTAAAAAAATTTTTGAGCTGATTCCCCGAGGGATTTAAATTTTTTGTGGGCGGATATAAATTTTTGGTTGCTTTGAGATGCAATATTTTTGAAAAGTTTTTTTTAATAAATACTATTATTTAAACGAATGTGTGTACTCAAATATGAATGAAAAACTATCTTCGCACATTAATATACTTAATTTTGTATGTATGTTGGTATGTGTATGCGTATATGCGCTTGTATGTGTGAGTTAAATGACAATTAAAAACTTATAATTTATGCAAAAAAAACTAATTTTTAGATAAAAAAATATATGTATGAGTATGTATCTGTATCTGTATATGTGTGTATGTGTTAGTGTAAACGTATATGTTACTGTATGTGTATTTGTGTGGGTATTTATGCGTAAATACATTTTGGGGAGAGTGGGAAATCTAAATAACTTTAAAAAATTTAATTTTAAGGAATAAATTTTATTTAATAAATAACAAATTTTTCATTTTTACGTAAAATAAAAAATGATCTCTAGGGAAAAACCTTTCTAGGGAAAAACCTTTCTAGGAAAAAACTTTTCTTTGTACTATGAAATTTAGCCAATTTATCGTCAATTTAAGATTTTATTCAAATTTGTCTTAAAAAATATTAAAAAAAGTCTGTTTCTGAACTTTAAACATACATTACTCGCTTGATTTTCATCGTAAAATAATAAATTTTTTTTAAAAATCAATTAATTTTTCCCTGAGTATTCAATTCTTTAAGAAAAAAAATCATTTTTTTTGACAAAATTTCAATTTTCAGGTCAAAACTGTAAGTAGCAAAATTTACTTAACACAGTTGCTGACCTAAAAACTGAATTTTGGTCAGTAAAAATGATTTTTTTTCTTTAAGAAATGAATACTCAGGGAAAAATTAATTGATTTAAAAAAAAAATTTATTATTTTACGATGAAAATCAAGCGAATAATGCTTATTATTTCTGAAATTTGTCTTAAAAATGATTGAAATTCTATTGTAATAAGCCTGTTTCTGAACTTAAAACATGCATTATTAGCTTGATGTTTATCGTAAAATAATAAATTTTTTTTTAATATCGATTAATTTCTCCCAGAGTATTCATTTCGTCAAGAAAAAAATCATTTTTATTGACAAAATTTTAATTTTTAGATCAAAAAACTTTGAATGCTGTAAGTAGCAAAATTTATTTAACACAGATTTTCATTGATTTTTGACCTAAGAGTTGAAATGTGGTAAAAAAAAATGTTTTTTTTCTTCAAGAAATGAATACTCGGGAAAAAATTAATCGATATTAAAAAAAAATTGTTATTTTACGATGAAAATCAAGCGAGTAATGCATGTTTAAAGTTCAGAAACAGGCTTTTTTCAATAAAATTTCAATCTTTTTTAAGACGAATTTGAGCAAAATCTTAAATTGACGATAACTTGGCTAAATTTCATCGTAAAAAGAAAAGTTTTTTTTCTTCTGGAGTGGTTTTTCCCTGGAAATCAAATTTTTTATCTTTATTTTTTTAAATTTTATTTACCTAAAAATTTATTTTAAAAATTTGGGGTAGCTGAGATACGAAAAACGTGCTTTTTGACATAAAAGTGGCAAAATCTTTTTGGCATCCATCGCCGATTCCATGTTCACGTTTTTTTTTTTGCATTCTATAGAGTCCAAACTACCAGAAAATCGCGGTAATCGCGGCCTCGTCAATTTTTTTTTTTTTCATTTTGGTGCTCATAAGACGTATTTTCTCGTGGAAATGCACAAATGCACACACAAATACACATAAAGTCACACATAAGTTCACGCTCTCACATACACACATACTTAATTATACATATATTTTTTTATCTATTTATTAGTTTTTATTTCATAAATTATAAGTTTTTAATTGTCATTTAACTCACACATACAAGCTCATATACGTACCCACATACCAACATACATACAAATTTAAGTATGTTCATGCGCAAAGATAGTTTTTCATTCATATTTGAGTACACACATTCGTTTAAATAATAATATTTATTAAAAAAAACTTTTCAAAAATATTGCATCTCAAAGCAACCAAAAATTCACATCCGCCCACAAAAAATTTAAATCCCTCGGGGAATCAGCTCAAAAATTTTTTTACGCACTATTTACATCATATATAAAATTTCTAGAAAAAAAAAGTCGAGGTAATTTTCCATCGGATTTAAATTTTTTTAAGCCTACCGTGGAATCTGATAGTTAATTTTTTGAAAATTTTTTTCTCCAAAATCTTCGTCACAAAAAAATACATAAAACAGCAAATTTATTTTTCGTTTTGGACATATCTAATTTATTTTAAAGTTTTAGAAATTTAGTTTATAGTAATTTTTTGTATCCAATCACAATTTTTTTTTTTATTTTGATATAAATCATAACACACAAGAAAGAATGATGGAAATCTTGCCTCTTTTTAACTTCCTTGGATTATTTTGCTCGTTGCTATGTTTATTTATGTATGCAGCTTAATAAAATTATAAACAATAATAAACAGCCTATAAATATTAAATGGTTATGTTTGCATTATAAAATTAAGATTTAAAAGTTATATTGGCATTTTTTAAAGAATCAAACAATTTAAAAATCTTGAAGCAATTAATGTGGTTATTTTTTTTTATTACAAAATATTATTATTCCCGCGCACTTTTGAACTGTGCCGGCCAAGTATGGGCCGAAGTTCGGGCGACGTTCGGCAAAACGCTCTGCCGACGTGTAGCGCACGTATAGCATACGTCCTTTGGTACACATCTCAGCGAGGTATGGCACATACTTCGGCCCACGTATGGCAGAAGATTTTTATTTCTTTTTTAGTAAAAAAAAAAAAAAAAATTTACTTGGTTCAGGAATTGAACCAGGGACCCTCTTTAAAATTTTAAGAGGGTCGAGGATTATACGAGCGCGGCCAACCCTCGTATTTGAAAGTTATTGCATAAATGACTGTAAAATGTTGTATCTTATTGTATTTAAATTAAATTGATATCAGATTTTTCAAGTTCATTTAGAAAGTACTTCGTACAGAAAATGATTGTTTTTCACAACTGGAATGTTTTCCAGTTTTTCCAAGATGGCGAAGTATATATTAAAATACTGATCTAAGATCCGTAAAATAAGGGCAGGCGCAACGATATAAAATTTAGTTTAAAAATTTTTTTGGTTTTTCCAATATGTTGGATCATAAAATTTATTTAAAAACTTTTGTAAATTAAAAATATTTTTTTCAAATTAATTCGATTATTGCATTATTTTAAGAAGGGTAATAAAAGAGAGCGTATTAAGTAGCGGGTATATAACATAATTAGGATTAAATATCTCGCTACAGATTTTTTTGTTTTGAGGTCCGATTTAAAATTGTATTGTACTTGTTTTCTTATAATATCCTAATTTGAATATTTATCTGACTTAATTTAAATTGGGCCTTTAAACAAAAAGATTTATCGCGAGACACTTAATCCTAATTATGCTACACGCCCACCTCTAGATTTAATCTCTTAATACTCTATCTTTTTTTATCTATGCACATTCGAATTAATTTGAAAAAAATATTTATAATTTATTGAAGTTTTTAAATAAATTTTATGGTCCAACATATTGGAAAAACCAAAAAAATTTTTAAACTAAATTTTATATCGTTGCGCCTGTCCTTATTTTACGGATCTTAGATCAGTATTTTAATATATACTTCGCCATCTTGGAAAAACTCGAAAATATTCCAGTTGTGAAAAACAATCATTTTCTGTACGAAGTACTTTCTAAATGAACTTGAAAAATCTGATATCAATTTAATTTAAATACAATAAGATACAACATTTTACAGTCATTTATGCAATAACTTTCAAATACGAGGGTTGGCCGCGCTCGTATAATCCTCGACCCTCTTAAAATTTTAAAGAGGGTCCCTGGTTCAATTCCTGAACCAAGTAAATTTTTTTTTTTTTTTACTAAAAAAAAAATAAAAATCTTCTGCCATACGTGGGCCGAAGTATGTGCCATACCTCGCTGAGATGTGTACACTGAAAAAAAAATCCGCTTGCGGCAAGCGGACAATCCGCTTACGGCAAGCGGAATTCCGCTTGCGGCTAGCGGAATTCCGCTTGTGGCCAGCGGAATTTTTTTTTCATTGCAAATAATTGCAAATGACTTGAAACGTAAAGAAAATTTAAAAAAAACATTTTTTCTTTTCTTTTTCCAAAATTTTCTCAAATCTCGTCATACCGATATACGCATATCCCAAGTAAGCGGGAAAAAATTTTTTTTTTAATTTTCTTTACGTTTCAAGTCATTTGCAATCGTTTGACGAGAAAAAAAATTCCGCTTGCTACAAGCGGAATTCCGCTTGCGGTAAGCGGAAATCCGCTTGCGGCAAACGGAATTATTCCGCTTGCGGCAAGCGGAATTCCGCTTGCCGCAAGCGGATTTTTTTTTCAGTGTACCAAAGGACGTATGCTATACGTGCGCTACACGTCGGCAGAGCGTTTTGCCGAACGTCGCCCGAACTTCGGCCCATACTTGGCCGGCACAGTTCAAAAGTGCGCGGGTTATTACTATTATTATTATCATTGTTGCGGAAGATTGGTCAAATGCAAGAAGTACACTGAGAAAATAAATTATAAGAAATTATTATAAATTCTGGTAAAAACTCCTATCTTTTTATAATAATTGAGCGAATATTTGTAATTTTCCCATCGTTACCAACCATTTCTTTGACAAAACAAAAAAATCATGTTACCCAATATTTTAATTATTCAGGGATAATTATACATTCTAATAAAATAAAATTTTATAAAAAAAAATAAAATTAGCTTTTTTTATATTTGTCTCTTTTTAATTATGCAAAAATGATTTAAAATCCATTAACGCCGGCGCGACCAATCCATGGAGGCTAGAATTTTCACTTTAAGGTAGTATGTCCGTGAAAAATTTACAGAACAGATTTTGACAGATTTGGTTTAAGAGAAATTAATAAATATATTTAACGTGTAAGTAAATGGAGAACTCCAAAAATGCGTACTAATTTCAAGATTTATCAAAATTTACAGAACAGATTTAAATGAAATTGCATAACAATGGAGATAAAGTATCTATAAATTTTTTGATACTAATTAAAAGTACTGTAGGTGTTTCTAATATAAAGAAATTAATTAATAAATATAAGAAGACATTGTTTATCATGCAGTCTTAGTAACTTTTCAACATCACGTGCAAGTTACTCTCGCGCGGTATTTCAAATATTGTATCGATGAAATATTATTTTATTAAATTAAAATAATAGATTTGTAATTTTTTAATTATTTATAAAAAATTATTGTTTTATATTTGTATTATTATTATTATTATTATACTATATTATTATTAATATTATACTTTTTTGTAATATATTGAAAGGGGAGTAAAGTCACTAGAATATAGTAATATTACTGAAGAATCAAGCGCGTGACTATCTAAAATAATCACTGACATACGTCTTTAATAACAAAATGATCTTAAAAATCTACTTTACCAGCTACTAAAAACGAAAAATGTATGTATAATTGCATGGTTGTAATCAATAATATTTGATGTAAATTAAGATTACAGCCCATTGTTTGAGGAACCTCAGTGCCAGCTAGTTGGCAGGGTATTTTTCTTAGTAAGGAGAGATAGCTATTTATTAAACAAGGGATTAAATATTGGTTTTGGCTTTGCATGCAGTTGTAGCGAGTGAGTGGAGACAGCATGCAAAAGTCGAACCCTATATTTTGTCCCATGTTCTAAAATACAGTTTTACATATAGTGGGCAAAAAAATCCGTTTCCTCAGGGCAGAAAATAGACTTTTTTTGCCCTATATATGTAAATGCGTTTTTTTTTCGATCACGTAACGGAGCGAAAAAAGTGTTTACGATCCACTAGTAAAAAAATATTTTTTAGTTGTTTATAAATGTCCATTAAATAATAAAAAAAGAAAAGTTATAAATAAAAAAATTTTTTTATTATCTTTTTATTAAACGCTATACTAAGGGTGGTTTATAGCCCCCAATACCCCCCCCTCCTCCTTAAGATAATTAAAAATGAATTTAAAAAAATTGAGCCAAAAATAAGCAACATTTAAAAATATTTCAGTTTTTCATTGATATAAGCCCAAAAACCAATAAAAAGAGATAGTTTTCCGATATTAGGGGTGCTCCTAAGGGTTCGGGATCCCAATTTCGGAATTAGCAACCCCAAAAACATAAAATAATCAAATTAAAATAATTTAAATATAACTTTTTTTAGTCTCCGGCTAATTTAACTCTCGTATTGGGTTAACAAAAATTTTTAATGTTTTTAAAATGGCCACTGAATAATAACAAAAGAAAAAAATAATTCAAAAAAAGTGTTTAAAGATTTTTTCATAAATTTTATGTGTGCCTCTTTCCCCCTAGTAAACTAATAATCACTGTAAGTTGTTAACCGTTATTTAAAAAATCTAGTGCTAAAAACAGGTAATCAATAAAAATTTATATGGTTGGCATTGAGATGCATGCGAAAAATCTCAGGGGTGGTTTTTCTCTTTTTTAGGGTGTTGCTATGATTTTCAAGGCTTATAACCCTGATAATCGGAATTGACGACCCAAAAATCCTTGGGTATATTAAATCTCCATCCTTAAATCTGTTCAAACTGCAGTGTGCCTCATTTCAATAAACTTAAATGTTTGATACCGAATTCGAGATTACCTGGCTTAAAAAAGTTCAATTTCTGCAACCCTTTGTTTTATTAATACCAAAGATAATCTAGATTGTCTTTAAAATACTCAACAATAGTATGATTCTCCGAATTCCGCAAAATGATACAGTTTAAAAATAATTTTGAAAAAACTGTAAAAAAATAGTTTTGATCTAAAAAATAGTCAAGATCCTTAGACACGGTGAAGAATATCACTCGTTATACAGCATGTAAATAAAAATGTTTTTAGGCGTGCGGTGTAAGCCAGTATAAATATAAATATAAAAATATTTACATACTGTATACATTTTGGAACATGGAAATAGTATTAAAAATTAATCTTAAAATTCAAATGATAGACTGATTAAGCCCTGTAGAACTAGCCTGATCGCCTACGGATTAGATTTTAAGAAGTTGCAGAACTCAGAAATGTCAATGAAATCTTGAGCAGCCCAATCTCTTTGTATATTTAGATTGGCTATCAGTCTATCCCGAGGTCTATCCTCTGAAACCCTTCTTTATTTTTAATGCAATAATTAAAACAATTTTCTGAACAACACCTAGTCTAATTAAATATATGAATATAGGTGAATAAATCTTGAAATGAAATAAAGATATCAAGATATTTAAATTTATATATTAATAAAAGTTATCCTGTCAATGTATAATGTTCTGTTATATTGAAATTTTCTGCTCGATGAAATCAGTAAGAGCAAAATATAAAGTGTTCTACTATAAAGAAAAGTGCATTTAATACGAATGTATATTATAAGACAAAAATCTCTTAACTCTTTTCTCTCTCTTATATAAAATCTTAAATAATCATCCAAGATCATTTGCAGTGGCACATCCAGAAACGTAAGCCGATCTTCTTCGGTAGCTTTGATCAGGTTCTTTTACTTAATAAACAATCTCATCTCGATCTCTTGAATATTTTTTATTTAAAACCTTCCTTCTCTTTCTTCCAATTTCTCTTAACTTTTTTTTCAATATACTATGCGTATTGAGAGCATCTTTCGATCAGTAAAGATTAATTTCAAAGCAAAAATCGTATCAAATAACTTTTCAAATATGCCTGAGTATTCGCAGATACTAAAAAAGCACCATACTCTCTCTTTTTTTAAATCACATCTTAAAATATTTGAGCTTTTTTTTCATGGTCAGTTTACTCGTAAAGAAATATTCCTATGACATTAAATCTTTTTTTCTTTCTTGAAACAAAATATCTATAAAAAGAGGGAATTTTTTATTTGAAAATCTACATTTAATATTATATAATACGCATATTGTATTATAAAAGCTCGAGGAGGCATTGGAATTCGATTAGATTTCTTGATATACATTGTCTTTGATGTATAAAGTGGTTTTGTATTATATGTTTATACCTATCCCGGAAAAACGATTTCACATATATCCTCATGAGAGATTCTAACGTCACACTCTTTTAAGTGATCTATAGCGTTATTTAAATTATATGCATACATAGAAAAGTTTGTATTTTTATTAAAAAAAAAAAAAAATCCAATTCTCTCGATTCGATTCAATAAGGAGAAATAGATTTATCGATTATTTATAACTCTCTCAGGGCATGAAGAAAATTTTTTTCATGTATACATGAATTTAATAGGTTCGAATATATCATTACGAAACAATTTATGCACGAATGTATAAATTATAAATTACTTAATAGAAATGTTATGACGTTGTAAAATATAAAAATTTTAATTAATTCATTGAACGAATAAAAAAAAAAGTAAACAGAAAGAAATTTTATGCAGGTCTTAATTTAAAGTTACGTCATAGTAACATAGTTGTAAATAAAGACGTTTAATAAGTTTTTCAAGTTTTCTATAATAAAGAGGTAAAAGATTATAAGTGGACGTCGATAAAAAGTACTAGTAAAATAAAAAACTTGAGAAATTCCAATAGCTTCCGGCGTTATTCTTGACGCTGATTAAGAGTCGCGTTGTTCTTAATAGAAGCGATTAAAGACTCCTTTACATTATATAAACCGCCATTAGGAAATACTTTGTATTAAATTAATGGGATTGCCACAGTGAAAGCTTATAAATGTGTATTTCTTGAATACAGATGTGCATGGGATTCCTTAAAAGTTATTTGAATTATTTTTTGGTATTTCAATGCACTAACACACTTATATACAATTAATTTGTTTATACCAGGATTTACAGTTAAATAATGATAATTACGAAGCACTTTTTTTTTGTTAGTGTTAATTTTTCAAAAATATATAAATAAAAAGTATTATATAAATGCAAATTTATGTCTTTATTAAATTTAATATAAAATCATATTTTATATTATGTTTATTTATGTAGTATTTAAATTTTTTATGCTTTCTCTTTTAAATGATGAGTTTGCGAAAAAATATGCGAGAAAAATAACGCTTAGTGTAATCGATTCTGTATCGCTTTCCAGATTTTAATTTATCATCTGGTCAAATTTAGAATTATGTAGCTCTTGAGAAATCTTTTAAATAATTACCTGATTCGGTTGAAAAACACGAATGGTTGTAGTTAATCCAATTTTATTTAATTTTTTTAAATTTTGACGTTTCGCTTTTACTCTGCTTAGGAGCCAAATAATTTGCACTAAAATTATGATTGTGGAAAAAAAACGTGACATTGAAATTTTTTAAATTTTAGGGATTTTCAAAACAAAATATATTTTTTTAACTTGAAAAATACTAAACATTAAAAAATGTTTTTACTAGGATGATTGCTAAACTTAATGCTTAACACAGAAAAAATAACTACACTGTAAAAAGTAACTTTCTTATATTAACTTAAAAATTAGAACATTTTCGAAAAATTAGTAAATTTTCGAAAAAATATGTAAATATTCGAAAAAAATTTTATATTTACTAAATTTAGTATGTTAATTGTGAATTGAAAAAGAAAAATTGATAATTTACAATTTTTTGTCGAAAATTAAAAAAAAATAGTTGTAAATTTACGAAAAATAATTATGAAATTACAACTTTTTTCGTAAGATCACAAAAAAAAATCGAGAATTCTCGAATTTTTCGATAATATACTTAATTTAGTAAATTTACGATTTTTATCGAATATTTACAAAATTTTTTGAAAATTCACTAATTTTTCGAAAAAAATCTTTTTTTTTTGTAAATCTAGGAAAGTTACTTTTTACAGTGTATGTTTTTGACTTCCCTTTATTTAAAATCCATAATATTCTGCTTAAACACCTCATACCACCTGACAAAAAATAGAAATAAAATATATTCTACTATTTTCTAAAAATTATTTATACATTTTTCGGAAAACATCCGTTTATACGGATTAAAAATTGAAGCCATTATATCTAAATGTTTAAATGAAACAATTGACGAAACGTATAAACTCATTCACACTAGTAATAAATTAAAAGAAAATTATTTAACTCATCAGCAGTATTGCTTTAATTTATTTTAGCTTCACTTATTATTCTGTTATTTTTGCAACTAGCATTTACAATTTTTTACCATACAGGTATGAGATATGATTCGAATCAAATATAAATAACTGTTTCATCAAAATTATTCGTTACAATTTATACCTCAACAATATTAAAAATAAAATTCATATCCTGTATACGATATGATAAATTACCAATTTCAAATGTACATTGGTATAATTCAGTAATTTTGTAATAATAAAAAAATAATGTCAATAACTTTGTTTCATTCCAATCACCTTTTTTTATAGTACACAGTAATATTTTTCCGTTATGAAATCAAAGCAGCAACAAAAAAAGTCATCAGATATATTTTAAATTATCTTTTATAATGTGATATCCATAAGATATAATTTACAATAAATTTTATTATTTTTCAATTTTATATGCTTATTATATTATTTCCGGGAATCGTAAATAATGAACAAACTGTATCATAAAAAAGAGAAAGCTCGTTATTTTTAAGCAATACGACAATTTGCACAAAATTAAAGTAGAAAACAATCACGGAATATTTTAAAAATTAAAATTCAACGAGAATAATAGAAACTGATAGCGTAAATAAAATTTAAATAATCTCTTGGTAAAATCCCAATAAAATCCTTAAATATTACATTCGATAAGAAAATGTAGCTAATATGTATAAATTACAAACTATTTTACATATGGAAAATGAATAGACGATACGTATCAAATTTTAAAATTTATATCCTAAGGCAATGGCGGAATTCATTTATTATCCCTATTAGCACTTGTATTATCTTACACCCTTTAAAATGATTGCTAGGCGGAAATTGTACGTGTAGGTGTGTGCGTATGGAAGCTTTTCTCCGATAAACTATAAAGTAATACAAAAGGATCTACATACATAGAACTATTTGGTTTCTGTGGGCATCCTACGAGACAAAGGCAGAGACGAAACCAAGCAAAGCTACTGCTCGAATGAATATTATGATGATGATGATGTTCCCTAGGGTGCACTCTACCCCTGTATTTCCCGCAGGACATTGGATACCAAAAGAGGAGGAATAGCCTCGGTTAAGGGTCCCATTGAGTATTCCTTCAATCTTTATCATTTTATCTCATTCTATTTATGTCACACTCTCTGTTCGTCAGTTGGAAAATTCACGGCTAACAAACTCGACTAGAGAAAAGGAATAAATTTTGCTGATTCTACTACTATAAATACTACTACTAGACTGATTACTCGGGATTTAAAGTTAAAAACTTCATTGAAATTCATTTCAACTTGGGATTTTAACTTATAAAATGTACCAATTATGGAAATTCAATGACTTTTATATTCATTATATTTTTTATTCTTCAATCTAGCCAATGCAACGAAGGAAAAATATAAATCTCATGGGATACTTTTTTTTTTATTTCTATACAGACACCTCGATAGAAATAAACTAATTTTATGAGAATAGATCGATCTTTTTAACACATTGAAAAAGAAAATATAGACAATAATAAAATATTTATGTATCTTTTACTTTCTATCTATTTTTTACAATAAGTTTATTTATTTATTTATTTATATTGAAACTATAAATATATATATCTTTAGAATTGCATCTATATAAACGGTCATTTTGTTACATTTATATTAGCCTAGTCGCTAGTCTGAAAATTTTGTTATTTTTTGACAATTTTTTGTATAAAGTATGCTAATTTTTTTCAAAAGATATCAATTAATACAGGATTAGTTTCAATTGGTTTTGCAGAAGATCCATGAAAATTTTCCCTAATTTTTAAGGTTATGAAAATTGAATACTTTTAAAATGACAGCTAAATAATGTAAACCCTGTAATATACACGATATAAATATTTATAGAAATATGTATTATTTCCGGATCCATATTAATGAAAACACTCGAACTCGACCAACGAAACCACTAGATGAGTGTCTTGTCGTCACGAGTTCTCATATTTTTTAAAAAAATAAAAAAATTTATATTAAATAAATGTAAAAGAATTCACAAACATTTTTTTTTTCATTTTGTACATTATTTTTTTGTACTTTTTATAAACGTGACTGAAAGTATATCGAAAAAAAGGAACCGTGTCTGCTGTATAAACAGGTTAGCATATAAATAATAATTACGGACTTTTTTTTTCAAGAAGAATTTCAAGACTCCAATATCGATTTATTGATAGTAATTTACTGTAATTTTTTAATCATTTTGTTCTCATACAAAAAGAATCTGCTTAAAGATTGGCTTAAATAAAAATAATAAAGATTATTATAATTTAATACTTTTGAAAGATAATTTTTAAGGGTGAACTTTTTGTTTAAAAACGGTAAAAAAATTTTTTTTGATTAAAGATATTACTTTTTGAATAACAGTTTTTAAATTTGGGTAATGCATTAAAAGTAAGAAAATTTTACAACGCAGAAAATATAATTGAAGAATTAATAAAAATTTTATAAAGTTTGTTTAAAAAATTAGATTTATTGTAAACAATTATACGTTTTCTTTGTAGAATAAAGAGACAGACAAATATCTTGCAATCGCCCCCCCCTTTTTTTATAGATATTTTATTGCTGTCATATTCCAGTCTATTCACGGTTTTAGCTGTATAGTTACTGGTCATCACCAGATTTGGTTTAGTATAGGTTTTTTGGGTCGCTGATCACAAATTTCAGGATCGTCTTCTTTAAAAAATTAGGTATACGCCATTTAACTAGCAAAAACTACCCCCAAAAAAAGATTTTTTTAAGTATTCGCACTTTGAGCGTCCAGCTTAGGTCCATAAAGATGAATATCTAGATCAAAGCTGAACACTCAATAAGAGAATACATGAAAAATACCCCTTTTTGTAATTTGACTGGAGTATTAATTTTATAAAATTTTTTAATGAGTATTTGTGTTCTTGAATCACTGAATGCAAAGGTGAATCTGTTTTTTCCAAAAATAATTGTCTAAAATAAATAACTAGGTTATTTTTTGCGGTTTTTTGCTTACATTTTTTATCTGCTACTTGAATTTTGGTACCGGTAAACACAAATAAGATCTTTTTCTTACCAAAAATTAGATGGAAAAATCCTTTACAAACGATAATTCTAGATATTCGTACTTTCATAGAAAGAAATTAAGTACTAGGTCCAAAAAGAAAAAAAAATTGGTATTTTTTGTATTTTTTGGAGAAAAATTTTGAGAAAAAAAATATCCAAAAATAAATTATAAGATTCAAGATATTGAGTAAAAACGATACTTTTAAATATTAGTACTTTCTTGGAAATAAATGAGGTATTATATTCAAATTAAAAAAAAAAAAAAGTATATCGAGATTTGTTGGTAAAAAAATTTTTGAAAAAAAAAAATAGGTCTTAATTCCATAATATTTGTGAAATATCACCGATTACATACATACACACACACACACACACACACACACACACACATACAGACTTTTTTTAAAAACCGATTTTTTAGCCTCCTGGGGTCTCAAAACGTGCTTATATGCCAAAAAATCGAAAATCAAAATTTGATCTAAAACAATGGTTTCTCTATGAGGAACCAAAATAACTTGCCTGTTGTGGGTAATTAAATCATATTTGATAAAAACAGGTATTATATTTATATGAAGCGAACCAATTAATATAAAAACTCATTGCGAAATTTTGGACCTAAAAGTAAAAGAACGTGACAACGAAATAAGGGTTCATACATATACTAGTATTAGTTGTATTTCTTTAGGTTAAAATCTTGAAAAATCACCAAATAAATCATCTAAAAAATCAGTATCTAAAGCAAAATATTATATAATAATCTCTAAAAAAAAGAATTGTTTTTATTTTTAAAATATGTTCTGTATTACTTTACACAATAATTCATAAAGAAAAAAAAATGTTAAAAATCTCGATCTTTATGTTTACCTAAGAGTAAAATAAAAAAAATAATAATTACAAGACACAGAAAGTAATTGAAGTGATACTAATTAGTATAATAAATTTATAATTAAATATTACTTAACATAAATAATTTTATTAAATTTATAAAGATATTAAACAATTAAAATGACAAAGGGAGTAGCTAAGTTTATAAAGGGAATATATTATGTATAAACTAGCCCTTATAAAAGGGTTACTATAAACAGAAGCGTTAAGTTTAGTTTATCTCACATTATATACATATGTATATATCGAGTGTATCAGAGGAAGTATAACGCTTGGACAAGCTTTCTCAGCTGTTTTGATATAAAGTAAAATCTTTAGAGTGCTTTCAAGTATAGTGTCAGTCCAAGATAATTTTGATTAAAAGGTAGAAAATTTATGTTCTATATTGAAATGTCTTTTTCATTAAATGATATAAGTGTTAAATTAAATTAAATCAAATATAACTTTATTTAAATAATTTTAATTCTAAAATTTTATTTTTATTCCTTGTTTATTTAATTAAATACAAAAAGAAAAATGCGAATCAAATAAATTAAAAGTCAAGTTACTTACTTAATAATAAATACCTAGAAATTTGCCAGACAGTATTTTTTTTTTAACTCTAATGACAATTTTACTGAATTGCATTCCTTAGGGATCATGCCAATTTTCCAAAGTCTAGTATTTTGTATATTAAAATAAATGAAAAAAATTTCTTACTGGTAAGCAGCTTTTCCTTTTTATATTTCTTCTATACTTAAATAAAAAAAAAAAAAATACTTTATTGTAGTTTCTATACAAGAATCAAATCTTATTAAGGAGTGAATACATACATTTTTTTAAATATATATTTGTATATTAAGAGGGTTTTGCTTCCCTGCTTTCTCAATGCTCGCAATGTTTCAAAGTCAGTGACTTTATTATTTTATAAAATAAAATGGTATGGGTTTAGTACTGTAGAATAATTGCGAAATAGGTTTAATTTCTTTTTATTTATTTTTTTGCTAAATTGCCAATTGAATATTACATTTAATTAAATTTTTTTATTAGATTAATTTACACTTTTTACATTTTTCAGCTTTCAAAAGCGTCATGTCACTATTAGTGGTAAATAGGCTCAAAAAGACATTTACCGTAAATGAAGCCTCAAACTTTTAGAAACCTCGTCTAGGCTAAATGTGAACCCATTCCAAAGGGTTATCAAGAAATAATAAGAAAATGTCTCAGTCTATTAATTGTTACAATAGAACAATTAGTATAACCTAAAACGATGATGTACTTTTCATAATTATTAGCATTAATCTTTTGATGTGAGTTTTTAAGTGAGTGATTCTACATCAACTGGGCCTCATTTATCTTTCTATATCAAATCCTTGATTTTTAGCAACTACTTATTTGTAGTCGTAGAGCTATACGTACAGCCCTCGGTACAGCCTTATATCGTAGTCACTTTTTTTAGCTTACAGGTACGTGAAATTATTCAACAAGTCCTTAAGTTTTTAAGGCCGATTCTGCAATCCGTTTTTATCGGGAATATTTCAGTTGCATACAATAGGCAACTTTTTTTTACTTTTAACGATTTTTTTGGAATTGTCATCAGTTACGTATGCTTTTCTGCTTGCTTAACAAGATTCCGGTATCTGTTTGAATTATACAGTTACCTACAGTAGGTAATTTTATGCTACTTTTAGCGGTTTTTTGGGCATTATTATCATTTACATATATTTTTTGGGTAGCTAAACACGAATCTGCTATTCGGTTTTGTATTCGCACATTTTATTTCTTTGCCCTGAAAAATTTTAAAACACCTTTCTTTTTTTAAATTTAGGGTCACTTGTATCAAGCTGTATTAAAAAATTCTGCATTGGAAGTGTATGCTAGTAGTGGGCAACTGATAGTACTTTTTATTATTCAACTTGGGCTCAGTTGAGGTGGAATCCCTCATGTCTAAGCTGCATAAAATAAGCTTATTAGTATAAATATTATGAATAAAGATATTTAATATGAATAGAAAAGGTAAGAAAGAAATGAGATTAAAGCATATAAAATTTTGAATAATTAATAAAAAAAATTAATGAAAAAGATAAAATTGAAATTGATTAAAAGAAGCATTAAATGTAAATGAAATAATTAAAAGAGATTATAATATAAAAGTGAAGGATTACTATAAAGCAAAATGTTGTATCTGTCATAAAATTGTATTTCCTTATTCAGATATTTATTTAAAAGGTACCATAATCATCAATCGTTAAAAACTGATGAAGCAAGTAATTACGAAAATTAACTGTATTACTCATACTGTACTTAAATATTTTATTATATTATATCCTGTTTTTCACATCATCATGAAAATAAAATAACTATCTTCACTTTTTTCTCTCTAGATATGACGTAAATAAAATTTTATAATTAAATGTGTACATCTTATTATATTTACAGAATATAGTTAATTTGTATTTTATACAAGTTCATAAATTAATTAAAATAAATTTTCTTTGAAATAGAAAGGTGTGTACATTAATGTTTATTATAGATAATTATTATATGATAAGATCAAAGGAAAATTTGTTATGTGTATGTTCAACTCATCTTGTAATGTTTCCTATAAATATTTATCAAGCTAAATTTGTTACGTTAAATTAATGTTTGTTAGCTTCATTTTTTTTCATTTTATTAATTACTTCAAATTAACTTGATGGTTAATAAGTAAATATTTAACACTCAATTTATTTCCAAGCGACAAATGTGGTCTATTACTTGTATACATAGAATTTTGAACCCAAAATAGTTTAATTAGCAATATTTTTCAAGAATTTGTATTTTTTGTTTATTTTAAGCGATATAGTATTAATTACTCAAAACTATAGCTACCATAAAATGGATGCATAAACATTTTTTGGTGAATAAAAATACATAAAATTCATCCCCTAAAGTTGATCAATTTTCATCAATTTCAAATTTTTAGCGCTTTGATTAAATAGAAGATTAAAAATGTCTTGTGATTTATACGAGTGTATGATATATTGCAAAAAGGCGCTACTAAATGAATATTACAAAATATTATGTGTTATTGTTCGTTTTGAAAAAAATGGCTTTTTACAGGTTATTTGGTAAGTTAAAAATGTAAAATATAAGATCATGCATGAGTGGATCTAAAATTAGAGTTTTAAGAAAAACTTTGCTCACCGGGTTTTTTCGTAAACTTTTGGTCATAAAAAGTCCCCAGCTCCAAGGATTTTGCTTTTGCTTTAAAAATACATTGTTTATTATTTGTAAAGTATGTATTTTAAATAGGAAAATTGCGATTTTTAAAAATTTGATTTTGATAAAACAAAGTGTTCTGGTACTTCTACAATTTTGGGGATCAGTTTTTATATGTCTAAACTTTTCTATCTGTTTAGTAGTATTTAAAAAAATTTTGCAGCACGTTAAAAAATTAGGAAGCTAAAAAGTAAAAATTCCCATGTTATTTAAATGGGAAAATTGAGATGCTTACAGAGACGTGTTTTTCCAAAGCAAAAGAAAAATCCTAGGAGCTGGGGACTTTTTATGACCAAAAGCTTCAATAAAAACCCCGGGAAGCAAACTTTTTCTACAAAGTCCAAAATTAGGCCCACTCTAATGCCTATGAAGTAAAAAATCATTAGGATTGTAAATATCTGATATTTTTATTGTAATATGAAGTTCATGCCAAATTCAAATAAAAAAAATATCGTTTTTAAAAAAGTTGTTAAATGCTGCTTGAAAAAAAAAATACTTTGAATAAATTTTTAAGACTTTTATTTTTGGCCTAAATTTAAGGATTATAAAAACAATTTATTTAATATTATTATTTTAATAGATTGAAAAAATAAAACGTACTTTGATAAAATTGAAATTTAAAGGTAAAAAGGCGAAGGTAGGTAATAAACCTATAAAATATCAAAACACGTAAATCTAAGAAACATAAAATCAATGTTTTTTAGCAAGTTTAGTTATTATTGTAACATACAATTTATATTATTATAAAAAGTTAACAATATATTATGTGTACATTGTGTAAGTACACTTATTTATACCTAAATGAAAAAACCAACTTTTCCCGTTAAGTCCCACTTATTCATCCGTAGAAATTCAATTATTCTAACTCAAAATAATCTATTCTTACTATTTTTATATTTAAGCTACCATTCTCTCTCTCTCTCTTTCTCTCAAGATACCATTTGCATAATTTTTTTTCTTACATAACTTAAAGAAAAAGGAAAAAAATACCGTAAATTTTACTATAATAATCGTCAGTTTTAAATATCCATTGTTTTTTTTTTTCTAAATATAAATTGCAAGTGTTTTTTCATTGAACTTGAATAGAATAAGATAAATTTTATTTATTTCTGTTTGTTTAATTGATATAGTACTAAAATAAATATTTACAAAGAATTTCCTTTTTTTTTCATTTATTTACGCACAGTACATTTGAAATAAAATTTTTTCTACCGTAAATTAGTAATTTTGTTATATAGAATTTTGATGTTTTGTGCGTATATGCTCGAATTATTTTATTTAGCATGTCGAGATTCAATGAAAGAGATTAATTTTTTTATTTTTGGTTCCATTGTTATTCTAACAATTTAATAAAGATATTTAAAAAAAAAAAGAAAAATATTATGACATTTTATTAGATTGTGAGAAATATTTTTCTGTTTTTTTATTCAGGAAATCCAATTATAACAATTATTATTGCCTTTATTTTACGCCTTAAGGGACAAATTACTAGTTATTGACGAGTTTCTATCAATTAAGTAAATAAAAAAATGTGTACAATTTTTTTCTTTTAATGATAAAAAAAAAACTTTACAATTAACTCATTTATTTTTTAAACAAGTTATTAAACTATTAGCATTCCATCGAGGATATTTTTTGATAATTAAAACTGCTTTAAATCTATTTTTAATGATTTTTTAACGGTTTATTTTTTTTTTAGCAGTGTCATATATAATTTATTGTTAAAATTACAATATATTAAACATGAATATAAAGTGTATTTTTAAATATACTTAATTAGTACAAGATAAAGGAAAGAAAACAAAACTGCATTAACAAATAACAATTTTAATTATTTATTTTATTGCAAATACAAGCGCATAATTTAATGTAATTTACAGTTTATCCACGTAATGGAATCCCCTTTTTAGACTTGAGAAGAAGAAACAAACTCCCATAAGACACTTCACCCGTAAATCCATCAACTTTTTATACCAAAAAACGGTACAGCAGCCAGGAGAAATTTAGTCGACCTGAAGAAAAAGACACTAAAAAAAACCTCCTTTGGACCTTCCGAGATGTTATACATTAATATATATTTAATACATTTATTCGAATCGGTATGAAAAAATTTCTTACTTTTAAACCACTGAATGCATCATCAACCTCGATATTGTCTTTCGTGCTCGTTTTTTTTCGGTTATAACAAATGCATAGAAAAAAAAGAAGCATGTTTCCTATGGAATGTTCTTTTGGTATAAAATTTTTTTATAATACCCTGTTATATTAATTCAATTAAATTTTATAGCATCTTATAAAAATTCAAACAATTACATTCTTTATTTTTAGCGTATTTGGATTCAATTAAAACTGGAAAATACTTTTATTTTAAAAACCTGTTGTTTTACTATTTAGGAAGGATTGCAATTTTCTAGACATATATGTTAGTGATTCTTAGTGAAGCTGGCCTAAGAGATAGGCGAAAGTCTACGATTTTGAAAAAACCATACAAGAAAAAATCGTTTGGTCCAGATTCAGTATGTAAAAATACTATACCGTACCATTTTTTAAGATTTTGGATTCAAAGGGTTCGAAATGACTGCTGTTTTTGGGTTTTTAAAAATTCTCAAATTTGCAACTAAAATCTGAACTAAACTTTGGGTATTAATTTGTGTACGCTCTAAATAAAGCTAAAAACTATTCTTAGTAAAAAGAAGGGATAGTAAAATTTACCTCTAAAGACGAACCTGCCATTTATTATTTGGAAATATCTCAAGGATAGCTGGAAAATTGGAAATACTAACGGGACCTTCATTGCCTCTTGCAGCTTTTCGAAGTACTCAATAGCTTCTAGCCTCGCTTCTAGCTCATTGAGAATGCTACCATTTTCGGTCTTATGGATTAGGTGAACTTTTGTTTCTGAATTCTCAAGCTTCACATATTTCTTAACCTTTATGGGCGTTTGCTCATAGAATTTCATATCTTCGGGTTTGTTGAGAACGACCTTCTTTCATTTTTTAGGCATTCGCTTCCTAGTTTTGGATCTTTCAGCCTGATTTTGATTATTCTTATACTCAGTTTCTTGGTTACATGCAATTCCTGCGTTAGTCCCAGATGTATTTACCGTTGATTTATTGGCTGCTTCTGCACCTGCTTTGATTGCTCATTCTGCTGCCTCTTTTGTTCAGGATTCTGGATCTGTTGCTTCTCGAGGAGCCTTTTTTGCTGCTTTCTTTTCTTCTTACTTTCTTTTTTAGGATTTGTTATGTCTATGGCCTTCTGTTCCATCGAGACATTGAAATAATACATTACTTAAAAGTTTAAAATCAACCATGAATACCTCGTGGGCTATAGGATACCTGATAAGTATATCCAGAAGCGTACAAACCGAAAAGTCTAATGGCTGTCTCAGCGCGTACAAATGAATAGCGAAGAATTTCAGTTTTCATTTCCATGCTTTAGGAAGACTATGTTTTGAAACTCGGTTCACGGCGACATATCAGATTTTTGCTGGATAAAACCCAAAATTAAAATACCATCTACAGTTAAGAGCTTGAGACGGATTATTTATTGAAAGATTATCTATTTAACGTATAACTTCAGTCTAAGCATCATTTAATTTTTCAACCTCGCCTTTAGATTTAATCATTTTTTTTTGTACAAAAGGATTTTAAAAAAATAATTAATCATAAGTATATGATATCCGATTTGATATATATTTAAAGCTTAAAATTTCTATTTTAAGTGGTAAATGACTCTTTGGTTTCTGTGTAATCTCTGACTGGTATTTCAAAGAGGTCAATTAAAAAAAAGCTTTAATCAATCGAAATATATAATATTCTAAAGCCTTTGCTTGAAATTTAAATGTAAATATTTCATCGGTATATCAAATATATATTTAGTAGAAACGTTCAATCAGCTAACGGACTATAAATATAATAATAAGCTATTAAAGCTGTTCGTTTAAATTTTCCCGCCAATTCGTTAGGTCCGTTAATCTTTTATTCGTATGTATTGCATAATACATGTATGCATTATTTTATGCGATTTTGAATTATACATCCATTAACTTAACCAAAATATAATAAAAGGTCAATTAAAACACAAATTTTCCATGTTAATATATAAGAGATACGTTTAAGGATTAAAAGTTTATTGTCGTTATATATTTAAACAATAAAAAGATAAATGTACGATCAAAAGCTCATTTTATATTTTATTTTATAAATATAGTTTTTAGTCGTAGATTTATTTATTGGCGCATTATTTTTCAATATAATATGCCAATATCGCTTTATGTACGCTGTATTGATTTTGAATAAAACAAAAACTTTTTTATTTGCCTTTTTTTACCTCTATACTAATACTTGTTTTTATTTATACATTTCAAAAAAGGCACATTTTATTTTTAATTAAATTTTAAATCTACGTGTTTTCACCCAAGGGGCAAACCAAAATCATTATTCATAAATAAATTATTAAAAATTCTAGGTAATTTTTCTTTTCACAAAACGTAATTTATTTTTAATATATGGTAAAATGGATTGCAAATTTGTACAGACGTGTACGATTTAGTAGAATGAATTAGATTTGGTGTTAATTAGACAGAAAAAGATATTTAAACATGTTATTAATGGTTATGGCGTTTTAAAAAAAAAAATTTCAGGGACAAAAGCGTGATTGGGATTTTCAAAAGCATTTTTTGACGCTAAAAATGAATCTGAAGTCAGTTTTTGCTGTAAACCCTTAAAGCTTAGAGCTACCCTGTACCATACTACGCGCTGTGACAGGAAGGATTTCTGTCACATTTATCAAATTTAAAATAAAATTAATTTTTAAATTTAAAGCTTGTAAGCGCTCTTTTAAGCTATTATTACATTGGTTCCTTCGGAACGACTGCGATTTCGGACTCCCGTAAGGGAGGAACTGAAATCGAACCAGCCTAGTGCGTGCTTGTTTGCGAACAGAAAAACACGCTTTTTATAAAGAGCTCTCTATATTTCAAATAAAGAAAATGTTTTTATTCATAATTTTTGTGTGAAAAATCAGTTAAATTAAATTTTGCTATTTTTGGTTATTTGTGAGTGATTCGAGTATAAATTAAATTAATTTATTTATCGAAATCTTTAATAAGTTTGTGATAATTTTTTGGAAGCCAACCACGCAGACGCTTGACTCCATCATCTTGTTTCACTTGTTTTGAAATTATTAATTATATAGAAGATTATTTTTAATAATTTTTAATTTGGATTAAACTACATCAAAAAACAGCATTAGCTTAGGTCGACATCAAGAAGTAAGAAAAAACCATCTTCTGGATAATGCGTGCGAATTTGCTCTCTTACGATGTAGATTTTAGATAATGTAGTATGTAGTATTTGTATTTCATAATTCTAGATTATATTAATTATTGATTGTTATACAGAAGTGACGACTCAAAATCATCTCTTGCTCTCCCTTTAATTTATAATATTTAGATCATTAACCTATTTGACATTAAATTCACCCTTTTTGATTTATTTGGTTATCAATTTCTGTTTTTAATAAATTGGTGGAGCTCAACTTTATTTTTGTAAGTAATAATCTAATTTCTAATAAATAAATATTAATTATTTTTGTTCATTTATTAAATTTTGTCTACTTGTCTATTTAAATATTCATTTAAGCTCCCCTTTAAATACTTAATTTTCAGGGCCTTCTGGCAACATCAAAAAAAGGTAGGTCCAATATGAATGTTATCACTCCAAAACGTATTTTTGATGTTTTGGAATTTCCGATCTAAATATTTTAAATTAATTTATTGGTCTTATATGACTCCTGTCATAGCACCCTATATCATATAATATTTTTGTCAACGTATTTATATGGTATAGGGCGCGTAGTACTGAATTCTCACGGTGTATTGCAAAATTCATGATTCGTATACAGTATACACCGTATACAAATTTTCGAAGTATGTTGCAAAATTTGCATTTTATACCTGATTTTATACTAATATTATTATGCATTTTATACTAATACAAAAAATAAAATATTTATTAATTCAATTGAATGTAAAAAAACTAGCATTTATGTATGTATTTAACGAGGTAATTAATTAAATAATGTGAAATAAAAAAATTTTTTTTAATTAAAAACTTAACTACATTATTGAAATTAACAATAGTCAATAAAAAATATTACCAATAAATTAATTCATTATAAATTTAATAAAATAAACAATTAATTATTTTTTCTTAACTGTATTAACTTAATAAAAAAAATTAACTACTTAATTACCTGATCATAACCATAAAATATTAAACAGTAAGTAAATCCATAAACTATTAACTCTTATTCATTTTGTATTTTTAACGATTCTTTGTATAATTCTATGGTATTTTTCCATCTAACAATTTCCTTTCTTTAAAACAAAACTATTATTATCTTTCAATAAAAAGTTTAAAAATAACTTATGCTAATATCTGAGATCTAAATCAATAATAATTTTAAAGCAGATAATTAGAAAAATTTTAAATGCAAAAATTAAAATTACATGTTCAGTTTTTTTGCTAGGACTCTATAAAAGAACCGTTTTTAAAAATGTATAATTCCTTCTTTTATCCATAAAACTTGAAAAACCTGACATTATAAAAACATAAAAGTGTAAATAATAAACAAATTTAAAAGCTACTTATTTCTTTGCCAAGGTACATTTATTTCGGCTTTACTTCAAAGACTCTGAGAGCATCTGTAGTATTATGAAATTTTGAGCTTTGTTTTGAGCTTAAAAGTATACCAGAACAGAGCTTATATTCCTACATCACAGACGTATTATTTTCGGTAGAAACTTTTCTCCAACTTTTTAAAGCTCTTAAAGGAACGTCCAAACAATGGTTAGTTTTAAATAAATAAATTAATTACACAGCATTGTAAGCTTTGAATTTCAAAAAAATAACTACATTTGTAGGCTAACCATGTCTTTAGAATACTGTCCAAAAACAATTTTCACCCATTCTATAGTACCATACATTCGACAATTTTATTAATATTGCTTTACTATTTTTAAAGTCACATAATACTTTTTTTTACTTTAAAAAAGCAAAAAAAGAAAAAAAAACTAGACAATAGAAGCCATCTATACGTACAGAGTAAATAACCATCTATTTTTACAGCTCGTAAAAAAAAAGTACTCTATAGCAAAAGTACAAAACAATTGTTTGATGGTCTTGACGTACATATGTAAAATTACTCAATATACGTGAATAATAGTTGAATACTAAAACTTTTTTTTTCCTATCTATACGAGATCAGAATAATCGATAAACTTTTATTTTTTTTTTCCTTTCCATCTTTCTTCTCTTCTATGAAAGAAAAACTTAGGTATTTTTCTGATACTTAAAAATAATAATAATAAAAATATGTAACAACGAAATCATTTAGAGAGAATAGGAAAACCTCAAGCATAACAATTGTCCGCTAACAAAAAAAAAAAAGGAATCTACCGCGTGAACTGAAAATCCAATTCCTTTTTTAGCTTTGGCGGCATTAACTCGTAAAACTTACATTTTCAGAGAGTATGACGTTGGGAAAAAAAAGAAGAAGAAGAAGCGAGGATTGAATGAGCGCGAAATTCCAAAGTTATAACAGACACAAAACCAAGTAAAAACAAAAAAAAAGTTAATAATAATAATAAAAGAACAAACACTCTACATTAAATTTTCTGAGAGATTCTAGTTTACAAAGTAACTTTTTTAACTCATAACCTCCCACGCCTTTTAACTTTATCTTGTACATTCTTAAAAAGAAAAAATAAAATAAAAACAAAACTGAAAGATCTGCAATTAGCCTTGTCCAACTTGATGCAAATTAACTTAGCGACTTTATTTCCATAACCTCAAGTCTGTCTTACTTTTTTTTTGTAATTTAATGTTGTGTAAGTAAAAAAAACTAAAGTGTATAAATGTTACAAATTTTATGTGCATACATTTTCATTTTGATATTATTTTTTTTTTCTTTTTCGTTTAAACGTTTCTTGATTTCTTTACAAATTTCCTTTACATTATACATAATAATAATAATGATAAAAGTAAGTTTACTTTAAATCTAAGGATTTACTGAACTCGAGTAATTTACAATGTGACGACATTTTGTAAAATCCCTCGTAAAGAACAGTAATACTTAAAAAAAAAGGTATATAAAAAGAGGGGTAAAAAGGATGAAAACGAACTAACAACTTTAAAGTCACTTGCAAATTGTGCACGATATCTTACGGAGTCACTTATTCTTCTTGTGTTTGTGTGTGGTAAATAATAGTTGCCTTTTTTTTTTTTATTATTATTTCAATCTCCTTTTTTTTTTTTACCAAAATGTGGAAAGGGTAAGAATAAAAAAATGAGATGCTCGAAGAAGAAAAAAGTTTTTTAAGCACTGTCTTTAAAAGATTCTAAAAGTGGTCTCTCTAAAGAGTACTTAAAAATTCAAAGTTCTATATACCGATTTTCTATCTTTATTTAAAAACTCTATTAAATATCTCTCATTTTTTTTTTAGCTTCTTCTTTATTTTATTTAATACTTGTGACGGAATTTCTCAATTTACTTTTTTTCTTTCTTTTTTATAAAAAATGGCAAATTTAAGTATTTTTTCTACTTACATACCATTATTACCGATAACAACTTTTCTTTTTTAAAGGATTCTTTTTTTTAGTAAATAGAACATTAAAAAAAGAAGAAGAAGAAAATTATCAGATGTGTAATCGTTTTAGAAACAATAAACTCTATTGTTACTGAAAATGTTTATTGTTATCTATTTTATTATTATTTTTTTTTACTTAACTTTCATACTTAAAGTAAATAAAATGTAGTATTAAAAAAAAATTAGGTAAATAAAATTCATTGTTAGAAATTATGGAAAATAATTCTTATCACCCTTAAATTAGCAAAAACTCCTTCTAAAAGGGGTATTTTTCACGTTTTTGCACATTTTAGGATGAATTGCCAAATTTTAGTAGACCGGTTTGTGTAAACACGCAACTTAAATGTATGGAACATGGTTACTACAGCTAAGGGGTGGGTATAATACATAAATATTTCGTAATTATAATACAGTTCGCTATTTTCATAATTTTTAATTATGACTTTACTAGATGTTAAGACTAAACCTGAATTATTCCAATTAGCTAAACCCATACTATTCTTAGTGAGAAAATTCCTCAATCTAGATTATTTTAAGTCTCATTTTATCCTCTTCCATTAAAATCAAAGACATTTGACCCCCCTCCCCCCTAATCCATAAATTGGACAATTTTTACCCTCTCCCTTGATTTTCAATTCCCGGGATACCCCTCCCTATGAATATGACTTATGTGAAAGCTTATGTTTATCAAATCTGGACCCTGAAGGCGCGAAAATAGAAAAAATACTTCTTTACGGGGTAGTTTTTGCTAATTTAAGGGTGAAATGTTTCTCATAAAAAAATTAACGAAATTTTTGATCAGTAATTCAAAAATCCTATATTATACCAAAGCTTATGACGGCCAACACCTTAACAGGGCTAGATGTCAGCCATTTTTTTAGGTATCGACCAATTAGAAGCCAGGTAAAGTATTAATTTCGGCCAACAAATTACGGCTTTAATTTTTAATTAAATTAAGAAAGAAAATTCCTAAATTAAACAGCAAAGAAAAATGCGGCTGGTCTTTTCCTAGATCCGAATAAATTTTCCTTCTCAGATGAAAAATGAAAGAAAAAAAATAGTGCTTCTAACTAAAAAAATAAGTGAAGCAGACGAAATTAGGATTGCAATTTTATTTTATTTTTTAGAGAGAAAACATTTTTTTTCGGGATTAGGAAAAGCACAGCCATATTTTTTATTATATGCTGATTAATTTAGCAATTTTCTTTTTCAATATAATTAAAAATCAAAGCCGTATTTTCTTGGCTAAAATTAACACTTTACCTAGAAACTGATTTATCAATACCTAAAAAAAAATAGTTGCCATCTAGCCCTCTTAAGCCACGATTTTATTGGAGTAAGGCCCTATTAGTCCTCTGATACGTCACGAAGCAAAAGACTTGGTATATTAAAGACTTAAATATTAATAACATTACTAGAGGGTATCAAAATACTAGCAGCTTTAAAATCAAATCAAATTATCCTATATCTTGGTACCAAAATGGGACCAATAAAAAGGTATAATCATAGGCTTAAAATGCAATGTTTTTCATGAGATTATCGCCAGGATCAAAAATTTTTCCTGAGAATCGATGCAAAAGATTAAGTTATTATCAATAGAAAAATATTACATCTTTCCACTTCATATCAATCTCGGATTTAGTATATACAAAATTAAAAATAATCATACAGATTTTAATAAAAAAAAATGATAATAAATAATAAATATCAATGGAAGGTTGCTTTAACCAAAAAGTATAATATTTCTAAAAATAATAATTATCACTTAATAACTGTAAAATTTCTTATATAATCTTTGGAAGTCATTTCATTTGTGAGAAAAATATTATAGCAAAGTATAACTGGATAAGAATAAAATGAATAATGGGTTCTAAAGAAGTTTGAAAAATATATATTCAGAAAATTGGTGATTTTAATTAATAAAAAAAAACAAAACATTTAAGCTATCAGTTTAGGGGAACAAAAGTCTATTTGGCCCACGATGTTTATATACTTATAATTATTGTAGGTTTTTACTGGTTTTTATGAGATTGATGGACAATGTAAACTATTTTAATTCGAAATTATTCTTGATCGATTTATTTCTTTCACTAAATTTACTCGTGGTTTAATTTTGAAATTACTAAAACTTTGATCCTAGGTATATATTTTTTAACATGGAACATGCTCATTGGATGGAGTATTTGAAAAATTCTGGCTCGGCAGGGGGGCTGAAAAACGTGACATTTTTAGGGGGGGTATCAAATGGACTTAGAATATTTTCAATTTAGGGACGAATATTTTGAAGTGGGCCTGATAAGAACAAGAAATTAGGATACTTTAGGTTTATGGACTTATTTATATTTTGGGATTTATTGTTTTTTCGGTTTTTGGATTTATTACTATTATGAGTGAATATGTTCCATGATCGTTGGTTGTGTGAACACACAAACCAGTTATAAATTTTTTTTTTTATAAGAACAGTAATTTTTTCATATTTATAATAATCTCAAGGGTCATTGTACGAATAAAGATCATTAAAGAAAATCGTAAAATTATATCATTCATATTTTAAATAAATTAATTGCAGTTTTAAATTACATGAAACTAGATTTTAAAACTAATGACCATCTTATTTATAAGACTTCGTCTAATTTTTAAACTACAAAAATAGAACTTAGATACTATCAATTACTGCAAATATCTCGCATTAAATGTATTTTATTTCTATAATTATGGCGATAAAAAAATTTGATTAAAATCTCATAATCATATAAGGAAAAGTTAAGCTAGTTTTAGTTTGTTTTATTATATTTTTTTTTTAAATTATCAACAATCACTTCTGATTTCTTAGGCTACATTTCAGCAAGATAGACTGTTTTTATTTCTCTGATTTATGCTTGATGTCTAGGTTAACTACGCATTAATATTTACCGTTTAAACCTTATCTGCAAAGGCTTAAAAAAATTTTACTGCTTTCAAAGAAAAATTAACTTAAATAAATAAAAAAGTCAAATAAATAGTCAAGTCATGTGTATTTTAAAGTTTAAAAATTTTTAACCTGAAAGTTGTTAAGAAGCTTTTTTGGTTTACTTTGTATAAAAAGTGCACGGATAGAAGTAAACACCGTATATTGCGATGTTCTCGTAACATTGTAAAATCAACTATTCATAAAATCGTTAGTTACTATGGTTGACATCAAAATTAATAAAGTTCGAATACAGTAAATAACGGTGTCCAACGAAAATCGTACTTGACGCTATGGAACATTGTGTTTTTCAATGTTCATTCATTTATTCTCTCAAATTGCTCAAAAGTAAAAAAATAGGGAAGAGCTATCTTAAAAAAGAGAACGTCTTATATACAGTACCAAGGTGTATAGTTAAACAAGGATAAATTCAATTTATGAACGCATAGATAAACAAATTTAAAATTTTTTTCAAAAATCTTGTTTTGGTGATGACGCATTCAAGGGAATCAACGGAACGAACATCGTAAAAGACCATGTTCAATATCGTTAAGGACGGTGCTCGTTGGACACTGTATTTTCTTATGTCCGACATTATTAATTTCGATGTCAGCATGGTAAATTAGATTTTTCAAAAAATCGAACGTCGTTATTTACAGTATTTACTCCTATCCGTGTGCATACTTAATTCAGTAAACCCAAATTTTTATATACGAAATAAACAGATTTTTTGGAATTCTGGGATTCCAGATTAATTGAATTTTAGTGTATTAATTTATATTATTTTTTATAATTTATATGAAATTTCTTAGTTTTACAAAACATGGTACTTTACCGTTATTAAGAATAAAAAAAAATTAAAACAAAAAAATAATGTTTAAAATTATATGAGTGCATTAAAAAAAAATGTTAAAAAAAAAGACGAATAAATGTAAGGTTGTATGTCAAGTACACATAAAAAGTATAAGTTGAACAGAAAGTGTACATGCCAACATCTAAAAAGCAAAAAAAAAAAAAATCCGTGCATCTCAAAAAGAAATTTAAATATTTTTATCCGCAATAAAGGTGAACATCAGATGGTTATCAAAATAACGCAAACATGAGGATAAGAAACCAAGCATCCATCTTTTCAAAATGCATTAGCCCGTGTAAAATAAAAAAAAAATTAGTACATTTCGGCTCTCAAAGATCAGAAAGTCTTTTAAAGTTCTTTTTTTTTCCTACGTATGCGGAAACTGATAAGAGTATAACTGAATTTTTTTATTATTATTATTGTTATTTTTTTATTTTTTTTAATTATCTCCAAAACTTTCAGATTCTTCCGATAATCAAAAAAATAATCCGACGTTTTTTCTTTTTTTATTTTCTCACGCGCTTCCTTTTTGAAAGAAAAAGTGCGTAATTATAAACGACGTATAAATAACTGAAAAACTGAATTGAGGCTAATATAATAAGATATGTGTAAAAAAAAATTAAAAAATAATCTATAAATTAAATTGGTTAGCTTCAGTACTTTCCATCAGGGTGCATAAGATTCAAAAAGTCATATCTTGATAAAAAGTATTAAAGAAAGGAGAATTAATTTTTTTTTATAAAACAACAATGCGTAAAGTAGTTTTTTACATTCTTCGTCAATTTCCGTGGATTTTACAATAACCAGATGGGCCAAATTCGCGGTATAAAAGTAATATGTATCTGATACTCATTAAAAAGACGAAATAACGTTTTCTCTATCTTTTTAGTACAATCAACATGCTTAAAATAAAAAAAATTTTTTTCAAACAAAAATTACTTAAAGAAAGGAGAGTGGAGCAGCACTTTGCTCTTCGTTTAATCTCATCGCGATCAAAGGTAAAAAGGTAAAAAAAGAAAGACTTTTGTACTTATGTATCGAAATCATGACTTTGTTTGTACATGATAACGCTAAAATTTTCCGTGTTTTAAGAAAGTTTTTATCCAATTTTTTTTTATTTTTTATTTTAAGGAATGTTGATCTCTTTTAAACACAACATCTTTAAAATTAAAAAAAAGTTTACTTATGTAACTGACAATTTCTACAGAATAATAGCAATAGTTAAGGTGATGAATAAAATGAGATAAATGAAACTAGAAAATAAAAATAAAAAGTTTATCTTGAAATATCTTCATGTAAAACAATAAAAAAAAACACTAAAATCTATTGTTATTTTGATGTTACAAAATTTCCTTGTATTTTTCACGTTTTGTAATAGATTTTCATGTAACTGTATTTATAATTTATTAAGGAACATTTAAAAATTATGTCACGCAGTTTATCGAGATATTAAGTAAACTTTTTTTTTTGTTCCCTTATTTTTCACAGGGTATCAAAAATGCGAATCTATGACCGAAGTTGGATACTGAAAAATAAAAATTTTTAAATTAGGAAATAAAAGAAAGATATTCTCAAGTGATTTAAATTTTTTTGATGTGTTATAACTTAAGAAAATTTTTATATTATTTTAAGATAATCTGAAAGATAGTTTAGATTTTGATTTTTTTATATTATTTGTTGGTTTTCAATTTAAAAAAATTTGTAAATATTGAAGCTCTAGAATCACTGTATAATTAAATAAAAAATCGCACTAAATTCTAAAAAAACTTAGACTTAGTTTTAGTCCTTCTTATGATGCGGTATATTATTTTTGGAGTTTTAACATTTTTTTTATTCGTAGAATTTTTAATAATTCAAACCTTGTTTTTCAAAATAAAGTATTGTGGTGAACTGAGTCGTCCTGGGTAAAAACAGATACCATATTCGTATTCAGGGACTCAAATAACATAAGTAATAGATAAAATTCTTAACGAAAATCGCAAAACATAACCTCTAAATTCTTATTTTAGGCAACTAGATCGTTTTTGATAAACACCGGTTTCATATTCAGCTACCCAATAAACAAAAAATTAATAGGAAAATTCTATGGACCTATCAGTAAAAGCAAGAAATTACGAAATAGGGATCTACGCTTACACTAATCAAAGTGTATGAGGCAGGAAAGACCTGTTAGCCCCACTAATAATTCATTTAGGTGTTAACAAAATGAAACATTGTTTCCAACTATTATTTACCATTCAGAAAATTTGATCGTTTATATAAAAATTATCCAAATTGAGGAGCAATGCCAGCCCTATTTATTTAAACGTAGTTCGGCGTTTTTAGGACATTTTGTATACGTTTTTTTTCGTAGCCCTCTTATATATTAAAACTACAAAAAGTAATGCAATTTAAAAAACAAAAATTCCTGTTTACCGAACTTCTTAATCCAAGGATAGCAGAACACCAGTTAAATCAAGTTTACAAAGTTGAGCAATTGAAGTTAATGTGACATACAAGTTAGTAGTGAGTACATTCACAATTTCAATAGGTTAAGTATGAATCTTGAAAGGAGTTATTTTATAACGCTCTCGAAATTTCTAAAGCTTTATTCACTTAAATATAATTTGAAAATATTGGATTTATTTGTCTCCTACTATAATAAACAATCGTAATTTCATAATAATTATTTTGACTTCCTTGTATTATTAAAGCAAAAAAGTTTTGTTAGTTAATTATATAGGCAAAATAACGTATAGAAAATTTAGTATAATTACAGAACTTTTATAACACAAAGTACCATAACAATAAATAAATATGACAAAGTTTTTACCTCTATACGCTATATTGAGAAAATTATAAGTTTTAAAATATGATTTGTAAAATTGAAAGTTATCATGCGAATAATAAATAATAATTATTTATTAAAATTTACTAAAATTATATTTTCAAAAACTTTATAAATGACATTATTGTGGTTTAATATCAAAATGTTTTGTGGTTCACATTATTATTTTATATTATTATAACATATGTTGTTAATTTTACTAAAAAAATTTTAAAAAATACATGTGTCACATTTTGTCTTGAATGAAAACCACATAATAATACAATGCAATTGTTATTTTATTATTATTTAATGAAAAATTTTATGCACGCATTTTGACTCATATTATGCACAAATTTTTTAACATTCATTTTCTTGTCGTATATCATAAATTTTTTTCTTTGGTTTTTTCTTTATTTAATATCAAGAGTTTTATTTGATGCTAAAAAAATATTTTTTTTTTGTTTTTTAATTAATTAATTAAATATATAAAATATTTCATAAAGTCATTAAGTAGTTTAATAATAAAATTACATAATTCAAAGGTGCCTGATTGTCCGAAAAATTTCATGAAAAAAAAAGTATTTTGACAAAGCAATTAATTTTTTCTTTTTCGTTCTAATTTCTACATATTATCACGAATAAAAAAAAATAAATTTTTTTTTTCAACTCGTTCATTATCTTTTTATTCGTTTCATTTTCTTCTTTTTTCTTTTAGCTCATTAATTATCGCCGTTTTACCTAATTTAGTTTCAGAGATAACGGTTATCTTCATACATATGTATAATATATTATGTATTTTTCAGCCAAAAAGATTCTTTCAACAGGCGCTAACGTCCTGCTCTTTTTATTTGGCAAATTACTTTTTCTTTATTCGCCAGTAAAAGACTAAAGTAAATTAACATAAATGAACAACATGAAAAAATCCTTGTTTTGTTTAATTTTTATAATTTTCAAGTCTTTTTTTTTTTGGTACAAAATTTTGTGTACTTTGCCAACAAAGACAAAAAACATGGTATTCAATGGTAGTAAGTAATTTTTCAAGCAAAAAAATAATCGTCAATATATAAATTAAACCGCGAATGACCCACTTAATTACCCGTCGGCAATAATTTATCGTTTTTTAAAACTAAAAAGAAATTGCCGTAATACCTGAACGTTTAAATAAATACAACCTGATGCAGACTCTAAGTAAAAGAAGAACCACTTTTTTATTTTCTTTTACCTCAATCTTTCGATTTATATACAATTTATATATATTTTATAAACGACCATACGCATACTGCAAATATCTTATGGCTAAACTAAATAGCGAGTCTTATTTATAAGAATGTCAGTTAAGTTTAAAAAAATAGCGTATTTTCTATATCGTTCAAATAAATATTTAATTTGTATAATAATTGTTAAGTTATTTAAGGAAATGCAGAATTAAGTATAAAATAAAATTCTTAAATATTCATTGTGAATAAAATCACGCAACTATAAATTAATCAATTTGTTACTAAATAGTCTTTTTAAATAAAAATAAAAAAGAAATAAAGGATTAATAAAATTTACGCCGTTCCTTTTGCAAATAAGTTATAATATAAACATAAATCTGTTTTCACAGTTGACAAAAAAAGAAAAAGAAAAAAAAAAGAGAATAATTTCAAAGATGCCGCTAAATTTTTTTTTTTTAAATCTTTTAAAAAAGTTTCGCGTTACGATGCATTAATAAAGAAGGCCGATGATTTTTATATTGGTATTGGTTTATATATTATTATACCGTATATAGTCATAAAAAGGATTGGATGGACTTGTTGATCGATGAGAAACGATTTATTCGAGCAATATATATATATATGATAATAATAATAATAATAAAAGTTATAGTCGTCGCTGGAGTCCGAATATATATATTATTTTTTGGATTAACTTGTGTTAATTGTAAGCTTTCAGAATATAAGTATACATTATTATGTTTTATATAATACTTTTTCTTGGATTATATAGTACTTATATTTATTTTACGGATTATTCTCTTTATATTCATAAAGGTATCATATATAGAAATTTTTATTATTATTTCTTTAATAAATAATAAATTTAACCTACATTTTTTATTTATTTAAACATTTTTCAGCTCTGATGAATTGTTTAATCAAGCCTTAGAATTTAATTTAAAATTGTATATATTTTATTTTTATTTTATTATACATTGTTTAATTATATATATTTTTTATGTCATCTTAACCGGAATTCACTTCAACAATGATTATTCAGCTACCTTTTCCGTTATCGCCCCAACCGTTCAACATTATGATGTTATTATCCCGGAGACGAGCCCCCAATTGTAATATTCCTACATTATTAATATAGAACATGTTTATCAAGAAGGTACCCGAAAAAATCGTTTAATAGAGGGGAAGATAAAAAAGTTATTTTTAGGGGAGGGGGGGTGATGGTCAAATGGACTTAAAATATTTTCAATTTAGGGACTTAAAATAATTTAAAGTAGGAGTCAGGGCCTGATCTTGACCTGATAAGAACAAGGACTTTAGGTTTATGGACTTTATGGATAATTTATATTTAGGAACTTATCAGACTTTCGGTTCTGGAACATATAATAATTTCGGGAGTATAATTCCAATATGTTATAAGCGAGCATGTTACATGATCGTTGTCTGTGAAAACAAAAACCAGTAGTAGGTTATTTTATTTTATTGTATAATGAAATTATAAAAATTTTCTAAAAATAATTTCATTATAATAAAATTTTAGATATCTATATTTTACTAAATTCTTCTAACATTCATGAACTTTTATGTTTCATGCTTAGAAAATAAATTAGTCCCTAGTTTTGAAATAGCAGCCCCATATAAAGAATCTCAAATTACCAAAATTTGAACCTTCACAGGATAATTGCGTCTAGAATTTCGGGAAATTTATTATAAAGCATTACGGTTTCATCCATGAGTTAGCAAAAACTGCCCTTAAAAGGAGTATTTTTTATGCATTCCATGTTTTTCAAATTTAAGAGTTAATTTTATTTTTTTATTATCTCATCAAAAACAATTTATCATAGACAGAACCCTGAAATTCATGACCAACAACTCAAAAAATTCATATGAACCAAATCCGAACACTTAAATAGTAAATACATCAAAAATACCCCTTTTTAGGGATAGTATTTTCTAAATGATGGGTGAATTTTTAATTTCTCAAAGAAAAAAATTCGAAATTTGTGATCAGCGACCAAAAAAACCAATATATGAGTATTGAGTAAACTTTTAATACTTTAGACAAACTCTGCTAAACAATGTAAAATTTGCTAATCAGTCTAAAATTTGCTATGATATTGTGGGTTTCTGAAACTGGACCCAACACTTTTAAATCAGCAAATTTTCTCTTTTTAGGGTTTTTTTTGCAAAAGCTCAAACTATTTACTGAATTCCATTTTTTGAAGATTAGGAAAGGAACATTTTGTTATTAAATTAAAAGTGGGATACAAGGGAAAATATAGAGGTTGAAAATGATCTAAGAGATGAGAAAAAATGTAAAAAACATGATTTTAACCATAAGAGATCAAGCAAAAGATTGAAGAATCTCTGAGGACGAAAAAATTTATCCTTCATATTGATAACAGTTTCAAAAATCTGAATAAATTCCAAAATTTCTAAACTAAGTAAATTTCTTGTACAATAAATTTCTCTTAACAATTTTTTTACGATAATTATACTTATTTACATGTGTAAAAACACGTACTGAAAAACTAAAATTATAACAATAATATTATTATTAAATAATCGCGTGTTGATCAAAGAAGAAAATAAAATTATAATTAAACTAAATTAAGAACATTGAAATAATTAAATGAGGAAAAAAATATGTTATTCTTAGTAAATTATTAATTAAATATTAAATAATTCATGAATAAACATCAAACGAATCGAAAAATTATCTATACCAATAAATATATATCATTAATTAAATAAAAAATAGGTATTATTGTTACGGGAAAAGACTAAAAAAGTATAAATAACTTGTTACTTTTCATAATATTTTTAAAGTTTAACTGATTTCATACGTAATAAGATAAAAATTGAACAAAATGTTTATTACAAATAAATATTTTTTTTTGTTATTTTTAATAACTTTTTTTTTGACTTTACAAAAAATTAAAGCTTGTGAAATTGATGGCTCTTTTGTAAGTACATTAAAAAATATACTTTTATTTTAAAATCAGAATTATTAAAAATTTGAGTAAATTAAAATTTTAGTGTGACACAACTAGAAGTGAATGTTGTGGTTCGTGTGTGCGAATAAGAGAATATGGAAACGCAGGCTATTGTGACTCTGGTCATCGTGTTGCGACTGGTGATGAAGAAGAATCAAATGGTGGGATGATTCCCAATGACGATTATAGAAAATCAGAAAGGGATATTCCTATTGGAGTTGACTATTAAATAATTAATTTACAAAGAAAATTTTTGACAAAAGTTTGTTATCATATAAATTTTATCGTTAGAAAAACATAATTTATAAAAACAATTAATCATTTTATCGTAAAGTAATTATAATTATAAATTTATGACATCGAAGAAAAAACAATTCACTCGAAACCAATATTAGCTCCGAAGATATTTTAAAGAATTCCAAAATATTGAAAAAAAAACTTTTGTAAATATTTAAAACTATTTCAAGACTTATTAATTAAAATTTAAATGTTTATGTTAAATAAATACGCAATTTAAAATGCAGAAATATAAGAATTAAAAAAAAAAATATTTGTATAACTTAAAAATGGCCTAAAATTTTGTAATTGCGTAGTATTAAAAGTTTGAAAACTTTTCATTTTAAATAAAATATAATTTAATTTTCCAAGTATTTACAAGGGGAGTTCAATACATTTGGAACACCAAATTACACCAAACGGTTATGGATGACTTTATTATGTTGAAAAAACACGTCTACTACCCTCCGTTCATTCCAATGGGCCTTCTCGACCTAGAAATGCAGGGCTCAATGTTATGGAATAGGGTTTTTTGGTCATTTTCAATGAAAATCTGATTGGTTTTATTTTTTTGGTGTAAATGTCACCTTTCAAACACTGTAAATCGCAATTTTACATCATTAATTCTCTCATCAGTATAGCCAATTAACCGAATGGTCATTTTTGATTAAAAATGATCAATTTTTAAATTGCTACCAAATTTGTAATTTTTGACGAAAATGTGTTTTATAAGTCACAAAATATTTCCACAAGCTTCAAATTTCTGAAGATAAAATGAGATACTACGTCAAAAAAAAAGTATTAAATAATGGTGGTTTTTTTATTTTTTCATGAAAAAACTATTGAGAAAGAATATTCAAAAAAATAATTATCCAATTCAAAAATGGAAAAAAAAACGATTTTTTTAAATTTAATACTTTTACAGAAAAAAAATACATCCAAGAAGAAAAAAAAATTTATATTTCATAAATTATATAACTGTCTTTTATAAAGGTCAACAAAATCTTTCTATTTTTTAATCTTCCTATTGTTCCACGCTAATCTCCTCCTTTGAAATTTTTTTTTTTTTTATTTTTTGGCGGAAAATTTTTGAAAATACAAAATTTTTCCAGTTATGAAAAAGTAAAACTTTTAACTTTTCTATTTGGCCTTAAAATGTAAACGTAATAAAAATTTTAAAATTTCGACGCTTTTTCCTAAATTTTTTTCCGGAAAACCTGCGAAAATAGAGAATTTTCCCGTTTATGAAAATTTTTAATTTAAAAAAAAAAAAACAATTTTGTTGATCCTTATACCGTAAAGGTAGTTCAAAATTACAAATTTTAGACACTTTCATAAAATTTTAACTGGAAAACTTGTGAAAATAGAATCATTTTTCGGGTATGAAAAATAGAAATATTTCACCGTAAATTTATTTTTATAGATCTCTAAAATGTAATATAAAAAAAATTTTACATTTTATTGGCATTTTTTTACGTTTCTTTGACGGCTATCTTGGAAAAACAAACTTTTTTGTCCAAGAAAAATTCATGAATTTTCCATCTAAAGAACTCCAAAAGAAAATTTAAGCCCAATAGGAGTTCTAATTTGTCAATTTTGCTATTTTATGCTGTATAGTATGTATCCAGTAGACAGCATTACGAATACATATATTATAATGGAATCTAGTGGATAATGTACTGGGATATTACTTTAATGGGACTCAATGTTTTTTTCAATCAGGGCTTATTAAACAACGAAGAAAATAAAATTATAATTAACCCATTTACGCCCAAGCGGACGTAAACGGAAAGTCAAAAAAAAAATAGGTTCCCGTGTAGATAGAGGCTTTTAAATTACATATCTATAGTAAAATTTCATGCTCTTACCGAATCTGAAGTCAGATTTTACTTACAACCCTTTCAAATGCCCCAAAAATAGGGGTAATGGGGGTGAAAAAGAGGCTAAAATAAAAATGACGGAAAAATCAATATAAAAATAAAAAAATGGTACCAAAAAACATTTAAAATTACTTATTTGTGCAAAAAACTTACATTTTTTAGGTTTATTGGATATTTAATTGGATTTCAACCCTTATATTGCAACTAGGGGTAGTTTTTTCCCAAAAACTTCAAATATTGTTTTTAACATGGAACATGTTTATTGGATGGGGTATTTGAAAAAGTCCGGCTCGGCAGGGGGGGGTGAAAAAGTGACGCTTTTAGGGGGGGGGGGTCAAAAATTGACGCTTTTAGGGGAGGGTCAAAAATTGACGCTTTTAGGGGGGGGGTCAAAAATTGACGCTTTTAGGGGGGGGGGGTCAAAAATTGACGTTTTTTAGGGGGGGGGGGTCAAATGGACTTAGAATATTTTCGATTCAGGGACTTTTGGTGCAGAAGTACCTAGGGACCTATGGTGCAGAAGTACCTAGGGACCTTTGGTGCAGAAGTACCTAGGGACTATTGGTGCAGAAGTCCCTAAAGACCTTTGGTGCAGAAGTACCTAGGAACCTTTGGTGCAGAAGTACCTAGGGAGCATTGGTGCAGAAGTACCTAGGGACTATTGGTGCAGAAGTCCCTAAAGACCTTTGGTGCAGAAGTACCTAGGAACCTTTGGTGCAGAAGTCCCTAAAGACCTTTGGTGCAGAAGTACCTAGGGAGCATTGGTGCAGAAGTACCTAGGGACCTATGGTGCAGAAGTCGCTAAAGACCTTTGGTGCAGAAGTACCTAGGAAGTTTTGGTGCAGAAGTACCTAGGGAGCATTGGTGCAGAAGTCCCTAAAGACCTTTGGTGCAGAAGTACCTATGGAGTATTGGTGCAGAAGTACCTAGGGACCATTGGTGCAGAATTTTTAAGAATTCATTATAAAAATTAATAAAAAATAAATTCATATTCATATTATTTAAAAAACTATAATAATTTGAAAATTTAATTAATTTAGTTCATTTTGATGTCTAAGCAGCATGATTTCTATAATAAAAATCTAAATATAAATATTTGCATATAAATATTTATATTATGAACACAATAAATACTTTATTATCAATGTTATAAATGAACATGTTCCATGCTCGTTGGTTGTGTAGTTACACAAACCGGTAGTTCCAAATCGGTTCTATTAGGTAAATTTGACTCCTAATTCCATTTTTTGAATTTGTTTTGAGCTAAAACGCTTCTGTAAGTGTAAAATTCTAAAATTTAGTTTCCTATATAAAAATAATAAATTCTATAGTTTCCGTTTAGCCCTGATTACCCCTATTTTTACGCTCACAAAAGCGTTTTAGCTCAAAACAAATTCAAAAAATGGAATTAGGAGTCAAATTTACCTATTAAAACCGATTTGGAACTAAAAAAACAATATTTGAAGTTTTTGGGAAAAACTACCCCTAGTTGCAAAATAAGGGTTGAAATCCAATTAAATATCCCATAAACCTAAAAAATGTAAGTTTTTTGCACAAATAAGTCATTTTAAATGTTTTTTGGTATCATTTTTTTATTTTTATATTGATTTTTCCGTCATTTTTATTTTAGCCTCTTTTTCACCCCCATCACCCCTATTTTTGGGGCATTTGAAATGGTTGTAAGTAAAATCTGACTTCAGATTCGGTAAGAGCATGAAATTTTACTATAGACACGTAATTTAAAAGCCTCTATCTACACGGGAACCTATTTTTTTTTTGACTTTCCGTTTACGTCCGCTTGGGCGTAAATGGGTTAAATAAAATTAAAAACATTAAATAAATCAAATGAGGAAAAAAATCGATTATTCTTATAAATTATTAATTTAATGTCTAGAATGTTGCGACCTTGTTGAAAATATTAAATAATTATTAAATAAAATATTAATTATTAAATAATTCATGAATAAACATGAAACGAATAAAAAAATTATACCGATGTCTGCAAATGCATATCAATAATTAAATAAAAAAAAAGGGGTATTAAGAGGGTGTTACGAGAATTAAATACCAAAAAAGTATAAATAACTTATTACTTTTGATAATATTTTCAAAATTGATTCAACTGATTTCATGCGTAATAAGATAAAACTTGAATAAAATGGTTTTGACAAATAAATACTTTTTTTTGGTAATTTTAATAACTTTTTTTTTAATTTTACAAAAAATTGAAGCTTGTGCACCTGAAAACTCTTTTGTAAGTACATTAAAAAATATACTTTTATTTTAAAATTAGAATTAATGAAAATTTTGATAAAATAAAATTTTAGTGTATCCCGGATACTTCCATTGTTGATTGTTGCGGTGGTACATGTATAAGATTAAGTAGAGACGAAGGTCGTTGTTGGACTGTTTCATCAGCTGGTGGCCAACTAGGAACTGACGATTATAAGAAAATTAGAAAAGGATATTTCAATTGGAGTTTTTAATTATAAATCTATGAAACTCACTTAACTCACTATATTTGTTTATGACATCGAAGAAAAAAAAATTAACGCAAAACCAATATTAGCTATATTTTAAAGATTTTTTAAAGAATTCCAAAATATTGAAAAAACAATTTTTGGAAATATTTAAAACTAACTCATTAATTAAAATTTAAATGCTTATGTTAAGTAAATACGCAATTTAAAATGCAGAAATATAAGAATTAAAAAAAAAAATATTTTTATAACATAAAAATGGCATAAATTTAATAATTGCGTAATATTAAAAGTTTGAAAAAGTATAAAACTTATAAATATTGTTTTAAAAACTTTTCGTTTAAAATAAATTATAATTTGAAGAAAAAATTTTCCAAGTATTTAGTACTGCAATAATTATATATATTTATGTATAAATAAAACTTTTCCTTTGAAATAAAAATAAGATTTTTTTAATCTACCCTTCAATATAAAGAGTTAAAAAGTCATATTTTTTTTACACATCGTTAATTATTATAAAAAAAAGAGAAAATGTGTTAATTATTCTCGTCAACTCACGAAATACCAACAAAATTAAACTAACCACTACACCTATGTTAAGTACACAAGTAAATGCTAAAAAAAAATAAAAAAAATGTAAAGCAAAAGAATTCATCGTAAAACCATCATCATAGACCTTGCAAAGTGCAAAATACACACACTTAAATATATACACAGGTAACGCTTACTACTCGACCTAAAAAGCCCACAATTATCCACTCAAAAGAAAAAATGTAAATAAAAAACAGACTGCACATTACGCCTTAATTAGCGTACATTATGCATACAAGAGTGGTTAAAAAGTCAACCTACACAAAAGAGTTAAAAAAAAAAAAAAAAAGAAAGAAAGATAAGAAAAAATAAAATATTTTCTGTTAATGAAATGATTGATTAAGCGTTAAAAGTCGAAGTACGTTAAAGTTATTATCGAGTTTATACTCTTTACAAGACGAGCTTATATGCATACCTTTCGGCGTTAAACGGTACTTGATCGACGTTCTTTCTTTACGTTATGTACAAACTTTAACAAGTATATAATACAAATGGAAAATATTGAATGTTAAATCAACTTTCGTTGCATTATACGGTTAAATAATATTTATAATAGATATTGTTGTTTGAGAATGAGAGCAAGTCTAAGAAATAACTTATTAAGTTTTTGTTTTTTTTTATTTTTTACTGTATCCTGGTAGATAAAGTAAAATTGTTTCTGAAATTATTGGATCTTAAATTATGAATGGAAATAAGTTAACAATAAGACGACCAGTTTTTAATTCAGGACAAAAATAAATTACAGGACTTTTTAATATCTAGTATTTTTGAATACACGAGTAAATTTTGTGGTAGTCTGAACAGTACACAAGTAAATGTTCATCCATTTCAAATATTAACAAGTAGTAATGTGAGCTAAAATTTTCAAAATTATGTTTTTGTTAAATAGTAACCTTTTTAAACGCACTAATTAAGAGTGTAAAAAACAACCAAAACTAAATTTTTTTATTAATTACTAATATTTTTAATAAGTTTTTTGAAATTATAAAACTTTTTCTAAAAAATTATCGGAAAAATAAAAAAAAAATTCAAAACTTTAATACTTTTTCATTTAATACAGATGAAAAAAATCAAGATTTCATTTGAGATATGTTTAAAAGTTATATTAAATGTCAAACCAATCTAAAAAAGTTTTTAGTTATACCCATTTAGATTTTGAAAATGTTATTACATTGATATTTTCGTAATATATGATAAGAAAATATTTTACCTTTTACAAACATAATTATATCAAAAAATTAAATAATCGTAGAGTCGTATTTTTTGGTCACTTTTTTGCCTTGAGATCTATAAAATATTCAAATGAGCATTTATGTTTTTTGGGTCACTGAATCCGAATGTGAAATCTATATTTACCAAAAATAGCCCAGTTGTCTACAATACGAATTTTTATTTTTAGGTTATTTTTTGCGGTTTTTTTAAGATTTTAATCAGTTACTTATATTTTTTAGATCGCTTTACACGAATATGACATCAATTTTTACCTAGTTCCTTACAATAAGCGATATTAAGGTGGCTCCCGATTTTAGGTCCGTATATTTTAGGGTGACATCAGAGCATAACTAATTAATTAAATTTTATTATTTATTTTATAGATATGTGAATATTTAGAAGTTATTATTAATAATAATGCATTTTCTTATATAATGAGTGTGGTGTAAACAAAATTTTTAAAATACAAAACATTTTATTGAATGGGGCCGCGACTAAAATTATGTGTTTATAATTTGATCAGCAACTATTGTATTTTTTTCTTGGAAAAGTTTCTATTTTTGTTAATTAACACGTGTGTACAATTTTATCAAAAAAGATTCGTTATTGAATTAGTACGAAGTAAAACAATATCAACTCCCATAAGAACGCGGTGTTAACCTTAAAAATTTTCAGTTGTTTATTTCTTTCTTAATTAATCGGGAACCGGAGTATTTTTTGGGATCAATGGGTTTGTTTTTTAATTATCTTCATCTCCAGTAAATTTTACTTCATATTATTCGTTTTTCATAAACTCCGTGAGCCACCTTAAGTAATATTTTGTGGATTCATAGGTATTTTTTTCTGATGTCCAAAATTTAAAAACAATAGGGTTGTAGCATAAAAAAAATAATAAACCGGAGAATTAATGAATTAAATAAATAACCTGTGACGTCAGAACTCAGATTTTCTATACTTTTATCCAGCTTTTATCATTGCGTTTTTGAGTTGTGACGTCACGGTTTTCTCTGGCTACCTGTTTTATCGCTACTTTAATAATTATTAATTATTCCGTCATTTTTAAAGTTAAAAAAAAATAAAAAAATACGTATCGAATATTTTTTTGTATATTTTCATAATAATATAAAATAATCTCAATACAGTTCTACAACCCGATCGGACGAGACGTTCTGCAAAAGTTGTACCTTCCATGTTAATTTTGGATGACAAAAATTAATTAATTTGTCTTTTAATGACGAATAAGAAAATAGCTTAGCTATAAAATCAAAAAGAAATGTTAAAAAATAATAATTAATTATTTTATAATTTATTACGCTATCTTCAACTATAAAACATGTATAAAACAATAAAAAAAAAAGAAATAAGTACATACAATAAAAAAATAATTTAGTACGATAATAAACACAGTAATAAGAGAAAAAAAAAAGAAAAACATTTTAAGAATTTACACACTCTATAAGATGATTTACACGCTTTAATAACAATATTGTATAATAATAATAAAACGTAATAAAAATTCATAATCTTATGTAATTGTAATTTAACGAGTATAAAAATAAATAATAATATAAAGAACGATCTCTTAACAAATCATAATCTCATTACTGACTCGTTAAAATATTCATTCAGTTAATTAATTTCCCATCGTAGTTTGAAAACTTAAGGATATGCATTAAACTAAATGTATGCGTGGCTTTTACCACTACACATAATCTAATACCGGAAATTCCGTTCCGTCGAACATCTTGTACTCGAACGAAACTTTCCTTAAAGCTAATAAATTTTCTAGTTTTCCGTTTTATATAAGATGGCTGAGTTTCTGCCTTTAAAATTCTGTACTTGTGTGACAAAAGATCTGTTACACACATACAGACGTATTATTTGTATGTTTTTAAATACGTATATCGATTCGCGTTAAAGTAATAAGAATTTTACTGCACAAGAGAATATCGAAAACTCGTAAATTTAAATCGTCAATTCGCACCTTTGCTTTTATTACGTTTCAGAACCCTCAAGAAAGAAAGTTGTTGCGAAAACAAGTTTCTTAAAGGAAGTAGTACGTTATGCATAAAAAAAGAAGATACTTCAATTTAAATTTTTCTTTTTTTTTTTTCTTATCAAAATAAGATTACGTGACTTCAAACGATGTTTTTTCAAATATACTTATGTGTATACCGTAATCAATAAAAATTGTACGGTAAAAACTTGTCGAATACCTTAATCTTCATTTATTCAGAAGAACGCCTCTCTCAAAATTAAAATTTGTTGACATTTTTTGTTTTATGAGCTCGTAACAAGTATTTTATCCAATATATAACAGCTAGTTAATTTTTTTTTTTAATCTTTATAATTCGAATATATAATGTACAAACGTTCTTAAGCCTTTTTTAATGCGCTAATAAATACATGAACCAAAAATTCACATGCTCGGAGGTCGATTACTTCAAAATTTGTCTTTATAATATACTTTAAATTTATTTTCTTCGGTATTTATACAAATTTAAAGACTTATTATTTATTGGTTCGATAATAAGAAACATTTATTTCGATATTATAATTTATTTTTTGAATATATTTATCCTTTGCTTATACTTCAATTTATTATTTGGTTTATAAAACAAGTTTTATTTTAATATTTATTTTTTTGGTTTAATTACATGCTATCATTTTCAAAAAAGATTATATACTTTGTTGTTTACGAGCATCTTAAAAATAAATATCATACAATTCAATTTATTTCGAGCAATTTTTTATTATCAAATCTTATACTTTCTCGATATATGTTTACCCAAATTAATTTTCTGGTCATTCACACCAATTTAAGAAATTTGAACGAGATTTAAGCATTAAACTCATTTTTAAAGATTTTATTTGAAAATATATTGAATTAAGACTTTTTAATTTAAACTTTCTCAAACTTCACCTACACTCTCCTGGTAAAACGGGAAATTATGGATGAGTAAATCCGAAATTTTAGAATTTCTCATTTATAAAACAAGAATCATAAAATTTCTCATATGCAAAAAAAAATGACGTTGGCGCAAATCGGAAAGAGGTTTTTGTTATAGTGGTATTTATAATAAACCACATTCTTAGGTTATGTGGGTGTAAGGCTTGACGAGTCGTTTTTTTTATTATAGAACGCTTCCTTATATGAAAGTCTTAATTTAAAATATTTTCAAATAAAATCTTTAAAAACGAGTTTAATACTTGAATCTCGTTCAAAATTCTTAGGTGTGTAGTCAGGAGGCTTACATCAAATTAATTTCGCACTTAAAGCTAAGGCTTTTTTATTTCAGGCAATATCAAATATTTATTCAGTATTTTCTTTTCACAAAACCTTGATGGGATCCACACTACTCAAGTCAAAATACGGGGCGGGGTGGCACTTACGGTTGCGAATACGAGATTTGCTATAGTATAGGTTTTTTGGGTCGCTGAGTACGAAAATCGGGGTCATTTGGTAAAGAAAATTGCGCTTCACCCTTAAATTTGCAAAAACTGCCCCCTAAAAGGGATGTTTTCGTTATTTTCGCTCATTTTGCGTCCAGATTTGGTCCACAAGGGTTTTTTGGGTCGCTGACAACGATTTTCATGGATTTTTTTTATGAATAATTTAATATATCACCCCTAAATTACCGAAAACTACCCCCAAAAGGGATGTTTTCGCTATTTTCGTACTTTTTGCAACTAGATTAGGTCCTCAAGGGTTTTTTGGGGTCACTGACAACGATTTTCGTGGGTTTTTTAATGAAAAATTAATACTTCACCCTTATATTACCTAAAACTACCCCCAAAAGGGGGTTTTTGCTATATTCAAACTTTCTGCGTTTAGACTAGATCCTCAAGGGTTTTTGGGTCCCTAATCAGTAATTTGAATATAGCAAACACGTCCATTTTGGGGGTAGTTTTAGCTAATATAAGGGTGAAATATTAAATTTGCATTATAAAATCCATGAAATTCGTTTTCAGCGACCTAAAAAACCCTTGTGGACCTAATCTTGATACAAAAAGTGCAGAAACAGCATAAACGCCCCTTTCGGGGGTAGTTTTTGGTAATTTAGGGGTGATATATTAATTATTCATAAATAAATCTATAAAATTCGTTTTTAGTGACCCAAAAAACCCTTGTGGACCAAATCTAGCCGCAAAAAGTGTGACAATAGCGAAAACACCCCTTTTTGGGGGTAGTTTTAGCTAATTTAGGGGTTAAATATTAATGTTACCTTAAAAATCATTAAGATTCTTAATTAGCGACCCAAAAAACCCTTAGAAACTTATTCTTGGATAAATCTATTGACTCAGTAAGTGATGACATCAAAAATACCCCCTTTTACCGATCAATTTTTAGAAAGTCGAAAAACATATACAATGCTAATTTGAGCTACGGTATTTACATGTTCAAATAATTTCATAGTGATGTCTATAATAATAAGAAACTAAAACAAATTTACTACTTCATGTAAACAGGCTTGGCGAAGCTGGGCACGAGTAATATATGTTAACATTGCGTTAGTTTCTAAAGTTTTTTGCTCATGGTTCTTATTTTTTTTTTATTGCCTAGACGTAGAATGGGTGCAGAAAATTCCGCGCTAAAAGAATTACTTTACATGCATTTATAAGTTTTTCGATATGGTTACATTAATTTTAAAAATGAAAAACGACAGTTTTCTGCAGGAAATTAAATTTAGTGTAAAAAAAATAATTAATATAAAAATTTTGATAAATTATTATAATATTTCATAAAAACAATTTATAAGTATTAAATTATTAAAACCTAATTGAATGAAAAAAGAAGAATTCTTATTATTGAATAAGGATCAAGATATTCATCAAAATTGACAAATTTCTTTTAAACCTGTCAGATTTATTCAATGCATAAATCTATTAATTTTGTAAAGATGAAGGCACATATTTAAAAAAAATTTTTTTTTAAATATTTCTTAAATGACTAAATTTAGCGATAAATTTGATTAATAATTGTGGCATAAAGTAACTGTAATTCATTCAAGCAAAAACTCGTAATGCATTATTAAGATTTCTTATCTTTATATCAATTACGACCTGGCAAAAGACATTGAAAAATGTTAAAAACGTTAAAATATTAAAATATTTTAATTTTTTTCAATTTGTTTTAAAAATAATTTATGAATAAAAAGAAATTAAATAAAATGAAAAAATAAATATACAAGGGGTCCCAAACATGTGAGAGAAATAATAGAACTAACAAGTCTCTTACAAAGTAGTTAAATGATAGTCGGGTTCATTTCGTTATTCAAAAATTAAAACCACGATAGAGCTTGAATTAAGATTTTACCTATGGGAATCTCTTCACAAAACACTAAAGATCAAAGTCTAGAAAAATTCATTTTGTACAAATGAAAATTTGGTGAAAACCCCCCCAATTTTCACCCCCTTAAGCCCTAAAATTTCCATACATTCTTTTTTGTGATTTCAACGACCCCTAGTAGGTATTTTGGGTCGCTGAGTCAGAATCTAAAGTCGAAAATTGTTTTTAAGGGGTGAAACGCCTTTATTTTAACCCTTTTCTACCCTTAAAAAATGCATTTTTGTATAAAACGTTATTATTTTATTTAGGTGGTCCCTAATAGGTATTTTGGCTTGCTGAGTCAGAATCTGAAGTCAAAAATTAGTTTTAAGGGGTGAAACGCCTTTATTTTAACCCTTTTCTACCCTTAAAAAATGCATTTTTGTATAAAACGTTATTATTTTATTTAGGTGGTCCCTAGTAGGTATTTTGGGTCGCTAAATCAGAATCTGAAGTCAAAAATATATTTAAGAGGATGCATCGCCCTTAGTTTAACCCTTTTATACCTTTTAAAAGTGCGATTTTGTATAAAACGTTTTTATTTTATTTTGCTGGCACCTAGTAGGTATTTTGGGTCGTTCAGTCAGAATCTGATGTAAAAAATTATTTTTTAGGGGTGCAACACCCTTATTTTAACTTTTTCAACCCTTAACAAATGCAATTTAGAAAAAAATTTTTCTTTTGCTTTTACGACCCCTATTAGGTTCTAAAAATAAGGGTGTTACCTCTCATATGTAATTTTGTTCATTAAATTAGGATTTGGCGACCAAAAAAACCTAATAAAAACCTAATATAACGTTTGATACAAAATTGCATTTTTTAATGGTAGAAATGGGTTTAAACAAGGGCGTTGCATCCCTTAAAACTAATTTTTGACTTCAGATTCTGACTCAGCGAACCAAAATACCTATTAAGGGTCACAAAAATAAAAAAAAAACGTTTTATACAAAATTGCATTTTTTAAGGGTAGAAAAGGTTAAAATAAGGGCGTTGCGCTCCTTAAAACTAATTTTTGACTTAAGATTCTGACTTAGCGAACCAAAATACCTACTAAGGGTCACAAAAATAAAATAAAAACGTTTTATGCTAAGTTGCATTTGTTAAGGGTTAAAAAAGTTAAAATAAGGGTGTTGCACCCCTAACAAATAATTTTTTACATCAGATTCTGACTGAACGATCCAAAATACCTACTAGGTGTCACCAAAATAAAATAAAAACGTTTTATACAAAATCGCACTTTTTAAGCTCTATCGTGGTTTTAAGAGGTTTGGCCTTTTTTTTTACATCTCAGCCCCGACTATGATATAGTCTTTGAAATACTTTAGTCTTTATTGTAGGACCTAATATGCAGATTTGATAATGCGGTTAGATGAGTTTTCACATAAATACAAACCAAGATTTACAAAAAATTTTAAGATAGAAATATGTATACCACCGAAATATTTTTTTCTTTTTTAAATTCATGGGATTTTTTTCCAAATATGACCAATTGAGATTTTTCTTTATACAAAACAAATTTTTTTAAGTTGAACACTTCTCAATATTTTTAGGGCATTTTGGGGTAGGAAGAATCAATATAGTAATTGTTTTTATAAATTTGTTGATCGTTAAAATGAGTCTTAGAGTAAAGCACGTTCAAAACATTATAGTTAAGACAAATCAAAAAAGAAAAGGGTCCTAATACTCAGCTTTGTAGGGCAACATTCTGGAAAATCCTATCGAAAGCGTACCTGATCGTTAAATAATACATGATCCGAGTATAAATTCTGATGAATATTATCAATGAGATAAGTTAGAAAAGGTGCCTTATGAGTATAAAAATTTATAATTTTAGAAAAACCAATTTGCTTATCTAGTAATATGCAAAAAAAAATTTATAAGTGGAATGCGAAAAAATTTCGTTTGTGACAAGTTTAAAAATTTGTTCAGTCTATTGTCTTAGAACACCCTGTATATTTTGAAAAATAAAATAACATTTTCTGAATACACATAAGTTTACATAAAAAAAAGTACATAAATTGTTAAAGAAAATATGAAAATAAATAAAAATTTTTCTTATCTAATATAAAATTGGATTTTTTTCATAAAAATGAAAAATTTTGTTATATTGCTTATTTTCATAAATAAGGTAAAAGGAACCACCCTTGAGACACTCTACGTTATATTATATACTCGACCTAATTTTATTTATATTTTATAGTTTACATATATTACAACTTTTCAAGTTTTAAAAAAAATCTTTATTCTCTGTGAATAAAATAAAAATTTTATTTTTCAAAATAATATCTTTCTTAAATTTTGTAATTATAAATTTTTCTTAATATATTATGCAATTTTCATATATAAACGGAAATTAAAAGTTATTACATATTTATGGATTGACTTGTTAATTATAACAATATATCATATAAATTAATGATTTTAATCTATTAAAAAATTATTAACAAAAAAAATATTTAATACCCACACCTTATTTTTTCATTCATACTAGAATATTTATTGGTTTTTAAAAATATCAGATTAAATATTAATACACAGTACAATCAATAATTACAGTATAAACCTGAAGTATCCCACACAAAAAAGAACAAAAATTAATTACATCGTGACATTTATCGGTTAAAATTCTCTATTATAAAAAAAAAGTTTTATTTATCTATAAAAAAAAAAGTTTATAATTAACAAACTCCTGTGAGAAATGATCTCCTCTGTATATTATAATACCACAAAGTAATTTTATATAATATGTACATGATTTTGATGAATTTTATTAAAAGTACGTCGCCTCTATATATATATTTAAATACTTGCTTTTATCTATGCATCATATATATAAGTAAAATTCTCTTGATAATTAACTTTAAATTACAATGCATGTCTATAGTATGTAAAACTTTGACGTAGTAAAAGTTTTTTTTTTATGAATAATAATAAATATTTTCATAAAAACAAATAAAAAAAAAAAAACGTGACTTTAATATATTACGTCGTGATATATATAACTTTAGGAATGTTTTTTTTATCGAAATTCAAATTAATCGAGCTAGATATTGCATAAGTTTTAGTTTTTAAATTAACAATGAAGAATATATATAAAATTGGGAAATTTTTTTCTTTAAAATTTGGTTAATTAAAAATGTTTTAAATTTCAATTTAATAAATAAATTAGTATAAATAGGTTTATTATGATGACTTTATTTTATAGTATCAATGCTAATATCATGACGTCACGATTTTATAATAAATATGTATCATTATAAAAAAAAAACTTTTAACATGTTTATATTATAATATTTTAAAGCATTGCACCTGACTTTTATTTTTTAGCTCTTTGTAATGAGATTCAATCTTTTTATGTAATGTATCAAAATCTAAAATTCTTTGAGAAAGTATGTCTTATGCAATTATTAAACATTTGCATTTAAAAAACGTTGTTTGCAAAAAAAATACTTTAAATTGATGTTCATTCATTAATAAAACTATGTAATATTTAAATCCCTTAGGCATGTCATTTATATTACATAAAAAAGAACAAGGTGAAAAACTGACTATAATATGTATACACCTTTAAGGAGTAAAAATTAACTTCACGTTTTTTGAGATAAGATTATTTCTTTACTGAATTTATTAATTTTCATTTTTCATTATTAATCTTATTGAAACGATAATTGCAATTTTTATGTACTTTTTTTAAATTATACCCAATTATTTAGTTGTACGTTAATATGATTAATAAGAATATTTAAAGCATCGTTTTACTTTGTAATTTATGTTTATATTTGATGTTTACTTCAAGAGATTTTTTTTTAAAGTTAATACATGGATATTTCTAGCTCTTTTTTCACATAAAAGTATTTTCAGAGCATTTTCGAAGTTGTTCAAGTAAGTAGTCCTAATAGGCAATCTACATTGTTAGCGTGAGAAAGTGTACTCTGCTCAAATACTTTAGAGTTTATGGTAAAGCATTCACTTCTGGACTTTCAAAGTTTCTCTTTTCTTAAGCATGTAAGGTACACTTTAAGGGTGCTAACAGCTGACCACTGCTTTCTTCAATGACTAAATTGGCTCAAATTTTAGAATTTGGTATTACTAGAAACACTTAAAATTTACATTTTTTTATCTTAAGTCTTAAATATTTACCAACTAAATAATCAAATTCCTCTGCTTTTCCTCAAATCAAAATCAATGGATACATCCATATAAACCGGATTATATGATTAAGTACTAACTTTATACTTTTTAAAGTTCAATGTTATTTATATTTAATTTATATCGATCTGAAGTATAATATTAACCTATCATTTTTATATTATTTATTTAAAAATTTATTTATACACATATACAATAAACATACCATTTTAAATTTATAAAACATTTTACATTATTCTTGTTATCAACGTCCAAATTATATTTAAATGCTGAGACTTGAAAAACTATTAGATGGATTGAAATATTATAGTTTTTATGTACTAAATATCTCTTGCTATATTATACTTAGTAAAAAATAGCAAAATGAATCATTGTATAGGTCTATTCGCTTTTAAAAACGATTCTTTACTTGTCATTTATAACTCTTGTAGGACTGATGTAGCCTAAGAGATTTATTAGAATATAAAAATTATTTAATCGTTGAAACCGACCACTTAATGAGGTGGGAGATACACAACGATTATTTTAATTAAAGTTGCAGGAGCTTAAGTTATAAAACCATATTAAATGAACAGAAAACAAAAATTTTAATTTATATAAAAATTTGATGGGTGCATCCCATTTACGATTTTTGAAGAAATAATTTTGGGCATAAAAAGGCTGGACATATACGTATAATAATATCATAAATTCTATGAATAGCTGACATCATGTCGAGCTTTGTTAATACTGAAAATTCTTTAAGTTTTTCTACATTTACATGCCGAAAATTTTGACAATATTATTTCTTTATAAACATTCCTGGCTTTATAAAACAAATTTTGCAGCTGCGAAAATTTCAAGCAAAATTTCGGTAATAGGAATTGATAGAATTAGACTGCGCGAGACATTGAAAACAGCTTTTTTATGAAGAAAGCTCTTGATATTACAGGAAGGTGCCTAAGGTGCCCAGTACTCGAGTAAGTAACTTTCGATATGCGCGATTAGGGTTGGCAGGGGGAGGGGATCATTTAACAGAGGGGGGGGGTGAAAATTTTAAAATTGATTTTACATAAATTATTTTTGCGTACAATTAATGATTATAATAATCAGCTCTTTATTTGAAAAATAAAAAAAAAATTTTTGTTTTCAAGGTTTTAAGTAAAAAAATTTTTATTATGTTAAGGAAGGGTAATTGTTGTGTAAAAATAGTTAAATAAAAAAATTAATAAATTTAGAAAGTACTTACCCAGTTGGAAACTAAAAACCCAGACAGAACAAAATTTAAAAATCCATGTTTCTTCTTCGTGTTTTAGAAAATTATTGAATAATATATTTTGATAAAAATCATTTTATAGTAAAAAATTTTAAAATATTTATCAATGATTTGCGTCAAATTATTTTGTACTAATGAGGTATATCTTACTATAAATTTCATTAATATATTCATAAATTTTTTGTATCGATTGCTAAGATATGAAAACAAATTTCCAGTGATATTTAAATACTTGATAAGAAATTGTTTTAAGTACTAATTAATAAAAAGGAATTATACGTCAATCGTAATCAATTAATTTTAACTAATCAAAATTATGTATTCGAGTAATTATGAGTTTCTCGTTGAAGGTGATTACCTACTATAGATAACGTTAGGTAATTTTATTCTCGCAAGTAAAATGAGTTCTTTAGAGTATATATGTAAAAAATGAATCTAAAATCTTATATGTTCAAAACCAATGAGAAATTTATAAAGTCGGCTGACTTTTAGGTTACCACGAATTATAACCTTATTGTGCATATACTTCAAAGTCAATAATGTTAAGCACTTAAGTCACTATTTGGAGGATAGAAGTCAAAGGATTAGTCGCCCGAAAATAATTTCAAATATCAAATTTGAAATTTTAATAAAATTAAATACTTATCTTTACAGCTTAAATTGTCAATAATGACTTGGATTACTCTTGTTTAGAATATTAATAGTATTCAATGGAACTCACCTGAAACAAAAAAGAAATATAGTTATTAATTTATTTTTGCTAATTTTATTTTAATAAATTATATGAGATGAACATATGAAAATGGGTTCAGAAAAAGCAAAGAATTTTTCGTTACGCTTCCAGCAAATACGCGTTTTCTCGCCACAGACACAGAAAATCTTAGACGGCCCTTTTCCATAAATAAAGAATGTCCCAAATCGAAGTTCAGTATCCTCGGCTCGGGCCACAGAGAAAGAATATAGGTGGGCCGGAGGCCCACCGGCGCCTGTGGTTATTTTATGCTGTTTTTAAGATAAAACCGACAGATGGCGAGCAAGTAAATAGTACCGTGGTTAATTCAAATGCTGATACAATAAAGTTCTTTATAGTTAATTTTTTCATTTAAAAGAGCATTTGTGAATGTTTAAATAAGTAACTTTTTTTTAAATAAGTTGTTTATTTATTTTTTCTGAAAAATTATTATTTGTTTTTTCCAGTTTTATCATTAATTGTAACATTACCAATTATATCCGAAAATTTATCTGTTTCTCGCAAATAAAAGTATTTGTCTTTAATAATAAGTTTTCACAAGCACGCAAAACTCCATTTAGTAAACGATTCTGAATTTTTTAGTACTTTAAATAAAGTAACCCCTTTCTCTTTTTTGCTATTTTCACATGACTTCACACTACATCTCTTATCCATATTATTATTATTGCATAAGACAAATATAATAGATTTTTAAATTTATTTAGAAAAAAAAGCAATAAAAAAACAACTGTCTTAAACACGTGTATTTTATTTGCATGATAAATAAACAGCTGATATACTGAACGCGACTTGTCACATAGCAGGTTATAATAGAATTAAATTAATATTAATCAAAATAACTATTAAAAAATTAACTTTTTATACAAAAATATGCTATCATTTTTGAATAAAAAAACTTAAACTAAAATATTAAAATAAAAATATCTGTTTTTTTATTTAATTTATAAATTAAACTGATTAAAATTTAAATTTGCCACGATATTTTCTACTTACACGCCACCTGGCGTTTTCTTTACAAAGCAGCATAAAATAATCACAAATGGCGCATATAGGTTTAGGTGGGTCTTAGGCCCACCTGTTATTTTACTCCGTGGCTCGGTAAAATCTTAAATATACTACATTTAACCCGAAAACATTTCAAAATAACCCCTTTTTACTTATATGAAAAAGAACTTTTTTATAAAGTAATTAAAATCAATTAAGATATCATATCGTTAAAATAAATTCATTATTGTTTGTAAAACCAATTATCAAGTGTTTTGCAACTTATGGGAATAAGTCGAATCGTACTGTAAAGGGAGAAAAATGAATTGAAAATCTTCCCTAAGGGTGTTTTAGCAATCATGTTTTCTCAAAGACATTACCCAATAAGAAAGTTCCTTAATCACGTCATCGTTAAGATAAATATAAGTATGTAGGCACAAAGTGTCTCATGTATAAAATTAAGGCATCAAAGAAAGACAAATAGGTTAATTATATAAAATGCCAGGGGTAAGTTTATAATATCACTGTATATATAGAAATACGTATATAAAAGAAGAGGCAGGCATAAGCTCAAACGTTTACGTTAACCTCTTCATGGGCGTGTCTTTGTTCATTCTTGTCGATTGCCAAAGAACAGATCGGGAGCAGTTTTCCCATCTTTTTCTTCTTCTTCGTTAACGTCTTCTACTAATACATATCGTCTGAATTTCTAAAGCAAGTGGCCCTATTGTCGTGCCTAATTCAGCGTTAAATCGTTTACATCTCATTAATCGCGAAGAGAGCGAAAGCAAGTTTTTTTAAAAAATACATAATGTATATTTTGTTGTTAGTTGCTCATCGATGCAAATCTTGACTTCATCAATATTATAAGTGAATTTCAATAATAATATTATTATTAGGTATTAAATTATATAGATGCCATTTTAATAATAAATATCACGTAGCCAACCGCCGGATGTTTCTAAAGAAGAGTTTTAATTTCTATTAAATATCGTCTTTTTTTTCATATTTACCAAGTCAGCAATATGCGAATATAAATTAATGTGGGAGAATCGAAGTTATAAAGACATGATTATTATTATTTGTGTATATAATAGTGTGCATATGACTTTTTTTTTTTGTCGTTTTTGATTTCGATCTTCTTCCGTTTGATTAACGAGCGTTTGTTTCGGTGCGATTGAATGATCACGGATTATAACTATATATGAATATATAGAAAAGTAAAAAGAATATATATGAACATATAGACAGAAAAAAGCATAAACGAGCTTTTGTCATATTTTATTTTGAAAAATAAAATGCGACAAAAAATATGAAATTTTTTATTATTCCTTTTTTTTTTTTGCTCTTGTCCAGTAGTCGTTGAGAGTTTTGATTTTTTCTTTCAGTTGAGTTGAAATGCGTGCAAACGTTAATAACGATGGATAACGTCAATTTTTCGATTATTTGACAAATAATAATAAATGAATCATATTATAAATTTTTTATTTCATTTTATATTTGCAAGAATTATTTTATATTTTATTTAAAATAAAAAACATCAGTAAAAAATAAAATGTTATTTTTTTATAAAATATTGAACTAATTTTTAATATTGACTTTTATGTTTAAAAAACGAAATTTTTTAAAGTTATTTTAAAAATTGACTAAATTATTGCATATGTTAACAGAAAAACTCAATAAAAAAAGGACAATGCAATGAAATTTCTTGAGTACTTGGATTTATTCGATTATTCACATAAAAAAATTTAGTTATTTTTAAAACTATACACGATATGGAATTAAAGCTATAAAGCTTGCAAGAAGTCTATTAGTCAAAGGTACAAATAAATAAAAAAAACAGCTTTTAAAGGCATTTTTATTTTGTAAGAAAGATTTGACTAAAAAGTTTAAGTTCGACCTAGCTCTAATTTTATGGCTTAAGTTCTCACAGGAAAGCTCATGGGAAAGTAATTTCCTTAGTATATATATATATATTTCAGTAATACTGTAAATTTTCATTATAAAAGAGAATTATGGTTTGTACTCAAAATCTGTTTCTGAAATTTGAACGTAAGGGGAAACTTGAAGGGGTTTGCTAACTTCAATATGCGAAAATTCAAGTAATAATGAAAGCTTAAGTAATAAAATTTAATAGCCACATCTAAAGCGTTATAAAAATAGGACCTTGCTCGAACTTCTATTTTGTTATTACATTTGTTTTTTTACGTTTCTATCTTCTATGTAACTTTTCATTGAATGTCCTCTTTTATTGGCAGTGGCCTATTCGCCCAATTTATGAAAATTTTGGTTATTTTTAGTTAAATATAATTAAAGCAAATTTTATAAGTGTAACATCTTGCTGCAGTGAACAAATCTACAATGAAAAAGCTTTATGTCAATAAATTTGAAAATTTATTTTTTTTTATTTCACAATTTTTTATTTTAAATCTTTTTAATAAGATTTTTTGGTTTATGGAATAGTATTTGCCTTAGAGCATATTAAATTCGGTCCTATTTGTGAGTAACATTATCTGATTTGAAGGAAGAACCAAGTAACAATTTGAAAATTTGATATTGTATAAGAGCTTTGAATTTTTTTTTTTTTGTAAAATAATTTTAACAATAGGTTATTATGTACATTGAATTAAATTGAAAATTATAATAATTAAGCGTAAAATGATTCGAGTATTTTTTTTGTCAATACTATTTGTTACATAAAACTAAAATAAGGTAAAAACTATCTGATTACATGTTAATATTATAATCTAAATAGAAAAATAATCAAAAACACGTTGACAACTTTCCTTTTTTAAGGTACACATTTATAATAGAAAGGTAAACTTTGCTGGTATAATAGAGAGAATAATAGAAAGGTAACTATAAGAGAGGTTGATTGAAACGTGAAGCGATGTATTATATTATTATACAAGGAAGTAATGATTATATAGGACCTTGCTTGCTTTCGTTATTGTTTGCTGAAATATATAGAAATTTACAATATGAAATATACGTCTATTGATTACGAAAAGAAAGTTATCAATAGAAAATTTAATTTTAACAAAACAAAAAAAAACTAATGTGTGCTTTGTGTGACAAATTTTTTTTTTGTTCCTGTAAAATTTTTCGCTTTTGTGTTAGAGCATACAAAATTTTATTTCTATTAAATGTGTTTCTTTTATACTCAAAATGGTTTTCTATATAGCTTTTATTTAATTTAATTATGTAAATTTTTAGTTTTGTTTAAACATTTCATGCTTAAGTTACAAATAATGTAAGCTCTAATAACAAAAAGTCTTTTTGAAATTTGAAAGAGTAATATTGCATAAGGTTTTTCAATATAGAAATTCATTATAATAAGAGCTTATTGAAGGAAAAAAAATATAAGAAAACTCTTTGAATAAAATCAATAGTGATATTAAGTAAAAAAAATTTTTCTAAAATGAACTTTCATGGAAAAAAATTAGGTGCTACGTCCAAAAAAAAAATTGGTATTTTTTGTAATTTTTGGTGGCTAAATTTTGGAGACGAAAATTTTCAAAAATTTAATTTTCAGATTCGAGATATCAAGTAAAAATAATATTTTCAGATATTAATATATCTTTCATAGAAATAATTGAGGTATTACATCCAAATTAAAAAAAAAAGTAGTTGAGATATTTTTGTGCAATACATGCATGAAATACATACACAAATAAACACAATACACACATAAAAAATCCTGAGGTCTCAAAACCTGCTTATATGCCAAAATATCAAAAATCAAAATTTCTCCTATCACAATGCTCCTTATTTCACGTTTCACTAATATTTGGTTATATTTTTAGTGAAAAATGAATGAATGGTAAATTTTTAAATATATTAATTTTACTTTGGCAAACAGCCGATATAAAAAATAAAAATTACTTAAAAAACAAAATATGTATAAAGATACTAAGAATTAAAACAAAAGACTTGAGTTGAGAGACCGACAAATAAATTATTTTGAAAATTTATAGATTCAGAGTATTTAATAATGAGTAATAAGTTTCATATTAAAAAATAGTCATTAAAAATGTACGTTAAATGTAGAGTTACAAACTTTATATTTTGTTTATATTATGTGCACTTGTAAAATTATTAGTATAAGATCGCTACTCAATGAAGAATATTGTAAATTCTTTACTTTAAAATATTTAATAAGGTAATGTTTAATTTTAAATTTGGAATTATGTAAAAAAAAAGTTTTTATAAAATTGTAAAATATTGTAAATTTTTAGCCTTGATAATGAAGACTGAAGGTCTTCGAAACGTGGGCAATTTATTGAAAAAATAAAGCAAATCGTTAGCTCAGAAATCAAATATTTTTATTTAATAATATGTAATATGTAAAAAAATGTTTATGTAAAAATATTTATGTAAAAAAATTTATTCGTCACCTATATCGAGAAACTCATAAGTAAACGAATATATAATTTTAATTACTTGAAATCAATTGATTACGATTGACGTATAATTCCTTTTTACTTATCAAGTATTTTTAAGTATCACTAGAAATTTATTTTCTTATCTTAGCAATCGATACAAAAAATTGATAGAAATATTTTTTATGAATATATAATGGAAAATTTATAGTAAGATATACCTCATTAGTACAAAAATATTTAACGCTTTTGAAAAATAAGATGTTTGACGCAAATCATAGATAAAAATTTTTAAATTTTTTACTATAAAATGATTTCTATAAAAATATATTTTTTAATAATTTTCTTAAACACGAAGAAGAAACATGGATTTTAAAATTTTGTTCTGCCTGGGTTTTTTACTTTCCAACTATGTAAGTATTTTCTAAATTTATTAAGTTTTTTATTTATTTGACTATTTTTTACACAACATTTACCCTTCTTTAACATAACATCTAAAAATTTTTTTACTCAAAATCTTGAAAACAGAATTTTTTTCTTCATCTTCTAAATAAACAACTAATTGTTATTATCATACGCAAAAATAATGTATGTAAAATCAATTTTAAATTATTCATTATTTGGGATATTTAAGTAAAAGGGACAAATGCAAAATTTATAAATATGAATAAATAAAAAATTCAAACTCTTTTTAATTTGAATTTTAAAAAGACTAATTATTTTTAGTTTGTTTTTGGAAGTTCTATCGAAAATGAGGATAATCTACCCTATGCACGTCTCAAAAGAAATTTATTTGAAGAAAAGATGCTGAAAAATTGGGTTACAGATCTTTTTAAGAATATAACTAATAATAAGAAGGTTGAAATAAATAGTAAAGATTTGATGAGTTTTCTTAAATTTCTCGAAGATAAACAAAAATTTTTGTCAGATCCATGTGGCTGGAAAAGTAAAGTTGGAAATTTCGAAATAAATATTACAAGAAGGGCAGAAACAGTAAATGGTAATCATTTTCAATTTGAAGTTTTAAAATTAAATGAGTATGCGCATTACAAAAGGGTGGTTGATTTGATGGATAAAATAGTCCCACAAGAGTTTTGTAAATTAAAAGTAAATCTTACATCTATTTTACCTAGAGTTAAATGCGAAGTTGCAAGCCTGAATGCATCTGCTAAGCTACCAATAGATAATGAAAATTGTAAAAAATATCAAATAACTTTTGAAGATTCGAAGAACTTAATAACGTATCTGACCTTTAATCGTCAACGTTTGAGTTACCCTTTTGATTTAGAGTAAAATTGAAAGTGAAATTCAGAAAATAGCAATAGCACCATTGTATTTTGGCTCATCGCAAGCCGCAGATATCGAAATGGTGAAATCGTTGGAGAAGATTTTCACTATTGCTTTACCAATTTATTCTAGTGATCATAATAGCTTAAATATAAGTTCTATTATACGTTACATCAATTATTTAACTATGAATAACGAAGTATCGGAAAGCGCTTTACATGAGCTATGGGTTAAAATAAAAAATTATATAACAAAAAAAATTTTTGAGTAGAGTTTTAAATTCTACAAAGTTTTAAGCTTAATAGAAATATTTTAAAAATTTTTTACTATGTTAATTAGAGTTCATGTAATTTGAAAAAGCAATTTTTCAGGTTATTAACAACTAGACATGTAAATCAGCTGATCTATACGCTGTTAAAAGTAACTTCTAAAAATTAATAAAAAAAATAGTATATTACTGAAAAATTGGTAAATTATTCCCTCGATTATTCCTAAAATTTTCAAATCTTTGATAAAAATTGTAAATTTACAAAAATTAGTATATTAACGAAAAATTTGAAAATTCTGAAATATTTTTTTTGTAAATTCGTGCGAATTATTGATAATTTATAATTTTTTTTTTCGTGAATTCACGAAAAGTAGTTGTGGATTTATCAATTCTAGTAAATTTTCGATTTTTATCAAAGATTTACAATTTTTTTGAAATAATTTACCAATTTTTCGAAAATAAACTATTTTCTTTTGAAAATCTACAGGAGTTACTTTATAGAGAACTATATCATAAAAAAATATAAATACTAATTAAAATGTTAATATTTTGTTCTAGTCAATTTAAATTTATAAATTTTAGTTAATTTAAAAAAAAATAGAAATTTTGATAATTACGTAACTTAATTAAAATGGAATAATAAAATTTAATTTTTGCAAACACCTTATTTTTTTTGTAAAAAATTATACATTTTTTGAATTAGAATCGTCTTAATTCATAAGAAACAATGTGATTCCTGTCGAACTAACAGAATAAAAAAAATTCCATAAAATATTTCTAAATATAATTTTAAAGTATAATATTAAAATGAAATAGAAATAATTATTATAGCATACAAATAATGCACAATAGAAAAGGTCATTATTATAATTTATAAGTGTAATTATTAGTTAATACGTACAGTAGTAAATTATTCAAATATATATATGTGAAAGCTATTATAAGCATTATAATATTAATTTATATTCATATACTAAATTTAAACAATATTAATTACTCATTCTTATTATTTTCATTATTATTTATTATATTTTCTATTTATAAATAAATATATTATATAATCATTTTGAAATATCATCTGTTCAATATTTTTTTTTTCAAAATAAAATTTTTATTATTATTAAATTTGGCTTCTTTCTAAGGAAAATAAAGAGTTTAATCGGAGTTTAACTACCAGAAGTAAGAAAAAAAATTTGTTTTTTTTAACTTTTTTACTTAAAAAAAAAATCGGTTTTTCACTTTATTTAAATTTAGAAAACGCAATTAAACAATAGTTTCGAATGAGAGATTAAAATAACCCTGGTTTTGGATCTTAAAATAATTTGGGTTTAGGGACTTGGAATAATTTTGATTTAGGGACCTAGAATAATACGCGTTTAGGGAATCAAAACAGCTTGGGATTAGAATCTTAAAATCTAGTAAGGTGATAAATACAAATTATAAAAATAGTAAATCGTATTGTAAAGTTGCGCAACATTTCTGAATTATACCTACTCCTCATATACTTATGCTCGTATCTATACTTTTTACAAGCAAGCTTACGTTAATTTTCTGCACTATCTCTGGAACCAGGCTTGAGGATTTCCTACACACCGACGCGAAATTGTTATAAGTCCTTATTGGCATGTACTTTTTCTGATTCAAGAATTCCTCACTTTGCGCCCTTATTAAAAAAACCACTATTTTTAGAGTATTGAAGATTTTAATTCCATATTAAAACTGTTATTGATTCGACTAATTTACTAATTACTACTTTATTAAAAAATGATTTTTATGTTAAGCGCGTGAGTTAAAGCTCTATTTGAATTTGAAAACTTTAAAACCCTCAACTGTTATTTTTTAATAAAACTTTTTATAAAATTAATGAGCCCATATAAGTACAAGTTATAAACTCCAAAAATACTGTTAATGTATTCTATTAAATCTTATTTATATTTTCTGCGTTCTAAAATAGTTTTTAAAAAGATTTATACTAAAAATAACTGTATCCTCTAAAATAAATAATCGAACCGCAGTTAAAAAAATAAAGTCAACTTAATCCAAAACTTTTCCATATAAATTGTAGAAAACCCATGTACAATATCAATAACCAGAGACAGAAATAAAATAAATTTCATGCAGCTATGATATAATCGTATAGATGAATTATAATTTATCTAATCAATACCAAAATAAAAACAAAAAAAAAAAATGATTATAATAACCCACGCTGTATGACTATTATAAATATCAAAGTGAAATTTTGTTGCGTTTTATAACAATGAAATTTAGTATCAATATTATTTATAAAACTCAGCGTGACAAAATATTTAATACTTTCTATCTTATAAGATATAATATTTTGATTGTATAACAAAAGTCTTGTCACGAATAAGAATTTCAGTAGTTAAAGTCTCGATATAGTAAGACACTTTCACCATTATCAAAAAATATAATTATTTATAACTATATGTAACATGCTATCTATTTTTTTTATTATTAAAAAATAAACATGTTTAAAAGAATACGGTTTATGTGTCTGCAATCCATTAAATTTATTATAATATACACCTGGTTCAATTTATTTTTTCATGGTTTTGTCTGAGAAATGAGACATATAAGTAGTTGTTAAAATAAATAAAATACGTTTGTGCCTTAAAATGTATGAGACTTCAGGGATGGCTGATTTTTTTCAGTGGGTGTGTCTTTTTTTTTTCTTTACTTTTTTAAATTTTATAATTGACGAATAAGTTACAATGTATGTAAAAAAAATTATATTCCAGTTATTTTTTTTTTAATTATTATTATTAACGTATGATACAATGAAATTTTATTTTGCGTGAATTTGTAAAATATTATTTTTTTTTTTTAAATAATACATTAAAAATGACAGGCTTGTAATTTCAGTTTTGTTTTTTATTTTTAAATATATGGAAAAGAAATTTTACATTGTAATTATTTTTTTAAATATATTAATGAAGTTATTATTATTTCAATTTTATTTTTTTTTTAAATTATTATTATTACTATTAACATGTGAGAAATTGTATCAACAGGGAGAAAAAAGCATTGTGGCATATTTCACTTATTCCTTTATCTGATACTTTAATTATAATTAATTTTACTACAAATTGTCATATTTATGATACAAAAAAAAAATCGCAAAAAATGATAAAAAAGCTAAGGCTTTTTTATTTCAGGCATTTTTTTATTTCTCTTTAATAACCTCGATGGGATCCACACCCTCATAAATTGAAAACTATTATTTCTTATCACACACCAAGGCAACATAAGCATGTAGAGCCATCGGAATGACCTGGGGACTCAATTTCTCCATAAATTAGACAATTTAAAGACTTTTTTGTTTTAACATGGAACATGTTTATAGGGAGGGGGTACTTCGGAATTTGAAAATTAAGGGGGGGGGGGGTCAAATTTGTCCCATTTAAGGGGGTGGTCAAATATGTCCCATTTAAGGGGGGGGGTCAAATTTGTCCCATTTAAGGGGGTGGTCAAATATGTCCCATTTAAGGGGGTGGTCAAATTTGTCCCATTTAAGGGGGGGGGTAAAATATGTCCCATTTAAGGGGGGGGGTCAAATGGGACTTGGAATAATTTCAATTTTAGGACTTAGAATAATTTGGGTTTAGGGACTTAAAAAATTTTTTTGATTTAGGGACCTAGAATAATACGCGTTTAGGAAATCATAATAGTTTGGGTTTAGAATCTTAACATTTAGTAAAGGTGATAATTACAAATTATAAAAATAGGAAATTGTATTGTTTTTTGTGTGTCTATGCTGTAAGATTACAGATGTAAGTAAATATGTTCCATGCATTTTGGTTGTGTGTACACAAACCGGTTATAAGTTTTTTTAACCTAATGAACTTTTAAGGCACGATTTCCTTTATGCATTACATACATAGGGTGATCGTGCCTAAAAAATAAATTTCTATTAATTTATTTATTTTAGGTCATTAACCATATTTTAGATGTATTAAATTCAAAACGAATTCATTTTTCACCATTTTCATCATTTTTCATAATTTTTTTTGATATCTGAAATCAGTTTTTTGGACATTTCTCTGCAAGAACTTGATGAAATTACTTGAAATTGGAAACCCTGCCAATAGATCTGATTTCAAAAAATTTGGTCTAAGGGATTTTTGATTCATCGAGTAGGTTCTGAGATCTTGAGGATACACTTTCTCGAACGCACATCCCTACACACACCAAGGAAATATAAGCATTTAGAGGCATCAGAATGACCTGAAAAACTTATAAGGCACGATTTCATCTATGTATTGCATACATAGGGTGATCGTGCCTAAAATTAATTAAAGATGTTGAGTTTTCCTTTTATATATATAAAATCATTTTAAAAAAATTTTTATTGAAAACTATACCAAGCCCAATAAAATTTTTACAGAAATAAAATGAGAAAAAACATTTGATGTTTTATTTTTTACTTTAAATTATTTATTAATGAAATGCACATTTTTCTTTACATGGTTTATTTTTACAAAATTGAGGATATAATTATGTATAATAATAATAAAAAGCAAACTTGTTTATCAATTTTTGTTTTTCTTGGCAAATGGTGTTATGAGATAGCATAGAATTATAGATACTCTTCAATTTGTTCAAAATTTAGTGCCAGACGCTCACTGTTTCTGCAGGGGAATTCCACTGATAAATGGCACAAAATTATGATCAAAATATACATTAACTATTTTTTCCAATTTAGAATTTTATGAGGGTTCAAAAATTTTAAATAATCATAAGGCACGATAAATAAACAATATTCTTACATTAATGAACTATTATAAGCAAGAGACTCGATTATACGAGTCTACACTTGTTAACTAAATCTACACTTTTTTAACTAAATACTTAATACATGTTAATATAGAACCTATATTTATAGTACTTGGATAATCAATAAGCTTATTACACGTCGGTAAAGGACTAGTTAAACGGTTATGAAGTTCATTTTGTACATATGCAAAATTGTAAAACTCATCTAAATAAGGTAAAACAATTTTACCAATTCTTTTATGGATTTTTCGATGAATCTTACAAGAATCTGCAAAATGTCCAGAAAATTGTTCGAGAAATTCTTGAAAGTTTAACAAATAATCAAGGGTCGGTGACACGCCTTGCACACCAATCTTTATATCTTTATCGTGCTCGATTAATGAGCTAATGCCTTGTAAGGTTTCTGTGACATTAATTTTTATACCACAAATTTTCTGTGGCACTACAGTATTCATCAAGTTGATAATTTCTTCGAACATAACTGACTGATTAAACATAATATTTTGTCGATTTCTTTCGTACATAGTTTGTACTGTATCATTTTCAAAAATTATAGGCATTATATCAGTAAATTGTGTCATCAAAGTTATTCCAACGTCTAATTTCCACGCACAGGGTTTTTCTAGAAAATTTGAATTCTTTTCAAGATATTTTTTTAATTTTAAGAAATCTTGCGATTTTAGAGATGCCTTGCATGCTGTAATTTCTTTACTAACTTCTTTTGAAAAACCAAAATTGTTTTTGGATAATTCTAAAGTTTTTTTTAAACTCCCACCAACAGCCTGAAAAAATTGTTTAATATATTGAATAAAAAATTAAACGTATGTCAAAAATTATTATAGAAAGATTGAATAGGGCAAGACTTGAAATTATTTTTATACTTTTATACTTATAAAATAATAAATGATCATTGTGAATAAAAAGAAATAAACAATAGGATGATAATATTAAATTGAAAGTTAAACTTAAAAAAGCAAAAACTAAGCATAAAATGAGAAAATGCTTCTAAATAAAAGCTTCGGTTAATACTTCCTCCTATAAATCAACTTTCGGACATATCAACTTGTTTAAGTATTAGTTAAATATTATTGTGAAAATAAAAAACTAATACAGTTTCACTTCCCAGCATCAAAAATTATTAAAAATTTTTTAGGCTCCAATTATGATTTCTTAAATATTGTTACGAACGTAAATAAGATTATTATTTCAAATTTATTTCAAAAATTCATGTTTCATTTAGAATTAATTTTGTATAAAAATTAATTAATTTGGAAAATATTAATGATTTAGAAATTGAAATTTAAAAACTCTATTTGTTACTGAGCAGCATTGATTGTTTTTATTTTTTAGTGTTGCTTTTGTTGATATTATTAGAAAAAATATTAGACAAATAAATTTTGATTTTTTGGTTATTAAAAATATTGTTCGATTGGAAGAAGTATTGAATTAATTGAAAAAAATTCTTATTAAAAGATATTTGAATAAAATTTTTTGTTTTTTATGTTTTGACAAGAAAAAATATTATGATTAAATTTTATACAAAAGAGTTAACAAGTATTTCTAAAGTAAGTCTTTTTTTTTATTTTAATTTGAACGAAAAAAGTGAGTTAATAAGATTTTTTTACTCTAAAATAATTTTTAAAATAATACTTACATAGCTGCTGAGGAAAAAGGCAACACAGAATGAAACTTTGAAATTCATGTTGCTTTTTCAAATTTTAGGTATTAACTGATAAAAGATATTATTTTCACAAACCTTTTTATAGTCAAAAAATTAAATATTTAACTTTCTTTTTTTAATTAATTTGAATAATGTGGTACTCAGGAGTCACTTAAAATTACCAATAATTACAGTAGTTCCAAGTATTTTTTGAATTATATATAATATTTACTATTTATTAAAATGTTAAGGTAAATAATTGTATTACAATGTTGCGATGGTGATAAGATATGAATTGAAAGAAATAAATACTAGATAAACAGTACTTAATAGTTTCAATTAATTTTTTAACGAATATTTTATCAATTTACTCTCGCATCAATTGATTTTAACCAAAAGAAATTGTAGCACTCAAGAAATTCTTGTTAAAAAAAATAAAATTTTTAATTAGAAATCTAAAATTTTTAATTATAAAAAAAAGTATTTTACCCGATATGATTATCATATTTTCCTAGAAATTACTTTATTATTTCACAAATCAAGTAACAAATTCTTAAGTGAAAACTTTTACTGTGTTAAAGAATAGTAGTTTTCTTTATAAGTGTGCAAGGTAATACTCCGCTAATCGAAAGAAGAAATAGGGATATGGAGAGCTAGCTGCGGATTTTTTTTTTTTTGTTAAGAGTCATACTGAAAAATAAGAACTAGATATATTTTAGCAGAATTTTGCCTATTATATCCTCTCTTCTTAATTTTCTTCATTTAAACTTTTTTAAAAAATAAAGAAAAAAATTTTTAATGAACAACATGTATGCGCAAAATGTATTATTTTTCATTATATAATTAACTTTTATCATTTGTAACTAAATTTAAAAATAAAAAAAGTACTTTTTTGAAATTTATACATTAAAGAATTTATTTAAAAAACTTACAGGATGTTGATAAAAAAGCTGGAAAAATTAAAAAGATGCAAATAAAAAGGTATCTGTTTTGGCATATTTTAGGATTTCCCCATCTGAATATCTGCTTACATCCCCAATTACTATTATTGACTATCCGGTATTAATTAATAGTCACTTTACTATTACTCCAATCAAATCGCAGCTTAGGGTGTATAGTTACTAACCTTTGGTCTACTATGGGTTTTTTGGGTCTCTGATAACGAATTTCGTGGTTTTTTCCGGAAGATATTGGGGGAACACCCTTAAATTTGCAAAAACTACCCTTAACAGGGCATTTTTGCTATTTTCGCGCTTTCAGTTTCCAAATTTAGTCTACATGGATTCTTTGTGTCGTTGATCACGAATTTCAGGGTCCTGTCTGCTAAAAATTTGCCCTTCACCCTTAAATTTGCAAAAATGTAAAATACATCATAAATACCCCTTTTAGAGGTAGTTTTTGCTAATTAAAGGGTGAAGCGGTATTTTTTAAGAGACAGGACCCTTGAAATTCGTATTAAGTGACCCAAAAAACCGTTATGTACTAAATCTGGACACTTAAAGTTGAAATACATCAAAAATACCCCTTCTTAGGGTAATATTTAGAAATTTAAGGATGTTCCCCCAATATCTACTGGAAAATACCCCTGAAATTCGTTATCAGCGACGAAAGCTAAATTTTTTAAGGGCAACTCAACCTCTTTCGGTAAAAACAGATTTTATTTGTATTGTTCATTGACAGGAAAAATAGTATAATTTTTATATTTTTGTACGCAATAGGCTTGTTCCTATAAGAGTTATCGGAAAATATTAGAAATTACGCAGCTTCAGTCATCTGACGGAGATCAGAAGCGTATCCTAAAAATTAGTAATTACATACTCTGCTTAATACTTAAGATACCAAGCAAACATTTTTAAATGAGCAGTTGTTTAAAAAAATAAGAGGACTAAAAAGAGCATTTTAAGTGTTTATAGGCCACAAAAAATGTATTTAATTAAATAAGTTGTTGATACCAAAATTAAATAAGTTTTTAATTGAATAATTTGAGTTTAAATTTATATTAAGATAAATTTAGTGAATGCAAATTATAATAATATGTGATATGCGTAAATATTTAATGCATATGACGTGTACGTATTACTTTCCACACATTTCTTGATGAGAAAACCTCCTTTAAATGACATGTACACATATCTTTGTCGAAAAATCCCTCTACTATTATTAACAGAAAGTTAAAGTTAAAGGGAGAGAAAGAAAGTTTTAAAACTTTCCCCTTATTTTATGCAAATATACATCACATAGAAAAGCATCCCTTGAGATATAAATATACCCCTTAACTAAAATATATATAGAAGCGTAGAAAATTTTCACAAACTTCGAAAACTATATGTAAACGCGTATTTTCAGTATAAAGAGGTGAAATTAAACTACTAATGTGACGTTATCATATGGGAAAAAAGAAACTTAAACTAAATCAGTTGCACACATGAGAAGAAGAAAAAAAAGTCTATAAAATAAAACAGCTTGTAAAAGGAAATAAAAAAAAAAGGAGGAAACCGATAAAAGTTTTGAGCCGCGAAATCGAGTTCGTTGTCGTTGTATTGCAAGTTTTAAAAATAGTATTAAATGTCCTACGAGACGCTGAGACAGCGTTACGCGACTTGGATTTATATTATACTTCCTAAATATATAGAAGAAATAAAATAAGTATTTGAGTTGCGTCTCGCATTCGCTTTGACACAATTTAACGTTCTTCAATTTTTTCTTTTATTCTATTCTGTTTTTTTTTTCAGTTGTAAACTTGTAAGGAAGTTTATTCGAAGAACTTTAAAATGCCAAAACTTAGAAAACGAAATACCCAGGACTTTATCAGACAATATAAAAAAAAGCTTCCTCTTTTTTCTTATCAATCGACCTTGATCATCGTTGAATTTAAGTAAAAAATTTTGTACTTTTATTTGTTTTTTTATCAATCCATAATAATATATTATTAATTTATCTGATAATATTAAATCATTCAATTTTTAATTAAAAATAAATAAATTTCAATTATCTTTTCATTATATTTATTTTTACTATCTAATTCTCATAAAATTTTCTCTTCTTCTTTTTTCCGTAAACCAGCAGCAGAATAAAAAAAAAAGTACAAAGTTTATATATATTTTCGAACATTTAAATTAATGATAATGATAAAAAAAACCTTTAGAACAAAAAAAAAATAAATAAAAACAAATTAATTTGTTACAATTTTTTTTTCATATCTTTTAATTGAAAATAAGTAAGGTAAAAAGCACTTACGCTGTTCACATAAACTTGATAATTAAATACCACTGTGTATCTCTCTAGTTAATGCAATTTTCGGCTACGAAATTCGTTCTAAATAAATACAATTATTTTTTTTTTTAAAGTAAATAGCTGTCAAAATATTTTTATAAAAATGGATTTTGTTTTTAAAGTAAAAGTATTAGAAAATATTGAGTCATTTATAAAATTATTAATATTTGATATTTTTATGAAAAAAAATTCAAATTTAGAAATATCCAATATAAAATCATAAATAGGGTAAAGTATATCGGTAGTTCTTAGTTATTTTTACCCAAGTCTGAGGTCGATGTCTTGGATTTAAAAAATACCAAATGCACTTTGTTTGGTATGTAAAAATATGGTTACTGGCCAATTTTTAAGGCTCTAGGTGGCTTGGTTGCGATTTGGCAGCTGTTTTTCCAATTTTGATTTTTTTCGAATTCTCAGCCACCCGTTTGCTTATTATTTTCTGGACGCCCTAAATAAGCCTAAAAAATATTTTCTATATAAAGGAGGGTAGTAAAAATTTCCGCCCAATCCGAATCTGACCATATTTTTTCGGAAAAACCTCAGGAAATGTTGGAAAATCGGAAAAACTAACTGAAAACTGAGCCCAAGTTGTATTCAGAGAGACGCCTTCAATTTCAGAACTTTACAGGTGAAAAAAGCAAACAAATCTAGTTCCATATGGGATTTTAAATTTGATGGTCTGAGTACATGTAAATTTTTTCTCCAATATTAAATAGTTGTTATTAATATTTATAAATGATTTTGTCTTCAAAAGTACTTAGCAACTAAATATGAATGGTACAATTTTTTAAATTTTTATTTTGTTAAATAAAGTTGTTAATCTTGGAGCAACTAATTTGCCACTTTATTGGCAAAGTTTTTTTTATTTTATAAGTTATACTCTAGTGATGTTTTGAATAAAAACAAGTCGAAAAGAAACATATTCCTACTATTTACTTATAAATGGTTAATAATATTTATTTTAAAAATTTACATTTATTCTTTGCAAATTTACTTTTAAAAAAATTCTATGTATATTTACAAAGAACAATTAAATTTTACTTAGAATTCTCATGACGATAAATTAAATAAAATTTAATTATTTTTACTATACATACACATAATTTATATGTAAATATGAAAGATGAAGATGTGATGTGTTTGCACAGTACTCTAAGTGTATGCCATTACCTTTTTTTTAAAAAAGAACTGTACTAGACACGTAAGTCGGTTTTTTAATATTTGCAAATTTTTATTATTTACAATTCCATATTTACTTACTATGTTAAACTTTTTATTTTCTTTTTCTACAATTATGTATGTGAATTTTTTAGGTATACAAATACCAAGTGTTATCTTAATTATAAAATTTTATCAAAATTTATTTTCCAAGTAGTTACATAAAAGAAGGTTAACTGATAATTTTTAAAATTCTTTAGGAATACCTCAGGAGGCTTGTTAGTGGAGAAGGGAAAGGGGGGTCAAACAGTACGGTTACAAATTAGGTAGGGGAGACTTAAAATGATTTCGAATTAGGGACTTGGAATAATTTAGGTATTGAGACTAAGCATAATTTTGTTGCAAGAACTATTAGGCAGCTTGGATTTTTATAATAAATATAGATGAGTGTCATTGCAAAAAGGTCGTAAGTTTTTTTTCGTTTTTTTTTATTTTTTTGAAAAAATATTTTATATTGCTTATTTTTAGAACCAGATTTGTAATTTCTAATTTAAGAATTTTAACTTGACTTCATTTTTGACTTACTTTAGACAAATAAATCTAATGTTGTAGCTTTTATTACCCTCAGAAGAATAAACCAACGAAGAAAAGAAAAAGTAAATTTACATGATGTTCTTGTGCAGAATGCACGAATGTAGGTCACTAAAATTTTCCAAGTCGTAGAAAGCCTCCTTATTCTCAAATTCAGCAAACAACTTGTATGAAACATTCTGCCATAATTCATTTTATTTATATATTTCAAGTAACCACAAATCTCTCATTAAATAAAAATTTCAAATTGTAAGAATTACAGAAAAATTTAAAAGTAAAATAGTACTTTTAAAAATAACCAAGACAATGAAACATTTAGTTTTTTTATGTAATAAGTACATAGTTTTGAAAAATAATATTAGCAAGGAAATGAGATGTTAAAAAGTTGGTTTATTATGTTTATGCAAATTTTCAAAGTGAAATAACATTGATCTAATATATGTAACGAAACTTGTTAAATAAGTTCATTGAAATTTACGTACGTACATTATGCAGACATAATAAATGATAAGTCTTGTGTTTTCACTTTTGTTCAATAATTGATATGCAATGCTTAAATAACTCTTGTGAAAATAATAAATTACCATATTATTGTATTTCTTACTAAAACTTATACATGGAATAACAAAAACATTTAAATTTCGTTTTATGCTAATTTTCTTAAGTCAAAATACCAAAATTATTTAAAAAATTTTTTTTTTATTTTAGAATATTTTTAGGATATACTTATACATTGGTACAGAAATTAAGGAATTTTATTTAAAAGCATGCAGTTAAAGCAGGAATTAAAGTAATACGAAGTTTACGGTGTTCTGCCATCGGATTTCTTCACTTAAACTTATATTTTCAAGAAGTCATGTTTTTCGTGTCTAGGAATGACCACTAATTATATTTTATTTGAACACCATATTTCATACAAAAAAATTTAACTACATCTTAGATTATGCTTAGTTTATGCTTAGACACCATAAAAAATCACCTGGGTGAAATATTTTTAAGGGTTGGTTTTCGCCCCTTAAAATATTTTTTTTTTGCAAACGATTGATACCATATGTTATTAAAGTCTCAATAATGCGAAAAATTCTTGGATTGTATATTTGAGCCTAAACGTGTCTTAAAACAGATTAACTTTATTAACTTGACTTTTAGGGTTAAACCAAGGGGGAAAAATCACCCTCGGCACAGGATTTTTAACAAATTGTTGAAACTAATGTTATTGGCACCATAACAAAGCATATATCTAAATCTCATCTGGTTAGAGAAAATCACTAGACCTTTCAGATAAACAACAATATTATGTAAGGTACGTATGATCTATGTTAATGTAAGCATAATTGTACAATTCAAAACTTTAAACAAAAGAAATATTTTTAATTACATAAAATTAAAAAAAAAGAATAATTATAAACAAATAAAATTATAATGATAATGAGCAAAAAATTATTGTACAACCACAAGAAATTTTATTCTTTTATTTACATTTTAATTAACACCATTATCAATGTGTAACCTAAAAAACTAAGAGCATAAAAAAATTCTCAAGATATGTACAAAAATAATAACAATTGAAAAAAGAAATACTTGACAACATCAGAAATCTCTCAAGTTATCACAAAAGAAATATCTTTATAATATATATAAATGCATACATCTCAATTGATGTGAAAATTCCATGATTTTTTTTTAAAGCTTTAAAATGATGATTTTACATCCCGTTGTCAGTCTCATAAATATATATATATAAACGTTGATTTCGTTGACGAGTCAAGTTATATTTATATAGAGGGAGATTTGAAATTTCAAGCGCACGATTTGACACGTCACGATCAGATTCAACATTTTACTATTATTATAATGCAGAATCTTTCGATATACGTTTAAAAAAATGACGATGAACCAACTTTTATTTTTTTTTTTTTAATATACTGTATATAGGATAAATTCAATTTAATATCGAGATTATGATGAAAATATAAATATAAAGTAACGATAATCTATATATTTTTTTACGATAAAATTATGATAATAGTTTCAATCAATATATAGAATAAAAAAGTATTTTTTTTTTATAATAGAATGTCATTTTCAAGAATTTAATTTCTGAATTTATAATGAGTTTGTGTTTTAGAACATTTAAATAATCAATTAAAACTTACATAATTTTGTTAAATGCAATAAGTATTGTATTTTAAATTACGATTGAAATATTAATTAATAGAGTAAATTCGAATACACGGTGCTCTCTGATACACATCTAGTTTAAGAGATGTAAATCGAGTGTATGTTAATTTTTTACCATCAGAGAGAAATTTTTAAATTCACATAATTTTAGTTTGGTTTGATTTTGATCTTATAAGGGAAACTTTTTACCAAACCTTTTCTTCAAATTTAACATTTTTAATTTTATCGGAAAAAAATTTTTTTATCGTAGAATTGGAAGCTTGATTAAGTCAATATGGTCAAACAGAAAATAAATTTTTTAAATTGAGCCAAAAATTTACCTTTTTAAAAACGAACATAAAAATAGCAAATTCAACTTGATCTGTAATTTAGGGGTGTGCGGTTACTCGAATTTTCGGGTACCTGCCCGAAAGTTCGGTCTTTTTTTCGGGAAATTAGGGAAAAAATTTTTTTTTTTTTTAAATCCGACTTTTTTTATTATTAAATTTTTGCATTAATTTGGAAATAGGTTTTATTACATTTTATAATTAAGAAAAGAATAGCATACTAAGTATTAATGTTAACTAAAATTTACATAAAAAAATAAATAATAACTTATAGTTAATAAAAATTATGCTTTTTTTTAGCAAATCATTTTTTGACGCTTTTATTCTCATTTTTAAGAGTGAATGGAAATTTTTCGCAAAAAGGATGATAGGATTGTAATGCCAGGGAAATTTCCCACCTAAAAACTGTACCTTTAACCGAAGACCGACCTGACCCGACCCGAAAAAATCCAAGACCGCCCAAAGCTTCGGGTCGGGTAAGCGCACACCCCTACTGTAATTACTATGTTTATAATGTAAAAATTCAACTTTATCGACATCCTAATTTTAATTTTAATTAAACAAAAATACACATCCCATATATTTTTTGATATGCTTTTCGAAATGATGTTGAAATTTTATAAGTTTTCAAAACTCAACAACTTTCTGTTAAAAAGGCTGCGCCATATTATGAAGCATTCCCCTAAATAATTATTGATAATTAAATAATAATAATAATGTAAGTCTGCATAAGACAGTTGATATAATTATATTATTAAAAAATTGAAGGGAAACAAAAAGTTTGTTGAATAATTTTTTTATAATTGATTAGTTTTACTGCTATTGACAAATTTTTTAGAAGTCAATTTTATTTTATTTTTTGTCATATCAAAATTAATAAAAAAAAAAGCACAAATCGTAGTTAGTTAAGCATAAAAAAAGTTTAAAAACTATTTAAACTTTTTAAATATTATAAATCACTATTTAATTTTCATTTTTAATTGTTAAACTTTATGTTTCAATCTGCATTAATTTTAAAATTTTATTTTTATTTTTAAAACTTTTTCAATTACTTATTATTCATTGTTTGATATTTAAGTATTAAACTTCAATTCATTTTTTATTAATATTATGATTACACAGCTGCACAAAAAAAAGTTCTGATCCTGTAACTATACCTACCAACAGGTAAGTTTTTCGATGTCCTAAAACGGAATTTGAAGTCGGAATTTAGCCTACACCCTCAGATTTTGCCTCAGCTACCCCCAGCCACCCTCTAAACCGCCCCAAAAAGCAAATATTTTACTATGTCCAAAAGTTAAAAATAAAAGTACCTTACTTACGTATTTTGATGTTCTAAAAACGAACTTCAAGTCAGAAATTACCTATAACCCTTAGTTTTTGCCCCAGCTATCCCAATCACCCTCTAAACTGCCCCAGAGGGTGAATATTTTACTTTGGGCAAAAGTTATAAATTAAAGTGTCTTACTTATGTTTTTCGATGTATTAAAAACGAATTTTAAGTCAAAATTGATCCACCATCCATAGTTTTTGTCCCAGCTAGCCTAGTTACCCTCTAAAGTCCACCAGAGGAAGGTTAATTAATCGCTTTGAGGGTAACTAGGCTAGCTGGGACAAAAACTAAGGGTTATAGGCAAATTCTGACTTGAAATTCGTTTTTAGAACATCAAAATACGTAACTAAGTTACTTTAATTTATAACTTTTGCACAAAGTAAATTATTCACCCTTTGGGGCAGTTTAGGTAATTGGGATAGCTGGGGCAAAAACTAAGGGTGGTAGGCTGAATTCTGACTTCAGATTCGGTTTTAGGACATCAAAATACGTAACTAGAGTACTTTTATTTTTAACTTTTGGACATAGTAAAATATTTGCTTTTTGGGGCGGTTTAGAGGGTGGCTGGGGGTAGCTGGGGCAAAATCTGAGGGTGTAGGCTAAATTATGACTTTAGATTCGGTTTTAGGACATCAAAATACGTAACTAAAGTACATTTATTTTTAACTTTTGGACATATTAAAATATTTGCTTTTTGGGGTGGTTTAGAGGGTGGCTGGGGGTAGCTGGGGCAAAATCTGAGGGTGTAGGCTAAATTATGACTTTAGATTCGGTTTTAGGACATCAAAATACGTAACTAAAGTACATTTATTTTTAACTTTTGGACATATTAAAATATTTGCTTTTTGGGGTGGTTTAGAGGGTGGCTGGGGGTAGCTGGGATAAAATCTAAGGGTGTAGGCTAAATTCTGACTTCAGATTCGATTTTAGGACATCGAAAAACTTACTTGTAGGTAGGTCTAGTTACAGGATCAGAACTTTTTTTTGTACAGCTATGTTATTACACACTGTAAAAAGTAACTTTCCTAGATTTACAAAAAAAATAGAATTTTTTCGAAAAATTAGTGAATTTTCAAAAAATTTTGTAAATATTCGATAAAAATCGTAAATTTACTACATTTAGTATATTATCGAAAAATTCGAAAATTCTCGATTTTCTTTGTGATTTTACGAAAAAAGTTATAAATTCACAACTACTTTTCGGAAATTTACAACTATTTTTTTGAAAATTTTCGAAAAAAAATTGTAAGTAATCAATTTAACATGGAACATGTTCATTGGATGGGGTATTTGAAAAAGTCCGGCTCGGCAGGGGGGGTGAAAAATTGACTTTTTTGGGGAGGGGGTCAAAAATTGACGCTTTTAGGGGGGGGGGGTAAAAAATTGACGTTTTTAGGGGGGGGGGTCAAACGGACTTAGAATATTTTCGATTCAGGGATTTTTGGTGCAGAGGTACCCTAGGGAGCATTGGTGCAGAAGTACCTAGGAACCTTTGGTGCAGAATACTCGAATTTTTTGTTAATATACTAAATTTAGTTAGTATACGATTTTTTTTGAATATTTACAAATTTTTTCGAAAATTTACTAATTTTTCGAAAATGTTCTAATTTTTTTGTTAATATATGAAAGTTACTTTTTACAGTGCACTGTTAAAAATATTCTATAGGTAAAAATACAAAACTTTCCTTTTACAATTTTCTTGTAAATTTACTAAAAAAATCCAAAATACAGTGATTTGGCCCCTGGAACCATAAGTAGTAGCATCCGGAAAGTTATCAAAAAACTCACTGAATCCCGTTGGCATTAGACCTCTAGACCACATCTGGCCCCCAAAAACTTAAAAGAAACCGATTTTTGGAGATTTTTAAAATTTTATTTAATTTCTCCGACCCATAAACAGATGAATTTATAAGTTAAATTACAAAATATAAAATTTTACCACTTTTCAAGAAAATTTTTTCTGAACAATGGCCACGAATGAACGATTTCCTGGCCACTGCGCCAAACAATTAAATGTTAGTAATGAAAGATAAGAGAACAATAATACAATTACTGTAATTATGATCAATAAATTTTCAAAACCTTAAATTGGAAAATTTATTAGCAGTTTTTTTGAAAACATATAAATGATCAAATTTTCAAACATGCATAAATTAATTTTAAAAGAGAAAAATTAATATAAAAGACCTCTAGAATTTTAGTAATACTGAAAAAATTAACCATTTTTTAAAACGATTGTTGCTATGTTGTATTTAAAGTTTAAAATGTAAAGTAAATTAATTAATTTTAAACTTAACAAACGATATTGCCTTAAGAAAATTTTTTTATAAAAATGACAAGAATGTTTCATTGAAAAAGTATACTTCGTACGGGGTACCACCCTTTGTCATAAAAAAAGGAATAAAAAAGGCAGTAAGGTAATATAATCAGTTTTAGTTTCCCTTTTTATTAATATTCAAGGTTAAAAATAAAGTTTTTCAATCTATTATTACAAAAAAAGGACGTAAAAGAAAAAAAAATTTCTATGTCATTGAAGTTAAGCCGAAAGTCAGAACTCTAAAGAATCAAGTAAAATCAAAACCCGTAAAGGAACATGGAAACTGAAACATGAAACTCTGTGGATCGATATAGAGTTTCAAACAAGATCTCAAGCTTTAAACAAAGATGACGAAAAACCATAAGAGAATCACTGCCATGATTTTTTTTCTTTCTTATTTATTATTATTATTTTTTGTTCATACACACGTTTATTTGATGTACAGCATGTAAGTAAAAAAAAATGCCTTTATATATATATAAAGACATCAAGAAAGTTATGGGCAAAAAATAGTAAACTAGTTGCAATTAGGAGCACGTCGTTAACGATCACATTCACACGTCTTTTTCTTCCCCTTTTTGCTTTTATATAAAAATAGTTTTAGAAAAATGAAAAAGTTCTGATGAAGAAAAAACGTCACGGCAATATTCGCACGAACTAGCTCTATCCATCTCTTGACTTTTTTTTTTTTGTCGAACAATATATAAATATACGTTAAACAATTTAACTGTCACGCAATATTTTATTGTTCCTCAAATTCTAACTTTTTTTTTTACAATTAAAAACTAAACAAAAAAAATTTCTAATGTAATGACAAAATAATAGTAAAAACAACAGTCTATACTTATTTCAATTAACAAAGTTTTTTTTTTTTATTTAGTGAGTACACACACTGAGAATGATGTTAAAACAGTGATTTTATAGTAATTAAGATATATTGGATTTAAATACATTTTTTTGTTTTATTACAAAACAGTATACAAATTATTCTTTTGTGTTAAAACAACGAAATGCTTCAATATTTTTTTACATAAAAGTATTACACATTAATTTAATTATTTTTTAATTTGCCAGTAATTAGCACCTTATTTTTTAAATATTTTTTTAAAATGTTCTACTGATTTGTATTACATTTGAAGCCTGAACAAAAGGAAACCATGTACTTTCTTTAGCTTTTTACACAATAGTATACTTCTAAGTTATACTTTTTACTGAAAAATTGATTTTCTTTTTGTAGAACTATATATTTTTTCATTATCTTTTGTTTTTTTGTACTTTTATAATTCGAAAAAAGTACAACTGCCAATGTTTTAGATTAGGATTAATACTCCAGTTAAAATAATTATTTGTTATAGATTCTTGCAGATTTACAGGTGATCGTACTAAAAAAGCACAACCAAGGTATCTTTTTTTTTGTGTAGGTTTGCGCAGTAAAAAAATTACACATTTTTCTTTTTACCATATATCCTGGTTGTCGTTTAAGGCGTTGTCAATGTGCTCTTGTAAGAATGAGCTAAGTGCAAATTCTGTGAGTTGTTCTATTTTATCCGATAGGGAAATGAGTTCATCAAGTAAAACAGCATTTTTGAATCTAGTATAACGAAGTTCAGTTGCCTTACGCTTACTGATTAACAATTGGATTTCCTCAGTCATTCAAGGAGGCTTATTTTTCCTAGTATTATAGGTTTTCAGAGAAGCTAGGTGATCAATTGCTTTCAAAAAGTTGGAGTTCATGCAGTCGAGTGCTGGTTTAATTTCAGAGTTAGGGACAAGAAGAGATGTCCAATCATAATCAGTCAGAAACTCATTGATGCTCTCCAGTGATATATGCTTCAACTGTCTGAATGTAAAACTTTCCATAAAAGGCTTAAGCATTAATAAATCTGTTTCCAGATCAATGAGGTTATTACTGGTGTGAAAGGTTGGTATTGAGTTGTTAAGGGACACAATCTTGTCATTCTTGTCAACAAGCATGATATCAATCCATGTCTTAGATTCAGTTAAGCCTGGAGGACGATTAGTTGCATCATGCTTTACAACCTGAAGTGATAATTCGTCAGCTATATTATAAATAAGGTTTCTGTCACCACTTTTGATAAGAAGATCAGCATTCAGGTCGCTCATAACAACTTTGTGACTATATGAAGAGCAGTAGTCACGTAGATTGCGAAGAAGATCTGGGTTAGCATTAAATGAAATATTTTTTGATGAACGATAAATAAGACATATAAGGATGGCAGGAATATCATCATTCCTAACTTTACATATGAGAAACTCTCTTTGGAGAGGTTTACGAAAAACTTCTGCATCAAAATGAGCAAGGATTTTAGCTCTGATGAAAGAGTTGCAGATGTATAATATTAGTCCTCCACCTTGTGTGTTTCTGACTTGTCTAATACAATTCCCAAAACTAGTAAAAATTTTGTCTTTTTAAGTTTAAGCTTCTTATTAATTTTTTAAACAAACTATGGCATTAAAATTTTGCTAATTTAATTATCTACCAAAAAAAAAGAAATGTAATGGAATTTTTTTTGGCACTTCAAACTAAAATTTTACACTTCTGACAAATAAAATAAAAAAAATGCATACAATCTATAACGTGTCGAAAGCAAACTAAAAATATAAAAATATGTACATAAAAGAAAATCATCAATTGATACTGATGTAAAAAAAAAACTTTTTATAAATAAAAATGCATCTATCAATGCACATATTTGTATTTTTATCTAGATATTTCAATATATAACCACAAACTTTATACGTGTTTTTTGAACATAACCTTTTATTATTATTATTATTATTATTTTGAAATGCACTCACGATGCCTTTTGAAAAATTCAAAATCCATAAGGTATCGCAAGCTCAACTCAAAACATTACCGCAAGCACAGCACGAAGTACAGACACCCCGTCATCAAAGGGAATCCATATTTATATATAACGAAAAAAAAATCCTTGAAGAATTCTAATAGGAAAAAAAAAAAGAAAATGTATGTTATAGTAATAAAATACCTGGAATATATAACTTACGAAATTATTTATATAAATATATTTCTCTGTTAATATTTGATTTATACTGTATGAGCAGTATGTACATTTATTATTCGAAAAGAAAAAAAAAATAAACGTGTTGCACTTCTCTTCGGGATATGATGATACTGCAGTTGCTCAATGTATTATGTATAATATATATATGAAAAAAGGAAAAACTATATGTATAGCCACGTAATATATATGATAGTGAGAAAGAGAATTTAGCTTTTTGATATTGCATTTTGAGAGAGTGGTAAATTCTTAGCACGTACAAGACGCTTTACGATAAATTTCAATAGCCGAGAAAGCGACGACGGTTTTCCTGAAAGGGAGGTCCATATATACTATGTTGTCAAAAATTTTATCTACATATTAGACTTCGAGTTAATTTTTTTTCCTTCTAAATTTCATAATTCTCAGCTACCAATTTGGGTTCATCCAAAATAAAACAAGACTAACAATAAACGAGATCATTCATAAAAGTTTTAACATTCTGGTTTTAAAATTTATTCACTAATGATTATAAATCCTAGGTTCCTAAATTGAATTTATCCTAATTCCATAAACTTAAAGTATTTTAGGGTCTTTAGAAGTCCCTGAATCAAAAATATTCTATGTCTATTTGGCCGCCCCCCCCCCCGTAAAATGTAACTATTTTATTCCCCCCCCCCTGCTGAATAAAACTTTTTCGGGTATACCACCCTATGAATATATTTCTGTTAAAAACTCAAATGCGTTTAGCACTACAAGTGGTCTCATCAAAAACGTTCAAAGAAAATTTTTACTAACCAAAACCATCACTGTGCCGGCAGTAAACTATCAGCAAAAAATTTCATATTTACCATAGGTATATTTTGTGCAGTAACTTGAAAGAAGAGTTTAACTATTAAATATTATTTCTTACAATTTATTGTGAGAAACATATTTGTAGTAAAAAATTTCCCTAAATTCATAAAATAGATTATTACAAACTTATTCAATTTTTCTAACTAAGAAAAAATTTTAATTAGTTTTCAGCTTTCTGCACACAAAAATGTAAAGATTGTTTTTAATACCACTTAGTATTGAAATTTTTATAAAATATTTTTAAAATATTAAATTTTAAATTAAGTCTATTCGCACTTAAAAATAAACAAATTTGACCTGTAAATTTGTTATTAAATGAAGGTTAAATACATACTCATAAGATTCAATTTAAAATTCAATATCTTTAAAATATTTAATAAAAATTTCAATATTAAGTGGTATTTAAAACAATCTTTACGTTTTGGTGTGTATTTCTACAAAAGTCTAATTAAAATGACATTATTTTCAAAATTTTTTTACCCTCCTGGGTGTAAAACTTGTGCGTAAAGAATTTTCTGCACTCGTTCTACGCCTAGGTAGGCAAAAAATATTGTAAGCAATATGGGCGAAATACTTTTGACACTAGCGTGAACACATATCACTCGTACTCGGCTTCGCCGAGCACTCGTGCTAGTGCTCACGTTAGTGCCAAAACTTTTACGCCCTTGATACTTAACATACTACATTTTTCTTACAGAAAAAGTAATCTAACAGATTTATGAGTGGGCAACATAAAAATCTAAATTAACTTGAGGTCTAATATACATAGATTTTCGTACTTTATACATTTAACTTAAAAAAAATTTATACTATGCTAAGATAGAGATTTTTCTTTTAAAGAAAATGAAAAGATAATTTTTCGGTATCAACTTGTCTTATTAAATGATAAAAAATCGTAAATTTTTATTAGTGACTAAATTTTTTATGAGAAAATTGCTTTAAATGAATATCTGCTGAATTTTAGACAAAAAAATAAATTTTAATTCATGTTTTTATCTCGGTTTTTATATTCTATTAGAAGTTACTTGAAATTCATAAGATAATTTTTGGCTTTATAATTTCGAATTACCTAAAAATTTATTTTTATAAATTGAATGCGTTAACTTGTGCCATTTTGCAGGTATTGACGAGTTAGCGCGCGATGTTAATACAAGAAAGATTAACAAAAACTTTTGGCTATGTTTTATTGCCAAAATTCTTGCAATGATATTTTTTAAAATTTTTTATTTGATATAATCTTAGATGTAGCAATCATCTGGACAAAATTTTTAGTTGGTCCTACCATAAAAAACTTCTAAAATTTTGGTTATCGTAATCATACAGTGGTTTTTACAGTGATAATTTTTTAAAATAATTTTAAAAATAATCTGTTTTACAATTTTTTTGTAAAAACATAAAAATTTCTGTAACAATATTTTTTCAACTACTGAATAAATATTTGAAGAGCAAATATTTACTTTAACTCATGCATTACATGAACTTTTTCTTTCCTTCAAGTAAAATAAAATACATTGTATGAAAAATAAAAACTTTTGCTTTTTTAATTAAAATATTGAATAATAAAAGCTACGCTTGCAGTGAAAACTTTTTTTTAATTATAAGGAAAGATTATTATTTCATAATATTGTCTAAATATGTTGAAAAAAGTAGGTAAAAAAACAAATATTTAAACTTTCGAAAAAAAAGGACAAAAAGAATACATTTCCGATAGTTGACTAGACATTTTAATCCACGAAGTTTTGTCTGGCATTTTAGTTTTATGTTGAAAATGTACACGTTCTGTATGCTAAAGAATTATGAATAACTGAAACGCGAATTTACGTTGAGTATTTTAATACCGTTGCCGTTTAAGCATACACAATATACACACATAGATAATATTCATAGTACATTTTGTGAAAATTTATGAAAAGGAAACAAGGATCCTATATACGAAGGGGAAAGTGGTTTGTTGTGGCTAGACGGCGAGACATACAAGCTTTTTCTCTCTAAAACTCTACGTCGTTATCCGCAATGAGATCAAACACAAGGGATGATATTAAAGACTCTAGTGTTTGTTATGGATCAAAGACGATGTGTTTACATTCTTGTTTGGCTAAAATTTTCAAGTACTTTATTATTTATTACATTCAAGGGATACATTTTAATAATGGATAAAGAACTTCTTCTCCAAAAAAATAAAATGATAATATGTGAATACAGGTAATTTTAAAGGTACTTTCTATGAAGAATAACATCCTATAAAATTTACATTTTTTCATTTACTTTCTCATTTGTTCTTATCCTTTGTGATATCAATATACTTTGTAGCGAAAAAAAGCTTTAGGGTGTTTATTAAAAATTCCCAAAATATACAAGGGGTTGCTGAAGTTTTAAGTTACCTTCGTGCTCAAAAAGTAGTACTTATTCATTTCCCGTCTGTTTGCTATAGAAATATTAATATGTTGAGTAATGTGCTTTTATAAAAATTTTAAATTACCATTAAAAACTAATGTTATTCAATATTAACATTTACACAAAAATACACGGGTTCATTAATTGTTTCTGCATCAAAATTTTGATTTCTAAATAAAATTTTATTTTATTTTTATTGAATTTTATGAATAATTTTACTTTTGAATTTACGAATTCAGACACGATATTTTTTGTTTGGTTAAAGGAAATTTTACACCTAGTTTTACGTACAATTTTGACATCCGGGTAAGCAAAAAACCGGTTTTTTACCGCTTTAAAACTTTTGAAATCATTATTTATAATCATTTTAATGAATAAAAAAATCAGTATATACTGATAATAGTAAATTTCAGGACAGAATTTTTACAGTGTACGTACTTAAAACTGATCTTTACTCCAAAATGATATGCTTTTAATTTTTGTTTTTCCAGTCATTTTTTTTCTTTGCACTCCAATGTAGTCTTGCTCACGGCAATTGGCACACTTTTCGACCCTAAGTTATCTTACGAATTGCAAGTATGGTAACAAAAGGCAATAATTTACGAGGTAATAAGCGACATAGCCAAAGGATACACTTACATACTCTAGCATACATTATTAAAAATCCTCGCCAGTTTTTTTTTAAAACAAAAACTGCCTAAAAATTGTGTCAACATACCCTGCTCTCCCCTAGAATGTAATAAGAAAAGATAAATTACACGAATTGTACGTGCTTGGCGCCATAATTAAGAAGATGATTTCGAATACAAGTTAAAGAGAGCACTAACGAAAAAAAAAATTCAAAGAATTTAATTTACAGACAATTTTTAAAATGATTTATTAAAACTTATAAAATTTTTTAATTGTTATTGTAATAATTAACTTTCATTATTGTAATAAAATGAAGTTTAAATGAATTTAATGAAAGATTAAATGGAGAAATTTTTTTTGCATTTTTATTTACGTGTGAAAATTTTTTAATAAACTTAAATAATTTCTTAATTTAATTGCAATTCTATATTGATTCTTAAGTTGACAAAACATTTTGTGCTTTCATTAAAATAAGTCATTTTTTATTTTCTAGTCCTCAAAATTAAAAAATATCCATTATTTTTCAGTTTTTCTTCACTTTTTAATATTTTGAACTTAATGATTCTTTGAGTGAATTAATTTCTTAAGTAAAGAACACCCAAAACAAACATACAGCAAAAACTCTTTTGTTTTCAAGTCACAGGGCTGCGGAAATCAGCTTATAACCTAAAATTTATAATTTTCTTGTGGTTTTTCAATTTTTCATGCCATAAGAACACGAAAATTCTTACCTTTCATGTTTTAGCCACATGAAATAAATGTGCGGTCATCACCAAGCGTATTAAGCTTCTGTACCCTTACTACCGAGACATTAACTTTTACCTAAGCAACCTCCAAAAGAGCTTTATTACTAAATCAATTTTTTATAAGGTCTGTTAATGAAATAATAACCAAACAAAAATATTTGATTATTTTCAAAAAATTAAATTAAAACGCAATGACATTAATCATACAGAGTAAATAAAGTTAAAAAATAAATTACATTAAATAATGCATAGACTGGATAATCGTATTCAGAAATGGTATAAACATTTTTTTACAAAGTCAATCTTTCATTTCATGTTAATTACATTTATTTTTTTTAAAAACCAAAAAAGATTTTTTTTCAAACATGTATTTATTCAACTATGAAAATTATTAACGAATTACATTTTATTACATATATGAAAGAAATTCATATTCCATAGAGAGTAAAACATGAAAATAAAATTTCGTTGAAATAAAATTGAGTTCTTAATAAAGTAAAATCATATGTACTTTTTATAAAAAAAATAAAAGCAGAAGACTTTATTTTGACATTTATGTAATTGCCATTTTCAAATTACTTAAATAAATGTAGAAAGTAATTTATTACATTAAGGGCTTTTTTTTTGTTTTTTCATTTATTTTAGAAAGCTAAGTATATATACTGAGCTTTTCTCATCATTGTCAATGAATATATGTACGATGAAAAAAAAAACGAAACAAAACATAATAATGGTACAAGAAGAAATGAGAATGAAAACAAATAAGTACAGATAAGCCTTTGAAAAAAAAAATTACTTTAAGTTTTAATAAAACAAAATAAAGCTTTGATTTATTAGAAAAATTACTTAATTATTTAATGTTTCTTAACATTTTCGAAACGGTTACTTTACCTTCTTCCCAATAGCACCTGTCTTTGTTCATTATAAATGCAGTGATTAGCCTTGTAAATTTTTTAAATGCTTTTTGGGTTTTTGATTAATGGGTAAAATTAGGTTTCATTTGCCAAAAAAAAAATAAGATTCCCAAAATTTCAGCTTATTTAATGAATTCTGCTACAAAGCACATAAAAATTATATTGCGTATTATTATTGGGTCCAAATGTTCTCTATTTATAGGAGACTAGGCATACTGTGAATTAGCATTCATATCGAGACAATAGTGACTCTATTGATTCAATAGACGCGCAACATTAAATCCTGCCAATAGAATATTAAATTTCATTGAAGCAATAGAAATTCTATTGATTTTTGTGACACGAGTGGTTGCTTCAAAGTCGGCAGTTTTTTAGTGTAGTTTTTAGTGCGTTAATAGTTCAAATGGGTCATATAATTTTTGTTTTTGGACGTAGTACCTAATTTTTTTCTGTGAGAGTACTAGTTTTAGAAATATCGTTTTCACTCGATGTCTTGAAGCTGATGATTAATTTATAAAAAATTTTATTCTCAAAATTTTTTGCGTTAAAAAGTAAAAAAACAGCAATATTTTTTTTCTTCTTGGACGTAGTACTTTATTTTTTTCTATGAAAATACTAATATCTCAAATTATCGTTTTTACTCGCTATCTCCAATCTGATACTTAATTTTTCGAAAATTTTTGTTTCAAAATTTTTTACATAAAAAAATTTAAAAAATACCATTATTATATTTTTTTCGGATGTAGTATCTAATTTATTTCCATGAAAGTATTAATATCTAGAATTATCGTTTTTACTTGATATGTTCAATCTGATACATAATTTTTTGAAAATTTTTACTTCAATATTTTTGCTAACAAAAAATAAAAAAAACATCCATTTTTTTTTCTTGGACGTAGTACCTAATTTATTTTTATGAAAAAGTAATAATTTTAGCAATAGACTAGAAAAATCTTCCTTTTTTTATGTAAAAAACCGAATTTTTTCCATAAGATGTTAAACTAACAGTATCAAGTAAAACAACATTTTTAGATTTTCTGATGACATTATACTTTGTTAGGTAAAATAGACCATTAAGAAAATTTACTTATTGACAATGATGAACCATAGTGTCAATTATTTGGCAGCGTTTTTATATCTTTGTTTCGGTGTTGGGAGCTAAAAAATTGAAATACATACTTTGAACTTGCCTTACAAAAATTTTAGAAAATAAATGCGTACATCTAACATATTCGCGATTTATCTATCAAGATTGAATACACAAATAAATTCCGAAAATGTAGTGTGGCTGTTTACAACGGTCATCTAATCAAATAGTTACCTTGAGGTGTTTTAATTTCAATAGTAAAAAAGAAAAAAAATTAATTTAATTTTACAAAAGGGAAAAACGGAAATATTTTCCAGGAAAGATTTTTTTTATCAAAGAGAAAAATTTTGTAATACATGTTTTATAAAGTTTCTCAATAATCTTTTCTTTTGCACAGTAGGTACAATATAATATACATAGCAACAAAAAAAATCTAAAAGAAAAAAAAAGTAATATTACCAATCCTTTACTCCTTTATCATTTGAGCATACGTTTTTTTATATATTATTTTCAACAAATTTTATTCTTTGACCGCGTTTGTATAGTTTCTTTTCAAATATCCTTTCCATCTATCTTTGAGTATAATATTAGATATCTCACACTTTTTTATTTGTTACACAGACAGATAAAAAAAAAGAAACTATATTACTTTTGTTATAAAAAAAATCTTGGTGTCTTCTGTCATTTTCAGTCTTTATTCTATTCATCCATGAGGTATCAAAGAAAATAATGCCCTAGGAAAAATAGTAGCTGGCAATTGGTTTTTGATATCAAAAGATATACGCAAAACTACTAAGATACATGTACGTGTAACTAATAATAGACTGTCATGTACCTGATGATAAAAATGAAAAAAGAAAATATAAAAGATTTTATTGCTTAAGTTTCATTTTCTTTTTGAAAATACAAAAAAAAAAATATTATTGATATTAAAAAATAATCAAATATGACATTTACAGATGCTGATTGTAAATTTATTTTTTTGATACTGTAATTCGTTTTGAAATTGCTTTGAAAATTGTTTTACTGTGTTGGCTATCAATTTTTGTATTAGTAAAACGTCACTATCTATTTCGTATTGCATAAAAAAAATAAAATCACGACAACAGTTATTTTTAAACAAATAACTCAAATATAAAAATTAAAAAACACGTTTAAAAGTTATATAAAATTTTTGACATTAAAAATATTTTTTGATATTAAGTTAAAGCAGTATATTATACATCTGGGACGTTAAGTTTTAACTTTTGATTAATTGCAAGCACGAGATGCTCTAATCTCCTGAATACCTAAATTACAAAAGATGAGTAAAAAATTTTTAAATTAAACATTTATTTTGCTACAAGTTTATTTGTAATAACTTTATTGATCTAAATATTGCACATTGTAAATGCATTTTGTTATGACGTAATTTTCTGATGAAGCAAAGAATATCTTCATTTTAGAAAATATTGAAAAATAGAATTATGTAATATAGATTTGCATAGATTTATTTATATTTTGAAAGAAAACATATACAAAAAATTTAAATAATACGTGATTGTTTTTATAGAAAAATCAGGTGAATAAGTATATTGACAATAGTTTTTTAAAATAAAGACATGAAATCAATAAAATATTATTTTAAATGTTATATTTCAGATAATTTATGGAAAGACCTATTTTTGAGATAAAATGAACGTGATGATAATACTAATATAAATTTTTTTCATTTTTCTCAAGATTAATTTTCTATTTGAAACAGTCTTGTAACATATTTTTTTGTATTTTTTGTACCTTTTCTGAAAACAAAAGCGTAGTATACAGGTTCCAGAATAATTTCCTCCTTCTGGCATAATAATAACTAGCTTTCAAGAAAAGTAATAACCAATTCTGAAATTGTTTTAATGACTGGGGAAATAAAATTTTTGTATTATAATCTTCTTTCATTTAGGGGTGGAAAATTGGGGTGAAAAGGGGTAAAAAATCAGTTTTTATAAAAGGCTTTATTTTTACTTGAAAAACTATACCGGGGGGTTATCGAGGCTGCTGATTTCAAATATAAACTCCGAAAAATACTAAAATTTCATCCAGGGGTGGAAAACAGGGGTAAAAAGGGGTGAAAAACCGATTTTTATAAAAGGCTTTATTTTTACTTGGAAAACTATATCGGGGGGTTATCAAGGTTGCTGATTTCAGCAATTATGAAAAGGGCATTTATGAAAAGTAATTTTTCACTGTTTTTCACCCCAGTTTTTCACTCCTGGATAAAATTTTAGCATTTTACGGAGTTCATATTTGAAATCAGCAACTTCGATAACCCCCCGATAGAATTTTTCAAGTAAAAATAAAGCCTTTTATAAAAATCGGATTTTCACCCCTTTTCACCCCCGTTTTCCACCCTTGGATGAAATTTTAGCATTGTTCAGAGTTTATATTTGAAATTATCAAACTCAATAACCCCTTGGTATAGTTTTTCAAGTAAAAATAAAGCCTTTTATAAAAAATTCGATTTTTCACCCCTTTTCACCCCAGTTTTCCACCCCTAGATAAAATTTTAACATTTTACGGAGTTTATATTTGAAATCAGCAACCTTAATAACCCCCCGATATAGTTTTTCCAAGTAAAATAAAGTGCTTTATAAAAATTGGTTTTTCACTCCTTTTTAACCCTGCTTTCGACCCCTGGATGAAATTTTAGTATTTTTCGGAGTTTATATCTGAAATCAGCAGCCTCGATAACCCCCCGGTATAGTTTTTCGAGTAAAAATAAAGCCTTTTATAAAAACTGATTTTTTACCCCTTTTCACCCCAATTTTCCACCCCTAAATGAAATTTTAGTATTTTTTGAAGGTCATATTTGAAATCAGCAACCTCGAAAAGCCTTTGATATTGTTTTTCAAATAAAAATAAAGCTTTTTATAAAAATCGATTTTTCACCCTTTTTCATCCCAATTTTCCACCCCTAGATGAAACTTTATGATTTTTTTAGTTCATATTTGAAATTAGCAACCTTGAAAACCCCCAGGTACTAATAAAATAGAAAAAAAACATAATATTTTATGAATAGTAAAGACTTACGTCAAAGTGGCACTTTTTGGCCGCAAAATATGGCTAAAATCGCTTGTTTTTTAAGTTTCCGCCCCTTGAGGGTTTGTTGGTAAAAAATGATTCTAAAATTGAATTCTTCATGAGTTTCTAGTGTTAAAACAATTTTAAAATTTAATTTTTAGTGGAAATCTAAGCCGGTATTAAACAAGTGGCACGTTTTGGCTGCCTGGGCGGTAATGGGTTAAAGCGACTTAAGGAAGGGAGATTTTGAATGGAAATGGGTAGTGAATTCCATTTTTTACTTCAGGTAAAGCCAGTTCTATAGTTTTGGACATCCTTCTGGCAGTCTGTTTAGGCCGGTGTCTTTTGAAATGATTTGCTAAATAATTTGGCTGATTTATGCGTAGTACTCTGTAAATATGTAATAATATTAGAAAAATTCAGTCTGCATATGTCTGTGTCAAGGCAGTTCATATTGTTAGTTACTAATTTTTCGTATTGTTACTAATTTTTGTCTATTATTTATCTGGTATCAGAGAAAATTAAAAAAAATCTCTCAACATGGCCTGTAATAGTGTACAGATTTAAATACAGCATTAAAAAGAAAGAAAAACTCAATAATTTTTGTTATAAATTTTCAAATTTTTATTTATTTAAATTTTTAAAAATTGCAGGAAAAAATAGATATAAATCAATATTATAGCGGAATGTAATAATAATTACGTAGATAATAAATATAAAAATATCTGAAGCAAGACTTTTATAATGTCCTTAATTGAATTTTCTATAATCATGAATTTAATATATATGACACTATAAATATCATAAAAAAAAATCTATCGACCGTATCGACTATAAGTACGTATATTTAGGATGTTTCTATATACTGTTTAAATTATATAAAAATAGTGTATTCTCATCAATGCAAATTAAGACCTACTGCTCTATATAGAAATATTTTATGTTTACAATATCGAAAACCGATTAACCCGCAGTACACAAACTCCATATTTCCATATACTCCTTTTTTTAAAAAAATAATAATTTATGATGTTGCATTCAAAACAAGTACCTAAAAAAAGGGAAGTTTAAACATTTTTATTGAATAAGCGTGATTCGCGTAATTTTTTTTTCTCAAAATCGAATACAGTTATTATGAAAAATGTTTACAGTAACGGAAAATTTCTATAATGTTTCTTTTTTTAATAACCGATATAATATCTAAGTTGTTGAATAAAAGCTAAAAAAAAAGGTTTAAATAATATATTTTAACTGCTTTATAACTATAAATATATAAACTTAAAAGTTATTATTATAAACCGGCATTTTATGTAATAATAATGTACGGTAGTTAATTTATGTTTGAAAAAAAAACATATGTTTTATTCGTTAAATCATTGCTTTTGTTTTTTTTTTTACTATAAATTTATGATTTTTTTTATGGATAATAACGTGATCTACATTGTACGATGTTGTTACGTGGTAGTACGATAATAGCTCAATTTTGTTTTTTCTTCTGTTTATCTTATTTTTTTCTCTAGAATATTAGGTATTTTATTGTTTTTTAGTATTAAACAATTTTATTGTTAAATTTTTTATTTTTGCTGAAACCAACTTCAAGTTTTTAAACTATATATTTGAATTCTCACAACAAAATGTAAATAGTTCATATTAATCCAAAATTTTAGTTGTTACCAGTCGGTAATTGCTTGATTAAAAAATTGAACAAAAAAAACATTACATTTTTCGTTTATTTGAACTTTTAGTGTGTTAAAATTTAATAATTTAATAAAATTTTTTAATATTATGCATAAACAATTATCGACGTGAAGTCTTACTTGATATTACTTCAATTCGATTTTTCTTTCTTAAGACTTATAATAACTCAAAACAGTATGCACCCTATGATGTACACTGTAGATCACTCCATGCGGTCATGACTGTTCTTCTTAGATAAAAATAATATAAGTCTATATTTGCGTATATGAACTGAAATTGATGAAGTGAATAAAAGCTTGCATAAATAGGTCTTCAAATATGTTCCAAAATGTTTTTTGTCATAAGTATACTTCAGTTAAATCACAGTGTAGGGTGTTTAGTTACTGGTCGTCACCAGGTTTGGTCTACTATACTGCCGTCCACATCCAAAAACAACATTATTTGACATTTTGGTGGGTCAAATTTGTCTGGTTTAAGGGGAGGGGGTCAAAAAGGACCTAGAATAATTTCAATATAGGGACTTCGAAAAATCTGGGTTTAGGGTCTTGGAATAATTCGGATTTCGGATCTTAGAATATTAACATGAAACATGTTCTTTGGATGGGGTATTTGAAAAAGTTTGGCTCGGCAGGGGTGTGGGGTGAAAAAGTGACATTTTTAGGGGAGGGGGTGAAATGGACTTATAATATTTTAGATTTAGGTAATTATAGAATAATTTGAAGTGGGAGTCAGGGCTTAATCAGGCCCTGATAAGAACAAGAACTTAGAATACCTTAAGTTTATGGACTTAGAATAATTTATATTTCAGGATTTTATGTAATTTCGGTTTTTGGATTTATTACTATTATGAGTGAACATGTTCCATGCTCGTTGGTTGTGTAGTTACACAAACCGGTTACAAATTTTTTTGATTTAGGGACCTAGAATAATAAGCGTTTAAGGAATTAGAATAGTTTGGGTTTAGAATCTTAACGTTTAGCAAAGGTCATAATTAAAAATTATAAAATTAGAAAATTATATTGTAACGTTGCGTAACATTTGCATTATACCTAGCATTCAACTGGAAAAAAAAATGTTCCATTCATTGGAATTACCATTCATTTAGGTTGTGTTTAAACAAACCGGTTAAAAGTTTAACATTTTAGACTAAAAATATTTGTAGCCTGATTTGAATATTTGCACATTTAAACTATATACACTTTACAAATATTAACCCATATAGTATCCGTTATTTTTAAACTTATAATTTTCATTTCCTTAGAAGAAAAAAAAAGTTAGTTAAAAAAAAAAGAAAAAATTTTTATCTAATTTAATTGAATAGTTACAATATATACGTAAAATTTGAGAAATTCATCTACTCTTAGATCGTTATAAAAGCAGCAAATAAAATGAAGTTTGTTATAAAAAAAGCTTCTTGTTTTTACATCAATTCAAAAGTCACTTTGATGTTTTACTATACATTTTTTTTTATATTTTTCACGATTTATTTTTTTAACTTTATCAGGCACTGTAAATATAAATAGGAAAATTCTTGTATATATTTTACTTATTTTAGTAATAAAAGTTTATGAATCTTATAATACTGAAAGCTTTTTATTTATAAACAAAAAAGTCTCTTTTTAAAATCTTAAGAAAATGAAAAGCTCTTTTTAGTAAATTATTCAAGATGAAATAATCAATTATTTTCTTCCTCAATACATAATATGCTAATATTTTGAGAAAGATAAAATAAAAAAGTTGCAATAAAAGCAGAAACTGAACGTCGTAACTTTTAATAAAATTATAATAGATAGGTATTTTTATCCATTAAAGAGTTTCTACTAAAGATTATTAAAGTTGAGTATTAAAAAAGTTTAACCGAATATACCTCTATGTATTAAAGTAATTTTTATTAACGTCTATATTTTATTTCATTGAATTATAAAATTAAATTATTTTTTATTACTTTACTAATTTTAAGTAAATAAAATAAAAGAGCAGCATTTTAATATCAATTTTATTAGTGCATAATTTTTAAATTTACTCGTATAAAATAAACGAAAAATATTTACTTAACAAACTATTTATTAGAATTTCAAAAATTTTTTTTAAATTGTTGATACTTTTTTATTGAAAAAAAAATCCACTTGCGCAAAGCGGAATTTTTTTTCATGTTCAAATGATTGCAAATAACTTCAAACATAAAGAAATATATTTAAAATATTCATGCAGAGGTATGATGAGCCAAAAAAAAAAATTCCAAAAAAAAGAAAAATTTTGGTTTCTATTTTTTTTGTTGTTCTTTTTTACGGAAACCGCATAGTATCATGGAAAAATAAAAGAAAGGGTGTTTAAATAGTCGGGAGATTTATTATTTGTAAATTTTAGGTTTTAGGTTTCATAAAATAAATTTCGTAAATTCTCACCTTCAAAATTTTTATTTATTCTAATTTCATGAATCCGGAATTAAATTTTTCGTCAAAATATATGGGCCTTTTTTCGAATAATGTATATTGCAAAATTCTGAGAATTGACCCAGATGGACAGTTATGACCAGTGAATTTCGCCGGAATTCTTTACGTTACTGGAAAAGGTTGTTGAGGTCAAGAAAAACAAATTTAAGCTTTAAAATTTTCAATTTTTCACTTACAATACTTTCTGATTTTTCAAGATGGCGAACATAAAAAAATATTAAAATAAACATTATTCGTTACCGAGGGGTCTTTGAGGTCAAGAAACACGAATTTCAGATGGAAAATTTTCAGTTTTCAAAAAGTTAATTTTCCCATATTTTTATGTCCGTAATCTTGAAAAATCGGAAAATATGCTAAAGTGAAAAATCGAAAAATTTCCACCTGAAATTTTCTCAGCTACAGATTTATTTCATATATTAAAGTTTATTTTCTTATGTGTTATGATCCACCATCTTAGGAAATCGGAAAATATGTTAAGGTAAAAATAGAAAATTTTCCATTTTAGTTTATTATACTACACTCCGCCCCCTGCGCCAACCCCCGCAAAACGTAAAGCGTGGTGTAAATACCCATGTTTAGAATTAGAAATTAAGACAATTAAGTTTTATTCTTTCTAAAAACTTTAAGCTTATTTGCTAATAATTTTTTTTTCTCTCTATATTATAAAATTCTAATACTTTTTTCTCTCTATATTATAAAATTATAATAGTATATTATAAAATACTAATCTAATAATAGTACCATGCCAAAATGGGGGGTGCCCAAATGAGGGGTGCCCAAATGAGGGTGCCCAAATGGAGGTGCCCAAATGACCCATGTCGGCGGCGGCGGCGGCGGCGGCGGCGGCGGCGGCAGCGTTTAGAATTTTATAATATAGAGAGATTAACATGGAACATGTTCATTGGATGGGGAATTTGAAAAAGTCTGGCTCGAAAGGGGTAAAATATTGACGTTTTTAGGGGTGGGGTGAAAATTGACGTTTTAGGGGAGGAGGGTTAAATGGACTTAGTATATTTTCGATTTAGGGACTTAGAATAATTTATATTCTGGGATTTATTGCAATTTCGTTAATTAATTATTACTGTTATGAGTGAACATATTCCATGATTGTTGGTTTTGTAAGCACACAAATTAGTTATAAGTTTATGTCCGCCATCTTGAAAAATCAAAAAATATTTTGAGGTCGAAAATTGAAAATTTTCACCTAAAACTCGTTTTTCTCGACCTCAAAAGGTTTATTCTCTCGCTTTATCCCACATAAAGCCAGTTTAAAATATAATGCAATGCCATTTAATCAATACATTGGCAACAAAATCTATTGGAAAAGTTGTAGAGAATTTCAGGGTATGATACTTTTTAGTAAATTAATTGGTTGTTTCAGTTTTTCAAAAATAAGTTAATTTTAAAAATAATCTCCTATTCGAGGCAAAATAAGTCTTAATGTACTAAAAGGAGTGCAATATCCTTGCAGTATCAAATATAATTATAATACTCATAGATAACTTAGTCATATCTAAAAAATGCGAATAATAATTATCTATCCTTTGTGGTAGCCGAAAAATTATTATTTACGAAAAAATATTATTTACGAAAAAAAAATACCCTTTTCTTAAAATAACTACCGCACCGACATTAAATTCACGATAAAATCATTTTCCTTTGTAGTTTTTGAATATTTTTACTCATATCTTCACTTTACTCCGTTTTCGATATAACAATATGTAAAATTTTCAGGATATAAAATTCCCAGCTGCGATACGTCAAAGTAATTTTTTTTTATTTTAAGTACATATCTTAGTTAATAATTATTTTAAAAAAAAAACAACGTACTTTTTTAATTAATACTTGTAAAAAAAAAATTTACGATAATTTTATTTTATTTGCTTTTCATTATATAAATAAAAAGATAAGTCAAAGTAACTGAAGTAAAAAAGAAAAAAGATAGAATCTTTTAAATAATAAGAAAAAAAAATTTAATAAATTTACAAAATACACCCTATTAATTTAAATATAAAAGAGCGAGAAAGACAGAAAATAATAATAAAAAAAGAAGCTTTTGTAACTTAAGAATTGAACTCAGGCGTAAAAGATACTCCACAATTATATTCCAAATAATGACTTTTTTTTTTACTTATTTATTAAAGATTCACCTGCTCATTCTTTAAAAAAAAAAAGAGACCAAAGACCAGTCCAAAAAAAAGTAGAATCACCGACGCGAGTCATCATAACTCAGTTGTTAATTTAGTTCTCTAAACTTAAATGCTACTGATATTACTTTTTTTTTTTATTTATAAGACAAGACGTTATATTATTACACAGAGAGACAGAAACATGACTGAATCTTGTTTTATACTTTTTAAGAACTATAGCTTCTGAATTTTTTTGTTCCCATTATGTGTTCATGAATGTATTTTTTTTTTTTATATAGATAACAAGCAGAAAAATTTAAAAAAGACGAGTCGATTAAGAATAATAATAAAAACGAAGGGTTTTACAAGTTTTATTTTTTTTTCAAGTTGTTTGAAACGTGAACATTTTTAAAAGGTAATTCTTAAATAATCGAGATTTTTAATTATAAAAATCTTAAGATATTTATTTTTTCTTTTTATAAACGTGAAGCGAATTCATTAATATAATAAAGATTTTTTTAATTATCTTGTCAATATTATTCTTTTTTTAAAAGCTTTTGTAACTTGTCAATCATTTTTAAGATAAAGCCCAATTTTAATTGTTCGAATTTTTAAACGTACACACTAATTTTTATTTCAAAACAATTCATATTTTTATTTTTATTTATTTGCAATAATAATAATATTTTTATTATATTATTTTATACTTATTGTTCTTAATTAACAGACGAATTTAATTAGTGGCTTTCAATCAAGATTTAATTTTAAGAAAAATTCTTTTGTGTATACGCACACAATTATTAATTCTATGGGGTCTTCAAGAAATTATTTGAGTCTTAATTTTTTTTTTTATTAAGTGTGTATTAAGAAAGCTAACAAACTCATTTATTTTGTTCGGTATAAAAAGAGAAAATAACTAAGCTTTATATAACGAAAACTTAAATATTTCGTGCAGGCGTTTGAGTGTACCCTAAAATACTTATGTTGCTATATTATATGAAATACAGTCATTAATATCTGAAGATGGTAGGCGAGTATTGCCATTTTTTTATTGAAGTCGAGTAAATATTGGATTCTTCGTGGCAGTCAAAACTTTATTACTTATTGTGTTAGACCTAAAAAATAGTTTTTTAATTAATTTTTACTATATATAACGTAGCTTTACCGATTTCCAATTCTTGCAGAATACTTATGGGATAGATTATAAAAATAAAACAGATTACTTTTATGCTAAATTTTAATCTTTTTTCATCTTCCGAATGTGCCTTACAGACTTTAATTCGAATGGGTTATGATTCTAAAGTCACATTCATAATTATTTGTATCGTTTTATGTGCCTTCTATTGATTCCAATCCTTCAGCGCTCTAAGGAAATTTTGGAGTTTCGAATTTTTCCGATAGATCGCACCACCTAAGTTCCAGGTATAAATTCTTAGTTTGGGTGTATTATCCATAATGGTTGGCTAAACGTAATATAAGAGCAGTCAATTTTTTAATAATTTGACCCGGTTTCACAGTAGCGAATTGCACGGGGACTTTGTCGCTCGCACTTTCATTGGCGAAGTCAGCTGCTTCATCGAAAAGTTTTAGGTACTCATTGAGAACAGATTGAGACTCGTTAGAGTTATTGGCAGCAGAAATAGAGGGATGGCTTGTTGCCTTAGCAGAAGAGACTGTAGGTTTAACAGCAGGAGTAGATTTCCCGTTACTTTGGTTGGTAGATTTTTTAGCATTATTGTTCGGCACCATTTGGAGTTTCGTAACACTTACGTATGATTTATTGGGGTCAACCTAGCTTTTTGAGATATCAGAAGGCTTTTGGTGGATTACCTTACGGGCCCTGGGGCGTTTTTTGGTAATACGCTTTTTGGCTTTTTTATAGTCAACGCCAGAGTTGGGCAAATACTCTACTTTCGGACCGGAGTATCAGTATTTACAATGTATCTTATATGGGCGCGCTTAACGCGCGGTCCACTTGTGCCCAGCTCTGGTCAACGCACTCTCTCTATAATTTGTGGTCTGATTTTCTTTGCAATTACGTTTGCAACTACGGGCCCAACAAATTAAAGCACTTCCTATTTCAAACAGAATAACTTATAAAACTTCTGAAATTAAAAATTAAAAATTGAAAAGTATATAATTTTAAAAGTAATACTTACCAATTCATAAAAAAACATGTATTAGATACTTTATAGAAAATTTATAAATTTTAAGTAGGTATAATATGAAAAGTTAAAATATATATTTTCATCTTATAAATTTTAAAATATTATAGACTAAAAGTTTTTAATAAAGTAAATTACTCACATAAAGTTGTACTATATTACTTGCAAAAAGATTTTTCATATTAGATAATTATAAATTTTAAGAAAATTATTTATGTATTTTAACTTTGATATCTTAATTATAACAATAATACACTTTTTGTTTATGTTTTTTAAATAAATATTAATTAATTTTCTCTTTGCCTACACACACCTACACACATACACACACAGATATATTGAAAATTTTAGTAATTTATATGCATAAATATTTATATACCTATTAAAACAAACTTGGCACTATATTTCTTTTAAAAAAAAATATCAAATTTTATATAATAAATTAATTATCTTTGAAAAATTTTTCAAAACTTTTATATGTATCAAACTTTGAAACATTTAATTAAATATTCTTTATACCATGCTTAAGAAACTATATAAGAAAATATTAAATTTTATTTCAAAATTTTAAATATAATAAAAGTATATATGGAAATGTCTAAAAAAATTATTTCTAATACAATCTTTTATTTTAGAGATTTTTCAAGAGAAATGTAAGTAACATTGCAACTTTTGATAAGGATTTTTTATTCTTTTAGGTTTCGTGTTTACGGATTCGCAAAAATGTCACTACTGCCCCTTTTTTTTCAGTTTTTTCGATTATGTTTCTGCTTATAACATTAAAAAGCATATAATAAATTTAAATTATTCAGGAAAAAAATAGTTATTCAAGTTAAAAGTGCATAGAAATTTTAGAATCCTTAAAAGCTAATTTATATGATTGATAATGTTTGATGTAAAAAATGTAAAAAATTGATTAAAATGTTTAATAATCATACTGAAATATAAATTGTAATTTATTTAAAGGAAATATGATCGAATGGTAGATCATTGCAATGACAACTTTATAGATCGGCTGATTTTTCAAAGAATTGTACTTCTTTCGGAGTTTAATTTAGGTATTTTAAGTAATTTATTACTTTGCTTATAATATCTCAGAAATATCTGTATAACATGTAGACTAATTTTAGTTTATTAAAAGATTTTATTTTATTTTTATTTTTATATTAAATTAATTAATTCACTATTTAAAAACAAGAGTAAAGGCTATATATTTTCTCAGACAAAATAAATTCTTTAATAATAATAATAGTGTCAAATTTAGTGGACGGCGACAAAAGAATAGAATGTAAGAAGGAAACACCCGAGTGTTTCCTCTGCAATAATAGGGACGACAAGTGCTCTACGGGGCACTATGCCGGAGAAGGAAACTGCCCCAGCTACCGCGAGGCTCTGGCTGCGGCAAGGAATAAGTGTCATCGGAAATGATCAATTTTCTACAGGGGAACATGAATCAAGCCCGGGAAGCTGGTGCTTTGTTGGAACAAAGCAAAAAAAAATTCAAATATCCTCTTACTAAGCGAGCATTTATACAATATGAACCACAAATACTGGCTAACCGATGACACTAACTGCTGCGCCATATGCGGCTCCGGGGTAGAGCACAAACGACCCAAAAAGGGAAAGGCAATTGCTACGATTGGGTCACGAACGGGGATACAACTTATATAAGTTGCTATCTCTCCCCAAACGATAGCTCGGAAGTGCTGGCTACAAAGCTGGCCAGCATCGAGAACACGGTTCGGACGGTAACTGGCAGCGTTATCCTTGCTGGGGACTTTAACGCTAGGGCCTTAGAATGGGGCATGCCAACGACTAATCCCAGGGGACAGAAGGTTCTTGAAATGGCCACTAGATGCAAACTAGTGGTCCAGAAAAGAGGAAACAGGCCCACCTACGAGAGGGCAGGATGGGGTGCCTCTAGTCCAGATACAACCTTTGCAACAGAAGGCGCGTCTGGGAGAATCGGCGATTGGACTGTGATGGATGGCTACAATGGTAGTGACCACAATCACATCACCTTCCGGGTGCTTGAGGGAACCTCACAACGACCTCCGTACAAGAGGCGTCCCTTGGCTTGAAATGTACCAAAGATGGACGAGGAAAAGTTCGAAGAGTAACTTCGAATGGAGTCGGCGTCCGTCTCCGCTTGGCATGGAGGGGGTACAGGTCCCCGCGAGGCTGAAATCTTAGTCAAGAAAGTACATCTCTATCGCATGGGGCGTGTGACGCCTCTATGCCTCGTTGAAGGCCCTGGAAAAGGAGAAAGCCAGTTTACTGCTGGACTTAAGAAGTAGCGGAGCTCTGGAAGGAGTGCCACAGCACGCGATGAAGGGCACAGAGAGCACAGGACAGGCCCGAGGCTGCTGCACTTTCCTAGGAACATAAGGATGCTAAACACCGGCTAGCCAAGGCTATCCGTCAAAACAAGACTCGATGCCTGCTTTCATTACGCGAGGATGTAAACAAAGACCCCTGGGGTCTGGGTTACAAACTCGTAATGGGCAAGTTGTACCGGAGGTCTGACTACATGATGGACGCGTTGTCGACTGAACGAATCATCGGTGCTCTCTTCCCTAAGCGACCCATTCGGGAAAACCCGGTAGAGGCGATGGGGAGGAAGTGCCGCTATTCAGTGAGGACGAGATGGTCAAGGCCATCAAGGCCATGAAAAATGGCAAGGCGCCGGGGCCGGACGGGATACCAGCGGAAGTGCTCAAACAAGCGGTCAAAATAATCTCCGGGATCCTGTTAAGCATGTTTAATGCATGCTTGGTAGCGGAAGTGTTCCCAAGACAGTGGAAAGTGGCACGACTCGTGCTCTTGAACAAGGGTAAGGGTGGAGCCCTGGACTCTCCATCATCTTACAAACTCTTATGCTCATAATCTCACTCTCTCACTCTCATCTAAATTCCATTGGAAAGGTTATGGAGACCATGCTCCGGGCAAGGTTGAGAAGAGCCATCGAGGAGGGCGGTGGCCTTTCCGAGGAGCAGCATAGATTTCATGAAGGGTATTTCACGATAGACGCCATCCGGCGTGTCGTAAATACCGCAGAAGATGAGAGGCATTGGGGGATGCGACGTTCTCCTAATAACGCTGGACGTCAAAAACGCGTTCAACTCTGCCAGGTGGGATGACATGATCCGGTCTCTAGAGCAGGATTTTCGTATATCCAGGTACCTGGGTAACGTCCTGAAGGACTATCTAGGACTATCTACGGGACCGAAGACTACTCTACGACACGATCGATAGCAGGCGGCAGAGCGCGGGCATCGTGCAAGGCTCAACTCTGGGCCTCTCTCAGTGGTCAACTCTGTCCTGCTTTACGGATTGGAGATCTGGACGGATATCACCAAAACTGCTAAATGCAGACTTAAAATATCGTTTGTGCAGCGGCAAGTGGCACTGAGTATCGCCTGCGCGTACCATTCGGTATCCCTAGAGGCGATCCAGGTAGTAGCATCTGTCATACCCATCGACCTGCTAGCGTTGGAGCAGAAATACATTTACGATAGTGTAGAGGACCGCGAAGTGGCACCACTTGCGCCCGCTCCAGCTCTATGAGTGCATAACAGAAACGATGGAAAGGTGACCGAAAGGCCAGGTGGATGCGTACTCTGATCTCAGATCTGCAGGCAACCGGAATTTTTTTTTATTGTATAGAATTAGATAGTTATAACAATAATATAAGCAGATAATTTATAACCATGAAGAGCATTAATCACTTTGGGATCCAAGACCTTTCATATCCTTCCAGAAGTTTTTGTTGGCATCGACGGTGTCACGTATGCGGTTATGCATATAAGAGCAACGAGCATTCTTTGACTGCTCCTCATATTCGTTGGGAAGAGATAAAAACTCATTAAGAAGTTTTTTACAGCCTGTCCAATATCGTCTACTGGTGGCAACAGGCTATCTGATTTTTACAGATTTTAGAGTTTTGTCTGGTGCCAGTGTGTCAATGTAAACTATTTCTCAATGTTGAAAGGCCCTACTCAATATAAAAATTATTATATTAGAAAAGATTATCCAGTCATTTCGGGTCGAGTTGGGCTAAATGACTATAATAGCATGAGCATTATAATTATTAACATGGAACATGTTCATTGGATGGGGTATTTGAAAAAGTCCGGCTTGGCAGGGGGGGGGGTGAAAAAGTGACGTTTTTAGGGGGGGGGGTGAAATGGACTTAAAATATTTTCGATTTAGGGAACTTTGGTGCAAAAGTACCTAAAGACCTTTGGTGCAGAAGTACCTAGAAACCTTTGGTGAAGAAGTCCCCAAAGACCTTTGGAGCAGAAGTACCTAAGGAGCATTGGTGCAGAAGTACCTAGGGACCTATGGTGCAGAAGCCCCTAAAGACCTTTGGTGCAAAAGTACCTAGGGAACTTTGGTGCATAAGTACCTAAAGACCTTTGGTGTAGAAGTACCTAGAAACTTTTGGTGCAGAAGTCCCTAAAAACCTTTAAAGCAGAAGTACCTAGGGAGCATTGGTGCAGAAGTACCTAGGGACAATTGGTGAAGAATTTTTAAAGAATTTATTGTAAAAATTAATAAAAAATAAATTCATATTATTTAAAAAACTATAATAATTTTAAAATTTAATTAATTTTGTTCAATTTGATGTCTAAGCAGCATGATTTCTATAATAAAAATCTAAATATAAATATTTGGATATAAATATTTATGTTATGAACACAATAGATACTTTATTATCAATGTTATATGTGAACATGTTCCATGCTCGTTGGTTGTGTAGTTACACAAACCGGTTATAAATTTTTTACAATGTTTATTAATAGCCTTGTATTTAATTGGTATGGTTGGAGGTTCAGAATATATTACTATTGATATTATTATGCACAAATCCGCGGGTTGTTCAGAATTCCTTAAACATGCCATTGATTAGATAATTTTGGTTTTTGTACATTGCATACAATATTACAATGTCCATCCAAAAACTTTAAGGAAGTAAAATAATGGAGATTCTAAGGTTCAGCGTTTCTATGTTGTTTGTCGCTTCTGTCATAACTCAAAGTTGAGAAGTTTATTCTGATCTATAAAGTTCCAAGATACAAAAAATTTAATTACCTGCCAAAGTAAAATTATCTGAGAATTTTCCATGTACATTTTCTTAGTAAACTATAAAGTTAAATAAAATTTTACTTAATTTTAAGTAAAGTAACTGTAATTAAAATTTAAAAAAAAAAATAAAGAAAAAATTAAAATTAATAAAATATTAATAATATTATTATTATTATTATGCCTTAAGGTCTTTTACTTTTATCTCTTAGAACTTGTTAAAATATACATTAAAGTTTTAGTAAGGTTTGAAATTTAAGATTATAATAAAGTACATGTTACATATTATAAATTTGAGATTGATGCGTTGATGAAGAAGTTTTCAATTCTAATAAGCTTATTAAAGTCTATATAATTCATCGAAGACGAGATCGATTAGATAAATATCATTTTTGTTATACATAGTTTAATTTTTAAAATTTATAATTTACAAATTACTAGCTAAAATTATGAATATGTAAATTATACGTAGTTGCTTGTTAGTCACTTAGTTAATGTTATTAATATCAAGTTTTACCAAAAAAAAATAAGTAAACAAACTCTAGTTCCTATTATACATGAAATATTAAATTACGTTATTAAAATAATAATAATAATAATAATGATAAATGCATAAATGATAAAACAAGGTATAATTGCAAACATTTATTTACATATATTTTGTTTCTCGAGATGATACAAATTGTATTAAAATATAATGTTACTTGTGTGCTATCTTGTAAATGCTAAAATAATTATAATTTACTGTAATATATACAGAGAAAATTATATTTTAATGATTATTTGCGTTATTAAAAAATATGTTAATTTTATATTTTATTAAACTAAATTTTATGCTTCGAAAATTACATGTGTGATAATTTAATTTTATAAGCATATTATTAATTTAATTAATTTTTTTCGAAAAACAGGTTACTGTTTGTATTGGCTGAAAAATTAAGGAAATAGAAGTTGATCCAGTAAAAATTTTCTTCTGAATCTTGATAATTTTAATTTAAGCTATTAAAATTAAATCGAAACTTTTATGGTCTTTAAAAAATCATTTTCTTCTGATTCAGTATTTTAAAAATCTTACAGTTTGATTTATTTACTTCAAATCAGGAGTTAGAAAAACGATTTTTTTTATAACGCATAAACGAAAAAGCATAGTTTGATTATTTGAAAATAATTTAATAAAAGATTTTTATTGAAATGGAAAAACTTTCTAGGATTCAATATAATATAAAATGTCAACTATATTTCAAAATTCAGTATTTTTATTAAGCACATATAACTAAACTAAAAATTTAGCTAACGTCATCATTTTTTTTCATAAAAAATATCATTATTTATCTTCAATTCCTTTTAACCCTGAAATTTATCAAAAAGGACATTTTTACAAATGTATATAAAAAAAGAAAAATTTTATTATCAGTTACGCACATTTTGTCGACATATAAAAATTTTGGAATGTCATAGTGTAAAAAAAGGGACGTGACGAGAATCACTCAAAAATGACCAAAACCAATAATGTGTTTGAATTTTATTTGATAATAAAAAGAATGTTGGTAAGTGCTTTTTTTTGAAATAATAAAATTGCTTCTAACAGCAAATATGTATTTTTATATAATTTTTTCAACAAATACAGAAAAATACATTAAAGTCATTTCCTTTCTATAAATTTACGTAGATAAAAATTAAATATTCATAAATGTGTTCTAGAACTTGATGAAAAATAGTAATTAAAAAAAAAAGTATCGAACAGATTAATATTATATAGCTTACATATCAAGTAATTTTACCTACCTGGCTGTTATAATTAAATGTCAATTCAGATGACATAAATTATTTTTAAATTTTCTAGGATAATTGAGTTCTTTACAAGCTTTTAATCAGTTTCTTGACAGGGACTTATACAATTTTTTCTTTTTTTCCTCCTTTTTAATAAACATTTGCAATTTTTTTTTAATAAATTAAAATTTGCATACATATTATTTATTAATACTGTAATATTTTATTATTACGTATGTTTAAAAATTTTTTTTATGAAGCGTTATTATGGAAAATGTGAAAAAATAAATTATTTATCAAATTACGATTTACGATTTACATTGCCATTTCGTACAAAATTTTAAACTATTAAAATATCAGAACAGCACGAACTTACAAAAAATTAGAAAATATAAACAAAGTTACGATTTAGTTTACTAAACTCTGTTCAGTTAAATGTCACTATAAATTTTGCTAATTTTTTGGTTACATTTACCCATTGCTTATCATCTCTGTTTAGTAATATCGTTGAGGTTAACTTTACTATTCTTTTTAATATAGAAAATGTTTATAGGGAGGAGGTACCCTGGAAATCTGAAAATCAAGGGGGTGGGGGGTCAAATTTGTCACATTTAAGGGAGGGGGGGGTCAAATGGGACTTAGAATAATTTCAATTTTGGAACTTTTAATAATCCGGGTTTAGGGACTAAGAAAAATTCAATTTAGGGACCTAGAATAATACGAGTTTAGGGAATCAGATTAGTTTGGGTTTAGAATCTTATTACAAATTATAAAAATTGCAAATTGTATTGAGATTTGTATGTCTATGCTCAGCTGTTTGATGATATATTTGCATTATATTTTAATTAATTATTAAATATCTTTATTTATTTTTAATAATAATTTAAGAAATCAAATTTTACTAGATAACTTTAAATTTTATTTTTATCTTGCAGACTTTAGACATTCCAATCTATTGTCTATCAATATACAAATGTTTGAATGTTAAAAGTTGAAAAACAAGATAATTATTAAAAAAATTTGGGTCTATACCTTTAAAATTTTTATTATATAATATAAAATTATTAAATTTTTAATTGTTATTTTGTCATCTTAAGAATAAAATTTTTGTAATTATCTAACAGTAAACAATTATTTTTGATAAAATGTAGTTATGGGAATTCTTTTGATAACTTGTCTATGACATTTTTTTTGAAAAATTCTCATGAAAAGGGAACCAAAAGAATCACGTTCCCAAAAATTACATTCACAAAGTCTCAATCAATCAGTCAAGTCAAGCGATAGGCTCAGCTAAGACCAACACAGCCCAAGCTCTTAAAAATTCATATTTTTCAATTTTTAAACATATATTTTTATTTTACTTACAATATTGTACTCGGCTTTTATTTTTTATTTAAAATTAAATTAATTTCCAAATCAAATTTTTTTTCGTATTTATTTTTTGTATTCCTCAAATTACCTAAAAATTTTGAATTATAAAAAAAAGGTAAGTTAAAATATTTTCTTTTTATTTTGCTATTACCGAAATGAGTGGTAATTTAAGGCTGAAGTCCTTGACTATTGGAACCACGAAGGGACGAGTGAAACATACTGTTCATATCATTTTATTATTGTTTATTTACTAATTTAAATATTTAAAATTTAACATCAATAACTTTTCTTTTATAATTACGTTAAATTTGTCCGAAGGACAGGGCAAGTCTAGAAAACTTGCTAACCCCTTCTTAATTAATTGTTTAGTTTTTATTTTTAATTAATAATTATTTCATAATTTACCAATTAAAGGGTAAATTTAGCGCAACAGCTGTAAGTAAACATGTTCCATGCATTTTGGTCGTCTTTACACAAACCGATTATAAGTTTTTTTTTGCGTGGATGCATGATTTTTTATAAATAATAAATACGATTTCTCCCAACATTTTAGCCCTCTAGGTGCAAAAGAGCCGAAATTAGACCCACTTGAATTTGTTGGGATTTTTTCAGTCATCTTTGGTAATAAATTTAAAAAACCGACTTGATGTACAAAAGAATTGTTTCATGACCTTTCGATGTAAAATTTCCCGTTGAACCCGATTTTTCGGTCAGTTTTTGCCTACAATACACTAGGACGACGGAAAAGAAAGTACATATCTGCCCGCTGCTACATTAATTTCTTTTTCTGAAAAATCTGTTAATCAAAAATCTTCTATCTGGAACCAGAGAGTTTTTAAAGTATTTATTTTAAGTTGGTGACATTTTTGGCTGGATATACTAACGTAGCAAAAAGTTATGAGAATAAATGATGGTTTTTCAAAATTTCATTTTCTTATTTTAGTCAATAAAACCCTAATAAAAACTGCCCATATAAAAATTTTGAAAAAATACTGAAAAATTTGGGTTTTGCAAGAAAAAATAACTTGATTTACAAAAAAAAATCATCTTTTTTGCATGAAATATGGCCAAGATACACACTAAAATTCTTTTTTCTTTGATGACCAACTGTATTAAATCGTTAACGTTACTAACAATTTGTTGAACATAAAGCCGAATTTTGTAGAGGAGAGCTCCAAAAGAATTTCCAATTTGCCTTGAATAATCATTTGTTTTTTTTTTTTTACTTTTTTTATAACCTTAAATTCAAAAAATTTTTCAAAATAAATATAAACGTTTAGTTGTGAACCTAATTTCGTGTTACAGAATTCTCAAATTTTCAGTGTATCGTAAAATTAAAAATTTGTTATTTTATACTATTTTTTAATTTTTTGAAACTTAAAGAAATACGTAAATCGGTTCCTCTTCGCTATAAAAAGAAAAGTTTTACAAAATATTGGGATACTTTTAACAAGGAGCATGTTCACATAGGGAGGGGTATTTAAAAAAGGCCCCAATTAAAGGGGAGGGGGCGTGAAAACTGGAAATTTTTAGAGGTAGTCAAATGGACTTAGAATAATTTGCATGTAAGGACTTAAGACAATTTGAATTGATTGGGGGTCAATTTTACAAATTTTTTTTTTCCAAAAAAAATTTTTACCAAAAAAATTTATTTCCAATTATATTTTTTCCAAAAATTTTTTTTACCAAAATAAATAAAAATTTTTTTTCCAATTTCCAAATTATTTTTTTAAAAATTTATATAATAGCCAATATTCTTCAAATATTGTATAACATCATTTAGGGACTATATTAGAATAATTAGGGAGTATAAGTTAAAACTGTTATAAGGGAGCATGTTTCATGCTCATTGATTTTAAGATACAAACTAGTTAAAAATTTTTTCCTTGGTTAATCATTGCTTCAAGAAAAAAATTAGTTTGGTTGAAAAAAAAAACATTTTCTTGGCCTAAACCATTATTAATAAATTAAATTATCTATTGAGCATGCAGTAATATTTTGTAACGGAAAAAAAGTGTTTTGTTTGAAACAATTTTTGTGTACATCTCGTCGGTTTTTCCAATTTATTACCAAAAAGGGGCTAAGTAAACTGAAAAATCCCGAAAAATGGAAATGGGTCTAATTTGGTCACTTTTGTACCTAGAGGGCTAAAAATATGGGAAGAATCATATTTCATGTATACAAAAACATATAAAAATTTTGGGGGCAATCAGTAAAGGTTATTCTACAAGCGTTGTACTTTTCAGATGTTTCTACCCATATATATCTTAATACTATATATATTTGAAAATTTATTTGTTTGTCTGTCTGTCTGTCTGTCTGTCTGTCTGTCCACTCATCACGCAAGAACCGCCGAACCAATTGGCATGAAACCGGTGTCAAAATAAAGATAAAAAGTCTGCGGGTGACATAGGCCCTATATTTTCTGATTAACTGTCGTAGTTTTTGAGATATTTAATTTTTAGTATTTTTGAACTTGATAACATTTTTTAAAAATTTTAACAAAAATTGAAATATCTCGAGACTATCGAAAAATTTAGCTATCGCACTTCATAGTATTCGATTCAGCACTAATTTTTACGTATTCTCTGAAATTTTTATTCAAAACGGAGATATCTTTAAAATTTTATAAAATATTTTTAAAGCTGGTAAAAAAATTTTTTTCATTTTTTTATTTTTATGGTATTTCTAATCATTTATTTGTGGATCTGTGTATATTATAATGTAATTTATATTCTATATTAAAATGTAATTTATGCGTACTAAGTTAAATTTTTATTAAATACGTACGTTGCTTTAAAATTAAAAAAAAAAATAATAAAATTTTTACTATATATTATATATACTCAACTCAAATAGGGTATAGTTTGGGGTGATAAAAAAGTCCTTCAGCCAAAGTTTTAGTCCTCTAGCACCTCATGGGCCCGAAATATGTCTGTTCAAAGGTCCAAAAATAGCCTGATCTGGCCCATTTTCAAAATTACACCATTCCTTTGAATTTACTACAAATTTTATCTTATTGGTTACATTTGAACTGGTAAAAGGTCTACATTAAGAAAAAAATTTTAGCTTATTTCAAGGCGTTAATTTTTTTTGACATTGATATATATTTTGGACAATAACAACATGATAATAATAAAAAATAAATAACAACAACACCGGAAATAGATCAGGGGGGGCGGAGCCCCCCCTCACACCTATGCTAGTATATATATATTATATATACTACCCATATTATATATATAAAAAGCATATAAGTATATGATCCCAGATAGAAATAGTTTGTCTAAGCACTTAGCTCTGTGTTATTTTGAACTATCCATTGTATCATTTGGAACATAAAAAAATAATTTTTTGTGTTTAATAACAAACAGCTTTTAAAATTAAATTTTTAAGAAAAAGAAATTAAATATATAATATCGAGAGTGTTTTTATATTTCTAAGATAGTATATTTTTTTATGGAACCAACACAAAAATATATCCATAAAAAATAAAAATTTCATAAAAACTTTACAACCAAAAAAAAAAAACCTTTTTTCTCACAAAACTCTTTACCGCATAACTCGAATGATAATAATTTTTATGGTACCATCATCATCATCAGACGTCTGACAGTAATTTGTCCAAAGAACTTATATTTGTATATAGCTTAAATTGTCAAGAAATAATAAAGAAAATTTAGAGTACTTTAAGATGTTATAAATATCATAAGATCAGTAACACAAAAACCACAAATGCAACTCCTAAATTTCATAATAAGAACCCCTTACGACAGTTTGGAATTCACTTCTATATTCTCGGTTGTTAAATGTCAAATATCATTCTCAAGTTATATTATGTCCTTTAAATATATGTCTCAAAACTTTCATCTTAAAATCATTTTTTTCTTACTCTTTCTTTCTTTCGTCATATCATTAAGGCAATAAAATCTTTCTTATATATAAACGCATAAAACTTATTGCTTTTTTTGTTTTTCTTTCCTTTTTATTGTTTTTTTTCTGTTTGCGGTATAAATCCAACAGTATCTACTACCACCACTAAATGACCTTGTCGCCAAAACATTATGGAGACGGAACTTGCATTGAAGTACTACATATATAGTTTTTTGCTGTTGTTTATACAACATTTATTTATATCTTCCTTTTTTTGAGACATTTTTTCCCTTTCATATTGTTTGTCCCTTTCATTCGCGCAAAAACTTACTATCTACAAATTGAAAATAATGCAACTTCTTTTTCAATATATATATATATATATCAGTGGCCCTTTGGTATTCTCACGTGGATTCTTGATTGCAAAACATGCTACAAAGTCAGTCATACAAGAGGGGACGCGAAGGGAATACATATGTTTGGTAAGTTTTTGCGCGTGACCGGTATATATAAAAACATATATATATATTTTCTTTTACTTAGTTATCATCCTGAAACACATATATATTTTTTTGCTTACGTTAAAGGATAAGATACAAATATATAGAGAAAGATTCAAAGTGAAAAATTCGTAACCGACAAAGATATCAGTATGTATTAAAAAGGAAAAGAAAACACCAAAAGTATATATATATATATGGAGTCAGATTGGCGAAAAATTTAGTTTGACCGTGTGTAAGCCGAATAAAAATTTATAAATTTTTATAACTATAAGTATACCCCGGAGGCTTTATTGTCAGAGCAAGAGTGAAAGAGCTGACGAGGTATAAGGAAACGCGCGAATGGATAAAATATATATTTTTATTTTTGCCAAATTTCCGTCTTATTTCAAATGTGTGCGCTCTTTGATTATATTTATCATATATATATATATATTTATGGATAAGAAGGATGAATAATATTTAAAAAAATTTTTTTTACTTAACTGACAGGTTTTATGTATATTATGTTATGTTGGATTAATATTGTATGTATAAAAATATATACCTATATATTATATATGTTTGAAAAGATAAAAAATTCTGGTAGACGATGTAACGTACTCGTCAAAGATTCATAACGCGCAAAATATTGCTTACGACTTCTGCAAGATGAATTTTTTTTTCTTTTTTTTTTAAACTTTATCATAAAGAAAAATTGCATACTCGTGAAAGATTTTTAAAAAATCGATGAGACAACATCAATTGAATTATTTATGCTACCATCTTAGAGATTTATCAAAATAAATATTTAATATTAACTACTTTACATTAAAATAAATTTTTTTATTTCTTTCGTATTTTATATTATTTATTTAAAAAGCCATTTATAATATTGAAATACTTTTTGAAAAATTCAATGCATAATTTTTTTCAGATTTTCTGAACTTATTGTAAGTTTAGAATTTCAAGATATGTTGAGTTTAACTTGATTGAACTTGAGTGTAAAAAAAATCAAAAATCACCAGGAAGCGTTCCCTTAATTTTATATCATATTTTATTTAGGGTCGGATTTTTAAAAGAATATATTACATTAGGTTTACATCAAGCTTCACATTTAGCAATTCAATACTCGATATAATATCTATAATTTTAATAATATAATTTTAAATAAACAATTTGACACAGGATCCTATTTTGTGATTTTATTAAAAAAGGTTTCTTAAATACCACTTGAATAGCAGAAAAGTGCACATCTGTGGCAAAAAGGAAAAACGTCATAAGTCACTATTTTTGGGAAATTGGTTTTTTTTTTATTATTGTTGTTATTCCTAGGCATATTCTTCATTTGAGCACAGTTAAGCTGGAAATCCAAAAATTTTTGGTAGAAAATTAATTATGAAAAATATTAAATTTTAAAATAAAAACAGTTAAATGGCTCAACTACTCACTGCAAAGTAAAGCGACACTTCTCCAAGTATATAGAGTATTCAGTTTAGGCATGCACAAGTAAAGGATAGAATTTATTTTATGAATAAGACAAAATAAAATTTATTTCTAAGGTATATAAAAATTTTAAATTACTACTATAATTTTTAAAACTATTTTAATTTGTATGAAAAATTAATAATAATTTGACCTTTTATCGAGTACAATTTAATTTATTTATTTATTGACGTTTCTACCCCTGGTTCGTGGTCCTTTTCAAAATCTATTTAGAAAAATTTTTACAATTAATAATATTACATAAAAGTATATAAAAATTAGAAAAAAAATATTTGACAATTTAAATTCTTACATTTTTAAATTATAATTACATGAATATTAGGATGTAAGAGGTCCAGTTATAATATAAAATTTTAATATTTCTGATTAAAAAATCTGTAAAAAATTAACCTTATTCGCACATAAATGATTAATTGTGAATTAATTATGAATATTTACCGTATGTCATTGTTTAAAAATAAATATATATATATATTAGACTGCCAAAAAAAAAGTCGACTTTTCGATTTTTTAAGGTGCTCAAGCGTTTTTGGATGTCATTTAATGAAAAAATAAGTTCTACGTAAACCGCATCTAAAAATATTTAGTCGTTGGACAGCGCCAAAGCATTTTTGATTTTTTAAAATGGGCTCAGGAACATCGAGCGGGACTTAAGCTACTAAACTTAAAAGGCAACATAAAAATAAAATTTCGGGGGGTATTTCATAGTTTTTTTAGTCGCTAAAAACGATGGAATCATCTATTTTGAATTATTTTTTTAAGGCAAAAAATTATGAGTTAATTTCAGAGGTAAAAATATCAAAAATTGGACAGTTTTTGACGTCAAAAACTTGCTGCGGACTAAAAAATGTTTAAAAATTATTTTAATAGGGCATTCCACATGTTTTTTGGGTCACTAAAAACGATGAAATTGGTTATTTTTATTTATTCTTGACGGATTCAGAGTTATGAAACAAATATTGTAGCTTGATTTTCCAAATTTAGCATTTTTTTTGAGTAAAATGACAGTCATATTTTTGTGTTCTTCTAACTAGCGCAGAATTAATTACTTAGATTTTTTTTAAGGTTGCTAGTTTAGTTCAGTGTTATCAAAATGTCATAAAATTTCGTTTTCAGGCAATTTTCCAAATAATGTTGTCATCTTGCAATTCAACCAAAATATTTCCAGTTGGTCTCATTTTTTTTTATATAAAAAAAAACATTTTAATCCCTGTAATCGGCAATTTTTCATCGCCGATTCTCTCATCGTAATAGTTAATAAACCAATTGCCCATTTTCGGCCGTAAATGACCAATTTTTAAATTGGTGCTAAAATTTTAATTTTTTATAAAATTGAGTTTTATTTCTTACAACAACTTTTTGTAAGTTCCAAATTTCCAAAAATTTCTTACTCGTCCTTTTAGCTTTAGATATTTCCGAGATATGGTTCTACAAATTTAATGATAAAGTATGATTTTTTTTTTTAAACCTTAAATTGAGACTCTGTCTTTAAATTATCATTTCTGCTAAATGAAAAATTGAAAACAAACAAGTAAAAAAATTGGAAACTTAAAGTTTGTACAAAATTTTTATGACCTATAAGACCTATTTTTAATGAAAATTTCAATTTTTGTAGCAACTTAAAGATTGGTCATTTAGCGCCGAAAATGGGCATTATGGTTTATTAACTATTACGATGAGAGAATCGGCGATGAAAAATTGCCGATTACGGGGATTGAAAGGTGTATTTCATACAAAAAAAAATGAGACCAACTGGAAATATTTTGGTTGAATTGCAAGATGACAGCATTATTTGGAAAAATGCCTGAAAACCATATTTTATGACATTTTGGTAACACTGAACTAAACAAGCACCCTTAAAAAAATCTAAGTAATTAATTCTGCGCTAGTTAGAATTTTTGTTTAAAAATGTGATAATTTACCTTTCTAGAGGTTCAGAAAAGTTCTCTGCACGTCTGATAGTCATATAACTCAAAAAGATGCTGAATTTGGAAATTCAAACTACAATATTTGGCCCATAACTCTGAATCCATCAAGAATAAATAAAAATAACCAATTTCATCGTTTTTAGTGACCCAAAAAACATGCGGGATGCCCTTTTAAAATAATTTCTAAACATTTTTTAGTCCGCAGCAAGTTTTAAACGTCAAAAACTGTCCAATTTTTTTATATTTTTGTCACTGAAATTAGCTCATAACTTTTTGCCTCAAAAAAATAATTCAAAATAGATGATTCCATCGTTATTAGCGACCAAAAAAACTATGAAATACCCCCCAAAATTTAGTTTTTATGTTGCCTTTTAGGTTTAGTAGCTTTAGTCCCGCCCGACGTTCCTGAGCCCATTTTCAAAAATCAAAAATGCTTTGGCGCTGTCCAACGACTAAATATTTTTACAATATTTTTAGATACGGTTTACGCATAACTTATTTTTTCATTAAATGACATCCAAAAATGCTTGAACACCTTAAAAAATCAAAAACTTGATTTTTTTTTGGCAGTCTAATATATGGGCATATCCATTACTTTTCATACAAAAATGTGCGCACCTATGACTCCGATCGGGCTCAAATTTTCAGGAGTAGTTTGGGTAATAATAAACTCAGCCTGCCAAAATTTCAGCAATTTCGCAGGAGGGGTTGCCGAGATAAAAACTCTAAAAGGTCCCAAAATAGCTGTTTTTAGCCAATTTTCAAAAATTTACTGGGCTTCAAGGATAAATCCAAAAAACATCCGGCTGGTCTCATTTTTTTTCTTGAACTTTCAATTTTTACCAAAAAAATTTTCAAAAAGTTTCAAAGAGTTGATTTTTATTGGCATTGATTAACGTAAGACTCATTTTATCTAAAAAAGCTGATTTTTGAACTTAAATTGTGACTCAGCATCATTAGCTTAAGACTTTCGATTGATCTCGCTAAAAGCATCTAGCAAAGACCTTTCAAATGAGACCTTAAACGTTAAAAAAGGTCATAAGGGACCGAAGATATAAGCAATTGAAAGTTTGCTGTTTCCGAAAATATCGTTTTTTTAACAACTTTATTCTTCTGCAAAATTTTTCTCTGAGCACTTTAAGAGCTGGAAATTTCAGGATAGCTTCTTTTGATATTAAAAAAAATTCTCTGAAAATTTGGGTGATGACATAGGCTTCTGTTCGTAGATATAAGACTCTGAAAATGTGTTATAATTGGACCAATATTGACCAATAAGTGGTTAAAGGGGTCAACAAAAAATTTTTCTTCTTTAATATTCGAATAGCCAGGGGAAAATGAGCTCATTTAAAAAAAAAAAAATTTTATTTTTGACTGACAAATAAGCAAGTTATCATCATTTTAAGATTTAAAAAAAAAATTTCCAAAAATCCCAGTTTTAGGGTCATTATACAATATTATAACTTTAAATAACGATAACTCGCTTATTTTTCGGTCAAAAATGAATTTTTTTTAAAACTGTTTCTATTTCTATTGTTATGTGGATTTTAGGTTTAACGTGTCATTTTTTTATTATAGACCACTTCATAGCCCAAGATCCGCAGTCAATAAAAATAATTTACAATTTTTACAATATTTTTACCTAATTTCACGGTTTTGAGTTTAATGATTTGAAAAATTTCACTAATAAATTTAGATCCACAATGCCCTAAAACTCCAAGTACCGCAGTCAAAAATAATTAATAATAATTATTAAAAATATTAGTATGTTAACTGAAAATCTCGGTTTTTGGGTCAATTATTAGGAATTTTGAAATAAGCTAATAAAATCGGCGTCAGCATGTCCCTGAAACCCATTGTGCCACAGTCAAAAATAATTAATTAAATTTTTCAAAATAATAATATTTTTACCGAATTTTGCGGTTTCAGTGGTCATTGTTTGGAAATTTGGACCCTAAGCCGCAGTCAAGAAAGTTACTTAAAATTTTTTTTAATATTTTTTTTAACGAATTTTGCGGTGTTAGGGTCCGTTATTTGGAATAAAAGCTAAAAAATTCGGGATCAGCGTTTCCTTAAACCCCAAGTGTAGCAGTCAAGAATAATTTATTAAAAGTTTTAAAATTAATATTTTTTTTAATAAATTTTGCGGTTTTGGGATCCATTATTCGGAATTTTTGAATTTTGTAACGGAGTTTGAGCTCAGCGTACCCAAAAAACCCCCGTAATTATATCTAAAAATAATTTTTTACTTTTTTTAAAAAATAGTAAATTGTACTAAAAGTTAACTACCCCTCGATATAAAACTATAATGTCTATTCTGTAATTCAGAAATTTACATAACATAGACTGTAAAAAATAAGTATTACCGGCCGTAGACTGTTATTCTGTAATTTTGGACATATATTTACAGAATAGTGTTTAGAGAGTTTGTTCTTGATAAACGTGCAAAATAAATTTTTATCTTTTTATTTTCAGAGGTCCCCCCTTAAATCGGACAAATATGACACCACTCCCCTTAATTTTCAAGTTCTTAAACTCTCCCTATAAACATGTTCAATATTAAAAGAATCTTATATAAATATTATTTTAATTAAATATTATTTTATTAATTATTAAGTTTGTAAATCATTAATATAAAATATAAAATATCATTTATTTACTTTTATTAATTGATTCTTGGAATATGAATGCGTAACTTGTAATTAGTATTCAAAATTTTTTTGTATAAAAACAATAAAAAAAAAAGCTTACCGCTACTTTTTAAAAAGTCTTGCTACTCTGTACAACATGTCTAAAAATTTTCTTTTCATTTGCCTCCTTTTATTGGCAATAATAAGTTTATTTGAAGTTGCTGAATGCTGTCGTGAACAAGGAATTCTCGTAAGAACAGTCAATTTTTTTTTTGTTAAAAATATTGTTAATTTATAAATATTACAGTGCCCGTATGGTCTTGACAGCGAATGCTGTTCTGGAAAATGTGTACCAACAGGTCATGGCTTATCTTTTTGTATTGGTTAAATAATTAAATACTTTATGTACGAAAATTTAATAAAAAATTTTTAACCTAATAATTATACAAATTGAATTTGATTTTATTAATTTGTTATATCATAATATTTTTTGGTTCCTCATAGAGGAACCTTTGTGATAGATGAAATTTTGATTTTTGATTTTTTGGCATATAAGCACGTTTTGGGACCCCAGGAAGCTAAAAAACCGGTTTTTAAAAAAAGTCTGTATGTGTGTGTGTGTGTGTGTGTGTGTGTGTGTGTGTGTGTGTGTGTGTATGTATGTAACCGGTGAAATTTCACAACCATTATGGAATTAAGACCTAATTTTTTTTTCAAAAATTTTTTTATCAAAAAATCTCAAACTACTTTTTTTTTTTTTTAATTTGGATGTAATACCTCATTTATTTCCACGAAAGTACCTATATTTGAAAGTACGATTTTTACTCGATATCTCGAATCTGATAACCAATTTTTTGAAAATTTTTTTCTCAAAATTTTTTTCACAAAAAAATACAAAAAACACTAATTTTTTTTTTCTTTTTGGACGTAGTACCTAATTTATTTCTTTGAGAGTACTAGTTTTAGAACTATGGTTTATATCATTTTTTTGGACCTGATACCTAATTTTTCCCAAATTTTTTTCTCAAAATTTTTGTTGCCAAAAAATACAAAAAATGCCAAAATTTTTTTTATTTTAGGACGTAATACTTAGTTTTTTTCTATGAAAGTACTAATATTTGAAAATTTTGCAATCGGTGGTATTTAACAACCATTATGGAATTAAGATCTAATTTTTTTTTCAAAAATTTTTTCATCAAAAAATCTCAAACTACTTTTTTTTTTTTTTTAATTTGGATGTAATACCTCATTTATTTCCATGAAAGTACTTATATTTGAAAGTACGATTTTTACTCGATATCTCGAATCTGATAACTAATTTTTTAAAAATTTTTTTCCCAAAATTTTTTTCACCAAAAAATACAAAAAAAACTTAATTTTTTTTTATTTTTGGATGTAGTACCTAATTGATTTCTATGAGAGTGCTAGTTTTAGAAATATCGTTTATAGTAATTTTTTGGACCTGAAACTTAATTTTTTCAAAATTTTTTTCTCAAAATTAAAAAAACAAAAAAATTAAAAAATCTGTAATATTTTTTTTTTTTTTAGTGTAATACTTCCTTTAATTCCATGAAAGTACTAATATTTGAAAATGTTGCAATCGGTGGTATTTAACCACCATTATGGAATTAAGATTTAATTTTTTTTTCAAAAATTTTTTCATCAAAAAATCTCAAACTACTTTTTTTTTTTTTTTAATTTGGATGTAATACCTCATTTATTTCCATGAAAGTACTTATATTTGAAAGTACGATTTTTACTCGATATCTCAAATCTGATAATTAATTTTTTGAAAATTTTTTTCCCAAAATTTTTTTCACAAAAAAATACAAAGAATACCAAAATTTTTTTTTGTTCGGACGTAGTACCTAATTAATTTCTATGAGAGTACTAGTTTTAGAAAGCTTATTCATAGTAATTTTTTGGATCTGATACCGAATTTTTTCAAAATTTTTTCCTCAATATTAATAAAACAAAAAAATTAAAAAATCTGTAATATTATTTTTTTTTTAAGTGTAATACCTAGTTTATTGAAATTTTTTTCTAAAAATTTGTTAAATAAAAAACATTAAATCACAGCAACATTTTTTTTCTTTTAAAATACGGTATTTAACTTTTTTTTATGAAATACTGATATCTCAAATTATAATTTTTATTAGATAAAATAGACCATTATAAATATTTTGCTATTGTTAATGAGGAACCATAGTGCCAATCACTTGGCAGCGTTTTTTTTAATCGCTTAAATCAGTGAGCTAAAAAATTAATAAGTAAAAATTGTTTGTTTTACTTACAATATAAATAACAGTTTTTTAAACTTATGCTTCACAAGAGAAATATTTATAAAAATAATTTTTTTAAATATAATTCTGTAAGTTTCGTGGTTGAGGATGTTAAAGAAACTAATATAATGAAAATAAAAAAATCAATATTTTTTTTCTAAGAAAATTGTTATTTGAACTAAAAAATTGTAAGTTTAATAAGTAATAAATAATTAAAATGACATTAAAATATCTTGGAGCCTCCCAATCTTGTTGGTTTGAAGAATCGGTGCCATTTGATAGTTTTTTTAGTTAAAAAATTTTTGTACAAGCAGTTTAATAAAAAATCATTATTTGGTTTATAAATACATTTTTTGTTTTATCAGTTTTAAAATTAGTTTAATTGCGCGTAAATAATTAGTAAGGAAAAATTTTAAAATTTTATGCATCATAAGTTGCTGCGAAAATTAAAAAAACTATGCAAAGTAATTGGCACTATAGTTCCTCATTAGCAATAACAAAATGTTCTTAATGGTCTATTTTACCTCTAATAAAGATATGTAATGGCCGAGGTAATGGCATAAGAAAAACTGAAAATGATCTTTTCTTTGATATTGCCATTCAAAACCATTTTAATGATGAGAAGAAAATTGTTGCTTTATTGCCGGTGAATGAGCATTAAAAAACTAAAAACCTTAAAGGGTTGAGAGATAGTTTAAACCTTGTAGTACATAATTTGGCAGTTGTTAATCAAGGTTTTTATCATATTTCACAAAAAAACATTAAAAATCTTTTATGGAAAATGTATGAGAAAGAGGTTAAAATCCGTATAAGAAATAGTTTTGTCTTCAACAGTATCTTTCCTCTACGCCAACAATTAAAATTGGTTTTTTTGAAATATTAAAAAAATTTATATTTTTTCTATCAATAATTTCATAACAATATAACCGATACGTTTATCTTTAATGCACTAATATATTTTGCTTATACTACATCTTCTTTGTATCTAAATTTTCATTCCTTTATTAACTTATTTTTATATTATATTAAAATTATCAGAATTCCTTATTAAATAATCTTTATTTACTTTATTACAATAATTTAATAGTATCCAAGTTAGTTTAATTCTCATAATGTTGCATATTTATATCTTTGTGTACATAATAAAAGATAAAAAATTAACTCTAAATTATGCATAATAACAATAAATTTATTCTCTAATCTAATACTCATTTTCTACTTATACGCATAAAAATAATATTTATCTTTATTACTTTCTTTACATACAAAAATTTAAACATATTTATATATATGCTTGATATTTATAATGTAATTTTTTATTAATTCAATTATTTAATAAAAATTTAGACGTTTTTACTATCTTGGAAGTACATTCACAATTTCTTGACAATTATTTATTATAAGGCGAAGAATCAATGCTCAATATACGCAAACGTTAAATAATTTTTCAAGTTATTCCATAGAGCATTTTTCTCAAATTAAATGCTTTAATATCAAATTTGAAAAAGAGTTAAATTATTGGGACATGTATTATCAATTAAAATTATATTTTTCTGCTTTCTGTTTTGACCTCTTGAATATTAAGTTATGTCAATATGTATGTTACTTTAGCAATTTAATTTTTATCAAAAGAAAATTATCACAACTATTAACAATTTTCTTTTAAGAATATCAGTAAAATTTTTGGTACAGGAAAAATTTACGAATTCAAAATGAAAAAGGCACAATGGATCCAATAGCAATAATTTTATCAAATAGTTTTAAAAAAATTTAAAATATATAAGACATGAAAGCGAAATTGCTATTTATTAATCACAAGTAAAATAATGCAGTAACATGATAAATATAATTAATAACTTTAGTATTCAATTATTTAACTAGATGATATACCTAACTTATTTAACTGCTTATATAATACCAAAATACCAACTCTCTAATGAGAAAAGCGACATCTAGGTTTTGGTTGGTATAATATAATATAATCACTGCATGACATTATGTATTTTCTAGGCATTATATTATATGTAAATAAGTGAACAATTATAAAATTTAGAGTTTTAAATTACAATTTTATACATATAAGAATTTTAATTGTTGAGTCAAAACCATTGCTATCTCATAAAAATGTTGTTTTTAGTAAAAATAAAGAATTATGAAAGAAATAAAAGGATCTGTTAATATTATGCTTATTAACTTTAGCCAATTTCAATGCAGGAATCAAATTCTTATATTTAGGAGATAGATAGTACGAAATGTTTTAGATAAACATTCACTAGCAAAAAATTTTAATAGCGTCGTGCAGTACTGCCAAAATTTGTGCCATCGATAGTTTCGTATACCGCATTAATATTTTTTATTTCGGGACTTCTCCATTCCGTTTTGGAGTAACCCTCATTAAACAAAAACTCTTAAAATATCCCTTGTTAAGAAAAATATTAATTATAAGCATAATTTACGAATAAATTTAAAATTTAAATAAGAAGCTTAAATATTTTTTAAAGAAATACCATAAGAAAAGAAAATTTTTTTGAAAAACAAGTTTTCATAAAATATTTATATTATTATAAAGGTCCTTAAAACGTCTCTGTAAATACAAAAAAATAGGTACAGTGATTTATAATGTAAGAAAAAGTAGACGACATGATAATTATTATGTCTGAAAAACTGTAAAAAGAAAATAATTGAAGCATATTCTTATTTTAATAGCAAACTTCCCTCAAATTACACAAAGTCTCAACTACACTACTTGGTAATAGGAAGACTGAAAAAGGAAACATTTTTTTATTATTATTATTATGATAATGTTCTTGAAAATATTCTCTTTTTATTTTTTTAAATTCCATATTTTAATAACTTTTTTAAAAAAATAATTACAAGCATTGATTTTTCTTACGCTCATTAAAAGAAAAAAAAAAGTTCTTTATTTGTTTTAATAATTAAATTTATACACACCATTCATTCAACTAAAATAATAAAAAATCAACGAATTAGAAAATTAACAATTTTTTTTTTTATAAAAATGTTAATTAAAAAAACTTTATTATATTTTTTTTTTTTTGGATAATGAGAATAATTAAGAAAAGAATTCGTTTAACTTTTTTAAGTTTTTCATTAAACTTTTATAAATACCCTTTAAAAAAAAGAATGTTAAACAATTCTTTTACTACTTTGCGTAAAAAATATTTTTTTTTTTTTACTTAAAAACATACAAAAAAAAAGTTGGTATATTAAATTTTTGCACTTTTTTATGAGTACATAAACTATAAGTAAAAAAAGGAAGAAATTTAAGATGAAAATAATAATCCCTGTTAGTTAAATATTCTTTCATACACGGGGGTTAACGTGTATAATATAGTTTATGCCGTTACTCTTGTAAAGAGTTCATTATTATAAAAATTTTTAAGACAATAGATAAAGAAAACTCTTTCTCTAAAAAAAAAGAATAATAAATAATATATGAGTACATTTTTCAATTTTTTGTACCCTAAGAACAAACCGAAAATATTTAAACATGGAAATTTTAAATTTTTGGGCTGTTTGAATTTTAAAAATCAATTCTTTGAGGACGATTTAGAAAATCTTGATGTAAAGCAAAGATTTTCAGAATTCGTCGTTTTTTCTATTTGTTTATCATTTTTTTGAAGCTCACTAGGCAGCAAAATAAAAATTTTAAAAATATAAACTGATAAGTAATTACAGTTCTATTGAATTTTCACACTCCATTTAATAAAAGAGCGATTCATTTTAATTCGGTGACCCTCAATTAACCAAAAATTACAACAGCTCGTAGGAAGTGGATTGTATCGAATTGACGGGAAAATGGTTTATCAGGGTTCATCGTCTTATTTTTTTGAAAGAGGACTTAGCTTTTTTGAAAATATCTTTATGAAAAAATGAATAAATGTTTTCCACGTCAAAATCTACTCTGATCAAAAAATTGATAAAAGGAACAGAACTTCTGAGATTTGGACAGATTCTGTTTTCAATTTCTTGGACACAATATTGAAAATATTTTCAATCATTGGATGCAAATTTCGGATAATTTTCACTAAATTGTCGGAAAATTTTACTTAAAAGGTTAACGCTCAGTCGACATTTCTTGGACAAATGAATGTTTCGATATGAAAAATATAAATAATCAAACAATCAATGAAAAACTATATATTTTGGGCTGAAAACGTTGCCTAGTAAATTCTTCAGGTCGATCTTTCCATTTTCGAAATCTGCTTTGACTTACAACCCCCGTGAAGATTTATAAGCTCTTAAAGGGCGCTAAAATTATAATGATTATTTATAAAAAAATTTTAAATGTTATTGAACGTAAAAAGAAGTATTACTTTTTGTTGAAAATGATTAATATGACTATCAAAATAATTAAAAATTCAAATATGTATATATTTTTTATTTCAGATCTCGCTGAGGAATAATTTGGGCATAATAGAGGGTAAAATTGTTATATAACAAAAAAATTTAATACTTCAAGATAAAAAACCCACCCAGTAAGTATTTTGGGTCAAATTTTACATTTATGAAGTCCTTTTTGAGTTACAAACAAAAAATGAAATATCAAGCCTTGAAGTATTTCAAATTTTTTCTCAAAATGATTTGCGATTTATCCTTTAGGGGCTGATATAAAAGGACTTCAGAAAAGGAAAGATTGATCCAAAAATCTTACTAGGTGAAATTTGTTCGCAAAAATATACAGTTTTCATATTGAAAAATTCATTTGTCCAAGAAATTTCGTTTGGGTGACACTGGTGTAGTCCATTTTTTCAGGCAAATGTTCAAGAATTTCAGACAAGAATCTGCTTGATTCCCAGAAATTCTGTTACTTTTGTTATTTAACTTGAAAAAAACGTTTATGTTCTTTGAAATTCTAAATTTGAATCCAGATTGCCATCAACGCTTCTGAACAATAAATGGCTGCCATAACTACAAATTATAAAAATAGCAAATTATATTCTAATGTTGTTAATATGCATTATACCTAATCCTTCGGCTGTAGTAAACATGTTCCATGCATATAAGTTGTATTTATAAAAACCAGTTATAATTTGTTTTCCAAGGTAAGAATAGTCGATTATGCGATAATTAGTTAAATTTTAATTTTTATGAATGCTGCATGCAGCCAGCGATCAGCCAGCAACAGAATGAATATGACTTTAGTAAATAACTAAAACAATGGGGGTTAGATAAAATCACCGAATTTGTTTGTGAGGTTACATGAATTAAACGTCAAATTAAACCTCTTTTCTTACAAAAATTCGGCAAAATAGAACATAAATTATGTTTAAAATCAATAAAAAAGGGACTTTAGGGATAAAACTTAGAATTTAATGTAAAAAAGGAATTTTAGGAACTTATGAACTCTGGATTAGTTTTACGTAATTAACTTTCTAAAACTATCTAAAAGGAAGGTGAAAATCTGGGAGTTTGTAAAAACTGATTAGACTGGGCTTTGATACTACATACGACTTATACGTGTTATAAGGTTCTAGATTCAAAGGTTTTAAAATGACAATTTTTTTTTAATTCTAAGTATTCAGTAAAATCTGAGCTATATTTTCTATATTAATTTTGCTACGCTCTAAATGAAGTAAAACATTTGTCGAAATTAGGGAGCTACTTTATACGATTTGTCTGCTAAAGTCAATCCTGCCAATAGTTACATAATGTAAATTTGATGTTTCTTGTGCTTACAAATTTTTCATCAAAAAATATAAATTTCGGACCTAGGGTCACCAATTAGTGACTAAAGTTTTCCCTATTAATGACCACTCGTCTTTAATAAATATAACATGGTTCTGGACATTAATTGAGGAGTGGTCATTAAGTGGTACAATCACCCTAATTGGCTATTACGAATTAACATAAGCCTTAATTTAAAAATCTATTGCCTATTCTTAAATTATCGTACCTTTAAAAAAAATACTACGAAAAATTGTAAAATAAACCCATATATTATATATATTGTATACCTAGGTAAAAATTTTAATAATACTAATATTTCATACAAAAAAACCCTTTTAACCATCTCTCTTCTGGTATTTTAATTATCCATGCTCTAAAAATATTTTATCAGGTCAAAGAATAAAAAAAAAAAGAAGAAAAATATTTCATAACGCTCTTTTTTTTTAGTATTATCTAGTAGTTATAATATATAACAATGAAGTACCTAACTTTCTAAGAGAAGTTACAAGATATTGAGAGTAAAAAAAAAAAATTCTTTAAAAATAAAGTACGAATAAAAATAAATTTTTTATATACAGATACGTTTCTTTGCTTTCTTCATCAGATACACAAAGCTATTGTTTATATAAAACTATCGTTTTTTTTTTATTCGTCTTCTTTTCTTCCTTGTTAGCAAGTACTTTTACATTATAAAACAAATGATTTTCATCAATTTTTCACAAAGTATCCTTTAACTTTATCTATTTTATTATGTCAAAAGAATAAAAAAAAAAAGCAAACAAAAAAAGAAAAAATCTTTTCTAAGAAATCATTTCCTTGCTTCAAATTATCACATGAAAACTAACAACTTGTATTTTTACTTAAATATTATACTTTTTTTTAAAGACTAAAATAATAAGAAAAAAAAAAAGGAGAAAAATTAGCGATCTATTTCTCACGACTTCTGATTATCTCATATTCTAAAAATAAACAAATAAAAGCTCAAAACAATTTTTCAATCGCATTTTTTCTTTATTTTTTTTATAAAATTCCACTGAATATGATAAAAATGCAAAAAATATGATCATTTCCATATATACAAAGAATTACCTTTTGAATTTCAAAAAAAGATTATCCTTTTATAAACGCAAAAGATGCAAATATATACTTTTTTTTTGTTCTTTTCATATTCTTGTCTTAAAAAAGATAGGTATATGCAAATATTACACAGAAAAAAAAGTCAAGAAAATGATTCTCGTGATTTCTATTTTAAAGCAAAAAATAACAAAAAAAAAAAGTTACAGAAACACCCAAAGGCGACATAGTACAAGTTAAGAAAAATTTGTGTTTTTGTCGAAGATCGTTTAACGATTGGTTTAATCGGTTAGAATATTATGTAATTCTTCTTTTTAGATTTAAAGAAACTTTTCATATTATGCACTTGCATAAATAAGGATAATCATCTTGGACGTAAGTTAGCGCCGTACAAACCACGTGCTACTGTATGCACAATCGGATTTCCTGCTTCCCTCTAATATGTATATAAGTGTGTAAACACACACACATAGCTGCATATATTTATTTATTATAAGAAAATAAGCGAGTCGCGACTTTAATCTTACTTTGGGGATCTTTTTTTTTTCTTTTTCTTTTTAGTGCAATCGCTTTTTAATAAGATTGATAAAGTCAACTGTGTTCACCAAAGCGAATTTTATATGTATACTTAACTTATAATCAAATGAAGAAAAAAAAGGTAGGAGGAATATTACTTTTATGCACGTTACTTTGTAAGAAAAAAACGGATGCTCGCGATAATTCAAATGTTATCTATTTAAAATCTCGCGGAAAAACTTGTCTTTTTATATAATAATTCTTGTTTCTTTTTAATTTATTTTATAAACAACAGCAAAAAAAAAGAAAAAAAAAACGTAACAAGAAGAAGTTTATAACATTTATTATTATTTGTGTATACTACTTATAATATATCTCTTTTGTAAGGTCTCTTCAAAAGAGCCTCGTTTTTCCGTCCCACCCTTACATTTTTTTCTATATTATAGCTTGTTTTACTCTCGGTGTGGTCCTGAGTTTTATGATCTTGAAGAAACCAGGTTGTTTATGTATACTAAGTGTATATTGGCTTGAGATTTCCCTAGGGCTTTTTCATTTTTTTTTCTTTTTTCGCTACTGATGTGCACTTACCGAAGAATGATATTTTCCAGGTGTTATGTTTGCATAGAAATATCGAATAAAAAGTATGAGAAAAAGACTTACTTACTTGCTTATTTTGTCACATTTTTTTTTCTCTCTTGAGTGAATTTTTATACATTTTTAGTTCAAACGACGGTTAATAGAAAAAAATAAAATAAATTACCTGTTAGATGACTGCCTGTAAATTCAAAGTCGTCATCTTGATCCCAATGTTTTAAACTTAAATTTGATAAAGATGTTGCATTTGCGAATTCAAGATTTGCAAAATGCCAGTCGAGTATTTGACGATCCTTGGAAGATAAGTAAATATCACTGAAAAATAAAAGGGTTTTTTCTTTTAAAATAATTTTAAGTTTGAAAATTCCATGTGTGTGGTGGTTGATTAAGTAAATAAAATTATTCTTTTCCATATAAAGTACAGCTGTATCTTCTAAAAAGTTTAAGGTAAAAAGAAAATTAACTTTACCTTTAAAGTAGAAAGCTAAACGAAAGGAATTTTCTTGATGTTTGTAAAATGGAGCTTTTTATAAAATGAAGTACGTTTAACACATAGGTTCATACAAATGGAGGGTTGGTAAAAGATTATTGAAATGGTTAAAAAATTTATAAATATTCACGAAGTTGTAAGCAAGTTGTAAAAGTGCGAAGACCTAAAAATATTTTTTCTCAATTGCTATTTTTATAGAATCTGAATCACATGAAACTATAAAAGTCATAAAATGCATCTAAAAGTTTATTTAAAAGTTCTGAGGATAAATTTAATCTTTCAAAGGTTATAAATAATGGTTTCACAATGTTTAATGATATTTTGATTATTTTTATAACCAGTTTTGGAATTCCTTAAAAACATTCAAATTTGAAAATAATTAAATACCTTGGTGGCGAAGCTTCTAGCTCCTGCAATTTGTCTTCAATTTCACTTTGTTGTTTTAATAATTCATCCCACTCTTTGATAATATTATGCGCGTCGCGTATTTTTAAGCGTATGACGAATTCTTGAGTTATATCACGTGATGAACCTTTGTCTTTGTCTTTGTCCTTATCTTTATCTGAATTTTCCTTATAATACTTATTTAATTCAGCTAATTTTTCTTTAAGGGATATCATCTGTAAAAAAAATTTCATTTTATTCATATATTTCAACTGCTAGGGTATAATTAAAATAATTGCTTTCATATCTTTATAAAAAGGAGTGTTTTAAGGTACTAATTTAAGGTTCTTTTAAGAATTTCTCTTGTAGAGTACCGCGAGATTCACGATCAATGACCCAAATTTGTCGTAAGAGCAAACTTATTGTACTTACTGAAATAAAATTAAAAAACCAACTCTAAAGAAATGTGCTTTTTACCTATTTAAAAATTTAATAAAGGCCTGAGTAAAAACTCCTCAAAGGTATAACTCTTGCAGAATGATACCGTCTGATTGATTGATTGATTTGTTTATTTATATACAAAATAGTACAAAAGGTTGATTTCAAAAAATTTTTAAATAGAATAAATTGTGCGGGCACGTTATTTACAAGATTGTTTAATTTAAAATTAATAAAAATTAAGAAATATGATAAAATAATAAAGAAAAAATATATAATATAAAATATATAAATCAATTTAAAATGAAAATATTAATAAACTATAAAAATATTTGATAAAAATTATTAGAAAGTAATATTTGGAGCTGTTTGGGTATTCAATCTTAGGTTTTTGGAATTTTATATTTAATGAATTAAGGTTTAAGGTTTTACAGTTTAGTATACAGCTGTTAGAGGTGGGAAAAAAGGGAAAAGTGGAGAAGTTGGAAGTAATCAGGACAGGGGCGGGGAGAGGAGCTTTAGGATACAGAACTATAGTTATATATATGTTACGCCAGAAACGAGGTAACGGCCGGTTCCGCGGAATCGGACAGTAAACCGGCCGGTTCCACGGAATGGGACATCAAACCGTCCGGTTCCGCGGAACGGGGCATCAAATTAAATAAATTAATAAATTGAAAATAAGAAACATTTCTAAGAAAAAAAATTTTTGTTTGATTTTTTTTACATTTAAAATACATTTTTGAATGATACTGATTAATTATAAGATAAAAAATTTGTTTGACTTATCAAATTTTATTAATAATTTCATTAAACCGGCTGATGACTGCCCCGTTCCGCGGAACCGGACGTTACCTCGTTTCGGGCGTAACATATATAGTACTGTATGAAAAATCTTCTTTAGGTAAGGCGGGTGGAGGAGTCTTGTTGTAAAAGATGAAAGTAGATATTGTGTTTAAAAGAGTCTATGGAAGGACCGACGCGAATATGTTCTGGGACGGTGTTCCAGAAGTTTAGAATATATACTAAAGAGGAATTGTTGTATTGGGTGCATTTGGAAGTAGGGACTGAGATATGAGGATGCAAGTGGAAGCGTAGGTCTCTTGTAGGGGTATAAATATTGATTTTTCCTTCAGGTAAGAGGGAAGATGAGTATATAGAACGTTATATATGTAAACTGCACGCAAGTATTTTTGGGGTAGCCTGTCGTTAAGCCAACCTAATTTCAGTCTAGCGGGAGAGGTCTTGTTTGGAAATTTGATGTCAGACTCATATCTGACTGCGGCATTTTGGAGTTTTTGAAGCCGATCATATTGGTGCCCTAGGAACTTACCCATGGGGAAAGCGCCGTAATCGAAGAAGGGGAAAATTAGAAAACTGACTAGGCATCTGCTGAGTAAATAAATTTGAACATCATCGTCAAAGAGTAATCTTTTGGCATAGAAAATGTGTGAGCCAATATCGTTCATGTAGATAAGGAATAGTAAGGGGCCTAATAAAGAGCCTTGGGGAACACCACTTTTAACTGGTTCTGCCGAGGAGGATTTATTACCTACTATGACAGATTGGGTTCTGTTAGAAACATAACTCGAGAACCAATCTAGTTTATTCTTAGATAAACCAATACTTGATATTTTAGATAGTAGAAGTTCGTGAGGCACTCGATCGAAAGCCTTTAAGAGGCACAACATTAATAAAATAGTGAGGTTTCCATCATGATAGTCTCTACAGATATCATCAGAGCTGGGATACTGTGACACGCTGTTATCCGTATATACGGCATACGGTGAACGGTTACTAGATGTATTTAGCCGTATATACGGCAAACTGCATACGGTACCCGTATAAAATAGTCCATTAATACGGCAAATTTCAAACGGATCCCGTATTGACTTTTGCCGTATGAAATTTCATACGGCAAAATCCAATACGGGAACCGTACGAAATCTGCCGTATTAATGGACTATTTTATACGGCTCCCGTATTGGATTTTGCCGTATGAAAATCCATACGGCAAAATTCAATACGGGAGCCATATAAAATAGTCCATTAATACGGCATATTACCTACAGCTCCCGTATTTATTTATGCCGTATGAAAAACCGTACGACAAAATTCAATACCAAATCACCTATTTGTACGGCATAAGAATATACGGCCCCATATTTTTCTCATACGGGCCCGTATGTATATAGAACCTGGGTAACTTCATAATGCCCACGGACCCGTATGCGTATAGAAGAGGGTATTTTCATAATGCCCACGGGTCATTATACGTATGAGACCTAGGTATTTTCATAATGCTGACGGGTCCGTGAGCATTATGAAAATACCCAGGTCCTATATGCATACGGGTCCGTATGCGTATAGGACTTAGGTATTTTCATACTGTGTACGGATCCGTAGGCATTATGAAAATACTAGGTCTCATAATCATACGGACCCGTATGCATATAGGACCTGGGTTTTTTCATGATACTGACGGGTCCGTGGGCATTATGAAAGTACTCAGGTCCTATATGCATACGGGTCCGTATGCGTATGAGCTTGGGTGTTTTCATAATGCCCACGGACCCGTCAGCATTATGAAAATACCCAGGTCCTATATGCATACGGGTCCGTATGAGTATGAGACTTGGGTTTTTCATAATGCTGACGGGTCCGTGGGCAGTATGCATTCAAACTTTAACATACTACCAACTGATCCGTATACTTATAAAAATAAAGTATGGACAGACTGTGCACGGATCATTATACTGCTTGGCCGTATATACGGCTGTTAGTTTTCCGTGCCCAAAATGCCGTGCATGCCCAGCTCTGGATATCATCAACAAGGGTGGTTAGTAAAGCTTGAGTGCTATGAATTTTTTGAAAGCCAGATTGAAAACAATCAAGGATTTTATGTGAAGGTAAATATTGAGATAGTTGGTTGTGTAAGATTTTCTTAAAAAATTTGGATAAAATAGATAAAAGAGAGATCGGACGATAATCACTAAGGGAGAGGGTATTGAGTATTTTGTTTACGGGTAATATGTGACTGTGCTTCCAGGCAGTCATTTTCCTTTGGAAATTTATTTAAGATGATTGATTTGTTGAAGAGGGGCAAAAAAACTTTGGATAGTGCGAGAAGGCAAAGTTTTAGTACTTCCAAAGAGATATCATCCAGACCTTTAGACTTAGTTGAAAATTGTTTGAAGGCCTAGTTTAGGTTGTCTATTGTGTTATTTATGAATTTTAAAGGGGGGCGATTTGAGCCTGCTGATCATTAATTTGATGAAGGGGGGGCGGAGTTTTAGATGGACAAAATGTAACTATTGTGCTCATTGGGGGTGAAACGAGGTTTTGAGATGGTTGATGGACTAGTGAGGCCTAAAAGTTCTAGATAATGGCTGGACGGTTATTTGTGGATAGTTTATTAGAGAAAAAGTTAATTTTCGCCATTGAAATTTTTTCATTAAAGGAGTCTTTAAAATCGCGGAAGGCATCCAGGCGGGGCTGAATGCGTTTGCGTCTATATTTACGATTGAAGTAATCTAAATGATGAGGTTCCTGTTTTAATTCGGGGGTTAGCCTAGGGAGAGACTTTTTTGTAATTTTATAGCTTTCGAGGGGAGCTGTTGAGTCGAGAACAGAGCTAATATTTCTGGCAGTGGTATCACAGAAATGATTAATGTCTAAAGGCAAAGGACCAGTCGAACTGGTGAAGGCGAATAGTAAATTCCTCTGGATTGATAGTTTTGATATTTCTAAAAACTAGAATGGTTTCTGAGGAATTAGGTAGAAAATGTATATGGTAGCATGGATTAGATAGTGATTGTAAATAAAGTTTTTTGTCAAACGAGAGAATTTTTTCATTATCGTCTGTGATTATTAGGTCTATGAAGGAATTTGAGAGCGGACCTTGGTGAGTTTTGCTATGGGGGACGAGTTATAAATTATTATCAGTGAGGAAATCGAAGAATGGATTAATGATGAATTATAACATATTTACATTGAAGTCTCCTAGGGTAACTTTGCTACTGTAATTTAGAGAAAATGACAAGATATTGTCTATAAAATCCATGATCTGAGAGTTTGAAAAAGAAACTTCACAGATTAGGTACTCTGGAAGTTAGTCGGACTCCTGTAAAATTTTGATTTAATATTTAGAGCAACTCCTCCAGAACCTCTACATTGTCTATCATTTCTTACCAGGGAATAACCCTTGATTTCGTCCATTGAATCAGTAAAAGCTGGGTGGAGCCAAGTTTCAGAAACAGCTATAATGTCAAATGATAGAGGGAAATTGCTCTCAAATTTTGAACACATTTTCGTTTACATAAAATATGATTCCTAATAATTATTTAGCCCATTAGGTAAAAATTTTCCCAAATTAGACCCATTTAAAGCTTTTGAAAAATTTTGACTTTCTTTAGTCTAAATGGAAAAAATATTGTAACATGTTAAAAAACTCATTTTGATTATTAATGTTTTAAAAGTGAATTTTTTTCAACAATACCAATTAAAGCAATTAATAAGAAATAAGAAATAAGAACAACAGAATTATCTAAGACTTTTCTTTTTACACAGTATAAAACGTATTTTTTTAAGTTTTTTATGATTTTTCTAAAAATTTTAAAATAAACTAAAAATTACAGATTTTTCATTTTACAATAACTTGACCATCTTTTACCAAAAATTTAGGTGTTTTTTTTATATAGACGCCAGCCATACTAATCACGCCCAAAAATTAAATTTCTTTTTCCGAGGATAAAAGCAGGTGGTATTTATGTTTTTCGACCTGCTGAAGACGAATTCAGGGTCCATTTCGCAAATTTCCTGGTCAATTTTTTGTTATTAACAAATTATTGGCCAATTTTGCAGTAAATTTTTAATAACAAAAAATTGACCTCAAAATTCGCAAAACGGACCCCGGATTCGTGTTCAGCGGGTCAAAAAACATAAATACCACCTGTTTTTATCCTCGGATTTAATTTTAATTTAAATTTAATTTTTTAATTTTTGGGCGTGATTAGTATGGCTGGCGCCTAGCTAGGCTATTATATATAGACTATTAGGCTATTATATACATAGAATATTAGGGAGTTCAAAAACGAAAAAAAAAATTCAACGGGAAATATATTTTTTGAAACTATTTTTTGTGTGCATCTAGTCGGTTTTATAAATTTATTACTAAAAAATGCAACAACAAAATTTACAACCGGTACTGAATGAAATTTGGAAAATGAATGTAATAATAATTGAAAATACGTGTTACAATAATATCAAAATAAATCATAAATTTTGGATTATACACAAATCTTATTTTGTCTTATAGTTACCCAAAGACTATTTTATGAGTAAAATTTTTTTCAACCAATATCTGGACCGATTTACTAAGGATTAGAATTTAACATTTTTTATCATGTTTATCTAGATTTTTCATAATCATTATACTGATTAACAAAAAAAAAATCTATGTTTATTACTTTATTATAAAATTGAAGATATATAGGAAAATTATATTCATTTTCGGTAAATTTTGTTAAAAAATAGTTTATAGATGAAAAAATAAAAATTACTTTTTGTTGATTAGCAATAAGTTTTCCTTGAAGAGCCAAAACTGATCGTAAATGATTAACTTGACGTTGTTTTACCCCAAGTTCTTGAAGCCAAATAACCCATTCTAGAGCTTGTCCTAAAGATACTGGTTTTGAATTACCTTGACCACCAATGTAGTTAAAATCTAATTGATGTGATAAATATGATGTAGCTTCTAGCAATCTATTAAATTCTCTCTCTACCATTTCATCTTTATCCTTTCTTACCTAAAAGTTTAAATGTTCATATAAATTTATTTTTATTTTGAATTTCTTTTAAATTTAATTTCATAATATTTTATAAATAAATTAAAAGTTGATAAATAAAATTTAATTTACATTAATATAAAAAGTCCAAGATTTCTTTTTAAATAACTTTTTACAAATTGAAAAATTTCACGCAAATAAAATAATTTCTATAATGTTTATAAAACTATACTTCAATAAATTAATTATATGAAAATTTTAAAAATTGCTCTTTGCGAGTCCAGAAAGGGCTTTATAGAGCAAGATTTTTTAATTATTCAACAAAAAATTTAATTGACTCTTTTTTAATATTTGTAAATAAATATTAAAATATAATTTCTGTGTAAGTTACATTTTACTTTTTTGGAATTTAATTTAAGATTACATTTTTGATTAAATAAAATTAACAAATAATTATTAAATTATCTTACAGTTTGACCATCACTCTCATACAATGGGCATTTTTGTCTAATCTTATGTAATTCCATATTAATTTGTTTACTCAATACTGTAACTGGATTACCACCTAGACCGGTAACTACCATAGCTCCTAAATCTGCAATATAATTGTTTTTACGAAAGGTTGCGATTCTGCCACCAACTCGGTCCTTAAAAAAAATGAATAAAATTAGAATAAAGTTAAATCAAAACTTTTTTAAAAATTAATTATACTCACCCTTGCTTCTAAAATGATAACCTCAAGTCCAAACTGCTGCATTTGCTGAGCAGCTGCTAAGCCTGCAATTCCAGCTCCTATGACAATTACTTTACCCAATTTTTTTGTTGGTATTGGCTATAATGAAATTATAATTAATTATTTAGAACTATTAAAAAAAAAATACTTAAATTAATATTTACTTTTAAGCGCTTGAAAATTCCAAAATTAATAAAGCCATGTCTTTCTAAAAATGCATGTACTCGACGAACTAAGACTGGATCACTATTATATGGAGGTTCGATTGCAGGTAAAGAATTTTCAATAATCAACTGTTGCTTAGGATTCTCTAACCACATTTGTAACTAAAATAAAATTATAAAAGTTAATACCAATATAAAACAATCAGTTAAAAAATAATCAAGTACAAACCAAGCGGTTGCGGATATGTAGAAAAACTTTTTGGGTCTGAGGTGGTCCACCTGAGACATCTGGAAAGCAAGCAGCTTCTGTGGATGTTAATTTATCAAAAGGCAAACGACTTTGGAATGCAGCTCCTTCTAATCCATGCAGCAACGCTTTAACTAATTTAAAATATTGCAAATTTTATATATGAATGAAACTGTATTGAATACAATATCTTAAGTATTATATCTTACTGTGAGGATCTTCATGATCACTTTCATGATTATTTTCTTCTTTTGGCTCTACTTTTGAAGCTGAATTCATTGATGCTGATTTTGAATCAGCATCTTTTTTATTATCAGAAGTTGTTTTTGATTTTTCTGAAGTGTCAGAAATATTTTCATCATCTAATTGATTTAACTTTTCGTCCAAATCTCTATATCCACCCTACAATAATTTTTTATTTGAATAATTTCAAAAAAAACAAAGTAATCCTCAAAATTTTTTTACAAAACTACAATATTTAATTAATTAAATTTTAAAATCTTGTAGGTTAACTGGTTTACCTTTGATCTTTTTCTGCGACTCATTTTGATCTTTAAGTAACTTTTCGCTAACTAAATTAAACACTTTTTAAAACTACACAATTTGTTTAAAAATATAAAAAAAATTCACTTTAAAATTAATTGTTTTGAAACCACTAACCGGGATAAACATAAAATACTACAACGCTTTTGTTTACACACATGCAAAAATAGTACTACTTCTGCAAAAAATGTCGGTAAGTACAAAATCTATTTTTTTAGATTTACCGTCACTAGTATTACAGTTTTTTTTTAAATAATTTTTTTACCTATAATTTCTGGCTATAATTTAAATTATTATATAAAATAAATTAAATTATATTTTATAAAATTTATATAATTATAAAAAATTTATAAAAATTAGTTTTAGTAGAGGCTTTTCGCATAAATTAAATTTAAAAAAGAATATAATAATTTATAACTTGCACAAATAAAAAATTTTGAAAATCTTTTTTGAGCACATTTCGGCTATATTTAATTTATCAAATTTTCAAAACTTGTAATAATACAGAAATAGTATAAGGTTATTACGAGCCCATGTCCAGAAAGGTAAAGAATGGCCCAATTCGCGTGGATCCGAGGCAAAGCCAAGGTTGGTAAACGGCGATTTGGGTCATACTTTATTTATGGACAAGGGTCTTGTACGATTTTTCTTCGTTAGTGGCGAGAAAACGCGTGTTTTTCGGTTGCGCAACGGCCGGAAAATATGTGCTTTCTGGCCTCTGACAAGAAAAAAAATTTTTAATTTTTAAATTCAAAAAACCTGCAAAAAACTGCATTTTACTGCCATCTGAAGGGTAATTCTTGTTTCCCGTTTTATAGTATTTTGCAATTTTCTGTCATACCGACGTAATGTTATTTAAATGGAGTTGGTATGACAGAAAACTATGAATGCTGCAATCGATAAAGTAGGAATCTTGGAAAAAATTATTTAAAAATTTAAAATAGGGCACTAAATATGAATTGAAAAAAAATTTCGCTAAAAAATAAAGAGTAGTAGTACACTGAATTCATAATAGTTATTGTTAATACTGATTGTTAAAATTAGAATACGATGAGAATGTCGATTTCTTTCGTTTTTGATTAGCCTCATTAAAATTTAGCATAATATAAAATAATTATATATTCAAGAATACTAATATTCTCAATCAAGTTTCTCTTTTTAGTATATAGCATATATCAGCGATAGATTTTGTTAATAAAATTGACGATTCTACATTATAATCTTCAGTATATATTAAAAGTTTTGCAAAGACATATAATTTCGTTTGTTGTGATTTCATTATAATTTTATTATAACTTCTGGCAAATAATCTCGTGAAATCATCCTCTTCTATACTACTATATCGTCATCGCCTCCAGCTGAAAACCACTCTCTTTTTCATCACCACCTCCTTTTTACAATATTGCATTCCAATATCATTTTTTTTCCCTCTCCGCTACAAAAATTTACTTTTTTTTAGCTTATTCATTTATTAAACAAAAGAAAATAAAAATACTCTGTATACACTTAAAGAAATTGATCTCATTTTGACAATAAGTATACACTTACATAGAATCAGAAATAGAAAAAAAAGTCTTTCCTTATTTTAAGCGCCAAGAAATTTTCGCATGCAAATATAAACGCAAGAAACACCTGCGGCTTATTTTATATATAATATTTAAATCAAGTCATGTGCTTTAGTAAATAAAGTACCACGTGATATCCGTGTTTTTATATTTAAAAAAAAAGAAATATTTTTATAAAAGAAGATCGATGCATTATAAAGTGATGACCGAATTTATTTAGTGATAGTGAATTATAAACATTTTCAGCGCTATTAAATCATTTTATTCCTACATTATATTATGCACTATTAAATCTTTACGTTTTTTAACGGTAAAACCTTTTTTTTGCCTTGATATAAAGTGAATTTATGAACTCTATTAACTTTTATATGGTACTACAATGTTTGGATTAGTGTGTTAGTATGTTACAAAGTGAAACAGTTAAATAATGTGATTTATTTTAATTAATAAAAAAGTGTCAATAAACCTTAAATAAACAAATAAAACATATTTTTGCATCAATGTCATTACAAATATTAACATATTTTGATAAGATAAGAAGCTACATAAACCAAAGTGTTTAACTTTTCAAATAATAATTAAATCCTTTATTTGCAAAGAAAATAATCATAACTCGATTTTTATTATTAGAAAAAAAAATTTTTAATATTATTAGTCATGAAAAACCTTGTATACATAAAACGTTAATAATTTGTTATTAAAACATAAAATTGCATAGTATTGGAATAATTTTTTTAAAACAAAGTATTGAATTTGATTAGTAAAAATTTTATCATTACGTAAATAAAAAAAAAAAAATTCAAAAATATTTAATTGTTGATTTAATTTTTTAAAATATCATTAATGCATTAAAGAGAGATAGATGCATAAGTATAATATTTTTGTGAATCAAAAGTTTGCATCATCATTTAATAAACACTTTAAAGAAAAACGGATAATAATGTACGCGTGCAGTAATATTTTTTTTAAATAAAATTTATAACAGAAAAAAATTTTTTTTCAAGTCGAAGGATGACTGGGCGTTGCATTTGTCTATTAAATAAATATGAACTAAATTGAAAAAATATACTTTGTTGTCAGTAAAAAAAAACAAAATAAGTAATAAGAATGCATTGACTTTTGGTTTTTTTTTTGCATCTCTTCTTCAGAGGCCATTGGCATTTAGGAATCTTTTGTCTTTGTGTTATTTTTTTTTTATTTTACTCATTCAGTGATAATATTATGATGCTGTCATTCATTGTAATATAAATAAAATAACAATTCTGTGCAAAAAAAAAAATTTTTTTATTACGATACCAATTTTGGACGTTTGTACATCCATCTGCTGTACATTTTGGTTTTGTAAATAAATAATGAAGATATGAACGATTAAAAAAAAAAAGATGAATATCTTGATATTTTGACGTAATAATATTTTTTGAACTAAAAAATAAAAGAATGCACGTGAATTTTACGCAAATAAAACAACATTATGGATACGAACACAGAGTGAGTGTAAAAAAATTATTATTTTTTTTTATTTCTATATTTTTATTTTGAGGGATAATAAAAAAAAATAAGAGGGTATATAAAAAAAGTAGATTTTAGGATATGCATTTTATTGTACAAAACTAAAACCGCGTGTACATTTGATCAAAAGAACGCGAAATGACAAAAAAAAAATATATTTTAGAGATAAGATCCGAAAAATTGAATTGTACAATGATTTTTTTCTTACTTTTTTTTATTTTTATTTGTAGATAATTTTTGAGCATATAAAAAAAATAAGATGGGTTTTTCATTATTCTTAGAGATTATATTATTTTACTGTGGTTAAAACGCGGTCATGTTTCGTACTCTTACCGTTTCTTTTTTTTTTTTTTAAGGAAAATGCAATGCGTATTTTAAAATTGAAAAGAAGGATATAGATTGACAGTAGATTACTCGAAAGAAAGTGTATTATGTGTATGAAAGAAAGTGTGCGAGTATTTTATGTTATTTTTGTAGGTACTAGAGGGGTGACAGGTATTGTCAAAAAATTAGTATTTAAAATTTTCATTTTATTTTTATGTTTATCTTTATGCTTAATCAAACGCTTTATTCTAACTTTTATAAAAAAAAAAGTACAGCAGGCTCTAATATTTTCAAAATATAAAGTTATAAGCACGCAGTATTTCTTAAAATTTTGCAGTTTATTTTACAATCGGATTCTATAAGTTTATTATTTTTTTACGTTTTGAACTTTTGAAGATTTTTGAAAATTTATATTCCAGCACAAATGTAGTTTCATATTCGAGTTTTAGTGATAAAAAATAGTAAATTTTAATGTTAACATAATACTGCCCAACAAGTCAAAAACCTCCATATCTACATGAAAAATGAATTTTTTATATGGTCACGAAATTAGCTATCAGATTGTGCAAATAATTTTTTCTTATCACTTGTAATTTGTTGAATCGCTAAAAATAATACAGGAAGAAACGGCCCATCTGCAGAGTTTTGTAGATATGGAGGTTTTTCTCCAGTATTGTACCCATCCGGCGCTCGTACAATACATGACTACATGAGAAATGACTCATCTATAAATTGAGGTTCTACTCCTGTATTTTTCGCTTTTAGGGTATTTTTGGCTTATAGTTTTCCATATAAGTAGTGGAAAATCCCAAAAAAGTACCTGAATTAGTATAAAATCATTTTTAATTTTTTTTTAAACTACTGAATAACATCATTAAATAAATTGAAACGCGTATCAAATATCTCGTAATCATTTAAATAAAGGTATGGATTTACATGACAGAATATTACACTATCAAAAATGCCAGCCGCTTGAAAATTTAAGTAAAGTAGCTTGGCGCACTGTTTACATACTCGCAATAACTACAAAAGTGTATAAAATGCACTGACAATGAGATTTTCATTTCCATTCGAATTAAAATTAAAAATACTAAAATTAAGTAGTTATAAACTCATTATGTGTTTCCGCGAATTTACGAGATATAATCGTAAATTTACAAAAGCCAGTTTTGAATTTGCAACTTTTTTGCGAACCCAAAAAAAAATATTGAAAATTTACGATTTTTTCGTAAAACTAAAATTAGAAAAATTACCACTTTTATCGAATATTTATAAATTCTTTTGAAATTATACTAATTTTTCGTAAATATAAATTTTTTTAAATTAAACTTACAGGAGTTATTTTTAACAGTGAAAGTAATATTCTAATTTTCTCATACCAGCCACTCACCGTATTAATACAAAAATATATAAAAAAATTTATTTAATTTAGTTAAATATTTTTCTAACATTTTTAAAATTTCAACTTTTTAAATTTATACTGAATTTTTTCAGTTATATTTTGCATCACTTACTTTTAAAATAATAATTTTCCTGAATCCAAAATGCGATTATTGAACCTATGCTCTTACTAAATAAATGATTTTAAAAATAATATTAATCTTCAAACTTGCTGATTACTAAAATGTACGTAATAATGGTAGAACTTAAAATAATTATATAGATAATACATCCAAATTAATAATACATTAAAATTAGCCAAGGCATTTACTACCCCTAGACAAAATACGCAAATTGTACTTTCGAAATTTGAATTAGCAATTATTAACGCAATGACGACTCGTTTTATCATTATGCATGTTTTACGATAATGCCTGTTCCATGCCTATTTCATTGAATGGTAAAGAATAAAATCCCGAGTCGTTGGTGTATATTTACATGGATATAATACATGGATAAAAGTGATCAAAGTATACGGGATAGTTGGTAGAAAATATATGCGTTTGATCTTTCATGCTTATAGGAAATTTTTTAGATGAATTTGATCAATTATATGTTAAGATGATAAACGATTTTTTTAAATTTATAATAGACTGTTTTGAAATGCATTCAATATAAAGAAAAAAAAACTCTTTATGGTTTAATCTCAACTAAATATGCGTTTCGAGGGCTGGAACCTATACATAATAGCTTTAAAATATTATTGATCTTTGGGAATCAAGTAAACAATTTTTTAGGCTCATTTTTCTGTTCCTTCACTGTGCATTAAAAACGGTTACTGAATAGTTTAATGGAAAAATTTATTTAAACAAAAAATTTATTTAAACAAAAAATTTATATTCACAACCCTGTACTTTGTTTTTACAAACAAAAAAATATTGTTTTTGAATGTTCAAATAAAATATGTGAGCAATACAAATCAATTTTTTTTAATTTATTTATTTTTAATTATTACACTGAAATTAGTTTTCAAAGTCAACAAACCAAATAGATTTTAACTTAACGTACTGTAAATATTAAATTAAAGTCTCTTAATTAAAGGAAATGTTTTTTTTTATACCTAAAGCACGGTCATTGATCATAGAATACCGGAATATATGTTATTTAACTAGTTTTAGAAAATAAAAAAAAAAAGGTTTTATAAAAATGTCATGAGAAATGTTGTAAATGATAAATTACGCTAAAAGGTCAAATGCTCTATTTTGGGCAAAAACATTTCTTAAATCTTAGGAGATGTATTATTTTGCCGCGTGTAAATTAGACTTTTTTTAAAAGATCTTCTAATGAACCCTGTTTCTAAAAGAAACTTTTTTTAAGAAAATTTTTAATTCTTGCATATGAAAAACCCTATTATAACTGGGCCGAAGTTGAACCGAAGAGTAGTCAAAATCGGTAAAAATATATTTTTCCAAAAATGTAAGCAAAACTTAGCTCTTCTACCAACTTTTAGATTCTTATTTAGGACCCTTTCTTGATTTTTGGTAGCCATTTTTAACATGGAACATGTTTATTGGATGGGGTATTTGAAAAAATTTGGCTCGGCAGGGGGGGGTGAGAAAAAGTGACGTTTTTAGGGGTGGGGTGAAATATTGACGTTTTTAGGGGGAGGGTAAAATGGAATTAGAATATTTTTGATTTAGGGACTTAGAATAATTTGAAGTGATAGTCAGGCCCTGATCAGGCCCTGATAAGAACGAGTACTTAGAATACTTTAGGTTTATGGACTTGGGATAATTTATATTTCGGGATTTATTGTAATTTCAGTAGTTACACAAACCGGTTATAAATTTTTTTATTATTTGTTCATTTAAAACAAAAGGTTTTTCTTATTTTTCTGCAAAACGCTGATTAGGTAAAAAATTTTTTAAAAAAATTTTCAATTTAGATCGGATTGGAAATTTTCACTACAATTCGAATCCACCCTATAAAATTTAATTTAAACTGCGAATGCACAAGGGATTTCTAGGATGATTTACACTAGCGACGCTTATTCATTTTTTACTTAAAAAAATTGGTCACGTGATTTTGCAGAGAATTTGAAAATGTATTACCACTACCGGAATGTTTTTTTCTTTTAAATGTTTGCACATGACATAATTTTTTTTTGCACAAATAATTTTTTTTTTTTTGTTAAAAAAATTTTTTTTAAAGTCCCACTATGCCGCGGTTTTCATGTTTTAAATAAGCTGAAACTCATTTATTCCAAATTTTCTTTACGTTTCAAGCCGTTTGCAATCGACTGAAATAAAAAAAAATCCAACTGCCACAACTGGAATTTTTTTTATTGTGATAGTTTAAGAACTATAATTTTATAATCTAGCGCTTTTAATTTAAAGATGCAATCGGAAATTTTTTAGGGTAAAAAAGATCAAATATCAACTTTTTCAAGATTATGTGCCAAAAATAATAAGGTGTTAATTTTAAAATATTTGAGCTTTGAGGTAAAAATTAGAACTTTAATAATAAAGCTCAAAATTAGATTTTTTAATGTTAAATAACTAAAATAATGAAAAGGGCTACCAAAAATCGATAAATGGTTCTAACAAGCTAAAAATTGGTGAATATCCTTATTTTTTATTGTATCAAACAATTTTTTTTTTATGTAATACCTAATTTTTTTCTATGGAACTTTGAAATAAAAAAAAGTTTATTTTTAGTTTTTTATATTATTATATATTATATTTTGATAAAATCAACCATTATAAATATTTTATAATTGCTGGAGAAACCGTAGAACCAATAAATTTGCAGTGTTTTTTTATAATTTTTAAGGTTTTTGAATAAAGCAAGGTCTTTATGTTTTAGTTTATGATATTAGCCCTGAATGATTGAGATCCTTTAATTTCCGCTTTTTTGAGCTAGCTTTGAAACTTGAAACTAAAACTCTTCTACCCTCACTTACGAATAATGAGCCAAGTTCGAACATTTATTTAAAATTTTTATACTAATTGGGCACAAGTTTTTAAAATTACCCTGAAAATTGTGATCACAATATCTTAAAGTCTTTGTATGTTTTTTTTTGCACCAGCTCTTGAATTAGCAGTATCCCTTTTTCAGGATATTCAGTGCTGGGTCTTTAATAATCAGGATTCTTTAATTTATGTTCTATTTTGGGCTGTATCTAAAACTTAACTATATGCGGCCCTCACTTATGATGATACACTCACGATAACGAGGCCAATTTTAATCTTGGGCATTTCCTTGTAAATTTTACTATTTTTAAAGATAAAGAAATTTTTATTCTAATCTTAGAAATCTTTTATTAAAATAATTTTGTTTTGGATTTTCAGAATCGATTCTTCAAGACTCTGTATCCTTTAATTTACCCTCTTTTTTGGGCTGTTTTTAAATCTTAACTCTTCTGCGCGTATTCATACTAATGGCAGTACAAGTTTACATATTTTATTTTAATTTTTATGCAATTTGGGCAAAAAATTTCAAATAATAACGAAAATTATGATCAGATGATTTTAAATGCTTTTAAAAAGTACAGTCAAATATTTAAGCAATTATTTTCTTTATTTTTTCAATAAATGCCCACGTTTCGATTGGAGGGCTATTTTTAAAACTTGACTTTTTTGCAGTCGCTAAATAATAGCAGTGCCAAATTTGCACATTTTTTTATATATTTACGTTAATTTGGCTATTTTTGAATGATTGAGCAAATTTGATATAATTCGTTCCTCAAAGTGGAATATTTTTCATAAATAAAATTTTCATTTTTAATTTGAATGCAAGTGCATATTAGGCACTTTTTGTGACTCTCAGATTCAAAATAAGAGACTGTTAAGTCACGTCATGGTCGCAGTCAAAAATACTTGTATGTCAAAAATTTTGTCACCAAAATTAAAGAACTTATATTTTTATTTTTTATGATTTTGGATGTAATGCCTAATTTTTTTCCTTGGTAGTTCCAGTTTTGAGTAATTCGTTATAGTATTTCTATTTTGTCGTGATTCCCTTTTTTTAAATGAGAGTTCTTGCTTAAGGAAATATTTTCCTATTATTTGAGGAACTTTTTTGAGGGCCAATGGTCTTAGCATTGTTTTTTTGTTTGTAATTTATTACAAAAAAGAATATCAAAATTAAATAAATGAAAAATATTTAAAAATTTTAATAACTTACAAAATCAGTGTCTTTCGTGATATCGAAAACCTGTCATAATTTACAATAATTTATAACAACGATTAAAAAAATTTTTCTTAATGATATTGCAATTTTTTTTACATGACTTGAGTTATTAATACATATTATCCTTATATAATTTTATATCTAGTGTAATTTGATATTATCTAATATTACATTATCATGCTCGTTTATTAAATGTTGGATTAATTTGCTAATTTTCAGTTTATTTTTTAGCTTTTTTGATTACAAATAATGATTTAAAATGATCAAATTTAAGACAAGTTAATGATCCAAAATTTATAGGGAACCCTCCAATATAAAAAATTGCAGTATTGGAAAACTCCCTCTGTTTCTGTAATTTGCTATTAAAAAGTGGTCAAAGATAGGATTTTTTAGAATAAAAATATTTGAATAATTTAGTAAACGGCTTGTTTGAATTCATAAAATTTTGGATTATTGTCGACCAAAAAAATAAAAAGTTTGGTTCTTTGTTCGAAATTAGGCATTACTCGTTCTATTAGATTACTGATTTAAGTTACTGAAATATAAATTTTGAAAACGAAAGTTAATCCAAATAAAACTTTATTGTTTATGTTCAGTTTTTCAAATGTATTAAATAAAAAAATTACTGTACTACAATGTTAGAATTGGTATAAAAATGCTACTTAGGTTGATTGGTCCACTGGTTATCAAATAAAAAAACCAATTTTTCACCTTGTAAGATTAAAAAATATATATTTAAAAATTACAAAATAATGTCATAAAATTTATAATGAGTTTTTTTTTTTTAAATAAGTAAAATAAAAAAAACTTTTATTTTCCATAAATTGTGTATAGTATAAATATGTATTAAATATAAAACGTTTTATGAGTTTTCACGCATTTATATTACACATAATCTTATATACGATACAGTTGCAAAAAGTTTTTATCGTTGAATCACATTTTGTGCGATCGAAGTCAGCCTTGAAATTTGTATGAATGCATATAAATTTGCACTGTAAAGTTTTAATATACATTAGCTTTCCCGCTGTTTAAAGATGGTATTACAAGCCATCTGAAAGTGGTTTCTAAAAATTTCAGTTTATGAGACCATTTCTAAATAGTCTCACTTTTTTATAATAGAGTAGACAGATTTTATAAGATTTCATATCATTTTTGACTCATTCAAAATTTTCACTTTTATTATTCAGGTGCATAATTGTCGCTTCAGGTTCCTAAAAATTTTCAAAATCGTAAAATTCTTAAAATAACGTTCAGCCTAATATACAAAAATCAAAATTTATTTATTTGTATTTTTAAAACACACGATTAAACAAAGTTGAATAAAAATAAAAATTATCAATTAAAAGTTTTTTTTTTTGTAAATTTAAATTAGTGATTTCGACGTTTAACTTAATAAAAAAGTATGTGAATTAATTGGTAAATTTTTTATTTTATAGTTAATAAACAAGTTATTTTTTAATAGTTTATTTTTATTTATAAAAATATACTAAACAATTTTTCGAATTAAAAAATACATTATAATTTTTTATAACAGAGTAATTAAAGTCTTTTTTTATTCGTATAATAAATTTTGAAATATTTAAAATAATTCTTGATTTTTTATAACTTTATTAAGATATAGGTAATTAAACGATCGTAAATGCAATAATTAAGAAAATTTATTTCTCATATCGATGAAATTTTTTATTCATAAACATGATTATTATTTATTTTAATTTAATTAACTTATTCGTTAATGTAATAAAAATTTAAATTACATGTATATTTTATTTAAATAAATTTTTTAAACTTTTAATTTTATATATTGTAAAATAGAAATTAATTAAAATTCCAGAAATCTTTCTCCTTTTTTTTTATTGTCAGTTTATAGCCATAAAATTTGCAAAGCAAACTACATTTTTATTACTTTTCTTTCCAAACTCTCATAGGGAAAGTTGCTTAAGAATTTTTTTAATCTTAGTTACTCGATTTTATAATCAAAAATGGTATAAAAATGATAAATTCACTAATTTACTGATATTAAAACTTTTTATTTCTTTTTTTTTTTGTACACTTTTTTTATGGGAGAAACCGAAGCAAGTTAACACTATTTGCAATTTTTTTTATTTTTTTTTCTAAATGACTGAAATTTACATTTTATGTTGATTTTTCGATAAAAGATCTTACACAAAAAACTGGAAATTATTAGTTGACGAGTTTGAGAATTATTGCTTTTCTTATATTTTTAGTATTTTTAAAGTATTTATTGAGGGGGTTTCTCAGGAAGTAAGAAAATTCTCCAATGCTAAGGGTATACTAAAATATTTTTTTTAAAAATGTGGTTATTGAGGGATATTTCTATTGTTATAAATTTTGCATTGATATTGCACATTTGCTATGACAGATATTACATCTCCATACCCTAAAATAAAAAAATTTAATTTTCGCAGCCCTAAATTTAGAGAGATGCTTCGCCTTCTAAAAGCCATTTTCTTAAAGTTTACATGTATGCTCAATTTTTAAAAAATAAACTCATATTTTTAATTGTAAAAAGAAATATTTCTTAACCTTTTGACAAAATTCTTCAAATGCCCATCCATTTCTTCATAACATTTTCCATAATATTAAAAATATTAATATCTGGATATTTAGGTACCTGAAAATTTTTGAAATAAATAAAACCTTTCAACCCCTTCGTAACAAGTCGAAAAGTTTATTTAGAGTGAGAGCTTTTCACGTAAAATTTATACCCTCCGTATGTAAAAAAGTGCTTTCATAACAAAAAAAAGCTCACTTGCAAAAGTTCTTTATAGTTGTTTAAACTTTGATGCATAAAATTTTCTCACAACGTAAAGCATATCAATTTACAAAAAGTGCAAGAGAGAATTATTATAGTTCACACACTTTAAAATTGATATATTGTTATATAAATAAAATAAGCGCCGGATGTGTATGTGTATGTGTACGTATTGCTCCTTTATTATAATAGTGATAAAATTTCTTTTTACAATGCACTGCTACTATGTCTTATATTATAAATGCACGTGCAAAATGCAAGTAACAACATCAGAATCCGCGTCAAAGTTATATTTGCTCATTTAAATGTTTTTCTATAATAAAAATAATAAATAGAAAAAGAAGCTCGAATATCGGAAAATGCAATACATAGAAATACGATATCCTTTTTCTTCTCGATACAGTATATATTCATTTGTCCATTGTTAGAAAAGGTACCTCGTTACGTGTTGGTAATATATTAGTGGTACTTTTGTTACATGCCCACCTTGTTATATGAAATTACATTTAAAAAAAAAAAAACTTTTTCTCTTCTTGTTATATTCTTTTCGATATATTCGCATATAAGATTTTTCCATACAAAAGGATGCTTATTGTGACTTTTATTAATTTACTAGTATTACGGTATACTCTCTCGATTTTATTCTCTTTTGATGCAATTTTCAGATAATAATAAGATACCTTTTCACTTTGTTGCATGTAATTGACGATCATTAATATAATAAAGAAAACTTTTTTTTTTTTAATAATTATGAAAAATTACTAACAATAAGAATTTATATGTCCTTCAGTTACTCTGATAAATTAAATACTTTCTAAGACCTATGATATTTTATAAATTTTTAATTTTCAATTTTAGATAGCGAAACTTTAAATATTCATTTAAATTAACGTATGTGCATATAGTTCAAACATAATATTTGGATGAATATAATTAGCAGAAAAATTATACGGAGAGTTTCTGTACTCCTAGTATAGGCAGGCAGCCCATAAGAACTTGACTCATTTTTAAGTACTTGGATGGCCTAAAATGCACTACTAGCCTCGCTATTAGCCGCCAAAGTAACGAATTTCTATAGAAGTTTAGCTAAGAAACCATTGCGTTAACGGAAAACCTGCTGATGAAGGAAAGCTACGCATTGGTGACTCTCTTGAAACCAGACTAAACTTTTGCACTTAATTCTACAAAGTTTTCTGATAACGTAAAGTTTAGCCTATGTCACATTGTTCTGAGGGGATAAAACCCCTCTCCCCAAGTTTATGTCACCCAGGTTAATCAGCTTGAAACCAAGCTATATTTTATACGTCACCATAACAAACGTATATTTTAAATTTGCCCTATGCTAACCTGTCCAAACGGGTGTGTCGAAGGTATTTTGGCCAAATATATTTACTTTTTGGGTCAGTTACTGGGTTGAACTATCCTCTTGATTTAGTGAGGTGACAAAATATGCGTAAAATTTGGCCTGGTTTCATTTTGGTCAATGGGTGACTTCAATTTGGAGGAGGGAGGATGAATTACACCTTTAAATTAATTTTTAGGCTTTTTTGAATCACTAAACTTATAAAAATAATATTAACGCCGAATTATCTTTTTGACCCAAAATTTTTATAAACCTTTTCCAGATGATAAAAATTTTTGCTCCGATGCAACACACAATGTATCGATTCAATAAAAAATCTGCCTAGTCCTCAGAATTCAGTTTTTCAAATATTTTCCAAAATCTTTCGTATACTATCATACTTCAATTGAAACCTGCCCTTTTTAAAAATTTTTAGTCTTTGACTCAGAAAAAAGATTAAAGTTTCCATAAACAAGGCTTTTTCATTGCAAATAAACTTGATAACTCTGTTGAATGCAATTTTTGCATTTACACAAATATATAAGGGGTGAATGCAAATTGTAAAAATTTGAAAAAATAGCAGGTTTCCATAAGAGTAGGATAGTATACGAAGGATTTAAAAAAATAAATGGTTGAAAAAAGAAATTCTACGGATTCGGCACATTGTGCGACGGAACATTCTGTTCAGTATATATTTTTAAATCTGTCACCTAAATTATTCAAAAGATAAAATTGTGAATTTTATGAAAATTTAAATCTTAAAAAAAAATTTATTAATTCTCCAAAACAAAAAGGAATTTTTTTATCAAGCTACCAGCTGAAAGTCAAAATTGTTCCTGTAAATCTTAAATAATTTTTTTATTTTTAACATCAAACTACAAGCTGCAAATATTGCCCCTAGTTTTTGGTTTGTTTTATAAAATGAATAGGGCCTGTATATTGAAAACAATAAAATTCGACAATAACAAAATTTCCATTGCTTTAATTGTCGATTAAATGAATAAAGATCAAAAAAACAAAAATAATATAATAAATTATTCTTTATAAATTAAAAAGCTATTAATATCAATCATTTTAATCATTAATTTTTTGTAACATGCACACAATTTATGATACAGTTATTATAAATTTCAAGCATAACGATAAAATTACTTATAATTAGAAATTTTTATTATTTCAACAGTTACTAATTTTCGTAACGAAATAAATCATGTATGTGTGTGTGTATTTTAGTTATATAATAAAATAAAAGTTATTATACGGTTAATATTTATCAATGTGTGGTTTATAATTAAAAACGTATAAAAATTTAATTAACTTTAATAAATTATATATTTTCGAGTATATTTCTGAAAAATAAATTAAACTTCCTAATTTCGTTACTCTTTCCATCCCAAAAGGTCTATTATATACTTTTGAAAAAAAGAAGGTAAAAACGTATAGTTTTGTATTTTTACTATTTAATAAAAGACATTTAAGAAAATTAAACATCTGTTTAATGTCCCTGAGGTAATAATAATAAAACCACAATGACAAACAATAGAATAAAGATTGGTGAATAATAATAAAATAATTTTTTTTTTATATGTTTTGTTTAATTTAGAACGGATGCCACACCCTTCAACTTAAAGGACTTAGATGACAAACTCGAAACCCCGAAGCAACGTAGAGAACGTTTAAGAAGTCTCTATACCATCTACTTTACTATGTTTCTTATGTCCCTTGGGTTCAGTTTGGTACTCACTGGTGTATGGCCTTATTTGGACAAGGTAGTAATATTCTTTAACAAACATTATTTATATATTGAATGATATAAGTTAAAATATATACATGCATCATTTTAAATGGGACATGTATAAACTTTTTCTTTTTTTTGCAAAAATATCTTTTATAATAATAAAAAGTTTTATAGAAAAACTCTAGAGTCCTCGCTTAACTAGTATAATATTTATATTATTTATTTATTTATAGACTAGCCTGGAAGCTATCATAAAAATTTACTTATTTTTAGGTTCTAAGAATCCTAAAGTATACCATTCTTAAATAAAACCAAAAATTTCTTCAAAAGTCCTGATAGCCATTTGTTCTCAGGACTTAACTTTCTATACTTAATAAAAACACCTAAATGTTACCGAGTAATCGTCGATTTTCAAAACCTAATAGTTAGGGGGATGGCTATGGTAAACTGCGCGTGTGAGTATGACAGCTGAATTTCTTTTCAGAGATAGCCAAGGCCAAAACATACTCACTTTCTGTAGAAAGTTTTTTTGGCTAAGGGTTCTGGAAAACTAAGTTACAGGTCCACAAAGTTGGCCTATTTTTTGGAAAAAAAAAGTGAACGTATGACAACCCGGAATAGCCTAGATTTTTAGATTAGGCCAAATCATAATCAGTTTATTTATGAGATTTTTCGGTATCAGGGTTCTAGACAAGTATGTTGGGCCACTAAAGTTCCGCCGTTTTCCCGCGCTTTTTTAATTAGTTTTAGAAAAAAAAATTTACAAATAATCAATTTTACTGTCAGAATCTCATGGTAGCGAGAAATATACATTTTTCCTCCGTAATATTAATGCTAAAATTAAGAAATTCTAACTGTAAAATTGATACCTTGTAAAATTTTTTTATTTAAAACAAATTAAAATAAGCGCGGGTGAACGGCGGAACTTTGATGGCCCGATATACTTGTCTAGAACCCTGATACCGAAAAATTTCATAAATAAACTGAGTATCTTTTGGCCTAATATAAAAATCTAGGCTATTTCAGGCTATCGTACTTTCACTTTTGTTTTCCAAAAACTTTTTCTAGAACCCTCAGCCAAGAAAACCAGAATACGAAAGTGAGTATGTTTTGATCTTGGCTATCTCTGACCGAAAATTTAGCTGTCATACTCACACGTGCTGTTTACCATATCAATCCCCGTAACTTTAATATTTTTGGTCAAATATACTTTACCATTTCACAAATAAGTAAAATAGCCAAGGCTAATATAGATCCATTTCTTTTCCAAATATTAATTGAAACACATAAAAAAAAAAGAAATTTTTTTCTAGTTTTAGTTTATGAGATTTTTTTTTAAACCTAAATTACGTGTATATAAAAACAGCGTACAAAAAATTAATAACAGAAATCTCGAAGCTTGTTAAATAAAATATATTGTATTTTTTTACTCTATATATATAGTTACAATATTATTTTAAAAGTAATAAAACATAATAATAGAAAAAGTTGAAGCAAACTTTTATTTTTATTCATTTTTTTATAGACGTTTCAGATTTTATTAATTTATATCATTTACATTTTTTTAAATTTTATTTCATTTAAAAAAAATGATATCTTTACCTCGATCTTTGCTCTAAAAAAATTTTGTTTAATGGAAGATCTTGCATAATGCGTTTAAGGAAAGAATTCTGACCACCAAAATCATTAGTTGCTTTTCTTCACCATGGTTGCTTTTAGAACTTTACAAAATTTAGTTAATATTTATTATTAATATAAAGTACATAAATACCCCAGAATAATTGAGGAAAAATGCGATTGACATTCATGAGCAAGAAACTACTTGCAAACATTTTTAACGTGTTTTTAACCGTATAAAGTTAAGTATTTTGTCATACAATTATGGAGAAAAATTTGAGTTTAATATATTCCGTAAAGGAAAATTTCCAGAATTAAGATTATTATTTCGATTCTCTTTTGAGTTTCTTTGAGATTTAAAATAATCTTTATATAACGTGTAAAAACCATTTCACTTGCAAGAAAAATTTTAATAACTTTTTTTTTGAAATTAAAATCACTTTTTATTAAATTGCTGCCAAAATTGTAATTTTCTATGAATATAGATTTTATTGGACTCAAAAATTTTGTATAAGCTCCAAGTTTCCAAAAATTTTTTACTTGTCGCTATTCAATCTCGTATTCAATTATTTGTTTGCAAAATATGATAATTTAAAATCAGATTAGCTCGAGATTAGCAATTTTAAGTTTTTTAAAAAAATTCAATTTTCATAATTATTTTTCTGAAGCTCGAAAACAACTCAAGTATGAGAGAAGTTAAAATTTATTGGAAATTTGGAACTTATACAAAATTTTTGAGACCTACAAAACCCATTTTCTTCGAAAATTACAATTTTGGAAACAATTTAACAATTGCTGCCAAATTTGTCATTTTTGGCCAAAATTGGGAATTAGGTTTATTGACTATAACAGTAAGTGAATTAATAATAAATAGTTGCAGATTACGGGACTTGAAATTCAGCGCTTACACTAAAAAATGAGACTATAACCAGAAATGTTTTGGTTAGATTATATTAAAAATTGTTTTAAAAAAACCTATTCAATAACAATGAGCCCCATGTTCCTAAGCTTAGAAAACCCATTCAGTTGCACTAAGGGTATCGGGAATAAATGTTTCTTCATAATACCACACTGATTTCAATCAACAAAAATTAAAAGTGACCTCTCCTTGTGAGTACATATTTTTTTTTTTAATTAAGTTTTTTTCGTAAAATAAAAATATAATTATTTTCAAGCATTTCCAATTTATTTAAAAAAATCAACTAATCATTTTTAAAAATCACAAAGAATATCAAATTTTATATTTCAATTAATTTGTAATATTTATAATTAATCTTTTATACTTACTAAAAACTTAATACCTGCTTTTGTATATAAGCTTAAAAAGATAAAATCTTTTTAAATACTAACTTTTTATGTTATTATTAATTCATCCTGCCTGTGTGTTTATACAGGTTTAATAATTTTATTTATGTAACATAAACAAAAATAATTAATAAATTTAATCATCGAAAATTTTTTATTTTTCTGTACTAACAATAATAATTACTAGTTGTATACCAATATACCTACTTTAAAATAATAAAATAAAAATTCAAATTATAAAAATAAAAATAATTATTTATATTACTTTTTTTTAGCTTTCACTTTTGCACATAAAAATAATTCTTGTTGTTTTAAATAAATATTTTTTTGCTTTTTAAAATTAGTGTGATTAAAATTCTTTGCTGAATATGTCATTGATAAATCATAACCTATTAAAGTTTAGTTGTAAATTTTTTTTTCTAATTACGCAAGTTAATAAAATTTAAATTTTTTATTACAACTTAAAAATTACTTAAATATAATTTTACATACACAAAAGAATTTTTTTATTCATGTATTTAATTATAATAGTATATTTTTTATTTTATTTATTAAAGATTTTGAAATTTTTTTTATTTTTAGTTGATTTAATTATAGGTTTTTTCTATTTATCCCGGAGAAGTTATTTATAATAAAGAAAAATTAACTTTCGAGACAAAGAAAAGACCTTTTATTTTTATATTATTGTTTCTTCTTCAATATTTTCTCACAAATGAAAAACATTTGAGAAGGTATATAACAAGTTAGAACTATTCTTAATATTAAGTGTTTTAAAAAATTTATTTATAATTGTTAAATATTATTAATAAAAAAATTTGTTTACGAATCTATTGTATCATCGTTACTGATTGAAAACTTCACTTAACTCTTCCTTATTCAAATCATTTCGATTAACAATTTCTATTAACATTGTGAGTTGTTTGCTTGTGATCCTTGTATCAAAATTACATATACGGGCAAAGATCTTGATTCGTTGAAATTTATTTCCTCAGAATTTTTTTACATATAACTATGAGGAATAATTTTCTAATTGCTTAAGAAATGAAACCTTTTCTTTTTTATACATCAATATCGCCCTTTTTTCAGGTAGTTTCAACCCTCAAGAACCCGAAAAAACTCATCTGAGAATTTCGTGACAGGTGTCAAAAAGATTTTTTCTTAGCGGGTTGAAAAATCTTTTTTGCCCTCCCGGGCGTAAAACTCGTGCGTAAAGAATTTTCTGCACTCGTTCTACGCCTAGGTGGGCAAAAAATAGTGTAAGCACCATGGGCGAAATACTTTAGACACTTGCGTGAACACATATCACTCGTGCCCGGCTTCGCCGAGCACTCGTGCTAGTGCTCACGCTAGTGCCAAAACTTTTACGCCCTTGATACTTAATATACTATTACATATCTAGGGCAAAAAAAGCCTATTTTCTGCCCTAGGGAGACAGCTTTTTTGCCCATTATATGTAAAACTATTGTTTAGAACACGGGACAAAATATGGGGTTCGACTTTTGCATGCTGTTATCATTCGCTCGCTCGTGAATACAAAGCTGCATGCAAAGACAATACTCCAGTTAAATGACGGTTTTGGTTGTATTGTTTGTGGCCGCTAGCAGATTTTGTCTAATATAAGTTTTTTGGGTCGCTGAACACGAATATTGAAGTTATAACTATGAAAAATTACCCCCTCACCCTTAAATTGGCCAAAACTATCCCTACGAGTGTTCTCGCTATATTCGTTCTAACCTTCTAAGATTTGATCTAATAGGGTTTTTTGAGTCGCTGATCACAAAAATTGATGTATTTTCAATTGAAACTTAACTCTTAATTTCTAATTTAACCAAAACTACTCCTAAAAGGGATACTTTAGCTATATTCGTTCTAGGATTCTAAGATTTGATCTAATAGGTCGCTGATCACAATAAACAGCTCTTAAAGGGTTTTTTTGAAGCATAATAAATATTTTGTTCATTTTTTTTTTAAATGATAAAACATTTTTGTAATCAGCGACCCAAAAAACCATATTAGACTAAATATTGTAGGACTAGAGCGAAAGTTGCAAAAGCACCCCTTTTAGGGATAGTTTTGGCCAATTTAAGGGTGAAGGGGTAATTTTTCATAGTTATAACTTCAATATTCATGATCAGCGACCCAAAAAACCCTTATTAGACCCAATCTTGGAGGGCTAGAGAGAAAGTTGAAAAAACACCCTTTTTAGGGGTAGTTTTGGCTAATTTAAGCGTCAAGCCTCAGTTTCTCATAGAAAAGACCCCGATTTTCATGTTCAGCGACCCAAAAAACCTACAGTAGACCAAATCTAGTGGCGGCCACAAACAATAAAACCCCCCCCCCCCCCCCGTATTTTAGCTTGAGTACAAATCCAATATTTTATCCCTTGTTTAAAAAATGGCTGTTTTCACCCTTCAAGGAGATCGAAAAAAACGCGTTTTCTTCTTACTGAGAAAAGATTTCGTTTTTGTCCATGGGAGCAAAAAAAGAATGCCCCAGATTGCAGTTTACCATCTTCGACTTCGCCTCTGATGCTAATTAACTTGCAATTTGGGCCATTCTTTTTTGTTTTGCTCCCTTGGTTAAAATTGTGCTATTTCTTGTCAGCGACCAGAAAACACGTATTTTCTAACTGGGGCGAGATTTAAAAGACGTTAATAATAGGTTTATTTGTTTATAAAAAGGCACATTAAAAGTTCTGAACGAGAATACGTAAGCACCAGGAGCGTAAAAATTTAGAACCTATATCACTTGTGAACAGCTAATATTAAAACTTTTACGCCCTTGATACTTAATACACTATTATATTTCTAGTATATTACTTTTTAAAATTTCAAATTAGCAATAAATTTAACAATTAATTTTCAAATAAAACTTAATTAAATCAAAAACAATCTTATCCAATAAAAATAAGCCTATCTGCTATGAAACATAAATTTATATTTTTTAAAGCTAATAAAATTCTCAGAGAGACCCAAAATAAATTAAAAGAACACATAAAAAAAGATGATACTTATAATATGCATCTTTTCGATTTTTGTCTATATACACAGCCTTACGGCATAATAATATATGCGCTCAAGGCAATCAACAAAATAAAAGGAATTGACAAACTATATATAAAAGAAAGATATACAAAAAAAAAGAATAAAATAAATAAATAAATCTTTGCTGAATTTACGAGGATCGAATTTGATATATTAAGTCGCGCATTACTTTTTTTTCTTTTTTTAGTTGGACCCCACGGCTGGAAAAGAATTTATGGGATATGTCGTAGCGGCTAATCCTTTAGGACAAATGTTATTCTCTCCTTTAGTCGGATGGTGGGGTAATAAACGTGGATCTGTCAGAATACCACTTCTATTATCTTTGGGACTTTTTACTTTATCCTCTGGAATCTACAGTTCTTTAGAAATCATCCCTGGTAACCGCAAAAATACCATGGTTGCCGCAAGATTTCTTGTTGGAGTTAGTTCTGGTATTAAATTTATAGAAAAATCATTGTATAATAAAAAAAAATTTCAATAAAATATTTTTTTTATTATAGCAAATATTGCAGTAGCAAGATCTTATCTATCAGCTGCAACAAAATTATCTGAAAGAACCAAGGCTATATCAATGGTTTCACTTGCACAGGTAATTTACTATAACTTTGTTTCAATTTTCTTACAAGGGAATAAAATAAAAGTTATAAAGTTATAATAACAACTAAGTACACTAGGCTCTTGTTTATTATGTATTACTTTATAATATACTTTTATATTATTTATACGAAAAAAGTTAATCATGTTGTTTGATTATGAGAAAAATAAATGAAAAAACTTATATTGTGGTATACATTACGTAATAAGCTTTATAACTCTTTTTTTTATTTTTCTATTTCTTGTAAAAAAAAGAAAAATTTAAATTATTGTGTATATCTTATTATATTTAAGTTTATTGAACTTGAATATAATAAAAATGTAGCATAATAATATAAGAAAGAAAATTTTTTTAACAAATAATATTTTTATTAAAAATTTTTATTAACGTTATAATATATAAACAAAGTTTTTCATGAATTTATATATGGGATCTTCCTTTTAGTTTTTAAATTTACTATTTTCTGGATGTGCGGGCTGAAGATGAGAAATGGGTTGGTTATTGGGTTAATTAAAAAAAATATAGACTAGCATTGAACATTTTTATGGGGAGAGGTATGCCAGAGTCAAAATATCAAAAATAAAGGGGGGTGGAGTAGGTCTTTAAATAAAATTAAATGAAGGGAATTTTAATAAGAATTTGAATTTGGGAAAAATTCCTACTTTGATTTGGAATTTTCGTTTAGGGTTTTGTATGTTTGTTATATTTAGTTGATAAACAAAATTCGTGCACTATATTGATTTTTTATGTGTAGCTTATTTTTTTTTTTTAGATGTATTAGAATTACTATTTGCAAATTTTTAATGAGAAGCCAAAAACCAAGCTAAATTTTTTAAAATATTCTCATTTTAATATTGAATATAGTTTTCTCAATATAATATCATATTTTTTTCTATCAATTTATTTTTAGTTTTTTTCACAAATTTCTTTACCAACAAGTCATGAGATCAAATGAAAATTTGACCAACAATTTAAATTCTCCAGTACTTTAAGATTTGTTTAAAATTGGTGAGATTTTAAAATTTTAGGTCCTAATTTCATATTTTTTAAATAAAAATTAATTATAAAAAATTTTTTTCTTAAAATGTTATATTTGAGCTTTTGAGGTGTTTGTCAGAATAATGTATGTCAAAACTGTATTATAATAATAAATCAGCTAAATAAATTTTCTTTATAATTATGTAAAAGTTGAAAGCTTTAATAATAAAAAAAAACCTTTAAAATTACGCCATGTTTACACAAGCTTTTCAATATAGATACCAAAATTTACAATCTTATGTAAAACTTCCTGGAGAATTTTTAGCCAAATTTTCATTTGGTCTCATGACTTGGCGGTAAATTTAAAATTAAAAAAAAAAAAAAAGAAAACAAAAAATACAGTTTTGGAGCTCCGATAAAAGTCTCGGAGCTCCGTAAAAAGCTCCGAGGAAAGATACAACGATTTCTGAGAAGGAAGAAATCGACTAATATCTTAACGAAGAATTTTTTGACAGCAATAATTTCAGTAATAACGAATTTCCATAAATTAGAACTCTTATGGAAAAAAATTAAATAATAAACAGAACAACGTTTATTTTTTTATTCAAAACTTTTTGGTACTTTCTGGTGTTCCGAAAAATTGATGTGATACCCTTTTTAAAAGGGCTATTATAGTCACTCAAACTCAAATAAAAATCTAAAAATTAAAAATTGCCATACTTTATAATAAACCATATTCTAGATCCACATTTAAACACCTGAAGTTTTTAATACAATAAATAATTTTAAAATTTAATAGAAGTAAAAAGTACCAAATATTAAAATATTGCACAAAAAATTCATATATATATATTATCTATTACAAGCATGAAAAATTAAAGAAAATATATATAATAAAAAAAAAATAATTTTTTATTTGCATTTATTAAAAAATCTAAACATAAAAATAAAAAATTAAGTACAATAATAAAAAAAAATATTTCATAATATCATAAAATATTTTTTATTCTAAATTACATAAAAGAAAAATTATAATAAATGTATAAACTTGATACATATAAATTAATATTATACATTTTTTTTCAATTAAAATATTATAAATAATTCATCATACATTTGTTTAATAAATTAATTATAACATTTTTCCTATACATGCATGTATATTGGTTAATCGTCAAATATTATCGTTCATTGACATATTCTATATTGTTGATCTAGAAAAATGAGTCAAGTAAAAATTGCATTTATTTATAGAAAAATACAAAGATTTATTACAAAATAATACAAGTTTAGAAAAATAATAAAAAAAAGAAAATAACAATTTATTTTTTTATGTATCCATTATTTAATGTCATTGTGTATTTCTCATCATACTTTGTAATAAATATTTCATAGACCTATTTTATTATTAAAAATCAAGGTCTTGTATATTTAACAAAAAGTCAACTATTTTGTAATTTCAAAATAAAAAAGAATTTTAATATTAAATTTCAATCAATTTTTAAATTAAATCACGTCATTTACAATAATTAATTTTCTATATAAATAGGTGCTTGGTTTTGCTGTTGGACCAGCACTTCAAGCAGCAGTTACTCCTTTAGGAGATAAAGGATACATGATATTTGGACTTCCTGTTAATATGTACACAGCTGGAGGTTGGATTAATGTACTTATGGGATTACTCAATTGCGCTCTTTTTTCATCATGGAGTTTCAAGGAACATAAAATTGCTGCACGTGAAGCTATGTTAGAACATGGAAAAGCCTCTGGTATAATTTTAATATTTTTGACATTTCCAATTATCTATACAAAATAACATGCCAAAATATTTATTCATTTATATATTATACATTACAAATACATACCTTTTTTCTCTTTCTTTTAGAAAAAGAAGCTTGGAAATATTTAAAACCGGATTACTTAGCTACTTGGACTTTGATACTTGCATTCTTCATACTCGTTTTCAATTTCGTCCTTTTAGAAACGTAAGCGAACTTTTTATTTGAAATTACTTTTTTTTCTTTTTTTGTAAAACATAAAATTTTTTTTCTCTTTTAAATTATAGTCTTGGAACCTCGTTAACGATGGATCAGTTTGCATGGACTAAAACTGAAGCTCTTTATTTTATGGGTATAATTATGAGTGTCGGTGCACTTGTTGCATGTATTATGTTTTTAGCGATAGGACCGCTCTGCAAAAGGTAATTGAAAATATACTCTTTTATTATTGTTTATTTGCTTGATCCTTCTGGTTTTCCCCTTCCTAATTCTTTCCATTTTTTGCTGTGATTATGCATTTAAAAGCAAGCTATTTAAAAAAACAAAATATAGTTTTTTTACTAAAAATTTTTAGAAAAAATTATACAATTTTGTAAATTCAATCTATTTCAAAAATTTTATGAAGTTCATAAAATCATTTAAATCGGTAGATGTCACCTTTCTCGAAAGAGTATAGGAATTTAAATATTATATAAATTGGATTTCTAGAAAAAAATTCTTGATTTGTGTTTATAATAAAATTATTAGAAAAAAGGATAATTTAACAACATTAAAAAAAAATTTAACAAATTACGTTGGTCAGAATCATTTCTTTTGAAGTTTTATTCATTTGTGGTTTCATTATGAGGTTAAGCTCTAAAAATTATAAAGTTGATGATCAATTTGTGCAAAATTACGCACGCCATACGCACACTATATCAACGCTGCTAGCGAAAACTCCGACATATCATAAGCTTTTGCATAGGAGCTGGCGTAGTTTTTCTAGTTTTGCGTTCAATAATTTTATAAAAAACAAGTACCTATTTTTAGCACGGAAAAAATTTCTATTGCATCTTTAATTTATTAAAAGCATTGGAATGATAATTCAAAAATAAATGAAATTTCAAAAATAACCAGTTCTTCCTAATTTAAAATTCTTTGGGTATACAATTAATATTATAATAAACAGTGTCTACTTAGTATAATTTTCTGTGTACATGGTTCAGTTCATACAGGGGCAATATAAATTAATACTATACATTTTTAATATTTCAAAAATGAATAAGATTTTTAACGATTTTAATAAATTTTGCTGATGAAAAAATTACATAACTACCTTTTTAGTGAAAAATACAATCATTTTTAAGTTCATGTTGCAGTACAGCTAAGAGACTTAAAGAGTAGAATTTTATATTATTAGAGTAAAGTTTTTCAGATTTTATAAATATGATTATTACGAGTCAAGAATAAAATATTTTTCCAGCGGGATTTTTTGTTTTAGGGCAAGATAGACTTAAAAAAAAATTTTGAGGGGTTGTTTTTTACGTGGCTAATACGTTTCTTGAAAAATATAACAATAAATAAAAAATACACGATGTTTATCAATAAAATTAAATGAGACTAAGAGAAAATCACCGTTGAAATTGCAAAGAATAGCAGTGAAAAAAATTTTTTCATTCTTCTTTCAAAATACATTATCGAATACACATAGTACTCAATTGCAGTAAAAGAAAATTGTTAGATAAAGTATTCGAAGGTATATAAATGAAAAATTCTTTACTATACTTATGTTATTATGTTTTCAAATGCATTTAATATAACCTTCCGTTAGATAATTCAACTAAAACTACATGAAATACGTTATTCAATATCAGCAATAAATTGGATTAAAGATTACCTATGAACACATCTTATAGAAAACAAGCGATTTTAAAATTTTTTTATTTTTAGCGTACAAATAAAGAATTTGTTGTCTAAGACTTTAGAATCTTCAACTATTTTTTCATATGTGTACACTGTTAAAAGTAACTATTTAGAGTATAACAAAAAGAAATAGTTTTTACTCGAAGAATTGGTTAATTTTTCGTAAGAATTTTTAAAATATTCGACAAAAATCGAAAATTTACTAACAAGGGGAGACCGGAATATTTGGGACGCTAAATTACAATCTATAGTTATGGATATATATTTACAAAAAAAGTATAAATACTGATTTTCGTCCAAAGTATAAAAAAACACCGCTGATATTCTCTGTTTATTATAACGCGCCTTCTGAGCCTAGATACGCGGGGCTCAATGTTACGACTATGTTGTAAAGTTTTTATGCAATTTTTTAAATAAAGCTCTTCTCTTTCAAATCAACCAAAATACTTCCAATTAGTTTCATGTTTTTCGTAAAACTTCATAAAAAATCAAGGATTCTCACATTTTTTGTTAATTTACTAAATTTAGCAAACTTTTCAATTTTTATCGTATATTCACAAATTTTTTCAAAAATTTATTAATTTCTTGAGAATAAACTGTATTTTTATGTTAATCTACAACAGATAAATTAATTTTTGTGAGTGTTTTTTACTTTTTTATTAGGTATGGTGCACATAAATATTTTATATTGAAAATGAAATAAACTTGAATACTCATGCCAAAAATGAATTTATGGAAGATGACGTTTTATTATTTACAAACAATAAGTGCACATAAGTAACTCCCAAAAACGAACATTGACTGTACAAATTTCGGATGTTAAAACCAGTTCTTTATTGTAGTATTACATTAACCAAAGTTTAATACACATAAATCATAATTGAATACAGGTTGTTAATATTTTAGCAAATAAATAGGGGTGGTCGATGCATATGTTGGCTTAGTTTTTATGCTTTTGTTCTTTTTTTTTACGACAAGGAACCTACACATTTAATTTATATTTCAATATAAAAATTTTTATTTATACCTAATTTTAATTTTAGTCTGGTTTATTTGAAAAATATAAAAAAAAACAATAAATAATTTGACAAATCCCATGTTGAAATAAGGCAAAAAAAGTCCAATATTTCATTTTTTCAGCCGATATAATATATCTTATTAGGGAGGCCTGTCCATACATAAAAAACATATTTATCGCTTATACGAAAGAAAATTCATAAATTTTTGAATATAATAATAAGAACAGACGAGAGAAAGCACAAGGAATGTAAATAACTATAAAAAACTGATTGTGTTGAAGGTTTGAAGAAAGAAGAGTTATGATCTGGGGTGGATTTTTCTTCATGGTTATTGGCAGATTCGCACACATTCCTTTAGGGTCAGAACCTCCGGTTATTGCTGAACTTGGACGTAAGTTAAATTATTTTATTCATTTTTACTTTTTACCACAAATTATATCAATTAAGTATTTATTTATTTAAAAGAAAAAGTAATTAGTTTGTTTGTTTTATTAAATTATTTCTTGTAAAAAAAAAGAAATTTTTTATGCTAGAAGCTAGAAATTTTATTATTAATGATAATTGAGTTGTTTTCTTTTAACATAAAAATATTTTTTTTAAATAATGAAAAATTGCATTATTATAATACCAATGAGACGTATTTATCATCATGAAAAAAGTTACTTGATAAAAAGAATTATAAGTCTTTTTTTATTTAAATAAAATAAATTATATATTTTTAAAAAATTTACGTAATTATGATTTATTAGCAAGTTTTTTTTTTAATATTAAAAAATTATATTTATTTATTGAAAATACTTTTTTTTTTTAAAGATCTTGTTAAGAATTATTAGGTTCGATTAAATAAAATTTTTTTTTTTAATTTAAGGCGTCGATTTTGTATAAGAAAATAATCATCCTGTAATAAGTTATAACAATAAATTTAAAATTGATACTATCAAAACTAAATTGATATACATGAAAAAGAAATCTTTTTTGAGTTTCCATAAAAAGTCGTTTTCAATTTAAAAAAGATTTCAACTTCTTATATATAAATACTAAAATATATAATAACGACCATTCTGGATAAATGTAGCTAAATTATATATTATAAAATGCTAACAGAGGATTATTTCATCCAAAACTTATGTATACGTCAATAACATAGAGTTAAATTAAGTAGCGTGCTCAGGAGGATCGTCTACTTTGGCTAAACCAAAATCAAAACAGAGAAAGGTTTTTAACATGGAACATGTTTATAGGGAGGGGCTACCCTGGAAAACAAGGGGGGGGTAAAATATGTCCGACTTAAAGGGGGGGGGGGGGATCAAATGGGATTAGAATAATTTCGATTTAGGGACTTTGAATAATCCGGGTTTAATATCTTAGAATACTTTTGATTCAGGAACTCGCAGGAACCTAGAATAATACGCGTTTAGGGAATCGAGTAGGGAATCAGAATAGTTTGGGTTTAGAATCTTAACATTTATTAAAGGTGATAATTACAAATTATAAAAATAGCAAATTTTATTGTATATGCTCAGCTGTAAGTAAACATGTTCCATGCATTTTGGTTGTGTTTTTACACAAACCAGTTCTTTTACACAAACCAGTTTTTTTTCTCGCAAGAGAAAAGTCTTTTGACTATTATATAAGTAACTAAACTGAAAATTATAAATGATAATCAATTAAACATAAATATACTACAAAATAAGTCGTAATAATATTTGAATAATTTTATAAATTTATTTTATTGGATTTCATCTGCTAGTGTGGGTCGCATTTTTTTCCCCGAATGAAAAATATCACAATGCAAAAAATTCCGTAAATAAAATAATCCTAAAGAATTCTTTCGGAAAAGAAAAAAATCCGAAACGAAAAATTCCGATAGGTAAAAAATCCGAAAATGTTCAATTGTCTAAAAATGAACTGGTTTTTGCAAGTCAAATTGATTTTTCGCTTTCAAGGAAAATATTAATAGCATTTTTGGCTTAATTGATCATTTTCGGATTTTTTACCTATCGGAATTTTTCGTTTCGGATTTTTTTGTTTTCGGAAAAAATTCTCTAGGATTATTTCGTTTTCGAAATTTTTTGCGTTCTGGTTTTTTTTCATTTGGGAAAAAAACTCGACCCAAACTTGTAACTGCGGTTTGTGTTGTCACATAACCAACGATCACGGAACATGTTCACATATTATAACAGTTTTAACGTATATTCCTTAATTATTGTAAGTCCTAAAACGGAAATTATAATAAATCCCGAAATATAATTTATTTAAGTCCATAAACCTAAAGTAGATCAGGATCCTGATCAGGCCCTGACTCCCACTTTAAATTATTAGTCCCTAAATCGAAAATATTTTAAGTCCATTTTACCCTAAAAAAGTCACTTTTTCACCCCCCCTCTGCCGAGCCAGGCTTTTTCAAATACGCCATCCAATGAACATTTTCCATGTTAAAATTCCTAAATTATTATAAGATTTAATTAATTAAATAAATATTATTAATAGTATCCGAGTGCCGATATCAGAGTTTAAAGTTTAAGAGAAAACTGAAGATAGGATTTGATTCACAACAGGAATTTCTTAGTAAAACCAACATTCAGCAGTTTAAGGGTCCTGACTTCCGCTTCAAATTATTTTAAGTCCCTAAATCGAAAATATTGTTCATTTGACCTGCATCCCTAAAAAAGTCACTCTCCCTGCTGAACGGGACTTTTTTGGGTTACCTCCCCCCTTATGAACATATTCCATGTTAAAATATCCGGTTGCAGTAAGGGGAAGTTATTTTTTAGTGTAGCACAGCTGTAATGGAGAAAGCCTGTTGTGGATCAAGTATTTTGTTATTACGATCTTTATTGGGGAAAAAACTAAAGCAAACGGATGAAATTCAAAAGAAGCAAATATCTTTTTAATTTCAAAAAGTAATCCTTTTTTCCAAGCAGAAGAAAAAATTTCTTTTATACTACAGTCAAATAACGGTTTTGGTGGTATTGTTTGTGGCCGCCACCAGATTTGGTCTACTATAGGTTTTTTGGGTCGCTGAACACGAAAATCGGGGTTATTTCTATGAGAAATTGGGGCTTGACCCTTAAATTAGCCAAAACTACCCCTAAAAGGGGTGTTTTTGCAACTTTTGCTCTAGCCATCCAAGATTTGGTCTAATAAGGGTTTATTGGGTCGCTGATCACAAAAATTGATGTCTTTTCAATTAAAACTTAACTATTCAACCTTAAATTAGCCAAAACTAATCCTAAAAGGGGCTCTTTCGCATTATTCGTTCTAGCCTAATTTTTAATTGAAAAACTCGCGATTTTCGTGATCAGCGACTTAAAAAACCATTGTAGACCAAATCTTGGAGGGCTAGAGCGAAAGTAGAGAAAACACCACTTTTAGGGGTAGTTTTGGCTAATTTAAGGGTGAAGAGTTACATTTTAATTGAAAATAAATCGATTTTTGTGATCAGCGACCCAAAAAACCCTATTAGATCGAATCTTGGAGGGCTAGAGTGAATGTAGCGAAAACACCACCTTTTAGGGGTAGTTTTGGCCACTTTAAGGTTGAAGAGTTAAGTTTTAATTGAAAAGACATCAATTTTTGTGATCAGTGACCCAAAAAACCCTAAAAGATCGAATCTTGGAGGGCTAGAGCGAAAGTAGCAAAAACACCCCTTTTAGGGGTAGTTTTGGCCACTTTAAGGATGAAGGGGTAATTTTTCAAAGTTATAACTTCAATATTCGTGATCAGCGACCACAAAAACCCTTTTTAGACCAAATCTTGGAGGGCTAGACAAAAGTTGCAAAAACATCCCTTTTAGGGGTAGTTTTGGCTAATTTAAGGGTCTAACCCCAATTTCTCATAGAAATAACCCCGATTTTCGTGTTCAGCGACCCAAAAAACCTATAGTAGACCAAATCTGGTGGTGGCCACAAATAATACCAACCCCCTCCCCCCGTGATTTGACTGGAGTATTACAGGGATTTATTGAAAAGCTTGGCTAAGAATGTACCAATAATAAACGATTCAGCTATTACCTAGCTAATGCAATATCTTATATTAATTGGTTTAAATAGTAATTCTTTCGGCTTATCTTAGATAGCAAATTAGCATTGTTACTGGTGAGGTCTCAGCTACCTTGTGGAGACGAAATAATCCTCTATCAATATTTTATAATATGTACTATAGCTTCTGTCTCGAATGGTCGCTGTTACATATCTTAGTCATTATCAACTTTTTTAAGGGTTTTTTTTTTTTTTTAATTTGCGTTTCACCATTTCATGTGATTTTTATTTTCCAAACTTAAAGTATTCTTTCTTACATTATTTCGTTATAACTATACAATAACCCTGAAACAACTAAATTTGAAATGCACGTAATTGCGAAAAAGTGTTTAAAGGTGCAGAGAAATGTCCTCGTAAAACCATTATAGTCAAGGCGCCAGCAATGTTAAATGCATTCAAAAATTTTATCAACACTAGAATGGATGCACCTCAGTGAAACGAATGTATTTTTGGTCACTGAAAACCGATTTTCAAGGTTTCGTGGCCAGTTTTGAGTAATGAACGCTATATCATAAAAAATTGACAAAAAATTAGCAAGATAGGTAAATTCTTGAAAAGAATTGCTCATTGAGCCTATTTTTGGTACCCCAGTGAGGTTTTCGGGGTCGCTGACCAAGATTTTGAAGACAGATTTTTAAAAATCAAAATGGTGAACTCAAAATGGCGAATTCCTAACCTCAGAAACGGCGATTTTTGCTGTTTTAAGCATTTTTACGTTGTCTAGTAAGTTTTTTAGACTAGTTGTCACGATTCTGAGGTCATATTAATTATCAAAACAACGGGCTAAAAATGGTGGATTCCTAAACTCATAATCAGCAATAATCAGCAATAAATGATATTTAAAGCATTTTAACGTTTTCATTATAAGTTTTTGGGATCGGTGATCACAAACTTGAGGTCAGATTTTTAATAATCAGATAATTAAAAATATGACCTCAGAATCGTGATAACTGGACCAAAAAACTTACTAGACAACGTAAATATGCTTAAAACAGCATAAATCGCTATTTCTGAGGTTAAAAATACGCCATTTTGAGTCCACCATTTTGATTTTTAAAAATCTGTTTTCAAAATTGAACGCTATCATTACTCAAAACTGCCCTTCCGAAAATGGATGAAACCTTTAAAATCGGTTTCAGTGACCAAAAATACATACGTTTAACTGAGGTGGATCCACTCTCATGCTGATAAAATTTTTGGATGCATTTAACATTGCTGGCGCCTTGAATATTATGCATTGGTTACTGTAAATTATTGATTTATTTCTGTAACTCCATGCTGAAATTTTATTGATATTGTACTTTTAACCTAATAAATATTACTAATAAGATATATTTTTAGTTTGCATAAAAATCTTGTCAAAATTTTTAAATTGGAAAAAAAATTACTCATTATGAATTAAAATTTTTAATGTAACTTTAAATTTTATAGATTCAATTTCATATCAAATTTTGAGTTTTAACATTTGCTCATTTACTTTTACACATATATTTTGATTATTAACGGTAAATTATGTTGTATATTTACATTAAAAATAATGAATGAGTATAAAAACCAAAAAAAAAAAAAAAAAAAATAATTAACGATTTAAAAAATGATTAAAAAAAATTATTTTCTTCTTTCATAATAAAACATTAATGTTACATAATAAAAGTTAATTTTTTCTAACATTTAAAAAAATAAATTATTATAAAAGCAAATTCCGTTAGTATGAAATTTATTTAATATAAAAAATAAACTCGTAATTAATAATTTACAATAATTTTCAAATAAATCACTTAACTATTTCATATAAATAAAAATAAACTAGGTCTTCTTTACCTCGAAGGCTATTATTGATAAATAATTTGATTTTTATATAAAAAAAAAGTAATATAATAAATTATTTATTTATATATTTTACAGGTTACCACAATGAAACACAATATGCCAACGGCACAGAAATTATTGGATGTCCATCATATCAAGAATGGTGTCGTTATACGCCGCGATTAACATTTTTACAATTTATTATTGGTTACACATTTACTGCTTTAGGTTATCCATTAGGTGTTACTTTAATACAAACAATATTTAGCAAAGTATTAGGACCGCGTCCACAAGGTGTTTGGATGGGTTTATTAACTGGTTCTGGTTGTTTATCTCGTGTATTGGGACCAATATTCGTTGCACAAATTTATACTAATTTAGGTACTTATTACACATTTGGTATTACTGGTCTTATGATGACTTTGGCTATGATATGGTTACTGCTATTCGATAAAAGACTCATACCACCGATACCAAATAATAACAATAATAATAAAATTCAAAATGATGATGTCGATGAAATTCGCTCACTTAACGATAATAAAAAACATGAAATACCGCTCGATGAAATTACTACAGTTAAAAATAATAGCAAACAAAATATTTTACTTGAAAATGGTTTAAATTCTTTAACCGATGATGGTACTAAAGTATCTTGACCTTTTTATTTTTTATTTTTTATACGTAGGAGAAAAAATTTATATAGCACATTTAAATTATTGTTATTTCTTAACTCAAAAGACAATAAAAATATTTTACTTTTTATATTACGTATAGGTACAGAAATTCTTATGCCTATTGAAAATATTTTTTTTTATCTCAATAAGCTCGTTGTTTTTAGCAGAATTTTTAGGATTTAAGTAGATAATTTTATTTAGGCATTTTGTAAATTTCTACTATTTGACATCTGTTTTAAAACAATTGTTAATTTTAAGTATTAGGGGAGAAATTGGTATATTGACACATATTTAATTATCCATAATTCTGAAAAAAAATTATCAATCTTTTATTCGAAAGAGAAAAATTTTTCCCATGACTCCCTGTATTTCTAAAATTATGGCAAATTTAAAAATTGCTATAATATTTTATCACATTTAAATAAATGTAATTTTTAGTCAGTTTTTATAAAAATGTTTATTTACAGTACGTAAGTAGAAAAAAATAACAATATAAAAATAAAAATCGTGATAAAATTTTATGTACAAAATAAATACATTTTTATGTGATAAAGTATAAAAAAAGAAGAAAAAAAATTAGTAAATGTAGGTTTTACACTTTATAAGAGAAAAAGTAATGGCGTGAAATGTAACGTTTTTATTTAGTACATTAGGGTTTTTATTTTTCGTGATAGAGTTTAGTCGGTCAGCAATGTAAGTACGTATCAACATTGTGTATAAAAAGAAAAAAAAAATTTTTTTTCTCAACTATTCGTGTGTTCCATAAAAAGCGTTTTGTCTATAAAAGAAAATAGTATTTTTCGCGCACGCGACCTTTAGCCAGGCGCATTCCCATACTTTTTATAATTTATACTTTATAGTGTAAAAATTTAACCGTTATACTGATTGCGGATAAAAGTTTAAAGAAGAGAGAATCAAACGGTCCTTTTATATGAAGAGAATATTTTTTATCTCGCGTCCTGCTGACTTGTTTACTTTCTTATTTTTAAATATAAGATATTAGATATATTAAAGAATGATGATCGATTACAATCGTACTTAATTTATATAAACAGTCGATGAAAGCTATTTAAAAACTCAAATTATCGATTATATATTAAAATGAAAAATTCGTCAAAGTATAATCTAGGTATACGGTTTATTTAATACTCATTAGTTTACTTTGAGTTACTTTTTCGGATTTTTAATGCTGGGGTAAAATGATATCAATTTACAATGTTTAGACGTATAATGTAACATATGTGAATTTATAAAATCCAGATTTTTTTAGGATATTTATGTGTTTTATCTTGTGATCAATCTTTAACATGTAAAATAATCCGCGTTAAATTTTGGCCTATTTTGACGTTATTTAACTGTTATTCTAAAAACAGTTGTGCAGAAAATTTGACTAAAGTATTAAGGGACGTTTGGGGTAAATATATAGAAATTTTAGCTGATTTTCAAGGTAGGATTGTGAAATAACGGATAGAGATATTTGCTTCAAATTTTTTTTATTGTTTACAAATATTTTAAAGATTTGAAAAAAAATTTTTTTTTTTTTTTTTTGTGACGTCATTTTAGCGTAAGAGAGGTGTGACTGCGTCTCTGAAAACAAAAATTCCAAATTTATGTACATGATATCTTGACTTAGGATAATCTAAAAAAAAAAAAAAAAAAGTTGGTAAGACTTAAAACACGTACTTTCGGGATGTCGTCGAGTTTTTTCAAAAATATTAATTAGGAACAAAATGGCGGCTACACAAAGTTAAAATGAAAAAAAAGACCTATAATTTTCGGACAAAAGCAGCTGCAAAAATTTTTTCAGAACATAAAAAAAAAAAAACTCGACGACATCCCGAAATTGGTACATTTATTAAGTTGCTCAGAAAGTTTGAAGTAAATCGGTGCAGAAGTTATCGCGCAATCGTGTACATACTTTTCACAAACACTGTTTCGAGTAAAACGACTTTAAACTTTTGGAATAATTTTTTCCATACTTTTAGTTATTAAATTATTGGTTCCTCATAGAGGAACCTTTGTGATAGATGAAATTTTGATTTTTGATTTTTTGGCATATAAGCACGTTTTGGGACCTCAGGAAGCTAAAAAACCGGTTTTTAAAAAAAGTATGTATGTGTGTGTGTGTGTGTGTGTGTGTGTGTGTGTGTGTGTGTGTATGTATGTAACCGGTGAAATTTCACAACCATTATGGAATTAAGACCTAATTTTTTTTTCAAAAATTTTTTCATCAAAAAATCTCAAACTACTTTTTTTTTTTTTTAATTTGGATGTAATACCTCATTTATTTCCACGAAAGTACCTATATTTGAAAGTACGATTTTTACTCGATATCTCGAATCTGATAACTAATTTTTTGAAAATTTTTTTCCCAAAATTTTTTTCATAAAAAAATACAAAAACTACCAATTTTTTTTTTCTTTACGGACGCAGTACTTAATTTATTTCTGTGGAAGTACTAGTTTTAGAAATATCGTTTATAGCATTTTTTTGGATCTGATACTTAATTTTTTTTTAATTTTTTTCTCAAAATTTTTGTTGCCAAAAAATACAAAAAATGCCAAAATTTTTTTTTTTTTAGGACGTAATACTTAATTTTTTTCTATGAAAGTACGAATATCTGAAAATATTGTAACCGGTGATATTTCACAACCATTATGGAATTAAGACCTAATTTTTTTTTCCAAAATTTTTTCATCAAAAAATCTCAAACTATTTTTTTTTTTTTTTTAATTTGGATGTAATACCTAATTTATTTCCATGAAAGTACTTATATTTGAAAGTACGATTTTTACTCGATATCTCGAATCTGATAACTAATTTTTTGAAAATTTTTTTCTCAAAATTTTTTTCACAAAAAAATACAAAAAAAACTTAATTTTTTTTTATTTTTGGATGTAGTACCTAATTGATTTCTATGAGAGTACTAGTTTTAGAAATATCGTTTATAGTAATTTTTTGGACCTGAAACTTAATTTTTTCCAAAATTTTTTTCTCAAAATTAAAAAATCAAAAAAATTAAAAAATCTGTAATATTTTTTTTTTTTTTTAGTGTAATACTTCCTTTAATTCCAAGAAAGTACTAATATTTGAAAATTTTGCAATCGGTGGTATTTAACAACCATTATGGAATTAAGATCTAATTTTTTTTTCAAAAATTTTTTCATCAAGAGATTTCAAAATACTTTTTTTTTTTTTTAATTTAGGTGTAATATCTCATTTATTTCCATAAAAGTACTTATATTTGAAAGTATGGTTTTTACTCGATATCTCAAATCTGATAATTAATTTTTTGAAAATTTTTTTCCCAAAATTTTTTTCACAAAAAAATACAAAGAATACCAAATTTTTTTTTTGTTCGGACGTAGTACGTAATTAATTTCTATGAGAGTACTAGTTTTAGAAAGCTTATTCATAGTAATTTTTTGGATCTGATACCGAATTTTTTCAAAATTTTTTTCTCAATATTAATAAAACATAAAAATTAAAAAATCTGTAATATTGTTTTTTTTTTAAGTGTAATACCTAGTTTATTGAAAATTTTTTTCTAAAAATTTGTTAAATAAAAAACATTAAATCACAGCGACATTTTTTTTCTTATAAAATACGGTATTTAACTTTTTTTTTATGAAATACTGATATCTCAAATTATAATTTTTATTAGATAAAATAGACCATTATAAATATTTTGCTATTGTTAATGAGGAACCATAGTGCCAATCACTTGGCAGCGTTTTTTTTTTTTTTAATTATTATTTAAAGAAACTTACAAAAAAAAAATAGACCCAAAAAATTAAAATTGGTCAAGTAGATTTGGAGAAATCATAATTAGAAGGTGTAAAAACATAGTTTTCTAAATAAGAGTAAATAATTTTTTTTCTTAAAAATTTAACAAAACATTTTTTTGTGTGTATATTTAAGTATACTTATAAGTTATCAGTGATTTTTGAGCCATAAAGTTATCCTTCTGGTTTTCACACTGAACTTGTAACTGATTTTACCCCTGCTGCTGGGCCGATTTGCTATTTTTTACCATTTTGGCACGGCTAAATTTGGCGTCATAAACCATCGCGAATATTAGCAAAATTTGCTCATAATTTCTATCAGTGACCAGTTGCGACATGATTTCTAACTATTTAACAGTAGTTAGAAGATATGTAAGATAATATTAGAGCCATACCGTTAAATTTTATCAAAAGCACGTTTGACGGCGCCGGCAAAACAGGCTAAAAAATATACTTTGCGGGAGAAATTAAAAAAAAAAATTTTTTTACGTACTCTTGAGACATATATGAAGTGATTTATCTAAAAAAAAAAAAAATGATTTACGAAAAAATATTTACCCCAAACGTCCCTTAAGAATCTGTAAAAAAGTACAAAAATGTTTAAAATATCAAAATTAGTTTTTTTTTTTGGCTGATTAAAGACAAAAAAATTGTTTGAAATTTTCTGAATGTGATTTTTATACAAGTTCAGACAGTATAATGAGTAAAAAAATTATGTGAAAAAACCAAAATTATGTGAAAACTTGAAAATTGTTTTTATAATGTAAATGACTTATCAATACAAACCAAATTAAAAAAAAAATAAAAATATGTTTTTTTTACTTCTCAGCTTTTGTCATCTTTATTTTTATCTGTAAACCTTTTCCTCTAAAATATTAAAACCTACACTTTGTTAGGTAAGTAATTGTTTTAATTAAGTAGCTCAAAACTTTTAAAACTTGGTAATTTGGAATAAATAATAAAAATTTCGAGTATTGTTAAAAAAAATATGACTACTTACACTTGCAGCATTGGTATTTTTCAATAAGATTCGTACCCTAGACGAATATAATAAATTATACGAATTTTAGAACAAGTACATTATTATTATTATCTATTGCTATATCATCCAATTTTTTTTATACATTAGACAATGAGGACACAAACACACATAAATATGTATCATCTTTTTAAGGGTGGAAAAAATCTCATTGCATATACTATATAGATTTTACTCAGCGTAATTTTGTAAGCTCCGTAAATACTTTAAGAGAAAAATCCGTGTAAACAAATCGGATAAGGGCTTCTAACCCTCAAATATTTATAATACACACTATAATATTTTACTATTATAGAAATGCTATATTCCTTTTTTTAGCTTATATATTTACGTCCATTTCTTTAATCTTATAGTCACACATACACATAACCACATGATACATTACACCCTTAACTATCAAAAAAAGGGGAGTCACTTCTGGTCTGATCGACTTTTCTTATTATTTATGTATATAAATACTAAAAAAAAAATCCTATTTTAACTTACAATGACTCATATTTATGTATATCCATTGACTTTAAATTTTTATTATTATCTGATTATATAGTTTAATTCTAGTTAAGTTTTTCTCTCTTAAATTTCTTTTTTATGCAAAATAAAAAAATTATAAAAAAATTGATTACCCGAGGAATATTAAATTACAGTTGAATTTTCCATGAGTTTAGAAAATATTGAATAGTTCATGCATGACAAATATTTTGGAATAAAAACTGATCTTATTGTTAGTTAATTAACTGGAATTTATTATTTGAAGAAAATTACAAAAAATATTATAATAAATATTCATGTTATTTGTTTTTGATATATATGAATGAAATAGAACAGAAATTTTTAAGAATTCAGAAAAAAAATACTCATTATTCACCAAATTTTCATGAGTACTTTCTAAAAAAATTTCTTATCTACATTTTAGCAGTAGAAATGAGAATCTTATTTCAATTGATACTTTTTTTTTTTATTAGTACTGTAAACAATGAATTATTTTTTTTAATTTTGATAAGTTATAAGAATTTTATATAATGTTTAAGAATCATACGTAAGCATTATGAATTTCTAATCTCCAAATCAACTTTTCAAATTCCCCACAAACTCTTTCCTCGCCCTGTCAAAAAATTTGAACATAATATGGCCATAATATATTTTAACGTGGTTCATTATGGCCGTATTATTTCTAACAGAGTAACGCCTTTAAATAATATTCTAACATATAAAAACTAAATTTCAAACACAAATATTAATTAAAAAACAACCTTACGCATCTGGAGTAACTAAAATACAGTTAAAAATATAATTGACGACCTTCAAAATAAATTAAATTATAAGTTTTTCCAAGGGCAATGATTTTGGTGGACGCTATTCACTGGTTATAACTGCCGTTGTCCATATAGATCAGTTGCCAGAACCTTGAAATCTGTATTTTTCGAAAGAAGACCCATAAATGAATTTTGCCGAAAAATTCAATTCTGGATTCGTAAAATTAGAACACATCAAAATTTAAAATACGAAAATTTGCGAAATTTATTTTATGAAACCTTGTATTTCATGCTAAACATTTGTTTCTACAAATAACAATTATGATATTTTATCAAATTTGCTCTGATTTTTAGGAATTTTGATATATTATAGAGCGAAGCTCTACCTTAATGAATTCCAAAATCGACACCTAGTGGGCACGATATCTCAACAACGATCCATCGGATTACTTTCATTTTCTAAAACTGGGTTTCTTTTATCGACTTGATGGAACCTATAGTTTTTGGGCCCAATCCGGTATTTTTAAAAGCATGTTTATTCTTGTATTTTCGCTTCACACAGGTGAAAAACCTTATAAATGTCGACTCCGAAATAAATTTCATAGCTCTTGTATAAACTTTGGATCGATGAAATATTATAGAAATGCAAAATAAAGATATATTTTTATTATTTATTAATTAATCCGAATTTTATTTAATTAAACGATTAACGCCCAAGAGCCTATCTAAGTTCTAAATTAATTTTAAAACCAAAATTTAGTTTTCAAAAAATGTATCCCTATGTTAAAAATTCTTAATTATCAGAATTTGATGTCAAACTTACTATAACATTAACCGGAAACTCATTATTTAGGGTAAACGTTGGACAAAAAAAAAATCGACATGTTGCTTATCAGTATTGTAGAAAATAAAAAAAAAGTCTTTAATGAAGAATGACATATTTTTTTGCAATTACAAATTTAATTCCATAAAAGTACTAATATCTGGAAATATTGTAACCGGTGATATTTTACAACTATTATGGAATTAAGACCTAATTTTTTTTTCAAAAATTTTTTCATTAAAAAACCTTAACTAATTTTTTTTTTTTTTTAATTTGGGGGTAATACTAAAATTATCTAATTAACTGCCTTTTTTAAATAAAAGGTCAGAAAATATTGGAATTCAATAAAGCTCTAATTGGGCTATAAGACTAATTATAGGACTTAAAAACTATACCTCTAAATTAAAAAAAAATATATATATTCTGAGGGAATATCTCAGAATAAAAACTTATAACCGGTTTGTGTAAAAACAATTTAAATGTATGAAACATCTTTACCTACATCTGAGGGCAAGGTATAATATATAAATTTAGTTTCCTAAAGGTAGCGGTCTCTTGTTAGCGAAAGCAAAGTGAAGACACCCATAAAAAAAATTTTTTTCTTGCAAAATCTATGTTATTACACAGTCTTTTGGTGCTAATGGTATTTAACGCCATCCTAAACCCCTATGCTTTTAACATTGAGTCGGTAAGGCAGAGTTCATTTTGAAAAAGGTCGCCAATCCGTTTCTAATAAAATTTGTGGCTTCATATTGATTCATTCCCTTGAAAAAATAATTCTTTACAGCCTAAAATATTTTTGTTGTTTTTTCTACAGCTTAAAAAAGAAAGCGGGCATTTAAGAAATTTTTACCGACACATTTGGGTTTAGGATAACCTTAAGTCATATGACAAAATTAAATTCGTAGGTTGGTATCAATGGAACTTCTCTGTATTTCGCGTTCACTTATACTACGATATAATAGTGTTTGTGTGTGTTAATGCCAACCCTTTAATTCTTTTTTGTCGTTTGACTTTAAAAATACAACGTCCAGCACCCAAAAAACCATGTATATGCTTTTTTCAGGATTAAACAATAGTACATTTACGGGTCGTATCCAGAAAAGTCAAGAATGGCCGAAATCGCACGTAAATTATCTTCCGAGGCGAATATGAGGATGGTAAACTACGATTTGGGGCATTCTTTATTTATAAACAATGGCCGTATTAAATTTTTTTGCTTCTATGGCGAGAAAACACGTTTTTGCCAAATAGGTGCTTTCGCGCCGCAGTCCAAAAAAAAATTGTCCCCACTCTTATATTATTCTTCCGTTTTTTTATTTACTAAATAAATATGTTAAAAAAAGCCATTTTTCATACCGCAAAAGTTATGAAAAGACTGAAAAATAAAATGTAATACATTTTTAACATGGAACATGTTCATTTGATGGGTTATTGAAAAAGTCCGGCTCAGCAGGGGGTAGTTAAAAAAGAGACGTTTTTAGGGGGGGGGGGGGTGAAATACAGGGTAACCAGAGCGGATGCATTGTTTGTTTATTAGTTAACCATCAATCGCAGCTAAGATATAGCAAGCATCAACAAATAGCGATGAACCTAATAAAATAAAACTCACGTCGGGGGGGGGGGGGATAAAATGGACGTAAATATTTTTGATTTAGGGACTTAGAATAATTTTAAGTGGAAGTCAGGGACTGACCAGCCCTTTATTAGCACAAGAACTTAGAATATTTTAGGTTTATGGACTTAGGATATTTTCTATTTCGGGATTCATTATAATTAAGAAAAATAAAGAAAAAAACTCACATTATATTTTTCCGATTTTATCTTACTCTGGAGATAGTTTTCAATCCCAATAATTAACTCTAATATTCCTTTATTGATACAAAATAAAATAATAAACTCAATAATTAGTTAATTACTCTTAAAATATGGCACTTATTAATTTGATCAAATATTGTTAAAAACCCCATAAGATGGAAAGTTTCTTTTGTTTTTTCCTATTTTCGAACCCAGTAGGACCCCAAATTCGAATTCAGCGGCATACAAAACCTACAGAAGATTTTTTCTATTTCTGGTTGTCGAATTCGGAAACCCTTACACCGCATTCTGACTTGAGTATAATATTAATTTGAATTAAGTGAATTCGGGGTGTTAGAGTTAAGAGTTTTTTGCAGTTGCTCAAATATGGAAAAAGCACGTAATAACTAAGATTCCGCAAAAAAAATTTTGATTGAAATCTATTCAGCAAACGAATAATAAGATTGAAAAATAAGGGGTGAATTTTTGGTGTTCTTTTTGGTCAATATTTAGTCTTCTAATTTTGCTTAAAATATTTTTGCGTCTTATTTAAACATTATTTCTAAACTCAATATATACTCAATATATACTCAATAATCAAAACCTTTATAATCGCAAAATTAAAAAATTACAGAAGCTCAATTTTTGTTATTTTCTAACGTAATCAGCATCGCTCTACCCGTCTTTGACGGTATCTAGTTTAAATTCCTCATGAGCTTAGAAAATGGTGGATCCTCATTTGTATTTAATTTCCAAAAAATTAAACACAAGTACTAGATAAAAGATATTTCTCTTTTGTATTTAATAATTCATTTTTACTATAAAAGAGTCGGTAAAAGAATATTTCGTTATAGTTAACAAAATTTTGTTTAAAAATAAAGAAGAAACATGAATTTCAAATACTTTTTCTGCCTCAGTTTTTTGCTGTGTAACTATGTAAGTACATATTGATTTAAAAAAATATTATTTACTTAATATTAAATAATTAATTAATTTAGTCTTTTTGCTAGTATATTCCTAAGCAGTTTTTTTACTGACAGTCTAATGTATATAATATTTAGATTATAAGGTTTTATCTTGCTTAGCTGTTTAATTTAAACTAAGTTAAATAAATTGTTTTAGGTTATTTTGGGGAAAGCTAATGATATAAATTTGAAGTATATCCCACCACTAAATCTTCCAGAGTTCGCACTAAATTTATTTAAGAATCCTGTTGATGGTATTCAAAATTTTACATCAGGTATTCAAGAAGCACTTAAAAAACCTTCAAAGTTTGTCGAAAAAGCAGATAATAATAAAACTGATCACTATAAATTAGACCTAGATTTAAAATCTTTGATAAATTTAAGATTTTATCTGATAAAACATTCTAAATTTTTGGGTCATCAATGTAGCGTAAGATACGCAATCAAATATGCTTCTTATGATTTTGGTTTGAATTCAATTTTGGACAAAATAATTCAGAGTCCACCCTGTGAAGATATCATCGATGTTCCCTCTATATTAGCTGGTATAAATTATCTAATAGTGGAGAATAAAGGAGAAATTATACCGACGAGTTGGTTTTGGGATACAAAAATTGATCCGCTCGATGCACCTTTAAACCTTACCTCTTTACAAAATTTAAGGAAATTCCTTATTAAACATTCTGATACTTGTAAATGGGAACATCGCGCTCGAATATTTGTCGATTTATTTGTTCCAAAAATAATTCCAGAATATCATGTTCTACCTGTCAGAAAATTAATTGCTAGCTCGATTGCTAGTAGATTTGAAGGTAACAGTTCCGTCTGCGAAAAACCTTTTGTTCAAAATGGAATAAATGTGACAGCTATTTTACCAGGTATTAATTACTTAATAATACAAAATAAAGGAACCATAAAAAATGAATTCTTTAATGATGCTATTGACGCAACGTATGCTTGGATGCTTGATCAAATAAGAGCGCTGATTGAATGATAATTGTATACTGAAAAAAACTATTTGAACTTAATTTTTGTATAATAAGAATTTTAAAAATTGGAAAAACTTATCAATATGACCAGTATTTTTTATATTTAAATAGTGATTTGTAGGAATATGTAATTACGTATAAATTTAAGAAAAAGTTGATATTTTATTTGTAAACTAAACTAGTACTTATCATTTCTGTATATAAGATTTTAATAAAATTTTTTTTTAATTTAAAATTATAATATTTTTTTATACCCTATTCGAAATGTGTAAGTGAAACAATATTGTATAAAGCCCTTTCTACATCAGATTAAAAGTCGATATTAAATCTGCCCAGGAGAAAATTTTATGTGGTTAATTACGTGGTTAATTACGTGGTTAATTATGTGGTTATTTGATTAAACGTTATTTTTTTAAAAAATAGGTTAATTATTTGGTATACATAGATTTTTTTGGTCGCTAAGTTCAAATCTGAAGTTAGATTTTCGATATTGACAGTTGGCAGCTGTCAATTACCTGTCAAATCAGTTTCATTTTTTAGAAATCTTAAATTTATTCTTATTTAATATATTTTTTGGATCTCTGACTTCAAATCTGAAGTCAAATTTACAATATTGATGGCTGTTGACAGTTGACAGCTGTCAATTAGCTGTCAAATCGCTTTAATTTGTTAAAAACCTTGAATTCATCCTCATTCTTTATGTTTTTTGGGTCACTTGTTTCAAATTTGAATTCAGATTGACGATATCAGTTGACAGCTGTCAATTAGCTGTCAAATAACTTTCATTTGTTAGAAACCATTAGTTTATTCTCATTAATTCTGTTTTTAGAGTCGCTGATTTCAAATTTGCAGTCAGATTTACGATATTGACCATTTACAGATGACAATTAGCTGTCAAATCTTTTTTAATTGTTAAAAACTATAAATTTATTTAATTTAAAACTATAAATTTATTTAATTTAAAACTATAAATTTATTTAACCTAACCTAAACTTTTATAGTATTCAAATTACGTTCACTTACAGGAATCTCAAATTTATTCTCTATCTTTATGTTATTTCTGTCGCTAATTTCAAATTTCGATTCGGATTTATGATAATGATAGCTGTCAATTAGCTGTCAAAATACTACAAGCTGTTGGAATCCTCAAACTAATCAATTATGAAAATCCTCGACCCCCTTTAATCGGAAAAATTTCCCCCATCCGCTCTTCAATGTCGCGATTCACCATGCATGCCTCCTTTCAAAAATCCATTATGTTAAGAAGATTAATTTCTACAAACCTGAACTTTTTAGATTTTTTTTTCCATATTCAGACCTCCTATAGTTAACGTTTTTGAAGAAGTTTTGAATCCAAATTTATTTTGAAATCTGAAAAGAAATTAAGGCCCAAAGAATCATTTTGTCTTTGATTAAAGGTATACGATTTAAAAAATAAAATTTGAAAACTTGATACTTATCTAATACAAAAATTGCAGCTAATTTTCTTTTCAGAAAATATGAAAATTTTCATCAATAAAAACACTTTTTCCAACCTCGAAAAACCCCGGGCAATGTAAAAATCTTATTCTTACATTGGTCCGCCATGTTTGAAAATTGGAAAACATGCTGGGACCAAAAAACGAACAATTTTATTCATATAAACGTTTTTTTCGACCTTGAAAACCCCAAGGCATTGTAAAAAACTTATTTTGACATGTTTTTCTGATCCGCCATCTTGGAGAATCAGAAAATTTGCTTGGGTGAACATTTTCATAAATTGATAACGTTTTTCTCAACTTCGGAAACCCCCAGGCAATACAGATGGTTCCCCTTTTTTCAGGTTTTTTGTTCCGTCATCTAGGAAAATCGGAAAATATGCTAGGGTAAAAAAATAAAAAATTTTTATAACTAAAAACGTTTTTCTCAACCTTGAAACCATCCAGGCAATATAAAAAGCTTATTCTGACATATTTTGTTGTCAGCCATCTTGGAAAATCGGAAAAGATTTTGGGGAAATAAAATAAAAATTTTCATTATTTAAAATGTGTTTCTCAACCTCAAGAACCCGCAGGTAATATAGATACTTCTATTTTTCATGTCTTTGTTCCGCCATCTTGGAAAATTGAAAAATATGCCAGGGTAAAAATATGAAAATTTTAATAAATGAAAACGTTTTTCTCAACCTCGAAAACTCCCAACCCAGTTGCCCAAATAATTCACTCGTCTATTTTTATCATTTGCTGCGAGATATAAACATTTAAAGCCAGAATCCAGATTTTAGACTTTTAATAAACGCAAATTTTTTTTATCTAAATAAGCAAAAACTACGAATTTTTTATCGGTCAAAAAGTTTGAAAAATTCCCCGACAAAATAAAATAGATAATTTTTACTCATTTGAGGAAAGCATTACATTTTTATATAAAAGTCCCCAAAATTCTTGATCAGTGCAGCAACATTTAGAATATATAGCCTAAGAAACTTATCTTATAGCATAGAACCCTTTTAGAGGGTCTAATTTCTAGGCCCAGGAGGCACATCCAGGTAAACTGAGGGTATGGGAGATGTTTTTTCAACTACCACAACCTGTCCTGAAAGTAAGAAGCAAATGCTCTACCCAAAAAGTTGAAACTCTCCTTGTTATTTTTTTTTTAATTAATTTTTTTTACAATTTATCCTGTTTATTATTATACCTTTTACTTATAAAATTAATAAAAGCAGCTGTAAATTTGAATACCAAAAAATTTTTTTGCATCATAATCTTTCAATTCTTTTTGAATATTTTACAGAGGTCAAATTTAAGTATTATAATTTTAAAAAATATTATTTACATACATTATTGTAAATCTATATTATTTCACATACCAAAAAAAAAAAAAAAAAAATTAATGCAAATTGAAAAAATTAAGCTTTTGTCGTTCTCACTTTAATTATGCCCCCATTATATTTCTGCCTGCAGGCCCCCTAAGTGTTTAGGCCCTGCTAAGGGTATATAAATAATATTAAGCTAATAAGATTAAATTAATAAAATAATTTTTTCAATATTTGTATTCATTTTGAGCTCATTCTGAACTTTTTTGAATTTATTTTGAACTCGCTTTGAACTCATTTATACTCTTATTTTCGAAATTCATATTGAATCGAATTGAATTCAAAATAAAAATTGTGCCAACTGGGCAAGCAATTTTAAAAGCTTTAAATGCTAAATTTTCTAAATAATTAAATAATCAGTTCCTGAATAAGATTTAAAAAAAGTTGAACTTTTTTTTTTTTCAAAATCTTGTATTTTAAAGGGTTAGTTTTCACTCCCTGTAGTAAGCCTATGCACCCTAATTTTGGCCCATAATCATAAGTACTGCTTATTTGATTAATTCCTCTCTTTTTTTCTAGATCGAGTTCTAGAAATTTAGCTTAACAATTAATTATGAGTTATGCTATTTATTACACGTAACCTCTTATTACAATTAAATTTTTTGTTTGAGTCATTAATATTTAAAGGAACAAAGAATTTTGTTAAAGCAGCTAATTTAAGGCTAAAGTTTTTTTTTTATACTTTTACAAGCAAAAGCGATAACAAAATAAAATATACCTTTCTGTAAAAAACATTATTTATTAACAATTTTTTCTTTATTTATATTTTCACTTAAAAAAAGTAGGCTGTCTGAAATCTTTAAACTTCTTCATGCTGATGCACTTTATCAGTTGAAATGATTGTTAGATATAACGACTTACTTTATTAAATTATTTATCCACCTAGTTCCAGCTAAAATATGCTTATAACGTTTCCAAATTTGAGTGTCTGGTGATAAAAAGAATTGCAGCACTTTTCAATTAAAATTATATTTTCTGTAAATAAGTATCTTAATTAATGTAAAATAATAAACTAAAAACTTTAAGCAATATTTAGTCCCTTTATTTGCTTTTGAGAAATTAAATACAAATTTGTATCGATATGAAGCCACGCCTAGCTAGAAAGACCGGATTATGAAAAGGTCAGGCACTTCGGATTTTATAGCGGAAAATGAATGTTCAGATACTCAGGAAATAGTACCTTTTCGGTTTTAAATGTTACACCTACATCTCGGCGAGTTATTTGATAAAACGTGTCTCTGGGGGGAGCTGAAAATGAGCAAAAATTAGAACTGCTTGGATCAGGCTGAAATTTTCAGGAAAGGTTGATTTTTTGGTCCCCAGAAACATGTTGAAACCCGTTTTTGAAAATCAGTAATTCTCTTCGAGATATTTATCAATATGTCTCCCATTTAAAATACATGGGAAAACCCATTTTTTAGCGGTTTTTCTGATTTTGCTTCACAATTTTAGTTTGACTAAGCACCAAACCAACGAGAAAAGTTTTTTTTAACATTTATTTTTTATATATTATATACATATAGATAATTTAATATACAAAATTTTTAAAAAACGTTATTTTTTCAATTTTAAACGCGATTTTTCAGACATAGAGGCGTTTTGCCACGTTGGCCAAACACCAATCCTCTTTATAATAAAGCAGACATTTGAATGAATGCTAAACCAAACTTTTCTCGTTGGTTTGGTGCTTAGTCAAACTAAAATTGTGAAGCAAAATCAGAAAAACCGCTAAAAAATGGGTTTTCCCATGTATTTTAAATGGGAGACATATTGATAAATATCTCGAAGAGAATGACTGATTTTCAAAAACGGGTTTCAACATGTTTCTGGGGACCAAAAAATCAACCTTTCCTGAAAATTTCAGCCTGATCCAAGCAGTTCTAATTTTTGCTCATTTTCAGCTCCCCCCAGAGACACGTTTTATCAAATAACTCGCCGAGATGTAGGTGTAACATTTAAAACCGAAAAGGTACTATTTCCTGAGTATCTGAACATTCATTTTCCGCTATAAAATCCGAAGTGCCTGACCTTTTCATAATCCGGTCTTTCTAGCTAGGCGTGAAGCATGACATCTACTGAAAAAGTTTTGTCAACAGAAAATTTATTCCTAGATGATTCATGCGGTCCATATACAATTTTACGTATATACGTACATAACAAATGGGTTATGTACAAATACTTAGATACAAAATTTCATATTCTATAAGGCTATCTTGCACTATTTTAGAACTTCTAAGTTTCACTGACAATAAAGAAATTAATTAGTAACAATCTTAAATAAATTTCAATCTTTGATTGTAATTAATTAATATTCTATTGATTGAAATCATTATTTTTTTGCAAAAAGACTGCACATCTGACAACAACAAATCTGCCACGCCGGCTACTATCGCCGTGTGACAAGGTTACACAAATAATTGTCCTCCAGACTGGATGTTAAGTTTATTTATTTCAGACTGCAAAATTAAAAAGTTTTAAAAAGTGAACTAATAAATAACTTTAAAAAAGTGATATTTGTAGTTTTTTTGCAGAATTGTGACAAAAATTTAAAAGTAAGACAAATATTCATTTTCAATATTTGAATTCATTTTGAGCTGTGTAATCTTTGTCACACGGCGATAGTAGCCGGCGTGGACGATTTGTTGTTGTCAGATGTGCAGTCTTTTTGAAAAAAATAATGATTTCAATCAATAGAATATTAATTAATTACAATCTAAGATTGAAATTTATTTAAGATTGTTACTAATTAATTTCTTTATTGTCAGTGAAACTTAGAAGTTCTAAAATAGTGCAAGATAGCCTTATAGAATATGAAATTTTGTATCTAAGTATTTGTACATAACCCATTTGTTATACTTTTCAACATTCCAAAATTAAAAGTGAATTGTTTTTTAAAGATAGAGATTGTTACATCTGTTGGATTTATGTATAATTGTTAATGGACCGCATGAATCATCTAGGAATAAATTTTCTGTTAACAAAACTTTTTCAGTAGATGTCATGCTTCATATCGATACAAATTTGTATTTAATTTCTCAAAAGCAAATAAAGGGACTAAGTATTGCTTAAAGTTTTTAGTTTATTATTTTACATTAATTAAGATACTTATTTACAGAAAATATAATTTTAATTGAAAAGTGCTGCTATTCTTTTTATCACCAGATACTCAAATTTGGAAACGTTATAAGCATATTTTAGCTGGAACTAGGTGGATATATAATTTAATAAAGTAAGTCGTTATAACTAACAATCATTTCAACTGATAAAGTGCATCAGCATGAAGAAGTTTAAAGATTTCAGACAGCCTACTTTTTTTAAGTGAAAATATAAATAAAGAAAAAATTGTGAATAAATAATGTTTTTTACAGAAAGGTATATTTTATTTTGTTATTGCTTTTGCTTGTAAAAGTATAAAAAAAAAACTTTAGCCTTAAATTAGCTGCTTTAACAAAATTCTTTGTTCCTTTAAATATTAATGACTCAAACAAAAAATTTAATTGTAATAAGAGGTTACGTGTAATAAATAGCATAACTCATAATTAATTGTTAAGCTAAATTTCTAGAACTCGATCTAGAAAAAAAGAGAGGAATTAATCAAATAAGCAGTACTTATGATTATGGGCCATAATTAGGGTGCATAGGTTTACTACAGGGAGTGAAAACTAACCCTTTATAATACAAGATTTTGAAAAAAAAAAAAGTTAAACTTTTTTTAAATCTTATTCAGGAACTGATTATTTAATTTCTTAGAAAATTTAGCATTTAAAGCTTTTGAAATTGCTTGCCCAGTTGGCACAATTTTTATTTTGTATTCAATTCGATTCAATATGAATTTCGAAAATGAGAGTATAAATGAGTTCAAAGCGAGTTCAAAATAATTTCAAAAAAGTTCAGAATGAGCTCAAAATGAATACAAATATTGAAAAAATTATTTTATTAATTTAATCTTATTAGCTTAATATTATTTATATACCCTTAGCAGGGCCTAAACACTTAGGGGGCCTGCAGGCAGAAATATAATGGGGGCATAATTAAAGTGAGAACGACAAAAGCTTAATTTTTTCAATTTGCATTAATTTTGGTTCCTCATAGAGGAACCATTGTGTTAGGTCAAATTTTGTTTTTTGATTTTTTGGCATATAAGCACGTTTTGGGACCCCAGGAAGCTAAAAAATCGGTTTTTAAAAAAAGTCTGTATGTGTGTGTGTGTGTGTGTGTGTGTGTGTGTGTGTGTGTGTGTGTGTGTGTGTGTGTGTGTGTGTGTGTGTGTGTACGTATGTAATCGCTGATATTTCACAAACATTATGGAATTAAGACCTAATTTTTTTTTCAAAAATTTTTTCACCAAAAAAGCTCGAGGTACTTTTTTTTTTTTTAATTTGGATGTAATACCTCATTTATTTCCATGAAAGTACTTAGATTTGAAAGTATGGTTTTCAAATGATATCTCGAATCGGATACTTAATTTTCTGAAAATTTTTTCCCTAAAATTTTTTTCACAAAAAAATACAAAAAATACCAATTTTTTTTTTCTTTTTGGACGTAGTACCTAATTTATTTCCATGGAAGTACTAGTTTTAGAAATATCGTTTATAGTAATTTTTTGGACCTAATACTTAATTTTTTTAAAATTTTTTTCTCAAAATTTTTGTCGCCAAAAAATACAAAAAACGCCAAAATTTTTTTTATTTTAGGACGTAATACTTAATTTTTTCCTATGAAAGTACGAATATCTAGAATTATCGTTTGTAAAGGATTTCTCCATCTGATACATAATTTTTCGAAATTTTTTTTTTTTTAATTTTTTACAAAAAATAATTAAAAAAATACCATAATTTTTTTTCTTTATGGACGCAGTACTTAATTTATTTCTGTGGAAGTACTAGTTTTACAGATATCATTCATAGTAATTTTTTTGACCTGATACTTAATTTTTTTTTAATTTTTTTCTCAAAATTTTTGTCGCCAAAAAATACAAAAAACGCCAAAATTTTTTTTATTTTAGGACGTAATACTTAATTTTTTCCTATGAAGGTACGAATATCTAGAATTATCGTTTGTAAAGGATTTCTCCATCTGATACGTAATTTTTCTAAATTTTTTTTTCTAAATTTTTTACATAAAATAATTAAAAAAATACCATAATTTTGCAATATTTTTTTGTGTGTGTAATATTTCATTTAATTCCATGAAAGTACTATCTTGAATAATTATTATCCAATGAATTACGTTAGATTTTATTTTGAAAAAAATAGATTTAGTTGAATTCAATACATAAATTTTCTTTGAACTTTTAAAAGTTAATAAAAATGAATGTATGATTGCATGGTTGTAATCGGTGATATCTGTGGCATATTGAAGTAATTAGCTCATTGTTTGAGGAACCTTAGTGCCAGCTAGTTGGCAGGGTATTTTTTTTTTTTTTTTGGTATGTGAAATAATATAGATTTACAATAATGTATGTAAATAATATTTTTTAAAATTATAATACTTAAATTTGACCTCTGTAAAATATTCAAAAAGAATTGAAAGATTATGATGCAAAAAAATTTTTTGGTATTCAAATTTACAGCTGCTTTTATTAATTTTATAAGTAAAAGGTATAATAATAAACAGGATAAATTGTAAAAAAAATTAATTAAAAAAAAAATAACAAGGAGAGTTTCAACTTTTTGGGTAGAGGATTTGCTTCTTACTTTCAGGACAGGTTGTGGTAGTTGAAAAAACATCTCCCATACCCTCAGTTTACCTGGATGTGCCTCCTGGGCCTAGAAATTAGACCCTCTAAAAGGGTTCTATGCTATAAGATAAGTTTCTTAGGCTATATATTCTAAATGTTGCTGCACTGATCAAGAATTTTGGGGACTTTTATATAAAAATGTAATGCTTTCCTCAAATGAGTAAAAATTATCTATTTTATTTTGTCGGGGAATTTTTCAAACTTTTTGACCGATAAAAAATTCGTATAGTTTTTGCTTATTTAGATAAAAAAAAATTTAGATAAAAGTTAAATAAAACTTATATAAAATTTAAATAAACCTAATTGTTTTACTTAAATGAATATATCCTATTTGGATATATCATTTACTAATAGAACCAATTTTTTAAATTGCTGCCAAAATTTTAATGTGTGCCTAAAATGGGTTTTATAGGTCTCAAAAATTTTGTAAAAGTTAAAAGTTTTCAAAATTTTTTTATTAGTTACTTTTACTTCAGTTGTTTTTGAGATATGGCTCTATAAAGATACTGTTTAAAATTTGCGTTTATTAAAAGTCTAAAATCTGGATTCTGGCTTTAAATTTTTATATCTCGCAGCAAATGATAAAAAATAGACGAGTGAATTTTTTGGGCAACTGGGTTGGGAGTTTTCGAGGTTGAGAAAAACGTTTTCATTTATAAAAATTTTCATATTTTTACCCTGGCATATTTTTCAATTTTCCAAGATGGCGGAACAAAAACATGAAAAATAGAAATATCTATATTACCTGCGGGTTCTTGAGGTTGAGAAACACATTTTAAATAAAGAAAATTTTTATTTTATTTCCCCAAAATCTTTTCCGATTTTCCAAGATGGCTGACAACAAAATATGACAGAATAAGCTTTTTATATTGTCTGGATGGTTTCAAGGTTGAGAAAAACGTTTTTAGTTATAAAAATTTTTAATTTTTTTACCCTAGCATATTTTCCGATTTTCCAAGATGACGGAACAAAAAACCTGAAAAAAGGGGAACCATCTGTATTGCCTGGGGGTTTCCGAAGTTGAGAAAAACGTTATCAATTTATGAAAATTTTCACCCAAGCAAATTTTCCGATTCTCCAAGATAGCGGATCAGAAAAACATGTCAAAATAAGTTTTTTACAATGCCTTGGGGGTTTTCAAGGTCGAAAAAAACGTTTATATAAATAAAATTGTTCGTTTTTTGGTCCCAGCATATTTTCCAATTTTCAAACATGACGGACCAAAAAACATGTAAGAATAAGATTTTTACATTGCCCGGGGTTTTTCAAGGTTGTAAATAGTATATTTTTACCCATGGCCACAAAAGTAAAGAATGGCCTAAATCGCACGTAAATTACCGTCCGAGGCAAAGCCGAGGATGGTAAACTGCGATTTGGGGCATCCTTTTTTTGTGGCCAAGGACAAAACATAATTTTTCTTGCTCAGTGTCGAGAAAATGCGTTTTTTCGAATAGCGCAGCGTCCAGAAAACACGCACTTTCTGGACACTAACCAGATAAAGTGTTTTTATTGATGAAAATTTTCATATTTTCACTGAGCATATTTTCCAATTTTATCATATTTTAGGACATTTGATATTTAAAATACTTGTTTACCTACAAACCCCTAGAAGGTGAAAATAAGCGAATAAACTACTGAAATTAATAAAAATAGAATAAGTAAGTGAAATTTAATTTTTTGGATTAAAGCAGTAACGTGATAATTATAACATTACTTATATTAATTAAAATTTTTTTACATTTTCAGAGGAAGTAGAAAAAGAGCTAAAAAATATGTTTTGGCAATGCATTTTACTATAAAATAATGATAAAATATTATCCATTATTCTTTTAATTTTCCGCTTTTGAAAAATGTTTTCTATAATCTTTCTACAAAGAAAATTAGCTGCAATTTTTGTATTAGATAAGTATCAAGTTTTCAAATTTTATTTTTTAAATCGTATACCTTTAATCAAAGACAAAATGATTCTTTGGGCCTCAATTGCTTTTCAGATTTCAAAATAAATTTGGATTCAAAACTTCTTCAAAAACGTTAACCATAGGAGGTCTGAATATGGAAAAAAAAATCTAAAAAGTTCAGGTTTGTAGAAATTAATCTTCTTAACATAATGGATTTTTGAAAGGAGGCATGCATGGTGAATCGCGACATTGAAAAGCGGATGGGGGAAATTTTTCCGATTAAAGGGGGTCGAGGATTTTCATAATTGATTAGTTTGAGGATTCCAACAGCTTGTAGTATTTTGACAGCTAATTGACAGTTTTCATTATCATAAATCCGACTCGAAATTTGAAATTAGCGACAGAAATAACATAAAGATAGAGAATAAATTTGAGATTCCTGTAAGCGAACGTAATTTGAATACTATAAAAGTTTAGGTTAGGTTAAATAAATTTATAGTTTTAAATTAAATAAATTTATAGTTTTTAACCAATAAAAAAGATTTGACAGCTAATTGTCATCTGTAAATTGTCAATATCGTAAATCTGACTGCAAATTTGAAATTAGCGACTCTAAAAACAGAATTAATGAGAATAAACTAATGGTTTCTAACAAATGAAAGTTATTTGACAGCTAATTGACAGCTGTCAACTGATATCGTCAATCTGAATTCAAATTTGAATCAAGTGACCCAAAAAACATAAAGAATGAGGATGAATTCAAGGTTTTTAACAAATTAAAGCGATTTGACAGCTAATTGACAGCTGTCAACTGTCAACAGCCATCAATATCGTAAATCTGACTTCAGATTTGAAGTCAGAGATCCAAAAAATATATTAAATAAGAATAAATTTAAGATTTCTAAAAAATGAAACTGATTTGACAGGTAATTGACAGCTGCCAACTGTCAATATCGAAAATCTAACTTCAGATTTGAACTTAGCGACCAAAAAAATCTATGTATACCAAATAATTAACCTATTTTTTAAAAAAATAACGTTTGATCAAATAACCACATAATTAACCACGTAATTAACCACATAATTAACCACATAATTAACCACGTAATTAACCACGTAATTAACCACATAAAATTTTCTCCTGGGTGGTCATCTTTAAAATTAAGATACTGGAGTTAAAGATTTTTTTAGATTAATCGTGAATAACTTTTAATCTAATGTAGGAAGGGCTTAACTTTTAAATTATTTTTTTTTTAAATTATTTAAGTAATAGGCTCCAAAGATGTCTTTATCCAAATTTAGATTTTTAACTTGCATTTTGTAAAATTTATTTAATACCTTGGAACCTTGATTTCCATAAAGCTAAAATATAGATAATTCTTTAGGGGAAATATTAATAGCCAGGGAAATTTCCTATCCAGGCCTAAGAGGAAAATTTTTTTTGCAATAAAAGAAGAGTCTGAGACAATTTTTAGTATTTTTTGCGCTCTTAAAATTAAAAAAAATAAAAAGCACAAAAAAAAGTAATTTGACTGTAAAAAATCAAGGAGAAGACCTAGGAGGCTAAAAATTGGGGAGGTAACTTATTTTCGATAGTACTTTGAGGGAAAAATATTTTGGAACCGATTTGAAGACCCAAGAATTAGGTTTACATACACTTGAGGAATATCGACCCATATATCAAAGCCTGTAAATTAATTTTTTATTTAAATTAGCAGGTAAAATGTTACTTATGAATTAATAATATCATATACCATAATGTTAGCTTTATATTTAAATTATATTAAAATTTCAGCTTCAAAACTAATAAGCGCTTAGTTTCAATGTTTCAATTTTATTTATCTTTTATGTGTATTATAAAAAAAAAGAAAAAAATTATCAATGACTATTTTGTTTATCTATATAATGCTATTAAAAATAATGAAATTTGTTTATTTTTATAATAAACAAGAAAAATGTAGTTATTTAAAATTAAAATAATATATAAAATTTTCATTATTGAAATTATTATTAAAATATTTGTTTAAAATAAAAAGAAAATAATTTTTAGTATTCTTAAAAATATTTTATAATAATTTTATCATACACCAGTTTGAAGCATATTGGATTATCTTTAGCAGCAATGATGCATATAAATTTTAAGCTTTTTATTTAAATTACGCGCTTAAATTTAAACTAGAAGACTTTCACTGTAGTAGTTAGGTTAGTCCGCTTAGTCGACTGCTAGGTTAATGGCTGTGTTTATAAATTTGTTATTATTTTTTTCAGGTTTATTTTAAATTCTTTGGTGGATATAGTTAAATAAACAAAAGTTTGATGCAGATAAGTATAAAAATTTTTAATATTTTTTTTAAAATTAATATAAAGAACGTAATTTCTTTGTTTTTTATTTTTCAGCATTAGAATTATGTTTATGGCAAAACTGAGTGAAAGGTGAGGTTTATTTATGGTTTTTCTTAATCTTAAAGTAATTTAATATGCTTAAAAATGTCTAGATTCCAGCCAAAAAAAGCAAAGAAAATAATCCATAATGTTATGTTTGATACTTTATCGACAAAAGTTTATTCTGCAGAAGAAGCTAAAAAATGGATGAAACAAATACTAGTTAGGATAAGAATAGGAAGTAAATTATAAATATAATAAGTTATCATTTTTATAACAATCAAATTCATTTTATAACTATATTCAGGTGAAGTGAATAAACATAAGAATTATAAGCTTGCTGTAAATGTTGTATTAATGGAAAATTCTGGATGCGGAATAGGTGCGTGTGGGATGCTGAAACTGACACCATAGCATATGACACTTTCATGGATGTAAGAAACATTTTTATTATTATATAAATTAATTTTAATTTGTTTGGCTGAGTTGTTCCAGATATTTCCTATTTTATTACTTTTTTAGTTAATTTTTTTGGTATTTGAAATCAGTTTTTTTGTGATAACTCAACAACAACTTATTGAAATTAAGCCAAACTGGAGGAGGGAAATCTAGACATCAAATAAAAAATTTTGTATCAATTTTTTTTTAGTCAAGGCACCAGCAATGTTAAATGCATCCAAAAATTTTTTCAGCACTAGAATGGATGCACCTCATTGAAACTTATGTATTTTTGGTCGCTGAAACCGATTTTGAAGGTTTCATCCATTTTCGGATGGCCAGTTTTGAGTAATGGACGCTATATACTAAAAAATCGGCGAAAAATTAGCAAGATTGGTAGTATCTTGAAAACAATAGCTAATTGAGCCTATTTTGGGTACCCCAATGAGGTTTTCGGGGTCGCTGATCACGATTTTGAAGACAGATTTATAAAAAACAAAATGGCGGACTCAAAATGGCGTGTTTCTAACCTTTAGAAACGGTGATTTATGCTGTTTTAAGCATATTTACGTTGTCTAATAAGTTTTTCGGACCAGTTATAAAAATTCTGAGGTCATATTTTTAATTTTCAAAATAGCGGGCTAAAAATGACGGATTCGTAACCTCAAAATCGACAATAAATGCTATTTTAAGCATTTAAACGTGTTGCATTTTATGTTTTTGGGGTCGGTGATCACGATTCTGAGGTTTAAATGCTTAAAATAGTTCTTATTGTCGATTTTGGGGTTAGGAATGCGCCATTTTTATCCCGCTACTTTGAAAATTAAAAATCTGACCTCGGAATCGTGATCACCGACCCCAAAAACTTAAAATGTAACACTAAAATAGCATTTATTATCGATTTTGAGGTTAGGAATCCGCCATTTTTAGCCCGCTATTTTGAAAATTAAAAATATGACCTCAGAATCTTTATAACTGGTCCGAAAAACTTATTAGACAACGTAAATATGCTTAAAACAGCATAAATCGCCGTTTCTGAGGTTAGAAACACGCCATTTTGAGTTCGTCATTTTGTTTTTTATAAATCTGTCTTCAAAATCGTGATCAGTGACCCCGAAAACCTTATTGGGGTACCCAAAATAGGCTCAATGAGCTATTGTTTTCAAGATATTATCAATCTTGCTAAATTTTCGCCGATTTTTTAGTATATAGCGTCCATTACTAAAAACTGGCCATCCGAAAATGGATGAAAACTTCAAAATCGGTTTCATCGACCAAAAATACATAAGTTTCAATGAGGTGCATCCATTCTAGTGCTGAAAAAATTTTTGGATGCATTTAACATTGTTGGCGCCTTGACTATTTTTGATTCATCGAGTTGTTCCAGATATTTACTATTATTAGTCAATTTTTTTGTTAACGGAAATCAGTAATTTTTTTGATTGCTCGACAAAAAATGGGTGAAATTTAGTCATACTGGAGGAGGCACAACTAGATACTGTACAAAAAATTATGTACCAATTTTTTTTTTATTTCATCGAGTTGTGTTTGAAATTTGCTCTGTACAGTTTCTCGAACATACATACAGACACACATACCTTCAGTATAAGCATGTTACAGGCATCGGAATGACTTGGGGACAAAATTTCTCCACAAATTAGACAATTTTAGGAACTTTTCGTTTTTTGACCTGACAAAATTATAAGGCACGATTTTCATCTATGTATTGCATACATAGGGTGATCGTGCCTAAAAATTATAAGTTTGCTGTAAATGCTGTATTAATGGAAAACTCTGGATGCGGAATAGGTGCGTGTGGGATGCTGAAACTGATACCATGGCATATGAAACTTTCATGAATGTAAGAAACATTTTTATTATTATATAAATTAATTTTAAGGCTAGTGGAATTTTTTTTTCTTTGCAAACAATTGCAAATGACTTGAAACGTAAAGAAAATTTTAAAAAAACATTTTTTCTTTTCTTTTTCCAAAATTTTCTCAAATCTCGTCATACCGAAATACGCATATCCCAAGTAATCGGGAAAAAATTTTTTTTTTAATTTTCTTTACGTTTCAAGTCATTTGCAATCGTTTGACGAGAAAAAAATTCCGCTTGCCGCAAGCGGATTTTTTTTTCAGTGTACTGAATATTTGGTAATTTTGACTAAATAATTTGGTTAAGATTTGATCAACAAAATATTTGGTTATAGATACGCTAATATTTGGTGATAGTAACCAAAATTTGGTTATCCTGACCAAACTTTTTTCTCAGTGCGATTTTATCTTACTCTGGAGATAGTTTTCAATCCCAATAATTAACTCTCATATTCCTTTATTGATACAAAATAAAATAATAAACTCAATATTTAGTTAATTACTCTTAAAACGTGGCACTTATTAATTTGATCATTAGTTCCAAAATATTCTGAAAAAACCCATAAGATGGAAAGTTTCTGCTGTATTTTTCTATTTTCTAACCCAGTAGGATCCAAAATTCGGATACAGCGACATACAAAACCTACAGAAGACTTTTTCTAATTTTGGTTGTCAAATTCGGAAACCCATACACCGCATTCTGACTTGAGTAGAATATTAATTTGGTAATTAATTGAATTGGGGGGTGTTGGAGTTAAGAGTTTTTTGTAGTTGCTCAAATATGGAAAAAGCACGTAATAACAAAGATTCCGCAAAAAAAATTTTGATTGAAATCTGTTCAGCAAACGAATAACAAGATTGAAAAATAAGGGGTGAATTTTTGGTGTTCTTTTTGGTCAATATTTAGTCTTCTAACTTTGCTTAAAATATTTTTGCGTCTTATTTAAATATTATTTCTGAACTCAATCTAATCAAAACTTTTAAAATCCCGAAATTAAAAAATTACAGAAACTCAATTTTTGTTTTTTTCTAACGTAATCAGCTCCGCTCTACCCGTCTTTGACGGTATCTAGTCTAAAGTCCTTATGAGTTTAGTAAATGGAGGATCCTCATTTGTATTTAATTTCCAAAAAATTAAACACAAGTACTAGATAAAAGATATTCCTCTTTTGTATTTAATAATTCATTTTTACTATAAAAGAGTCGGTAAAAGAATAATTCGTTATAGTTAACAAAATTTTGTTTAAAAATAAAGAAGAAACATGAATTTCAAATACTTTTTCTGCCTCAGTTTTTTGCTGTGTAACTATGTAAGTACATATTGATTTAAAAAAATATTATTTACTTAATATTAAATAATTAATTAATTTAGTCTTTTTGCTAGTATATTCCTAAGCAGTTTTTTTACTGACAGTCTAATGTAGAAAATATTTAGATTATAAGGTTTTGCCTTGCTTAGCTGTTTAATTTAAACTAAGTTAAATAAATTGTTTTAGGTTATTTTGGGGAAAGCTAATGATATAAATTTGAAGTTCATCCCATCACTAAATAATGTTCTAGATTTAGGACAAAATATGTTAAATAATTCTGTTGGTGCTATTCAAAATTTTACAAAAGAAGTTTCATCAGAAGTTCAAAATGTAGTCGATGTAATAACAGATAAAAATAAAACTGCACCCGTTAAATCACCTCTAGATTTAGAATCTTTGATAAATTTACGAAAATATCTGATAAAACATTATAAATTTTTGAGTCATCAATGTAGCGTAAGATACGCAATCAAATATGTTTCTTATGATTTTGGTTTGAATTTAATTTTGGACAGAATAATTCAGAGTCCACCCTGTGAAGATATCATCGATGTTCCCTCTATATTAGCTGGTATAAATTATTTAATAGTGGAGAATAAAGGAAAAGTACCTACGAGTTTGTTTTGGAGTTCAAAAATTGATCCGGTCTCAAACCTTACCTCTTTACAAAATTTAAGGAAATTCCTTATTAAACATTCTGATACTTGTGAATGGGAACATCACGCTCGAATATTTGTCGATTTATTCGTTCCAAAAATAATTCCAGAATATCATGTTCTACCTGTCAGAAAATTAATTGCTAGCTCGATTGCTAGTAGATTTGAAGGTAACAGTTCCGTCTGCGAAAAACCTTTTGTTCAAAATGGAATAAATGTGACAGCTATTTTACCAGGTATTAATTTCTTAATAATACAAAATAATGGAACCATAAAAAATGAATTCTTTAATCATGCTTTTGACACAACGTATGCTTGGATGCTTGATCAAATAAGAGCGCTGATTGAATGATAATTGTATACTGAAAAAAACTATTTGAACTTAATTTTTGTAGAGTAAGAATCTTAAAAATTGGAAAGAACTTACCAATATTACTAGTATTTTTTGTATTTAAATAGTGATTTGTAGGAATATGTAATTACGTATAAATTTAAGAAAAAATTAATATTTTATTTGTAAACTAAACTAGTACTTATCATTCCTGTATATAAGATTTTAATAAAAATTTTTTTTAATTTAAAATTATAATATTTTTTTATACCCTATTCGAAATGTGTAAGTGAAACAATATTGTATTAAGCCCTTTCTACATCAGATTAAAAGTCGATATTAAATCTGGTCATCTTTAAAATTAAAATAGTGGAGTTAAAGATTTTTTTAGATTAATCGTGAGTAACTTTTAATCTGATGTAGGAAGGGCTTAACTTTTAAATTATTTTTTTTTTAAATTATTTAAGTAATAGGCTGAAAAGATGTCTTTATCCAATTTTAGATTTTTAACTTGCATTTTTTAAAATTTATTTAATACCTTGGGACCTTGATTTCCATAAAGCTAAAATATAGATAATTCTTTTATTGTAAAATTTTATAAATAATTTGATTTCAAAAAAAAAAAAAAAGATAAATCATTTATCGAAATTCAATAAATTTTTTGTAAACTAATATTTGAGAAGATAAAAAATTGACTCATTTAGAGAAATTCACATCTAGAATAAAATATTTTTCTTTTTATTTTTCCGATATTTTTGCTTTTCTTGAGCTTTCCCCAAAAAACTGACAGCAGATTCGAATTCAAATTAATTGATTCCTTTCTTTAACAAATATAAAGCTTTGTAAAATTCAAATTGAAAAGTTAGCTTAGATTTTACTTGCAAAGGCCATTGCCGGGTAAACATAGTGATTTGGCCCCCAGCAATGAAACTTGACCTAAGTAGTAGTATCTGAAAAGTTGTTAAAAAAAACTTATAACCGGTTTGTGTAAACACAACCAAAATTCATGGAACATGTTTACTTACAGAACAAAGTATAATGCAAATGTTACACAATATTACAATACAATTCGCTGTTTTCATAACTTGTAATTATCACCATTACTATAGATTTTAAAATTCTGAACCCAAACTATTCTGAGTCCCTAAATCGAAAAAATTCTAAGTCCCATTTGACCCCTCCCCCCTTAAATCGAAAAAATTTGACCACTTCCCTTAAATTTGACATATAGATTTCCAGGTTATCCCCTACAAATTGTACTCCCTACAAATATGTATACCATGTTAAAAATTCACGGAATTCTGTTGGAATTAAACCTCTAGACCACGACAGGCCCATAGATACCTAAAAATCATTTTTTAGGTTTTATTTAATTTTTTCAGCCCAGGAGCAGATAGCAGTCTGCACATTGGCTGCAAAACTTATAATATCAACAATATTTAAGAAAAAATTTTTGTTTGGGCCTTTTGGACTTCATTGAGCCCCCGAAATACAATATTTCATACATGTATAAATGTCACAACAAGATGATTCTTCAAAATTTATGGCTCTTTTGCGAATTACAAGTAAAGATAGATAAATTTATATAGACTCAATCACGCCCTATCGTTGTTGATACGAAATCTCTGTGGAATCGCGAGATAAGATTCGTAATTTTATTCTTTTGTGTATAATATATCGTCAGGGTGTATTTTCATATAAAATAAAAGTCAGTATAAAACAAATCGATGGGGGGCGTAATGCGGGTACTAATTTTAACGGATTTCTTTTTGCATATAATGAATTAAGGGGACATATCTTATTACTTATACACACAAACACTCACTCAATACTGCAAAAAATAAGGGGAATAATTACCCGCAATATATTCGGAATACATTTAAACATGCCCAGAGGGTGCTTCTATATATGTTGGCAATCACTTGACTTTTATCATATGTGCAAATATACATGTATACATATATATAATGCATGTATATATGTGTTCTTATACTTTCAAAACATGTGATTTTTCATTCTGACAAAGTGACGACGATTTCATTATTGAAGGAAACTATTAGTATTACCGACGTTTTATAAGTATATGATATTAACTTTTTCAATGAAGAATTATATAATTGTGGTAATTTTCTTCTTCTTCTTCATAATTTTTTATTTATTTATTGATATAATTGAAGATTGTATTAAACATGTTAAAACTTTGATAATAATATAAATTTCAAAATTATTGATGATACTTGAGTTTTTTAGATTATATATTGGAAAACTTTGATAGATTACTTTTGAATTGAAATTGAAGAGAGCAATTTTTCAAACAGAGTAAATATCTTCCATTCTTATCCCTTATTTCTTTCTTAACTTCGTTCTGTATATAAAATTTTTATTATTATTATGTATTTTCATTCTTATTGTAAACAACTGCCTATTACAGATATTAAATCCTTTTCATAATTTAAAGCTGTTGATCAATTTGTTTTTATGGCTTTTATTTTACAAGAAAAAATAAATAAAAATAATCTCAAAAATTATGATTAATAATATCATTTTAATTGCATTATATGAGTACACTGTAAAAAGTAACTTTCTTAGATTTACAAAAAAAAAAGAATTTTTTCGAAAAATTAGTGAATTTTCAAAAAAATTTGTAAATATTCGATAAAAATCGTAAAACTAAATTTAGTATATTATCGAAAAATTCAAGAATTTTTTTTGTGATTTTATGAAAAAAGTTGTAGATTCACAATTATTTTTCGGAAATTTACAACTATTTTTTGTAAATTTTCGAAAAAAAATTGTAAATTACCAATTTTTCTTACGAATTGACAAAAAAAAATCGAGAATTCTGGAATTTTTCGAGGATATACTAAATTTAGTAAATTTACGATTTTTTTCGAATATTTACAAATTTTTTCGAAAATTTACTAATTTTTCGAAAATCTTCGAATTTTTTTGTTAATATAAGAAAGTTTCTTTTTACAGTGTATAAAAAGAAAGAACATTAACAAAAAAAATCTTGCGTAGACTAAAGTATAATATAAATGAACCTGGTTAGAAGATCTATTTTGGCAATGTTATGATTTTTTATATAAAATGACTCATTTAGACCCTAAATAGTATATTTTAACCTCCTGAGCGTAAAACTTGGCATAGAATTTTTTACATTCGTTATGTATCTAGGCAGGTAAAAAATATTTGTTAGTACTATGAGCAAAAAGTTTGGTACGATTGATCAGGCAAGTACCAAATTTTTACGCCCTCAATGCGCCCTTGATAGTTAATATACTATTTTTGAGATTCTATAGATTGTTTTAAAATAATTCAGGTTAAAAATGAGAAAATATTGTTTGTCCAGGATAAAATATTACATTAAGCTAAGAAACCTACTTTTATTTTTCCAACCATATATTTAAGTTGTCAGAACATCATATTCTTCTCAGCTATTTATATCGACAAGCTTAATAACATAAAAATACCATAACAGTTAACTTATTACATTTTCAAAAAACTACTTAAAAGGTAAAAAATAAAATAAAAAATGTCAAATACTAAATAAATAATTACAGTTATATGAAACACACAAGAGATTAATTATTTAATATTACATAAAAAACTTTTTATACAAAAAAAATTTTTAATAATTAAGAGAAAATCATAAAGAGAAAAAAAAATATTTATATAAAAAAATATTCAAAAAATTTTGATAAATAAATAATGTCTCTATTTACATACCTGCTATTTGAAATATACATATGTGAGTTACAAATATTATATATACAAGGGTCGTATTAACCGCATTTTCCAATTTCCATTTCTACAAACTTTTATAGTAATATTTATATAAATAAATTATTAATTTACGATAGAGAATGCCCTTTGGGATTAAAATACAAACTCTCGCGAGAATCTCTCTCTCTTCTTTTTTTTTCATGAATTTTCAAATACGTACTATTTATTATTTGTTATTTAGAAAGAAGAAAGTTCGCTGTAATATATGATATATGTATAAATTTTGAAAAAACACCGTTTTCTCGCGACTTTAACATGTACATGTGTTATACATGATTGTACATTAAATTTCTATAGATCAGAAAGAATAACGGAAAAACCGCGTGTTCAGCAAAAGAAAGGGAAAACTTGAATAAATGTGTGCAAAAAAAAGGATTGAAAAATAAATTTATATAAAGCCGACAAGAAAAGATATATATTTATGTGTAATATTGTAACAAGGACAGAAACCGTGAGAATAGAAGTAAAAAAAAAGAAGACGAAGAAGAGATATCAAAAAAAGATTTTATTTTTCAAAGAGATAAAACATATTGAGAGAAAAGATATATAGACAGATAGAAGAGAGGAAGCCCGTTATATATTAGAGGTTAGGACAAAGGCTTTATACATATATGCAAGTATTTATATGTGACTTTTACAAAACGGACTTTGCTTTCAACGATTTTCTTCGCCTCTTTTTTTTTTTCATTATCGACTATCTAAAAAAGATAGAGTCAAATAAAATCACCCTGTCATTGCATATTCCCTTGACTTAACACGTTTCTACATATCGTATGTAATTTACAATTTACATACATTTATCTATAAATGCTTACCAATATCGATGCATTTTCTTTTGCTATTCAATACACTGAAAATAATTGAAGAAAATTACTTGGACATATTATTTATTTTTTTTAAATTTAATTTTTACATATTAGTGCAAAGTGGTTTTATCTGATATTACATCTAATTTTTACAAAACGTATTTTCCATTTACGATTAATTAATTTTAATGTAAAAATTATACAGGTAATTAGTTTTCAATTCAATGAATCAATTAAAATAGATGACTATGTGATATAATTAATGGTTCCCGCACTGTAAAATGCTTTGAGTAAAGTCATATGAAATTATTGATAAGGGCACATATACGAAGTATCGTTATTTACTGCTAGAATAGATTTGAAGACGTCGCAAAGCTCCGTAAATAAATTATCTCAAGAAACTGTAGGATATTGCTTAACTGACAAGTAATTTAACTCGGAGACAATTTCACTAATACCCAATGTATTAATGTTTCATCGATTCATTTTAGGGGATAGATGAATAAATGATACGGCTTTTTCGAAAATTTAACGGTATAAATAACAGGGAAGTAATGTCTTCAAAGTTATACATGGAAAATGTGTTTTCTAATGCCAAACACGTTGGTTTTTTATAAGCTAAAGATAAGCATCGAAAAAAGTTCTGGAAATGAATGCACTCCCGCAATAGAATAAAAAACAGCTCTTTTATTTATTTGACATTGTAACAGTTGTGTAGGTACAGTATAAATTTCCAGGGCGTTTATCATGATGTAGATGTCAAAGAGCATGGAAAAAATTTTTTTACAATAGGGCATGATCTTGCAAGAAGTGATAAATAATCTTTAAAATCTTGTATGCACTCAAAAGGAAACAAAAATTGTACTTCCTTGTTATACAAAATTTATAAAAATTATAAATCAATTATTAATTACTCTTTATTTTCCAAAAATTTTAGCATGAAGATATTTTTTATATAAGAGTTAAAAAGCCAGTATTTGCACTCGAAAAACTATTCAGCATTAAAAAATTAATCATTTATAAGTTTTATGTTTTATGTGTCATTTATTCAAATTCTTTTCTTTTTTTAATTTTTACCTATTTTATAACTATAGACTATAAAAATTGTTATCCAAATTTTGCAGAAACAAAACTTAAAATAACTTATTTGCTTAGGTGAAACTTAAATATTTGACTTTATTGAAAAGTGTAGCTTCTAAATTAAGAGAATGCCTAAATTTAAGAGAATTGCGGAATGGTACCAAAACTCCATCGCTTGTTTTAATTTTTTTAACATCATTACTTGATTTCCAGGAGCAAAATTTTTTGGATAGGGAAAGTATTGATTATCCTTTGGATTTTGATGAAGAATTCTTCATAACAAAAAATGAAAAATATTTAAAGATTCTAAATTCTTTATTTTAAATCTTATGTTACGTTGTTAATAGTGGGAGTAAGAAAACTGCTATTCATGTTTTAGCTTCTATAACAATTTTCACCGTATGGGACTTAGCATTTCTTACGACCAAGTAAGGAAATTTTGCACTAGACTTGTTTTATTAACAATAGAAAATTCAAATAATAACAATGTCCCGATTCCACTTTATTTCAATAAATTCGAATACACAATAGCTGGATTTAATAATTCTGATCATCAAGGTTCTACTGTATTAGGATCAAGTGATAGTCATCATACTGTTTTAGTTTTACTTCAAAAATTATAACTCGATAGTTCTTAGCTATTTTTACCCAAGTCTGAGATCAATATCTTGATTTTAAAAATACCAAATGCACTCTGTTTGGTATGTAAAAATATGGTTACTAATCAATTTTTAAGGCTCTAGGTGGTTTGGTTACGATTTGGCAGCTGTTTCTCCAATTTTGATTTTTTTCGAATTCTGAGCCAAAGGTAGGTAGAAATAGACTTGGCAAGAGCAAAATCATTGAATGATTTTATACCAGAAAGAAACGAAGCAATACAGGATACCAAATGTTTAATGCAAGATAAATTATAAATAATAATAAGCAATTACATTAATATCTAAGGTAAATTTGGTATTATTTCTATTTCTAAATTTTTTCTAAATTTGAAAAAATTTGTAGACATTATTCATTCATTAAGAAGTCTATGTAGGAGCATTATACTTTTGAACGATACATATATTAGCTAATATAAAGAACAAATAATTAAATTTTAATCTCGAAAGTTATTTATATCATTGTGAAGAGGTTTCACTTGCGAGAAAAATTTTATTAGAATATTGTTTTCTTATAACTATCGCGCATGCACATTATTATTTACTTTACTAAATATATATACAAAAGGTTGTAATCATAATAATAAACAAGTAAATTGTAAATTTTAGCCTAGTAGTGATTTAGCAATGTTTTTTCCCAGTGATTTAAAATAATCCGTTTAATTTCTGCGTGGTTAGAAACTGAACAGTGCCTGTTTGGGCGAGGTGGATACCGTGGAGAACACATTCTTTGGATATGTGCGCTACTCGGAAGGGCGCCCGCAAAAATATCGTGAAAAATCGCAAAGAATTCTAATCAAAGCTAAGGCTTTTTTATTTCAGGCACGATCACATACTTATTGAGTATTTTTTCTTTAATAACGTTAATGGGATCCCCACCCTTATAAATTGAAAAGTATTATTTCTAATCACACACCAAGGCAATATAAGTATGTAGATGCATCGGAATGACCGGGAGACCAAATTTCTCCAAAAATTGGACAATTTAAAGACTTTTTTGTTTTTTAACCTAATGAACTTTTAAGGCACGATTTCATTTATGTATTGCATAAATAGGGTGATCGTACCTAATCATCTATGTATTGCGTACATAGGGTGATCGTGCCTAAAAAATAAATTTAAATTAATTTAGATAGTTGTAGGTCATTAACCACATTTTGGATGTAGTAAATTCAAAACCAATTCATTTTTCACCATTTTTATCATTTTTTCGTAATTTTTTTTTGATATCTGAAACCAGTTTTTTGGACATTTCTCTGCAAGGACTTGATGAAATCTTGAAATTGAAAACCCTGCAACTAGATCTGATTTCAAAAAATTTGCTCTAAGGGATTTTTGAGGATACACTTTCTCGAATGACCTGGAGACTAAATTTCTCCACGAATTGGATGATTCAATGACTTTTCCGTTTTTTGACCTGACAAACTTATAAGGCACGATTTAATCTACGTATATTGCAAGGGGTGATCGTGCCTAAAAATTAGAGAATTTTGATGTAAATTAAGATTTTAGTAACATTAAATAGCAGGGTACCGATCATGTAACTGCATTACTAAAAAAAATCGGTTCTTGATAATGGAATTCCGGTTACCACTACTCGATTTCCGGTTTTTTCAACCAGAATTTTCTTTTAAATGTTTACATATGTCAGAAAACGTAAAGAAAAGTTCCCAAAGAAGTTTTGTATAAAAATTTTTTTCAAGTCCAACCAAACTGTGGTGCTTGCATTCTAATAAGCATAAAAAATATTTTTAAAATTATCTTTACGATGTAAACTCCATCATCAACAACTGAAATTCTGGTTGCGAAAACTGGAATTTGTTTTCAGTGATATTTTATAGATGACCCCTCATTACCATGTAGTTCAAGATCACGTATTATGTTGGGTACGTATGGAAGTGCTAGAGGGTTAATACACTAAATGTAGTTTAATTGCTTATTTATTTATAATAATTTACTTAATTTGTATATTTTATACAATAATTGGAAAATTGCAAATAAATTTTTTTCTTTAAAAAATTTATCAATTTTGTATGAATCTTTCGTAAATTATAAATTGCCAAAATTTTTTAACATTTTTTTTTTCATTTAGTTAAATTCATCATGATTAAATTTTGCACCATTAGTCATTGTGCATCCATTATAGTAAATCGTAAATAGAATACAAACAAAGTTTGATTTATCAGTTAAACAATTGATATTGTCTAAGGTAGGTGGTTAAAAAATGTCTTTTTATTATTTACGAATGAGTTGTGTCGTAGGTTGTTATAAAATGACTTAGCACATTGTCAAGTAGCAAATTTATTTTTTATTATTTAAATAGAAAGTTTTCAATTTTTCTAAAGTAATAAATGATTATTCAATTGAATTGAATGATTCTTTCTTTTTTTTTTTTAAATTTGTACAATCATCATCCCACGCATTATATTTTTTATGAAAATGAAAAACATGTTTCTGTATTGAATAATTGATTAACTTTATGTAATCGAAGATTTACAAAAAAGAAAAAAAAATTTTAATTAAAAATTTTTAATTTTCTATACCGGTAAAAACGAGTTTGGTCTATATAATAAAGATGACATTTTGCAAAATTTAAATTATAATATTCTTTTATTTTCCTTTATCCTACCATTCGGTTTTCTCGAATGCAAAAGTAGAAACGATGATTGTATACTGATTATGCACCTTGTAAAAAAAATAAAACGTTTTCTGTTTTTAAATACAAGACGTATAAAGTTTTTATATTTGTCCAAAAAAAAGGGTTGTATTTTTTTAATTGAGACCTCTTATTTATTGCCATCAAATTTAGAATACAAAATTTTTTTTTATTTTTACAATTTGTATGCAATTATTCTTGTAACATCATTAGACTTACTAATATCAAACCTTTTTTTTTTTATTATTCGTTCACATAAATTTAATAATACTTAAAAAATAAAACGTCTGTCTTTTTAGTGATTAAATCTGCAAATTTTTTTTTATTTTGTATTCATTTAAATTTTACATTCCTTTTTTATTTAAGTCAAATTCAGGTACAAATGTATCCTTAAATACTTTGTCAATCATTTTTATGTACTTTTAAATACTCGTAAAATAAAGTTGACTGAAAATCTTGATTATTTAAAAAAAGAGGTTGAAAAAAAAATCTTGTTTTCAGGTATAACGTCACCTAATTCTTTAAATTATAAACTATGTATAAACCTTCATGGAAGAATAAGTTGGTAATATTTAAAATAATGGCAAAAATTGGAAATTCCATTTAAACTTTTTAACTAGTTCAAAAAGTACCTATAACTTGTTTAATTTTTTCTCTCTTTTAAAAGAAAAATTCTTTTAAATAAAACTAAATTTTAATTCTTTTATTATATTTTTTTTAATGTGAATTTATACAAGAACCAATGCACGTAAATAATCGAGAATGCGGTTATCATTACGGTACTCGTAATATTTTTGTATGATGATTTGCATTCCTTATTTTATAGCTATAACTATTTATACTTTTTAAAAAAATATTCTATAATAGTTTAAAGCTTAGTTAAAGTTTTATTTCGATAGTATTTTGTCTCTATGTTTATGCTTGATTCTTCCTGAAACTTTAAGGATACGAATATTAAAATTTAAATAGTCATTTATAACACGTAAAACAAAAGGATTTATTGTTCTAATCTTTATTAACTTTATATAATATTTTTATCACCTATTGAAATCGTATTGTCTTGATTTTAATCTTTGACAATATATTTTGCAAACATAAATTTTTATATAAACCGTTTCTTGAAAGTTTAACATTAAAAATATCGGTCAATTTAGTGAGAAATTTTAAATAATAATAAAACTAGCAGACTAGCTGCCTTGACATAATTTTTATCTCGAATAATATTTGATAGAAAATATTAATAAATTTTATTGAATTTACAATATAAAAATTTAATTCATTTTTTTACAATCAAAAATATTTTTGAATGGATCAAATTCTGTTGTGATTGAATAGTTTTTGAATAGGTACTAAAAATATATTAGAAATGGATTTACATTACTTGTTATAACTTTCAGGTAATAGTTTGACTATATTTTTTTACAACTTTACTGCATCTACTTGGACTATATACTGAAATTAAAATACGAAAAAATATTAAAATTGGTTAATCCGGCCAGGAACTTAAAAATAGCAAAAAATATTCAAAACTTTTTTTTTCCGAAAGTACAACTAAAATTAAGTTCTCTCGCCAACTTTAGCATTCTAGGTCGAATCCTTAATTTTTGGCATCTATTTTTGTATTTTTTTCAATTAATTAATTTATACAAAATACCTTCATTTTTCCTGCTAATTAAAATTTGTTAGTTATTTTTCGGTTAAAAGAATTTTATTCCAAAAGTTATAATTTTTTAGAAATTTTATTAAAAAATGTAAAATTATGAATTTTAACTTTAAAATTTTGCCATTTTTTCACAAATCCTATAAATCTCGCTAAAAGGTATATGCCTATATCTAGATTAATTAGTTTTTAAAATATCTTGCAGCCCCAGTAAAAGATTATCTTTGCAATTATTTACTGCGATAGCTAGCAATTATTGAAACAACTTAATAATAAAAAGAGAAAATATTTTTTCGAAAATAGAATTTGAAACTAATTTGGTATACTTCTACACTGTAAAAAGTAACTTTCTTAGATTCACAAAAAAAATAGAATATTTTCGAAAAAAATCGTAAATTTACTAAATTTAGTATATTAACAAAAAATCTGAGTATTTCCGATTTGTTTTTGTAAATTCATGAGAAAAATTGATTATTCACAATTTTTTTTTCGAAAATTAACAAAAAATATTTGCTAATTTACAAATTTTTTTGTAAATTCACAAGAAAAAATCGAGAATTCTCGAATTTTTTATTAATATACTAAATTTAGTAAATTTACTATTTTTAGTATTTTTCGAAAATTTTCTATTTTTTTTTGTGAATATAAGAAAGTTACTTTTTACAGTGTAGTTAATTTACTCTCATTTTATAATACACATGTATTAAAAACTAAACTTTTCTGTAAAAGACCAATTCGAATAATTACTATAAGAAATATTTATTACAAAAAAATATGTTTTTAATTTGTTTTTTTCAAATGGACATTAATAACAAAAATAGAATTCCTTAAGAAATTTTTATTAATAGTTTAATTCTATTTATTCCTTTACAATTCTTTAATTTACTTACATTATGCATTATAAGGCATTCGCAGTATCACGGAAGCACACTTAATAATACAGTTTCGTTTTTCATTCTTTATAAAAGTTTCGACATTTAGGAATGCAATTTAATTTCTTTTCATATTCAATAGTAATCGATTATACTTAGCTATACACAAAAAAAATTTACAAAGAAACATACAATTTAATTTTTTTGCATAACAAAGCAAAAAAAAAAAAAATTTGCTATATTTTTGGAGAAAAAAAAATTTTTTTATTCTTTTTTGGAATTGTATACCTATTTAGATGACAGCTTGACTGCGTTAGATACATTTTTTATAAAAAAGAAATAAAAACCACTGTAGTTTTTTGTTGTACTATTTAAATTTTGGTATACAAAAAAAAATTATATTCAATTTTTCTAATATATTAAGTATATAGGATATATTTGTACGAAAACCTCAAAACACGTGCTATATGTCAAAAAATAAGAAAAAAATTAGCCTTTAACCAGTATAAACATAGCTAGAAGGCGAAATTGCATGCAACTTAGCTAAATATATTGAAGAAAGGGATATAAAAAATAAAATCGTTATTCATTGTTATATTAAAAGATGCTACTTTATTTCCCCTTTTTACTCATTATTGGTAAAAAAAATATAAAAAACTACAAAAAAATAAAGTACCCCTAACCTAAATTATATACAAAAAATAAATAAAAAAAAAACCAGAATCAGGACAGTTTTTTTTGTAAAATACAGTATAAATAAAAGAATGTTTCGAAATTAGAAATGCGTTTATTTTTTTCTTATTTAACGCGAATCCTTAAAAAAAACACCTGAGGCAAAAAACCCTCTCAAATATCTTCCAAAAAAAAGAATAAACGTGAAACGGATAGATAAACAGAAACAAATAAAAAATTTATAAGTAAAAAAAAAAAAATAGAAAACATGTCCCATAAACTCTTGAGGCTAAACACGCAATTTAGAACCAAAAGACATACATAACAGGACAAGTTATAATACAAAAGCATCATAGGTATTTATAAGAAATGATAATATAAAAAGACTGAAACTATATACAGTGGCCGGATATCGAAAGGTAAAAAACCAAGTAGAAGAAACATCATGCAAGAGAAGAATATAAAATACCATAATAATAATACAACAAAGATAGAACCCAAGAGACATTTTTCTAGGCCTCGACAGCTGCAAAACGTGTATAGTGTCATATTATTATTTTAACAAAACCTCACACACATATATTGCAACTGTATATTTATAATAGAAAATTTATGTATAAAAATTACTTTAACTGTGACCTTTTTTTTTTAAACGAAAACATAAATAGAAAAAGGATTGATTATAAATAAATTATAATAATAATGGGGGAATTTGGGGTGAAATGATGCAAAACGCGACAAATCCGTTATTTTCAATAACTGTATGAGCACCGATGCTCAAATGGTTCATGCATTTTTTGATGATGCATTCGGTGATGAAATTTTTTGGTATTTTTGGGTTTGCTGATCTTGCAAGTAGTTTTGTAGACGTTATTCCATTTCATCTGATAGAAAGTTTATTGGCCAATTATTTTTTTTAACACTTTACAAGGTCCATAATACTGGAGCAGTTTTAGCATTTAAGTTTCTTTTTAAAACCTCATTTTTGTTTTTTTGGATACATGGAAAGATTAAAACTTTACTCTCAACTCTCATAAAAGCCATTCTTACATGCGAGCCAGTTAAAAATTAAATTACTTTAAAAAAATAAAGGCTTAGCAAAATCAGAAATTTAATCTTTCTTTGAGGAGCAAGTCCAGCTCTAATGAAATGATTTCATATAAACTTTTATAATGTAAATTAATTTCAAAGTTTTATTTTTATTTTTATTATTTTTTAAAGATAATATTTAGTTATCATTATGTTATTTGACAACGAAAATCCGCCCTGTGGGACATTTTGTATTCACCTTTTGCTATATTTTATAGTTCTTATAATTCTGACCATTAAATTCTCTAGAATATTTAGTCTTTGGGTTTTACCTTGCATAAATACCAATTCTAAATTATTAGATTCTATCGAGATTTACTGTGTTTTATTACAACAAAAAAAAACGCTTACGACTAGCAGAATTACACTTGTGTTGTTCAAGTGATATGGAATAACTTAAAACTTGAAGAAAATTGTAAAAAAAAAATTTACTTTTTACTTTTTTTGGTATTTGCTCGAAATATTTTTTATCAAGAAAGTAAGAAATTTTTTTGCTTTTATTTTCTTCATATTTTAAGCCATTTGTCATTTGGCAAAGACAAAAAATTATGCTTGTCACAAAAGGAATTTTACTCACCACAAGTGGATTTCAGTTTGTCATAATCGAACTTCCGTTTATTGCAATCAATTTTTTTTTTTGATTTATAAGAATATTGAGATAAATTTATACCTGTAAATGTATATTATTTATTTTAATAATCATATATAACTACTAAAAGCAAACACGTTCGTTTTATAATGAATGAATGTCAGCAAAGTCAATAGTTGAATATGTGGTCATTTTTTGCCTATATCTGAATAGCTCACGAGGAGGAATTTATTCCTTCCCAGTTTTTTTTGTTTAATAAATTTTTTTATAATTTCCAGGCATAAAATAGAAAAATTTTTAATAACTCTTCTATACGATCGCGAAACCCCTATAGGAAAATAAAATCAAGCCAAATCAACCCCTTAACCCCTGATAATTTTATTTTATTAAAAAATAAACGGATAATCAATTCTTCAGCATTTTAATTTAGTTTTACCGTATAATCCCTAGATACACACATACATATTTACATCCTGTTATTTTTGCAAAAATTAAAAAAGAAAATAAATAAAAAAAAAAAAAAACTTGGTTATATTATATTTTTTTCCCTTCCGGAATTTCCGTATATTCTAAAAAGGTAATATTCGTATACACACACAAAACCAGAAAACCACAAGTATCCTTGCCCCGAAGCATTGAATACATAAAATCTGAAGGACACAGAGAGTACAGTAGAAATTGCATAGTATACAACGATGACATCCTACGTATACAGTTTTTTTATTCCCTATAATAGTAGGAAAACAAGCATTTCACGGAGACAACGAGAGATATCTAGAGATAGGAAAAAATATATAAAAAAAGAAGAAGAAATCGGCAACAATGAGTTGACAATAGAGCTTTTATCCATCTTTTCTTATTCCTTCTTTATTTTATTTTAACCTAGTGCAATATTATAACGTTTCTGTATGTTTCGTTTCTTATTATATTTTCGAGTTTTTCTCTCTACATACAAACATTTCTCTATTTTTTTAAGAACGCATTTTCCTTACTTTTTTCAATATACATTTACCTGAGTATACATTATATGACAATATAACAATTTTATTTTTATTTTTTTTTAACAATATAAAAATCTTATGCATGCATCTATCTATAAGAATGGAGAAGACTTGACCTCCTAACCTCAGATTTTTTTTTCTTATACATATAAATTTAATATACATACTGAGATTCTTGGGAATTGAAATGTATAATATGCATGGAAAATAAAAATCTAAATATTTATACTTTTTATACTTTCTGTGTAAATAAAAATGAGTTAAATTATTTAAAAAAATATGTAATTTTATTTAAGATGAATTTTAATGATGTACCTAGAATATTATAAGACTTAAGAATAAAAAATTTTTTAAATTTTATTTCAAAGAGATTACCTTAATACTTGAGAAACACGAATTTTTAAGGAAATTTTCATTTCAAAAATTAATTTAAAAGAATTAAGACAAAGTTATTAAAATATTTAAAGTCATTAAAAAACTTTATCTCTTACATTTCTTCGTTTTTCAACACATACTCTTGTTCTACGTAATACGTCTGTAAATTTTGCTTATCCGAGAATTATTTTTTTGTTGTTGATAAAATCCATTTTTTGGACATTTTGCTTCAAATTTGTTCAAAGGTGGATTTATAGGCAAAAAAAATTATTATCAATCCTCAAAGGGATGCAAACTCTTTCCACCACCATTTTGCTTAAATCCTAGATTTAAAGAAACTACGAGTAAACAGCGGTAAAAGGTTCATATAGCTACAGTGCAGTTTCAACCCTTAGAGGGTTGATCGTAATTTTTTTTTCTGTAAATCTACCTTTGATCAATTTTTTTTTTGAAATTTTTGCAAAAACAACCTTTCATAAAAAGCCGTTTTATGTAATTTGGGAAGTATAATAAAATTTTTAGGTTCTGATATTCCGATATTTCAGTTTCGTACCTCAAAAATCATATACTTAGCTGTCTGAGAGTATTTTTAGAATTTACCAATATGTTTGTCAACTTCTAAAAGTATTAATCAAATATAGACTTAAAAAATGACCTTATTTTATTCAAACATCAATATGCTAAAATAAAAGAGCTATTTTCAATAGCTTTTATTTTAATTTATGCAAATGTTTACATATATTCTGATACTAAAAACAGATCTGCGGGTCCAAAAAAAAAATTGTTCACAAAATACCCAAAACCAAAATTTTTCAATATGTTGAAAATTTTTTTTGAAAGTATAGCTAATATATTTTGAAGCCCTCAAACAGCTATAATTAAAAATTACATTAGAATAGAAATAATATTTATTACAGTAAATAAATTTTGTATGCAGTTTATTTATTATTTATGAATAGTATGAAAACGACATAATAAATATAATTTATAAAAATCAAAAAAAGAAAAAAAAAAACACTTTCTTGCTATGCCCCCTATCCATAAAATATATTTTATACATTAACCATATTCTCAAGATTCTTTTATTATACAAAATATGCGGAATAATAGGATTACGTAAACAATGTGTACCAACAAGCATACATTGTGGCTTTTAGACATATAAAAACTCAAAAAAAAAAAAAAATAAAAAATACCTACATATAAAAACTAAATGCACATTATTTTATGAATATGTGTGTGGGCATCTTGGGACCGATAGATAGATACGCTTTTGCAAATGTGAATAAAAAAAAATAACATCCTTGTTGTGCTTCTTCATATTACAATACATTGAAGCATATTTTTATTATAAACTTTCGCCTCTATGTCATATTATTTCCTCTATCATATTTTTTTATGCTGCATAAAAGAAAGAAATATATATAAAAATTTTTTTATTATTATTATATATATATATAGAGGAGGAGGTGAAAAGAAATTCGGCGTGCTTGCCTTTACTGAATACCCTTATATTGTCAAAATATTGCGGTGATCGGTTCACCGCGGACCCTTTGTGTATGAAACTTTTTTTTATATAAGGTACTTTTGCACCTTGTATAATATACAATAATATATAAACTGACTGACTCTTTGGTCAAAAGTAAGTATCAGCAACAATAAAAAGAATCAAAATAAAAAAAAAAAATCATTTCTCTCGCTTATTCGTTGCATTTATGACTTTTGGTACTATATATAGAAAAAGAGATAGAAAGTTTATTATTATAATACTCTCTAAAGGGATTTTTTTATATATGTCGCAGCCCTATAGACGAATCCGCTTTATAGCCTATAAGGCGGCTTATAGACGAATGAGTCTCGAGCGCGGTGCTCGAGCTATAGGGCTAAACCGCGTCAGCTTTATAGGCTATCGGGCGCCTTATAGCCTATAAAGCTGATTCGTTTTAGCCCTATAGCTTGAGCCCCGCGCTCGAGACTCTAACAGTTGTTCAAATAGCCGTAAAATGTTTTAATTCATATTAATTATCAATAAATAATTATTATTATTAATTTTATAAAGATATTTTATATCATATTTAATAATAGCATGATAATTTTTAATATTTATTTTGTGATATATTTTTATTATAATTATTATTTAATAAATTTTATTTACATTTATAGTGAATTGAATACAATTTATAAGTAAATGATAACAAACTTCGTCAACATTATTTTTGATTTATAAAGATAAGAAAATTTGTATTTAAATTTATCGGATGGTCATATACCATTTTTAAATATTATTTTAGTATAGTCATTGGTTCTTAATCGCTAACGTGTATTTCAAATCAAAACGCGTATTTAATCAAAAGTTTTTAAAATGACAGAAAATGGTGAAAATTCAGTTATTGATCAAGTTTCTGAAGATTTTGATTTCGTGGATAAAAATAATTTCTACGAGAAACTTTTTGAATTATACCCTAAGAGAAATAATAAATCGGTTTGGACCAAATCTCAGGAACAATTGGTACTTAATTATCTTAACGAATTTGATGATCCTAATGTTAAAAATAATACTTCTCATTATCATTATAAAGAGAAATATGAAAAAATTGTGGTCAATAATCAAGTGAGTGTTATTTATAAAAGAAATAGTGATAAAGATCCATTTATTCAGATAGTACCACTAGAAGAGTATTATGAATATTTACACAAAGCTCATAAAAATACAAATCACGGGGGTCGTGACCGAATGTTTTATTATTCACGAGATTATTGGTCAATTTCAAAAAAAGCTTGCGAATTATTTGCGTCACTTTGTGAGACTTGTGAGAGGAAAAGATCTGTGCCAAAAAAAGGAGTTGTTATCAAGCCAATAACATCTGATGGATTTAATGCTCGTGCTCAAGTAGATTTGGTAGATTTTCAATCTTGCAAGGATGGTGATTATACTTTTTTAATGAACTATCAGGATCATGCGACAAAGTTCTTACATCTCCGTCCATTAAAATCAAAAGAAGCAAAAAGTGTTGCTGAAGAGTTAATTTCGGTTTGTTTAAAAAAAATTTTTTGCACTATTTTATTTATATTATTTTTTTAATTAATAATTTTATATTTAGAGAGTTCGTAGCGCATATTATAGTAGAAGTTGCAAATTTGTGGCCAAATTGTAAAATTATTCATGGACGTCCCCGCCATCCAGAGAGCCAGGGATCAGTAGAAAGGGCAAACCAAGATATTGAAAATGGTATAAGGGCCTGGATGATCGATAATAATTCTACCAATTGGAGCTGGGGCTGCTACGTTGTTCAGGTAACTATATAAATAGTTAAAAAATTGGTTCTTAGTTTTAATTACAATTAAATATTATTTACTTGTTTTTTTCAGTGGCAACATAATACTTCATTACATAGAATTATTAATCGTACTCCTTATCAAGCTGTACTTGGAAAAATTAAGTGTGGGTTGGAAAGTACAACACTGCCTAAAGCAATTATTGACTCCTTAGTTACAGAAGATGATTTACATACGGCTTTGGAAGAATATAACATGGCTTCGCTCGAAGAAAATGAGACAGAAAAGAAAATTATTTGCATTAAATGTGGGTTGCAATCTGTTGAAGAAATTTGTCAGCTATGTAATAGACAGCAATCGTTAGAAGAAGTACAAAATCAGTGTTTCAAACGACAGAAGATTCATGCAGATAAAATGTGTAACTTTTCCGAGCAGCAGTTTCCAGTTCTTAAAGTTGGCGATAATGTAACCTTACGTGTTCCACCTGTAGATCGAGGGCCGTTAGATTTTTCTAACTTAAAAGCTGTTATAAAAAGTTTTAAAAATGGAGTTTACCAATTGGGTACAAAAGATGGTATAATAAAAGGCTGGTTTCCTCGAACAGAAATCCAAATAAGTAATACAAGTACTCTCAAATTAACGGATGTTTCTGAAGAAATTTTGACTTTGCGTGAGGCAGCTGCTAAGCAATCATTATCAGGTGGACAGGGTGTTATGAAGTGCAAATGTAAGCCAGCAGAAAAGCAATGTCAAACAAGAAGATGTGCATGCTTTAGAGCTGAAAGGCTATGCAGTTCAAGATGCCATTCGAGCCTCACGTGCAAAAATAAATAAAAACCAAAAAAATTTTTGACGATAAAATTAATGTAAATTATTTTTTTATGCTATTATTAAATATGATATAAAATATCTTTATAAAATTTTAATATGTAAATAAATGTTACTATTAAATAATAACAAAAATATAAATAATATAAAGAATTAATAATAATAATTATTTATTGATAATTAATATGAATTAAAACATTTTACGGCTATTTGAACAACTGTTAGAGTCTCGAGCGCGGGGCTCAAGCTATAGGGCTAAAACGAATCAGCTTTATAGGCTATAAGGCGCCCGATAGCCTATAAAGCTGACGCGGTTTAGCCCTATAGCTCGAGCACCGCGCTCGAGACTCATTCGTCTATAAGCCGCCTTATAGGCTATAAAGCGGATTCGTCTATAGGGCTGCGACATATATATTTTGACGTGTCGAGAGATCCTGTGGTTTACCATATATATAGTGACAGTCAACCAAAAAAAAAAAGGATATAGATAATGGTGCAGAAGATGATTTTAAAAAAATCATACGCACGTACACGTTCTTGTATGTAATAATAGTGAAAGTTTTTGTATTATAATAAATAAAAAAAAATGATGTATATTTGACTTAAAAATATATTATTATTTATTGTATAAATAGATAATTTTTATTATAATCCAACGTGTATGTGTGTACTTTATAAAATATTTTCATAATTGATGTCAAAATTTCGTGATTCTGCATACTTTTCGAAGTTTATACGCTTTTTATGGATTTTATTATGAGAGATTTTATGTACTGTATAATCTATTTAATAAAATATTTAACTTATATATTAATAGTCTGTTACAATAATGTAATGAATTTTCTAATTTTTTAGAAAAAAATTCTTAGCAATTTTAGAAAATTAAGCTGTTATTGATTTTTTTAGTTTTTAATAAATGTTGTAAATTTTAAATTTATAATTAAGTATGAATTGATTGACCAAATGGAAAAAATTATGCAAATCAAATTTTTAAATAAAAATTTATTTATCTATTTGCGACGTTTCGTCGATTAAATTTTTACCCATAAATCTAGAATAATTCTTTAAAATTATTTTGCTATTTAATTTAAGTTTTGATGATTTTAGTACATAAGCAAAAAATTGCTGTGTATTTTAAAGATGCGAAGGTACCAGCATAAAGATTTTTTATGGGAAAAGATGTTTTCGTGAATAGCAGATGTCACATTTTTTTTAAAAACCGTTATTTAGTTTACGATTTTATCTATCATGGGTCAATGAAAAAAAAAAATTTGCAGCTCGTTTTGATTTGCTAAAATATGAGAATGCTCAATTTTCATGCTCTTAACAAAATTGTATTAGAAGATGAATATACAATTTTTGTAAATTGAAGTACTTGTTTTTGTATGTCTATGAATAAGATTTCCTAAAGTCATAATTTTTTTTATATACCCATCAAAAAGAAATCATCTGCCTAATTTTGAAATCAATATACATTCAATGTTTATATATATTTAAATTAAGTGAAACGTGTAACGATCGAGAACATAATATTAATAAGATATTGAGACGCTTACAATAATATTTTCTAAAATAAAAATCATTATTAAAATACAATCATCAGATATAAAATGAATCAACATAATTTTTTTCGAACTTATTTCAATATTTATAATGACTACATGATTTTTTGAAAATATAAATAAAAAAGAAACACATATTTTATTATGGAATTTATTTTCACAATACTTAGATCCAGTTTAATTATTGATTTATAAAAATATAACGTTTTGTAGTTTTCGTGTGATTACTTGGCTAGATTTTTGTATTGGCATAGATCATACTGATTTGCATAAAAAATTTACAGTTTTAGGCTGAGGAGGGTGAATTTTAAAATTTTTATTGGATCACATAATTCTGATCGAAAGTGGTTTACATTCTGAGTAATTTAATTTTTTGGAAACATAAACCTGTTGACATATTGCACAACATAAAGTTTGAAATATTTTTTAGGTGAGAATGAAAATAGCGATTTATTGAGTGATTTACTGTAGTAACAAAAATAAATAAAAAACAAATTTTATATACAAAATTTGTAACCCAGATTTATTATCTCAATAGTATAATTTATTATAATATGGATGGTTATTTTACTATCTAAATGAGAACAGAATTATTCAATGTATAGATTTCAAAAAAATCTATTGTATCCTTATATTTTCGATTTGTTTTTATCAATTATCATTTTACCATGTAGTTTTAAAAATATTTTTGGGAAATTTTCAATTGAACTTTTGATAATTTATAAAATAAAAAAACGCTGCCAAATTATTAACATTACGGTTCCTTAAGCAATAACAAAATATTATTAACAATCTATTTCATCTAATAAGGTATAACAACATAACTCGCGCAAAAAAAAACCATGATGGTTTAACAGATGGTTAACCATCTAGTTTTTCAGATGATTAACCAGATGGTTAACCACCAGATATTTTAAAAAAAATAATAAGACCCCAGGATGAAAATAAACCTTGCAGGTAGAAGCGCATACCCTGGGGGTATAATTTTAAATTTTTCAAAAAATTCTTATTAAATAATAAATGTTTTATATAACTAATGTGCAAAATTATTTTCTTTTAAAAACCTTCAAAACTCATATTCAAGTTACAAATGTTCGTTATCATAGTACATATTTCCTTAACATAGAAATCTTTAAAATGCGTGAGGGTAAACAATTATCAACCTCAAATTTATTTTTCTCACCCTAAAAAACCTTCTTCTAAAATTAAAATGTAATTTTTTTAATTTTTATGGTCCGCCATCTTGGAAAATCGGAAAATATGTTGGGTCGAAAAATTGAATATTTTCCACCCTAAATTCATATTTCTTGCCCTAAAAAACTCCCTTGTAAAGTTAAAAGTCATTATTTTTAATTTTTATGGTCTGCCATCTTGGAAAATCGGAAAATATGTTGGGTCGAAAAATTGAATATTTTCAATCCAAAATTTTTCTCATCCTCAAAAACCCCCTTGTAAAGTTAAAAGTTAATATTTTCAAGTTTTATGGTCCACCGTCTTGGAAAATCGGAAAATATTTTGGGTCAAAAAATTGAATATTTTACACCCTAAATTCATATTTCTTGTCCTAAAAAACTCCCTTGCAAAGTTAAAAGTCATTATTTTTAATTTTTATGGTCCGCCATCTTGGAAAATTGGAAAATATGTTGGGTCAAAAAATTGAATATTTTCCACCCTAAATTCATATTTCTTGCCATAAAAAACTCCCTTGTAAAGTTAAAAGTCATTATTTTTAATTTTTATGGTCCGCCATCTTGGAAAATCGGAAAATATGTTGGGTCGAAAAATTGAATATTTTCAATCCAAAATTTTTCGCATCCTCAAAAACCCCCTTGTAAAGTTAAAAGTTAATATTTTCAAGTTTTATGGTCCGCCATCTTGGAAAATCGGAAAATATGTTGGGTCGAAAAATTGAATATTTTCCACCCTAAATTCATATTTCTTGCCCTAAAAAACTCCCTTGTAAAGTTAAAAGTCATTATTTTTAATTTTTATGGTCCGCCATCTTGGAAAATCGGAAAATATGTTGGGTCGAAAAATTGAATATTTTCAATCCAAAATTTTTCGCATCCTCAAAAACCCCCTTGTAAAGTTAAAAGTTAATATTTTCAAGTTTTATGGTCCACCGTCTTGGAAAATCGGAAAATATTTTGGGTCAAAAAATTGAATATTTTACACCCTAAATTCATATTTCTTGTCCTAAAAAACTCCCTTGCAAAGTTAAAAGTCATTATTTTTAATTTTTATGGTCCGCCATCTTGGAAAATCGGAAAATATGTTGGGTCAAAAAATTGAATATTTTCCACCCTAAATTCATATTTCTTGCCATAAAAAACTCCCTTGTAAAGTTAAAAGTCATTATTTTTAATTTTTATGGTCCGCCATCTTGGAAAATCGGAAAATATGTTGGGTCGAAAAATTGAATATTTTCAATCCAAAATTTTTCGCATCCTCAAAAACCCCCTTGTAAAGTTAAAAGTTAATATTTTCAAGTTTTATGGTCCGCCATCTTGGAAAATCGGAAAATATGTTGGGTCGAAAAATTGAATATTTTCCACCCTAAATTCATATTTCTTGCCCTAAAAAACTCCCTTGTAAAGTTAAAAGTCATTATTTTTAATTTTTATGGTCCGCCATCTTGGAAAATCGGAAAATATGTTGGGTCGAAAAATTGAATATTTTCAATCCAAAATTTTTCGCATCCTCAAAAACCCCCTTGTAAAGTTAAAAGTTAATATTTTCAAGTTTTATGGTCCACCATCTTGGAAAATCGGAAAATATTTTGGGTTGAAAAATTGAAAATTATACCCCCAGGGTATCCGCTTCTACCTGCAAGGTTCATTTTCATCCTGCGGTCTTATTATTTTTTTTAAAATACCTGATGGTTAACCATCATGGTTTTTTTTGTACGAGAAAAAAAAGCTAAAACTTATCTATACTTAGATATTTTCCATGGAAAATATTAGTCATTACTATACATCCAAAAAGAAAAATTAGTTACTGTAAAAAAAAATATTTAATAATGAGACAAAAACATTCATTTTATATATTAATATTCGGAAATCAGAATTTTTGAGTATAAAAAAAAAGATATTCTTTCCAAAAAGAAAAAAAAACAGTGTTCTTTTAACCGTGCTTTTAATTTTTGACGGAAAAAATCTTTAGATACAAATTTTCACAATATTTAAATTGCAATTAGTGAAATTGAGAAGTAAATGATAATGAATTTCTTAAAACTAGAACTCTTGTTTGAAACAATTAGGTACTTCGTCCAAAAAAAAAACTAATAGTGTTTTTTTTATGCAAAAATTTTTATCCTTAAAATTTTCAACAAATTAGATATCAGATCTAAAAATCAAGTAAAAACAATATATCTAAAATGAGTATTTCCAGATAAAAAAAATAGGTACTTCATCCAAAAAGAAAAGAAACAATGATATTTTTTTTTTTATGACAATAATTTTTACGAAGGTATCAGATCCGAGAAATCGAGTAAAAACGATATTTCTATAATTAGAACTTCAATAGAAAAAAATTAATACATCTAAAAGAAATGAATGAATGGCATTTTTTATATTTTTATGTAAAAAATTTTGAGGCAAAAATTTTCAAAAAATTAAGTATCAGATCCGAGAAATCCAGTAATAACGATTTTCTTGAAACTAGGACTCTCGTGGAAAAAATGAGGTATTACGCCCAAAAAGAAAAAAATAATGTTGTTTAATGCCCAAATTTTTGAACAAAAACTTTTTAAAAAATTAGATATCAGATCCAAAAAATCGAGTAAAAACGGTATTTATAATACTAGTACTTCTATATAAAATAATTTGGTATTAAGTATTTAGCTTTTATCACTTTCTTCCAAACTCAAAGTCTTTTTATTTAGTTTTTAGCTCTAGTGAATAAACATGAGCAGCAGTCAAAGACTGCTCTTTGCTATTATATGCATAACCGGATGTGTGGCACTCTTGGTGCTAACAAGAACTTCTGGATAGAAAAGAAGAGTTTTGGACTTACACCCAAAACGAATCATGATCTATATGGTTTCTCACTAGAAGAGCTTAATTCATATCTCTTAAACATCTCTATCTCTTAAACTGAAGATTCTTCTGTATCCATAAATATTAAGACAATTTATCCCAGGATTGGCATGTCGTACACAAAAAAATCAAAAAGATTCTTAATAATTGATGAGTCTCACAGGGCATTTCACCAAAAATAGAAAAAAAACCCAAAAAATAAAAAAATGGGAAAACCGGAAAAAAAATTTGTAAAAATGGACGTTTTTTTACCTTATTAAGCTTGGTAAAGGCATATTTAAATTAATTTATTTATAATTTTATGGTGGATTGCCCTGTCATATACTTTAATGAATTTATTGAACTAAAGTTTTTGAAAATCGGCCCAGCCAAACCGGAGATTAGCTGTCAGCCAGTTGAAAAAAGGTAGTTTGGAGATAATCGCGTTTGAAAATTTTTTTTTGTTTTATTTCTTAAGTATTTCGCATGTTTAGAGTCTTGTAATATCGTTATAAAGCAGAATTTTGCCTAAATATTTTAGGAGGGAATTTTTCAAGGTATAAAGAGTTGGAAAAAAAATTTTTTAAAAATTTGAGTTTTTGAAAAATCCAATTCGATCCCCTACCTTAACTGTTTCTCATTTCCGTTCGCAAGAAAAATGTGATGATGAAATTCCTTAAAGTGTTATTGGAATAGCACTACCAGCATGTTAATGCAGTTTGACTTTTCAAAGGCATTTAACAATGTTTCACCATCTAAGCCCCTCCAAAAACTTAAGTTAATTGTTTTCTCAGATCTGAGATATCGAGTAAAAACGATGTTTTTAGAAATTAGTACATTCATAGACAAAAATGAGGTTTTAAGATACTCGTGCCAGTAAATAACCGATCACCAGTACCTGAACCTGATTGTTCAAATTTTGATTTTTTGAAGAAAAAAAATTAGGTCTCAATACCTTGAATGGTTGTGAAAAATCACTGCTTACATAATACATACACACACATATAAATATACACGCATACCCACCCACAAACACATACATACTTTTTTTTAACCGGTTTTTTAGCTTTCTGGATTAAAACGTGTTAAAATGCAAAGAAATTAAAAATTAACCAAAATTATGATAATTTGTTCCCCATAGAGTTGTTATTAATAGAGCAGTTATTTTTGCTATAGGTAGGTAAAATTTCAATTTTCATGCATATTAAAATGTTTTGTGACAACCCAGATGCTAAAAAACCGACTTTTACGTTAAATATGTGTGTGTATGAATTAGAATTTACTCCCATTTTAAAAAAAGGTTTTAACGCTAATTTATTTGTATTCAGATAAATAATTAATTTCTTTTTTTCAAACAAGTTTTGAAAAATTTGTTGTTATTTGAATTCCCGGATCCAATACCTAAATATGTAAAAAATATTGTAACACTAATATTTTTTTTCGTTTGCACGTAATATGTAATATTTGGACATGGGACTACTATAGTTTTTGGAAAATTGTTAATACTTCATTCGTTTCTCGGATCTAATGTCTAAATTGTCGAAAATCTTTATCTTAAAATTTTTTGTGCCAAAAAATAATAAAGAATTAATAAAAGACGCTATTATTTTTTTTTATTTTGGTCGTAACATCAAATTTTTTTTTTTTTAAGTATTATTTGTAGGATAAATGTTATTACTTGATTTCTTGGGTCTGATACCTTTTGTGAAAATTTTTGACATAAAAAAGTAAAAAAAATGCTTAACATTTTTTTTTTTGTTTGATGCATAGTAACTAATTGTTTTCCATTGTTGTAATTCTAGTTCAAGGAAATATTTTCCTATTATTTACGAAACCTCAGTGTCAATGGTTTGGCAACGTTTTTTCAGTAAATAATATAATCTTGAAGAAGTATACTATATTATATTTATTTATTTATTTATTTAATTAATACATTTACAGCCTCTATAGGCCAATAAATAAATATCATAATATAAAAATCATTTTTTTTTAGAATCTAAAAATACATTTGAATTTATAATTTAATTAATAAGATGATATTTTTTTATGAGATTAAAATATAAAAAATTTGAATAGTAAAAAATGGCCACCCACATATTAAACTTGATATTTTTAATAATGATAAATTAATAGTAATTTATATTGACAAGAAATATACTCTTTTATAACTTAACTTAAATCTAATATTACTTTGAAACTAGATAACTATAATTCTCTGTATAGATTGAAAATTATCGATTCTAAGAGAAAAATTATCTTTCGTTTTGAATATGTCATCAAATTTTAATGAATTTTATATAGTTAACAATTTTAATGTATCATATATTTATTTAAAATTAAATTTAAAGTTTAATGAATTATTGCAATGGTGAGTTCGAAGGATATTCTTTTATTTATTTCATTGAATTGCATGATGGTTTCTGAGAAAAATTATTTTATGAATGAATGAGAAGAAAATGAATGATCTACATATATATTTTGACAAAATATCATATCAGTAAATTGTAGAACAGCTTAGATTTAAATAACTTAGAAGTAACAATACATCCTTGATCCCCAATTAGGCTTCTGAGATTGCATCGATAGCTACAATATCATAAGATAGAGACCACTAATTCCCGCAGTTAATAGTCCTAATTTATTTCCTGGAATATCTTAAAAGTTGATTTATAATAAAAAAACCTAAAATATTGAGAAACGAAATTTTCCTAAAGTTGGGGTATGCTAAAATGTAATTTAAAGTTGGGCTTAAAATAAAGTTAACTTATTTTCTAAGCTGTATTCCAAAGATAAAAATTCAAAGAATAAGGAAGATAATGAACAAAAACTAAAAATGTAGACTCACAACTACTTGATTAATAATACCTTGTTTGTAAAAAATAACTTAATGCTAAAAAAAAAATTAAATATACGACGAAAGAAAATTAAATTAATGATAGTTAAATAACAAATTTTTCTTTTTTAAATAATATTTGTCTTTTCTCTAAACTCCAAAAGAAAAAAAAACAAAAATTAATTAATTTTCAAGAAATTCCAATTTTCTTATTTTCTATGCATTTTCTAAGTTAGAATAATAACTAACTTAAAATAATAACCCTTCATTTATGCAAATAAATCTAAGCAAAGATTAAAAAAAAAATTCATTTAAAATATTTATCATAAATTAAGTTAAAAAGTAAAAAATCACAAAGAAACAAACAAAACATTCCATTTATGTAAACAAGTTAAAATAATTTTTTTCTTTTCAATTATGCTTTTTTCTCTCTATAAATAAACATCTCATAATTCATCTCGATTGTCTTCATTAAAAGGACAATATTCTGAATATTTGATTATAAAAAAAAAAAAACTAACATATTCTTCCATCGTGGGTGGTTCCACAATAAACAACCGCATTCATATAAATTGCTCCCGCAAGACTCGTAATAGTTGTACATAAAATACTTTTGTATTTTAATTTGTTCATATACATAGAATATGTGGAGAAAATAAAAGAAACCTTTTTTTAGTTTTTCATGGTCACGTTAGCATATAATCAGTAAAAAAAGGGGGAAATACTTCAAATATAATAAATGAAAAAGAGAGGATTCGCTAATCCAAAGGGATTATAATATGCAAGCTAGAACATCAATAGAACCACTAGAGATACGACGTGTGTACTCTGTACACAGAAATGAAATCAGTTATTATCTTTAATGTAGTTAAATAGAGAAAGAGCAAAAAAAATTAACTGTTCAAATGTATTTGTACCTAAATTAGCCTTTCATTTTCTATATATTGTGTAAAATAACATCAAGGACCGGCTGTTGTAACAAAAGGCTTAAAATTTCAGATAAGCTCGTCTCTTTCATTTATACACCCACAGTTTTTGGAAAAATGATATGATATTTAAATGTGTATAGCAAAAATTGAGACAGAGATAATTTCTTTTTATGCAATAAAGGGCTACATATATGATAGTTGTAAAAGCTTGATTGTGAATTATATTCTAAAAAATAAAAAGAAGAAAATATAATAATGTGCGTTGGTTGTCATTTCTTATTATATAAAATATCATATTGCCACTGCATTATAACTGAAAAAGTCGTTTGGTTATATCGTTAGTTTTGCATATAAACTACTTTATTTTTTATTTTATGCATCAATGTATGCATAGTATGCATTCACACTGAACATTACGCGTAAAGGAATTTAATTTAGTTACTGTAATTCAGAATGAATGAATCAAGAAAAAAGTTACTTTTATTTATTTTATTTTTTTATTATGTTAATATATGAGCTCCAAAGTTATTCAGTACAATGTCATGTAAAATACAATTAATGGCTTTCAGTTTATTTTTACAATGTTATTTCAGTTTTTTTTTTTTTTTTTTTTTTTTTTGAAACAATTGGAATCGTATGTTAAATTTTATTAATTCAATTTAAATTTATTATGATTTATAATGTAATCTTGCTTAGAGCTTAATTTTTTCTTTAGTCATTGCCACATATTTTAATGAAATTTAATTTTTTTTTAATTTACAATTTGTGATTTTAACTTTATTTTCAATTAAGGGTTTTAATTTAATAATAATTACTAGACTTACATATTGCAGATTACTTTTATCTAATTTATTATATGTAATTTGTTTGAAAAAAGTTATATTTTAAAAGTTATATAATAATATTGAATTTAATATTGATAATTATCTTCGAGATTATTTTTAAGTGAAATTAAATTGCATTAGAGGAGTTAATGTTTTAACAAAAGAATGTAATTTTGCATAAATTGATATATTATATACACATTTTGAAATAAATACCAGACTATCTCCGTATATAATTTTTCTCGAAAGTGAAATGACAAAGGAACATTATAAATATCAGAGACTGCACGTCAAAATTCAAACTTTAATATAAATTCTGATTAAAAAAAAAAAAAAACTTTAATATAAACTCTTTTATATATGTGTAACTTAAAAAACTTTAGTATACTATTCTGAGCACGTGAATTTTTGTTTTTGTGTTTACTCTTCTAAACTAGCTTAATCTTTTTGAACATATCATTGGAATATAGTTTAGTGTGTCGAAAAATAATTAATTTTGAAAATTTTTGTGTAACTGTTTTGAGCCACCCTCATTCTTCAATTTTTGAAAAAGCTACTGGTAATTTGCGCGACCTCTAAAATGTCATCAAATGGGCTGAAACTTGCCATGATATCTTGGTATCATGTTTACAATGACCTACTTCATGAGGAGCTAGTTTCAAGCACTTTTTTTATATTTTGAATCATCCTAACCTGCATATTCTATTTTTTAAATTTTATTTTACTTCGAATCACTTTGAAGACGAATTTAGTTCATTTTTGAGTCTTTATATAGCCCACTGTGGGACAATTGCCCTGTTTTCTCCTCACTGGTTCCTCCGCTGTAAACTGACCGAAATCAGTTCACATTCAAAATTTTACAACAAGATCTAAAACCCAAAATTTTATTCCAGGGCCATTTTCATTCGTCAAGTAAGTTCTGAGAAATATTAAATACACTTTTTCAATAAGTTCATCAAAAAATTCAATTTAAATATGTAAGGGGCATCAAAATGACCCAGAACCAAAATTTCTCCAGAAATTAGATATTTTTAATACTTTTTCATTTGTTGACCTAACAAACTTTTAAGACACGATTTCATCTTTACATTTGCATCTAATATTTAAAATTTTTGAGTTCTTTAATTTAAAGTAATGATTCTTATTTGCATAACATTTTTCTGAAAATATAACTTTAAAAAAGAAGAATATGTAAATTATCCAATTTCCTAAAGTCTAATAAACAAATAACATTAAATATTCATCTATTACAGGATTATATACGTATCTACATATATTCGAGAGACTTCATCATCAAGAGTATTAAATTCTCATCTTGAAAATTATACACATATACAACTACATGTATGGTTATAGTGAACCCCTTATAAAGTAATTAGTTTCAACAATGCATATATGACAAATAATTAATTTACAGCCTTGAAATCACATGTATATAATAAACCTACAAACATAGATGCTTTTATAGAGATTCATCTGGCTCTTTTATTTTTCGGCATCATCAATGCACCCTATCTTTTTATAAATAAAAAAATGAAAACATGTTTATACGGTGATATGCTAATGTATATTAGGGAATAACGAAAACCCGCAAAATCACTAGCACGTGCCTTTGTAAAATAGCTTAGATCACTGTATATTATAAAAGAATAGAAACTCATGGTACCATCAAATCGAAGAACTATCTACACATCTGCCTATATTATCTCCCGCACTTATTTAATACTATTTCTAAGAAAAAAAAAACCCTAACCCTATAAAAAATTTTCAAGTCGCGGTGGTGATGAGCCCTAAATATTACACAATAGTATTTTTCAAGAGATATATAATAATATTATGCATACACACATACAAATTTGTACATACAACAAATACACAAAAAAAAAACCGGACCTTAATACTTATACCATAGGGATTATGGGATTAAATGTTCAGGGAGCGTAAAATATAAAAGAGCGAATATAAACTACGTCAAGTCAAAAACGACACTATATATGCAGTTATTATACGATGTAGTTTTTTTTCTGCGTGTGTGATATGCATTTATAGTTATAATAAATTCGATTTCATATTGTAATTTATCATACACGTAAGATAATAAAAATGTATATTTTATTTTTTATGTGTGTAGTCCTTAAAATGTCATACTGTACAATATGTATTTTGTAAATATTATGATTATTAATTTATAATATACAAACAAAAAAACTTTAAAAAGTAAAAAACGGGGTTCCATGTTTTCCGGTTTAATTTCTAGAAAAATACCTCTTTAAAAAATAACTGATATCAAATTAAAGAAAGAGGTACCATACAATCAAGGATTGTAAAAATACAAATAACAAATACAATATTATGAAAAATGTTACAATAAGATTAAAATTTAATGGAGCTAGTAGTAGTGCTTTTCCTATCCAAACTTGAAAACTACTAGCTCCATTAAATTTAAATCTTATTGTAACATTTTTCATAATATTGTATTTGTTATTTGTATTTTTACAATCCTTGATTGTATGGTACCTCTTTCTTTAATTTGATATCAGTTATTTTTTAAAGAGGTATTTTTCTAGAAATTAAACCGGAAAACATGGAACCCCGTTTTTTACTTTTTAAAGTTTTTTTGTTGTGCGATATCAGTTATTTTTTAAAAGATCCTAGCGAGCATCCTAGCTAATTGTCTTTATATCATGTAAATATTTTTTCATCATACGCTGCAAAAAAGATCTACTTTCTTACTTTCGGGCTTTCTTTTTTTCGCTTTTATTGAAAGACTATGTGTTGAACACGGCAAAAAATGTATAGGAAATTTTACTGTCAATGCTGCCTGCACTCGTTCGCTACGCTCACTCGTGCATACAACTGCATTGAAAGCCAAATCCTATTTTTTTCCCTTGTTGAACAAATAGATGTGCATATCTTTATAAAATTAAAGCAATATATTGTTGCCTTATTTATAATTGAAATGGAGTGATGATGTTAAATGTATCAAATGATACAACTGAAACTATCTTTTAAACTTATACATAATTATATTATCTGTATAGTAATAATTAAAAAATTTAGGCATTAAAAAAGTAATATTATTCTATGGTATTATGTGATTCTCTCCCACCACTAACACAAATATTATAATGAGATTCTTCCCATATGTTCATCTCTTGTTCATCTCTTGAAATTTCCCTCTCTATCCACTGTACATTCTATCTCTCTTTAATCTCGCCTCTTAAAATTTCTCGCGTTTGTTATAGTAAAGTTAAAATTGAAAAATTTAATATGCACTTATTTCAATAAATAATATCATTTACAACATATGAGTTAAATTAAAATATCCATAGTTTATATAAGTTATTAAATAACTACGGCCATGGCAATATTTTTAATTTTTTAAATAAAATAATTTAAAAAATAAAAATGTTTGTAGGTTAAAAACAGCATTTTAATGTATACATAAGCACGTTGCTCCGTGCCATGAAGACTTGATGTCTAACATGGAACCCTGCGCACGACCGTGCTTCTGAATATGTAATGGATAACAATATAACCTGTGCATACTATAACTTAGCTAATATTTAGATAGTTTTGAAAACCCCAAGCATACGACAAGTACTTTAAGCTAATTTATATGTAGTTTCAAATTTCTTACTTCTAATGTGTACAGATATTACGCGGGTATAAATAGAGCTTTACAAAGAAAACCATTGTACTTGTAAGTAATATACATATAGATATAGATTTATCTCGAGGAAACATGTATAAAACGATTCATCAAAGTAGGTGCGAATATGTGAGTTTATATATATATATAGTTCTAATGTAATTTCCTTCCCATGATATAGTGTAATGATAATTTATGCAATGTACTCGCACCGCATTTTAATTAACTGTCGTTTTTGGTGTAACTTTATAATTTAGATTATATAAAAGCATTGTTAAGACAAATTGTTTGGCTTTGAGAAAAATTTTTTTCTTGTTTTTTTTTTTCTCTTTACACGAATTCGTTTATATTTAATTGTAATTTGTAATATTTATAAAATAATTTATCTTTTTACGTTATGATATTTTTTTTTTCAATTCATTAAGTTTTGTGTTAAAAAATTATAGTTAAGTTAAGATAATTAGGACAATTGTTTATTAATTTCCAAAAATTTCTTAAACTTAGACTTATATTATTTTATTAATTTATTTTTCAATCTTTCAACTGCAATTTGTCTTCAATGATTTCAAAAAAACCCTGGTAAAAAAAATAACATGAAAGCTACAGAATCTTTAAAATCTGGGCTGTTCCTTGGCTAAAGTTCTGGGATCTACTTTTATGTAACCGGATAAAAATTCCGGAGAATTGATTTTTAAATTCCTTGGAAAATGTTATTTAACTTCTTCTTTTTACTTTTTAAAACTCTTGTGAGTTTTTACGACATATTTTTTTTTTAATTTCAAAATGGAAGTAGGAACATTGCTAAGAAAATGACTAAAAATTGTTTTTATTAATTATTTTAAGAAATTTATCGGCCTTATTGGACAAAATTAAATAAATTTTAAGATCTTTTAATTATTTATTTAACAACGTTTCATTGGTATACCACCAACCTCGTCAGGCTTTAAATTTAAAGGTATTATCTTGTGTTATTTTGCATTTGTATGATATTTCACCGATGCAAAGTTTATACAAAAGCTATGAAATTGCGAAGCTGACATTTATAAGGTTTTTTACTTGTATATGTAAACACAACAAAAATGCATGGAGCATGTTTACTTACAGCTGAGCATAGACACACAACTTACAATACAATTTGCTATTTTTATAATTTGTAATTACCACCTTTACTAAATGTTAAGATTCTAAATCCAAACTATTCTGATTCCCTAAATGCGTTTTATTCTAGGTCTCTAAATCAAAAATATTTTAAGTTCCTAAACCCGAATCATTCCAAGTCCCTAAATCGAAATTATATTAAGTCCTGTTTGACCCCCCCCCCTTGATTTTTAGATTTACAGTGTACACACCTCCCTTTAAACATGTTTAATTTTAAAATAAACATGCCTTTAAAAATATCGCATAGGGTCCAAAAACTATACAGACCATCATCATGATGAAAAAAGCTTACTTGTAAAAAAAAAAAGCAATCCAATTGATTGTTGTTGCGATATCGTGCCTACAAGGTGTCAATTTTTGCATCCTATAAGGTAGATAAGGTAGAGCTTTGCTCTATAATTACAAATGATTCAAGTCTGTGAACTGTGATTGTATCCCTCTTTTTATTTAAATTTTAATTTACAGTTACATAATGGTCACCCAAACGTTTGACAAAAAATGAATATGTATGTATATTTAAATTTTTTTTTATAATAACTAGGCAATAGTTTTTAATTTTAATTTTATTCTGTTTCTGATGAGATTTTTTATTTCTAATAAATACTTTGTCAATCAATCAATTCTATTTAAGATTTTAATTTGATATTGCCCATTATTTAAAATCTGTATCTATTTTGGCAGCTAAATTTTTATTTATAATTTTATTTTTATTTCAGTGTCATGTTCTAAACCTAATTCCCAATAAATTGTAATTATACTCATATGTAAATAAAAAAAAATTTGCCTGTCATCAAACATACTATAATACCTACTTTGCCTGTCATGTATTAAAAAAAAACTACTAATTTAGAATAATTAAATCTATTCAATTCATTCAAAATTATTTTTTTTTGAATTTTAATTAACTTTTAAATATAATTCTAAGCTTGTATTTTTTTTATGTAGACACCCTCATCATAATATTATATACAATCAGGCCAATAAATGACACCTTCAATTTCATTCATAATTCATAAATAGGTGCTGTATAAAAAAAAAAAAACACTCAAAAAATAAATAGAATTTAATATTTTATTATGATGTAATATATCCTCACATCAAAAAAAAGTCACTAAAGCGTTTATAAATTTGATATTAATTGAATAAAGCATAAATCAATAGTCTCAAGTGTCATAAATTCATAAAAGGAGTATTTTGAGATACATCTTCAATATTTTTATATTATAAAAAATATGAAAAAACACACACACACACACATAAGGATTTTTTGTATAGTAAGCCATGTTTTTATAATATAAAAATTTCATTCTTTTCTTATTTACATTAAGATGAAGGGTCAAATTTTTATGTACTAAAAAAAAGTTCAAAGTATACTTCCGTAAGATATTTAAAAAGGAAAAAAAAGGTATACCGGAAAAAGGTATGCATAATACGCGTGCTGCCCTCTATATAAAGGATGTAAGCTGTCACGTGTATATAATGTAGTTATTTGGGTTCCTTTTTTTTTTTTTGTTTTTTTATTGTATGGCTGTACAGTATAAGTATGTACATAATATTAAATTTTCATTTTTTTATATACCTACACATGTAAAAAAATTTTTTTTATTAAATCTTTAACTCTCTTTTTTATATAAAAAAAAGTCTCACAAGTGTAACTCGTTAATGTAGAAGAAAAAAAAATAGAGTTTTACACGTATAAGTGTATAACACTTGGTTTGCGCACACGATATAATATTGAAAACTATACTTATATTATAAAAAAATGTCCTTTACTTTTTTTTTCAATTTTTTTTTTGTTGAGTATCTATAGACTGTAAAGACATATTAGACTTTCGTTCATTTTAAAATTTTGGTAAAATTAGAAAACTTGTAAGTTATTAAAGGATTCAAGTTAAATGACTGATTGGTTTCCACTGGATTTCCATGTGGTTAAGTTCTTTAAGCATTTTGTTTTAAAATTTTTATCAAATGATTTAAAGCACATAACATTGCTCAAAAAAATTATTGTTATGCATATTTTGCCAGAATAACTTATTCATAACCAACATAATTCTAAAAATTTTTTTTTAAATTTTTTATAAACATGAATCTAAATGTTAACATAATTAGTGAACTAATATTTTAATAACAATTTCTTTTATTGATAATTATTATTATTAAGTTTGAAATTGATTTTACTTACAGACTAAATGTGTTAATTTTTAATACATCCCTGAAGAGAACCCAATTAATAACCTTTGGGGGCTTAAAATCACTTAGTGATTTGACATTAATAAAATATTTTCACATTTGATGATTATTTTTTCTTTCATTATTACATTTTCTATTAGTGGGAATAATTATTGCATTTCAATTTTAAGAGACCGTAATTATTGCCCTTTGTAGAAAAAAAAGCATTCTGAAAAACTCATGTTACAAATATTTATTATACGAAATTCTTTTATTATTCGTCTAGTCATATTTGCCAAAATAAACGAAAATAAACGTGTCTAAAATCAGTTTTTGAATGTGCTGTTCATTGATTAATTTTTCTGGTTTTTAGAAATAACTCAGTGATTTAAATGTTCTGGATTCTCCTTCGTGCATATGTGACAAGTAAATTATAACATAGAACATGATCAGAGAGATAGATATTTTGTAATGGGTGCCAACACAGTTAGAGAGAAAATTTCAAATGGGCTTCAAATTATTTCAGTGTTATTTACATTATTAAAATTATTTCAATGTACTAAAATTTTTATTAATCTGTATCTCTTTATCGAAATTATTCTAAAACCATTACTTCTCCCCCCCTAATATGGCACAATACCCCCCCCCCCCCTAAATAATTTTTCAATTACCCCCCCTGCCTATAAATATGTTTCACGCTAATATCAACAACCATAGACAAAACGTTAAATATTGTCTCGATATTGTATTTTGGTAAACCTTCAAAGGATTCCGGGGACATACGAGTTTTTGGATAGGGTTGGCAGGATCTAAGGAATTTGATAATAGCACGTTAATGCTTTTCTCCAATTTGAATTTGAAAAATACTTAAATCTCCAAATAAAAGCAATTTTTTTTAAATCAAAATGTCTTTGTTGAAAATAAGATTTATACGTGGAATCATGCGTGGAACATCATATTTTTATCGAGATTTTTATGGAAATTAAACTCGAAATTAAATTAAATTGTGTTTATTCCTCGGTTTATTCACCCGTATTCACCTTATATAAACTTCAGAAACTTATTTTCGCATATTTTATTGCAGATGTGTGATGGAAACATACTGTGTCAACGTAGTTTTGCCTAAGACAATTCAACGAGCAATTCAATGGTTGAAATTTTTCTCGCAAGTGAAATGATTTCTACAGGCTATATAAGAACATGATAACAGTAAGTACTATAGGTAGCATAACGTAATGATTTAAATAACAAAATAAATAAGTTATTTGCATGACTGAACTTTTTGTAGATTATTTTTTTAAACTTTATTATTTTTACAGATTTTTAGAACGGGTCAGATGTCAGATGTTTTGAGCTCTCTCTCGAGAGGTCCAGGGCTGGGACCAAAGTCTTCATGGGTCGGGAAAATAGATAGACCCCCCAAGTATATATTCTTCTTGTGTCTTTAGAATAAGTACATAGTTAATTTCAAATTTTTACAATAGAAATATAGTATAAATTGAGCAATATACTGCCGTCGGCGTGCAGAAAACCCTCAACTGAAAATTCATTGTAGAAAAATGCTTAACATTGTGCCTTACAGAGTAACTCGAAATTTCAGTTACGGGGTTTCTTCACGCTAACGGCAGTTCAGTTAGATAAACAAAATTATTTTACAAAATTAAAAATTTATTATCAAATACTATTGTATACCCTTAGGAGTAATTAAAAAAAAAAAAAACTAATTACAGATTAGGCAACGAAAAAAATTTGATAGTATTGCCGGGCTTTGTTTTACTATGTGTTCATTTTATTTGCAATAATGATATTTTCAAATCAAATCAAATCATGAGTTTAGGAATTAGTTTTTTTTTTTAAAGTCTTTGAGATTCAAATTTAGCTTAAACTGTGCATTGATATGTGCAAAATAAAATTATTACAAAAAATAAAAAAAATATTATCTAATTAAAGTGTTATAACCGCTTCAGGTTAGAAAAACTAAATACAGTGTAACTATTGCCGGATTTAAATATCTCATGTATGAAATTTTATGCTCAATAAAGACTTTCGAAATGAAATGAAATATGAGTTTAGGATAAAACTTGAAAAGGCTGATTTGGGCATTCCCCGAAGTTTTATTTTACAGTAAGTTTTTTTTATAATTAAAATCTAGATCAGTAAAATATTTAATTTTGTATACTTTACTGTAGCTTTATTTATCGTACTGTACCATTAATTATAGTATGAAAATAGTTCTCATTTATAGTACTGTAAAATACAAAATTTATGCATTTCATTATAAAATAAATTTTTTTTAGAAGTTTTTATGTAAAAATAGTTTTATACTGTCTTTTCAAGAATAATTAAAGAAATTTAAAAAAAATACTGACAGGAATATCCAGCTTCAGGCTGAGAATATCAAAAAAAACCTTTTAACTTTTTGCAAGGGTTAAAATTCAACTATAATTTTTGATTTTTGTAAGGCCCAAGAGAGGTCTAGTATACGCTTTTGTATATTCTCATATGTCAGAACAGATTTTTTATGTGTTCAAAGTCGAGAGCAAAAAAAAAAAAATTGTATATTACGTACTTATAAGAAGATGATTTAGGATTATCACGTATACATAAAAAAAGGTGTGTTTTTTCATTTTTTGATACCCAATGTGGCATATTATGCACAATATGTAGTTATGAAGTAATAAAAAGATATAGAAAGAGGGACAAGAACAGTATAAGAAGAAAACATTTCTTTGTCCTTAGAGCTATAAAGTTCAACCCTTTGTCAAGATTGGAACAATGAGCACTGAGGGAATGATATTCACTCTTTTACTTGCTTGAATAAATAATATATCAAGAATAAAATATATATGCTACAAACAGTGGATTATTAAGAGAATTCCTTCTTTTTTTTTTAAAGGTTCAGTTCTCTGATGTGGTTCTCTCTAAAACTTTGATTCACGATTATCTCAACACACGTATATTTATTATTATATTCGAGTGATACCATGCTTTATAAAATAGTATTATATTCATCAGTAAATAGAATAAAATCCTATATATAAGTTTACGGTTGTACGCGTCCTAACAAAAGCCAATAAATCTCATCATAGCTTCTCTTCTCTCGACTCAATGAAAATTTAGTTTTTGTCTCTGCATGTTTATATTTATAAAAAAAAAATGTATGTGTATACATACATATATAAAAAAGCCTCTTCAAAATCATTGCCGGATAATTGAATTTTCTATATACCTTATTCAAATTTAATTATATTTACTGTATAGAACACCAGGCGCGTTGTTTAAATATATTAAAAAAAAAGTTTTAAAAAAAAAGAAAATTTTTTTCAATGAATGAATTACGTTTCGTCATCATATTAAGTGATGTGATATACCGGGTGGTCAATCAGCTTATTTGGATGTCTTCCTTTTCTTTTATAATGTTATTATAATCGAGTACTTTTTTTTTTTATTTACACAGACGCCACTGATGAAATTTAATACTTTTGTATATATCGCAAGTAGTTTTATAATACATATTAAGTCTTTTGGATGATCGAGTTTCCATTTATGTCAAATGATTTTTAAAATGATGAGAGAAATTTTTTTTTTAGTCTTTTTTTTTTAAATAATGTCGATAACCTCAAAGAAATATTTTAATTCATACTATAAAATTTAACAATGAAAACTATACGTAATTTAAGTAAAAATATTTGTGCTAAATTTTACAAATTTATGAATGGTCTCTTCTTTTATTTTCTATTGTGTACAATAGAATTTTTTAAAAAAATTTTAATCTTCTTATAATAGTAGCATTTTTAGTATGAAAGAAGTGATAAAGGAATTTTTCCAATACTTTATTGAAATTTGCGCATATAACGTGACCGTAAATTGAATTTTTACTGTTAATTATACTAAAAATTTATTGAAAGTGATTTTTCTATGGCATACCAGAAGATTATTGATTTACTTTTGAACTTGATACCTTCAAGTAAAGTATAAAATTTTACATCATAACTTCGGGGATAGCTATAGTAAAAAGTGCATGTCAGTTTGCCAGTCGAATTTTTGCACGGATATATATTTTGAAAAAAGTTATGGGTTCACGAAGCTGGACAAGTTTTAGGAAATAAAAAATTAAAGTTTGACACCTTAATAGCCTAGATTTTTAGATTAGACAAAAAAATCTAAGTTTATATTGGACATTATTCGGTATCTGAACTTTAAAAAGGTATGTCGGGCTATTCAACTACCGCTAATTACTCGCGTCTAAGATCGTTCCTTCCATATCATAGGCGAGACTTCAAGGGCCCAACATACCCCTCCAGAATCCACATAAAAACATAAAATATAAACCGAGTATGTTTTAGTTTAATCTAAAAATCCAGACTATTCCGAGTTGTCATACTTTCAGTTTTTTTTTGCAAAAAACTGTCCCTTTGTATACCAATAACTTTTTCCAGAACGTGTCCGAAAAAACTAGGATACGATCTCCGAAGTGAAGTTACATATACATAATGTAACCAAAAATTGTATCGAACCATCAAAATATTTTATTCTGAGGTAAAATTTCCAATATAAAGACAAATTTTCTCATAAATCTTCGTATTTTATGCATCTGCTTATATATTCAATGAATGGTATTTAATTTGTGATTTCATTTCTTACACCAAAGAGCCCAAAAATAAAGATTTTTCTACTTTCCACATACGAATGTTTATAATGACTTTTTTAGTAAAAATTAAAATTTCAGTTTGAAAGTTAGTATTTGGAAAAATTAAATATTTTAAACTGAGGAGCAGTAATTTTTTAAGAAATCAATATTTTTATGTGCAATGTTTTACTATTTTTTTAATAAATTTGTATAAGAATATTTCTGCTCTCATTTAAATTATCTTTTACAAATAATTAAAAGAATGAAAGAATAAAGTATAAAAAGGTTACCAATTATTTATTTGAAGGTTTTTATCTCAAGGTTTGCAATTAGTTAATTGAAAGTGTTGCTTTTAAATCCCTCAATAAACACATTTCCTCGCAGAATCATGCAAAATTAAAAAGTAGAACCTTTTTATTTTGATATTAAATCAATTACTTTCTTCAATAATTTTGATAAAGAGGGGGTGTTTGAGTGAGTAGATGAAGGACCAGTCATAAGATATTTTCCCACAAAATACAATGCGAAAAAATGCTATTAAAATTTGGTCATAATTTAACCCAAATATATAGCATTTATATACCAGAGAAGTACGTTTATATAAAGTGAGACCCTTATAATGATTAAAGTAAAACGTAATACAGTATACAGAATACATGAAGACGATTTTCCTAACAATGCACAATTGTTAGAAATCTAATTTTGATTTTCCATATTAGTAAATATAGATTCATAACCCCTCAATAAGCATCATTTATTCAGCCATGAATTCTTCGGTTATAATGATAAAGAAGCTGAGTAATAGCCACACAATGCCACATATATATATTATATTTTACAGCCACTCCTATAATAAATAGTAGTATCGAATCAATTACGAAATTCGATTGGGAGATCGTCACTTCCTATAAACTATATATATATAATTGTATATATAGCACGTTATCTATCACGCTAAATCTGACATTATTGTCTATATATACATGTTCAAGGAATATAACTTTTTTTTTCACTGCAAAAGCTGATTTACAACAGTATTAATGAGCTGATTTCTTTAAAGATATATATATTCGTGTTATTGAATTGTATATATATATATATGTATATTTAGAAAAAGAGAGCTGTAATTTGTGGAAAAAAAATGTAAAAAATATAGATTTTTTGCAGAAAATATATATAAAAAAGATGAAGAATCTAAGATATCATGTAATCTTCTGGTATTCGTTTAATTTATAAACAGTTAAAAAAAGTAACTTGTTCTGTACAAATAACACTTAATATATAAGTAGAAATACATAAATCCTGTTTTTTTTATTATTTATTTAAACAACTAATTATATATAAATATATATTACATGTTGTATCTTAGTTAGGACATTAATCCAAAAATTTGCTCATTTTTTGGTGCTAAAAAGAAATTTTACTTTCACTATTCAAGAATTTTGCTAATTAAGACCAGTGTAATATATTATAATGAGCTTTTTTTATTTTCTGAAACCAAAATGAAAATACTAATTAAAACAATTTTAATACAATATTCATAATAATTTCAAAAATAATTATTTAATTTATTAACACAAAGCTAATAAATAAATTAGCGAATCGTGTGTATGAACACAAAATTATATAATAAACACCATATTTATTTATTTGTTATAAAAAATTTGATTTGCAATATAGTATTATTCCAAATGTAAGTAATTTATACAGTACTATATCTATTGTGTGTACGTAATAAAAGCTCATAAAAAAACTACCCACACGGAGTAAATTTGATTAAAATTATTATTTCTCTCTTTATTATGTAATAAACATTATTGAAAAAGAGAGAGAGGGAGAGTAGCAAATAGTAATAAATATATAAATAAATTAAATATATTTTTTATAGGGTTATATCTTCTTGTTAAAAGGATTAACGATAAATTAAAATTCATGTAAAATGTGGTTAAAATTTTGTTTTAAATGCATGTTATGCAAAATGCTTTTAACTTGTAAAATTTATTTTCTAAATATAGACGCATTTGTATTAATATAAAGTCAAAAACATGTTAGTTTTAATCGTTTGTAGGTATAGAGCATTGTTGTCATCGAAAGAGAGATAATGTCAGTATGGTAGGCTGTACTGTGTAATAACGCATATGGTTAGGCCATTTTAGCCACAAATGTCGCCAACGAATATAATTCACCCTCTCTATTATTGTATTTAAAAAATTTAAGTTTAAGGTAGGGTACGTACAAAAAATTGTATAATACCAGTTTATCTATTATGGATGGATGGATATATAGTAAATTTTGGATTTCTAAAAGGGGAAAAAGGCGTGTGAAGCTTCTTTCGATATGGTATATAACTAATAAATGTGTATACAGTCTGTGTATAGGGTTTGACTTTATTACGGAAATAAAGAAAAATTGAGTATAAATGCATTAGCACATTTTACTTTAATTAATGAATTCTCGTTTAAAATGTGATTCACGTGCATGGACATAGGCACAAATGTATATAAATTGACTGTAAAATGAGATTTTTATTTTTAGTGTAGATAAATAAAATGTGTATAGGCTATTGTTAAAAGAGTAACTATAATGAAAAAAAATATTTTTTTTTATTTGACTTATGTACTTCCAGGATCACGATTAACCCTTTTTTTTATTATATTTTTAGAAATATAAAAGTATTGAGCAAAAAAAAAGATAGAATATTTAGTCATTAAAACTTTCTGAAAAATATTAATGAAAATAGAATTTTATGTTAATTTTATGACAGTTTTTGAAATAAAATAATTAATAATTACTATTATGCATTTCTTATTTAATTATTGGAAAATTTACAAATAGATAAGAGAAATATCATATAAAATATATGAGGCGAAATTCGTGAAACGATCACGAAAATGGTTGCCAGGTTGGCCTTTCAAAACTTAAATGCGGGTTTATGGGAGACAGGTGGTTCATATATCAAAAGCATGAACTTTCAATAATTTTCAGCTCCTTAAGTCTCAAACAGCCCGAGTTATGCCCAATCAAACTTTTTCGGTGGCTCTAAATTTCAAAAACAAATTTTTGGAAAAGTTTCTAGAAATATTTCTCAGCCTAAAAAATGCTTTTCCTGTAGAGGTTCATAGTAAATTTTTCGCTGAAGCCATTCCCGACGTTAGTTTTGACTTAGACCAAAAAACTTCAGAAAAACTCGGAAAATCAGGAATACCAAAAAATTAATTTTCTATTGACTACAGAAAAAAGGAGTGGAGGAAAAAAAAATAAATTAGTATTTGAAGATTTAAACAGTCAGTAAAAAAGTATTTGATTTGAAAAAAAAAGTTCTAGTTTTGTGAAAAATAGAAAGTTACCCCAAAATTAAGTTTTTTTAAAAATACGTCATAAATTTATTTATTTATCCCCTCTCCTTATTTCTGTAGCCAATAGAAATGGCCAAAATTAATTTTCATCAAAAATGGCTTAAAAAGAAAATACTAAAATTTTTTTATAGATCATCCGAAAGTATGTTCGTTAAAGATTTTTTATGCACTGAAAAAAAATTCAATACGATACCGCAAGCGGAATTCCGCTTGTGGCTAGCGGAATTTTTTTTCTTTTCAAACAATTGCAAATGACTTGAAATGTAAAGAAAATTAAAAAAAAAAAACATTATTTCTTTTCTTTTTCCAAAGTTTTCTCAAATTTCATCGTACCGATATACGCATATCCCAAGTAAGCGGGAAAATTTTTTTTTTTAATTTTCTTTAAGTTTCAAGTCATTTTCAATTGTTTGACGGAAAAAAAAATTCCGCTAGCTACAAGCGGAATTCCGCTTGTGACAAGTGGATTTTTTTTTCAGTGTGCCAAAGAAGAGCTTCCTGAGTATTGTATTAAGTATAGTATTAAGGAGGAAACGTAATTAGGAAAAAATGATACAACTTTCCCAAAATTAAATATTTTTGTGTAAAATTTGAGAAATATGTACATTTGATAATTTAAAACATAACCATAATTTTAATTTATTAAAATTAAAAAAAAATTTGAAAAATTTAACATTGGTTCTTATGTAAATGTCTTCAAAAACGTGGTTTTTCCTAAATATCTGAATGAAAAAAAATTAGATTTTTAAAAAATTTATATATTCATTTACTTTAAGTATTAAATTAACTATTAAAATTAAAAAAAGTATAGCTTTGGGTCCATTTAAGAAAATTATTTGTAAATAAATAATAATAAACGCGACTTTTTATATAAGTACGCACGACTTTTATATAAGTACAACCCGTTTCTGAAGAAACGAATTAAACCAATTTGCACCGTTTAAGAAACGTTTCTGGAACCGTTTCAGAAACGTAAAAATGCGCCTTAGAATTTTAAAATCCTAATTTTAGAACTAATTCCATAGCGAATATTCTTTTATTTATTCATACTAGAAGTTATTTGCTAATGTTTTTAATTTTACATATGAATTTTTTAGTTTACTTACACTTATAAGTATAATTTAATTAAAAATTTATAAATAATTTTTAATTATTTTGATTTTCAATGAAAATCATAGCAAAAATACAAAAACGAACAAGTCGATTTTGTAACATAATAAATATTTAACGAGGTTCTTTATGCAGTTGAAAAGTCATTTTATTTATGACTTTCAAAAAAGCCATCTATTTTAGAAGAAATGAACTAATTAAGATGATTAATAGGTGGCGATTACTGTTTTTCTCAAGTCATATATAAAATGATCTTCCAACTGTATATAAGACCTGGTTAAATATTACGGGTTTTTGTGAAGTTTTTCCGAAAAACTAAAGTGGGTAATGGCTTCAGCAGAAAATATTACTATGGACAGGAAAAGAATTTTTTAGACCGAAAAATGTTTTCTACACTGAAAAAAAATCCGCTTGCCGCAAGCGGACAATCCGCTAACGACAAGCGGATTTCCACTTGCAGCTGGCGCAATTCCGCTTGCGGCTAGCGGAATTTTTTTTCTTTGCAAACGATTGCAAATGACTAGAAACGTAAAGAAAATTAAAAATAAACATTTTTTCTTTTCTTTTTCCAAAATTTTCTCAAACTTCATCATACCGATGTACGCATACCCCACGTAAGAGGAAAATTTTTTTTTTTTTAATTTTCTTTACGTTTCAATTCATTTGCAATCGTTTGACGAGAAAAAAAATTCCGCGGAAATCTGCTTTTTTTTTGTGTAGAAACTTTTCAGAAAATTGGTTTTTGAAATTCAGAGCCACCGAAAAAGTTTGATTGGGCATAAATCGGGCTGTATGAGAGCTAGGGAGCTGAAAATTGGATCAATTTCATGTTTTCGATATTTATGAACTCCCCATCGATCTGGCAAGTGGTGACCGTTTCACGAATTTTGTCTCATATACATTTTTGATTGATTGATTGATTTGTTTATTTATACAAAATTATACAAAAGGTTAATTTACGAAATTTTTAAATAGAGATTATTGTTCTGGCACGTTATTTACAAAATTATATTTTTATCATTATAGAGCGAAGCTCTACCTTAATGGATGCAAAAATCGACACCTTTCGGACACGATATAGCCAAAACGATCAAACGGATTGCTTTCATTTTTTAAAACTGAGTTTATTTTATCGAGTTAATGACGCCTATTGTTTTTGGTCCCAATCCGGTATTTCTAAAGGCATGTTTATTCTTGTACTTGCAGCGTATGCATTTAAGCAAAAAAAATCGCATTAAATTATTAGATATTAAAAAATAAAACACATACTAAAGTTAAATCATTATTCTTTAAATTTTAAGTTTGGTTGGAATCTCGATGCGAGTTTCCAACATATAAAAACCAATACAAATTAAGTAAAATGTTAACTAATACAGTCATATAAAATTAATATAAAAATTATAGAAAAAGTAGGGATAAAAGAGTTCCCACTTATTAAAATTAAAATATTAATTATAAATGTAAATGAGTTCATTACGCAACTATCATAAGAGAGGGAACACCGGGGCCTCGCAAAACCGAGGTAACCTAATAAATCGAAAGCAGAATTTCTGTCTCTTGGGGTATAGTCTTTGGGGGGAATAGCTCTTCTAAGAGCAAGGACTCGTGTCGCGTCTCTCTTATTAAATGTGTAATGAACTTAGAATAATTTTTATATTTAAAATCAAAAAAAGAACTTAGAATATTTTTGTTAAAAATTTTTATTTTAATTTAAGGGGACTTAGTCTCATTCATGTAAATAAAATTTTCGGGTTAAATTAAAATAACTTAGATTTATTTTTAAATTTATTTTGTGTTAAAATTTTCAATTAATTGGTTCCTCATAGAGGAACCTTTGTGATAGGTGAAATTTTGATTTTCGATATTTTGGCATATAAGCACGTTTTGAGACCTCAGGAAGCTAAAAAACCGGTTTTTAAAAAAAGTCTGTAGGTGTGTGTGTGTGTGTGTGTGTGTGTGTGTGTGTGTGTGTGTGTGTGTATGTATGTATGTATGTATGTATGTATGTATGTATGTATGTATGTTGGACTGTAACCGGTGATATTTCACAGCCAACACGACATTATGACCTAATTTTTTTTTCAAAATTTTTTTTACTAAAAAATCTCGAGGTACTTTTTTTTTTTTTTAATTTGGATGTAATACCTCATTTTTTCCATGAAAGTACTGATATCTAGAAGTATCGTTTTTACTCGATATCTCGAATCTTATAATTTATTTTTTGAAAATTATTTTCTCAAAATTTTTTTCACCAAAAAATACAAAAAAAACGCTGCCAAGTGATTGGCACTATGGTTCCTCATTAACAATAGCAAAATATTTATAATGGTCTATTTTATCTAATAAAAATGATAATTTGAGATATCAGTATTTCATAAAAAAAAGTTAAATACCGTATTTTAAAAGAAAAAAAATGTTTCTGTGATTTAATGTTTTTTATTTAACAAATTTTTAGAAAAAAATTTCAATAAACTAGGTATTACACTTAAAAAAAAAAACAATATTACAGATTTTTTAATTTTTTTGTTTTATTAATATTGAGAAAAAAATTTTGAAAAAATTCGGTATCAGATCCAAAAAATTACTATAAATAAGCTTTCTAAAACTAGTACTCTCATAGAAATTAATTAGGTACTACGTCCGAACAAAAAAAAATTTGGTATTCTTTGTATTTTTTTGTGAAAAAAATTTTGGGAAAAAAATTTTCAAAAAATTAATTATCAGATTTGAGATATCGAGTAAAAATCGTACTTTCAAATATAAGTACTTTCATGGAAATAAATGAGGTATTACATCCAAATTAAAAAAAAAAAAAAGTAGTTTGAGATTTTTTGATGAAAAAATTTTTGAAAAAAAATTAGATCTTAATTCCATAATGGTGGTTAAATACCACCGATTGCAACATTTTTAAATATTAGTACTTTCATGGAATTAAAGGAAGTATTACACTAAAAAAAAAAAACAATATTACAGATTTTTTAATTTTTTTGTTTTTTTAATTTTGAGAAAAAAATTTTGAAAAAATTAAGTTTCAGGTCCAAAAAATTACTATAAACGATATTTCTAAAATTAGCACTCTCATAGAAATCAATTAGGTACTACATCCAAAAATAAAAAAAAATTAAGTTTTTTTTGTATTTTTTGGTGAAAAAAATTATGGGAAAAAAATTTTCAAAAAATTAGTTATCAGATTCGAGATATCGAGTAAAAATCGTACTTTCAAATATAGGTACTTTCGTGGAAATAAATGAGGTATTACATCCAAATTAAAAAAAAAAAAAAGTAGTTTGAGATTTTTTGATAAAAAAATTTTTGAAAAAAAAATTAGATCTTAATTCCATAATGGTTGTTAAATACCACCGATTGCAAAATTTTCAAATATTAGTACTTTCATAGAAAAAAACTAAGTATTACGTCCTAAAATAAAAAAAATTTTGGCATTTTTTGTATTTTTTGGCAACAAAAATTTTGAGAAAAAAATTTTGAAAAAATTAGGTATCAGGTCCAAAAAAATGCTATAAACCATAGTTCTAAAACTAGTAATCTTAAAGAAATAAATTAGGTACTACGTCCAAAAAGAAAAAAAAAATTAGTGTTTTTTGTATTTTTTTGTGAAAAAAATTTTGAGAAAAAAATTTTCAAAAAATTAGTTATCAGATTCGAGATATCGAGTAAAAATCGTACTTTCAAATATACTATCGGTTTGAAAAAGATGCGAACCTTGAGTTTTTTATTAATAACTTCCCCAAAAATAAAGATAATTTAATGAAATAAAATTTTTCTAAAAATTTAACCATATTTTTATTCGAATCTCAAAGGAATTTAACGCAAATATTCTAGAAGTGATTTTATTGCAAAAACAAATAAAAAAACGAGAATTTTATGAATTTTTTTTTCGTTCCACGACTTTAGACCCGAAAAAAGAGTTGAAGGAATCATCCGATTTTGACAAAAATTTAACCAGTGATAAATACACCTTTCTTGTGCATGATACAATTTTGAAAATTTAAATATTTCAATTCGCAAATTTTTTATGGGCTTCAGAAGAAGAGGCCTTCATCTCATCAACAAATTGTCGTATCGGCTTCGTTTTTTTTTTAATCGATAGGTTACTGTTTGTAGATTAAAAATATATATTTTGTTAATGTAGCGAATTAACGATTTCTGAGCAATAACGATTCTAAAATACGGACAGGTGCATTCTATTCATCTATTGTTTTTCACTGTTTTAACCCGTATTCATGAATATTTAAAGAAAAATAATATTCTTCGCCTCTCATTATTCTTAATTTGTTCGTTCATGCTACAACATCTGGTATGAGAAATAAAAATTAATTTTCAAATTTTTAAAAAAATTGCAATTTTTAATTACCGTATGAAATGTGCCGATTAATCTGCCTAAAAAGAACTTTGAATCGCAAAAATCCGCCAAAAAATGGTCAATGTAGAGGGTTAAAATCAATAGGGTAAAATTTTTTGTTTTGCTGATATCAACGTCGATTTTTGACCGATTTTTACGATTCAAATTGCTAATTAATCAGTTTTTTGAATCGAGAAAATTGGCAAATGGAAAATAAAAATCTTTGAGCAATTAGCAAAAATGAAAGGAAAAATTTTGAGATCGGATAGACAAAAGAGATATCTCGCTGCGAAACAGTTAATGTTGGAAAGATATATTTTTTTGGGTCTCACCCTGGTCTCAGCGGGATAAATAAAAATTTTTTTTATCTATACGATCTCAAAATTTTTCTTTTCATTTTTGCTAATTGTTCAAAGAGTTTTATTTTCCATTTGCCAATTTTCTCTATTCAAGAAACTGATTAATTAGCAATTTGAATCGTAAAAATCGGTCAAAAACCGACGTTGATATGAGCAAAACAAAAAATGTTACCCTTTTGATTTTAACCCTCTACATTGACCATTTTTTGGCGGATTTTTGCGATTCAAAGTTCCTTTTCTTTCAGATTAATCGGCACATTTCATACGGTAATTAAAAATTGCAATTTTTTTAAAAATTTGCAAATTAATTTTTATTTCTCATACCAGATGTTGTAGCATGAACGAACAAATTAAGAATAATGAGAGGCGAAGAATATTATTTTTCTTTAAATATTCATGAATACGGGTTAAAACAGTGAAAAACAATAGATGAATAGAATGCACCTGTCCGTATTTTAGAATCGTTATTGCTCAGAAATCGTTAATTCGCTACATTAACAAAATATATATTTTTAATCTACAAACAGTAACCTATCGATTAAAAAAAAAACGAAGCCGATACGACAATTTGTTGATGAGATGAAGGCCTCTTCTTCTGAAGCCCATAAAAAATTTGCGAATTGAAATATTTAAATTTTCAAAATTGTATCATGCACAAGAAAGGTGTATTTATCACTGGTTAAATTTTTGTCAAAATCGGATGATTCCTTCAACTCTTTTTTCGGGTCTAAAGTCGTGGAACGAAAAAAAAATTCATAAAATTCTCGTTTTTTTATTTGTTTTTGCAATAACATCACTTCTAGAATATTTGCGTTAAATTCCTTTGAGATTCGAATAAAAATATGGTTAAATTTTTAGATAAATTTTATTTCATTAAATTATCTTTATTTTTGGGGAAGTTATTAATAAAAAACTCGAGGTTCGCATCTTTTTCAAACCGATAGTAGGTACTTTCGTGGAAATAAATGAGGTATTACATCCAAATTAAAAAAAAAAAAAAGTAGTTTGAGATTTTTTGATAAAAAAATTTTTGAAAAAAAAATTAGGTCTTAATTTCATAATGGTTGTGAAATTTCACCGGTTACATACACACACACACACACACACACATACAGACTTTTTTTAAAAACCGGTTTTTTAGCTTCCTGAGGTCCCAAAACGTGCTTATATGCCAAAAAATCAAAAATCAAAATTTCATCTATCACAAAGGTTCCTCTATGAGGAACCAATACCAATTTTTTTTTCATTATGGACGCAATACTTAATTTATTTCTGTGGAAGTACTAGTCTTAGAAATATCGTTTATAGTAATTTTTTGGACCTGATACTTGATTTTTTCAAAATTTTTTTTTCAAAATTTTTGTCGCCAAAAAATACAAAAAAGCCAAATTTTTTTTTTATTTTAGGACGTAATACTTAATTTTTTCCTATGAAACTACGAATATCTAGAATTATCGTTTGTAAAGGATATCTCCATCTAATACGTAATTTTTCGAATTTTTTTTTTTTAATTTTTTACACAAAATAATTAAAAAAATACCATAATTTTTTTCTTTTTGGACCTAGTACCTCATTTTTTTCCATGAAAGTACTGATATCTAGAAGTATTGTTTTTACTCGATAAATCGAAACTTATAATTTATTTTTTGAAAATTTTGTTCTCAAAATTTTTTTCACCAAAAAATACAAAAAATGAAAATTTTTTTTTTCCTTTTGGACGCAGTACTTGATTTATTTCTGTGGAAGTACTAGTTTTAGAAATATCGTTTATAGTAATTTTTTGGACCTGATACTTAATTTTTTCAAAATTTTTTTCTCAAAATTTTTTTTGCCAAAAAATACAAAAAACGCTAAAATTTTTTTTACTTTAGGACGTAATACTTAATTTTTTCCTATGAAAGTACGAATATCTAAAATTATCATTTGTAAAGGATTTCTCCATCGGATACGTAATTTTTCGAAATTTTTTTTTTCAAAACTTTTTTCATAAAAAATTAAAAAAACACTATCATTTTTTTTCTTTTTGGTCGTAATACCTCATTTATTTCCATGCAAGTACTTATATTTGAAAGTATGATTTTTACTCGATATTTCGAATCTTATAATTTGTTTTTTGAAAATTATTTTCTCAAAATTTTTTTCACTAAAAAATACAAAAAATGACAATTTTTTTTTTCCTTTTGGACGCAGTACTTGATTTATTTCTCTGGAAGTACTAGTCTTAGAAATATCGTTTATAGATACTTGATTTTTTCAAAATTTTTTTTTCAAAATTTTTGTCGCCAAAAAATACAAAAAAGCCAAATTTTTTTATTATTTTAGGACGTAATACTTAATTTAAATTCCTATGAAACTACGAATATCTAGAATCATCGTTTTTAAAGGATTTCTTCATTTAATATGGAATTTTTCGAAATTTTTTTTTTCAAAATTTTTTGTATAAAAAGATTAAAAAAACACAATAATTTTTTTTCTTTTTGGGCTTAGTACTTAATTTATTTCTATGAAAGTACTAATATCTAGAATTATCGTTTTAATAGATTATATTTTGTCCATGATGATTTACTCAATAAATTCCATAATTTACAAACTTGTTCTATTATTATTATTTCTTTTGTTGTTAAAAATTCGAAAATTATTATTAAGCATTCTTCTGGTATTATGAAATTAGTATCTGAATTTTAAGGGGTCCTGCGCTTTCAAATGCTATAAATTCGAGGAAAGTTTGAGTGGTCATAAAAAAAAACTGCTTAAGCTTTTTGAAAAATTTTTTTTTTATTGTTTTCGTACATTCTTAGGCAACCTTCCTATTTTTTTTTTTTAATTTTTATGTACATTAAGTACCTGAAAGATGGTGCTGAATGAAGCGATGAAAAAAAAATAAAAAAAGTTGTCCGACTGATTCAGCCGCCCAGGTTCATCTAAAAAAAAAAAAAAAAACCTATGTTTTTCTGCATGCCCTAAACTTGGCATTAAACTAGGGAAAAGGAAAAATATTGAAAATTAAAAAAGTTACACTAAAAATAAAAAATGTTGTCAAAATCACCCTCGTTTTTGGAGACTCTCCCCCCTGTGAAATTTTTAATAATAGCCCAATTAACTTTTCCGTAGTTTAATGCCATCTTAATTAGATAATAAAAAGAATAAAAAAAAAAAAAATCAAATCGCAGGAGTAGTTTTCTCTCAATCAGTCGGACAAATTTAAAAAAGTAGGTTTCGAGATAAACGCGTTTAAAGTTTTTTTGTATGTATAATATACGTTATATTTTTGATCGAATTTCTTCTTTAGAATTTTTTTTAATCAACATATCGACATAAAACCTTTTTTATCATAATTTTGAATATTTTTTTTATAATATGAGAAGAAAAAAAAAATTTGAATATCGGAAAAAATTGAAAGCGCAGGACCCCTTAATATATAAAATTAAAATAATTATTGTTTTTAATAATGACTTGGTCTAATTAGTATCTAAAAACACGAATTCACAAATGTTTTTTGAAACACAAACCTGCACTATTCACGCATTAGGAAACTGGAAAATTATTAGCGAAACATGAATTGAGCTTTTCAGTTTACGTAAATGAAAGCTTTCATAGTTCCCTAGGTACTTCTGCACCAAAGGTCCTTAAATCGAAAAGTCCATTTCACCCCCTTCCCCTAAAAACGTCAATTTTTCACTTATTTCTTAAAAATGTCACTTTCACCCCCCCCCCCTAAAAACGTCAATTCTTAACCCTCCCTAAAAACGTCACTTTTTCACCATCCCTTAAAACGTCACTTTTTAATCCCCCCCCCCCTAAAACTTCACTTTATCATTCCCCCTTAAAAACATTTATTTTTCAAGATGGTGGAACCAAAAACATGAAAATAGAATGTTGCTACATTATCTCATTATCTGGGGGTTTTCGAGGTCAATAAAAATGTTTCTAGGTCCGCAATATGAGGATCAATACTTAGTTTATTGAAAATTATTTTCTAAAAATTTGTTAAATAAAAAACATTAAATCACAGCAACATTTTTTTTCTTTTGGAATACGGTACTTAACTTTTTTTTATGAAATACTGATATCTCAAATTATCATTTTTATTAGATAAAATAGACTATTATAAATATTTTGCTATTGTTGATGAGGAACCATAGTGCCAATCACTTGACAGCGTTTTTTTTTATTTTTTATTCAAATAAAATTCTTACTTTGAAACAAACTCGATATCGTTAAATAATTAAAGTCCTAAAAATCTATTCAAGTAGTTTAACAATGGTTAATGGGAATTAATTTTATTTATTTTTTAACATGGAACATGTTTATAGGGAGGGGGTACTTCGGAATTTGAAAATTAAGGGGGGTGGTCAAATTTGTCCCATTAAAGGGGGGGGGGGTCAAATTTGTCCCATTTAAGGGGGGTGGTCAAATATGTCCCATTTAAGGGGGGTGGTCAAATTTGTCCCATTTAAGGGGGGGGGGGGTCAAATTTGTCCCATTTAAGGGGGGGGGGGTCAAATGGGACTTGGAATAATTTCAATTTTGGGACTTAGAATAATTTGGGTTTAGGGACTTAGAAAATTTTTTTGAATTAGGGACCTAGAATAATACGCGTTTAGGAAATCATAATAGTTTGGGTTTAGAATCTTAACATTTAGTAAAGGTAATAATTACAAATTATAAAAATAGGAAATTGTATTGTTTTTTGTGTGTCTATGCTGTTAAGATTACAGATGTAAGTAAACATGTTCCATGCATTTTGGTTGTGTGTACACAAACCGGTTATAAGTTTTTTTTATAATACGATTAAATTTTATTATTTCTTTTTTTTTATAACACGTTCAATTAAATAATAACATTAGAATCATTAGGATTGAATGCTATAAGTAGGGGTTTACTGGATAGATGATTGTTTGGGTAAAGCGTCTCAATCAATCAGAGTAAAAGGCTCTTTCAATTTGACCTTGAGGCTGTTGAAAGACCTTATCTGGAATAAAACCCTGAGAAGCGTTCATCCCATGTAACCACTATTAACACACTAACTTATTTTTAAATTAAATACATTAGATACTAATATTACTCGTATGTGATCAGAGGTAAGGCATAAAGTCCAAGCTTCTGATCGTACAGTAAAGTTAAGATAGAAATTATTAATTACTAACAACCAATGGCATATGATTGTAGGAGAGCAAAGTGTCTCGAATTATATCTTGCCTTGGTTATATTAAACTTAAAAGAATGCATGATTAATAAACTATAACATTACTTCAGAAATTCAGACAAAATTAAATATATTCAAAGCAAATTGTAATTGAAGTTGTGGCGATAAGTCACGGTTATTCGGGTTAAGATTAGTGAAAATTGTGCCGTTTTAACCCGGGTAAACGTGTACGTCGCATACTTTTGCTTCATACAGGTGAAAAACCTTCTAAATGTTATCCGCACGATAAATTTCATAGCTTTTGCATAAATTTTGCATCAGTGAAATATCATAAAAACGCAAAAGAACACTAGATATAGTTTTATTAATTATTAATTAATCGACATTTTATTCAATTACACGTTTGACGCCCAAGAGCTTATATCTACCTACGAGTAGTTTTGTTTTTGCACACTAAATTAATTTCAAAACAAAAATTTATATATTTCAAAATGTATATCCCCATGTAAAAAAGTCTCAACTTTCAGAATCTGATGTCAAATTTGCGATTAAATCAAACTGCAAACTCAATATTTCGGGTCAAAGTTGGCCACTAAAAAAAATCGACAAGTTGCTTATCAGTATTGTAAAATTAATTAAGTATTCAAAGACAGTTAACGATAATATAATTGCAGCTTATGATATGATTGCGTTAAGTATCTTATGCAAATAAAAAATTTTAAATCTTAAGGGGCAGTACAGGTTAAAATCCAACTTTTTTGAAAAAACCTAATTTTCAGAAAATGTTAGAAAAAAATTGAAAATCTAAGAAGAGGGAAACATTGCCAAGACTTTGGTGAATTCAAAACTGTGGGTTTGGGTCTTTTTATAGTATGTTTGCTCGGAGAATTTTTTCTTTGAAAATTCATCCTTAATTTTTTAATTAGTTTTTCGGGTCGCTGATCACGAATTTCGGGTTCTTTTCTATGAGAAATTGGTGTATCACCCTTAAATTTGCAACAAATACCCCTAAAAAGGGGTATTTTTGATGTATTCGAATTATGGGCGGTCAGATTTGGTCCATAAGGGTTTTTCGGGTCGCTGATCAAGAATTTCGAGGACTTTTCTATGAAAAGTTAATATTTCACTCCTTAATCAGCAAAAATAATTAATTAATAATAATACTTAATAAAAAAATTTTGGCACTTTAAGCGTTCAGAAACGGTTTTAATGGGTTTTTTAGGTCACTGAACAAGAATTTTGAAATTTTTTGTTAAAAACTAATTTCTCACCCTTAAATTAACAGAAACTACCCTACTACCATACTACTAAAAGGGGTGTTTTTGCTACTTTCGCATTGTCAGCGTTCAGGTTCGATTCAAATGGGATTTTGGGGTCGCTGAACAAGAAATTCGGGGAATTTTTTTGTAAAAAATTAATTTAGCACCCTTATGTTAGCAAAAACAAATTTTTTTTGTATATATATTTATTATTCTGAAAATTTGAAAAACACTGACAATGCGAAACTAGCAAAAACACCCCTTTTAGAGATAGTTTTTTTAACTTAAGGGCGAGAAATTAATTTTTAACAAAAAATTCCCCAAAATTCATGTTCAGTGACCAAAAAAACCCATTAAAACCGTTTCTGAACGCTTAAAGTGCCAAAACAGCAAAAATACCCCCTTTTTAGGGGTATTTTTGCTAATTAAGGTGTGAAAGATTAACTTTTCATAGAAGAGTCCTCGAAATTCTTGATTAGCGACCCAAAAAACCCTTATGGACCAAATCTGACCGCCCATAATTTGAATACATCAAAAATACCCCTTTTTAGGGGTAGTTTTTGCAAATTTAAGGATGTTCCAACAATTTCTTATAGAAAACACCCCGAATTGTGATCAGCGACCTAAAAAACCTATATTAGACCAAATCTGGTGGTGGTAGGTGATTATAATACCCCCCCCCCTCGTCGTATATTGTCTGCAGTATAAGGAATTATTATATTTATTATATTTTTATTTCATTTTATTTAATATTTATTTCAAAATCTTAAGCATTCCTTAGTTCATAACACAATTTTCTTTGCGTATACTAAAATATTAAATAAATTTTTGTTTTATTCAGTAAACTCTAAAATGGGCACCATCATTTAAATAAAATATTCTACATGTAAACTTGGATTAAATACATAAAAAATTTTTAGATTAAAAAAAAATATTGATACCAGAACTTTCATACATTAAATTCCACTAATTGACATTCTTTTGCCATTTTTTTTTCGTAAAAATCAAAAACATCCCCAAAGCCGTTTTTTTTCAGGTAAAAAACCGTATTTTTGAGGTTTTTTTCATTTTACACTAATTTTAAATTTCTTTATTCGTGCCAAATAAAGTTCAAAACGGTTCTGTACTTTATAAAATGTATCTCTGATGTTAAATTTTCCACTCTTGAGCATTAAAGTAAACTTATACCTGTATAATTTGATTTCGGTAAGCTGTAGATGGCTGAGAGGGTGGCTGAGAAGTATATCATTCCGTATAAAAAGTCATTGGCGGATTGAGTCCCCCAATTTGACTCATTTTGTGCACGCTTTTTTATATACATAAAATATGAACTCTCCCAATTTTTTAGCCCTCTAGGTGTAAATCTGCCAATTTAGACCCAAATTAAGTTTTCAGCAATTTTTGATTTTTTAATGAAATTTTTTAGAAATCTATAAACAAAAGCATTAAAAATAGTTTTTGGACATAATCCATAGTCAAATTTCCAGCTGAATTCGTATTTGGAATTAAGTTTTAAAAATTTTGCCCCTAGATAGCTGTATTCACTATTTTTGGTCAAACTCGCAAAAATCTAAATTTTGTAATTTGGGTCAAAATTGGCAGATTTTCACATAGAGGGCTAAAAATTGGGGATAGTTCATATTATATGTGTATAAAAAAGTGCGCGCAAAATGAGTCAAATTTTGGGGACACAATCCACCAATGACTTTTTATACAGAATAATATAACTTCTCAACCAACCTCTCAGCCATCCACAGCTTACCGAAATCAAAATATATACAGGTATAAGTGTACTTTAATGCTCTAGAGTGAAAAATTTAACTTCAGAGATACATTTTATAAAGTACAGAACTGTTTTGAACTTTATTTGGCACGAATAAAGAAAATTAAAAGTAGTGTAAAATGAAAAAAACCTCAAAAATACGGTTTTTTACCTAAAAAAAAAAAAACGGCTTTGGGGATTTTTTTGATTTTTACGGCATTCAACTTGGAAAATTATTTCAAGTAGATCCCGTTTTTAACATTTTCAGTAACTCGTACTTCGATTTAAAATCGTTTCAAGCCGCCCACCGTGATTGATATTTAAGCTAAATCTGATCAAAGCTTGTAAAACCCAAAAATTAAAAAATTATTTAAACTTTTTTTTAAATATGATCAGCTTCGCTCTACCCATCGTTGACGGTATCTAGTATACATTTTTTAACACTTCATGTATTAATTTTTGGTTCCTCATAGAGGAACCATTGTTTTAGATCAAATTTTGATTTCTGATTTTTTGGTACATAAGCACGTTTTGAGGCCTCAGAAAGCTAAAAAACCGGTTTTTTAAAAAAGTCTGTATTTGTGAGTGTCTGTGCGTGTGTATGCATGTATGACTGTAACCGGTGATATTTAACAACGATTATTGTATTAAGACCTAATTTTATTTTCAAATTTTTTTTTACCAAAAAATCTCAATATACTTTTTTTTTTAATTTGGATGTAATACCTCATTTTACTTTATGAAAGTACTAATATCTAGAAGTATCGTTTTTACTCGATACCTTGGATCTTATAATTTATTTTTTGAAAAATTTTTTCACAAAAAAATACAAAAAATACCAATTTTAAATAAAAAGTAAAAATACAAAAGTAAAAATACAAAAAATACCCATAGTATAGGCCTGTAGCATAGTTTTATTTGCGATTTTTTTTTTTAAAACATGTCTATGGAATTTTTTGACGGTAATTTTAATTTTTGGGGTCGCTGATTCCAAATCCGAAGTCCGTTTTGACCTAACGTGGTCCAATATTGCGTAATTTCCCATTATAGGTCATTTTTAACGTTTTTTTGCCATTTTTTGTTAAAATTTTTAATGGTAAAAAAAAGTAACGTGTTATAAAATACCATTAAAAGGATGAGAATACCCGTGAATCGCCTATTATGGACCACTGGACATTATTTGTTAAAAAAAGATGTGTTATTTGCGTTTGGTGACCCGAAAGCCACAAGCTGTAGAAAAAATTGGTATTATTTTAAAAAAATAGTTAAAATTAGCCCAAAAAGCGTAAAAAATAGCCTAAGAATCCCTATTATGGGCTACCATTTTTTTTGTATGAGTAGATATGATAATTAGGTATAGAGATCCAAAAAACATTAGTGTAGTGTGAGAAAAATGGTAATATATTAAAAATTTTAACAAAAAATGGCAAAAAAACGTTAAAAATGACCTAAAATTTGCAATTACGCAAAATTGGACCACGTTAGGTCAAAACGGACTTCGGATTTGGAATCAGCGACCCAAAAAACTAAAATTACCGTCAAAAAATTCCATGGATAATTACAATTACATGCTTTCAAAAAAAATCGCAAATAAAACCATGCTCCAGGCCTGTACTAACAAAAATAAAACACATTTACCATTTCTCAAGAGTAATTCTAAAATTATAAACTAATTATAAACTCATAGAAACCATGAAACTACAAGTAAATATTTTCAATAAAATAATTTAACATTCATAAAATGATATAAGCTTTAACTTATTTATTTTTGCTTTGTTTGCTTAATTTTGCTAGATTTTCTTCTCATGCTTATATAATATTTAGGTTTCATTTCATTTATGAGAAAACATATTATATTCCTGCCAACATACTCCAGTCAAAATACGGGGTGAGGGGGTGCACTTACGGTTGCGAATACGAGATTTGCTCTAGTATGGGTTTTTTGGGTCGCTAAACACGAAAATCGGGGTCATTTGGTAAAGAAAATGGGGTTTCACCCTTAAATTTGCAAAAACTGCCCCCAAAAGGGTGTAATTTTGATATATTCGCGTTCCGAGTCAATAGATCTGCCCAAGAATTGGTTTGTAAGGGTTTTTTAGATCGCTAATTAAGGATCTCGATGATTTTTTAAGGTAACATTAATATCTCACACTTAAATTAGCTAAAACTACCCCCCAAAAGGGGTGTTTTCGATATTTTCGTACTTTTTGCGACCAGATTAGGTCCACAAGGGTTTTTTGGGTCGCTAAAAACAAATTTCATGGATTTTTTGATGAATAATTAATATATCACCCCTGTTTTAGCTAAAACTACCCCTAAAATGGACTTTTTTGCTATTTCTGCATTTTGTATGTCCAGATTAGGTCCATAGGGTTTTTTGGCTCGGAGATAACGAATTTCGCGAGATTTTTTATGAATAATTAATACATCATCCCTTAATTACCTAAAATTACCCCTAAAAGGGGAGTTTTTACTATTTCTGCATTTTGTACGCCCAGATTAGGTCCATAGGGTTTTTTGGGTCGTAGATTTTAGGGGTAGTTTTAGCTAATTTAGGCGTAATATATTAATTATTCATTAAAAAATTCATGAAATTCGTTTTCAACGACCCAAAAAATCCTTGTGGACCTAATTTAGTCGCAAAAAGTGCGAAAATAGCGAAAACACCCCTTTTGTGGGGTAGTTTTAGCTAATTTAAGGGTGAAATATTAATGTTACCTTAAAAAATCATCGAGATTCTTAATTAGCGACCCAAAAAACCCTTAGAAACCAATTCTTGGGCAAATCTATCGACTTAGAACGCGAATATATCAAAAACACAAATCTCGTATTCGCAACCGTAAGTACACCCAAACCCGTATTTTGACTGGAGTAACATATGCGTAGGAGGTATTAACTTTTTGGGTCGCTTATCAAGAATTTGCAAAAACTAACCGAAAAAGGGTATTTTCTATATATTAGCACTTTGAATGTGAATATTCTGGTCTATAAAGGTTTCTTGAATCGCTGATTACGGATTCCTAGTCATACTTTCGCGACTTCTGAGGCGACTTCTTTGTTAAAAATTAGTACGACACCCTTAAATTAATAAATTTATTCTCAATATTTGATATATACTATATTACGCTCAAAGTTTGAATACATTATAAGATCCCCTACGAAGGTATAGTTTTTGTCAATTTAAGCAGTAAACGCCAATTTTTCATAAACAAGACCCCAAATCTGGATACTAAAATTGTGAATACATAAAAAATTCCCCTTTTTATAAAATCGAATAATTTCATTATAAAAATATGTATTAGAAATCGTTTCAAAATTCAAATCTAAACTAAAAATTACTATAATACTAATTACTAATTTAACACTACTTGGTAGTAGATGGATTTTATATTGGTTTTCATATGAGATACAAAATTTGGTGATCTAACGTATTGTCATTAAATCTAGAAATTTCTTTTTTTTAATTAATTTTAGATTCAGGATTTCTTACCTATTGAAATCCCGTGTATTTCAAATGGAGTTCTCAAATTTGCCATAGCAAATTAATGTACTTAAAAAATATATATTCATTAACTTATGGCAACGTCTTTCTTTAGCCTTATTCAAACAGTTTATAAAAAATAAAAAAAAGGCAAATTAGCATTTCTTATAATTTAATTTAAAAATAAAATTAATCAGTAAAATTTAATTTAAATAAAAAACAATTAAATCGATTTATGCTAAAAATATTTTTTTATCATTCTGTAAATTAATTATAAAATTTTATTATTAAACTTTGTTTCTAAGAAAATATAAATAATTAAAAATTTAATAATAGAATATTGTCCAATAAAAGGAAAAATTTAATGCATTCAAGAATAATTACATACATTATTAAATAATAATCGTAATTAATTAAATAAAAAAATTATCTCAATTTGTAAATTTTGTTCTGATTAATCAATGATTAAATTTTTATTTTTAATTATTATCAATAAATAGATTATTTTTAAATATTTATATATTGGCAAAAATTATTCATAAAATTTATATAAAAGATCAAATTGATTGCTGTATTTTATCATTTTAAAGGAAAACTTCATACATTTTGATCAGAACTACTTTTAAGAATAATAAACACAATGAATACAAGTAAGTTCAAATTTTAATTTATAGTAATTAACTTATGATTTATAAAAATACACGCATACAAGAAATTAGTATATATAACTAAAATTGCGATGTTTTTTACTAAATTCAGTTTGGTTAAAAATCACTAGAATTTATTAGTAAAGTTTACTAATTTTTTATTTACTACATTTTTCAAGGTTAATTTTACTATTTTTTTTTTACGTGTAAGCTGTATATTATTTGGCTCAATTTAAAACAAACCGGACTAAACCCAATAGTCGAATCTTGAAATCGGTTCTACGAAATATTTTTCCGAAATTCCTATTAAAAACAAGCCTCAGTGTCATTTTTTAGAGCCTAAATTTCTCGATTTTTAGTGGCCTTTTTTAAAAAACAGTAAACATTTTTCTTATTTTTTATGTAAAAAACTCACATTTTCAGTGATGGATGCGCGAGAAATCAATAAATTGAGTCATTTTTTTATATCAAAAGTCGATTTCCCAAAAATGCGTGAAAAAAAATTTCCTAGTAGGAATCAAAATGCTTTTAACACTTCAAATTTTTTTATGAAAAAAAGAAACCAATGGGTTATATTGCGTTTAGATCCATAAGTGTCAGCTTTTGAAAGTTCATTTTTTACATATTTTCAGTTGCCAAGTTAAGTGACTAATTAAAAATCTGGCCAAAATTTTTGATTTCGTGAGTAATCTTACATTATGATATATATATTTTTATGTTTTTTAAAGTTTTTATCTTAAAACATTGAAATTTTAAATTGAAAGATTAACATATCTCAATTTTTTGAGAAATAATTTTCTTATTTATAAAAATATAGTAAAATCACTGGGAAATTCTTTCAAATTTCGCTATTTTTAAATAGAAACTCTTAAAAATATAAAAAGTGATACTCTTACGTAAAATATTTCACGGAATCCAAATTTTTGTGTGACTTGGGGGGAAGTTTGAAATTTGTAAAAACTGAGCTTTTAAAAGCTGCTATTTACTCTAGGACTCTTAAAACGCAATAAACCACTGTTTTCTTTTTTTGTCAAAAATTAAAAGTTTCAGAAGTAATTCGAGTCCTGTTTTTTCATCTAAATGCTTTGGAGGAATAGAATTTTGAAGAAAAAAAGCGACGTATTTTATTAATTTATCGTGCATGCTCAGACAAATTTTTTGACTCCAGGATCAGATTCTAGGAAAAATTTCCTATCCAAACTTAAGAAGATATAACTTTTCATGTTAATGTGCGTTTTTTGCAGAAAAAATAAGAAAAATTACCACTATTTTTTTGCTCTTATTTTAAAAATATCCAAAAAACGAAAAAAACCGCCTAAAATCGAGGATTGAACCTTATGAGCTAAGGAATGATGTTGAGGTTTATTTATAATATTACTTTCTGGAAATAATACTTTGTAACCCATTTGAAGACTCGATCATTAGTCTAGTTTGGTTTTAATTGAGCCATGTACAGAATCAAAAAACTTGTACCTGTTTAATGAAAATCATTTTATTAAAAGTTATAAAATATAAATTTTTATAATAGTATTTTTTTCGATAAAATAATTAACTAAAATTTTAATTTTTCAGAAATTATCTTCGTTTTATTTGTTGCACTATTTTCACTGGCCCTTAGTGCCAGTTTAAAAAATGTGAAAACGGTAAAAAATAGAATTCTTCTAAAAATTTTATAATCCAAAATTGTTAAAAAAAAAAATTTGTTCATGATTTTTATTTTTGTTGCTATAGGATATTTATGCAGAAGAGTATGGTCCAAAAAGCATAGATGAACGTGATTCAGGTAATTTTTGTGCAATGATTTTAAAAGATATTAGAATATTCCTAACTCAAATTTTGACTATATTTTGTTACAGTTTTTCAAAGTAGAATACCATCCCCTTTCCCAAGTTATCAACCAGGAATGGAATTTCAAGAGGGAAGCAGCAGTCGAAGATCCTATGTCTAAAATGCATTTATAAATTTTAAAATTCTTGTTTCAAACATATCATAATATTTTATAACGTGATTCATTTTAAAATGTAATAAATTAATTCTTTAAATTTTTTATAAAAAGACCTGTTTTTTAAAAGAATTAATATTTCATTTATTCCCATATTATATATTTAAATTAATAAATCAATAAAAAATATATTAAAGAAAGGAAAGTATGTTAATTTTATAATTAGCATTCATTTATTTAAAATAAATGAACAAATATTTTCAACAAAAAACAGAAATATTAATCAAAAGTAAATATTTGTTACTTTCAATTTTGCGCTAATTTTTTTAAATCATTGACGTGAATAAAACATTTTATTCTATTTAAAAAAATTTTTAGTCAAAAATGAATATTTGCAAAACATCATAACGGTGGAAATTTCGCATATTAGTAAATATATTGACAGAAATTTTTACACTGCATGCAATGCAAATAGTGAACCTAAATTTCTGAAGAAAGGGTGAATCCTCTAAAGCGCCGAACAATTAAGTAAATATAAAAATTTATCAAGAATAAAAAAATAATTCATTTGAAATAAATCGTTTTATTTATGTATTCATAAATAAAAAAATGTTGTTGGATAAACCTACTTTAATTATTTACTATTTTTATGAAATAAAAATATATAACTTCTCATGAAATTTCTTTTCATTGGCTCATTGTTAAAATAATTACCGAAATAAATTAAATTATTTTTGAAAAACATTAATAACATTGCAATAAAATTTAGTACTAGAACTTTTTCTTTTTATTTTATACAATAAATTAATTAATTAATTATAATTAATTAATTTAATGTACAGGGTGATACAAAAGATAGAACGAAGATGGAGTACATAAGAGTTACAATAATTGCATAACGCATAGAAAATATAACAAAAAAAAACAAAGGAAATTAAACTAGAAATTTAATTGTTGAAGGCCTCTGCCAATCTTGGTGTGCCTACGTGCAAAAGAGTTAAACAATACATAAGACATAAGACATAAGACAAGAAATGCATTTAGGAATTCAGTTTAGAAGGAAGCTACACTGTAAAAATTCTTGTCCGGGTATTTACTATCCTGAACGTAAAAATATAGTCAATGACAAACAATATATTTACTGTTAAATTTATTTAGCAGCTTCTTAGGCTATAGAAAATTTATATATTTAGAAATAATGAAATGTTTAAAAATTTTGCGTTCAAGATAGTAATTTAACTATACTGGTAGTTAAAACCCAGACAAGAATTTTTACAGTATGGATAGGATAGATGCACAATGAAAGAAGTAAGTGGAGGAGTTAAGAGTAATTATTTAAAATAATAAAATGAGTAAACTTCAAATTAGGGAGGTTAGACTCACGCTTGCCAACCTGAAGTAGATGTTGATATAACTTTGCCTTACAACTAATCGGGCTCCACAAAACTCCAGTTAATATGCGGAGGAGGGGTGTTTGAAATTGACAACCGGGTTAAGAAAAGGTCTACTATAGGTTTTTGGGTCGCTGAACACGAATCCGGGGTCTAAATCCGGTGGGAAATAGGGGAACAGCTTTAAATCGGCAAAAACTACCCCTTTTTAAGATTTTTTTTGGAACCAGCGATGTAATAATCAAATAAATGCCAATTTTTTGAGAATTATTAATAAAATATAGAGTTTAGTTAAAATTGTACAAAACATGGGTTATTAGAGCTAATTAGAGGGGCTAAAAACTACCCCCAAAATAAAAAAAAAATTTCACGATGTAGTGCGTTTTTTCTCCTTACTTTTTTTTTTTAATTTTTTAGTCACAGAACCAAAAAAATTTTAAAATCCAGTATTTTTGATTTTTAACAAAATTTATTGATTTAAGTCTCGTGCATTCCTCAATAAAAAAAAAAAAAAACAGGTTAAACTAGTCTAACAAAAAATTTTAAAATTATCATCCCTTCGAGAATTTTTGGAAATTCGAAAAAAATTCTATTTCCGATTTTTTTTGGTTCTGTGTCCCCTTAATTAGAATGTCTTTCAGTTTCTATAAGCATCAATACTACCACCAGTGCGATTATGCTTATAACACAGATATAATAATATATCTTATCGAGTTTCATAGCTTCTTAAAGTTCTAGAACCATGAGGAGGATTTTTAGAATTGTTCTAGATGGCTGTGCGGCGATTTGGGCACCAAGATATAAAGTAGACGAAATTAAAATTGTATGTTTCAGATTGTATAATTTTCGTCAGTGTTACGGACCTATCTTAACATTATGTTTAAAAGTATAGTATTAGAAATTTATTATAAATTAGGAATAAAATGACTTTTTTCTAAATGGCAAAAGAACTCATAAAAATTCTACGTTAATTATTTCATTTTTATAGAGTATCCATTTCAAAAAAAATTTCTAGTAGTTTTATATACATATATATTAGAGTGTGTCTTATTTTCTTTTTTTCGAGATTTTTTTGCTCCCCTCTTTTTTTTTGAAAATTTTTGTCATAAAAAACTCCAGCTCCAAGGATTTTGATTTTCGATTTTTTTTAACCCGTGCCACCAAGCACTTGAAGTTTCCGATTTAAATAACATGGGAATTTTTAGTTTTTCGCTTTATTACAAAGTTTTACAGAGGTCAAATTTAAAGAAATTTTAGCTAAAAGTTTCTGTATATTATTTATAAGAAAGACTTGTCTATTTTTCCCCAGGAATCCGATTAAAACATTTATTTTAGTTTTTGAACACATTTTATAGGAGAAAAATCGATTTTATTGGTTTTTAGGGTCCCAATTTTAAGGAAATCCATTGTAAAAGGTTAGCAATTTTCAAAATAAGTTTTTCTGAATATTATTTACAAGAGAGTCTTGTATATGTTAGCTATGGAAAAAATACATAAGTCCTTCTTGTAAATAATATTCAGATAAATTTATTCTGAAAATTATAAAACTCTAATAATTGATCCCCTTGAAATTGGGACCCTGAAAAAGGATAAAAGATTTTTCTCATTTAAGACGTGGTCAAAAGCTAAAATAAATGGTTTTATCAGATTCCTGGGGAAAAAATAGACAAGTCTCTTTTGTAAATAATATACAGAAAAATTTAGTCAGAAAACTACAAAACTTTTAAAATTGGTCCCCTTGAAATTTGGACCCTAAAAGGCAACGAAAATCGATTTTTCTCCTATAAAACGTGGTCAAAAACTAAAATAAATGGTTTCATCGGATTTCCGGGGAAAAAATACTAAGGGATATCAATTGGAACATAATCTTAAACGCTATTTGAATCCACTAGAAAAACTGAAAGTCTTAAGAAAATCACAATTTTAAGAAGGCCAAAAAAAAACTTTCGAGAACTATCGTGGGCTCAAAAACCGATGTTTTGGTCTAAATCCAACGAGAAACTTATTTTTTTTACTTTTACTTTTGAGTTCTGCCGGCACGTTAGAAATCCCGGATACTTCGAAAAAAAACAAAAATAACAGTCTATTACTCGGTCTATTATATATATTTACTCGTATTTACTTTATTTTTTACTTCTCGCAAATGAAATGATATTCTAAGTATATATAAGTATAGTACAAAAAATCAAATTTTTATCTGACTCTACATTATAATTAAATAAATATTATCAATATTCGGCAATATTATATAATAATGTTAATCGTTAATCATCAATGACGTTTTCCAAATCTTTGAACCAGTTTTGCCTTTCTTGACAAGAATCGAATTGCTTGTTTCTTCTTTTGTATAAAAAAACTGATTTTACCTTTTTTTTAAGCTTGTAATGCTTATTCAGATGATAAATTGACTATGGTTTATGCCCAAAATATATAATTAGAAATAGAATAAGAAAGATTCAGATCTAACCATAGTATACTCCGGCACGTTACAAGAAAATTTTTTTGGGAGGGGTCGGAAAATTTTGGAGGGGGCCAGAACCTAATAATATTAAAATTGATGGTTTAAATTTCTTCAATGTCAATCAAAATTTAACTTTTTCTTATTTTAAATTGTTTATAAGCAATAATTGTTAATAAAAAATTTTAACATTTTGAAATCAAGGTAAAAATATTGCTCTGTTTCAAAAATTTTTCATTTAGTCCCCCTTTGAATACGTGCCTGATATTATTCGTGGCAAAGTTGAGTTCCTAAATCGAAATTATTTTAATCTCATTTGACCCTCCCTGTTTTAAATTAGACACATTTGAACCCGTCTCCCCTTAAATCGGAACACTTTTGACCCCGTTTTGATTTTCGGATTCCTCAGATCCATAAGAAAATTGTGAAAATAAATAATATACTAAAATAAATATGCATAATTATTATATGTACAGTTGATGCCACTGTTTTGCGGACTTCTTGCGCTGTACCGCATGAGTTTATCCTCGAATTTATCAGATGACTGTAGAATTTGCCCAAATGTATTAAATTAAATTGAACAATATCACGATCAACTAGACAAAATGCATGATTAATCTTTCCTTTTAGAGTATACTAAAACCCTTTTGCATGTACAAACGACAAACGGATTTTAAATTATTATCTCTTTAAATAAGGAATCAGGATAGTGAAAGATCGCTCATTTTATCAAATAGAATAAATTTTTAAAAATCAAAAAAATAATTAAATTTTTCTAACACATAAAAAAATCGTAATTAAAAAATTCAAAAAATATAATGCAGTATATACAACGTCCAATATTTAATTTTTACATCCAAGCAGAAAATTTGATAATAAAAAAAGTGAGTTATATAAAATTCAAATAAATGAAATTCATTTTAATGAAATAAAAGAGAGAGAGAGAGAGAATGATGATTTTAATGACCTAAATAAAATAAAATTAAAAGTGAAAAAAGTGAATTAAATTACAGTATACAAAGGTTTTTAAAAAAGAGGATTAAAAACTAGGTTTTGACACAATAAATAAATGCATAAATATAAAATAAAAGAGAGTACTGTTATTGCATTTATCGAATTAACACTATATATTTTATTTTATCGTATATAACGTCGAGACAGACGAAGGGTAGACACCTTAATTGGACATATTTAGTAAAAGAGAGAAGCACTTATAAACGAATGACTTTGCAATGCAGTTATGCGATTTCATTCGCGCGGTTCGATCATACCTTTTCGTGATTAATGATATATCTCTCAATAAGGAATGCATCGTCAATGTCTTATATATCTTTTTAAAAGTACACGACAATTGTCACGGATGCCTTTTTTTTTATAACATAACATTAAAACCCTTCAAAATTTATTATACAGTGAAAGTTAGGAAGTCATTTGCCAATCAAAATTTAAGATAAATTCAAAGACACATATACTCTTTGACAAGGATTTTTTTTTACTTACTTATATTATGAGAAAGGTATTTAAAAAAAAAGTAAATACATTTTTTTTTAAATCGCGTGGGGTCAAGGTGACTTGTTGTATATTTTTTTAAAATCAAGAAGATGAATATTTTTTTTTTTTTTCAAACATCTCACGTTAATTTTTAATCAGATTTGAGAGATATCTTTTATATTATAGGTATTAAAAAAAACGAAATAATATTTCATTTATAATTTTTTTCCAAAGACATATTATATTTATACTACAAAGATTAATGTACTTTAAAAAAAGTATAAATTTTTTTTTTTTTTATGTATTACTTACTTTTATTATAATTTATAAAAAAAAAAAGTGTCATCCTTTTAATTTAAAAGACACAGAAATCTGACTTTTATATAAAAAAAATTCTTTAACGAATTAAATAATAATAATAATATTATTATTTGCATTTAACTTGCATGTTGTACTTTAATTAGATAGTTTTAACGTGTGATTACACGTCTGTCAAAATAATTTTTTTTTGAATTGACATCATCTTAAGAACTTAAAGGAGAGAGAGGCGATGATTTTTAATTTTATATGTTTTTTGCGATGATTGCTTGAGAAAATAACAAGAACAGGGAGGAGTTGCAGTTTATTTTTACAAGACTTTTTTATTTTATTAAAAGATCAAGTCCAATTGAATTTTATTTTTCTTATTAATTTTTTTTTTCTTATTTATCATGTAAATACGAATAAAACTTGCTAATTTATTTTGACGTTTTGTTTATATAGATGACAGGCGCTTGATTTTAATTGTTAGGTTTTTATGATATTAAAAAAAAAATAATTGCATATGTGTAAGGGAAGAGACAGTTTTTTCTTTAGCAAAAAATGTTGCTTCAAATGGAGATAATTTATTATCAGTCCAATGATTTTTTTATATTGACGTTTTCTTGATAATTCATCTGTGTTGACACGTAAACAGGATGAATGTACCTGCAAGTTGTCACATTTTTTTTTAATTTCGTGCTAGATAATTTGTTTTTAAATAATGTTAATTTATACGAGTTTTTTTTCCACAAAAATTTTAAGTAGTATAATTATAAAGTTAAATATATTTTCTATTAAGGATCAAACTTTGATTTCAGAATCAGAGATTAGATTATGCAGCAAGTTAGAGCAAGCATAGAAGTCAGCTTATCATAGGTAACACATAGTATTGCAAATCAATATTTAGAATGTAGCTACTATTTTATCTAATTTACTGGTTACTTTTCGGAACCCTAAAATACAATTTTTTCGACCCCCAAATACATAAATAAATATTTGTATAAGAATTCAATTCCGTACTTCAAAACGGTCATGAATTGATAACAGCAGTTATACCATGTCAAGAGTAAATTACTCTTCATAAAATTTAAAAGGAGAATATCTCTATTTACTTTATTAAAAACTTGATTCGAACTAATGTCAAAATGCATCTTTAGGCAACGAAACCCATATAAATGTTACGCCCGAAACGACGTAACGGCCGGTTCCGCGGAATGGGGCAGTCATCAGCCGGCTTAATGAAATTATGAATAAAATTTGATAAGTCAAACAAATTTTTTATCTTATAATTAATCAGTATCATTCAAAAATGTATTTTAAATGTAAAAGAAATTCAGCAAAAATTTTTTTTCTTAAAAAATTTTCTTATTTCCAATCTATGTATTAATTTATTTAGTTTGATGCCCCGTTCCGCGGAACCGGCCGGTTTGATGTCCCATTCCGTGGAACCGGCCGGTTTACTGTCCAATTCCGCGGAACCAGCCGTTACCTCGTTTCGGGCGTAACATATATAAGATTAACGAATTGCATATATGACGCATTATTTTTTTATTGCTACTTAACTTGATCCAGAAATCAAAAAAAAAGTTTTTGAAGGCCCATCGATAAGACCCGTGTTTTTAGGTAGTTTGAACCTTCAAAAAATCGAAAAAAATCGTGAACAAGAAATCTGGGATAGTTGCCAAAAAAAATTTTCCACTTTTATATCGAAAACTGCCTTTTTTCGTAACTGAGCTGCCCGATTTCTGAAAAATTTATTCCTGGGGTTGTTGATGGTATTTTAACATGAAACATGTTTATAGGGAGGGAGTACTTCAGAACTTGAAAATTAAGGGGGGGGGGGTCAAATTTGTCCTATTAAAAGGGGGGGGGGGTAAAATGAGACTTAGAATAATTAGTAGAGACTTAGAGACTTAGTATATATAAATAAAAAAAATACTTTTAATAGACTTTGAAAAATCTGGGCTTAATGAGTTAGGATAATACAGGTTTATGGGGATTTGGAATAATTCACTTGGAATAATTCAGGTTTAGGGAATCCAAATAGTTTGGATTTAGAATATTAACAGCTAGTGAGGTGATAATTACAAATTAGAAAATTAGAAAATTGTATTGTAATGTTGAGTAACATTTGTATTATACCTAGTTCTCATTTGGAAGTAAACATGTTCCATGCATTTAGGTTGTGTTTACACAAACCGGTTATAAGTTTTTTTTTCAGGATTTTTGTTTTTGAAAAGTTAAAACAAGTTCAAAACTAACACAAACAAATATTTAGCATCGGTTTTAATATTTAATAATTTTTAGATCAAAATATTTTTAATTTGTCATTAAGATACCTGGAAATCATTATTTTAACGCATTGGGAGCATCCACATATTATGTAAGCATAAATTTTCAGTTTTTTTCCCCCCTCTTACCTCCTCGTCATCAAATGTCACGGTCATATTTTCAAACTCCCCCCCTTCCCTAAATTTGCTTACATAATATATGGATGCTCCCATTTCATTAATATAACCCCAAGAGTTCCACTTTTTCGATTTTAGTTATAGATTATATAAAGAAGTAATTATACTGTTAAAAATTTTCTGAATTTTTTTTTATCTCATAAAATATATTTTCCCAAGCAAATAAAAGTCTATCAATAATTATATAGACCAGATATAATTTATTTTACACGTTTGTTAAAAAAAAAAAAAAGAAAAGAAAATTTCAATTTAACGCCATCCTAAACCCAAATGTGTCGGTAAAAATTTCTTAAATGTCGGCTTTCTTTTATAAGCTGTAGAAAAAACAAAAAAAATATTTTAGGCTATAAAGAATGATTTTTCCAAGGGAATGAATCAATATGAAGCCACAAATTTTATTAGAAATGGATTGGCGACCTTTTTCAAAATGAACTCTGCCTTACCGACTCAATGTTAAAAACATAGGGGTTTAGGATGGCGTTAATGCAATATAAAATTTAGGACTTATTATACCTGGGTAGAAACATCGGAGAGGTATAATGTTTGCAAAATGACTTTCACTGATTACTCCCAAAGGTGTACATATTTTTGTGTATATTGAAATATAGTTCCTCCCATTTTTGAGCCCTCTAGGTGCAAAAGTGCCCAAATTAGGCCCATTTATGGTTTTTGGAATTTTTTCAGTTTTCTTTTTTAGTCATAAACTTATAAAACTGACTAGATATAAAAAAATCATTTGAAAGTGTTTACACTACCGAGTATTGAAAAAAAAATATTTCTTTCATAAATAATAAATAACTTTTTTTTTAACAAATTAATAAAAAATAACTATTAAGATATAATTTTAAAGATAAAAATTAATCATAGATAAATTTTTAAATAACTTGTATAGTATTTTTATATCTTAATTATTACTTATTTATTTAAAAGAATTTATTATTTTAAACAAAAAATTTATTACTTGCATGCATCTTTTAGAAAGAAAAAAAAATATTACAATGATATTTGATATATCAAATTTAATTATGTAATTTAAATTATTGCTTAATATATATGAATACAAAAAAACAGGCCATTAAATTTTATTTTTTATAAATACCAATAGGTACATTAAAATCGTGAATCATTATAAAAAAATTATCATATAAATAATTTACATTTAACACCGCACTTTTTTTTTTATTTTTATTTATTTAAAATAGCATAATATATTGAAAAATAATAAATTTTTATTATAAAATATATATTTTTAAGTAGGTACTTTATGCTATAAGTATCTTCAATTCAATATACTAATAGAATTTTTTAGGTGCGGCAAAATAATATTGCCATATAAGTTTTTCTATTGTTTTTCTTGAATTAAACAATGAATATAATAATGCATATTTTCATTGGGTATATGAGAAAATCTGAAAAAAGTCCATTTTAAAATAGCAAGAGCTTCTTAAACATTAGCTAAGCAAAAATTGTCAAAAATTGAATATCTAAAAATTCAACAGAATGCATTCTAATTTATAGTCCCACCTTCAATGAAAGTCTGTCCCAATTTGAAAAATAAAAAAATTATAACTGGTTTGGGTGTTCACACAAACAACGATCATGAAACGTGTTCACTCAACAGTAATAAATCCAAAAACCGAAATTACAATTAATTCCGAAGTATAAATTATCCATAAAAAGTCCGTAAACCTAAAGTATTCTAGGTTCTTGTTATTATCTCCCACTTCAAATTATTTGAAAACCTTAAATCAAAAATATTCTAAGTCCATTTCCTCCCCCCTCCCTATAAACGTCACTTTTTACCCCCCCTGCAGATTCAGACTTTTTCAAATACCCCATCCAATGAACATGTTCCATGTTAAAAATAAAATATTGTTTTGAAAAAATTTTCTTCAAGTACTTCAACATTTGCAGTCGTTTAAAAAAAAGCGTAGATTTATATTTGAACCCATGTTTTGGTATATTTAGGTTTTGTCAGACCATTAAAGTACCGCCGTTTCCCCAAACCTAAAGTCATAAATAAGGGATCAAGAGCATCGTGAAAGAAAAACGTAATTTCTTGCGCATGCGCACTACAAATAAAATTTTTAATTCTATAAAATTTTGTAGGAAATTTCCTACAAGCACCTAAAAGGAGAATATTTTACACCGTGATATAAGCATTTTTTTGCAATATTTTTAGAGTAAATTTACCAAAATAGGAAAGGCTAAAAACACAAAAATGTCTACTACTAAAAAACTAAAATTTGCTGAGAGAGCTTATTTTTAAATTCAGTTTTGAAAAAGGGTAGTTTGGAACGATTGCTGCGATTCTTCAGTCCCAATAGAGCCCAGTAGGGGTAGAATTTCTAACATCTTATATCATTCTATTATTAATTTAAAATAAAGGAGCGAGTAAACAACGAGACGTCAATAGTGTTACATATATACCCACCTAGAACTCAGATACTGGAAAATGTCAAATATTAAACGAGGATAAAATTGCGCATCAAGGAGAAAAACCATTTACTTGCGAAATTTGCAGTAAAGCTTTTGCTTATAAATCAAGTTTAATAGGACATATTGAACTGATACATAAGGTATATGTTTTGGCATACTTTCAGTTAATTTTTTCAGTGAATTGGACAACTTTGCAGACCTATAATTTTTTCCGAAACTTAGAATTAAAAAACTAAGATACGAAGGTGAGAAAGTAGATAGAGCCAAAATTTAGCTATCATATTCTCATGCACTTTTTACAATAGTCATCCCCGAAAATATTACATAAAATGAGATTATAATAAAGTATTTACTCATTAAATTTCACTTTAAGAGGCTTGGATCGTCCCTGTTACCAGGCTTTAAGTATAAAAATTATTTATTTTTTAAATTTATTAAAGAATTTCAATAAAGAAAAGAAATTTAGACGCTATGGGACAATCAAGTATGAGCTGGACTCACTGCACTGAATTATACCTTGGGATATTAATTTAAAAAGCCTAAAAAACTAGATTATTCAAAGAGACGTTTTGTTTTTAGATTTTCTCACATATATACTTATACTTATTAATCCTTGACTTGCTTCTGTACAATAATAAAAAATCATCTACATATACAAGATTAATCATCGTATTTATGTATATTATGAGAAAAAAGAAAGTCTTTATGATACCGATATTTTTATGAATATAAATATATTATGTGCAGAGACTTAGAAAAAAAAAATACTTTTTGAAATTAATATGAAAAAAAAAAATTTTTGTCAACGATTGTGTCAAAGATATCATTCAATATATAAAATATATAAAAAGATAAGAATGATATTTTACTTATATGCAGATAAAAAATCTAGATGCAAAATGTATTTTATATCCACACAAAGAAGGTAGAAAGAGAGGTCAAGTTCTAAAAATATTGTTATATAATATGGTTGCACCGGTTTTTATTTTAATATATCCAACAGAGTAAAAGGAATAATATATACGTAAAGATATCTCGTTATAAGATAAAAGTACACTAAATTTATATTTAGGGGAGAGTTTAATAATACTGTATAGATTTAGAAAACCACCAATCGTCAATTATTTTGGCAAATTTCATGCATCCGTTTTAAACTTTGCAAGGTGATAAAAAGTATTGTACAAAATGCTTCCATCAAATTTTTAGCATAGCAGCTACTTTTTACTCTCATGTAGGGAACATGTAATATTTTTAATTTTTTTAGTTTTTGTTGAAAACAGAAAATTACAAAATATAGTGATATCTCCAGGTTAAGGTAAGTCCCTAAATAAAAATTATTTTAAGTCCATACATCGAAATTAAATTATTCTACGTGCATTTGACCCACTACCTCAAATATGGTACAATTTACCCACCCCCTCCCCAAATGACATGCTTAAAATACTCACCTGTCTATAAACATGTTCCATGTTAATAAATCTTAAAACTTTCTTAATCTTATGTACTTATCAAAATACGGTTTTGCGGTTGTTCTTAGCAAGTATTGGCAATCAAAATGAGAAAGGATCTATCAAAAAAAATTGTATTTTCGCAAATCACAAACGAACTCCAGTTTTGTGTAACCTTTTCATTCTTGGAATAAGCTTCACAAAAAACCTTTAGTAGATCTTTTCTCATCTTGGTTGCCAAGAACAACCCTCTACCCTCCATGTTATGTCTAGAGTAAAAAGGTTAAATTATCAGTCAAGAGTATCAGTTTTTTTATAATTAAAAATTTTTTTAGAAATTTTATTTTATATGATAAAAGAATATGTACGGAAATGTGTTACATTTATTAAATTCAAAGTGTCTTAGATATTAAAGCAGAACATTACAAAAATTTCAGAATTTTTTATAATGTAAGAATAGCATTGAATAACGTCGCATCTTACCGGCGTTAGTGTCTAGAAAAATTTATCTCTTATTTAACCTGTGCTATATAATAGAGCAATGAAAATAGTTGCATTGGATAAAACCGCATACTTAGGATTCCAATCTATAGCTAATTTTTTCTTGCATTTTTTAATGCGAAATTTTTTTTTAATTTAATTTTTTATTTGATACATTAAATAATTAAATTATTTATTTATTTAATTTAATTATTTATACAAACTTCAGTATTTTCAAAGAATATATTATAATCAATCAGTTAAAAGACATTTAGTCGTTTATCTGAAAATTCTATTTGGTTCAAAAAAATTCCTAATACTTTTTAAAAATTTAGACAAAACAAAAACCTATTTCAGGAAAATCTATTTCAGGATAATTTTTAGCCCCGAATTGTATTATGAAATATTTTGCAAAATTATTTCGAAATTCAACATAATTATCTTAAAACTTATTGAGATACGCGTTTCTATCCAACTCTCCCTCATATAATTGTAATCCAAATATTCTTGATTCTTTGAAATGTATTTTTAAGTAAAATGTTAATTTTTTTTTTAACTTTTATTTCATATTTTAAAAAAAAGGCGTGTTTGTACGTGTTACAGTTTTTTTTTTGTATGTTAATGTGTTCAACAGATTTTTATTTGAAAAAAACTCAAACCTTATGGTAAAATTACAATTGTCAATCAGTTAAAGTTACATAAGAAAAAATAAATGATAATAATTAAAAAAACACAAAATTTATGTAAATTTAAACGTAAAAAAAATGGGCTTATAGAAATATAAATAGCCTTCTATTTTTTTTCTTTCATTTGAAATTTTATAATTATTAATAACGTAATGTGTGTAATAAACCTACTTAACATAATAATATAGGCTTTCAACAAAAATAAACGTCTTTGAAGAAAAAAATTAAAGCATGAAATATGAAAAAAGAAAAAAATTAATTTCTGTCTATTTATAAATTGTAATCTAATTAAACTATAGCAAAATAAGATAATAGATGATTAATTTTACATTATTTTATGCTGGCTTTTTCTATTGTTTAAACATTAAAATGCAACAATGACCCTGTATTATATATTACAATAAAAATTAATATTTTGTTTTATTCGAGGAAAAAAAAACACATAAATTATTATTATTGTTATAATGGCCATCATAACCGAAATGACATTAATTAAAAATAATTTTATTATGTAATATAATTTCTAAGAAAAATTTTATTATGAAAAATATCAAAAAATAGAACAAAAAATAAGTTACAGTTTATACACAAGGTGCAAAGTTTTTTTAAAAAATTTTCTTTTATTTTCAATTTTGTATTGTAGTTTTCTTCGGTTATACCAGATTCTTTTTTTTTCTTCTTTAAATATTATGTACAGTGTGCATATTAAAAAAATAAAAGAACTTGTCCTGAAAAAAAAGAACAAAAAAATTGGGACAAATATATGTAAAAGAATGGATATATATTTTAAATTTAAGAAACTGTAAAACCGTAATAAAGAACGTGGTTATAACAAAAGTTCTTTTTTTTTAGTAGGTCAAAAAATGCATCATATTGTTTCTTTTTTGTTTTTTTAAAATTATATGTATCATATGGATATATATTTAGAATTTCCGCAAAACATAACCACAGGCCACTAAATTTATGTATATCTATGCAGACTCTTGTTATTTTTTTTGTAGCTATGTTACCACCCGGTCTGATGAAAAAATATGAAAAGGGAATATGAATACATTTATTAAGCATTTTTTCTTTTTTCTTATTTTTTAAATAAATAGGGAAGATTAGTCTGTATTATTACTCTCCTTTGGCTGTGAGAAATGTATTTTAGTAAGGAGTTTTCAAATGGACTCTAAAAGTTTTAAATAAATTTGCAATTAACATTGATTTGCAGAGTAGAATTTTTTTTTAACGCAGGCAAAATTCTGCTATTTTATTCTCTGGAAGTAAAAATGGATCAACATGGGCCTGATGCACAAGTTGTCTAAAATTAATTTTTGATGCAAAACTTAATTGGCAGAAGTTAAGAGTTTAAATCGTCGAAAATTGGTTTCAGGCCTCGATTACGAGTCTCAGAATCAACTTCTTTATTTTAATATTAATTTCGCTTAATTAATTTTATTTAAGCAGTAGTTCTTCAATACTCTAAAGAGTAAATACCCTTCAGATTTATTTTAGCTGAAGATACTCAAGCAAAAACTTACTCTTGATATGAGGATAAAAGTTTGTTCATAGGACACTAGACCAAAAAAAATAAAAAGAGAATAAATCCTTATAAAAATATTAATAATATTACCATATTTTGCCAAGGTTTGAATTTACCCTTGAAATTTTGGGCTAAATATGGTAAACATTTTTGATAGGGATTTATTTTCTTGTTTTCTAATTGTTTCAATTAGATATCCCAATGAAAATACAAATTTTAGATTTTTAGCCTTATTTAAAACGTAATTTTCTTGGGCTGTAATGAATCAAGTCATCCGAGATATTTTACGACTGTGTAGTTTTAGCATTTTCTGCTTCCAAGTGGCAATTTTCACCTTTAAAATCTATATTTAATCGTGGTTTCCATATTAATTAATAAGTTAAGGAAAATCTTTAAGCATGCAGCTGGCCAGGATTTTTGTTTGGGGGGGCTTCAATGTAAAATTTCTGCTCAAATTTCTCTCTACAAACTGTAAAAAAATACATAACAAGTAAAATTTTTCGGGGAGGACTAATGCTCCCTGAGCCCCCTCCTCGGCTGCGTGCCTGCATGGGTATATATAATTTAAAATTTTTAAAATATTTAATAAATAAAAAATAAAACAATCAATAAGGAATGAGAATGCATTTATAAAATAATCATAATTCTCCTTAAGATGATACTATACACCTAAGAATATGAAATAAATCTAAAGTATATATCAAAAAAATAATTGGCAATAAATTTAACACACATATACAATAAGTTATAAATAAGTAAGTGATATATTATAATATGTGACTGACAAAATTCTTTTTAAATGATATAATTAAATATTTATTACAAGTCGTCTGAAATCATAGAAAGTTAAAAAATAAAAAAACGTTAATAATAGAACACACAAGATGTCATTTACTCTATATAAATCATTGTGTTATAATAAAATATGTATTAGTACCTGTTTCCTTTACTTATTCATCATGCATTATAGTGTTAACTAATTTTTCATGGATAATTTATAAAAATAAAGCGTTTTTTGAGATACAAGAAAAAAAATTATAATAAATGAAATTTTTTTTTTCTTTCAGAAAAATTATTTTATTTTCGTAGAATGTGTGATATGAATTACTTATATTATTATTTAAAATATACAACTATTATTACTTAAATTTTCGTCACTCCTTTTTTGTTTGTTAAAAATTTTTTACATATTTTTAACATATGAATTACATAATGAAGGCTTGGACAAAAACTAATGTAACCTAAAGAAAAAGAGGCTGAACAGTATTTTTTTTTAATGAATGAAAGTTATTGTAATTCCTTACAAAAGAAGATACAATTTGTATAAAAATTAATTTTAATACAAGGGATTTTACCCTAACTGGACCTAAGATAAACTGAAGGGTCGAAGAAATCTGGCAAACTATTTTTTTTGCAAGTGAACTAAATTTAAGTCCTCTCAACTAATTTTAGCTTTCTTGATTCGATTCTCGATTAAATTGACTCAAAATTTTCTTGTTATTGCTATCAAATGCTTATTTTACATCTTTGAAAAATATTTTAATTATAGTTACTCATTCGAATTTTCCTATTAAAAAATCCTATTTTTTTAATATAAAAGGTCACTAGTTTTAACTCATTGATCGAAATTATATTTTGGCTTTTTAAAGGTTTAATTTTAAAAATATACAAAAGGTTGTGGCCGAATATCGGTTGCACAAGTATAATTGTTGGTGGTCTCTATAAAACACCTCCGTGGGAGGGCTTAAACGCGGAAATAAAACAAATACAATCATGAAAATTTTTGAAATTGTAAGTTGTAACACATTTTGAATTCAGAAAAAAAATTAAATCTAATTCGAAGAAACTGTTATACGACAATGGTGTGATTGTACAAGAAACTCTCATTTGGCATGTTTTTTTATAAAAAATCTGGTAAAATTACTGGATATAAAAAAAATGTCGGCAAATTTAAAAGTTTTTGATATTTTATTATATAAAAAAATACAAATGTACATACATGTGTCGTATATAGGGTAAAAAACTAAAAAGCATTAATAGTAATTTCAAGAGAAGAATTTTTATATAATACACTGTCATTTTTGTTACGGATTAAGCAAGTCATCCTTCAAAGTATCTTTCAGGTATGTATTCGACTATAAAAATTGACTAAAATCATATATGCAATTTATATGTATACCAAATTTATAACGAAACATCCGTCAAAATTTAATAAATCATTCTCATCTCTCATTCTGTTATTTTCATGATATAACTAAAATGCAAGTTTATATTTTTTTGGTAACCATTATTGTATTGTGCTTTTTACGTATGTATACAAAATATCAAATATCACCTTGTTCACCATTATTTATAATTGAAAGAAGGAATTTTTTTTATGTGTACCATACACAGTAAGAAATTCTGCACTGATTTTTAATATCCAAACTCTTGAATTTCAATTTTAGAGTTTTTAGAAAGGATGGATAAATTCAATAATACGTGTAAAATATTTCATTCTGACCCATTAACTTACTTTAGGTTTGAGGACTGCTTCTGATGTTACTTACGGAAATATTCACTTGCGGCTAGGGAAATTTTATTTTTTTGCTCAAACGATTTAGGTTAGGAGCTGACTATAGTAAACTGTGCGTGTAATTGAGAAAGCTAAATTTTTTTTCAGAGATAGCCAAGGCCAAAACATTGTCACCTTCTGAGGAACGTTTTTTTGGCCGCGCGGTCTGAAAAAAGTTATGGGTCCTCAATGTTGGCCAGTTTTTTGCGAAAAAAAAACTTGAAAGTACGACACCGCGGAATAGTCTAGATTTATATATTAGGCAATAACATGCCTAGTTTCCATTTCATATTTTTCAATATCTTGGGTCTGGATGGCAATGCCGGTCCATTGAAGGCCCGCCGTTTACCCGCGCTTTTAAAATGTTTTATATAAAAATAGGCGCGGGTAAACGGCGGGACTTCAATGGCCCGACATTGCCCTCCAGACCCAAGATACCGAAAAGTGTCAACTGTAAACTGAGCATGTTTTGGCCTAGTCTACAAATTTAGACTATTTCGCGGTGTCATACTTTCAAGTTTTTTTTTCGCTAAAAACTGTCCAACTTTGAGGACTCATAACTTTTTTCAGACCCCATGGCCAAAAAAACTAGGATACGAAGGTGACAATGTTTTGGCTTTGGCTATCTCTGAGCAAAAATTTAGCTGTCTTAATTACGCGCACAGTATTCAGCTCTTTATCTAATTATTGTATTTCTGATTAAATAAATTTAAAAATCGGTAAATTTCCGATTTTTGTCGAAAAATTTTCGTAAATTTACCAATTTTGTCGTAAAATCACCGGAGTTGTTTTTTACAGGGCTAAATAAGCGAAATTTTTTTTTTTTTTTTAATTTTCTTTACGTTTTAAGTAATTTGCAACCGTTTAAGAATAAAAAAAAATCTGCTAGCCATAAGCGGAATTTTGCTTCTCGCAAGCGAATTTTTTTCAACTTACATCCTTCATCCTCTCAGCTACCTCCCTGTTGATTGGCATTGAAGAAATACTTCTACGGCCGTCTTGAAAAATAAACCCAGTAAATTTCTGTCTAGTGACAAATTTTTTTCCTAGATGCACGCATTAATACCAGTCTAGATAGGAAATTTGGATCACCCAGCTAGAGGGTAATGCTTTTAATCCAACTTTGTATAAAATTCAAATCAGTTGCATACTTATCAAAGGCATTAAAAATTACTGGTTTGAAACACTTTTCATAAAAATTTGAGTAATGAAATATACATAAAATTGCACAAAAATTAATTTTACAACTGCCAAATTGACTAAAGAACTTGTAACACAACTTATAAATAAATGCAAGTTAAAAACTTCTTTGGGTCCCAGGAAATCATGGAATGTTGCATCTATGCAGGAAATTTACTTAAAACTCATCACACACCTTTAAAGGACCCCGCACCATTAGCATTGGAAAATTGCAAATGGTGCGATTTTCTTCAAACTTTGGGAATCGATAGTTCAAGAGATTTTGAAACGAAAATGTCTTATGGAAAAATCGGAAATATTCATTTCCTTTTGAGATACGGAGGCTAGATGTTTAAAAAATTTTTTAAATTATTTTGCTGATACAGAAGAGGTAAGTAAAAGGTTTTTCTTGTAGGGATTACCGTCTGAATCAAGATTGGATTTCAATATGTTTTATGGTTCACTGATTCTAATAATGATGTTCCTAAAAACCCAAACGTATTCGTTAGCCCTTAAGGGCAAAAATGGCCCGTTTAAGGGTTTCTAAGTACAAATCATAAATGCTTACATCATAACTCAAACTGTGCGATATTATGTAGGATAAATTCGATTATGGTCGTCACTAAACCCAAATGGTTTATAAAGAGTTCTCAAAGGGCTGTATTGCCCTTTTTAGGTCTTTTTCTTGTAAGATCCTTGAGAACAATGTAAAGAACTCAAGATAAACACTTTTTGGGTGGGAAAATTACTTGACGACGATCTGAAAATTCTAACAGTATTTCTAAAACCTTTATAGGGCAAAGTTGCCCTTTTTAGGGCTTACTATGTGTGAACCATTAATAACTATATTACTTACTTAAACTGTACGATAGTTAAATCACTAGATTCAAAGATGATGGTCCCAAAAACAAAAAAAATAGTTTAAAAACCAATATTAACTTATGATAAGAATTAAGAGAGTTGTCTTTGTAAAATCCCTGTAGCCAAATAGACCTAAAAAGGGCAATGTAGCCCTTTGAGAGCTCTTCATAAACTATTTGGGTTTAGCGACGACCATCATCGAATTTAGCCTCCATAATATCGTACAGTTTGAGTTATGATGTAAGCATTTATAATTTGTACTTAGAAACCCTTAAAAGGGCCATTTTTGACCTTTAATGGCTAACACATACGTTTGGGTTTTTAGGACCATCATTATTGGAATCAGTGACCCAAAAAACGTATAGTTTGAGTTATGATGTAAGAATAATAAGCATTTATGATTTGTACTTAAAATCCCTTAAAAGGGCCATTTTTGCCCTTTAAAGGCTAACACGTACGTTTGGGTTTTTAGGAACATAACTATTAGAATCAGTGATCCATAAAACGTATTGAAATTCAATCTTGATTCATACGGTAATCCCTACAAGCAAAATCTTTTACTTACGTCTTCTGTATCAGCAAAATAATTTTTAAAATTTTTTACACTTCTAGCCTCCGTATCTCAAAAGGGAATGAATATTTCCGATTTTCCCATAACACATTTTCGTTTCAAAATCTCTTGAACTATCGATTCCCAAAGTTTGGAGAAAATCGCACCATTTGCAATTTTCCAATGCTAATGGTGCGGGGTCCTTTATCCACTTAACGCCTTGTGTGGTATCAAATTTCACCAAAATTCTTGTGGGCTTGAACACTATATGGATATATTAATAATAAAACTGTAGTTTTTTATGTTTTTTTTATTAGCAAAATTATGGAAATATAGCCCTGGTTCCTAGTTAACCTATTAAAATTAAATTTACAATTGACCAGTAAAAATTCCTATCCTGCCTGGTTATAAAATATCTTGAAAACTGTATAGATTTACTACCAATCAGGTAGTAAATTTTTACATTGTAACTATTCTATCAAAAAATAATATTAGAATACCCGCAAACAATAAAATATTATGCAAATAAAAAAAATGAATCACCCTTGTAAAAATGCTTATAAATATATCAAAAAAATAATATTTTAAAAGTATTCTATCCCATCACTTTATAATATACATATGTAATCACAGCGTGAGACTTCGCGAAAGGTGTTGGTTTATAATCTTTCAAGATGCAACCGGCTCTTCATTTTTTAAAATCCCATAACAGCTAGCACACTCTCGTCTAAATAAGCTCAACAAGTATCCATAGAGTTAATCTGTAATCTTTTATAATATGTAAAACTACAAATCCAATCTAACCAATAATATGATTTCTTTTTATAGGACTATACGGCGACGTCCCGTTGAAATTAAAAAAAAAAAGGTTGTAAAAAAAAATATTCAACGCCAACACCTTTTTAACAACTTAGATATGTAGCATCTATTTTGACACGTTTGTTATTTTGTATTTAATATTATGTATTATACTGTACCCTTAGGGGAAAATTCTCTTTTTTTCTGCCTTATATACTATCAGCAGGATGCCATTCTGTCGGTCTTGTATAGAAAACAAAAGTATTTCTTTTTAGCTCTTTTTTTAATAATAATAATAATAACGATAATAATAAAATGTGCATCTTTTTATTTAGTAATATCATTTTTTTGTCATGGTATAATGTTTTTTTTAGGGATTTAACTTTTTTTTTTTTTAAAGAAAAAGTCAAAATTTCTTTTTTGTACCATTTAAAGAAAAAAGATGTCTTTTATTATAATAAATTCCCAAAGGTCCTTGGAAAAATCAAATCCCTCATATTTACAATATACCTAAAATAGAATATTTTGATTTTATTATACAAGACCCCCCTAGTTTCTGTTGTCACCTGGGCTTATATTATATATATTAGCTGGACAATAAAAACAAAGTTTTGTATTTTATATACAAAAATTATATTTGAATTATTGATTTTTCCGGTTACATATTACATGTTTTTATTGTGGTATATGATATACCTACAATAATACAAAAAAGACCATAAAAAGGGGGAGTTTAAAGAAAACATTTTTATTGTTACTAAAATATGTTTTTGCAAAATAGTCAATTTAAAAGCTATTTTACAAAAAGAACGCCCTTTTTTTAAATTTATTTATTTATAATAAAGGTGTGAATTCCATGTAGCATCCTGTATGTGTTTTGAAAAATTTTTATAAATATAGCATTTTCTATAAGAGATAATTTACAACTTTGGAGGTCTTTTAATATAAAGTTTATTTTCAGATTATATTAATTTAATGGACATGCTACTAGAGGGTAAATATTATTAGTTTTATTTATAATATTAAATTTATCGATTGAAAAACAACTACTAACTGGATGGTCATTTAATGCACACAATATGAAATATCTAATTATAAAATACCCTAAAGGTTCATTTTATTTTATACAAATATAGAAAATTTATGTTTATTTTATCTATTTCTAATGTTTTAATATATGTTTCTAAATAAATATTCTCTGCGTTTGGTATTTACTATATGCATTAAACATTAAGGATATGCGGTTACCCAATGTTCGTTCAATTGGATTGAAATAAACATTACTGTGGTCTTGGTGTTGATCTTTGAATTAAATGCGTATATAATATTTTCTTTTTACATATACATTTTTATAAAGCTTTTAATTTTAAATTATCGTGCCTTTAATATTCTTTAGATATATAGTTCATTTAAGTTTTATGGGTAATTTTTTGCATTTTTTTCATCGTTTTTCATTAAATTTGTGTAAAACAAATTAAACTTAATTAAGTTGTTAAAGTAAAAATATTAACTTGAATTATTTTAATAAATTTTAACTTCAAATATTTATATTGTTAGTAAATAAATTACTCGTAAAATCTGATCCTAACTTTGCTTTTCCTCGTTTCTCGCAAATGAAATGATTTTTCAAAGGTATATAACCAATGAAAGAATATCCAAATTTCAAACTAACGATAATTTATGATTTTAAATAATAATAATGATAAACTGTAATCATTATCTAACTTTACGTAATAATTTACTTTTGGAGATCCATTTCCATCCTCGTTGTTCACAATGATTCTTATTTACCATTTAGATAAATATGACGTAACGTCGTCTGATCAATAATAATTATAGCTAGGATTGCCAATGCAGTATTTTAAGAGTTTAATACTTAAAAGTACACTTTTATGTTTTTATGCTAAAAGATGTTTATATATTTATTAAATTTGGGAGATTTTAGTCGGAATTTAATCCAAAATTCTATCAAACTCTAAGTTTGAGAAATATGTATTCTTTTTTATTTAAGTTCTATGAGAGCTTTTATACTAAAGTTGGTTAAACAATAAAATAAAATAGTGGGCCCAGAAACATTACTTGAGGATTAATTGTAGTACAATGATGATGATCCATCCAATCATACTTTCTAAAAAGTAAGCTATGCGTAGCAAATTTTACGTAAATAATTGACTGTTTTTAGTGTGACCATATAGAAGGTGAGTCTTGGGTTATTAGCTTCAAGGTAATTAAACTATCTGAACAAGTTAGAATAATCTTCTAGATTTTTCAAAACGACTTGTTTTAGAAACCTTCCAACCTCTAGTAAATTTCTGTTTTCTTAAAAACAAGTGACTAAACGAATAACATTCACACTTGCTGAAAGCTGGTAGAAATAAGATATTATGCTCGCCTAGAAAAGTCACTTAAATTTATTGAATAAAAAAAATTGCAAACAAAAAATATATTTGAGACATAAGAATTTATTTGTTTTTAAAATCAGGTTTAATGTAAAAATAACCAGGATTAAAATGAGAAAAAAGCAAACTTACTTATATATGAGAAACTAAATATCTTTGAATAAAAGAGTAAAAATCAATTATAAATATTTTTTCATTATTAACGATCGTAAAATAATATTTGATGAGATAGAAATTTGTATGTTAATATTTAATAAAAAAACGAAAAAATAACGGTCCTTTTTATACACAAGTTTGTTTTTAATATTTTTTCTTGCAATAATAATAATAATAATATGAAATATATATATATTTTCTCATAATATAATCTATCAATAAAATTAAAATTTATGTTCGAGTTTAAAATAGCACACAAAGAGAAAGAATCATCATCATTTAAAAAAAAAATATCGTAAAAAGTTTATAACGTTTCTTTTTACAAAGTAATAACTGATCAATTCTAAACCTATACATACATATTTATATGCAAAATGTGACATTTTTTAAAATTACGTAATATAATGAAGAAGAAAAAATATTTTTATTTTTTACGACTTTACTAAGAAATTTTTTTTATTTTTTTTATCTACTTTATAAAATCTATTATAATAGATGATATTTCCTTTTTTTTGTGAATTATTTTATTTTAATATATACCAAGTAAAACTATAAAACTAAGATAATAAATAAATAATTATTTGTTATAAAAAAAAAATTTTTGGGAGAGATACGCAAATTCTATGAATACCAATCAGTATATAAATGAGAATTTTTATTTCATCCTTGTATTCATAAGTATAAAAAAGGTATACATATTGCCAATTACCAAAGATATTCCAATATAATATATGAAAGAAAGTTTTATATTATACGAGAAAAATCGTTATAAAAGGAATTTTAAGTATTTTAAATCAATGTAATAAAAATTTTGGATATTTTTTTTTTTTACTTTTTTATAATTAAAGATTATAAAATTTTAATCGATTGACAAACAAGTGGATTTGAATACTTGAAAGAAGTTTTTTTATTTATATTTTTAACAATATTTAATTATTTTACAAGTTTCGAAAGTTCATGAAACTGCTAACAAGGCTCTCATATGCAGGGTTCATTATAATGAATTTTTTTCCCGTCAAAACAAAGCTTGTAATATTTAATTTTGAATACCAATTTAAACATTTTTTAACCATTTTTTGTCTTCCCTAGTCAGAACATTACATATTATGGCCTTTTCATGGTCCTTCAAAAAATTTCAGACGCCATTCAAGTTTTTGTACGGGATTCGCAAGGTAATTTAAGAAACCTCGCAAGTTTTTAACGCTGTTTCCACACTTGAAATTTAAAAAGTAAGAACCACTTCATCAAATTAAATTCTGATTTCCTTTCTTATATAATTTTCGGAATTCATTTTGCTTATAAAAGAAAAAAATTTATGAATTTGTGATAAAAAAACAACACGTCAATCCAATTTTCATTTTTACATAAAAAATAGCTATTTTTTTGCACGACCCGATTTTAAGAATAGTAAAATTTTTTCTCGCAAATGAATTGATTTCTCCAGGTTTTATAAGGATTTACTTACGAAAAAAATTATAAATTGGACATGATAAAATAAAGTTCATTTTACGTTAATTAGTTATTTATTCATTTTAATTTCTTCCGAATAAACTTTTACTTTAATTATGTTTTTGTAGGCTAGTCCGAAAGCTTATACTGAACTAAGCTTACTCCAGTTAGTTTACTTCAGTAAGCTTACCCAAAATTAAGCTTACGGTAAGCTTATTCTTTTTACGTGGGTAAATTATTATTTTCTCTTAAATTGTCCGAGGCTACACTACAAAAAATAACTTTCTTATATTAACAAAAAAATTAGAACGATTTCAAAAAATTAGTAAATTTTTGAAAAAATTTTTAAATATTCGAAAAAAATCGTATATTTACTAAATTTAGTATATTAACAAAAAATTCGAGTATTCTAGATTTTTTTTCGAAAATTTTCAAAAAATAGTTGTAAATTTACGAAAAATAGTTGTGAATTTACAACTTTTTTCGTTAAATCATAAAAAAAATTGAGAATTCTCAAATTGTTCGATAATGTACTAAACTTAGTTAATTTACGATTTTTATCGAATATTTACAAAATTTTTTGAAAATTCACTAATTTTTCGAAAAAATTCTATTTTTTTTGTAAATCTAAGAAAGTTACTTTTTACAGTGTACTTATATGTGATTTTTTTCAGTACACTGATTTCAATTTTTTAGGTCTTGGCCCCGAACAATTAGCCCTAAAACTGAAAAGCTGTATTTTTCGTTGATTTGGAAGGTTGACATATTTTATAAGAATGGTACATTACGACAAATGGAGAGAAATATAAAAAATGGCCCAAATCGCATGTAAATTACCCTCCGAGGCGAACCCGAATAATTCTCATGAAAAATGTCAAAATAACCTTCAAAATTGACCAAAGATACGATTTTTCAGTATTTAGGATGAATATTTAAACATTTGGAAACAGCAATCCTGAAAATATTGACTCAGTCATTTTTATGAGGTTTAAATAAGTATCGCATACAATAAGAAAAAATGCAAAAATAAGCCGATAGATGCTGCACAATGGCATTCGAAGTAAGTTTTCAGGGTTGGGACCTAAATATTCTTATTGAACTATCTCAGAAACATATTGCTTATCATTTAAAGGAAAATTAAAAATGTTTATTATAAAATATGTCTAAAAAACCTAATCGACCGAAAAATACTTTTTTTTGTTATTAGGGCTAATTATTTGGGGTCGGGAACTAAAAATTTGAAATCTATAAATCGAAAAACTTACGTATCACATATAAGTAGCCTTGTTGAAACTTTGGAAAAAATGTAAATACATCTAACATATACGGTTTCTGGACTAATATCTACACAGATTTCATATTAATTACAATAAAAATAGCAATTCATTTTGAAGTTTAATAAGGGTTTTAAAATAGGGTTTTTCGATAATATTTAATACATCGCTGCAACTTCGCACATTAACCAAAACACTTTTGTCTGGTCTCAATTTTTGAGAAACTAAAATTTATAATTTTTGCGTAAACTCCCGGGATATATTTAATTTTTAAAACCCTAATTCAAAATCCCACCACCATTAACAATTTATGATACCTATTTTTTTTAAAATATATTTATGAAAGAAAAAGATTTATGAATCCGAAAACAATAGCTCTAGTATCAGAAAAGCCATAGCCATTTAATTTTAAGCTCATTAGCTCCTAATTCATTTGGTTTTTGATTTTTGATATTTCAAATGATTTTAAGCCCATATAATTAAAATATTATAAGTCATCATATTAAAATTATTTTAAGTCCAAATATTTAAATTATTCTAAGTCCGTTTGACCCTCCCCTCAAAGAATTCATTTTTACCCCTTCCCTTTTAAACTGGGGTCATTTTTTAAATACCCATTCCAGTGAACATGTCTATGTTAAAGAAAGTGCATTATAAAAAACATTATTTATAAAAATATTTGAAACGAATTTTTTTTATTTGGACGTTTTATCTAATTTTTTCGATTTTTTTTCATGATTTCTTAAAAAAATAAAAAATTAACTAGTATTTTTTTCTATTTGGAAGTAATACCTACATTGTAAAAATATATTTCTTAAAAATTCAAATATATAAATCTGAAATTTTAAGATGATTCGCATAGTTTTTTGTTATTTTAGTTAATTTTTGGCCTCATAATTGACACAGTTTTGGATAGCTACTTGAATTCCTGCTTAAATATTCAAGCAAATGCCTTATAATTTTTACAATATAATTTCCATGGGAATTCTAATTTTAGTTGTTTTTATTTCAATTCTAGTACTTGATACCTAAACTTGAGAAAATTTATGTTTCTTAATTTTGTGCGTCAAAGTATAACAAACCATCATTATTTTTTTTATTTTTGGACGAAATACCTAATTTTTTCGGATATAAATTTTTTAGAATACCAAAACTCGAGTTCTAATTTTCAGTAATTTCTAAATACTTGATTATTCAAATATATTTTATTTCAACTTTTATCTCGACAAAAAATAAAAATGTTTTTTTTTGTGTGTAAAATTATAATATTTGAAACTTTTTAGACGAAAAAAAACTTAATGTTTTAAAATTCCTAAGAGGTTGGATTGAGGGTAGTATGTATAATCAATATTTATATAATTATGGTTTTAGCTTTTGCATCTTTGCGTCAGATTATAAGATTTGTAAGGATTATTGATATTACTGAACATTTTTAGGGTTTCTAATCATTTATTGCACAATGTATTATAGAATAATTAATAGTCAGTTTCAGGGTCTTTTGTTAAAATTTTCCTTTACCATTATATGAAAAATCAAGCTTACATAATAAATTATGGATTTGCACTTGATAAAAAGAGAGGAAAAATATATTTTTAATATAGAATTTAATAAAGCAATAAGTTATTAAAAGTTTATAAGCATCAAATAAAAATAGGTCAAAAGTAATATCAACAAAAAAATTTTTTACTGAATCTCATTCTATAGAATATTTTTTCTAAAATAAAATTATTAATCATTGAAAAACTTCTATAATATTGAATTTTTCTTTGAAAATATCTTTTAAATCAGCTTAAGAGGAACTTTTTACTGTTGAATGACTACCTCTTCATTCTTTGGTCAAGTCAAAAAGAGGTTTTCTTTTTTCATTTATAATCTATATCAAGTCTCTCTCATCTTCAACTAAAGCGTCAAAAAGTCGTCGGACGCTCGCGGCAATTTCTCGTTTCCTATCATCATATTTTTTTTATACTTTGTTTAAAATAAAAAAAAAAAGAAAATGAAAAAAAAATAATAAAGAAAATCGTTTTTCCACGCTAAAAAATATCGAACGATGTAAACCAAGGACGTTATTGTGTTGAAAATTTTCAATTATCCGAAAAAGAAATGCTTTTTCATCTTTTTCCACTAAATTCTCTCTTTTTTTTTCTTTGCTTTCTGTTTCCCATTTATTATAGTTAACTGACACACATACAGATTTTTATAAAGCGTAAAATTATAGTTATTGGTACAAGCCAATAGAAAAAAGAAATTATTAACGTAGTGTATAAAATGACAAAGAAGAAATAAATACTAAAAGCTCTGAAATGATTTTTCTTGCGTCAAACAAGCAAAGTTTTAGATGTAGGAAGAAAAAAATAAAATAAAAGGGAAAAAAGATCGTGATCTTGCCAAGATTCCCTTTTACAAACGCATGGACAGGAGGACTCCCTTATATTCCAGAAATCCTTGATTTATTTTCTGACTAAGAGAAATCACTAGCGTGACTTTCTTTTATGCAGATCTTCTTCAATATTCAATTATTCACGTCAAGAAAAGAAGAAAAAAAAATTTTTTTAACTTCCTTGATAAATAAAAAATTTTACTCGATTATTTATATACACACAACAATGTTGTTTTGTTCAAATAACCATGCTAAAATATATATTTCATTTCTTTTTATTATCATCATCATTATTATTATTACGTATAAAATTTTTTCTTTTTTTTTTTTTTAGAAAATGATAAGAAAATTATTATATTTTATTTAAAAAAAAAAAAAAAAAGGTAATATTATTTACTTTAAAAATTTTAATATTCTTTTGTTATTTCATTTTATTTATTTATCCATTGTAATTAAGAAAAATGATAAGTATTTTTTTCTTAAGTATATATATTTTTTTATATTATTGCAATCGTAAAAAAAATGCAAATAAAAGCAACAAGTTTTAAATAAAAATAATAGTTTATATTATACCAGTTTTCTTTTTTTTTTTCAGGTCATCAAACTTTATGATATTAAAATGTGTGCAGAATATATAAGAATAACAAATATTAAAATAACTGTTAAATATATACCGAGAAAGCTTGTCAAATTTAGTTATATTAGTCATAGATTATGGTACATTTGACTTTTAATAAATGTTTGCTTATATTCTAGACTATTTTCTTAGTAAATAGAAATTTCGTATAAAATTATGTCAATATCATAGTAAATATTAATAAGAAAATTTAAACCACCCAAAATTATAGTGCCTTTTAAAAGTGCTAATCTACAGAGACGTGTCGTCTCGGGACGCAAGTTTGAACGACACCTAGATATACGAGAATTTTCTCTTCCGTTTTACAGACTGGCACGCTAATGTAGTCTTTTAAGAGAAAGTTTATCATATTCGAGAAGTTCGAGAGATTCGATTCGATCAGCGGCGGTACTTTTAAAAAAATTGTGTATAAACTTAAGGTGACTGCCTATATGAGAAGTATAATACGAATAGAGAGATAATAATAATAATAACAATTAATAGTAGAAAGGGATATAAAAAAATGAATGAGATCTTACAACAACAAAAACATTTACATGTAAAATTGACGCAAGTTTGCTATACGTGCTTGTATTTTGGTCTTTGTTTTTAGATGTAAAAAATTTTCACTGCTAAAGTTTTAAGATCTGAAAAACTTTACGCAAGTTTTAAATATTTAAAAAATATATTTTATTTAAATTTGCTGTATTGAAAATTACCAATTATTATCTAAAGCGAATTGTCCCTTAATTAATTCATCTTACAATTATCAATAATTATTTAAAAAAACTTGTCAGGCCGTTAATTAATTATGAAAAATGCTTTATTTTGCAAATTTTGTAAATTAATTTTCAAATTTTCAACTATTTTTTTTTTGGCGGCTTGGCAAGTTTTTACAAATAATTTTTGATAATTGTAAGTTGGATTAATTAAGGGACAATTCGCTTTAGATAATAATTGGTAATTTTCAATACAGCAAATTTAAATAAAATATATTTTTTAAATATTTAAAACTTGCGTAAAGTTTTTCAGATCTTAAAACTTTAGCAGTGAAAATTTTTTACATCTAAAAACAAAGACCAAAATACAAGCACGTATAGCAAACTTGCGTCAATTTTACATGTAAATGTTTTTGTTGTTGTAATTGTATTATACGATGTTTTAAATTTCTTTACATCAAATTTTCATTATTAATTTTAAAAATTTTTCTCGAAAGTGAAATGCTTATTTAATACTATAAATTAAATTGCTATATTTCTTCATTTAGGTTAAATAAATATATATAACAAGTTAATTCACTAAATATTCAGTCATTCACATTTTAGTATACTTGATTGTTTTCTACGTCGTTGGACCTATCAGAAATTTCTATAAGAAATAACTTTGGAACTTAACTGGTTAAGAATAACATGATTCGAAACTCATAAGCTTTACCAGTTGTCCGAAGAATCAAACATCCTTTACCCAATGTTAAAAATTTAGGAGTCAAATCAGGAACCTGATATAATGGAGCTTTAAGGTTTGTTTTTCAATAAAAAAATAGATCTTCTATTACGGTAGTTTTAGCTATTTTTACCCAAGTCTGAAGCGATGTCTTAGATTTAAAAAATACCAATTGCTCTGTATTTGGTATGTAAAAATATGGTTACTGGCCAATTTTTAAGGCTCTAGGTGGCTTGGTTGCGATTTGGCAGCTGTTTTCCCAATTTTGATTTTTTTCGAATTCTCAGCCACCCGTTTGCTTTTTATTTTCTGGACGCCCTAAATAAGCCTAAAAAATGTTTTCTATATAAAGATAGGTAGTAAAAATTCCCGCCCAATCCGAATCTGACCATATTTTTTCGGAAAAACCTCAGGAAAATCCGGAAGATCGGAAAAACTAAAGGAAACTTTCAAATTCAAATTTCTCAAAAAGGTCACGTTTTTTTTATTTATTTTTTTTACATGTGTTTTCCCATACTTTTCATGCTGGTAAACTCCTTTTTTGACGGATTTGCCTTTTAAGTACTTAAAAATCAATTTTAGGCTCAAAAAAATGATTTTGAAAATTGTTCATTTTCTGAATTTTCCATTTTTCTCGCTTTTCCTGATAGGAAATGAAAAGTCTGACTTGATTTTTAGATTCCTCGGGAAATTTTACATTGAAAACCTTCCAGGGTAAAATTTTAGAGGCCTATGTGACGCTGTAAAAAAAAGAAAAACAAAATAAACTACTAAAATCAAAAAAATAAACAGGATAAAAAAATAGCAAAATTTAATTATGTTTAAATATGTTTGATTTTAGCAAGTTACTTTGTTTTTATTTTTTTTGCAGCGTTACAGAGGCCTCTAAAATTTTATCCAGGAAGGTTTTCAATGTAAAATTTTAAACTAATTTATGGAATACACAATTAATTTGTCTTTTAATTTTTTCTTTTGAATCATGTTCATAATCTTGATGTGATTTAATTCTTCAATTAAATTTTAAAACATCGGTGTCTTATTATACGCAAGCAAATTTCATGCAAATTCCATTTTAATTATTTTCGTCGAAAATTAGTAAAATTTCACGGATTTGTTGAAATTAAATATATTCTAGGTGATTTTTTTCCTTTTTGGCCCTAGTTTCTGATACTTCCATATAGAAAGGCCAAAAAACTTTTGAAAAATATTTGGGACTTTCTTTTTAGCTAAGTTGTCTTAAAATTAGAATTGTTAGCTTGTTAGGTTTCTGCTTATTACTAGGTCTTAAAATTAAAATAATAGTTTTTCTCTTGAAAATTTGAATAGCTAAACAAAATTAAATTATTAAAAAAAATAGTATATTTACGGCTCAAGTTTAGAAAAGTAAAGAATGGCCCAAATTGCACGTAAATTACCTTCCGAGGCGAAGCTGAGCAGCGTCCGGGAAATACGTGCTTTCGGGCCGCAGACCAGAAAAAAATTTTTTTACGATGAAATTTAATTGAATTAGAAACGATTCTAAGTTACGTTTTCTCTAGATAGTGACTATATGACCTTTTATTTTGAAGCCTTCTAGAGGACACTTCTATATATTGAGGCTATAAATTTGTTCCATGTTTAAAAAAATCCAAGATACTCTCCACTCATACTAATGGAAATACTGAGCCTGAAAGCAGCCACCCATATGTTAAAAAATTAAAGATTATTTTGAAATAATGCTGCCACATCAAATTAACCTGTAGCCACGAACACCATTATTAGCCAGAGGACTATGAAAAAGTTTAATTTGTCTCTTCTAATTTAGAGAAAATTTTTGTCTAGGTTAAATTATCAAACTGATTTTTATCTGTATTTTTTAGATAGTATAGACGATGTTTTTTTTAAATTAGATAATTAGTTAAAAGAATGTTTTGTTAATCCAGAAATTTTTGTATTGATGTTCTAAGAATACCAAAGCTCAAGACTTGAGCTATATTAATTATCAATTTATATAAATTCCTTTTTTTCCTTGCAATTACAAATAATGTGCATTCTTTAATGATTTATTTTTTCAAAGTATATAAAAACCTTCAAATTGCAATTAGTCAGTCTTATCTTGAAAAAAAAAGTTAAATTAATGAACTGTCCTGAAAAAAAAAGAAGAAAAACAAAAAGTAAAGCTTATTGACCTCCCATTTAATTTCTGAACAGATCCTTTTTTTTATATATAACAATAATATGTCCAAAGAGTGCATCTATACAGTAAATTCTCTTTTCAATTGACGCGGTAAATAACTTAAGGGCAAAATAAAGTATATAATATGCTTCTTGAAAGTAAAAAAAAAGAAAAAATTATATAAGACTACACACGATGAAGAAAAAAAAAGGAAAAGATGTATTACTGTAAATATATTAGAAAGAAGAAGACTTAAAAATCGAAGTAACTATTTTTATAATAAGACCAAAAGATTAAGGATGTATAGCTGATGTACTATGTTACAAACTACAAACTACACTATAAGTTAATAATACTCTTTTTTTTTACTCTTTTAGCCGTACCGTGTTGATTTTACAGATCATTTAGCCCTTTTATGGCTCAATCAATCACTCGGCGTTATACATAGAGACTCTTAAGCGAAAAGAGTTAAAAACCGCTATATATATACGAATAAGAAGAAGTAAGAAAGAAGTAAAAGATTCTGTGGCTCCAGATAATTCGCATATATAACCAAGACCTCAAGAACTTTGATGAGAAATATCCATCTTTTATGTGTATACGTGTATATTTTTGCGGAGGTGGAGGATTATATCAAAAGAAAAGATTTTGTTTTAAAAAAAAGTATATAAAAGTTTTATATATACAAAGAATAAGAAGAAGAGTTTCTGCGGGCATTTTGTGGGTACAGTTAGGGCCGTAACATTGACCTCGAGTGCAAATAATCGTTTATGTATGCGTTTGAAATTTAATACTGCATTATACTTCGTACTCCATAATAATAATAATAAAAAAATTAAGATCTTATAGGCACATTATAATATAGTGCCAGGTTTTATGAATATTCAAAATCGTTTTATCAATTTTCGCACGTGAGCCAAAGAATAATGTACTGTAAATCGTGACGTGTACCTTTAAACACCTGACGAAAAGCGCGTGCTCGTTAAATTTGATTTATGTGACAATGAAATTTCTTTTAGGTTTGTGTTTACTTTTTATAAAATTATATATTATACAACAAGATGTTAATAACATTCTTCAACATTTTTTTTTTTTATTTTTCCTTGTATATGATCATTCATATTTCTTCCTTTACTTAGAAAAGTCTCATCGTAATATTTTTAACGATTAAAAAAGCTTATTTTTGATATGAAACATAAATTATGCAATAAGTTATGTGCATAAAACATTTTTTATTTTAATAAAGATTTTTATGACCTTTTTATTTGAAATTAATTTACTTTACTTATAATTAATTATGCACTTTTAGTGAATTCTTTTTTTTTTTATTATTTAAGCATAAATAATTAAATCAATTTGGTAAAAAAAAGAGAAAAAAAGAGTTTACATAAATGTTATTTTTTTTTTTTTGGGAAATGTTTAGCTTTTTCACTACAACTCATTTTCTTAAAATTATTTATGTTTCCCAACAAAAAAATTTATAACCGGTTTGTGTAACTACACAACCAACGAGCATGGAACATGTTCACTCATAACAGTAATAAATCCAAAAACCGAAATTACAATAAATCCTGAAATATAAATTATCCTAAGTCCATACTGTCCTGACTCCCAGTTCAAATTATTTAAAGTCCCTAAATCAAAAATATTCTAAGTCCATTTCACCCCCCCCCCCTAAAAACGTCAATATATCACCCTCTCACTGCCAAGCCAAACTTTTTCAAATACCCCATCCAATGAACATGTTCCATGTTAAAAAAATTAACATTTTCTTAACCTATACACCAAAAACATAATTGACAGTGGTTTGGATTAATTTTTTTTGTTACCAGTACTCGACACAGCAAAAATATGTCCAAAAGTGATCTAAATTGGGGTATAGCGAAAAACAATACCATTTTCCGAAAAAAGGTTATAATCAGCACCCCAAAAAACTTAGGTTCGATTTGAATCTAATATTGATAATCTATTAATAATTTTTGAGATGCTTGAATTAGATGTATTGCATAGACAGCATATTTTTGTATCTTTTTAGCTCGAACCCTGGGTCTATTTTTAAGTGTAAATTTGGCCATTGTTAAATATAAAGTTATTATTATAAGAAAGCAAATGCATATATTTGACTTGCATAAGCAATTTTCACAATGTTATACTCTGATTTCACATTTTTATAATACCTTTTTCAAAGTGTAAATCTAATAGAATAATAATTTGATTAAAAAAAAAAACAAACTAAAACTAATTTTTGAAAGAAAAAATAATTTCGATGCATGAAAATAATTAGAAGTAAAATTTTGCTGAAGCCAGCAATAAAATGTATTAAAAATATAAGAGGGCTTGAAATTACAGTTTTTAAAATTTATTGGTTTCTTACATTCAGAAGGGTAAAAACGTATTAAATATAGTTTTCAAGTTTTTCTCTCTTGTTGTATTAAATATGATTTAGTAATTTCATTGTGCTATATAGAAAAGAAACTTACTGTAATTTAACTTGTTGCAGATTCTTGAGAATATAAATTTTTTTTATACTTCGTACAATGTAAATATAGACTGTAATATGCAAAAAAAAGAAATAAAGATTTTAGTCAGTTCAAGCGTAACATAATCCACCCAGTGAGAATTGTTTTTCTCATAAAATAAAAATAATATAGATATTTTTTCTTTTTTTTTTTTGAAACGCATATTTTTTTTTTATTATGATTATATGAAGATACAATAAATAAAAAAAAATTTTTATACAAAAACTATATAATTATTGAAATATTCATGAAAATTTTTTTGTTATAACTCAATACTCTACGCGTTGTTAGAAACAAAACTTTTTTTTTTATTTTATGCAAATTAGAATAAATTTTCTGCTTCAATATACTTATAATATAGTTTACTATTATTTTTTTACACTAAGATTTTGTTAAAAAGATATATAACATAATGTAAATAAAGTCATTTTTATGCTTTATTTGGCAAATGAAATGTAAATTTATACTTAACAAATTTTATGCGTTTATATATAAAACAAAAAGATGTTGTGAAATTTTTTTATACATTTTTTTTGCATAACAGTATTTAATTTAGTACAGGAATTTTTTTTTTAGTAAATAAAGATTAACACACTCGATTAGTTTTGTTGGTATGATAAAATAAATTATTTATAAGATCTAAATTGTGAAATATGAGGGATAATTGCTTGGATTCCTGAATTATATTATTCAATTTTGAATACGATTGTTAGATTCCTTTGTAAATAATTGAAAAATTTTGAATAATTGTATAATTTTGAATGAATGTTATTAATAGGACAATTTGTTTCAGAGTTTTAAAAATATTTAAAAATTTAGGTGCATACGACCCATTTGTCTCAAAAATTTCATACAGAAATGTTTTAAGAAACATATATTATATAAGAATAAAAATAATTTTTGATAATTTTTTAAGGGGGGAAGGCTATGAAATGCTATGTTTTTTCAGATAGGATTTTTTTTTTATGAAGGAGTTGAAATAAATGAAAAAATTTTAGGAGAATATTTTTTAAGTATTAAATTTGAAAATTCTAAATTTTGGGAAAAAAATTTTCCAATATGGCGGAGTTACAGCTATTGAAAGTCGGCGTATTTTGAAATTGGCGTGACATCTGGAGCATTTAATATAAGTCTTAAAAAAAAAAAAAATAAATGTTGTTAAAACACGTATATTTTCTAGATGAACCTAAAAAAAAAAAATTAAATGATTTTTCAAAAATGGGAACGTTTTTTGAAAAATTGACCATTTTTCCGGACTTTAAAACAGGCCAAATGGTGCCTTAAACTTTAGATATTTTACAACACGTAGGTCCATCTAGAGCGAAATAGGTATATAATGTTCCAAAAAAAATTTCAGGCAGATCGAATTAGCCGTTTTTGAGTAATTTGTCACGCCAATTCGAAAGAAGTAGTTTCAAGAAAAAATAGTTTAAAGTTTTGAAGAGTAAAAATTTGAAGAACAAGTTTTTTACCGATTTTTCAGCGATAGCGGGATTTTGCAGTAAACCTTCACAATAGCTAACTGCTCTACTAATTTTGAAAGTATTACGTATTGAAAAAGTGTTTTTACTGATAACACAGCTGCACAAAAAAAAAAGTTCTGATCCTGTAACTAGACCTACCTACAGATAAGTTTTTCGGTGTCCTAAAACCGAATCTGAAGTCAGAATTTAGCCTACACCCTCAGATTTTTCCCCAGCTACCCCCAGCCACCCTCTAAACCGCCCAAAAAGCACATATTTCACTATGTCCAAAAATTAAAAATAAATGTACATTAGTTACGTATTTTTGTGTCCTAAAACCGAATTTGAAGTCAGAATTCAGCCTAAACCCTCAGATTTTGCCCCAGCTACCCCCAGCAACCCTCTAAACCGCCCCAAAAAGCAAATATTTTACTTTGTCCAAAAGTTAAAAATAAAAGTACCTTATTTACGTAATTTGATGTTCTAAAAACGAATTTCAAGTCAGAATTTACCTATCACCCTTAGTTTTTGCCCCAGCTACCCCAATCACCCTCTAAACTGCCCCAGAGGGTGAATATTTTACTTTGTGCAAAAGTTATAAATTAGGGTAGCTGGGGGTAGCTGGGGCAAAATCTAAGGTTGTAGGCTAAATTCTGACTTCAGATTCGGTTTCAGGACATCAAAATACGTAACTTAAGTTATTTTATTTTTATCTTTTGGACATAGTAAAATATTTGATTTTTGGGGTGGTTTAGAGGGTGGCTGGGGGTAGCTGGGGCAAAATCTGAGGGTGTAGGCTAAATTCTGACTTCAGTTTCGGTTTTAGGACATCAAAATAAGTAACTAAAGTAAGTTTATTTTTAACTTTTGGACATAGTAAAATATTTGCTTTTTGGGCGGTTTAGAGGGTGACTGAGGCTATCTGAGGAAAAATCTGATGGTGTAGGCTAAATTCTGACTTCAGATTCGGTTTTAGGACATCAAAATAAGTAACTAAAGTAAGTTTATTTTTAACTTTTGGACATAGTAAAATATTTGCTTTTTGGGCGGTTTAGAGGGTGGCTGGGGGTAGCTGGGACAAAATCTGAGGGTGTAGGCTAAATTCTGACTTCAGATTCGGTTTTAGGACATTGAAAAACTTACCTGTAGGTAGGTCTAGTTACAGGATCAAAACTTTTTTTTTTGTGCAGCTGCGTGTAATAATTTCACTCAAGAAATTGGTTTCGAACGAAAATAGTGAAATAATCGAACCGCGAATACTCTCGGTAAAGTGGCTATAGCTTCCAAAGTAGTTAAGATAAATACCTAAAAATTTTTTTACATTCTTTTGAGGTGTTATACTAACTTTTTAAATAAAAAAACATTTTTTAATTTTGGATTTCATTTTCATAGCCTTCCCTCCTTAATAACCTCTAGTTTTGATTTAAACCAACCAACGTTGATGGAAAATAAGAAAATTTTTCACTTTATAACAACCGTCACTATTAATAATCAAAAATTTTCAGAAAGTAGCATAATATAATAATAGGTACATATGAAAACAAGTTTTAATTTATATAGCACGTTTTAAATTTCGTTAAGCTTATATAATCTCCAAAAATCATTTCTTGTGAGAAAAAAAATTACTATAATAATATTTGTTCTTTGTGTCCCTAAAAAGAAGAACTAGAGTCAAACCAAGAAAAATAAAATGCGCGCTATTGTAATTTAATCAATTCATCAATTTTTCGCTTAAATTTTGTTTTTAATAATAGATTAATCTCGATTAATTGCATTGACTATCATCAAGAATAAACTATTATAACCGATATTAAACACTATCTGACATTTAATTTTCATTAAAAAAAATTTTATTTAAAAAAAACATTGCTTTTTAAATTATACTGCTATAAAAAAGAACGTGCGTTTTTTTTTAGTTTGACCCCAGTTTTGCTCTAGTCCTGGGTTTTGGGAGCAAAAAGAACGAAACTATTTTTTGATTTCAAATACAATTGTTAGATTTTTTAGTAAAATTTAAAATTTTCAGTCTCAAATTAAGCGTTTTCAAAAGATCTTTAAATTCGGTGAAAAAAATTTTTTTTCTAAAATGCTTCAATTAAGAATTATATGCGAAAAACCTATATATGTTAATTTTCTATTATACTAAAATGTCTACTGTACTACGACATACATTATATTGAAAGACTTACACTTAAAAGATAATCCTTATTAAATAATATATGTTTACCAATAATTTTTAATATTTATTCATTCTTAAATTAATGAATCTGATATTGAACTATTTTACATTCAAAATAGTCTTAAAATAAACAAAATTTTTTTTAAATAAAGCAGAAAAAGGAAAACTCCAATAAATATTCCAAATGAAAAATTTTTAAAGAAACTGATGAATTTATATAAATATTTTTGCTAGCATAAATATAATTTTACTCTTTTTTAAATTTGTCGAGCTTATATATAATCACCAAAAAGCATTTCACTTGTGAGAAAAAAAAGAAATAATATTAGCTCGAATATTAGAATTAATGTTAACTATTAAAATGTTAAATAAAGTTAATATTAATTGAATGATTAATATTTGAACAAAAAAATATTTTCAAAAATAATCAAAAAATTCGAGAAAAAATTATTATACTGTAGAATTTTATTTTTTATTATTTATAAAATGGCAAATAAAGTGAATTAAATTACATAAAAATATATATAATCATGAAATTTTATATACACACATAAAAATTGATTAAAAAAAAGCTATAGATATAATTTAAGAAAAAGAAATATGTATAAAAAGTAAAAAAATATATTAAAAAGTCAAAAATAATTGAATAAAAGAATCATTTCCTGCAGAATAATCGCATGTGAGTCGGCAACACATCAGGGTACTTATAAAACACTCAAGCATAATTACAATCACTTGTAAATTTTATAAAAAAGTTCTTAAAAAAAAATGTACATATATTTAACATCAGACTGCATGCATATAATCGTGCGATAACAAGCTATATCATAATAATAATAATAATAATTTTAAGGAAACTCCGCGTGTTAGAGTTCACTAGTACCAATTGAATTCGTACAAATTAAGCTCTTTTTATTATTAAAAATGTCAGAACAGACCAAAAAACAGAAAAAAAATAAAAAAATGAAATTTTTGTATATTTATGAATTTCGCGTGTTTTATCAATTAAAATTTGTAAGTAAAAAAATGTACTCATTTTAACGCGTATAATTTAAGAAATATAATATAAAAAAAATGCCAAAAAATATAATACTTAAGTATAAATCCTTCACCCTCGCGTGTTTTTATTTTTTTTCAAAGTATTAAATGTACGTTTGTTCTCATTTAAAATAAACTCTACCTATAATATGATGATAAATATCGTTTTCTTTAAAAAAAAATAAGTTTGTAACCCTTCCCTTTATTTAAGACTTTGGGAAAAAGTAGTTCAACTTTATAGAACTCATAATATAAATAAAAGAGGAGTCACGCAATGAACTTTTAAAACTGTAACGCACTTCTTATTCTCTCCCTTCCTTAATAATTATTAGTATCCCCTCTGTAAAAAAATGTTTTTTTTTATCGTGTAATAAGACTGCAAAAATGCGTAAATGAAGTATATGTTAGATTAAAAAAGAGACAAAAAACATACAAGGCGGGGTCCTAAAGCTCCGCCTTGCAGAAAACTGTATAAAGTAGTCGTTAATATTATTATTTGATACGTTCCACCTTTATAATAATATTGACGACACACATACACACGATCCATCTTTAAAAAAAAAAAAAATTGCACGTATTTTAAACCGCAGCACCTTTTTAATTTGTTCTTATAAAGGCCTCCCTGTTTTCTCATTAGTTGAGAATACTCGTTTGAGGATATAAAATGTAAATGTAATGGAATTTTTTTCATCACATGTTTTTTAATATTAAAAAATAAATATGTTTGTTTAATATATAGAAATTTTTATTGTAAATAAAAGAAAATTTTCATGTATTAAAATAATTAGATCATGAAAATAACGTGAATCATGATATTTACTTAAATAATATTATTACTTTAATGAATCAGAAAAAATACTAGATTGTAATAAAATTTTATTATTATTAAATCAGATTTTATTTTATATTGCCTTAATTTGCAAATTCTTAAAATTTAAATATCGCATTATCATATTACAATTTAATAGATTTATTATTAAAATTGAAACAGTATCATATTGGGGGAGAATAAAAATGCAAACCCCTGAAAAAAATATACACATATATAATTATTGATATCTACCCTTTTTTTTTAATGTGCTAAAAATTCTATGTAATATTGATACATAAAATAGATATAAAAAATAAAATTTGCAAAAATAAATGTAACGTGTTATTATAAAAGTGTAATATAATACTGCACTTTTTTTTTTTTTTGTTAATTTAATCAAATTATGGATTATTTTATGTTTTTTTTATTTAAATGGAGAATATGATATCATGACATGTTTATTAATAAATAATGGGAATTTTCGGGTAAAATGAATATGTAACTTTTATAGTTATGAAAAATAATATTTTTTGCTGATTTTTTCATTTTTTTGTAGAGATAATTTGAAAAATTACTCAAAAATTAAGTTTAATTGTAGATTCCCTTATAAAAACGTTGCACATGGCCTCTACGTGACCCATTAAGGAAGTTAAGGGGCTTTGAAAATTTGTAACAGTTTTCCTACAGTTAGATTTTGAAATGCACTAACCATTAATGATCTTATATTCTGATTTTCTTCTTATATAGTTTTTAGAAATCTAAAATTTTTCGAAAAGAAGTTAATCAAAAATTTCCATGACTAAAAGTCCGTAAAACCCAACAAAAAATTTGAATTTTCGGATCGAGTAACTGCACGCCTCAAAATTAATTGTAAATATCATAAAAATTTACAATGATAGAAACCTACAAAAGAAAACCTATGGGTATGCCTCAAGTTTTTCCCATAATTCATAGTCAATATCACGTCTTTATATATAACCATTAGAAGTCATTTCACTTGGGAGAAAAATTTAATCATGAAAAGACAACATGTCAACACAGTTTTTATTTTTACAGTAAAAAATAAACTAGATTTGTTACAGATTGCTATTTCAAGACAATTTAATAGTTAAAATTTTTCTCGTAAGTGAAATGATTTCTACACACTATATAATTAAGCAATCCCGTGAGTTTTCTTTCACAGGTTCCTATTTCAAGTAAATTTTTATAATACTCACAAATAGTTATAGTTGTGTAGTTACTCGATCCAAAAATTCAGATTTTTTGTTGGGGTTTTCTAATTTTTAGCTAATGAAAAAAAGAAAAAAAATGTGAAACTCTACCCAAAGCTTTAGCTGACCCATCACTATTTGAAAAAAATATGCACTTTCGTATACCCGACCCAAATTTTAGGTAACCACACACTCATAATTTAAATATTGGATTATACCGACGGTATTGAAAGCCCCAAGCTAAGAAATATTCTGTAAATAAATAACTAATCAAGAATATCTAGTTTATATGCAAAATAGGATATTGCTTAAGTAGAAAACAGCACCCAAACCCATTAGGCTTGAAATTCGGAAAAATATTTAACTTTAGAATGAATTTAAAAGCTCCGCAAACATGTAGTAGTAAATTCTTAACCGGCTCGTGGAAATGCTTATTTTGCCAAATCTGAGGTGCTCAGCACTTAAGTCCTGTAATTGCATTTGGTAAAAATAAATATTTCCAGAGGAGGTTAACAATGTTTTTTTATTTATAAAAGGCAATAATTTTGGCCTCTCAATGTTGTAATATAGTAATTGCCTGCAAGTATGCAATAAAATATTACATATGTCAAAATTCCAAAAACAGGAATCAATGTTTTCATTTTACTTGTAATAATTTCCTTTTGACTAAAATAATTACACATCCTCCTCAATTTTTACCGTTTTAATAAAATTATTCCAAACTTTTTAATTCCGTTAAGTATTGTGCCAATCAAAAGTCTCTTTATGAATATTGTTAGCAAGGGCCCCTGGAGGGATGGAATTTGCCTCTTCGAGCAGGTGAAAATATAATTTTAAAATGATCAAAAACACGTTGAATTTTTAATTTTATTAAGATAAAAAGTAAGTTATAAATAATTTTAAATTTTGAACAGATTTCATGCTATTTTTATGTAAAGTTCTGATAATTTCTAAAGTTCGTTTTCACAAAAAATATTCTTAGTTTCTAAAATTTAATTTTAAATTTAAAATTGCCTTTAAATTTATTTAAGCATAATTTTTTGATGGGATTTATTGAACGAATCTAAAGGAAAAAATTGTTTATACAAAATAAAAATACATGATTTTTATTTTATATTAAAAATCAAATGAGCGATAAATTCAACTTGAAAACATTATTTATTGATTTAATTTCTTAAAGCCAAAGCTAACAGACTGCTAAAAAGCTGCATAAACTTTTTTTGCTAGATTTCTGCTACCTCACCAACTGAAAACTCTACATGGAGTTGCAAAGAATGGGAACGAAGAAACTAATTTTTCGCGAAAACAAGTCGCAAAACTCTTTGCAACTTTTTAGTTTTCAACTGTATGCAACACCACGCAACTCCATGCTACAATTCGACGTGGAGTTTAAAGCTGTTTTCCAGGTATAATCTCAAACGCGAAAAAATATCAGAATTTTGAAATTTAAGGATAAATTCTATTTTGTCCCAAATACAATGAAAGCAGCATTTTCATTTTGCCCCAAGTCTCCCTCATAAAACATGTATCATAATATAAAAAGCAAAATTTACAATTCTAAATAAAATGAATAATATTTTTTAACAAAAAGTTTACTCAGCTTAGTTAATAATAAACAAAAACACAATAAAATGAGTCAAACAGATTACAAGAAAAAATATTTAACGTTAAAAAAGATTAATTAATAAAATACTAAAAAATTACTATTTTCCTTTTTTAAACTGCAAAAAAAAAAATAAAAAAAGCTTATAATATCTTTAAAAAAATAAAAATCTTATTTATATTCAAATTTAATCGCAAAAAATAAAAATTAAAAAAAAATATATATATATAAACCGGTATCAAATTTTGATTATAATTAAACTACGATTATGCAAATTTTATTAAGGAATATACTAACCCTCCCGGTTTCTCTCTCTCAAAATATTATAATTTTAACAAATGCATATTATAACAGATGTCGAACTGATTAGATTTTGAATATAATCGCGTGTATTTAATATCATATCTACACTTTTTTTATAATTATAAATAAAAAAAATAGAATATTATAGTCACGTTTTCATTAAAAAAAAAATCCTAAAATGGTATAGAAAAAAAAAATGACTAGAATTGTTAATCTATAGAGAATTTATATTTATAAGGAAACAATCAAGCACGTATTATTTTTTTTTGCACAATTTATTTATTTATTAAAAAATGTATCTTTTTTAAAAAAATTTTCTTATATTATTACCACCTGCGAGTTTAGTTAGAAAAATATTGAGTAATAAAAAATAAAAAAATTTACATTTCTTTATAATAAAATACAAAAGAAATTAATAATTTCGTGCGAAACAAAATCAATTACGAAATATAATTTATAAAATATCGATTTTGTGTGAATATAAAATTTCATCAACAAAATACACGCGAATTTTATTATAAAATTGCACTGCACGCATAAATATCAAGACTCATTAACTCTTCTATTCAGCAGTATACTCTCGTTTTTTTTAACTCTTTTTTTAACTAACAATACCACTACATTTTAGTTTAAAAAAAATTTTTTTAAAAGAATATAAACAACAACAAAAAAAATGTAATATAAAGAAATGCAAAAATAGATTAAAAAAAAGCAAGAAATTCCATATAACTTTTGAATAAAAATGAACGTAAAATAGAATCCCGCGCTTTTATAGTTCGGAAGCTTTGAAAAAAAAAACCTGACATCCAAGAATGAAAGAAAAGAAAGAAGAAGATTCGCTATAAGCGCATTCAAATGAAGCGGAAGTTACACGCGGTATTTTCAAATATGTGTGTATATATTCGCGAAATATAAGCAAAGATGAAACATATTTTAACCTATCTCGTAAAAACAAGTATATAAGAGCTGCTTGGCGCTCTCTCTTTCACGTGGGCGTAATAAAAAAAAAGAAAAAAAAACAAAAAAAAGAGTAAAGAAGAAGAATCACAGTACATAAGAATGAATATATGGGAAAAAGGTTTCTGCGATCAGTGGCTATAGCATGAGTAAGTGCAAGAAAGAAAAAGAAAAAGATAATTTGCGGTGGTCGAGACCAACGTAACGAGCCTTTCAGAAATTTTTACATTTAAGCACATAGTACTAAAAGAGAGAAAGAGTGCCTCAAGAAAGTACGTCTCTCTCTTTCATTTGAATCAGAGTGGGGGAAAATCTAGCAGTCGCAAGAACACGCTGCCAGTCACGCATCGACGGCGACTCCACTTCAACATCAGTTGCTCTCCAGCCTTTGTGGGGGCTAGTCGCATAATATTTATAGGAGCGTGTATGCGCTTCTTTTTTTTTTTAAAGTAAATATTTCGAATATTATCACGTTACAAATGTGAAACGAAAAAGTTTTTTTTTTATTTTCAAATAAAAACTGATTTGATCGTATTGTATTTTTATTAAAGTGCCAAAATAATATAAATTAAAAAATAAAATTTTATAAAAATAAAACAAGTGTTATACAAAGTGTAAGTTGTGCGGGTGTGCATGTTTAACATAAAAAAAAGATATGAACTCGTGACGATCACAACGAGATTCTATAAGAGAAAGGAAGAAGACGAAGAAGTTAAAATCCAAAAATGAAGATCAGAATTGTGCTTTTAACTCTTCTCTCGGCTTGGATTATCCAAGCCGGTGCACGAGTTACTGTGCCTGGAGGAGTTGAAGCACCACGAGGTTGTACTTGGAAAAAAGAAGAACATGATCTCGTACAGTCATTGGTTTGTCGATTACGTACGATTTCTAGTGCCGCCGGTATTTTGGGAAATTTGTCAAGTGCTCAGGCCGAATCCGTGCAAACCTTAAATCTCGAATGCAATGAGGCTATATATTTTGAAAGTCAATTGGATTCAGCAACAGCAGCGAGCCCTAGAGCTGGGACCAGTGGATTTTTGGCTTCGATGCCTAGGCTTGAAACCTTAAGAATAGAGCATTGTAAAGTTAGAAATTTGCCTCCCGGAGCTTTTGCAAGTGCTAGAGATTTAAGAAAATTATCTTTAAGATCGCACAATGGAGATTGGTCACCTATCGCTATGGAAATACACCGTGATGCTCTTCGTGGGCTACCCGAACTAAAAGAATTAGACTTGGGTGATAATAATATATGGAGTTTACCAAGTGAATTTTTATGCCCAACTGTAAGTCTTGTTACTTTAAATCTAACAAGCAACAGGTTGCAAGACGTTGCATCGATGGGTTTTGGAAACTGGGCTACCGCTTGCGCAAATAATCTTCAAGTATTAGATCTCAGTGACAATGATCTAGGTGCACTTCCAGACCACGGGTTAAGTGGTCTAAGAGGTTTAATTACTCTCAGACTTCAAGATAATTCAATTGCTGCTGTTGCAGATCGAGCATTGGATGGTTTAAGCAGTTTGAGACACTTAAACATGTCGAGCAATAGACTTGTTGCTCTTCCACCTGAATTGTTTGCCAAAACCAGAGAGCTTAGAGAAATTATTCTAAGTAATAATTCGTTATCGGTACTTGCACCAGGGCTGCTGGATGGCCTAGAACACCTCAAGTCCTTAGATCTTAGCCACAATGAATTAAGTAGTCGTTGGATAAATAGAGATACGTTTAAAAGACTAAGCCAGTTAGCATTACTGGATTTATCACATAATACTCTTACAAAAATTGATGCTCACGTATTTCGTGGATTACCTGAATTGCAGATATTGAATTTAGAACACAATGAGATCGATACACTGGCCGACGAATGTTTTAGTTCCCTTAGTAATCTTCGCTCTCTATCTTTGTTGCACAATAAACTTGTAAGATTCGAAGCAACGTATTCAGTCGGATTGTCGTTACTCGATCAATTCTTTTTGGATGACAATAAATTGCAGTTCATTCATAGAAATGCTTTTGTCAATCTTACCAGGCTTCAAGATCTCCGGCTTAGTGGAAACGGACTGACGGAAGTACCGGCTGCAGTTCGTTCCCTAATAGATTTAAAAACTTTAGACCTTGGAAATAATAAAATTCGTAATATTGAAGACGATACTTTTATTGGACTCGATAAGCTTTCTGGATTACGTTTAGTGGACAATAAATTAGAAAATATTTCACGCAATGCATTTGTTAATTTACCATCTCTTCAAATATTAAATTTGGCTAGTAATTCTATTCGACACGTCGAACAAAATGCTTTTTCAAGAAATGCTTTATTAATTGCAATAAGACTAGACGGTAATCAATTAACTGAAATACGAGGAGTATTTAGCACATTGCCATCACTTTTAATGTTAAATATATCAGATAATAAATTACTATGGTTCGATTATGGCCATTTACCTAGCAGTCTTGAATGGCTAGACATGCACTCCAACCAAATAAGTGAATTAGGTAACGATTACAGTAACGGCGAAGTATTACGTATAAAAAAGTTAGATGCCAGTTTTAATTTAATTCAAGAAATATCAGATTCTAGTGTACCTAATAGTGTCGAAAATTTGTTTTTAAATAATAATAAAATTCGAAATATTGCTCCAGGTACTTTTACGCACAAATCTGACCTTAAAAAAGTTGTTCTTTATGGAAATCAAATTCAGCACCTTGATGTCAATGCCTTAGAATTGCAGCCGGTTCCTGGTGACAAGGAGTTGCCTATGTTTTATATAGGTGACAATCCAATTTTATGTGATTGCACTATGGAATGGTTACCTAGAATAAATGAAATGTCTAGATTAAGGCAGCATCCTCGAGTCATGGATCTAGATGCAATCACGTGTGATATGGTTCATGCTCGAGCAGCACCAAAACGTCCATTATTAACGTTAAAATCCAAAGATTTTGTTTGTCGTTACGAATCCCATTGTTTTGCTATATGTCATTGTTGTGATTTTGATGCCTGTGACTGCGAAATGACTTGTCCAGATAATTGTTCTTGTTACCATGATCACAGTTGGTCAAATAATGTTGTGGATTGTTCAGATGCCGGTTACCGGTTTGTTCCGGAAAAAATTCCAATGGATGCTACAGAAATATATCTTGATGGTAACGAATTTGGCGATTTAGGTAGTCATCTTTTTATTGGCAAAAGAAAACTAGAAACTTTGTATTTAAACAATAGTGGCATTACTGGACTTCATAATCGTACGTTCAATGGTGCAGAATCTTTAAAAGTATTACATCTTGAATCTAATGCACTCCGTGAATTAAAAGGTTTTGAATTTGAACAATTAGAGCATCTGACAGATTTGTACTTGGATCACAATGCAATTGCAGCAGTAGCAAATACAACGTTCCGAAAAATGCAAAATTTGCAAGTATTAAAACTAAACGATAATCGAATTGTAGATTTTCGTCCTTGGGAAGCTATACATAGCAAAAAAGCAAGTGTATCCTTAGAAGGAAATGCCTGGAGCTGTGATTGTATCAATATTGGCCGTTTGCGTGCATGGATAGCAGAATATCGAGGAGATACAGCTGATCGTATGTACTGCCGAGATGGTGCCGAAACTATAGCTCAAGCTATAGCTAGGTGTGGTGACCCTTCAACAGAAGCAGTTCACCGAGGAGTGGTACCTGAAATACCTATCGTCACTAATAATATAATGCCAATGTTAGCTGGTGCACTTGTCATTGTAATAGCTGTATGCTTATTTATTGCATTGGCATTTGCATTTCGACAAGATGTGAGACTTTGGGCGCATTCCAAGTATGGACTTCGTTTAGGAAAATTATCACACCCTCCTGAGGACGAGAGGGATCGTTTATACGATGGTTATTTTATATACAGTGAAAGGGATGAAGATTTTGTGTCTAGATATCTTGCTGCAGAACTTGAACAAACAGGTCTTGCTTTATGCTTACATTGGCGAGATTTACCACCAACGAGACTTCAGGAAAGTCTACCTCAAGCAGCAGCAGCAGCTAAACGTATTGTAATAGCAATGTCGCCAACATTCCTTAATAACGAATGGCTGCAGCCTGAATTTCGTACTTCATTAAGATCTGCCTTAGAAAGTATAAGGCCAATCGCCAGAAGAAGAAGGGTAATTATACTTTTAGCAGCTGAAATTCCAACACATGATCCAGAACTTCAGTTATTATTACAAACTTGTACAGTAATCGTTTGGGGCGAAAAAAGGTTTTGGGACAAATTAAGGTTCGCAATGCCAGATTCAGCAGAAAGTCGTCGAAAAGGTCATCATCGTCAACATTCCGACAGCGATGGTATACCAGCAAGATATTCTGCTGCACCATCGGTTGTCGTAGATGCTTGGTCAAGCAAACCTGCAGCACCACCTCCTGCGAATCACCAAATAGTTCCTTTACACTTAGGTACCCCAACACCAACACAATCAACTTACGTAAGCTCAAACTCTAGTCGAACTGAAGACGAAGATAGTGGTCACGAACAGCAGCAACAAAAACATCAACAAAATCGTCATCACCAACATCATCAATATCACCAACATCATCATCATCCAGAACATATTATACAAGCACAACAACAAATTCCACAGCAAAGAGATCCAACAATTTATAGTGCATTGCATCCAAGTCAAAGACCCCCGAGTGTTGCATCAAGATCAAGTCATCTTTATAGTACAATACCAGAATTGGGTTTGCAAGGAAGTAATTTTGGTGGCCAAGGAATACCAGTAAATCCAAGAACTTATTTTGTTTAAGTGTTTGTTATGATTAGTGTATATAAAAAATAAAAATAAAAAACAAATGTGTATAAAAAATAAAGAAATAAAAAGTGGAATGTGATTTTTGCAAAGTCATCTTGGATTTATAAATGTATATATTGTTATTAATATTGTTATTGTGATTGTGCGAGTTTATATAAATTAAAACACAAACGGCCAGATAATGTGCATTTTTAAAGAAGAGTAAAAAGATCCTCGCATATCATTGAAGAAAACAAGACTGTGTGTTATAAAAAGTAAAGTATAAAAAAAAAAAAAAATCCTCCCTCATACTAGCCAAGGGGAAAAGAGAGACGTGTCTAAGGATAGTGCCGCGATACATGTAACATTTTTCTTTTTACAGAATAAATTTCTTTAACATTTCTTTGTATAATTCTTTCTTGAGGCTCGTTTTATTATATGTACATCTTATTTTTTTTGTCTTGTCATGTGTATATATAAAATACAGTGATGGTAGTAGTGATCAGTTTGTGAGTGTAAAAATATATTCTTGATGGCTGTTTTTCTTCGTACATTTATACCAGCAAGATGAAGAATCAAGATCGACTGTATTATAAGCATTAAAAAAAAAAACAAAAAACCAGCATATATACCATAAACAAGATCTTGTTCCTTTTTATATATACGTGTGAAATATGTGAAATAAAAAAATTATTATTATTATTTGATCGTTTGGTTATAATTTTATAATTATTATATGATGCTGGATCGAAAATAAAAAAATTTAACATTCCAGGTGTAAATAGTGTAATTGAAGTTGATTTTGTTGCTGTGCTATTTATATATAAAAAACAAACTTGTGTGAGTGGATTTGTAAATATCGAATGTGTGTGATTATTAAATAAAAAAATGACTTTGATTTTTAATGAACATTTAATTGTATATACGAAATATTGTAGCTAGGAAAAATAAATTTTTGTCAATTTAAAAAAAAATGAACAATTTTTTTGTGTGTAAATAATTCTTTGAAAAATTCTAATATATATAAATCAAAGCATTGTAAATAAATAATTAAAAAAAAAAACAAAGATTATGAAATTAACTTATAATAAAAATGTTGTAATATATCGATTAATAAGTAAAAAAAATTTATATTATAAATAATTTATAAATATATATATATATATATATATAGCCAATTATAAGGTTATATAAAAAAACTGATAAGTCATGAAGAAAAATGAAATAAATTTGTTACATTAAAAAATAAACTGCTTTTTTGTTATTATTTAAAAAAAAAAATTACAAAAAACCTAATTTTTTTACCACTTTTTTTATAGTACACGACATGATAATTAGAGTAAAAGCATCTGCATAAAAAAAATTGTAGGTAATAGTAATACCAACCTTTTATTTTTTTCTATAATATACGCCTTTTGTATGAAAAATTTTCTATGTGCATAAATAAAAAAAAAAGTATATATAAAAAAATGATAAATTGGAAGCTGAATATAACTCTTTAAAATAGATTACAAAAAATTTTTTTCTTTTTATGCAAAATCATTAAATATTATTCATCATCTTTAAATTTTTTAACAAGACTTGAATTATCAAACTTTTTTAAAAATAAAAAGCTATTATATTCACTGATTAAATATCAGCAGGATACCAATGATTTTTTTTTTCTTTCTTTTTTCACAGCTAAAAGTCAAAATGAATGGCAAGTCAACGAATTAATCTTCTGAGTAAGTATTTATAATATTCTTATTTACTAAGGAGAAAAAGAGAGACTAAAAAAAGTTAATTCGATATTTTTAAATTATCAGAGGATTTAAATTTTTGTTTATATTCAAAAAAAAAAAAAAATAACTTGTTATAGATCGAAAATTTTGATTAAAAAAAACAGAAGAAGATATTTGAGCAAAAAGTAATAAAAAATTTTATAACATAATAAAAAATACAAATAAACCTTTAATTTAATTGAGGAAAAGTAAATTTTATTTTATTTTATAAAAAGAGTAATAAATTTTCAAACTTTATATTCAACCTCATCAGCAGTTTTAAGAAAACTTGTAGAAAACGAGCTGACCACTAGATCTGTAGTAGTAAAATTTTGTTATACCAATTTGACAAAAATATAAATTTCTTTGACGTACATATAAAACTTTTCCAAAGTCCAAAACTCGCGAATTGTTTTATTCGTCTCCTTGGAATAAAAAAAAAACTTTTTATTTACCCTCTTTGAAACTTTTCGACCACTCAACTTCCCCGATTGATGTATATAAGAAACTTTCTTTTAAAAAAAAAAGTTTTTCCTATACTTTACTTTATTTTTAGTACTCATTCATGTATTAGTTTATTACAATGCTTTAACAGCTGCTGTCCGGACGAATATGTGTATCCGGTTTTTGAAAATTAATTTTTGCCGGAAGTCCAGTACGTCGAGAATTAAAAAAAAAAAAAAAAATACACAGTACGTGTTTATAAATTATTAACCAATTTTATATATTAATATTCTATTCTCTGTGATTTTATAATAGGATTATTAATTAATATTTTGCTACTGTTTTTTAGTTTTACATATTATTTCTGCTTTTTGATCTCCACAAAATAAATGAGAATTATTTATTGAATTTTTAATTAAACGAACGTCGATATATTACATAATTTTAAGTACCTGATTTTACTTACAATAAATTACAGTTACTTTTTTACGAAAAAATTTGATACTTTTTTAATTTAAATTAAAAAAGGTTGTTGACTTGAAGTTCTATTATAAAAAATAATATTTAATTATAATTTTATGTGCGATTTATCAGACAGTTTTAAAATTCTTCTCTGCAATTTGTACCTATGAGAATAAAAATTACCATATTTTCTATTTTATAGAATTAAATTCTTCAAAAAAAAAAAAAAAACTAAAAAAAAAGTTTCATTGTTTTCAAACAAACTTTTGGTATTCCCACGTCACTTTGCTAAACACAGTTTGAAAGCAGGACGTGTTAACTATGCACACTTACTAACGAGTTAACTTAAATTTTTTTTTAAAGTGAAAATTACTGAGTATATATTTTGATAAAACTATATTTTCATTCAACTAGAAATATTTGATAATTTATTAACACTAAACAAAATTTGTATAAAGACAGATAAGAAAATTTTTTAATGAATGAAATGGACTAATTAATTAAATGTTACTTTTGAATGACAGATTTTGAAGAAAAAATTGAATAAAAGCTTTTAGCAGTATATAAACTTATATAATTTAATTTAATTAATTTGTATTTATTTCATGACATTTTTGATATGAATGAAATTTAATTCATCAGTATTTATTAGGTCATGTAATTTTAATATGTCATATTTATAATTGTATACTCTATAGTAGACATTTAGAATTGATTTATTCAAACTTAATTAATTTTTAAATATTTCATCCTGTAATTATTTCAGAGAAGAGTTTTTGGATTATTTTTAGCAAGGGTATGCTTTTTTTGAAGGCTAGAAAAAGCTCAAAAATATTATAAGGGTATTTAAGCCAAAGTTTAATATGAAATTAGTATTATATTGTATCTCCCAATAAGAATTTATTTATTTTTAAGTTTTAAATTAGTTTTATAAAGTCCTAGTTTTATAAAACTAGGGAATTTTTCGTGTTTAAATTGAATCGAAGCTAAATTATGTTCATTTATTAATCTTTCATTAAATATGCACTTTCTACAAACCTGCAGCAAATTATTTACGTTTTTAAGCTTAATTTTGAATTTTTTATTTTTTTTTATATTACAAAAATTTTAAGGAAATTCAAAGATGCCCAACTTACCCACTAAAGATTTCAAATAGGTCTCGTAAAAACCTGGTCGTAAAATCCCACCGAGTGCAAATAGCCCTGTGCAAATTGGGGCGAAATGGGTCTGTAAAGACTAAAATGAAATTTTATTGTAAAAATTTATCTCTGGGGTTGATAATGAACTCTAGAGGTTCAAATAGACTTAGGACGGTAAAAACAACCTCATCTTGCATCAATTTCCCCCAACGGGCAAAATGGGTCCCATTTTGAACTTTTAGAGCCCAAATCCATTAAGAAAATTATCTTCTCTTACTTAAAACGAGACTTAAAAAGAGCTTTTTTTCAGTGTTCAAATAATAAATTCCCTTTACAGAGTACAAAACTTTTTAGCAAATTAATTTACCATTAGGCAGTACATTTGCTACTTTGCCTCCTAAATTTTTTCAGTGTAGAAAAATAATAATCTCATAATATGATATTAAAAAATAAAATATTGATTAAACACGTGACTATATAATTTTTTTTCGTTACATGTTTTAGTATCTCTCTAGGAACTCATTAATTTTATCAAGTTAAAATCAGGTATAACCTACACTATATACACTGAGAAAAAAATTTTCTTGGCTTAAGAAAATCATATGCATTGAATTTTAATTTTTTGAATCTAGAGTATATAATTTTAAAACAAGAAAACCATTGTGATTTGAAAGAAATATTTTTTTCGTTTAAGTAAATATATTCATTGAATTTTGATTTCATTCAAACAAACATATGTTTCTTGGAAGAAACGAATATTTTTTTGCCGCTAGAAACTGGATAGATTATTACAAAAACTTTCAGTGTTTTGAATCAATAAAATATATTCAAAAAAATATTTTCTAAATTCAAGGAAGCGTTTTTTTGGATCATGAAATTTAATTTTTGATCCAAAGCAAGTAGTTTTCAAAAAAATATAATCTCATGCCAAAATTATAAAACTTTATTTTAAAAAACTGCTTTATTTCGTTCAAATAATTATATTTTATTCGTTCAAAAAAATGTACTTTTTTTTCAAGAAACAATTTTATTAATAAAATATATTTTTATTGCTGAATTAACTATAATCTCCATTATTTTGCAAAAAGTAATTTGTAGATATCTTTATAAGCGAAACTTAATTCAATGCAAAAAAATTGATCAGCTAATGAAAAAATAGAAGTTTTTGCGAAAAAGATTAATATTTTAGATAATTAGAGCAAACAACATTTTTCAAGTTTTTGAAAAAAAATTTTTTTTCTTCCTAAACTGAGCTTGAAAAAAAAATAATTATTTTTATGACATTAAAATAAAAAAATAATATCAGTATTCACTCATATGTTTATTACCACCTGCTAATTCCATCTGGCTTTGAATAAAAAATTATTTTTATTTCTTTTTAAAAACTTAATGCATTATTTTATGTTTTTGAATCTGCTTTATCGATAATTTTTTCGTTACATAGTCTTTGAAAAATAACTTCTATTTAGTAAGATGCTGCCGTGGTCCATTGGATTGGTTACGATGCGTATAGTTCTGTACAATCAAAGCAATTTAGGTTCGATTCCAGGGTATGACAAAATTTAAAATTTAATTTAATAAAAAAAAAAAAAAATAATAAAAAAATAAAAAAATAAAATAATTAAAAAAAAAAAAATAATTAAATGAAAAAATAATTTAAAAAAAATATATATAAATCAATAATAATAATTTATAAAAATAAGATTAATAATAAAAAAATTAAAAAATTATAAAAAAAAAAAACGAGGAAAAAATAATTTTTTGCATTTTGCAAAAAAAAAAAATTTTTTACTGACAATTTCGATCGAAAAAATTATTTCATAGATTCAAAAATTTATTTATTTCACATAACTAATTATTTGATTGTACCAAAAATTCATGATGTTGTCGCTAAGCGACTGTTTATTGTTCCTAAGAAATATTTCTTTCTCCCAAAACATTATTTTTTTAAATAGAGAAATTATGTTTTTAACTCAATGCGTAAGATTTCATTGAGTCAAAAAGACGTATCTTAGGCACTATTGAAAAGAATAATTTTCTTGAAACAAAGCAAATTTTTTTGAATGGAGTAATTTTTTTTCTCAGTGTACCTTTTATACAAACAAAATAGAAAGAGAAAGAAAGAACAAAAAAAATAAATAAAAAGCTCTATAAATAGCAGTAGAGAATTTGATACTAAAAACACTTGTTGCAATTTTTAACGTACAATAAAAATTTGTAATTACAAAAAGTATCATATCAATTTAAAAAAATAATTTTAAATAAACATCAAGTAGGCGTAAACTTAAATCATGTAAAAATATAAAAATTAATAATTTTTTTTTTAACTTCTTCTTATTTATCAATTATATTTAAAAATTAAATTTACACTATAAAAATTATTACATGGCAAAATAAAATATTTAAATCGTTGATTTCATTTAACGATTGATGATTCTTATATTTTTTCACGCGCGTCTTGTTACTTTTTTTTTTTTTTATTTTATCTCGCAGTTAGCACACAACAAAGTTTATTTTTCTTTTTTTCTTTTAATGTTGCATCTTTCGTGTTGAAATCTATTCGATTGAATCTTAAATTTATAAGATAAATGAACTTGAGAATCAGCCACGTGGGTTGTCTTTTGTTTTATTTTTTTTAATTATATACATTTAGATCATCAAAAAAATTGAGCCCTTTTTTTTTATTCTCAATCATTACTTGAGTTAAAAAAGTTTGAAAAGTTAAAAATATTTTTTTGAAAAAAATATTATATATTTTCTGTATGTTTAACCCTAAAGGATAAAATGTAATAAATTAAAAAATGAAATATCGATAAATCCCAATTTCAAGTTTAAATAGCCCTAAGGTAAAACTTGTTAAGTAAATTATTATTATTTTTTTTTTAACTTTTAAAATTTATTTTTTTTCCTACTATCATCAATTATAAAAATATTTTTGTTTTAAATTATAAACTTTATATGTAATAATTATATCAACAGGTTATTTTATTGTCAAATTTTAACTTTAATTGTAAATATTTTTTTATTTTACAAATTTTTTGCCAAAAAATCTTCAGATGAAATACGTTTTTGATGTCTAACAGCATAATATGACTCCCAATTTACGGAATCTTATTTTCAATCATATACTATTTTTTTGCTAATCTGCTTAATTCTGAAGAGTAATACTAGAAAATTCGATCTCTAGGTATTAATTTAGCAAAAATTTTACACCAATTTAAATGCAAATTTAAAAAAAAAAATAAAGCAGCACAGTAACCTGGCTTTGAATACCCGCCTCAAATTAGTAAGGATCAGAAAATAATAATTAATCATTTCTTCCATTAAAGTGCAGCAGTGGTTAGTAATATCAGGCACCATGAAAAATTTCTCTAAATTACAATATCAACTTCTGAATTTGTCATATAAAAATAAATAATTTAATAAATAATTAAAATTGTCATAAAATAAAAATGACATTTATTAATTAAAAAATTAAAAAATAATATTAAGAACGAGAGGTTATAAATATACATATAAACACTTATAATAATAAAAACAAAAAAATTTAAAAAGGAATATAAAAAGAAATATACAGTCTGTTGCATCGAGCACTTATAGCCTTTTACGATCGTAAAGGATTTTTATTGGCGTTGGGTTGCCTCTGGGTGCTGATTGAATTTCGTGAAATTTAATTGCATTTCTTAACTCCATGCACATACAACCTTTATTATTATTATTATTATTATTATTATTAATATTATCCTTATACAATTATCATATACATATTTAAACTAAGAGTATTATATTGACATGGGTCGATGAGCTCTCGCGCTGCAGAAAAGGATGTAAATTACGTCAAGATCAATCGTGAAATACATCAAGCCAATTGAATAAAAAAAGATATATACTATTTCTTATTTTAAACGATTTATATCGAGTGTGTGCGTATATTATAGAGCCTTGTAATTTAAAAAAAATTTTTTTCAACCTTTTTTTTAATCGATCTTTTGTATGCTTTTTAAATTTATTTGTTTTTCGATATATATACGTATATTTTTTTTAGGCTTTGAAAACGATTATTGGATTATAGTTTGCTTGAATATTTTGAAAATAATATTTTTTGAGTTATTGATAGCAAGATTTTTTTTTTTTTTGTAATACAGTTTTTCTGAAAAAAGTTTTATATCGACATATTTTCGTACACTGCGAATTAGGTGCATAGCTTTTTTATTAAATTTTAAATGGAATTAATATTGAACAAGAATTAAATTCAAAGTAAAATCTTAATTTTATTTTTTTCAAATTCGAAATTTTCTTTTTTAGATTTTTCTTTTCTATATTCAATCTATTATCAAAAAAACTATATGTATATCGTAATATACTATTTGGCCAAAAAAAATTGATAGAACAAAAAAAATGAACCAAAAATTCACAATTACGTAATTTAATGTCTAACAAAAAGAAAAAAAATGTTCTTGTCAGCGGCCAGAAAGCACGTATTTCCCGGTTGCTGCGCGACCGAAAAACACGCATTTCTCGCCACTGACAAAGAAAAATCGTATACGACCCTTGTCCATAAACAAAGAATGACCCAAATCGCAGTTTACCAACTAACGTGCTTACGTGCAAATCGTACTTTACGTGCGATTTGGGCCACCCTTTACTTTTCTGGACATGGTATCGTAATATACTATTTGGGCCAAGAAAAAAATTTTTTCTGTGTTGCGGCCCGAAATTACGTATTTCCCGGACGCTGCGTGTCCGGAAAAGTCGTATTTTCTCGCGACAGTCACAGAATAGTATATTTACGGCTCGAGTCCAGAGAAGTAAAGAATGGCCCAAAACGCGTGTAAATTACCTTCCGAGGCGAAGCCGAGATAAAGTTCTGCAAGTACAGAGTAAATAGAAAATTCCCCTAGCTAAAAATCCAAAAAACCCAAAAAAAATCCAAATTTTTGGATCATGATCTGCATTTTGGGTAGTGCTTCACGCGAGACCGAGAGTTTTTTGGTCTCGTCTCGGTCTCGTCTCGAAAAGCGAGACGAGATCGAGACGAGATCTGCCAATAAAAATTGCGAGACGAGAACGAGACTTAAAAAAGTCTCGACGAGAAATCTCGAAGTCTCGAAAATTTCTCATAGAATAAATAATTTAAATAAAAACTTTTTTTTTCCAATCAGCAACTTCTTTAAAAATTAAAATTTTTGGAATTTTTAATTTAAGTTATTATAGAAATGAAAACATGTATTGCAGAAACCATATAATAAGTTTTATAGGTATAGCTAATTTAAATTAATATTATTATTATAATCATAATATTTTTACAACCCTGTAGCTTCCTACAAAAAAAGACAAGAGATTGAGGGCAAACAGGAATATAAAAAAATTTAAATAAAGGTCTCCGATATTTTTTTCAATTGAATCCTTAAAATCTTGTTTTTTTTTAGATTGATTTTATTTTTAATTTACAAGAAATAATAATAAAAGTTTTGTGACTTATGTAACATAATAAATACATAAATACATATATGTTATAAATATTAAATAATGGTGTTTTATAAAGGTATTTATGGTACCATATTCTCTTCAAAAACTCTTGTTTTATTACCGGTAATATAAAATTCAAATCAATTGGTATACCAAAATTGTACATACCGAGAGCACTATTAAATCCATTTAAATTTTTGTTATAATTTATCAATAAGTAAATAATGGATATTAAAGTAAATAATTAAAAATTATAATATGATTTCAAGTTCACTTATAGTTTTTATATGAATTTCATTCACTTAAGATTGTAATTTCGATTACAAAATTTTAACAAAAAATAAAAAAATTGTAAATGGCTACAATTATATTATGTATATTATTGTACCATATATTTTTATCGAATTACAGAATTCTAAAATTAAGAAAACTATGAAAAGTTTAAGAACTATGAAAAGTTAAAAAAATAGTATATTAAGTATCAAGGGCGTAAAAGTTTCGGCACTAGCGTGAGCACTAGCACGAGTGCTCGGCGAAGCCGGGCACGAGTGAAATGTGTTCACGCTCGTGTCTAAAGTATTTCGCCCATGATGCTTACACTATTTTTTGCCCACCGAGGCGTAAAACGAGTTCAGAAAATTCTTTACACACGAGTTTTACGCCCGGGCCCCGGGAGGGCAAAAAAGTTATTTATTTTTTCAGTCCGTTTTTATATTTGAAAAATAAGATTTGACTGCAAATGCAATTGTCTAGGCGGTCAAATTTCTATATATTTTTTCCGTTAATTAACTTATGGTTTTTCATTATAAGCGAAAACAATAATCACCTGAAGATAGAAAATAGATCATTATTACCAAGTATAATTAAAAAAAAAATTTTTTATTTTTGTGAGGCGAGATTTCGAGACTTTCGAGACATTTTCGAGACGAGACGAGACGAAACCGAGATCGAGACGAGACGAGACGAGACGAGACTTACGAAAAATGAGATTTTTCGAGACCGAGACGAGATCGGGGAAAATCTCGTCTCTCTCGTCTCGCGTGAAGCACTAATTTTGGGTAACCGTAATTTTAGGAATCTTTTATTTTTTTGGTAATCGGCCTGAAATTCCCTTGGTAATAGAAAATTCAAACCACTAAGCAATTCACAGCCTGTTTAAGTTTTTCCTCAATTTCATTGTCAATATCGTGTAAGGACAGGTCATTATATACCCTGTAGAAATCAATTTACTTGCGAGAAAAAATTTTGCTAACAAATTATCTTAAAATGGTACTGTGCAAAAAAAAAATATATGAAAACTTTGTAAAAATAAAAACTATATTGACATGCATCATGAATTTGGGATAAAATTTTTCTCTCATGTAAAATGGTTTCCTAAGATTATATTAAGAAGGGTGACTAGAATTTAATTTAATGGAGTAGTTGGCGCTTTTCAAATTCAAATTGTCTCAAATTGTCAAAGAGTTTAAACCCATCTATAAACTTTAATGACCCCTAAACTCTCTTGAAGGACCATGGAAAGGTCATGTGTAACGTTATTACTGGGGTAAATTCACATTATAAATTATTACTGTGAGAATGGTGACAGTTAATCTATATTCAAGCCATTTACATTCCGATTTAAAACTCAAAAAAATGATTATTTATATCGCATTCGTCAAAAATATGTCAAAATGAATGAAAGTCTATATTCATCAATACATCATCAATTGAGCTTCACATAATGGACAATTAATGCCTGAGAGTTAGATAAATAAACATTTTATAAATATTTATACTGGGATATATAAATCTGTGTGTGTATAATACACTCCAATTAAACGCAAGTGGTACTTGAAATTCAACATATATATATAAAAGATCAAAAGTGCCACTTAAATTTATAACAGAGCTATTAAAAGCTTTGAGTTATGAAACAAGTAATTCGCGGATCCTTTATATTACTTTTGAAATATAATTTTTATTATAACTTAATTATTAGATATCTTGTTTAATTATTTTAATGCTGATGAACATGGCTAATATCTCCTTACACTGTATTTTTATAAGATATAATAAACTTTCTCACGTACATAGGATAATTTTAAAATTACTAGAAAAATTATATGAATTTACACCTATCTTGCATTGCAATAAAAATTTTATATTTTTATTATTTCTAGATTTTTTTATGTTATCATGTTTAGAAAATGTTATGATTTTCATTTTTACTTCGTGAAAATTTATACTGTTTCAAATCAGAGTTGCTATTTATTTTTTAATTAAGTTATTTTAAAAATCTTTTAATTTACTGTCCACCAAAAATGCTTCATTTTATTGCTCACAAGTAATCCCATTAAGAAATTTACGGATGGCTTCATAAAATTCACAAGGGGAGACCATCTATACATTATTAAAGGCTTCTGAAACCTGTAAGATTCAGCTGAGGGTATTGAGCATATTTTTAAAATTAGAGATTTTTTCATTTTGGGTTTAAGTTATTTATTTTTGATCGTTGAATACGAATATGAAATCCGTTTTTACAGAAAATGGCCCAGTTGCCCATAATAGGAATTCGGAGGTTATTTTTTGTGGTTATTTTATGATTTTTGTCGGTTAAATATGTATTTTGGGTCCTTGAACACGAATATAATATTCGGTTTTGCCTAAATTTAATCAGTTGCTCATAATAAAAAAATTCAAAACGGATTTCATATTCGTATTAATGACCCATAAAACATAAATACTCATTAGATACTTTCATGGATCTATCAGCAAAAAAAGTGACTACAAAATAGGGCTCTACGTCTACACTATAATCACGGTTAAAGTCTTTAATTAATTATTAATTAAATTATTATTATGATTGTAAAACTTTTGTTCAATTTTAAAATATATCTAAACCAATTAAAAATGAAGGATAAATTAAATATGAAAATAACCAATTTAGTACGTCATGGACCATATAATTATGGTTCATGACCCCACATGTATTTTAAAGATCCACCGTAGCAAACATCTTAAATAAAAACAAGGCAATTGAAAAAGGAATGCAGTTTAGTTTAGCTTTCTTCTGTTATACCAAATATTCTTTCTCACTCTTGATAAATAATCAAATAATATTATATAGGGTAACTGTACTAGTGGTAGGCCACTTTGCTTGTATTTAAGTAATTAATAATTATTTTTTTAAATAAATTGAAAATTTATTTAAAAAACGACCCAAAAGACCTATAGTTGACCAAATTTGGTGGAGGTAGGAGAAAATAGTATCCCCCCCCCCTGTATATTGACTGTAGTAATAATCCAATACATTTTCTTTTATAAACTGTTTGGATTCCTGATTTTCAAATTCATTCAAAATTTTCTTTTTAAAGTCAAAATTAACTAATAATTTAAAATTAAATGAGGACTAAAGATCAAACATAAATAAAAAAATTAAGTGGTGATTTTTAGAAGCAAATGAACAAAAGGCAGATCTGAATATAAGATAAAAAAAATGATATAAATATTAATAGACGTCTATAATTAAGTGATTGGCAAATGGACACGAGATATGTCGGCAGATTGATTGATAATTAAATGACAATTAATGCGAGATTGAATAAGATATAGATTCTGATTAGAGATTAATACAGATGAACATTTAAGATTTAGGTTAAGAAACGGAAATAAATTTAAAAAAATGCTTGTAATACTTATCCATCGCTAAATACCTATAAATAAAAAAAATTTATCATTTTTCAAAATGACCTATATTTATTAATAAAAATTGTTGTTTATTAAAATCTCTTAATAATAATTCTAATAATAAGTAAATTGACCTTTGAACTATATTTTATGATAAATAAAGTATATTATTTTCTTTATTATAAATGATAACTAAATATGCATGTGCATTGTGCATATTATAAAAAAAACATTCGATTTATACATGATAAATTAAAATTTGATATGATTCATCATCTTCATCATTCGCAATAACAGACTACATTGCATTACTCAAAGAAATGATAATTTAAATATTTATTTATTATCGTTACATTTGTTATTTTTAAAATTTATCTATGAATTTTTTATTCAAAAGTAATTTATCATAATGCTTTTTTAGTTTTTGTACCTAGATATAAAATAATTTAAAATTTTTTTGCTACATGAATTAATTACAATGATCTGTAGCATGCACTGTAAAAAGTAACTTTCTTATATTAACAAAAAAATTAGAACATTTTCGAAAAATTAGTAAATTTTCAAAAAAATTTGTAAAAATTCGAAAAAAATCGTATATTTACTAAATTTAGTATATAAATAAAAAATTCGAGTATTCTCGATTTTTTTTGTGAATTCACAAGAAAAATTGATAATTTACAATTTTTTTTCGAAAATTTACAAAAAACAGTTGTAAATTTCCGAAAAATAGTTGTGAATTTACAACTTTTTTCGTAAAATCACAAAATAAAATCGGGAATTCTCGAACTTTTCGATAATATACTAAATTTAGTAAATTTACGATTTTTATCGAATATTTAAAAAATTTTTTGAAAATCTACCAATTTTCGGAAAAATTCTATTTTTTTTTGTAAATTTAAGAAAGTTACTTTTTACAGTGTGGGTAAGTATTTCATTAAATAGTATTTCGTTTATAATATGGTTTTAATAATTTCATTTACGTTTGCTTTATATAAAGAAGTATAGTAGTATACTTCACTGATGATGGCTAAATAAAACATTTTAAATATTATTAAATATTTTAGGTCAGTAATAAGACTGACAAAAAAATTCCATCATTTTTCATCATGATTATGTTCCATATTGACCAAGTTAATATCTTATTTAAATTTAAATTTTTGAAAGGTACAAATGTAAAAAAAGTTTTGATGAGTCTTTCATTTAATTTACAATTTTTTTCACAGTTTAGCTTTTCACAAAAATGTAGTAGAATTAATAATTTCACAACCTTAGTCATGAAGAATTGTCAAAGATTCCTGGAGGGATAGATTTCTATACAAATTTGAGTATTTTATGAAAAATAATTATTTTCTAAGTATAATGAAACAAATAATGTCGTTCAAAGCATAATTATATTTTTTTTAATCATTCGATTTATCAAAGAAAAAAATAATAAGTATTTGCTCATTAAAAATCAAGTAAAAAAAGTAAAGAATAAAATAATAAATCACACCTTCCGTTTTTATAAGCTTTAAGTACAAAAAAAAGAAAAAAAAATGTAAACAATCGAGATCATGAACTTTTTTTTACAGTATAAAAAGTTGTTCCTTTTTCGTGCTTAAGTATAAATAAAACACGCTATATCATAATATCGTGATGCATCTTTCTTTTATAGCAAACTTCATTTAATAAATAATATAATTTTCAAATCAGAAACTCACAATAGATATTTTTTTAAATATGCAAAAGAGAGAAGAGAAAAAGGCACGCGGCGATATTTTTTTCCATGCAACTAACTGAATTTTTCATTTTTTTTTCAAACAATTAAAGAGTTTCTATATGAATAGAGAAAAGAGCATATTCTTATTTCAATAAGCATTAACGGTCCTTGTCAATCTTCTTCTTTTATATCAATTGTCTCTTATTTATTTTCTTCTTCCTTATCTTTCCATATAATAATAACCTCCGCACTTTTCTTCTTTTTTATTGCATTTTAAAATATAGTCATAAAACTCGTGCGCGCTTCTTCTAACTATATATTTATTGATGCGCTCATTTAAATAATACATTTAATTGTATGAGTTATAAAAAAAAAAAAAAAAAAAAAAAATTCTTATATAGCCAGTCGCTCGCGCGGCTACTCTCTTGCGAAAAATCACTGTGGGAAAGGCAAACTTATTTTTTGCTTAAGGGGTCATATTAATACAACGAGGAAAAAGAGATAGAGAGACCTTTTGCAATGTCATGCGGAGTCGGTAATTGGGATGTTTGTTTTTTCTTTTTTTTTTTTATCTTTTTAATAACTTCATAGATTCATTATTATTATTTTTTTTTTTTTAATTTATTTATTCGTTTATTGAAAGTAACTGCTATATAGTATGTGATAATAAAAGAGTATTATAATATATTGGATTTTTAAATTTTATGTATATGATGATTATAAATTATATCGAATAAATTAAGTTGTTTGATTCGTTAAATATTATTTAAAAAGAGGATTAAAAATACGTATTTTCTTTTTCGCTTTAATTGTATATGCAAATGTAATAATTTTTTTTTGAATGTACACGAGAAAAATTTAGCTGTTCCAATATTTTTTGATATGCTTTTTAACAAATTTATACCATTAAATTTTTAGTGATAATTAATTGATTTTTGGGTCTTACTTATTGCCATAATTAAGGTATTATTAAAGGTACACCTCTTTCCAAATTCTTTTGTGAGGGACTAATTTTACCAGTTTTTCAAAAATAACGTATTTGATCTACCCTTATGGAGAAACAATTTTCCTTGCCTTCGGTTATTTTCTTTTACACTCTGTAATAGATTTAAGTTACATGTTTTGAAAACGCTTTTCTAGCTTGTGGCTAGCAGGAAGAAAGTTAAGAAAGGTGTTTTTAAAACATGTAACTTAAATCTCTTACAGGGTATAAAAGAAAATAACCGAAGGCAAGGAAAATTGTTTATTCATAAGGGTAGATTAAATGAGTTATTTTAAAAATCTGTAAAAATTACATGCACAAACTCAAAATTAGCAGAAAAATTATTTAAATTCCAAAATTGAACTTTCCTCGTAGCTATTAGTTACTTGAGAACTTGGTTTTTAAACTATTTTTTTTCAAATTAATGACAAATTATGATTTTGAAAGAAAAATGGGTTTTTTCAGATGATTTAGATATTTTTTCCGTGTATATATCATGAAAAAGGATTTGAAATATTTCTGGATTATAGCTTATAAATAGACATATATATATATATGCATATTTTTGATTTTTATTTACCAATAAATATTAGTTTACATAGAAGTATATTTTTCATTTCGTTTATAATCTTTTATACGAATAAATCCACATGATATGGAAAATTTTTATTATTTTGAATATTTTAATAGTCAACGTATTGAAACAATAAATCCTTATCTATTAGGTTGCTATGCTTGAACTTTGATTGAGTTGATTAAAATTTAAAAAAAAATTATATGAAATATAGTATTAGGATTTTTGCTTGAATATTGGTTAAAAGACTGTAAAACTCAAGTAAATCTCAAGTATAATACAACCTATAATGGGATAATACCATCGGGATATAGTACATCTCAATGAATAATCCTAATTATTTCAAAATTTTAATTTTTTATATGCTCTTAGGTGTTTTTTTTTCATAGAAAACGTATGTAAATATTGTAATAATAGTGTAAACTATTTAAAATGTAGAGGTAAAAAAAAATAAATTATTATAAAGAAAAATTAGTATATTTTCGATAAAAATCACGATTTCACAACAAAAAAAAAATTTGGTATTTTCAATTTTTTCGTAAATTTTCTAAAATCTAAAAAATTATGATTTTCATCGAAGGTGTTCCACCCCAACTGGGCCCAAGTTAGACTGAAGGCTCGTAGAAATCGGTCCAAATTATTTTTTGTCAAAATTGCAAGTAAAATAAATTTTTATAATTATTTTTAGATTCTAGGATTTTTTATTCAATTTCGCGTTTTTGGCTTTTTTTGATAGATTTACTTAAAATATAATTATTTTGACTGCCAAATGCTTATTTTGCTTGAAAAAATATTTTCATTCTAGATAATTTCAGAAAATTTCTCGTAGAATTCGATTCTGGGGTCGAAAATTTGAATATAACTATTGATAAGAAAATATTTACAACCACAAAATAAGCATCTGGCAGCAAAAATACGAATATTTTGAGTCAATTTACCAAAATAAACCAAAAACACTAAAATAGCTGCCAAAAGTCAAGAATTTGACCTAGAAAGCTAAAGTTAGCTAAGAGAAGATAGGCTTCTGCGAGCCTTCAATCTAAAATGGGCTTAGTTGTAGTTGAATTTCTTATATCAAAAATTTACTATTTTTTCATAAGTGAACTGTAATTCTTTTATAAATTTGCAGAAGTGTTACTTTCAACAGTCTAACTATTTAATTTAGATTTTCCGAAAAGGCAATAGAAAACTTTTAATTGAAATTATTTTTTTTCAAAACAAATAGCAAAGTACATAATGTAAGCTTAACCTGAATTTCCTCATATTTCATAAATAAATGAAAAAAATTACGTTATTTACTGTTTATATATAAATGGTAAATAAAAATAAACTTTTTAAAACGATGTCGTTTGTAGTATATAAAAGTTGAAATGCTTTTTTTTTATTTTTGACTTGAGTGACAAACTTAAAAGAGAAAAAGGGAAAAACTTGATGCAGAATGTATATTATTTTTTTTTTAAACCAAAAATAAAAAAAGTAAATATGAATTTATTTTTCTTATATTTTTATGATTAATCTATTTTTGAGTGTATGTACACGAATGAATAACTTTTTTACTCTACTTTTTTTTTTTTTAGACTTTAATCATATAAAAAGAAAAATGTGTTTGAATTATTAATAATTTTGTTATTTGCAAATTTGTAACTTTTTTGAATAAAAAAAATTTTTAATGCAAAATTTTTATTTCTCCAAATAAATTTTTTTAAATTTTTTACATGAAAGTTTTTTATGTGCTCTAAATTTAAGTTTAGAATGTATTGTAATTTATTTAATGTTGCATAAACTAATTTTTTTTTTTTAGTTAATGTTAATTAAGGGTTCATTTTTATATCTTAGTATTATCTTTTGTGGGCAACTAAGCCATTTCTGGTGAAGACCGCGATAGTACTATATATAAAATGAACCAATTAGAAAAAAAAGGCCACAAAATAGGGGCCTAGGCCTACTTTACATAGTACTGTAAGTCCTACAGTTATATTTTTAACTCAAACTTTGTTATAAGGCCTAGTACACTAAAGCCATTATTGGATATTGGGTACCAGTTACTAGTTCTGAAATTCATTAACAAGGCGAGGATCAATTGTTTAGATTTGCTTTTAGATTTAAGCACAGGTTGCAGTAGTTGAAAAAACGTCCTTCATACCCTCAGTTTAAATCAAATCTTGATACGAGGTCTAATTTCAGAAAACCTTGCTATGAGGTTTAATTTCTAGGCCCAAGAGACCCATTCTGGTAATCTGAGGTTATGGGGGATGCGTTTTCAACTACCACAACCTGTCCTGAAAGTCAGATGCTTCCCAAATAGTTGACACTCCTCTCGTAAGTAAAATTACTCAAAATAACTAAATTAATCAAAATAAGTATTTCTCAAGATAGATAAATTTTTAAGTAATTTAGTTTTGAGTACAGTGTAAATATTTAATAAAAAATCTTATACATTGATTTTTCATTTCCAAAAATGATAAATAACTAATCAAAATGTATAAAAATAGAAAGTATTGTCAATTATTTTATAGTAAAAACAGTTTCAACAATTAATTTACTAAAACTGCATGAAACATAATAATTGATTTATGACTTTAGAGACATAACCTATCAATTTTATGAAGAAAAAAAATGATCATTAAGTATAATTAAATTATATATTTTTTATTTATGTAATTATTAACAAAAACTTATAAATTATTAATGAAAAGAAAAATCTAATTATATCTGTGAAACTTATAATTATCATTTGAGAAAATTACATATAGATTTTCTTATAGACATTAATTTGTAATTTTCACCATATAAATAAACTTTCTTAATAAATAAATGGATATGTTGAATAAATGAAAAAAATAATTTTTTATATAATACATGTTAATTTACAAAATAATTAGGTAAACATTTTAGCATTAATACTTACAAAATATGGCCATATTCATTTTTTAATAGTCTTTGTAATAAATTATATTTTTTTTTAATAACTTTATTAAGTTTGCTTTATTGATAAATAATAACGTTTATTGTGGATTTTTTATATTATTTAGGAAAGTCCCAAAATTTCTGTATTATACAATTATTAGATTTTCCTCCTGTGATCTAATAAGCATTTCCTTGTGTCTAACAATTTTGAAGCATACATGAATTACGTCAAGATTTTTATGGGGAAGGGGCTGGTGAAAAATGAAAAAATTGCCAAAGAGGGTGAGGGTAAGATAAGAATTTTTGAAACAGAAACACTAATTACACGCTCCCCTTCCATATCAATGATTGATCATTACATAATATGAAAAATTATCAACTAGTTATTTTAAAAATAGATCCTGATTTCAAGCTCAAGAAGTCTATTCAATCGTCTTAAACCAGCTTAAACAGACAAAAAAGATTAAAATAATATTTAAGCAATATAGCATAAAAAAAATTCTTTTGAATATATAATTTAAACAAAAAAAAAAAGGTCAATATCTTTTGAAAGTATCTTAAAACTATACTCTCTTTATTCAAAAACTATTGTCATTTCTCCTATTTCGCAATCATTTTTTTTTCTATTTAACTCTTTTACTTTTTTTTTGTATTCTAAAAAAAAGTAAGACATAAAAAAAAAAGAATTCTTTTAATTTTGAAATTTAAATGAGCAATAGTATAATATAATTATTAACTAAAGTTGTGTGTATAATATGTTAATGGTGATGATAATATTCAAAAAGCATAAAAAAAAATACTTTCAGTTTCTCGTGTGTGGTTGGGTTTTTATATGAAAAATGAGCGTAATTTGTTAAATAAATCATGCCTACGTCATCGTTATATAGGCTCATATCCACTTAAATTTGTTTTCTCGTATACTAACAAAATATCTTTTTTAAAGAAAAAAAAGCAACACACACATGCTTCCATCTTCACTCTTTCTTGTTAAAAAAAAATCTCTTTGAATGCATCAAGAATAAGGCGCCAGTATATTCTTAGAATTATAAAATAATAGGTCTAAAAAAAAAGGAAGAAATTCGCATGATTATCGAAAAAATATACCATCACGTGGTCAAAGTTGAATTTATATATCATGAATAAAAGATTACAATGATTTTGATTCGTATTGAAGATTACGACGTGTATTGATTACAACATCCCTTTTATTTTTATACAAGCAGACGGAATAACATTTATTTTTCATTAGACCAAAAAAAAGAGACTTAATAAAAAAATTAAATTAACATTTTTCTTGTTCTAACTTATTTCTATTCTGTTTTTTTATTATACAGTATGTAAAATATGCACAGACAAAAAATAAACTGTAAACCGTGTGTTATCTAATAAAAAGAAGTGTAAAGGTATATCATTTTTTCTAATTAAATTATAAAATTTTTTTTTTCTTTTATTTTAAATATTCAATATTGTACTAAATACATTATGTTTTTTTAATTAGAAAAAATTTAGCATACTTTTTGTTTTATTAAATTTAATTAAATTTTTGTATAGTATCTACAATATCTACTATACATTTAGTTACTTTATTAACTTAATAAAAATATTTATATTCATCTCTAAAAAAAAAAACTTTCTTTTCTTTTTTTTATTTTTTTTATGAACAAAATTTAATTTTTTAATTTTATTTTTTAATTTAATAGAAAGTTTTTTATTATTTCTATTGTAAAAAATAATTTTGTAAAATCAATAAAACCAATAAAATATTAAACTTGTAGTTATAATTTAAAGTAAATTTAAAACATACAATTTTACTAATAAATAATTAGGGATAATTTGCAATCTGGGTCCTGATTCAAGGTTTTTGTGCATATTTTAAAAATCAAATTTTCAGGTCTATATCTTACGAACTAGGATTGGAATAACCATGGTAAAATGTGCGTGTGAGAATGACAGCTAAATTTTTGATTAGGGACAGATAAAACAAAAATATACCCATTTTTGTAACCTAAATTTTTTGGCCGCAGGTTCTAGGAAGAGTTTCATGTCCACAAAGCTGACCATTTTTTTGGGAAAAAAAACTGAAAATATGATACCTCGCAATAACTTAGATTTTTAGATTTTAGGTCAGAACGTAGATTTATATTTGGCATTCTTTCATAATATCTAGATTTTAGAGGGTTGTATCAGGATATTAAAGTTTTGCCTCTTACTCACGCCATTATCTTAATTTAATTTTAAGATAATATAGGTCAGGATATATTATGATTTGAGGCGCGGGTAAACAAGGAAATTTCAATGGGCCAAAATACCCCTCCAAAATTTAGATTGATAAAAGAAATTCTAAGAAGATTTGTTTTAGAACATGGATACTAGTATTCTGGGTTCAAGAGGACTATTTTACTAAAGCGAATAAATGTTTTTTTTGTCTGCCCCGGCGTAAAATTTTTTGTGAAATTTCAGCACTTGTTTTAAGGCCAGTAGAGCAAAATATACTTTATCTATCATGGCCCTACAACTTGAGACACTAGTGAGATCACATATCACTCGTGCCCGGCCTCACCGGTCTTTCGTGCTAGTGTTCACGCTAGTGTCAAAACTTTTGCGCCCTTGATACTTAATATACTATTAAACTACCATAATTTATCCTGAATCTTCGAAGGTAATAAATTTTCAAAATAGTTGACATTGAAACATTGGTACCAAAATCAAAATTACTCTCTAAGTCCATTCCGTTCTTTTCTAAAATAAACAATACTATTTGTGTTAGAAATAAATATTTCGAGTAAAATTTTAGATATTTAAGTGTACTATTTAAGTATGCCAAGTTGCTCCAGTATATTTTTTATGCTAAAAAAATATATGTCATTATTTATTATAAAAGTTTTTATTATTTTTGATATATTAATACATCCTTTTTAATATTATTTTTTGTATAATAAAAATTATAACTGTATTAACTTTTACGTATTTCCTGTCGCCATCCGCACGACTTTTTTTTTTCAAAACCTCCAACATCTTACTATTTTTGAATCATCATCAAAATACATAAAATAAATATTTTTACATAATATTTCATTTCCTTCATATAATTTTTTTTTATTTCTTAACACCTAATATTTTTCAAACGAAAAAAAAAATAACACCTTCTCTAATTTAAATATTAAATGTATGTGTGTAAATATTTTTTAAAATACATATATCTACAAAGTTAAAAAATAAAAAGTTTAAAAAAAAGAAGAAAAAAAAAACATGAACTCGATTAGTTTCTTGTACAGTGAAAAATTACCTGATAAGATGAACATGAGAAACCACTGTAGAAGAAGAATAAATACCTTCTTTTTTTATTTAAGAATGGAAAAACTTTAATATTACAATATTATCCAGAAATTCGTTTTTATGTTATCTCTGACTTTTTTTTTCTTTCTTCACTTTGCCACATCATCAAAGGAAAAAAAAACATTATATATAAAAAAAAGATTATAATAATAGTAGCTGATGAATCAAAAAGACAAAAAATAAAAGAAAAAAAGGACATGCAGTTAAGATAATTTGCCATCTTGTTATGTTCATTTATATTTGTTAAAAAAGAAAAAAAAAGTATATAAAAATTAAAAAATTAAGTATCTACATTTATATGACTATTTATAAAGGTATGCCAAAAAAAAAGGAATTTATAAAAAAGTTTTCTGTCTTTTTAACCTTCAAGACAATAAAAAGGTATTTTATACGTGAAGGCAGCTCGCTGCAAGTTCATTCTTAGTCGCGTCTCATATTTTCATTTGAATGTTTTGCAAAAGTATATATATTTATATTTATTGACCCGTCAAGTGGCGCATTATTCATCGTTTAATCAAGCGTGCAGCCATGCGTCCTTTCTGTTATATAAGGAAAGGGTTATAATATTATAAGGAAAAAAAGAAAATATAAGAAGCCGCAAGGAGTCTCTCACGACGAAATAGACATTTTTTTCTTATTAAACTTATTTATATTCTAGTAATACTTATGGTCAAGAGTTTATTTTTATAAAAATAGTTATGTACACACATTTTGCTAATATTTTCTTTAGCTTAATGTCGGTATATTATTCTTAAATTTATATTTCAGAAAAAATAAATAGACAAGAAGAATTGATAATCGTTTTCTTAAAAGAATAAAACAAATGATACAGACAATGAGATTTCTTAGATTTTATTTAATGACAGGAAATGTTTATTTTTTTACTATATTTAAACAATTAAAAATAAATATTACAAATTTTTTTACTCAAATTAAATTTCAGAAAAAAATTATGTATTAAAATTTATTACGCTATCAAAATATTCTCTACAAAACATAAATGTGTAAGATACTAAATTATATTTAATTATTTTATACAATGTGCGCAAGCTAAGGGTCAATCTTTTGGAAAAGAGAACTGGACGAAATTTCACAGATTTCTTTTTATCATGAAATAACATTATTCTACCCTATACTACAAGATGATCTATGTGAATTACATTGTAAGAAAAACTGTAGGGTTGGCCAGAAACCTATTAAATTTAATGCATCATTTCCTCGCATTAATTCCAAAACATCTTTAGGAAATTTTTTATAAACGTTAAAAAAAATGCATGTACTTTTCAAACTGATTATTCTAATAAAAATAAGCTTTTTGCTAATTAATTAATTAATGCCATTATAAGGAGTTTTATATACGGCCCTATTAATTTTTTTTTTAATATTTATTTAATTTAAGTTATATTTTTTTATATCTTCATAGAAAAAAATGCATACACTGATAAAATATGCTTGGAGTTCTTGATAACTTTTGGTTTAAACCAAACTCTACCAATGAAAACAAAAAAGTACTCATTAATATTTTGGATTATTTCTTATTCGTATATTATTTCCATGAGGCTTATGTACTGATCTAGAGTTTTTTACTCTAAGTATCTATTTTAAATTGACTTATCGAAATAATTTTAAAAACACCAATTTTCTATTTCATGAAGGTCATTTTGGAGAAGGGACACTCTTAGATTTAAGTCTTTATAGGGCACTTGAATATAAATTTGAAAGCCATCAACGAACATACGACGCTTGGAATAGGTAATTTTCCTACCAAGATCATTTATGTAAATGAGAAAAAGTATAGGACCTAGAACCGACCTTTAAGGGACGCCACTAACTATGTTTAATATTGAGGAGGACTCATTGTCTAAAACAGCTGACTGGGTGCGGTTCCGTAGGCACTCTGAAAACTACCCTACAGCTTGTGGAGGATTATCGTGGCAGAAAGTTTACCCAAAAGGATAGCATGAGAAGCTTTGTCAAAGGCTTTAGATAAATCTAACAAAAGTAGTATGGTAATACGATCTAGGTGAAAGCCTTTGCAAATATCATCAGTTAGGTTAGTAAGTAGAAAGTTGGTACTGTGGTTTTTTAAAAACCCAGACTGAAAAAGTCAAGTATTTTATGGTTTGTGACATATATTCAATTAGTTGTTTGTGAAGTATTTTTTCCAGTGTTTTTGATATAATACATAAAAGAGAAATGGGTCTATAGTCAGCAGGTGTAGATGGGTTTGAAGTCTTAGCTACTGGAAGATTGCTACTGTGCTTCCAAATCGAGGGTATTTTACTTAGTATTATGGATTTATTAAAAAGAGATATGAAAACTTTAGAAAGGGCAGGGAGACTGAGTTTAAGAACTTTAACGGATAATCCATCAGGGCCAACAGAGTTTGTGCTAAACTACTCGAATGCCCAATGCAGATCATCATAAGTGATATTTTTAAATTTGAAAGGTGTCCTAAGTGAAGGTCCATCTGGGAAGTGGGTTGTTCTTATTGGAGTTGACGCATTTTGCATAGAAATAAAATATCTGTTTATTGCGTCAGCCAAAAGAAAGTTTTTTCGATTTGAGGAAGTGTTAGTGAGACCCAAGTGGTCTAGATCTTTCCAGATGCTAGCAGATGAATTTTTTATAGAAAGCTTGTCTCAATAGTAGTTCTGCTACTTAATTCTTGCTGTTGTGGTTTTTTTGAGTAACTAGTCTTTAAAGTCCCTATAAGTAATTAAATTTCGGGAATTTTCTTGTTTTTGTAATTAAATAATTACGGTTGTACCATGACACTGGCGAGCTCGGCCGTGTTTGGTTTTCGGTATGGCTTTGCCGCGCTTCCCTAGCTTTGCGGCGCTTGACATTGGTCTATGCTCCCTTTGCTCAATGCGTGTATGCTATTTGTTTGCGAACTCTTTGTTGCCTTTTCTCATGGCATGCATGGTGAACTTCGTAATGAATTTGTCGCGCGCGCTCCAATCAACGAACGAGGCCGAAGTCAGCGAAGGCCTATAAATATAACCGCGACTCTGGCCAAAGCAGCAGTGGGCGGTCGTCGAGTGCGTATCGCTGCTCAACGTATTAACAACTATTCAATCTGTCTTTTTCAAGACAAATAAATACGCAAACCAAAGTGCAGCAAGTGGAACTAAGTTTAAACTAAGTCTAAACTAAGAACTAAATGGCAGGTGAACAAAATGCAAGTTAGGAAACCCAAGGAGAAGATGTTTTAATGGAAACAGAGTTAATCAATACCGGAGATTTCAGTCAAGATGGCTTCCAACCGGCCAAAAATCGAAAAGGTAAGAGGAAAGCCAATAATATTCTTTTTAGCGAAATAAAAACTAGACGCGCAATAAATACTGAAAATAAATACGAAGTACTCAGCCCAGAGGAGGGTAAAGGCAACGTTGACGGAAGCAACGTTTTGGTTGTCAAAAATAAAAGACTCCCCCCCCCTTAATATTCTTTTAGATGGTAAAGAAACCTACGATAAAATTAAAGAAATGTTAAAAGCAGTCTCCTTTAAATATAGTCTAATTAATAAATCCCGAGTTAATGAAGTAACAATACATGTCTATAAAAAAGAACATTTTAGGACTTTATAATCCCTAATAAAATCCAACGAATTTAAATTTCACTGATACCGGAACCCCGAAACCGATAATCCCCTTAAGTTCGTAATTAGAAACCCATCAATTTATGAGGATACCAACTCGATCAAAGATGAATTAGTGGCCCTAGAATACCCAGTACTTAGTGTATATCGACTACACAAGTACGATCAAGTAAAATAAGCCTTACCTCTTTACCTAGTCACGTTAAACGATACTGAGAAAAGTCGCGAGTTCCCAAAGCTCGAGTCATTTAACTATACCAAAATTAAGATTGAAAATTATGTCAAGACTCCCCGCCCCGTACAATGTTTCCGATGTCAAAAATTTAATCAAGTGGCTGCCAATTGCCACGTTGAAGTAAAGTGTATGAAATGTTCCGAACCCCACTTGAGTAATACATGCCCGTTAAAACGAGAAGAAAATAAAAATGCCCCAATTGTGGTGGAAATCATGTAGTGAATTAACGTGGCTGTCCTTACTTTAAAACTAATATTAAGCCTACAATTAGAAGAATTTCCTCACCTAAAGTTAAGCAACCTCCTGAACCTCAACCTCAATAACAAAACTCTCCCTTAAATAGTACTAAAAATTTTCCACTCCCTCCAAGAAGTAGAAATAACCCAGCACTTCAAGCAAGCCCTCTACAAAATAACTTCAAATAGTCAAGAGCGGCCGGTCGCCCTTTCGTTCATTCTAAAAATTCAAATAACGCGCAAAATAGTGCCGTTGATTTTTCCTCCTAAGATAAACAATGGACTTAATCCAAGCCAAAATAAATAAGCAATCCATTGACAAAAATGACCTTATTACGAAATTGTTAGGCATCATGATTCAATTAATCTCAACCCTTAACAATGAATCATAAACCAGACAAATTGTTGATATGCCATTGGAATGCGCGTAGTTTAAATCAAAACAAACAGTCCGAACTAAAAGATTTTCACACAACAAACAATATTGACATTTGTTTAGTTTCTGAAACCTATTTAGAAAATAAAAAATTGAAAGTTTTTGTTTACAAAGTTTATCGTAATGACCATGCCAATGTTACCGTTATTCTGGTCAAATCCAATATATCTCATTTCGAAGTAGTCGTAACACAGATGCTTTTGATAAAAACGATTTAATAAAAATTTTTCCAAGCGATGATTCTTAAATCTTTTGCAGCGGATGACTTTAATGCTAAACATATAGCCTGGGCTAGCCGTACCAATGATACTTACGGTAAAATAATAAACAAATTCTCCCTGGACCACGACCTCCACGTTCATGCTCCCGAATTGCCTACACAAACCTGATATAATTGGTTTCGCGATATTAAAAAATTGATCTTATCTAGTTGAAACAGCAGTAGCTGATGAGCTAGACTCTGATCACCTCCCTGTCATACATACAGTTCACCTCTCTCATAACTTTGACGTACGAACTCCCAGATATAACTTCTCAAAGACCAATTGGTTCATCTTCAATGAATCTCTTGAAAAAATACACCCAAAACCAACAGCATTAGTCTCAACCCAAAAATTTGATGACTAGATTTGATGACTAGATTGAAACTATTACAAAGAACCTAACCCGCGCAGTTGAAAAACACACCTGTTAGAACAGGTAAATGTGTTTCCAGCGAATTGCTTAAAGAAATTAAAGATCTCATCAAAACCCGAAATAAACTGAAGAGAGTAAATCGTAAGCACTTTAGCCCCATAATCAAAAACTTAATAAATAACTTACGACGTCAAATTACAGATGAAATAAATAAATTTAAATGCAACTCGTGGCAAATTACTGTTAAAAATTTAAAAATTAAAGATCATATGATTTTTATCAAAAGTCCCTATATCAAATGACTAAAGTTCTTACAAGATCCCGCGAAATATCCCGCCGTTAAAGGATGAGAATGGCGAACTAAAGTACTTTTCATCTAAAGATAAAGCCAGTCGACTTGGTAGCTACTTAGCTACAACCATGTCCCCCCACGCAGAGCCCTCTAACCCTATTTTGATTGAAGAGACTATTAAATTTGTGGAGGACTTCCTTAAGAAGCCTTGTGAATCAGAAATTGATTTCATAACCCTTGAACAACTCAAATACTACATAAAAAGTACCAAAAATAACAAAGCCCCAGGAATTGATGGTATATCCAATTTCGTGCTCAAAAATCTCGCCGACTTTGTATTAGAATTTATAGTTGAAATTTTCAACGCAAGTTTTAAATTAAACTATTTTCCTCCGGCTTGGAAAATAGCTGTTATCATGGTAATTTCTTGGTTTCAGATTTCAATTCAGGGGTTAACCAAGGAGGTGGCTTTTTGTTGATAGTAAATTCCTTTAGAGGTGCAAGAGAATCCAAAACGCTAGTTATGTGAGAAGCAGTGGTATTCCAAAAATAGTCCAGATCTGAGCTAGTAAACGAAATGGACTATTTGTACTCAAGTAGTCTTAAAGTGAATTCATTTTGGTCGATGTTATTAATATTTATGTAAATAATTTTAGTTAGAGGAGTTTTATGCACAAAGATGTTTAGAGTGAATTGAGCAAGATAATGACTATTAATGAATAGTATTTTACTAAAAGAAAGTATGCGATCGTTTTTGTCCAATCATTCGATGAGCCAATGTGGGTAAAAATAAAATTTCTTCTTCATATGTACCCAACTTTTAATCTCGTAACTCAAACCTCTAAGGTTGCGTTCCATTAACATGAAACATGTTTATAGGGAGGGGGGTCGAATGAAACTTACATTAGAATAATATCAATTTAGGGACTTGGAATAATTTTGATTTAGGGTCCTAGAATAATACGCGTTTAGGAAATCAGAATAGTTTGGGTTCAGAATCTTAACATCTAGTTAGGTGATAATTACAAATTTTAAAATTATAAAATTGTATTGTAACGTTACATAACATTTGCATTATACCTAGCCCTCAGCTGGAAGTAAACATATTCCATGCATTTAGGCTGTGTTTACATAAAACGGTTATAAGTTTTTTCTATTTCATTTTTGACGCTGATACGCAAAGTTTTTAAATTGCTAAAAAAGCAATAATTTAAATTGATGTTCATTTCACCAATGTTTTTTGATTATATAGGTCGGTTGCAGGTAAAAAATGTGCTGACCTTGATGTTTTGGGGCTGTGTACAGTCGCTTTTTATCGGTCAAAGAGTACTTTCACATTCTTATCATAGTTGACTTTAACTATGATATCTCTTATGACATACAAGGGCTTCCCCTAGTGGAGTTTTCATAAGATCTGGGTTTGTTAATCTGTTCGACTGATTTTACACATTCAGTCAATAACAGTAAGTCAAAACTAGATATTGTTTTAACTAAGGCTCTAATATTGAAAATTGGGAACTGATTCCAGTACTACTCTTTGCATTAACAAATTTTGCTTTTTCTAGAAAGTTTCTGATTATTTTTTCTATGCAGAATTTTTCACAGGAAAATGACCTAAATACTTAACACGTATTAAGAAAAGATATCTCAAGTTTAAAAGGATAAATTAAAATTTTTATAAATAGAGGCTGCATATAAAATAAATATTACATAAGTAACATAATAAATTTCATTCCATGGTAATTAAAATATGTGATATATAAAGATAAAGTATGTTAATTTGAATACTTAAATTATATTAAGTAAAATAAATTTAAAATAAAAAAGTGATTCATTTTCAAATAATATAATAAATGGCTGATATACAATATAAATTATATTAATTTAATGAAATTGAAAGTGACTCACATAATGTACTATAAATTTTAAAATTATCAAACTGATAAAATTAATTAATTCAAATGTATAAATTTATTTAGTTATAAAATTTAGTTATACAAATAAGGCAAAATATATATACGTTAATACTTTAAAAAACAAAATTCACCTTATAGATCTTTTTTTTTTTTTGAATACAATATTATTGCATCCGATCCCACGTAACGTCCAATATACTTTGTATTTATCGGCTTTTTTTTTCTTGTAAAAAAGTACATTCTTAAGTCACATTAAATCTACTTTAGATAGCTTCTTTTTTTTTAATGTTTATTTTTTTTAACGATAACTTTGTGTGATCAATTTTATACATAAAAAGTAAAAAAAAATTGGATTAATACCATTAAAAAAAAGGGTTGAATTTTTTTTCTTTCTTTTATTAAATGACGTATATACATGCAATACATAATTAGATTGCTTTATTAATATGCATGCAAAAAAAAAAGTAAACTGCGTGATATAATAAAATAAATGTGCTCTGTGTGCAGTTATTATCTATTTTTTTGAACTCTGTATGTATTGATAAAATATTATTTATCAATGTTTTTAATTATAAATAAATATATTTTTTAGTTTTGTTTATATATTAATGCAGTATTAATATTTGGAATATTTATTAAGCATAATGAAAATATTGTATATTAGCAAGGTAAATTATTTTTAAAATTTACTTGGACAGTTAGCAACAAAGAAGTTGTATTTTAACTTAAATTATCAGATTTTTAGGCCCTCTCTACACCAGCACATAATCATGTTTTATGACAATCATGTTTGTTAGATATTTTGTGGTGTAGCTGGGATATTAGGTCAGTAGTAGTATTAGTAAATATTTTTAATAAAAATTAAACAATAAAATGTAATTAAATGGTATTTTATTGTAGATTAAGTTATTTATTATAAAAATTATAAACAATTTATGTGATTAATAAGTTTTTAATGGGTTATAATCATTTCAAATACGTAATTTTGAGGTTATGTTTTTAGTGCAGTGCAGCTGAGAAAAAAATATCCAACAAACATGATTATCATAAAACATGATATTGTGCTGGTGTAGAGAAGGCCTTAAATCACTTGTATTCAAGAATTTACTCATTACTACCATACATGATAAAATTTCTAGAATCTTAGATTCGGTAAATAAGATTCATTTTTCATTGTCCAAGTTTCAACTACTAAATTTCAATAAAACGACCAGTCTGATATATAAAAAAAATGAAAATTTATAGATATTTATATAAAATATTGAATTTTAATAATAATAATAACATTGTATGTGAAAATTTTCTGTTTACATATATATATAAAAATAAATAGTATCTGATTTTATAAAATATATTATATTTCGTCATAAAAACAAAAAAAAAATTATTTATATATACATTTAACGTCAAAATCAACTTACTACTTTATAATATAGGTTTGGTTATAATGGGTGTGGGTGGTTTAGGTATGGTATATCATATTATATATAAAAAAATTATATATTGTTTTTAAATTATTAATAATAAAGAAAAATTTGTGTGACATAAAGTTTAATAAACTTGTAATATTATTGCTAACATCATATAGGATTATAATAATTTTAAGTTTCTTAATACACTGTTAATTTCGAGAGATATTGCATGAAAAATAATAATAATAATGTATAGTAATTTTCATTGTTAATTCAAGAGAGTAGATTAAAAAAAGAATAAGAAAAAAAAGACTTTCATTAATTGATAGAGTATATATTATTATTACATTGTGAATATATTATAATTATATATGCATAGAAGAAAAAGAGAGGAATATACTGTGGTTCAATTTTCATAATGAAAAACTTATTAAAAGATCGTCGTCTTCATTTTTTTCAAACTGTGCAAGAAAGATGTCTTAATTAACAAGAAACTTTTTTTATGGCTTTTGAATAATTATTTTAATATAAAAAAGGAAATGAAAAATATAAATTTTTAATCAAGTGTATTGTTATATGAGGGATTCCCTGTTAATTAGACTCAGAGTAAGGTAAATTTATACTCTTACTAATTATTATTTTTAGTAAATTTTACTTAAAATTTGATCTTTATTTATAACAGTAAATTGTAAAAAGTAACTTTTAACATTCTATTTTTAAAAAAAAATAGAATTTTTTCGAAAAATTAGTGAATTTTCAAAAAATTTGTAAATATTCGACAAAAATCGTATACTTACTAAATTAACTAAATTTAGTATATTAACAAAAAATTCGAGTATTCTCGATTTTTTTTGTCAATTCGCAAGAAAAATTGATACTTTACACATTTTTTTCGAAAATTCACAAAAAATTGTTATAAATTTACGAAAAATAGTTGAGAATTTACAACTTTTTTCGTAAAATCAAAAAAAAAAACGAGAATTCTCGAATTTTTCAATAACGTACTAAATTTAGTAAATTTACGATTTTTATCGAATATTTACAAAATTTTTTGAAAATTTACTAATTTTTCGAAAAAATTCTATTTTTTTGTAAATCTAAGAAAGTTACTTTTTACAGTGTATTTTCAACAGCATTTAGATCTATCAGAAACACAATTATCATATCAGTCACAATCTTAGTTGTTCAAGCCATGATACAATTTTACGCATTTATTGCATAACAAACAATTTAGCAGTCTTATTACACACTAAATATTAAACGATAGAGTCTAGGGCTAGGTCATTATCAAGTCATTATTATGTACATTTTAACCTCATTAGTGTATTAGTATTCTTTATATTTCTCTATTTTAATTAGACGAAGCCAACTAATTGTTATTACACACATAACCTATAGCATACAAGTGTCAAAGAAACGTATAATTCCTATTTTTTATTTAAAGTAGGTATAAATAATAACCATTATGCTAATAAATGTATATTTTTTTTTGTATGTTTAAATTATTTACACTTTGGTGCAATAAACTTAAAAGAATAATTATTGCTAAAGTATACATCAAGTTTTTTAATTTTTTTTTAAATATTCTTTTAAGATAATTGTTATATTATTTTCTTTTCTCTTTTTAAGTAAATAAAACTCTTTCATTATTTTAATTTTTTATTATGTACACTCATTTTTCTTTTTTAAACAGAATATAGCTAGTTTTTTGTCATAGTAAAATATAAAAAAAGATATTTTTCACTGTCACTTATCTTAACGACTCTTTTAAGATTATTAAAAAATATATATAAATAAACAGGAAGTTGTATTATATTTTTGTGATAAAAAATTATTAATAATTTTCAAATTGAGTCTAATATTAGCATAGTTATTTTTTTAAAATGGTCTTATTTTTTACAAAAATTATCCTATTTTTATAAACTTTACAAAAGCTTTTATCATAAATCCCCAAATTCTAAATATACTAGATTTCATAAAATTTCTTTTAAAATATTTCTTCACATTTATCATCCAGATGGCGCTTTGATTTCTCGTATAAGAAAAGTTTTTTCTAGTATATAAAAGTTACGTTATAGCATACTATGCTATTAGATTAAATTATCATAAATATTTGACATATTAAAATTATCTTCTAAGAATTTTTTGAATTTACGAAGTAAGTGACTAAAATTTCCCTTACAATTTTATTATTAAACTCTGCATCTCATCCAACATTTAAAAGTGACTATGGCTAATTTCTCTCAGTAATTGAACATTGAAGCAACTTTTTATACTTATCTTGTTTATTAAATTGTTAATGATTTGTCAGGCTATTTAAAAAAATATACTTTGCAGTTTTCTCCCCATGGCTGAGCTAATGGTGAAAATATATATTGTAGATTATCCTAAAGCTTGATTTTAAATCCAAAGAATTACAAAATTATAAAAATTGTTGATATCTTTCAACTTGCGTATAAATTTAGTTAAAAATTGTAAATTCTATTTTTTTAGGAATCTATCAAAATATTTTGAAATTTTGTTGAGTATCGAAAATTGTCAAAAATTCAAAACATAGATGATATTTTGAAGATACAGCACCCAGCCTAATATGCATTATCATCAAAATACAAAATATTGATTTTCAGAGATGACAATATATACTATTTTATTCATAATACTGTAAAAACAACCTGTTGAATAAAATATAATTTAACAATTCATTTAATACGTATAAAATTTAAAATTAAAAAATAGAAACGCACATAACAGAGAAAACGTAATTATTCTTCCGAAAGATATAGAGATGTGAAATAGCGTTAAATTTTCTTTTTCCAAATTAAACACAGTAAATTGTCGATAAAATTTAATACTGATTTTACTTTATAGTATTCAATTTCTATATAATATTTCAATATATTAATATATGGATAATGTATATTAATAGTACAGTAGTTATGCAATATTTCAAGAAATATTCCAACATATGGTAGATATTTTGTATTGAAAATTTTGTGAAATCGTTAAGCGTAAATTAATATACTATGCATTATCTCTCTTTTTGGTATATAATATAAAATAACAGCTGGTATTTTATATTATTGATAATATATTATTTATTTATATTTACTTTTTCTATCCTTTTCATTTGTTTAATCGTACATTAAAATGCATTAATATTTCTAATGACAGATTTCGATTTTCGTTTAATTATTATTCAGAAAATACATTTTTTATTTATTGTTAGCTACTAAATTGCACGAGACAAATGCTTTTGTTTGCATTCATTTATTTGTTGATGTAATTAGAAATTCTCTTTTATTGAATGATAGAACGACTTTAATAGAGATCTTAGGTTTAATAAGGAAAGAGGGCTTGTAAAGAAGGGATAAGAATAGGGTACTTTAAGCAATTAGCTAAAAAGGTTAGGTAAGAATGTTAGCATGTATGTGGCCAAATTGTTTCTTATAAATATTTCAAAAATTCATTCGGTTATTTCCCTTTTTGTACAATTTATAAAAACCACGAATTCTTCAATTTATTAACTTAAGACACGATTCCTTCAAAATTTGTTTTTTTTTACTCTGATGTTTTCAACTTTTAAAAAATTTTAAGAATTTGATTAATTTGATTTTTGAAATAAAATAATTTATTTAAGATGAATGGAAATGCACTGCAGGGAAATTTTGAGAGTTATACAACCTTTGCCTATATGAAAATTTCATATTAACTTGCAGCAATTAATTGCAGAGTTTCAATGGAACTTCACGAATTTTTTAATGGAGTTGCGTATTTTTCATAAAAATACCATCAAAAAAATGCAAAAAAGCTTAAATGAGCTACAGTTGGCCTTTAAAAAATTCAACATTAAGTATGAAACTCCTTTGTAACTTCTTGTTGAATTCCTATACTTAATTGAAAGTTTCAGACCTCATTTTTTTTTACATTTTTTTTGTAACTAGAAAGCTACTTACTCTCAACTATATGTCGGATGTCATAATAAAATTGTCATAAATAAAATTTTTTTTCAATAAGATAAAAGTTAAATTTCAAAAGTAAAAGTGCAGTCATAAAATAAAACCTGTATTGATTTAAGTTAAATTCAAAAAAAAAATTTTGTATTACACCAGGTGAGTTTAAAATTTTTTTTTTTTAACCAAAAAAAAAGCAAATATTATTTTTTTTTTTAATTTAAGGTTAGTTTCAAATTAGATCCTCAAGAAGTTTTAAAATAATTTTTTTTAAAGAAGAAAAAAAATTGTATACTAAGAAAATATTTACTTAAATAAATATACATCTCAATATAATAACTACAAGTTAGTTATACTTTCAATATAGATAAAATAAAAGAAACAAAAAAAAAAGAGGTAATAAAGAAAGAAAGGAAATAAAGTAAAAAAGAAAAGAAATATTGGTTTTAAAACCAACAAAAATTAACTAAAACATATTACATAACGACCTTTTTTCAAAACTGACTCGTCACTAACAAATATTCTGCCATAAATAAAATATTCTCGACCCTCATATAACTCGTCAACACCCAAAAAACCTTCTTTTTTTTCTTAAAAAATGTTTAAACACCCATCTTTCTATCTATATAACATATTAAAACAAATAAAACGAAAGAAGTTAAAAAAAAGAATTTTTCAAGAAATATACCTAAAGTGTATAAAAGTTTTTGCATGTACAGAAGAAAAGAGGCGTTTTTTTTCTTGCGTTTCGCGATTATCTTTTGCCGACATCTGACGAGAGAAGCGAATATATCAGTTTCCGCGAGGCAACGCAAATACCCATTAGCTTCATCTCCTCCCACGGTGGGGTATAAAAACATACATATAAATTTTTTTTTTTTTATTTATTTATAAAAAAAAAAACCCTTATAATATTCAAGATCATTTTGTTGCATTCAAAGTTGTATTCTTTCTGAAAAACAAGATCTATAAAGGTCTTTCCATTTTTTTTTTTACTGACTTTTATACCATATTACATACACACCTTTACTTTTTTTCTTTTTTTTGAAGTGTACCGATACTTTTTATTATTATTATAACAAGAGATGAGTATATTTGTACATAAATATTAGGAAAAAAAAGACCGAGGCCAGGTGAAAACTTCCGGGGACTAAAAAAAAGGTCTAAAAATTTATTATTTTTTAAGCAATTAGCTGATATTATTTTTAACATACATTTAAAAAAATCATCATTTTTATTATTACAGTACTCTTTGCTAATGGATATTCAAATATAAAAAAAGAATTTTAACATCTCATAGCAAAAAATAGAGTAAATATTGAATTATTAAAAGTATAGAATCACATATTTTTTCAAGGAAGAAGAAAAAAAAGTAGCACGCGTTACGTAAGATTCAAAAATTTTATAAGAAGCTTTTGCTTGAAAACGTTTTTTTGTAAAAATTTACTTTATTTAATACACTGTAAAAAATTTTTTTAATATTAAATAAAAAGAGGGGTAATATTTAAAGAAATCTTGTATTCTTTATTTATTTTTTGATTTATCGTCTTAAAAAAAGTGTCACCAAATGTGGCTGGTGGCTTGTATTGTTGTATATGCTTTTCTTTCTCTAAAATTGATTTAAGGGGATACAGTAGAGTATAAGATATTATTTATATAAAACATTATTTTGTGGGTTATGTGTATAAACTATATCGTGTTAAAATTAGCTGCATAAATTTCTTTTTTCTGTTATGCATCTGTTTGCAAAAGAGATTTTCTAATATAATAAACCAAAACTAATTTTTTTTTTTTTTTAATACGACATATTTTTTTTATACACTGCTTAGATTCATATTTTTTTTTCAGAAGGTTAATAAAAAATGCATGTATAAAAGGTTTGTTTGTTTGTCTATGTATTAATATGAAATTCTGATTTTTCGGATTAGATAAAAAAAAAATCAATTATTTTTAAAAAATATTAAAATTTTGTGTTATTTTAGGCGGGTGAATCACGTGACGAATTTTTGTTTTCCCTAAAATAAATTTAATACACGATACTATTATTATACCTGGGGATATAAAATAAATACTTACTCACGCTGTATGTGGTATATAGGATTTTATAGATTGTTGACTTTAACTTTTTAAAAAATTATTATTATTATTTATTGATGTCTATTGTATTTAACGCGTATCCTTGTGTTACGGTAGCTCTGCTATGTATGACACACCTGCAGACGTTTTTTTTTCTCGAAAATATCAATAATCACAATATTTTTAGTCATTTTTTTATTGCATTACCTATTTAATACGAAAATTCGATTTATTTTTATAAAAAATTGTGGATAAATGTTCAGTTGCAAAGGGAAAATTTCATAAGTATTTTTGAAAAGGGCAATATTTTTGGTCACCAAGTATATTTTTCTACAATTTTATTGCTAATATTGATTTAACCATGTGTATATAACTGTAGACTCTTATCGCTCTTCAAATAAAGTGCTATTTACCCATCAAATCAGATATTTATATCTATTTTATTTTATATATATAGTGTGTGAAAATTATTCATATTTCAATAAAATATTAAAGCAAATCGACCTTACTTACCCGTCACGTGCAGTATTCGGCCAAATCTAAATTTGATAATGTTTATTTTTAAATTACGATCCTTAACAATAAATTTCGAATATTATCTTTAATTTTTACTGGCCTTTTTAAAATTTTCCCAAAATGCGTAAATGAGAATGATGCCAATTTCGTTACGTTATGATAGAAAGAAAGTGATAATTTTTGCATGATAGTTTTGGCATCATTCTCCCTAAACAAAAAAAATAGAAATCTTTTTGCTGTAAAATTCTTTTAAAAAGTTTAATTTATTTGTCTATGATAGATTACTTAGAATAGGTGATAAGTTACAAAATTAAATTTAGTAATTAGTAAAAAATATCTTTGTATTTAGCAAAGTGGTTCTAAGTTATCAAGGTTAATGAATATGCATCATCACAGGAAAACATTGATTAATGGTCCTAATTTGACTTTATTTATGGTTTTAGATAAACATTTTAAATTATAAAGAATATACTACTAATAGTTCTTTTTCAAGAAATTCCAATTTCAATTTCATAAACTTTCAGCGTATTACGGTCCAAAAATTTATCTGGTTGGCCTTTTTTGGAGCCAGAAGTAGACTTATTAAAAAATATGCAATTTTAATAAAATTATGACAGGGTGGGTCAAAAGTTCCACAACGACCTATAATAATTTTCAATAGGTTGAGTAAATTCTAGTTTGATAGACTTTAATAAATTTTTACGAGGAACCTAATAAGCATTTTCGGGTCTGATTGGGCCTCATTAAAGATATAGAGTTCGACTTAAAAATAATTGTTTAATAATTCAATAATATAAGTCTTAAGACAAAAAATTGTCCTAACAATTAAAAAAGAATTAATAATTCAATAACATAAAATGAGATATGCTTATTAGATTCCCCGCAAAAAATTATTAATGTTCCCAAAACTGAGGCACATTCTACAATCATCCGGTAAACTCTTGCGGTCGTCCGCTAGAGGTCCGTAAGGTAGTGGCGCCAACCTAAGCTAAATGAGTTAAATGGGCAAGTACCCAAACCTTATGTATCTTTATTTTAAATAAAAAAAAAAAAAAAAAAATAAACTAAATGATAACTTAAAATAATTATGTGTATTTATTTTATGTAAAGTTGGTACCACTGACTAGCGGACGACCGCAAGAGTTTACCGGATGATTGTAGAATGTGCCTGAGATCTTTACTTGACCTATTTAATAGAGCGTTTCGGATATATTATCTCCGTCAAAAAAAGATGCGGGCCTCTCAAACAAATATTTTGGAGATGTCTGTATATTTTTTTAATGAATAGTACTATAACAGGCACGTAATCAGGGACGGGCTGGGGGGCTTTAGCCCCCCTCCCCATATTTTTTTTGAATGTATTTGTTTCAAAAATAGGAGTAAATTTTTCAGTAGAGCCCCCCCCTCCCTACAAAAAATATCCTAGATACATGTATAACTAAGAACACTTATATATTATATATTTTCTACTAAGAATATGACTGAACTTACAATTAGTTATCATTTACCATAAAATTGAGATTCTTAAAACTATGTGAATCATTTAATTGATTTTAAAAATATTGTTATCTATACTGTTAAAAATATTAATTAAAAAGTATCAATTACATTTTTTTATGGGACTGAAAATTTACTCCTTTCAACGAAACAAACTATTTATGCAAAAATTTATAAAAGCTTAAGTTCAAAAAATAAAGGCAATACAATTCATAGTTTTTCCAAAATCATTTTTCAAAAACAGTAGTAGTATAGAAGTTTTTCTATAATTTCAAAAACAATATTTTTATTGAAATACTGGGAATTCAATTAGAATTAATAAAAAAATGTTTGTTTGAATGATAAAAAAGTAATTTTTTTTTCAGTAAACTGTATGCATAATTGTTTGTTTATAAAAAAGGTAAGCATGAAACGCAAAATTTAGTTACAGTGAACAAAGTAAATATTAATGTGTATGTATGTACTATGTGTGTAATAAATATCTAATAAAAAAGCGTTTATATTCATGTACAACGATGCGAAAATTTTTATATAAAACGTACAAAAGATTGCTTCAACACACACTTCAAAAACATTCAAAAAGTCTATTATGTGTATAAAAATTTCTTGAAAAAGAAAAAAAAATTGTATTTTACAGGATAATCTATTTTACTATTAAATAAAATGAGTTTTTCAACTGTATGTTAACTGATTTATATAAATAAAAAAATTTTTTAAATTAAATTAATAAGCGAAAAATTGAAATGCATATTTAAAAAGCAAAACGATTTTATAATAAAAAACAATTATAATTTTTTTCTTTTTCAGTATAAAAAAATTCAATTTATTTGTCATATTACTTTTTTTTTAATGAAAAAAAAAAATAATTTTACATTCAAAAAAATAATATGCAATATAATAATAATGTAAATATTACATTATTTATTATTTAAAAAAAAAAAAAATTTCAGGTATAAATAAGAACAAAAACATAAAAATTTCGAACTCCCGCATCGAACTCTTATAAATAAAAATGACAATAGAGACTTTATATTTTCTTCTTTTTTTTTGTATTGAAATTATATAAAAAATAATAATAATATGCAGTTTTTTTTTTGAGAAATTTATGAGGATATTATAAATTATGATTTTTTATGAATATAATAAAAAAAAAAATACGCAAATTTTTATTTGACAAATATTTTTTTGGTTTATCAATAATTCTCATAAATAATTTTGTTTTATATATTTATGAATAATTGCACTTTAAGAAAAATATTATTGATTTTAAAAAAGTAAGGCCCTCCTATCGTGTTGAATAAATCCTTTAATTCAATAATTGGTGTCTATACAATTTAACGAAAGTGTAAATACAGAGTACATAAATCACTTTTTTTTACGTCAAATGCTTGTTTAATTCCTTGCTTAAAAAAAGTAAAAAATAATCTGATGATGATCAGAAAATTCTCTCATAAGCTTATAATAATAAAGACTGATCCCATGTCGAACTATTTGATGCAACATTTTTTTTAAATCTTCTGTGATATAAAGAAGGGATCAAACAATCAAAATGTAATTTTTAACGGAATAAATAACCATGTAACATTAAAAAAGCCAAAACATAAATTTTCAAAAAATAAAAAATTAATTTTCCAAGGATCAATTTTTACAATACCGGAACATCCGGGATAAGAAATTCCTTTATATATAAATAGTCGTGTGTTTCGGGTGCGCGCACATTTTTCTTTATTTCTTGACGATCGTTCGCGAGGCTAAAAGAGAGCCTTTAACTTCTTCAACATCTTTTTTTTTGTCGATTCGCTCGAGGGGATCGAAAGAAACAAGGAAGAAGATATAGCCAAAAAAAAAAAAAATTATAAGAAGGATAGAAAAATAAAAGGGAGTCGATGAAGCGAAAAGGCCCCTTAAGCAAAAAAATAATAATAATGATAATAAAAATTCCCTTATACATAAAGCTTCGAAACTAAAATGTGCTGCAATATATAAACTAATACATAAATATTTTGTTGTGACCTTTTACAGCGCACCCGTAACATTATTTTATTAGAGAAACGCATATTATTCGAGTCATCGTGAGAAGTGCTACGCACATATTACAAGAGAAGAAAAAGGGCGCCGACTGTCCTCGTATAAATATAGTTAACGAAGTACTGCAGTAACTACTTGAATTAGTAAAAAAAAAAATGGAAAGGGAGTCAAAGATTTACTTGCCACCCGGTATTAAATTTTTCAGACCTCTGATCTACTCCGACATATATTTATACACTTATAAGATGCACTTGCGAAAATTGTTTTGCTGTTTTTATTATACAGCAATAAATTTATGGATTTTTTTACTGATTTAATTTAACTAAAATTTTTTCAAAACTGATTAAATATATTTTTATTATTCTTATTGACCCTAAAAGACATTTGGGCAAATGCGCATGTAATTTTATGTTATTATACTTTTAGTAAAATCAAATTCACTTTTTAACATATTTCACTTATTGACTTTTTCTTTACCCAAAAAAATGGTATAAATTTACTGTTATTTCCTTCCATTTTCGATAAATAAGATTATCGTAAAAATATTATTATAAAAATAAAAAATTATTAAAAATATTTATGTTGCAAAACTTTATAAATCATATGATTTTAAAATTAGGTTATTTCTATTAGATTTATATTTTTAAAGTTATATAACATAGAAATCAGTGGTATAGTTTTTACTGCACTGATAAAATGACCCAACTGAGAATTGCATCGTAGATCTTAATGCTGTATATGATACAGACTAAAAAGCATTCATAAATCAACTAAAAATTATTATTAGTTAAAGACAATATGTACACTCTAAAATTTTTAAGATAATACTTTTTTTACATATCAACTTGTTAAATGCATTATTTTCTACTATTCTTTTTCAAGGGCAGTTCAAATTTTTACTTTCATTTCTTCAATAAATTTCCAAATAAGTTCAAGAAAACCAAAAATTTGATGCTTTTATTTAAAAATCAAATCAATTAGTTTAGACATATTTACCCTTATAAGTCTATAAATTTTACCATTTGATATTTGAGTCTTTTGGGTTGCTGAAATGAATAAGATATTCATTTTTATCGTAAATGGTCCAGTTGTCCAAGCAGAACATTAATTATGTTTTTTGGTTTTTTAAGATTTCTATCTGTTTCTTATATTTTTTAAATTGCCGAAAATAAATACGATACCCGTTTTTATTAAAAGTTTCTCAGTCACCCACAATAGGAAACGCCTCATTCATCGAAATTATCTGATGTTTCTTACGGTAATTGGCTTATTTGAAGTAAAAAATTCTGGGATTTAATATTCGCTTATTCAGTGACCCAAGAAACATAAGTAACCGAAAACCCGGAAAACGTAACCTTAAATTTACTATTGCAGGTAACTCGATGTCTCATTAAAAATGGATTTCAGATTTCAAATTCGCAGTTTTTTGATATTTAATAAGTGTACCAAATGGGGTATTTTATTGAAAAATCTCGAAATTAGCAATTTTCAAGTATTCATTTTTATAAAAAAATGCACCAAAATATGTTTCAGAATAACCCCATGAATTTCAAAATCTGAAACTTCTTAAAATCTCCTGTCATTTGCACACTTATTAAACATCAAAAAAATTTTATTTCGCGATAAAATTTTTTTATTTTGGTAATTTCATAGATATCAGTAGTCTGGATTCTTGTTGTTAAATATTTTAAATGCTTTGAAAATACCAACAACCTGATGTGACTTAAATTTTTGTATAGTCTTTTCCAACTGCTAGTCGCCTTTGAACAGCTATTAAGAGTCGCAGTAAAGTTACAAAATTTATGGAGACCAGATGAAGAACACATGGTGTTGAGTTGCATAAATTAAATACTCACCCATTTTAGTTTTATAACAATTAAAAAACTGATAATAAATGCATAGTGTCAATAGAATATTATAATAACCTGGTAGTCCAGAAACTGAAAAGCGCAGTTTGCTATCACGTGGTGCATCCTCTATTTTTGTGGTTATAAAAAGGATGCAGTATGTATGTATGTATATAAAGGTGCAATATGACCAAAGAATGACACAGCATCTTACTCAGCATGAAAAATATGAGTGAAAGTATAAATGACATATTTTTGTCTAATTATGGTTTTTTTTTGGTTGGGATTTATAAACATTAATTACATTTATTCAAAGGTTTAGTCTATTGATGAGAGGTAGCAAATGTTTTAAAAAATAAATTTTTACTAAGTAATGATTGTTAACCACTTTTGATATTTTTGAAATTTTTTACCAAACTTTTATTGGATCTCAAATTCTATAATAATAATTAATTTCAAAAATTCTTATCAATATTATTTAAAAACAAGTCAAGATAAAAAAAAAATTAATTTAAAATTTGAACACAATTTTATAAAAAAATATTTCAGATATGATAACCAACTACTAATCAAAATATTTTGTTTATCAAAGTAAGATTTGTTTTTATTTGAAAAGTTAGAAAATATTAAAATTACGATAATAAATAAAAGAAAAACTTGTATTAATTAAAAATAAAAAATAACTTGTATTTCTTATCAGAAAGAGGAAACGTGTTATTTAATACTAAAGAATTTCTTAACAAGATATCATTTTTTTAGGTGATAAATTTTTTTTATGTACATAATCATATCTTTAAAATATTCAAAATAAAAATTTCTGACACATCATATTTTTAATTATCTATTATTAAGAAATTTAAAAAGAATTTTAGTGATAAATATTTTTTTTTAATTAATTGACCTTGATAATGAAAAGAAGGAAAATTACAATATTAGGTTATGATAAATAAATAATCAAAATTTTAATATCAGTTTACATACAAAAAATGTCTAAAAAATTTTTATTTATTAAAAAAAACAGAAAAAATAATTTACAAAAAAATAAAAGTCGATTTAACTAAGAATCATCAGAATTTCTTCTTGATATTTCAGTAAATGCTTCAACTAATAAATTAGGATTATGATTAGAAATAATTTTAAAATGATCATTATTAAATTTAGCAATATTCATTATAAACAAATTCATGGTTAATTTTTTTAATTTTTTTAAATCACATAAATCAGCTAACAAAATATAATCAGTTAAATTATCGATATTTAAATTTCTTATCAATAATTTTTCACATTTTAATTTTAATCCATTGATTAATAATTTATTAGATGCTAATAATACATCTTTACAATTATTTATATTTAAGTTAATTAAATTACCAGTATAAATAAATTCGATTATTACTTTAAAAATATCTTCATTAACATCATTTATTTCAATCAATTTAACGTCTTTGTTTTGTTTTAAAATTTTAAAAAAATACAAACTTTTAGCATATAAAATATTTTTGTGCAAATTAAATTCAGTATTGTTGACTTTAATTACCAAATCAGTAAATTCTTTATCGATTAATAAAATTTCGTAAACTGATAATTCATTTTTATAAAATAAATCTTCATCATCTTCGTTATCTTCCTCATCACTTAAATTAACATTTTTTTCATTTATACTTATTAAATTAGAATATCTTCGCTTTCTTGATAATTTCTGAACTATTTCATAATCGATTGATTTTTCATCTTTTAATTCAAGACCAATTTGACATATGATAATAACTTTTTTATTTTGATAATAAATATTATCTAAATTTAACTGTACATCTTTCGAATCAAAACACTGTGTTATCTTATTATCACTGATAAAATTTTGATTAAAATGACAATCCAAAAATTTGGCATTGAAAATAAATGAATTTATTTTATCTGGTTCGTTAAACATTATTGTTAATATTTTTTCATTTTTTTTAAAACTTTGAAATATGTATAAACGAAATTTTATATTATTTTTATTATCTTTTAAAAATTCATCGGATGAATAATTTTTATCAGATTCGTAATTTTCAATAACCCACTTACAGTAAATACTAAACATTAAATTATTGTCTTGGGTTAACTTTGTTATATTTTTTAAACTTGATAATTCACCTAAACTGAATATATTATTTTCCATTTTGAAAACGAATTTTTACTCACAAATTGTCTTATATACTAAAAATTTTTATAACGTCGTTACTTTAAGATATGAAAATTAATACTGAGATGTAAATATTTTTGTCATTTTATTTTAATTATCATATTGGTGTATTTCGCTTGTTTACATATACTTTTAATTTATAGATTATATTTCGTCAATGTCAAGATAATAATTTTCAGTAGTCGAACGAATTTTTATAAATTTTGTTAATTTAATATAATTTTGGCCTTGAAAATAAAATAAAATCTTTTGTTTTCAGGATGCATGAAATTTCGTCCAATTTATAAAAAAAAAATAAAACGAATTACTTCCAAGTACAATAAATCTTAAAAAATTTTTTTTAATCTAAAAATCAACATTTTTTGACCTTGAAGTCCTTTTTTTTATTCAAGCAATTTTTCATATTTCATCTTTTATAATATAAAAATTGGTCAGCAATGTAAAAATGCGGTTCTTGTGTATAATATAAAAGAAATGACACTCGTAACTTAAGGATACACACTGACACACACTCACACAAAAAGAGGAGGAGAATTAATTTTTTATATTGAGTTTCTTTCTTATAATAATTCCGTATGGGATTTTATTTATTTTTTATAATAATAAAGATTTACAAAAAAAGATAAATAATTGGTATTTTATATAAATTTCTTGTTTGACTTTGATCCTTTTAGAGTGATTAAATATTATAATTAAAAAATTGTTCATTATTTTTCTTAAATTTATTGATAATAAAGTACAATTTTGTTAAAAATTTTTTTGAATCTTATACATATTAGTCTGGACATTTCAGTTTATAAAAAAATAACTGGCAAGTTACAGAATTTCTAGGGCATGTTCGATGCTCGTTGGTTGTTTTAATACACAAACCAATTATAACTTTTTATTACCAGGATTGATGCTGTAAAACTGGGCATTTAAAAATAAATATCTTATTTACCTTGTATAAATACTTAGGATAAAATTTTTGTCCCAAAACTTTCTTTAATACTTAGACCTTTTGCAATTTTTGGGAATAATTTATAGTTAAGATTTTTTAGGAGAAGATTTTCATGACTTTCTTTCTAATAACTGAACATGTTAAATGTTTATTTCCAAACAATTAAATAAATTATTTTTCAATAGAATTTTAAATAACCACAAGCCTAATATACAATTAAATTAAATATGGAGAAAGTAATGTTTATCTGTGTGGTTATATTTTCTTGACACATAGTAACAATAAAATTTGATTGAATATAAAATATACAGTAGGTAATTTATAAATAAATCATAAAAAATATTATTTATTTGTTTTGATTATTTTATATTTAAAAAATTATTATTAAAAACAAGTGAAAAAATGAAAGAAAAAAATAAAAAATTAATGAGATACATTTCTTTAGTTACATGTATGAGCATAATTAAAAAAAATTTTATTTTTTTACGTGAACTAATTATACCAAGAAATCTTATGCACTTTAATATAATAATAATAGTTTGTTTCAATGTAATTTTCAAACTCAAATTATTATTATTTTTACTTTTTTTTTGTCCTGTTCTGTCTTTGGACATCAATTATTATGTACTTTCTAATTGATATGTGTAAGCATTATTATATAAAAATAGAAATTAATATTACAATTTTTATTTTATTTTTTTTTGCATATGTAGGTAAGAAAAATTATTAATATAAGAAACTAATTTTATTAAGCAATGTACCTATCTTCATAAGGAGGGGCACCCGGAAAAGACCCTCAAATAAAGGGGGGTGAAAAGTGGACGTATTTAGTATGTTTACTATTTCTGTGAAAATCACCCATGTACATATATTTTAAAAACCATTTTTCTAAAAATTAAAATAAGCAAAATAATATTTTTAAATAAAGAGATTCGGTTTTTCAAAAAAAAAACCGAACATACAGATTTCTTGAGCAGATTTTATTGAAAAGCATTCATTTAGAAAATCAAAGTTTTAGCTTTTATAATAATTTTGTGAAGATAAATTTAAAACCATACTTATTTTTTTGATTAATTTTAATAATTTAGAAAATTGTTTTTAACTCATTAACGCCGGGGCAGAGAGTTTTTGAAATGAGCAAAAATATAAGTATATTCCCATATAGATAAGTGGCTAAAAAGTTCATCCTTATAATAAAATTTTATGCTCTTTCAGAATCTAACATTAGTTTTCACCTACAACCCTTCTTGATTAGCGACCCAAAAAACCTATACGGGCATATCCTGGATGCTAAAAGTACGAAAATAGCAAAAACACCTTCTTTGTTGGGGTAGTTTTAACCAATTTAGGGGTGAAATTTTAATTACTTTTGAAAAAGAAGTCAAAATTATTGATCAGCGACCCAAAAAACCCGTATGGTGCTGAAAATGCGAATATGTAAAAAAAACCCTTTTTGGGGGTAGTTTTTGCAAATTTAAGGGTGAAACCCCAATTTTTCTGCCAAATGACTCCGATTTTCGTGTTCAGCGAGCCGAAAAACCTATAGTAGAACAAATCTGGTGTTCGTTAGTGATAATACAACCAAACCCGTATTTTGACTAGAGTACCACCCCTATCCACCTTTTAAGGGTTGCAAATAGGGCCAAAATATATGAGACCTCAATGTATACGAAATTTACTTAAATTTACATAAAAAATATTATTTTCAAACATTTTTCAATATAACTGGATACTTTTTTCATTGATTTTTCCAAACATTTCCTAATAATGCCTGACCTATCCTTTTCACCCCCGTTTTTAAGCTATTTTTAAGGGTTGTAGGTGAAAACTAATGTCAGATTCTGAAAGAGCATAAGATTTTACTATGAAGATGAACTTTTTAGCCACTTATCTGGGAATATACTTATTTTTGCTCATTTCCAAAACTCTCCGCCCCGGCGTTAATGAGTTAACATGGAATATGTTCTTTGGATGGGGTATTTGAAAAAATTTAGCTCAGCAGGGGGAGGGTTGAAATATTATCTTTTTAGGGGGGGGGGGTGAAACGGACTTAAAATATTTTCAATTTAGAGACTTAGAATAATTTAAAGTGGGAGTCAGGGCCTGATCAGGCATAATAAAAAGAACTTAGAGTACTTTAGGTTTATGGACTTAGGATAATTCATATTTCGGGGTTTATTGTAACTTCGGTTTTAGGACTTATAATAATTAAGGAACTCCTTAATTATTAATACTCCTTTATTATTAATACTCGTATGAGTTAAATCTGTTATAAGTAAACATGTACCATGATCTTTGGTTGTGTGAAAACACAAACCAGTTATAAGTTTTTTATTATATTTTATAAAAAAAATTGAAAAACATAATGAATAGAATTTGGATAAACTTAATTTATGCATACATACTCAAGTTATTTTTTGAACTTTTTAAAAACTTTTTTTCAATTTATAATACTTATAACTTTCTTTTATTATTACATAATCTAAGTTTTAATTATCGTTGAAGAAGTAAAACTTGCATAATTTTAGATGAGAATAAAAAAAAAGTTACTTTTTTTTAATATTTTCAAAAAAAGGATTGGTTTTTTACTTTATTTATATTCCAATCTATTATTCACTTAAAAATAAAGTTATAATATTTAATTTTGGAATTTATTAAAATTGGAAAAAAAATTATTAAATAAATTCAATTTAGCAGAAATTTTTAAAAAAATTTATTTGCTTTACATCATAAAAACATTTTGAAGTTTACTGAAATTTTCAAAAATTAATTTTTTAAACAAGCAGATTTTAAAAAACTATTTAAAATTTGAACTTCTTAAATTAAGTCAACAATTACTCTAGTTTGAAGCTAAATGAAACAAAAATAAGAAAGTGCAAAAAACTTCAAAAAAGTACAAAAAAATAACATAAAAGCAACATAATTTCCAGGACCCGATTTTAAATCACCAGAAGAAAATTTTTTTTAAAGTTTACATTCCTTTTCCTCAATCAAAACTAGAATATAATTTTCAATACTGCTAGCTGCTTAATAAACAATTAAAATAATAAAAAGCGAGTTGTTAAAATAAAATTAACTAAATATTTTATTGAAAATAAATAAAAAAATTCTTGGATACATAAAGTACAAATTCTTTCTTTGTAAATAACAAGTATAAAAAATTCTTTCTGTTAAACAATAAAAACTCAAGAGTATTCTATATATATAACAAGAAATCTGTGATACTGTAATTCGATTGTCGAAAAAAAAGAAGTAAAATAATAAAAAAAAAAAAAAAGAATTCAATTTATACAGCAGTATAAGTAAATTGAAAAAAATAAAATACGAAAAGAATATAGCATGAAAATCGCGAAATTGCCGTTGATTTTTAATTGAAAATTCTCTCTTATTGGTTCGCGTTTCAAATATATTTTTGTATTGTGTATCCAAAATTAAATAATAAAGATATTATATACTAGAAATGCTCGATGAAACGATCAACTTTTTATCGCTTTAAGCTTTAAAAAATAAGAAGGCTTTGGATCTTTAGTTCTGCGGCAGCGGAAAGACCAAATTTTTTTTTTATTTTTTATTATTATTGTTGTTATATAATATACATATCTTCTATAATGCATAAAAAATAAAGTCTTCTTTTTTGCCTTAAAGTCCTAGTGCTTGTTCGCGAGGATGCATAAAAAAAGAAAGGGAGGATCCTGTTTCATGGGGCGTGCAATTTTTTTTTTTTTAATTTTTTTTATTTTTGATATAATTTTACTTCTTAGTTCATCCGCTCGATATGCACATCAACGAGCAAAACTTGAGTGAACTGTTATAAAAGGCTATCTGGCACGTCGTTTTTTATATAATTGATTTTTGCCACTAGAATGCTCATTTTTAATTTCTTTTCTCTCCCCCTTATAATATTTTTTATTATTTTTTTATGCTTCATTTCTGACCAATGTTCATCAAATCGTTTTGAAATTTTTATTAATCGTTTTATTATATGCTCCAGTATTATATTGTTTTTTAGCTTTCTGAAGAATATACTTTTTGGCATTATTTTATAAAAATACTAGATACCGTCAAAGACGGGTAGAGCGAAGCTGATCATTTTAGAAAAAATCAAGAAAAGAGTTTCAGTATTTTTTTAATTTAGGGATTTTAAAAGCTTTGATTAGATTGAGTTCAATAATAATGTTTAAATAAGACGTAAAAAAATGTTAAGCATAGTTAAAATTTTTAAGTATTGGCCAAAAAGTACACGAAAAATCCGCCCCTTATTTTGAAAACTTATTATTTGTTTGCTGAAAAGATTTCAACCAAACTTTTGTTGGCGGAACTTTGTTATTACGTCCTTTTTCTATAATTCACCAACAACAAAAAAGTTACTCTGAACTCTAATATCCCTCAATTAACAAAATTACCAAAATAATATTATACACAAGTCAGAATGAGGTGTAACGGTTTCCGAATTCGTTAACCAGAGAAAGAAAAAGTCTTCTGTAGGTTTTGTATGTCGCTGAATCCGAATTTGGGGTCCTACTGGGTTAGAAAATAGGAAAATACAGAAGAAATTTTCCATCTTCTGGGGTTTTTCACAATATTTTGGAACTAATGATCAAATTAATAGTGCCACATTTTAAGAGTAATTAACTAAATATTGAATTTATTCTTTTATTCTGTATCAACAAAGGAATATTGGAGCTAACTATTGGTGTTGAAAAATATCTCCAGGGTAGAATAAAATCGGAAAAATACAATGAGAGTTTTTTTCTTTATTTTTGTTTTAATCTTGCATTTGAAAAAGTTTTATCTTATTTTAACTTTTATTTAATTTACTGACTCCTATACGGGGGCAAAAATTGATAAAACTACCCGTGAATTTAACAAAAAATGAAAAAAAACTTATAACTGGTTTGTGTTTTCACACAACCAACGATCATGAATCATGTTCACTTATAACGTTTTAACGTATATTCCCTAATTCTTATAAGTCCTAAGATCGAAATTACAATAAATCCCAAAATATAAATTATCCTAAGTCCATAAACCTAAAGTATTCTAAGTTCTTGTGCTTACTCACACTTTAAATTATTCTAAGTCCATTTCATACCCCTCTCCCCTAAAAACGTCGTTAATATTTCAACCCCTCCCCCCCCTAAAACGTCAATACACGGTGATCCCGGGTGGGACGTGAATTTTATTTTATTAGGTGCATCGCTAGTTGTTGATGCTTGTAATCTTAGCTGCGATTGGTTAACTAATAAACAAACAATGCATCCGCTCTGGATCGCCCTGTATCCCCCCCCCCCCCCTAAAAGATCACTTTTTTACCCACCCCTGCCCGGCATTAACACACACTAACACAATTATTGATACCAACCTATGAATTTAATTTTGTCATATGACTTTAAAAATACTATGTCCAGCACCGGAAGATCATGTAATAACAAAGATTTTGCAAGAAAAAATTTTGCTTAAGTTCCCTTATGCAAAAAGTTAACAAAGATGCAATAAGAGGGCAGATTTTTCGGAGTCTTTACATTGCTTTCGCTAACAAGAAACTGCTAACTTTAGGAAACCAAATTACAAATTACTTTCATTAATAATTGAAAAAAACCTCCGATAACCTCCGTTTATTCCAACGGGCCTTCTAGGCACAAGAATACTGTGCACAAGGCTTATAAATGTAGTTTTTTGGTAATATTGCTTTTTAGTTAGTTAGTTAACAAAAACACTTCTTGTTGGTCACAATTTTTCGGTATTAAAGTCATTTTTCAAGCCTTGGATACCGCAATTTTTCTCAATGTTATTGCAATTTAAGCAAATGGTCATTTTTGTCCCGAAATGATTAATTATCTCAAAAATTGCAATTTTAGACAAAAATGGGTTTTATAGGTCTCAACAATTTTCTGAAAGCTTTTTTCTAAAAATTCTTTATTTGTCCTTTAGAATTATTTGTTTGCAAAACTTTATTACCTTTTTAATTTTTTTTATTAGACTCTCTTCTTTACAGTCAGTAAATTGAATGCCCATTTTTGTCCCAAAATGATCAATTTTTCAATTTGCTGCAAAAATCGTAGTTTTAACATTGAACATGTTTCTAAGGAGGGGTAACCTGTGAATCTGAAAATCAAGTGGGGTCAAATGTCAAAAATCATGTGGGGTTAGGAACTTAAAATATTTTATATTTAGGGACTTTGAATAATTTACTTTGAGAGGCTTAGAAAAATTCAATTTTAGGGACTTAAAATATTCCGGGTTTAGAGACTTCTAATAATTTGAGTTGAAGGACTTAGAATATTTTCAATTTAAGGACTTAAAATAATACAGGTTTACAGAATCTAAATAATTTGGGTTTAGAATCTTAACATCTAGTAAAGGTGATAATTACAAATTATAAGAATAGCGATTTTATTGTAATGTTGTTTATCATTTATGTATTATAACTAGTACTTTTTAGAGGTTTATTTTTCACGTCCTATAATTAGTCTTATAGCCCAATTAAAGCTTGTAATTATTGAATCCCAATATTTTCTTACCCTTTCTTCAAAAAAAGCAGTTAATTAGATAATTTTAGCTCTGCTTCCAAAATATTGAAAAAAAACTAAAATGGGGTAGTTTTTGCTGATCTCATGTCCTCTACTTCTCAGCCACTTTCTACCCCAGATTGCTTATTTCAGAATCAAAGCATACCTACTTTTGTAATCTAATTTTTTTGGTCGCGAGTTCTAGAAAAAGTTATGTGTCCACAAAGTTAAGCAATTTTCGAAAAAAAAACTGAAAGTATGACACCCCGGAATAGACGAGATTATTAGATCAGGCCAAAGCATACTTAATTTATATTTTAAATTTTTTGGTATTTTGGCTCTGGAAGGGCATGTCGAGCTATTGAAGACCCGCCGTTTACTCACGCTCTTAGTTTATTGACATAGTATACATTATTTTGAGCTCGGATAAACGTCTTCAATGGCCCGACATGCCTCTTCAGAATTAAAATACCGAAAAATGTCAAATATAAACTTATTTTGTTTTGGCCTTAGTTAAAAACCTAGGCTATTTCGGGATTTCATGCTTTTAGTTTTTTTTTCAAAAATTGGCCATTTTTGTGGATCCATGACTTTTTCCAGAACACGCGGCCGAAAAAATTAGAATACGAAAGTTTATGTATTTAGGTCTTGAATATCCCTGTGCCAAAATTTAGCTGTAATACCAGAGGTAATACTTACACGCATAATACACATTAATACATAAAAAATCATTAAATTTTATGAAGTCAATATTGAGTTGACGACCCTAAGTTTCTGGAAAGAGAATAATCCCTTGACTCAAGGTAACGAACTTGAATCAACGTAACGAAACCTTGAGTCAGCTGATATAAGGTTGATTCAAGTATATATTCTCTTCGCCGCATTTACGGTGATAATTGACGTGTGTCAAGCCATATTGACTTGGTATCAGCGTATATTTTTTATAGTGTACTAAATTAATTTTAAAACCAATATTTATGTAAAATTCCAAAAAATATTCCTAAAAACAAATAACCTAATGCAACTTGTTTTTCGTAATTTTTTCTAATTCTCCATCCACCATTTTCAAATTAAGAAAAATCATGCGAAAAAAGTCTGTCCTAAAACATATACAAAAAATGAAAATTTTATTATTCTTCATTAAATATACCTTTTTTTGATGCTATTTACAATACTGATAAGCAGCGTGTCGATTTTTTTTAGTATCCAACTTTTACCCTAAATAATGAGTTTCCGGTTAATTTTATAGAAAGTTTGAAATCAAATTCTGAGAATAGAGACTTTTTAACATATGGATACATTTTAGAAAAATAGATTTTGGTTTTAAAATTAATTTAGAACTCGTAGATAGGCTCTTGGGCGTTAAATGTTTAATTGAATAAAATTTGGATTAATTAATAAATAATAAAAATCGTAAAGAATTATAAAAAAGCTAAGGCTTTTTTATTTCAGGCACGATCACATATTTATTGAGTATTTTCTCTTTAATAACGTTGATGGGATCCACGCCCTCATAAATTGAAAACTATTATTTATTATTATACACCAAGGCAATAAAAGCATGTAGAGGCATCGGAATGACCTTGGGACCAAATTCCTCCATAAATTGAAGAATTTGAAGACTTTTTCGTTTTTTAACCTGATGAACTTTTAAGGCACGATTTCATCTATGTATTGCATACACAGGGTAATCGTGCCTAAAAAATAAATTTCAATTAATTTAGTTATTTTCTGGTTATTTTAGATCATTAACCACATTTTGGATGTATTAAATTCAAAACCAATTCATTTTTTACCATTTTTATTATTTTTTAATAATTTTTTTTTGATATCTGAAATCAGTTTTTAGGACATTTCTCTGCAAGTACTTGATGAAATCACTTGAAATTGAAAACCCTACAACTAGATCTTATTTCAAAAAATTTGGTTTAAGGGATTTTTGATTCATCCAGTAGGTTAGAGATCTTGAGGATACACTTTCTCGAACATACATCCCTACACACAACAAGGCAATATAAGCATTTAGGGGCATCGGAAGGACCTGGGGATCAAATTTCTCCACGAATTGGACAATTAAGAAATTTTTTCCGTTTTTTGACCTGACAAACTTATAAGGCATGATTTGATCTATGTATTGCATACATAGGGTGATCGTGCCTAAAAATATAAGAATCTTGTGTTATTTTGCATTTTTATGATATTTCACTGATGCAAAGTTTATGCAAAAGCTATGAAATTTATCGCGCGGATAACATTTAGAAGGTTTTTCACCTGTATGAAGCAAAAGTACAAGAATAAACATGCCTTTAAAAATACCAGATTGGGTTCAAAAACAATAGGTGTCATTAACTCGATTAAATAAACTCAGTTTTAAAAAATGAAAGCATTCCATTTGATCGTTTTGGCTATATCGTGTCCAAAAGGCGTCGATTTTTGCATCCATTAAGGTAGAGCTTCGCTCTATAATAAAAAAAGGTTTTTGATGTATAACTATTTATTTCCCAGGTTTTAATATATAATAAATTTATTATACTTTTCAGATTTTATTTTTCATATTTTCATTTACATCTACAATAATTTGAAGTACCAAAAAAAAAGCACTGCCAAGTAATTGGCACTATGGTTCCTCATTAGCAAAAGCAAAATGTTCTTAATGGTCTATTTTATCTAACAAAGTAGAACGGCATAAGAAAAACTAAAGATGATTTTTTCCTTAACACTTTTTAAAAATCTCATGACAAAAATTAGATTTTTACATAAACAAAAGATTTTTCTACACCAGTACATAATCTTCTTTAATGATAATTATGCCAGTTAGAAAGTTTTTGGTGTAGCTGGTGTAATTATATATAATTATCTTACAGACATATATTATTTATAATTTATTACACCAGCTATAAAAAAAAATGAAAAAAAGTTTACAATTTTTAAATTGAGGAATAAATTATGGAAAATATATTGGTGTTAAAACGATATTTCTAAAACTGATACTTCCACAAAAAGAAATTTATATACAAAAAATACGAATTATTGAGAAATATTGATTTTCTAAAATGAGTACTTCTATATAAAAAAATTAAGTAATAAGTCCATAAAGAATAAAAAAATTTTTGTTTTTTGTATTTTTTTGGTGACAAAATTTTAAGAGAAAAAGTTTTCAAAAAAGTAATCATCAAATCGGAAATTTCAAGTAAAAAACCATTTTTTTTATGATTTCAAGTAAAATAATTTGTATAAACTATTTATTCAATGATTAAGAAACGAAAAAATTAAAAAAAATTCCTGGACAAAAGTTTGTACGATAAAATATTATCAGTCTAAGCGAGTGAAGGATAATAAATGTCTTAGAAAAAAGCAAAGCCACGAGGCTGAGTTTGTAGCAGAAAATTAATTTTGAAAGTAAATACCCATTAAAGAAAATCACGTATACAAAAAAGTAATGCGAATAAAATAAATAAATATGTTGAAAAATAAATTTTTTACTTGCAACTTTATTTAAATTAATTATCAATAAAATAGAAATTTATTTTTACATGGATTATTTCAAGGAAATTGTGAACATAAAAAGGAATCAGACGTTAATTCAATCTTTGCTTTTCTTGATATTAGGCAAACGAGACAAAATAGAATTATAGATATTCCGAGAGATATTCTTGACATTTTTTACAAACTGCTCCCAGAAGCTATCACTTTCGGCATTTATCTTAGCCAAGTAATTGATACCCGGTAGTATGGAATGTACATCTATGCTTTCATCTTCATTCGAACAAATCGGCAAAGGCTCATCCACTATCCAATAAGACAGAATATCACGTAATCGTTCAAAGTGTTTATAGTCGTCAAAACTTAAATAATCATAATAAGCTTCATCGAGCGCTGTTATCAATTTGTCGATTTCTTCATTGATTTCACGATGTGCTTTGCAAGGATCTGCAAACCATTCTTCGAAAGCAATGAGGAATTTGCGAAATACTATTAGAGTATCAAAGTCAAGAGGTGATGCGAATGCAGGTTTTCCCATTTCAGTACCGAGACTTTCGTCCTTTATGTTTTCCTTTGCTAAGAATCTGATACCTGGCAAAATTGCTTCGAAAGTTTTGTTTTCGTTACAAACTTCAGATGGGACTACTCTATTCATTATTTCAATTAGTCTTCCAACTAAATCAACACCATCAACAATTAAAGTACCCACTTTTGCTTGGTATTTTTCTATTGGAAGGTAAAAATCACTCCATCTATAAGAACCAACATAGTAATCTAACGATCTAAACATACTATATACTGAATAAGCCTTGAAACTACAGTAATTTGAGAAAGCCGATGATTTTGTGCTAATGTATTTCTCGAGTCTTAACAATTGTGTAGCATTCAAGGGTGCCTTACAGGCGGAAAATTCATTTTCCAATTCGCAAGAAGAACCAAAAAAGCTTCCTAGAAAACTTTTTGGACGAATTTTTTCATTTTGATTTCGGTCTTTGTTATCTTCTAACTGCGTATTTATTTCGTTACTCACTGAGTTGCCAAATACAACCTAAATAATTATAAAAAATAAATTAAAGAATCTCAATAATACTTGTAAAACGAAAAATAACAGTTTTACATTCTATTAAAAAAATAAAGAGCATATTTTTATTTTCATATTTTCAATTTTCAAAAAATCTGTTTGTAGCTATAACTTTTATGTACTGATTTTAGATAATAATTTTTTAATATACCATTAATTACGGTAGCGCTGCATGATAAAAGTATATCAAGCATACGAAAAATTAGTAAATACAAACAAAATTTTGATTTCGTTTACTAAATAAAATTTTTATATTTAACAATTATTTCTAATTAATTTAAATTATTTTTAACATTACAATAAAATATTGAATACTTACGTAGATGTTGAGTAGAATGGTAAAGCAGATTAAAACTTTTAGATACATGTTTCTAATTTGCGTTTAAAACAACTGATACACGATATTTTTTTACGCGTCTTTTTATACTTAAACAATTCAGTTATCATTAACGTAGTCAAATTGATTTTTTTTAATCGATTAAAAAAATTTTGTACTCATGAGGTTTCGCAGACCTATTTTAATTATATAAGTTCTTAGTAATGTTTACAAGCTATTAAAGTACTTATGAGGTTCCTGAGAAAGATAATGAATAACATGTTAATAATAAATAATAGTTTTCCGTTAATGAGAATTTGGATCCCATCAACGTTATTAAAGAGAAAATACTCAATAAATATGTGATCGTGCCTGATATAAAAAAGCCATAGCTTTTTTATAATTCTTTGCGATTTTTTATTTTATATTTTGATTGATTTATTTGTTTTATCTATTTTTATCGGCTGTTTATTTAACTTTTTGAGGTTTTTTATTATTTTTATTTATTATATATACTTTTTAGCTAATTTGAGCTAAAATAAAATTTCGTTCATCAAACGGTCGAAACTTTAGCTACATAATATAATACCAATAGCGTACATGAAAGATAATTTAGCATGTTTTATTAAAATAAGATCGTTCGTATGAAACTAGGAAATTTTTTCTTATTAATAGGTTTTTTTTGGTATTTGAATATTGAATTTTTCATAAATATTTCTTCTATAAAAATGGCTTTCAAAATCTAAAATTGTGATTGCGTCACAATCTACCGGTTATTATCAGTGCAATAGTTTGAGACCGATTTTATTTTTTATTTTTTATCATCATCTCTTTTATAAAATATATAGTTTTCGTGTTCCTCTTTTCTATGAAAAAGAGATCTTTTTGATTTTCCTACGTATGTTGATGGAAAATCATTAAATTTTATCTTGTAAATTAGATTAACATTATCCAATATCTTTGTTTTATCTTTACCTATTTTGATGGTAAATTATCATATGTTTTTTAAAATATTTAATTATGTTTTTTTAATATTCTATTGCCATTTTTGCAAAGTCCCTTTTATATTTTTCTCAGGAACCTCATAAGTACTTTAATAGCTTGTAAACATTACTAAGAACTTATATAATTAAAATAGGTCTGCGAAACCTCATGAGTACAAAATTTTTTTAATCGATTAAAAAAAATCAATTTGACTACGTTAATGATAACTGAATTGTTTAAGTATAAAAAGACGCGTAAAAAAATATCGTGTATCAGTTGTTTTAAACGCAAATTAGAAACATGTATCTAAAAGTTTTAATCTGCTTTACCATTCTACTCAACATCTACGTAAGTATTCAATATTTTATTGTAATGTTAAAAATAATTTAAATTAATTAGAAATAATTGTTAAATATAAAAATTTTATTTAGTAAACGAAATCAAAATTTTGTTTGTATTTACTAATTTTTCGTATGCTTGATATACTTTTATCATGCAGCGCTACCGTAATTAATGGTATATTAAAAAATTATTATCTAAAATCAGTACATAAAAGTTATAGCTACAAACAGATTTTTTGAAAATTGAAAATATGAAAATAAAAATATGCTCTTTATTTTTTTAATAGAATGTAAAACTGTTATTTTTCGTTTTACAAGTATTATTGAGATTCTTTAATTTATTTTTTATAATTATTTAGGTTGTATTTGGCAACTCAGTGAGTAACGAAATAAATACGCAGTTAGAAGATAACAAAGACCGAAATCAAAATGAAAAAATTCGTCCAAAAAGTTTTCTAGGAAGCTTTTTTGGTTCTTCTTGCGAATTGGAAAATGAATTTTCCGCCTGTAAGGCACCCTTGAATGCTACACAATTGTTAAGACTCGAGAAATACATTAGCACAAAATCATCGGCTTTCTCAAATTACTGTAGTTTCAAGGCTTATTCAGTATATAGTATGTTTAGATCGTTAGATTACTATGTTGGTTCTTATAGATGGAGTGATTTTTACCTTCCAATAGAAAAATACCAAGCAAAAGTGGGTACTTTAATTGTTGATGGTGTTGATTTAGTTGGAAGACTAATTGAAATAATGAATAGAGTAGTCCCATCTGAAGTTTGTAACGAAAACAAAACTTTCGAAGCAATTTTGCCAGGTATCAGATTCTTAGCAAAGGAAAACATAAAGGACGAAAGTCTCGGTACTGAAATGGGAAAACCTGCATTCGCATCACCTCTTGACTTTGATACTCTAATAGTATTTCGCAAATTCCTCATTGCTTTCGAAGAATGGTTTGCAGATCCTTGCAAAGCACATCGTGAAATCAATGAAGAAATCGACAAATTGATAACAGCGCTCGATGAAGCTTATTATGATTATTTAAGTTTTGACGACTATAAACACTTTGAACGATTACGTGATATTCTGTCTTATTGGATAGTGGATGAGCCTTTGCCGATTTGTTCGAATGAAGATGAAAGCATAGATGTACATTCCATACTACCGGGTATCAATTACTTGGCTAAGATAAATGCCGAAAGTGATAGCTTCTGGGAGCAGTTTGTAAAAAATGTCAAGAATATCTCTCGGAATATCTATAATTCTATTTTGTCTCGTTTGCCTAATATCAAGAAAAGCAAAGATTGAATTAACGTCTGATTCCTTTTTATGTTCACAATTTCCTTGAAATAATCCATGTAAAAATAAATTTCTATTTTATTGATAATTAATTTAAATAAAGTTGCAAGTAAAAAATTTATTTTTCAACATATTTATTTATTTTATTCGCATTACTTTTTTGTATACGTGATTTTCTTTAATGGGTATTTACTTTCAAAATTAATTTTCTGCTACAAACTCAGCCTCGTGGCTTTGCTTTTTTCTAAGACATTTATTATCCTTCACTCGCTTAGACTGATAATATTTTATCGTACAAACTTTTGTCCAGGAATTTTTTTTAATTTTTTCGTTTCTTAATCATTGAATCGAGCATTGAATAAATAGTTTATATAAATTATTTTACTTGAAATCTTAAAAAAAATGGCGATAAGTACATATAAATCTTATTGTTTATTTAAAAACTTGAGTTTGAACAAACAAAAGACTAGATAATGCACCTATAATTTTCGTGAACCCATATAATTAAAGAATTAAAATAGAAGATTCGATAATGCATAGTTTTAGCCTACAATAAAATATTTTATTTATTTAAAAACAATTTTCGTATAAGTGGATACATTTAAGTAATTAGTAATTTAACTTTCAACACATGATTGACGCGTAGAAGACATAATCAATATATTTATTCGCATTTCACGTGAAAGCCGGAAATCTTTTTTTTAGTTTTTTAGGGGGTTATAAAGAACTGACAACGCCTTATTTATTCGATTTATTTACAATTCAAAACCTTTAATCATACGATTAGAAAAATGCTTTCTATTAAAAAAAAAGGTTAAATGTTGGCCCTTAGTTATTATTTTAAGTGCATATTATATATAGAAACATTTTATTAAGTAAGTTAAATGATCAAGTTGACAGGAAATTAAATAGAAGTAACAATAATAATTTCTTTCTTTCATTTAACATACAATTTCAGTGTGTTGTGTGGCTAAATATTTTAATACAACAGATGTTTTAAAGCACGTATTACCATGTAATTATTTTGTTTGTATAAGAAGAGATAATGCTTTTTGATTAAATAATTAGTTAAAAAACAAAATTTAAATAATTAGTGTATGTGAATTGTACTTTTATACCTGTAAAAAAAAAAAGATAATATTATACATTTTTTTATCTCGAACTAACATACCTGTATAATATGTACGTTAAAATTTCAGAAAACCGTTATATTTATTTAAAAATAGGTATATGTAACTCCTACTTATTTTTTATTTTCTTCTATTATTGAACATAATGTGAAAATATTAAATAATGATATATAAACACACCTTGCATTCTGGATCTATTTTTAAAAAAATATTAATTTAATATATTGGGTAGCTATTATAAATATATTAGGAGTAATACGATATATTCCATATGCTGTTATTATTACATGTTTTAACCTTTATTTTTCAGATAAAAAATGATTTTTTTTGAAAAAAGTTATTTTTTTGAAGAAAAAAAACTCATTCGATATGACTTTATGAAATTTGATAAAGACGAATTTTTTTATTAGATAAGTTTCTATAATATTCCCGCATTCATAAATTTGGTTTCTTATCCAATTTTTTATTACTAGGGGGTTGGCGAGTACTTTTAGAATTTTTGTTGATTAAAAAAAGTTATCAACAAACTTAGTCCGATATGGATTGAAAGAAATATCTCGTGGTTATTTTTGTTTTCTAAATTTTTCACATTCTGTAGTATTTTATCGCACTTTTTTACAGTTGGGTGGATAGATAAACTATAAGTTACAATAAAAAATTATGCCAATCTGATGCCACGTGGTATGATAAAATACTATCTTTGAAAAAAATACAAATGTTAAAAAAAGTTCTAAATTTTGATTTATTATTAAAAAAATATATTTTTTTCATTTTTTTAATTATTTGTTCAAATTCTAGATTTTCACAGTTAAAAGCGAGCTTAAAAGTTTCCAAAGTAAATTTTATAATTTTCAAGAAAGCAAATATTCAAATTTCAAGTAATAGATCCATAAAAATTTACTAAACTGCTCCAAACGAGTAATAAATAACCTAAATCTACTCTGCCTTTGAATTAACTCATATAAAATATTAAAAAAATAGGTTATTTGGAAAATAATTTGTAAATTTTTGAATTAAATTTGTAAAACTGTGTAAATTTACTAATTTTACAAAGTTTACGATTTTGACTTGAAAATTTACAAATTATTTCGCAAATAGCCTATTTTTTTTTTAATATTACATTAGTTATTTATTTAAAAAAACATTGATAGAAAAATAACGATAAAGATGCACTAAAAATATAATCGTGGAACTTGAACTCCAGTTGCGGTAAACGGATTTTTTTTATTTGTTTAATCCTCATCCAACATGATTTTTCGTTTTTCAGCAGCCACGCCAATTATGTTGAAAATCTAACTTCAAAATTTAAAATAGCAAAACTTTTAGCCCACGTAACCATCTTTAAATAACAAAAAAATGAATTTTTTACATTTTATTGAAATAAAATAATTATATGACTGATAACAGGTCACGCCGGCCGATAAGGGTTACACTGTTATAAAACAAAAAAATATTATTTAAAAATTTGAAGAAAAAAATGTTTTTGAAGTTTTTATGCCATTTTTAGCAGTCAAACGAAAAAAAAACTTATTTCGCCCCAAGTGGAAATTTCCGTATTTTTTTTTTTCAAGAGAAATATGATAATCTTACATCAGTCATGGAGTTTTTGCGGGCTTTGAAGATCAGCAAATTTCTATGACCGCCCAGTTGTACACATAGTACAACCTAGAGAAGAGGTGGTATACGATTATTCTTTATCAATGGCAAATGAGATGACGATATAACATGTCTTTTTCAGCTGTGCAGTGAACATATTTTTTATAAATTACTTAAAGTTTCAAAATTTGCTTGAATTGAAGCAGCTAAAGCAAAATTCAAGCCGAGCATTGAGTGAAAAAAATACCTTTAAATTAGTCAATAACCACTAAATTTTGACTAAAAATGCGCTGCTAAGAAGCAAATAAGCATTATAAATTAAAAATTTCTTGGATGTTAAAGTAATACCAACTTGCCCTTGAAAAAAATCTTCCTTACTCACCCCTGTAAATATTTATTTGTATCAAAAACTAGATATATATTTTATTTTATACAAAAAAAAGTAAGAAATACGAGTATAAATTTTTATGGGAAAAATCAAACTGATTCGTCAGGCATATCGTCAAAACACGTGCAATACCCGTTCAAAAAAAAATAAAATATTTAACCGAAACAAATTTTTTTTGATCAATATTACAATACAAACGCCCTTATTTGTTGCGATGCATTTAAATTTAAAAGGAAAAAATATTATCTAAAAATTGTACAAGAAATTACCTGATATATGTTAATTCAATCATTATCTCAAAGAAAGTAAATGAAAAAGAAAATAATTAATTAATTTAAAATAATATATTCTATGCTAGTACTGTAGAACAAAAGCATTAAGATAATTAAGTAACTTAAAGCATGTATCAGATAAATTATTTTTAATTTTTTTTTTTCTTTTATCTTGCAACAAAAAAACAAAGCATCTTTTTTTTCCTATTATTATTATAAACCAAAAAATAATTTTGCGCTTCTGTCTTATATTTGTTTCGGTTATTATAATAAAAAATTTCTTGGATGCGTTTTACACCTTTTTTTTTGGGTTTTTTTGTAATAATTTAGAAAGTATATCAACAAGTTACGCCTAAGAATTGTCATGGTTAATATTTTATTTTAGTTTTTTATTCTATACTGAAAAAGAATTTTTATTATTCTCAGATTTTTTTCTCTTTAATTTATTGTATAACTGATCTTGTTTTTTAAAATTATTACTACATGGGAAATTTTTAAAAATATAATTTCAATAGAAAAAAAATATATTTAATAAAACTAAAGGGGAAAAAGAATAAATTATACCTATATTTAAAATTTTTGGTGCATTTTTGAGGGCGTGAATGAAAATAATATTTTTTTTTCTATTTATAAAACTGATTTTAATTTTTTTTCTAATATTTCAAAATAAATAATGGGTAAGTAATTGTAGTTTAAAATTCAAATTTTACAAAATAAATGATTGAAGATTATTTACAATAAATTTCTTCACTGAACAATAAATTATTTAATACAATTATTCATTTTATTTTGATTATTTTTTATAAATTATCTTCAAAAATTAACTTTGTCAAATAGAACAAGATTTATTAGCATAATACAGAACATCATATATTTTTTTTCGGTATTTAATTTTGTTCTTTTTTGTTTTTATAAGAACTTTTTTTTTAATGCTATTAACCTTTGGGGTTTAAAAATAATCTATTTTTACTAATATTTTTAGGTTAGATTCATGTTTGAAATGTTTTCTTAGAAAATATATATACTACCACTTTTTTTTATTTTAGTAGTTCTCTCTATGACTTCATAATTCAATTTTAATCTTAGATAAATAAGATTTTTGAGAAAGAAAAATTTTTTATTTCCTGCTTTTTTTTCACATGATTTTGTTTTTTGAATTAAAATATGACTTTTGCTTTTTTTATTATTTTATTAGAAATGTTGATTTTCTTAATGCTTTGAGGAATTAAAATTTGCTTTCTATGAATGGAGCATAAAGAACTTACTCGTAAGCAAACTAAGCTTTTTATATCGAACGCATACTTAAAATTGAAATCTTCTTAATTACTTAATTTTGAAAATTTCTAAGAATTTTTAAAAGATTTTCTAGAATTACTAGAATTTCTAATAAATAATTTATAATGAAATTTTCATCTAGAAATTTATATAAATTATTAAAATACAGTTAAATATGTTTAATGCTTTTTAATTCCTTAAAAGTTTCTAGAATTCCAAGAAATTTCTTTATAACTTTTAGAAAATCTTGACTTTGAGAACCATTTAAATTAAAATAAAAATAGCAATATGGAAATTTTATATATAAGGGGTCCCATACCAGCTCAGCCCAAGTTGGGCTAATGAATCACTAAAATTAAATGTAAAAATTTTTTTCCGAAAATGCAAGTAAAAATAAGTCTTTCCACCCATTTATAGCTTTCTAAATAAAATTTTCGATTTTTGGCCTTATTTTGTAAATTGTGGCAAATTTTTCATTATTGCAGCCAAATATCTTATAATTTCCAAGGTCCTAAACTGAATAACTGATTTAGAAAGCGCATAATTAATATATAACCCCTAAACTAGCTAAAATTACCCCCAAAAGGAACGTTTTTGCTGTTTTTGAACATTATTCGTCCAGATTATTTCCATAGAAATAGCAAAAACGGCCCTATGAGGGGTAGTTTTAGCTAATAAAAGGGGAAATATTAATTGTTCATTAAAAAATTTATGAAATTCGTTATCAGTGACCCGAAAAACATTTGTGGACCTAATCTGGTCGCAAAAAGTGCGAAAATAGCCGAAACACCCCTTTTAAAGGTAGTTGTAGCATAATTTAGTGGTGATTATTAATTATTTATAAAAAAAATCCATGAAATTCGTTTTCAGCGATCCAAAAAACCCTTGTGGACTTAATCTGGTCGCAAAAAGGACGAAAATAACGAAAACAACCCTTTGGGGGGGGGGGGTAGTTTTTGCAAATTTAAGAGTGAAGCCCCATTTTCTTTACCAATTGACCCCGATTTTCGTGTTCATCGACCCAAAAAACCTATACTATAGTCCTGTCGCCAGCAATGCTATTTAATGCCATAAGATCCTAAAATAGCATAAAAGCTCCATGGAAAAAAATGGATGGTATTTATGTTTTTTAACCCGCTAAACACGAATCCGGGGTCTATTTCACAAAATTCGTGGTCAATTTTGCAAAATAGACCCCGGATTCGGGTTTTAGCGGGTCAAAAAACATAAATACCACCCATTTTTTTCCATGGAGCTTTTATATGGCATTTTATGACATTAAATAGCATTGCTGGCGACAGGAGTACTAGAGCAAATCTCGTATTCGCAACCGTAAGTCCACTCCCCCCCCCCCCCCAGTATTTTGACTGGAGTATGTATAGTTAATCAAAAAATTAATATTTGTCTTCTCTCAGGATCTGTGCAAAGTTTTGAGTAGCTGCTTGAATTTTCAATATGATATTACAGATCCAACTTGTACATTCCCCTTGTAAGTCGTGATCAAATAAAAATATAACTTTAGATTAGGAATTTTTTTTTAAAAATTTTAATTTTTATAGCACAAATGATAAAAATCTCAAATTTTTTTTTTATATACGCTTAGCTTTGATCTATTATATTACTGTGAAACATTAATTAATAATGTGTAGTAGATGGTAGTACGAATTTAATTGAAATCAAGTTTAACTGATTTATGGTATATATGAATTATATAATTAATTAAAAAAATAATAATATACATTAATTTAAATTATAATTGTATGTATTTATTTTTTAAATGAAAAAAAAAGCAAAAATTATTTTAAATAACTGAATTTCTCACGAGTCACAGAAGTAATAAAAAATAAACAACCCGCATTATAACATTTCTACTTATTTTAATACAGTCTGAATTGACTCTCTATTGAGTGAATTATTTACGTTAGAAATACAAGTTTTTTAAATTAACAAAATCGCATTTATAAAATTTGACAAATAAATAATCTTTCATAATCAATCAATTGTTATGTCACAATAACAATAAAGTATCTTATACAGGCTTGATTGTGTATTATGATACAGTGTGCATACAATGTTTGTAATCTTTTTTTTGTGTGTGTGGTTCTACATGAACAAAAATAAAAACCAAAAAGAAAAAAAAATACTTTTGTTGTATATGAAAAAGCTTTTTTATTTTTTCTAGTCAAAATATGAATTGCTCGAAGCGTTTTTTACATAGTAAGAATTATTATTCGACCATTCAAAACCACAGAACAAAAATTATTGCTATGATTTAGACACATTTTGAAAATAGTTTTTAAAAAAATTGGTTAGGGTTTAACTTGTTTTTTGTTTATAAAAAACAAAATGGAAAAAAAATGGAAAAATTTTCTGTTCGACTAGTAATTTATTTTTAAATTTATTAACGAAACAATAATTACCAAAATAATTATAAAAAGGATATAATAAAGACATCGTATTAAGACTTGCAAGTTACTAATAAATGTCATCAAGTAAAAATAAAATAAAGAAAACGTCCAAAGTCATTTCTTGCATTAAAACAACTGTGTACTAAAAGACATAAACAAAATTTTTTTTTTTAAATATCCCTAACAATTTTCAGCATCATATATTTACTCAAAAATATATTACATACACACAGAAACATATAAAATTATCTGCCGCAAAAAAATGGTTAAATAAGTAAAAGAGAGACAGAAAGTATATTAAGAGTAAAGTAGACGACAATAATAATAAAAAAAAAATTAAAAAAGATTTTCTAAATCGAGATCGCCCGGAACGAAATTCGTAAACATGTCGTCAAATAGTATGTTTATATTGTAGAAAATTTAATAGAAAAGAGAGAAGAAGAAAATTGTTGTGGTTTATTGGCTATGTTGTAAAAATAAAATTTATATGTTACTTGTATTAGCCATATATACAATGACATGAAAATTACTACTTTACACTACTTTCTTTTAAAATTTATATTATACAAAACACCAGGGTGGTAATTTGATAATTTTGGTTTTACTGAGAAATCATAATATTTTATTTTTTATTTTACTTGTAATTTTTGTCTATGCACTTTTAGTTTAATTATTTTAAGTTATTATATTAATTTTTGTGCTTTATTATAATTTATATGAAATAAGATTTTTAATTCTTGCACATAAATCAAAAAGTTATAATTTTATCATTTTTTCCTCCTACTCTATAAAATTACATTTTTTTAAATTAATTTTTTTATTTGACAAGTGTTTTTTTTTTTCAATACATCTTTGTAAAGTTAAAAATAGGTTATGGAGGCCAAGAATTTTTGAAGAGATTTTATCATTTTTAAATTGATAGGGTAAGAGCTAACGATATAGTATTCTTAACATTATAACTACTCAAAATAATCATATTATTGCCCAAGTCTATTTATTAGACTTTTCCGTCTACTAACTAATACTTTTGTAAAAGTGTACAGTACATTTTCTTTCATATACCTAATAGTTACGGGAATGGCTATGGTAAACAGCGCGTGTGAGTATGACAGCTGAATTTCTTTTCAGAGACAGCCTATACCAAAACATACTCACTTTCTGTGGAAAGTTTTTTTGCTGAGGGTTCTGGAAAAAGTTACAGGTCCACAAAGTTGGCCAATTTATTGGAAAAAAGAAGTGAAAGTATGACAGCCTAGAATAGCTTAGATTTTTAGATTAGGCCAAAACATACTCATTGTCAGTTATTTTTTCTTCCGTGATATTCACGCTAAAATTATGAAATTCTAACTGTAAAATTTATCCCTTGTAAATTTTTTTATTTCAAACTTATTTAAAAAAGCGCGGGTAAACGGCAGAACTTTGATGGCCCGACATACTCGTCCAGAACCCGCAGATACCGAAAAATCTCATAAATAAACTGAGTATGTTTTGGCCTAATCTAAAAATCTAGGCTGTTCATACTTTCACTTTTTTTCCCGAAAAGTTGGCCAACTTTGTGGACCTGTAATTTTTTCCAGAACGCTCGGCCAAAAAAACCAGGATACGAAAGTGAGTATGTTTTGGTCTTGGCTATCTCTGAAAAGAAATTCAGCTGTCATACCACGCTGTTTACCATAACCTCAAAATTTCTATTGTGGACAACTCTTCTGGAAACTGAGCTATTTACGGTGAAAGGAAATTTTATATTTGAAGGATTTCAATACAACTGGACCCAAATTGAACTGAGTTGTCGCAGAAATCAGCCCAAACTATTTGTTTCCAAAAGTACAACTAAAATTAAGTATATTCTCAGCCAATTTTAGATTTCTATAGATTTGCTGTGAAATGATTATTTTGCAGTGAAAAATATTTTCAATCTTATAGGAAATTTCTCGTATTGATATTATTTTAATTTCATATTAATACAAATAGAATAAATTAGTTTAAAATAAAAAACGAAAATCAAACCAATTAAATATTGTCGACTATTGATTGCGTTCTCACGAGGAATAAAAGTACCTTAAATTTAGTTTTAAATTATATCAGGCTAGACTCCTTAAAATATAGAGTCAGAAAGGGAGTGGCCTCTTAGCAGGAAGAGCAGGAACAGTTTTACTGCATTCCGAGTTAAAAAAAATTTTTATTGAGGAACAAGTCTCAACATAATTTGACGGCACGTGTTAGTAATATTTTCTCCCTTTTTTTTACGTAAGACCATACTAAAAAAAGCATTGAAAATAATATTAGGGTACTTATTAAAAATATAAAATAAGTTAAAAGTAAGCTTCACTTACTTTATCTTATTTTCTTAAGTATCTTGACCCATATTTTCTTAAGTACCTGATCTTATAATCCTTAAAATAAACAAATAAAACAAATTTTATTATACACTCGAATTATTTTTATAATAATAAAACCTCAAAATTAATATACTCTCCAATAAAAACTATTGAGTCCATAAAAATTTTTTAAAAATTTTTTGATTTTTTTTTATTACTCTATAGAAAAAATTTATAATATTCAATCAATAAAAATCCTATAAAATTTTTATTTTTAAATTATTCAATTATTTTTATGTACTCGAAAAAAAAATATATAAAAATCAGTAGTTCAAACAATTATTTATAATAATAAAAAAAAATTTTTTTTACAAACTATGAAAAAAAAAAACCTATAAAAAAAAATTATATTAAAGATACAATTTTTGTCAAGGATAACAAGATAATTTTTATATACTATTGAAATTTTACTTAGAAAAGACATAAAAATATCAGGTAGTATACCTTTTTTTTATTATCTTACAAAAACTTTCTATTAAAAAAAATAAGATGAGAATATGAAGAAGAAGAGAATTTATTAAACGTTAATAGGTAATATTAATTACCTAATTAAAAAAACATAAAAATAACTTGCAAATAGGTAAATTTAGTATATAAAATTTTTTATATATATTTTTTTTGAATAAACAGGATATCACTCAAATGTCAAAAAGAAAAAGGAAAGGAAGATTCTAGTATAAAAATATATTTTTTAATCTCAAATAGATGATCGTACAAACTACTCTCTCTAGGCCTTTTTTTTTTGTTAATTAAAATTAATTAGGTTTAATTCATATAATAAAAGATAGAAAATTTATAATTAAATTAAAAAGTAAAAGTAAGTTTATATTTATGAATAAACTAAATATATGTATTTTTAAAATGTTGTAAATTTTCATTATATAAGGAAAGACCATAGGATTTAAAACTTTTTACTTTTTTTATTTTACTAAAATTATAAAATTTATGTTTTAGTAATTAAAATGTGTTATAAATGGAAAAACTTTTATTTTAACTTTTTAATACTAAAAATTAATGCTAATTTTACATTAATTGTCATTTTATAAATGCAAATAATCAACTGCTCTTAATTTAAATCTTATTTTTACAAATCTTTTTTTTCAAAGTATTTATTAAAATTTTTAATTTGATTAAACAAATTTTGTTTAAAAACTACTTAAATAATGTATTTGTTAAAGTTTGCCCATTTCCATGACCACCCTTTTTGAGTATTTTTTGAACCACCTCCCTCTAAGGGTCAGTTCACTACCCTAATTTTAGAAATACTTGGAATATCACCCAATTATAGTCCTTATAAACATGCTCCATGTTAAAAATATTCCACTATCCTTTATACTAAAAAACTAATCATTTGCATTATATAATAAAAGATAATTAATTACACTGCCAATCTGCATAAACAAAAAATGATTACTGAAAAATGAGATAGCGTATTTCTGCAACTAATTTATAATTTAAAATTTCAAAATATAAGTGAAATTAGCATCAGCCAAAAAAAATTTGAATAACTAATAAATTTCTAGTATATACCTACCTCTCTTAAAAAAAAAGAATACATTGTTAAAAATTGATTTCTCAAGGATTAAAAACAATTGAACATATTAAATGATTTATATATAAACTATTAAATTTCAAATTAACAATAGCTTTTACTATTATATAATAATAATAAAATAAAACTTTTTTTTTTTCTTTAGTTTTTTATTATATCTATTATAAAATCGATATGCCATATACTATAGAGAGTTCTGTGGTTTTATTTATTTTTTTATTTTCATTAAATTAATGTCACTTTGCAACCTATGCATTTTATCACGTTTAAAAGTTAAATGAAAAAGAATTAAAAGATATAGAGAGAAAAAAAGCTTAATTCTTTGTGAAGAATAAGAGATTAGAATTTTCTCTTCTTTAATTTGTATATTAGCCTGATTCTTATTTTTAATCATTTTATTTAATTTAGACACTTTTGGTATCAAAAATTGTCCCTTATGTTCTAAAAATTTATAAGTTACTTTGAATAAACAAGTACATTGTATCTAACAAAAGTTTATGTTGAAACCCAAAAAAATTTAACCCTAACAAAATCAGAAGAAAAAAAATCCAATATACAATATAAGCAGTGAAACTTGTGAACTGGCTTCCAAAATAATCCTAATTTTATTTAAATTACACAATATCGTAAATTTCCAAAAAATCTTTATTTTATGATAACTTGCTTAATTTTCAACAAAAAAATAAATTTCTTGTTTTAAAATATATCAATTGATTACTGAATTTTCAAATATTCAAAACAAAAAAAATTCCTCATTAGTTTTTTTTGTAGCCAAAAGAAATTGCAAAAACTATTTTTTGTTTAAAAATGGTTTCAAATGCAAAAACTATAATTTTTTTATAGACCATCTAAAATATATACACGAGTCTCCAGTGCAATTTTGAATGCCAAATCATTGCGGAAGATTACAAATATTTTGTTTTTTACAAATATTAATCAGTTTTTCCAAAATTCCAAGCCTTTTTTTTAAAACTAAAGTCATGTTCAAATTTGGTGGAAATTCATATTTTCCAAGTGTAAGGACTTCCATAAAATTGCTGCTTTCACGAAATTTTCCACATATGAAAATAGTGTCTACTATTATTACTGATGATTTAGGGTATCCTTTTTCATAAACTCTTTGCAGTAAATTTATAAAATTTAAAACAAACTTTGCCAAATTTAGGCAAAAAGTAAAATTTGTTGCTAAAAAAAGCATCAGTCTAATATAGACTTATAAATTTTCTATCTAACAATATAATAAAAAAGTATAAAAGAATCATGGAATTAAAGATAATTATAGCATAAACTTGTTTTCCGATACAAATAAATAAAAGTTAAGTAAAAGTGACTTAATCCTGACGCATTGAAGAGCTGCTTTTATTTTCTTTTTTTATTTTTATTTTTATTGTATGGGTAATTAGTATAAAGCCTCCTATATATAGATTAACAGAATATTTTATTTTATAACGTTTATAAGATATACCCTTCTCAGCAACAAATAAATACTAAATACCTTATTTTTTTTATCTTTAAGTGCGAAATAACTGCAATAAAAGTGATAGTTTGTGTGCTACATCTTAGCAAACAGTTTAAGATTAGATAACTTATTTAAATATTATAAATACTTTAAAAAAAGAGCTAATTTTTCTTAATTTTTATATCCACACTTTTATAAATGACTCTTCTTATCATTTTTATTTCATCGGAAGGTAGCTCGACCTCGATATACATTATTATTATTATTATTACTCTTTTTTTCTTTATATACTGAAAACTAAAAATAAAAAAAATGCATAATATGAATGATAACCGCGAGCGTATTTAAAAAAAAAATAACATATCTGTATAAAATAAAAAAAATTATTTCATGTATGTATACGCCTTGTTAATTTATATAGTGTTATATATATTTTTATAAAATATTAACAGTTTAAAAATGAATATAATATTTTAATGCGGATTTTTTATTTAGCCAGTGTTTAAACGTCATTTTATATACGTTTTATGAAAGTTAGCAAGGAATGAAAATATAATTAATAATAATTTTTTAGTTATCATTTGTCATTCAGAGCCCAAAAATTATATGATTATTCAATCTCTGTATACATAAAATATAGCCTCTAATTATCACTTTATTTAATGCTTTTTAAAACTCAATCCCTGAAAAGTATCGAAAACTCACATTTTAGAACCCCATTTACTCAAATAATAAAAATGCTTAAATAATATTTCGTACTTATTTTTTGGGAAAAGCTCGGGAAAAAATGGGACTTTTAAGAAAATTTTTTGAAAAATGAATTAATGCAGCTCACAAATCTTCTTTAAGTAGCTCCAATTATTAATCTTATTTAGTTACCAGCTTACACTTGTCCAAAATTAAGCTAATTGGTACCGTATAAGTAACTTTTTTACGTGGGATTTTATAATAGTTTCGCTTAATTATTGGTCTGTCTATATAACACGACTATCCTTTTTTCTAAAATGACATGCTTATCGCAACAGTAACTATGTACATTGTTATAGCTAAAGAGTCATTCTGATTGGTTCTGGCAATAATTTACACACTGCATTGACAAAAATATAAACTTAAACAAATTCATCTCAAAATTCTAATAGGTTAATTTCGAGGTCAATTTAATGTAGCTGGAAAATTACTAAATTTTTTAATTATTAATTACCAAATTATTTATATTATGCTATCATAATATTGTTGCTGCGCGAAGCGCAGTTGAATCTAGTAAAACTAAAAACTAGAAAAAAGTCTAATGTAAATAGATAATAAATAACAATAAATAATCTGATTATTATTAACAAAAGAAATGACCTATATAACTATTAAACTTTTCATTTCTGATCAACTAATTATCAAAAAGCTTATAAACGATTATAATTATATTATACCAAAATTCTATGAATTTTATTAATCTCTAAGCTCTCTCAACATTGTGTATTAATTTTTTTTAATCCTGTATGCATATTGACTATAATGCTTTGCTACAGTCAAAGCACACAGGATTAAAAAAAATTAATTTAGTCTAGAACGAGGTTTAGAAAGGGCTTAACCATAAATTCATCTTTATGTATAGAAATTTTCATAATTGTTTATATTATTTAAGTTAAATACAAAATTAATTAATTCTTTTATAATTTAGTAAATTTATTTAATAAAGCTGGAATTTGTTCTGTAACATCTAATGTGTTGTACATTAATTATGTACTAAATTCTATGCAGGATCTACTTTATTCAGCTTTTTAAGTGAAAATTTAAGTCATTAACAACTTATTTTTATTCTTTGTTAAAAATCTTAAAATAGGATCACAGCATATTAAAAGCTAATTTTGTGCAGATTTTTTTTAAAACTTATGTGTCACTCTTGTCTTTAAGACAAGAATAATAATTGATTATCTAAAAATTATCTTTTTTATAGTGTTTATTAATAGCTTCTATTATTTTACTCTATTTTTTTAGCCTCTTAGAACCACAAAAAAAAGTTAAATTAATTTGTCTTGCTCAGACTTTAATTTAATCAAAAATCATTTATTAGACGTGTTTGTATTTTAATTATTAAAAAAAATTTCAAACAAGATCTAATTATCACATCTAAAATAAAAAATGAATTTAACCGTAGTTGTTCTTGTGTTTTTACCAAAATACAGATTTTAGGAATAAACAATTATGGAAGAAAATTTAAATAAAGAAGTAATTCTTTGTTCTATTTTACAAAAATTTAAAGAAATATCTTACAAATGACCCTCAAGTTACGGATAAGCAAAAAAATTCGAAGGGTAAAGCTCCTGTCTGAAAGTTTGAAACCGTAGGCCCTAGTCAGGCTCCAAAGAAAAACTATTACAATAGAACGTGCTGACTTAATAAATTTAGAGCTTTTTGACCAGAAATAAAATTTCAAATGCGATTTTAACAGATACAATGAACATAAAAACTGGAATATTGAAATTTTGATATACAAACAGAAAAAGTTTAATAAAAATAAATTTTAAAATAATATTTTAAACAAATTTTTTTTTTTTTAATATTAAATGGGTTTGAAAGGTTAATTTAGTGGTAAAACGAATTACAGGATTAACGAATAAAGCATAAGTTAGAAAAATAGACTTATGGAGTAATTTTTAGTTATTTTCACTCCGAAAATCTAAGTTTGAAACAGATTTGCGTTCTAGCTGCAAATGGCCCATCCCGATAGATTTTCAAATATCGAATCTACTTTACTATTTTGTAAGTATTGATTTTGAAATCTTATAGTTTATTTCTACCCCAAATCAGCTTCTATAGTAAAAGCTCACTCTAGTCCAACGGGGCTCATTTTCTTTGCAAAAAAAAATTTCATTCATCTAGGCTGCTTTATTCATCCTAATTCTTTTAGTCTATATGTTTGTCCCAAGGATTGAACATTTTTAAAGGACCTTAGAGCAATAATTCAAAAAAATGAATTAAAACAATTTCCTAGTTTATATTTTAACAAATAAATATGTACCACTGCAAACTACTTTTTAAAAGAAAACGTCAACTAAAATTATACAGAAATAACAGCTTTCTCATTATAATTTACCTACATAAACTTTATAGAAAATTAAAGTTAAACATCTGATGCAGAGAGCGCGCATTATAATAACACGAGCTTTTAATTTATTATTTTCTATTTTATATTTAAATCGATAAATAATTTATATAAAACAAATAAATAAAAAAAAAAAAAAAATTTATTATAAATGATATAAAATATTATAATTTATACGTCATGCATATTTGTCATTGTATTATATTGTGTCCATCATTATTATAAACTATCAAGGATAAAATGGTTGTGTGGTCGAAGAAGTTGATGCTTTTGCGGTATTATTGTATCTTATAAATCACTTTCACTATATACAGCCGCATAATGTACAAGAGACACACTCATACATACGACATTTTATAATAATATCATCATGGTATTAAGTGCTAAATGAAAAATAATGTAACTAAAAAATTGAAAGGGTGTGTGTTGTATTTATATATAAAAAAGAATAATATGTGAAATGTTTTTAAGAGAATTGATTTAGTGAATAGTAAGTTTTATGCGGGGGTGCGAGACAAAAACGATGTATATATCGCCGGAAATAGAAAGCGCCGACGACAGCCAGCGATTTGTCACAACGAAACCCGCCAAATCATTTTAGACTTTTTTAAATGAGAAATTTTATTATACACAAAAACTCCCCCCACCCTCTCTCTCTTTCTCTCTAACTTTTTTTTATTTAACATCTTGTGTGCCCAGAAAAATACCAACTTTTTTAATTCATTTTTTAGTCTTATCTTTTTACACAAAGATGTGCAAAATAAAAGATAAAAAAATTACATGCAAGAAATTTATACAAGATTGTGTTTTTTATTTTTGGGTAAAATTTTTTGACTGCATATGTTCATGTACAAATGTAATAAAAATAAACGCCTTGTATTTTAAAATTCATTTATTAAATTATTATGATGATTGTTATTTTATTTTTTTTTACATTCTGTTAATATATTTATTAAGTGCTAAATATTACTTTTTTTGTTTTTTATAAAATATTATGTGTTCTGAAAATAAATTTCTTTTTTTGTTAATAATTTTTTATAATTATTGTTTTCCAAAAAATTTTTTTATTTCATATTTGTAAATGAAATATTTTAACCATAATTTATAAACAATTAGCTGTAACTCATTACTGCAGAGGTTGAGCAAAAAGTTTTCCACAATACCTCCCCCTAGAATTGAATAATCCTCAATATGAGTCAAGTAGAATTTTGATCCAAGTTGCTCAGATCTGGAATCTTAGGATTTTGTGAGCCAAAAATTAAAAAATTATAATAGCTCGTATTTGTTTAAGCAAATAATCATTTTTATATTCTTGTACCAAATACTGAAAAGCATTGATTCTTTCATTAAAAATTATTAAAAATAAATACATTATATTTAAAATATTTAGTTAAAATATTTCAGTTACAAATATACTGTGCAAAAAACACTCACAAACACTCACAAATCTTTAAAACTTGATGACATTTACAACTTGATTTCTCTTAATTTTGGGATAATTTTGCAATATGAATTTGTTAATCACTATTAATCTTCCACTTTTGGATCAAAATAGACCCCGGAATTGGGTTTAGCGGGTAGAAAAACTTATAGCAAAAAAATTTAACCTTCCAAAATGTTAATCTATAATTAAAATTTATGAACACTTTTCATGACGTATAATTGCAAAATTAATCCGATTAATCAAAAAACGGTAAGTAAGATAAATATTTTAATTTATAACTTTAGCTGCTACAATTAAAGTCAAATTTTTATAAACATATTTATATATCTTCAAAAAGTCATTTCGTTTGCGAGAAAATTAAAAAAAATTCTATACTATATCAGATACAGCGTTTTACTAAAGAAATATTTTTTACCCTAATTGTAAATTAAATAATTTAATTAATATTTTATTTATTAAATTTATTTATATATTTGTTGATAATTTTTTCTTGAGATAAACTGTAGCTATAAGAGATATTTTCATGCTGGTTGATGTTAAATTAGAAAAATTAATTTTTTTAATTTTTACCTAGGCTGAATATTTAAGAATTTAAAATTCGTTTAAACTATAAATATGCTTTTCGTTGGATAAATTTCTTATATTATAGAAGCAAAAACATTTTTTTAAATTCATATTTTTTTATACCCCATCTATAGTAAGTGAATCATATTTTCGTACCCTGATCAATTAAGCTTTAATGAATGCAAAAGTCACCCACTGTGCCAAAATTAAAATCATTCGTTGAAAGTATGTTTTAATTTTTTATCTATTAGTTTCTCCGTTTGAATAAATAATAGGAAATAAATTTTTTGGTGCATGAAAATCTACCTACCAGTAACTGCTGTCAATAAAGCAATCCATAAATTATTAGATTCCGATTCCCTTAGCAGCCATCAAAATTACCGAGGCTATCAAAGTATTTGTGTTTATAAATTCCACCTAATTCAACGGAATGCTTCTTTTTTAAAAGTATATTGAACCCAAATTTTTTTTAGTGTATATTGAATCCTAAAAATTTAATTTACTAATTCAATTTTTTTTTTCGAATGTCTTTTTAAAATCGTTAAGACTTTTTTACAATGAATTTTTAAAGTATACCATTATTATCTACTCCTTTTTTTTCAAATATCTTATACATTTTTTTATGTACATAGTTATACGTCAAGTTATTTGAGGCCCTTAAGGTACCTTTATAGCACGTGCTTTAAAAGTTTAAACAAGTTTAAAAAAAGTAAGTATGTATGTATAAGAAAGAAAGGAAGATTGAAAATTTATAAAGAGAAAAAGAATTAGTAAGTAAGTTAAGTAAAAAAAAAAAAGTTCAGATGCCAAGTTTTATTTATATAAGTGGGTCGTAAAGATAAAAAAAAAAGTAAATAGTAAGTTCGAGTCTGTCATTTTAAAACTCATCAAATTCGAATGTTATAAGATTGTTTCTTTGAAATATATAATCATTAACGCAACGAGTTAAATTACAGAAGCGAAAAAAAACGACAAGAACAAAAAAAAACTACTGTTTGTATTTTATAAAATGAAGATTATATTGGAAGATTGGCTTTGGAATACTTAAAAATTTTAAAACTTTTAGTAATTATTACTTGGTGATAATTAAATATGCTTGGATTGTTAATTTTAGTAATTTCTGCGCGTTCCTTTTTTTTCTTTTGCGAGAATTTCACTTATTTTATCATGTTTTTTTTAGGTACTTAATAAAAAAAAAAAACTTACTTATTCAATCATGAAAAGTTAATTTAAAATTTTTTAAATAACACATATCTTCTCCTTCGTGTTTTTTTTTTTTTTTTGAACTATACGTACAAGTGTAAATAAGGAAAGTAAATTAATTATCCAAATTACTTACTTATTTTTAAGTTAATTTTCTGTTTTTTTTCTCTGAAAACTTTTTTTTTATCTTGAAAGAATTATTTTGTCTGTTGAATATTGAAATTGGTTCTATTAATTTTTTATTTAAATGCTTAATTAATGAAAAAATTTTGTAAACAAAAATTTATCTTCCAAGCAGCTGGAAAGCTCATAATTTAGCAATATATATTTTAGCTATAATTTTTTTTGCCACTGACAAAGAAAATTTGCTAAGGAAGCCTTGGTAAAAAAATAATGCCCCGAATCATAAGTTACCAATTTACGTGTATTTTAAAATTCTTTATTTTTCTTTTTAAAGAATAAATTTAAATAATTTTCTTTTTCCTTTTTAATAATTATTCAAAAAAACACGTTGATTAAAAGAAATCAAAATAATTGGAATATTAGAGTTTAATCTACGACATAAAGTAAAGCCGTACAATTAAATGTAGGTGCCTTACTGCCTTATTGAATGATGTAGAAAAGAAATAAATACAGGAAAACCCCGGTATATACGTGGTAATCAAGATACATTCTTGGCAGATACTACTATTTTTATACTTTACTCCAAGTTTATTGTGGTGGAAGACTGTTAGTATTTATTTTAGATTTTAGGTCCTACAGACCTAAATAGGCCTTTTAAGGCAAAATAGGTCTGTAGGACCCAAAATCTCAAATGATCATCAAAAGCCTTTCTTCACAACAAAAATACAATAAAAATGTTAGTAACTACCAAAAACATCTTTTTCCTTCATTGAGAGTCGTATAAAAGCTTTTTTGGGTCTAAAAAATGTGCCTTGTATTTTTTTTAGTCAAAATCGTATCTGGACCTAATATTTGCAGCAGAATCTGAATTTAAAATAAAAAAGTATAATTTCTAATTAAAACTTTTATATTGGGTCCTATGGGCTCTAAGACCCAATTCTAATCCCCCCACCCCCCATCAAACTGCCCCATCCAACCCTAAAAACATTTAAATGAAACATTGATCATTGTAAAATTTTTACTTCTTTTTCAAGATATTTCAGTGTATCTTTTAAAATGAGTTACCCTGTATGTTTAAGTCTACAATTGTAAAAAAATTTAATTTTAATTTATGATGGGGATATGATTATCCAGGTAGCCAAGAAGTTTAAATAAATTTTGCTATCCGTATCTTATATGACTTGCTGATTTTTCATAAAATAACTTTTTGCTTTGCAATTTGAAACTAAAATCTTTTTAAAAGAAACTTAGTTTTCAGAGCCACAAACATTTAAAAAATCTGCAATATATAAAAGCTGAAAACAATTTAAAGAATGAAACTACTGAAAGAAAAATAAAACATCAAACTATCAAAAACGTCAAATAAAAAAAATTTTCCTTTTTCAAAACACGACTTTTCAATATACTTATGTCAAAAAGCACTTTTAGACAAATTAAGTAAAATATGTAGCGACCACCCATTCAAAAAAAAAATTCTGATTTTACAATATTTCATAAATTTAAATATTATTACTTCCGTATTAGATATCACACGCAAGAATGCACACCTTTAAAAAAATAAAAGTGCATTTATCTAAGCTCAGAGCGGTATAACTTTGAAAATATCCTGCCAAGTTAAATAATGTCTTCTATAAACGACAAAACGTCAAGTTTAAAAAACTATGTACATGATAAACTGGTTTTAATCAATGAACAGTTAATATTTCTAAGTCCATCTTAATCAAGAAATAAATATAAATATATTTGCATGAAAGACTTTTTTATATTGTCAGAAAATAAAAAAAAAAAAGATTGAACGTTTAACGAAATGATTTTGAAAGGATGAAGAGTTTCAATGATTTAACAGTAAGAATTTTATTACTCTCTTTCACATGCAACTTTTTTTTTATTTTTTTTTTTTTATTCTTCGTCAATGTCAAAAACACCTTTTTACATGACTTATATTACGCTCAATAAATTTTTTCTTTTTTTATTTGTTTTTTATATGCACATAATAGAATCTTTTATAAATAAACGATTATTATTGAATGAAAATATTTTTTATAAATAAATAAATAAATATAAATAATATATAATTTGTCGATAATAATCTTGTGCATAGTGTTTGTAACATATAATTTGACATAAACAAAAGGTTTATTTAATAGCAACATTAGATGATACTTTGCTCATTGTATATTTAACAAGAAAATTCAATTTAAAATAATACACAAGATAACTGCTAATTTTCATTTTTTCAAATCACCTGTTAACAACCTACCTTTTTAATACAAAGATTACATACCAAAATAAAAATTCAGGACGTTTACGTGGTATGTAATTGTCGTGCGAATTTCTTTCGTAATAAATTTTTGTAAAAATTGGTTATATATACGAGCATTACCATTATCATTACCATCATCGTATATATGTCGTCGTCTCTCTTATAAAACATAATTATTGGTCCGTTTTTTTTTTAAAGAATAATATTGAAGCTGATCCATCTCTTTCGTTTGTCGACATCAATGTGCTGTGGGCTAAGCTCACTTCATTATATATATATATGCAAAGCACGTCTACACTTAACTCTTAACTGTAACTTTCGATCACTTGGATAATACGAAGGTATTTGATGCCTGGAGAAAAAAAAAATATTGATGAAAATCGTTTGTATTATGGAGACTCTAACAGATTGAGGATAAATAAAAAAAACGTTTAAGCTTTATACGTGCAAATAATATATAAAAAAAATTTTTTTTTTTTTGAAAAAATATCAGATTACTATTTTTGTTTAAGTATTAAAAGGGAATTATTTTTTAGTTTATTATAATATATATAAAGGTTTTTTATTGTATTTTTCAAAAATTGCTTTTTTTAATGACAGTTAATTTATTTTCATATTTATTCAATTATTTTTCAGAAGTTAAAAGGAGAATGGACCAAAATAAAATAAGTTGAAAACTATAACTTTAAACTTTTATAGAATACCTAAATTCTAAACTCAATACTTACATTTTACAGGATATTGTCCAAATACTTGAGTGATTATCAGAGTTCTTAAGTACAATTACATGAAAATCAGTCCATGGGGGTGACTTTTACGATTGTTTAACAATCTTTCTAACATTAATTTGAAGTTGTTCATATATTGACTAGTACTGGGTGAGTTAATGATAATCTTTCTAACATTTTTTTTTTCAGCAGAGAACTATTACTAAGGCAAGTCTTAAAAATTCAGTTCTTATAAAAGCAAAAAATCTACGCAGATGATATGACTTGTATTAACATTTCTGTCAATAGATTCTTTAGACACTTACTTTGACCTACTTATACAAAAAATACTTAATAAAAATGTGTCAATATTTGATTTTTTATAAATTATGCGCAGCATTGCACGCGTAATATAGCTCAAGGTCGAGGACATTGCAAAATCTTATCTCCTCGACATCTGATAGCTCTCTGCAAGCAAAGCCTGAATGCAAAACAGAGAACTATCAAGATCAATGAAGTGCGTGATATGGTCACACAATCTTTTTTAAGTTCCAGGTAGTCATTGTTAAAGCCTCAGTATATTATGTTTTAGCAAAATAAAAAAAAATAATCTGTTACAAAGAATCAGATAGTGATTAAACAATTGAAACTTGGCCAATGAATTAGAAAATTGTAAGAAGGAAGAATTATTTAATAAATTTTAGTACGAACGTAAAAACTTGTATAAAAAACAATAACCACTGGTAAATAATATCTGTGGAAAATTCTGACTAAATTTCTGGGCCAGTTTTACTATATGAAAATCCTGAAAAATTTTGACTTGAGTACTGTGCTTAAATAATGTCAAAAATTTATTACTTTTTATAAATTTAGGATACTAGTTTATCCAAGATCCCATGAGTAAAATATATTTTGTAAATAATGATTAAAATGATATTCATTAAAACGAACAAAAGAATTTGCACTTGTTACAATGTTATTCAAGTCAATAAATTATATTGCTCATTATATATAGATATACGATCCCAATAAAATGATGATACAATAAATTTATAAAATTTTTTGAGCAATAAAATAAATATTTTGATTTTTAGAGAATTTTATAAAAATAAAGTAATAGAATTTTTATTGTAATTATATTATAGGCCAAGATTTACAATCATGAAAAAAATAAATAATTTTATGAATATAAAACACAAGATTCAAAAAGGTCATAAAACCATAAATAAATAACGCCATCATAAATTGGAGACTTTGTTTTATTGGCGGCGCTATTCAAAAGTAGTTTTATAGTACTTAATTAAAAAGCAAATAATAAGCAAGCAATTACAGGACAGTAAGTACACAAATTTAAAAATATTAGTACACACTTGACTTTATCAAAGAAAGATATTTCCGAAAGATCTAATCCTTTTCTGACTCTGGTCTTTTTTGCCAAATAACCTGAATAAATTTACCAATACGAATATTGAAAGAAAGGATACAAATATAACATAAATTTAAATATACATAAGGTTAACCAAACAAATCCACAGAGGATATAGTTAAAATTTTAAGAACATGTAACTATGCATTATAAAAGGACCAAAATGCAGACTCGGTGACACTTTATACGTACGTACAAGGGGGGAAACTTTTTGGAATGTTTTTAGTACAAAGGGCTGGAAGTAGTATAGTAGTTTTTTTTTGCTCCCTTATTTTACCTTTTTTTTTCTTTTACTATCCTTTGATATTTATTTCTTATATTATATTTTTTCTTCTGTGTCTTATTTTTTTTTAATTCCTTTTGTTACATTAAACTATATGTATAATAAAATACATTTTATATAAAGTCTAAAAACATGCTATACAGTGAATTGTTCAAAATTCAAATTATAGTTTGTCAACGCTTTAAATGTATATTACGAATTCCATTCCTTTACATTACGCTATTTTCAAAAAGAAAGATAAAAAAAGATAGAGTGAAAAAGAGGATATTAATCATTTTATAAGGGAAGGGCAGAATTTTCAGGTGACTAAATTGTCCTAGATTTCTAGTGTAGTTTATTTTAATTAAAAAAATTTACTGGATACGCTAAGTTTATTTTAACGTGTCTCTTGGGATCGGAATGACAACCAAATGTTCGAGATTGTGTCTTTTGATAAATTAGTTTTCAATGAGTCTTGTTTTCGTAATTTTATTCTATGATAAAGTCGAAAATACATAATAAAATTAAGTTTTACTCTTCAGTTCAGTAATTTATTTGACTCCCCAAAAATTACATTTTTTTTTAATGATTTATCTTTTGTAATTATATTGATCTTTCACAATTTGCACAAAATTTACAAATAAGATAAGGAAATTGTTTGGGTAAATTTTATTGGGTTTTTGGATCTCTTACCATACATAAATTTGGGGTAGGGTTTTGGTGAAATTCATATTAAGTGATCTCAAAATTTAGTCTAAAAAAATCTTATTGTTTTGAACATTCTAACATTGATTTCTTTGCTTGAATTTTAATTGAATTTTCAAACATTTTGCTAAAAGTTTGGTATAATGTTAATGTAATTTTAAGCAAAATTCAAACAGAGCAACGTGATAGTGAAGCAATTTGCATTTTCAGGCACTTAGGTGCAGCAGAATTTCTTACTCTGTTTAAATAATTCCTGTAGACTCTCACGAAAACCCATTTTGAAAATAATTTAAGAATCTCAACCTCAAAAATTAAGTAGGTATCCTAATTTGAATGCAATAAAAAAATATTTAAATTTAGTAATTCGATGACTCAAATGTTCTGAACTCACCTTATACTTTGATACACGTAAAAAATTATCGTAAAATAAAAAAAAATTCTTTGGTATTTAAATTTTTTTTATTTTTTAAGTTAATAAAATTTAGATTATAAAATTTAAGAATCAATTAAAATACATGTGGCTTCCTCTATTAAATATACCGCTATATACGATATAAAAGAGAAATATTAAAATTATGTGACATTTTTACAATTTGATCGATCAACAAAATTTTTAGAAAAGTAATAAACTCATCAAAAAAAAATATTTATCTTTTATTACAAAAAAAAAAAACTTCTTTGAACTCGTTATCGTGAAATAAATAAAAAAATTTTTTTATTTTTTTTTTGATACGTTCAATAAAAGACGTCAATAAATTATAATTTTTAATTCAATATTATATAAAATTAATAGACATTTTTTTACATAATTTAAATTCTAAAAAGTAATAAAAAATTTTTATATTAAATTTCTTGTATATCATGTCCTTCTATTTTTTTTACTTTATGTATATAAAATAGAAAACAATAGGTCATTAAATATATATCGAATAAAATACTCCATATATGGTTTATATATTGTTATTATTATTATATTTATGCATGTTATAAGAGAAAATTTTTTTTTTTAAAGAATTTTTCATCAATTACCTATACTTAAACTACTGTGTATTAAAATTCTTTTTTATTATTAATAACAATGAAAATGTGTATTACATTTTTTTGATATATTGAAAAATAATTTTCCTTTTACTAGAAGGTTTGGCGTTATTAAATTTCGTGTACTTAGACTTGCTGGTTTCGTAAGAGCAAATAGGGCAAGCATGATGTTTCTTTAGGGCATTTTATTACTAAATAATTCAGGGTAATCTACATTTTTTCTTAGTTTATGAGTTGGTGTGCTTGAATTTTGATTTATTGAAAATTTTACTACTTTTTAAGCAAAAGGACAAAATAAAAATAAATTATTGAGATGCGAGCCATCGCAAAATTCTGTGTTTACACAAAAGTTCCAAAAAATTGCTAAAAGATTAACCATATTTTACATAAATAATATTTTGAATATGTAATTTTCAACGCATAAGTCCATTTGTTATCTTTTTCGTAATGCTTAAAAAATTGGCACAGTAAAATAAAGTAATACCTAAAAGTTTATAAAAATAACGCTACAATTTTTCTTGTTTATGCATGAACTTTTTACATTAAAAAAAAAACTTATCAATAAAAATCTTTAAAAAAAACAGCAAAAAGATATTATTTTGTACAATTTGGAAGCCAATAAAATAAGTATTTAAATAGACAAGTATAAAACACGATTATCATCATATCAGGTGTTTATAAAAAAAATAACTAAATTTATTGAAATTCATACTTTATAGTATTATAATAAGCTTATAGAATATTAAGAAATATTTTGACAAATATTTTAAAAAACACATTTTTTTACCTTATTACCATGTAAATCTCATTCTCTAAATCGTAAATTATGTTCATCGTATCATTATGTATTTAAATTATTATCTTTTTTTTTTTCAAAAAGAAATGGTATAAAAGGATTCAAATTAAATAGTATTTTTTAAACATATTTAACTTTTTCAATCCTTAAATAGTTTTAATAGTGCATTCATCGAAATCGGGTAAACAAAACTATTAACTCATCTTAGAATTATACTTGCTGCACGTGACGCACTTAATTTTTAATATTTACTAAATACATTAAATTGGTATAATTAATATTGCTATTGTGCAAAACATAATACTAAATTTTGCATATATATAAGCGATCATCTATCTGTCATGGAAAAAAACAGTCAATCCCGAGCAGAAAAGTTACGTCCTAGGACATTGCGGTATCCAGTAGATCCCTTTACAACGGTGTCTACTGGGTATGCTTAACAATAGTGTCTAATAGCTAATTTTGTAAAATTAAATAGCTTCTAATGGACTAAAATTTTATTTTTGGTAGAAAATGCAGCATTTTAGATAGAAATAACAATTCATAACCGGAAAATCTAACTATACTTTCAAGATGGCTGGAATTAAATTTGAAAAATGGAAGTTAATAATATCGAATTTTTGGACGAAAATTTGATTTTTTTAAACCGGGAAATTTTTGTATTTTGCAAAATTTGGCTAATAATTTAAAAAAACTTCAGGTAACCCAAGTTTACAGCAAATATGAGGTATCCCATTAAAAATTACCAAATTTATGTATTTAAATTTGCAATAAAAATTTGGAATCAAATGCACACTTTCTATAAATATCAAAAGTTTTCATTGTTATAGGTAAAATTTTGATTTTCAATTTTTCCGCTCGTAAGTACGTTTTGTGAAAATAAATTTTTACATCATGCTTGTATGTGTTCGTGTGTACTCAGAATTTTCTGCAATCCAATAATAAGTTAAAAAATATTCTTGTTTCAACAATTTTTTTAGGATTTTCTTTTTTTTTCCATTTAGATGTAGTAACACTTATAATTTTTTTCCTGAAAGTACTAGTTTGAGACTTAAAAGTTTTTAATCTAAATTCAAAATCCTCGTCAAAAATTAGCATCAGACATCTACTCAATTTTGTCTAACTGTCTCCTATTTTCTATTTGTCAGTTTATATTTGGCTTTTTTATTTCTCTTTTCAACTAAATAAAACTTTTTTTAATGCAAGAAAAAAAACTGACAAGTACTTTAAATAAAAATACAACAATATCCAATTACTTAAATAAAAAAACAAAGACAGTATATAAGTATCTTTTTTTCGTTATTTAGAATAATATTGTTATGGTCAAAAACAAAAATGAATAAAATAAAAAAGGGAAAACCATATACCACTTAAAGAAATTACTTTGCTAAAAATTTACAAAAAATCCTCTTAGAATTATTCATATATATAAAAAACAATCTTATAAATGATAAGCAGTTACACAGTCACGCATCTTACTTATTTTTTTTTCGTCGATTTACCACAAAAATAGTAAAAAAATTTTACGCATCATATAATATACCATTAATATTTTAAATTATACCTTATTATCTACACACACGCACATGTGCATAAAAAGAATCAATATTTGATGTATAATTTAAAAGTGTGCCGATCTTCATGTTTAAGAATTTGCCAAAAGACAGAAAAAAAAAATAGTCACCCAAAAAATAAATAAAAAAAAGCACGTCTATACAGTAATTTAATTGTTTAAATAAAATTAAACGAAACAGCTGCTCTTTTTTCTGCACAAATCTAACATAATACGTATATTTGTTGCTAACAAGCCAGTAATAACCTGGTTTAAAAAACCCATACGTCTTATAATATGCACACATAGGAATATTATTAATCCTCCCTCTATTTCTACTCTCTTTTCTCTTTAATATTGTACGTCTTGTTTGTAAAAACCACCATAAAACTTAATTGTATGTTGAATTTATAAAACGAAGAACCTTGTTTTCTCTCTGCAATGGACCCGACACACAAGAATTATACATTTATATTGTTTCTCTCTTTTAGTGAAATTATACGACAGGTGCTTCCGCGAAAATAAAATAAAAGAATCGGTGTTGTATTTTAAAGCAATTTTTCAGTTTTGCAAAATAAAAATAAAACATTTCAAAATCGATTGTCATCAAAGTCAAAAAAAATAAAGGGCTATTACTTACATTGGTTCTATAAATGATATAAAATGCCTTGTACTGAGCGTGATATACGACATGTTAAATTACATTTAATACAAATACAACATGTTGTTATATGTTATGTTTGATATAATATAAAGGATATAATATAATAATAATAATAAAAATGACTTTATATTAGTTATCTTTTTTATAATGTAATATATTACAAGTTTATTTATATGTAAGTGCAATGAAAGTAAAAGTTTTTTTTTTTTTAATTTATCTCATTATTTATTTAATTTTTATAATTACAGAAAATTTTTAATTTTACTTATACTTGTATTGCTTAAAAATTATTTTTCGTAAATTATTTTAACATAAAATTACACGTGTTTACACGCAATTATTTATTTATGAAATCATATTTTAAACATTTTTTTTTAAATTATACTCTAAAAAGATAATTTAAATTGTTGTTCCCCTTTCATGACAGTTTTTATATCAGACCAAATAAGTACATTTAATTTTGGCCATAAATACTTTGAATAAAAAATTCTTTACAAAATCAGACCAAATTCTACCAAATTACAATTTTGGAGATGAAAACCTGAGATACTCGTATATAATTTTCTTCTTAATTTTTCAGTGACTAATTCCAACCAGAAATGAAGAAAAATCATATGTATCTAAAAAACAATCATCAAAATTTTAGTAAGTTTTCAGACTAAATTGCATTAAAGTCTGTTAATACTCTGTGATAAAATTCTATTTTTAATTAATATGCTTCAAGTGCTGTAAGTCAGTGAATAAATAAAAGTTATAAAATAATGGTCATTGATATAATGCCGAGGCTACAAGGAAAGGTAAAAAGTCTAAAGTAAAAAGTTATAATACTCAATTGACGAAAAATCTCAATTCCAGTGCCATTGTCAGTTTCATGATAAGATAGGCCTGCTTAATTAACTACACTGTAAAAAGTAACTTTCTTAGATTCACAAAAAAAATAGAATATTTTCAAAAAATTAGTAATTTTTCGAAAAAAATTGTAAATTTACTAAATTTAGTATATTAACTAAAAATTTGAGTATTTCCGATTTTTTTTTGTAAATTCACGAGAAAAATTGATAATTTTCAATTCTTTTTCGAAAATTTAAAAAAAATATTTGCTAATTTACAAATTTTTTCATAAATTCACAAGAAAAAATCGAGAATTCTCTAATTTGTTGTTAATATACTAAATTTAGTAAATTTACTAATTTTTCGAAAATATTCTATTTTTTTGTGAATCTAAGAAAGTTACTTTTTACAGTGTATAAGTTAATTGACAGGTTACTGATGAGCAAGGTAATTTAAGAATCGAGTGCCTGAGACATGTTTATCTGGCATATTAAAATTCTAGTCTCAAAAACAGCTGAAGAGACAACTGCTGTTTTTTTTCACATTTAACCCCAAAAAATATGTATCTCTACATCTAAAAGACCGTGGGGAAAATTGAATTCTATCATCGGTATTTGCTAACCAAGGGCTAAGTATTCAGACGCTACAATCAGATGACCCATAATAAAACATATGCATCCTTTCTAGGTATGAAGTATAGCTAACCTCCATGTCATTTATTAAGGATGCCAAGCAGGATTTAGCTAAATTTAATTACTCTTATTTGCCCCTTGGCAAAAACTCAACGATATTGCAACTTTTATTCTACCAATGATTCGTGTTAAAAAATCTGTTTGTCAAAAGCTAGAAGATTGAATCAAGATTAAAATCGAGAGATATTTTTTCAGCCCACGAAATTTCTTTTTTAGCCTTAAATGATTAACTAAAATATTAATTATCTAAAATATTAATTCAAGAAAATTATGCCTTTTAACATGTTAAATAAAACTGCTATTTACCATAAAAACTATATTTTAACCGATGATTTTCAATGATTAAAAGAATAAAAAATTATTCTTTTACTTTTTTATTTTACTTGTACTGCATTGTCGTTTTTTATATTCAGCATAAACATATACATGTATTATAAAATATTTATAAATTTTATTTATTTTTTATTTTTTTTCAATTTTCATTTTAATTAAAATTTTATCAGATTTAATTAAAATTCTTGTTTACAAACACGTTAATATTTGTATAAATAAATATATATTTTAAATAAATATTATATTTTTCATAAATTTTATCTTTTCTTTTTATTTTATTACAATAAAATTTTTTTTAAAGGCTTTTCTTTTAAATTGTTACTTATTATTAAAAATGAATTAAAAAATCTAAAATTCTTTTTATTTTAATTTTCAAATTTCAATAAAATATACAACCTTTTAAAACTATTTTCTTGACCAATTATCTCAGAAATATACTATTTTTTTATTAACCCGAAATCGCTCGTGAAATTTAAATGAAAATCAAAAAATCTTAAGAAATTCCAAATAAATCTTTTTACAATTATTAACAACTATTCAGTATTATCAAATATATAAAATGCCTTGTAAAATCAGGCTGTATTAAATTAATTTATAAAAATTTACATAAATTCGTATTCAGGTTCCCTCAGTTTTTCTTTATTCCAAGTAATGTCATATCAATAATATTATAAATGAGTTTGTTATGAAAAAAGTTTAGATACTCTAATTGCCCTCAACAGAAAATATCTTAAATTGATTGTCATGGACAACTGATACTTTTTAAGAATAGCTTTAAAATTTCTATTGTTAGCAACTGGGTCATTTCCGGTAAAAATTGATAACATAACAATTTTCAGTGACCTAAACAACGTAAATACTCGTTGGAAAATATTATGAACTTATCAGCAAAAATAGTGACTTTACGCCTAGGCGTGCACAAATGTGATATAATAATATCTATACTAAATTAAAATATCTATGAACACAATTCACTACTCTAAAAAAAATTCATTTTCAAAACTTTGATTCTAGGGATATATATTAATTTTTGTTATTTATGGAATCAAATATAATTTTCTAATATCTTATATATCATAAGAAGACAAGGACTCTTAAAAATTATTGACTTATAAGTTTAAAACCAAATAGGAAATCGAGTTGTCAAATCTTCTCATATCCTTATTATAAATTTATAGATAAAAAAATAAATGGATTCAGAAGCTATTTTTAGCTGATTTTTAGGTACTTTAATTTAAAAACTAAAATGATAATTTTAAAATTTGGCCATAATTATAACTTAAAAAAAAAAAAATCAGTTATCACACAATTAAAATAGATTAATATTTTCTCTAAAATAAATTGCAATGTAACTAAAATTAATAGAATGAAAAAAGAAAAAAAGTGAGCTGAATACATAACAATAAAATAAACAAGTCAAAGTATGTTAGAAATAAATTATCTAACCTTTATGCATATTTAATTTTTTAATCTTAAATCTGTGTAATAAAATATAAAACTTTTTCTTTTTTTAATTCTAGAGAGAAAATTGAAAATTTTATTATAATATATAGATAAGCATATATATAAGTTTAACTTTTTAGTTTATTTTAGATTGATTTTAACTATATAACGAAAGACCTCCCTTAAATCTAGGCTTGATTATAAAGCTCGAGTAGTTTCTTATCATGTAGTTTATATAAACTCTCTCTCTGATATAATATAAAACCTTGGTTTTAATACAATATTACACAGATACATGTACACACAAATACTTTTAAAACCACAAAATTCTATATATTCGTTCAAAAAGATAACGATCTCAACCTCTAGCTATCTCACTCTCTAACAAAAACACGCGATATATAGTGTTATGGAATTTCGACTTTACGTCTCGTCTTACGTACCTACATAAACTTTATAATAATAACAGAGATAACTTGCTGTAATTGAAAACGATCCGGAAAAATTGGAAGTTTGCATTAAAAAAAATATTATATCAAATGGCCTCCAGAATTTCTTATTTTAAAGAAAGAGAAGGCCCTTTGGCCATTTATATTAATATATTGTTAATAAGAGCCCCCTTTTTTTGTACACATTAACGATAAATAATTTTAAAAAAAAATTGGAAAATATTTCTCTCATGATTAAAACACGATATTATTAATATATTTCATGTCTTAAGTACATAAAATAATTGTAAAAAGTAATAATATTTACTTTAAAAAATAAAAATTGATGCTCCTCCTTTTTTAATATAAAAATAAGAAAAATTGTAATCTCGACAATTATCACTCAAAAAAAAAAATGAGATTTCAAAACTTTAAAGTATATAATAACTAGTAAGTTTTTCTTATTATGGACCACACCGGGAGTAAAAAAAAATTAGACCACCATGTATGCGTGATTCTTTTTTAACCCAGAAGAAAGAGGGCCGAGGGGGTAAAAAAAAATAAAAGATATATATTTTTTTTTACCTGTATACTTTCAAAGAGATCACGTAATATCGTTTCAACAAACGCAGTATATTATAATAGTAATATAATGGCGCCCAACGATAAATACTAAGTACTATAATATAGTTCATATAATACATAAACGATAACAAGATGAACGTTTTTATATTATAAGTACCTTTTTTTTTTTTTGTTAAATTTTCTTTTTTATTTTTTTCCAATATAAATATCTACAGTTTTATCATATATATGATAAAATATTTTCATACGTGTATGATGTATGGAAAATGAAAATTAGTACTGTAATTTATGCTATGTATATAGAATAATTTTAAATACTAATTATTCAATTTATATATTTAAAAAAAAAATTTTTTTTTACTATTAAAATAAAGCATTATAATAAACTGGACGATAATAGATATATAAAACTTTAAGCTTTAGGGTAAGTAAGTGAAAATGAATAATAAATTAAATAAAAAAAAGGTTTGCTAATCATCTGGTTATAATGTTCTATAAGATCGATATAATTTATTCAATTATTTTTATCTTTCAATTTTTAAATTATTCAATTTCTCTATTTAAACACATTATTAATTAACAATAGTATATAATACCATTTGAAAACATGCCTCGAGATTAATAACAGTGTATTATTTTATTTTCGTTATATTAAATTGAGAATTGCATATTATTATTTAAAGCTTTCTTTTTAATGTAGAATTAGGCTTATATTTAATGTAGATCGATTTATCGTTTTTCTACAATCAGCCAGATTTAAATATCATCTACATCTAAAACATCATCAGCCATATTATTTACTTTTTTAACTTACACACAAACAACATGATTTCAAGAAAAAATTTGTTTATATTTCAGGTATAGTCACTTAATATTTTCATTACCTGCAACCAACTTCAACTTCTGCCAATAAGGTACTCTCAAGTGATCACATGTAAAGGGCAAAGATTAAAGGAAGCTACATCTTGACCCCTGTATAAGTATTTCAAATATTAATCACAGTAATACAATATACCCGATCTCTGAGAAATATAATTTTAACAACAAAAATTTTTCTAGTTTTTCTTTCTTTCAACCCTACTTAAGGTTGAATCAGGTGGATAGAAATAGCATTTTTTGGGTAAAAATTTCTGGAGATCGAAACTTCTGGAATGTTTAATATTTTTAGCCATTGATCATGTTATGTTTCCCTTAAAATTTAAAAAAAAAATTTTTTTATTGACTACAGACGGAAATATTAGCGCATGAAATTTCATTAATTTTTAAGGTACTTAATTAATCAAGACTTTTTTATAAATAATCTAATTTTACAAATCTTTGAATATGATATTTAGGACATTATTTAGCATCGATTCACTAAAAAAAATTTCAATTTTTAACAATAATGTGAAATATATTTCAAGTATTTTGATTTTTGGCCAAACCTAAATTTTTCAAAAAATCAATTTATTCGCGGCGAAACGCAGAAAATCAAAATTTTTTTTAGTGAGTCGATGCTAAATAATATCCTAATTATTATACGCCAAGATTTTTAAAATCAGATTATTTATAAAAAAGTCTTGATTAATTAAGTATCTCAAAAATTAATGAAATTTCAAGCGCTAATATCTCCGTCAGTAGTCAATAAATTTTCAAAATTATTTTTTTAATTTTAAGGGACACATAACATGATCAATGACTAAAAATATTAAACATTCCAGAAGTTTCGATCTCCAGAAATTTTTACCCAAAAAATGCTATTTCTATACACCTGATTCAACCTTAATACATCTAACCCCTTATTCAATATCAGTTCCTTTTAGTTATTTATTATTTTAATAGAAATTTTACCTCCGGCACCTTCCGGATAATTCTGCCACCTAAACTTACCAAAATGTTTCAAATCTATGCTGAAAGTATTATATTTTAACATGGAACATAGAGAGGGGTACCCTAAAAAGTCCCTCTCAGCAGGGAGAGGGTCCAAAAGTGACGTTTTAGGTGAGGGGATCAAAATTTGACGTTTTTAGGAGAAGAGGGATTAGGATTTTTTTTTCTTTCGTTTTACATGCGAGCAGGGACGATATGTATAAGGTTGGACGGTTTTACAGAGCTATGAATCTGAAAACTAAACCAAATACATGTTCTATGTGAGAATGCATTACGCATAGATGGGCCTGGCATCCAAATTAAGTCGGACATGAAAGCATGTTTCTGATTTAACTTGGCTAACATTGGCATGCTACCGACTAAACTCACCCCCCATTATGCCTTATCCTAGTTAGGGTGTCGACAACAGCTTTTTAGTTCACAGAATTTCTTCCACGTACTTCGCCACAGCACTCCATAGTAGTTTACGAGAGTAATGATTACCCATTTGGGCCCTAATTATCACAAGATAAATCTCCATCTGCTTCTACTGCATTCAAAATGCGTGATTTTCGCATCTTTTTCCTGCTGTATCCAAAAGTCCTAGTGGTGGCCAGTCGGACGGGAGTGTGGGATCACCCTTTTCTTTTCTGATAAGGACCAGTATTGTCTTTTTCCATCGCCTGCTAAAGACTCCTGTTGAGATGCATATGTTGTAAATCCTTAGCATCAATGACGGGCACTCGTATGCAGCTATTTTTATAATCTCGGTTGATATGCCATTTGGGCCGGACGGTTCCTTATTTCTGAAGGAGTCCACGGCAGCGAACAGCTCTTCTTGCGTGAAGTCTGGGTTATCGCTTACGCAGATGTCATCCTCTTGGTCCGTTTTTGTCGGGTGACCATACTGCCACAATAGTAGTGGTAGAAGTCGTAGTAGTTCAGCTTTCTCTACTCTTTGAAAGATATGAGCAATTATTTTAAAAGTGATACTTAATTTGAGCTTGGAATCGTAAATTTTTTTTGGAGGGCACATCGATATGACCCGTGTTTTCAGATAGTTTGATTCTTCATAAAACCGAAAAAAATCGTGAACAAGAAATCGGCGACAGGTGCCAAAAAGATTTTTTCACTTTTATGTCAAAAAACGTGTTTTTCGTATCTGAGCTACCCTAAATTTTTAAAATAACTTTTTAGGTAAAAAAACTATTTTATTGACCAAATTTCAATTTTTAGGTCAAAAGCCTTTGAAAACTGTAAGTAGCAAGATTTACTTAACACAGTTTTTGATCTAAAAATTAAAATTTGGTCAATAAAAATAATTTTTTTCTTAAAGAAATGAATTGCCAGGAAAAAATTAATCAATTAAAAAAAAAAATTATTATTTTACGATGAAAATCAAGCGAATAATGCATGTTTAAGGTTCAGAAACAGGCTATTTTCCATAAAATTTCAATCTTTTTTGAGACGAATTTGAGCAAAATCTTAAATTGACGATAACTTGGCTAAATTTCATCGTAAAAAGATAAGTTTTTTTTTCTTCTGGAGTGGTTTTTCCCTGGCAATCAGATTTTCTTATCTATTTAAAAAAAGTTTTTTTAAAAATTTAGGGTAGCTCAGATACGAAAAACACGTTTTTTGACATAAAAGTGAAAAAATCTTTTTGGCACCTATCGCTGATTTCTTGTTCACGATTTTTTTCGGTTTTCTGAAGGTTCAAACTATCTGAAAACACGGGTCATATCGACGTGCCCTCAAAAAAGAAATTTACGATTCCAAGCTCAAATTAAGTATCACTTTTAAAATAATTGCTTATATGCTTCCAGTAGTTGAACTTCGTATCCAAAGTAATACCCAGATATTTTACAAATCTTTTTATTTGGATGATGGTATACTCATCGATTCATATTGGCATTTCAGTACTTATTCGCTTCCTCGTAAGCATTACGGTTTCCTTCTTAGCAACTACTAAGCTTAAACAGTGCTCTTCGGTCCAGAAGTTTTTTTTTTAATATACAGACGCTTAATTTGTTCTACGCTTGATGCACGTTTCTAACGACGATCGACAATATCGAACCTTGAGTGGCACCTGTTGTCACTTATCTTCTTTTTTTTCCTTGGAGGGTGATTTACAAGAGTACTCGGTCACTCAGGTAGCTCTTCATTACCCATATCAAACATTGTGGTACGCCGAAGTCATTTAGTCCTTGCAAAAAATCTGTCTACTTTGCCAAGTAAAAGCATTTTTAACATCCAAGGTAACCAAAAAAGTAATTTTATGGGAACAATAATTAGCCGCAGCATCTTTATGAAGCTTTAGCCTGCCGTGTCCAGAAGTCCCAGCGGTCTTCAGTCCGATGGAAGTGTTGGATCACCCTTTCCTTTGCAAATAAGGCCCAGTAGAGCTACTTTCCATGGTTTGCTAAAGAGCCCTGTTCAGATTTAGGTATTTTACATTTCAAGCATAAGTGCCGGACACTCATGTGCCGCAATTTTAATAATATCGGCTGTTATGCCGGCTGGACCTACAGTTTTCTTATTTCTAAGGCAGTTCACGGCGGCGAACAGTGACTCCTCTGTGAAGTCCGGGATATTGTCTACATTGATGTAATCCTCTTGACACAGTCTAGTCGGGTGTGTAGGAAACAAAGCGTTAACTATTCTCTTTACCTCTTTTACATCCATTACTTACTAACGCTAGTCATGTGCCTCAAGAAGCGCCTAACTTCCTTGTGAACTTGCATAAATTCATTGGCTTCTATGTGAGAGTTGGACCTGGTTGCCCTTCTCCGCGACTTGTGGCTTTGTCTGCAGAGCTCCACAGTTTCTAGATTCCACCAGTACCCAAGTAAAAAAGAGAATATATTTTCAATATATTGTTTTTGAAATATATTGTAAATATATTGTAAATATATTCTCAATATATTATCAATATATTATCAATATATTGTTTATGTTTTATTTAACCTAAAAACTAAAAAAACATAATTTTTAGGTTATATAAAATATAAACAATATATTGATAATATATTGATAATATATTGAGAATATATTTACAATATATTTACAATATATTTCAAAAACAATATATTGAAAATATATTCTCTTTTTTACTTGGGTACACAGGTGAATTTTTTCCATTGAACCCTTTTCGAGGCATGGAATTATCAGAGGCTTCCACGTCTTCCTTCTATACTACTCTACGGGGTTCGTCCAGAATTGCCCCTTGTTCTATCGTTAAAACTTATATAAATAATTCCTTATTTAACTCCTTAAGGTTCTAGACTCTTCGTTTGGACCTGTATAGCCCACTAGGGAGTTGGGCTGTGGTTGTATTTTGAACGAAATATACTGGTGATCGCTTGCTTTGAAGACTTCTATAACGTGCCAATTATTTATCCTTATGCTCAGGTGTTCAGTTGCAAAGGACACGTCGAGTATTGTTTGGGCGTAAACAGGCCTTCTGAAGGTTGTAGTGTTACCCATATTTAGAACAAAGTAAGCATTTACGAGTAAAAATAAGAAAAATTATTTTTTTAAAAATGGCCAAAAATCGATAACTGAACCTTAGGAGCTAAAAAATAACATGGAGGATTATTTTTATTTTAGTATTTTTAAGAAAAAATACTTTGAAATCGGCTTGATATGCTGACAATTGAATTGCAAGTATATTTTAACTAGCCCATTGAAATTAACTTATTTTATCTGGGATTCTTGTGCATATATAGTTTTCCAAATATTGTGAATGTATAATAACTAGCTCCCCTTTTTAGTATACGAATTTTAAATTAACAATAACGCAAAAGTCTTTATTTTTTTTTTCATAAAATAAAACAGATTACAAGATTATTCTTGTACTTCAATATTAAGTTATTCTCATTTTTTTCTTGTCAATTATACCAGTTCAATTTAAATTCTTAATAAATATTCATATTGAAAGTACTGTTTTTTTCACCATACTAATTGGTACAAAAAGAACATTTTTACAAATTGGATGATAATGAAAAAGAAAAAAATAAGAAACTTATAATAAGCTCCAGGGTAAATAAGTGAAAATGAATAATAAATTCATAAAAAAAGGCTAATAATTATCTAGTTATAATATTATTCGTGATATTATCAAATTTACATTTATTTTTATTCAATAGTTTTTTTCTTTATGTAGTATAATTTAAGTATAATTTTTAAATTATTAAATTTCCCTTTTTTTAAAAAAAAATACATACAGCATGGAATATTGAAAGATAACAAGGTTTTAAACATTCACATTTATCAAAATAATATTTTTTCAATGTAATTTCACTTAATTTTACAATATTTTATTTTCTATATAGGTATGCATTTTTTTGAATATTAAATAGAATAACCAACTGCTATTTTTTTTAAATTAAAAGAAATTTACATTAAATTATTATTATTTGCATATAAAATTTAATTTTTTGAAATAATCAATGACAATTATAATTCAAGTAAATGTAATATTTTTTTTTTTCAAATAAAATAATTTAAAAATTTTAATATTCATTTTTAAAAAATTTTATGAAAAAAATAAAGTATTTACTTTAAATATGCATAGACAGAAGAATCATTGTACCTTAATTATTGTTCTTCCAATATTTCTAGTATTCTTCAAATTATCTAAATTGATAATGGCCTTCTCCGTTACCTGTATTACCAGAAGGTACGTACTGTATGTATCCTAAAAAAAGAACTCGTAAATAAATTATCAAATTATTACAGTAATTCTATTTTTATCATTATTTTTTCTGCACTATAGTTTCTTTATACCTGAGAATACAAATAAAAGGAATCTTTTGACCAATTTGCTTAAAAAAAATATTTTAGAACAATTTACATGAGTCTTCAGTCTAAATAGGGCTAAACTGATGTAATACATAAGAAAGGTTTTGAAACACAAAAAATGTATCCATTTTCTGTACTTAAAAAAGTTATATTATAAAAATCTTCCTTTGAATTAAGATCCCTTCATATTTCATAAAAATAAATTTACTGATTTACTGGTAAACATTTTTAAAATTTTTATGCAAAAATAACTTACTACTTCCTCCTGTAAAATAAAAGATTTTACAATAGAATCAATCGTGATTAATTTATTATCCATATTTTAATTTTTATAAAAAAATTAGTTCCTAAATTACCTGTGTTTAGTACATTAGCAGATATTAATTCAATAGTTATCGAAATAAATAAAAATAAAAATTTCAAAAAATTCATTTTTTTTAATTATTCAATAATTTCAAATTATGCAAAGAACCATACAAACTACTAAAAATTAAAATGTTAAAATAACTCAATTTATATTGAAATATTTGGCTATAAAAATTTTTTATTGAAAATTAATTCGTAAAAAATAATAGAGAAATACCTAATTTTTAATTACTTTTTTATTATATGAATTTTTTAAACTAAAAATAGTATATACAATTTTTTTACAAAAAATACTTTATTCGATATCAAATTTTATTTTGTTTTTTTATTATGATGTTTTTATTGCTTTTCTATTGATTAAATATGCATAAATATTTTTATAAAAATACATAATTTACAGAATACAAAAATTTTAGATTAATAATTCTTTATTACACTTTATTAAAATGATTAAAAACTGGCTAACATTTAGTTCTAAGGGATAAAAATAAACTTTACAAGGTAAAATTAATTTAAATTTCCAAAAACATATGGATTACATAATATAATAACTTATAATGGTTAATGATTAATAGTGAACATTTTTTTGAGAACCAAACTGAACCTTTGAAACAGAAATGGCCTTTAATAGAAAAAATAAATTTTAGAAATAAATTATTATTATTATTATTATTCTCTTTATTTGCCTGGCAAAGTATGGTACACTCTTTTACATATAAGTAGTAAATTAATTAAAATATAATATATACAATACTCAATAAATAGAATATATAATTTATAATTTATAAAACATAAAGTATTTGGTAAATATATCAATAGCGCAAAGCATTGAATTTAAATAATAAATTTAATAAGTCAGAATATTCTGCCAATAAAATATCATAAAATAGGATGGTTTATGTTAAATATCATCGAAAGGATATAAATACTGCCTTATATTTCTCTTAAACCGTGAATATGAATGAATGTCACGTATGCAGGGAGGGATGTTATTGCAGAAGTGGGCATATTTGATTTGGAATGAATCAAGACCCCAGTCAGTTATTATGTTAGAGGGGATCTTTAAATCCTTACGAGGACCGCGTTGAGGCTTGTCCGATTTGTAGGGCTCAAATAGTGACAAAAGAAATGGCGGCTCCTTCATGCGGACGAGTCTGTACATCACTAAGGATGCAAAATAGTCTGTGCGAGTGTCATAACGCATCCAATTTAATCTTCCTCTGAAAGGCGTGATATGCTCCTTCTTGCGTAGGCCAAATATGTACCGTATGCCTACATTTGAAAGTCTCTGCAATTGCGCACGTAGACCATTGGAGGCATCTGAATAGACAACGTTGCAATAGTCTAGATGAGGAACCACAAGAGACTCTATTAGGCGCTTACGTAATAATTGTGAGGTACAAGGCTTGATGATTTTAAGACCATAAAGTATTCTATTTACCCTTTTGGTTATTTGATTAATATGAGGAGACCAAGAAAGCGTGCTATCAAGAATGACTCCCAAATTGGAAACTTGATCAACAAAAGGAACAGTATCACCATCAGAGTTGACCGAGATCGTAGGGATATTTAAGATATATAATTTTAAGGTATGAGAGGAACCGAAGACTATTGCTTGGGTTTTTTGGTGTTTAATGCCAAGCCATTTGTGTCTGCCCATGGTGCTACGATCTTAGCAGAATCAGAGAGCATTATGATTCCTTGTTCAATTGAATGAGCAGGCACCTGAACATAGATCTGAAGATCGTCAGCATACAGTAATCTGTACGTGTTACAGGTATCCAGGTGATTCTTGAGGTCGTTCATGTAGACACAAAACAAGAGAGGCCCCAGAACAGAACCCTGAGGTACTCCAATGTTTATGCCACGATAATCAGAAGTATTGTCTTTGGATGTAACACATATCGAACGACCGTAAAGATATGACCAAAGCCAGGTTAAAGATGACTTAGCGAATCCAATGGCCTGTAATTTTCTTAGTAGTTTCGAAGGGGAAACATTGTCAAAGGCCTTCGAGAAGTCAAATGATAGTAACAGAGTAGCCAACCTCTTTTCCTTACCCATACGTATATCATCCGTGAGCTTAATTAAGGCTGTTTGGGTGGAATGATGTTTACGGAAGCCTGTTTGATACATATCTAAAATTTAATATTTGGTCAAGAAGTTGGTTATCTGATCATGAGCAAGCTTCTCAAGGACCTTTGATAAAAAGCACGAAATTCAGAGGGAGAGGATGGTATAGCCACTTTTTTAAGCGCTGTAATACGCGATTTTTTCCAATCTTCAGGAAAAATACCTTGTGAAAGTGAGGCATTAAAAAGTTTGGTTAAATACGGAGCAATCGTAAGCAATGCCTTTGCAATAATGCTTTGAGGTATACCATCCTCGCCTTTTGCTTGGGACTTAAAAGAGCCAGGATGACGTCATTAATAGATACTTCTTTGAATGAAAAGCCATCAAGAGAAGCACTATCAATGATATCACGAGAAATAGAGGGATCTTCAGTGGCAGAAATTGAAATATTTGAAAAATGTACATTAATCTCTTCAGGCGAGAACCCATGAAGATCATCATTTACTTTGGGAATTAAACCCAGACCCCTCATTTCTTTCCAAAAGCTTTTATTGGCATCTAGTGCACTTTAAATTCGATTATGCATGTAGGCACAACGAGCCATCTCTGACTGTTCCTCAAAAGTGTTTGCAAGAATTAAAAATTCATTTAATAAGTCACGAGAGCCAGTCCTTTGGTATCGTCTATTAATAGAATCACGTTTAGATTTTAGTAGTCGAAGATCACTATTTAGCCATGGATATTTAACTTTCCCGGCTTGATTGATTTGTCAGGTGCGAGTACATCAATAGAGCTACGAATATTATTGGTTAGAGCAGAGAGACCTTGCTCAATGTCAAAATTATTTGCTGGAGAAGAAAAGACAGTCCAATCTAGACCACGTAAATGTGAATTTAAGTTACGTTGTAGCATACTATTAATAGCCTTGTATTTAACAGGGGCCTCTGGCGGATCATGAAAAAAAATGTCAATAGTAGCTGAAATAATATGATGATGATTAGAGAAATTAGGGAGAAAACATTCCAGGCTAATAATATTGCCACAATCATCAACAAATATGCAGTAGTTAGGTTTTTTGAAAGCTGTAATTTAATAAATATATGTTCCATGTTCAAAAAATTTAAATTGACCTTCAGAAAATTATTTTTTTGATGATTGCATCGTTTCAAAATTGAATTTTTATGGTGAGGGTCATTTTTGCTCCCAAAAATCAATAATTTCATTCTAGCAGACCATTTTCACCTTCGAATATTATTTATTCTCAGTGAATTCATTGTTATCTTCTTGAACAGGTTTTTAACAAATTAAAATACCAATATAATTTACTTCGAATTCAAAAAAATTATTAAAAATTTCTATATTGGCCAAGTTTCACAATTTTTCGATTTTTTTAAAAGTCTCTAAATAAAGCTAAAAAACATTTCTTAACAATTAAAGCTTATAAAATTAGTTAAATTTTAGAATTTCTTAGAACCAATTCAAGCTACTTTTAAATTTTTTTATAAAGAATCAAAAAAATTAAATGACATCTCAAAATTGAAACTGAAATTTAATCAAATCTTCTTACAAAATAAATTAAATTTCAAGCAAACACTGTAAATAGTATTTAAAAATTAGGTACACATACTAATAAAAGACATAAAATATTTTTAAATATATTTATTCATTAATTTTCCTCACTACTATTTACATTATAATTATTAGGTGTATAAAATAAAATTTCAGTGTATATTACAAATACATAATATTAAATTTATGTTTTTATGAAAATTGGATTTGGAACGTCCAGATAATTTAAAAGAGTAAAAATCAAAGTTTTTTGAATTTTTCCTTGTAATTTGTCCAGCAAGGTCGTTTTAAACTCAACAGAAAATTAAATTTATGATTAAAAAACGCCAAATTGATTTAGTCGAGCATTGAATACACACTTTCCCGAAGAAATTTGCATAATAAAATGATGCCCTGTATTAATATAAAAAATTTATTGTTAAAATTTCTATATTTTAATTTGTAAATAAATTTAGAAAGGTTACTCAAGTTGGTAAAAAAATTTTACTATATTTTAATATAATTTGACAGCTGAAAAATAAAGAAAATTGTACACCAAATGGGCCCAAATTGCAGTATCCCGGAAGTAGGTGCAAGCTTTTTATTTTTGAAAGTGCAACTAAAAACTAGTCTTTTTATCCAGTATTAGCTTTCTTGGTACAATCCTCAATTTTTGGCAGTTATTTTCGTATTTTTGTCATTGAATATCTCAAGATGAGCCAGTTTTATTTCTAATTGGGCTATTTGATTCATAACCTATGTTTACCCCTTAAAATAAAATCTGCGAGATAAGTTAATCTGAAAAGTCCACATCAAAAACTGATACTACTTATATATTTTCTTAAATTTCTAGTGTTTTAAAATTTTAATTTTGCCACCAAGTTATCTTATCAAATAAAAATTTGACTTTAAATTTGGATTTTTCAAAAATTTTACATGTGTTCGGTAGTTTTTGTGTCTTTTGAAGGGTTTGTAAACAAAATTGTATATAATGCATAATTTATAGCAGTCGTTTACATATACAGAAAATATAGAGTAAATATATCAAATTAAGTTACAAAATGAAGTATAATAAAATATTTATAAATAAATCTGTATCAATTTATAAGTCATATAACTTTACATTTTTTATTTAAAATTCATTCGAAATTAAAAAAAAAATGTTAATTCAGACCTTTAATTTTAAAATTTCCCCATTTTCACCAGTTTTTTGCAGCAAATATAAAAAAATTTTGAGTCAATTTACATAAAAAAGGCCAAAGAATATGAAAATGGCTACTAAAAATCGAGAATTTAAATAAAAACGTAAAGGACCAATTTTTATTTTGTTGCACTTTTAGAAAAAAATAACTAGATGTATAACTTACCAAATATTTTGAGATTTATTTAACCGGATTCTAAATTAAAAATAAGTAAATACATTTAAAAATAAAAAAGAGATCAACGAATTTTTTAATTAAAATATATTGTCAATACTTACTCCCTGGAAATATTGGTGGAATTTTAGTTGGTGGTTGAACACCAGCTGTTATCATTGTAATAGCTACCATAGCAAAGACTACTAAAACTACCAAATATTTCATTTTATTTTATCTTACTACTAAATACTTGTGGCTTGTCAAAGTGTAATATGCTTCTGAAATTTTATATAAATCATCATCAATTTATATCTTGCTCACGGTCCAATAAAAAATTTATTTTTAAGTACGATTTTATTATTTTGATAATTAATTATGTAATATTCTTAAAAATGCTAAAATATTGTGAAAAAAAAATTATAAAAAATCAATTATTGCGTAAAAAAAATAATCATTTTTTTTAATAATTAATTTTTTTTTTTTTTTTTTATTTAAAATAATTATGAAACACATTTTATTAATTATTTTATTAACCGGAAAAATCTTAATAATTTTTATTGATACTAACAATTTTTTTTTATTGTAGAAAATTATTTTTTATTATTTTCTTATTTATAAAAAATAAGAAAGTTAAATAAAATTATAACGATCAGAATGGAACAAATTTTTTTATGAAATGTTATCTTTATTTCATTGACGTTTCGAAAGACTAGCTTTCCTTGTCAAAATCTGAAAAAATACATTTGAGTTATATAAAAAAATTTTTTTAAAAACAATTATGTACACTTTTTTATTTTGACAAATAAATTTATTTTTTATTTAATTCTTACTCAAATAATCTATAATTACTTCTAAGTAAAGATGATCTTGCAAAAATTCTTATTACAAGAACTTGAAAATGATTTGGTTTTATTGTCTTCTTGCAAAGTTCACCGGTTGCAAAATAAATATTTTTGTTGTTATAGATCATTTTAGCATTTTTTTCAAGGATTCGTTTACCTGTACTTTACTTTATCTTCTTATTACCTGTAAATTTTCTAATTCTTAAAAACTTCAAAGCATTTTAAGATAAATAAATCAGAAAGTCCTTATATTTAGTCTATAAAATAACTTGAATAATGGAACTTTATGTTGATACTGTTTAATTGATACAGGCCTAAAAATATACACAAACCAATATACAAACTTTTTGTTAAAATTATTATCTGCTATGATTTCTGATTAATATAACTAGTAAAACAAAAGGATAAAATTAGTAACAACAATGTAAAAATTAACTCTTAGATTCACAAAAAAAAATAGAATATTTTCGAAAAATTAGAAAATTTTCGAAATTAATCGTAAATTTACAAAATTTAGTATATTAACAACAAATTAGAAAATTCTCGATTTTTTCTTGTGAATTTATGAAAAATATTATAAATTAGCAAATATTTTTTGTAAATTTTCGAAAAAAAATTGTAAATCATCAATTTTTCTCGTGAATTCACAAAAAAAAATCGGAAAGACTTAAATTTTTAGTTAATATACTAAATTTAGTAAATTTACGATTTTTTTCGAAAAATTACTAATTTTTTGAAAATATTCTATTTTTTTTGTGAATCTAAGAAAGTTACTTATTACAGTGAATAAATTGCATCTGATTTTAAATTCCTTTTGTTAATAATTCCTGAGCTCTTAGAAACATAAACATAAAATATCATTGTTAAAACAATTTTTATATGCAGTTATAAAGGTAAACAAAATTTTAAATTATTAATAAAAAATATATACTCTGAACATGCAACAGTAGTTACCTAAAGCATTTTATTAAATTTATTACATCTTTTTGCATTTCTCGTCATTATTATAAGTATATATAAATAAAAATATAAATTTATTCTTAACTTTATGTAAATTTTTTTCCAAAAAAAAACTAACTTTTTCTAAGAAATCATAAAACACAATGAAATTATATAATTTTGTTTTATAGGACATTTATAAATGTAATTTAACACAAAAAAATTTTTTTTATAATATATCATTTAAATTAAATATTACCAAGCCTTTATGTAATAAATATTATGCAAAAAAAAAGAAAACTGACGCATTTCATTTTAATATCATTTAAAAGTAAAGTAGCTGAATGTATAAGAAAAAAAAAGTACTTCTGTTCTACATAACCTTAAAAAATTTTTTTGTATAATAAAGCTTACAAAAAAGAAACCCACCCACTGCACAGAAAATGAAATAAACAAAAGATTCTTATCTTCGATACATACATTGTATACAAAAAAATTGCATATAATCTCAAGTACAATCAGTTTTTTTGCTTTCACCCTCACTTTTTTTGTACTCTCCCTTTATAAATATTACTAAATAAAATTAACCTATTAAATTGAATCTGTTTAAAAAAAATACAAAGTTTGTTTAAAAAAAAAAAATTACAATGACTTCCTGTATTATGATGATAAAGATTTGGTAACTCGATTCAAAAAATTGATATAAATAAGACACCTCTCAAAACGTTATTTATATAAAAAAAAAAGAAATAAAGATAATATTTAACCTGTCGTCATCTCTTTCTTTCTCTCATAACTCTTGAAATTGGATATATTTTGCAGGTGTTAAAACTCTGTTGCATTAAAAATATATCTTCTTTTATATATCCTTAATTAAATATATTTCGTTTTGTTACAAAAAAAAAGAGTACCTAAATTACGTGAAAATTTTATTTCAAGTAAAAATATTATAAATACATCAGCTGTCTTGTTAAAAAGTACATCTTTCTTTAATTTAAGGGGTATAATAATTTTTGTAAGTTTTTTAAATGAAAGGGTTACTCTTTTTTTTTTATGAGTAGTAATTGATGCCATATATTTTTTTATACTGTGTACATAACTGATGTATATTTATTTAGATGTTACCTTTATTTTAAATAAAACAAATTTTGAAATGTAAAATCAAAAAAAAAATTATGTCTGTTTGTTTTTAAATAAATATGCAGCTGTCTATAATAATTGTTTAAACTATATAATCGATAAATATTTTTTGTTATATACATTGTATATATAAAATATTATCAAAACGATTTAGACTCTGAGTATAAAAAATAATATGTTGTATAAAGTTAAAAATGCATTATAAAAGATAAAAAAAAACCAGAGAAATTACTCATATGATACTTTAATTGGAGAGATATAATACTCCAATATGAGTTATTATTATTATTTTTGTGGTTTAATATTATATCGATTATTATTTATACGAAGCAAAAAAAAATAAGATCATAATGACCAATCAAAAATATAATATTTTTTTTCAGTAGCGATTGTAATATAGATATATGTGGTGTTATGGATTTTGATATAAAAATTTTGAGGTATTATGTAATATAGATTTTATATCAAGTTTGTAATTTGTTTGGATTTTTTTTTTACAATGTTTTTTTTAAACCCTTTTTTATGAAATTATGGTTTATACCTAGTTTAATGTAAGAATAACTTTTTTAAATTACAAGTATGAGCCAAAAACTGGAAGAATTATAAAGTATTTTATATATATTCGTAATCCTCTCCTTTTTATGGTCTTAAGAACATTTTAAAACTGTAAATATAGATATAAATACACAAGAGTTAGCTTTGAAAGTATTTTTATAATTTTAACTGTTACGAATAATTAGAAATTTTTTTTTTAATTTAATAATAATAACCTGGATATTTTGTTTTTTCAATTTTAAATAACTGAGGCAGCAACAAAACAATTGAATTATATATTCAACAAAAAATTTGAAAATTGACATCTAAAATTTACTTTAAAATAAAAAATATTTTATGAAAATTGTTTTATAAAAAAATCATTTGCTATAAATTCATTTTCAAAGTATTTGTTATTAATAATTAAATAAAATTTATTTGTATTTTATCATTACATTTAAAAAAAATTACTAATTAATAATTTAATTTTAAGCTTCTTGCAATATGATAATTTCATTATTAACACTTTATTTGGTTATCTTTCGTTCCATAACTACCTCCATGATGTTTATGCTTCCGATCTCTGCAACCATGATCCGAATGACCATGATGCCTATGACGATGACCTCTTTTCCCATGAACAGTGTTACTCTGTCCTCTGTGTCCATGGTGTCTGTGATTATGCCTATTATTATTGTGTCCATGACCTCTATGATTATGTCCTCTGTGTCCATGAATATTAGGTTTATCACAGACACTTACATTGGTTTCTTGTCCATTACTGCAACGATTGTCTAAAATTCCATGTCCGATGTTTTGTCCGTTACAGGGGCAGCAGCAACAACTTCCACTATGAGATCCACCATGACTGACATCTATGTTTTCTTCATGGTCATCTCCTCCTTCTTCTTCACTGCCATGACCATTACCTCCACCATTCCCACCTTGTTCAGTTCCACCGCCTCCCCCTTGTACAAAATCACTACCCTGATTTTGATCAGATCCACTACCTCCTCCTTGTCCAAACCCACAACCCTGTCCTTGAGCAGACCCACTACCTCCTGCTACATCCGATCCACTACCTATCCCTTGCCCAATTCCACTACCTCCCCCTTGTCCACATCTACTACCCTGTCCTTGATCAGACTCACTACCTCCCTCTTGACCAGATTCACTACCCTGTCCATGCCCAGATCCATTACCTTCCCCTTGTCCAAACCCACTACCTTGCCCTTGACCAAATCCACTACCTTCCCCTTGTCCAAATCCACTACCCTGCCCATGCCCAGATCCACTACCTACCCCTTGTCCAAACCCACTTCCTTGCCCTTGACCAAATCCACTACCCTGCCCATGCCCAGATCCACTATCTACCCCTTGTCCAAACCCACTACCCTGTCCATGACCAGATCCACTACCTTCCCCTTGTCCAAATCCACTACCCTGCCCATGCCCAAATCCGCTACCTCCACCTTGTCCAAACCCACTACCTTGCCCTTGACCAGATCCACTACCTATCCCTTGACCAATTCCACTACCCTGCCCATGCCCAAATCCACTACCTCCTCCTTGTCCAAACCCACTTCCTTGCCCTTGACCAAATCCACTACCCTGCACATGTCCAAGCCCAATACCTCCCTCTTGACCAGATCCACTACCTCCTCCTTGCCCGAAACCACTACCTCCCCCTTGTCCAAATCCACTACCCTGTCCATGCCCAGATCCACTACCTCCTCCTTGTCCAAAACCACTACCTCCCCCCTGTCCAAACCCACTACCACCTCCTTGTCCAACTCCACCACCCCCTCCGTGCCCACCTCCATCTTTTCTGCCACCATATCTACTTCCTCCTCCAATTGAATCACCAGCGTAGCTGGTACTCCAGCCATAACTACCTTTTTCATAACTGTTAGTTAGTGCTTCTTCATCATTACTAGATGTACTCGAAATAGAACTTAAATACGCTGATGCTTCTGTTGTTACTATTGGTGATTCAGAATTAACATCAAGTTTGCCTTTTCCTTGATTAATGCCAAATGAATTTTGTACAATGAGTCCACCACTACCATCAAACGAACTTCCGCCATCTAATTCCGAACCACCACTTCTTATATTATTGTCATTTGTTATATTAAAATTTGTATTTGTAGGCAAACGATTAGAGCTACTATCAGATATAATTTCTTTTATGCTATCAGGTATAAGTTCCTTTGTAGCGTCTCCGCTAACATTATATGCTTTAGAATAACTTACTACAATAAATTCAATAATCAGCAATGATGCCTAGAAATCAATATTTTTTTATAATATCAGGTAATACGATTCAACTGCGCTTCATGCACAGTATGATGATTTGAGTTATAAAATGTTTGTAACTTATGAAAACAAAAAGTTTATGATTATTCAGAGTTAGAATTTAGAGTAAATTGCAAAAATTTTAAATAATAAGCTAAAAAAGTTTACACCTACATTTAATTCACCGATAACCTCACAATTTGATTACAATATGAATTTAAAATTTTGTGTGTATAGCAAGCTGTCTTTTTAGGATAGGATGAATTTTGGATATTTTTTGGGCAGCAGAGGAAAGTTTTCCCACTTTTGCTTAAAAACTTTTTAAATTTAATAAAAATTAAGGCCGTATACTGTTGGAAAAAATTTTCGAGTATTTGAAATTTTGACCAACAACGTATGACCTTATTTTTTATTAAATTTAAAAAGTTTTTATGCTTAAGTATTAAATAAAGAAGTGAGAAAATTTTCCCCGATCCCAAATAAGTTTTCAAAACTCATAAAAATAAAAAATAAATATATTTTTTTTTAAACAATACGACACGCACCCACAGTACTTTTAAAGTATATCTCTCTCCTTATCATCGAATGATAAAAATTTGAATATCATTCAAAAGAATTGATTTACAAATATTTTTTTTTTATTACTCAAAAACAAGCAGTTAAGCAAATTAAAGTTTTTAACAAATTACTCCAAAGCGGTGTCTGATTTAAAAGAGGACAAAACAAACGATTGGACCAATTTATTCGTTTCTAAAAAAAATTTAAGACGGAACCGTTTCCAAAAAATCAATGGAATTTATTTGAAAACGAACTATAATGATTGTATATAAAATATTCTAAGCTTTTTTATAGTTTTTTTGTAAATATGAAAAAACTTAATCATGGATTGAATGAATTCGATGTGCTAGATTATCCTCAAATTAACATATATTTTTAATTATAGTTATAATTACAAATATATGTTAATTTCAGTCTCTCAAGTGCCTAAGAAAAAAAAATGCTAGTTCTTAAGGTACCTTAAAAATAGAATAAAATAAAAATGAAAGCAATTTTAATACGAGATCTTTATTTTAAATCGGTTTTTATTAAAAATTTTCGTTTTCAAATAAAATTTTTCAAAAATCAGTTCCACCAAATTTTTGAAAGCGTTTCCGAAAAATACTTTTTGAACGGTTTAGTATGAAAATATGATTTAGTATGAAAATTTTCCGTGTCACGTGTATTTCCATGTACTTTAAAACGATTTTTTTATCAGTTTTAAGGAGAACGATCATAAGTACACTGTAAAAAGTAACTTTCTTATATTAACAAAAAAATTAGAACATTTTCGAAAAAATTTGTAATTATTCGATAAAAATCGTAAATTTACTAAATTTAGTATATTAACAAAAATTCGAGTATTCTCGATTTTTTTTTGTCAATTCGTAAGAAAAATTGGTAATTTACAATTTTTTTCCGAAAATTTACAAAAAATAGTTGTAAATTTCCGAAAAATAGTTGTGAATTTACAACTTTTTTCGTAAATTCACAAAAAAAAATTTTAAATTCTCGAAATTTTCGACAATATACTAAATTTAGTTAATTTACGATTTTTATCGAATATTTACAACATTTTTTGAAAATTCACTAATTTTTCGAAAAAATTGTTTACAGTGTATCTGTCAGTTTTGTTCAGTTTTGATCTGATCGTTAAAAATTGAAAAAGCATAATATTAACTCATTAACATCTACGCTGATAGTTTTGTGGGGCGAATTCAAGGGGCGTATTTTTACAAGATTCTAAGGTCACCAGAAGAGAAATAATTGATTATGATTTAAAATCTATTAAAATTCTGATCAAGCAGGATCGATAAAATCAAGCTCAGAGCAAAGTTTTAATAAATTTTTAGTGATAATTACCAGGGTTCAATTGTTTTAACTCTAGTGTCCCTGGAATCTAGTAAGAAAACGCGCCATAAAATCACCCCTTTGGAGTGGTAAAAAATAATATTTTCCTTTGCAGATACAATATACTTATACCCAAAAACCAGGGGTAAATGGGAAAAAACTATCAATATAAATTAAAAATTATTTTGAAAATTTATAGATTCAGAGTATTTAATTACGATGTATTTAATAATGAGTAATAAGTTTCATATTAAAAAATAGTCATTAAAAATGTACGTTAGAGTTACAAACTTTATATTTTGTTTATATTATGTGCACTTGTAAAATTATTAGTATAAGATCGCTACTCAATGAAGAATATTGTAAATTCTTTACTTTAAAATATTTAATAAGGTAATGTTTAATTTTTAAATTTGGAATTATGTAAAAAAAGTTTTTATAAAATTGTAAAATATTGTAAATTTTTAGCCTTGATAATGAAGACTGAAGGTCTTCGAAACGTGGGCAATTTATTGAAAAAATAAAGCAAATTGTTAGCTCAGAAATCAAATATTTTTATTTAATATTAAAAAGTTATTGCTTTTTTACTGATTCCAAAGCTCTCTGCGTCGACATTAATGAGTTAAACTCAATTGAAAAAAAAAGTTTCAAACTTTTCTTTTACTTACTATTTTGAGCGTCATTTTGTTTTTTATTATTCTTAAATATACTGCGTTGTTTCCTTACACAACTTTCTTTTATATTATATTAATATTTGTTTAATCTTTCTATACAATTTAACAGTGTTATTTGTGCAATTTAGTGTTTATATTGATAACCATGAGGTCTTAATCTGTTCAATTTCTTAGAAAATAAAATTTATACAAAATAATAACATGCATCAATATTATAAAATTTCCATTAAAATACTATATTAAGTATTCCATGTCAACTGTGTACAAGTTGGACTGTAAAATCACGATGGTTAGTTTAATTTTTTTTTTTTTTTGAAAACGCAACTAAAATAGTATATTAAGTATCAAGTGTGCAAAAGTTTCTGTACTAACATGAGCACTAGTACGAGTGGCGAAGACTTTGTCTAAATTTTTACGCACCCATTTTCATCTTTCTAGTTTTAAATCTTGATTTTTAGTCACTTTTGTATTTTTGGTCTTTTCTTATAAAATGACACGAAAGTTTCTTATATTTGATGCCAAATACTTACTTTAAAGTAAAAAATATTTTCCTTTTAAAAAAATAAATTAAAAAGAAAAAAAGGTAGATAATTTGCAGTATTTGTAAATTTCAAAATTGCGTTTGATACAGTTGATAGAAGATTGATCTGCACCTTTGGTACAGAAGTCCCTAGGGACCTTTGGTGCAGAAGTACCTAAGGACTTTTGGTGCAGACGTCCCCGGGGAAGAATTTATTGCAAAAATGAATAAAAAATAAATTCATATTATTTAAAAAAAAATAATAATTTGAAAATTTAATTAATTTTTTTTACTTTGAATTGTAAGCAGCATGATTTCTATAATAAAAATTTAAATATAAATATTTGGATATAAATATTGATATTATGAACACAATAGATAATTTATTATCAGTGTTATAAGTGAACATGTTCCATGATCGTTGGTTGTGTTGTTACAGTTGTTACACAAACCGGTTATAAATTTTTCATGGGTTTATTTTAAAAGTCGATATTATTTCATCATTTAAGCTAACATCTAATTATAATAAAATTAAATTTCTAAATGAATTTTATTCAAATTAATGCATAATAGCATATAAATAAAATTAATGAAAAAAATGATTTTTAATATAAATAAAAATAATTTCTTATATCTTTTTAAAATTATGTTGAGTCAAGTTTAAATAATTATTAATTACGTTTTTATCAATGGAAATTTTTTAAAACTCAACCAACTGGAAACTTCTCATGGAGTTACACGGAGTTGCAGAGGAGTTACAGAGGAATTGTAAAAACTTGCAATATTTTTGAGAAAAAAATAGCATACTTCTTTTTTTTATTTAAGTCAAATAAAAAAAAACTTCAGGGTTGAAAGAAAAGGATAGAAAAAAAATTATAACTATGGCTTTTACTTTAACAATACCAACAGATATGGAATATTTCAAATTTATCCTAAGTTGATACAGCTGAATTATATACCTAAAACCATTAACTCAGTTCCTCACTTTAAATTATTTTAAACCTCTAAAACGAAATTATAATACTTTCCTTGAAAATTTCATTTCTTTACTTCCCCCCTATTCTAAAGTTTTTTTATTTTCAAATGCCCATCTTTCGTGTAAATTAATAATTGATATTTTAAAGCAAAAAACAAGAAAATAAAGATCAAAAGAGCTATTTATCACTTCGGTTTAATATCTTAAAAACTTTATTTTTGACGATTCTTAAAAGATATAATATCACAGAATGATTGCAATAGCTCAAAAATAAAAAATAAAAGAATTCGTAACCTTTAAAAGATAGAATTTTAGAGAAATTATAATAGGGAACTAATTCAATGCTTTATAAATTTTTTTTCAAATTATTAGAATGATTAAAAAATGTTACACTATTGTAGAATATGCATCCATGGTTGAATCTAAAGATAAATTTAATTAATTCAAGCTAGGAATTTATAAACATGAAAACTGGTTCCAAACTTCCAATGCATTTTATTTATAGTTTTCAGGCTATTGATATCTGCCAATCATCTAAAATTTACTTAATAAAGTAAAATAGGAAAATTAAGCTACAACTCCTTAATCGACATATCCTCTTTGCAAAAAAAATTATACCCTTCTAGAATTAAATTTAAGTTGTTTTCGATTTGAATAATAACAGTGTAAAATTAATTTAATTTTGTATTTTTGGTTGTTATTTTGAATAATATTTTTTGTTAAATGTGTCTTTTTTAAAAAAAGAGAATATTTAAATAAAAATCTCATAAATTAACTTTTCAAATAATATAAAAATCGCTTACAAATTACTTCATTAAAAAATGTTGCTGTCTCCAAACTAATAAAAACAAAAAATAAATAACGTTTTTTTTTATCCATTTATAAAATATACGTGGTATCCATGTAAAACATTAATTTATACGTAAAAAAAGTAAATGAAAATTCTATAAAAGAAATAAATACATAAATAAATTAAGAAATTCTTTTTTATTTAGATCAAGTTAACAAACAGAAGAAAAAAATAAAAAATAAAAATAAGTTAAAAAAGAAAAATAAATTTATGAGAATGGACATTTTTTATTTATAAAAAGTAATATCAAGTTTTTCTCTTATTTTTATTTCTTTAATATTCAAGTATAAGAGTAACTTAATAAATAAAGAAACTACAAAGAAAAATTTGTATTTTCAAATAGTATTCTATCTAGAAAACTTTTTTATTTTTTTAAATAAAAATATAAAAAATTAAAATTCCAATCGCAAAATCGTGTCATGTACATTTGTCGCTCTGTCGTTTTCTTTTCGAACTATATATTGTTGATAATAAAAAAAACTTTTGAATACTAAGTGAAAAAATAAATATAAAATCAATATTATATATTGCATACTATTTTTTATTTTAAAAAAGAAAATTCTTTGAGATTATTTCTAGAAATCTAATTAAATTATAAAAATGAATAATTTTTTTCTTTTTGTGTCACACGTACAAGATGAGAAAATACAGGATTTTCTGAGAGGCTAGTTTTTCTGTTCAAAGAAAGCTTCTTTCGTGAAGATTTTTTTAAGCAGTTCCACTGATATTTTCTACAGCCCTTGCGACTTTCATGGGTTCTATTGACTGGATAATTTTTGCCTTACTGAGTAGTACAAGTTTTACTGGGTGCTCTCAAATCTGGTGCACAGCAAAGAGGGCATTCATTATTTTCTTGGTCTCTTCTGCGTACTTTCTTCTGTTGGTTTTAAAATCTAGCTTACTCATGGTATATTTGTACCCCCCTCGCTAAAATCGGTGAAGAGAAAACCGCAATCTTATCTCTTACCTAGAAAGTCACAAAATTATGATTCTATAAAAAATTTTATAATGAATGTACCTGATTTTGCTTGCAAATAAATCTAATAATAAATGATAATATATAGATGACATTTATTTAAACCTCAAAATTTTTATTTCACATAAATTGTATAAAAATAAACGACTTGTTATATAATATGATTCTAAGAATTATTTAAGTATTTTGATCTTAGGTGATTCCATAATTCAAAAAATATTATGCAAAAAAAAATGTGTCACAGGATGTAAAGACACAATGATTTAATAGTAACTGGATTTTTGTAATATCCAAAGCAAAAAAAATGTCTTATTTAAATTCATAGTTTTTGCATGATATATCTGTATTCTTTTTCGTATAAATTTGCAAAGAAGAAACTAATTCATAGAATTTTTTTTCTCTTTATAATATTCTTAAAAAACAAAATAAAAAATGTTTACTTCGTGTGTATTATATAAATGATATAAGTAACACCAAAAAATAAGTTTATTTGTTTCTTCAAACTTTGTTATTACCTACTTTTTCCATAAAATTCATAAAAAAAAAATAAACTAATACCCCTCAATGAACTTAATTACCAAATTAATATTATACTCAAGTCATAATGCGGCATAAGGGTTTCCGAATTTGATAACCAGAATTAAAAAAAAATTATAACCGGTTTGTGTAACTACACAACCAACGAGCATGGAACATGTTCACTTATAACACTGATAATAAATTATCTATTGTGTTCATAATATCAATATTTATATCCAAATATTTATATTTAAATTTTTATTATAGAAATCATGCTGCTTACACTTCAAAGTAAAAAAAAATTAATTAAATTTTAAAATTATTATAGTTTTTTAAATAATATGAATTTATTTTTTATTCATTTTTATACAAATTTTTTAAAAATTCTGCACCAATGGTCTCTAGGTACTTCTGCACCAAAGGTCCCTAAATCGAAAATATTCTGAGTCCATTTCACCCCCCCCCCCCCTAAAAACGTCCATTTTCAGCCCCCCCCTACCGAGCCAGACTTTTCCAGATACCCCAGACAATGAACATTAGACTGCCAAAAAAAAATCGACTTTTCGATTTTTTAAGGTGCTCAAGCGTTTTTGGATGTCATTTAATGAAAATATAAGTTCTACGTAAACCGCATCTAAAAATACTTAATCGTTGGACAGCGCCAAAGAATTTTCGATTTTTGAAAATGGGCTCAGGAACGTCGGGAGGGGCTAAAGCTACTAAACTTAAAAGGTAACAAAAAAACTAAAATTTCGGGGGGTATTTCGTAGTTTTTTTGGTCGCTAAAAACGATGGAATCATTTATTTTGAATTATTTTTTTAAGGCAAAAAGTTATGAGCTAATTTCAGTGGTAAAAATATCAAAAATTGGACAGTTTTTGACGTCAAAAACTTGCTGCGGACTAAAAAATGTTTAGAAATTATACTTATAGTTAATTAAATTTGAAATTTTCTCGAAATTTCGTACCCAGTTAGGCAAAATTTGAAAGCCAGGCTTAGGCCAGAGTTTTAGAATCGGGTTCCAGACTTAAATACTATTTAGGATTACATGAAATAAAATATAAATAACCTCGTAAATAACGAGATTTGTTTTTCTCGCAATAGAAATGCGTTTTCAATAATATAAATATAAGTACTGAATTCTTGTATGAAGGGTAATAGTCATTAATCAATTAAAATTTTTCAATAAACTACTGAACAGATAATATTCACTTTCAGCATTGAGCCATAAAATTTTATCGTAACATGTTTATATAACTTTTACTTCCCATTTAATTAACTTTGCCTTTTTGCTTTTCTTGAATCTTTCGGAGATTGAGATCGATTGATATTCATAGTAAAATTTAGTAAACCTGGTATTTAAGTAGGAATAGCTTTTTCATTGATACATCAATGTATCCTCTACATCTTTATTCGATTATCCATAACGAATTTTTTAGAAATACTATAATCGTTTCAAGGTGTCCTTATTTTTTCTGAATCTATAATATGTTTATAGAATTATTGATTTCCATTCTGACAATTATAGTATAATACAAGAAAATTCAATCGAATTATAAAGATTTGTAACATTACACCTACCTTTTGCACCTAAATAAAAATTTAGTGAAAAATATCTAATAATCAGACAGAATATAGTTTTTCTTACACTTATAGGAAATCCGAAATCCGAAATTTTTCATCACCAATTCTCTCATCATAATAGTTAATAAATCAAATGCCCATTTTCGGCCCTAAATGACCGAGCTTGTGCTTAGAGTCCTTGAATGCCATGGAGAGTGCCACGGCCTCTGGCTGATTTTGTGCGCTATCCTTCTTGCCAAATTGCACCCTCGCCGTAGGTCTGCAATTTTCTCCGTCCACCAGTGGACTGGCCTTCTTCCTTTACAGGTTTTCTTCCTAGGTATGGAGGCGTAAAGCCGATCCCCACTAGGGATCCAACCACTTGCCTCGCCACTCCTGTTATCCGCTAATTAGCATTGCCCACTCTGCACCACGTGGAGGTAGGTGACTTTCCCCGGTTTCCCGGAGCCACTGCAGAGTAAAATTTCATTTCATCAAATTTCATCCACTAATGCTTATGTTTTTGAAAAATTCTATTTTTACCGCAGGAGTATAATTTCAAACCATTTATACTTCTATGTTAACTCATTTACGACCTTTTATCGTATTGAATTTTTTAACGAATTCCAGTTTTTTACTAAACGGTTTTACACAATCAACGTTATACACAATTATATTTTACACAGTCAGTGTAAGAAGTGTTTGTGTTAAATGTTGATTGTGCAAGAAGTTTGTGTGTTAAATCCAAGTTGTGTGCAAAATTGCTGTGCAAAATACTTATTGTGTTAAATATTAAGAGTCAAAAAATACTTGTGTAAATAAAATTGTATTTAATGATACCCCAAAAAATTTATTGTATTTAAAATCCGTGCAATCGCTGCGTGCCAAAAAAAAATTGTGTTCAATAAATTGTGTTGGATTATGTGTGTAAAACATTCGAAAAAATTTGTGCAAAACAAATATATCGTCCATCGTTTTCACTCGATTTTTTGGATTTAAAACCCAATTTTCTGAAATTTTTTTTCTTAAAATTTTTTGTTTAAAAATTAATAAAAATACAATTATGCATTTTCCCGAATATATTGTTATTGCTTTTTAATTAGTCTTTTTTTAATAATAATTTTTAAAAGAATATAAAACTCATTAATAATTATTCTTACTTAAGAGCAGGCATGTGTATAATAATTAAAACAAAATAGTAATCGGATGTTATAATTATTGTTAAGCTAATGATGAGAATGATTTTTTTTAATTATACATGGCTAATTCCACTAAAATATGAATTTTTCTTACTCGAATATGAATAAAACACAAATTCAATATTTTATTTTTTTTAAAACAAAAATGAAATTCTTTTTTCTAATAAAATAAAATAACTATATTAGTGTCATTTTAATTTTTAAATAGGAGTATTTTTGTAAAAGATAATACATTTTTGGGGTTTTATCTAGAAAATTGTGATGATATTTTACTACGTATTATGACACTAAAAATCTATCTTTAGGCGGAACTACCTATTATAATTATAAATAATAATTGTAGACATATTATGTAACTAGCTGCCTCCGGCTCGCTTCGCTCGCCCCGGCAGCCACCAAGGGGGCTGCGCCCCCTTGGACCCCTACCACTTTATTTTTCCAAAAATATGTTGTTTTATGTTACTCAATATTTTGTAAAATAACCTTTTTTTACCCGAAGTATTATCTAAAATTTACTGAATCATAAAAATTACGGGCATACGAACCCAGACTAATAATTAGTGATCAGCAATACAAAGCTTCGCTACCCTTCCATAGGATCCACAAGCAGTCATTGTTTCCCTCGACTATCCATTCTAGGGTTCTGCCTGATGATAATAGCTGTTCAAGTTTCTTTTAGTTACTATATTCAGTTACTACATCAGTGACTGATAAAAATTAGAAATATATGGCTCATTTTCATTTTTTTTGCAAAAATAGATTTAAAAAAAATAATACAAAAATCTTGTTTTAGTGCTGTAATTTTTAGAAAACAAAAAGTAAAAGTTTTTTTTATCAAAGGAACAACTTGTTATTGTGATAAAAACTAAGTAAAATTAAAAAATTTTTATTATTGTGGTTTTAACCGATTATTTCTTGAGGTATAAAAAAGTATTTTTATGCAAATACGTAATTTTTGGTCATATTTTAAACTAAAATAGCATCTAAAACATTAATTTAAGGTTGAATAGCTGTTGGTACATCTAAAATTAAGTGAAATACAAACTTTAAAAAAAGGAAATAAAAATCCATGCACTTATTTTGCTTAAAACATCAAGTTCTTAATAGGAACGGTAAAGGCTTTTTAGGGGAACGGTAAAGGCTTTTTTGTCATATTTTAGCCACAAATTTTTTTTTCAACTTAAAATTATGTTAATTTTTATGGTGTATGGTCAACAACTTTTTAAAATACAAACTTTAAGACAAAAAAATTTGTAAATTCTTACTTCAATCGGTAGATACGACCACGTGACACAATTTTTGCAAAAAAAATGAAAATGAGCGATATATATGATATTAGTCCTAAACTTTTATAATTTTCGAAAAATGATTGTAACTTTTGACAGATCGAGCCGATTAACTTGAAAATTTAGGTGGATACGTGAAAAATATACCCGAATCGAATGAAATTCTTTTTGATAGTAAAATTTTTCCTCGGTTTTTTGTTTTTTTGGTTTTTTTTTTTAAATTTAATAAAAATTTTTTTCTTGAAAATTCAGTTTTTTTAACATAAAAAATTTTTGTCGTTATCAATCGAAACGAAACCTAGCCTAGTTTTGACCCGTAATTTTTGCCATCTTTTGCCGTAAACCCCGCGTCTCTAACTTTTATCACATACAAAATTAAAGATTTATATATAGGATAGGATTATTATTTATTATTATAATTATTATTAATGATTGTGAAAGTTTATATTCTATATTATGCAAATAAAAACTTTTTTTTTTAGAACTATAAATAAATTATGGAATTGTTCAGAAGATGTAATAAATTCAGAGTGTGGGATTAGTAATAATACTAACAATATAGGTGTAATAAGGTGCAAATATAAAAAATTTCCAATACCCTCCATTTATTCCAACAGGCTTTCTGAGCTTATAAATATAGGGATTGTGTTATAATATTTTTGTGCTATTTTCCAAAAAACAGGGCCACCTTATAATTTAATTAAAATTTTTTTTGGTTAGTCTTATTTATTATATATGTTAAAGTAAGTTTAAGCCCCTTAGTTCTTGGATTTTCATAACTAATTCGTATCAAATCCATGACAAACAAAAATTAAAGATAAAGATGAATAGTAAATTGTATCAACTTATTCACAAATTAAACCAGGTGCATAAAATCATCAATGAAAATTCAAAAGATTTATGTAACCTACTGTGTAGCCATATTATATGGTAAAGCTTTTATATATAGCTTTAAAATAGATATGGATGATCGGTCAGGTTTTGCTCAATTATACTTGAATTCTCTTGATAATATTATATATATCTATATATAAACGACGGGTAAGTCACCTGAGAGTTTATACTTGCATCACGCAGTCTTCTTTATAGTCAAAACGTTTTAAATCTTCAAAGTAATTTTTTTTATTTATTTTACTTAGTCATTTAATATATATAAACCTTTATTTAATCATACATAAAATAAAAATCTATAATGTATAATTTATAATAAATTATATAGGTAATTCTTAAGTATACATTATGTACTTAAGCATAAAAAACAAATTTTTTTTCTTCATTTTTTACAATAATTTGTAATTCTATTGATTTTTCGTATACAAATAATTGAAAATAATAGTTATAATTTACATTTTATAATGTTTTTGAAAATTTTTATGTTAAAAAAAAATATTAAATTAAATTAACAGTTGTATTTATGGATTATATATATGCAAAGTATATAGTAATAATAATAATAATAATAATAATAATTCATTTATATTAAAATTTAATTTAATAAAAGTCCATTGAAATGAAATTTTCTTTGAACCTCTTTGAGAATTTTCATTATCATGTATAATAATAATTTTTGCTTGAGGTTAAAAAGAACCTTTTGTTATTATAATATTATATCATATTGTTTTATTTTATATGGACTGATCCACGTAATTTTATTTATTTTTTATCTTATACATCTTTCAGACTGTTGCTAACAAGTCCTTTTTAAGTTTAGAGACAAGGAGGGCTATTTTAAATTATCACAGAAAGGGGTGGAATGATGAAACATGTTTGGATTTTCTTATTGTTTAATTGATAAAAAGTAAGTTTCACAATGCAACTTAATGTATCAGTCGAAAAATTTCTTAATCTCTAGTTTTTGGTGATGTTATTTTGAAAATACAAAAAAATTTTTGCAAGATCAATGTAGCGTGGTAAGGGCCATATATTATGTACCAAACTAGGAACTAATTTGAGCGAAATTTTACAAAAAAAGGAGTCAGATTTTAATATTGAGTATATTTAATGAGGTCTCTAAAAAAATGTATAAAATAAAATTCGAGGTACGGTGGTTATTAAATTTTACAATTTTTCAAGAAAATCGCTTAAACTCTTTCTAAAATTGTAGTTAAAATTTTTATGGGTAACGTTGCTCAGTGTAACTTGTAATAAAATATCTACTAACATTATGATGCTGAATTTAGTTACACCTGCATTTATAGTTAATTTTTTTAACCAGCTATTAATTTGTGGATATTTTAGCTGTATTTCTAATTTTATTCTCAAGTATAGAGAGAGTCTAAGGAAGAATTCCATTCGCTTAGAACCTTCCATATATAAAAAATACTTTATTTATATTCCTAGTTGACCAAAGTTAAAAAAAGAATAGAAAAATAATAAAAGACTATTAGAAAAAAATTTTTCTCAAACTTACATGCTTATAAAATACTAGCATAGGTGTGAGGGGGGGCTCCGCCCCCCCTGATCTATTCCCGGTGTTGTTGTTATTGATATTTATTATTATCATGTTGTTATTGTCCAAAATATATATTAATGTCAAAAAAAATTAACGCCTTGAAATAAGCTAAAATTTTTTTCTTAATGTAGACCTTTTACCAGTTCAAATGTGACCAATAAGATAAAATTTGTAGTAAATTCAAAGGAATGGTGTAATTTTGAAAATGGGCCAGATCAGGCTATTTTCGGACCTTTGAACAGACATATTTCGGGCCCATGAGGTGCTAGAGGACTAAAACTTTGGCTGAGGGACTTTTTTATCACCCCAAACTATACCCTTTGGGGTGACATAAATTTGAGTTGAATATATATAATATATAGTAAAAAATTTTATTTATTTTTTTTTTTACTTTTAAAGCAACGTACGTTTTTAATAAAAATTTAACTAAGTACGCATAAATTACATTTTAATATAGAATATAAATTACATTATAATATACACAGACCCACAAATAAATGATTAGAAATACCATAAAAATAAAAAAATGAAAAAAATTTTTTTACCAGCTTTAAAAATATTTTATAAAATTTGAAAGATACCTCCGTTTTGAATAAAAATTTCAGAGAATACGTAAAAATTAATGCTGAATCGAATACTATGAAGTGCGATGGCTAAATTTTTCAATAGTCTCGAGATATTTCAATTTTTGTTAAAATTTTTAAAAAATGTTATCAAGTTCAAAAATACTAAAAATTAAATATCTCAAAAACTACGACAGCTAATCAGAAAATATAGGGTCTATGTCACCCGCAGACTTTTTATCTTTATTTTGATACCGGTTTCATGCCAATTGGTTCGGCGGTTCTTGCGTGATGAGTGGACAGACAGACAGACAGACAGACAGACAGACAGACAGACAAACAAATAAATTTTCAAATATATATAGTATTAAGAATATTAAGAATATATATAATATATAGTAAAAAATTTTATTTTTTTTTTTTTTTAATTTTAAAGCAACGTACGTTTTTAATAAAAATTTAACTAAGTACGCATAAATTACATTTTAATAAAGAATATAAATTACATTATAATATACACAGACCCACAAATAAATGATTAGAAATACCATAAAAATAAAAAAATGAAAAAAATTTTGGTTCCTCATAGAGGAACCTTTTTTTACCAGCTTTAAAAATATTTTATAAAATTTTAAAGATACCTCCGTTTTGAATAAAAATTTCAGAGAATACGTAAAAATTAGTGCTGAATCGAATACTATGAAGTGCGAAGCTAAATTTTTCGATAGTCTCGAGATATTTCAATTTTTGTTAAAATTTTAAAAAAATGTTATCAAGTTCAAAAATACTAAAAATTAAATATCTCAAAAACTACGACAGCTATTCAGAAAATATAGGGCCTATGTCACCCGCAGACTCTTTATCTTTATTTTGACACCGGTTTCATGCCAATTGAATCGGCGGTTTTTGCGTGATGAGTGGACAGACAGACAGACAGACAGACAAACAAATAAATTTTCAAATATATATAGTATTAAGATTAGTCCTAAACTTTTATGATTTTTGAAATGATTGTAACTTTTGACAGATCCAGCCGATTAGCTTGAAAATTTAGGTGGATACGTAAAAAATATGCCCGAATCGAATAAAATTCTTTTTGATAGTAAAATTTTTCCTCGGTTTTCCGTTTTTTTGGTTTTTTTCTGAAAATTTGATATAAATTTTTTTCTTGGAAATTCAGTTTCTTCAACATAAAAATTTTTTGTCGTTATCAATCGAAATAAAACCTAGCCTATGTTTTGAGCCTTTTTTTTTGCCGTCTTTTGCCGTAAACCCCATGTTTGTAGCTTTTACCGTGTTCTCGTTTATCGCGTTCGGACACACACACACATATAATTAAAGATTTATATATATATAGGATAGGATTAGTCCTAAACTTTTATGATTTTTGAAAAATGATTGTAACTTTTGACAGATCCAGCCGATTAGCTTGAAAATTTAGGTGGATACGTAAAAAATATGCCCGAATCGAATAAAATTCTTTTTGATAGTAAAATTTTTCCTCGGTTTTCCGTTTTTTTGGTTTTTTTTTGAAAATTTGATATAAATTTTTTTCTTGGAAATTCAGTTTCTTCAACATAAAAATTTTTTGTCGTTATCGATCGAAACGAAACTTAGCCTATGTTTTGACCCGTAATTTTTGCCGTCTTTTGCCGTAAACCCCATGTTTGTAGCTTTTACCGTGTTCTCGTTTATCGCGTTCGGACACACACACACACATAATTAAAGATTTATATATATATAGGATAGGATTACAACAAAAATTTTAATTAAATTTTATTATATTTTTTTATAATTAAAATTAAACAAAAGAATTTCATTTTTTTTTAACTATAACAATGAAATCTAGTCAATTTATATTTTATTAAATTAACCATAAAAAAAAACAGTTTAAATTGGCTTTAAATTGTTTATAAAGTTGGACTAATCGATGTCACGCACTTTGCGGTGATTCGCATACCTATAGCGCCTATATACTTACACATAACTGCAAAAGACCGCCACTATACTTGCATTCCATTAAAGAAAATAAGTACTTATGTACATAATATTATAAGAGATAGAAAGAGAAAATAAAAGCTGGTACATATTGAATGCACAATGAGAAATGTTTTGTGATCGGATTCTTTTTTACATAAAAAAAAAGTTGCTTGAATTACGCGCGCAATTGAAGTGCGCTTCTTCTTCGACAAGCATAATAAGAAGAGATTGTTGAATTCCCATTATCACTGATATATATAAGAAGAGAAAATATAAAAAAGGATATAATATAGTTGGGCGATAAAGCAATTAATTACTCGTGCTTGGACAAATCTACCTCTTTTATTTTCTTTTTTTTTTCTCTCTTGGAGTCTTTTATACATTTAATACAGTCAGACTGTAATTGTATGAGCAACTTATATATATTATGGTTATTCAATGGACAATATGCATGATATGTGCAGAATCTTTTTTGAAAGGATTGTCAATCGAATTATATATATTCTGTACGCTTCTTTTTTTTTCATTAAATAAAAGGATGAAATATTAATTTCTTACTTTTTTTTTTTTAATACATTGTTAAGCTTCTTCTTACTTATTTAAAAAAAAAATTTTTATTGCATTTTTTAATGACATTTATATTTATTTATTTAAGGTACTAGAATTTTAAATATTTCAAAATGATCAATAAATATTTATTTACAAATAACTTTGTGTAACTCCATTGAATACCAAAAAAAAGGTTATGGGCCCAGAATTACTGAGAGCGAAAATAAGATTAATTAGATTAATTTTATGTTTTATTTTTTACATAATGTATATTGAAGCCAAAAACGAGTTTATTAATTGTTTAAATTAGTTTTCATTTGGATTTTTGTACGAAGTGGAATTTGTGAAATGGCAACTCAGTTAAGGCCTCTTGCTTTTGAATCCAACATGCATACAAAAAACTATAGTAATATCATTCATATTACCAAAATTATAGTTTTTTTTTACAATATTTGCTATAAATTTTAAGTAAAATTTACCAATTTTTTAGTTGAATTTGCGCATTTCAGAGTTTTCTTAATTCGTTGAGATTAAATTCACTACATTTTTTTGGCCTGTAAATTCAATTTCTAATTTTTCATTCAGATTTGCTTAGAAATTTTGGTATTTTCAGAACCATAAAAAAACTGAAATATTTGATTAATATAATATGATATATATATAAGTATTGAAATGTAAAAAAGGCTATATTTGATGGATATAAAATTTTTTTTACTATTTTTTTTTTTTTGATTTCGAAATTTTAGGAGCCTAAATAGAACCTTTGCCTTTTATTTACATATTAAACAAATCATATAATTCTTTTTGGCTTTGCAACTAAAAAAAATTAAACGTTATAAAATTATATAATTTTGACTTGCATAAATCATAAGGTAAAAACCAATGCTAAATTCAATAATAATTACAAACATCCTGTCAATGGTAAAACAACATTGTATACATTTAGGATGTAATTAAGGCAAAAAATTACAAATGTACTTAAAGTATATAATTAAAATTTTCAAAAAATAAATCATTTACTTACATATACTTAAAAAAAACATAATTAGATCTCATTTTTTAAATAATTTTTAACATAAATTGAAATTAAAATAAGTATATGTCTGTTTGTTTTAAAGTAAAAAGTACAAAAATATGAATTATTTATATTAAATAAACAAAAATTACCATAATACATTGTAATTTAAGAAAAAAATCGTGCTTCAAAAAGCATGTTTATAGAAATCAGAATTACTTGCTTTTTTGTAAGATGTTTGAGCTTTTTGAAAGTACTACCTATACTTTATAAAGTTTTTTTTTCTGTTGAAAGCAGTAATTTAGTTGGTATAAAATAAATGATTTGCTAATTTCACGTTATACCATACTTATAAATAGAGTATAAGTACTCTGTAATTATAATGAGGTATATATTTAAATATTATTTTTTTTTTTTTTAAAGTTTGTTTGTTTTAATTTGCAGCTTGCTTTTTATATATAGTATAAACTTTAATGCATAAATAAAATTATAATTATTTTTTATTTACTTATATCAAAATATAAATTAGTACCTATAGTTTTTTTTTGATATTTAGTTTTTAAAATAATTTTGTTTTCGTTTATTTATTTGAAGTAAATTTTAATTATATACAGAAAGTATGAAATATAAAATATTTTATTTTCATTTAGTTTTTACATTAAAAACTATATTAATTAGTAAAAAGTTTATTAATGAATATAGATAAATCTCTTGCTAAGTTTTATTGCTTTTGATTTTATTTACTTGTAAGCCAGATATTTATTTTAAAAAGTTGCTGAGTAGTAATTATAAGTAGGAAGATTTTCTTTTGGCACAAAAAAAACTATTAGCATGGAACATGTTTGTAGGTAGGGATACCACAGAAGACCTGAAATTTTAGGGTTGGGGGAGGGGGTCAAATGGGAGATTCAGTTTAAGGACTTAATCCGAATTTTGTGACAAGATACTTCATGTCACTTTTTGTAAATATTCTTGTTGTAATTCAAAAAAAAAAAAAAATTTTTGGGGTTCGTTTCATACTTTTTTGGTAATTTTGGATCGAGTTTCAAAATTAATAATTATGCCAAGGGGTTCCATTTATAAAAATTTAATAGAAAAACAGTTTCTAATTTCAATAAACTGATTATTTTAGAATTTTTCGCTTTTGGCTACCAGAAACTTTATTTGTAATTTTTTAAAAGGACTTTGAAGCTAATAAATAAATAAACAGTTATAAACTAAAACAATAATAAAAGTTACGGTAAATATTTAATTTATATTACATAAAAATGAATATATTATTGCAATCTATTTTTTATATTGTTAATTAATAGCTAATTGTTCTATTTGTTTAATTAAATATGTGAGTATGCATGACTTTATAAGGCTAATTCATGTGCATAAATCTAACGCTATTTTAATAAAATAGGTACTTTATTTTAATTATTCTGTTCACGCCTATAAAATAATTATGGGAATATAATGTTATAAAACACAGAATACACATAAGTTAAAAGCATAATAAAAAATTTTCCAAATTTACAACTTATCACTGAAAAAAATTTTTTTGCTGCTACTAGAACTTCGGTTGTGGAAATTGAAAATTGAAAATACTGCCAATATTTTAGCTGGTTAAACCCAAATTTTTAACCCATGATGTCTCATCAAATTTATATAAAAGTATTTGAGCAGATTAAAATTTTTGATAAAAATATTAAAAATAATAATAAAATACTAGGTTAAATAAAAAAGTATCTATAAAACATTGAATAAAAATGAAAAAATATTTAATTTTTCAAATAATAAAAATAAACGTAGAGAATATAGTATATTTTATTGTTTTTAACTAAAAAGAGAAATAACTATCTTATAATAGTTAATAAAATTTTCTTTCTCAGTGTAGGTTAGGCGTATATCTATGTACCCATGGATATAAAAATGTAATTAACGTATATATTGTTTACGTACTAATAGCCAGCATCCTTGTATACTAAATATTTTTTTCAAACAACCAATAAAAAATTTTCACAATGGAATTATAGACTTTTATACTTTTTTAACTTGCATAAAATATATAAAAATATAATAATCATAATAAAAAAGTGACATGATATAATTAACTTTTGAAATGTGATCCATGATCTAAAATTTTAAGATAATTAAATCATGTATATTTACCTGTTGAAAAAAAAAGAATTAACCTACTTTAATTTGAAGTCATATACTACTCTATGTATTTTATATGTGTGCACTATAATTATAATTAAGCATTTTGTTATAGTTTTTAATTAAATAAGGTACAAAAAAAATAAGTCTGTTTTTTTTATCATGTTAATGCAATTTGGTTATATTTTAGACTTTTAATATAATTTACTTGGCTAATAAATGTATGAACTGATCCGTGTTACTTATTTTTAGGGTATACTTTAGTTTTTTTAATTATTATTTAAATTTTAATCAATTACACTGAAAAAAAATCAATTTGACGTAAATGGAAATGTTCCTCTTTCGGATAGCAGAATTCCTTTTGCAGCTAGCCGAATTTTTTTTTTCTTGCTGAAATGATTGCAAATGACTTGAAATGTAAAGGCAATTAATACAAAATTTTTTTTCTTTCTTAAAAAAAATTTTTTTTTTTGTACTTAACCACAGCGTGCATATCCTAAATTTGCAAGAAAAGTTTTTTTTTTAATTTTATATTTTAGGTCACTTGCAATCGTTTGGGCAAAAAAGTTCCACTTGCCACAAAAATTCAAATACCGTTTTTATTTACCACTTATTAACTGTTTTGGTGGCAGCGAAAATTCATTAAAAATTTTATATTGAAAACCAAAAAAAAACTCACAAGATTTCCAGAATTTTATAGAAAATGATTATGAATAAAATTTTACTCTTAATTTTTTTTGAATTTTTAAGATTTTTGAGTTCCTTAAAAAACCATCTACGTCCTTATAAAAATTAATTTGAATTTCAGGCCATTAAAGGAGGCTGAGTTAAGAAGGAATCGACCATATATAATAAAATAGGGATAATAAATTGCCGGAGGTTCATCATGTTTACTCTATTTACTTATATAGTTATAAGTTATAGTTTATGTAATCGATACTTTTATATCAAATATCCATCATCATAATCAAATAAATTTATATCTAAAAGGCTTTTACAGGTTCAAGTTTATATGCATAATATATTTAAAGTACGTCTCATTTATTTTATGCTATAATATCATTTATTATTTCACGAGACTTGATTTTCGAACATGTATTAAAAATTATTTATATAAATATGGATTCGTCAAAATGGATTATAAATATCGTATTTGATTTAAATACGGTTGAATTAAATTAATATCAATCAACAAGTATTCCGTTTATCTATAATGTTTTTTTTTATTCATACTTACTCCGCTATTTGAATTCAAAATTATATACCCAACGTCATAATTAAATTTACAATTTTAATACTATTTATAAATTTTTAATTACAAAAATTATGAATTTTTGTATACAGTACATTGGGTGCAAGTTCTGCAAATTGAAAATTTGATAAAATTAAAAATTTTTCAAGTTAATAAGATATTCAGACCAAATAATATGTATACAAAATTTTTTTTTAAATGCTATTATCATATTATCTGGTTCAAGTCATCTCTTGTAAATCAGAAGCATTATCTAAAAAATTAAATGTACTAAACAAAAATCCGTTTGCTACAGCAGGGAATCGGATTATAGTGAACGGATTTTTTTTTGTATAAACTGCTACAAATAACATAAAAATTTCAAAAACATTTTTTTCTAATCCTTTTTGGTACCGTGGCACATGATTTAAAAATAAGTAAAAATTGAAAATTTTTCTTTGTATTTTATGACTTTTGCAACAGTTTAAGCAAATATTCAAAAATCCGTTTGGAAATTTTAAGTACAGTATCCTATTTGAGTATAAAAGTTCAAATTGCTTTTTCGGGTCATCATTAATTAACGAAGAAATATCTTAAATAATTTCAGACTCTAAAAATGAATGCTCTAGATCGCAATTTACTTTCTAGAATTCGCCTCAAATGATTATTTACGTGCAAGTTGGGCCATAATTTTCTTTTTCAGGTCACGGCCAGTAATAAACTATTTAAATTAGCTTTAGCAAAAATTACATTTTTTTAAGTGCAAAAAAAAATAATTCAATAAGTATACAATATTTATTCAAGTAGGTGCTCTGCTATTTATTTAGTACCTAAAACTTAATATTTATCTTTAAAAAAATTTTTATTTCTAATTTCGATAACACTTGTAAAAATAAATAAAAGCGTTATTAATGAATGAATTCTATTTAATATTTTTATTGCCAAGAAAAAAAAAATATGATATATTATGTGAAAGGTGCAATTTCAAATTTAAAATCACAAGAAAGAAATGCATTTTTTTATTTTATCTAATCTAAAAATACCGGATGCTATGGAAATATTACACTTTTTAAAATAAACACATACCTATAATAACTTTATACATATACATTGTAAAAATTTTTATGTGTAAGAAAAGAGGTATTAAATAAATATTAATTAAAACAAGTGTTAAATATATTACTATATTAAGAATTTGTTGATTTTGCAGAAAAAAAAATGCAGCTGTTTGTAAGAATTAAAAAAAAGTTACTGAGAAATAAGTATAATTTCATTAACAGGTATATATTTTACAATAATAAATTATGCTTGTGTTAGTTTATTATGAATAAAATAAGACTTTCTTTATTTAAAATTTTAACAGTTGACGATTAAATTTTTATTCGCGCGTTGCTTTTATTTCTTATTAATTAATATTTTATTTATCGGTAATTTATTATTTTAAAATTTTGCATATTAGCGTTATTGCATGTAATAAACATATCAGCAAAATAATTTAACTTCATAGAATTTATATAAATAAGAAATTTAAAAATTTAATTATTATGAGTTTTTCAAATTTTGTTTGCCCAATAAATTCTAATACACGTGCAGTTTAAAACGGGACGCGGGGCTTAAATAAGATTTATCATTGGTTAATAATTTTCAGGAATTTTGACCGCGGACCAATAATAACGGAAATCGATATTACATCCCATTCTAAGTCATCTTGTATATAACTCACCTTGCTATTGCTAAAAATACTGTATACAATAAATGTAAACATAATAAACCAAGATAATAGACATAGAGAAACCAGAAGATTATTCAAAATAAAATAAATAAAATCAACACTAACATATATTTATGGACTACACACATACAAATTAATGAGTAATTTTCCAGAATATCTTTAAACGTCACATTTAACATTGAACTTTAACTAGAAAGTTTGCGGCCTTCGGAGCAAAAGCATTTCGGAGTTATTTTATACAGATTAAATTAATATTTTTAGGTAAACTATTTATTAAACTTATCAATTAATTAAATAATTATAATTTTTTTTATAAAGTGAATGTTGTTGTTATTAGTTTCTTAAAAGTGATTAAAAAAAAAAACAAAATTTATTTAATATTTTTTGTGTATGAATTTTTAGGTTATAAACGATATAAAAAGATTTGGAGAAGTCTAACTGTCGTCTGTCAGTCGATCTTTATAATTTTTTTACAAAAGAAGATAAAAACAGAAAAATGGCATCGCAAAATCCAACACAAGCAGATAATAAAGATAAAGAAATCGTTTACTTAAATATTAAAACTACAGGATTTGGCAATGACCTAAGAATTATCCAAATTTCAGCGCGGCACGAGACTTCGGTTTTTAATGTCTACATCCATCCAAGATCACGTATACCAAGAAAAGTTACAAAAATGACAGGTATTTTTTTATTTATTTTTCTTATTTAAATATAACAAAAAAACTGTCCACATTTTTGCAAATATTTAATGTATATGAAATATTTACCCGCGTAAATTGATATGTGTGCGTATACATGTGCACATGCATCGTAAAAAGAACTTTTAATCGTAAAGTTCTTTTTACGATGTGCACATGTAGATATACGCGAGTACTTTTCAAAGTTTTTGTTTACCTTCTTGAGTAAACATTGTCATTTAATTACATATACCTTTTGTCCTCAAAATATAATTGAATATTTAAAATTTTAATTATTTTTATTTTTTTTTAATTTCAGGTTTTCAATTGTATCGCAACAATTTATTTTGGAATGGTCGATTAAAACGTACAACAGTATGTAGAAGAGCATTTATTAGATTTTTACGTTTTTTGGAAAAATTTGGTTCAGTAATATTAGTTGCTCATAATGCATTATGTTTCCATGCAAATATATTATTAAATATGGTGGAAAGATTAGGTTTACTTGATTTATTTAATAAAGTTGTTTACGGTTTTGTTGATACATTACCATTGATTCGTGAAGCATTACCTAATAGAAAAGCTGAAAAGAAGTCATTCAAATTCATTGATTTAGTTGAAGATTACTGCCAATCAACCTATGGTATTAATAACGCTGTACATGATACAAGAATGTTAAAAGAAGTTATTGAAAAATTAAATATTGATAAAAGTAGAGTAACTCAAAAATGTAAAACTACTTATTCGGTTATGCGTTCTAGAGATATAGCTAAAATAAGAAAAGAAAATTTAATAACGTTACAACCATTGAGTGATATCTTAAATATTAATTTAATGAAAAGATTAGCATCGAATAATATAACTTTAGAATTTTTAATAAATGTTTTGATACAAAAAGGTCCTGATCATTTTTATAATTTTTGTAAAGAAAATGTTAATCGTAGACCTAGAATAACGAAGAATGATGAAACTATTACTTTAATTATCGAAAGAATTAAAATGTTATCTAATACTCAACAATCTCGTTCATGTTAATTATCATTTATTACTATTGTTAAAATCATTTTAAATGATTCAATAATAATAATATTTTTTTTTCTTTATTTTTTTTTAAAAAATTTAATTATTAAATAATTAAAATTTCATTTGATTTCTACAAAATATAATATTACAATACTTTGTAACTTTAAATAATTATTTTTAAAATAATAATGTATTTTTTTTTTTAATATAATTTAATAAAGTTATACTATAATTTTTTTTTTACTTTTGTAAAATTAATTGTGTTTTCATTTATTTATCCTTTTTTTTTGTAATTATATCAAACATGTACTTAAAGAAAAGTTGTAACATATAATCAAAAACATGAAATTAAAATATATATGAATTATAAATAAATGATAAAAAAAGAAGCTTAAGTAAACAAACTTTTAACGACAGATGTCATAGTATTAAATTATTAAAAAAGAAATGCATACAGTTATAATCATTATAAAGATATAATCATCAAAAAAATGAATATTACTATATATTTTATTTTTGCAAACATTTTTTGAAATGACCACTTGAATTAAAAAATAAAAAAAAAGAGGATGCATCATATAAAATTATCCACGTTGGTGGTTTTCTTTTTTTTTTTCTTTTTTTTTTAACTTTGTATATAACTTTAGGTATTATAAGAAACCCAACCTTAGGAGGATATTTCTTTTTGAGTTAACGATTGCGTTCTGAAAATTGCAGGTTAAAAAAAGACGTATTTACTACTCTTGGACAAAAAAAAAAGTAAATAAAGAAATAAAAATCTTATACTTGATACTTAACTTTTTTTTTAAAATATATATTTAATCAGATATACTTTTGGAGTTTTTTGAATCTGTTTTTTTTCAAAGAGATTTTAGCAATTTTTTTAGCAACTTTTTTTTTGTTATGATCACATACACATACATGCACAGAGTAGAAACTGAAAAATATTATCAAAATTAAATTTGACATAGATTCAAAGAGTTTTATGAATTTTTAAAAGATACGGATTTTAATCAGTTTATAAATTTTTACTTTATTTAGCTGTATTATAGAAAAATTAAACTTCGCTTAGATATAAAATAATTTGAATTTTTTTTAAATTTTTTGATAAAATTTGAATTAACCTTTGAATAATAGATGTTCTTGATTCTAAATTTATTGTCAGAATTAATGGAAGTAAAAAAATTCATAAAAAAATTTGCTACAAAAAAATTTTTTGTTTATTTTTTATTACTCTATATATTCGATATTTTACAATAAATAAAACTTGCTACAAAAGATTTAAAAAAAAAATCAATTTAGGCATTGATTTTTTTATTTGATTTCATTTTTTGACTTTTTCAATAAAAAATATTTTTTAAAAAATTTTAATAAAAACTTTTAGTTTTAAAATAAAATAACGTCATTTTAAAACCAATCAATAGATGAATATAAATACTTTTTTAATATTAAAACAAAAATTATTACATAAAACAAGAATAATGCAATATGTGACTTAAAAAAATGTATATGATTTTATTTTTTACTTTTTCGAATATCTGGGATTCAAAATTTAGCCCACTACATTCTCTTGTTCCCTAGGGTATAACCTCTGGAAAATAATGAAATTGAAAAAATATGATGTGACTGTGTACCAATTAGTAATCAAAGTTTTCCATAAGAATAATATGGTATTGGACATTAAGGGTGAGGGGGGTCAGTAATTGGTACAGTCACCTAACCATACTATAATTTCAACCAATCGACTTTCGGTTAACAGCTTTTTTTTCGTATCTTTCTGAAAATTGCATATTGTTGGGTTGATGTATAAGCCTGCGAAATCCAAAATACGTTTGTTTGACTACGAATGACAAATTAGTGCAATGTTGCCCATAAATATAAAGGATTGATTAAAACTCACAATTTTCAAAATTTTAGAAAATCCATAATCAATTTTCATGTATTTTGACCTGTAATTTTTGAAACATAGGTTTAATATTTTAAACAATATTTCTTTATAAATTGTTTAAACAAAAAATTAAAATTGTTAGTTTTAGCCCTTAAGTTATGGTAATTTTTTCAATAAATTTTTAATAACAATAAAACTACCACTTTTAACTGAAAATGAACCCTATAGATTTGGTTTTAGGAAAGCAAAAAACCACCCAATTTTATCCACGCAGGACGTATGTTCAGGAAAACTGAATTCAGCGACATAACTATACAAATAAAGTAAAAAAATGCTCATATATTATATGAGTTTCGAGATGAGTTTATATGCATGAAAAATATGACTAAAATCAATTTTGAATTCATATTTTACTCAATCAGTGTGAAATGTTTTTTTGTTAAAATTTTTTATTGCATATTTTTTTATATACTTTTTTCCATTTAACTATAAATTCATTTATATAGAAATATTATACATTTAGTAAAATAATTTTTTTCATATTTAATTTAAATGTGGTTATATTTATATGTAAAGTTTATCTATAACAATAAAATATATATCTATTGTAAGGTTTCAAAAAATATATTAATAAATATATTCATTAGCCTGTCAGTTATATTAAAAAGTCGCGGGAATTTTGGATTACTGGATAAAATTAGTTGCTTTTTACAAACAAAAAATAAAATTTCCAATGTAATGGCTCATTTAATCACTCCTGTGTTTTGCCGACGAACTCATGAAAATAAAATTATTTATTATATATGAGAGCGAAAATTGATTCGCTTCATAAGGGACCATATATTTGGTGGCAAAACTTTTATGAATGATTAAATGAACTATAGTTTTTGGAATTTTATTTTTTGGGTAAATGGCAAAAAATTTCACCTGGTGATTAAAAATCCAAGCAACTTTTTAATATAACTGCCAGACTAATACTCATATTTTAATATATAAAAATGCTAAATGAAAAAATGTATCTTCAATGTATAAATACACTCTTGTTTTATTAAATTTTACCTAAATGTCAGGTATTTGAAAAATCAAATTCAAATGCAGAAAGTTAAATAAAATAAAAAAAAGCAATAATGTATACTATTCTAAAGATTAAAAATTTCATTAATATTGAAGTATAAAATAATTTAGGAAAAAAAATTCATTTTAATGAAATTTCTGATTTTCTTATGAATATACTAATTTTTCATTAATTTTTGAATAAAAACCAAATAAAATAAAAATTGTATCATCAAATGATAAATTATGAGCCTCATTGAGTTATATAATGAGGAGCAATAAGGTATAAGTAAATTAATCGAATTTTACGATTATGGAATAGAAAAGAGGGTACATTAAATTTAAAATTATACAGATTGAAAGATAAAGTACAAGAATATTGAAAATTTAATGAAGATTTAAAGACTCCCAGATGTGATACAAATACGTACATTTATATGGTTTGAGTTTAATTGTAAAATTTTTATTTATTTACAAAAAACCAGAAAATAACATAAACCACATGCATAAATTAAATTTTAAAATCAGTTTTTTAGTTTTTTTTTATTTATTTAAAATGCAATTAAAACGCACATACATATAAATGGGTATTATAGATAATACATTTAAATTCAATTAATATGTAAGCATTAATTATATATAAATGTGTTTTGAAAAAATCAATCGAATATTGATATAATTATACATTTATATATATTCAATTAAATGTCTACTTATTCATACACATATAAAGTTTTAATTCAAATTAAATTATTTATTATTCTGTGGCTTTTAAATTATCGCATATATGTAAAAAAATACACTTAGGCATTAAAAGTACTTTTTTAATTAATCGCAAAATTTCAATAAAAAAAGAAAATTTTTTTTATATTATGGATGGAAAATTACTACATAAAGAGAAAATATAATATATGGATTATTCAGTAAAAAAATGGAATAATAAATGTCATTTCATTTTTATTAAATAATCTCATGATTATGCATATTATACTTATTTTAATTTCTTATTAGATATTTTAATATAAAATACTGAATTTTTAATTAAAAAGCTTTTTCAAAAACTAAAGAAATTTTTTATATTTTATACTATGTAATTTTGTAAGTTGATTATAATATTATGTGATAAGTTTATAAAATAGGGTAGACAATCTAGCATCAGATGCTAGGAATAAAGTGATACCGAATTTCTAAAAACTATAACTCCCATAAAAAAGAACTAGATATCAAGGTACATTAATTGCTAGATATTACGTTTTAATAAAAAAAGTGTTCTGTAATTTTTTGGAAATAAATAATTTCAGTCAAAAAAGTTTACTAATTAGAGAAATCAAGTAATAGTGAATCTACAACTTCCATGGGAAAAATTAAATATTACGTCCAAACAAAAAGAAAAAAAAAAGTAGTTTTAGATTATTTTCAAGTACAATTTTTTTAAACAAAATTTAGGTTTTAATAAATTTGTACATACATACATACATACATACATATTCCCCGATTTTATCATATAATCTGAAATAGCTATTTATAAACAAGGGATAAAATATTGGTTTTAGCTTTGCATACAGTTGTATGCACGAGCGAGTATAAGCAGCATGCAGAAGTCGAACCCCATATTTTGTTATAAAACATAGTTTTACATATAATGGGCAAAAAAGCCATCTCCCTAGGTAGAAAATAGGCTTTTTTTGCCCTAGATTTGTAAATTATTTTTACCTCAAAAATATTATAACCAAATAATAAGAAATTACTGATTTTTTATTTGATAGAGCCTATTTTTTTTAAGGGATTCTTAGTTTTCGAAAATTAATTATTACTCGATTTCTTGGGTTTCAAACCTAAATTTGTGAAAATTGTTGTCTCATAATTTGTCCCATAAAAAATCGTTCGTTTTTTTTTCGACATGATACCCATTTATTCATACCTTAAGGAAATATTTTCCAATTCTTCAAAAAAATTCCATGCTAAAGGTTTTGAACCTTTTTTAAATAAATCATCAGGATGAAAAAGTCAGCTATATTTATTAAAGTTACCCAAGATATGTTCTTTTTGCATGCAAAAAATTTAGTATTGATCATTTTACGTATGTATACCAATAGGTATTTATATACTTTTATCATCATATTTTCATCAAAAACTTTAAACTTTAAAATTAATGTTATAGTATGAGTAATAAGTATCTATATGACTAACTTTTTATTTTGTAGATGACCTAAAAAAGAAAAAATTATTCTTTTTTTTTTTCAAAGATTTTCATCTATATTAAAAAAAAAAAAAAAAAGAAAAAGTTTTTATTTTTTTTTTCCAAACCAAAAACTATTAATAAATGGATATTATACCTTAAGGATATTTCATTACTAAAACTCTATAAACTTATTTAAGTATAAGTTTCTACCTATATATAGGTATATTAGATTGAATACAATATTTTGGCGAACAAAAAGTTTTTCATCTAAAAATCTTTACTTTGAATATTCATCATGATAATTTTAGTTTTTTTTCTTTCTTTTTTATATGCAAACTATGCTTTATTGGAAACTTATATAGTGCTATAATATTAAAAAAAAATTTGTTATTTACTAAAAGTTTAAAATTTAGTTATTTTTTATTTATTATTCATATGCTCTTAAACGATAGAAATAATATTTCATTTTTTTAAATGAACTTTTAACTGACACATAGTACTTTGCATAATTAACATTATTTTATGAAAAAATAAAAAAAACTTTGAATATTATATATGGGAAAATCTAGCATACAACTGCTGAATTAATTTTTAAGGCGTACTTTCCTAGCCTGATACATGTAACTGTTTCAGATCTGAAAAATCCTCCAATTTTCTGTCCAAAAGTTTAGATTTTTTCCCAAAAAAAAAACTATTGGGCCCAAAAAAGCTCGAAAATGTTTAAAAAAAATTGTTTTCTACTGCTGTATGTTGAACTCAGCCATATATAAATTTAAAATACTTGTATAATTATTATAATTGTGATATATTTTTTTATTTTTATATATCAACTTTATATTTACATAAAAGTTTCAGTGAAGTTTAAATTGACTGAATCTGCTTAAATTTTAGTTATGAAAAAAAAATAATATTCATTGTTGATATATATTTGAATATGCTTCGTTAAGCTTTTATTATGAAATTATCTACCTCATCAGTATAATTATTTTAATAAATTAAAAATATGAAGAAAAAAATTCTATTAAATTTTGAATGTGTGTATGTGTGTGTGAATTATATTATGTATTTATGAATTTTCTTATTTTAAAAATATAATAATTTTTGTTGGATAAAATATTTCATAAAAGCTCTTAAAAGAGTTAAAGATGTTGAACACATGGGCTCTAGAAATTTTTTTTGTTAACTTACCAATATATGCGCAGTTGATTTGGATATTTAAAAAATATAATTAGTTAACTTTTGAAAAGAAAAAAAAATCGCAAAAGAGCTTTCGTTTCGGATACAAATGGCTGAGGGGGCACTATGCATATCGTTCCTGTGAAAAGTACCCATAAATATATATATATTTACATAATATTACAATATATATTTTTTTATAATTAATTGATGTAAAATTTTATTTACATTTACTTAAAATTTACATTTTACATTTACTTTACATTACTTTATCCAAAAAATCCTGAAAATATTTTATTTTTTATAATACATATTATAAAAAATATTATTCTTAACGATATACATATAAATATATATACCTCGTTGTATACAAAAGTAATCTTGTTATCATTATTTTAGTAGTAGCACTCCTTAGAAAGTTAACATTTTAATCCCATCAGAGTCTTAACAATAAAACATAAACACATAATTCAAATCTTACTCAAATCCTATGTTAGTATTATATATATATGAAAAAAAGTCATCTTTATATCTTTCGTAGCTTTTGTAGTCTTAAACTATATATAATATTTAACATAGGTAGTGCACGAAGTATTAAAAAAAAAAAAAATGAATATAATACAGACATATACTTCCATAAAAAAAATATATATATCGTGACCATATAATATTCAAGGGATAGTCAAGAAAAATATATAAACAATATGAAAACCTCTCAAACGAGCAAGCCCACCTGGTTAAAATAGAAGTACTTTATAATATAAATAAGAAACAAAAGCGATCTTCTTTTACCATAGTAAATATACATCTCAACAAACTTATTTTTTCTATATATAACTCTTATGGAAACTACCCACAATTCAAAAAAAAATTATTTTCCAATCCATATACACCATCGCTATTATCAACTTTCTCATATACACACGTATACGGAATCATTTCCTCCTTAAGATAATACAGCTTTTTTCAGTTTTTTTTTCCTTTTTGTATACATAACTATGTTTAATCTCGCAAGAAACAATGAAGTCCCATGATATAAAAAAAAAGAAGAGTATTTTACCCTAGAATCTTCAAGTATATAAATATATAGGAAAAAAAAAAGTTTTAAGGAAGGCCATAGTTAACCTCAAGGGCGAGCATTATTACATCGCGACAAGAGTACCCAAGCGAAACTAAACAGCTTGGTGTGGTATATTATGTTTGTGCATTACAATCTACTTAATCATTTTTATATATATATGGCTCATTTTCATTTTTTTTGAAAAAATATCTTACAAAAACTAAAAATAAAAAATTCCTTTTTTAAAGTCCGAACAAGGTTTTTTAGACTTTTTTCACCAATATTTATTCAGTGATGCATAAAAATCACCATAACGAACCTTTTACATCAATTTATTACGCTTTTTCATATAATTATAAGGTAAAAACAGCTTAAAACCATTAAAAACTAAAATCGTTACATACGGCCTTAATACATGAATTTTTCTAGGTTTTATGTATTTTAGAGAACAATATAATATATTTTTAAAGAATTCTTACTAAAAAAACGAGTTTTGGAGGTAAATTTTAAAAATATTTAATAATTTTAACAAAAATGAGGAACGGTAAAGGCAGGAACGGTAAAGGCTTTTTTATAGAAAAATCAAAATAATTCGTAGACAAATGAACAAAAAAACTTTTCCGTTTGGAAAGTAAAGTATTTTTATGATTGAAACTTACTAAGTTTTTAATATTTTAATTACAACGCTTCTTAATAGGAGATCTAGGGGGGTACGGTAAAGGCTTTTGTTTTTGTCCCTTCGTTATTTCTGAACTTAAACCCATGTTGTTTTCCTAGTTAACAATCATTTTAAGTGCTCTTGGTGTGATAATTTTTTGTTTATGTATTTAAGTTGTCATTTATGCGGTTAAAAGGTTTTAAAAATGTTTTTACGAAGAGAAATCAAATTTAATATAATTAAATTACGTTTTTCATAAAAATTTTGTAAAATCGCGTGACACACCTTCTCACCCTTGTAATAATTAGTAAAACTAAGTTTAAATTTTTTCTATATGGAAAAAGTTGAACCTTATGATATAGCAATAAAGCCCAAAACAAAAATTTTTGAAGATTAATCGATAGGTGTGAGTGACAGACACTCAAAGTATAGGAATCTCCTTTGTGACAGGGAACGGTAAAGGCTTTTTTGCTATATTTTTATGTTTTATAGTAGTTAAAACATTAAATTATGTTGATTTTTATGGTGTACCATCAAAAACTAATTGAAATTGAAAATTAAAAAAAAAAAAAATTTAAATCAATGCATCTGTTAGTCGGAAACGTGTTGTACGTCATTATTGCAAAAAAAACGATAATGAGCCATATACAAGCATAACTATATGATTATGAGAAAGTTTTCATCGAGTTTTTTTTCTGGAAAAGAATGATGATTTCTTGAATTAAAATTGGATAATCTTTTATGAAGGTTACGAAATTTCCTTCCTTTAAATAAATTATTTTTTAACAAATAATAATGTATTATAATGGTTAACTCCATAAACTAGTTTCAAACCTGCAATGAACTGGAGAGGCTATATAAACAGGCTTAAGTGTGCTTTATCAATCAGTAATTAGTACATAATATTGGGTTATGGAAAATTTACAACAATTATTGTAAATACCATGCTAAAATTGTATCAAACGCAGCTTTGGATACATCGAAATTGAATCTCTAGCACGCACTTATTTGTTTTAAAATAATTTTGTAATTGTTTAAATTTTTCAAGGACATTAAATGCAACTTTGAATATGTATTTCAAACCAGTTTCCTCGTGAGTTTTTCAGAATAAAAAGATATGCAGTTAGAATGGTGCTTTTGGTCAGTTACCAGCTACAATTTTGTATAATTTGAGCTACAAAATCCAAAATTTAACAGAGGGTTTATTATAGTAGGTAAGGTTAATTGAATTTGTACTTTATTCACAGATAAAATTATATATTTATCTGATGCCATGATACCATGCAAAGAGTCCGATTGAATTTCAATTTTGTAGCTCAAAATTTTCAAAATTTTGGCCGGTAAGTGACAAAAAGATTCATACTGTTAAATTCCTGGGAACATTATCTGAAAACTTTTACTCCAACTGAGTCCAAGTTAGACTGAGAGGTGGTAGAGATCAGCTCAAACTATTTTTTTACATAAGTATAATTAAAAAGTAAGTACTTTCAGCCACTTTTAGGTTTCTAGGTCAAATCTTTGATTTTTGGCAGTCGTTATTGTATCTTTGGCCTACTTTGGCTTACTAATTAAATTGAATAAAAATTTTCTTATTTTTGCTGTCATGTACTTATTCTGCGGTTAAAAATATTTTCCTCTAAGAAACTAATAGAAATTTTCCTGCAGAATCCTATTCCAAGATTAGAAAAGCTATTTCCTGATTCCCGTTGGAATTAGACCTCTAGGCCACGACAGACTCCAGAAAATGTAAAAAAAAACTTTTTTCGGGGGTTTTTTAGATTTTATTTAATTTCTTCGACCCATAAACAGATATTACTCTACACATAGACTGGAAAACTTAAAATTCCACCGATTTAAAAAAAAAATTTTCAAGCCTTTAGGGCCCCTTTAAGACCATATAATTTAGAATTTTTTGAAAATCGGTTTTTTTTAACGTAAAAAAAATATACCATCTTTCATTTTTTTCTTATACTTCTGGTGGTGTGAAAAACTATTTTTTAATATTTAGAAAATCACTTGGAGGTGGAACCACTTTCTAATACCCGAAAATTCTACCACCGTTTACCCGCGCTTTTAAAACTGCCAAAAAATTTTTGTGTTAAAAATTAAATAAAATCTAAAAAACTCCAAAAATCGTTTTTTGTCGGGTTTTTGGGGTCTGTAGTAGCCTAAAGGTCTAATTCCAACGGGAATCAATGAGTTTTTTGATGAATTTTCGGATGCCACTACTTAGGTTAGATTTGGTTTCGGGGACTAAATCACTAAACTAATCTGGAAATAGCCTTTGATTTGGACTGTGCATGCTCAAAAAATAAAATAATATAAAATAAAATAAAAAAATTCATAGGATTCGCTAACCTGAAAGTTCTAAATCAAAAAATGATATTTTTTAAATTTACTTATTTTTTTTTAATTTTTAAAAAATAATAATGTAATTATTTTTAAGAAGTTTAAAGTGGTGAAAACTAGTTAGAAATCGCATAAACTATTTTAAAAGTGCTTAAAGCATTCTGAATGTAAAAAAAATTTCTAAAGAGTTGCAAAAATTAGTTATATTTAATTAAAATTAAATTATTTAAAGAGAACAATGAAATACATTTCTTACTTTATATACAAAAAATAAAAACATAATTACATAAAACTAATTTTTATTTTTAAAAAAATCAGTACCATAGAAAATTTAATAAACTTATTCGTTTTACAAAGCATATTTTAAAACTTTTTTTACATAGCATACTTTTATGAAAAAAAAGACCCTTTAGCTCTAATTAAAATACATTTTAATCCAGTATTGTTGATAATACGTAACATGTAAATTTTGAGTACTTAAAAACCGTGTATGCATGTATATATAAAATATGAAAGAAGAAGGGTAGGAAGGGACGAGGGGGGATTAATTAGATGAAACTTTTTGAACTGTAAATATATACATAGCTTTAGGCTAAAGACTTATTTAAACTCATCACAAAGGAATCACGTTTAACTGCAATGTACTTCTTGGTTTTACCAAGCAAAACTTTATATGTATATCTAAAAATTTTATTTATATTATATTAACTTTCTGTTTATGACAACAGAAGCGTAAAATTATTATTAATTTTCAGAATGTATTCTGTATTTTATAATTATTGTTATAGAATAGTTTTTAACTGTTATTTTTTTAGCTCGATAATTAATAATTTTTTTCTTCGTTTTATTTCCTCTTGTAAATATTAATATTTTTTATAATATAAAAAAAAAGAAGTATCAATTTAAGAAGAATTTAAAAAATTACTATATTTTCTCATGATAAAAAAGAAAAAGAATTTGCTCGTGCATAACTAAAAAACCGCAATACAGCCACGTTTATAATTGTATCACTATAATTAAGGATTGTGGCTATAATACTATTTTAACGTTCTTGTATTTATATGTACATAAAACTACCTAAGCTAAGTATGTATAAATTGTATATTTGTCCAAAACCTCATTAATATCTAAAATAGTTTTAGTTTAATATGCGAGAGAGAGTGTGTGGTTTATAATTGCCATTAATAGAAATGTATATACCAAATAATAAACATTATTTATGATTAAAACATTAAAATTTTATATATGCTCAGGCTATAATTTAACAATTATTAACTTTAGAAGAAAATAAATTACAATTTTTTTTTTTAAACAATAATAGATTCTTTTTTGTTTCAAACTTTTTTAACAACAATATTTTTTTAAGTAATTATTTTAGCTTACATTTTTTATTGCATATTATTTTTCATTAAAATTAACATTTTTTATGCCTGTTTTTGAGCTGGTTTAGCTTATTTGGCTGAAGAAATCCTTTTCTTATGTTCTGGACTCTATCTCCATAATAAATTGTGATTCACATCAGTGTTAGATTTTCGCTAATTAAATTACAATAGTAAAGCCCTAACTGAGCTCTAGGCTGGAACAATTTGTTTGAAATACAACCTAGGCATCAATACTTCCCTCTTTTCATTTCATTTCATCAAAAAATCTTAAGCTAATTTTTTTTTTTTTAAATTCAATGTAACACCTCATTTTTTGGCATGAATGTACTAATATCTAGAAGTATCGATTTTACTCTATATCTCGAATCACGAATTTTTTGAAAATTTTTGTCTGAAAATTTTTGCTACCAAAAATACAACAAAATACAAATTTTTTTCTATAAAGGAATTAATTTTAGAAACATTGTTTTTACTCGATTTCTAGGATCTGATACCTAATTTTTTGATAATATTTTCGCAAAATTTTTTGCATTATAAAAAAAAATAAACACCATTATTTTTTTTCTTTTTGGACGTAGTACCTAATTTTAAAAATTAAATTTTTTTCTATGGGAGCACAAATTTTAGAAATGTTTTTTTTTACAGGGCGAGAGTTCTAGTTTTTAGAAATTCATTATCATTTATTTCTCAATTTACTAATTTCAATTTAAAAATGGTGAAATTTTTTGTCTCATCTTTTTTCCATCCAAAAATAATATTATTTTTTGTAATAGTAATTCTTTTTTCTTATTGAATGTAAAACCTAATTTTTTCCATGAGATTTTAAAATGACAATATGAAGGAAAAAATCATTTTTAGTTTTTCTTATTGTGCATTATACCTTGTTAGGTAAATTTAAATAGACCATAAAGAATATTTTCTTATTGCTTGAGGAACTGCAGAATCAATAATTTATCAGCCTTTTTTATCTCTAATAAATTTTCCAAATGGTTAATAGTTTTTTTGTGTCCATTTTTAGCTATGTTTACAGATTTCATTTTTTAATTAAAATAAATTTTGGACCAATTGAAAGTTACTGATAATTTAACAGCCATTTTTCATTTAAAAAATAAATTTTCTCCTTGATACAGTATTTAAATGGGGTAACGATATAATAAAATACGAAATAACCTAAATTAATGCTAATTACAATAAATCTTATTAGCAGTAAAACCCACTTGAGATTTTGGAACAAATTTATGAAATTTCAAAATGACTAGATTAGCCCATATACTTAACGAACTATTTTCTTTAGCATTTAATATAATAACATACTTAAAAGACTTGCAGTAAATTTTCATAAAATTACAATAATACAATTATAAATACTAATACACATGTAGCTGTTAATGCAAGTAAATATTTGACTAGTTTCTCATTAATATTTTAATTATTATTATTCTTGCTTCTACACAAATTAATTCGGCTATAACAATATAGTCTTTGAATTAACACTTTGTTCAAGCACTAAAAATTTATTTTACAAGATTATATTTAAGACCATTTTATGTAAACTTTAATAATTGAAATATAAATTTTTAAAATAATTATTACATAATAGTTGTTAAAATTAAATGTATGATTTATATTTAAATTATCTGTACATTAATATTCTGTGAAAACAGGTTACTTTTGAAATATTTATCCTCCTCTATGAACTTCTACAAGTAACGTACTGAATTAAAATTTTTGATTTTATACAAAAACATATTTTTTTCCTTTTTAGTTTTTAAAAAATTAGCGATTTTATCTGCTCTAATACTTGTTGTAAAAGTTTGATATTACTTTTATGATGCCAATAGTTATCTAAGTAGTATAATTTTCTAACAATCAATAATAAAGAATTTCAAGAAAATATTCTAAAAGTTCAAATAGTTTCTATCTATATATCTATGAATAAAAAGATTAGAAAATTTTATTTTGAAATATCATTGCAAAATTTTTTATATATGTAATAAAAATGACAGTAGATAACAAAACTATAAAAATAATATATTTATTTTTTTATATGGGGATGTTAAGTTAAAATTACAGAGCAAATATTTTATTTTTAAAATATAGTGGTTTTCTTGACAAGAGTGAAAAGTTAGACTTTAATTAAAATTTGTCTGGCGAGTCAAATAGTTCTGTGATTGTACTGATGTTGAAAATGTACAAGCATGATTTTTTTAATATTTAAGATATGAGCTTTACAAATTCATAACCAAATTAGGCCCTCTCTACACCAGCACATAATCATGTTTTATGATAATCGTGTTTGTTGGATATTTTGTGGTATATCTAGGATATTCGAAATTAAAGTTATTACAACATGGCGCCTCTAGTAGTATTAGTAAATGTTTTTAATAAAAATTAAACAATAAAATGTAATTAAATGGTATTTTAATTGTAGATTAAGTTATTTATAATAAAAATTATAAACAATTTATGTAACTAATAAGTTTTTAGTTATGTAATTTTGAGGTTATGTTTTTAGTACAGTGTAGCTGGGAAAAAAATATCCAACAAACATGATTATCATAAAACATAATTATGTGCTGGTGTAGAGAGAGCCTTATAATAAATAGTAGTTTATAAAGAAAAGTTCTAGTTAATTTTGTAGTTTTTTCAATTTCAGTATTTTCATTCTGGTATTTAAATTTTTATCGATACATAAATAAGCTGAAAATCTCCATATATTAAAATACGAATGAATAAAAAAGATCAAAATTCTTTATAGATTATTTCACATATAAGAAAAATATTTATCATAGAAAAATTTTACAATATTTTTCCTTTATCTTAAAAAACTTATCTCTATTTTTTTTTATTTTAAAAAATAAAAGTTTTAAATATTTTATTATAAAAAAATAAACTGAAATTCTTTACATTATAATGTATAATGTCCATAAAAAAGGTAAAAAAGCAAATACTAAAGCTTTTAAAAATTTTGCAAAAAAAAAATGGTATTTTACGTATTTACCCTAAAGGCGACTCTATACATAATGTACCTACGTCATCGAAAACATATAAAGCCAAGAAAGACGTTTCCAAAAAGCATTAAATGCTCAAGGCATATAATACGATCGTTAAAGATGGGCCAAATTACATCGTTTTCGTATACATATTAAAGTTCAAAATCCGGAAACATACATCATATAACTGTTCAACACACCGATATAGTAATATTATTTTATATTCGTCCGCAGCTGAAAATGAGAATTGCAATACATATATATAAAAGGTAGACCCAATATATCAAACAACGAGAGCTTTCTGGGTCTATAATTCACATGTAATATTTAAGTAGTATTGGATTCTTCATGAGAAAAAGACAACTATATGTAGTTAACGCAAAGTGGCAGCTTCGACGAAAGGTAAACCATCATTATTATCCAGCAGAAGAAGGGTAAATTTTTATAAATGGATAGGTGTATATCACAAAACGTAAAAGAAGATGATAAAAATGAGAAAGGAAATGCTTTATAACAAAATAATAATAATAATAATAGTGTGTGCAAATTTTATAAACAGAAAAAGATTACAGTGGCGCGACGATGATGTCACTTTTTTTTTTTTAATTCCAAATCACCTACCGCGTGAAACTAAAATATTTCATTTTAAAAATAAAAAAAGAAAAGATAATATTAAAGGAGAAGAAGAGTATGCAAAAGAATAAAAAAAATAATAGGGAAAAGTATTATTTAACTCTTAGATATTTACACAAAGTCTTAGATATATTTAGTATTTATGCACCATGGTATTTACCCTATATAATCATTAAATGATATCCCACGTGAATTATTTATGTATATGAGCGATTATTTTAAAATTGATACTTAATTCGAGCCTGGAATCGTAAATTTTTTTTTTGAGGGCACATCGATATGACCCGTGTTTTCAGATAGTTTGAACCTTCAGATAACCGAAAAAAATCGTGAACAAGAAATCGGCGATAGGTGCCAAAAAGATTTTTTCACTTATATGTCAAAAAACGTGTTTTTCGTATCTGAGTTACCCAAAATTTTCAAAATAACTTTTTAGGTAAAAAAACGTTTTTAAAATAGATAAGAAAATCTGATTGCCAGGGAAAAACCACTCCAGAAGAAAAAAAAACTTATCTTTTTCGGATGAAATTTAGCCAAGTTATCGTACATTTAAGATTCTGCCCAAATTCGTCTTAAAAAAGATTGAAATTTTATTGAAAACAGCCTGTTTCTGAACCTTAAACATGCATTATTCGCTTGATTTTCATCGTAAAATAATAATTTTTTTTTTAAAATCGATTAATTTTTTCCTGGCAATTCATTTCTCTAAGAAAAAAATTATTTTTATTGACAAAATTTTAATTTTTAGATCAAAAACTGTGTTAGGTAAATCTTGCTACTTACAGTTTTCAAAGGCTTTTGACCTAAAAATTGAAATTTGGTCAATAAAAATAATTTTTTTCTTAGAGAAATGAATTGCCAGGAAAAAATTAATCGATTTTAAAAAAAAAATTATTATTTTACGATGAAAATCAAGCGAATAATGCATGTTTAAGGTTCAGAAACAGGCTTTTTTCAATAAAATTTCAATCTTTTTTGAGACGAATTTGAGCAAATTCTTAAATTGACGATAACTTGGCTAAATTTCATCCGAAAAAGATAAGTTTTTTTTTCTTCTGGAGTGGTTTTTCCCTGGAAATCAGATTTTCTTATCTATTTTAAAAACGTTTTTCTACCTAAAAAGTTATTTTGAAAATTTTGGGTAACTCAGATCGACTCAGATACGAAAAACACGTTTTTTGACATATAAGTGAAAAAATCTTTTTGGCACCTATCGCCGATTTCTTGTTCACGATTTTTTTCGGTTTTCTGAAGGTTCAAACTATCTGAAAACACGGGTCATATCGATGTGCCCTCAAAAAAAAAATTTACGATTCCAGGCTCGAATTAAGTATCAATTTTAAAATAATTGCTCATATGGCTCCTTTCATCTTTGATGATCTCTTTCGAAATTTTGATTTTTGTTTTGGTTCCTCAATGAGGAACCATTGTGATGGGTAAAATTTTAATTTTTGATTTTTTGGTATTTATGCACGTTTTGGGACCGCAGGAAGCTAAAAAACCGGTTTTTAAAAAAAGTATGTATGTGTGTGTGTGTGTGTGTGTGTGTGTGTGTATGTGTGTGTGTGTGTGTGTGTGTGTGTGTGTACGTATGTATGTAATCGGTGATATTTCACAAACATTATGGAATTAAGACCTAATTTTTTTATCAACAAATCTCAAACTACTTTTTTTTTTTAATTTGGATGTAATACCTCATTTATTTCCATGAAAGTACTTATATATTTGAAAGTACGATTTTTACTCGATATCGCGAATTTGATAATTAATTTTTTGAAAATTTTTACTACTTCTAGGAATAAATAAGTTACCCGACCCGAAGCTTCGGGCGGTCTTGGATTTTTTCGGGTTGGGTCGGGTCGGTCTTCGGTTATACCCGAAAAGCTTCAGGAATCTGAAGGTACAGTTTTTAGGTGGGAAATTTCCTTGGCATTACAATCCTATGATCCTTTTTGTGAAAAATTTCCATACACTCTTAAAAATGAGAATAAAAGGGTCAAAAAAGGACTAGCTAAAAAAAAGGATAATTAATAATAATTTATTAACTATAAGTTATTATTTATTTTTTTATGTAAATTAAAGAAATAAATAAATAAATTTGCATTTTTTTTTAAATTTATATACATATAGTATGCTATTTTCTTTAATGTTAAAAAATTATAAAACCTATTCCAAAATTAATGCAGAAATTAAATAATAAAATATAAAACAATTCATGTTAAACATCTTGAAAATCTATTTTTGTGAATATTAATACTTAACTTACTTTAAAAAACCATAGGTTCAGCAAGTAGTATTTTCAAAAACACCCGTATTTTAAGGGGTGGTATGCCCCCTCCCTATTTTCACTTGCCAACCCGCGTCAGTTTTTGGACTTCACTTAGAAATTTATTTACGAAGAACGTGACTTTCGATCAGGATGCGGGAGGTATAAAAAAAGTTATCATAAAACACGTTTCAACGCTAAAAATTAAAAAAAACACATTTATTGACGTATTCCTATGTCTAGATACTGTAATATCTAGAGACTCATAATAAACTCATTTTTCTAATTTTTAGTAAAAGCACTCTAAAATAAAGAATCCCGTAAAAAAATTGGCAAATAAAATTTTTTTTGAAAAAAAATTCACCCTTTTATTATCATTTTTAAGAGTGTATGGAAATTTTTCACAAAAAGGATTATAGGATCATAATACCAGGGAAATTTCCCACCTAAAAACTGTACCTTCAGACTCCTGAAGCTTTTCGGGTATAACCGAAGACCGACCCGACCCAACCCGAAAAAATCCAAGACCGCCCGAAACTTCGGGTCGAGTAAATTATTTATTCCTAGAAGTAGTACTACTAAAAATAAGTTCATTGCAAGTTTTTAGATCCTAAATTAAATGGACTTAAAATATTTTCGATTTGGGGATTGAGAATAATTTAGAGTGGGAGTCAGGGTCTGAATATAAATTTTATATACGTTACATTTGAAAATACCCATATATAATTTTAACAAAAAATTTTTTTATGCCTATCTATCTCTACAAAAAGCGAACTTTTTACTCAGATCCTATTTTTGGCTCGAATATTTATAAAATATATTCTGTTATACTATATTTATGTTATCAGTTTGGGCTACCCTCTGACTTTCCCTTTTTCTAAATAAAGTCTTTGAAACACTGCTTTTTGCTAAAGAAAATATGGAATCAATATCCAAATTCTAACTGTATCAATTCTCCTGCAAGGAACAATATATATTTACATAATGTTATGTTATAGAGGTTATATGCACATAGATAAGAATTCTGCAAAAAAAAAATATATATATATATAGTGAACCGTGTAAAATGTCTTGCTAAGATTGCGGTATCTTTTGAAACATACTTAAAAAATTTTTTTATATTATTTTTATTTTTTTTTTTATTATTTATATGAAGATTTTTAGTAAACATTTTATTTTCGTTTTATTTGCCCAAGTAAATTTTAGTGGATTTTAAAAATTCAAGAAAAAATTTATTTTTATGATTTATTTAAAATGTACATTTTTTCGTATATTTTTTAAAATAAATACATAAAAAATTTAGTAATTAAAATTTGATTTATATCATGCATTTTTTGTTTATTCGTTTTTTTTTTAAATTGTTTTATTTGCATAACTGTTGATTTTTACATGTTTCGGTAAATAAAAAGATATGCTGATAAGAATAATCTTAAATTTTTTTTTTATTAAATTTGGATAATTTTTTTGGAGCAATATTTTTTATTCTGTACAAAAATCAAATTTTAAAAATTTTAAAATTGCAAAAGCTGCAACCTGATGTAGGCTCAGGATTCGGAAAATCATGCTCGGCAAATTGATTAGCGCAATGCTAAAAAGCAAAATGTATCAAGATATTATTACGTACAAAGAAACTCAAAGAATTAACTAGATAAACCTCAGAGTGGCATGGAATTATTTAGTACACGTTGATTTTTTACCTATAACAAGCTTAAAAAATAATTCCCAAACCCAAATTAAGTCTACTTAACCCTCCCCCCTAAAAAAATAAATAGTTTCCCCCCCCATTTCCGGTTTGTCAGATTATTTAAAAAATATACTCCTCTGTTAATTTTATTTTGTATTAACAGTTCTGAACGGTTTTCTCAACGTCAGATTTCAGCTTTAGAAAGTGAAAATACTTCTTCGAAACTAAAATTTAATTATTTCCCAGGTTAACTTGAATGCATTTTATATTAATATAGACAATAAGTACACGTCTGTAAAATAGCATATAAATAATGATTTTTTAAAAATAAAATTAACCAGAAAAAAAATAATTAATTTGCAAAAATATGAATGAAAAAAATAACTCGGTTATAAGATAATACAAGAAAGTATACATGGGTAGATTTTTTAATTTCTTAGTAATTTCGAGAAAAAAAACCAAGAAAAAGAAATTAAAATTATTATTTACAATTCCAAATACTGATTAAAAAAGTATTTATTTTACCAAAAACTGCAAATTATTTTTTTGTAGGGTGAAAAATTTCTATGATAAAAATTAATAAATTATAATATCAAAACTATAAAATATACAAACTTTGGGTGATAAAATTCAAAAATTGCATGTAACTTTTTCATGGATTGCAAAAATGATTTACAAAAAAGTACTCTAAAGTTTAAAAATTTCCAAAAGAGAATATTAAAAATATCTCCATGTATACAACAATAAAACTATATTATTAAACGTTAGAGTAAAATATATTTATAAGTACATAGCATAAAACTAAGTACATATAATAATAGTTAGAAAAATCAATTTCTATATATAATTTATGCGAAAATATTCGAGTAAATATTTTATGTATTATTATTATACTTCGACGTTTTCATCAAGTTAGTAACTCTTTAGTATAGTTTATTTATAAAATATATTATATAACAAAAAACTTATTTTTTGCTTTTTTTAATAAAAGTAATTATAAAATCTTAAAGATAATATTAACTTTTGTAATATTATAGAATTATTACTTAGTTAGTTAATAAAAAATTTAAGATTAGTTTAGTTAGTTTTAACAATGTAATAACGTAATTTATACTTTAGAACCAAAAAAATGCTCATAACTTTCTCTCAAAAAGCCAAGCAGTTATTTAATAACAAGTTTTTTGTTAGATTTAAACATAAACTTCAAGTTCAACTTACATTTTATTATTGTTATTATTGTATACCATGACTCAACTTTCTTAATTTATTGTACAATTGTTTTTTATTTTTAACTTTGAAAAAATAAAGCAACCTGATTTTTCTTTTATGGATATAAATTTTATTTTTCTAAAGGTGCAGTAGTAAGTATATAATTTAATTCAGACTATGCTTTTTTTAAAAAGTCAATTTAATTGTTAACTTTGTAGTATATAATCTTGTTTGTGATATATTATGGTAACAAAAGAGATGTGATATATTGGCCAAAAACAAAATAACTTCTTTTTTTTCTTTTAAACAATATTTTTTTATTATTTCAACCGTATCATTTATTTTTTTTAATAGTATTTTCATATTTTTTATGAATGAAGTTTCAAAATATTGAATCTATAAATATTATTTGTATTTTTTGACCATATAAGATCGAAGTAGAATGACAAATAGAATATGTTTTTAATTATTTACAAAATTAAAAATATCTACTGGGGATTCCTTAAAAAAATCGTATGTTTTCATAAAGATAAAACATTAATATTAAATAAGTAGGTAAACAGTAAATTTTTTAAGCTTCTTAAAATTTAAGAAAAAAAAATAAAAACAAGATAAAATTTTACCTGTCAATAATAAAAAATACTGTCGAATTAATTTTCAGTTAAATTCAAAAGTTAATTTTTATGAAAAAAGTTCAGTTCTTAAAAAAATTGTAAAAATAATAGATAATAATTACTTATTCAAAAACAAAATATTGTTGAAAAACATTTTATTAAAAACTTACTCTCAAAAACAATTCACATCTCTTATCAAAAATAACTGAAAATGCTGTTGTTGGATATACTTAAATAGTGATTTTGTCGACCCAACAAAACTTAGCCTAAATAGTAGCATCTGAAACCTTGTCAAAAAATTTTTTGATTTCTTATGGAATCAGCCCTCTAGGCTACTGTAGAATTTTTCTTTTTCTAGTATTTAATGGGGTTCCGGGACCAAAAAATCTTAAAATCAGTTTTTTTGATTTTAAACAAAATTTATTTATTCTTATTTATGAAACAGAAAAAAACTTTGAGGAAACTTCATAAGAATCATTTTCCTAACAGTATAAAATATAAAAACATTTTCTTTAAAAATGTGTTCTAATTTATTTTTGATTATAATTCACATTATCATAAAAAATAACTTTTTATACTAATAATAACATTTCTTATTAAATAAAATGTATTCTTAAAAATATTATTTAATTTACATTAACAAATATATGGATATTGGATATGATACTCATTAGTACAATCTTTATTAAGTTTATATAATTAAATTTTATAGATTCTCAGTATATTACCTAAAAAGTATTTATTTTTTTTTTGTTGCCAATATCATAATATTTACATCTTTTTTTCGTAAAATTTGTCAATTACTAAGAATTTAAACTATGTAATTAATTTTTTACAAAGAAATAATTAAAATTTTATTTTTGATAGAATTGAATATCATTAAAAAATCGTAGAGAAATGGAGTGGAATGAATGTAAACATAATTATAGACTATTTAATTGGTAAGTTTAAAAAAAAAAATTATAATACTAAAATTTGTACTAATAAGTATCATATTATAAATATAAATTATATTTTACTTAGAATTATTTTTGTAATTTTTTTTGTATATAAAGAACTTGTGAGTTTCAATTTTTGTTACATTTAAATTTAAAATTTAGTTTTTACTCAGTTAAATAATTGATAGAAAAAATTTTTGAAATGGCTTTCAAATTTTTAGTCATTTTTTCTTTGATTGCTTTCAGTGTAAATAACTCGCTGGCTGCCCCTGGATATTTGGACTGTAAACCGTTATCAGAAACGTAAGTTTAATAAGAATTAATTTTAAATTGTAATATTTAAAATCAACTTTTTAAATTTAAAAAACAAAATAGAAAATTATATTTTTTAACTATGATTTTTTCTTTTTATTTGATTTGGGTAAATTTAGGCCTTATTTTATTATTAACGCCATCCTAAACCCTATGCTTTTAACATTAAGTCGGTAAGGCAGAGTTCATTTTGAAAAACGTCGCCAATCCATTTCTAATAACATTTGTGACTTCATATTGATTCATTCACTAGAAAAAATCATTCTTTGTAGCCTAAAATATTTTTTTTGTTTTTTCTACAGCTTAGAAAAGAAAGCTGACATTTAAGAAATTTTTACCGACACATTTGGGTTTAGGATAGCCTTAATAAAAATTATTTAAAATTAACCATCTTTTTACAATTATTGGTACTTAGAAAATTTTGTGCAATCCTAAGTACTCAATTAACATAATAAAAATTTACTTTCATGAAAGTAAATAAATAGTTAGAAGTTTTTTCAGCGCTTATATTAAAAGTGTATTCTATTATGAGTATGCAAGAGAGTTACACTAAAAATAAATTCCAGTTGCTGCCAATAGAATTACGCTTGTGGCAGCTCATTTAAAATGTGAGCACCGCGGCCTGTGCGGGGACTTAAAAAACAATTTTTGGAGTATATCAAAAATTTATTTTAGTATGCCCCCCCTCCAGTTTTGCTAAGATTAAAATAAATTACACTTACACTATAAAAAGTAACTTTCTTAGATTTACAAAAAAAATAGAATTTTTTCGAAAAATTAGTGAATTTTCAAAAAATTTTGTAAATATTCGAGAAAAATTGTAAATTTACTAAATTTAGTATATTATCGAAAAATTCGAGAATCTTCGATTTTATTTGTGATTTTACAAGAAAAGTTGTAAATTCACAACTATTTTTTGTAAATTTTCGAAAAAAAATTGTAAATTATCAATTTTTCTTGCGAATTCACAAAAATACTCGAATTTTTTGTTAATATACTAAATTTAGTAAATATACGATTTTTTTCGAAAATTTACTAATTTTTCGAGAATTTTCTAATTTTTTTATTAATATAAGAAAGTTACTTTTTACAGTGTATTTGTAATGAATTCTATTAAAAAATAAAAATAATTTTAAAATAATGTAATTCTATTTTTAACTGTTTTTTCAGAAATCAAGATTCTGGAACTAGTCAAAAAGTGTTAGAAGCCAAAAACAACCTAGAAAAAGTATTAATTGAAAATAAATTTGGACTTGATAATGGCAAATGTAAAAGCCGTAGTTCAATTGAAAATAGCGTAACGAGTTGTTCAGAAGGGTAAGAAAAAAGCATGATAACTAGATAAGATGGGTAGAGCGAAGCTGATCATGTCAGAAAAAAGCAAAAAAAGAGTTTCATTAATTTTTTAATTTTGGGATTTTAAAAGTTTTGTTTAGATTGAGTTTAATATTAATATGTAAATAAGGCGTAAATATATGTTAAGCATAGTTAGAACACTAAATATTGACCCCCCCTCCCTAAGAACGTCAATAAACTACGGAAGCCACATAGTATCATGAGAGAATTAGAGAGAGGGTGGGTAAATAGTCGAAAGACTTGTTGGGTGAGTTGGTGATCGAGTTGTAATACATTAGAAAATGAACTTTTTACGTTACCGGAAGGTTTTTGAGGTCAAGGAAAATGAATTTCAAAGAGAAAATTTTTAATTTTTCACCCTAAAATATTTTTGGAGTTTTCAAGATGGCGGACATAAAAAAATATTAAAATGAACATTCTACTTTATCGCGTTTTTGAGGTCGAGAAAAACGAATTTAAGGGAGGAAATTTTCAATTTTTAACCCAGAAATATTTTCCGATTTTTCAAGATGGCGGAAATAAAAAATATTAAAATGAACACTGTAAGTTACCGAGGTTTTTGAAGTCGATGAAAACAAATTCAGGTGGAAAATTTAAATTTTGCACCCTAAAATATTTTTCCGATTTTTCAAGATGTCGGACATACAAAAATATGAAACTGAAAATTGTACGTTACTGATTGAGGTTGAAAAAAACGAATTTTAAAAGGAAAATTATCTGCCATCTTGAAAACTTGGAAAATATTCTAGAGTGAAAATTTGAAAATTTTCCCTATAAAATTCGTTTTTCTCGAAAACGCGTTAAAGTAGAATGTTCATTTTAATATTTTTTGATGCCCGCCATCTTGAAAAATCGGAAAATATTTTAGGGTAAAAAATTAAAAATTTTCTCTTTGAAATTCATTTTCCTTGACATCAAAAACCTCCCGGTAACGTATGAAGTACGTAGAAAGTTCATTTTCTAATGTATTACAACTCGACCACCAACTCATCTGACAACTCGCCCAACAAGTCTGTCGACTATTTACCCACCCTCTCTTTAATTCTTCCATGATACTATGCGGCTTCCGTAATAAACGGCGATCCCGAGCGGGACGTGAATTTTATTTTATTAGGTGAATCGCTATTTGTTGATGTTTGTAATATTAGCTGCGATTGGTTAACCAATAAACAAACAATGCATCCGCTCTGGATCGCCCTGTATTTTACCCTCCCCCCTTAAAATGTCACTTTTTTACCCACCCCCTGTCGAGCCGGACTTTTTCAATAACCCATACAAAGAACAAGTTCCATGTTAAAAATGTATTAAATTTTATTTTTCAGTATTTTCATAACTTTTGCAGTATAAAAAATGGCTTTTTTAACATATTTAAGGGGACCCAATCACGGTGAGACGAATATTTAGAGGGCCTTTTGAGGAGCTTGTTAAAAAAACTATGACAATTTTATTAATTTTATAACTGAATACCTTTTTACATTAAGTTTGTGCGAATTATGAATTCTTTTTGAATTGATAATCGTTTAATTAAAATTTAAAAAAATTATGTCACCCTTTCTTATATCACCTTCTTTATATACGAGAATGCGTAAGAAACTTGACAAGTCTGTTACAAGATCGAACTCTTCACATGTATTTTATACCTATTAGGGTTGTTCATAATTTATATTTTATTTTATTCTTTTATTTTGTCGGAAACTAAAATTATCCATTGATTAAAAAATATTGTAATCTTGTTCAGCTATATGCTAGTGCAATTTTTTTTTATAAGATTCGTTATTCATAGAGAACTTAACTAAAAAACAAAATGAAATCCCATAAGGAGCGCGTGTTATATCCAAAAATTTTCAATTAAATATTTTTCCTTTATTTATCGGAAAATTAGAAAGTTTTTGGGCTCGTTGGATTTCTTTTAAAATTTTTTTTAATACTGGTGTATCTTAGCTAGTATTATTGGATTTTTTAGAACCGATAGGGCTCCCTTAATTAGTAAATAAAAAAACGGAGGAGTAATGTGGGGACAATTTTTTTTGTTGAATCCTGAAAAAGGCATATACAATATACATGGTCTTTGGGTACTGGACGTTGTATTTTTAAAGTCAAATGACAAAAAAAAAATTAAAGTCTTGGCATTAACACACACTAACACTATTATATTTTAGTATAAGTGAACGCGACTTACGGAGATTTCCCATTGATATCATCCTATTTAAAAATACCATGTTCATCACCGAAATACAGTGTAATAACAAAGATTTTGCAAGAAAAAATTTTGCTTAAGTTCCCTTATGCAAAAAGTTAACAAAGTTGCAAAAAGGGGGCAGATTTTTCGGTGTCTTTACTTTGCTTTCGCAACCAAGAGACCGCTTCCTTTAGGAACCCAAATTACATAATAACTTTTTAATTAAATGTTGAAAAAAAATCCGATAACCTCCGATTATTTCAATGGACCTTCTAGGCATAGAAACACTGTGCACAAGGCTAATATTGCTTATTAATTAGTTAGTTAACAAAAACACTTCTTATTGGTCACAACTTTTTAGTATTAAAGTCACTTGTCAATCCTCGCAAACCGCATTTTTTTATCGCTGACTTTTTCAATGTTATAACCAATTAACCAAATGGCCATTTTTGACCCATAATGATTAAATTTTAAATTACTTCAAAAATTGCAATTTTAGACAAAAATGGGTTTTATAGGTATCCAAAATTTTCTAAAAAAGCTTTAAATTTCTAAAAATTCCTTAATAATTATTTGTTTGCCTATATTTTACCTTTCTAATTTTTATTTTAAATTCTCTTCTTTACAGTCAGTAAACTGAATGCCCATTTTTGGCCCTAAATGATCAATTATCAATTTGCTGCAAATATTGTAGTTTTAACTTTGAACATGTTTATAAGGAACAAATTTCGATTTAGGCACTTAGAATAATCCGGAGTTAGGAACTTACAATAATTTCTATTTAGGGACTTAGAATAATTTAGTTTTAGAGACTTAGAAAAATTCAAGTTTAGGTACTTAAAATAATCCGGGTTTAGAGACTTCTAATAATTCAAGTTAAAGGACTTTCGATTTAAGGACTTAGAATAATACTGATTTACGGAATCATAATAATTTGGTTTTAAAATCTTAACATCTACACAACAAACCTAAAAGAGTTTTTTGTTACGCAGAAAATATTGAATGTTTATTTAATTCTTTAGAGAGGAATTATTTTGAGGTTAATTCTCTTTAAAAAAATTTATTTTTGTTTTTATTCTGTTCAAAAAGAATTATAACAAAGATAAATTTTTTTAAAAGAATTAACCTCAAAATAATTCCTATCTAAAGAATTAAATAAACATTCAATATTTTCTGCGTAACAAAAAACTCTTTTAGGTTTGGTGTGTAGTAAAGGTGATGAAAAAAAGTAAAAGTTTAACCTAAGCAGTAGCAAATATTAAATTTAATTAAATGAATTATATTTCTAATTAATTTGTTTTATTTTTACAGAGGTTGCTTGATATTTTGCAAACAAGGATATAAATCTACAAACGGAGCACAACTCTTAGTTGAAGCATGCGTAAATGGTGAATGGATCTCACTCGGCGTCGGATTTTAAATTTTTCCTCATGAAACTAAAAAATAGGTTATTTTTACAATTCTAAACTATAGGGATAACTATATCTACGTTTTTAAAAGTAGAAAAAATTAAAATTCTATTTTACAAAATGAAAAAAACCTATTATCTAGTTTTGAAAGCATAAATTATATGTTCGAAAAAAAGAGTGAATTGATTTAATGTAGGTTACTTCCAATTTGTAAAGCAGAATTTCATTAATTTCTGCATTAAAAACAAAAAATTGATAAAAAATAACTGCTATGAGTTTTTTAAACAGATGTGATAAAATCGTTTCATTATATAATTTTATAAGATTATTTTTTTATTTTATTGTTATAATAAATATTAACTTTTTGGCACCATGCTAAGAGTACTAGAATGGACCAGCTAATTGTTATAAACAATTAATTAATTAACAAATGATGTGTTGGGTTCCAGCCGTTAAATTTTTGAAAAATTATTATTTTATTTGATTGGTACAATAAATATTAAATTTTTAGCACTATCTTAAATCTTCTAGAATAGACCAGGTAATTGTTATAAGCAATAAATTTTTTAGTTAACAATTGGAGTGTTGGGTTCCCGCCGATAAATTTTTGATAAATTCTTATTTTATTTAATAGGTACAAAAAATATTAACTTTTTGACACCATGCTAAAAGTTCTAGAATGGACTGGGTAATTATTTAAAAAAATTAACTTGTTAATTAACAAATAGAAATTTGAGACACCACCGTTAAATGTTTGAAAAATTCTTTTTTTGCTTTATTAGCAAAATAAATATTTACTTTTTGGCATCTTGTTGAATGTTCTAGAATGGACTAGCTATAATTGTTATAAACAACTAATTTTTCCTTAAAACATGGAATCAGAATAATTTGAGTTTAAAATCTTCGCATGTAGTAAAAGTTATAATTACAAATTATAAATATAGCAAATTTTATTAAGACAAATAAAATTACTAATTTTATTCCAATTTAAGTTTACTTTGTACCCACATAAGAAAAGATAAGGATTTATAATGAAAAACGACATGTCAGGCCTTACACCCACATAACCTAAGGGAGTAATTTATAATAAAAACAACACGTCAAGTCTTACACCCACATAACCTAAGAGAGTAATTTATAGTAAAAAACGACCCGTCAGGCCTTACACTCACTTAATCTAAGGGAATAATTTATAATAAAAATCGACACGTCAGGCCTTATTAAACCCACATAACCTAATATAGGGATTTATAATAACAATCGACACGAAGGCCTTACACCCGCATAACCTTAGAGAGTAATTTATAATTAAAAACGATACAACAGGCCTTATACCATATAAACTAAGGTAGGGATTTAAGCCTTATATACACATAACATAAGATAAGGATTTATAATAAAAATAGATACTTATAGTTTTGAGGGTTTTTTTGAATAAAAAGGAGTAGCTAAAACAAAAAATTTAAATGATTTAAAAGATTTATAAACTTAAAAAAAGTATTATAGTTCAATTATAAATTAGTTTCAAATAATTTATTTTATGTATAAGTTTTTAATATTTTATAATATTTAATTTTTAACAAGCTTTTTTAATTTTTTAATCGCGCAAGTTTTTAGGAAGACTCCAAGAATGTTTGCAATTTTATTTAAAAACCTTAATTCTGATTTTTATTTGTAAAACGGCTTAATATATTACGTTGTTCTTTCGTATTGTATTTTTATATTATTACAAGTTTAGTAATATTACTGTAGTAATTGTAGTAATATTATTCAAAATATTAAAAAAAAAAGAAAGGATGCCACAGCCGAAATTTTTTTCAGTGTATTGTTGTTTTTTACATACATATTTTTATTTTACTTTTAAAATTTATAAAATAAAATTTTTAAATAAATATATTAAAATAATTGTAGCAGCTGAAGAAGAATTTATCACAGACAACAAATCCTATTAAAAAGAAGACATTTAACAATAATTTACTGTTCCAAGGATTAAAATTTTCAAAATTTTGATCACCGTTTGGGTGAATATTTATTTCTTTTACTTGTATGAGTTATTTATATCTATAATTTTTTCAATACAAGATATTATGTGATAGAAAAAAATTTTATGTAATATTTAATCAAAATCAAAAAAAACCCTTTTCATAAATAGTCATTATTTCACTCAGTTCTGTCTAGACATTTGTGTACCCAAAACCCCCGCAACCAAAATTTCCTATAGAAATATTGATAGCATCAATCAAAATGAATTTACTTTAAGACTACTTGAATACAAATGGTCCTTTGCGTTTATCAGTTCAGATTTGGACTACATTTGGAACACCACAGCTTCAAATATAATCAAAGTCTTGGATTCTCTTGCACCCATAAAAGAGTTCACAATTGATAAAAAGTCATCTCCCTGGCTTACCCCTGAATTAAATGTAGAATCCGCCAAACTTGATAGGCTTTATAAAAGTTATAAAAACAATAGAATCCCTCAAAAACTGAATGCCTACAGGGACTTTAAAAACCACCATTTGGAAAGACCTTGACCATCTGGACCTCACAAATTCTCCTCCAACTCGGAAAAATTTCCTCTCGCCAGATTCAATAAATAGCTGATTTTCAACGCAAAATGCGTCAACTACAAATAATATTACTCATTCTCCGGCTAGCTTCTCATCTAGGCCCCCTTCAAATTCAAAAATATTAGTAGTGATTATCTTCACTGGGCTTTTAAGCAATTTAGCACAAAATCTGTTGGCCCTGATGGAATATCCCCCAAAGTTCTAAAACTTTGCTTTCCGGTTCTTTCCAAAGTCTTTATTTTTCTCTTCACAAGTCCATAATATTAAACAAAATACCCTCAGCATGGAAGCAATATTCTCCCAGTAGCTAAAACCTCTAATCCCTCTACCCCAGCAGACTACAGACCAATATCTGTCTTATGTATAATTTCAAAAATACTGGAAAAAATCCTCCACAAACAAATTATCGAATACATCACGCATCACAATATTCTTGACTCTTTTCAGTCTGGCTTCCTAAAAAATCATAGCACAAACTTTTTACTCACAAACTTAACTGATGATATTTGCAAAGGCTTTCACTTAAAATTTATCTAAAGCTTTCGACAGGGTTTCCCACACTATCCTCCTGGACAAGCTTTCTGCTATTGGTTTTTCTCCTCAAGTTGTAGGCTGGTTCACAGAGTACCTACAAAACAGTACCCAGTCAGTTATTTTGGATAATAAGTCCTCATCTACACTCAACATAGTCAGCGGGGTTCCCCAAGGGTCAGTCCTTGGACCTTTACTTTTCCTTAATTATATAAATGATCTTGAGCGTAAAATCACTTACTCGAAGCGTCTCATGTTTGCTGATGATCTCCAAATTTACCTGTAAGTACCTTACAAAACTCACTTAAACTTAGGAATGTCCCTACTTCAAAATGATCTTCATGAGATAGAAAACTCGTGTTCTGCCAACAACTTCAAAATAAACATTGACAAGTCCAACTTCATGATCTTCGGCAAAAAATCAAGTACCTTTGACACAAATACTCTTTCTATTTTGGTGGTACCAGAATCCAGCTCTCAAAAATAGTAAAAAACCTTGGCCTCTTCATTGATCAGGATATGAAATGGAGATCTCACATAAACCATATAGTAAAATCGGCCAATAATGTTCTGTATAGGTTAAGACACTTCAAGCATCTAATCAACTCAAATCTCCGAAAGCAGCTTGTTACTGGTCTTGTTTTTCCCTTCCTTGGCTCTGGTGTCTTTTCTATGGGCAACTTACCTGACCAGCAATACAAACGATTACAAAAATTACTGAATGCCTCTGTCAGATATGTCTGTGATATTAGATACCCGTTTCGTATTTCCCCTGACAGAATAAAGCTTGGCTGGCTAAATGTTAAATTTAGAGCGAAATACCTTAGTGCTGTTCACATCTATAACATACTAAACAATGGGAAGTCAGTAAATCTTAAGGAAAAAGTTAAAATTTACATTCCCAAAAGAACCCTTCGTCCTAAAAATTGCCCTCACCTAGTAGTAGACACATCCACTAACCCTATTTACAACAATTCCTCACTTGTATTTATGATCTCCTTCTGGAACTCCCTCCCTGAAAAAATCCGTCTGTCAAGCTCAGTGGAAGTTTTCAAATCTAGTCTTTACCAACACCTTCTAGAGATTGACGGACGTGAAGCAAAACTCCCTTAACTTAAATTTATTCCTACATTCGTTTCACATTTTTTAATCTCACTTGCCTCTTTCTTCCCTCTTCCCCTCTGTTTTCTAGATCTTTATTATAAATTTTATTACATTGTAAATTGTTATATTATATTAAATTTTAATTAGCGTGTAGCAACAAAAATATCTATATCATTAATGTACTACAATTTTAACATGGAACATGTTTATAGGGAGGAGGTACTTCAGAACTTGAAAATTAAGGGGGGGGGGTCAAATTTGTCCTATTTAAGGGGGGAGTCAAATGAGACTTAGAATAATTAGGAGACTTTGAATAATCTAAGCTTAAGGACGTGGAATAATTCAGGTTTAGGGAATCAAAATCGTTTGGGTTTAAAATCTTAAAAGCTAGTAAGGTGATAATTAAAAATTTGAAAATTAGAAAATTGTATTGTAATGTTGAGTAACATTTGTAGTCCTCAGCTGGAAGTAAACGTGTTCCATGCATTTAGGTTATATTTACACAAACCAGTTATAAGTTTTTTGTACAATCTTGTACGATAATCTTATTAATAAAAAAAAAAAAAATAACATTTATAATTTAATTTAAAATTTTTATAATTCAGTATCAAATTTTCATATAAAAATGATTATTTAAACATTTTATGCATTTTACATGTATTTTTTATTAATATTTCCATCGAAATGGAAATAAATAAATAAAATAAATTATAATAAATAAATAAAATATCTTAATTACATATAAGAATAGAAGATAAAAATTATAAAATCGAATGTCAAATAAGACATCAACCCAAAGTTTAAAGACCAATTAAATTTTTTGGAGGTTTTCAGTTATTAGGTACCCTTTTGAATTCTTTAAATATAGAAAATAGTTCCATTTTTAACATTTATTCCCTTAAATCTGTAATATCTAAAATCGGTTTTTTCATAATTTCTCTGTAACGACTGGATGAATGATTTGACTTCATACTGAAATATCAGTAACTGATATCAACAATCACAATCAAATCTCAATAACGTGTTGGACATCGAAATGATCCAAGGAACCCATTTATCCATGAATTAGGTATTTTAGGGATATTCTATTTTTTAGATTTTAATTTATTTTTAAGCAAAATGTAAATTTAATTTTTTTTGGTACGTATTACCTAAATACATAAAAAATTTTTTGAAAAAGTTCATTGATACTTTAAATAGAAAATGAAAAAAATTTCATAATATACAGTTTAAATACCCATATTTTTATTATTACTTTATAAACCAATTAATAAAATACATATACTAAATATATTTTAATGCACTACATATTCATAAATACTAAAATGATGAAATAAAAGCAAGTGAATAAATAAATAAGTTCCTATTGATTCTCATGCTACTACAAACATATTATATATTAAATTTAAATTTTTTATTTGTAATACAAAAAAAAAAAAAATTTCAATACCCACAATATGTACATAATCTTTGAATATAACATTTTGCAGATTGAATAAAATAATAATATAATGAACTGTGTGGTGTATATTATGAACTCGATAACTATAAATCACACACATATACAGTCCGTTATCTCATATTTTTATATAAATAAAAAATATAATGTATTTTGTAAATTGCCTACAGTCTTAAAAAAAAAAAATAAATATAAGTCGATGATCCTTTTTTTCAATTTCGGAACTCATAATACAACGTCTCAATAACTATAAGTACTTTTCTCTTGTTATAAACTTGCTCACGAGAAAAACGAGTTGAACTTGTATTTTTATACAAGAGCGGGGGAGTAGGTACTGTACTGTGTGTATGTGAATTTTATAAAAAGTAAAAGGAAAGTTCTTAAGCTTATATTTTATGAAGATACTGGTAAAAGAGTTATAGTTTATACATGAGCACCACGGGAAATGTCAAATGCCAATTGAAATGTCAAAATCTTTAAATGGAATATAAAAGTTCTATTTATCAGAAATTCGAAGAAAAATTTTTTAATGTCCTTTTTGTATTATATCGAGTGGAACCGTCATTATTTTCGGATTTTTTAACCTTTTTTTTTTTGAGTATTTGTATTTGGTAATTTTATTATTTTAAAGAAAACTGAGAATATTTGAATAAATTTTTATTGAAATTTTATTATATTATGAAATAATTGACAAATTGAATAGAATAAAAATAACTTGACTTCTGTATTTAAAAAAGATTTTTTTTCTTGACTTTTGATCTCGCTTTTGATGAATGAAATGATGATTTGAAAGGGTTCTTTCGCTTTTTTGTTATAAAAATATCAATAGATTGTATTAAGACTTTTTATTTAAAAATTTCAATACTTTGCCGCATCGTTGACTTTCAAAATGAATTATTGTTTTTTTTTTTTTGTATTTTTGACCAAAAAATTTTTTGTGTTTAAAATTACGAAATATTTTTGATTTTTCTTATAAAAACCGTTTCTGTTGCATTAAAATTTAATTCTGGTTGACAAGCATACTTGATAAAGGTTAATTTTAAAAAAGGGTAAAACCTAACTAAAGAAAATTCAGAAAAAGTAACGATTTTTTGAAGATTAAAAACAATCTCCAATGTCCTTGACTATAAAAGCAATAATTGGCTATGAAAAAGAAATAATTTCCCAAGCTATAAAATAATTATTTCAAAACATGTTTTATTCCCATAAGTGTTTTATATAATAGAAAAATTTCAAAATCATTTTTTTTTACTTTATTTCTTATTACCCAAAAACTTATAAAATAATAGATAAATTTAACGATGTAAATAAATAACCGCTACTATAAAATTACAAGTCGTTAAATTAGATTTTAGCAATTAGTTGATTCTTTGATAATGAAGTAAAATTGATAATAGGAGAAAATATAGACCTTTTACTAAAGTTCAAAACCACCTTGTTTAAAACTAACCACTGATTCATCAACTAACTACCATTAAACTCTAATGAACTGTCTGGGTTAAATGTTTATAAGAAACTTTAAACAATTTGAATATGCCTTAATTTATGGTTTTTTGACTTGAAACTAGATTGTCAGGAAGACTTTTTGTTAAAAAATATTAATGACTTTTAATTCTTGTTTTTAATAATAAAACACCGTGAGAAAAAAGAAAATAAAGTTGTAATTTTATTTTTGGAATTTGATAAAAATTTCTAAAAATTCAAAAATTTTTTGTAAATTATTACTTCCTTTGTTTAAGTTTATTGCAGGGTTCATTGTAACCTAATATTGCAACTCTATTTTGACAAGTAATTGAAATCCACTTTGTAATAATATTATCTTCTGAACTGGAATAGTAAGATAAACGGAGGCGGAGGGTTATAAACGTAATATATAGATCATGTATCCATCTATATAAATTCTTAAAATTTGCTTATTCGAACAATTTTAAACGAATGCTAATTAGCATTGCTCAGATTACTTCTACTGTATTATAAGCATAGCGTTGCATCATTTAATGAAAATCTCATCCTCTTTCAGATTAACCTGATCTCTTAAGATGAAATGAGATTAATGAGAACTTGAAAAAAATACAAGAATTTATACAAAAATTTTAATTTCTTTTATTACGTTGTCATATTAGGTACATAATTAGGAAATTTTTATCATGCATGGAATACTCCAAAAATGAATCTGTTTTGGCATCGAAAAGTTTGTAAATCTTCGCGGCTGTGAAGTAATACATAATACCGTACCAGAAAAATAAGGGATGGCCCAAATTACTCGTATATATCAAGTTGAAGCCAAGGAAACAAAAAACTGTGATTCAAGGCATTATTTTTTTATGGACAAGGGTCGTACACAATTTTTCTGTGGTGAAAAGATACAGTTTTGCTTGCTACGAAATTTCCGGGAAATAAGTGTTTTTTGACCACTGAAAAAAAAAGATTTTATAAACTTATTAAAAAGTTATTGTAAAAAGTTCTTTATTTAAAAAATTTCAATTTTAAAGTAAAGCAAATATTGACGCACCAAAATTATTAATATTTTTATACAAATCCTTCTCATTTTCTACACTAAAATACCTACTTAAAATAATTTATTTAAATTCTTGTTATTCCAACCTGAGGAGGAATATTATGAGCAAACTGTAGCCGGAAAATCCCCTACGAGAACCATATCTAACCCTTGAAACTTTGATGAAATTAATTTTGTTCTCAAGAAGTATAAGGAAATAACTAGGAGGTAAGTATAGAAAAAGGTAACATTTGCTTATCTTGCTTTCTATCACTGAATGCAATTGCTTCAAAAATTAATTTTATTTTTAATCCTAAAATTTTAGCATAAGTTACAGAAATAAGTTATACTTTTTCCCCAAAGAAAAAACTTTTAATTTGACTAATTCATATATACAAACATAGTTCAAATTAGAATTTTTAAAAAATTATACTCTATATTTGTACCAAAAAAATAAAATTAATATAAAAAAAAAAACATTAAAAGAAAAATTTTTTTTAATCCCAGTATTTTGTGTATCTTTATAAACATATACAAACAAAAGTCTAATTACACTTTTGGAAAATATTTTCATGAACAAAATAATACCTCTTTTCACAAAATATTAACAAACGTTATATATATTTATTTAAAAAGCAAAATTGCGGTCTTTTCCCTTTGAATGCAATATAATATAGCTAGCATTATTCCTCAGAGGCTTTTTCATATATTGGATACATGCGTCCCTAGTGCTTCGTCGACACGAGCCACTTGACCGTCTGCACTATGTGGCTTTCATAATATAAGTCCCTTTCTATTCTTCTTATATTTATTTTATATATAGGCTTTACCATTTATTACCTAATGAATTTTTTATTGAGTATATAATCAATATTGACAGAATAAATTATATCAAATTTAATTAAAAAATAATAAACATACTCCTATTTTTTTTTCGTTGCAGCGTTTGGTTTTTAACAATTATGCATGAAAAATTATTGCGGCTTAATATATAATATATAATATGTGGGTTATTTAACGATTATAGGTTATAACTATGTACATAATAGGTATTATAATTTTATGCTTCATCTCATAATATGTCAAATAATGTTTATATCAACAACAAAACTTTCTAAATATTATGATAAACTTACATAATTTATACACCAATATTTATATATGTATATGGGGGATTTTATGTTAATTTTAACTGCTTAGGATAGGGTGAGGTACTAAATTTACTTCTACTTCGTTATATCTTCTACTTTTTATTTTAAAAATTATTAATTCTTAAAAAATTTACAAATTGCGAAGATTCTGAATATCTTTAAATTTGATACCTTGATTATAATGTCCTCTCGAAAATGCAAAAAACGTTATTTTAAACCAAATAATGAATATTTGAGCATTCATACAGTTAAGCTTGTTTAAAATATTTTAATTTTTTACAAAATATTTTTTTTTCGAGTAAATACTGATCCATTGTAAAATTTACTGAAAATCTTGAAAACAAGTAAAACTTTGGTATAAAAATAAAAAACTTAATTTTGCAAATTGACTTAATGTATATTTTCATCCCTCAGTTTTTTGTTTTTTTTTGGATTTTTAACCATATTACAAGGTTTGGCTTGCAAATTAAGTTATCTGTTGTAAGCAACTTGACTATGTTTGGTAAAATTTTTTAAAAACTTTCTATGATAAAAAAAATTCTAAAATTTCATTGACTGATTTGACTTGAAATACCTCATATATATTACTTATTTTGTGTGAGGTCTTGCATAGATATTACAGTATAGCTTAATAATGTAAATAGAAGTTAATATACTTTGTCATATTTTAAAATCATATTTTATACTCGATGAACAATAATTTTATTGTTTATATTTACTTAAATATTTTGTAATATTTTTGATGAAATTTTTTATTTACATTAAAGCGCTTTAAAATTTATTAAAATTATATCTAATTATTAAAAATTATTATGCTAATATGCATTTAAGATATACGTGACATATAATACTGCATTATCCTGTCTAATTTATCACGTTATGAATCATTTTCATTGTTTTATTGTCGGGATAAAAGCATAGTAGTTATGATAGTGACAAATAATCATAAAAAGTTGTAATTGATCTATTAGATGATAATTATGAGCAAACATATTTTTAAAGTTTATCAGTCATATCTTACAGTTGAGAGGCGGATAATTTATGAGTAGAAGTATTGAAGGAATATTGAGAAAAAATTTTTTCAGATAATAACAAATTTTTTAATGCAAACTAGCGACAAATTAAACTATTAAAGCCTAAGCAAAAACTAAGCTTGATAAAAGGTTAATCTGAGTAAAAATACAAAATAAAAAAATTGCCCTGTTAAAAAAAATTTACCATTTTTTGGTCTAAATTTAAAATTACTCCTTGTCATTTTTGACTAATTATGGTAAATTTTTTTAACAGGATAATTGTTACTTATTTTTTATCAAATTTTTTCGGTATTCAAAAAAAATTTTTTAACGATAAAATAAACTTGTGTTTTCCGGATAATTTCTAAATTCCGTAAATATTTTTACATATCTAAGGCAAAACCAGAATTTTATCTATTGTTTAATAAATAGCTAATTCTTCACAAAAAATCACATTTTATCTACTAAAAATTTAAGTCAAAATATGGATATTTTAAATAAAATCCGGTGCTTATTTTATGAAGGCTTTGTGAATTAAAAAAATAATTGTAAAATATTAGTAAAACTTTTGAATTACCTTATAAAGAATTATAAACGAGTTATCAAATAAAATTTTTAGTAAATTTTCAGTTAAGACTGCATCAACAATTACGTAACAAAAAGTAATAAAAAAAACTTTTTCTAATTAAAATTTTTTATAAATAATTCCAATTTATTATATCTTTAAATTAAATCTAGATAAATTAATGAAAAATTATATAATATCAATTTAATTCTTATTGAAATCGAAAAGAGATTTAAGTTGTATTTATTTATATAGGTATGACGTGACTTGCCTCCTCATGAAGATCAAGGTAAAATGTCAATACCGAAATCTTTCTTTCTCTTGCTTATTTAATACTTATTAATCTTAAAAAGAAAACAATTTTTTCTTTCCTTTTTGTATAATTTAACATTTTTAAATTCGTTGCGTGGCTGAATTTATAAATGAGAACGCGAGACTTACCAATAAACTTTTTTTATCATTGATCATTAGTCCTTAAAATTCTAGAAGCAATCGAAGCTAATTATGAATAAAAATATTTTTTTTTTAAATAAGTGCATCAAGACACGTAAAAAACAAAAATATATTTAATTTAAAAAATATTTTTTTTTAATTGCGATACGTTATTATATATATTAGGATGCTACTTTAAATAAAAAATTATAACCAGTTTGTGTACACACAACCAAAATGCATGGAACATGTTTACTTACATTTACATCTGTAATCTTACAGCATAGACACACACAAAAAAATACAATTTCATATTTTTATAATTTGTAATTATCACCTTTACTAAATGTTAAGATTCTAAACCCAAACTATTATGATTTCCTAAACGCGTATTATTCTAGGTCCCTAAATCAAAAAAATTTTCTAAGTCCCTAAACCCAAATTATTCTAAGTCCCAAAATTGAAATTATTCCAAGTCTCATTTGACCCCCCCCCCCTTAAATGGGACATATTTGACCCCCCCCCCCCTTAAATGGGACAAATTTGACCCCCCCCCCTAAATAGGACAAATTTGACTACCCCCCTTAAATGGGACATATTTGACCCCCCCCCCTTAAATGGGACAAATTTGACTACCCCCCTTAAATGGGACAAATTTGACCCCCCCCTTAAATGGGACAAATTTGACTACCCCCCTTAAATGGGACATATTTGACCCCCCCCCCCTTAAATGGGACAAATTTGACCCCCCCCCTTAATTTTCAAATTCCGAAGTACCCCCCTCCCTATAAACATGTTCCATGTTAAAATCTGCTTTTTTCCGTGTCTCTGGATCCTAAAAAGTGGCAATTTACAAAAAAAAAAAAAAAATTTGAACTATTTGACTTATAAAATCTCTCATTAATACTGCCAAAATTTTGAAGTATCAAAATTAAAAAAAACTAAAGCTAACCACAGTTTTGAGATCCAAATCTTTGTAATAATCTATTGAAAAAAAGTAAACATTAGTTCCAATCAAATTACCATTTTGCTGTTAGTTTGGCAACTAAGATGAGAAAAGGTCTACTCAAGATTTTTTATGTCGCTAAATCTGAAAATTAAAGTTTTATTAGAGCACACAAACACTTCTCTATATTCGCAAAATATAACAAAATTTTGCCATCAGTGTGTATTTGGGTCGCTAATTTCAAGTTTTGGGATACTGAATATGTAAACTTCATAAAACTTGCGAAATTTCAAATTGAACTTCCCCCAAAAAGAGGTGATTTTTGCTAATTTAAATGTGTTTTATTGGAGCCAACAATAATTTTTATAATAAGCAATCCAATACCTCTTATTTTAGACCAGTTCTCATCTTCGTTGCCGAATACAAACCCCTCCTTTTGGTGATTTGACTGAATTACTAATTGGTAAATAGAAAAGAAGCTTCAAAATATTTATAACTGTTTTGTGTGTTTGGTCACAACCAACGATCATGGAACATGTTCCAGTATTTTTGTTGAGTCCTGTACACACTCTAATTGCTTGATTTTGAATAACATCTAGTTTGCTTAAATCTGTTTAACATGCATCCATATAGCACAAATGTGCCCATTCGAGGATTGATCTAACAAAGCCTTCATAAATTTTCAAAAGAGTTGATGGGTGTGCACCCCATTTAATTGTAGTGATACCTTTAATGAGGTTGAGTTCCGTAGATGCTTTACCTACTGTTTGCATTATGTGTTGTTTCCACTTCATTTTTTTTTTCAAAAATTACCCCTAAAAATTTTGAATGCCTCGATTGACTGATAGTATCCCAATTTACTTGGATCGTCATTTGCCTAGCTTTTGCATTTCTAGAAAAAATCATAAATTTGGTTTTGTTTACTGCCACGTTGAATACTCTGCTGATTAGCCAAGTAATTCATATTTTGATTCATTTTTGTAGTTCAGTAATAACGGTGTCTGGATTTTCATGATAGTAGGTTATACAGCAGTCATGAGCAATTTGTAGATTTCCACATATTCCTATATTGTAGTTTATTTTTGCAAGCAGTACGCTTCCTTGTGGCAAACCTTTTACAAAATCTTAAGCTTGTAAGGAATTCAATAAATTTTATAAATTTTTCTGAGACACCTGCTTCTTTTAGATCCTGTAATAGTATTTTGGGAACAACATAGTCAAAAGCTCCTTTTATATCAATGAATAGTGCTCCATACGTTTTTCCTCTAACTAAGGCACTTAAGATATTAACATTTAATATTGTCCAGTCCAGACTTAACTTTGCGGAATCTAAATTGATTGTTTGGTAGTAGACATTTGTTTTCTATATACCAATCGAGTCTAGCTTTAAGTATGCTTTAAAATATTTTTAGTAAATTTTGTGCTAAGCTAATTGGTCGATAACCTTTACCACGTAGTTTAGGAATAAGATTGACTATAGAATTCTTACAGTCATCAGGATATTCACTTGAGTTATAAAAGTCATTAAATAATTCAACTATGAGTTTTTTAGCTTCGGTAGGTAAATTTTTGATTATAAAGTAAAATATATGGTCTTGTCAGGTAAAGATTTAAGTTTACATTTATTGAAGTGTACGTTGAATTCTTCGAGTTTGATTGTGTAATCTAAACAGTTATTATCTCCAGCTGTTTCTATATTTGCTTCATTGTTTATGTTAGCAAGATCTCTTAATTTATTGAATACAGCTTTGATTGCAGGGTCCTCTGGTGTATGGCTAGTTGTATTTGGTGGCTGATTGATGCAACCTTTAAAGTTTTCATTCGCTTGTTCATACAGATCAAAATTATCTTTACTATTGTTATCAATCATTAATTTTTTGCTCTATTTCTTTTATTAGCCAGATCTTGACACTCTTCGTCCCACCATACAGGAAGTTGATTTTTAATCACACGGTTTCCTGTATCCTTAGTTCCTCCATTACTTAACAGACTACTTTTAATTAGATTGGTGATTTTGTTGTATTTTTCTTTTGAGTTCGTATATGAAATTGTTGTATACTATATAGTTTATTTTTTACATCTGTACTGAATTTATCCCAATTTACTTTTTTTGTGTTTAGTACATCTCTAAGGGTGTAAGTCCCTAATTTAAAATTTTGTCTTAGGTCAATTACCCCCCCTCCCCCACCTAAAACTTCAGCTTTACAACCCTTCCTAAAAACGTCCATTTTGAACCCCGCTCCCCTTTATATTTGAAGTATTTTTCAAATGAGCCTTCCTATAAATATTCTCCATGTTAAAAATTGTATTGCTAATTACATCGTTGTAGCAATGAACATGATATTAAACGACCTGAACCTAACCCTATATCAATATGTTTATTATAGCATCGTTTCTTCCATTTATTCAAGTACACCTTTGACATATGCACTTATTATAACAAGAACTTTAAATCGAATGTTACTTTTTCGCATCTTTTTATATTTTTACCTCATCTTCTTCGGCATACAAAACTTCTTTCTCCAAGTTCGTTATATCTGATATTAAACTGATGGTTATATACATATACATATGATTTTTTTTTTCTATCTCATTTAAATAAAAGTAGAAACTGATTTCTTAAGATAATATATAAAAGGTATATATAGTACTATATACATAAAACTAAACTTTTTTTTCAAAAAAAAAAGCAAAAAAAAAACAAATTTTACATTATATTATATACCACGTGCTCAAACGCGTGCGATTTTATTCATGCTCCAAGCAATATAATTTCCTCTTTCATTTCTATCAAGATCCTTAAATTTGAAATATACCTATATATATATTTTACATATTATATAGCTTGTTAATAAATCATTTGTTAAACTTGAAATATTGTAATATAATATTTTCTTATTTACCGACATTCAATTTTTAAATTAAAAAACAAAATTTCAAATTTTTTATCATTTTTTTTAAATAAGAAAAAGTTAATAATTGCAATAAATTTAAAAAAATTTATAATTTTTTGAGGTTATGACCTCGAAATATTGTACAGCTAAGAGAGATTTTAATTAAAATGTTTAAAATGCATTGAAATTAAAAATTAAAAATCCCAGGCTCAAAAATAATCTCTTTTTTCAAATATTTAGTTACAATATATATAATGTTTCTTTTTTTAAGCCGATTTCCGAAAATGGCCCCTGTTATTACTAACCTTGTTGATTAATGTATTCAAGAAGTGGGTAAATCAACAAGAAATATTTTTGTTTGTATAGCTAAACCTTCCTGTGTCTTCAATTTTTTCACCCTAAAATATTTATGTTAAGAAAAGTATTTATTTATCAGTGACCAATATTGAGCGATTACGAAATTAAGCAATATTTATTTTGAAGAATATAATATCCCCTCAATGACGAAAAATAGATGGCAAAAGCCTTGAATTTAACTAAAATGAGTGGAAAAATGAGTAAGATCAAGCGTAGAAAGATTATTATTCAAATTTTAATCATAAACTGAAAAAAATGCGCTTGTATCAAGTAGTCAAAGTCAAAATAAAAGAAAAATAATTTAAAAAAAACAAACAAAAATTTTCTGAAGTAATTATTTCACGAAACTTGTGCATCCTAGGGGAATAGAAAATTTAGAATAGAAAATTTTAGCCATTCTGTGGTAAAAAAAATAACATAAAAGCAACAGAATTTCTGATATCTGGGTAGATTCCAGTTAGAATTCGGGACTCCTTTTTGTCACTAGATGAAAATTGTACAAAACTTTTATACAAAATCTGCTTGATTTAGACCCAAATTACGCTTTATTTTTTTGATAAAATTTTTTTTATCAACAAAACCAGTTACAATAATATTCAAAACAGTTTCTGGACATTCTTCATAGTAATATTCCGCTGAATTCGAATTTGAAAAACCTTCTGGTGGTTAAAACTTAAGTGGTATTCTAGTGGCTCCGTAAAAAATCAATTTTCATAAATTTTAAATTTTCCGCCAGACCAAAAATTCAGATTATGAGGGAAATTTTATTTAAGGATACCGCAATTAAAGTTTCTTTTGAAATGTTATAAGTTAAAAATGACAGGAAAAGGGGTCCCAGAAATTCTAGTCAGAATCTGCCCAGATAAAATCATGTTACCTGTATGTTATTTTTTTTACCGTTAATGTTGGAATTTCACTTTAAAAGACTCTTGTCTGATAAAAAACTAACCCTAATAAAAATACAAATATTTAAAATAGACTAGAATTATTATTAACAACAGTTTTAAATCTAAAAAACTTACCAGGATTTATTAAAAGTAAAAAAAAAATTTTAAAAAAAATCAAAAAAATTTAAACTAAAAAATCATGATAGATTTTTTACTCTAAAGTAGGTATAAATTTTAAAATATTTCTCATGAATATACAAGTACGTATAATACTTTTGCTATTTTTATCCAAAATATTGTGCTTATAAATCAATGTCGCGTGGGAATATACATAAATAAATAAAAAAATTTTTATTATATATTGACACAATATTTTTGTCTCAAGATTAATTTTTTAATTTATAATGTACAAAAAACTAAAAATTTACCTAAAATTCTCTTTTTTTTTTCAAAAAATTTAAAATTTATTAGCCGAGATAAAACAAATAAAAAGAATGATGAATTCCTTTTTATTTAAAATTTGTAAGAAATAAAATATAAAGTATACATAATTAAGATAAAAATCTTAAAATAATTTGTGGTATAATTATTTTTTTTAATTTTTATCAGATCCACTTGGCAAATTTAAAAAAAAAAAAAGTTAAAAAAAAAAAGAAAGGACTATAAAATGTGATGAATAGCGATGAATAGATTTGAAATATTGAATCAACAGCTGCAAATTAATCATGTTATTGATATAAATCTATAGGAATATAACATACAATCAATATTGGCTATATAATTAAGGGAGTTTTGTTTGATCAATTATATACTTGTTATTAGATTTCTCCGAAATCCTACAAATAAATTATTTCAATTTTTTATTCAGATTTTACGCAGTATTGCTAATTTTCGCTGATTATTCATTTTATGCTTTTACAAATTATTTAATTTTAGCCATTTTTTGTGTTTTACATTTATTTTAAACCAGCATAACAGTAATTTGGTGTAATTCACTACTTTTCAAATTAAAATCAATAAAAAATAATAAGTTCACTGCCCGCTGTTAAAATTGCACTCGAAATTGCACGCAGTACTTTTTGTGAATATATTCGATGCAAAATCAAAAAAATTGCAACTTTAAACGATCTTTAATTTTTTTAAATAGGTGATAATAGTTTCTAATTTTAAAATATATAATAATTTTTAATCTTATTTACACATATCCGGCCCTTTTTTCATTAAAAAAAAAAAGGCAAAATTTCACGTATTAAAGATTTATTTAAGTGATTACGATGTTGTATTAAAAGTATCAAAAAAAAACAAGACTCCCAAAAAAAAATCAAATATGAACATTATTATTATACAAAATCTTTATGTAATCACCAAAAAAAAAAGTGATCATAAAAAAACCCTTTTTTTATTTTTCACATCCTCAATATAAACAAAATAATAATCTATACAGTTTAATCATGATAAAATTTTATATAAATTTTTTTTGCTCAAAAAAAAAAAAAGAAAAAAGTAATATTCTCTCTTTATAATAAAGCAAAGTCTAGACAATATCCATAACCAATGTGTGTATAGAATACAATATAATAATACAAGTTAAACTATAATGATATAGTCTTATGGTTCAAAAAAAAATTTTTAAATTGCAAAAAAAAAAAAAGAAAATTGGAGGGGTAGGAGTCATGAATTCGTGTGGCAGTAGCGCCTCGTTATCGAGAGCATTGCTCGCCGTGTTTCTCAGTGTTTCCTTAGTGCAATATCGCACGAGGCCCTGATAAATCTCGGATAAGACTCACGACAAACTTTTCTTTTTCCTTATTCTTTTATATAATAATCCTACACGTGCACACATAAAGGTCCTTTTTTTTAGTACCCTTTTTTTTTAGATCACTATTTATATGAATTTTTTTTTAGAGGAATAAAACGCGTTTGGGTCGCGCGCGTCGTCGACTCGTGAGGAGACCAGCCGCTATCTAAAACTAAATCAGCATTCGTCTTAATTATCACCCTCTTATATAAATATATATATACCGTTTATCCGCGTTATCCTTAAAGGGGTTACAGAGATCACATTATTATAATACAGCGCCATATATCATCATGCGCGCTATATGAAGCACATAAAGATGAAAAAAAAAAGGAAATATAATAATAAATATTTTTAAAATAAGTATATTTTTTAACCTGTTACTTTATTTTACATTGTTGTAAAAAAAAAAAGTATATATTACTAAAGCACGATTGCATGCAAAAATTTTAACACGCGTTTGTATTATTTTTAAAGTTGATACATGTAAATATTGAAAATTTTTTCTCATCATGAAAAAGTAACATGAATATTATATTTATTATTAAATTTTAATTATATATTATTTATGGTATAAATTTTAAATTTTGATGATTAATTTATTTTTGGACGTTTTAATTTTTTATTTAAATCCTAAATATTATTATTAAAATTAATTATTTAAAAAAATAATTTTAGCTTATTAAATTTTACCTACATTGACCCTATAACCTTATTGATAGTAAATAGTTTTCTTTTTTATAAACAAAAGTTGATAAAAATAGGCTAAAAAAAATCTGCTTATGACAGCCACTTACTTGACTCCCAATTGCATAAGATCTAAAGAAAAGCTAAAAAATAAATTTTATTTTTGTCAAAATGTGATTTTTTTTATGTTTCATTCCACGATCCTCGCATTTTAAGTGATTTTTCAGTCAATATACAAGGAGGGAAACCCCTTCCCGGGGGATAAGAGTTAAATAATTTGCTGCTATCACTAGATTTGGTCTACTATAGGTTTTTTGAGTCGCTGGTTATAAATTTTAGAAATTTTTTAACAATAGAAAATACATTAAAAATACCAACGGTTTTAGAAATAGTTTTTGCTAATTTAGGGGTGAAATATTTATTTTTCATAAAAAAAATCGCAAATTCAAAAAATTCAAAAAAACGATATGGACCAAACCTGAATTCTCAAAGTTCAAAAACATAAAAAATACCCCTTTTTAGGGATGATTTTTGCAAATTTAAGGATGAAGCACGAATTTCTCATATAAATTGCTCCAAAATTATTAATCAGCAACCCAAAAAATCTATATTCCACCAAATCTGGTGGTGGCCGGAAACTATGCAACCTAAATCATATATTGACTGCAGTATGAGTAAAAATCTTTTCGAAAAATAAGCATCGAGTTCCACAATCGAAATTTGCGCTACCATCCGTTAGCTGCAACCGGAATTTTCCTAGTGCATTTTCGAATACTTAACAAAAATATTTTTCGGACTTGGGCCACCCGCCACAGTTTCAACCAACATAGTTTTTTAAAGCCATGTCACGATATTAAATTTGGCTTTCTACTCAGCTTTCTATACTTTCAGATTGAAGAACGTTGTTCTGTCCTGCAAGTCTAAAAATTTTTTGATTACTGTCTTGTTCCAAATTACGGCGTACAAATAAATTTTTTAGAGAAGTTCAATTTATTACGGCGGTGAAAACAGCTGCTGAATCAAAATTCCTATAAAGCCAAAATTACGCAAAATTGTTTTTAAAAGTTGCCAATAAAGCTTTGCAGGATTGAATTTTTAAATAAAAATAGTGAATCTAGGTGAAGGACTTTAATTTCAATAAAAAAATACTTACAGACTCTAGTTACTTTTGAATAATATATACTGTAAAAGACTATTGTAATAGTAAATTTACCATTTTGTAATCACAAAAATTCATGCAGCGATTGATAATGGAACAAAAAAAAATAGTAATTCAAGCCTAAGGTTCTAATTTTTTTTTTCAAAAAATGAAGAATGGAAAATATTCATCTTACTTCCAGATAAAAATGGTCACAACTGGAAATTTTTCCGTGTTTAAAAGTTCATTGTTGCTAGCTTTGCAACTGTGCACCGATCCCCTTGTTCATAATATTTAATCAGTTGTAAATACCTGGAGCGTTCCCAAACTGAAAAATTCAAAAGGGCACACCATTTTTAGGAGAATTCTTTAGGGCATATGGGGGTCACGCATAGGACACATATCGTGATTGCTTTATATCCAGACCGCCTCTTGAACAACTTTATTATCCATTTCAAAAATTATTCATAAAAATAATAAATTAAAATATCAAGCTCAATTTATTCATATGCAGTTTAAATAATATCATTTTATTTAATCAAGTTTTAAATTACATATGTTTAAATTGCAAAATTACGATTTTCAAAATCTCATAAATTCCCTAAAAAATAAATAAATAAATATTGATATTATCTAAAAAGAAAATGTTTTTATTTTATTTAAATCTTGATATGAAGTAATAAATTTAAATTTTTGTTTTTTTTTTGCACTTTCGTGACTAAATTTCATTCAGCAGTTGTAAAAAATTATTAAAACCAAAAAAATACACATTTTAAACATAATATATATACTAAAGAAATAAAATCGTTAAATTTTTACCGTTGCGCATTTTATTTCCCATATTCTAAACGTATAATTAAATTTTTAATGACTTGAATTCTTTTTAATTATTTTTTTTTTCTAAGTTAAAATATTTATGCAAAATAAAAATACTTAATTTTAAAAAAAGCGGCTCTTTTTCAAATAAGAAACCAATTTTCAAGAACTAATTTTTTAAAAATTTAATATAATACAAAAAAAAGGAACTAATCTATTTATTTTTTTAAATCATAGAATTTTAATTTTGACAATAAATAATTACATGTAATTATTTAAAAAATAAAACTTTATATTGATATTTCAGAAAATCAATTACAAAAAAAAAAAATTTAGTGTATTTAAAAAAATTCTCATAACATTATTTGAGAAGGATTGATAGGTTTGAAAATGAAATAACATTAAAAAAAAATACAGAATAATAATAATAAATACTCATTTTTCTTTCTTCCCTATTTACTTGGTTTATATATTGACTTCTTTTATTTCTGACTTTGATGAATTTTTTAACCTTCAAAAGATTCTAGTTAATCATATTTTAGTTAATTTTTATACATATAAATTACAAACTATTTGTAAATATTATCAAATTTTTTGTCTGACAAAAGAATACACTAAATAAAAGTTAGCTTAAGAATAGAAGAAATATTACTTTTATTTCTATTAAAACTTTGTTAAAAATTCTTTTTTTAATTAATTTTTTTTTGACAAATGAAATTTATTAAAAATTCATTAAAGTAGATTTGAAAAAGAAAAATATTTAAGCTATTTTTTTACAATTTTTTTATTGTAATAAGTTCTAAGGATTTTTATTGAATCATAAATAGATGAGAACAAATTTTTAGATAACGGTTAAATGAAAATAACTTGGGAATCATAACATAGTATTTGTTTTTTTATCCAAAATATTAAAAGTCTAAAAAAATAAAAAATAAAAATACTAGAATAACAAATATTTTTTGCTTCAAAATATCATTTATTTCCACGTAGTCAAGGCGCCAGCAATGTTAAATGCATCCAAAAATTTTATCAGCACTAGAACGGATGCACCTCAGTGAAATGTATGTATTTTTGGTCGCTAAAACCGATTTTGAAGGTTTCATCCATTTTCGGAGGGCCAGTTTTGAGTAATGGACGCTATATAATAAAAAATCGGCGAAAAATTAGCAAAATTGGTAATATCTTGAAAACAATTGCCAATTAGGTTTTCGGGATCGCTGATTACGATTTTGAAGACAGATTTATAAAAATCAAAATGGCGGACTCAAAATGGCGTATTTCTAACCTCAGAAACGGCGATTTATGCTGTTTTAAGCATATTTAGGTTGTCTAATAAGTTTTTCGGACCAATTATAACGATTTTGAGGTCATATTTTTAATTTTCAAAATTGCGGGCTAAAAATGACGGATTCTTAACCTCAAAATCGACAATAAATGCTATTTTAAGCATTTAAACGTGTTGGGGTCAGTGATCACGATTGATTAATTACTAGAATAGCCGCGCGCTCTGCGCGCGCAGAAAAATTGCTTTTTTTATAATTTCGTTATAAAATTAATTTAAATAAAATTCATGGTTATACTGATAAAAAATACTAATATTTTTATTGCTCTCAAATATTTTTACCTTCAAAATGCAATTAACTATTTTACCCCTTTTGCGTTAATTTATTTAAATACCTACTTAAGAAAATTTAATTTGTGTTGTTTTTTATTCTCGAAGGAAAGTTTTCATTATTTTTTTTGTTTTTTACTTCATTGGAGGAATAGATTATATCTTTTCCCACGTATTTCAATTTTTACCTGAAAGGCTTTTTTTAATTAATCAATAACAGCATCTTGAGAATCTGATTGGCCTTAAAATTTTTGTTCTCCCATAAACTTTTTGTTGGTACACTTTGATTAAATATTCTGTATAATATTTTTCGGAAAAATATTGATTATGGTATAAAAATTAAGGAACAATAAATTTCGTTACATTTTTCATTATGGGCTTTTATTTTTCGTTGGTAAGTACTCCACCTGGTTTTTGGAGCATATTTGTCTTTTACATGCTGAAAAACAAAAAAAAAAATTTTTATAACTTTTCATTTTTCAAAATTTTCCATTTTCCGGATTTTTTTGTCACGAAACCGAAATTCTGACTCGATTTTTGGATTACTTGGAAAATTTTACCAAAGGACCTCTTTTGAGATAGTTATTTTGAATAAATCTGTAACTCTGTGCACAGAAAAGAAAATAAAAATATTAAAAAAATTAAAATTTATTTGCTAATTATTGTTATTTTACTATTTTATGAATTTGTATTATATTTTATTTTATTTTCTTTGTACAGAACTACAGTATTGTTCAAAATTTCTCTCAAAAGAGTCTTTAAGTAAACTTATGTAAGTATATTTAAGTAAGTATTTCCCGAGGAATTCAAAGATCATGTCAAAATTTCGGTTAGGGGACAAGGAAATCCAGAAAATTTTGGAAAATGGAAAGTTATGAAAATTCGTTTTTTTGAGTTTTTAAATATCCCCCAAAAAACTGCTTACAAACAGAAAGTTTATGGGAAAATAAAATTTTTTTGGCCAATTAAAAGAAAAAAAAACAACCTTTTTGGAGAAATTTGCCTTTGAAAAACCTCTTTAGTTTTTCCAATTTTTCGGATTTCCTTGTAGTTTCCAAAAAACTGATGTCAGAATCGTCTTCAGTGGGAAATTTTACATACCCCTTATTCATAAAAATTGTTTTTAGTTTCATTTAGAGCTTACAAAAATTAAAATCAAAAAATTAACTCATAGTCTAGAAGACGCCTCACAGTGTATAGTAAAAAAAAAAAAAATGGCCAAAAATCGGCTTCAACGCAATTTCTGATGAAAAAAAATTCTGCTGGATGGAAAATGACCGTTTTTGTGTATACTAAATGATAGGCTACCGAGATCAAAAAAATTTTTTTATTTTAATTTTTTTAGCTGCTGAATGAAAAAAAAAAATCTATTTTTTATCATAAAAAGGTAAAATATTTATAGTTTTAAAATTAAAAAAAAAATTTTTTTAGGTACAGCTCTGTATTAAAATATGTACATAAATGATAAATAAACCTAAAAAAAGTGTATTAGTATAATTATACATGGTTGTATGCAGTATAAAGATGTGTTAGTCAACATTTGCAATTTAGTCAAAAAATTTTTTAAAAAATTAAAAATTTGATTTTTCTATTTTTACTTATATTTTAAACTTAAATAAAGTATTTTTTTTTATGTTTTTATATAATTTATATTTTTTATACTTTATTTAAGTTTAAAATAAAAGTAAAAATAGAAAAATCAAATTTTTAATTTTTTGACTAAATTGCAAATGTTGACTAACACATCTTTATACTGCATACAGCCATGTATAATTATACTAATACTCTTTTTTTAGGTTTATTTATCATTTATTTACATATCTTAATACAGAGCTGTACCTAAAAAAATTTTTTTTTTTATTTTATAACTATAAATATTTACCTTTTTATGGTAAAAAATAGATTTTTTTTTTCATTCAGCAGCTAAAAAAATTTAAAAAAAAAATTTTTTGATCTCGGTAGCCTATCATTTAGTATTTACAAAAACGGTCATTTTCCATCCAGCAAAAGTTTTTTTTCATCAGAAATTGCGTTGAAGCCGATTTTTGGCCACTTTTTTTTTTTACTATACTGTGCGCCTGTGTTAAATGTATGCACTTTTTTCCTAAGCCTTGTCCCTTGTGTAAAGCTACTTAGACGTGATACTTAAGAGTTCTGCCTGGACGCCATTTTTGCAGCTGTAAGCCAATCCCGTAAACGGACGCTTTCTCACCTACTCATGGCTTCAATTTTAATTAAAATAAAAAATGAAAAGCAGAAAAATAATCTCCGGAAAATTCTGCAGATGGGACAACTTTGCCCGGTCACGGAAAATTTTCCTAAAACATCATAATAAATAAAACAAAATTTATAATCCGTGACCGGGCAAAGTTGTCCCATCTGCAGAATTTTCCGGAGATTATTTTTCTGCTTTTCATTTTTTATTTTAATTAAAATTGAAGCCATGAGTAGGTGAGAAAGCGTCCATTTACGGGATTGGCTTACAGCTGCAAAAATGGCTTCCAGGCAGAACTCTTAAGTTTTTGGGTACGCTGATGCTGAATTTTTAGATTCCGATCCCGAAAACGTAGCCCTGATACCGATTTACCGTAATTTTCGGCCAATTTTGAGTGTTTTTTTTGACATACTTCATATAAAAACTTTCTAGATTGACTTTAAAATGGCAGTATATACTACCTGACAATATTACCTGAAATTTTAAAGTCAATATAGAAAGTTTTTATATGAAGTATGTCAAAAAACACTCAAAATTGGCCGAAAACTATGGTATATCGGTATTAGGGCTACGCTCTCGGGATCGGGACCTGAAAATTTGCAATCAGCGTACTTGGAAACTTAAGAATCACGTATAAGTAGCCTTACACAAGGCTTAGGAAAAAAGTGCATAAATTTAACACAGGCGGCTTCTAGACTATCACATTTTTCTAGAAAATTAAAAAAAATTTATAAATTTAAAAACACCTGTAATTTTGAAACATTTCAATCTATAGAAGCTTAAAAATTTGAATGGAATCATATTTTTACGTACTAAGCCCAGTAGAAATGGTTTTATGAAAATCCCAAAGTTTCACCATCCCTTTCATAAAGTTTCACTAAGAATAACCTATATGCAAAAATTCCAGTTTTGACATTCCATCGGGTTGTTTCTATTTTTATTATAAATCGCAATACTATAAGTATAATATATAGAAAGCATTTTTGAACCTATTTGATGGGTTTGAATTGGAGTTAAAATTATTTCAGAATCAATAATAATCAATTAATATTTTCACAGCGGCGTAGGCAACCTTGAACCATGGCTCAATGTATTTTTAATGGGGCTCCAAAATCTTCCGCAACGAATTTGTTAATTTAATTTCCTTCCTTAATAATATTTTATAATAACAAAATAACCACATTATAATTGCTTCAAGATTTTGACATTATTTATGATATTATTTCTTTTTATCTCAAAAGTATAAATTGTTTGGTTCTTTAAAAACTACCTATATAATTTTTAAATCTTACCTAATTTTATTTTTTTTCCTTCGCCTATTACCTATAAGCCTAAGATAAGGTCCTTATTATTTTTATAAATAATACAAGTTTTGCTTTTAACCTCTTTTTGGCGCATCAGTTACATTTTTTGTGTATTTTAATTTATAAATAAACTAAATAACATAACCATTAACTTTATTTTTATTTAAATTTTTCATATAAACGAAATTTTTTAATAATCATTATTAATCTTTAAATTTTTAGAATTAATTTAAATTCTGATAAATGTATATTTGCTTATTAGTATATTTTTATTTTATACAATTGTTATAAGTTAATGATAATGAACCGCAATTTTTATAATTAATTTAAAAATAATCGAATAATCGATTTTTATTCGGCCAATCAGAAGGCGAATAAAAAGTTGAATAGAAGCAACTTCAGATCTCCATCGATCTTTATATAATGGATATATTTAAAAAGAATTTAGATTATAGCTAATACAGTTAAAATGTAAACCAAATAAAAAATTCTCAAGCATGTTTACATAGCCAAAAGAAAATATTTCTAAATAATTTCTAAAATCTTGTTACTAACTTTAAAATACTTAAAATAGCATTTGTTGACGATTTTGAAGTTAGAAATCGACTATTTGAGCCCGCTATTTTGAAAATTAAAAATCCGACCTCAGAATCGTTATAAATGGTCCGAAAAACTTATTAGACGTAAATATGCTTAAAACAGCATAAATTGCCGGTTTTGAGGTTAGGAATACGCCATTTTGAGTCCACCATTTTGGTTTTTATAAATCTGTCTTCAAAATCGTGATCAGCAACCCCGAAAACCTTATTGGGGTACCAAAAATAGGCTCAGTTAGTAATTGTTTTCAAGATATTACCAATCTTGCTAATTTTTCGCCGATTTTTTATTATATAGCGTCCATTACTCAAAACTGGCCAACGGAAAATGGATGAAACCTTCAAAATCAGTTTTAGCGACCAAAAATACATAAGTTTCACTGAGGTGCATCCATTCTAGTGCTAATAAAATTTTTGGATGCATTTAACATTGCTGGCGCCTTGACTAACGGTGTTTCCACAATAAATAAAAACATTGTTATTAGCAAATTTAAACTAAAAACCAATTTAGAACACTTGGGATCAATTCTTAACGAATTCCAGCAAATCCCTTGAACTAAATTAGCTGCAGAAAAACTTTCTATAAACTTAAAGTTAATTTTGTATGCGAAATTGGTTCGATATAAATTTTAAATTATTCTGAAAAAAATTGAATTTATAACAAAACTTATTGTTAATAACAAAACTTTTGATTACATTTCGCTAACTCTAAGGGTTAAGATTTTGGTTAAGGGCTTAACTTATTGATTCCCGAATAAATAATTCATTACCTTGCTTCTATAACTAACAATTAGGACTACGCAGTTTTAAATTCATCATTTAGAGCTAAAATTTTAGAAATTTGTTTTTTTCACTGTATACAATAAAAAAAATCCGTTTGCTGCAAGCGAAATTTTGGTTGCGAGATCTGGAATTTTTTTTCTTTGAGGTAGTTACAAATGACACACAATCTAGTTCTTAACAAAATTTTTATTTTGATCCAAAAACTTTTTCCAAAGTGTTCACTCAAGCCATGGTGTTGGCATTTTAAATGAGTGAAACTCATTTTTTAAAAATTTTCTTTACTTTGCAAGCCATTTGCTATCATTGTAAACATAGAAAAAATTGCTTCTACCACAACCAGAATTCTGGTACCCCCAACCGAATTTTTTTTTAAGTATATAATTAAATTATTTTGTACTTAATGTAGTCAAGAAATAAAATTTAAGACCATGTAGACTGATTTATTATTTACAGAATCCTAGTAATAAATTTTTTAAGAAAATCTGTGTTTTAAGCCACCCCTGGTCACCTTGAGTTACTGAAGGATAGAATGTATATTTTTCTCTTTTGTAAATAATTTAGATTTTTTTTTAATTTTAATAATTTTTGCCAGGACCAAATTTACATGCAATCAATGCCTTGAATACTTTTTTAAAACTTCGATTGGCTGCATTCTAGCTAGTACGTAAAAGTATTTAAAAAATATTAATTTAAAAATTTATTTTTTATTGATAACAAAATTTATGAAGCGAATAGTTAATAGTTGTTATAGAATTTCGTATAGCTGTATTATATACAATTTTCATTCGGTTTTTTTAAGCTATGAATTTATTAAACTCTCAATATCAGAAATCGATATTTTAATTTAAAAACTAAAAAAAATTATAAAAAAAGAAGAAAAAGGAGCTCATATATTTTTACACTGAAAATAACTAGCTATTTGTAATATTTTAACTGCATATAGGTATAAATTTAAACAAAAAATTTTTCAAATAATTAAAATTAATTTAGAGGAAATTAATTGTAAATAGCAATATATTCAAAAGAGAAGATATAATTAAAATGTAATATAAATATATTTATTTTTTTTGCTTTTATTTGTTTATTCAAAACAATTTGATACATACCAACAAATTTAATTAAACTAAATATACACGCGGTTGAAATTAATTGGTTTAATTACTTTTTACATGAAAGGAAAATTTATCTAATAGAAAATTAACGAATATTTTGAATACGAATTTTAGCCTAAAAAATGAACTACCCAATTTTTGGACCCGATGATTTAGGCCATTTTTGCTTTTTTCTGACCAAAATCGCAGTACAATTTCCTAAAAAATTTATTTCAATATTCATATACTTTAATCCTTCGCTGAATAAAACAGGTTGAATAATATGCATAAGCCAAAATTAAAATTCCTACTTTCAACCATGATCGTTGAAAATCCAGAGTATTTTTAAGAAGTGTACTTTTGGTAACTATATACAAAACAAAATAGTTTATTTGTGAAAAATAGAATTTTGGTAAATTTATGAAAATAATTTCTCTATGTTTTTGAAAATCTACGAAAAAAATTATTTTACAATTTTTATCACTTATTCAGTTGCAAATTTACAAAAAAAAATTAGGAATTTTTTTAAACATGCGATCTTTTTTTGAAATTTTTTTTTATTTTTTTACAGAAGCTACTTTAAAGAGTGTACCTACTTTTTCTACAAAGTAAATATCAGCCCAGAATTTCATTTCATAAAAAAATTAATTTCACTTTGTAAAATTCAGTAATCAAAAAAAAGAAAAAAATCCACTTAAAATCTAAAAGTCTTAAAAATAGAAAATAATAAATTTATATTAAAATAAAATGTTAAATTATATAGAAATAAAGTTATTAAACTATAAATAATACGAAAAACAAAATATTTCCCTCTATATTTAATGCATAATCTCTTTCTCTATAATTTTAATCCAAAAAAAAAAATATATAATACTATTATCTCATCTTACTTTTCAACTATCTCAAATTTACCCTCTATAAATCTTTTGTTTTTCCCTTTTATATACAATTACTTACCCCTCCTTCAAATAAATATTCAATTATAAATGGTTTTTCATTTTTTAACAACTTTTGTTTTTTTTTACAGATATTTAGTTACGTCTTTAAAAAAGTTTATGTAGATTGTACACATTTTGTACCCAATTTTTTTGAAAATAAAAAAAATATCTTTAAAAAATAGCGAAAAAAAATATCTTTTTATTAATTCTTTATGAGCAGCAAACAACGGTAGTTTAGTTTAGAACAAAAATTTCTATTTATTTGACAAATAAAACTAAAAAAAAGGTATACGACAATTGTAAAAAAAGAAAAAAAATTACATAAAAGAAAAGAAAAATGATTATTATCTTTTATTTCTTTTGCAAGTTTCCATCAGAGTTTATACATATGTCATTCCTTAAAAAAGAAAAAAAAATGAGCTAGAGATAAGCATCATATCCGTTGTCGCGATCTGTTAAGAATCATCAAAAAAAGAAACTAACGGATGGATAAATTTTTTTTTATTCTTTAAAAGAAAAGAAAAAAAAAGCCTTCATGTAATATTTATAAAATCTATTATGTCTATGATTTTTCAACTTTCTTTCAAAGTCCATTCGGCCGCAATTTCAATTTCCTAAGAGAGAAATAATAACAAAAACCAATCTATCATCTACAATCTACAAATGTTTTATAGTACAAAAGTATGTTTGGTCCATTCCAATATCATATTCACCAATAAAATAACCTCTTTAGGGGTTCCCTTTTTTTTTAATGCTTTTGTTATTGTCACTGCCACAATAAACATGTAGACTCTTAAATATATAATTTGCCTGTATTACATAGGGATAAATAAATCTAGAATTCTCACAGGCTATCGAATGACACAATTTAGCTACTATTTTTTTAAATGAATAAACCAGTAAAGCATACTTTTTAAATGATATTATCTTTAATTCTCTTTTATTGTAAAATAAAATATATATACGTGTAATTTAAATTGGTTGTACAACATAATAATATTATTGGGAAAATTACATCATAATAAGTAATTTCTATTCAAAAATATATATAGCTATTAAAATTTAATTCTACAGAGTTTTACTTATTGTCTGTTTTTTAATTCGTGAAGATAAAAGACGACAGTTAATTTTATATATTTTTAAATACACAGTAAAAAATAATGCACACAATATTACTACCGTGTAGTAATTTTACTACAGTTTAGTAATATTACTACAGAAATAGTAATTTTACTACAATTTGTAGTAATATTACTACTAGTAGTAATTTTACTATTTCGTAGTAATATTACTACAAGTATAGTAATATTATTACAAGTGTAGTAATATTACTACAAGTGTAGTAAAATTACTACAATTTGTAGTAAAAAAAATTTATTTTTTTTCCAGCCAGATACGACTAAATTATAGCTTTAGGAGGTCATTAATGTTTGTAATACACAATATTAACTCTTATTTTTCGTTTTTAATATTATAAGCATACTCTACTTGCGTCTATATTCAGCAATAATCATGAAATAATAACTTAAAAGAGGAGGCCGGAACATTTGGATTGCCAAATTACAATCTATACTTCTGAATCACTTTAATATGTTGAAAAAACACCAAAGATACCCTCCGTTTATTCCAATGCGCCTTCTGGGATTAAAAACGCAGGGCTGAATGTTATAAAATTGGGTTTTTTCGATAACTTCCATAAAACACTGTAACCTTGCAAATTAACTAAAATAATTCCCATTCATCTCATTTTTTCCGTATGAGTACCATCTTTTAATTCCCGCCAGCCGCAATGTTCTTTCCACCTATTCTCTCATCGCTATAGTCAATAAACCAAATGCCCATTTTCGGACCCAAATGACCAATTTTTAAATTGCTGCCAAAACTGTGATTTTCAATAGTTTATGATGATCTTTAGGTGTAAGATCATATAGCAAATAAATTAATTTATATAAAAATTAATAATATATTCAAAGGGTATTGTTTCGTCCTCTATTGGGAGAATTAGACGTTGACGAGAGTGTAGAGTCGAAGCAGCCACTAAAAAATCTAATATTTTCTCGAATATTTTAATTATGATTTTGATACATTCTAAGAAATTTGTAAACAGGATAACCCAAAACGAATTATCAAGTGTCTGAAATAAAAAACCAAAATTTTTTTACGATTAGGATTATTTTCATTATATATAACTGAAAAATCAAGTTTTTTGTCTGGTTCAGAGAACCAATTTTATAAATAAAAGACAACACACACACACATAGATGCACGCACGCATACCAATAAAACTTATAAAAAATAATATAATTTTTTAACATGGAACATGTTCTTAAGGAAGGGTACCCGAAAAAGTCTCTTTAGGCAAGGGAGGGGTCATTTTTTCAGAGGGAACATTTTTTTTTGAATTTTAATTAATTATAATAATTTAATAGCTGAATAAATTTTCAAATAACTGCTTGAATACTTGCTTGTATTTTCAAACAATATTAAATTTTACAATGTATTTCTAATCGCAAATCCTAGTTTTATCAAGATACTTACCAAATTTTCATTTATATTTTTTTTTTGAAATTTACCAATAGATATAAAAATGTATAGAATAAAGATTAAATTATTTTAAAAATAATCATTGCTGTAGAATTTAATTTTGTTTAAAGCTCATATATTTGCTTGAACAGAGAAAATAACTTTTTGCACAAATTTTTATTAAATCTTACCTTTACTTTAGAAATTAAATATTTATTTTATAATTTGAGAAAAAAATTTTTTTAAAACAGCATTAGATTTATTTTAAAATTGCAAATTTTATCTGAGCTTTAAAAAATTCAGAAAGAAACGAAACTACACTAGTACTTATTTTTTAAAAGCTTTTTTTCAGCGAACATTTTTATTTTTCTTGGAAAAATTAGGACACATAAATAAATCTATAAAATTTCTAAATAATAAAATATTTATTTGCTTTTATAAATTGATTCTAATGGTTTTAAAAGCAATTAAAATTTTTTTTCATCGGTTTGATGATCGTGTATTTTATTTCAATTACAACTTGCTAGTAAAAACTTTTATTTTTTAAAACATAATCTACTACTTTGCAATAGTTTACGTACTCGATTTTAATTCAATTATTTAGAAGCTATATTTTTATTTTTATTAAAATTATTAATTTATTAATACATTCGTATACTCCTTTCGTACAAAAAATTAGTAAAAATAAACAAAATAATGATTTTATTTACTATAATTCAGTTTGGTTAAGAGTCACTGTAAATTTTTAGTAAAATTTACTAATATTACAAAACTCAACCTCAATTTTGCAATTTGGGCAATTCTTTACTTTTCCCAACGCGAACCGAAAATATACTATTTTACATAATTTATTATTTAAAGGAAATTTTTTTGTTTTTTGTTTTTTACAAAAATTATAATTCATGGGAATCAATGAAAGGCTTAGTGTCATACCGAGTAGCCTTACACGAAAAGGTTCAATTTATAATTAAACCTTTTAAAACTATTAACCAGAACTGAATCAGAAGGTTTAGTTTAAAAGGCCCTATCTTATAGCATAGACCCCTAGATGTCTAGGTCCAGGGGAGACCCATCTAAATAAACTGAGTGTGTGGATAATGTTTTTCAACAGGAAAACCATCAGTTTCCCAAGCAGTTGATATTCCTCTTGTTAGTATACATTAATATTCTATATTTAATAAATAACAATTTTACACAAGTTTTGCTTCAGAATTCAAGTAATTGCTATATAATTTGACAGTTTAGCATATCTTGAAATCCTGACAGTATTAACTAAAATGGTCAATAAAACCGAAAGCACCATCGGATTAAAATCTTAATCGACTATAAGTTATTATAAAAAAATGAAGAAAAAAAATTTTATTTATTCAAATGCATTAACAAGTTGAAAACAGACTTTGTGTGTAGAATGAACCGATGTTATACATACACTACATGAAATATGTCGCATTCCACGTTAGTACATGATTTTACTGCTGATAATTTCGACAGAGTTACCATTTGCTAGAATATCTTGAAGAATTTTTTATTTATTTGCAATTTTTTATGTTTTATTACCTTCTTTTTTATCATTCGTATATGTACGATAATGTATGTCAGTGCATAATATAAATAAGTAAACAAATCTAAGGAAATATACTTTTAAATAAAATATATAAATAATAAAATAGAAAAATATAAAAAAAGCAAAACTAAATACATGAGCTTGTTTTTTAATTTTTTTTTATTTCAAAATTTTTATTTTTTACTGGTTAAAAGATTCTTGGAAATTTAAGTAACCCATCATTAAACTCTATAAATAAATACAAGGGCGGATCCAACCCTTAAATTATGAAGTGACCCCCCCGAAATAAATTTCTGGATCCGCCCTTGTAAATATCATATTATTAATGATAATTTTTAACTATGACTATGAATTTCTAAAATTTTCATTCCGAATACTTCTTGTTTTTCATAGAAAAATAAATATAATAAAATTCAAAAAATTTTAATTTATAAACAAAATTCAATTGATAATCATACAATTAAGTCTACAACTAAAGCTCTATAAAAACGCTTTCTTAATATCGTAAAAAAATTTAAAAAACATGCTCATATAAAAATATTTTCCTTTAGCAAATTTTCTATCTTGTACTTATAAATATACGAGGATTTATAAAGATATGATTTTTACTCGTAGTACCGTATAAAAGTAGCTTAAAAGAATAATTTTTTTTGCATGGGACTTTTGCCACCCGTTGAGCTGTTATATAAAGTTATACAAAATATAATTTGTTATATTTTAAGCTCAAGTAAAACCTTTTAAGAATTTTTTTTTTTTTAAGTTTTTGAATTTAGCTAAAGTATTTTCATTTATATAGTAACTTGTAAAATGTAAAGTAGCTTAAGAAACATTATGCAAAGATAGTGTACATCTAAATTAAAACTTATTCATTCAGAACTAAAAAGCATCTCCAATTCAATATTGATGAGATTTTTTACCATAATCGAGGTACGTATTACTGCAAGCATTTTTGAGGGTTAAAAGATAAATGTGAAAAACAGAATTTATTGTAAATATTAGAAAATTTAGCTAAAAGCTGGAAATCAAAAAAGCTACTCAACTTAGAGATATATTAGGTTCATGTTAGAGGTTTTAACAGTTTTGTTTTCACTTTTTTTTTTTATTATTGGATATTAGGAGATTGTCAAATTTTTAAAATAATTTTATTTGCTGAACTCGAAAACACCAAATAACTCGATTGCCACTACCGGGATTCCGTTTTTCGTAAAAGAAATTTTTTTTTTATTATAGGTCCAAAAACCTAAAATTTTCAGTGGTACTGCTACAAATGTAAAAATAAATTCTACGTGTTATTCTTATGGGATTTTTTTATTTATGCGGACGGTGGCGACATTTTGAGTGTATTATTGAAATAACTCTGTATTGAACCCATCATATTTTCTCAAACTTTGGGGATCTTATTTTTTCATCAAAACACATAACTGAGCAAGATATATTAAGTAAAATATATGATATACACTTGGAGAAAACGACATGGACGGTGGCGACATTTTTTTTTTGTAAAGGCGTTTTAAAAATTTAATAGGTTTAATTTTCATAGTTAACGCTTTCATATTTAAAATCTTAAGTTTTCCACGTTTCATATATGAGTGGTTAAGTAAGAAAAAAAATAAAATAGTGCTTTTAAGTGCATAAATATAGAGAACGCTCCCATAAAAGGTGGGAAGCTTAAAAAAAGTTAAAATCGAGGGACAGACTTATATGTTACGATAAGCTAAGAGGTTATCATGAAAATTTGTTTCATTGAAAAAAATGAGTTTTTGGGACCTAAATACGTCATATGCATCCTATAAAAAAATTTAAGTTCAAATTTTAAGCCGTTTGTTAATACTCAAAGTTTACAGTTAAGCAAAAGGACAGCGGACGGTGGTGACATTTTTAACACATATGCTCCAGAAAATTTTTTTGTTAACTTACCGATATATGTGTAGTAGGTTGTGACTTTAAAAAAATATTATTTATCAACTTATTAAAAGAAAAAACAGTGCAAAAGAGCTTTCGTTTCGGATATAAGTGAGGGGGACACTATGTATATCGTTCCTGTGAAAACCACCCATATATTTTTATATTTTAGGGGTATGTTGGGGAGAGGACAAGATCTAGGGCTAACAGCAAAATCTGAGGGTAATGGGCTGATTTTCATGTTATAGCCTAATTTGGGGGTATCAGGAAGTGCTTGCAAATTCTGGAAGAAATGGGCAAACTACGATCTTAGAATCACTATTAACAAACTACAAAATGTAGAATCACAAACTGATTTTGAATTTTTATGCAAAATAAATTTTTGCCTTTTTTGGAGGGTATAGAGGGGTTCTGGGGCGAAATTTCGTACAACAAATACCATCTAACTTTATCAGACGGGAAAATAGATGGAAAATTAAACTACAAGTATAACGGAAACCAAATTATTTGAGACTCAAATCCAAATTATTTTAAATCCATTTAACCCTTCCCACCCCTAAAGCGTCAATTTTTTATACTTTTCAATTTTCTATCCTTATGTTTTCCAAATAATTTTAATTTTCATTGTGAACTAGTAAAAAATTTTTTTCTAATTTCATGTGATCTAAATATTATCTAAATTTTATTATTAAACTAATTTTTCCCAGTTAATGAATTAGTCAATCTCACAAACGGATTATAATACATGCAGAACATTATTTTAATTTTCTTAGCGATATCTGTAGTTCATTTACCTTACAAAAGACAATTAATCAATCTATCAATCATTCAGTTAAATCCTTTATCTTTTTACTTTTATTTTCTCATTCCATACATTTTTCAAATAAATAATATGTACATTATCCTATGAGTGCATAATACAAATAATTCAAAGGATAACCGAAAAATGTAAGAAATAATTTAAAATTGAATGAAAAATAGCTTTTATAATATAAACAGTTTGCATACAGTTTGAATTTTGTCAGTATAACTAAAACTTCGTATTATCTCTTTTTACTTTGTCAAAAATATACACATGATGACTTTTATATATTATATTCATCATATAAAGGGAAATTTCAATCAACTATGCTGGTGAGTTTAAAAATTTTAAGTCTCTAAAATGTAAACATTTAGTTCTTGTTTTAGTAAACAAAGGTTACGAGATGTATCGTTGCATAAATTGAAAAAAGAAAAAAGTTTTAATAAAGCTAGAATAGCTCAGGTTTTAAAGTAACTTTCTTCTAAAGATATTCTACTAAAAAATTCTAAAATTTAACTTATTAATTGTACTTTTTAGAGTCATGAGATATATAATAGTCTATTGCTAAAAAATAAACCAAAATAAATTTAGTTTTTGTTTAAACATTTAAAATTTCTTAAAACCCACTGTGAAAAGTAACTCTCATAGATTAACAAAAAGAATAGTATATTCTCGGAAATGGAGTAAATTTTCAAAAAAAAACTTTAAATAATCGAAAAAAATCGTAAATTTATTAAATTTAGTATATTAACAAAAATTTCGAGGATTCTTGAATTTTTTTTGTAAATTCTTGGTAAATTCGCAAGAAAAATTGATAACTCACAATTTTTTTAAAAAAACTTACAAAAATAGTTGTAAATTTACGAACAGTAGTTGCTGAGTTTACAACTTTTTTCGTAAATTCACAAAATAAAATCGAGAAAGTTTTTTTTGAAAATTTACTGAATTTTCGAGAATATACTTTTTTTCTTTGTGAATTTAAGAGAGATACTTTTTACAGCAAGTTTTACAGTGCATGTGCACATTCAAAAATCTAATTTTTTCAAAATGTCTTGCACAGTAAAATTTAGAAAGTGATAAATTAATCTGAGTGAAACATACGTTAGCAGGTATATTCTATAGTAAGATGTCATCAAACTCATTTAGTTATATTCTAAATTAATTCAGGATATTCATTCCTATTTTTTTGTTCTGTATTGATTTCGGTATTTAGAGAATTACAATGTGAAGGCAAAATTAGTGGGCAACTTAGGGTTAAAATGAATTCCTGGTGTAAAAGTGATTCCCGGAGGTAAAAAAAGAATCTAGGGTTACAAAAATCTTAGATATTAGTAAATCCAGCCCCTCCTAATGTCAATTGCCCTTTAAGGTACAAATGGGTCACATGCTAAAATGAAATTTTGATGCGAAAGATGATCCACAAAGGTAAGAATAGACTCTGGGGCTTCAAAACTAAACTCTCTATAAAACGAATGTTTCCCATAGGACTAAAAAGAAATTTGGGTGAAAAAGGGGGCACAATATGCACATAGTTTAATTTTATATCTTCGCTCAAAATATAAATGCCAGTAATACTGAAATCCTCGAAAATAAATTAATGATTTTCATTCTCTTAATATTTTTATGCTCGTTTTTATGTCATTTTAATGTATTCAAATTAAAAGATAATAAAAATCTTAATCTGAACACGAAGATGTTGCAAAAAAGGACTAAATTTATCAGTAACATAGTCTAATTTTCATTGTAAATTATTCAAGTCCAACATTTATTTAACCAAAAATTATAAAGTGCAATTTTATTATCTATAATAACGTCATGGGCAATAAAAAAATTATTTATTATATTGCCAAAAAGATTATACTATAGTTTGAATATTTTTTTTTAATTTACGTCATATTTAAAATTAATGTAACAACTTTTAGTTTATAAAGCTACTGTTATTAGCCAATATAGAAATAGTTTAACAACAGTTTTCAAAAATATACACATAATTTATACTTTGTTAAAAAGACTGGATTTTTTATAATTATAGGGCGGTTTATATCCTAAAACTAATATACAAAGTTATACGATGCAAATAAAAATAAAAAAAAAGGAGTCATGGCAGATGCTTCAACAAATAAAAACCTTCAAAAAAATTTAACATAAATAAAAAAAAAACCAGAGCAAAAGTAAATAAATGATGAGTTATAAACGTATCTCAATTATTATTTGACCTAAAGTTTATGTATATTAAAAAAGTAGTAAATTTTGAAAAAGAAAAAAAACAAATAGTCGTTATTTTTTATGTGTAAATCATACTAACGATAAGAGATTCAAAATTTTGATAAACCTGTCGGCAAGTTATTTATTTATTTTTTTGTTTTATATACATATTTATGCAAGGCAAATTGGATACACCTGTTTAAAAATTATTTAACTAAATTTACATTTTCATCTATCTTGTTTTATGAATGTGTTTATACATGGCACATAGTCACACATATGTTAATAATAAAAAAAAAATTCAATTAGAAAAAAATTCATTATTTAATTAATTATACTCTATTAATAAAAAAAAAAAAAAAACGAATTTCTTTTTTTGTGTGTATGAAATGAAAGTAAAATAGAATAATGGAATTCCATTACTTTGACATCTCGTACACATATGTATGGATTTTTCTATATTATATTTAGGATGGATGAATAGCTTTTACACACGACAAAATATTACAGATTGTTAAGCAATTTTCTAGAAAGCTTTCATTGTTATTATTATTTTTTTTTTTTTTGTGATTTTACGTTATATAGGATACTAACATTGTACATTAAATGCATAAAAAAAGGAAATAGTCATTGGATGATTGAAATTAAATTTTATCAAATATCCTTTTATGCGTTGTAAATAAAAGTTTATAATAATAATCAAATAATATAAAAATTATTTACCCTTTTTACCAACTTTTGTGTTTCCGAATACATTGTGTACTGAATTTTATAGAAAATTTTTTGACAACAAATGTATGGTATATATAAATTTCATTTTATATAACTTTTGAATTCAATTTTTTTTTCAGTGAAAAAAAAATTTATTTGTGGCAAAAGTACGAATAGTTTTAAGTTTTTCTATTTGCGGAAAAAATAAATTCTATTTGTTACAAAAGGAATTTCCGCGAGGAAAAAGATTTAACTTTGTTGCTAATAGAAAATATTTTAAAGTCCGATCTTAAGATTATTCTCGTTTGCCGCAATATTAATTTAATAGCATCTCCATTTTCAATACTATAAAACATGATTTTAATGCTAAAAAAGAGATCCCCGGTCTTAAATTGCTTCAAACTTTCAGGGTGGGAAAATGTAGCTGAAAAAAGATCTCTCATACTTATAATTTGGTTAAATAGGTCTTCTGCAAGAAACATGAGTTTCAAAGGGTTTTTGGACTATCTTTAAAATAACATTGGTACCTTTTTTCACAAGATAACTTCTGGTTGGACTCATTTTCATGCAAAGATCTACTTTTAAGCCCCGTAAACTGCGTCTTCTTATTTTGAATTGCTTCTCCATGATAGGCGACAAACCAAAAGTTTTTTGATACTCAAAAAATAAAATCACGCTAGTTTGGTTCCTCAGATAAAGGAACCATTGTGATAGGTGAAATTTTGATTTTTTTGCATATAAGCAAGTTTTGAGACCCCAGGAAGCTAAAAAACCGATTCTTAAAATAAAGTGTCTGTATGTGTGTTATGAATATACTATGTATGTATGTATGTATGTATGTATGCATGTATGTAGGTCTGTTTGCACGTAACCAACTAAAATATTTTTGTAATTAAAATTTTAATCTACTTACCTTTTTTGTCAAAAATTTTGCATTAAAAATTAATAGAAAACACATTTTTTTTTCTTTTTGGGCGTAGTACCAAATTTTTTTATTTTGAAATACAAATTTTAGAAATATCATTTTTACTAATTTTTTGAAAATTTTTTGAATCAAAATTTTTTCATTAAAAATTAAACAAGTAATCAATTTTTTTTTCTTTTTGGACGTAGCCCAATTTTTTTCCCAAAATTTTTTGTATCAAAAAATAGAAAAAAACAATAAAATCATTTTTATTTTGAAGTAAATTTGAAATGCCCATAGTTAATTTTTTTAAAAAACAAGCATAATTAAGATGATTTTTTTTTTTTGAAGTAATCAGGAAGTAATACCTGATTTTTGTGGAATTACTTCAATCATTTCAATACCTACGCTAGTTCTAGTTTTAGAAAATTTATTATTTCTCAATTTTTCGTATTTTTTTAATGAATTTTTTCCGCCAAAAATAAAAAAACTCCATTCTTTTTTTTTCTTGACGTAATTTACCTAATTTTTTGCATGAGATTTCTAAAGTTTTAATAGTAGTTTTAATAAAGATGTCACTTTATTTCTCAGATATGGTACATAAAATGGTAAAAATTTTCAAAGAATATGAATATTTGTCATTGCTTGAGGAATCGTAGTGCCAATAATTTGACAACGATTTTTTCAAAAGTAATCTTTTATGGGGCTAAAATTGGGAAAGAGGGTGCATTTTTTATACGATACCCTGATATACATATCATAAATCTGAAATTGTATTTTTTCGAAATTTTAAAATATTTTCATAAAAGTAATCATTAAAATAATCAAAGTAAAAAGTTTTATTCTAAAAAGTATAACTCAAAAGTGAACCGAATCTGACCTTAATAAAAATTTTGTGTTGTAAATATGCAAATAAGTAAGTAAATTAGAAATACAAAGTTGAACTTTTGAAAAAAATAAAATAAAGATAGTTTTATATTTACAAATATCTTTATTTCAAATCATCTTCAAAATGAAAATTTAAAAAAAATGAATAAATGCATTGAATTTGTTAAAAAAAAAAAAAAATCATTTAATCAAATCTCATTAGTATAAAAGTAAATTATGTAAGAGCTTTTTCAAGTTAAATGATAGAATCAGTATTAATATGTCAAATTAATTAAATAAATATACCTATGAAAAAAAAAATAAAAAGAAAAGAAGAAGTAATAGAAAAATATACGACTTTATCTTGAAGATTTAAAAAAAAAAGTTTTAATAAGATTTTATACTTTTTTTCAAAAGTTTTCTTTTAATTCAATTCCTTCAGTGTACATATATATAGTTTTTCTATTCACTTTCAAATTTTTACAAAAAGTTATTTTTTTTGTTGATAGAAATCAAAAGATATATCATTCAAAAGAAGAAGTACTACTTATACTAAATAAATTATACATGATACTGTTAATATACTGGTATTAGGTATATTTACTTACAGTTTATTATGTATTAAATAACTTTTACTTTTTCTATTTTATATAAAGATAACAATTTTATTTTATGTATAACATGTAATACACTGTATTCTCTAACAAGGGGAGTTCAATACATTTGGAACACCGAATTACACCAAATGGTTATGGATGAGTTTGTTATGTTGAAAAAATATGCCGACTACCCTCCGTTCCTTCCAATGGGCCTTCTGAGCCTAGAAATGCAGGGCTCAATGTTATAAAATAGGATTTTTTGGTAATTTTCAAAGAAACGCCAAAACCTCGCAAGTTAACCAAAACTCTTCTGGTTGGTCTCATTTTTTTGGTTTAAGTATCACCTTTCATACGCCGTAAACCACAATTTATTATCACTAATTCTCTTATCACTATAGCCAATTAACCAAACGGTCATTTTTAGCTAAAAATGACCAATTTTTAAAATGCTGCCAAATTTGTAATTACTGACAAAAATGGGTTTTATAGGTCTGAAAAAATTTGTACAAGCTTCAAATTTCCAAAAATTTTTTGCTCGTCTCATTTCCTTGATTCGTTTTTAAGAAATGGCGCTTCAAAGTTAGCATTAAAAATGAGATTTTTTAAAAAATCGTAAAATTGGGACTGTGACTTCAAATTATCATATTTGGTTAACAAATATTTGCAAAAGGTAAAGTCAAGAAGTTTTGGAAACTTGAAGCTTGTACAAATTTTTCCAGACCTATAAAACCCATTTTCGTCAGAAATTACAAATTTGGCAGCATTTTAAAAATTGGTCATTTTTAGCTAAAAATGACCGTTTGGTTAATTGGCTATAGTAATGAGAGGATTAGTGATAATAAATTGCGGTTTACGGCATATGAAAGGTGATACTTAAACCAAAAAAATGACACCAACCAGAAGAGTTTTGGTTAACTTGCGAGGTTTTGGCGTTTCTTTGAAAATTACAAAAAATCCTTTTTTATAACATTGAGCCCTGCGTTTCTAGGCCCAGAAGGCCCATTGGAAGGAACGGAGGGTAGTCGGCATGTTTTTTCAACATAACAAACTCATCCATAACCATTTGGTGTAATTCGGTGTTCCAAATGTATTGAACTCCCCTTGTAAGTTAAATTTAATTTAAATATAGGACAAATCAAGAAAAAGGTAGGTGCATATTAATGTCAATTTTATGCAATCTTTAAATAAAATATTATTCTTTGTATTTGTAATCTAAATATTTATGTCATTATTAAAAAAAAGGATATAAAATAATAACAATAACATCTTTTATGAAAAAAGTACGTGGAAATATTTTTTTCCAGTAGTATCAATGTACACAAAGAAAGAAAAAGAGTTTCAAAATTCATACTCTATCTTTGACGCATGAAATTATTCTTATTTGACATATAATCCTATAAACTTAAGTTCATCGTGTCTTATTTCTACAATTTTGCACTAGGGTATGTCAATAGAGTGTAGCGAAAATTGTGCCATCTAATACGTTTCTACATAATGAGATTTCATAGTATTCGCTAGTAGCAAATTAAAATCCACACATTCTTAATACTGAGACAAAAATTTTCAAAAAATTAATTAATCGGATTCGAGATATCGAGTAGAAACGATATTTCTAGACATTGGTATTTTCATAGAAAAAATGAGGTACTAATTGTAAGACCAAAATGAAAAAAAAAAATGGTGTTTTTTTTATTTTCTGGTGAAAAAAATATTATGAAAAAAATTTTCAAAAAATTAAATATCAGATCTAAGAAATAGACTGAAATCAATGTTTTCTAAAGTTAATACCTACATAGAAAAAAGTTAGGTACTATACGTCCAAAAAGAAAAAAAAAAATGGTGTTTTTTGTATTTTTTGGTGGCAAAAATTTTTTGACAAAACTTTTCAAAAAATTAAGTCTCAGATTTGAGACATCAAGTAAAAACGATGTTTCTAAATATTAGAACTTTCATAGAAAAAAATTAGGTACTATGTCCAAAAAGAAATAAAATAATGGTGTTTTTTGTATTTTATGGTAACAACATTTTTTGGTGACAAAAATTTTAAAAAAATTAATACATATCAGATTCCTATCAGACATTACATCCAAATTAAAAAAAAAAAAGTTGTTTAAAATTCTTTGATATAAAACAAATTATTGAAAAAAAACGTGCAAAAAATCGAAAATCAAATTTTCATCTATATGACAATGATTCCTCTATGAGGAACCAAAAATTCTAGTTGCCGAACCGTAGCATGGTAGGACTTCAAAAAAAAAATTGGTAAAAAAATGAATTTTCTTTAACTTTTCTTTAGGTTTTATGTCATTTGCAGCCATTAATCTGGCTATCACAACCGGAATTTAAGTAACAGCAACTGGATTTTTTTTTTAGTGTACGTCTCGGATGTAACTTAAAATAAAGGTAATTTTCACCATTCTTATTTTTTTGACCATGGGTCATAATATATTAGCATATGTTATTTATTTATTATAAGACTAGCCTCCTTCCTAAATTCCGATTTTTTGCAGTGAAATTCTTTTTAATTGATAGTAGCTAATTTTCCGCAAAATCAGATTGGAAAATTTCATGTTTTTATAAAAATCTTTACCCTTACATTACTCTTTTTTACCTTTTAAAAGTTCGATTGAGGCCCTGTATCCCCTAAAAAATACATACTTTATACCCCTGTATTCCTATTTGATCTTACAAAAAAAATTTCAAATATTTAAAAATTAGAATGTTTTCATATAAATATTATTTGTAATTAAAGCAAATGAGGGACCTCATATAAAAGGGATTTAGTATAAACAAACTTGCTGTTACGTACTCTACAACAATATTTGTAAGAAAATTGAATAACATGTCAAAAATATATATATATATATATATATAAATACAAAGTTCAAACTTATAAAATATTGACAAAAAAAATAAATAACCCTAAATATAAAAATTACTTATAAAAAATTTTTAAGTCGGTAAGTTTACAAAGACCACCAAAATGTATACCTATATTAAAAATTTTAAATATAAAAATAATATTCTTTGAAGTTTTTTTTAAAGTTTCTATCAATATAACATATTTGGATTAGGTTAAATTTTCTATTATATAATTATAAATTCACTATGCTAATGAGATATATATATATATAAAAATATAGTATACTTGTTCACATATGATAGAAAGTCTAAATATAAAAATAAAGATCGATTTTCATAAGGAGATAAAAAAATAACAAATTGACACAATTAATGTATTACTACTTTAATTATTGCTTTGTAAACTAAGTATTTCACAACTTTCAGAACAGCTTAGAATAGTACACTGAAAAAATAAATCCGATTGCCGATACCGGAATTTTGGCTGTGACAGCTGTAATTTTTTTTTTTTTTTAATGGTTGTGAGATTTTTTTTTCAGTGTAAGGTAATGGTTGAGTAAAATAAATGCATATGAGGAGTCATATGAGGCATTATTTTTTTTTACTACTTAACTTGGACAAAAAACTTGAAGGGACATCGATATGACTCATGTTTTCAGGTAGTTTGAACCTTCAGAAACCCGAAAAAAATCGTGATTAAAGATTTTGAGGTTAAAAATGGGGTAATGGGGTGAATTTATATAGTGTAAAAGAAAAAAAGAAAATTTTGGACTAAAATTGTCGTCTATAGTAGGTATTTTTGCCTGCTATTTTTATTTAAAAAGTTTATTTTTACAAACAATCTCTAATAAGATTGCATCACCTCAATATGAGGTAAAATTTGAATAATTAAATGTTTTTTTAATTTAAAATTTTAACCTTTTGAGGATGAAATTTTATTTTTAGGGGTTGTAAAACAGACTTCAGAAGTGAAAAAAAGCAGCCCGATTAACTTCCTAGGGCAACATTTTTTGCTTACACGGCGAGGCTGCTTTGCTTGAATTTTATTTGCTGCTTGAATTTTCAAGCATTTGCTTGAATTTTAAAGCAAATTGCTTGAAAATTAAAGCAAATGCTTGAAAATTAAAGCAAATGCTTGAAATTTCAAGCAATTCAAGCAACTGCTTGAATTTTCAAGCAAAGCAGCCTGGCCGTGTAAGAAAATGATTTTTTCATTAAAAAATATTCAAGTTGTTAATTGCTTGAACATGGCGATATAATGGGTAAAAATTATATCTGATTTGTATCAAATATCGAGATTCAAACATGGAATAATAGCATTGATCAAAACATTCCAAATAAGCTCGTGCAGATGCTGATACACATAAACGGATAATCGATAATAGTTTAAAGCTTCAAAAATTATGGTTGTTTTGGAATAACATTTAACAGAGGTTTTAAATTTTATTATTTTAATTAATAATTTGAATATGAATAACTTGAATGTGATTTTTTATTGAAAATTTGTTTTTGGTAGGTCCAGAAAAAGTTATTGAAGATATATTGTTCGCTAGTCGATAAAGAGAATTAATTTCTCCTTTTTTTTCTTTATCAACTAGCGAACTCGTTAAGATAACTGTCCTACTTATATACTATTCAGAACGCACTTCTCTTGCGAGAAAAAATTTGTTAAAAAATTTACAATTTCTTCTTATGAAATAAATGACTAAATATTTATTCCAACAAATTAAATTTTTCTTTGCATATATTCATAAATATATTTTTGCACAGATAAATAAAAAAAACTTGTTAAATGTATGTGTAATAAAAAAAAAAAATTATTTTAGAAGTATTACATATTAATAACTAATTTTATCAATATTTATTGTTTACTTAATATAATTCTACAGCTTCAAAATATGTATAATAAGTCAAAAATTACGTAATAAAATTGAAAAAATTGGTAATTTTTGACAAATAAACGTGTAAAGATGAAAAATATTTGGGCATATAATCATTAACGGAGTTTTATTTGCTTGAAAAAATATATTTTATGAGATAAAAATAAATTAGACAAAATATTTAAGATGAAAAAGTATAATTACTTCATTTTAACAAAAAGTAAAAAATTGGGACTCTAGGGATTCTATCATTGTAGCATTAAAATAATTATTTTAGAGCATCTTAATGGTATGTAACAATCAATTTGGACTAAAAATTATCAACATTTACCATTTAAACTCTTACGTATAGATTAAAAACAGCCAAGATGCAAGAAAAAATAAGATAAAATTTGAAAAAAAGCAAAAAATAAAAACAGGTTTTCTAGCTTATAAATGTCAAAATATTGCTAAAAACCGATGCTAAATCATTTTTTCTATTAGTATTGAACTTGTTTTAACTTGTTTTAAACAAAAATCCCGAAAAATACCGTGAAAAACCCCTAAAATAAAAATTTTCGAAAATCGGGTAGCTCAGTTACGAAAAAAGGCAGTTTTTGACATAAAAGTGGAAAAATCTTTTTGGCACCTATCGCCGATTTCTTGTTTACGATTTTTTTCGGTTTTCTGAAGGTTCAAACTACCTGAAAACACGGGTCATATCGATGTCCCATCAAATTTTTTTTTTCAGTTTTTTGTCCAAGTTAAGTAGTAAAAAAAAAAAATAATGCCTCATATATCAAGCTTTCTGTATCTTTAAACTCATGAATAATAATCATAATCTTCCCCGTGATTAACACGAAAACTTTTTTTAGGGATAACTTGTCAATTTAAAAGAAGTTCATAAGTACCCTTTTTACCTTATAAGTATTATAATCATCTTTTTATAATTCCGATTTATAAATAAAATAACTTTTCAGATATTTACATAAAATTTAAAATATAATATGAAATTATGCCTCAATAATTAAGTAGATATTTAAATATTTAGAATTATGCTATTATAGTACTTAAAAAGCTTTCAAGAAATACAGAATTTATTAAAAATAAAAAAATAAAAACTAGGGTATATGCATCTCTAAAAATATGTTTTACGTTAAAGAATTTAAACAATAGATGAGATATTTTGTATATTTACCGGAAGTTAAATTTTTACATTCAAAATGTATAACAACAATTATTTATATGAGTCAAAATTTGGATTTTTTACTTTTTTTTAAAAAAAAAAGGCAAATTTCGATGAAAACTATTTTGTACTTGTTCTTCGCGTAATTTCCATGGGTTCCATGCCTAATGTGCCTAAATTGAGACATGGTAAATTTTGCACCGAAAATTCGAACAAGTCTAGGGTAGACTTGTCTTCCCAGGTCTATTCCAGACTTATTTCATGAAACATTACCAAACTTTTTTTAACATAGAACATGTTTATAGGGATCCCTATACCCCCTCGAGGGGTAAATGAGAAATTCAGAAATCGAGCGGGGGGTATCTCATTTAAGAGAGGAGGGTAAAATTAGGCGCATTTAGGAGGGAATTAATAATCCGAGTTTAGCGACTTAGAACAATTTAGATTTAGAGACATGACTTTTATAGTACAGGTAATGTTTATTCTTCATAAAGAATCAAAATCTAACAAATTGTAATGTTGCCTAACATTTATGTATTACACGCAGCCTTTAACTGTTTAGGAAACATGTTCCATGCATTCAGGTTGTGCTTACACAAAAAGTAATAAGTTATATTAAAATGAAACTGGAAATTTTTTTACGAGGGGGAATCCGACGGTAAGCAAGGGTAAACTAATGATGCTCATTCGGCCTTTAGCAGATATGATGAAATAAAAACGGGTAATCTTTAAATCTTACATATTTATATTTTAAGAAAATATGAATGAAAAATCAGTATTTTAACTCATTAAAAAATATCTAAAATAAAAATTATTAAACATATAAGAAAAAAAAATTTTACTTCAGCACCAAGATAAGAAAAATAGTTAAAAGTTACTACAAAGCACCCATTCGATATTATTGGGTATAATATACAAAATATAAATGTTTGTAGAAAAAAAGTTCATTTTCTGTTCTACTAGAAACACGAACATTATTTAAGTATTAACAAAATGTAGTAAACTATACTCTGGGTCGGTATATATCAGAAGCAACAAAATCGACTTAAATTAAAACAAAAAAAAAAAAAGGAAAAAAAAAGTTTGTTGTAATCATTGAAGAAAAGCGAAATATAAACCGATACATCGAACCGATATATACCCTACTTGCGTGGAATTTCTTTTTACTTTAAAGATTTATGGTTCATTCAGTATATAAGTAATCTATACCTAGATATTTTATAATGTAAAAAAAGGAAAATAAAACAGCATATTGTGCGTGTAGGTGAAACTTTTTAATAATGAAGAAAAATATAAAAAGAACTAACTTTTTTTTTTTATAAATACCATAAAGAAAATGAAATAGGTAATAAACTAAAATAAATATTTAATCACAAAGTTTTATAAAAGAAAATCTTTTGTACATTTTTTATTACTAATTATTATTTATTAAATGAAAAACAAAAAATTTTCAACAAAATATAGGCACATTTTTGTTTATCGAATTTTATAAGATTTTTTTTAATGTTTAATTTTTATACCTTTTTAAAAAAAAATTTATAATTTTAACACATTTTTTTTATTATTAAATTTTCAAGAAAATAAGGAACTTGATACATCATTTTAAGTAATAAATAATTAAATATAAAAAATAAATATTAAGCTATACAGCACATTTTTTACACTATTAAGTTGGCCTGTGGTCTGTTTTAAAAAAGAAATTCCATTAGAACCACCTAACAGTGTACCTTATAACCATAAGTTTTATCACTTGGGTAAATGACACATAATTTTAGTTTATTATAAATTAGCAAAAAAATAAATTAAACAATTATTAAATAAATGTATATAAAATATTTACTTAAACTAAAAATATTAATTAAAAAGTCAAAAAATAATGATTGTCTATGTTGTGTATTAACAAAAATTTAAACTGATTAGAAAGAAAATTTGTAATTTTTTGTTATAAAATAAATAATTTCAAATATATCTTTTGATAACTAAGATTCATTTACAGAGATTTTAGTAAATGCCTCGACTAATAACATTGGATTAGCATCGGACAATGATTTAAATTGATTTTTTGTGAATTCTGATACATTATTAACAATGATATTCATTGCTGGTTCTTTTAATGAATTTGCATTACATGAATCAGCTAAAATTAATGTATCAACAGCATTTTCAATATTTAAATTTTTTAACAATATTTCTTGACATTTTTTTTTTAAACCTCTTAAAAAATATTTATCTGATGCAATCAATACCTTAATAACATTTTCATCATTTAAATTTGATGTATCAGCAGTATATATAAATTGTAGTATTAATTCTAATATGTCTAATTCAATGTCAATAATATCTAATGATGTTATTGTTGATTTTCCATAAAACATTGATAAAAATATTGGACTACGAGCAGCTAAGATACTCTTGTGAGCATATATTTCTTTACCGCTGCAACTTAATATTATATCAGAAAATTCTTTATTATTATATAAGTACATAAAATCAATGAATTCATCTTCATAAAATTTTGAATCATCTTCCATCATATTTTTTAATAACATTGATACATCATCGGATGACTTTTTTAATTTTTTTTTATTACTAGCAATTTTTTTTACTACTGGTATCGATAAATCTATACTATTTTCAGCATTAAGTATTGATTTTAATTCTAAACCGATATGACATATTAAAATAATTTTATTATTTTCACAGTAAGAATTATTTATTAATGATTTAGCATCACTTAAAAATAATTTGTTTTCACCAGCTGATTTTTTAAATGTTAAATATTTATTTTTATCATCTTGATTCAAAGATTCGTCAACTATATAAGCTTTAAATATATACGAATTTATAGATTTTGGTTCTTCGAATATTATTGTTAAATAAACATCATTAATACCATCCTTAAGTTTATTTGAATACTGTATTAATTGTAATTTAAGCCCAATATTATTATTGTCGTCTGTATGAAAAAATGATGATGAATATTCTTTTTTCGATGGATTACCTGAATTTATAAAATAGTAACCAGATATTGTCCATTTACAGGTTATACTGTATAACATATCTTCGTCATAACTCCATTTCATTATATCTTTGGAACTCGATAATTCTCCAGATGTAAATTTATGCTCAACTTGCATCTTTCTGAAATAAATTATTAATTTATTTTTATTATTTAAAAATATGAGTCTATTATTTTTATAGGTTAAGTTAAGCTTAGAACGGCAAAATACCTATATTTTTAACTTAAAACAAAATTTCACATTTAATTAAATTTCTCGTTAAATTTTTAGTTTTTTTAGTCTCTTTTTTTTAAAATATAATGCTTCTTATAAATCATGAATAAAAAATGAAAATTTTGCGTATGGTTTACAAAATTTAATTATTGTTTATCTTCAGTATTTAAGATCTACTTATTTTGTATACAGATACTTCTCGATATTTGCAAAACATTTCACTTTAAAATTATTAAAATTTACTTGATACTTTATTATATTTTAAATCGTCATGATATGTGAGTCTGGCGCCCCCTAGAACGGTACTACTGAGGATCTCCAAAGCGTTGTTTAAAATTAAAAAAACGCAATTCAATTCTTCTTAAAATTTTAATCTTCGCTTATTTTAAATTATTAGATTATTTGAAAACCTGTTATTTAATACAAAATGATTTTATAATAGATTAAAAAATATATTTTAAACTTTAATAAATTAAAGTATACTTAAAAGTTAAAACTAAATTTAACCTTGTTTCTTTATCACAAGTTATTATCTCTATCTGAACTTTCGTTTTCCGGAAAAAAGGTTTGAGATTAAAATTTATTTGATTTTGATATAATATTCCTAATGAATCTACTCTTTTATATTTTCTTAAACTTTCGAGCCATAAATATTGCGAGATGAAATTTTATAGCCTAAGCTAAGTAAAATTTAATTTAAGCAAAAGTAAGCAGCTAACTATTCTTATGAATTTTTTTATCATAGAAGTGCCACCTTTCAATCCCCATAAACTGCAATTTTCATCACTGATTCTCTCATTGCTATCGTCAATAAAACAAATTCACATTTTTGGTCCAAAATGTCCAATTTTTAAATTGCTTCCGAAATTGTAATTTTCTTGTAGGTCTCAAAAATTTTGTATTAGCTTTGAGTTTCCAATAATTTTTTACTCGTTCATTTTTTATTATTCGCTTAGCTGATATATAGAATATTTTAAAGACAGAGTCTTAATTTAAGATTTGGAAAAAATTGTATTTTATCACTAACTTTGTGGAGTCATATCTCGGAAATATCTAAAGCTAAAAAGACGAGTGAGAAAGTTTTAGAAATTTCAAACTTGTACAATATTTTTAAGACCTGTAAAATTTATTTTCATCATAAACATTACAATTTTAGCAGCAATTTAAAATTTGATCATTTTAGGCCAAAAATACAGCTATGAAAGAATCGGTGATAAAAAATTGCAGTTTATGGGGATTGAAAGGTGGCACTTACACAAAAAAAATGAGATCAGCCAGAAGTATTTTAATTGAATTGCAAGATGATAGTGTTATTTGAACATTTGCCTCTAAACCTTGCTCAAAATCCTATTTCATAATAACATTGTAGTAACATTGAGCCCTGCGTTCCTAGGCCCAAAAGACGTGTTGGAATAAGTGGAGGGTACTCTTGTTAGACTATAAAATGTTATCTCAAAACATTTATGGTCCGAAAGTTTAAGAAAATGTAAAAGAGTAGATTTATTAGGAATTATAACGAAATCAATAAAATTTTAATCTCAAACCTTTTTTCCGGATCCCGAAAGTTCAGATAGAGATAATAACTTGTGATAAAGAAATAAGGTTTAATTTAGTTTTAACTTTTAAGTATACTTTAATTTATTAAAGTTTAAAAATCATTCTTAAAATATATTTTTTAATCTATTATAAAATCATTCTGTATTAAATAACAGGTTTTCAAACAATCTAATAATTATTTTAAAATAAGCGAAGATTAAAATTTTAAGAAGAATTGAATTGCGTTTTTTAATTTTAAACAACGCTTTGGAGATCCTCAGTAGTACCATTCTAGGGGGCGCCAGACTCACATATCATGACGAATTCTCTTCTCCTCTCATTTGAGAGAACTTAATAAAAAAAAAAAAAAAAAAAGAATTCTTTTCTCATTTTGTTGATAATTATCAAAATAAACAAAGGCAAGAAAATCATTGAACGACGACAGCGCCGAACGGCCGAACTAAAGAGATATTTAAGGTGCTAAATGACACAGACCGATGAATCTTAATAAATCTGATAAATAATTGCTTAAAGATTACATTCCCAATTAAATAATTAATTTTACATACTTTATCGACTTTATTTTCGTAAATTCAATAAAAAACACACAAGAACACTTAACATAACTAAAAAGCTTCTTATTTTAGTTACGTTTTTTTAGATTGAATAATACTATGAGGTTTTTAGTCACGATCACCTTATTATGTATGCAATACATAGATGAAATCATGCCTTATAAATTTGTCAGGTCAAAAAACGGAAAAGTCTTGTCCGATTGGTGGAGAAATTTGGTCCTCAGGTCATTCCGATGCCTCTAAATGCTTATATTGCCTTGGTGTGTGTAGGGATGTATATTCGAGAAATAGTATCTTTTCTTGGTAATCTGCATGAAAAACATAATTTTTCAAATTTTTTTTGGCAGATTCTGAAAGAGCATACTCAAAAATAGTTTGGTACCAATTTTTATGTTAATTAGAAAAAAAATCGCCGAGATTCGCGTAGCCAAAGTAGAGATGGGCAAAAGTCGATTTCAGGCGTTAATGGGCTAAGGGATTTTTGATTCATCAACCGCAGAAATAGAGTGATATAATAATGTTACGCAAGATTTGCTTGGAAATTCAAACAAAATTGATGCATATCAACCTGGAAGTGATACGATATGAATTTTAAGTTTTTTGTCGATTTGCAAAATACAACCGGTTTGTGAACTCCCGACTGATGAACATGAAACATGTTTCATTTATATTTTTAATCTTTATGCCTATATAAAAAGCTCCTAAAATCATTATTATTCCATATTATTCTATGTATACCCCCGTATCGAAATTATTTTAAGTCTCTAAATCGAAATTATTACTATTCTAAGTCCCTAAATTGACAATATTCTAAGTCCCTAAATTGACAATATTCTTAGTCCCTAAATCAAAATTATTCTAACTTCCTATTCTTAAATTATTTTAAGTCCAAATCCACAACCAACGAACTTGAAACATAATTAAATTTATATTGTATACCTTGAAGCCTTTTATAATTTTAAATCCATTATTAGATTTAGCAAAAAAGAATTTGTTTAGCTCCTAAAATCCTTATGATTCTATACTCCTTTATCGAAATTATTCTAAGTGCCTAAATTGACAATATTCTAAGTCCCGAAATCAAAATTTCTTAAATTATTCTAAGTCCCTAAACTAACAATATTCTAAGTTCCTACATCAAAATTTTTTAAATTCTTTTAAGTCCAAATCCACAACCAACGAACTTGGAACATAATTAAATTTTTATTTTATATTTTGAAGCCTTTTATAATTTTAAGTCCATTATTAGTTTAAGCAAAAAAAACTTTTTTTAGCTCCTAAAATCCTTATGTTTCTATGCTCCTTTATCGAAATTATTCTAAGTCCCTAAATCGAAATTATTCTATGTCCCTAAGTCAAAATTAAGTCCATTTGAACCCCCCCCCCCCACTTCCATGACGCACGAATTTGGAACCTTTTTTAAGTATACCTCTATAAACATATCCTATGTTAAAAATCCAAGTCCTAAATTAGAAATTATTTTAAGTTCCAAGATACAAATGTTGCATGTTATAGAATTAAAAAACTTGTTAACAATATATTGTTTTATAAACTAATTTTCTGTATTGCAGATTGCTCAACCTTGGTTCAAGACTTCAGTGGGTGTCTTATTGTAAACTTGAGTTATCTGTATTTAAAATTTTTTTGTTTTAAATAAAAGTATTGACTTTTTTTGCAAAATTTTGGTATTATACAGTTTCTTTTGCCTGTATCCTAATTATTATCCAATTATTTATCCTATAAAATAATTATAGTGCTAAGGAATTTTAAAACTATTATATAAATTAAAATTTTTGTTTTAAACATGAAAAAATCTTTAACAAGCTATTTTTCATAGTTGAAAAAATTTACTTTACTTAAAAATAAAAAATTGAAATAAAAAAAAAAGTTGAAATAAAAAATTCTAAGTTTTTTTAAAAAAAAACTTAGAATTTTTTATTTCAATTAAATTTTTTATTTTTAAGTAAAATAAATTTTACTTAAAAATAATTAGTTTACTATGTGGTATACCACGTAGTTTACCACGTGGTAACCCGCCTGAAAATTTTCACCTGTGTTTACTGCAGTAATAACCATGGTTTTTTATAATTTCTTTCCAATTATGAATTAGTAGCTTCCAAAAGAACTTAAAAAAAATTTTTGTCTGTAATCGTAATTCCTGCGAAATTGTAGACTCAACAGATAAACCTCCTTGATTATTGCCACATCACTGCGAGGATTATTATTTACTAATAAAATAATATTAACTAAAAAAAAATTCTAACCAAATAAAATATTTTATTTATTTGATATAATGAGTAAACCAAAGTAATAATTAAATATAAATTTGTAGGTACATAATATTTATAAATACATGCGTATTTATTAATTAAGAAAATTTAATATTCACTTTTTGCTTGTTTAAAATAAATACGGAAAAGAAATTATTTTATTTTATGTACTTATGTTTATAAAGTATATAAAAGGCAAAATATAATTATAACTTTAAATAGTAATTATTTTAGTTTTCAAAAGTATGTATACGTGTGTTTAAAAAAACAGTACAAAAGTAATTAGCAAGAAAAGTATATAATAACATAAGTTTAAGCTATTATATATAGTTTTCTTTCTATTTAACACTAAAAGAATAAAGAAGCTTCTTTTATATGGGTTTATCCAAATAATTCTGCAAAAGCATCATTTTCTTTATCTGTATAAGTTCTCTTGTTTCTTTATTTAAAGTTAATTTTAATTTTGTTGCTTACAAGAATTTCGTTAAAGAAGAGTAAATGTTTTCTGCCTTTTTCTAACAATACTATAACAGCTACTAGAAATTACTAAAAAACGACCGAAAATAAGTTTAATTGAAGATAAAAAATAAATCTCAGAAATTCTTAGTTTTCTCTAAAAAAATAGCTTCAAAAGAAGCCAACCTCCCCTTTTTTCTCAACAGAATGGTAATAAGCAGATCGTTCAAAAAATGGTTAAAAGTTTGCAAAAAAATAATATTGTACTAAATAAAGAGAATTTAGCTTGCAGCCCAGAAGCACATGTATCTAAAGAATAATTATTGCTAAATGAATTTCAAAAAATTAACTTTTAGGAGAAAATTTACTACTGTTTTGAATTTTGTGCTCATCAGTTCAATTTTTTTAATACTAGTATTTCAAATACATTTGTCTGGTCTGTAGCCCGAAAGTAAGTATTAAGTATTAAGTATTAAGTATTAAGTATTAACTATTAACGCTGCGAGTCCGGCAAAGACATGTTTTCTCGCAACAGACGTAGAAAAATTTTATACAGCCCTTGTCCACAAATAAAGAATGCCCCAAATCGCAGTTTACCATTCTTGGCTTCGCCTCGGAAGCCGAATTACGTTCGATTTGGGCCATTCTTTACTTTTCTGGATGCGAGCTGTAGATATACTATTAATTGGGATGTGAAAAAATTTTTTGCTAATTTATGACCGATTATTTGATGACCCACCTAATGTCGAATAACATTTTATCTCCTCCAAAATATTTTGCTTGAATTACAAAAATAGTATAAATATATACTGAATTTTCGGGAAATTTGCACTGAACAAATTTCTGGTTGCCGCTACCGGAATATCGGTTGTGGCAGACGGAATTTTGTTTCTTTTTTTTTGTCCAAGCAGTTGCAAATTGGTGAAAATTCAGAGGGGAGAGGGTTGATATTACCGACCATCTGGAAATTTTCTCTACTGTATAGGTTTTTTGATCGTTGATCAAGCATGGGTTCCACTCGTATCTGAGATTGCAAAAATAGCCCTTATAATAGATCTTTTTTTAGTATCCAAAAAAAGTAGCTACTTTTGGGTTACTATGCGCTTTTTGTTCATTAGAATATACGAGATCCAGAGAGATAAAATTGAAGTTTTCACCCTTAAATCTGCAAAAATATCTCTAAAAAGGATGTTTCTACGAAAATCCCAAAAAATATTAAATTTTGGGTTACTATAGGTTTTTCTTGTCACAAATTATGAATTTTGCCGTCCCAAAGATTAAAAATGAATGTAACACTCTTGAATCTGCATAAACTTCCCTTTAAAAAAATTCATTTTTAACTTTAATCTATAAACATTTAGAAATTTTAATTTATAAAAATAATGCAGAAACACTATTTACTTTTTAATTCCTGATACCACAATATTCATATTTGGTTCGACTAAAAATACTAAACAGTACCCGAATACGCAAAATTTCTTTAGAATTTGCGTAAAACGTTCCAAAAACGGTTTTTGCTAAATTAAGGTTGTTGCAATCTAAAAAATCACTCAGATTATCCAAGCATTCGAGATTACCAAACAAAAAATCCTATAGCAGAGCAAATTTCCAATTTGATTCCAGAGCAAATTTACAATATTCTTTGGTAACACAAACCATACGGTAACTCATACTTGATAAGACTTTTAAAACAATTTTTCTTTAGTCATTAGGTTTGACGCCATTTGCAATTATTTAAAGAAAGAAAAAAAATCCGGTAAAGACAACCTGAATTTTTTTCAGTGTGGAGTAAACCTGAAATGCTTCAGATTCGCGAAGTCGTATCTGCGAATACGTATGAGCGTATTGAATAAACGTATTGAAAATCATTAAAATCTTAAAAATTGCACCCTCTAGAATAATGCAAATATGAGACTCATAAAATTGGTATTTTATTTGACTTGTTAAAAAACAATTAAAATTTACAAGCTCCTGATAATAAGATGACATGAAATAACCCATGGATATAAAATGCTAAGACAAGGTATAAATTTTTTGTAACATATAACTGATGATTTTAACTTTGTATTATATTAAACGAGAATTTTAAGAAAAACACCTAAGGCAAAATCTGTATAGTTACAGGTATATACAGAACTAACATCAGAAACAATTAAAATAAAAAGTCTAAAATATGGTTATTCACTCATTACAAGGGATGTATATCTACTAATTGGCATAAAGTTTTAAATAATAACAATGAACTGAAAAAAAAAAAAAAAATAAATTGAACAATTAGTTCCATTATGTAATTTAATGAAAATATTGTTGACTTGTTAAATGAGAAATTCAATTTCATAGAGCTATAAAATTCTAATACCAACAAAAAAAGCAATCAATTTAACTATAACTATGTATTTAATAAAACAGTTATATAGGTAGGTCAATATATTTCAAAAGAATAAAAGAAAGAAAAAAAAGGTTCAATAAATTTTAATTTAAAACTAATCATTTAACATTTTGTTCAACGAAGCATATAAGTCCAGTTATTATTTATCTTTTCATGCCTAAGCATCATGCCGAAAATAATTCGGACCTTTTTTTTTTAGGTAATAGGTGATTATTATTATTCATATATTATAAAAAGGCAAAAACATATGGCCTAGAGACCCAAAAAAAGGAGGATTATAAATAATATTTTTTAACTTCGAAAAATATATTGGAATTTAACTGATGTCTAGTCTATTATAGAAACATAATTTTTAAAAAAATATTATGAAAAGATCAAATTATTTTTCTGATTTTTTAACTCTACGCTAACCTTATGCTACTGTTGATGATAATTATTATGATTTTTATATATTATGTGACAAATATTAAATAGAAGATCATTTAATTTTCTGTCTTTTCAGCTTTTTTTTTATAATCAAATATTATAAAAAAATTGGGAACCGCAATTATCTTTTATAAATACAAAGCAGTTTAAAAAAAGGGTAATTTTCTAATGTCATGCATGTGTCAACTTATATTTTTTTTTTTAATGTCACATGCGTAGACCTATTCATTTTTAATAATATTTCATTTTTTTTTCAGACGTTATTATAATTCTATTGAATATAATAAAAAATATTTTTTATATGTGAAATAAGGAACACGACAAAGTGATAATTTTTTTTTTACTTTTTAATTTGATTAGGTATTTGTTTCACACAGAAAAAGTGTGACGTTTTTTTATGTTTTTTATTTGAGAAATGTACTTTATTTTCGATGACACTGAAAAATTGCTTTAGTTGATTTTAAAGTTTGCTTAAATGTATATTAGAAGAATAGCACATTAAAATAATGGTTTTTAACGAAAATTTAAGAGGCGACAATTAAGCCTAAAAATGAAATTGATAAGCTTGGGCATTCAAAATTAAAAATAATTTTTTTACGTTTTACTTCGGAGGATCATTTTTCAAATTGACTCTATTAGTAATGAAATCTAGGATCCAAGAGGAAATCAAACTAAAGTCCCTTTTTAAAAAAATTTTGGTTTTGGATATTTTTAAAATGTTGCATTTTATTTTAATTTCAAGCAACCAAATTTAACAGTGTAGCAGTTATTTAATCAATCAAAAAAGAACCAAAAATCATATGTAACTGTAAAATTATAATTACATTTATTTGGGTAACTCTTAATGAATTCATGTCATTTTTTTATATTACTTACACGTATATTATAAAAACAATTAATTACAAAATAAAAAAAAATATTTCCCTAGGCAAAAATTTCTAACTGTGCGAAATAATAAAAAAAAAACATTCAAAACAAAATTAATAAATAATATAATAATATAATAAAAATTATTAATGATTTATTGTGAACTTAAATAGATCACTTTTTTTTTATAAGATTTAATATTTAGGATACAGATAAGTAAGTAAGTAAGTAGGTAGTTCAAATAATTTTTTTTTTTTTATTTTGGCAAAATAATTTTGACAGATTTATAATTAATTAAAATGATTAAATATTTGAAAAAAGGTTTGTATATTATAAATCATGTTATTGATTTATGATTGTTGAAATTTTGATTGACAAATTTTGCATTCAAAAGTAAACTAAATTAAGGAATTTGGTGAATTAACAGTAAATTTGTGTACTGTACTGTTCTATTTTTTTTATCTAGGTTATTTTTTATTATGTGTATTTTCAAAAATAGCAATTAATACTTTACGTAGAAATATACATAATTATAATCAATCCTGGAATGCTTTTATGACCATTTTCAACAAAACTGATCAAAAAATAGTTGCAAAATATCCTTGGCACGGAGAAATTCAACACTGAACCGTTCCAAAAACTATATAGTCGTAAACAGAAAATTTTGGAACGGAACCATTTTCAAAAAATCAGGGCAACGGGTATTTGAGAGATTGGTCCGTTTCAAAATTTTTTGAAAACGGAAAAATTTGAAAACTTTCCGTTTTTTAATGATTTGAAAAAATTCAAAACGGACTTATCCGTTTTTGCAAATGATGGAAATTAGCTTTTGTTTTATTTTGATTTATTTTTTTACTTTTCGCATACCAGGGTTGGGCATATCATGATAGTTTCATTATCCGATAGATAAAAGATATCGATAATTTTTTTTATTTTCTATCGTTATTTTAGGACGATAGTGATTACGATAATTTTCGTTACAATAATTATCGGTTATTTTTTATCGAATTATCGTGGACTAAAAATGTGAAAATTGCACGTTTCTAAAAACTTTGAACTTTATTCGTTCCTCACCTGGTAATTTAACGCTCAATTATGTTCTTTAATTTGTTTAGCAATAAAAAATTAAAATCGAATCATTAGTCAAATTCGTTTTTAATAGTTATTTTTTTTTTACTTGCAAAACTTTATCTGCGATAAAATATTCTGACGAAAAATTTAAAATAGATCCATTGTCATGATACGAGGGCAAACTTTCACGATTTGAAAAAACGCATAAGTCCGAAAATGGCAAGTTCTAAAATTTTTTAGTTTTCAAAAAAATTTTAAATGGATCAGTCCTTTAAAGTCTCTTGGACCGATGTTTTGAAAACGGTTCAGTCCAAAAATTTTCGATCTATGGGTAATTTTTGGAACAGACAAAGTGATGAAACTAAACCCGTTTTTACCCGTGGGAAACTGAAACGGAAACTGCGTGTCTAAATCGCCGTTTTTGCTCCGCTCTGATTATAATTAAGCCTTTTTAAAAATTTACCTTTTTTGATTAAAATCATCTTTAACAAATATTGCCTTTTTTTATTATTTGAAATTAACATTTAAGCGTAATTAAAATAATATACGTAATATAAAGTTACATTAATTAAAATGCATCAGTGACCTATTTATACAAACTGCAGTATTTACTTTTCATGAAATAACAACAATAACAACAGATAATGTTACATACACTGAAAAAAAAATCTGTTTGCTGCAAACAGAAAAATTCTGCTTGCGATTACCGGAATTCCAGTTGCGGCTAGGGTAATTTTTTTTTCTTGCTCAAATAATTACAAATGTTTTAAAACATATATAATTACAAAGTTTTTTTTTTCAGTGTAAAATTTAATATTAATTTTTAAACAATAGTTTTTGAGAGACTTGACGAGATAAAGTTTGAATTATTATTATGCCTTCAGGACTTAATTAACAAATTGCAATAATTATTTAAAATCAATCAACAGATACAAAAGAGTAATTATACTTAAGTTGCTTTTTAAAAATATATGGTAATTCAACTCATTATTCTTTTTCAATTCGTTTTTTTTTTTTAATAACGAATAATTATTTAATTTCAACTTAGAAAATTATCATCACGTAAATGGAAATGTTATATGAATGTCACTATGAGTACCTAACAGTTGCGGTATAGACAAGTAAATTTATATTTTAAAACAACCGATTTTAACCCTGATTTTAATTCAAGCATTTAGGAAATTAGAGATAACTTGAAACTAAATAACGTATTAGGTTTTTTTCAATTAAGCAACATATATTTAAGAAAATATCAAATTACTAAAAAATCTTTATAATATGCATCAGGTTTTTTTTAAAATATAAATAACGAAAAACCCAATGTCTTAAACAAGTGTTTGAAATTCTATTTTTTGATATAGAGCTCTTAAAACGGAATAACCAAGCATTTTCTCTTTTTCACAAAAATATTTGAAGTTTCAGAAGTATTGGTATTGGTATTTGTTTAACCTCCATCTTAAACTTCCATACGGATGTTGTGACAGAGGTCACCAACAACTGCCCATGCTATCACACCCTTCGCTATTTTAATTTTTCTATTTATCTATTTTATAATGGGTTGAGGATGTGAAAGCGCCTTTTGGCAATTGTTAGTGAAGTGTTATTGTATAATTGTTTGAGTGTCAGTGTAGCTGGTATGAGCGTTAAACCTATGGTCCAGGCCTCTCCCGGGCTACCTCTCCCAAATCCCACGCCGGCTTATAGTGCCCTGGAAGGACTTCAAGTTTCAGAAGTATTTGAGTCCTACTAGACGATTTTTCATCAATATTTCTTTGATAACAAAATCGCCTTAAAAAAAACGGCGTATTTCATTGATTTGTGGAGCATGCGCAGCAAAAAAAATTGACCCCGGAAATGAATTCTACGGGCAATTTCCTATCTGGACCTAAGAGAAAAAAATTTTGCATGTTAATGACAGTTATTTAAAAAAAAAATAAGGAAAATTAACTAGCATTTTTCTTACTTTTTTATAAGAATCCAAAACATAAAAATGTCTGCCAAAAATCGATGACTGAACCTTATGAGATAAAAAATGACGTGGAGGCTTAGTTTTAGTATTAGTAGTAGTATTACAAGTAACAGTAGTTGTAGCAGTTAGTATTTAATAAAAATATTTTAGTACTTTTGGGGAAATATACTTTGGAACCGATTTGAAGACCCGACCACGCATCTTACTCAGGTTTGGTTTAAATTGAGACGTACGGCTTAAAAAAATTGTATATATAAAATATTATCTGGAATATACCTATTTTATTCTTAAAAAAAATCCAATTGATAGTTCATTTTTTAGTTAGGAATCAATTTTTAAGTTTTAAAATATATAAAAGAGATGTTAATTTTTTGAATTTTAGAAAATTTATTATTTATATTTATTTTTATTTATTTAGCATAACATAGCGCATTGAAAAGTGAGAAAACTAAGAAAAATTTTCGATGCATCACACAAAAAAACAAAATTTTTGAGACCAGCAAGGTAAAAATTAAAATTCAAAGGCAAGCCAATAAAAAGCGTAAATTTGGATTTTCTCGCGCATACGCAGATTATCAAAAAATTTTGAGCCCAGAACCGGATTCTACGGAAAATTTCCTATGTGTCCCTTAAAGAAAATTTTTATTATCATCAAATAGTAGAAAAATAACTACCCATATAGAATTTAAAAAATTTTATAAAAAAAAAAGTAATAATAATTTTTTTTCAGTTTCATAAAAATACCTACTTGTATGAAAAATCTTATAATAAAAATATAATAAAAAAAGTGCATGTTGCATATTTTTACAATCCTTGAACCCTTAGCTCGAAGCTATATGCACAAAATAAGATCTTCGGTATATGTTACAGCAAATAATATACACACACACAGTCACACACACTGGTTGTATTGATTCGATATGTATCGCGTAAAAATCGTGTTCTCAACTTGGTTATTCGATTTACACATCCTATCTCATATTATAATATATGAACTTGTTTAATACACTATGGTAATATTTAAATTAAAAAAAAAGAAAGAAAAAATAAAATTAATAAAAAAAAGCTGTAACATATCAAATACTTATAACTTATGGCCTTTAATAATAAAATATTATCGAGAGGAGAGTATCAATTGATTAAACAGACAAATTCCTATGCAAGTTTTGAGAATAGATTACACAGTACCTGAAGTATTTGAAAATTGCAGTTGTAAAAAAGATTTCTTTTTCCAACGAAAAGCTATTTAAATTATCAAATAATTTTTTTTTTTTTAGTTTAAAAATTAAATAAAACAATTGTTTTTAGAGCAAAAGACTTGTAACTGATTTGATTAGTTTGATTATACTCCCTAATTATTATAAGCCTTAGAACCAACATTATAATAAACCCTGAAAAATAAATAATCCTAAGTCCATAAACCTAAAGTGTTCTAGGTTCTTGTTCTTATTATGACCTTATTTATTAAAAAAGGCTTTTTCCAGAACTAAAATAAAATTTCAAAACGCTAAAAATTTTAGCCTAAAAATACCTAATAAATTTTATTTTCAAAGATGAATAATCAAAAATAGGGTTTCAAGTTCCCCTCAGAATCTTATAAACCCACGTAAAAAGATTAAGCTTAATTTTGGATAAGCTTACTCAAGTAAGCTTACTGGAGTAAGCTCAGTTCAGTAAGCTTATGGACTAACCTAAAAAAGCTTAATAAAAATACATAAAAGGTTAATTGGAAGAATGTATAAGTTAATTTATAAAATTAATTGTACAGTCTGAAAATTTTTGAATAAAAATTACTATCTGGAAGTAAACTCACCAATATGTTAATAAATGTAGTTCCCGTTAGTAATTTTGATGCTAAAAATATTTGCAGTGTAGTTAATAAAATTGTTAAATAATAAATTAGTTATATTTTCTCGTTAAAAAATTAAATAACAATTAAAAAAAATTAAAAAATTATATTGTGGTAACAATAAAATTAAAAATAAAATAAAGATCGTAAAAATAATATTTAATTAGTTTTTCTTTAATTGCTCCATTAAATAAACGTATAAAGTAAGTATAATTGATCTTATTTTACTTTTTTTAAACTTTGTTACAGAATGATTCAAACATCGTTAATTATTTTCATTGTTCATTAAACTACATAGGTATATAAACGTATTCTAGGAACCTCATATAATGCTTACATATATAAAAGTTATACGTTAATGTTGAAAATTCGTTTTCATCGGAAAAGTTTTACTCTGTGTATTTTCCATTATAATAAAATATATATGTTGAGAATTCCATGCCAAAAGGTTTGATATTTAAAACTTTTACAAATGATCAAGAATGAAATGCACTATTGTAGTAATAATTTTTTTGTGATATCGAAAAGCAAGGAATTTAGCTGTATAGAAGAATACCAAAAAGCCAATGTCCTTAACCTTGAAGTTATTTCACGATACTAAATATGTTTTTTAATTCTTTTGTAAATTCAAAAAGCTTAACTCATTTAAATACTGTTGAAACTTGGTGTCAACATTTTTCTTTAAGCTTTAATTCTATAAAAGTTTGTCAGTTTTTAATCTCCAAAATAAAATATTTTAGGCAGTAAAGTTTATGTGAAATGCCCTATCTAGTGACTTATATTTTGCAATGTAGCGTATTATAAGTTTCATAACAACTTTTCAAAAACTACTGAAAAGTTTCATTTTTCTTTAAATGTTGCACAGGATTTGTGGTTAATGAGATTTTTTGGCTGCCTAAGTTTATATTCTTCGAATTAAATCAATTACTTTTTTAACATGGAGCATGTTTATAGGGAGGGATAAGAACAATCTGAGCTTAGGGACTTGGAAAAATTTTTATTTAACTGGATTAAGAATAATTTGGGTTTAGGGACTTAGAATAATTCGAGTTAGGTACTTTAGCAAGCTAGAATGTTTCTAATAAATAAATATTTAGTAAACATAAACATGTAAAAAATAAAAAATTGTGTTTACTAAGTATTGCATAAATTAAATGAACCGTAAAAATTAATTTAAAAAATATTAGAATCCGTATGTTTTTAAAATTTATACAAATATTCCATCAACATAATAAACTATATCAAGAGACCTTGCCAAAATAAACGAATTTCTTTTGATCTTTTTTTTTTCTTTTTTTTTCAAACTTAAATGTATAAAACTCGTCTGCTTCAACGATATTTACCCTTTCGATTTCCATTAACACTTCCGTTTTAACATTATCACCATCAGTGTTCATTTGCTTGCCAAATTTATATACAGTGAAACTTGGATGAAAGCTCTTTTTGAGCGTTAAATATATGATTATCAGATTATCTTTTCGAACAATCTTAAAAACATAAAAATTTGATTAAATCTAGAATATTTTAATATTTTGAAGCATTGAATGTTAAATAAATACATATTTCTCGTGAAAATACTCTCATTTCGTCAATTAAAACAATTATTTCATTCCTACGACTGCATTGTACTGCAGCTTTTTTGTTTGTCAAATGTTATACATTTTTAATTTTTCTCTTGAATTCTGTTCTACTATAAAATCAGATTCTTATCTAAGGAAGTCAGCGCAAAATAAAATCCCTTCAGCAAATAAATTAATTTTAAAAAAATTAATTTAAAAAAAATTAATTTTAATCCTTTTGCTAATTTTAAAAAAATTAATTTCAATCCTTTTGCTAAATTCATATTTCGCCAAATTAATTAAAAGGTTCTCAAAAAAATTACAAAATTACAAAAAGTTATATTATAATTGTTAAAAATATTACAAGTAAAATTACAATTTATATAGTTACCTTGTTGGGCCTGAGAATACAACACAGTAGTAGTATAAGCAGCTCTTATGACTTGAAAGCCCATTTTTTAGAGTCATTTCATTTAAATTTTCTGTTTAATTTAATAAAAAGACATAAATTAATAGTACTATTCCTAAGTTCTTCAACCCTAGAAACTTTAAAAATATAGAATACCTAAATATGCTTACATCAAGGGCGAAAACGTTTATGCATTAGTAGGGTAGCTAGCTCAAAAGAGATATAAGTAGGCTAATTAGATATTTTTTGTTTGCTCAGATGCACCCAGCACCAAAAATTCCATGCCAAGTTTTCTGTTCAGGGTGGACAAAAAAGTTTCCTCGAGAACCTCTAAAGAATCTTTAGAACTCTTTGATTCTTTTAGAATTCTAGGAGCAAAAATCTTAAATAACTCTCTTTTAAACTTGCATATTTTAAAAGTTCTACTGTATATTATAAAAATATTATTTTGAAATTGTCATATAACTAAACATATGAAACAGATTTTTATTCATATTTATTTTTTATTTTTCAAAAATTATTGCCTCCACATCTAACGCGTGTTTACATTATGTGTTCAGATTACGGTCATAAAAACATTTGAATTACTGCAAACACATAAAAAAAAAGTCGTACATTTAAAAAAAAAATATCTTGATCTTTTTTTTTTAATTTTATACTGTTTATACATTATTAAATTTATGTATTTTTTTGCCCATCGTAAATATCTGGATATATCTATTTTCTGTTTCTGCCTATATATAAATTAATTTTATCTAAAAATATTATGAATGTAAAATAAAATAAAGTTTAACACACAAAAAACTTAAAGATAAAAAATTTTTTTTAATCTTTTAGTTTTATTACAAATAATTGTTATAAATATTTTTTAAAAACACGTTTTAAAGAAAAAAAAAGAAGTTTTTAAAGACTTACTTATATCATCAACGACTTCCGAATTACTTTTATAAAAAGATGGTTAAAAAAAAATTAAAGAAAAGATAAATCCGTTCATTCGCAGCTGTCTCGCATACTAATTTCTCAGAATGGTAATTTACGATTTTCGAAATTTTATAAACTACTTTTTTTTCTGATTATGCCACATGGCGTGTGAGTTAATTTTTGTAAATAAAATTAAATTTAATACTGCGTGTATGGGTTAATTAATTTACAAAAAATAAAGCACGGACCTGAAATTTAATTTAAAAAAATTTTTTTTTTTTTTGAAGACAATGTAAGATCAAAACAGGATTTAAAAAAATATTTATTACTATTAAGAAAGCTATCGATCATTTTGTCTAATAGTATATTTGGATAGAAATTTATTCATTATTTTGATAGATATTGATAAATTTTTCTCACTTAATTTTACTTAAAAAAATAAATTTATAGTTACAGAATTTCAATTTTTTCTCAACACGCTAATGATTTGAATACTTTGTAAATGTAAATTTTTTATACAAAATATGTATAATTAGGTAATTTAAATAATTATAATTAATCGTCTATATTTTTTGTGATTTATTGTTAAAAAAAATGTATAGCTTTTTTACAATATACCAGTCACTAAGGATTAAGCAAAGGATTAAACGATATTAAAAGCCACATGACTTCTTGTCTTTTTACGGCTTTTGTTAAATTTTTGGTTCTCCGTCTAGCATTTGCTGAAAAAAATTGTAAAATGACAAAAAAAAAATTTTTTTAGGCATTTTATTGCATTGAATAGGATTAAGTCTTATTTACTAGCTGCAAGTCTAGGATTTTAAAAAAACCGAATAAACCGAGATAAACAAAGTTTGGTACGTAAAAATATGATACCTTGGCAATTTTTAAGATTTTGAATTCAAAGGTTTCGAAAAGACATCCTTTTTTCAATTTTTAAACATTTTTCAAAATAGCTAACTTTCTGGTTTGAATTTCTTAACGCTCTAAATGATGCTAAAATTTATTTTTCAGAATAGAGGATATGCAAATTTACCTTTGAAGTCGATCCTGCCATTAATTTTTTGGAAAACTCTCAAGCAAAATCGGAAAACTGTAAAAGCTAACAGGAATTTAAAATGCGAATTTCACTAAAAATGTTTTTTTTTTCTTATAATTGGTCTAAATATTTGTTTTCCCATATAAATTTATTTGGTCAACAGTTTTAGAAAATATTAATATTTTAAATACTTAAAAACTCAAAAAACAAATATTCATAATTTTTCATTTTCAAAATTTTTTATTTTCATGCTTTTCCTGTCATTAAACAAAAATTTTAACTTAATCGTCTAGAAAATCACTTTGTAGCCTCACTTACAGAATCGGAAAAAAAATCAAATTTATTCCTAATCAATAGATTTCAATTATTTAAAAGATTTGAACCTTAAAAATAATTTTACTATTTACAAATCTTTTGTTAGAAATAAGTTAATAACTAAATTGAAAAAAAAATCAGCTTTTGGTAAGCAGAATTCCACTTGTTACTAGCGTAATTTTTTTAATTCTCAAACGATTGCAAATGACTTGCAATGTAAAGAAAATTAAAAAAAAAAATTCTAAAAAAGAATTAAAGTCGTAGAAAAAATAATAGGTAAGAAAAGAATTATGCTATAGAGATACCAAAAATTTTACAAACTAGTTTTTCGAAATTCTAATAAAGTATTTATAGCAATCAACATATTTTCATTAAACGCACTAATAATCATTAAAAATACACGGTAGAGCTGCTTTGGTTGAAAATTCAACCAATTGATTGAATTTTCAACCAAAAATAGTAAAATTAAACCAAATGGTTTAAAATTAATTCAAACTTCTGACATTTAGAAAAATCGTATTTTGATTATGAGAGATAGAGCTCAAAGAATTAACTATTCTGTCACTAAGTCTGTTTTGAAATTAATGAGTTTTAATTTACATTTTAGCAATTAGTACACGGTAGAGCTGCTTTGGTTGAAAATTCAACCAATTGGTTGAATTTTACTATTTTTGGTTGAAATTTCAACCAATTGGTTGAATTTTAAACCAATTGGTTGAATTTTCAACCAAAAATAGTAAAATTAAACCAAATGGTTGAAATTTTCAACCAATTGGTTTAAAATTCAACCAAAATGGTTGAAAATTCAACCAAAAGCTAAAATAAAAAATAAAAATGTAGTAATTATAATACAGAGTAAAAAAATTATCTCTGCATCTATAAAAAGTGCAATTATTTTATAATATATGTATGATATTATATGAACTAGTGATTTTTTATATATTATTATTGATGAGAAGCTGATGAATGACTAATTAAAAAGGTTATTGAATCCATAATTTTTAATTTTAAACTACAATGATATGTGAGATTCTTGGTGTATTATTAATACCATTAATAATTTTTTGAAAAATTAATTTTAAAAATAAATATATTTTTAATAGATGAAACCTTATCATCATAGATCACAGATTGTTGTGGTCACAGTCTAGTTGTTATTGAGTCCGGCCCTTTCCCACTCCAAAAGAAAATTGGAGCTGTGGAAAGGCGATTTTTATCACAGATTTTTATATATCTTTAGGCCCGGCTTGAATTGAAAATAAGTAAAAATTTTGCATAAAATTTAATAACCATTTTATAAAAAAAAACCACAAATAACTATTCTATTTAAAATATCGCTATTTTAACAATTATTTATTTTAACAAATAAAATATTTAAAACGGAGGAACCGTTAATATTGTTTATGTTTTCAATTCAAGCCTGTCCGGCTTAGGTCCTAAAGTTATAAAAATAGGCAATAACCGTTTCACAGCTCCAATTTTTCGTTGAAGTAGGGAAGGGTCGGGAATTGTAAATTATTGGATAATTGACCGAGTAATCGACTCTATTCTATTATTTTTACTCAAATACCAACATTAAAATATGTTGCAAAAAAATGTTTTATTTTACGAGATAATGGTGAAGCTGGGAGTTGACGGAGAGAAGAGGGCTCAAGGGTGAGCGTATTTGGAAGAACTTTGATTTAGGGACTTAAAATAATTCAGTCAGAATTAAATTTATCTAAAGGCTTAAAAGTCAGAATTAAATTTATGTAAAGGCAGCCTTTCAGAGTAATACTGGATTTTAGAGAGGAATATTCTGATAATTCAAAATAACTATTTATGGTAAATTAAATTATTGGATTCAAAATCGGTAAATTTTGAACAGCCTCAAATTAGCTTCATGAAAATTAGATTTGATTTTCGAGATAAAATTTAATTAAAAAAGGTCTCATAAATCTTTAAAATTTAGTTCCAAATGTAGTGAAAAAAACAAGCGATGAAAACCGTTTTTTGAGAATAAGAAATACCAAATAAATTTTGTATGGTAAAATAACTACTATAAATATATTATTTTTAAAGGGCAAAATACTTATAAGATACTTATTGTGTTATAAACGAGGGGCAACTGACTCGAGATACCTTACGGACTCTCTCGGCCTCGCACGGACTCTCAGCTGCCATGGTCTCGCAAGGTCTCGCAGGGTCTCTCCGGCCTCGCACGGCCTCGCGCGGTCTCGCAGGGTCTCTCCGGCCTTGCACGGCCTCGCACGGCCTCGCATGGTCTCGCAGGGTCTCTCTGGCCTCGCACGGTCTCGCAGGGTATCTCCGGCCTCGCTAGGCCTCGCATGGACTCGCAAGGCCTCGCATGACCTAAAAGTTCTATAATGGCTTCTAAAGGTCTCCTAAGATCTTGAAAAGTCTACAATGCCTCAAAAAGCTTGAAAAAGTCTTACAAGGGGAGTTAAATACATTTGGAACATCAAATTACACCAAATGGTTATGGATGAGTTTAATATGTTGAAAAACATGCCGGCTACCCTCCGTTCATTCCAATGGGCCTTCAGGGCCTAGAAACGCAGGGTTCAATGTTATAAAATAGAATTTTTTGGTAATTTTCAATCAAACGCTTAAATTCGCAAGTTAACCAAAACACTTCTGGTAGGTCTCATTTTTTTGGTGTAAGTGTCACCTTTCAAACACCATAAACCGCAATTTTTAATCTATAATTTTCTCATCAATGTAGCCAATTAACCAAATAGCCATTTTTGGCTGAAAATGGTCAATTTTTAAATTGCTGCCAAATTCGTAATTTCTGAAAAAAGGATTTTATATGATTCGAAAAATTCCTACAAGCTTCAAATTACCAAAAATTTTTTATTTGTCTTATTTCCTTGAGTCGTTTTTAAGATATGGCCCTTCAAAGTCAACATTAAAAATGAGCGTTTTTAAAAAATCATAAAATTTGGACTTCAACTTCAAATTATCGTATCTGATTAACAAATAATTGAAAAAATTTTTGAAAATTTGAAGCTTGTAATACTATATTTACGGCTCGCGTCCAGAAAAGTAAAGAATGGCCCAAATCGCACGTTAAACTGCGGTTTGGGTCATTCTTTATTTATAAACAAGGGCCGTATAAAATTTTTCTGCGACAGTAGCAAGAAATTTCTATTTCCTTTCTATTTATAACCCATTTTCTTCAAAAATTATAAATTTGGCAGCCATTTAAAAATTGGTCATTTTTAACGAAAAATTGACTATAATGATAAGAGAATTATTAATGATAAAATATTCTGGTTTACTAATATAAATTAAATATTTATGTTTGACTTTCAAAGCAATTTGAGATCATTAGCAGGGTGTTGATATGTAATTGTACACATTGTGGGTGTAATTTTATTTCTTAATGTTAATTTTAACATGTGTCAGGATTCCCAAAAAGAATTTGGAAGAAATTTTTCACAAAATAGATAAAGTAAAAGTTCTCCACAGTATTTATTTGACACTGAATTTTGGTGTACAATTTAAATTTACTTTTCATTTTTAGCACAAAATTTAGGTTAATTAAAGTACAAAAATCTTGTATTAAATAAAATCTCGGGAACTTGATTTAAAAAAAAATAAATAAATAAAAAAATTACATTGAATTTGTAAGAGGCCCTGTAAATTCTTCTAAGACCTTTTTAAGGTTTTTGAGGCATTTTGAGACTTTTAAAGATCTTAGGAGACCTTTAGAGGCCATTTAAGACCTTTTAGATAGTGCGAGTCCTTGAGAGTCCTTGCAAAGCCTAGCGAGGCCGGAGAAACCCTGCGAGACCGTGCGAGGCCAGAGAGACCCGCAAGACCGTGCGAGGCCGTGCGAGGCCGGAGTGACCCTGCGAGACCGTGCAAGGCCGAGCGAGGCCGGAAAGACCCTGCGAGACCGCGCGAGACCGTACGAGGCCGTACGAGGCCGGGTGAGTCCGTAAGGTATCTCAAGTCAGTAGCCCCTCGGTTATAAACTAAAAATTTCTCATAGTAAAAAATTTTAGTATTTTATCAATAGGTATTAGGGGTGTGTGGTTACCCGAGAGTCGACCCAAGTGCCCGAAATTTTGGGTTTTTTGCTTTGAGTTGGGTCAAATTTGGTGTATCTATGGAAGCTTTCGATTCAAAAATTCAAGTGCATACCTTTTCCGAAAAGTTTCGGGCTTCACACGAAATCTGACCTGCAAAAATTTTACAAAAAATACCAAAATTTCGGGTACCCGACCCGACTTTCGGGTCACCGCACACCCCGAATGTAGGTATACATCCGTAGAATATAATATTTTAAAACAGATTCTGTTATTATAAATTTTATTTTATATACATAAATTTCGATTAGGAAATCATGTTAAAAAGTCAGTATTCTGCGCGCGCTAGGCGCGCGGCCATTCTAGTATATTACAAAATTAATGCACTTTTTATCTGCTTTTTATAGATGCAGAGATAATTTTTTTACTCTGTATTATAATTACTACATTTTTATTTTTTATTTTAGCTTTTGGTTGAATTTTCAACCATTTTGGTTGAATTTTAAACCAATTGGTTGAAATTTTAAACCAATTGGTTGAAAATTCAACCAATTGGTTGAAATTTCAACCATTTGGTTTAATTTTACTATTTTTGGTTGAAAATTCAACCAATTGGTTTAAAATTCAACCAATTGGTTGAAATTTCAACCAAAAATAGTAAAATTCAACCAATTGGTTGAATTTTCAACCAAAGCAGCTCTACCGTGTACTAATTGCTAAAATGTAAATTAAAACTCATTAATTTCAAAACAGACTTAGTGACAGAATAGTTAATTCTTTGAGCTCTATCTCTCATAATCAAAATACGATTTTTCTAAATGTCAGAAGTTTGAATTAATCAAAAGGTTATAGTATGGAACTCTAAAGTCCCGAAAACTTTATTAAAACTGGCAAAATAAAAATAAACTACTTTTTTTGACTTTCAAAATTTTTAGTTTTCCATTATTTTAATGTATTTATTTTTTCGTTTGGTAAATTATTCCTGAATTATTTTATTTATTTATAAATTAACAAAAAATTGATTTATATGTATAATAATAAAATTATCAGTTCTAAATCAACTAAATTATAAAAAAAAAATAAGAGAGCGATATTGTAAATATTTTGGCATTTCAACAACCATCTGGAAACAGAGTAATAAAATTTATGAAAATTACTTTTTTACGTAATTATAATATAAATAGATAAAATTTAATAGCTACATTACATACTGTATGTAAAAATAGTTTTATTTTTTTTTTTATGTATTAAGTTTTTTTTATATAAATACACTTTTTTTAGATCGTGTGACTGTAATTTTTAACATATGCTTTAAATAGAAATTTTATTATCCTTTTTTTTGAGTTACTAAAAGTCAGTTATACAACTAATCTCTGGTTATACATAAATTGATCACCCTGGGTAAAAACTATTTGACAGGTTCTCGTCAACTTCAAATATTTGTTGCTATATTTATATTTTCAAGCTGAATTAAGGAAACCCTTGAAAACACATAATACCACTTTAGACAAATTTAACTTTAATGTGTATTTTTTTTTACACATGATTAAAACTCTAAATATCTTCGAGTAGAAATACAAAAATCTAGCCAGCCTCATTTAAAGTAAAATTTGATTACTCGCATGAAAATGAAGAAAAATTATTTTTGGGGTTAAATTTCGCTCTAAATAAAATTTTAAATGTTTTTCAGACTAAAATAACATTCCAAAATTTGAATAATCTTAACATTTTCAAGCGCAGAAACTATAATGTTTAAGAATATTATAATTTCATAAAATTAAATACTAAAATTTGCAATTAAAACAAAAATAAACATTAATTTAAATCAGATCTATGCTATGGTACCTACAAACAAGGTTCTTTTTCACAGCTCGATAATAATAGAATATAATCAACTATTGTACATCGCAAATAATTATATAATAAAAAAATCTCATTAGGAAATGTAAATATTATAAAGTCATTTATAAAAACTGTAAATATACTATTTAATTTCAAGATTTAGTTTTCAAGCAAATTTACCAAAAATAGATTTTTTTTTAATAAACTTTTTAGCCGTTTTTTTTTAAACGAATTTTTTTTCAGTATATTCGATCATTATTGCAAGCCTTTCAATGCATGGATAAAAAAATGTTTTTAAAATTTTGAATCAATTTTCTAAAAAATTTTTAAGATCGACCTGTTTTGAAGACACTTTTTATCCATTACTTATAGTATTTTCTACAAAATTTATGTTTTTTGGGTCACTAAAAATAACATGATATACATGTTGACTGAAAATGGTCTAATTACCTACTACTAGTATTAATAAGCAACTTAACTTTTTTGATTTCTTAAACATTTCTCTTTGTGGATTACTCGGGTCATATGATAAACGCTATAATTGACGATATGCAAATTTGATACCAAACCATATTCCATGCGACACCCATAGAATCGCATATCGTCTCTTCATCATATCACTCCTGGGATATTTTAGGCAAAAACAATATTTTTATTCGTGTCCAGCGACTCAAGAGCCATACGTAAAAAATAAAAATCTTTTGAAAATTTCACAAAGTGTAACCTATAGAAATCCTGTTGTGGGCAAATGGACCATTTTGAGTAAAAATGGATATCATTTTTTTATTCAACGAACTAAAAAAACATAAATACCTAACGGAAAATCCCATCGAACTATTGAAGATAAGAATTGTCTATACGAAACTGGGGTCTAATATGACAGATCTATTAAAAAAACTGAATAATTTTATAAATATTTTGCAATTATGCAAAAAAAAATATGAGATTAAAAGAATTTTCTGCATAACATATCGTGTTAAAAACTGCAAAGAAGTGTCATTTTTGTATTAATTTATGAATAAAATAATTTTTATTTGATAAGCGCATTATTTGATGACACTATAAATTCACATGGAATCAATTTATTTTTCAAAGATTAAAAAGTTAAAAACAGTACTAATTTAAGACATTAAGCTGAAAATCAAAAAACGAACTCCACCATTTTGTTCCATTATTTTATTTTTTTTTCTTCATATAATAATAAAATAATAAAACACACATAAAAATATGATAATAATCTTATTTTTTCTCAAACTATATTACATTCACGCAAAAAGTCTTCAAGTACATCCTGAAGGGGTGGAGCTTTAAAAAAATATTCTTCACATAACGTAACTCCCTTATAAGCTGATACAATAGAGTAATAAAAAAAAAAAAACTACATTTTGGAATTCTCAATCACTCACACACACACATATTCTTTCTATATGTCTTTTTTAATAATAACAAAAAGAAAAAACAGCTGGAAGATGAGAAAATAATAAATTTATTATATTTAAGAAATAAATAAATATAAGGCGGAGTTTATGATAATAAATACACACACTGTAGCCTGAGAAAATATACATAATTTTTTTTTTTTAGAAAACTAAAAAATTTTTTTTTATTCAGAGGCAGTTGAGTTAATGTAGGTAAAAAAACAGCGACATTCTTTATGTTGATACGAACCACTGAATAGGAACATTTCTTAATTTTTGCAATTTTTTACCCTTAAGTAATTTCTGGATAAATATTAATAGAAATTTAAAATAAATATTAAAAAAATAACATTTTAACCCCTATAAATTATAAAATATGTAAAATTTGTTATAACATGTATTAAACTTTTTGTTTATTTTGTATAAAATTGACGGTCACGATAGCCTCAGGCTAAATATGTGACAGTATGTAATTAATTTAACATTTTAACTTTATTATACATCAAGTTTTTATTTATTTTTTATTTTTTCTATGTTATATTGATTTTTTGTTTAATTTTATTATTTATTTTTTAAATTATTGAGCATTTATGTAGGTTTTAATTTTAAAAAAATATTAATCTAAATGTTGTATATAAATTTTTGCTTTGATCATTTATAATGGGTATAATAAAGTTAAGGTATAACCGTTTTGACTATAAACTGTCATTAGAACGATATTTTAAAATGATTGATTGAATTTTTGTAACAGCTTGAAGGTATAAACATTTTATATAAACAAATGCTCTAATGATTTAATAAGAATCTTATTATAAAAATAGTAATTTTGAAATATTTATATATTATACTACAATTTTATAAAATACGAGCAAAATTTTATGCTCAAAAGTTATCATTTTTAGTGATTTTACGCTATTTTCAAAATTTTTAAGGTCGATTTTAGAAATTTGATAATATCTCATTAATGCTTATCCAATCCGAAAACTCAAATTTTTTCTTTTGATGTCTTGAGAAATGTTTTTTAAAAAACAATTATTTTGTAATCAAGCGCTAACAAATTATTGTAGCAATTTTGTGTTTTTATTAAAATTACAGATAATATTAGCTAAAAAGAATAATTTTTAAGATAAATAAGACAGAAAAAAATGGTTTGATAAGAGTAATTCTAAGTGAAAATTTACTAAAGGAAAGTTCATAATCTGCGACTTTCAAAAAAAACCGATTTGACTGGGTTTAGTATGAAAAAATATGATACCGCATCACTTTTTAAGGTTCTAAATTCAAATATCTGACAAAGACAAATTTTATCCTTGATAGGTGGATGGATTCCAGTTTTTTGGATCGCTGAACACGAATATGATATCGGTTTTTACCGAATGTGGTTCAGTTCATTCCGCAATAGGCAAATTTAGGTTTATTTTTGGGGTTTATTTTATATTTGCATGTGTTACTTATGTTTTTTGGATCGCTGAATACGAATATTTAGAAAATATCGAAAACAATATTTTCATGTTGCCTATTTCGGGAAACTGGACCATATTTGGTAAAAACTGATACTTTAATCGTGCCACAAAAAAGATAAGTAACATAAAAAACCTTAAAAATTAACCTAAAGTTACCTATTTTTGGCAACTAGACCATATTTGGTAAAAACCGATATCATATTCGTGTTCAGCGACCCAAAAAACATAAGTAACAGATAAAAATGTTTAAAAACCCGCAAAATATAACCTCAAAATTCTATTGTAAGCAACAGGACCTTTATTAGGTAAAAACCGATATTAAATCAAAAAAATCTATCGACCTATTAAGGATAAAATTTCTCTACAAAATGGGTGCTCCACTTCAGGTATAACAAATTTTACCATCAAAAATTCTCATTTTTTTTAATTTGGTTACAATACCTCAGTTTTTTACAAAGAGTACTAGTTTTAAGAATTCCGGTGTCACTTGGATACCATTTATAAAAAGTGAAAATTTTGATTCTTAAAATATTTTGCTAAGAGACAAAAATATAATAATTTTTTTTTTTTGAAAGAATTTTATTTTAAAAAAATTTGAAGATTCTTTTTTAAATAAAATTCTTTCAAAATAAAGTTTAACATACACTGTAAAAAGTAACTTTCTTAGATTTACAAAAAAAATAGAATTTTTTCGAAAAATTAGTAGATTTTCAAAAAATTTTGTAAATATTCGATAAAAATCGTAAATTTACTAAATTTAGTATATTACACAGGCACACAAAAAAAAAAGTCATGTGCCAGAAGATAGACCCCATGGAATGGGGGTTTCTGGTGGTACTAAAACCGAATATGGCCATAGAAATGCAATTTAACTAGCCAATTTGCCCCCAGCACCCCCATATGCCCCCCCAAAAAGTGAAAAAATTTTTTTTTTGGGACGGTGAAACCAAAAATGAATATAAAAAATTTTTTCTACTAATGTTTGGCCCTGTAAACCACCCCAGTGGCCCCATGCACCCACCCCCCAAAACGAGATATAAAAAGTTAATAATTTTTGATACTCGACAGTATAAGAAGAGATGACAATTAGCATCCGCATATGAAAAGTGGGGGTGATGAATTTGTAAATTTATTTGATATCATTATTTACTCGAAAAAAGGTCATTAAAAAATTCAATTGTTTAAAAAATACTGTCGAGTATCAAAAATTATTAACTTTCATATGGAGCTTGGACCTAATAACGCTCTGAGTTATAACATCAACTCATTTAATAAAATATATATATAAAAATATCATTTCCTATATACGAAACAGATGGCTGAAGCAATGTGAGTCATCCTCACAAGTGCTAAAATCGCCATTTGTTAACTATATAAGAAAAATAAGGACGTGTTTACATCAGCGTCTGTGGCACATGCACTAACACACACAGCCATACTGATGAGATCTATGTGTTAGTGTTGATCGAAACGCTAGGTACCTTCTGTACCGACATTAAAATCCGCGAAAATTTAAATTTTTAAATAAGTTTAAAAATTTATCAAATATCACCGCTTTGTATGCTTTAATAAAAAAAGAGATGACAATTAGCATCCGCATATGAAAAGTGGGGGTGATGAATTTGTAAATTTATTTGATATCATTATTTACTCGAAAAAAGGTCATTAAAAAATTCAATTGTTCGAGATATAAAAATTTTTATTACAAAAACTAAAACTCAATGTGTATTGTTATGTTTTCTGAGGCGCTGAAACCAAAAATGAATATAAAAAATGTGTTTAACAAATGCTTGATCCTCTAGGCCATCCCAGTGCCCCCATTCAACCCCCCCCCCCCCCCAAACGAGTTAAAAATATTTTTATTAGGAAAATTGAAACTCAAACTACACATTGGTATATTGTTATGTTTTCTGAGGGGCTGAAACCAAGGATGAATATAAAAAATGTGTTTAACAAATGCTTGATCCCCTAGGCCACCCCAGTGCCCCCATTCAACCCCCCCCAAACAAGTTAAAAATATTTTTATTAGGAAAATTGAAACTCAATGGGTATTCTTATGTTTTTTGAGACGCTGTGACCAAAGATGAATATAAAAAATGTTCTTAACCAATGCTTGGCCCTGTAGACCCCCCCTCCCCCCGAATGGGTTAAAAATATTTTTTGCATGTATTAATTTTTTGGCAGGTTAAACTTTTTTTTAATGGTTTCAGTGTCTAAAAAAATAAGAATATACTTTGAGTTTTAATTTTTTGTAATTAAAATATTCTCAACTCATTTGGGGGGCAGGGGGGTGAAAGGGGGCACTGGGACGGTCTAAAGGGCCAAGCAATGTTTGAAAACATTTTTAATATTTATCTTTAATCTTAGCGTCTCAAAAAACATAAGAATACACATTGAGTTCTAATTTTCCTAATAAAAATATTTTTAACTCGTTTGGGGGGGGGGGTTTAATGGGGGCACTGGGGTGGCCTAGAGGATCAAGCATTTGTTAAACACATTTTTTATATTCATCTTTGGTTTCAGCGCCTCAGAAAACATAACAATACACATTGAGTTTTAGTTTTTGTAATAAAAATTTTTATATCTCGTTTTGGGGGGAGGGGGGTGCACGGGACCACTGGGGTGCTTTACAAGACCAAACATTAGTAGAAAAAAATTTTTATATTCATTTTTGGTTTCACCGTCCCAAAAAATATAAGAATTCATATTAAGTTTTAATTTTTGTAATAAACATATTTTTACCCGTTTGGGGGGGGTATGAATGGGGGCACTGGGGTCGTCTACAGGGTTAAACGTTGGTTAAAAACATTTTTTGTATACATTTTTGGTATAAGCGTCCCAAAAAACATGAGTATATAGTTCAATTTTCATTTTTCGACAAAAAAAATTTTTTCACTTTTTGGGGGGGCATATGGGGGCGCTGGGGGCAAATTGGCTAGTTAAATTGCATTTCTATGGCCATATTCGGTTTTAGCACCACCAAAAACCCCAATTCCATGGGGTCTACTTTCTGGCACATGACTTTTTTTTTTGTGTGCCTGTGTTATCGAAAAATTCTCGGAGAATTCTCGATTTTTTTTTGTGATTTTACGAAAAAAGTTGTAAATTTACAACTATTTTTTGAAAATTTTCGAAACAAAATTGTAAATTATCAATTTTTCTTGCAAATTCACAAAAAAAAAAATCGAGAATACTCGAACTTTTTGTTAATAAACTAAATTTAGTTATTATACGATTTTTTTCGAAAATTTACTAATTTTTCGATAATGTTCTAATTTTTTTGTTAATATAAGAAAGTTACTTTTTACTACATTATTAATAAGCATTCTTAATATTAATTAAGTATAACAACATAAAATAATTTTTTATTTCTAATATTGTTTTTTATTTTGGTAAAATTTCCCGAGGAATTCAAAAATTGAATCAGAATTTTAATCGGGTAACAAAAAAGTCTGAAAATGTAAAATATCAGCAAATGGAAAATTATGAACATTCGTTTTTTGAGTTTTTAGAAAACCCCAAAAACTGATCACCAACAAAACGTTTATGGGAAAAATAAAAATTTTGAGGCAATTAGAAAAAAAAAGTATTACTTTTAAAAAAATTCGCATTTGAAATTCTCGTCAGTTTTTCCCGGTTTTCCAGCTATCCTAAAAATTTTTCCAAACATTGTTTTTAGTTTTGCTTAAAGTAGAAAAATTAAAATCGTTAGCTCGAATTTCCGTTGCGAATTTGGAAAGTTTTTAAAATCAAATAACAGCTGAATCTAGAACATTAAAATTTTCATAATATCATACTCTTATACTTACTGAATCCAATAGAATCGATTATTTAAAAATCCCTGAATTTTGCCTTTCTTTTAGTAAAGTTTCACAAAGAATTACTCATTATGTATTAACATGTGCAGTTCAAATTAAATTTTAATTTCCGGAATCAGATTTCAGGAAAGTTTCAAACAAAACATAGGGAAAAATTCTTCACAGTAATAAACTCGTTTATAAGAGTAAATAAAAATATTCTGAAAATTTTAAATAAGAAACATCAGGCAGAATGGTATTCAGCTATAAAATCTAAATACTCCCTTTTGTTGAATATTATTTTTTTTGCTTAATTTAGAACATAAAAAATTAAAATAAAAAAACAACTACCATTTCAAAACCCTTGAATTTAAGGCCTTAAAAATTGGCAAATCATATTAAATCAGTATTTTTTTTAATCTCAAACGTTGACCTTCTGTTTCTGATCTGTTCGCTAAATTACTCGAATAATTTCTAATACTTTAACTGCATGAAATTCATGAAAATTGAAGTTAATTTAACTAATATTTATAATATTATTAATTTAATAATATTTAAATTATATTTAAATTATATTTCTTGATATAACATATTATAATTTTCATATTTGCTTTTTTACTACGCTACGTGTGTCGATCATTTTGAAATTCGTTAAAATATGATTTATGCCAAATAACTTAAAACTTATAAGTCTATAGAATATTTTATCAAAAGTTTTTATATTTTATATAGGACAAAATGTATATGTATAAGGGACATATAAAAATTTTTTTATAAGAAATTTATATGTTTAATATACGCCTATGTATTAGCCTGGCAGCAAAAAAAAATCACTTCAACTTTTAATTACCAAATACTTTTGGAGTGAGATTTTGGCCCTATAAGAAATTTTCAGGAGTGAATAAGTAAGTTACGTATTTCCAAAATTTTTCAGTAAATTTTAGTTTTTTACAGCCTTTGATTCTTTGAGCATCGACTTACAATTAAAAAAAAATGTTTTTCATAGTACTAGTCCAAATGCTCAAGATTGATTGAATCATGAAAATAACGACGAATCTACTTCCAAATTATTTCAATAGATAATATAAAGCCTTATTCTAATGAATATACGGTGTGGGTGGTTTCTGGCCAACACCAGATTTGGTCTACTACAAGTTTTTTGGGTCACTGATTATGAATTTTGGGGAATGTTTTATTAAAAATTATTCCACACTCCTAAATTTGCAAAAACTATCACTTAAAGGGATGCTATTTTTGCACTTTCAGTGTCCAGGCTTGAACCTTTTAGAGTTAGTTTTTGCTAATTTAAAGATAAGAAATTAATTTTTCATACAAAAGTTTCCGTAATTCTTGTTTATCGTCCCAAAAACCCTGTATAGTACAAACCTAGACACTGAAAGTGCGAAATCAGCAAAAACACATCATTTAAGGGTATATTTTGCTCATATAAGAGCGAGAAATTAATTTTCAGGAACAAATTTCGCCAAATTCTTGATCAGCTACCTAAGATACCCATGTGGACCAAATCTATGGTCACTTAAAGTTCGAATACATCCAAAATACCCCTTTTTAGGGCTAGTTTCTGCAAATTTAAGGATGACGCCCCAATTTCTCATCGAAAAGACCCCGTGGTCAACGACCCAAAACACGGTCCAAGTCTGGTGGTGGACGGAAACGAAATAGGCAAAATCCGGTTCGATCTTCGAGCGGCTACTGTATATTGACTGGAGTATAGCGATTCAACTATTATTTTTCATTTTAAAATATTTATGCTCACTAATTTCAGATAGTAATAGGTACCTCTATTAAATATCTAACTTTTTGTTTTTTTAGGTTCGATGTTAAATTAATTTCAAAATTTCCGATTCCAAGTATAAAAATCGTCTGGAACGTATTACTGTAAATTTATTTTTATTTGTGAATTATTCAATTTAATATACAGAATATGAATTAAGTATAAAATTTTCTCATAACCAGTAATTACCTTTGATTCAATAAAAGAAATACTTTTCATTTTGCATATATTTAATATAAATTGTAGGGATTTAAAGCTTAAAAAAAGTATAAAATTTAATGAGTTTAAAAAGGATAAAAATCTAAACTGGAACATTGCGTGAATGTAAATGCAAGGATTAAATTGAAAAAAAAGAAGAAAAAAAAACGATAGTATAGTGATGATTGGCGTAAATTATTTTTACTTTTTTTATATTTAAGTATTTCTTATATTAATTTTCAGCTGCTATTCATTTCTGTTTGTATAAATAAAAATATTTTAAAATAAAATAAAAATAAAAAAATAAAAAAGGAATAATTTTTTACCTCGATTTTTACAAAAAAGGAAATTATTAATTTATGTAAATTGTATGCGCGTATTATACGTCTAATTAAAAATTTCATTTAATTAATACATATTAAATATCATAAACTTTGGAATTTAATGTTATAATTAATCAATTGAATTAAAAATAAATTAAAATACCATTGGAAATTTTTTTTATTCAATTTTATTATTTACATGTATTTAAAATTTTTAAAATATTATACGGTGTAGGGTAGAAGCAATATTTCTGGACGCAAAACCGATGTCAATATAATTTTTTATCAGAGAACTTGCTTAGAAAGAACAAAAAATTAATTTATTGATTGTTTATGAGAAAAAAATGTTTTTCTGTTTTTTTAGCTAGTTTCAAACTAAAGTAACCATTCTGGACCAACATTTATAATAATATCTCAAAGTTTTTTTTGCAACATACCAACACATAGGCTAACGTTTTGGAAAAATTTGAGCAAATTTATTTTCGAACTAGTAAATGCATTCGTTTTCAGATATATGAGCTATTTTAAAGCCCTAAAAGTCAAAAATTTCAAAAAAAATAATTTTTAAGTACACTGTAAAAAGTAACTTTCTTATATTAACAAAAAAATTAGAATTTTTTCGAAAAATTAGTGAATTTTCGAAAAAATTTGTAAATATTCGAAAAAAATCGTATATTTACTAAATTTAGTATATTAACAAAAAATTCGATTATTCTCGATTTTTTTTTTGTGAATTTGCAAGAAAAATATTGATAATTTACAATTTTTTTTCGAAAATTTTCAAAAATAGTTGTAAATTTCCGAAAAATAATTGTGAATTTACAACTTTTTTCGTAAATTCACAAAAAAAAATCGAGAATTCTCAAATTTTTCGATAATATACTAAATTTAGTAACTTTACGATTTTTATCGAATATTTACAAAATTGTTTAAAAATTTACTAATTTTTCGAAAAAATTTTATTTTTTTTGAAAATCTAAGAAAGTAACTTTTTACAGTGTAAAGTATGTTTGAAAAAAATTAAAAGTTTAGGCGAAAAAAAAATTTGTTCCGATGGGTTAATCTGATCCTGAATGTATGCTTTTATAACAGAATCAAATACTTAATCTTATATAATGATATGAAATTTGCAGATAAAAGTCACTATATGAACCAAAATTTATATAAAATCTGCATATTTTTAAGGTGAATGATTACTTCTTTGGATCTTAGATCTACTTGACACTTTTTGCAAAAATGTCTACAAATAATCGGGTGGATTAAATAGGGAAAGGCCAGGCTTCATTTCCAATATCATGTTATCATTGCGGAAAACCAGAATTTACTAGAATTTAATCGGTCATTCACTGATGAATATACTTTACAACAAGAAATTATCATTGAGTATTTTTGATATTTCCAATTTCCATATTTTTTAAAAATTAATGATTTAAGTTTTTTACTCAAGTTTTTGAAAATGACCACTGGCAAGTATAAAAAAGAAGTCCCACTAAATTCATTGGCTTTTCATTTCTCAAAAATTAAAATCCAGTCTAATCTTCTACTTTACATAAAATATATAAAAAGATTTCTTCTTCTTCAAAAAAATTTATATCATATAATAAATGATATTATTATTCAAATAAAATCAAAAATTCTTTAGCGCACAATGTATATTATAATTTATTTCTTAAAAAAAAATATTAATATTACTTATTTATACAAAAATATTTTTGTTATATTTTTTTTTTAGAAAAAAAGTAAGATTATTATAATAATAGCATTACATAATATTTAATAATAATCATTTAGTATAAAATATAAATTTTATAATAATAAATACCTAGGTATTATAATTATCGTTATAATTCTTTTTCTAGGATCATGTTATATTTGATTTATTATCAAAATTATATTTTATTTCTTCTTTTTTTTTTCAAAAATATATTTTATAATATAAATTGCTATTTTATGAATGTCAGAATAAAAGAAATTCCTTTTTTTTTTGCCTCAAGGATTTTAAAAAATTTCATTTTTATTTTAGTTAGTATATATGGATCGATTTATTTTAAATGGAATATTTTTTTCAGTTTGGCTTATATTTTAAAAAATCTATAAAATTAAGTACAGACGTATTCATGGTTTTTACATTTAAGGCCCTCTCTACACCAGCACTTAATCATGTTTCGAATATCCCAGCTACACCACAAAATATCTAACAAACATAATTATCATAAAGCATAATTATGTGCTGGTGTAGAGAGGGCCTAAGGATTCTGTACTGATGTCTTAATATTTCTAATTTTGGTTTTTCACTCGAGATCTTTGAATCAAGTGCAGTCAAGGTAAAAACATGTTGGTCAATTTTTATAAAAATTAGAATCTTTTCTCGTTTATTTGAGACCAACCACATTCTTCTAACTTGGTTCTACTTTTGGGTATGATTGAATGTTCGATTTAAAAAAGAATTGTCCATATATGTACCCGCGTCTAAAAAAAGCCCTTGGAAATGTCTCAGAAATCAACTAGTAAATGACTCGGAAATGACTCAGATAAAGCTCGCTAATAAGCCGGAACGAGTGTTTTCCAAGACATTTCCGAGTTTTTTCCAAACCTACTTTTTTTTCTTCAAAAAGAAAAATCCAAGCATTTTCAAAAAATTTCCAATCTTTTTTCCGGTATTTTTTTTCATGATTTTTCCAAGCCTTTTGCTCTCTATTGGTCAGATATTTTCTTGTTTTTGCTAAAATTCATATTATTACCATTTAAAATAGTTTACAACGTTTTTAAGTTTTTTTATAGTCTTCTCAGCTTCTATTTTTTGCTCTAGGTTCCACAAATAGATTCTGCTTCTTTAATGCTAAAATCGTTATTTTTTAACTATTTTTTACAATTTTTTAAGCGAAAATAATAATTAACAGTAATAAAAAATCATTAAACTTTGATTTTATGGAAAAAAATTTATTTCATACTTTACATAAAAAATACATCATTATTATTATTTTTTTTAATCATGCATTTTCATAATTTTGTTCAACTAAAAGAAACAAGAATGGACCAAAACTTTCGAAAAATTGAAAAAATGACTTTTTGTAATTTTATCTAAAAGGATAATTTAATAATTAGTTTATTTAATAGTAAAATGCTAATATGCTGAAAAATTTTATTATACTTATGGTTCCTTTTCTAGTGTGGATCGTTATTTCTACTTATTTCTTTCTTTACTCCGTCGCCTGATTCTCCGAAAAAGGGGTTCTTGCTCATCTAGGTCTCCTTTTAAGGTACTTTTTCTGAATGGTCATGAACTTCTCGATACTTCGTTTCTGGCTTGTCATGAATTTGTCAATAGACTTCTTTTTCTTTCTAGGATCTTGATTTCCTCTTTTTTGCAATTGCTTCTATTGCCACTTTCACTTGGTTCTACAAATCCCATTTTCAATCATCTATGTCTCCTTCTTGATACCTCGTTTCTGGCTGGTCATGGACTTTTCAATAAACTTCTTTTTCTTTCCTATGATCTTGATTTCCTCTTTTTTTCAACGCTTCTTTTGCCTCTTTCACCTGGTTCTTCGAACATCTTTTTGAATCATCTATAGCCCATTTTTCAATACTTTTTCAATACATTGCTTTTTCTTCCTGGTGCTGCTAATGTCTCTCTAGTCTGGTTCTCTGAATTTCCTTTTCACTCCTGTTTCTCTATTTTTTTTAAACTTCTTTCCTGGCTAAACATGAGTTTTTTAATAAACTTCTTTTTTCTTTCCTATTACTTTGATTGTTTCTTTACTTCCTATTGTTCCACTTTTTTCTAGTTCTTCAAAAGTACTTGTACTAATATTTTCACCTTTCTACTGCTATATTTTCTTTAAAATCTGTACTTTGTTTTAGAATTGTCTTTTATCATTATTATTATTCTGCTTCAATCAGCTACTTTTCTTTTTTTTAACTGCCTTTTCTTAACACCTTATTCAGCCAATCTTTCCTGTAATATTTTAAGTTTTATTTCTTTACATCTGAAAAAATAATTTAATAATTACTTTATTTATTTACAAAAGGTCAAAATTTTTTAAAACTTCTGGTGAGAATCCTTACTTTGCTAATTTAATAATTTTCCAATTTTTGTCTCACTTTTTTGACTGCCTTTTTTAACTACTTTGTCTCATTCAACCATTAATATTTTAAGTTCAACAATCAGCAACAACTTGAATTATGCTGCACTCATGATATACTCTATTCTATATTGGATATTTGCTAGATTATTGAATATTCTAAAATCAAAAAATAAGAGTATGTGTGTACTAAATATTTATACAAATTTTTTCAAAAATTTAACCTCAAATATAAAAAAAGATGCTAAAATAAATATTAATAATTTAATTTTTAAAGGTTAATTATTAAATACATCATTGTAAAAAAGGTTACATTTAAAATAATCTCAATAAAATCAAATAAAAAATGTTTTACTTAATCGAGTTAAATTTAATATTTAAAACTTTTGACTTACAGTGAATTCTTCTGAAATGTTGAATCTTTTTGTTTCGCAAGTACAATCCCTTAATGTTTTAAAAATTCAATAGTTTTATTTTGAGCTGAGTAACAAATATTTAAAAATTATTGCACAATTATTTATTTATTTTATTATAAAATTTCTACAGCTAATTAAAAAGTGTCAACATGTTCAATAAAATTTTTTTAACCTGAAATATATATATTTATTTAAAACAATTTTTTATTTTTTTGTAAATAACAAATAAACAATCAACTTCAGGATGGCAAAATTTAATTGAATATTTTGACATTTTTTAAACGACTGACTTTACGTTTTTTAATGCTAGAAATTTTAAAATAAAGTAAAAAAATAATAGTGTAATAATTTTAAAGAATTTTTTAATTAGTTCAAAATAAAACTGGAATTCTTTAAAAATTAAGTGATTTGGCTTCTGAAAAAAAAGGTTTAAAATTTCAGAAATATTTACTGTAAGTCAAAAGTTTTAAATATTAAATTTAACTCGATTAAGAAAAACATTTTTTATTTGATTTTATTGAGATTATTTTAAATGTAACCTTTTTTACAATGATGTATTTAATAATTAACCTTTAAAAATTAAATTATTAATATTTATTTTAGCATCTTTTTTTATATTTGAGGTTAAATTTTTGAAAAAATTTGTATAAATATTTAGTACACACATACTCTTATTTTTTGATTTTAGAATATTCAATAATCTAGCAAATATCCAATATAGAATAGAGTATATCATGAGTGCAGCATAATTCAAGTTGTTGCTGATTGTTGAACTTAAAATATTAATGGTTGAATGAGACAAAGTAGTTAAAAAAGGCAGTCAAAAAAGTGAGACAAAAATTGGAAAATTATTAAATTAGCAAAGTAAGGATTCTCACCAGAAGTTTTAAAAAATTTTGACCTTTTGTAAATAAATAAAGTAATTATTAAATTATTTTTTCAGATGTAAAGAAATAAAACTTAAAATATTACAGGAAAGATTGGCTGAATAAGGTGTTAAGAAAAGGCAGTTAAAAAAAAGAAAAGTAGCTGATTGAAGCAGAATAATAATAATGATAAAAGACAATTCTAAAACAAAGTACAGATTTTAAAGAAAATATAGCAGTAGAAAGGTGAAAATATTAGTACAAGTACTTTTGAAGAACTAGAAAAAAGTGGAACAATAGGAAGTAAAGAAACAATCAAAGTAATAGGAAAGAAAAAAGAAGTTTATTAAAAAACTCATGTTTAGCCAGGAAAGAAGTTTAAAAAAAATAGAGAAACAGGAGTGAAAAGGAAATTCAGAGAACCAGACTAGAGAGACATTAGCAGCACCAGGAAGAAAAAGCAATGTATTGAAAAAGTATTGAAAAATGGGCTATAGATGATTCAAAAAGATGTTCGAAGAACCAGGTGAAAGAGGCAAAAGAAGCGTTGAAAAAAAGAGGAAATCAAGATCATAGGAAAGAAAAAGAAGTTTATTGAAAAGTCCATGACCAGCCAGAAACGAGGTATCAAGAAGGAGACATAGATGATTGAAAATGGGATTTGTAGAACCAAGTGAAAGTGGCAATAGAAGCAATTGCAAAAAAGAGGAAATCAAGATCCTAGAAAGAAAAAGAAGTCTATTGACAAATTCATGACAAGCCAGAAACGAAGTATCGAGAAGTTCATGACCATTCAGAAAAAGTACCTTAAAAGGAGACCTAGATGAGCAAGAACCCCTTTTTCGGAGAATCAGGCGACGGAGTAAAGAAAGAAATAAGTAGAAATAACGATCCACACTAGAAAAGGAACCATAAGTATAATAAAATTTTTCAGCATATTAGCATTTTACTATTAAATAAACTAATTATTAAATTATCCTTTTAGATAAAATTACAAAAAGTCATTTTTTCAATTTTTCGAAAGTTTTGGTCCATTCTTGTTTCTTTTAGTTGAACAAAATTATGAAAATGCATGATTAAAAAAAATAATAATAATGATGTATTTTTTATGTAAAGTATGAAATAAATTTTTTTCCATAAAATCAAAGTTTAATGATTTTTTATTACTGTTAATTATTATTTTCGCTTAAAAAATTGTAAAAAATAGTTAAAAAATAACGATTTTAGCATTAAAGAAGCAGAATCTATTTGTGGAACCTAGAGCAAAAAATAGAAGCTGAGAAGACTATAAAAAAACTTAAAAACGTTGTAAACTATTTTAAATGGTAATAATATGAATTTTAGCAAAAACAAGAAAATATCTGACCAATAGAGAGCAAAAGGCTTGGAAAAATCATGAAAAAAAATACCGGAAAAAAGATTGGAAATTTTTTGAAAATGCTTGGATTTTTCTTTTTGAAGAAAAAAAAGTAGGTTTGGAAAAAACTCGGAAATGTCTTGGAAAACACTCGTTCCGGCTTATTAGCGAGCTTTATCTGAGTCATTTCCGAGTCATTTACAAGTTGATTTCTGAGACATTTCCAAGGGCTTTTTTTAGACGCGGGTATATTTAAAAAAATGGAGATACAGCATAAAATATATCTTTATAGTATATTTTGTTAATTACTGTAATTAATTTTATTTAACCTTTAATTAAAATCTAATTTTTTTATTTCAGCATATGCTAGCAACATCTTTAAAAATAAAATAGTAAATGACAGAGTATGCTTATTATAAAAAAAAAAAGAAACAAATTTTAGGCATTAAGAACGTGAAAACATAAGAATATTTATAACATTTATTACAACATCAAATTAAAAATTATATGTAATAAATTACTATCTACTTAAAGATTTTTATTACTTTATTGTCTATATTTTTTTTTTTTGTTTATATAAAAACTAAATTTATAACTTTTTAGTTATAAGAAAAGAAAGTTTGTATTAGTTTTTATTGCAGTATAATTTAGTTTATAAAAGAATTGAATTGTTTTAACGAGGATCATTATAATAATATAAAAATACTCGACAACGTAGGCAATAATATATTATTTTTATTATATAGAGATAGGGTAGAGGAGGGAATTTTCGCCACCTTTAATGTAGTTTTTGCAACTTTTGATACGAATAAATTTTTGTGCTTCTTTACTTTAAGGGGACATACTCCAGTCAAATCACGGTTTTGGTGGTATTGTTTGTGGCCGCTACCAGATTTGGTCTACTATAGGTTTTTTGGGTCGCTGAACACGAAAATCGGGGTTATTTCTATGAGAAATTGGGGCTTGACCCTTAAATTAGCCAAATCTACCCCTAAAAGGGGTGTTTTTGCAAATTTTGCCCTAGCCCTCCAAAATTTGGTCTCATAAGGGTTTTTGGGGTCGCTGATTACGAATATTGAAGTTATAACTACGAAAAATTACCCCTTCACCCTTAAAGTGGCCAAAACTACCCCTAAAAGGGGTGTTTTCGCTACTTTCGCTCTAGCCCTTCAAGATTCGATCTAATAGGGTTTTTTGGGTTGCTGATCACAAAAATTGATGTGTTTTCAATTAAAACTTAACTCTTCACCCTTAAAGTGGCCAAAACTACCCCTAAAAGGGGTGTTTTCGCTACTTTCACTTTAGCCCTCCAAGATTGGATCTAATAGGGTTTATTGGGTCGCTGATAACAAAAATTGATGTCCTTTCAATTAAAACTTAACTTTTCAACCTTAGATTATCCAAAACTAATCCTAAAAGGGGCACTTTCGCATTATTCGTTCTAGCCTTCTAAAATTTGGCCTAATAGGGTTTAGGTCGCTGATCTAAATAAACAGCCCTTGAGGGGTTATTAATTTTTAATTGAAAAACCCGTGATTTTCGTGATCAGCGACCTAAAAAACCCTTGTAGACCAAATCTTGGAAGGCTAGAGCGAAAGTAGAGAAAACGCCACTTTTAGGGGTAGTTTTGGCTAATTTAAGGGTGAAGAGTTACGTTTTAATTGAAAATACATCGATTTTTTTGATCAGCGACCCAATAAACCCTATTAGATCGAATCTTGAAGGGCTAAAGTCAATGGTGAGAATTAAGGCAATCTGGTAATCGGTTGGTAACACTGTTTACCTACACTTACACTGCCAACCCATTTATACCATTGTTCATCTCACTTGCTCCTATAAGAAAAGCATTATAAACAATGTTACCAACCGATTACCAGATTGCCTTAATTCTCATCATTGGCTAAAGTGAAAGTAGCGAAAACACCCCTTTTAGGGGTAGTTTTGGACAATATAAGGGTGAAGAGTTGAGTTTTAATTAAAAAAACATCAATTTTTTTGTTCAGCGACCCAAAAAACCCTATTAGATCGAATCTTGGAGGGCTAGAGTGAAAGTAGCGAAAACACCCCTGTTAGGGGTAGTTTGGCCACTTTAAGGGTGAAGAGTTAAGTTTTAATTAAAAAGACATCAATTTTTGTGATCAGCGACCCAAAAAACCCTATTAGATCGAATCTTGGAGGGCTAGAGCGAAAGTAGCGAAAACACCCCTGTTAGGGGTAGTTTGGCCACTTTAAGGGTGAAGAGTTAAGTTTTAATTAAAAAGACATCAATTTTTGTGATCAGCGACCCAAAAAACACTATTAGATCGAATCTTGGAGGGCTAGAGCGAAAGTAGCGAAAACACCCCTTTTAGGGGTAGTTTTGGCCACTTTAAGGGTGAAGGGGTAATTTTTCATAGTTATAACTTCAATATTCGTGATCAGCGACCCCAAAAACCCTTATTAGACCAAATCTTGGAGGGTTAGAGTAAAAGTGGCAAAATCACCCCTTTTAGGGGTAGTTTTGGCTAATTTAAGGGTCAAGCCCCAATTTCTCATAGAAATAACTCCGATTTTCGTGTTTAGCGACCCAAAAAACCTATAGTAGACCAAATCTGGTGGCGGCCACAAACAGTACCACCCCCCCCCCCCGTGATTTGACTGGAGTAACACAGAACCAAAGAAATTTTAAAATCAGTTATTTTGAATATTAACAAAATTTGTTAATTTTTCATATGCCCCCGCAATAAAAAAACAGCTTAAACTAGTCTAAAAAGTTTTTTAAATATTATCATCCCTTCGAGAATTTTCGGAAATTTGGAAAAAATTCTAGATTTCCATTTCTTAAGGGATGATAATAGTTAAAATTGTTTTTAGAATACTTTAATGAGTTTTTTATTGTGGAAGGTATGAGAATCATTTGTTAAAAATTAAATAATCAATAAATTTTTTAAAAATCAAAAAACTGATTTAAAAAATTTTTTGATTCTGTGTCCCCTGAAACAATTATTAATTTGCTATTTTGGAGCATTTTTTGAAAAATAGCAGTATATCCAGTAATTAAACCAAAAATTATTAGGTGCATTAAATAAAGTAATAATACAGTAAACCATGATAAAACCTGCAGATCATTTACAGGCTTATCTACAGTTAAAAAAATAGACTTTATGCTTTCAGATTTGGAGTTTTCAATTTTCACAGACTTTTTTTATGTGTTTAACCCTATAAGGATGAAATAATAATCTATAATTAATGTGAAAATGAGTTGTCTAGGCTGCAAAACTGTTAAAAGAAAAAAGGTCTATAGGTTCACTTTTACTCAAAATATGATACCATCTAAACCTAAAAATTACATTAGTTTTTAATTTTTACTTCATTATAATCTTAAAAAAATTTTCCATACTACCTCAACGCAATGGAACGTACTTCCCTAAAGGGTTAAATAACCATTTAACCGCAAGTTAAGGTGATAACCCCTTATGTTAAAAAATTTATCTTTTTTATAGTCTGCATAATGTGTTTATATTAATTAAATTGTTTGTTATTATAAAATATTTTTATTCCCATTCTATAAAAATTAAATAAAATTTAAATTAAAATATTTCCTGTTTTTAATATTAGCAAATAAAACAAATAAAAAAAAATATTTTTATGCAAATTTACCTCAATAAAAAGCCAAAAAAAAAATAAAGAAAAAAAAGTTGTTATTTAAATAAATACGTGATTGAAGATCGCGACATTGAAGTGAAGTTATAAATAAAATAAGAAATTAAATTATATGCGCACGGTGTGCTTACTCGATAAAAAAAGAAAAGTTCAAGATCTGTCGTTAATTTTTTTTTTTAAATAAAAAAAATGTTTATTGACCTGTTTAATGAATAAATTAATTTAAATATTCTAAGATTCACATTTATTTATTTAATGTTAATTAAAACTCATGAACGTATGTGTGTAAAAAGTTAATTTTTAACATTAAATTTTTTTATTTATTTTTCAAAAATTAATGTATGTTAATTATTGGTATATAAAAAAAATATTTTTTTTTCAATTTTATTCTATATATATGCATTTAATTTTTTTTTTTTCAATTTATTTTATTTTTATTTGTCTGAGCACGTATACAGACACATATTCGAAGCCACACGCACGTTGGTTGCATTTTCAATGTAATGCAAAATAAAATAAACATAAAATAAATAAATATGCAAATAAAATGAAAATTTATATAAAAAAATAATAATAAAAATATACATATCAAAATTTCACTAAATATTTTTTTATTATTGTAACAAAGAAAAAACGTGAGTTAAAAAATATTATTAATAGAGAAATTCAGAATAAATTTTTGATTTAATGAATTTCTTTTGTTTGAAAAATTTTGACCTACTTTTAAATAAAAGATATTAAAGCATATAATTTTAAAAAATTATTTCGATTTGAAAATAAGTAACTAAAGTTTTTGCATAGTGATTTGGCCCCCTCGACCAAATCTAGCCTAAGCAATAGCATCTGAAAATTTGTCAAAAAACTAACTGATTCCCGTTAGGGAATAAAATTTACTAATTTAATTCTTTTGGCTAAAAACCTAAAAAAATTCTTAGAAAACGATTTTCTAAGCTTGTTTTAATTTCATTTATCCATGAACAGATAATACTCTGAACATAGACTGAAAAACTTAAAATATCACTTTTTAAAAAAATATTTTTTTAGATCCCAAAATACAATTTAAAAATTTTTGGGAATCGATATTTTGAGAAAAAAATACTATCCTCAATTTTTTTTTTATAGTCCTCGTGGGGTTAGAAACATTATTCATTAATTTTTTAGAGAAGCTTCTGAGTCCTGAAGATGGAACCACTTTCTAATAAATTAAAATTTAAAATTTTAGAGCCTCGGTAGCTCTGTGGTTAAGGCGTTGGACTTCGGACCTAAGGCTACGCGTTTCAATTCTCAGCTATATCAGCATTAAGTTTTTTTCTTTAGAAAAATTCTTAATGTTGTTCTACCGTGGATTCTACTCGGCATAATGTTAAATAACGCATCCGAAATGCTTCCAGGGCACTATAAGCTGGCGTGAGGTTTAGAAGCCGGTTACCTCCTGGACCATAGGGTACAAGACCTAAAAACTAACGCCCAAACATTACACAAACATTAAAACTGACATTACTCAATACAAATTTTAAGTTGAAAAAGTTGTAATACAGAAAAAATAAGTTTGACAACATTGGTTATATGAGCTAAGTTCTCAAACATAGTTGAAATGTACTTATTGATACAAAAAAAAAATTCTATATCTTATACCAACGTCCACCCACGCATTGAAAACTGTCATTAAAATTTTATTTTAAACAGTTTATCATTGTAAAAAAATATAAAGGAGTATTCATTAAAATAATTTTTATCAATAGACACCCATCTGCAGCCCCAATCATCCATATGCTGTTATCACCGATTCTTTTTGCTATTTAAATCCTAAAGTATAAATATATTATTCACCAAGTGGCTAAACTTTACGCTGTCAAAATTGCTGTCCACGTAATTACTATCAGAATAATAAAATTGAATTTTAGTGAAATTCTTAAAAATTTTGAATATCACTATTCAGATAAAATTTTACTATCATAATTTTAAATTTTAAAGTAGGGCCTCTTACTGACAGTTCTTCTTACAAATTAAAAACTGACTACATCACATGCTGCCGTAATAACTAATATTGTTTTTTCCGATTATATTTATTGTTATTGGATAAAAGTGATGAAACCAATGGGTTTGGCTTTATGCCTAGTAATTCAATTCCAAATTAATGGTTTTTAGCAACTGTTTAAACATTTGCTTTATCCTACTATTTTGCTCTTAATGGTAAAAGAATTTGAAAAAGGTGACATGCATTTTATTATTTTATCAATAAAATCCAGGCTAATTTTCATATAAATACCAAATTTTCAAAATCCATTGATCTATTTAATTATTATTAATAACTATTTAACTTTATAACTTAAAATGTCATATTGTAGTAATAGAAAATGCCAGGCTATTCATTTTTGTTTTTAAAAAAAAGGCCACACGTGCGTTATTCTTTTTGAATGTATTTAAAATCTTTTATGCTATTATATTATGAAAGATGAATTATGAAGATTAATAATTTGAAAGGATCAGATGGTAAATACATAACTAGTAGTTTCATATTTAGTCCTATATGTTATTTTAAACGCGTCCTCTTTTAAAAATTATTCTAGGAGGGTTAAATTTTGTTTTTTATTATGTGGGCATAAAAAATGACTAAAAGAGTTACAAAAGAATAATAAAAAAAAAACAAAAAAGAACAAGTTATTCAAATTATGTAGATATAGAATTTCGGGATATTAACTTTGATGTGATCAAATAATCTGTCGCTCTTCTCAAAATTTGCATGTAATTTATAATATTAATAGCGGCATTGTTAAATGTAACTCCTTAAAAAAAACTTTTAGCATAATTCATTTACGAAAAATTAGTATATTGCTACTTTTTAATTTAATTTTTATATATTCACCTCTACTTTTAAATTGTAGTTGTGATTGTGTTGTAATTTTTAAACTTTTTTCGGCCTGAAAATTTTTTTCGTAAATATACGACTATTATTGGAAATTTCTAATTTCTCGCAATATTCTTTACACTATTATTCTTACTATACTATTGGTCATTTTGGACAAATAATTGGACTACTGCAATGAGAAAATTAGTGATAAAAAATCACGATTGGGGCTTGAAAGGTAACTCGTATAGAAAAAAAATAGGTTAACTGGAAGGTATTTGGTTAAGTTATAGGATGGCAACATTATATAGCAGTTTTCCTAAAAACTCCTATTTTTTATCATAAGACACTGGCTTCTAGTCCCAGAAGGTCCATTGGTACTGGTCGACTCCCCTTAAAAATAATTCTTGGACGCTTGATACCTCTAAAAGACCTCTCAGCGAGCAAGATTATATCTCATTAAATTCGATGCAGCAAAAACAAAAAAGTTTCATTTATCAGCATAGATATTCAAGTACAAAATATAGATGCTTATTCGTAACCAAATTAAACACTTGTTACCATATGTTCCTTTACCTAAATATAATCGTAAACATTAATTTGCACTGTCAGTTAGTTCTATTAGAATTATAAATTGGAGCATTTGCTGAAAAATTTAAGTGATCAATAAAATTGAGTATTCATGCAATTCGGAAATGCAAATTTATTATTTCAAAAAATAAATAACGAAAAAATAAAATTGATTTATATATTTTTAAAGATTTTTTACTTGATTTGCATCAATATGGTCATATGCTCACTTACAACATCAAAAGTATTACAATGTTACATTGTTAATTGAAATAATACACAAAAGGAAATTACAAAAAAGTGTATCCAATTTTTTTTTTAATGCATAATGCAATATAACAAAAAAAAAAAAAATCTGTATATTAAAAAGACAACCGAAGTACATTTTTTTATTTATTACAAGAGATAAAAAAATCCAATTCATCTTTATACTTCTTTAATTTTTATTATTATTTATAAGAAAAAAACATTATTCTATTTGTGCTTTTAAATAAAAAATAATTCCATAGCCACAAATATCCGTAACAAATGGCAGTACTCTCTACATACATTGGAACATAAAAAGGCCCTCATCATGCAAATACCGCAACAGTTGCACATTATGGATTAGTAAATATACGTAGGTAACATACATTCATGTGTATACAAATTTTTTAGTACTAAAAAATTTCTTTTTTTTAACTAAAAGAAAAAATCTATGGGAGGGAGAGCAAGTGTTCGCAAAATGAATGAACTGAATTCAATTGAATTGAATATCATTCCGGATGGTGTATTATTATTATTATTAGAGAGACTTTGGTTTTTTTTGTCTCCAATAACATAAGAAATTTACATTGTGTCGTCGACATTATTATTTTCATGAAATAAAAAGGAAATATATAACAAGAAAGAAGCAAAAAAATAAAAGGTTATTAACGCGATTACATTTTATTGTTAAATACAAAATATTTTATTGCATTATATGCACAACTTGTTGAAAGTAAAATCATATTGTTTTCATTTTATTCAAAAAGATGAATGGTCATTTTTTGGTTATTATATTTCAAGTTTTTGTGAGATTCTTATATGATATTAATTATATGAATTTTTAGTTCCAAGAATCAATGTTTATTACAATTTTTTTTTAATTATGCAAAAGTAACAAGGGTAATTTATGCAGGTAGGCAAATTTATGGGTACAACTATAGACATCTGTCGCTATTATGAGTTCATAAAGAATCAGAAATGAGTCTTCAGTACTTCAAATATCGTAATTTAATTTATACAGTGATAAAAGAAAAACTAAATTAAAGGCAATTGTATATTTAGCCTCTAAAAATTTTGAAAACTATCTGTTAATATATTAAGTAATTACTGTTTTATCCAGGTTTTATCACTTGATATAATAGTGCTATCTGCTAATTTAACAAACATTAGAAAAAATAAACAAATTCATTTAGCTTCTTAAGGATCCTTTGATTTAATTAAAAAAAAATTATTATTATTCAGAATAACAGTAATTTGAAGTTCAAAGTAATTGGTTGAATGTCATTTTTTGATTTAAAAAAAAATGAAGGAAACAGAGGTTACATAAAAATTTGTAGCAAGTGCAACGATGCTCATCTCCTTTCGAGATCATCGTATATTAACTTGCAATTTTTTTTATATCAAGGAAACGGTAGAAAACTAAAAAAGAAAAAAACGAGGATAAGCGCTGTTTGTGAGAGCAAGATTCTCATGAAATCTATTAGTATCAAAGTAACTAAAACTTTTATTGACATTGAATTTTTTTATTTTACAAGCTTATGCAATATCTTTTTCCATACCATAATAACGCTAATAATTTTTTTCTTAAAATATAAAAAGCCTAAATAATAAAATCCATAATCTATATACGGGGGGGGGGGGGGGTTGTTCAGCCACTACCAAATTTGGTATACTAGAGGTTTTATGGGTTGCTGATCACTAATTTGGGGTCTTTTCTATGAGAAATTAGAGAAACACCCTTAAATTTAAAAAAACTACCCCTAAAAGGGGGTATTTCTGATATATTCGAATTTTGAGTGATCAGATTTAATTCATATGGGTTTTTTCGATTGTTGATCAAGAATTTCAGGGACTCTTTTTTGAAAAGTTAGTATGTATGTGCTTTTATTTAACCTTAGGTTATATACTGTATTTAACCTCTTATACGGAGGTCACCAACAGTTATTTGCACAAGCGGTCCAAACCGCATTTTTTGCTTTTATTCCCTCGGAAGTCGATATATATATTGAGATATATACCGCTTTTTCCTTTAATGGAAATAATTAGATAGGTTTTTGAGACGTATGGACAAATTGTTGGTGAAACTGTGGGATTAGAAGGGATGTTTAGGATAGGTGGAACTTTAACAATCATTTCAAACTTTATCTATTCATAGCCTTTACTAGGGTTTGGGATGGCCAAATGCGGTCCAAGGTCCGACTTTTTAATAGGAGCCATGCTGACAATTCGTCTTTAAAGCGCAGAGTTGTTATTCACAACAATCGCTTTAAAAGAGGCGCGAAAAACCTTGGAAAAACGCCCTCTATGCATGACATACGGAGGCAAGCAAATGGCACTTTCCATTTCGTCTTGCCCCCTGCGACTCGGCAGCTAGCTCTACTCTCCCTTCTTAAAATAAATATTTAATTTTATTAAATATTTATTTCCAGAAAAAAAAGTTGTCACTGCTCTGTATGCGAACCCACTTCATAATATTTTGCTATATTACAAAGCGAGCACGTTACCTCTGCGCTGAAATGTTAGTATTTTACCCTAAAATTAGTAAAAAATACCCCTAAAAAGGCACTTTCACACTTAAGACTTATTGCACTTTCAGTGTTTGAATTAGGTTTATATGGGTTTTTTGGATCACTGAATACGAATTCCGGGAAAGTTTTTGTTAAAAATTACTTTCTTACTCTTAAATTAGCAAGAAATACCCCTAAAAATCAAAGACACTAAAAGTACAAAAATATCTAAAACAAACTTTTAGGGATAGTTTTTGCTTATTTAAGGTTGAGAAATTAATTTTAAACAATAGGTTCGCCAATATTCTTGTCCAGCAACCCAAAAAACTCATATGAACCGAATATGAACATTGAAGGTAATAGTAAAAAAACCTCTTTTAGGTGTAATTTTTGCTATTCTTGTAAGAAATTAATTATTAATAAAAATTAATAAAAGGTTCCGCAAAACTCTTGCTCAGTGATCAAAAAAACCCATATGAAACGAATCTGAATGCTGAAGGTGCGAAAATTGCAAAAGCACTCCTTTTAACATGGAACATGTTTATAGGGAGGGGATCCCTGGAAATCTGAAAATCAAAGGGAGGGAGTTCAATTGGGACTTGCAATAATATCAATTTCGGGACTTGGAATAATTCAAGTTTAGGGACTTACAATTAGAGTAATTTTGATTTAGGAACTTAGAATAATTCAGGTTTAGGAACTTAGAATAATCTGTGTTTAGGCACTTGTAATAACTCGTATTAAGGAACGTAGTAAATTTTCGATTTAGGGACTCAGAATAGTTTGGGTTTAGAATCTTAACATTTAGTAAAGATAATAATTAAAAATTATAAGAATAGCAAATTATATTGTGATGTTGCGTAGCATTTATGCATTAAACCGAACCCTCAGCTGTAAGTAAACATGTTCCATGCATTTTGGTTGTGTTTACACAAATCGGTTATAAGTTTTTATTGGTATTTTTTTGCTAATTTAGGGTTGAAATATTAACTTTTTTAAATAAGTCCCCGAAATTCTTGATCAGTGACTCAAAAGACCCCGAAATTTGTAATCAGCGACCCAGTAAGCCTGTAGTGATCAAATCTGGTGGCGTTTGGAAAGAAAACCGATGAAACAGTATATTGACTGGAGTATTTTTCATGATATTAAAAATAATTAATTTTACGTTAAACTGATTCACATTAACAAATTAAAATTTTCACGAGTTCTTTAAAATTAATTTTCAATTACAATATCATCTGTAAAATACAATCAATTGTACGTTATGTTATACTTTCAATAAAATACGTTCGACTTTTCAATATTAAAGTTGAACTGCTCAACAAATAAATAATAAAAAAATATATATAAAAAAAAAATTCAATAAGCTTACAGCAAAATAAAGCGTTTGTTAGTTTCACTTATATTCCACTTAATTCCATTGAAGAAAATTGTATTGTAAATGTCACTATAAATACAAATTCAAAAAAATAAAAATTGAAATAAAATTAAAGACCTTTCAAATAAATCCTCAATGTACTATATACCATTTTTCTTGTCCAGTTTTGACTAGTTTTTAATGGTTTTATTTGTATTTGTGAAAAAATATATTTCTGGTATAATTGAAAAATGCGCTACTCATTGTACATCATTTTTTTATATAATAAAATAAAATATAATAATCTATATGGGTTAATATTTGTAAAATGTACTTTTTTTGTTTGGTCAGGCTTTCAAATAAACTGCAAAATATTTTTGTCTTGAAGTATGACTAAAAAAAAATAATTTTATTCTATCGTTTTTACAGCAAAATGAATTTTTTTGAAATTTCGAATTTTAAAAATTTCTAGCATAATTTTTTTAGGCACGATCACCCTACATATCCAAATACATAGGTAAAATCGTGCCTTATAATTTTGTCAGGTCAAAAAATGGAATATCTCTAAAAATGTCTAATTGGTAGAGAAGCTTAATCTCAGGTCGTGCCGATTCCTCTAACACACTTTGATTAAATTGTATGAAAGGCTATGCATTTTTAAAATTTTTTAATTTAATTAAAGTTTTTTACAGAAAAAATACGAAAAATTATCTATCCTTTTTTAAAAATTGACAAAAAAATGAAAATGGCTGCCAAAAATCGAGAATGAACTTTATATGAACTAAAAAATGACATCAATGCTTGGTGGTACACTGTAAAAAGTAACTTTCTTTTTTAGAACATTTTCGAAAAATTAGTAAATTTTCAAAAAAAAATTTGTAAATATTCGAAAAAAATGGTATATTTATTAAATTTGATATATTAACAAAAAATTCGAGTATTCTTAATTTTTTTTTGTGAATTCGTAAGAAAAATAGATAATTTACAATTTTTTTTTGAAAATTTACAAAAAATAGTTGTAAATTTCCAAAAAATAGTTGTGAATTTACAATTTTTTTCGTAAAATCACAAAAAAAAAAATCGAGAATTCTTGAATTTTTCGATAATATGCTAAATTTTGTAAATTTTTGATTTTTATCGAATATTTACAAAATTTTTTGAAAATTCACTAATTTTTCGAAAAAATTCTATTTTTTTTGTAAATCTAAGAAAGTTACTTTTTACAGTGTACTTTTTAGTGGTAGGTACTTTCGGGAAAAAATACTTTGAAACTGATTTAAAAACCCGATCCTTATATTTTAAATCAAGCCATATATATATATAATTCAGAAAAATATATTTACAATATATGCGAACATTGTGCATGATGCATGTTATTTGTATATAATTAAGTATCTCAATAATAATAGAAATAAAATAATTTTTTTCCATATAGTCATTAAATTAAAGTAATTTATAAATAATTATAAACATCTGTACACGCATAAATATAAATAAAAACAATTACGAAATAATTTCTATACATAAATGTCACTTACTTATATGTACTTTTATAAAACAAATTGACACGTAATAAAAAATAAATACTTTGAGAAAGTGACATTTTTATATATATCGAAGTATAAGGAATTAAAAAACATATTTCAATTTTTTTTCATAATAAAACATATATGCTAACACGTTGATTATTATACGACGATATAATAAAGAGACCATTCACACAACAAGTGACTTAAACAATATATATATATATATCCTACATATGCATGTATGTATGATAGTTTAAGAGAAAAGAGATTACTTATCTGTCTTGTTTGCCCGAAAGCGTTTAAAATATATTGTTGGTATATATATAGTCGCTATGCACGCGTAAATAAAAGCAACAGGTGAAAGACAACGTATATTATACCAACATATATAACAAACTTGCAAATAAGGAAATAACTATTTGTTATATCAAAGGATGTGCAGTATTTTCTGAAATATGTAGGCTAGATTATTTCTATAATACTGATAAATATTTATTATTATATACAGCTATCCATATATGGGTTAATCCAAGTAAAATTTATTTCATCATTGCGTACTTTTATTTTTTAAATCAATTTGTAATTTTCGCAGCAATGAATTTCTGCGTTATATTTAAGAATTTGAAGCTTAAATTTTTTGACTTTTCGAATTTTAATTTCTGCAAAAAACAACTGATCACGGAAAAAATATAGCTTCTTGATTGATAAACAAGGGAGAAAAAATAGGAGTTAAAACCCCCATTGTTCTAATAGATGTTTTTTTATTAAAAGCGAAAACAATGATCGCCTGAGGGCAGAAAATAGATCATCGTTACAGCATATATATAATGAAAAATTATTTTATCTATATGAACTGTGCAAAAAGATCTATTTCATAAAATTTTTAAAATATTTTTATCTTCTTATGGTCATCAATTTTTTTTTTTTAACTTCTTGCAAAATAAACTACTAATGCGTACAAACAGCTTAACATAAGTATTTTTAATTCTAATATATTAAAAAATTTACCAAAAAACATTCCTTATGTATGATACTAGTTGCCATTTAAGATGAAAAAAATCATCTGATAAAGATATAAAAATAATTTTAGAAATATTGGATGCGAACCAAAATTAATGTAGTTCATGAACACGATGATAAAAGCTCAAGTTTTAAAGATGAAAGTTATCTGATAGATAGTTTCCCCTGAACAGTATCTGTAAGAACTGGCAAGCTTTTCCATTCTCGTCTTCGTTCTCTTTGGTCTATGATGATGTAGATCCAATTATTCATGTTTTAAAGATTTTTTAATTAATTAATTCTAGTACGTCTTATTTTAAAAGTTGAGATATTATACGTATAAAAAGACAGTATTGAAAACCAATCTCGTGCTCATTATGGTTTGAAGTTAGAATCAGTGAAATTATAATGAAAGTATAAATAATATGATTTAATAAAATTTTTATCCATAAGTTTCATTTATTTAGACATATTCAGATAATTTTCATTATCTTATAAGTATTTTTCGTGATCATAGAACAGAGAAATGTATGTTTCGATAATTTAATAAAAAATATATACTTGATCAGGTAAAAAAATTGATTTACAAAATATATATGTGTGCACAAAACCGTACCTCTAAAACGTATAATAAATTTTAAAAATTTCTAAAATATTAATGTTAATGTTAAAATTACAATTTTTTTATTAAATTTAAAGAATAATGTAAAAAAAACTTAAACAAAACACCTTACTTTTTATTCAAGCACAATACATGAACAACCCATTTTATAAAAATTTCAATTCTTTTGAATTTTTGTCGTTAAATTTTCCAACCCCCTTAAAAAAAAAATATCAGACATATAATTTTAAATTGTCAAAAAATTTTACAAAGAAAAAAACATACGATTAAAATTACATATAAAATATTGTGCTTACACTGGTAAAAGGAAAAAAGGAATCTTATATACATTACACGCGCTGCATGTAACGCGAATGTGTGAATAAAGTAAATACATTTACGTAGTGTCCCTATTAAAAAAAATTTTTTTTTTAGCTCCACCCATGAGTATAAAAAACGATGCGAAACTAGATTCTTGACTTCCGGGGGTCCTTTGTAAATAAAGTACGTAGTGCCATATATAAAATACGTACATGCTGTGTAGTTATTCAACAAACAAAAATGCATACAGTTACTTCCTTTATGTAACTTGTTATATTCCATATTACATTTTATATACGATGAACCACCCTTTTAGTAACGCCTACTTTTTAAAGTTGTATAAACATTGTTCATTTTTATGTTAATTATTTAGTTTCTTCCTCTAGTTTTTTGAAATATAGGCATATTCACATGCTTTTCAAATTAAAAATGCACTTTGCATTTTTTTTTCCGAAAATTATTTTTAATTCTCACACGGAGAAAAATATTTTGTATATTTTACAAGGTTAATTTTAGTAAAACGGGGTTAGTTTTAATTACAAAAAAAATTTGTAAATTTTACAAATATGAAGTCAGAATATTGTAATTCTAACAAAAAACATGGTTATATTTACAAAATATTTGAACAGAAAATAACAAAACTTTATAATGTAAACATAACCAGCAATTTTTGTTATTTTTAACAGTTATTTTTCTCCGTGCAGTTAGATGATTTATTAAATTTTTAAACTGATTTTATTAAGGAAAAAATATTACAATAGATTAGCAAAACTTAGCTAATACTTCAAAACAAAATGATGTTAAGTTCAGTTTTGAACAAATTTCATAATGTCAAAATTTAATTCCCAAACATTATACCAAGATTTTAGATTCAAAAGGCATGTTGAAGGTATGCCACCTTTTTGAAATCCTTTTTAAAATCTTGTCTCTAGTCCCAAATATTGGTCCCCATAAGCTTGTTTAAATAGTTATAATATAATTAATTCCCGTGTTTGAAACTGGAATACAGTTTATTTTTTAATAATATCTTATATAAATTCAAATTAAAGTCTTGTTGGCATCGTTGATAATAATTAAGAGTGTCGAATCTTTTATAGTTTCTAATCCTGTATCATCTTCAATTCAAAAATAACAATCTCAAAGTTCTTTATCATTGTAATTTACATACTAACCCAAAAACAGACTTACCCATATCTTTCTAATGTCTTTGATGCACGTACCCAATTTATTATGTTATATAATTTTATAGACACCTGTTTTGAATTTATATTTGCTTCGTATCCGATGAATTTCTGTTTAATGTCTAAATTATTATCTTTCTATAATATCTGCTTAAAAAAAAAAAAAAAACAGTATATTTACGAATTGTAAATTCACAATTTTTTATATCTCATTAGATACCACCTTTCATTCTTCGTAAATTGCAATTTTTATCACCGAACTTCTCATGGCTATAGTCTATAATCTAAATGCCCATTTTTGGCCCAAAATTACCAATTTTTAAATTTCTGCCAAAATTGTAATTTTTAATGAAATTAGATCTCATAGGTCTCAAAAAATTTTGTAAAAGCTCAAGTTCTTTAGTCGATCTTTTTCGATTGTTCATTTAGCAGATAAGAGAATTTAAAGACAGATAAAATCATATTTTATAATTATCTTTGCAGTGCCATATCTTGGAAACATCTGAAACAAAATGCAGGAATAAAAATTTTATGGAAACTTGAAACTTGCACAAAATTTTTGAAACCTATAAAACTTATTTTCGTTTTGAAAATTACAATTTTAGCAGCAACTTAAAAATTGTTCATTTTGGGCCAAAAATTTCAACTTGCGGGAATCGAAATCTGGCACTTTTGCAAAAAAATGGGACAAAACGGAAGTATTTTGTTTAAATTGCAAATTGACAACGTTATTTAGAAAATTGCCTAAAAACTCTATTTTATAACATTGTCGTAACATTGAGGGCCGAAAAGCGCCTTAGTATAAACGGAGGGTATTTATTCAACATATTAAAGTTATCCATGACTATAGATTTTAATTTGGCGTACCAAATGTTCCGGTCTTCCCTTGTTAGTGAATTAAAAAAAAAAAAAATTGAGAATTTTCTATACTAATTTTTTTGCAAACTATTTTTTCGTAACTTTAGTAGTCTATTCAATATTCTGTGTCAAATATTTTGACTAAAAACATTTTATTATTACAAAATTTTAATTTTTATTCGGTTTGTATTACAAATTATCACCAGAAATGAATACTATTGTCTTACAATTTTATACTGATGCAAAATATACATTGAGGTCCAATTTGCTGAATACATAACTCGTTTTTGAAAGGTTGAATTAAAAATTTTTATTTATACTTCCTCATCCCCTCGCCCCCTAAAATTAAATAAAGAAAAGCAGAATATTGATCCAAGTGGTCTAGGTCTAGGAAAAGTGGCTGCTATTACATACAAGTTAATACGAATAGTACATCAATTTTGTGCAAATAAAAATTTTAACCATTAATTCTCATTTTCTGATAAAAAATTACTCAAAGTAAGTATTAATTGGCTCTTCTTTTAAAAAGTAATTATAAGTAAATATGCTTAATATATTTCAGTTTAAAATATGCAAACTGCTGATCACACTAGTGACGAAATATCCTCCTTAAAAATGTTTCAAAACTTATAAATATTCCTAAACCGATTTTTTTTTGTAGCCATTAAAAAATATTATATTTAAAAACTTTTTTCTATAACAATATTTATATAGGTATTTTTATAAAATGCAATTCAAAAAAGTTTTACTTCAAAAAAAATTTTTTTTATCAGAATCTATAGTCATTATTATTATATTGCTCAATGAATACATATAATATATAACCGCCTATTATACCTATATATATATATATATATATATATTTATTATTATAGTATTATATCAGGAAGAAAATTACAAATCACACTTGATTTTCAACTCACGTAAAAGCTATCAAGCTCTTAAAACAGTTTTCGAAATCGATCTCACTATTATAAGTTTTAAAATAATATATAGTCCACATAATACATAAATACCTGAATATATATATAAAATTTTGTACCTGTAAAATTTTAGTCAGTAAATATTACAAAATAGTTAAATCAATAAATTTTGTATTAAGAGTACTTTTGAATATATTAAAGCTCTTGTAATAATAATAATCTATTGACAGAGAGAAACTTGAGCTTATTATTCAGTCAACGCTGAATAAAATATAAATCCAATCGTTGGTTCACTCTTGTTTTACAAATTTGTATGTTTATAGGTATGTATATATAGCTTATTTTGGCTTTATATTGCGTTATACATAAGGTTTTTATTCGATAAATATAAAGCTTTCAAGCCAAAGGCTAGATTAGATTTTAATAATGCAATTTACCAAAGTTACATATATGTTGCAATATCCTTTTTACGTGTATATGTGTGTATTAGAGATTTAGTTGTTGATAGTTTGTGTATATATATTCCTCGAGGAGTTTATGTATGCTGCATAGAAATATATTATATATATATATCTACTTAAACGAGCTTTGAATACTGATTTTAAGGGATATAACAATTCTATTCAATAATTAGTTAAAGGCTTGATTAGTCCATAAGGCGATAGAATTATTAGTTAGATATTCTCTCTCTGTAAGTACATCTTGTGGTTATACCTATAATAATATCTGCAAATAATTAGTTCGATAAAGCTTTAATAATAATTATTATTATACAACTATTTAATGACTTATTATATCACAAATTACTATTTAAGTACTTAATCCAGCTGTCTAACTAAATATTTCTTCTATGTTAAACTAGCTATATTATTGTTATTATGAATATTATATAATAGAAGATTACATAGTCTTAAGATTCAGATCATAATTGGTTACAAGTTTATTCGTAAATTCGTAAAACCTAAAAACTTTATTATGATGGTAATACAAAGTATAAAACTTTCACTAAATATTTAAGCATTTTTTTATTTTTAAATATAGAATATTTTCAAAATCTTTGAAATTTGGTACCTTAAGATGGACCCTCATATAAGGTACAGCTTCCTCGATCTCCTTCTTGATATTTTGAATTAAATTTTAAATTATTAAGTTGCTTGTATGAAAGCTTTAACTTTTGAAAAATCTTACAAGGGGAGTGTACGAGTTGGATCTGTCAGATCTTGACCCAACTTGGCAGAACGTTGTTTTGTGTTAACAAAATACTTGCAAAATACTCCCCAAATTTATGATTCCTGGGCCTTCTGTATCTAGAACAGAAAGCCTGAATGCTAATAAATAGGATATATGGATTTTTTCTTATGACGCTGCTACCTTGCAAGTCAATCAAAAAACGTAATGTTAGTCTTATGTCAATAAAACTAACCTGCCACCTTGCAAGTCAATAAATAAACACTTCTGGTTGGTCATATTTTTTGTGAGTAAGTGTCTAGATTTTTTTTAGTAATAATACCCTCTTACTCTTGCATACTAATAAATCGTATACTAATTTTGTCCACTTATCAAAAATGTTTATTTGATTTACTAGATATCACTTTGAGAGAATGAGTGATAAAAAAATTTGGTATCTAGTAAATCAAATAAACATTTTTGATCAAGTGGACAAAATTAGTATACGATTTATTAGTATGCGAGTATTTTTTTTTTGCGTAGGAAGTGGAGAAATGCGTTACGCATACTGTTCAGCAACCGGACTGACAGTTATGTGGGACTCGACTTAGTTTGCCTTTATCCACTAAAACTCCACTCCCTTCCTACCTTGTGCGAGCCTATCCCGGAACCGTTTTCACATTACTTCAGGACAGGTTCAAGGCCATTTAGTTCTAGTCGTGAAATCCATCTTTTGACTTGCGTCCAATGACTCGCCAGTCTGGTTAAAGACTCCGTCGTTCCATCTGATTAAAATTCCGTCTTTTGTGCTGTCATCTTCAATAAAATATATGTTATCTGAAATATAAGTCATTTCCTATTATCGTCAAAAAAGAGAAGGTAATAAATAAATATATAAATAGATAAATAAATAAATAAATAAATAATTATTAACCTACCATCTTCGAGTGATTGCGGTATTAAAAGCAAGTGCAGGAATGGTTGTATGTTAGTGCAATACCTGCAGTCATTTGTATAACCGCAGTACGTCTCAATATTAGCCTATACCTTGGACTTCAGGTTTTTTGGTGCGGAGTATGTACTCCACATACTCGCTGATTTCGGACCATATTTCTTCATTTCGAAGCATCAGGCCAACCACATTCTCAGGTGTGATTTGACCAATGTTAGCTTCTAATTAAGACTTATTAGCAGCCGACCTATTGCATTTGAAGAATGTGTGTTCCGGTGTGTCTTCTTTGCCAGGACAGTATATACATTCAGCACTATTCATCTTCTGGATCCGGTAGGAAAAGGTAGGAGCAAAAAAGTCCATGTCCGCTTAGAAATTGGGTAAAAAAATAATTAATGTCCCCATGCCCTCTATTTATCTAAGGTGATATCTCTCCTATCAATCTCTTGGTCCATTTGCTCTCCGAGTAGTCGGTCCAACGTTTCTGCCACTCGCTTAGGCTGATCTGGCGCGAAGTAGCCTTTGCGCAGTCAATGCCTTCCCTCTCTTTGTTCAGATAGATATACTGTCTCTCAAGAGCCAGCAGATCTATAGGGATTACCCCGGCGATAACCTCCAAGATACTGTGCGATAGGCACAGGAGATTCGCAGGGCTCCTTGCCTCTGGACGCTCGTAAGCTTAGACGCATAACTGACCTTCTTTATGCAACCAGCCCATACTTCTGCAATATACAGGAGTATTGAGTGGGTGACCGACATGAGAAGCCTGCGCCTTCCAGTCTTAGGTCCGCATGTATTTCTCATGAGCCTGCTTAACGCAGCAGTGAGCCTGGCAGCCTTCTCCGTGCTTCTCAGAATCTGAGCCTTAAACGTCAGCTTCGTGTCCAACAGCACTCCCAATTACTTTAAGTAATCCTTCGTTTCTATCCTATCCTCCCCAATACATATTGGGATGATGGTCTCAATATGTTTACGGGTGAATAGTACAATCTCAGTTTTCGCCGTCGCAAGATTTAGACAGTGGTCTTCCATCCAGTAGTTCACTCCGTGCATTGCCTGGTTCAGTTTCTCCTCGGCAGTTTGTACATCTTTTGCCAGGATAACTAGTACCAGATCGTCAGCATACCTGACGGTAAAAGTATCCTCCGGCATTGGTAGCCTAAGTACCTGATCGTACATGATGTTCCATAGATCCGGCCCGAGGACCGATCCTTGGACTGCTCCTGCAGTTACTCTCCTCAGTCTTGTTCCTTGCGCAGTATCAAATATTATTTCTCGATCCCTCAGATAACTGCTGATGATTCTTCGCAGATATGGCACCTGGAAGTTCCTTAGCCCCTCCATAAAATCTCTCCCCCTTGCTGAATTAAAGGCATTCTTTACATCTAGGGTCACTAGTAGCGTGACAAGAGACCACCGGCCTACTAAATAGCGTGACTTCTAGAGTAGTGATTGCCTGTATGTTCATTCTCGGAACCCGTATTGTGGGGAGAAAGGTCTCCTGCAGTTTCTACAGCCCTCAGTATCCGTGATTGCAGCATCTTTTCGTAATTTTTCCCGGCTGTGTCCAGTAATACTAGAGGACGCCAATAGTTTGGCAGCCTAGGGTCTCCTTTACCCTTGCTGATTAGGATTAGTCTGTTCTTTTCCAGAGTTTGCTGAAGACGCCCGCTCGTGCACAGGTATTGTACAAACACAGAATAAGCTGTGAACACTCGTGTACGGCTATCATCAGAATCTCAGTGGGTATTCCATCAGGCCCAGTGCCTTTCCATTTTTGAGCGAGTTTACTGCTTTTACAAGCTCCTCCACGGTGAATTTGGGGATATCCTCTTCGTCATCCTCCTCTAAGTCATCCTCTTTCTCCCTCTCAGGGTGGGTAGGGAAAAGTCCATTAACTATACGGCCAACCTCCTCTTCGTTCATAATGCCACTTGCGGAAAGAGCCCCAATTCTCTTGGTGACTATTTTGTAACCAAGTCCCCATGGGTCATTGTCCACCTCATTAGACAAAGCTATCTCGCATGCTCTCTTGCTTCTCCTGACAGCCAGTCTCAGGCATTTCTTAGCCTGCTTATGCTCTGCCATAAGCTCAGCAGCGTCCGTTCTGGTCCTAGCACGTGAGGCTCTCCTTCTTGTCGTTAAGCTCACACTTCTTAGACGGGCTATTTCAGCGTTCCACCAGTAGGCCGATGGTGTATCTTCACGGGTTCTTTTTTTGGGCATGGCTTTGTTACATGCCTTTTCCAACAAAGTCATGATTCCCTTGATTAATATCTCTGCGTCGTCAATATTTCCTGGCCTTATTGCTTTTCCCAGGATAGCAATCTCTTCTCTTTTAAGCATGTTCACAAATATTTCGCGGTCTAGCCGCTTGATGTTCCATCCACAACATTTCCGTGCTTTGTCTCTTCGTATCTGTCGCCGTTCGTCATGCACCTCAAAAGAGATATATTGGTGGTCACTCGCTGAGAAGTCCTCCAGAACTTGCCAATTTATAATTCTAGCAGCTAAATCTTCTGTTGCAAGGGATATATCTGGGGTGGTCTGTCTATAGCCAGGTCTTCTAAAAGTTGTAGTGATACCTACATTTAGCACCACTAAGTTGAGCCTGGCACACAGGTCAAGTATATCCTCTCCTCTGTCATCCGTTTCGGGCATACCCGACTCGGGAGCCCTTGCGTTGAAATCGCCTCCTATGACAATTTCGCCGGTCATGTACCTTACTGCATCTTCCAGACTGTTAAGTTTGGTCAGAGTGTCCTCTCTGGACGCATTTGGTGTTAAGTACACACTTATGTAAGTAACGCTTTGCGTCTTAATCCAGACAAAACCTCTGCCGAAGCCATTTTCTTGTACAAGTACCTTCCTTGGATTTACTATCCAAATAGCTGCTTTCCCCAGCTCATCCGAAAACCAGTTCTGGGAGCGTGATCCAGCCCACTGTTCACTTATAAGGAGAAGGTCCGCAGACTTCTCCCTAGCAAGTTGAAACATCATGTTTCCTGCTAAGGGGTTTGTGTGCACATTACCTTGAAGCACCTTCAACATTATTTGACTTGCTAGAGTCTGCGCCACTCCTTAATTTTACAAGAGCCCTCCGTAGCGCTTCGCACTTTCCTTTTCCAAGGTCGTACTTCAACTCCTTCCCTTTTAGACCGAGGTCCAAGCATAGCATGCACCTTGCATTTGCAGCGCAGTCAGTTTCTTTGTGACCTTTTCCTCCACATTTATAGCATTTCGCTCTAATATCTGGTCCGTTACATTTTGTGGCTATATGACCAAAACGCAGGCATTTAAAACAGCGGGTTCATGGGGTTCTTAACCTTACCCTGCAGTTCATCCACCCAATTTTGATACGCTTCATGTTGATCAGTTTAAAGGCGGATCTTTCATCAAGGTCAACGTAAGCAGTTCTCTGTTCTCTTGCGTTACTCTTAGAGATAGTCACCTTAGCTATCTCTGCGTCTGCTTCTTTGCCTTTAATGGCATTTAGAATGTCAATCGGCTGGGTGAGGCAATCCAAGTCGAGTATTTGGATGACTCTTTTAGGAGCAAGGTCTCTAACTTCGGCCTGTGCACCCAGTACTTTTCTTACTTCTTGTGAGAAAGAACCTATTTTGTCACTAAGTTCTTTCAGCTCGACCAGGACATCACCCGTCTTTGCCTTTCGCACCGATCTTATTTTCGCACCGATCTTAGTATGCGAGTATTACGAAGAGGGTATTATTACTAAAAAAATCGGTTTATGAGGTTAAAACTAGACACTTACTCACAAAAAATGTGACTAACCAGAAGTTTTTTTTTATTGACTTGCAAGGCGACAGCATTATATGGAAAAACACCCAAAAATCCCACTTTTTTGGAATTCAAGTGAGCTGTTCCAAGCTCAGATGGCCTATGGAGTTGAGCTATAGGTATGGAGAGTATTTTTTTAACATAATGAAACGCTTGGCCAAGTAGGGTCAAGATCTGGTAGATTCAATTCGTGCACTCTCTAGGCCGTTAGAAATAATTTTAAAAAAAGTGAAAACCACGAAATTTTAGCTTAATTTTATTAGCTAGAAAAATAGTTTCAGGTATAAAGATTAAAAAATTTATAACCTGGACACAAGAAATTAGTTGGGAAACATTTTTTTGTGACCATTTTGTCCAAAAAAGACGTTTTTTGCTATTTTTTCGCGTTTTTAAATTCTTGTTTAGGTATAATCTATTTTAATCGATTGGAACTGATGAAAATGTTTAATTTGGTTGTTAATAAATTTTCACAATTCAAATTAAGCCATTTTAGGATCAGTTTTTGCCAAAAAATTACAAAAATCAATGGAAAAATGAAAATTTAAATAATTAATCAAAATTGAAAATACTCACAAAAAATGCGAGGTGCTATCGTCTTGGAAATCACGAATTTGATTTTAAAAAAATTTTTTTGATTTTTTTCTGATTTTGGCTTGTCAATCATGAATCGTTACTAGTTGAGATGGTTTATTTCCGTCTTGTAATGATTTTTGATTATTTATTTATGATTATCATATTATTAACCCATTAATGATCACGAAAAATCAAAAAATAATCAGAGAAAAATCAAAATAAAATTTTTTTAATCATATTCGTGATTTCCAAGATGATAGCTCCTCGAAAAAATGGGTACTGGTGGCTTCCCGATCATTATTAGCAGAATTGAAAAATTCAAAACCAGCTGACTGGTTATTAGCGTGAATTTCATATAAAGTCATTTTTTATATATTTTTTACTTTTAACTTTAAAAATGACAATTATTTTATCCATCTATTTTCCTCGCAAGTAATTAAGTAAAAAAAATGTTTATCTTTGCTCGCCTTTTTAAAAACGCCTGTATAAACGCCTTTTTTTGGTCAAAATGTACAAAAAATAATTTCTCGCAGCCAATTTCGTGTTTCTGGGTCATAAATTTCTTAATCTTCATATCTGAAACTAACTTTCTAGCCAATAAAATCTGATAGAGCTAAAATTTCGTGATTTTTACATCTTTGTTATTATTTCTATCGGTAAAATCTTACTATGAATTTTGAAGGAACTTGGGTAAAAAGAAACTTTACCAAAAAAAGGGTAAAATAATAATCAAATTAAATTGCAATAACACACAATACCAAAGGGCTTTATTTCATATCTTTTAATTGACCCGACAGAGTTGGCAATTTTTTTTATTTTATTTTGATTACTTTTTGAATAGTCATAAAAGTTTTAAAAATTTCTGTTTTTTACACACAATAAAAAAACACGCATTTTCCATTAATATAATGAAAATTTGTTTAGTAAAAAAAAAAGCATTCTACTTTTGTTAAAAGAATATTTAATATAGCCTTGTTTATACCTTGAATTGAATAGAAAACAAAATAATCAAACAAAAGAAAATTAATTGCTACAGGCTAAAGCTTTTTTTTACATATATGCAGTAAAATAAATGTATTTTACTGCACATTAATCAAATATACATATTGAAATTTTGTTTAATTTAAATACTGTATTTTACACAAAATACATTATACTAATTGTTGTTACTGAGTTAAAGAGAAAACAAACATGCCGCCAGGTATTTTGTTTATTCGTTTTGCTTAAATAGAGAAATCATAAAGCACAATGTGATTAAGTATTTCTTCTCTAATTAAAAACTTACTCATTTGTTAATTTATTTCGTGATTTGATCAAATCTTAAATATTAATTTTTTAATGTGTACTTTGATATTCGAAAAATATTAAAATAATAACCGAGTTTATTTACCGAATAAATAAACTGCAAGCTCAAGCTTCGTTGTACCAAAGTTCTTACAATCGAATTTGGTAAAATGATAATTATTCACATTTTTTTATTATAAGGACATAACTTTGCTCTATAATTTTTAAAATAACAATTCTATTTACTTTATTACTAAAAAGGTTACAATTGAATTATTAAAATTTTCGAAGAAAAAAAATTATTACAAAGAAAAATAAAATTTAAAAGCTAGTTAATAATTATTAAACTTTATTAAAAGTTTGAACAAACTTCTGTTTGAATATTTGTTTAAACAATTTTTTTTTTATAAATTATTTACTTTATTCACTAAAAAAAGTTTTTTAAATAAAAATTTCAATACGCTCATTTACGAAAATTACATAATAAAGAGCATTATTCAAATTTTTTTAGATCTTTTTGTACATTTTTCGCATCAACATCCTTAGCAATTCGTAACTTCGTTGTATAACTTTCCTGATTTTATATGCAATCTTCTCAAAAGCTTAGCAATCTAGGTTAAAGCCGCGTACTGGCAATTTTCCCATTTCTTTTGCGTATTTAGTGTATACCCTTTGATTTCAATCTCTTCTTCTAGCATTTTTTTTTTTTTTTTTTACGTTTGTACATTATAAATCGAATTTTTTTTATCTTTTTTTTTTGTATGTAACTTTTGCAAAAAAAAGTAGGTATTTTTATTTATGAATAATGTTTGAACCATAAAAAATGAAGAATTCACTAAGAATATAAATAATTTATTTTTTATTTTCAAAATTTTATTTCTTAAAAACTAATCGTTTTTAATAAATTTAAAAATCTGTTAATTATAACAATTCACTCATACTTGCTATTATTTTTATTTTTGAGAAATATATTTTTTCCACGATTACCATACATTTTACTGAATTTATTATACCGAATTTTTACCAATGGACATTTTACCAATTAACAGTTTATCGAATTCTAAAAAAGTTAATGTATCAAATGGACAACATACCGAATAGTCAACTTATGGACGCTAGATGAAGGCGTCCATGAGTCAACTTATGGAAAGGTTATTTTATGAATAAAAAAAAGTAATTTGATTTTCAATAATAAATATATATAACTGATAAGTATTCAAAAATTTTGCTATCATTTTTACAATTTTCATATTCCATGACAATTCTCCTTATCCGGGCTGTAAAAAGTAACTTTCTTAGATTTACACAAAAAATAGACTTTTTTCGAAAAATTAGTGAATTTTCAAAAAATTTTGAAAATATTCGATAAAAATCGTAAATTTACTAAAATTATATTATCGAAAAATTCGAGAATCCTCGATTTTTTTTTTGTGATTTTACGAAAAAAGTTGTAAATTTACAACTATTTTTCGAAAATTTACGACTATTTTTTGTAAATTTTCGAGAAAAAAATTGAAAATTATCAATTTTTCTTGCAAATCCACAAAAAAAATCGAGAATATTCCAACTTTTGTTAATATACTAAATTTAGTAAGATACGATTTTTTTCGATTACTAATTACTTTTTACAGTGCGTGATTGACTTTCTACTTTGAAGTTCTTTAAATTTTGATTATATATACATGAAGATGATCTTTAATATTTAATATAAATAATTAATATTTAATATATCTTTAATCTTTAATATCTATAATATCAAATTTTTAATTTGATTTTTTTGGTCAGGTGGGGTCGTTCTTGAAATATACCCGAATAGATTCAAAGGTAAAGTTGTTAATCGGAAATTTCCCTAGTTTTACGATTCCATGAAAATATTTTTGAAAATTTTTCGTGAATTTCATCTAATAACTCATTATAAGGTGCCAGGGAAATTTCCGATACAAAACTGTACTTACGAACCTTTGAAGCATTTCAGGTATACCCGAAGACCAACCCACCTGACCCGAAATATGTGAATCTTACATCAGCCATGGAGTGTTTGCGCAAATTTCCATGACCGCCCAGTTGTACAAAGTATACAACTGAGAGACCACCGGCGAACGCGGTCGCCGGCTACGCCTAGACCTGTGACGAGAGCGAGGCGAGGCGAGAATCACAAATTTTACCGAGAACGAGAACGAGAAAGGTTGAATCTCGCCTCGCCTCGTTCTCGGCCGAGGTGCACAGATCATTTTCTCGGCCTCGCCTCGCCTCGCCTCGTTCTCGGCCGAGAATTCCTCGTTTCTAAGCGAGGTACAATCTTGAATAATATAAAATCAAAAAATTTTTATCAAGGCTTCAAAAAATTATAAAATTGCATGTATAATGCATATTAAAAGTATATTATACACATTTAAAGCACATTTATGATGAAGTGATAATTCAATATTTTTAAAACATTTATAAATATCATCTTTTAGAAATTTTTTTTCAAGCACAAGAATAAAAAAATAATAGAGCACAGAGAAAAAGCATTTAACACTTTCCTTCTTTAGTTCTTTTCCTCGGTCAGTTTTTGAATACTTACAAGAAAAAAATAACAGACTATAACAGAATTTAAGACCACATCTTAATCACCCTTATTTTCATAATCCAAAAAAATTTTCAAATTAAGTTGGCAGTAAAAGAAATTGGTGTTCATAAATGGTCACATAGCTTAAAAACAGAAATACTAAAAAATGCATGAATCTTTCTTTATTTATCGATATTTAATTTAGGTTTTATAAATTATAAATAATAAAACAATTTAATTGTATCTTAGTTAATAATTGAAAGGTGTAAATGCTTTTCTTATGGCATTATTGTCTGCTATTAAATATCGTGAAGCCAGAATTAACGCGTTTCATTATTGTAGCCGATAATATATAAATCATTAAGATATAAAGAAATAAAAATTTTTATTTCTTAATATCTTAATTTTAACTCCCTAACAATTCTTAGCATTTCTAAGGTGCTGTTCCAAGGAATATGGCAATCTAGTCTTGGTAAAAATTGGGTAAAAAAAGAATTACGAGGTTTAACGAGGCGAGAAGAGGCGAGGCGAGGCGAGGCGATGCGAGATTTTGGAAATTTTATTCTCGGTCTCGCCTCGTCTAAGCGAGAATTTCAAATTTTGATCTCGCCTCGTTATCGCCTCGTTCTCGCCTCGCCTCGTACACCGAGAACGAGGTTGCCTCGTTACCTCGTCACAGGTCTAGCTACGCCCCAGACTTTTACTAGATAAACACACTTTAAACCCTCCGCGCTTGTTTGTCCCAAACCGGAATAACTCCCTTTTCAGGTATAACTTCAGTTTGGGACGCGCAGCCTAGGCAGCTGGCCGCTGCCTTCCCCCCTACCTAGGGACAGGAAGAGCTCACTACGGTAGAAAGCCCTCTTCTTTCTTCTTCAACAAGGTGGTCCTCACGTACTCTGCTACTTTGTTCCAGTTTTCGGGACTTCGTAGCATTTCCGGGACTACCGTCTCTGGCCTCCAAATCGGGAAGGGCGGGTGCCCCTCCACGTAGCGCACACATTCGAAGAATGTATCCTTCACGCTGTATCCTTCACGCCTGGGCAGTACAAGCACTCCTCTGTTGCCACCTTATGCCAATTCTTATAAATCATTAATTGGGATAAAAGCAAGTCCAAACGGCATTTGCGTAAAATTTTTAACAGAACTACTTTTTTATCCTAACTGAAAAAATGTAGATCAATCTGCTTCATCAAAAATTTCTGAATCGGAATTAATAATTGTTTTTTTGAAATCTATTATATAACTTTTTTTTGTAAAAAAATTAGTATATTAACTCATGAATAATGGTTTATATGGCCTCTAAGACCGTTCAATACTGCAATGTTTCTTTTGAGGAAAATAATAAGTAATAAATATTAAAAATTGTAAGTTTTAAAAAATTGTAAATTATAGAGCCTAAAAATTTTTTTAATGACATAATTAATTGAGATAAAAACGAAATATAAATGTAAAAATAAATTATAATATTTTTTTTTTTGTAAAAAATTTGTAAAAATTAAAATAATTAATTCTTTAAAATGACCATTCAATAATGTGTCCATCAGTAATATTGCTTTCGGCCAAACAGTTTGCTTATATTAAAAAAAAAAAAATTATGTAGCCTAACAAAATATTATTGAGATCAAAAAGATTGTTCATTTTTCACATAAACAAAAATGACATTTTATTTACTAGCTTACATGTTAATTTTAATAATTATTATTTGACGATTAAATCTACTGCAGCAAGTCGTACACATATATTTATATAACTATATTATTCTTAATTAAACAATCTTAGCTAGGCATCATATTTCTATTATTTTTCATGATTCTCATGTAGTAAAAAACAACTAAGTTAATCTTATCAAACGATGCAATTTTCATCATACTATTACAAACAGCTTCTTTCGTCTTATAAAAGACCTTTGTATAATGTTTATTTTAATAAACACAGTGCCCAAACACATTCAATAAATTATAATTTTATTAAAAAATATAGAAGCGAACTTATTTGTGCACACTTTTAAAGTTATAATATTTTCCTACATTGAGTTATTTGTAAAATTAAACCATTACTCAGTGTTAGAATTAAAACTTGATCTACACACTAATTCTTCTGTGATTTTTTATTCAATAGCAATAAGGCAAAAGTAACTTTTTCTTTGAGAGTTTGTCTTTGAGAATTCCATATTTGCCTCTCAAAAACAGTATTAATAGTATCATCATTATCACTGCCACAATTTCGTTTTTTTTTATCATAGATCGCATTGACCTTTTCATGCTAATTGAAAAACTGTGCGTTAAAGCAAAAAATTTATATACATACTGTTAAGAGTATTTCTTTTGTCTTTTTTCTGCTGGAGTTGAACATGTTCATTAGATGGGGTATTTGGAAATTTCCGACTTGGCAGGGAGGTGAAAAAGTGACGTTTTAAAGGGGTGGGGGGAGGTAAAATGGACTTGTAATATTTTCGATTTAGGAACTTAGAATATTTAGAAGTGGGAGTCAGGGCCTGATCAAGCCCTGATAAGAAGATAAGATAAGAGTTTATTTGCATTGAATACAAAAATATATGTACATAAAATATAGTAACCTTATAGTATATAAATTTGGTATATAATATAAAAATAGGCCATTTGCGTATAATATAATTAAAGGCCCCGCACAAATCTTATGGAAATTACCTCCCGGTCAAATTCGCTGAATTTTCGATATGTGATAGAGTTCATCATGCTGATCAATTGTCTCAATGGCCACAAAGCTCAAAAATGGATAGTTTGACCGGTACAGAGCTTTAAAGCTCCGAGTATCCTACACGGATTTATGCATATGCGCAGTGTATATAGACTTTTGAAATAGCCTTTATTTTATTTTTTTTTATTTAGGTTTATATTTTTGAGGTTGCTGAATTCAGATCTGTTGTTAGATTTTCAAAATTGACAGTTGGCAGCTGTCAAATAGCTGTCAATATGCTATAATAAAGCCAAAAACATGTTTTTTTATGTTTCATCATACTTTTTTTTTAGTTCAATAAGTTCAAAGATGATATAAAATCAATAAAAATGACTATTGGCAGCTGTCATTTAGCTGTCAATAATCTTTCAAAGTCCGCTGATAAAGTCAAAAAATTATTTTAACATGGAACATGTTCATTGGATGGGGTATTTGAAAAAGTATGGCTGGGTGAAAAATTGACGCTTTTAAGGGGGGGTCAAAAATTGACGTTTTTAGGGGGGGTAAAAAAGTGACGTTTTTAGGGGGGGGGGGGGTGAAATGGACTTAGAATAATTTGAAGTGGGATTCAGGCCTTGATAACAACAAAAACTTAGAATACTTTAAGTTTATGGACTTAGCATAATTTATATTTCAGGTTTTATTGTAATTTCGGTTTTTAGGTTTATTACTCTTATGAGTAAACATGTTCCATGCTCGTTGGTTGTGTAGTTACACAAACCGGTTATATTTTTTGGTTTATAACTTCAAGTTTTTTAGAAAAGTGAATATAAATATAATATAAAATTATGTAGTCATCGGATTACAGCTGTCGACAAGCTGTCAACTAACTGTCAAAATGCAATAATAGAGCAAGTAACTTATTTTCTGTGCATAGCTTTGTGGATAAGAAATCAAACATGATTTAAGTTCATGACATCACTTTTAAAGTTACTGATCTGAGTAACTTTTTTTAGTGAGCAAGTTTTTTTAAAAAGTAACTTTTTAAATGGAACATGTTCATAAGGTGGGTGTACTTCATGAAGGCATCCAATAAGAGAGGGGCTGAAAATGGTCAGTTTAGGAGAGAGGGGCTAAAACGGGACTTTGAAGAATTTCGATTTAACCACTTGAAATAATTTCGTTAAAGGGGCTTAGGATAATTTGGCTTTAGAAACTTAGAATAATTATTATTAAGATATTGTGTAATTTGATAGAATAGATAGAAAGCATAATAAGGCTACATGTCTAAGATCTGATGGTGAGAAAGTCATTAAGACTTTTTTTATGAAAAGGAGCAAGAAAGTTTTCCAAGCCAAAGGAATAATTCACATTGGTGCAGAAATCCCTAAATACCTTTGGTGCAGAAGTACCTAGGGTGCAGAAGTCTCTAAAGACCTTTGGTGCAGAAATACTTAGGGACCTATGGTGCAGAAGTCCCTAAAGACTTTTGGTGCAGAAGTACCTAGGGACCATTAGTTACTTATTTACTAAGGTATGCCATCCCAGAGTGTGTACCGTCTGAAAGTTTTAAAAAAACTCAATTATTTATGTATAAAAAAAATATTTTTTTTCTCAAAATTTATTTTAATGCTTTTGTTTCCATTACTTATTATTTGATAAGCAGCTTATATTTTCATAGAATTTTGAATTTAACGTCTTTGTTCAATGTCTTAACTGGAGTTAGTACAGTGTACTTTATTAATTTTCTCGGAACCAATTAAAGAGCAGCCTCAAGGAATTTGTTTTAGCCTGGATGATTAGTAAAGCTCTTACAACAGCTCTCACCTTCATTGTTTAGCTCTTAAGATGTTGCAATTATATTTTGTTCTAAAATTATGGAATCTTGAATCTTATTAAAAAGACAAGCTCTGCTAAAAAAAAATTAACTATAAAATAATAAAAAAAGTAATAAATACAAAGTGCAAAATATTATATTTAAGATACAAAAAAAAATCAATGAAATATAAAACTAATCCTTGAAGACAACTAAGTAACCATATAGAACTTTTAAAGTCTTAATTATAAGAAGCTAAAAAAGAGTATATGCAAATATTAAATTTTTTATTCTATACACAAATTACATATTAATCATTTATATTCAATTTATCCTGATTTTCTACATATGAAATTTAATACGAAAATATAAAATTACCTAACTTTTTAAAAACTATACTTTCTTTCCCGAGTATTAAAAAATAATCTTCATATAAATTATATATAAATACATAATAATCATTTAATATGGTTAAAATAATGTTGTCATAATTTTATATTTTTTTGTTATGTAATTTAGTCTATTAAAAAATAATAAATCATTTATAAAACATAGTAAATATATAGAACTCATTACTGTTAAGATCATGATCCATCACACAGTTATACAATGACTGTTTAAAATTGATAATATGTGCACTTACGAGAGACATGCATAATACAATAGAGACTGTTTTAAGCTCAATAAATGATTAAGGATAATTATCATTCATCTGACTATCTCGATTTGCACGATATATATTTAATATGTATAGGTATGTACGTGTGTGTGTATGTTTGTATTATATATATTTAGTTAATTCGTGATTTAAGCTTTATAGATATACATCTTATATATATATTTCGATGATTATACTAAGAAACTCGTGGATTTTCAAAGTAGTAGCAGTAGGTAGCTTTATATACTTTTTTTTTAAGCATGAAAATATACACACAAAAAAAATAAAGATCTAGTAGAATGATAGCAAAGGGCTATGTAAATGAAAATGCATTCTTTCATTTCTGTCTCTTTTTTTAACTTATTTTTATGTATAAGACATTATATTGATTGATAATTAAAAACAAATATAGTTAATAAAAAATGGTTTTAAAAAAGTTTATTTTAGATCATCAAAAGCACACATTTATCTTCAAAGCATTTTAGCATCCCTTTATATACCAATGAATAAAATTAAGCATTATATTATCTTATTCCTGCAAAAATGTTACAATAATATAATTCTCCAGTTTTTAGCTAATTAAATTTTTTGCTGAATTAATTTAATCAAAATTTTATACGAACCACGTGAATTCTTAAAATACTTTTTTATAAAATTTCATAAATTTCATTTGCATAGCATTCAAATTCTATATCTTAGGGATCTAAATCTGAGTCCATTTAAAAACAAAAAATTTAAAAATAAATCATCCTCATGAAGTATAAAAATAATTATAATAACAAACTAAATATTTATTTTTAATTACGATAAATATTAAAATTATAAAGAGATGACATTATTAATTTTATAAATAAACTTTGCATGCGATTATACTCATTAAAATGGTTTTAATTATTTCAAGACAACACAACAACGACAAAAAAAAAACTAAAGAAAAAGGAAAAAAAAATTAAAATCTTAAACAAGACTTTAAATATATGCGCAACAATAAAACGACTTACCCATGAAAAAAAAAATAATAATAAAAGAGTAAAAGCACTGTATATATATAAGAGTAATTAAGCCTTTTGCTTGTTCATTCAGTATAAAGACATTTAGTCTTTTAAAGTGAAAGCGTATATATCCATAAAAGAAACAAGACACGAGAAAAGACAAAAAATAAAATAAAAAAGTAAAAAAAAAAAAAATTAATTCATAAGAAAAAAGAAGGGTTGACATTAAGTTTTAAGAGTCTCAATAATCGCTTTTGTCCCAAGTCGAGTTTTCTCAAGCTTCGTCGCCGTTAGTTAGTATATATAATATTGAGCAACAGGTTGTCTTATCGAGCTTTTTATTATATATATTCTGTCTTTCTTTATCTTTATGTATAAAACATATATATATATTCATTTCATGGTTTAAATAGTAGACAAGGTTTAGCAGGACGCAGAGTTCAATCGGGGTTCGTCGTTTTTTCGTCGTTTTAGATCGGATATGTACCAATGACGTATTTATATTAGTATGTGTAATACATGTATTATATTAAAAAATTAATATCCATATAAATATACTTCATGCAGCACGAGATTTTTAAGAAGAGTTCGATTCTTGTCAGAGTAATTTATTTTTTTTTTTTTTTTTTTTATGTTCGTTATTGAATGCAATAATTTTTTTAAATTTATTCTTATGCATTAAATTTTAAAATTAAAAATTATTTTTTTAATAATAAAAAATTATATTATATTATTATTTTTTTTTTTGATAAATAAAATTTATTGGTTTAAGTATATAAAATTTTTAATAAATAAATATCTAAATAATAATTTTTTTTTCATTTATATTCAAAATAAATAACTTTTAATTAATAAAAATAAAATTCTTCAGGAAAATAAAATTCAAAACACTGAGTATAAAATAATATATATATTTTTTTTAAATATGTACACTGTTAAAAATACCCTTGATAATTATACAACATTTTCGTTAATTAACGAAAAATTCGTAAACTTACAAAAAAAATGCTTTTTTTTAAAAGTACATATTTTTTATGTAAAAAATTACAAGATTATTCTTACTATACACTGTTAAAAAGTACCCTATGTTAAATATACGAAATTATCGTAAATTTACAATCGTTAGTGATTTTACAACAAATTCGTGATTTTACGATTTTTTTTCGTAAATATACGAGAGGATCGTGTATTTACGAATTTTTGATGTATAATTATTAAAGTGGTTAATAAAAAATTAATCCAACTATACACCATATATCTACAGATCTACCTATATTTATGTACATTTACATTTGAAAAATCTTTTTACAAAAAAAATTGTAAATTTACTAAAAAAAAATTCGTAAATTAACTAAATAAATCGCGATTTTACGATCGATCTTAAATGTGCATTTCTACAAGAAAGTACTTTTTATGAGCACCAAAAATGAAGAAATCATTTTCATTGACAAAATTTCAATTTTTAGGTCAAAAACTGTGTTAAGTAAATTTTGCTACTTACAGTTTTCAAAGGCTTTTGACCTAAACCTTGAAATTTGGTACATAAAAATGATTTTTTTTAATGAAAAAATGAATTGCCAGGGAAAAATACATCGATTTCAAAAAAAAAATTATTAATTTACGATGAAAATCAAGCGAGTAATTCATGTTTAAAGTTCAGAAACAGGCTTTTTTCAATAGAATTTCAATCTTTTTTAAGACGAATTTGAGCAATTCTTAAATTGACGATAACTTGGCTAAATTTCATCGGAAAAAGTAAAGTTTTTTTTTCTTCTGGAGTGATTTTTCCCTGGCAATCAGATTTTTTACCTATTTTTTAAAAATTTTATTTACCTAAAAACTTATTTTGAAAATTTGGGGTAGCTCAGATACGAAAAACACGGTTTTTGACATAAAAGTGGCAAAATCTTTAAGGAAATAACATTTTCATTTTTTTATGTGATATTAGCATTTTTTTTAATGTAATTTTGAATACATTAGAAGAAAAAAACATTTTTGTTTTTGTATGCATTTTTAAAAAAAATTAAATTTTTTTTATGTATTTTTTAAAAATAAAAAATATATAGTATACCGTATTATAAACAAACATTCGAGGTGTCTTTATGGTCGAGATAGTATTCATTCAAGATTGGGCCTATTACTCATAATAGTATATATTTACTTACATATACATATATATTATTTACGTCATTGGTACAGAAACCCCAAAACCATGCAACACTCTTAGCATGCGCAGTAAGTTTTTAAATTTAAAGTCGGGTCGAACAAACCTTTAGTAAATTAGCCTTGTATTCATTTTCATTATTATGTACATTTTAAGCTTTAACAAAATCTTTTTGTTTTTATCATAGAACAATTTATGTTTGACATATTTGCGTCTGTATCAAATAGAAGAAATTTATTGTAACGACTATATATAGAGAATTTGTTAAAATAAGTTATTTCTAATAAGATTACATAAGTAAAATAAAAGCATTTATTGTTATCTTAAGAAATATTAACACCCTTTAAGCTATAGACTATTTAAAGTATTTTACTAAAATTTCAATTATCTATGCTTGAATAAATTTGTTTTATTACTAAATTATATGCAAATTCAAATTTTAATTTTATTCAGTTTTATGGATAAGTATATGTTACCCAACCAAAAAATTACTCCACCAGAGATTTTTGCAAAAAATAGATAAACTAAAAGTACACCAGGATTTTTATTTGACACAGAATTTTTAATTACAATTGAATTTTACTTTTCAGTTTTACCACAAAATTATTGGCATATATCAGGGTCCTGTGGTCAAATTGAAAATTAACTAGTGTATAAAAATCATGTTTTAAATAAAAATTGTGTTAAACTTTTATTTCATGCTTTTTGTGTAAAATTCTCTAGTGGAATAATTTTTTGGTTGGGTAACATATACTTTTCGTTTTATGCATGCTCTGTAAAAAAAAATCATTTTGCTGAAAATTCACATACCCTGAAATCTAACCCATAGCAGAAAAATAAAGAATGATCCAAATAGATCATAAATTCCAAGAAGAAGCCGAAGTTGAAAACTGTGATTTGGAGTTCTCTTTTTTTATGGTCAAGGGTGCTATACGATTTTTCTTCAATCAGAAAATATGTTTTTTGTCCCACTTTGAAAATAAAAATATTTTGCTCAAAACCAAAACAATAAACTAAGGAGTCAAAATTTCTTCTTTTCAAAATTTTTAAATAATTTACAAAATCTTTTTAACAAGAGAAATTTGAAATGACCTTTGGTTGAACCTTTGACTGATATGAGAAAATTCAAGTGCCTAAATCTGGGGATATAATTGAAAGTGTTTATTTCAGATAAAAGAAGAATAGCTTTTCAGAATTAAAATTTTTTGAGTAAAATAATTTTTTTTACAAATTTTAATTATCATTAAAACTGTTTCTTTAAAAAAAGCAAATTTTAGTTATTACTTTGAATAATACGTAAAAACAAATAAGAAATTATATTCAATTCTAAAAATCCAAATTAAAAAATTGCGTAAAAAACAAAAAATAATTACATTTTTTGTAATTTTAATCAGTAATATAACTTTATACACATACAACCATGTTAGCATTAATTTTGATATACACGCAAATAATTGTATCCGCGTATATGTTATAAAGAAATTACTTTACCTTTTTTTATTTATAAAAGAGAATATAATAATTATAAGAAAATGAAATAACAAGTCTTTTTTTTTTTAACGTAGTTAACAACTCTTGGCAATTATCTGTTAAGAAATTTGAAGAAGAAAAAAAAATGATATGTACGCATACAAAGATTTATAAAGGAAAGTGTGATATAGCATATAAAAAACAAAAAGATTTTTATTCTTATGTACTATAATTGTATATGGACAATTCCAATTTTTTATTCACTTTTTTCTAAATTAAGGATTTGCTGCTTTTTCATCATCTTGCTTTTTTATGATAGAATGACTGAAATACTTAAATCTGGGTTGATTATATAATGGAACTTGCATAATTCGAACTTATATAATTCAAAAACTTCCTTAATTCGAAAAACCATGTAGGTCCCGGCCAGCTCCCATTTAAACAATGCTAAAAAAACTTGCATAATTCGAAATAAAACTTACATAATTCGAAAAAAAATTTCATAAATTTTTCGATTTGCACAAGTTTTACTTGTAAAAATACAAGATTTTTTCGAATTAAGTAAGTTTTAAACAAGTTTTAAAATGAAAACATTAGTTTAATTTTATAACAATATTTATATTTTTTCTCCCTCTTTCTTCTATTTCTATTATCTTTTATTAAATTTTTCTATGTTGGGTGCCCAAGAAACAGATAATTTTATATTGTTAGTTTGCGTTACCATTGTAAAGAAAACAATACCTATTTAAAATGCCTGCGAAATATAAATCACTTTAATTTAAACCAAAAAAAATTAATCATTCCCCAAGTTAAAAAAGGTGATAAATCTAAAGGGCAAATTGCTAAAGAATGGGGCATTCCACCTTCAACATTGTCTACGTACATTAAAAATGAAAAAAAATTTTGCAGGATTGTGATTCAAAAAAGTGTAAATTGAGTAAAAGACTCAAAAGTTTAAAGTATCCTGAAGTTAATAAGTTTGTTTTGAAGTGGTTTAAGCAACAAAGGAATAAAAATATACCCATCTCCGGTCAAGAAGACACCGATAAAAATTTATTTAAATGTATTAATTTATTAAAAGAACAAGTTGTATTAAAAAAAATCAAAAATATTAAACAAACTAGTATAAAAAATTATTTTAAAAAATTATAAAAATAAAATTAAATAAAGATTAATATTTTAATGAGAATAATATTCAATTTTTAATAAATCTTTTATAATTAGAAATTTTTCGAATTATAAAAAACTTGTATAATTCGAAACGAGAGCCCGGTCCCGTGAATTTCGAATTATACAAGTTCCACTGTAGTAAAGATTGTTTAATTATTATCATGTATATATTTTTTTGGTCATTAAATTGAATAGATTTTTTAGCTAAGTAAATCCAAAATTTAAATCAACGTTAACAATTTTCTCCTTATTACGCCTTTAATTTATAAATTTATTAAATTTTGAGTTTCATACTTAATTTGATAGCTTAATTTAAAAATTATAAAAATTTTAAAACAGATGATATTCATGTAAACGAAAGTGACCAACCTGGACTGTTTTAAATCAAGAGTTATAATGGCAACTCCTTTCCTATTTTATTGAGCACATGCCCTACATTGTGTCTAACCAGATTGGGAATACCATCAGTTTGTACCAAAAAGTAGGAAAATACGATTCTATAATATCAAAAGTAAAAATTGCAAGAATCAGTCATGTACATCCTGATAGAGGATACACATACCACACCTCCATATTATATTCATTCGGCACCTGGTTCTCATATAAGTATTATTTATACGAACAGCGGGTGAGGAAAAAGCAAATCGAAAAATGTATATAGATAGGGTATAGTGTATACTTCTTTTTTTCTCTAACTTAAGCCTAAGGGGTCAAGTGTCAATTATGGCGAATTTACCTTGTGCCGATACTTAAACTTGCATGTACGTATACTATATGTACGGTTATAAAAAAAAATGAAGAATATAATTATTATAAGATGAACTTAACCCTTAAGGCGAAATTTTGCTTAAATGATACATACATGTAAATTTATAAATAAGTATGTAGTTGTATATTAATATAAATTTACATATAAAGTAACGGTATTAGCGATTTTACCCTGGTTAGTAAATTGTTAAAATAATGTGTCAGAATATTATTTAAGGGAAAAAGGGGCAAATTGGAGACTAATTTTTTTATTCTCCAACTTGAAAACGCTAAAATTGAAATTTACTTTCCTCGTGCATTTCAAATTTTTGTAAATTTTTTATTTTTTTACTTTTAAAAGCAGTTTTATAATTTAGACCGTATGTATTAAAATAAATTAAGTAATTATTAGCAAATTGAACTATAGGGTAGGTAAAATGGTCTGAGATTTTGAAGAAACTTGGAAGATATTTCTTTTAAAGAGTAATTTTTGGGGTATATGTTCTTTTTCAAGTAATAAAGAGAGCTTTTATCCATGCCCATATAAAAGCTTCTTTGAAGAGGCATGTTAAAAAGTTTTACCAAGAAGGAGCCAATAGTTGGCAGGGACTTTGCTGCAAACTTATATGTAATGCCATGAGTCCCAAGTCCTCCATTTCGAGTTGCGAGTTAAGTTAATCACGAAAGAACTCATGAAAATCTTTTTTAGGGCTGAATAACTATCCTAATTGCCAATTCGTGCCAAAGATCTTGTTGGTCATCAAGTACGCTGACGATTTGTTCACGATTAAAACTGCTAAGCACTAATTCTAAAATGTCTATAATTGTGTTTAATAGATTTACAAGTTAGTGTGAAAGGAAGCCTCTTTTAGATCACAAAAATCGTCTTTCAATTGCTTTTCGTTTGTTTACTAGTATTTGTAGTTCTAAAATTATTTAACACTGATTATTTTTATGAAGATTTGCAGTTCTTAAGGTTGATTGGCGTGTATTGTGATCACGATAGAAATCGATATAATTTTTATAGGGGCTTCGTATTATAATAAAACACATTAAAAAAAATTTTTAAGAAAATTGTGTTTTTCATTTAGGAAATACAAAGCTCCAAAGATGAGTCCTTACACATTGCGAGCATAGGAGCTGAGTCAAAAATCAGGGGTTTGAGATTTTTATGTTATGTCAATATCAAAACTAAACGATGGATTTAAAAAAAAAATAGCACCACGTAAATTAATTATTGAAGAAACTAGTATTCGATTTTTAAATAAATTGTGTTTTTCGTATAAAAGATATTTTAATTAGAAAAAATAAAAAACCGATAAAAATTTTAAGGCGACAACGTCGCTGTTTAAAATACACGCATAATATTATAATAATAATCATGTAAATAAGAAACGCGCTCTACAAACATTCTGCGACGTTGTCGCAATTTTTTTTTTATTTAACCTTCAACGAAAAATGACCGCCTGTATACCGTCAAAATCTTGTGACCGCTAATGTACCTTAAAGGAGCAATCTGGTCAATTGTTACTTATATGTTGATTTTGAGTACGTAAGTTCCGTGTCCATGTTAAAGTTGGAGATGATAAATGGGTTATGTCATTGAGATTTCTGTAAGTAAAAGTTTCAGTGGGAAGTTTAGGTACATGCAAATCAATTTCTGTGTCGATGGGGCTTCATTAACTTATACTACTGTGAAAAAAAGGAAATTTTTAGTTGTAAGAGAGAACAACATCACTATTATCAACTTAAATGATATCCATCTAAGTCCTTATGAATAATTCATTAAACAAATTTCTAACAAAAGGACCTTTAGTATTCTTAATAAAGAGGCCACTATTTAATCACCTTTAATAACCTTCTAGCTCCATCATAGAATCTTTGTTCATCAATAAAGGTCATGAAATTTGTAAGAAGAGTGTACCATCACCCCAGGTACGACACGTTAGATATTTAAGCATCATTTGTTTACCTACTATAAATGTGTTTGAGTTAGTATTTACGCACTTGACTCGAAGGGTATTATGCACATTGCACATATGATATAACTCTTCCACCCTCCTGTCTTAAGATACTATAGCCATTAACTTATCTACAACTGAACCGAGGGGCGTTTCAGCTACCCTTGTAATATCATAAGAGAGATATCATCAATAAGAAGTTGTCAGAACTGATCTATTTGGCGTAACAGGGAGGTGGCAATTATAAAACCAACTTTTAGCCTGTCTGCTTTTTTTTTTCTTGGCCTAATGACATGAATAATATATTACCATAGAGTGGTTGGAGTGAGTATATCTATGTATACAATAAGTAATTAGAAATATTTAAATTTATATAAATTTTCTAGTGCAAAACAATTTTCAAACAAATAAATAGCTTAAAACTTCTATAAAGTAGTGAAAAAATTGAAATTAAAAATTTTTCATTTTATAGTTGTAAATGAAAATATAAAACCTTAGAATTAATTTACGAATAAAAAAAATTGAAATTTAGCTTGTCCAAAATTTTTCCAACCATAAAAAAATATTTTGCAATGAAATAGAAAGACAAGAAAAGAAAAATAATCTTTTAAATTCTTATTCTAAAATGGTTCATATCTAGGTTTCTATTATTTTTTAACAGTAAAACATTTATGATATTGTCAGTCTCGAATAACAAATATATATATATAATACCTTTAATAATTCTATTTCTTATTCAAGTTCTATATCTTTGTTTTTTTCAAACCGGTATATATGGTACATACAAAAAATTGCACCAGACAATGATCTATGGTCGCAATGACCTTCTGTGACTCTTCTTCTTCGTATAAAAATGCATATATATATATTTATAAGAGAAAGACTACCATTCTGTTTTTCATCTTTACAATATAATATCCTTTCTCTTTTTTGCTTATGTTCCTGTATACTTTATAAGTACCCATCCTTTTGGAAATACAAAGAGAAAGAGTTGTCCCCGGGTTATATAAAACAGCTCATACACGGATGCTGTAAGCAATGTCCAAAGGTTAAGTAAGTATACATAAAAAAGATGCACTAATACACACACATATATATATAATATGTTTGTATCAAAGCCATTGAGGTGTCCTTTGCTGAGTAATGTCACGATAAATTATCGCGAATTGTCCAGCGTTTTTCTTTGAAACATCTTTAGTATACATGCTGACGACCCTGAAAAAAATTCTATAGGAAAATATACACTATCTTCTTTTTCATAAGGTTTTCTCAATTTGAATTTTTCTTTAGATTTTAATATAAAAAAAACATATATATGGCCAATATATGTGTATAGTTTTTCAGTGGCTCTTGGGACAAATACACGTAATATATTTACTGCTTACTTGGTAACTTTTATGAAAAAAAAAAGTTTTTTTTTTCTTTACTTTTTTTATGCTTTTACAACATCTGAGACTAAAAATTTTATCTTAACAATATGCTTTTTTCCAAGGGTTTTTATGTTAATATATAGGACAAAACTTTGTTAACTGCTATTTTTTCCATTATGTATTTCAAACAAGAAAATTTTCTTACAATTTTTGACTCGTAATTTATTACTTCCTGAGAAAAAAAATTTACACCAGACATTGAAGACACTTTGCAAGCTTACATTAAGCATTTTCGGACCTTCCAATTCTTCAAACATGTTCACTTATAACAGACCTGGTTGTAAGTTGGAGCCCCCTAGTATATATAACCGTTGAAGTCCGCTCTTCCAATAAAGTTAGATTTAACTGGTTAAAGTTAACTTAGCGAAGCGTTTTCGTTAAAGTCCACGAAGACTATTAAAATTAATAAAAATATAAGATTAACGGTTTTATGTCAGATAAAGTTAATTTTAATTTATCCTTGACAGTTAATGTCCATATAAGCGGTTTCGCATATACTAAAAAACGACTCTCACTATAAGGCACCCCGAAGGCTTAGGTTAAGCTATTCTTTAAAAATGCATTTTTTGGGATCAGTAACAAATCCTAGCTATAAGGCACTCCTAGGGTTACGTTAGGTTATTTTTTAAAAAAAAGGCATTGTCACTGTATGCTGCAGCATTTACTTACAAATTTGCACATGGGTCCTTCAGCCCCCCTTGTCCTAATACTAGGAAATGCCTTACTGAAACAATGCCTTTTTAAAAAAAATTAGCTTAACCTAACCCTAGGGGTGATTTATAAGTAGAATTGGTTACTGGTCCCAAGAAATGGATTTTTTAAAAAGTAGCATAACCTAAACCATTAGGGTGCCTTATAACGATAATTGTATATAATATATAATACAAACTCAAACACCTATACAAAACTGGTTTCATGGACTTTAGCTGGCAAGGATTGATTAAAGTTAACTTTATCTGACATAAAACCGTTAATCTTATATTTTTATTCATTTTAATCGTCTTCGTGGACGTTAACAGAAAATTCTTCGCTAAAGTTAACCAGTTAAAGTTAACTTTATCGTTTGGGGGTACATTATCGGTAACATATACATATCTCTATATATTATAGAGTTATAAACGCTGCCATCGCTGTCGCATGAGTCCTATTGACCCAAATGGTCCTATTGACCCATAATGGTCCTTTTGGCCCATGGTTGTCCAATTATATCTCCCTATATTATAAAATTATAACTTCTGTCGACAGTATTTATTCTTTTTGTGCACTAAATTGAAAATATTCTAAGTCCATTTGACCCCCCTCCCCCTAAAAACATCACTTTTTTACCCACCCCCTCTACTGAGAGGGATTTTCGGATTTTTTTTAGGTACCCTATCTCTGTAAATATGTTCCATGTTAAAAAAGTATAAAATTATATTTTTAATTTTTTCAAATTTAAAAAAACAAACCAGCAGTTTAAAAATTACCAGAAAATATTTTTAAACTTTGGTATTTTTACCAAAATGGATTTTTAAGAGATTTAGAATAAAAATTATTATAAATAATATTTAATTAACAAATAAATTTTCGAGAATTTTGAAAAGTTTGTAATATGACATACTGTTTTTTACTTCAAATTTTTATGATGCTCAGAAATACCAGATTTAAAAAAATAAGAAAATGACAAAAAACATATTTTTATACAAATATGCATACCTTCTTAATTTTTAATCTTGATAAAAATAACAAACCATATGATACGAATAAAAAAGAAAAATTAATAAATTTTTTCAAGATTCTGCACTTACTGTGAAGTTATTTTTCTTGTCTATCAAATATTTTTGCATTTTTTACTGGTATTTCATCTGAGCTTAAACTCAGCTTTTTATTGCACATATTTTTTAATTGAAAGCTTAAAATATTCTTGAATAATCATAAGTTTAATAGATCATTTTTTTATATAAGAAATTTATATTTTATTCACATAGCAGAGTAATCACTTGTAATTAAACCGGTCTCTAAGTAAATAAAACACAGAGGAAACTTTCAAGATTATGTATTAGCAATTACTAGTATAATCATCAGTAATTATATTGCTATATTAAATAACTTTATAAAAAATTATTGAAGAATTTAATCTGAATTTACTATGAATAATATCATTATCGTTTGTAGAGTGCTTTGATAATGTTGTTAAAGTTGACCTTCGCCCATTGACATAATAAAATAATAGCAAAATTGACTTAATTGTCAAAATTGTCAGTGAATAATTTTTGAAAATTTAATTTATACAAATTGCTTTTCTTATTTTATTGGTAAATGATTGATTTTTGGACCTTAAACTATAGCATATAATATTTATAATAACTATTTATAGGCTCATAAATATAATTCGTGACGTATTATATTTTAAGCAACAAGGATCAATCCAGAATATATCGATCTTATCTATGTATGATGCTTGGCATTTGAAATTTACTTGCCATATGCTTGAATTTGTCTTAAAAGGAATTACTTTTCAGTTGAATAATTTCAGAGTAGTTTATAATACACACTTGTGTATGGTATTATAATATGCATGATTATAACAGTAGAAGGTATATGAAAGAATGAAGTTTTTCGATGTTATAGTTGGCATTCTGAGAAAGGTTGCCTTGACAATAATATGCTTTATAAGAGGAGTAACAATGTACACTTCGATGTCTATGTAACTGTCAAAAGTTCGTGTGCATTTATTACTTCTTAAACTATACGATTAACATTATTTAACTTACTGTTGCAGTGCCGTTATTAAGAATACTTGTTGCACATTATAGACTTCGGATTATTTAAATATTATTGTATTATTATACAGTTCCTGTAATACCTATTGATACAAAAGAAAAAGGTATTAATATTGTTAAAAAACAAGTTTTTACTATTTTTTATCAATTTACTATAACAGTACGGAATATCTGTAATCTTCGATATTTTTACTATATAGGTATTGGAGGACGTTTTTTGAATAAAAGCTTTTTAAAAATTTTTCGTCTGCAAAGAACTTGAATTAAAGTTTATGAATGAAAATAAACTACACTAGTAATCAATCCTTAATGGTAATACGTCATAGGTGGGTAATTTTAAAAGTGCAGAGGTTACTCGAGAGAGATGTTACACATGGACATTTTAAAACATTTTTATAGGTATACACTAATATGGACCATGCAAATTCCAAAAGAATTACTTTTTTTTATTTTTTTTATTCTGATTTGGAACTATTTATCGCACCGTTTCAAACCTATTATTATACCATTTCCTTTTGAACTTTATCTTATTTTATCCTTGCACTACTCGTTTTAAAGATACATTTGGTTCCACCTTAGTTTGATGTCATATTTATATTAACTTTGTAATACAACCAAAATGCATTTTTCTCAATCCTAAATTTTTGTGTATCTTAACCAGAATCGCGGTTTTGTTCATTGAGAATTCGTGAAATGCCCTTAGTTTTGCAACAAACACCCCTTTTTGGCTATCTTTGGACCTGTTTTACTTTTTTAGGGATGCTTTTGTAATATTTACAAACCCTGATGAGATGTAAGCTAGCATGCGTTTTTGAGGTCCTATGTATCGGAAATTAGCAGTACACCCTTAAATTTTTGGGGTATTTTGGCAATATTTAAGAATATACCAGAAATAACAAAATTTTGGGTCACCATACGGTTTTTACGTTGCTAATTTCGAAATTTAGAGTTGTGGGCGTGCGAAATTTGAATAATACCCTAAAATTAATAAAAAACTTGATGATTTCACAAGATTAAGAAATTCGTTATTAGTGACCTAAAAAAAGTTTGATGACCAAAATTTATTATTTTTGGTAAATATCAAACCAGTACATCATCAAAACAACCTGCTTTTTTTAATTCAAGGGTTTGACTACTGATTTTGAATATGCATGAGCCTAAAAATATAAATCAGCGTATATCCCTTTCGGATTTGTAAAGATAATGGTGATAAATACGAAAACACCTCAAATAACAAATGTTTCATCATCTCTAATTTAAAAGCTTTATTCAAATTTTGCCCACACGCATCTCCCAAATTCGTCATCATTGACCCAAAAAGTATGTTAACCTAAATTTTGTTATATTTGGTGGATGCTGTAAAAGATGCAGAACAGTGCTTGAAAGTATTTTTTTAAACTTTTTTTTCAGTATTCAAAATAATTGAAGCTTATAAAAAAATAATTTTCTGAGGAAAAATTTTCACTTAAATTTTTTAACTCTAAAAAAGTGACCACATTTTAAATTATAGTCTGCGTCTATTTACCCAGAAATTCATAAAAAATCTAAAAATTCCAAAACATTTTTTGGAAAGATTTCTTACAATAACTTTAGTTTTTTAAAATTTAATCCAAATCTTAAAATCGCAAAATATAAAAAAAGTGGTTTTTTAAAAATTTTAAATTTTTCGAGCAGAGTGCGGGAAAGTATATCAAATCAAATTTAAAATATTTTTCATAAAAATTTCCCAGTAAATAAATTTTGTTCATTATTACAAATATAAATTCACTTCATATAATTTTTAATTAATACGCCATCACGCTGGGGAAAAAAAAATAAAAAACGGCCAAAATTCGACTTCACGCGAGTTTTCATCATACCGAAAATTTATAGGGCTTAAACAATACGTCTAAGTAAGCTACATAAGGTGCGCCACTTTCTAGAAACTATTATTTAATTATAGTAAAGTACCTAAATTGAAATTACCTTAAGTGTGAAAACTTTGAGTCTAAATACTCTTTCCTATGAAGATATTATATGCACCTTTAGGTTACTTTGTTTGAATTGCTTAAAATTTTAAGCAGGTTGCTTGAATTTTCATGCTAAGCAACCCAACCTTCTATGATAAAATTTTAAAACAATCAAGATGCATAGATGCGCAAATAACTTGCATGGAATATGTTTACGATTACTAACGACTCATCTATTACAATCTTTCTAAATTCTGAAAATACCTTAAAAAATTAAAATAGCTCATGAACCCGGATTACCGCATACTGTTCAGGCATACCTTGCCTTTACCCACTAAAACTCCACTCCCTTCCTACCTTATGCGAGCCTATCCTGGAACCGTTTTCACATTCCCTCAGGACAGGTTCGAGGCCATTTAGTTCTATTCGTGAACTACATCTTTTGACTTGCATCCAGTGCCTCGCCAGTCTGGTTAAGGACTTCGCCATTCAAATTAATTAAAATTCCACCTTTATGTGCAGTCATCTTCAATAAAATATGTTTTAGCTAAAGAAATATACGTCATTTCCCAACATCGTCAAAAGAAAAGATTAATAAATAAATAAATAAATAAATAAATAAATAAATAGATACATAACAATAAATAGATATTATCCTACCATATACAATTCTTTGTTGTATCAAGAGTAAGTGCAGGAATGATTGTATGTTGTATTGTATGTGCAACACCTGCAGTCATCCGGGTAACCACAATACGTCTCAATATTAGCCTATACCTTGGAGTTCAGGTGTTTTAGTGCGGAGTATGTACTCCACATACTGGCTAATTTCGGACCATACTTCTTCATTTCAAAGCATCAGGCCGATCACATTCTCAGGCGTGATTTGACGATGTTAGTTTCTAATTGAAACTTTTTAACGGACCAGCTATTGCATTCGAAGAATGAGTGTTCCGGCATGTCTTCTTTGCCAGGACAATATATCTTCTGGATCCGAAAGAGGTAGGAGCAAAAAACCTCATGCCCGCTTAAGAATTGGGTCAAAAAATAATTAATGTCCCCGTGCCCTCTTGTTATCGATGTTATATATCTCCTATGAACCTCTTGGTCCATTTGCTTTCCAAGTAGTCGGTCCAACGGTCCTGCCACTTGCTTAGGCTAATCTTGCGCGAAGTAGCCTTTGAGCGGTCAATGCCTTCCCTCTCTGTGTTCAAATAGATATGCTGTCTTTCAAGAGCCAACAGATCTATCGGGATTACCCCGGCCATGACTAGAGCTGCTTTCAAAGAAACTGTGCGATAGGCACAGGAGATTCTCAGGGCTCCTTGCCTCTGGACACTCGTAAGCTTAGACGCATAAGTGGCCTCCTTTATGCAGTCAGCCCATACTTCTGCACCATACAGGAGTAGGGAGTGGGTGACCGACATAAGAAGCTTGCGGTTTCCAGTCTTAAGTCCGCTCGTGTTTCTCATGAGCCTGCTTAACGCAGCAGTGAGCCTGGCAGCCTTCTCCGTGCTTCTCAGAATCTGCGCCTTAAAGGTCAGTTTCATATCCAACAGTACTCCCAAGTACTTTAAGTAACCCTTTGTTTCTATCATATACTCTCCAATACATATTGGGATGATGGTCTCAATATGTTTACGGGGGAATAGGACAATCTCAGTCTTCGCCGTCGCAAGATTTAGACCGTGGTCTTCCATCCAGTAGTTGACTCCATGCATTGCCTGGTTCAGTTTCTCCTCGACAATTTATACATCTTTTACCGTGATGACTAGGACCAGATCGTTAGCGTATCCGGCAGTAAAAGTATGCTCCGGCATTGGAAGCCTAAGTATCTGTTCGTACACGATATTCCATAAATCCGGCCCAAAGACCTATCCTTGAACTGCTCCTGCAGTTACTCTCCTCAATCTTGTTCCTTGCGTAGTCTGAAATATTATTTCTCGATTGCTCAGTAACTGCTGATGATTCTTCGCAGATATTTTGGCACCAGGAAGTTCATTAGCCCCTCCATGAAATCGCTGCATCTTGCTGAGTTAAAGGCATTCTTCACTTCAAGGCTCACTAGTAGCGTGATTTTTCTAGAGTAGTGATTGCATGTCTGTGCATTCTCAATGACACGGGTGATACTGCTTATGGCATCGATAGTTGACTTCCCTCGGCGGAACCCGTATTGTCGAGGAGAAAGGTCTCCTGCAGTTACTAAAGCCCTCAATATTCGCGGTTGCAGCATCTTTTCATAATTTTTCCCAGCTGTGACCAGTAATCCTAGAGGACGCCAATAGTTTGGCAGCCTAGGGTCCCCTTTACCCTTACTGATAAGGCTCATTTCCAGAGTTTGCTGAAGACGCCCGCTCGTGCACAAGTATTTTTTATACACATGATAAGTTGTGGACACTCGTGCGCGGCTATCTTTAGAATCTCAGTGGGTATTCCACCATGCCCTGGTGCCTTTCCATTTTTGAGCAAGTCTACTGCTGTTAGAAGCTCCTCCACGGTGAATTCGGGGATATCCTCCTCATCATCTTCTTTTAAGTTATTTTCCTCCTCCCTCTCAGGGTCAGGAGGTATTGTTAATTGGGTATCCAAGTATATACCTAATTAGCTTCGACCACTTTTTGTAAAAAAATGGCCATTTTTTACAAAAAGTCATCTTCAACAATAAATTTTAACTTCAACTTCCGATGGTAGCCTAAGCTGAACTACCGCTCCAACGACTTCCACCACCACCTGAGTTACTAAAGGAAACCCCTTTCTAAACACGTATGGTATCTAGGACTTTTCTATTTAAAATTTTAATACAGTTACACCTGCCCAAAAAACAGGGGATCGTTTGACATATCCATGACCTGTGAAGGTTAAACGAATCAAGCATTTATTAACTTTTTCAAAGATATAATCAAATAATTTATTAGTAATGCTTCTAAAAACTCAGTTTCAAAGAAATTTAGATTTAAAAATGTTTTGATTTTATAAATAATCCTTTTAGCCTAAGTGCTTAAGGCTGAAAAAAATTTCCAGAAAAAAAACTTTCTTGGTGGGTGCGAAAGAGAAAATAGAGAAAATCTCTTTAGGAAATCAAGTCTGGAATGTCAATCTCCCCCCCCCCCTTTACGCATTATGACTGGAGTATTGTGGCTATTTTCACCCCTATTTTAATTCTATTTTTTTTTTTACTTCTGCAAGATCAAAAGTTTACTGAAAGTTAAAAAATTTTACTTTTAAAAATCAAAATTCATTTATTTATATTATCAATTAGTTATATTTAAAGTCACAGTCTGATTGAATCAAATCTTTAATAATTATTAATTTTAGTCTAATATTTTATTATATTTTATTTTTAATTTTTATTTTATTACTTTTGTTATTTTTATATTACTTTTATAAAAAAATTTTTGCACGTATTCATAGTATTTTTTTCTTCTGGTATTCGTAATAAAATTTTGTACAGTCATTTTTTTATATTAAAATATGACAATAAATTTATAGTAGAATTGCTAAAAATTTATAAATATTTTATGTTCATTACTGCATTTTAATCTTTTTCGAAGCTAAAAAATTAGTGTTACAAAAAGTTTGTATTTATATGCAATATTAACGTTGATAAATTGTACGTTCAAAGAGCATATTGATTTCTCGAAATAATTTAAAAACCCATAAAGTAGATTAGAAGCAAAGATTTTATTGAACCTAATATAAGTGAATTAATTTTCTTAAATTTCTTTAAAAAAAAAAGATAAAAAAGTTTAAACGATCTAAATTTTTTCACGTCAGTCAAAGGAATGAATATAACATTAAAAAATAATATAAGTATGTATTCAGTTTACATTGCTGAACACGTACAATCATACGTCACTATATACACAGTAGTACTATAAGGTAGAAAGTACTTTTTATATATAATATATGAAAAGTATAGAAAATTTTACCCCGAATAAAAATCGAATTTATTCCAAAAACGCGAATTTTATACATAAAAAAAATAGTATTAAATTTTTTATGCATCTTTGGTAAATTATATATATATATATATGTAAGCCGAAAATTTGTTATTTAGGTCGAACGTCTTTCTTTTATATAACGTTGAAAATTATTTCCTCTATCGTACTAGTTTCCATTTCAACTTATTGATACTGGATTAAATTGATATTTTTATGTATGTATACATATGCTTATATATATATATATCTCTTATTATTATTATTTTTTTTTTCTTTTTGTAAATTGATGCATTGGAAAAATATATATTAAAGTTAATATTAAAAATTTTGTAAAATGAGGTTAAGATTATTTTATTAAAATCAATTTTCAAATAGTTTTAAATAAAAATGAAAAATCAATTTATCAATTCTTGAGTTTTTGCCTTTTGAAAATTTTAATAAATTTATTATTCCTTACTATTTATTATGATTTGAGAGCACCTACTTTTTAAAATCAAATCATAACTATAATGGTACTAGAGATTTAATGATTGCACTGTGGGAAATTTCACTGGCAATCAAAAAAGATTGCTTCACGTAACCTTTTAATGGCCACATCAAATAGGTTAAGAGTTTTGCAAATACTTGATTCATGCTTCGGTTCATGCAAGGTCAATCTAAATTTTAAGGAATATGGATTCTCCCAGCGAACGTATAAAAACTAATTCAACTATCAACCCGAGAAAGAACGTTCATATGGTCTTTCATGGGCTGTACAAGGTTCACTCGAACAATTCATGTGTTATTTAAGTTTTTGAATAGGAAATGCATAACAAGTTCAAGGGCTCAAATCTGACTCGAATATCGAAACTCGATGACTCATTCCAAAACAGCCTTTATTAATCTATGCTCTTATAGCATCTTTACTTTTGAAGTTTTAAACTTATATAGAGAGCGAAGATAACACAGATGACAAATTTTAACGGCAAAATTTTCTGAAGCAGTAGTAATAGATTCTAGTATAAAGGCACCAGGAGCTAAGATATAAAATTCCAAAAACAAACTAAAATTATTTACTTCTCTTTTAAACTACCATGTTATTCAGAACTAGACCATTTTAACTCATTACCGCCGGGGCGGAGAGTTTTAGAAATGAGCAAAAATAAGTATCCTTTTTCATAAATATATAAAATTTTACCCTTAAAATAGCTAGAATTACCCATAAAAGGGGTGTTTTTGCTAATTTTGCACTTTGAGCGTCCAAAGTAATTTCTTATACGTTTTTTGGGCCGCTAATCAAGAATTTCGACTTCTTTTTCATAAATAATCAATATTTCACCCTTAAAACAGCTAAAGATACCCCAAATATGGGTATATCCTGGACGCTCAAAGTGCAAAAATAACAAAAACGCCCCTTTTAGGGGTAGTTCTAGCTATTTTAAGGGTGGAATTTTATATGTTTATGAAAAAGGAGTCGAAATTCTTGATTAGCGACCCAAAAAACCTATATGGGCATATGCTGGATGCTAAAAGTACGACAATAGCAAAAACACCCCCTTTTCGGGGGTATTTTTAACCAATGTAGGGATGAAATTTTAATTATTTATGAAAAGAAGTCGAAATTAATGATCAGCGACCCAAAAAACCCGTATGGTGCAAATCTGAATGCTCAAAATGCGAATATGTAAAAAAAACCCCTTTTGGGGGTATTTTTTGCAAATTTAAAGGTGAAGCTACAATTTCTCTGCCAAATGACTCCGATTTTCGTGTTTAGCGAGCCAAAAAAACTATAGTAGAACAAATCTGGTGTTCGTCAGTGATAATACAACCAAACCCGTATGACTGGAGTACCTTCCCCTATCCACCTTTTAAGGGTTGTAAATAGGGCCAAAATTTATAAGACCTCAATTTATACGAAGTTTACTTAAATTTACATAAAAAATATTGTTTTCAAACATTTTTCAATAAAATTTGATACTTTTTTCATTGATTTTTCCAAACATTTCCTAATAATTCCTTTCGCCCCCATTTTTAGGGTATTTTTAAAAAACTAATGTCAGATTCTGAAAGAGCATGAAATTTTACTAAAAGTATGAACTTATGTCTATACGGGAATATACTTATTTTTGCTCATTTCCAAAACTCTCCGCCCCGGCGTTAATGAGTTAAAATATAGGGAAAAAGTTCTTTTCGAGAAATGAGTGTCTGAGAGGTAAAAGAAGTGAAAATATGCTTGGTTATTCAGACTGCAACACCTTAAATAACATTTTTAACATCATATTTAAGATTAGTACCCCAAAAAAACTACTAGACCCTTTTAAAATGGAAGAAAAACTTTTTTTTAGAAAAATGCGTGTCTGAAGGATGAAAGGGGTGATAATAACTACTACTCCTAAAATAACAATGTTGGCCTATTTACCAGTTTGTACCAAAAATTTTTTTGAGATGTCATATTCAAATGAGCGCCCACAATCATTATTTTAGTCTGTCAAAATTAGCCAAATTAGCTAAAAAAGGGGTGGAAATGTTGTTTTCTCTCAATAAACGTAGAATCGGTATCAATGCAATTTTTTATAGGTAAAATCACCCTAAAAATAACAAAAATTAATTTAAACATTAATTTAAAAAAAAAAAATTTTGCTGAATTGAAACTAGTAAACTTTTCTTTATTCTAGAATAGTCTAGCCTTTGAAAATCATTTAAATTGCAAGAAAATGGGTATTTTATTCGTGTAATTGTGTATTATAATAAAGGAATTTACGTATAAGCTATTTAAGGATTTTTATGTAATTTTACTACCTAATATATGCCAGTAAATGTGGGTTTTAAGGTAGAAAATGGGGGAAAATCCTATAACAAATTACAACACAAGGAAATCAGGAAAAAACATTAATTAATATTAACATTTTCAAACTTTTCCTACTCAGCAATAAAACTATCGAAAGCTAGATAGAAACTACCGCGAAAAAACATATTCTATATCATCCATTTATTCTTATTGGCCTTCTGAACCTAATGCAAGACTTCATGGCCTTAGCTCAATTTTTTTCAATGTAACACAGAAATCTTGAGCTATGTTTCAAATAAAAATTATTAGTAAATCAAATTGCTTCCGATTAATCGTATTTCTTTTTGTGTGAATTCTCAATTTATGGACACTGCTTAAATTCTTTTAGCTATTAACATGTAACATGTTCATATGAAGGGGTACCTTAAAAATGGGTAAAAAATAAAAAATTTGGCCCAGATTAAATATAAATTGCGACCTAAAGTATTCTCTTTTTATGGACTAGGGTCTAATACGACTTTTTTCATTAACCTCCCGACAGGAAGAGTTTTTATTTTGATTTTATTTTGATCTCAAGAAAATGATTCGGACAAGTAATTTAAATTAAATGAATCAGAGATTAGCAAATGCATATTATAGATTCCTAAGGATAAAACTGAGCACAATGGTATCAAAAAAGTGAATCAACTATCTTCTTAACAAACAGATCAAATCAAACATTTATTTAAGTATTATGATTAAAAATAATAGTTTTGAACATAATAAGCTATTTTGAATTAAAAATTTTTTAATTATTTACTGTACCAAAAGTACAACAAACTGCAAAACTATACTTATAATATTTTTACTGTTTTTTAGATTCCGTTACTTTTATTGATATTATCACGAACTTTTATTATTCTTTTTATGCATGTATGTACGTAATTACAAAGAAAATTTGTATACGTTAAAAGTAGTTTAAAATTAATCAAAAAAATAAATAAATAAATAAACTAAAACTATACATAAGACAAAAAAAAATGTCATTTAAAAAAAAAAAAATATTTACTTCGTAATACTGGTAAAATATCATTGAAAATCTCCAATCTCTTTACAAGTCACGTTTTTTTATATAGTAAATATAGTGTCTCGATCTCACGATGTTTTAGGGTGCGACTTTTCACCTAATAGTTTATTTATATACACTGTTTTTTTTTATTTATTTATAAAAAAAAGTATCATATACAAACCATTTATAAATATATAACACACACATATGTAAGAATTGCTTTTATTTTTAGGTAGAAAATTATTAATGGAATTTTTATCCAATAAATTAATCTATTTTCACGATATATTTCCATATTTAAAATATTTTAATTTAAACATGAGTATATTGCAGAGTTGCGTGATTTACAAAATTATAGATGGAATTTTTAATTAAATAGTTAAGAAAATAATAATAATAATAATTATAATAATTCAATGATATATATATATATATAAATTTATATAAATTTTACTATATTTGTGCGAATTGTGTACATTAGAACCCTTCATTATAAAAGGACATTAACGTGTTTGGGGATGAGGAAAATTAATAAAGGTACATTAGGATGTATGGCAAAATTTTCAGTACATTTATAATTCAATGTTTACAATAATTAAGCAATAATTGAGTATTTTATCTAAATAATAAACTAAATAGTTATATATATTTTAAGTTATTTTAATATTTAACAATTTTTAGTTACTCTCTCGATTTATTTCAAAATGGAGAAGTACTCCAGTCAAAATACGGGGGGGGGGGTTGTATTTTCACTGGCGAACACGAGATTTGCTCTACTATAGGTTTTTTGGGTCGCTGAACACGAAAATCGGGGTCATTTGACAGAGAAATTGGGCCTTCACCCTAAAATTTGCAAAAACTACCCCCAAAAAGGGGTTTTTTCTACATATTTGCAATTTGAGCGCTTAGATTGGCACCTTTCGGGTTTTTTGGGTCGCTGATCAAGAATTTCGACTCCTTTTTCACAAATAATAAATATTTCACCCCTAAATTGGCTAAAACTCCCCCCCCCCCAAGGGGGTGTTTTGCTATTTTAGCACTTTGAGCATCCAGGATATATCCATATAGGTTTTTTGTATCGCTAATCAAGAATTTTGACTTATTTTTCATAAATAATCATTATTTCACCCCTAAATTGGCTAAATCCCCCCCCCCCAAGGGGGTGTTTTGCTATTTTAGCACTTTGAGCATCCAAGATATATCCATATAGGTTTTTTGGATCGCTAATCAAGAATTTCGACTCCTTTTTCACAATTAATCAATATTTCACCCCTAAATTGGCTAAATTCCCCCCCCCCCAAGGGGGTGTTTTTCTATTTTAGCACTTTGAGCATCCAAGATATATCCATACAGGGTTTTTGGGTCGCTAATCAAGAATTTTGACTTTTTTTCTTAGATAATCAAGATTTCACCCTTAAAATAGCTAGAACTACCCCTAAAAGTAAAAAATAAACTTACCTGAAAAATAAATTATTATAACGAAGGAAAAAATGAATAAATGAATTTAATATACTTATTAATTAGTTTATAATTTAATATTTATAATTAAACTTAATATAGACATTTTTTTTTAGTTGAATAGGGTGAAGATAGTCAAAGTGCGAAAATAGCAAAAACACCCCTTTGGAGGGGGGGGGGGGGTTAGCCAATTTAGAGTTGAAATATTGATTATTTATGAAAAATAAGTCAAAATTCTTGATTAGCGACCCAAAAAACCTATATGGATATATCCTAGATGCTCAAAGTGGTAAAATAGCAAAACACCCCCTTGGGGGGGGGGGGGGGGTTTAGCCAATTTAGGGGTGAAATATTGAATATTTATGTAAAAGGAGTCGAATTTTTTGATTAGCGACCCAAAAAACTTATATGGGCATATCCTGGATGCTCAAAGTGCTAAAATAGCAAAACACCCCCTTGGGTGGGGGGGAGTTTTAGCCAATTTAGGGGTGAAATATTGATAATTTATGAAAAATAAGTCAAAATTCTTGATCAGCGACCCGAAAAATCCAGATGAACATATCCTGGATGGTCAAAGTGCGAAAATAGCAAAAACACCCCCTTGGGGGGGGGGTAGTTTTAGCCAATTTAGGAGTGAAATATTGATTATTTATGAAAAAGGAGTCGAAATTCTTGATCAGCGACCCAAAAAACCCGTATGGTGCCAATCTGAGCGCTCAAATTGCAAATATGTAAAAAAAAACCCTTTTTGGGGGTAGTTTTTGCAAATTTAAGGGTGAAGCCCCAATTTCTCTGTCAAATGACCCCGATTTTCATGTTCAGCGACCCAAAAAACCTGTAGTAGAGCAAATCTCGTGTTCGCCAGTGAAAATACAACCAAACCCGTATTTTGACTGGAGTAAAGGAAATTTTTAAAGAGAACGTTTTCGAAAGGCAAATTGCCTAAAATACAGTAAAAAGCATAAAATTCCAATTACAAAATTCTGAGACGAATTTTAAAAAATACTCTTCAGAATTAAATAATATCTCCAGGCACGTATCCAAAGGGGGTCAAGGAGCCATGCCCCCCCCCCCCCCTAAATGAAAATGTTTAGAAAAACTAGCATAATTTTTTACTATAATTTCAAAATTTTTTAATTGTTTTAAATGTTATGAAAGAAATTTAAATCATAATTATTAATATTCTCATAGGTTCTTCCCCCCCCCCCTGAAAATTTTTTACAACCTCTGAAAAAAATTTCTGGATGTTCCTGTATCCCAAACTTATCTAAAATCAAAATACCCTAATGATCAACTTTTTACTTAAAAAATAACCTTAAGGCCTCCGTTTCATTTTTTTTTTTTATTTTTAACGAATTTTAAACATTTTATTTTTTAATTATTTTATTATATTAGTACTTCAAATTTTTTTTTAATTTTTACGCTACTATCAAAGAATACAAAAAAAATTTAATTTTTATTTTCCAAATTTGGTACATTTTATGGAGGGCGAGAAAGTAGAGGCTGAAAAAAAAGGTTCCAGTCTTAGAGCCTATTTTGGGCATCTAAAACAAAAAAATAAAAAAGCATCATATTCTTTATAGACTTCTCAAGTGCTTGAATCAACATTTAGCAAAAAATTCCAAAAATTGACCATTTGGTACACCGAAAATGGTCAAAATAAAAAATTTTCTAATGCTTTTTTTCTGATATTGTTGATTCAAGCACTTGGAACTACAATAATAAAGAAAACGCACCAAGATTTAGGTCGATAGCTTAATTATTTTTGTAGTTAGAACTGGAACCGATTTAAAAAGTAATTTTTAGAAAAACGCGTTTAAAGTATTTAAATGCTTATGTTTTCATATGACTATAGCCCATTAAAATCAAAATATCTCAAAAACATATTTTTTTTGCCTAAAAATTTTTTTATTTTTTTGAAATATTCTTAAGCAAAAAAATCAAAAAAACGGAATATGCATAAATAATTTTTGAAAATGAAAAGTCTGTAGGCGGACTTTTAGGAATTTGGAAATCTGACTAACGCGTTAACTGCCAATTGCGATCCAGATTTAATTATGCTTATCAGATCCCGTAAAAAGAAACTATACATAAAAACATGGCCATTGTGCAAAAATTGGAAATTTGGTCTATTGACCATCACGTTCGAAGAATTATTGATAAAAATTGCGATTTACGGAGCTTGCAAAAAAATTAGACTAAAACTATAGAAACTTTTTTACTCTCGCATATGTTTGTATTTGTAATTAAAAAAAAAAAAAAAATTCACTCAAAAATACTAATGTATTGTTTTACGTTTTTGTTTTTTTAAAATATCATGGAGCCTTAAATGTATTTCGACGAGACATACTCGATCATTGTGTATACCTGTCTCTCGCACCTCAACTGTCTTTGAGCTTCCAACTCGTTATTATTCTTTTTTGCACACATATTCTTTATATTGACTTTTAAGAATGTGAATAATTCGCTTGTTTGTTCAGAAGGATCTTCTATATTATGTTTTTCTTATTTTAATATATATACTTAATGCAATTTATTATCAGGTATGCTATTTATTTTATTGTCAGCTGGCACAACAATTTTAAAAAAAAATTTTTTTCTTACGTTTTAAAATAAAAGAATACACGATGATTAGGGGAATTCTATTGATAATAACAAAAGAAATCAAAATATTAATATTTTATATGCATATTTTGACATTCATATTATTAATTATAATAAAATGATTTGTAAATCAAATAAAATGTGTTTTTTTTTATTTTATGATTAATATTTTTTTTTTTCAATCTTATCGATAAAAAATCTGTTAATAAAAAAAGGTTTATTAAGCAATAAGGTAATAAACAAAACCCCTTAGTCGCTTATAGGGAGTCATATATTTTAAAATTGTTAAATTATTTAATAATAATATGCTAAAAGATTAATAATAATGTTAAAAATTAATCAGGTCTACAAGGTCTGAAATAACTTATCTATATTATTTATATATCTTTCACATAAAAATCAAGAAAAAATTGTTCCCGCTTTAGGCACCCTTAAATCCAAAAATACTAAAATTAAAATTTTAAAACTTTAAAAGTATATTTTTTTTTTACTATAAAAAATATTCCCCCTTGGGAGAATATTGTTTTTTACCTATCAAATACGTTTTGAAAGAGACCCGTTCAGATAAAATACACAGACTGGGATCGTCTAAAATTAAATGTGCGCCAAAAATCGGAGACAGAACCTTATAAGCAAAAAAATGACGTCGAGACTTATTTTTAGTAGTACATACTTTGAAACCAGTAATGACCAATAATGACCAATATCTTTACAGTAAAGCCGTTACTAGTACCACAGGAACGTCAGACCAAATGGTGCTTGTTTAACTGCTGGAAGCGGATACTCTATGCTTAGCCAAAAAAGGAAATATCCAAAGATTCGGCTGGACCCCGAATACAGAGCGTCTAACATAATCAATATGCCTGTAAAGGCACGGACAGAAGAATAGCCAGTCTTAAATGCAGTACAGACGGTCACAAGATGAATGAATGTCAAAGAGACACGCCCGACTGCTTTCTCTGCAAGGCTAGTGATCACAAGAAGTGCTCTGTAGAGCTCTTCACCGGAGACGGAAACTGCCTCGGCTACCATCAGAGGATTGCAGCTCGGAAATAGTGTCACCGGAAATGATCCAGGTTCTTCAAGGGAACATGAATACAGCCAGATTTGATGGTCAATTGTTACAATAGATTGTTCGTGAAAATGATCTAAGTATCCTCTTACTAAGTGAGTAATCTTACAAATATAAACCAGCAGTACTAGTTTTCCAATGACACTAGTGTTTGCGCGACATGACTCCGAGGCAGAGACAGATGTCCTTGACTCGTCAAGGTAAAGGAAATTTCCACGTTTGGCCATCCCCAAAAAGGACATAGTGGTTGTCACTGCAAAGCTGTTTTGTATAGAGGAACTAAACTGGGGGTCTGACAAAACGATGGACGCGGCAGTGGCTATAAAAGGATAGTAAGCGCTCTGTTTCCTGAATAACAAATCCGGGAACATCCATAGAAAAAGCCGCTATTCAACGAGGTGGAAATGGTCCATTAAGGCCATGAATATTTTAGATTGAAAAATCACCGGGTCCAGAGATACAAGCGGAGGTGCTCAAAGTGGTGGTGAATGTAATCCTTGGTATCATATTAAGTATGTTTAACGCCAGCCATGTAGCGAGAGTGTTCCCGAAGGAATGGAAGGTGTATCACTTAAACAAAGGAAAGGAAGTAGTATGTCTGACCCTCTATAAATATAGACCACTATGCATGCTAAATAACATTTGCAAAGTGTTGGAGAGTATGCTTCGAGCTAGGCTATCGAGGATGGGGGCAGGTCTCTCCGAGGAACAGCACGGCTTTTTGTTGAGAATTTCCTCTTAAGGGTCATTAGGCTTCTCATGGACACTGTAATAGATGAGAGGGTAAACCAGCACGCAAACTGCTAGGACTTTTTGATGGTGTCGTTGGACATCAAAATTGCGTTTAACTCAGCCAAATGGGACGACATGTTGCAATCCCTCTGATGAGGGATCCCCCTGAGACTTCTGAAAACCGAAGTATTCATGCAAAATCCTGAAAGATTACCTGTGGAACTGGAAGCTACTATACGACATACTCGATGGCATGCGGTAGAAAATTAGAACAAAGTAGCAAAGTACGTGAAGGCCATCCTATTAATGAAAAAATATGAGGGCTTTCTGTCGTAGAGAGCCTTTCCCCTAGGCAAGGTGGAGGCCTTTATACCTAGAACGCACTGTCCAAACTGAAGTTATACTTGAAGAGATGGTTTCGGTTTGTGGAATTAAGGTGCCAGTGGGTTTCGTGTATTTTAGCCAGTAAGAATCTGGCACATCGTCGTTAACTGCGTTTCGAACGTAGTCTCCGGAGGGTGCATGGGTGTATAATGGTTATGAACCTATGCGGCCAAAGTTGGCCATCAGGCTTTGTGGGGCTGAACGCTTCTCGTTATACGTAACTTGGCAAGTAACTTGGAGCACAATACCAGTGGGGCTTTCATGGTTGATGCAAAATTTCACATAAAAAAAAGCCTTTCCTGGTATATATTCAAATTTAAAAAGTACTACTGAACTAAATATTTATTCATGTTCCTAAATAAATATTAACATAGGTAAATTACATATAGAATTTAAATCTATTCATTATATCAATATTACAATCTTTATGTATCTCCTTGAAATAATTTTTAAATTATTGTAGGAAAAAAAAACAGTTAAATTTTTGTATCATGTACACAAAATGATGTTAAAAAAAAAAGAAAATATAGATATACATTGTACATTAGATCTATAGCATAAATTAAAAGAAAATGATTTATGCAAATATAAAAAAATAAAAACGTACATAATATTAAATATAATAACCAGTTATTAGCAATAAAACAAATAAAAGAAATTTTTTCTAAATATACAAAATATATGTAATTGTGTAATTACTCAAACGGTATAACAATAAAACATTTTTTTTTATCTTCTTTTGCATATATATATATTTAAATACAGTAAATATGTATATATAACATATTTTAAAATACCACCCACAAATTTTATCAATTGATAATATATAACAAAAACTAAAAAATAATAAAAATACACACGGAAATCACTTAAAGTGTATTGGTATAGAATATAGAATTAAGAATGTAAAAAAGATCGAATCTCTAAAAAAAAAAAAGAATAATAATGATAAAAATAGCAATTTAGAAAAAAAAACATCCTGTATTTTATACATACTATTTCATATAGTCAGATTATAAGCTCACGTGCCATGCAAGAGAGAAAGACGAAACGTCACTGTAGTACTGTTAAAATCACGAATCTTTATTTTATATATTAGACTATGGATTATTTTGTTCTAAATCAAATTGTATTCATAGAATTTGCGTACAATTTATTTTAGTTTAAAGGAAAAAATTATGTTAAATATTTTAGACTGATGGAAACATTTTAACACTTCGCCCCAATTTAATAACTTTTTTCAACATCTTATTCTTTGGCAAAAATTTTAATGATAAAAATTAAATTTTGAGAATTTAGTGCATTTAAACTTGCTTAAATTAGTTCTTTTAACTAGGGCTTTTAAATTTAATACTCAAAAATTATTAATTTGTTAAGGTTCACCAAAGAATTAAAAGAAATAAAAAACGCAAAATTTTTTAATTTTAATATGGAAATTGGAACATTAGAGGGGTATCCAAAAAAGTTCCTTGCAGTAAAGGGATAGAGAGATAAGGGTGAAAAAGTGGTGCATTTAATCTGGCGTATAAAGTTTTTTTGTTCAATGTTTTTGTTTTTGTATGATTTTCAAGACATTTTTAAAAATTATTTTTTCTTTAAAAATAATTTAACCAACATAATTCATTCTTTTAATAAAATATTGGTCCCAATTAAGGGCGCTCTGTCCACCACTGGGTGTTTTTTGCGCAACATATTTGTAACTAAAATATTTTAACCATATATTTATTTATAATAATTTTTAATGAAAGAATCAATGCTTTTCAGTATTTAGTACAAGAATATAAAAAAAAAATTAAAAATGTTTATTTGTTTAAACAAATACGACCTGTTAAATTATTTTTTGGGTCATAAAAGCCTGAGTTCCCAGATCTGGGCAACTTGGATCAAAATTCTGCTTGGCTCATATTGAAGATCATTCAATTCTAGGGGGAGGTATCATGGAAAATTTTTCGCTAAACCTCTTCAGTAAAAGGTTTAAAATGAAATTAGTAGCATATAAACCAAGTTCTAATATGTACGTATATTTTTATTTTTATTTTAATATAAAATATATCTTTTTAAAAGAACGCAAAATCCGCGTACATAATCCCGATCAAAGTTAAGAGATAAGGATAGTTTGGTCCTATATAACTTCCTCTCACTTGTATATATATTATTGAAAATTTATATTCACTTTATAGTCTGATGTTGGATGTCGGCAAAGGTGAAAAAACACATTTTTTCTTTCTTTCCTTTTTTTTTTTACAATTGTACAATAGCACCGAAAGACTTCTGAATTTAAATATGTACATACACACTGTTTTTATCAAGTTGCCGAATTTTTTAATCTCATTTATAAGTATAATATGTTTGCAAATAAAAAACAAAATAACAGGTTTATGTTATACCAAAAATATACACGCAATAAGAACTGTATCGCCCTTTTAAGGACGAATAACAATTTTGTGTTTTCAATTTCACTTTATTTTATTATACATTTTTTTTTTGACTCTCTTTAACTTCCTTATTTGTGCCTTATTTATTTTATATTCATTTATAAATTGCAAATTCATTGCGATAATATATATTTAAACGATTTTCATCGAAAGGGGATTTTTCTTTAAATTACCGACGACGTTTTTTCTTTTTTTTTTTTTTGAAGAGATTTATGTTCTTTTTTTGGAATTATGCAAATATAGTACATAAATACTTTATTTATACTTAGTTATTTAATTATAATCTGATTTTTTAATCTTTATTTTTCAGGAAATATATATATATATATAAAAAAACCTTACTTTTTTTAAATGATTAATTTTACTTTTTTACTAGAAAAAAGAAATCAAGAAAAAGACGAAATTAATTTTTACGAATGTTTTTACAGCAAGTTACTATTTGCATCCAAAATATAGATGCAAAATGTTGAATAATTCTTTTGAAATTTCGATAAGTTATTTTTATCAAAAATGTTACAATTAATCAACAGTGTAAAAAATTTTGAATTTAATAACCAAGTTCAAATGCGATAGATAAATTGTAATTTTCCTGAAACTATTTTTGAGAATTCCCTACATATCCCTATACTAAAAAAAATAACTTAAATTCAACAGAATTTCTGAGACCAACATTCTGTCATAGGATGAAAATTTCAAAAAATACTGATTCGATTCTTAAAAAGGGTAGTTTTAATTTTTCCCATAAAATTTACCTTAAATTCCATTCGATAACAGAAAACCGGGTTCCAGAAATTTTGTTGCTTTTATGTTACATTTTTTGACTTGGGACTACAGTTTTAACATGGAACATGTTTAAAGGGAGGGGGTACTTCAGAACTTGAAAATTAAGGGAGGGGGGTCAAATTTGTCCTATTTAAGGGGGGAGTCAAATGAGACTTGGAATAATTTCAATTTAGGGACTTCGAAAAATCTGGGTTTAGGGACTTAGAATAATACAAGTTTACGGAATCAGAATAATTTGGGTTTAGAATCTTAACATCTAGTAATGGTGATAATTAAAAATTATAAAATTAGAAAATTGTATTGTAATGTTGAGTAACATTTGCATTATACCTATAGTGGAAGTAAACATGTTCCATACATTTAGGTTGTGTTTACAAAAACCGGTTATAAGTTTGTTAATTAGAAATCACATGAAAAAGTTTTATTAAAAGTCAAAACTTTAATTCTTATAATTATATCCATAGAGAATCAAAACAAGCTGGAAATTAAATTTCTTCGTAAATTGGACATTTTTAGGGACTATTTATTTTTGACCCGAAAATATCACAATGACACAATTATATCTATATAATTGGATAAACAGTTTACCTTGTAGGATCATTTCTTTTTATTTTTCTCTAGTTACCTAATAGTAAATTCTTTCTACTTATATAGGTTAAAACTATATTAGTTACGAAAATTAATTAAAATTATACCAAAGAAAAATTTAAAGAATTTAAATACTCTCTTTTGAGTACTATATGTTTTAAAATAATTTCATTTAGTTTCCAAAGAAAACATTTCTTATATTATTTTATAATTTAAAAATTACTTTATTTTAATTTGAGTATATATACCGGTACATACCAGTATATATTTTAAAGGTATACGAAAGATCTACTTTTTTGTAATTTATTTTATTTTTATAAAAAATCTTAAATAGAATAATAACTAGCTATAAAGAATAAGTTTCTCAAGCTGCAATCACAAATATAAGTAACTTTTAAGTTGCGAAATTGGGGATCTTCACACAGGCAAAAATTTTTAGGGTGGTTAAATAATCAGTTCTTATATATAGAAGTACTGTAATTACATAAATAACATTTTTTTTTATTAATTTCAGATTGTACTACCAAGTGTACTACTTTTAAGGAGACTTCACGGATTTAGATTCCCCTAATCGCTTAAGATTTTGAGGGTTGGTTAATATATAGCTGAAAAGACATTTGATTTCTAATATCTGTTATTGGTCTCAACGTTTTTGTGCAAGGGTCTACTAACTCCTTGCATAGGGTAATTGGTATGGTGTTGAGATTATTTAAAATTCAAAAAATAAAGTAAAAAATATTCTAAAGCGCGCCAGACCCTTCAAAATCATATTTCACGTTTAATCACAGTAAAACTTGTTCAATTCATTAAAAAATACAGTAATACGTAGATAGCAAATATTGAATTTTTTTAATAATTTTAATAAATCGTTATTATGTAATTAATAATATTAAATTTATAACGGATTTGTATGGATACATATAATTATATACGTGCATAAAATTAATTAAATTATTTACAAAATATACACTGTAGAAAATCCATGATTAAATAGAGATTAATAATAACATGGTAAATATTTAATTTTATCTAGTTTTCAGTTGTCAAGTACTTAACATGAAACATTATGTTTGATAGGATCTCAGAAAGCCCTCGGAAGGCTTGAAATCCGAGAAAAAAGGGATATTCAATAAGGCAAAGGATCTGATCAACACAAAATTATTCAACACATCAATGATTCTACACACAAAAGTTTTGCGGAGTCGTTCTACACCGAAAATCCTTATTGCCGAAAAGATCAACACACATTTTTTTTATTCAAAGTATTCAACACGCCATTTTAAATATTAAATAACTTATTTTTTTCGTATACTAGCATAATTAAATATCACTTAACACAGTGTGTTGAATATTTCGATTAGAAAAAATTAGTGTTGATCTTTTCGACACAAGGATTTTCGGTGTAAAAAATTCCGCTAAACTTTTTTGTGTAGAATTATTGATGTGTCGAATAATTTTGTGTTGATCAGATCCCTTGCCTTCAATAAGAAATTTGTGAAATAGGGAAAATCTTGTTAGAAATAAGAAAAATACAATATTTTTGTTCCAATCAACGTTCCTATAAATAGTAAAATTTGCCCTAGAATTTCTAACTGTATACATTTAATATAAAATATTTTAATAAATAAAGCAAAAAAAAATCTATTTTTAATATAAAAATTAAATTTTATAATATTTAGAACATAATATAAAATAAACTATAAAATTTTATAAATATACGCTTAAGGGTAATAAAAGAAAAAAAAAAGAAAAAGATTTTCTATATACAACAAGATACGTACGTTTATGTAAAAATTTTTCAACTCTATTATTTTGTCCCTTAAAGGCTCTTATTAAATTACTTTAAGAGATTTTTCAATCAATTTAAAAAAAAATAAGTTAAATTGTGACGAGATTTTATGTGTATAGGTATAAACTTGCGTGTACTTAATAATATTATATTGAAAAAAAAAAAATCAATCGATTATAATATTATAGGGTTAGCTACATGCATCAAGACTCATCACGAATGTATCGTATCCACATACCCAGTCTTTTAATTTAATACTTTTATTTTATTATAACCTATATTAAATATACCGTTATCCCTTGTTACAAATCTTTTAATTTCTAAAAGTTTTTTATTTATTGGAAAGGCCTCTACTCCAGTCAAAATACGAGTTTGCTTTTATAGTTTCTGGCCACCACCAGATTTGGTCTAGTATAGGTTTTTTGGGTCGCTGATCACGAATATTAAGGTACTTTTTATGAAAAATTATAGCTCCACCCTTGTATTAGCCAAAACTACCCCTAAAAGGGCATTTTTCCTGTATTCACTTTAGCCCTCGGAGGACTAATTTTTCATAAAAAAAATACCACAATATTCGTAATCTGGGACTCAAAAAACCCCCGTATACCAAAGGGATAGAGTAACTACAGCGAAAATGCCCTTTTTAGGGATAGTTTTGGCTAATTGCAACTACCCCACTCCCCTATTTTGACTGGAGTACTCCTGGTCCTAAATAGAAATTCAAAGCTCCATGTTAGACTATAATTTTTTTAACGCTAAATTAAAATTATAGCTGACTTATTTTTCAATTTAACAGCTGTTTCTTTTGTCTCAACTGTGTTAGGATCTAATTTTGAACCCTATAAACTGCTCGTTTTTACATTTAATTCTCTTTCCGTAACAATCAATAAGCCAAATTCTCATTTTCAATTAAAAATAAATAATTTTTTTATTGCTGCCAATGTAAACTTTCTGGCTAAAACATATTTTTCGATATTGTAAAAATTGTTTACTTTCATATCTTTACTTTTAAAAGTTATCGAGATATCGCTCTGAAAAGTTGAAATCTTTTTCACATGCTCAATACATCCGATAGATTCTATATTATTGAAATCTTAATTAATATTTTATAAAAAATTTTTTAGTGGAATTTTCATTTCTTTATTTTCAAAAGAGCAACAGCGTAAAATTTTACATTCTTGAATTGCCAAAAGACTATTTACAAGTTTTTCAAAAATCTTGAATTAAAAGCAAGAAAATTGACCAACCAAAACCGGAAACTCGATTGCAGAAAACATAAAAAAAATTTGTTATTTAAATAAAACCCACCAGTAACATAAGAGACGCCTATATGTAGTAATACATTTAGTTTCCGACTCAATACACTCAAATTAATTAATTTCATAAAGATATATTTATATAGATGAAAATTTTTTCAAAGAATTCTTATTATCACGGTTCATAAAACATATAACAAATAATATGACATATTATCAAAGAACCAAATTATCTGTAATACACGTCCTATAGTAACACAAAGTTTATATATAAAAGGTTTATATACGCACATAACAGACGGTTTAATGGAAAGAAAAAGTCAAAAAGTAAAAAGAAAATAAAAATAAAATAAATAAAAGAAGGAAGAGTTGTAAATATTTACTTGCAAATAAAAAAAAAATAAAAAAAAAAGAATTTTTATATATATATAAGTCGACAAGTCATCGATGCGTATCGGCGGGTGGAAGGCGAATTTCGTTTCGCAAATAAGCCAATTATGTCAATAATCCCGGGAAATCGTTCGTCTAATCGGATATCACTTGTGTACAAAAATAACGTGTAAGAGAAAGAAAGTTATATATATAACCCTTTTTAAATTCCACTACATTCACTATATAAGTATTGGAAATACATGTATATGTGCATGTACAGCTAAAATTACCTGATGAAAAAAATTTAAGAAATTTTTATTTTTAATATACATCCAGATTTAAATTAGATTTTTAGATATTTAAAATCAAAATTTTATTTTTTTAAGTGTTTTACACTGAAAAAAAAATGCCGCAAGCGGAATTCCGCTTGTAGCTAGCGGAATTTTTTATCTCGTCAAACGATTGCAAATGACTTGAAACGTAAAGAAAATTAAAAAAAAAATTTTTTCCTGTTTACTTGGGATATGCGTATTTCGGTAAGTTGAGATTTAAGAAATTTTTTGAAAAAAGAAGAGAAAAAATGTTTTTTTTTTAATTTTCTTTATACGTTTCAAGTCATTTGCAATTGTTTGCAAAGAAAAAAATTCCACTAGCCACAAGCGGAATTCCGCTAGCCGCAAGGGGAATTTTTTCTCAATGTAAATATAAGCGATTCCAACCCAACCGGGCCCGGATTGAACTGGAGAAATCGGCTCAAATTATTTTTTTTCCAAAAGTATAAATAGCCATAAATAGTTTTATCTTTATTTTTTTCCAGGCATTTTTATATTTTTGGCCTATTTTAGTAAATTGACTCAAAATCTTATTTTTGCTACCAAATACTTATTTTGCAGTTAAAAATATTTTTCTCTTAGGAGCTGGATGGGAAATTTCCAGAAGAATTCGATTTCGAGACTCAAAATTTGATTTGGACTGTGCATCATGAAAAATCACGTTTTCAATCACTTTTAGTTTAAATTTTAAAAAAATATGCAGGTTCGATTTTCTTCTACTTAAGCTTAAGAAGTGACCGAAAAATCCGACCCTTTTTTGCATCCTCGGTAATTTTTTGCAGAAGGGAACTTAACCCATTAGTGCAAGGGAGGAATTTTACGGAAACTCAATTACAACACTAAGATTTTCAGTAGATACCACTCTTCTAAATGCCTGAAAAATAGGGATGAAAAGGGGTAAAACGAGGATTTTGAGAAAACGACGTATTTCAAAGTTTTTGAAAAAACCACCCCTATTCACAAAATAAGTGTGGAGATCTTACCCTATAAGATATGCAATCAAATTTTTGCATACAAAATAAAAATCTTTTTATTTAAAATTTTTAACATTAACAGTCTCTCAACCGCCGTTTTTTCAAAATTTTTGTTTTACTCCTTTTCACCACCTATTTGTCGGGCATTTAGAAGGGTGGTAGGTCAAAACTAACGACGGATGTTTGAGGAACCGCAGTGCTAATAAATTGGCAGTGTTTTTTTTAATACAATCATAAATTACTTTTCTCCAATCTGTCAAAAAAAATTAATTTCTGGTTCTTTGACCCCTTTCGAAATCATTTCTATTTATAAAAAATTTCAATTGATATGAGTACAAGAGGACAAAAAAAATGTACTTATAAAATGAATAAATAAACTTATTAAAAGTAATGGAAATTGCCATATAATATAATTTTATTAAAAATATCTTCTTTTTTATCCGTTATTTGTTTTTATAAATAAGTGCATATAAAATATAAATAAAATCCTTTCTGTGATTTAAATGATATGCGTACATAGTATCTCATCAGTTGTTTTGATTCGCTTATAAATAATAAAAGTACTTCCTATATTACATTATAAAAAAGGTATAAATATATGTTGTTTTGTCAATATTTTGTGCATTTCAAGTTAGTTATAAAATTTGACTAATACTTTGTTAGAAACAACAGTTATCTACATCCAATAATGCGACGTAAGTAGTATAGATACTATTTTCAGTAGAATATGTCTGACTAGTACTTACTGTTTCTACTTAATGTGGTATTCTAAAATTACTCTTTAAAGCATTAAACGAACAGAAATAAAATTATTAATAATAAATAGCATAATTGTTCTCAAAAAATAAATTTTTATTTGATGATCCTAATAAAATATACTTCATTTTTTTAAAGTTTGTTTGTTTTAGTATAATTCTCTAAAACCAATATATTGAAACCATTTAATAGTGTAAAGTGAAATAAAGAGGAAAAAATTTATTTTACATAAAAATGCAAAATGATTAAAGTATTTATTAGTACTTGTAATTATATTCTAGACTGTAAAAGTACTACTGGTATTGATGAGAGTTTTATATTGTGGTTGGTATCTTTTATTTCTGTATGATACAAAATAGACCTATTTAAATTATTTGATAATTCGTTTTAATGGCTTTATAAATTTGATGGATTTAATTTTACGAAAATATATATTTTTTTTTTTATATTGGACTATTGATTATTTGAATTTAAAGTAACTGAACAGTTTTTTTTTTTAATTTAGAAGTTAAAAAAAAAATTATATACGTAGGTATATATTTTCGTTATTCTTAAATAAATAAAATGTCATTGGAAGGTATACGCACGTCAGTCATCTTTTGATCAATGTCAGTTATACTAAATAGAGGTATATTGCCCTGCGGAAGGAGGCGTCTGGTGAAGGTAATTATACAAGCAAACAAGGGGCGGTCCTTTAAGGAAAATTATAGGATCCTTCTTCATAGCTATATATATAAGCACCTTGGCCCTCAAGTTCTTTCTGTTTATTCGTAATTACAGGGCCAGCCGCTTCTGAGATCCCTTCTCGCGCCCCTCCCTTCCGTTCTTGTTATATTCTTTAACAAGCCTTAACCATATTACTGACTTCCTTTTATATATTTATTATATGCGTGTGTCTTTATACATTAAATGTGTGCGAATTTTTTTGCACTATTTTAGCACACTTATATGGCTTATTGGCACTTTTTAGTGTCTTTTTTTTATTTGTAAAAGTCGAATTCCCCGATATCTTTTCATGTAAATAAATCAATTTTTCCTGTCAGCGGATACGAGACTTGTCCATAAATAAAGAATGACCCAAATCGCAGTTTACCAACCTCGGCTTCGCCTCGGATGGTAATTTACGTGCGTTTTCAGCCATTCTTTACTTTTCTGGACACGGGATAAGTGCTATTTTGTAATTTTTTCGAATTCTAGGGACAAATACAGATTAAAGATATGATTAATAAATTTTTCTCTATTATTCAAATTCTTGGTAAATTTTAAGATGAATTTGTAGTTTCGCCATATGTTTTACTGCACAGATTGTAATAATATAATTTTCAATTCAAAAAAAATATCAAAAGCATTTGTTTTAAAGTCCCCCCAATTGACTCTTTACCATAATTAGTGCAGTAGCCCTCAATAAGGTAACTTTCATGTATTTTTGTGATTTTTTAAACATTTACATTATTAATTTATGTTTCAGGAGCTGCTCAACATGAATACGCGATATCCATTTAGCCGAAAATAATATATTTACGCAAGAAAATCGCAAAATTAAACGGCTAGATTTATTTGGCAATCATGGTTGTTGAAAATTATTATAGATATCTTGCCAAAGAACCTTAAATTGTTTATTATGGTCATAAATAACAATGGAGCCATTTTGGTAAAACTGATATCTAGACAAAAAATTACCCAAACAAAAATTTGTAAACAAAAAACATGAAATAAAAGCTTACCACAGTTCTTATTTGTCATAAAATTTTTCTTTAATTTTACTTTTTAGATTTAATAAAGTAAATTATTTGTATACATCAGTGTCTTATGATCAAAGAAAAGCTTAAATTTAAATAGCGTACTAAAACCTTATGGTCAACATGCTTTTCGCATACAAATCTCTGGTGAAATGATTTTTTAGTAAGGTAACGACTAAAAAGTGTAAATAAATTATTTATAATATTTAATAGACCTAATGTATCAATTTCCACACCTACAGTCCCAAACTATACATTATTCTTTGATATTTTTTCAAAAGCAAATTTTTCTATTTAAGGCGATAATTGGTTTAAATTTCTATCGAAATATATATACCCATATTCTATAACAAAATTTTATGATCAATAGTTAATATTTTTTCATGAATTAGCGTAGCAAAAATCAGTGACTCTGGCTTAAAAAAGAACGAAAAAATTCTAAAAGCTTTATCGAAAGCACCTGTTATCTTATGGTAGAATTATCCAATTTATTGCAAATATTCCATATACATGTTAAAAAATATCTCATACAATAAAACACTCATGAAAAAAGAAGGTATGGCCACTCATATAAATGATATCATTATAGAAAAATATTGAATTTTTTTTCAAATCGAAAATTCGGTGATTGTATTTTATTAATTATATACTGCATACATACACAAAAACTTTACTGTTTTATTATTATATTGGGAGGTCTCAAAAAATATATATTACTATATATACTTCAAAAGAGTATAGGTATAACATATATAAAGCAGGTGAATTTAAAAAACTAATAATTAAAATTTTACGATAGAAAATATATATATGTAGGTTAAAAATGTATTAATGTAATTACTAGGTTAAATATACAATTTTTAAAATACACAAACAAACATAATAAATCAAGGTGGTAAATGTATACAATTTATTAAATGTATGATTTATCATTAAAAGATTATCTTAAATTATAATTACAAGTAATTATAGAATTAGTATTTCAAAAAAGACAAATTTTCTTATATATAAGTACATTATATATATTTATAATTAATAATTTGTAAGTTAAGTGACAGGCATGGATTTAATTAATGTCTGCGATCTAAAGGGATTATTAGATATTTTTAATTTATGTATTTTAAAACTGCAGAAATTTTGTGAAATTTATATAATTACATATGTGAAAATATTTGCGGATTTATAAATTTATATTACTCGCAGCTTTTTGAAGGTTCTATTTTTTTACAGATGGACTTTATCATAGGGCAAGTGTTTTAAATGTTTTTTAACTTTTCATGAACTCAAATAAAAATGCATTTAAATATTTTTTTTGAAAAATAAACGAACTTTTTTTAAAAAACAAAAATTGGTTGTGAAAAAAAAATTGGTTGTCACAACCAAAATGTTTCGTTTGCCTAATCCGGAAAATTCAAGTAATTTCAAAAAAATTTTTTTTATTTTTTAAACTTTTGCGAAGTACCTATATGAAAACATGAAAATTATAATATATATATTAAGGTGGCCACTAATAAGGATTCGCTAAAAGAAGGTATTTTGAAAATTTATTAGAAGAGTCTGTAAAAAGAAAAGGCTTATGTAAGTTTTTGAAGGTTCGAAGCTCCAGTGCCCACTAATAATTAAATATTTTATTTTTAACTATCTCAAGTTTTTATTTCGTTTGCACTAGTTTAAATAACAACAAATTACCTTTGTATCCAATCTTGTCTTTTAAATTTCATTTAATTTTAACAGTCATACAGTTTCTAAAAGAGTCAATAAAAATGGTTAAATAATTAAACGTGCCATTTTGAAAATCTTATATATTTCCAATTCATGTTTTAAATATTTAGGTAAATGAAATCTTAAAAAGCACATTAATAAGTATAATTATTAATGTCATCTAAAAATAAATCACTAATACTTGTCATCATTAAAATAATAGCAATAATTAAACACGTTTTTCTTTATCTATTTCTCACTGTGAATAAAAATATAATAATATAGTAATTTTTGCGCATATAAAGCATATATTTTTTTTTGCAATTTCTTTATATGTTTAATTTCTCACGCGTTATTATAATATGGTACCTGATACATGCATCGAGTTCGCAGATTTTAATCTATATATACATATACAATATATATAACGTATTCTTGAGCTGATTGTGCTTGGTATTAATAATAACATAATAAGTGATGTTAAGCCTACTTCAACTTATACTTATATGTGTATATATGGGTAAAAATTTTACAAGAAAACAACTAAAATTTAATATAATTATCTATAAAACTTAAAACTTGCTTCTCCAATTTAAAATTATTCGGCAACAATTTTTAAAAATCATTTCATACTTTGAATGTCACAAATAAATCTGATTTTAAAAAAATTATTGGAAATTTTCTGGATAAAGCGTTTAGATACGTTATAATATTACATTTAAAATTTCTCCATACGCATTGAATATTTTTAGGGAATTTTTTCGGTCTGGTTTTTGCGATATCCTTGGAAGTATTGTGAGATCTTGTCTAAAAAGACTCTGAGTTGGTGAAGTATACCTTATTTTCTAAATTTATTACTTTTTTTTCTGAAAAAATTCAAAGTATTTAAATTTATAACCATATAATATTACATAGTACCTCCTATATATATAACTTTGCACTTATAACTTTTTTCCACAAAAAAATCATACTAATTTTTGGCGCAAATTTAAAAAAATGTTTAAATAATGTATTTAAATTTACAAATTTTATTACTACCCTAAACTCTGTTTAACAACAAATATTTAAATCCACTGCCCATTTTTTCTCAAGATAAATTCCTAAAACCCTGTTCTTTTCCATCAAATAATTTATCCAAGTTTATCCAAGTTAGCGCAAAAACCTGTTAAAGGAATGATCCATATAAGCAAATATATTTTATAAAATTGTTTACAGTTTTAAAAGTTCTCATCAAAATCATTTATGTTTTTATAAGAATACTATCCTCTTATTATTACAAATAATCATACATAGTATATTTATATCTTTTTGTTTTTCTTTGAGGAAGTTATTGGAATTTAACTCATCTCATCTTGTGAAATTTCATGATCATGAGAATCGAAATCGGAGTATCGTGAATGAATAAAAATATTATAGAATCGTATTCATGTCTACATATTTATTTGTAGGTATTATTTTTTTTTAATTTTTATTCAAGCTTAAAATTCACATACAAATATTTATTTTTTGATTTTTATTTTAAAAAAAAAAATCCTCTTATGCTCCAATTAATTAAAGTTAAGGAATAATTTAAGTTTAGAGATTTAGAATATTTTCGATTTAGAGACCTAGGATAATAGACGTTTAGGGAATCAGAATAGTTTGGGTTTAGAATCTTAACATCTAATAAGGTGATAATTACAAATTATAAAATGAGAAAATTGTATTGTAACGTTGCGTAACATTCGCATTAAACATAGCCCTTAGCCCTCAGCCCTCAGTAAATAAACATGTTCCATGCATTTAGCTTGTATTTGCACAAACCGATTATAAGTTTTTTTTTGAGCCGTTTTTTACGACTTTGGGGGTTCCATACATTCCAGGAAAATTAATCAAACTCCCTGAAATTTGGAAAATATTTGGAGTATTTTTGCAATATTCACAATCCATGACAAAATTTGGCTTCCAGTATGTTTTTTGGGTCACTGACCTTGAACTTTGGAGTACTGAACGTAAAAATTCTAAAATCACCTGTAAATTATTAAAAAACGCATTAAAGAATGAATTTTTAATATTTGTAACTTGTGAGAATCTTTCAAAATTCAAGATTAGCTATACCAATAAAAATTACCATTGGTAAATAATCGGTTTGTGTAACTACACAACCAACGAGCATGGAACATGTTCACTCATCCTATATATGGCTCATTATCGTTTTTTTTGCAATAATGACGTACAACACGTTTCCGACCAACAGATGCATTGATTTAAAAATTTTTTTTTTTTTAATTTTCAATTTCAATTAGTTTTTGATGGTACACCATAAAAATCAACATTATTTAATGTTTTAACTACTATAAAACATAAAAATATAGCAAAAAAGCCTTTACCGTTCCCTGTCACAAAGGAGATTCCTATACTTTGAGTGTCTGTCACTCACACCTATCGATTAATTTTCGAAAATTTTTGTTTTGGGCTTAATTGCTATATCATAAGGTTCAACTTTTTCCATATAGAAAAAATTTAAACTTAGTTTTACTAATTATTACAAGGGTGAGAAGGTGTGTCACACGATTTTACAAAATTTTTATGAAAAACGTAATTTAATTATATTAAATTTGATTTCTCTTCGTAAAAACATTTTTAAAACCTTTTAACCGCATAAATGACAACTTAAATACATAAACAAAAAATTCTCACACCAAGAGCGCTTAAAATGATTGTTAAATAGGAAAACAAAATGGTTTTAAGTTCAGAAATCACCAAGGGACAAAAACAAAAGCCTTTACCGTACCCCCCTAGATCTCCTATTAAGAAGCGTTGTAATTAAAATATTAAAAACTCAGCAAGTTTCAATCATAAAAATACTTTACTTTCCAAACGGAAAAGTTTTTTTGTTCATTTGTCTACGAATTATTTTGATTTTTCTATAAAAAAGCCTTTACCGTTCCTCATTTTTGTTAAAATTATTAAATATTTTTAAAATTTACCTCCAAAACTCATTATTTTAGTAAGAATTTTTTAAAAATATATGATATTGTTCTCTAAAATACATAAAACCTAGAAAAATTCATGTATTAAGGCCGTATGTAACGATTTTGGTTTTTAATGGTTTTAAGCTGTTTTTACCTTATAATTATATGAAAAAATGTAATAAATTGATGTAAAAGGTTCGTTATGGTGATTTTTATGCAACACTGAATAAATATTGGTGAAAAAAGTCTAAAAAGTCTTGTTTGGACTTTAAAAAAGGAATTTTTTATTTTTAGTTTTTGTAAGCTATTTTTTCAAAAAAAATGAAAATGAGCCATATATATAAATCTTTAATTATGTGCGTGTGTATGTCCGAACGAGATAAATGAGAACACGATAAAAGCTACAGAAATAGGGTTTACGGCAAAAGACGGCAAAAATTACGGGTCAAAACATAGGCTAGGTTTTTTTTTTGATTGATAACGACAAAAAATTTTTATGTTGAAAAAAATGAATTTCCAAGAAAAAAATTTTTATCAAATTTTCAAAAAAAATCAAAAAAACTAAAAAACGGAGGAAAAATTTTTTTATCAAAAAGAATTTCATTCGATTTGGGCATATTTTTTACGTATCCACCTAAATTTTCAAGTTAATCGGTTCGATCTGTCAAAAGTTACAATCGTTTTTCAAAAATTATAAAAGTTTAGGACTAATATTATATATATTTCTAATTTTTATCAGTCACTGATGTAGTAACTGAATATAAACTAAAAGAAAATTGAACAGCTATTATCAGGCAGAACCCTAAATGGGTAGTCGAGGGAAACAACGACTGCTTGTGGATCCTATGGAATATTGTGGTATTGCTGATCACTAATTATAAGTCTGGGTTCGTATGCCCGTAATTTTTATGATTCAGTAAATCTTAGATAGTACTTCGGGTAAAGAAAGGTTATTTTACAAAATGTTGAGTAACATAAAACAATATATTTTTGAAAAAATAAAGTCGCAGGGGTCCAGGGGGGCGCAGCCCCCTTGGCCGCTGACGGAGCGAGCGAAGCGAGCCGGAGGCAGCTAGTAATATTAATAAATCCAAAAACCGAAATTACAATAAATCCTGAAATATATACTATCTCCTAATATATACTAAGTCCATAAACTTAAAGTATTCTAAGTTGTTGTTGTTATCAGGGCCTGACTCCCACTTCAAATTATTCTAAGTCCCTAAATCGAAAATATTCTAAGTCCATTTCTCCCCCCCCCCCTAAAAACTGGAACTGGAAGTACAAGGCTTCGAGCCATAGGATAAAGATTCTTAGTTTATATCAACTGAAAACCTTACAATCAATTTTAAAGCAAATACTGTAATTTTTCCAAAAATTTAATAATAGATCATTTTGAGCCAAAAATGGCCTTTAAATTAATTGACTATATTATGGTGATAGAACTAATGATAAAAAATTTCGCTTTAAGGGTTTTAAAGATAACACCAAAATTTATTATACATAAGTCCCTAAAACGATATTACTTCAAGTCCCTACGAATTCAAAATATTTTAAGTTTCCAAATAAAAATTATATAATTAAATCTATTTTTTACCCACCTACCCAAAATCAAATGAATGTAATAAATTCTCACCTTAATTTATACTTTATTTGAAAAAATTAATTAATGATAAACTAAAATACTTTTTAATATCACATATAAAAAGTTTAATTAAATAAGATATAATTAATATAAATTATCTTATATTCACAGAAATTGAATAATTATTATAAAGAAAAAAATGTTTCTAATAAAAATACCAATATAAGTTTAGATTGGTATTTTCATCGCATTATTTTATATTATTTTAGAAATAAAATAAATGAATTTATAAATAAAGATTGACATAATTTATACATATATAAAAGGGACATTTTATGTATTTGCATTAATCTTATTTTATTTCAATTTTCCTACATTTTATTTATACCTTATAAAAATTTTATTTGACAGGATAAGTAGGTAGGTATTAAATAATTTGATTAAAACTCTGATTTTTAATTTTTTCTTTTTTTTAATTTGACATAATAAAATACACACATATTTATATATATTATATATAATTTTTTTAAAAATTAGAATATAATTTTGTTTTTTGTTTACATTTATATATCATTCACAAAAGCACATTCAGCACATTTAATTAACATATGCGTTTGCATACAATTTTTATTTTATTTTTTACAACAATAAATACTTCCTTTTAAAGAATTGAAATAATTTTTTTTGAAATTTTTGTATTTTAGATTAGTTTTATTTACATGGTCCATTTTGACTAATTCATAATTCATTTTACAATTTATTTAGTATTTGTGAGTTATGTGCATATTAACGTAGCAGTTATTTTAAAAAATTTCTGGACTCTCGATTATAAAATTAAATTAGTTTGGATTTGCCAAAAAATTAGATTTATAAAGATTACATATTTAGTTAAACCAAGAGGCAATACTTAAAAGTGGATAAAAGCAACAAAATTTCTGCACGATTTTTCATTTTCAGATGAAAGTACCAGAAAATTCTTACTAAATTTTTAAATTATTCGGGAAATTTCACTTAACTCATTAACGCCGACGCGGAGAGTTTTGGAAATGGTAAAAAAGCAATACCCCTTTTAGCCCAGTTTTTTGAGCACATACAAGAGCTATAGGTCAAAACTAATGATGGGTTTTAATGAAAATTTTTTTAGCCATGTACCTATAAGGGTCTCACTTAAAAAGATTAAGCTTAATTTTGAGTAAGCTTACTGGATTAACCTAAAAAACGGAAGCTTAATAAAAATAAAAGGTTATTTGGAAAATATTAAAATATATATTTTTGCTTTTTTAGGTTAGTCCGCTTACTTCAGTAAGCTTAATCCAGTAAGCTTACTCCAGTATTACCCAAAATTAAGCTTAATCCTTTTACGTGGGGAAATTGTTATTTTTTACCATTTCCAAAACTCTCCGCGTCGGCGTTAATGAATTAAGTCGCTTTTTTTAGACAAATTTTAGAAAATTTCTAGAAGGCTGTATAAAAAAAAAAGAAAATTAAATTTCATAAATATTTTTTAAAATATTTCATTGGCTTTTATTTTCTTTTTTTTTTTATAATACAGCGTTTCAAAAATATCTAAAAATTAGAAAAGGGCACTTAAGTTATATTTTTTCCAAGGAATTCAAAAGTTGAGACAATTCATCCGGTGACAAAAGACTGAGTCCCAGAAATTCTGGCAAAAATCTGCCACAGATCCCGGAAATTCTATTGCTTTCCTGTTATTTTTTTTTTATCAGGGTTTGGGAACTTAATTTTTTGATATAAGTGGAAACTAATTTCAACTTTTTTAAAATAACTGCCAAAGTTAATTAGTACATCTTATTCTTAATTTATAATACTGCGTTTGAAATAAAATTAATTTTTAGTTCACATAATTATACATATATATATATAGGCAAAATTTTTTTATAAATACTTTCAGTCTTCTAATATGATATTATATTAAATTGTACATAGAATTATTTAAAATAAAATTTTAACAAAAAATTACAATAAATAAGAAAATTTTTGCAATAAAACAAAATAATACTTAGAATTTTAAAAACTTTAAAAAAATCACAATTGTTTATTACAGTTCAACTTTTTCATTATATTATTGGATAAAGTATAATCCCTTATATATATAAGTGGAAACGAAGTAATACATAATTAGTCATATATGTGATAAAAAATAAGACGCATGAAAATTCCCCTATTTGACCCATGTTTCAACACATCTTTAAAAGTTGAACATTTTGTTATCCAAAATATTTTCAGATTTCTTTAGCTTTTAAACTAACAAAAATAAAAATTTTATTAGCAAGTTCTCAGTATAGTTTTTTGAAAATACTTGGAAAATACATCTAGAAAAAAGCCTCAAAATCATAAAAACAAAGTATGCAAAAAGCTCTTACCAAACCTATACCTTGAATTCTCCCATTAATTTTTCGGGAAAACACCAAAAAGGTTATTTTTTATTTTGAAAATTATAAGAAAGTTATTTTCATAATTTAATATAGAAAAATCGAGAGAAAAATAAAATGAGAAGGTTCTTTTCAGATATTTTGAATAAAAATAAATTTTAGAATTTTCCTTTAAAGACATTAGATTCTCAAGCTTTTATATTTTCAAAATCTGACTTCAAAAGCCGAGAACTTGCTAAAAAAATAAATCGACTTTTTAAAGTCCTTTCTATAGACTGGATTAATTTTTTTTTAATTCAGTCTCCAGAAAGGGCTTAACTCTAACATTTTGAGACTTAAGAAAGTGCAAGGGCAATTTTATGCGTTTTATCTTCTGTATAAAATATTTTAATACTGCAGATATAGTATATCATTTTAAAACATATTTTTATAAACTTTAGAGAATTTTAGAAGCAATTTTCCTGATCTCTGATGTGCTCAGAAAGCACATATTTTCCATTTGTAAATTTCTTTCTACTGACGAAGAAAAATCGTACTTCAACCCTTTGGCCATTAAAAAATAATTTTCAAATCTGTCACAAAATTTAGACTTGCAATTAGAGCCATACTTTCTAGCCATGGATAGTAATATACTATTTTAGTATATAGTCACCAAAAAAAGTTTCCAAAATTCTTTATCTTCGATTAAATTTGAATATACAATATACAGCATATTTTAATTACAATTATAATTAAAAACGTAAATCAGTCGTCTCTCTAATATATAAATAAATAAAATCTAATATATAAATAAATCTGTCGTTAAAAATATATCGTCAGAAATAAAAATTAATAAAAATTTTACATTATACACTAGCTACTTCCATTCTTCTACTTATTAAAAAAATATATATGTGCATCAAAAAGTTGTTAAAAAAAATATTTATGTATCTAATTATTTTCTAATAGTAAATTCGAAATCATTTTCACCTGATTAAATGATTATTTTTAAAAAATACTTGGTGAAAATGGTTAATATTAAGTAATCTTAATAATATATTAGTGTTAATTTATTGCAAGAAATAGAGAAGTTCCTTAAATAGTTCCAATATATAAATATAACATTTATTATGATATAATACACGATTGAGTTTGTTTTGCTTGAAATTTCAAGTAAAGCAACCTTTCCATGTAGGTATACTGAGTAAAATAGTTGACTGTAAATCACTTTATAATAATATTTTTCAGACAAAGATATGTAACTTTTTTTCTTGAATTTAAGTTATACATATGTTTACTTATTTTTTTAGTAAATTCAAATTCACTTTAAAAAATTTTTTCCAGGTGATCAATATCATGAATATGAACATTTATTGATAATAAATACCTGGACAAGATTTTTCACAGTGCGAAAGTAACTGATATTTATTTTGACACTGCAAAACATTAGTGTTGCGTTACTTTTTTTTTGTAATATACTGAAAATACACGAAATTGATTTTTAAAGAATAAGTGAGAAATGTATAGTGAAACTGACCTGTTTTTTAGATTTCAAAAATTTTCGAATATCTTGCCCAACTTTTTTACACGAAAATATAATAAACAGTCAGTATGCAATAAAATATACTGTATTTTCCTCATCTAAAAAAAAAATCTGCGGGATTTAATTAATTTTAAATTACTATCCTTTCAAAATCACGTGACCAAATGAATATCTGACCGAAAATTAGGATTCCTTGGGAAATTTTACGTGGTTAGAGGTCAAGTTTTGATATATATATAGGTACGACCAAACTGCTTTGCTTGAAAATTCAAGCAATTTGCAACAAATCAATTTCAAGCAAAGCAGCCTAGCCATGCAGTTTGGCTGACCTTAAATTTTATTTGTCTAAAAACTTTTCAATCTATACTTTTTTTGGTCATTTTTTCGTTAAAAAACCTTAAAAACACAACAATACTGACATTTTTAGAGATACTAATTTTTTTTTTTAATGTGTAGGTCAATTTCACTAACAATTACTCAAACATCAAGATAAGTAATAAGGTATATTTAAAAAAAAAATGTTAACTTAAAAACTATTATGTCAATTATTTTTTTTTAGTACTGATGTTACATTTTTTTTATCAGCTGAAAAATTCTTTAATTTAAATTATTTTTTTTATCTCGTTATTAAAAATATCTTTTCATTAATTATTTGAATACATCAATCTTAAGAGAAAAAATGTATAGAAATATCTTTAGAAACTATTTAGCTTTTTCTTTTTTAAATACAATATTCATAGAAAAATATGTTTCGTTTTTATAAGTACGAAATATATATTTTATGACAAAGTTAACTTTCAACGATATGTTGATGTCTATTTGGGCTGTTTTTTAGAAAATGCACATTACAATATATTTAATAATAGTTAAATTTTTAAAATAATCACATTTTTAAAACAATCAAAAATAAAGTTAATTTATTGCTGGTAATAAATTTTTTGTAAGTTGATAAAAATTTCTAAATAAAATTATTTTTATTTTAAAATATTATTAGAAATAAATACTAAAATATAAATTTTTTAAAAACTATAAATATCTTTGGCACACTTAAGTTTTACTTTTTTAATTACTTATAGTTTAAAGTACAAAAGAAAACATAATTATATAAGATCACATAACATTAGCCTTACTTTTTTACTTGAGCTTGATTCAGCATCTGTTGGAAAGACATTGTCCCAACAACTGTTGACATTTGATTTATACTATTGAACAATGATTCAACTTTAATATTTTCTGGCAATCTGTTTAGAAATTGAGCGATTCTGACAAAATCCATCCTTAACAATTCTTCCTGATACAAATGAAGAATACCTAAAGCGGTTCTGAAAAGAAATTCATCACCGTCTCTTAATAATATATCCCAAATTCTACAAGTTACATCTAACGGCATTGCTTTAGCATAAATTGTATATAACCAGTCAAGCAAATATAAATCAGGACTTAACCCTGATGATACAAAATGTGAATAAACTTTTGGCAATTTATTAGCAAGTGCATTTGAATAAACTTTATAGTAAACGTTCATTAAATTTTGATCAAGTGCAAAAGCTGCTCGATGACATGGAAGATTTAGTAAATTTGCAAAGCAGGTAAATGCATCAATAGTTTCCATATTTAAAGATAATATAGCTCCAATAAAACTCATTCCTTGCACGTAACCAACGTCAGGACGATAAACAGCATATGCCGCTAGAATACTTTGAAGACTCTCTGAAAGGGGTCCTCCATTCTGAAAAACACACAAATTAGGAAAAGTTCTTGTTACATCTAATTTAATCAAAGCTAATGTTTCTTTGTTAGGTTCTGATGTTGCTCGATCTAAACACAAATTGTAAAGATATGGAGTAATGCTTAAATTATTAGAGATTGCTAATTTCCAAACTTTCCCACGAACATTAGAAGGAAGACCTCGCCACCACAGATCCCGTACTTTTTTTGTATTTCTTATACTTTCGAATTTGGGTAAAACCTGAATAATCCATATTTGTGAATCTTTTGATAATCTTTCTTCTTCTTTTAACTTTATTTCCCTTTGTATTCTTCTTTCTCTTTCTTCACGTAGCTCTCGCTTTCTTGCAGCCTGTAATATTTCGTTAAATTGTTTTTTATGATTTTCTTCTTCTATAGCATTTTTAACTGGCAAATTATCCGGTCTACATTGTTGAATCAATGCTAGACTACTACCTATTTTATCAGAATTTCTCACTGGGCTTTTATTAAAAAGTTTGTCATCTTCTTTTAATTTCCATGAAAATACATTTTTTAAAAAGTTAGTATTTAGAGGCCACAATTTGAGATGATTTCCAATAGAAAACTGACATTCATCATTATTTAAAACACTATTTGATGCTGATAATTCACTGGAAGAAGAAACTGTACTGCTACAAGATTGAGGTAATTTACCTTTTGGACTAGAAGTTTCATAATTTCCTTCTTTTAAATCAAGTAACGAGTCACTTAATTTTAAAAAATCTTGATCAGCTGTAATTGGAGATTCATCTAATGAATAAATTTGTTTTGTTATTGGGCTGTATGCAAGTGATATATTTTCTAATGTTTGGCTAAAGCTTGCTCCATTAGCACCAACTGAAATGATATTTCCAGCATCGTACCATTTATTTTCTCTAATATGTACACACAAACCCTTAGACTTGGTTGATTTGACTGGTAATGATGTCACATCACAAGTTAATGCTTCTTCGCTTCCTATACTATTACAGCATACAGTCTCACCTTTAAGAGAAACTAATTGTTGTTTTGGTTTTTCTGGAAGATTATTCAAGTAATTATTTGTTTTTGTAATACGAGAATATTGAGTATTTTGATCATGTTTTTTAAAAACACCTCTAGTTAAATGAGATTGCGATGAAGGAGATTTCATATTTGCTTCTTTGAAACTCTAAAAGATTTATTTATATTTCTTTTAAATTAAAGCTTTATTTACTAAAAAATATTTCCATTTTGATAAAAACAAAATTTGATCTTCCGTAGTATTTTTCAAGATTAAAATTTCCCTTTATATTTACAATTGTGTTAATTAATTTATACACAATAGAAGCTCATTTTTTTTTCACTACGATCGTAAGCTTTTTAAAAAATTAGTCTTACATATCACTGATTTTATACAAAAAAAAATAAGAAATATTAACTTTTCAAACTTGGATTTTTTTAGGCACTTTTTTTTAATCGTAATTTAAAATTCTCATGTTTTTTACAAATTACAAGATTGTTTTCGGAAAAAGCCATTTTATACAATCACATCGTCTGCCATGCCGATATGCTTGTTTTTATATATAGGTATAATATAGTAACTTTGAGAAAATCTCTAGATGGATTTTAAGAACCTTTTTTTAACTTTTTTTAAAATAAATTAGTATTTTAAAAAGTAAACTAAAATTTCTTAAATTTAAAAAAATGAATATTTTCTTTTGATAAACTAATTTTTTTTGGCACATTGAATAAAAATATGATACATCATATTTTTTTCAAATAAACATCCGCCAAAAGATTCATTATTTATAGTAAACTTTTAAACAGCTGATTCCCAGGGTTGTGAGAAATAGAAGGTCGTGAAATGACAAGATTAAATTTTTTGTAAAAAAAAACCTACTATCAATATTTTAATAATTGGAAATAAATTCTTTTATTTTTTCAATGCAAAGTTCAAAAAGTTCATTTGTGAAGTGATAAATGTTACAAGTTAAAAAACTCCAAAATTAAAAATTAAATCACCAATGTAACAGATGTTTATTTTGAGAAATGACAGGCCAAATTGACATCAAAGATTTATTTGATGAGAGCAGGTTTGTTAATTATTTAATATAAATAAAAAAATTTACGTTTAAAACTATTAATTTAAAATTTTAGATTTCCTTCTGGATGGAAATTGTTATCTGTTTTGCTTTACACGCCTTTTGGATTACTACTTGTTTTAGTTAGATTTTTTATATGCCTTCAGCTTTGGCTTTTAGCTTCCATTTTACCTGATTGTGAATTACTTAGGACAATACTTAATCGTGGTTTAGCATTAGCTTTTGGTATAATAGTGAAAATTGATCTTAACAGTGAAAAGCACGATGAAAATGTTCGAATAATTATTGCTAATAGTATATCTGCATTAGACGATTTTGTATTATCAACAGCAGCAAAAACAATTACTCCCAGCCCATCCAATTTACAAAGTGTATTAAGCAATGCTCTAGGATTTCAAAAAATGGATATGACTAGCAAAGAAACATTAACAGCCGAAATCAAACAGTTCTTAGCAGCTAACAAAAACAGAACAATAGCTATACAGCCAGAATTTAGTGCAACAAATAATCGTTGCGCTTTATTAAAATTTAATACGTGGCCATTTGGTATTGAATCATCCGTACAACCTGTTACCTTAGAAGCTTGGAGACCAGAGTTTGTAGACATTCGTTTAACTTCCATAGCATCAAGTTGGTGGACTGATGTAATGTGGTTTATGTTTGTTCCTTGTACAGTTTTTACTGTGAAGTTTCTAAAAGTTATGAACAATACAAATCCAGATGCATTTGTGCGAGAAGTAGAAGATGAAATTGCAAATAATTTAAAATTAAAAACCAGCTCACATACAGTATCGGATAAAACAGAATACGAAAAACGTTATATCATGGAAAAAATTCACCATCGAATTTCACAAAATGTCAGTTCACCAGGATCACAAATGGTGGCTAACATCGAAATGCAAAGAATGACTCAACAAGTTAGCGAAGTTCTTCCATTGGTTCCACACAATGTGATACTAAGAGATCTTTGTAAGTAAAATGCTGCATATTTTTATAATCATTTTTTTATCTAAAACTTGTTTCAGTAAAAACGAGAAATGTTGATGTAACAATCACAAATATTCTGGATGGCATAGTTACTTACACACCTCAACCAGCAGCAGTAATAAACACACCCGCTGCAAGCAGTTCCTCAAAAAAGCAAACAGTCAGTTTACCTGAATCAAGTAAAACAAATTACTCAACTTTAACATTTCAAGAAAAAAAAGCGAAAATGATTGCCGAAGCAAGACAAAGGTACATTGAAAATCATGGATTAAAAAATTGTTGACGATATTTGTTGAATTTGCTTCTTTATTATTTCCAATAATTAAATGTACAATAACAATTAATGTAAATGCTTTCTTTTTTCTTTTTTTTTTTTTTTTTTAATTTAATAATCTTTTACAATTCTTCAAATTTTTAGTAATTTATAATTATTTTCAATAATTGGAAGACTATGTATTATGGAAGACATTTTTTATAATTATATTCCTTTGATATAATATAATTGTTGCAATATATAATATATGTATGAAATTCTAATTATTTACATTTTGTAACTTTGAATAAAAAGGTATGCGAATATTAATATTATTGTCTGAAAGATATGTATTGCTAAGTCATTCTTTTATTAATACGTTGAACTCTATCATTTTATCACAACGTAAAAATTTTATAAACATTTTTTGTATATCTTTTAGTTAAACTGATTCACTAAAAAATGTATATGCTTATAAATATGTATATACTTGATCAAATTCAAACTCTTGTAAAATAAAAATTGTTTTTTCATATATATACAAAAGTTTTTATCACTTATTATATACTGTATAACTAAAAAAATATAAAATATTTCTACTAAAATTAGAATAACAAAAATTAATAAATAAATTATCACATTAATTATCTTAATTAATAAGAAGTTTTTAGTGTTGTATATTTCCTAGACATATGTATTTAATATCAACGTATTCATCAATACCATATCTTGATCCCTCCCTACCAATTCCAGATTCTTTAACTCCACCAAATGCAGCTTCCGTACAAGATATTAAACCTTCGTTCACTCCTATCATACCAAACTCTAAATTTCTTGCTACCCTGAAAATTTGCGAAACGTCTCTTGAATAAAAATAACCTGCTAGTCCAACTGGTACTTCATTAGCTTTTTCTACTACTTCATCTTCGTCTTCAAACTTGTGTATTACTGCAACAGGGCCAAAAATTTCTTTACGATAGATTTCCATATCCCTAGTGACATCTGTAATAATAGTAGGTGCATAAAATAAAGGTCCTATTTGGCTGAGTGCTTTTCCCCCGCAATGTATAACGGCTCCTTTAGCTTTTGCATCGTTGACAAGATCTGAAATTATTTTAAATTGGCTTTCTTTTATCAATGGACCGTGCGTTATTCCTTTTTTACTACCATCTCCCATTTTAATTTCACTTTCCACTCTTGTTAGAAACTTGCATACAAATTCGTCATATATTTTGGCATGAACAAAAAACCTGTTTGCTGAGATGCAAGTTTGACCAGAATTACGAAATTTGCTGCTCATTGCACCTGAAACTGCCAAATTTACATCAGCTGATTTAAAAATTATATACGGAGCATTTCCACCTAATTCCAAGCTCAAGCGTTTCATTGTTGATGCACACTGTTCGTATAAAATTTTTCCAACAGGTGTTGAACCTGTGAAAGAAAGAGCTCTTACTTTGGAATTGTTGCATAATTCTTGTCCAACTTCTACAGAATTTTGCAAACTAGTTGTTAAAACGTTTATTGTCCCAGCTGGAAATCCTGCTTCTTCGGCTAAACTAGCCAAAGCTAATGCTGTTAATGGAGTATCTTCCGAAGGCTTTATTACACAAGTACAACCTGCAGCAATAGCTGCTCCAGCTTTTCTGGTAATCATAGCATGAGGAAAATTCCATGGCGTAATAAAAGCTGCCACCCCCACAGGTTGTCTAATAAGGAAAAGTTCTCTGTTTTTGAAAGGGGCTTGAAGAATTTCTCCATTTATTCTTCTAGCTTCTTCTGCAAACCATTCGACAAAGGAATTACCATAACGAATTTCTGCTCTCGATTCATCCAAAGACTTGCCATTTTCTTTAGTCATAATAAGAGCTAATTCTTCAGCATGTTTGACCATAAGATTGTACCATGATCTTAATAAATCGCTGCGCTCTTTAGCAAGTGTTTTACGAAAAGTTAGAAAAGCTTTTGATGCAGAGTCAATAGCTAAACGTGTATCCGAAGCATCCATATCAGGAACATTATTGATAACAGAGCAATCAACTGGATTTAATACTGGAAATGTTTTTCCGCTACTTGCACCTACCCATTTTCCATTAACATATGCTACATTTTTTTTAATACTCAGTTGACGAAAAAATAAATCAGTTCTTGTTGATAAAGTTTTTGAAATAAAAGATAATTGAGAAAACATTTGAAAAAAATTGAAGTTTATCTAAAACAAAAAATATATTATAGATAATTTCTTCAATTTAATAAATTTCTTTAGTTTACATAAGAAATTTATTTTTTTTTATTTTTTTAAATACAAGAATCTTATATCATTAAATTTAAAAAATTACATATATAAAAAAAAAGTTTTATTGAAAATGCATTCGCTTATTATTTACTATTAATCTTAATTAATAAATCACTGCAAATAGTTTACCTCGTATTTTACTTTTAGACACAAAAAAATTTTATTTATAATTATATGTACCTAATATACCTAGTCTACTAAATAATTAAATAAATATGAAATTTCAAAATTTGTTAAATCTGTAAATTTAACAGACCGGCCACACTATAAGAAAAATTTTAATTTAAGAAAAAATTTAGGAAGTTCGATGGAGGGGGAAACTGTTATTTCATCGATAATCAAATAAAATTAAGCTAATAAATGAAATATTTATCATAAATCACTTAATTAACTAACAATTACGTGAATAATTAATGATTTATTAATTTTAATTAATTATTAATACGCAAATAATTAAATTTTAAAAAGCGCGGTTTGCCCCTCCATGGATAATTTTTAATTTTTTCATTAAATTAAAATTTTTCTTATAGTGTGGCCGGTCTGTAAATAACTTTTATAAAAATTTTGTGAAATTGCTATTATATTATATAAAATGTAATACAATGTCAAATTAATTTATTCAATTAAGTACAAACCTTTAATCTATATAAAAATCAAAGAGCTCTTGAATTTTTAATAAAAACTTAATTCATGAAAATATCAGAATTTATAAGTCATTTTTATCTAATCACTGCAATTATTTTATTGTCTGTAAACAAAGCAGAATATACTTTGGGATTAAATGGAGCTCCCCAAAATAAAATAAATATATATCAATAAACATATAATATATAGGTATATATACATATAATAGGTAACATTAACAATAGCACAGCACAGCTGACAGCTGCGCTCTTTTTTCATATATTTTATAGTATACTTCCCGCAACAATTTCCCATAACAAAATATTATAACCTAAATGAACCTAACTTTGTAAATTTAAACTAATTAACGATTTAAAATTATAAATTTGCATAAAAAATGACTTCAAACCATAAAAGAACAATTTACGTTGGTAAGTATAAAGGGTTTAAAGATTTAGATTGTTTTTAACTTAAAAGAGTTTAATTTTTTTAGGTGGATTAGCAGAAGAAGTAGATGAGAAAATATTGCAAGCGGCATTCATACCTTTTGGTGAAATAATGGATGTGCAAATACCTCTCGATTATGAATCAGAAAAACACAGAGGATTTGCTTTTATTGAATTTGAAGCTGCTGAAGATGCAGCTTCTGCTATTGATAACATGGTAAGCAAATATTTCTTATTTTTTTATAATTAAAACTTAATCTCAAGTATTCTTATTGCAGAATGATTCTGAATTGTTTGGAAGAACAATTAGGGTAAACATAGCTAAGCCACAAAAAATAAAAGAAGGCTCTACAAAAGCAGTGTGGGCTGATGATGTTTGGCTACAAGAACATGCCGGAGAAACTTTAAATACAGATGGAGATTCAAAAAATGACACAGACAGCTCTCAGAATAAGAAAGCTAAACAAAATCCACAAGTTTATTTTGATATTAGTGTAGGTAAGCAAGAATTAGGCAGAATAATAATGATGCTTCGAGCTGACATAGTTCCAAGAACTGCAGAAAATTTTCGCTGTTTGTGTACGCATGAAAAAGGTTTTGGTTATCAGGGCAGCTCTTTTCATAGAATTATTCCAGATTTCATGTGCCAAGGAGGGGATTTCACGAATCACAATGGAACAGGTGGAAAATCGATATATGGGAATAAATTTGAAGATGAAAATTTTAAGCTTAAACACACTGGCCCGGGTACCTTATCCATGGCGAATTCCGGACCTAATACTAATGGCTCACAATTTTTTCTTTGCACAGCAAAAACAGAATGGCTTGACAACAAACACGTTGTGTTTGGTCATGTATTAAGTGGATTAGATGTTTTAAAAAAAATAGAAAAATACGGTACAAAAGGTGGAGCTCCAACTCAGAAAGTTGTAATTACTTCATGTGGAGAATTATCTTAAAATTTATTTATTTACATTAAACAAATAAGTATTAACTTTCATAAATTAATTTTTTAACAGTGCTATATTTATTCATTAACAAAGTGTAAATACAGATTTAACAGAACTTAGTTATCTATGTATGTAATTTTAGTAATATATGAATGTAAATTTAAAAAAAAATTATAATAAACAAGTTTTTACAAAATAAATATTTTTATAAAATTAACATTTTACTTTTATAGCTTTTCATTTAATCACATGCTATACTTTTAGTAATGAATCATTTATATTTGAACAAAATGCATAAATTAAAAATTATCTAAAGGTTATAAAATATGATAAAAAATTTATAAAAAAAAAAAATGTTTACATTGTTTAAAGTCCTGTAGATAAAAGTTGAAAATGTTAATAAATATACTTACTTATTATTTTAATGTAAAATAAAACTACTATATTATGTACTCAAAATTAATCCCAGCCACGTAAAAAAATATTTAAAAAAGAAAAAAAAAATTACGCAATAAAAAAATATCTGCAGATCCATATATAAGTCTTTATAATCTAGATTTCATACCACCAGCTGCAATAATAGTTTCTCCTGTAATGTATGATGCATCATTGCTTGCTAAAAATGCTGCGACTGATGCAATTTCATCAGCTATACCTAATCTTCCCATTGGAATCATAGAAAGAGTTGCTTCATGAGCAACTTCTGATTCATAAAACTAAAAATGATTAAAAAGCATATTTATAACTCAAAATGCAAAAATTTCTAGTAAGAACAAAAAAAATTATTACTGGTTGTGAAAATTTTGTTTTTATTACTCCTGGTGCAATACCGTTAACTCTGATTCCTTCATTAGCTAATTCTTCTGCAGCTGTCTTACAAAGAGCTAATAAAGTTGTTTTACTGACTGAATATGCCCCTAAAAGCTATATCATAAATTAATTTCTATTCAAATAATTTAAATTTGTAGAATTTACACTAAGTGGTTGATATCCAGCGATTGATGACATGATAATTATAGAAGGTGATTTACTCTTTCTTAAATAGGGCAAAGACTCTTTCATTAGTAAAAATGTACTTTTGACATTAATGTCAAATATTTTATCCCAAACTGATTCGCTACATTCCATTACAGGGCCAGCCGTTGGATTTGCAGCTGCATTTGATACCAATATGTCAAGACCTCCATATCTGGAGACTGTCTAAATATGTTCAGAAATTATAGTTAAATTAAAAAACTGCAGTATTACACAAATCATTACTTCATTAAATAGTTTTTCTCTATCTTTAGCGTTTCCAACATGACAAACGATGCCAGAAACCATAAGCCCTTCATTTTTAAGTTTTTCTACAGCATTATTGACGTTTATATCTTTCCTACTACTTATTACAACTTTGGCTCCTTCTTGGGCTAAGCGTCTAGCTACAGAATATCCGATTCTATAAAATAAAAATGATTTTCATGATAACTATAGATTGATAATTGATTGATAAAGATTTTCATTTACTATAGTTATCATACCTATATGATTAAAAAAAATATTTATTTAAAACAATTTATGTAACAGATATATTTTAAATAATTACCCATGAGTAGAAGCAGTTACAACAGCAATTTTTCCTTGTAACCTATGACAATTATTATTTGTTAATTGTGTTGAACTTGCAAAATTTCGCAAATTTCTATCCATAGTTAAACGTATAATTTTTAGCATTATAAATTCTAATTAAGTATAAATATTTATAACGTTAACGTCATCCACATATCTCAATGATAAGCAATAAAAAATGTAATGATGATGACCACTATTATCTGATGTATATATACATGTGTTTACCTCAAATAATCGTGCTTTATTTATTTATATTATCGTTCATATATATACCTAGGCAAGATCCGCTGGGCCTATGTTAAATACTGGTTAATATAAAAACATTATTATAAGAAATAGGATAAAAAAATAAAAATTTCATTTCATTGAAAAATTTTTTTTATATATTTTTTTAATTTTCAAATATAAAATATTTGGTTTCTTTATGCAAAGATTTACATATAAAAATATTTCTTTTTAATTCATACATGTTTAGTAAACATATTGCAGTAAAAAATTTTAGGTATATAACATAAAGTAATTTTAATTTAATTATTACAATAAAAAATTTATTTAGAATAATTAATTATAGTTTTTCTTTTCACAATCACCTCTGTGGATGTATATATATATAACATATATAATATAATGTAACAAAAAATTTCAACCCATTAATATTTTATACATATTCAATATTCAACATAAGTCTACCTCTACTATATCTCAATAATGTATAAATAATAAATAAATAAACGAATAAAAAGTTTGTAAAAACTATGTATAATTCAAACCTAGTCACTCAAAAAACAACAAAAATACCATCTATTTTCCTAATATTTACAAGTTTATAATAGCAAGTTAATAACAAGTTTAGCAAACAAAAAACCAGTGTATATATTATTTCAGTCTAATAGTTTTTTTTTCAAGTACTGGATTGATCAAACTAATTTATTTTCATTAAATTATTTCTCTTTGATCTTAATCCATTGTCTTGAAATTTATCCTTAACAGAATTATATTTAAACATTCCATCGCCTGGCCCAAATAATCCTATAATTGATAATTTAAATAACCAACGATAAGTTGCATACCAACTTAAAATAGCAGCTACACCTCCCATGAACTTTTCAATCATAATGTGAAAGTATAAAACGGTTGCAGCGAGCATAACTTCCGACACAAGTTGTTGAACAGTCATTGCAATAAATAAAAGTCTTAAATAGGGTGTCAAATTTTTCCAAGTAACCTTAAGAAATTCTAATTCTTCATCTGTTAAATAACGCAAATATCCCATACTTTTCTCAAACGGCGTTCTTCTTATATACTGTTCCTCTACAGTATATTCAATAATTCTTTCCCAACCAATTAACGTATATGCTTCTTCCGAAAGAATTAAACTGGAATAAATAATAATAAATGAATGACCAGAAATATCAAGACTGCTCCAAAAATGTCCAGATTGGAGACATTTTGATTTCTCTTGAAGTGAAGGATCTCTTGCATCTTTGCTTCCAATGCATCTTCCATTATTCACTTCAATGTAATGAAAAATATTCATCCAAATAATCCAAATGCAAGTTGCAACTAAAAGACGACCTAAATGTCTAAATAGAATTATCCTCTTTCCGCAGCCAATGGTATAAGCTGTTATAGAAACCCAGGGTACCGTTGTAGCTAATAACCAAGCCCAAGACCATTTAACAAAATATACATTCAAGAAATTACTTGATTTTGAAAAATATGTTTTAGGTACTGGAAAAATATCAGTTAAAATAGAACCAAAAAATAATGTTCCTAAATAAATAACAGCTTTTAAACGTGGATCAAATAACAAGGACTTTTTACATAAGCAAACAATCATATTTAAAATTATAAGACTAGTTGATTGATGTAAAGGAGTTGGTCTTGTACCTCCCTTATTCTGGAAAACATCACTTGATCTATATTTAAGAGAATTATTAGAACTTCTTTTACTTGATGACATTTTTCTCAGTCAAAAAATATTTTTGAAAAATAAATCAGATTAATTTATAATAACTAATAACATTCACTGTTTTAAAGTTTTTACATACATTAACTCTTTTAATTCGTTAAATATTTTAATAAATAATTTTGAAATTGTTCAATTTTTAATTTATAATTTGTTTTATAAAAAAAAACAGAAAAAAATTAGCATATTTTCATTAAAAAACACCGCAATCAGCCGCAATGCATATGCACAGGTTATGAAACCTTTCTTACTTTATGTTGGTACACCTATACTTTAGTAATTTTTTCAAAAAAAAAATATGAAAAAAAATAAAAATTTTAAACTTTTTTTAAAGAAATAAAATTAAAATTTGTGTGTAATACAAATTGTATGTAAAATCCAATATTAATTATTAAAAACGTTATTATTTTGCTTTCATTTATCCAACAAGGTCAAAACAATCAATTTTAAAATAATTTTTGTCAGAAAAATTTTATATATTTAAAATTATATTTAAAATAAATATTTAAAATTATATTTAAAATAAATATTTAAATTTATATTTAAAATAAAGCACAAATAAAAAGTCATGATATGGGCTACTAAAATAAATTTTTATTTTACTTTAATACCAATATTTATTGCAAAACTTAAGATTCATATTGAAAAAACAGCTGCTTATGACTCCTGCTTATTTAAAAAAAAAATTATTGTATTTTTTTTAATATATCTTGCCAATCCTCTTCAGGAACATAACCAGGATATTTTTTTCTGTACTTTAATCCTGTTACAAGAGTAGCACTTTTTGGAAAAGCTGACTTACCATCGAATAATTTATTATTTTCTGCAAATCTTTGATATTCATAAATAACGTGAAGGTTTTTAGGTACATCAATATTTTTAAAATTATCTAAAGGAGTTGCTGTGCTGATAGATGTTTTATAAAATTGCTTTGCATCATTAACTGTTTTAATATCGACTAAATTTGAACTGGGTATGTGATAATTAAATTCTTTAGAACAGCTTACAAGAAATTTATATTTATCTAATAAATGTTCAGGAAATTTATTAAAAGTTAAATTTTCTCTTTCACAAATTTTATCTATTTTATTAGACACTTCGTTAGGTGCATTATATGGCTTATATGGGCGTAAAAATCCTTTTGAGCTGAGAGATGCAACTAATGAATCAATGCTAGGTTTCTTTTTTGGCTTTTGACAAGGTTTCTTATTATGTTTAGTACCTCTAACTTGAATTCTTAAAATTTGTTTATTAAATATAATTTCACTATATATTAAAGATTTGCTTAAAATTGGTGCACCAACTAAACTCATTTTGAAGTAAACTGTAAAAAAATAAAAATATATTAAATCAGTAAAAATATTAATTATACTTTAGTAAATTATATTACCTGTGATAAATATTTATAATTGTTTATTCCGCAAAATGACTTTTTATCGATATTTTTTAGCTTTCAATTTAATAAGTAAAATATTAATTATTATAATACCTTAAGGTTATGCAAGATGCATTAGCTGCTTTGCCATTTCACCGCATAACAATTTCCAACAGTTTTCATTTTTTACTCGTTTCTCGCGTGACGTGATCGTGGCACATTTTCAAACGGATTTTGGAGTATAGACACAAAATTGTTTATGGTTATTTTTTTATATACTTAACCTATAAATAGTTTATTTTTATTTTTTTCTCTGCAAATTTTTATTTGAAAAAAATGGCTTCAGGTTTAGAAAGCTATGTGAACCGTATCCTTTTATAAATAATAATAGTTAAACTGTTTTATTACTTGTTTTTTCTTAGCACTAAAATATAGATACTGTTTCAATCATAACTTCTGATGGTCGTAATTTCATAGTAAGTTAAAATGTTAATTTTTATTTTTCTCTATTTAACAATATATTAATTTTTTAAGGGAACTTTAAAAGGTTTTGATCAAACAATAAATTTGATATTGGACGAATCACACGAAAGAGTCTACAGTACAACTCAAGGAGTCGAACAAGTTGTTCTAGGATTACACATAATTAGAGGAGACAACGTGTATGTAATTTACTATTTATTTATTTAATTATTGAAAAATAATATTTTGTCAATATTTTTAGGGCACTTGTAGGTGAAATAGATGATTTGATGGATACTCGCATAGATTTATCAGTTATAAGAGCCGAACCACTAAATCCTGTAACACATTAACTTTTTATAAATATCTTGCATTTATTTATTAATGCAAAGTTGTAAATATAAGAGTAAATTATTTAAATTATCTTTAGTTTTTATACTATAAATATTAAAATAAAATAAATAAAACAAGACGGGTAAGTTTAAATAATGTATTTTATAAAATGAAATTAGTAGATAAATATGATTTTCTTAATTACAGAATATATAATAATTGTATATTTTACAAATCAATTGGTCTAAAAATGTCTTTATTTTGCATTATTATTTACATACCGGAAGACAAGAAAAATTAAAATTGATAGTATTTAATTATGCTTTAATTTTTCCATGCATAATTAATTTGAGTTCATTTTATTCAAAAATAAATAAAAAAAAAAAAACTCGCTCATTTAAAATTAAAAATTCTCTTGCTAAATATTTTATATAATATATATATATATATATATGTATATTATATATATATATATACATACATACATATGTACATGTAAAAATATATATACACTATGTGTCCAAGATGAAAAAAATTAAATTAAAATTACTATTTGTTTTTTTCATTCTCTAATAAATTACTAATTTAGTAAAATTTTTTCACTTTGTTTTCTTTTTTTTACAATTTTTTATTTATATAGCACAGTTTTTTAATATTAATGCATCATAAATCTCTTAGTTCACTTTACACTATAATGTATGTTTATTAAGAGGATAGATCTTTTTTTCTTCCTAAATTACTAAATTTTCCTCTGGGGTTTCTTCGCCTATCTTTCCTATTCATTCTTGGATTTTGCCCATTCCAATCTTGAAAATTATTAACATCATTCCCTTTGAATCCTCGAGAATCTGATTTGTTATGCTGCACATAATTATTATAATTAAAACCTTGCCTATCAAAGGGACCTCCATCAAATCCTCTATCAAATTGATTTCGATTATCTGTATTAAACGCTAATGGTGGTCCTGGTCCTAAGAGCCCAACCCCGCTGTTCCTTTGTGAATTAAATCTAGGGTCAAAGTTTATTTGATTTTGTGAAATATGAGGATTTGGCACCGATATCGTATTTAAATTATTTAAAGCCAAAGCAGGAATATTTGGAGCTTTCATTGCTCCATTATTACCCATAATCGGGTTGGAATTCATCATACCAGTTAATGGAACTGGAATACTTGTCGGCGTTTGAATGAATGGCGTTGTTAAATTTAAATTAATAGCAGGGTGCTCTTGTACATGCTGTAATGTGGTAGGAATTATTTTAGGAGCTTGAACGTTAGTCTCTAGTGCCTTACGCCTTGGATCTATTCGAACCATTGGAGGCGATTTTGGCGTATCCATTTTGACGGGTGGAGGTGACATCGGAGAGTCAGCGATATCATCTCTACTGAGACGGAAAATTTTCCTTAATCTTGGATCGTATTTAACTTGTTGATCATTCTTTGTTAATTTTAATCCGGTATAATCCGGACGTGGTACAGTAACCGCATGCAGCTTATATAATAACGGTGGATGCGATGATATGCTACCATCAATTTCTGTACATGGTATATGAGACGGTACGGGCTTAAAAGGTAAATTTAACATTGGTCTAAGGTCAATATCAGATTTTAGAGAATCTGAAGGATATTGACCACCAACGAGTCTCAAGTCTGTGTCACCAAAATTTGTTGCTGCTGGGTAACATTGCCTTAAATCTATATCTTTTCTACGATGATCCTGGTCTGATTTTGACCTTAGATCGGTATCCATTGTACCATCATTTGATATAATACCAGAACTGTAAATACTTGTTTCCAGTCTAAGTGATGATGAAGATGAGCGATTATCTTTATTCAATTCTGATTTATCAGTAGAAGGCTGATGTTGTCTAGGATCTTCTCTTCTCTGCCTTGGGTCTCGACTTACACGAGGATCTCGAGATGCAGAATCATTTGCAACATTTTCTTGTTTTATTGTTGAATCCGAGGATAGACTTGTTATGGAGTCAGAAGATAAACTTGAATCTGTTTTAGTTTTTAGTTCAGGTTCATTACTAATTTGTCTTTTTGATTGACTGTTACTAGATGAAGAACTTTGTGCCTTAATTGATGACAATAGTTTAGAAACTTCCATACTTATATCTATTTTACTTAAATCACCTAGTTTATCGACTATAGCTGCTGGCTGAGGTATACTTGATGGCTGTAATGGAATATCAATTGTGGATTCTTCTGTTTTTATTTCTGTATTTTCTTCATCATCACACTCTTCTTTAGAAATATCTTTTTCTACAATAGTCAAGTTACCCATTTCATCGTCATCATCATCGTCATCATCGTCGTTGTCATCATCGGAATACCAGTCTTCTTGAGATTGAATTATATCTTGCTGTGTATCATCAGAATTTTCCAAATTCTTATAACTATCTTCAGCTTCTTTCTGCTGTTGCTGAATGCGCATGTATAATTCTTGAGTCCTTTTTGATAAATTTGACGGTACTTCATTAGTAGTTAGTACCTGAGTTTCTGATAGAATAGTCTTTATACTTTGCTCTAAATAATATTAAAATAATAAATTAGTAAGCAAATTTTAACAAATAACAAAATTCTACTTACCTTCTACTTTAATTTTAATATCCTTTGAACGATCTTCTTCTTCTGATGTCATTTCAATAACTAAACTACTTTCGTCGTCACGATCACTTTCTTCATCAATTTTAGACTTATTTGTTAAATTAGCTGCTTTTTCAGCTATGCTAACAACTTGCGGGTTCAAAACACTCAATAATTGACGTAAATCGACATCTTTTTTTGGATTATTAGTGTTTGCTTTATTTTCAGCTAATTTAATATCATCTTTGGTGTCATTATTCTTTACGGTTGCATCATTGTTTGATTTTTCATTATTTTCACTGTAAAAATTAAGTGGAACTTGCTCTTGCGTAGAGGTTGAATTAGGTAACTTTAATCCAAATTGATTAACTGACTGCAATAACATATCAAAAGGTACCCTATCATTGTCCGATCCCCATCTGGTCTTTTTTCCTGAAGACTTTCGTTCTTTTGAAGAATTTTTGGATTGATCTTCAGCTAAATTAAAATCAAAATTAAATAAAAATAAAATATTTATTAATTTAAATAATTTACCTTCTTCATTTTTGAAATTGTCGTTGGTCAATGCACTATTCATAATAGGTGCTGGAACTTTGACTTCAAATAAACTTGGAATCTTATGATTGGCTGCATCTTGTCCTTGTGCTAAATTTTTTTCTGTATTATTTATCATAAATAATGCACCCTCCCTACTTAACCTTGGAAAATTACCAAGGATTTCTTTAGGGGCTGTTTCTAAATGTTTTAATAATATACTTTTCACCTGTAAAAAAAAGTTTAATAAGTAATATACTTAAAAATTAAGTAATAAATTAATATTATTTTAATAAATAATGTATTTTAATAAATATGCCAATTAAAGTTACTTACTTGTTCATTTAAAGGGTCGTGTGAAAATTTACAATTATCACCAGAAGCACATTTTAATCCTGTATGAAAAAATTTACATGGAAAATCATGGTGCATGTATAGACACTTATCTCTTTTAGCACAGCAATCCATCAAATAAAATTTACAAAGTTCCATTTTTCTAGGTGGTAACGCATTGTGTGAATAAGGACAATCATCACCACGATGACATTTTCCTTGCATATAATATACGCATATTGAATCAGCATCTTGATTCCGATCATTACTTTGGGCTCGGCGTTCATTCCTTCTTTCACTTCTAGATGATTGTATCCTTTCATTTCTACTTTTGTTGCTTTTAATTGTTCTCTCGTTTTTTGTATTTCGTCGACTCGCTAAAAATAAAAATTAAGAGTACAAACTAACTTATAAAATATACTTTGTCTATTATTAATTTAATATTTACATCGAGCTGATCCACTTCTCTTATTATCCCCATCCCTATGCCTATTGCTACCTCGATCTTCATAACTAGAACTACTATCATAATTATCATGATCACAATTGCGTTTTGGAGACAAACTTTCATGTGACTCTTTTTTCACAGGAGAGGCTCCACGCACAAATAACATTTCGTCGTCATCTTCATTAATGTTTTCTTCATCACTCAATTTTTTTTTCTATACAAAAGTATGATATAATTAATAATGGAATGGAATACCACGAATGGTATTTATGTAAAATAAAAACCTTGTGATCTTTCGATCTTTCTTCAATTTTTTCATCTCTACTCCTTTTGCGACTCCTTGTTGCACTTTTACTATTTGTACTTTTACTTTTAGATTTGTCATGAGATTTAGATTTATCCTCTTCAAGAGCAGCTTTTATAGCTTTCTCTACATCACCAGCCCAATCATCAGAACTTTTGGTTTTGTCCCTATTTGTTTGAGTGGATGATTTTTTACTTTTACAAGATTTATCATCTATGGATTTAGAATTTTTAGAGGAATCATTTTTCTCGGACAGCAATGGTTTTGTAGGTTCAGGGGATGGTTTTTTAGGCTCTACGGGTACTGACTCATCATCTTCATCGGAAGGTATTTCTCCATCTTCCAAATCATCATCATCATTGCTATTAAAAAGTATTGAAATAATTTTAATGAAAATATAAAATTTTTAATAATTAATTTTGAAAACATATTGACATTGTTGCTGGATATAATGATAATTTTAGTAAATAAGATTTCTAATGAAGATTTGTAAATTTAATACCACTGAAATTTCATAGGTTTTCATAAAAATGAAAATTTTTAGCATTTAATAAAGTTGGATATATTTTATAAATATACCAAGATAATTAATAACAGAATGTTATCATAACATAATTGTGAGTACATTGGCCTTTAAAATGAAATATTTTTTTAAAGTTATTTCCTGTTGCACAGCCACTTTAATTTATCAATAATTACTTGAAGTAAATTACGTATGGACATAAAAAAATAAATAAATTCAAATAATTGCAAAAGAAAAAAATTTGTAAATTTTTTTAAAGTTGATATTTAAATCACAAAGTATCTTAAATAATTTGCAAAAAAAATTCAAGTTTTTATTTTAAAAAGAATAAAATGTTTTACCCAATTTAAATAAAATAAAAAAATTTTTGTAAAAAAAATCTTACCAATTTTTCAGCTGTAAATTATTAAAATCTTGATCATCATTCATTAAATCACTATTTAAAATCATCATAATGTCATAATCATCATAATTATCATAATATAATCATCAGCATCAAATATTTTCAGCAGCATAAAATTTAAGCAATTTTAAAATAATTAAAAAATTTTATTTTTTAGAAATAAAAATTATTCGGGACGCTGTAAAAAGAAATTTTTGTGTGTGAAAATTTTTGTTTATTTCTTTCATTTGTTTCTATGTCATGCGTGAATGTGTCATGTTATATTTGAATCATATAATTTATTTTTATTTATTTATTTTATTCACACTCTTCAAATATTCTTATCAAAAAAAATATTTAAAATTATCATAATTATTGAAGTAGTATTTCTTTTTTGTAACTAAAAAAAAAAAATTATAATGATTTTTATGTACTTTTTTTTGTGTCATCGATCTCAAAAACAATAAGTCATGCGGTTACGTAATTATATAATTAAAACCGATCAATTTTTCATTATAAAAATTAAATAACAGATTTTAAATTAAAATTTTTTAATGCAATGCACAATAAAAACAAAGTGAAATTAAACAATTACGATTTTTTATCAGATTTTGAATAATCGATTTTATGAAATAATTTTAATTTAAATAATTTTACACGGTTATTAAAAAAAAAAAAAAGTACCGTTAATTTTTTTAAATAGTAAAACCTACTTAAATTTAACTCGTTTCCGTACGTTATTCCAACTTAAATTAAATAAAATTAAAAATAATTATTAAATCGATATGATGCGGTTTTTAGCTAAAAATAACATTATTTACCTAGAATTTAAAAAATAAAAAAAAAATTTTTGATTTTTATCCAAAAAAATGTCAATATGTTTTTCAAAAAAAAAAATAATAATAATATGTGGATAATAAGATCAAACCTTTGATTCAGAGTCTCAGCCGCGCTTGATACAGTTTCAAGAGCCATAACTATTTTTATTATTATTGCCCAAAATTTGGGGGAAAAATGCAATGTTTTTTTTTTTTTAATTAATTTACAAGTAAAAAAAATATTTTATATTTTAAGTACTTAAATTATTTACAAAAAATATATTAATTTTTTGTGTTTTTTAAAATTATCTATTTAAAACACAATATATATTATAAAAAATATAGACTATTTAAAATTAACAATTGCTTTTTCATAAAAAAAAAAAAAAAAAAGTAAAACCCATTATTTTTTTTGTAATCAATGGTTTTTAAATTTTAATATTTTAAAAATTAAGTTGTCTCCACTCTCAAATAAAGTTTTTTTTTCTTATGCATTTTTTTCCCAATAAGCATCAGATGATCAGTTAAGAAAAATATTTTTCTTCTAAAAACCTACATAATAAGAATAATAAAAATTAGTTTGGAAAAAAAAAAGAAAAAAATTAATTAGTGAATCTTTTTCTCTCTATTTATATGAAAATTAATAAATAAATTGGGTTCCGAAAGTGCAATTTTTTCACCTGAATAAAATCCTTATTTTGAAAAAAATGTTATCAATTTTATACCCGTCGCGACCTTAAACAGACTTGATAATAATTGTCTATACCTACTATCATAAAATAAAAAAATAATTTTTATTAATAATGACGATACCCAATAAAACTTTTTTTCAAGTAGTATTTAAGCCGCCTTGAAAATAATTTTTTTAAAAGACTTTTAAATGTCCGTCAAGTGTCGTCACAAGTAATTTAATGACGTGGCTAACGATATTGCTTTCTTTTATGCATTTTTATTACCTACTTTTAATCATATGTTTTATTTATGACTCCGATTTAATTTTTAATCTATATAAAATATAAACCCTTTAAAAATAAATAAACATATTATTAATTCTAACATATTATTGTGCTAATTAAATTACTAATTTTTTTTTTTAATTAATAAATATTTAATTTTCTATTATGTAACACTTGTTCTAAACACTAACTCATGATATTAGAAAAGCGTTAATATAAAATAAAAAAAAATTGATATTTTTGTTTTCTATTTTGGTTATCATATGAAACTCAGACTCACCACGTGTTTCATTTATTTCATTAAAACGGAGTCATTGAAGAAAAAAAAAATAATAAATAAAATGTTTTAAAGACCTGACGGTATCAACATTTTTTTTCGATTAAAAAAAAATGGATGTTTTGTTACATAAGTGTAATTAATAAGATTTTTTTAAAAAATAGTTATTAATAAAAAAAAATATTATGCCACGCAAGAGAGAAAATCTCTTGCGTTACGAGCGCATTAACTTGCCTGTCGCATCGATCTCGTTTTTGCACACTCCCCCAAACATCTTTATTGTTCCCCTCTCGCTCTAAAAAATCTTGTTTTTTTATCATTTTTTTTTTGCATAAATAATTCTTAGCATTTAATTCCTTTTCTTAAAGAATTTCGCATACTCATAGGATTTTGAAATTCAATAAGAGAATAATGCCTTTTTACAATTAATGTGAAGAAAACTTGATCTTAGAACACGAAAATGGAAAATAAACGATATTTAAAGAGGAGTGCCGTCAAATCGAGTGAAATTCCAAGTTTGTCCTTGTCTCTTCTATAATGTTGTGTGCTTTTGCGCAGCATACATACAATTTTTACAGCTGATGAAGAAACTTTAAAGTATCGGTGGTAAAAAAATCCAAAAAAGGGGTTTTCGCGCGTACCCCAACCCGTACAGATTATGGCCATTATTATAAAAAAATTATTTTAATAAATGAAGTATGTTTTTTCCTCCCCTGTACTTTTGTTTCCTTTTAGATGCCGAATTTAATCTTCTTCTGTAGAAATTTTCGAATTTTTCTTCTTATTTTGATTTCTTGGATCAAAAAAAAAGAAAACGAAAAATTTTTGTTGTACTTTTAAGGAAGTCATTCCAGGTCATTTTATGGTAGAAATTACTAAAATCCGTTATACATTTTTCGGAACCCGATTTATATTAAAAGAAGAAAAATTTAAAGAAAAATCGTGTATAAATTACGTATCATTCTTATTTATTAAAACAAGATGGACGTAATCGTGGGTTACCACAAAAAATAATTAAAAACAATTTGACCGGGTTAAACGACACTATTTAAAAAAAAAAGAAAATTTAACATGGTTAGCATTAGAGAAAAAATTAATAAAAAAAATTAAAAAAACAATAATTGTAAATTTAAAAAATAAAAATCATAGATATATATATAGAGAGAAAAAGATTTTATGATATTTATGCTCTCGTGCGATTATTACAATAATGTTGCAAACAGCAATTTTTGTTTGTTTGTAAAAACAGCAACGTCAAAAGTTTTTTTTCTAAAAGATTTGTCAAATTATTGCAAATCTATTAATATTAATAAATTAATTAATAATAAATCAAGCGAAACTTGAGTTTTAAACTAAACATGGCCACATCTGGAACTATTCTGAGGCAGCGCCCAAAGATTCGAGGGAACGCGTCACTTTGAAAAGAGGAACAAGGAGAGATAAACGTTGAAGAAAGATTCAACCAATAGACGTTTTCTATTATTGATCACGTGACACAGAAATGACCTCGCTTTGTCTTTTGTCTGATTCTCTCTTCCCCTCTCTCATGCAACATGGATTTTCTTTTCGAAAAATTTTTTTATGTATTATTGAGGAAAGGGAAATTAGAATGTAATGCACACACACGCATGTGTAAGTATTGCAAATTTGACAGGTGTGTACACACACTAGCACATAAAAAATATGCACAAAAAAAACATTTGATTTTTTTTTTTAAATATAAAATGGCGGTAAATACGAATACTACATAATTAAATTTTTATAAATAAATAATTTATTTATTGAAGCAACTTTTTTATCAAATGTAAGTTAATTAAAATTATAATAAAATTACTAATATTATTATAGGTAAACATAAATTACCTTATAATGAGAATCTTTAATTTAAAAAAAAATGTTTCTCAGCTAAATAAAATATAAAATTTCTTTTTTATCCTATCATCCTATATTATATAATCACTTTTCAAATAATACTTACATTTGATTTTTATAAAAAGTAATGTATCAAAATTTTAACCGTACTGTACAAATTTCAAAATAAAATTTAATTTTTTTTTTACATTTCATTTTAATTAATTATCTCTGTATATATTGTTATTTATTATATTTAATGAGATTCTGTTAAATTAAATTGTTTTCTAGAGTAATTTTTTTTAGAATTTGTAATTATAAATAAGATTTTTCAAAAATCATTTTTTATAATAAAACTATATAATTCTCTTATAAATATTTATATAGTACATTACAACACATGTACACAACAAGAATGGCCCAAATCGCACGTATATTACCTTCCGAGACGGAGCCAAGGATGGTAAACTGCGATTTGGGGCATTCTTTTTTTATTGCCAAGGGTTGTATATTATTTTTCTACGTCATTGGCAAGAAAATACGTCTTTGCCGTATAGGACGCGTAGCTTCCGGGAAATACGTACTTTCTCACCGTTGAAGAGAAAAATATTTTTTACGATTTACTTTATCACAGAAGCTTATTTTCAGTAATAAATTTACTGTTATTTATCATCTTTTATATGTTCATGAGATCGATGATGAAAAACAAATGAAATCCCACAAGTCCAACAGTGACGAAGAGGTATATCTGGTAAGTGTTTCGGATTGTGCGAATGTCTCCAGTCTGATAAATCAGAGGTGCAATCAGAATTTTCAGGTGGTCCTTTTACTTCGATTCCATTTATACAGCGTTTGCATTTAAACCTATATTAATGACAATTTTTTTTAAAATAAAATACTTTATCAAATAAACAAATAGTATATTGCAATCCCAAAACCACATGTAAATTGTGATCTAGGATATTCTTTAATAACTTACTTAGCATGAGTATCTGACACAGTCGCTTCCTCTAACTTAAATAGATCCTTTAAATCGTTCTGAGTAAAGTGCCTTGCTACATCTTCATCTTGATCAACGACTGCTGAACTTAATGCCTTTTTGTGTGCTTGTCTTTGGAATATTTTTTCCTCTATTGTACCAGTCTAAAGTACACAAGATGAGAAATTAGAAAATTATTAGTTGAAAAGAAATACATTTTAAACTTACACAAAGAAATCTATAAACAAAACAAGGTTTTTTTTGTCCATCTCTCCAGACTCGAGCCATTGCTTGATCATCGTTAGCTGGATTCCAATCAGGATCAAACATTACAAGTCGATTAGCACCTATTAAATTTAACCCGCAACCCCCTGCTTTTGAACTTAACATAAATATAAAATCCCCGTCTGAATTGTTAAAGCTATCGACGATTTTTGCTCGTTTTTTGATATTCATAGTACCGTCTAAACGTACAAATCTATATTTACGTTTGGCACATAGCTTTTCAAATAAGTCTAATGTTTGTGTATAATTTGAAACTAATACTATTTTATCTGTAGTCGTTGATTTAATCGAGGCCAAAAGAGTGTCCAAAACCATAAGTTTTCCAGATAATTCAGGCATAACTTCTCTGAAAAAATTGTTTAAAATTAATGATAAAAGATAACATTAAAATTATATATATTTTACTAACTTTATGCTGTAATTTGATGGCATGAACTTCCCAGCTCCTTCAAACCCTTCAGCATTTTCTTGTATTTTATCATATACTAAATCAGGATGATTACACAATTTTTTAAGACTAGTAATAGCAGAAAGTGCGCTTAAACTTCCTTTTTTAGCAGTGTCATTTTCTGAAGAAAAAAAAAAATTTTCATTCATTAATATAAGAAATCGCATGATTAATAATTCTTAACCATTTTATAAAATTTACCTTGCATAGATTTTTTTACACTGTCGCTAGTAATAAAATTTTTATATAAAGTAGTTTGTAATGGTGTCATTTTTATGCAAACAACAAGTTCATATTTTATGGGTAAGTATTTTGACAAAATTGAATTTGTACGTCTAATAAGGCATTTATTGACTTGTGTTACTAATTCAGTAAGCCTTTCTTGAGCTAATTGACGTTCTTTGTCAGTAGCACCTGCATCTTGACCTCGAAGAATTGGATTTTCAAATCTTTTTCTAAACTCCTGGGCAGTCCCAAGAAGTCCTTGATTAACAAAATGAATGAGAGAAAAATATTCAAGTAAATCATTTTGAATTGGTGTTCCACTTAGCAATACTCTTCTCTTAGCTTTTAAGCCCATTAGAGCTTGATATGTTTGATTTTCTGAATTTTTTAAACGATGTCCTTCGTCACACAAGACTAATCCTACTTCATCATTGTTCAGTACATATGCATGTAGCCTAAATGTTTCATAACTAATAATAAGTATAGGATTGACACATCTGCGCCCATAAGTTTTCATAAAACCTGTTAATTTTGCGTCAATATCGGCTTTACTACCACCATCAATTGCAAGTGGTTGCACTTTATTTTTTAACCATTTAAATATTTCATTGTACCAATTTTTCACTAATGAACTAGGTGCAACAATTATTGCTTTTTCTATTAATGGTTTTCCTTCTGGGCCTTGTTTTAATAATGTCCACAAAAGAGTAATACATTGTAATGTTTTACCAAGACCCATTTCATCAGCCATTATACATCCAAAAGCATTTTCTATTCTCTTACCAGTCACACACTCATACATAAACTTAACTCCTTCTCTTTGATGAGGTCGAAGAACATTGGTTAGAACAGGATCCACTACAACATGAACTAATTTTTTGCTTCTGAAAAATAAACACAATATTTAAGTTATATGAATTTATAAATAGTCAATGTTTAAGTTCCTTACTCGTCTATTTTAAGGCTATCATGTTCAGACATTTCTGGTGGAGTATAAACAACGAGAGCATTAGCTTCATCAGGATCAAATAAAGCTCTTCTTGGACCTGAAAAACGAAGACCTAAAGCTCTACCTGAATATTCATATCCAGGTATGGGAATTTTAAATGGTTTTGTCAAAAGTTTTCTTATTCGAGCTTCCTAAAATTTTTAATATTATTGAAAAAAAATGAAGAATTAATGGTTTTAAAATGCTTACATGATCTGAAAGCACTTCTTGGATTGCAGTTACATCATCTGCTGTTAAAGCTGATAGTTTACGATCACTAATCTGAATAGTTTTTTCAACTCTGCGACGTTTATTTTCTTTGTTTGTATTTAGGCGTGATTCATCTTCTATTTTTTGTGGAAAAGCATGTCCATTAAAGTCAAGCAGCAAAGGACGTTTTCCAATTTTACTAGGAGCTTGTGATCGATTCTAGATTAGAGGTTAAATATGAATTTTATAAAATATATAGACATTAATTCATGAATCCATTCAAATTAAAGTCAATTAAAATCTTACCATTATTAAAAAATGGAAAATATTTCAAATTATTATGTTAAGTATTCATTGTGCTTTAAATAAATTTTACTTCTGTTTGTGTTTATATTTGTTTGGGTTTTGAAAATAACAATATTTTTTTTTTGAGTTGTGTGCGCGCGCGAGAGAGTATATATGCTACTTTAAATTTGAATTAAACCAACGGCAATTTTTAAATAAATCATATGACCTCTCTCCATGTATCCTATTGGCTTGCTTGTAAAACACATGTGCTATCCCCACCATTCTATACTGCGAATCCCCCTCCTCTATTATATTTTGAAAAACCTTTAAAATATTTTAAAAAACTATTTTTTTTGTAGATGATTTGTCACCTTATATATTTTATTATATAAATTAAAGCTGTGAAACGTCGATTTTATATAGAAGTAAATATTATAATGGGTGATTTTTATAACTCTTTTTCTACGTGTAAATATAAAGTTCAACTATGGTGGGGGTGTTTCCGGCCACGGTGTATTCAACAGAAAAAAATTTCATGGCGTTTGTTTATTTGTATACAGTATTGTAATAAAAAAAAGTTAAATACAAAAAATGATAATTCCTATAAAAGTTAATGAAATTAATTTAGTTGATTCAATGATAATTGAACTTCATGGTGATTTTAAAACATGTATGAAGTCAAATGAAGACTACGTTGTTGGTTCATTGTTTGAAAATAAAAAGAAAGAAAGATATTTAATTATTGGAAATCATATTCTTGAAGGAAAGGAAACGTTATTGGAAAAACCAATGGTTAAATTAAAAAAATTAAAAAATATTAATTGCACTAATTATGTTATTGATTCGATAATAACTAAAAAATATGTTTTTCGAACAAGGCCAAAACCTATTGTGTTAAACGTAGCAAAAGGAAACTAAGTGCAATATATTTATCAAAATATATATGTTTGTAAATTTAAAAAGTGGATAATTTTTTATTTTCCTTATTAATAACATTTTATTCAAAAAAGTATGTACAAATATTTTTATTATAAAAAGATTATAAATTATTCAATTTAAACATAATGACAATTTATATTTTAATTTAATTACAATATTTAATTTTTTACCTTTAATTAAAAAAAAAATTACTTAACAAATACATTTAACGATACAAAATCATTGTAATTCTCATTTCTTAAAGCTATCACACTCTTATAAACAACGAGAAAATTAACATAAAAAAAAAATATACAAAAATATTTAAATTTTCTTTTTATTTTTTAAATTACATAAAAATTCAACCTAATTTTAAATTATTACATTCAAAGTCTATTCAGGTTACTTTGAATTGAACGTAATTTTGTTATTAAATCTTGAGCATTTTGTTTACTAAATAATGTTGTCAAACATTTAGAGATTACATCTTGGCATCTAGTTATTATTTTTCGTCTAGTAAATGTATTTTTGATATTGGGAGAATTCGCAATAAAATAATTAACTAGATTTGCAGTAGATTCAATTAAATGGAATTCATTTCCTTCATTTAACCATATTCTGTTATTCCCACCAATCATTCTAAAACAGTAATCAAAATTAAGTTATTTAATTACCGAGTTCCAAAGTGCCTAATTGGGCTCAAGTTAGGCTAGGATAAATTAAATGCGGTTAACAATATTAAATATATCGACGCTACTAGTGAAAACTACACTAAAACACCCATTTGGAAGTATGTAATTTAAAATATAACTTGAAGAAGTCTCCATAGCACTGAAATGACCTGGCGTTGTTTTTTGTTAGTAGCTGCGATATTTTATTAAGAAGGAAATTATATTCTAGAATTTTATTTTTTATTATAAATAAAATTTTAAATTACAAATTTAATTTGAAAGAGTTATTTTATGACAAAATGTAAACTGACTTCAGTTTTGGATTTTCCAAGGTATTTTACATACAGCTATAAAAGTTTGAGTTTATATGAAAATGGCCAAATTTTATATTTCTTATGTTTTTAATTAGATAAAATTAAGAGTTAATTTTAATAAACAGTAAGTAATCTAAAATTGATTTCTTAAGATCAAAAATTTAATTTTTAGAACTAATAATCGGCGTTAAAAGTAATTTTTAGTTCCATTTTTTAAGAGAAAAAATTTTTGACCGAATCAAATGTCTACTTGAGCCCAGTCAATGTAGAATGCTTAGTAAACATTAATTTGATTAAATAAACAAAATGTTACTTACTTATCGTAATGATCTATTAGTTCTTCTATAGGTCTTCCTAATTGAAGAAAACAATTAATAATATGATTATTTGAAGTTTTCAATCTGCATGCCCGGATTTCTAATTCTTTGATAAGGAAATCTATTTTATGATAAAAAATTAATTCATTTTTGTGAATAAATAAATTTTTAAATTTATATAAAATATATTATTACAATTATTTAAACTTACCAACAGGAAAACAATGTGGCGTTCCTGAATATTCTTGTCCAAGTTGTTTAATTTTACTAGTTAAAATCGAAATTTTATCTTCTGGATCAGATATTGTGACATCTTTTAATTCTGAAGAATATAAATTTATTTTACTAAGTAACACTTAAACAAATTTAAATTAATTATTATTACCATTTTCAATAATATTTTTCCATATTCCTTGAATCAACATAGCATCTTGATGGCCGGAACAATGAATAATTGCTAATTTACATTCCCACAATTCTAAAGGCTGAGCATACTCTTCATATAACTAGTATGCAAATTATTTAGTTATTATTTTTAAATAAAACACTAAGGTATTAAAAAAAATAAAGTATTTCTTACTTGAGTTATGTCTAGTAATGATGAATTAAGCCTTAATTTTGCATCCCTTACAATCAATTGATCATATTGAGATTGCTGATTGCAAATGGTATCTAGAATCTAAAAAAATAATTACATCAGTATAAAAAATTATGGCAGAAAGAAAATTTGAGAAAAAATTAACCAATTGTTGAATTCTTGCAACTTCTACTTTGTCTTCCAGTTCTCTTAAGAAAACCCCCAAAGTTGGTGCATAACCAGCTTCGTCGCTTCGCATACAAACAACTGCTCTAGCCAAGTATTCTACTCGCTTAGGTAAAGGAGTTTCTGGTCTAATAACAAATTAGTAAGTTTTATTACATAATTTTTTAAGCAGCATATTAATAGAAATGATAAGATGAATATACCCAGCTTTTGTTGAAAGAGAGTATAAAATTTTAGCAGCTGCTGCATGATTCTTATTTCTTTCATAAAATTGCCACAGTAATTCTGGAGCATTAACGTGAATAAGATAAGATTCCAAAGAAGGCGCAGCAAGAGCTACAAGTTCACCATGAAGTCCTTTTTCAATTAACCATGCATAAACTGCTCCGTGTAATGTCTCACATGGTGAGCGTAAGGCATCATTTATAATATCGTGCAACTAAATTTGAAGAAATTTTAAAATATTTAAGTAGATTAATCAAACGCTTAAAATTAATAAAATTATAAATTAATTAGAAATTTAATCTCATACCATTTGTTTTGCTGGAGCAACAACTGTTATTGAATTATAATTTGGTGGTCCAGGTTTACTGGGTACCGTTGGAGTTAGTGGGTTTGAAATACTTTGATTATAAAGATAATCTAACATTGCAGTAAACTCTTTATAGATTTCTAATCTGAAAATTGGGTAAAAAAATTAATTTTCCTTTTTTTTTTTATAAAAAATTTCAATTAATAATTTTAAGACCTTTTAATATATGCGAAATTTCCTTCTTGATCCTCTACTGGTTCATTATTTTTATAAAAATGTGAGGCAGCATTGTTAGGATCAATTTTTTCAGCACAGCATAAACAAAGCTCAAGTACTCCAGCATAAAATTGACAAGCGACAAATTGTTGGCAAACTGCACCAATATTTAATCGAGGAGCAACTTCTTTACATAACTAAATATTCAAAGTAATTAATGATTTAATTTCCAAATTATGTTTAATTTTAAATAATCTAGTACCTTTAGGGCAGATTGCAAATATGTTTCTTTTTCTTCTGGATTTATACAGGTTTTAGCTTTTAATATAATTTCATTTGCCTATAAATAAAAAATATATTAGAATCTAATTAAAAACTTTTAAATCATTATTTAATTTACTTTAGAGCAAACAGCATCTTCACTACGATAAAGGTTTGGACACACTTCACGCAATTTTGAACTCACAGAGTCTACTGAAGCATTATCTCCAAGATAACTAAAAGTTAAATTAATGTAAAGTTAATTTAGTTTGTGGAATCAACAACTTCTTTGATTTCTATACCTTTCAATAAGATGTATAATTAAAAGAGAAGATATTTCATGCCCTATTAGTATTATATCTCGGAAAGTGGCATTTGTAAATTGATTTAATTGATCTTTTGATAAACAGTTGATGATTTTATTAAGTTGGTTTTCACATAAAATTTTCCATAATCCTAAAATTTCACATGCATGAGTAATAAATATTTTAAGCGCATCTAAAGAATTTCTTTCTTCAACAATTGGCTCTGGAACATTGCTTGCCAAGGTGTTGTCAAAAGTTTCTGTGACATTTCTAGTTGTTCTATAACTAAATCTAGAAATTACAGAGGATAAGTTAAATCAAAATCTGAAGTACATAAATTTTCATTTCAATAATACTAACGGTTTAGTGATTTGAGTATTTTTATTTAAAAATGCTCTAAGTGCTTGTAAATGTCCTAACAACCAACCAACTTGCGATGCGTTTATCATACTTGAAATATTAAATTGACTGTTACCGCTTTCTACTTTTACACAGCGAATATTCCAAATAGGACGCAATATTCTTCCAATATAAAGATATAAGCCTCCATGCTTAGCAGAAAATTGTTGTAAAGCTGAATCGATGTTAGGACCATTTGGTACTTGTGGTGTTCGAAATAATTGTTGACGTGGATCCATGGATATTCTTGGGGTTGAAGTTCGCAGATCATTTACTAATTAAATTGTAGTAATTTAAAATTTGATACATTGATTTTTTAAAAGTTAAATCTAATTGAAATACCTGATGTTAATCCCATAAATGGATTGTAAATATCATTAGATTGAACGGCTGCGATTTTTTGACTACCATACAAGAAAAATGCTCTTGTAGCCCATTCTGATAACTATTAGCAAAATAAGAAACAATTTTTAATAATACACTCGAAAAATTGAAATTAACAATTAAAAAAATTTTTATTATTAAGTATTTCATATATTAAAAATAAAACTTATGTCAAAAATACATAAAATACTTAAAATTGTTAAAAAATATAGAAGTTTTGATAAAAGAATTTTGATTTGCTATTTCAAAAAAGTTATTTTTCTTAAAAAATTTTTATTATTATATTTAATAATAATTTAATAAAATTATAAAAAAATAGGAAATAAATTACTTGAGCATTTTGAGAACTTTCTAATGTTGCTAAAATGAGACATGTTGCACAAGCTTGCTCAGGTGACTGAGTTTGGAAATAAGCTCGTACTGCTTCTGTATCAGGGCCTCTCTGTTCAAGTAATAGCTGCCTCAAGATGTCAACAGGACGATCTTGAATTAAAATAATAGCACCCTGTAATTAATAAAAATTCATATTATTTTGTAAATTAATTATAATTCCACAAAAATGTTTTTTTTTTTTATACTTGTGCAGTCAGAAATATAAATTTTCTTGGTGGTTCCATATGTTGTCGAACTAAAAGAGGAGGATCCCCTTGAGTGCTAGACAATTTTTCAATTTGAATTGCTGATTCTCCAGGTATTTCAGCCATAGCCCATACAGGGCTATCCAATGGTAATATACTTTGAGTCTCAGCAAGATAATTTGAAAAAGGATAAGCATCATTACTCAAGCACCATGCACTTTCAGTGTCTCCTCCACAAATAAGTATTAAAGTGCCTTTTCTATAATGTGCTGTTTGTACTTTCCTAGGTCTCATGACTGGTGCATTTGCTGCATATCCTGGAGGTAATCTAACATGAATTAACTGTAAGCATTGGGGTCTGCTTCCAGGATTTGACATAGGTGTGCAACTAAAATAAAATCGAACTCCAGTTGCTGCTACAGCAACTAAATGTAAATTCACCGATTCTGATTCCATGATTGCAGAAATGCTTACTAGAGGCTTAAAATTATTACTGTCAAGCGTTTTAACAACATGTGAAACAGTATTTTGAACAAGTGAAGCTTGAGTTAAAGATGTCACTTTTGAAGCATTGTCATTATCAATATCCCAAACTGTTATGGTGCCTTTTGCACCAAGAGTATATAAAATATTACGTGAATCGTCAACAGAAATTTGATTTATTGCTTCTTCTTCAGTTAAGAAAATTGATGGGATCAAAAAAGATAGTACTCTCTCTGAGTGGTTGACGATTTTACAACGTTTTCCAAACCAGCTACTTTCTGCCTGTAATTAAAAAGTTAGTCTAATAGTTTAAATTATAATAAAAAAAGAAATTGTTAATAAAAATTACATGATACTGTATTTCATATAAGGAACCATTTCTTCCACCAAGAAAGATTCTTCCCTTAGAAGTATTAGCAATTGTAGTAACAGGTATGCCATCGGTTGTGACATTAAAAATAGGTTCAGGAACAAGTTGCATTTCTCCTTGTACTCCTACAAAAAAATTAAAATTTTTATCCAATAATTAAATTGTTTTATTTTATTTTATGCTCTTCTTACCATTGTCATCATCAGATATCATAACTCCCAGAACTGTGATTTCTACAATAGTTGTTAAAACTAACAAATATTTAACATGACTTTGAAAAATTCCTGGCTTAGGTTTAACTAATCCTACACTAATTATTGTTTCATTTAAACCATCAAAGTAAGCAACATCTGTTCTGCAATTAATCAAAAGCAAATTAAAACAAATTATATAATTCATCAAAAATTAAACTGCTTAAAAATACATACTCATTTTCATATGACCAAACGTAAATATCGCTATCAATTGTGAGCCAAGCCTTAGAAACATCAGTAAATAATCCCATCATACAGTGACATTGCATATCTAATCGGTTGCTAAGAAAACTATTTAATTCTGAAATATATAATTTGATCAAATATTTTTAAAAGGATACGACTAAAATGTTCCATGACTTGAGAAGGCAATGGAATTTTGCTGTGCATTCTCATTTGATTAATATTCGATAACGTTAATGAAACACCATTTAAACTTGGATAATCATACACATCTAATCCACTTACTGTTGGGCTACCTTGTAAATTATACCTCATAAGATTAATTAATGAGGGAAAATTGCTGTCAGCAAGAATATGTTTATCCACCATTTTACCAGCCAATTCTAAGGCATCGATATGAATCTTCATTGGTTCCATTTCAGTCACATTCATTTTTAAAGAGCACTTTTAACTATAAATTATAATTTTTTTAAAATAAAAATCAAAAATAATTTACATTTAAAAAATCAGTTTTCTTTGTTAAAAAAAAAATTATTATTTTAAAAATCAACAACTAATAAGATATTAGGTTTTAAATATAATATTATCTTCTAATTTATAATTATTTTCAAGATTTAAATATTTAACTGTATTTAACTGTATATCGAAGAGGTTAGACACAATATAAAATTTGTAATTTGTAATTAACGAATACTTGCTTAAAAATTTGAAGATTCTTGAATGAAAATTTAATTAGCTGAATCAAATAAATGCAAACTAAAATTTTCTTCGTATTTTTATTATTTTTTAATCAATTATTATATTTACTTTACACACATTTACTTGCTCCACAATTCAAAGCCGGTTTATTTGGTGTCGCGCGCGAATTGCACATGCACGGCACAGTGGCGCTGCAAGTTGCGCGCGCATTTTTTTGCGAAAATAGGAGAAAATTCGCGCGAAAAGGACTTTTGAAATTTCTATTTTTATCAATTCTTCGAACGTCAATAAACCAATTAATACTCATTTTTTGCCCGAAATGAACAATAAATTACAATTCTAAATAAAAACGGGTTTTATAGAATTCAAAAATTTTGTACAAGCTCCAAATTTCCAAAAACATTTTACTTAATTTCTGCGAATCGTTTTCGAGAAACAGCTCTATATAAAGTATTAAAAGCCAGTTGATTATTTTTTAAAAAGTTTTAAGTAAATTAAAACTCTGATTACAAATTATTATATCTGGCATAAAAATGATGATAAAGGGACAACACGGTTCTCCTTAACTGGCACCAACCCAAGATGCGCTGCTACGATGAGTTTTTGACGGATTTCTTTAAAGTACATTTATCTAAGGTGAAAAAAGCCAAATTTAAAAAAATCGCCCGGGCGCTTTTTGAAAAAATCTCAAAAACGTCTATTTTGGACGTTTTTAAAAACTGAATTCCGAAGGAAAAAAAATTATTCGATTTTTTCGTTTACAAATTATTATTACTTCCAAAAAATGTTCTAATTGGAAGTTTCTGGCTTAAAAATATATATTTTTTCTAAATATAATAATATTGGCTATTTAAAAGCGTGTAACTGGGCCAAAAACTGTTTCAAACTCAATGTTCAGATTTTAAAATTTTCATGAAAAATCTTGGGTATTATCGCTTATAAAATGCGAAAATCGGTTAATTTATCGCAAATATGATCTTTTTCTATTAAAAAAAGTTCAAAAATATATCTTACCTGATGGTATACAAATTTTTAATGCCAAAACTAACAAAAAATGATAAAATTTAATTAATTTAGAGCTTTTTATAAGGGTCGATATTCCTCAAGTGTATGTAAACTTAAATCTTGGGTCTTCAAATCAGTCCCAAAATATTTTTTGCTCAAACTACTATCAAAAATAAGCTACCTCCCTAATTTTTAGTCTCCTAGGTCTTCTCCTTGATTTTTTACAGCCAAATAACTTTTTTTGTGCTTTTTATTTTTTTAAATTTTAGGAGCGCAAAAATTACTAAAAACTCTCTCAGACTCTTATTTTATTGCAAAAAAAATTTTCGTTTTAGGCCCGTATAGGAAATTTCCCTGGCTATCCAATTCCGTGGTTTAAATTTTTTTTCGAGCTGCGCATGCGCGAGAAATCATATAAATACGTTCCAACTTTTTGATTTTTTAGAAATTCATATTACCGAATTTGTGGTCGAAATCTTCATTTTCTGGCGTTCTAAAGCATTTCAGGCTATTACGAACCAAAAAATCAAATTCACTGGAAAATTTTCCATAGGGGTATCTATTGAAAATATTTTTTTTTGAATTTTTTTGGTTGTATAAATTAATTTCTAAAAAAATTATTAGCAGATTTGAAAAATTCCGAAAAATTTCCAAGTCATGTGACCAATCAAAAATCTGACCAAAACTTTGGATTTCGCGGGAAATTTTCATGTTTTTACAAGATTATATGTTGAGACAGAGAAATTTGAAAGAATTTCCCGATTATTGTCGAATAATTTAGCATAATTAAAAAAAAAAGCAAAAAATAGGGTTAAATGCAGCTAAATAGTGCCCATCTTGCAAAATGACCTTCACCGATTTACCCCGAATTTGGCATGTTTTTATATATGTGAAACATGATTCCTCCAAATTTTGTAGCCCTCTAGGTGCAAAAGTGCCTACATTGGGCCCATTTAAATTTTTTTGGAAGTTTTCAAATTTGCTAATAATTTTTTTAGAAATTAATTTATACAACCAAAAAATTCAAAAAAAAATATTTTCAATAGATACCCCTATGGGAAATTTTCCAGTGAATTCGATTTTTTGGTTGGTAATAGCCTAAAATGTTTTAGAAACGCCAGAAAATGAAGATTTCGACCACAAATGCGGTAATATGAATTTCTAAAAAATCAAAAAGTTGGATCGTATTTATATGATTTCTCGCGCATGCGCAGCTCGAAAAAAAATTTAAACAATGGAATCGGATAGCCAGGGAAATTTCCTATCCGGGCCTAAAATGAAAATTTTTTTTGCAATAAAATAAGAGTCTGAGAGAGTTTTTAGTCATTTTTGCGCTATTAAAATTTAAAAAAATAAAAAGCACAAAAAAAAGTAATTTGGCTGAAAAAAATCAAGGAGAAGACCTAGGAGGCTAAAAATTAGGGAGGTAGCTTATTTTTGATAGTAGTTTGAGCAAAAAATATTTTGGGACTGGTTTGAAGACCCAAGATTTAAGTTTACATACACTTGAGGAATATCAACCATTATAAAAAGCTCTAAATTAATTAAATTTTATCATTTTTTGTTAGTTTTGGCATTAAAAATTTGTATACCATCAGGTAAGATATATTTTTAAACTTTTTTTAATAGAAAAAGATCATATTTGCGATAAATTAACCGATTTTTGCATTTTATAAGCAATAATACCCAAGATTTTTCATGAAAATTTTAAAATCTGAATATTGAGTTTTAAACGGTTTTTGGCCCAGTTACACGCTTTTAAATAGCCAATATTATTATATTTAGAAAAAATATATATTTTTAAGCCAGAAACTTCCAATTAGAACATTTTTTGGAAGTAATAATAATTTGTAAACGAAAAAATCGAATAATTTTTTTTCCTTCGGAATTCAGTTTTTAAAAACGTCCAAAATAGACGTTTTTGAGCTTTTTTCAAAAAGCGCCCGGGCGATTTTTTTAAATTTGGCTTTTTTCACCTTAGGTAAATGTACTTTAAAGAAATCCGTCAAAAACTCATCGTAGCAGCGCATCTTGGGTTGGTGCTAGTTAAGGAGAACCGTGACAAGTGTAAATAATTTTTGGAAATTATTCTATGGAGCTTCATTTCTAACTTCATTTACAGAAAAAAGATAACATTAAACTATAAGCGAGAAATTGTTGGTTGAGTTAATAATAAATTATAAAAACCCATTTTAACGTTCCTGGGGTCTCAAAACGTGCTTATGGCTCATTTTCATTTTTTTTTGCAAAAATTGATTTAAAGAAAATAATATAAAAATCTTGTTTTAGTGCTGCAATTTTTAGAAAACGTCAAATAAAAGATTTTTTTATTAAAGGATCAACTTGTTATTGTCATTATAACTTAGTAAAATTAAAAAATTTTTATTATTGTGCTTTAAACCGCAATTTCTTGAGGTATAAAAAAGTATTTTTATGCTTTTGTGAAAAAATAAGAAATTTTTGGTAATATTTTAAACTCAAATAGCATTTAAAACATTAATTTAAGGTTAAATAGCTGTTGGTACATCTAAAATTAAGTGAAATACAAACTTTAAAAAAAGGAAATAAAAATCCATGCACTTATTTTGCTTAAAACACCAAGTTCTTGATAGGAACGGTAAATAAGGCTTTTTTGTCATATTTACCCACAAATTTTTTTTCAACTTAAAATTTTGTTAATTTTTATGATATATAGTCAACAACTTTTTGAAATAGAAACTTTAAGTCAAAAAAATTTGTAATTTCTTACTTTAATCGGTATATACGACCACGTAACACTATTTTTGCAAAAAAAATGAAAATGAGCGATATGCCAAAAAATCAAAATTTCACCTAGCACAATGGCTCCTCTATGAGGAACCGAAAATTAATATGACTATTTTTTGCTGATATAATTATAATTTTAATAACTTGAATTATACATAAAGTGCTAATAACTTTGCCATAAAAAATTCTTGAATTGATAAGGTATTTAAGAGCCACATATTTTTATTAAGGAAAGTAAATTTGCGTTTTTAACAATAAATATATGTATCATTTATTATAATATGTAATACATTTTTGGAATCATTTATTTACAGAATTTTCTAAATAAAATTAATAATTTATACGACTTTCGACTTGTTTTTTGAAATTTAGTAAAGTTACTTCCATATTATTAGTAATAACTGAATAGCAATCCGTACTTTCTAATTCAGCAACTTTTTCATTATAAAATTGGGTTTTTAATAAATAATCTGTTTCATGTTCATATTTTTTCATCCATGCATTTTTACGATTAATTTCTTTATTAAAACAATAATCTGTAATTGTAGATATTCCTTGGCAATTGTCAAATACATAATCAATTGCATGGTATAGCCTTCTTTGTTGCTGAAAATAAATTATTAATATTTAATTAATTTGTAATTTGTAAAAGTGAAATTCAATTATTCTATAAGATATATCACGGAATAATATATTAATCAAAATAATGGATATACTTTATGAAAATCAAAGAATAGTTTAAACTCTTAATTCAAGAAAAATTCAAATAAAGTAGCTTAGCAGTTTCTGCTTATTCTTTTTAAAAAGTATGATTTTAGTGCTTGAAACGAGGATTAAAAATTGAAAATTTTTACAATATTTCAAGACTCGCATCAATATTAATTCTAAGTCTTACAAATTTCCCTGGCTATAATGTACCACATCATTAATTTTGATTAAATTTGCATTTTTCGCAAAAATCGTTCAAAAATTGAAAAAAAAATTCGACAATTAAAGTTGCAAAAATAAAAATTAGTAAATAAAAAAACACGTAAAAAAATACTGCATCATTTCAATAATAATATTTAAAAAAACTTACTAAAATTAAATCATCAATTTGTTTAACTGTAGGATTGACAATTTCACGGATTTTATTTTCCATACAATTATTCAGCTCTTTGTAAATGGAACTCTTTTCCTCTTGCATTGATTTTTTAACTGCTTGTAAAGCTGGTGAATCTCCAAATGGCTTTGTATAAAAGTAATAATGTATAAATTTTGTATTCTTTAAATAATCAAAACAAATTATCATAAAAATACTCAGAATTTACCTACTACACCACTTGCAAAAATGTCTTATTTTACAGATTTTATGAAAAATTTAAAATAGAGGCTTTATTTTTCAAAAATAAAATTTAAATATGGTTTTAATTGATTTTAAAGACAATTACTTTAATATAGTATACATAGTAAAAAGAAAACTCATACATTTTTGAAAATTTTTGAATTTAGGCCATTTTCTTTATGTGCGTCTTATGGCATTTACAATATGGGTAAAAAAAAATTCATTTAGCAAGGTAAATAGTGCACAATCAAAATTCTGATTACCATAATCAGATTTTTGTTCAGTGTATATAAAACTATAGTTTTCTTTATTCTAGTATTAGAAAAATCTTAGCGGGTTTTTTTTAATAACTAAATTAATTTTACAAGTTGGGAGGAAAATATAAATTATAAAAAATATTTTTTCAAAATCAGATTCCATTGATTAGTGTGTAAAATTTTTTTTTTATGTATACAACCGAATTTTACAGGAATTCTGATTAAATTATGCGAATTCCATATTTCTTGATTAAATAATATAATTATGAAATAGATTCCCTTATACCTACCTCAATTAAGCTTAAAGTTGATAAAAATTTTGAATCAACATTATTTTGATAACGTTGCTTTATGCTATCAAGTTTTCTTCTTATACTATCAGTGCTTTTTACTTTATACTCAGATAGTCTTTCAACTGCTGAATTTGTTTTTGCCATAAGAACATCAAGTTTTGCACGATAATCTCGTTCATTATTGCAAGAACCGTTATCCACAAACTAAAAAAAAAATATTCATATAATTATTAAAAAATTAATTATAAAGAATTTCGGATAGGATCCGCGACCCTAGTTTTTATATCTCCTGGGCACGGTTAAATTTTTAAAAGCGGATTTGGAGAAAAATCCCAAGTACACCAAAAGTAAAGAATTAAAGCAAAGCTGAAGATGATAAACTGTGCTTTAGGGCATTCTTTTTTTATTAAGAGCAAGGGTCCCCAAGTAGAAAAGTTGTATACAATTTGGATCCCAATTGTATCCAAACTTATGTATGCATTTTGGATAAAAAAATATTACTATAAAAAAATATACCATTTCAGATACAAAAAAAAAAATTAAGAGAATTAGCGAAGTACGAATTAGTTAAAGAACATAAAAGCATTAAGGAAGTTAATTTTTACAGTGTATATTATAAATTGATAAAATAAATAAAATGCATAGGTACTTTACCTGTAGAATAAGAATAAGACAAAAAACAAAAATTACAAAAATATTTTTCATGGTTTTTAAATTTCAATTTTTTATAATGTAACACTTTATATTAATTACTTTTTTTAATTAAAAGTTTTAAAAATTAAAATTAGTATTTATACAAAAATGTTAATATAATTATTATCTTTTACGACTCATTTTTTTATTATATTAGATATGATTATTTGGTAATTAGTACTCTAAAATTAAATATGATAAGAATAAATTTTATTCAAATACGGGCATGTTTAACTAAAATGGAAATTTGATTCACTAGAAATTTCGATGGTTAAGATTTTACCACCAAAAACGTGAAATAAAAGTTTATTAAATTTTCTTTTTCTAGTATGTGTTATTACACTCGATTAGAGTAATTTTTTGTTTTGATCGTTAGAATTTTTACTTGTATCCAACTTTCTTTCAGAATTTATTATTGCGATATTTTTTTTATCATGTTCATGGACATGTTTATAGAGAGGGGTACTCAGATTTTGACTTTCAACCAATTTAACAGGAATGAATCTTTGATATTTTGTTTATGAACATCATTAAAAGAACTGATTTGGCTTAATAATTTGATGTCGCAGTTTGGAGCCAAACTCGAGTTTTTTTTTGTTTCGCCAGGCATAAAAAAATAAGACTTAGGTCAACCATTAAATTTAACATCTCAAAAAAATTCAGTATAATTTAATAAAATAACTTATTTTTCTTATATGGTTTAAAAAAAATCTTAAAATTGATTTTTGATGGTTATTTCGAGAAAAAATAGCTTGAAATGATTTTGGGAATCTAGAACTAAAAATAATGCAGTTGTTAATGATCAAAAAATGAAAAATATTTAAGAAATTTATTCCTCGATGAAATGCTATTAATTTATTTTTAGTTCAATTATTAAATCGGGCAAAAATAAAATTTTCTACACTAATGTCTGCAAATAAAAATGAACGTTTTTGAAATAATCTAAAAGTTTTTTTGAGCTCCAAACATTAAAAAAAAAAAAAAAAAATATTGAACCCCTATAATTTTGAAAGAAAAAGAAAATATTCTGAAAAATGTGTATGAATTAAAAAAAAAAAAATAATAAAATTTTTGACGAACCATTTTAGGCGAACGTGTCCATATAATATACAATCATATAATATCATATAATATAATCATATAATATTATATTATATGAATTTTATCAGAATATTTAAATATAGTTAATTATTATATCATTTTAATAGAATATATTTAAATATCTATGTAAATAAATCATCTGTTTGATATGGCATTTTACTGTGTTATTGAAAAATATTTATTCATGATTATATTTAAATAAAAAAATAATAAAAATAGATTAGGTATATATATAGATTAAATATCGCTCCGTTATTTAATTTTGTTTTAATAAAAAAAAAAAAAAAATTAAATATTTACATAATATATTAATCTATTTCAATTCAAAATTTTGACAAATTAAATGGGAAACAGGATCGGTTTAACAGGAAAAAACTACTTCTGCAGGAGAGTACAAACTTTTTTATTTTATGATAAAAATATGCCCAGTTATCATCAATTTAAGAGATTTTGACAATTTCAATTGAGAAAAGTCGGTATTTTAGTGAAAGTAGTATTTTAGTTTTATTCACTACTCGCAATTTTTGTTTCTGATACCTATATTTCTGAAAATTTGTCTAATTTTTTTTTGCATCAAAAAATAAAAAAACTTATTATTTTTTTCTTTTTGGAAATTGTACCAGAATAAGTTTTTTTGTATGGAAATAATAGTTTTCAGAAATTCGTTATTACTCGTTTGATACCTATAACAATTTGGTAAAAATTTTATTGGGAAAATCATATTGGAACTGATTTTAAGATTATTTCCTTTTGCCTCAAAAGGGTCGATTTCTCAGGGTATAATTACATATTATCTACACTAAAAAAAATTCAGCTTGCCGCAAGCAGAATATTATCGTTTACTGTTAGCGGAATTCCGTTTGTAGCTAACGGAATTTTTTTATTTTGTCAAACGATTGCAAATGACTGGAAACGTAAAGAAAATTTTAAAAAAATGTTTTTCCCACTTTATGAGACTTGAAAAATTTTTTTTTTAATTTTCTTTAAGTTTCAAGCCACTTGCGTTCATTTAAGAAGAAAAAAAAATTCCTTTAGAAACTAGCGGAATTCCGTTTACCGTTAGTAGATTTCCCGCTTGCGGCAAGCAGAATTTTTTTCAGTGTAGAAAAAATGGATATTTAGATTTAGGGGGGTAAATATAAAAAACACAATTTTTCTGATCTGCGGGTCAAAAGCACGTATTTCCTGGACGCTGCGCGTCCGTCAAAATAGTATATTTATGGCTCGTGTCCAGAAAAGTAAAGAATGGCCCAAATCGCACTTAAATTACCTTCCGAGGCAAAGCCGATTAATTAGCATTGTTCAATTAATATTAATTGAAGCATGTTGGAAATTATAAATATAAGATTTTTATTTGAAATTAAAAATTTATCTTATTTTTGCCTTTTAAAAAAATAAAAATAAAAAATAATTATAATGAGTCAATTATAATTATAATTATAATTTTCCAAATTTATATCGCTTTTTTTGCAAAAATAGTGTCACATAGTCGTTTCTTCCGATTGAAGTAAGAATTTAATAGTATATTTATGGCTAGTATCCAGAAAAGTAAAGAATGGCCCAAATCGCCCGTATATTACGAGGCGAAGCCGAGGGTGGTAAGCTAAGATTTGGAGCATTCTTTATTTATGGACAAAGGCCGTATAAAAAATTTTTTTTTAGTAGCGAGAAATTTCGTGGCTACTAAACAGTAAAATTTTTTTTTGTTTTCAAGTTTGTATTTCAATTGTTGACCATACACCATAAAAATTAACAAAATGTAAAGTAGAGAAAAAATTTTGTGGCTAAAATGTGACAAAAAAGCCTTTTATACCGTTTCTTCTAAAAGCTTTTACCGTTCTTATCAAAAACTTGGCGTTTCAAGCAAAAGAAGTGCATGGATTTTTATTTTCTTTTTTTTTTAAATATATATTTCACTTAATCTTAGAGGTTCCAACCGTTATTTAATCTTAAATTTATGCTTTGATGAAATTTTAAAATAAATTATTTAAAATATAGCAAAAATTTTCTTATTTATTCCCAAGATCATAAAAAATCTATTAATTGCTATACCTCAAAAAATAGTGGTTTTAAGCACAATAATAACTTTTTTATTATTAAGTTTTAAATTTACTAAGTGTTTATGAAAATAAAAAGTTGACCCTTTAATAAAAAAACTTTTATTTTTTATTTATTATTATGTTTTATCTAAAAATTACAGCACTAAAAATAAGATTTTTATATTATTTTTTTTTAAATTATTTTTGCTAAAAAAATGAAAACGAGCCATATACCTACAAAAACAAATTATATTTATTCAATATAAAAATATTAAATTTTAAGGAATTCATATTTTAAAGTCTAATAAATTATGATTAAAGTACAATATACGCAGTTTTTAAATAAATTCAACATAATATAATAAAACTTTATTTCAAACTTACCCCTTAAATTGATTGTACATAATTACACAACTAATAATATATTACATTGATCCATAATGTATAGTATGTGTAAATTTTTTATTTATATATTTTGGTACTTCCAATTTCCATATATATTTTGGAGTCATTTTGATTGTGACCATAATACCTATAAATATATAATAATTAAAATTGCTATTGAAAAAAAGCATTATTACACAATATTGATACCTTATTTTGATCTCACATGAAATGATTTTAAATATGTAATCAGATGTAATACATTTTTTAAATTACTTAAAATAATTGTGACGTATCGACTATAGCAAAAGGTTATTATTACAAAAAAAGCTTTATCAGTTTATCAGTAAGTAAAAATATGTTTTTATAGTTAGTAATTAAATAAAAGAAATATGCAATTAAATTAAACAAAATTTTAGTAACTCTGTATTTGGACAAAAATGGATCCATCAGTGGATGTTGAGACTGGGTCAACAAAAGGAATATTGAATGATTTTTCTTATCATAACAATGTTGCTAGTGCATCAAAACAAATTCGCCTAGGTATATATACATTGATATTGAATTTTACAAAAGCATAAGTATAATAATTCTTCTTTTTTTTTAGCTTTTATTCGAAAAGTCTACTCCTTACTTAGCTGTCAACTACTTTTGACAGTTGTGATAGCAGCAACCATTGCATTAGTTGAGCCAGTCAAGCTATTTTTTGTTCAAAATGCTTGGCCATCAATGTCAATTCTTATTGCGTATTTTGTAGTATTTATAGCATTAATGATCTTAAAAAGAGAACACCCGACAAATTTAATTTTACTAGCAGGATTCACTGTTTTGCAAGCCAGTATGGTTGGTATAATTATATCTAACTTTGACATTGCCATTGTACTGGAAGCTCTTTTCATAACTCTTACAATTGTAATTTCTTTGACATTATTTACTTTTCAATCTAAATGGGATTTTTCTGTCATGGCAGTTGCGTAAGTATCAACCAATTTTATAATAAGCTGTAAAAAAAATATTTGGTAAAAAAATAATTTTTTAGGCTTTTTTCTGGATTGTGGGTGCTTCTTCTTGGAGGAATATTACAAATATTCATTCAAAGTTCAACAATGGAAATTTTCCTTTGTATCGGTGGTGCTTTAATATTTTCCCTATTTATTATTTTTGATACCCACCTTTTAATGAATCATACATCTCCCGAAGAATACGTTTTTGCTACCATAAGCCTTTATTTAGATATCATAAATTTGTTTTTATATATTTTACGTATTCTTGCTGTTGCTCGTGATTAAATTTTTATAAATATTAATACTTTTTTATATGTGATAATAATTATACATTCAAATTTATTTTTTATAAAAAACTTATATGTTTTTCTAATATAATATTTTGTGTTAATAATTAATTAAAATCTATTTTAATCTAGATTAAAAAAAATTTCTAATTAAAAAGTCATAAAATGTTTTAATCCAGTATGAAATTGGTGGGTGCTATAAGTATTATTATTTTTTTTTTTAAATGTCTTGAATAACTACTTAAAACTTATATCAATTAAAAGCAAAACATAGCCATTAAGGTCAAAAATCAAATTTTTGTCTTTGAAAGATTTGTATTTAATTTTTTTTTGCATATAAATGAATCCTTTAAAACTGTAAAACTATTTTTTTGTTTGCATTTAAAAACCATGCTTTGCATAGCATGTAAAATTCAAAATAAATGTTTTAGTTTGGATTACTGATAATATACCAAATATAAAAAAACAGGCCAACATTAACACGTTGGCTGCTGCATCATGGGCGTAAGGGTCCTGTGTGCATTTTAATTTTTTTCGTTATTTTTATTCCAATCAGAAAATTTTTTTTTCTATTAATTGTATCAATTATCAAGTTATATTTTTGGCTGAAAAGAAGCATATACATACTCGAATCATTATCAGCCTGAAAATACCTTTGATATCCATAATTAATTTTATTTTAAAGACGCTGAAATCTTCAATATTATGCCCATGACGCACCAGGATAGCAATCACAAAAATATCAAAACGCAGCCAAAGTGTTAATAGCATGTACAAACTAAATAAAAAAAAAGTTATCTTATTAAAAGTGCTCAAGATTAATCAATTTTCCTTTCTATATTCTCATTATGACCATAAGATGAAAAAAAAACTACTTTTACGTTTCTTAAATTAACTTTTTTTAAAATTTTTTGATAATCATTCCAAACTTAAACTTATTCCCATAAATGACAAAATTTAGTTCGAAAAATTCAAGTTTTCAACATCGGGTAATTAGTACTGATTTCTCTTACAGCCACAGATTTATATGATAAATTCTAAATGAAATATATCATTTAGTCATGTATAATAAATAAGATATTTTTATTATATAATTAAATTAATTTCAAGTATTTAAAATATTCTGTACGAAAAAAAAATTGTATTGTATAAATTAATATATACGTTTTTTATTTGAATTTACATTCAAAATTTATTTTTCAAAAAATACAAAATTAATTTTTTATGTGTATATAATATTATATATAATAAAATTACAATGTTTCCATTACTGCAGCACTTTCTTCTATTTATTTGCCTTTCTCCTTTCCTAAAGCTGCCAGACGTCCTTTACTTCTTTCATCGATTATCTTCTTAAGATCTTTGTCCATTTTTAATTCAACGATAACAGTCTACAAAAAAAAATTATTGTTAGCTTTTCTAAAGCAACTTAATTTACCATGTGAGTATTTAAAGCTAAACGACGTTCAGTAATATAATAAAATGAATATTTTTCAGCTAACATCTTTTGTTCATTTACCATCAACTTAATGATTTTAAATTTTTAATTTCAGAACCGATTTTGCTTAATTAATTTATACAAAGTAAATATAGCTTATTAACTGACAAGAGCACCTTGAAAGCAAGTTAATGTAAATCGCGTTCAAACTTAAGAGAATGGTTTGAGATCATCTTTAAAACTTTTAAGCTAAAAGTTAAGAATTTGTTCTGTAAAATGAAATTTACCTCAGAAGTATCAATCCCAACATATACACTAGCACTGTTAATATTTTCTCTCTGTATCCTTTCTATATATATATAACAAATATTTTTCTATATACTTGCATTAATTTTACTACTTGCTGAGTTTTATAAAAATTTAAACTCTTGTTTGTTTCAAAAATATAATTATTCTGCATTGTTAATAAAATCAGTTCCAACTCTTCTGAATGAATTATAGTTAAGTAGAAATACTTTAAGATCAGCTTCTAAGAGAACCTTAGAAGCTTTGTAAAAATATTCTTCGATGTAACCTATGTGAATGGTTTAAATTATCATTATTAAAAAGATATATTTATATTACCTAATATAAATGAATTTACCTGGACTTCATCATCTTCATATGTAGGCATTGATCAGACATTATGTTTTTGTTTTAAATCTTTTGATAAAGGAGCACATGATAATAAGCCTCTTTCTAATGCACAAAGGAGCTGTAAAATGTCTCTTCCTATTTTTCCTTCTTGATGAAGTTAAAATAGCTTGTTAAACTTCATGTTGTTAGCCCTAAAACAGTTTTTAAATTTTTAATAAATCATTATTTTTTAACAACAGTAACACATGTGAGAAACCCTGTGTGAGAATAACACACATAATTTTAGAAATAAACAAGTTTATAAAAATATCAAAAATAAAATATAAAATAAAAATAACTTAAATATAAATTCGTATACAACTTATACCTATACATAAAACTACAGATAAATTGGTTTATTTTATAATTATTAAAAATTGCTCATTAAAGAGTCAAAATATAAAAATAACATATACCTTCTTCTTCTTATCTATTATGGCTGTGTTATAGATCTCTGGTTATAGCTATAAGGCAAATGTTTTATTTCTTAATTTGTTCATAAACTAATTAGCTAGTTAACAAAAAATCAGGTTAGCAATGACTAGCAAATGTTTTGCAAATTATTGCACCATTAAAAGGTAATACACCTTATACCAAGGGAGCATTAACCACAACGGTGTAAAATCGCTCAGTTACTTCGCCCCACTCTCTGTCTGTTCTTTTCTTCTCAAAATTCTCATTCGAAAAAAACACAGAATCGTGCGTTTATTATAGTAAACATAATAATAATAATAATAAATAACAATTAGAATTCAACAACATTTAATTTCAAAGATTTAATTACATATTAAAATTTTTCTCCAAGGAATTTCAAATATATTTAATTGTTTTTACCAATATAAACTAATTACATATTTAAAATGGGGAAACGTCAACATCAAAAAGATAAAATGTAAGTTAATAAATATTTTACTAATAGTAAATCTTTAATAAAGACCAACAAATAAATTTGGGTTTCTTACAGGTATCTTACTTACACTGAATGGACTACTTTATATGGTGGAAAAATGTCTGGAACAAAAACAGAAACAAGTGAAGAAGCTAATTTCCGAAGGCTTCCTTTCAGTCATTGTTGCTTAAGTTTGCAACCTTTCGAACATCCATATTGCGATGCAGATGGTAACATATTTGAATTGGAGGCTGTGTTACCTTACATCAAACAGTTTAAACACAATCCAGTTACTGGTAAACCTTTGAATCCTAAAAGTTTAATAAAATTAAATTTTTACAAAAATGCAGCTGGAGAATACCACTGTCCAGTATTATTTAAGAATTTTAGCATACATTCTCATATTGTTGCTGTAAAAACAACTGGCAATGTCTTTTCTTGGGAGGTAAGTACAGATATTCTTATGATTAAATAGAGTTTCATTATAAGGTAATCTTTTGCAGGCAGTTGAACAATTAAATATCAAAAATCGCAATTGGAAAGACTTAATTGACGATACTCCTTTTTCAAGGAATGAAATTATAACTATTCAAGATCCTACTCAATCTCGTAAATTTAATCTCTCAACGTTTCATCATATTAAACACAATATAAGAGTGATGGATGAAGGTAAGTAAATTAATAGCAAAAAGTATAAGATAAATTATTATTTAAAATCTTTCTTGCAGAGATGTTAAGAGATATTAGTAATCCTAATGCCAGACTAAAGAATGCTTCACGAGAGACTCAAGAAATTTTGTCAGAATTAGAAAGGGATTACAAGCCAACACCAGAAACAGCAGTGGTTATTAAGGAAAAGGCTAACAAATTTAATGCAGTAATTTTTCAAGTCAAAATATTTTTTTTTTGGTTTGTAATTTTTAAAGTAGTTTATGCTTTCAGGCTCATTACTCGACAGGTGAAGCTGCAGCAAGTTTAACATCAACTGTAATGCCTATGGTCCTTAATATAGAAAGAGCAGTTTTGTCTCAAGACATAGTTCGATACGAGCGCGTAAAAAAAAAAGGTGAGAAATGCAAATTAGCTTATTTAAATAAAAATAAATAAATAAATAAATGAAATATTAATTTTTTTTATGCTTCAGGCTACGTTAAAATACTAACAACACATGGTCCTTTAAATATCGAATTACATTGTGATTTAGTGCCTAAAACGTGCGAAAATTTTTTAAAACATTGTCAAAATGGATATTATAATGGTACTAAATTTCATAGGTCCATTAAAAATTTTATGGTAAGTAAAAATTTATTGACTAAAAGTACCAGGTCTTAATTTGTAATATTTGCAAGGTTCAAGGTGGAGATCCCACAAATACCGGGAAAGGAGGAAAATCAATATGGGATAAGCTTTTTGAAGATGAATTTAAGCCAAATCTTATTCATCAAGGACGAGGGATACTTTCAATGGCCAATTCTGGTCCAAACACCAACAGCTCTCAGTTGTGGGTATATAATAATGATAAATTAACGAAATTCATGTATTAATTAAAATATTTGTTTGATAGTTTTATTACTTATCGTTCATGTCGACATTTAGATAAGAAACATACAGTGTTTGGTAAAATTGTTGGTGGCTTAGAAACTCTTAATGAAATAGAAAAAATAGAAGTCGACAATAAGGATAGACCAATTGAAGATATTATTATTCAGAACGTTCAAATTTTTGTTGATCCTTATCAAGAAGCTGATGAACAATTAATAAAAGAAAAAGAGGAAGAAGAAAAAAGGCAAGCAAAAGAAGAGGCTGAGAAACTTGATAATAAAAAAGAAAAAAAGGAAAAAATCTTGCAAGTTTATAGACCGGGAAGTATAGGAAAATATCTGAACATACCCAAAGAACAAAGGTAATATTATATAATACATATTTTGATTGTAAATATTCTTTTTTATTTCTAATCATATATAATTTTATCAATTTTTTTAAATTAAATTTCAGTTTAACAAATGAAGAATTAAAACCTGTAAAAAAGAAAAAAAAAACTTCAGAGCCTTTCACACATTTTGCTAACTGGTGATTTTATTAATTTATTGTTAAAATTGTAAATATTGATTCATTTATAATAAATTTCAAATTTTAAACAATAAATTCTCTTTTACTCTGAAAATCTTTACCCAAGCTGTATAATATTTTATAAGTCATGAAGTCATAAAAAGAGTTTTCTTTTTAATTTAATATTTTTAATTTTATATTTAAAATTTATCTAAATTTATTTTCCACAAATGAATATATTTCTAAACAAAAATAATTTTAAAAATACGTTTTTTTAAAAAGGAAATAAAATTTAATTAAATAATCATTATTTAAATAATTTAATTAATTAAATGTAATTAAAATTTAATTAATTAATTTTGCCTGCATATATTTTATTATTAGACAACTATGCTATTTTTCAAGAAATAGCTATTGTATAGTCAGAAAGAAATTACTTTTTAAAATTTAACATTTTTATTCTATTTTATTTTCAGGGTTTACTTATTAAATAGTATAACTAAATTGTCTATTCTTTAATAAAGTTTTTAAATCTAATTATTTATGAAAATAATTTTAATTTATGTATCATATTAGGTAAATTTCATGAAAGTCTAAATACAAATTGAAATTAGAATTCTAAAATAAAAACCTATTCTTTAATTATTTTTACTTTAGAATACCTTTACAGAGATAAATGCTTCTTTAATCATTATTTTTATGACTTAAATAAATATTTTAAATATAAATTTATTCAAATTGGGCCTTATAGTTTCAATTTTAAAGTAATTATTATTTCATATAAAATTTCTTATAAATTAAACATAAATTAAAAATAGAAGCATAAGCTATAATAAACTTTTTTCATAAAAATAAAGAATAAATATTATAAACGAAACATTGTTCTGTGTGCCCTGCCATTAGGAATTTGACCTTTCAATCGCAGTCTACGAACAGCTTCTCTTAAATGTTTAGGTTGAAGCGGACCAGTTTCATTTTGAGTTTCCATAACATCTAAAGCTTCTTCAACGATTTCACCGATGAATACTTTTGCTATACCAGACATTGCTATAACAACATTTTGAGATACCGAACATCCTGTAATAGTTTGCATGATTCTTTTTATAGCAGCTTTTGGAAATGCTGCTCTCCTGTACATTTCATACCTATCCAATTGGTCCTCTGTGAAGTTGGATACCAAAACCTGCATTTTTTCACGTTCTTCTTCTTCGAGTTCTTTTTTACTTTTATTTTCTTTACTTTCACGCCTTTCTTGAATAGCTTTCATCGAGGGATTCGGTAAAACAATATCACTCTCAAATGTATTTTGCTTACTTTGGTCTAAGTTTAATTTATTTGTTTCGTCTATGTCCATACCATTTGATTCATTTTTTTCTGAAGATTCTTCGTTAAATCTCAATTCCAAATCGGTTTCCATTATTAACATAAAACTTTTAGAATTTTTTTTGTTTTAATAACCTATTATTATACACTTATTTATTACTTATGCTTTAAAATTGTAACAAATCAAACATCAAATATATGGTGTAAATCAAACAATTTGGTGTAAATATGTATCGTGGTGAAGACAATAATAAATGTGCAGGGTAAAATTACCGTGTAAAATACTTGGAGTCGTCAGGATTGCCCGTACCAAATCGGGCGTTCTCGGAGGCCTTCGGAATTAATTAATTTAAAATATAAAATTTTTAGTATTTTACATAATAAAAAAATGGATTTTTCATATTTTTTAAGATTATAATATGGGGCATATAATTCACTTCTTTTATAAACTTTATTTACTTATCCGAAAATTGCTTATTTTATCCTAAATTTTATTTTACTAATTTTAAAATTTTAAGCTTATAATTTTTTTAAATAAATGTATATTAAAAAAAAATAACATACTTTTCTTTATTTTAATAAATAAAATTAAAAAAAAAAATTATTTACTCCTAAATTTATATTAAGTGCACCTTCCCCCCCCTCCCCCCATTGCCCTTATATATTCATATTTTTACTTTTAGAACCTTTCTTCAGCATCCCCTAAAATATTTTTATATATAAAATGTGTATTATAATATTATTGTTATTATAATATTATTATATATATACATATTTAATATAAAATAAAAGCAATATTTTATTTATTTTTAACAAGAAGCTTTATGATATTTATATGTTCAAACGTTATAATTTATTTCTTCCTTTACCAACTACAATTTATTCGCTTTTGGCTTGCTATAACAAATCTGATTTGTATAAATTAGTGCATTTTTTAAAAACTCTTTAAGTTTTTATATTACTTCAATAGGCAATGAATGAGGATTCCATATAGGATTATCATAATATATATATTATTATAAATACAAATTAAAATTGCACAGAGCATACAAAATTACTCTAAAAATATTATAATTATGAATACAACCAAGCAGTTTATTAAATAATCAAGAGACCATTTTAAGATTACAAATAAAAAAGCAAACACAATATTTTTTAAAAACAAATTTAACTTTTATTTACTTTAATAAGCTGTTAATGAGTTTTGATTGCATAATATTAATAACATTTTTTATCAAATTATATTATAAAGAAATGATGAAATATAATAAATTTTATAAGATACTAAACATTGCTTTATAACTTTAGACTTTTAACAATTCATTTAGCATCTTTACTTCGGCTGAAAAATAAATTTAATTAAGTTGATAAATTATTAATTTAAAAAATATTAAATGTAATTATTGAAATACCTTCTTGAGCTGCTTTCTTTTCTGCAGCAAGTTTTGCTTCTCGAATAGGCCTTTGTTTTTCTTCGAGTTCTGCAAGTGCAACTTCTTTCTTAGCAAACCGATTATGATGGAATGCTCCATAGAAAATTCCAACTGTTAATAAGGACCATCGACCAAACTTTGAACAAAATTATAAAAAATATAGTATTGAGGTTATGTTGAAGACAAAAAAATTATAACAAATGATAAACAATCAGTACAATGTAATTTAAAATTGTTATAATTGGCAAAAAAAGACTATTGAATCAGAAATATGTTAATATGTTAATAAATATTTTTTAATTTTTCTAGGTTTATTCAGAATTATGTAATATTTCAAACCTCTAATTCTTGTCCTTTATGTTTTACAAAAAAAAATATTTTAAATTAAACAAACCTTGATTAATGGAGAAACCCTGACAGGTCTTGGATTTAATTCTGCTGTGGACATTGTAGTATTTTAAAGAAAAAAAATTGCTTTTAAAGAATAATAAATTATTAATGTTTTACACAACTTTTTAGCTCTATCTCTATATATAATTTATTGATTAAGCACTATAAGCAGTCTCATTTCAATTTAAAGAAACACACGGTGTATACACAGTTGCACACTCATCAACTATAAGTATCAGTCGGTAAAGTCGAATTTATAAAATTAATACATGTATTCAATATTTTTGGAGTCCTATAGTTTAAACCCTTTCTAGATCTAATAATTTTTTTTAAATTCCATGTGCTTTTAATACTATCTATACAAAGAGAGTGAAATGACAAGATTAAACAAAATTAATTAGGTCTAGAAAGGGCTTTAGATAACGGAAATTATATAGGTGCTGATAAATGAATGTAACTTCAATAATTTATAAATATATGGAATTCTGGACGGTAAAGATAATAATAAAATCAAATTTGAAATAAATACAGATCTTTAATTTATATTTGCAAATAAGTAAAAAAAAGTAAACAAAATTCGTTTTCGTACACACATATAGTAAAAAAGGCTTTTACAAAAGTCATTTTTCTTTTTAATATATTTTTAAATAATGCTTTTTAATTTAATAATTTAATACAATCACTGTTTTTTTTTTTAAATTAATACTCTTCGGCTCCTTCTCCTTCACCTTCTGTGGAATCCATACCAACTTCTTCATAATCCTTTTCTAAAGCAGCAAGATCTTCACGTGCTTCAGAAAATTCACCTTCTTCCATACCTTCACCGACGTACCAATGAACAAAAGCTCTCTTTGCGTACATTAAGTCAAATTTGTGATCAAGGCGAGCCCAGGCTTCAGCGATAGCTGTTGTATTTGATAACATGCATACGGCTCTTTGTACTTTTGCAAGATCGCCTCCAGGAACTACTGTAGGTGGTTGATAGTTGATTCCAACCTGATTATGAGTTTTAAATTATTAAAAATACTACAATGAACAATTTTTTTAATTAAAAATTTTGATATTTACCTTAAAACCAGTTGGACACCAGTCGACAAACTGAATCGTTCTCTTTGTTTTGATAGTAGCAATTGCAGCATTGACGTCCTTAGGTACTACGTCACCTCTGTATAACATGCAACATGCCATGTACTTTCCACGTCTTGGGTCACATTTGACCATTTGATTTGCTGGTTCAAAGCATGCATTTGTAATTTCAGCAACTGAGAGTTGCTCGTGATATGCTTTCTCAGCAGAAATAACTGGGGCATATGTTACTAATGGGAAATGAATTCTTGGATATGGTACTAAATTCGTTTGGAATTCTGTCAAATCTACATTTAATGCACCATCAAAACGAAGTGATGCCGTAATTGAAGAAACGATTTGACCAATTAATCTGTTGAGATTTGTGTATGTTGGTCTTTCAATGTCAAGGTTACGACGACATATGTCATAAATTGCTTCATTGTCAACCATAAATGCACAGTCGGAATGTTCTAAAGTTGTGTGTGTAGTCAAAATAGAGTTGTATGGTTCAACAACTGCTGTTGATACTTGTGGTGCTGGGTAAATGGCGAATTCCAATTTAGATTTTTTGCCATAATCAACAGATAGCCTTTCCATCAAAAGAGATGTGAAACCTGAGCCAGTACCGCCTCCAAAGGAATGGAAAATTAAAAATCCTTGTAATCCTGTACATTGGTCAGCTAATTTTCGGATTCGGTCCAAGACCAAATCAACAATTTCTTTTCCAATTGTGTAATGACCTCTTGCATAATTGTTTGCTGCATCCTCTTTACCAGTTATCAATTGTTCTGGATGGAAAAGTTGACGATATGTACCAGTTCTTACTTCATCAACTACTGTTGGTTCTAAATCAATAAATACAGCTCTTGGAACATGTTTGCCAGCTCCAGTTTCACTGAAGAAGGTATTAAAGCTGTCATCTCCACCTCCAATTGTTTTGTCAGATGGCATCTGTCCATCTGGTTGGATTCCGTGCTCCAAGCAATATAATTCCCAACATGCATTTCCAATTTGTACTCCAGCTTGTCCAACATGGATTGAGATACATTCACGCTATAAAAAAAAATTAAGAATAAATTTGATTAAATAAAATAAAACAAGGACAGGATGTATGATATCATAGTTTCCTTTTAAGGACATGCTGGCATCTATAGTCAACCCACCAGACTAAAAAAGTCAATAAGAAACAAACTTCTAGAATAATACTTTCACTTTGTTTAGACAAAAATAAATCCTTTATTCATAAAAAAAATCATAAAATTAAAATTTTAATATTTTGCTTTTTCTTAATTTTTTTTGCAAGTCAAAATTTTATTGCTAGTTAAAGCACTATATTTGTTAATTAATAAGTAAAGAAAATTGCAATACTTTAAGAAGCATTTATACATAATAACAATAATAACAAAAAATCAATAATATTGAATAATTAAAATTTAGTGAACTTTATACTTTATTTATTTAAATTTCTAAGAATTTTTTAATTATTTTATCCTATTAAGGGCTAAATATTAAAAATTTAAATATAACTAGATGCATGCTTTAAAAATCAAACAAAAATTAGAATGATGTAGCCATTTTAATATAACGGTTTTTTAATTATTTCTCTTATTAAGAATTTTAATGATTTATTCTGATTAGCCAATTATACAAATTAAACCATTCTAATTGAAATTTATTTTGCTATTACTAAAATTAATACATAATTACAAATTATTTCGATTGCAAATATTAAATTTAATAATTTAATTTAAAAAAAATTGTTAACTATGCAAATTTTAAAAAATTATAATTTATAATAATCACCATAATTATTAAATGAAGATTTATTAAAGACCCAAATGGACGCCGACTCGCTCCACTAAACGCCGTAAAAGAAGCTGCTTTCAGCCCACGCGATTTAGCAAATGGAAATTATGGGTACACCTTATTTAGTATTTTTATTATTTTTAATCAATAAATTATGCAGAAAAAAAACAAAAGAAAATTAATTTTAAGGATGGGTAGGGCTGATGAGTCATTTTATTAACATCATAGGGCGGTGCCGGCCGGCATTCGACCGTTACAATCAAAATGGCCGTTGTTGTACAAGGATCTCACCATAAAAGCAATTTACTTACTACCCCTTCTAAATATACGTTAAATTAATCGATAAGACTTTCCATGATTAATATTTTTAAGTTAAATTTTTTTTAAATAGTAATCAAATAATAAACTATTATAAAAATTATTAATCACTTACCATTTTGGTAGAGGAAGTTTTCTTTTTTCGTTAAAAAAAATTAAATTAATGTAAAAAGGGAGCAGCAGTTAGAATTTGCAAAAATTTAACTTCCTCAAACGAAGTCTACACAATGACTATCCTAGAAAGCGCGCGTACTCAGCTATTTATACTCCGTTCAACAAGTTATCTGATTGGTTAAACTTTTTTCAATCAATAACTGTAATTGGATGTCCTTCGACCGCAATGCGCAATAATGTTCTGCGCTCCTGACAACCGAAATTTATTTAAAAAGTTTTGTTGTTATTCTTCAATTTTATGCAAAATTTTGGAAATTCATTTATAAAAAAATTTAAACAAAAATTAAGCTTTATTATTAATATATTTTTTTTAATTAAATTGAAATTTTTTTAATACAAGATAATAAAGAAAAATTTAATTTTTTTTAACTGTCGTAAGAACTGCCAACTGTCAGATTTAAAAAAATTTTTTTACATTGACATAATATTTTTACCTAACCTTTACTGAAAATAAAGAAATTCCTGTCACCTGACTTCAAGTACAAACAAAGCATACAAGTTTTTCAAACGTATTTACTTGTTTATATAATATAAACAAATGCATTACAATTTATGTTACTTGTTTAATTTAAGATTTAAGTGAAAAATAAATATATTTAATATTTTTCTACATAATGTTTTTTAGTGAAAAATAGTTTATTATATGCATTTATTTTAAACGTCGTAGCGTAATTTCTGTAGCTTATTTTATTTTTAAGAGAACGAAAAACCATAAATTAATAGCTACAAAGTTTTTTTAAATATAATTTTACAGTTTATAAAATGTTAGAAGATAAAGAAATGTATCGCCTTGAAGGTAGTGGTAACGAAAGAGGTGGTTTAATTATAACAAAAAAACCATCGGATCATACATTCAAAAAACCACTAACTTCAGCATTTGGACTTGATAAACTTGCAGAACAAAAGAGAAGAGAAAAATCCGAAGAACCAAATAATTCTTACGGAAGTTCTTCATCAGATTCGCACAAACATTCTATAAAGGATAGAAAGTACAGATCACCAAAAGACGAGACTCCCACACATACTGGTGGAGTTAGTCAAAATGCTAGAGAAAAGTTAGATTCTAGATTAAAACGACAAAGATTAGATCGCCACAGAGATAGAGAAAGAAGTAGGGAGAGGAAAGGAAATCATAGTGAACGAGATAATAAAGATTCTTATAGAAGTAGTAGCAGAAGAGACCGAACCCCAAGATTCAGAGATGAACCTAGAACTCCAAGTTGGTACAAAACAAGAAATCCAACATCAAAAAGTACTTGGGAAGAAGAAGATGACGAAGAAAGTGCTTTCAGAAGGTCTAGTTGGGACCATCCAACACCAAATTTATATAATCAGAGAGATATTCGTGATAGTATAAGAAGTGAATTTACACCTAGTTATAACTATAATTCTTGGGCTAAAGAGCGACGAACAACAGGTGCAACACCAATTTTTGAAGGTTTTGATCAAGAACAATGGGAAGAAGAGCAAAAAAGACTTGATCGAGAATGGTATAGTTTAGGTGATGACGATTGCAGACCATTTGAAGATGTTTCAGATGATTATACTCATAAAAAAGAACAAGAATTAGAAACAAAAAAGAAGAAGCGATTATCAGCTCAGCAACGTCAAATAAATAAAGATAATGAATTATGGGAAAGAAACCGAATGTTGACATCTGGAGTAGTTACATCTTTAGATCAAGATGAAGACATGGATGAAGAAGGAGAAGCAAAAGTTGTTCTTCAAGTTCAAAATTTGGTACCCCCTTTTTTGGATGGAAGAATTGTGTTTACAAAACAACCAGAGCCTATTATACCTGTTAAAGATCCCGGATCTGATATGGCATTAGTTGCAAGAAAAGGATCGTTGTTGGTTCGTCATTACAGAGAACAAAAAGAACAAAGAAGAGCTCAAAAAAAACATTGGGAACTAGCTGGAACAAGTATTGGTAATATAATGGGCGTAAAAGATATTAAAAAAGAAGAAAGAGAAAACCCTGAAGAAGAAACTGATTTTAAAGCTGGACAAAAATATGCAAGTCATATATCTGATAATCCATCAAGTTCAGGGAAATATAAATCAATCCAAGAACAAAGAAAACGGTTGCCGGCATTTGCTGTTAGGCAAGAACTATTAAATATCATTAGAGAAAATAATGTTGTAATTATTATTGGTGAAACTGGAAGTGGTAAGACAACTCAGCTGACTCAGTATCTGCACGAAGAAGGATATAGTCGCTACGGGATGATTGGTTGTACACAAGTAAGTGAAAAGTTCTAATTTTTTTGACTGTTTTTTGCAATTTTTGTAAAATTTGTTTACATATTTTGTAAAATAAATTAAATGCATATTTCACATCATTTCATATTCAAAGTATATTTATCTTTTATAAACTTTCTATATAAGTCTTATACAAAGTAAATCAATTTTTAATTGTCAATCTGCAGTTTATCACTCTTATTTAATTTAATGTTAATTTGAAGGTAACTGAGAATATATAGGGTTGTAATATATTGTTCATAGTTGTAATCACCCAGTACTGGTCAATAAGCTTGAAGCATTACTAACACTGTAAAAATTTCTTTCAAGGTATTATGATAGTAAATTTATCGCGATATTAGAATTTTCTTAGACATTTTCACGAAATTCCTAGAAGTTTATACTATCAATACAAGTTACGTCAAAATACTGAATATTTTGAAGTAAATGTTAAAAGTACTTTATTATTTAGTTTTGCAACGGATGTACGTTAAATATTTGATCAACAATTTTATTACTTGACTATTACTTTATAGTTATTAACATTATTTCTTTATTGATTCTTTCAATTACTGTTCTTAAATTAAATGTTTCTTTCTTAAAATTAATTAAAATTTGTATAACAAATAATTGATGATGCATTATGGCTGTAAATCCCATTTTTTTAAACAAAATAAAATAAAACATTGCATAAGTTTACTATTGTGATAAAGAAATTTTCTTGGAAATTCTTAGAAATTTTTACTAGCTGAATTACTTAATTCTTATCAGTTCCCATTTTTAATACATTAAGGCACTATTAATAAATATTGAAGCCATCTAAAGAAAAATAGTTGTATATCAATTATAAAATTTTACAGCCACGTCGAGTTGCGGCCATGTCAGTAGCAAAAAGAGTTTCGGATGAAATGAATAGTCATTTGGGTGGAAAAGTTGGATACGCTATTCGTTTTGAAGATTGTACCTCAAAAGACACAATTATTAAATATATGACAGATGGTATCCTTTTAAGAGAAAGTTTAAGAGAAGCAGATTTAGATCGTTACAGTGTTATTATTATGGATGAAGCTCACGAAAGATCCTTATCAACGGATGTATTGTTTGGTTTATTAAGAGATATAATTTCAAGGCGCCATGATCTTAAATTGATAGTAACGTCGGCCACTATGGATTCCAGTAAATTTTCAGCATTTTTTGGAAATGCGGCAACTTTTCACATACCCGGAAGAACTTTTCCTGTTGAAAAACTATTTGCCAAAAATAATGTTGATGATTATGTTGATGCAGCTGTTAAGCAAGTCTTGCAGATTCATTTACAGCATCTAAGCGGCGACATACTAGTCTTCATGCCTGGGCAAGAAGATATTGAAGTCACTTGTGAAGTACTAAAGGAACGACTTGACAATGTTGGTGAATCTGCACCTCCGTTATCTATCTTGCCTATATATTCTCAGTTACCTTCTGATTTACAAGCCAAAATTTTTCAGTCATCTGATGACAGAAAATGTGTAGTTGCTACCAACATTGCTGAAACATCTTTGACTGTAGATGGGATAATTTTTGTTGTTGATTCTGGCTACTGTAAATTAAAGGTTTATAATCCCAGAATAGGTATGGATGCATTACAAATTTATCCAGTATCCAAAGCCAATGCTGACCAACGGGCTGGTCGAGCAGGTCGTGTGGCTCCTGGGGTTTGTTACCATTTATATACTCGTAAACAATACTTAGAAGAGTTGCTGTTAACTGGAGTTCCAGAAATTCAAAGAACAAATTTAGCAAATACTGTGTTATTGTTAAAATCGTTAGGAGTTCAAGATTTATTAGCATTTCATTTTATGGATCCACCTCCCCAAGATAACATCTTGAATTCTCTTTATCAATTATGGATTTTAAGCGCTTTAGACAATACCGGAAGACTAACTCCATTAGGTAGAGAAATGGCAGAATTCCCATTAGATCCTCCGCAATGTCAGATGCTTATAACGTCTACTCAGTTAGGGTGCTCAGCCGAAGTACTTATAATTGTATCAATGTTATCTGTTTCTTCAATATTTTTCAGACCAAAAGGGAAAGAAGAAGAATCAGATGCAATGAGGGAAAAATTTCAAGTTCCAGAATCCGATCACTTAACATTGTTAAATGTATATAATCAATGGAAAAATAATGGATATTCATCATCTTGGTGTACTGAACACTTTTTAAATATAAAGTCTATGCGTAAGGCTCGAGAAGTTAGAGGGCAATTAGAAGAAATACTAAAACAACAAAAAATGGATTTTAATAGTTGCGGTACTGAATGGGATTGCATAAGAAAATGTATTTGCTCAGCATATTTTCATCAAGCTGCTCGCCTAAAAGGCATAGGTGAATATGCGAATTGTCGAACTGGTATGCCATGTCATTTACATCCAACATCAGCATTATTTGGAATGGGTTTCACGCCTGATTACGTTGTTTACCATGAATTAGTTATGACTTCAAAAGAATATATGCAGTGCGTTACAGCTGTTGATGGATATTGGTTAGCTGAATTAGGACCAATGTTTTTCAGTGTTAGAGAAACAGGAAAAAGTAGCAAGGCCAAAAAACAAGCATTACAACATATTACTGAAATGGAAGGTCAAATGAAAGAAGCTGAAGCTGAAATGAAAGCTAGAGAGTTGGAGCAACTTGAAAAAGAAAAAGCTGTGATTAAAAAGTAATTATCTTTTTCAATAACTGATAACTCAGTAAAACAGTAAGCATAGAGTAAAAATTTAATAAACTTTTTTTTTTCAGAGAACTAATTTTGACTCCAGGAATCAGAGAGCCAGGAACACCTGCTTCATACCGGAAAACTCCTGGTAGATTAGGATTATAAATATATGTGTAGTGCATAATTTTATAAAATAATGTAAATAAATGAAATTCAAAAATGAATTTGTAAAATATGTAAATAAAAAAAATTGTAAATAAATAAATTAAAATTTTTTAATTTTTATTTTTTTATTATTTCATAAATAAAAATTTTCCCAAATGAAAATTTTAAATTAAATTAAAAGTTACATAGTAATATAACACCAGCATCTGAACAATTAAACTATAAATATGGAAATATTGGTTATTAAAAAAAATTTTATATATAAAAACGATCAAAACCATACCTGTGATAATTCATCTTCTGGTTCAAAAAAATCCTATTTTTCTTTAAAAAATTTAATGAAATCAAAAGTTTAAAAAATTATTTTTAGTTTTATCAAGGTTTTGAAAAATAATTGATTTGTTTTAACATGAAACATGTTTATAAGCAGGGGGAGGGGGTACTTTAAGCATGTCATTTGGGGGGTGGGGTCAAATAGGAACATTTCAAATAATTTTGATTTAGGGACTTAGAATTTCTATAATGGGGTAGAATTATAAGGATTTTAGGATAAAAATTATTTTTTTTTTTTGCTTAAAATTATAAAGGCTATTTAAAATATAAATTTAAACATGTTCCATGTTTGTTGGTTGTGAGTCCACAAACCGGTTATAATATTTTTTTTAATGCCAAGTTGTCACAGGAACTTAGATTTTGTAATTCCCTGACTATTGGGTGTTATAAGATGTTAAAAGAAGCAAATTTCTTGAATTTTGCAAACAAATTAATTAAGTAAATTTAAAACTTTTTTAGATTAAAATATTTTTAACAAAAAAAAAAACGTTTTAACTTCAATAAAACTTATTATTACATTTTTTGTAGTCCTCTACTCATAATAAAATTTTTTAAAAAGTATAGGAAGAAAGGTTATTTCTGCAGAAATAAAAATTTACTGTATTAGTCCAACAATTAATCATAAAAAAACAAAAATAGAAAAATTTCTAATGAAATGAAAAAATTCAATATTTTTCAAGGTACTTAAAATTTTTAATCTTTTTCCAAAAAAATGACTTATTCTTGATTTTCCACAATTAAAGAAATGTGACTACCCTGGTCTGAGAAAAAATCTTAAACCTCTTGAAAATATTTTATTTAATATTGTAATTATTAAATATCACGTTATCATTAATTGAAAAATAGATTAGTAAGTTTTTCTTAAAGTCGGATCAAGTACTCATATTCTCCAGTAAAAAATTATTCATGTTATTCAATAAGGTAACACTGAATTCATGAGTTATAAAATTTTTTAAAATAAAATGATTATATATATAATTTTTATTTCAAATTATCATGTTTAATCGTTTAGGTAAAAAAATAAAATGCAAAAAAAATTTATACCTGAAGATAAAAAATTTTATTAATAACAGGTAAATTTTTTTTATACAAGCAAATTAGAAAATAAACTTATATAATGCCAATTTTATTAGCAACATCAAGAGCGTCGTAATCTCTTGTTAAACGTACATATGCTTTCTTTTTTCCATCGGGCCTAATAAGCGTATTAACTTTAAGAACATCAACGTCATATAATTTCTTAACTGATGATTTTATGTGATATTTATTTGCTCTTGTATGTACTATAAATACCAATGTGTTGTTATCTTCGATTTTTTTCATGGCTGCTTCTGTTGTTAATGGAAACTTGATGATATTTACTGCATCCATACTAAAATAAGCAAACAAAATTTTTTCAACGTTTGTTTTAAACAAAAAATAACTATTATTTTAAAATAAAAAATAAATCAGCGACGAAAAATTTTTTCAAGTTAAATCAAAGAGATTCCCAATATTATTTCATCATATAGAAAAATAAAAACAGTAAAAATATTAATAACAAAAAAATTTTAATTACCGAGATCTTTTTGGAACAGATTTCCTGGGATATTTCGGATTTCTTGGTGGCCTAAATGTTTTAGGTCTGTGGAAATGAACCGAAGTCCTAATTTTTCTTACCCTAGATCCTTCTACGCCTTTCAAAATCTGTCAAAAAAATCAAAAATTAGTACTACAGATAAGAAAAAATTTTGTTCTGATGTTTTTTAAGAAACATTCAGTAGTGTTATTAAATTTTATTTTCATTGTATCTCAAAGAGATTCCCAACTTAAATTCATCATAGGAAATAATGGTTATACTAAGAATTTGAATAATTACTATAAACTTTTACCTTTTTTTGAGCTTTAAGGGCTTTTTGAGCCGCAGCAGTTGTAGGTGGAGCTTTTCCACCCTTGGGTGTCTTTTTGGCAGCTGGTACATTCTTCTTGGTTTTTGGTGTAGTTGCTTTTGAAGCGACTTTTTGAGCAGGCTTGGCTGCTGATTTGGCAGCTGGTTTTGCTGCTGCTTTTGCTGCTGGTTTTGCAGCTGATTTAGCTGCTGGTTTTGCCGCTGGCTTAGCCGCAGTTTTGGCTGCTGGTTTAGCAGCAGACTTTGTAGAAGCAGCAGCTGGCTTAGCTGCTGCTGGTTTTGTAGTTGTGGCTGGCTTTGCAGCAGCAGCTGCTGCTTGTGCAACTTTTTTAGCTGCAGCTGGAGGTGGTGCAACTTTTGAACTTGCTTTAGTTACTTTGCTGGATGCTCCGGATGGGGCAGCAGTTGTAGTTTTTTTTTCTGCTCCTTTTTTTTCAGCGGGCTTAGCCCCTAAGATTAAAGTTCATTAAAATTAAGTTATAAAAAGAAAAAATTGAAACAGTCTAACTGTTTATAAAAATATTCCCTATAATTTAGTTATTTTGAGGTTATGTTTAAAAAAAAAAATTAATTATTACAATTTAAAATAAAAAATGTTATTTTTTTTAATTTTTAAAATAAAAAAAAGCGTAAATAATTAATTATATCTAAAAATGTACATCAAGAAAAAAAAGAATGTGAATAAATAAATAAACACTAGAATTCGAGATATCATTAACCACATGTTCAGCATGGCACAGTTGTAAAAGCGTTTTCTTAAGTTTTTTATGAAATTAAACGAAATTTTTTGTTACATTTAGGGAAAATATTAAGAAAAATTTTCCTGCACAATTAATTAAAATAATAAACGTTAATTTATAGCAAAAATTTACCTGATTTTTCCGTCGATTTTGCTGGTTTTGGGGCCATTTTACTATGAAAAGAAAGACATTCGTTTCAGATGCGCACACGCTCTCGAAAGAGAGAATTGATGATCTGCCTTACCGGAAGAAACATTGGTAGAAACATGAATCACGAAAGTTCCTATAAATAGGGGGAAAATGGGTAATTTTTTTGAAAACAACACTGATGTATATATATATAACTAAATCACTAGATTTTATTCAAATAAAAATTTTTTTGAATTCTATTTCTATTATAGAAAAAAAAACAGGTTCTAATCCGCATTGAATACATTCAGATAAGATAGATAAAATTATTGTTGTTCTGTTAAAATTAATTTAATTTATTTAATTCAATTTTATCATATTTTTATGCAATACAGTGTGCAAGTACATATTATTATAAATTTATTGACTGTAGCTAAACACTTTCAATTTAACAGTATACTTAACAGTATTTTCAAAAATGAAAAGCAAAAATTTTATATTAACCTATTTATTTTGTATTAAAATAAAATATACAAATCTTTACATTTCTAAAATTTTATACATTCAAATAACCTGAATAAAAAATTAAAAAAAAAAAAGAATTTTTAGGAAAAAATAATAATTAATTAATTTAACTATCTTGCTGTATAAAAGGATTTGGTATCGCTTCCATTCCATCAACTGGGCATATAAGTACAACCGATGTTCCTCGACATACAACAAGACCTAACATTCTTGTATCTTGATTTAATTTGTAAGGATCATCTGGATCTGTATTAAAATTGTTTAAAATTATTTTAATTATAGGTAAATTTAATTATTTAATTTACCTCTTAGATATTCGGTGGTATCGTCTAATACAAGATTAAGCAAAGGATCATATCCTTTTAAAATTCCTGAGGCTTCTCTTCCACCTGTGAATTTTACTCTGATATTTTTTTCTAAATATTTTGATAAATCTAAAATACTTTCTTTCCTTTTCTTTTCTTTATGGTCTACTTGATTATTTTGTGGCTAAAAATATATAGTTTTCAAAAAATTTTGTTTTAATAAAAATTGTTTTATAGGTTACGGTATTAATATTTTCATTTTACCTGTGATTTTCTTTCCTGTAATTATAAAAAAATCATTTTAGTTTTGTGATAAAATATTTTATGATTTAGCAAACAATAAAATGATGCACTTACACCTTTTTTTTCCATCATGAGTAAGGTATTATTAAATTTTATTTATTGTTATTTTAATTATTTTACAATGAAAACATCACAGACACAACAACATACTTGCCGGCACATAAAAAACACACGCTGTAATATGCGCGCGATATTTAAAAAGCTAACTAAAACTTTTTTTTGTCGCCAATTCAATCAGAACAAATAATAAAAAGGTAAAATATATGTAAAAAGATTAATTTAAAAGATTAATTTTATTAATTGTAAACAAAATTTCTTATCGTAAATATTTTTTAATAATTATTTTATTATAAAATTAAAATTTAAACACCTCATTCATATATTATAAATTAATTAACCCTTTTAAACGTCTCTTTTAGAATGTGGATTTTGGCAAATGCAAAGGATTATATAGACCCAAGTCGCGTAGTACCGAGGGACTGTATAGTCGCATTTGGTATGATAAACATTTCTACGAGTTTCGTTAGAATGTTAACATGGATCATGTTTTTAGGGAGGGGGTACCCTGGAAATCAGAAAATCAATGAGGGGGGGGTCAAATGGGACCTAGAATAATTTTAATTTTGGGACTTAAAATAATCTGGTTTTAGAGACTTAAATCGATTTAGGGCCCTATAATTATACGGGTTTAGGGAATCAGGATGATGATATATGATAAATATTGTTTAAACAATTAGTATGATGATTTTAAAAATAGAAAATTCGGATTCGGCAGGTCAAATTACATAAAATTTCTTTGATCACTTTTTTAAAATTTTATACATTTTATAAATGGCCAATTTCGCAATATAACTTATAAATAGCAACTAATCTGTCACTTTCGGGTGAAAATAGATCTTGTATTCAGTTCCAAGAGACCAAAAAACATAAATAACACCCAATTTTATCCACGCAGAATTAATGCATGTCCATATTAACGGTCCTATTTGGTGGCTTGCAAGCCACTCACATAACAAAAAATTGACCACGAAATTCGGAAAACGGACCCCGGATTCGTGTTCAGCGGGTCAAAAAACATAAATACCTATTTTTATCCTCGGAAAAAGAAATTTAATATTCAATTTTTGGGCGTGATTAGTATGGCTGGCGTCTAGACTAATTATAACAATTATAGGTTTATAAAAAAAAAGTTGATGCATAATTAAAATTTTATTTTTTTGTTTTTTTTTTGTTTTTGCTTATCACATTCACTTTTTCATAAAATTGTTTACTCATAATATTTTATGAATTGTATTCGCGTACGATGAGCGTATTGTCACGATTCGCAACAATGAACACCCGCATTATGGATACAAAAAGGAGTATATATAATACACTTGCATGTATTATTATTGTTTAGTTAAAATTCATTTGGTTAAAAAAAAGGTTTTCAAAAATATACACACATTTATTTTAATAAAGGTATAACATACCATTAACATACTACAATACATACAACTCCTTTCTCAGTAATAAATGTACACCTGTCGGAGCAACCAAATGTTATTATCATAAAGCAACGTAAAAAATACAACAATTATTTTTAATTCAAGATTTTGGCCTTTAAATTTTTATATTTTTAAGCATTTAACAAAAAATTATACTTATTGGATCAAAATTAAGTGCGCAAAAGTAACTAATTTTTAATGCAAATTTTAAATTGTTTAATTGTTTTTGTTAAAAAGGTGTAAAAAAGAAAAACATGTTAAATCAGTGAAAAATATTTAAATAATTTATTTAATCCTCGAAAATATTTTTAATAAAATATAGAAAAAAGAAAATGTTAGAAAGTCGTTCAGCAGTTTACAAGATGATTAACAGCGATGTTAGCAATGATAGAACTGTAAGTTTTTTTATGAATAATTTTTTAAAAATCAAATTTAATTTTAAAAATATCCTGCTTTTTTATCATTAGAGGTTATTCTATTATAATAACATTAAACCTTTTTTAATTAGAAAAATGATCGATACACTCGAGTTTAAACTTTTGGCTACATATAAATTTAATTTAAAAAAATTTTAATTTTCAATACTATATTATTGTCTAACCCAATGTCTAGGTAACAGTTTTATAAATATCATAAATCATTTTTTTATAAGCCAAGAGCTTTTAAGCGACATTTATTTAAATCGCAAAAAGCTTTCAGAGGCTAAATAATCCAAGAAATGATTAATAAATTATCAATAACCCTAGCTTTTTAGTTATTAGAATAAAGATCAATGCATATAGTCTATAGAAATATTCATTTAATTTCGAGCTTCTATTTTTATTGCTTTTTTGTTCACCCAAGATGTACATTTATTTAAAAAATTTTTTTTGTATAACATAGTTGAATTTTCTAACAGTTGTTTGAAATTTTAGTCATCTTGGTTGAGAATTCATCAATTTAGCTGAAAATTTAACCATTTGCTGAATATTCAATTAATTTTTCTTTTTTTTTTAATGATACTTGAGCTTTTATGAGACTGAAAGCTCGCTCTAGAATAGCTTTGATAATAGTTGATAATATAGATAGGCCATGTATTCGTTGGCACTATTTAGTAATAACTTTTACTGCTCAGTTATAACTATCTACATTTAGGAATTTTTTTTTTAGTAAATGGAAAATTTTTTAGCCCAGAACTCGGGCAAAATTTCTTTCCAGACTTTGGAAAGCACTGTAAAAATATATTGCTTGAAAATTCAAGCGAGCATTCCAGCAGCTATACTTGCTGCAAACCCTTTCTAACTATTGTATTTCCAAATATTAATTAAAATTTTTTTTAAATCTTTCAATAACAAAAAAATATTGATTTTATAATGATGCATTAGATTAATTTATTTTAATTCAAACTTTTGAATTTTGAAGCAATATATTTTAATGTGATTTTATTCACAATAATTTTAATACAGCACACTTTTAACTAAGCAGTAAGTTAGGCTGAGGAGGCTCGGAGGGTTTTAAGGGTTTTCTTTTAAAGAGAAAAGATTAACATAAACATTGATATCTAAAAAAAAAAGAAAGAAGTGTTTTTTAACGAAACGAATTCATTTTAATAAAATAAATCCATTTTGAAAGCGTTTTTCTGAACTAAAATATTTTACAAACTTTTAATATTTTGAAAGGAATCTTTTTCTGGGGAAAGGGGAGAGAGAATGCAAAATACAAAAATTTTAAGAAAATAAAATGTTTCTAATTTCATAAATAAATTTAATAATTCCATAATAAGTATAGTTTTATTTATTTTCTATGAGCCGAATTCTAGACTTTCTAAAATTTACAGTAAAATGACTATAATACCTATTAAATAAAAAAATGCATTTTAATATATTTTGATGTTCATCAAATGGAAAAAAATTGCAACAGATTCGAAAGTGGCCATCCCCTTATTGCATGGATACGACTCCATATCATGATCGAGACTTTAGTCCAGTAGTACGTCGTGTGTGTGCTGCTCAACCACTGTTACCAAGAATCTCAAAAGTTATAGTCTTAGGTGATGTTGCTGTTGGAAAAACATGTTTAGTTAACCGGTAAAAATTTATGCTTAATATTTATTTAATTAATTTTTTACTTTGTTAATTCACATTTTTATACAAATAGTCCTCTAATTGATCAGATTTTTCGCCGTAGCTTATGATTTCGCCAATATATGATTAAAATTCACTATTAAGCATATTTTGTTTAAATTTTGCTTCAATTGTTATGCTTAAAAAATTTGCTTCATTTTTTAAAATTCAAATTTACTTGAAATTTCAAACATCAAAGCAAAATTCAAGCAGTCAACCTGACAGCATAGTTTTCTTTAGCAAAAATGGAGCTATAATAGATATAAAGTGAACATTTTCTGAAAATTCACTGTCTTCTATCGGAATAGTGTTACCTATTTTTTTAATTACAAACTATTTTTGGTCTATCATATTTAAAGACTAGATACTTACAATTAGTTTTTTTATATGATTAAATGAATTTTATTTTCTATAAACATATACCTAGTTTTTTATATCAATTTCTTGCAAAAATTCTTTTAAACAAAAAACAACTAACAATAAATTTATTTAACTTTTGGTTTTCCAGATTTTGCCACAAATCTTTTGATACTAATTATAAAGCAACAATAGGAGTTGATTTTGAAGTTGAAAGATTTGACATTCTTGGGGTTCCATTCAACTTGCAAATGTAAGTTATAATTTTCTTACGACCCTTTGTTAAAAAAAATTCAACAATAAAACATATTTTGTACTTCGTGTATTTAAATGCATGCTATATTTGTTATGCTGTATTATTAAATTATACGTATATGGTACAAATTATTTTTAATTCCCAGAAAATATTAATAAAAATATTTTTTTTTCGAATTTCAAATTATGTAAAAGTTTTCAGAATCAAATTTTTTATAGGTGCGTGTTCACTTCAGCCTTGCAGTTATTTTAAGGAGCTCCTTTAGTCACTGGGTTAGACATTTTGAAACAAACATTTTAACATTATTTACTCAAAACAATAAATTCTCAACTTTCGAGTCGATGCTTTACGCAATTTGGTACCAGAAAATGAAACAATTATAAATTGAAAATGCTTTTTACTTAAAAAAAATACAACGTGTTAAAATTTTGGTCTTAAGTTTTGCTCTTCAACATGAGCCTAGAATAATTTTTCTGGTCAGCGGCCAGAAAGCACGTATTTCCTGCCGCTGCGCGTCCGGTAAAGACGTGTTTTCTTGCCACTGATGCAGAAAAATCGTATACGACCCTAGGCCATAAAAAATGAATGCCCCAAATCGCAGTTTACCATCCTCGGCTTCGCCTCGGAAGATAATTTACGTGCAATTTGGGCCATTCTTTATTTTTCTGGCCATGGGTCGTAATATACTATTGATCCAAACTGCTTAAATCTGGAATCTTAGGCATTTATGACTAAAACTTTAACATGTTGTATTTGTTTAACAAATAAACATTCTCAATTTTTTGTTTCATTTTCTGGTACCATATTTTGCTCGATAATTGAGAAATTATTATTTTAAGTCAATATAATTAAAATATCTTTATCAAAGTTTGTAATCGGAAGAAATAAGTCATTTAATATTTAAAATATAGAAGTTTTCTATTACTTTATCAATCAAAATTAATATAGCCTCCTTAAAAAGCTGCTTAAATTTTTTATTTTTGGGTGAAATAAGTTGCCAATTACCACAAAAACAAATAAGATTCCAAGAATTATAGCTCGTTAGCTTAAGGCGCCTGTCTATAGGCCTCCACAAATAAAAAAAAATTTTTAATGAAACTTTAACTTATTACCTAAATGTAAAATTTATTAATGCACAACTTTTATTGAAAAAGAAATTAAAATTTTATTTAAAAAAAGTAATTACTGATTCATTCTCATAAGTATTTCCACCGAGAAGGTAAAAATAACATTGTTTCTTATAAGAGACCGAAAATTTGCTCCATAAGAGCTCAGGTATTGGGAATCTTGTGTTTTTGGTAAATATCTTCTAATTTCATTCATGAAGCATGTTTAGAATAATAAATGCACTACAAAATACATTTTTTTTTGCTTTTTGTTAAGATGGGATACTGCTGGTCAAGAAAGATTTAAATGTATAGCTGCTTCATATTACAGAGGTGCCAATGGTAAGAAAATTACGATTTTTTAAATAGATAACAAAAATTTTCTGTTTTATTTTCTTGTCAGCGGTCAGGAAGCATAGACACTTTTTCTTATACCATTGACGAAGAAAAATCGTTTAAAATCCTTGGTCATGAAAAAATAATGCTCCCAAATCGCAGTTTATACTATTCTCTATTTTTCGGCATATCAATGATTCTAAATTAAAAACTTATACGGCATAGTCCTACACCAAATCTTGTTGTACCGAAAAGATCAACACAAATTTTTTTAGTCGAAATTTTTTTAGCAGAAATAAATAACCTTTGTGTGTGGAAAACTTCGACTAAAAATAATTTGTGTTGATCTTTTCGACACAACGATTTTTTATTAGACTCGTCAATATGTCGAACAAATACCTTGACTCTTTTTTTTGGGCATGGGTTGTTAATATAAGTTGTTATATGTTAATAAAAAATTATTAATAAATTATTATTCTTTTTTTCAGTTATAATGATAGTTTTTGATTTGGGAAGTTTAATGTCTCTTCATCATTGTCAAGAATGGTTATCTGAAGCTTCAAGAAGCAACAGTGGTTCTTGTCATATATTTCTTGTTGGAACAAAACGGGATGTATTGGTAAATATATTTTTATTACTTAGGCATAAAATTAATTGATAAAAGTAATTAATAATTATTCGATTTTTTTATTTTACTTTTTCAGTCAAAACAGGTATTTGAAATTGTAGAAAAAAAGGCTATAGAAATTTCAAGAAGAATGAGGGCTGAATTATGGACGGTTTCCGCTAAGACCGGAGACGGGGTTCAGGAACTTTTCGCACGAGTTGCTTCAATGGCCTTCAATTCTAGTGTTTTACGTGAAATTCAAAGTATAAGGCTTGAACCTATTGTCGTGGGCTCTGAGTTAATCAGTAAGTATATGAAAACTTGATTTTTTTTAATTTTCGTTTGTATATAGTAGTTTAAATTTTCAAATATCTATAGGACAGAATAAAACTAAAAGTTTTGAAAATATTCCACATATCAAAATAATAAGTTATTCGTTTTTCCATATTTCAGAGACGGTAAACTTTTTTCCTCACTTTTTTTAAACGACTCTAATTTTTTAGTTTTATTTTTATATTCCGTAAAGCTTTCAAATCGGAAGTTTTCCATTTCAGAAAAGGTTGAAAACGGTTGGTTTTTTCGATTTCCCGAAAATTTTTTTTTTTTTTCAAACAGATCCGTATTTTTTTATTAGTTCTGTTATTTTTATGAAAAGGAGTTTTCCATATGTGTAAAAATAAATTCAAAATAAACAAGTTTTAAAACTTCCATGAACAGTCAGTTTTTGAACAAAATTTAAAAATTTGCTGTACGTGGTAAATTTTTAAAAACGGACAAGTTTTGAAAAATGTTGAAATTTTATCGTTAATTTTAAAATCCGTACATCATTTAAGTCGTTTGGCCACACGTTAAAAGTAGCAAATATAATTATAAAAAATGCATAAAGAAACTCGAGTCTAAATATAAATCTTATTAAAACTAAAAATATTAAAAAACAAAAGCTGTTATATGGCCGCTTAATCTTTTTTTTTTTTTACATCTTCTAATTTTAAATTTTAACTCTTGAAAATTATTTACTTGATTGTTGCTGAAAAAAAAAACATCTGTAGAGCATCCAGAATTAGGTATTTATATAAGACATAAATAGCCTAGCAAATAATTATTCTGAATACCTACATTAACAAAAATATTTTTAAACAAGTTTTTTGCTTTACAATAAATATAATAAACATATGCTTTTTATAATAAAATATGTAAACATTATCTAAAAATATATAATCGGTTTATGTGGCATTCGATTGTTTAGTGAAATTTAAATTTTAACTACGTGAACTACAACTATTAATTATTATTTGAATTTGATGACCGGAAGTGAAAAAAGCGCGTTTGCAACACAGAGCAACCATTTGTGCGCAATTTGAAGAGGGAGAGAAACCCAGGTTAACAAAAATAAGCAAAAAGTCCTTGTCCGGAAAGTTAAATAATTACATGAAGAGAGTATATTATAGGTATATCTATAATAAAGCGAGTATTAAAGAAAATGGAAATGAAAGAAGAAAATCAAGATGGTACAGAAAGTGAAAAAGACGACTCTTTAGGTCTGTTAAGTGAAAAATCACGGAGAAGGTATTTATTGGCTTATAAAGAATTTTTGAAATGGAAACAAAGGCGAAACATTGAAAATATTGACGAAGATGTTTTACTTAGATATTTTGATGATATTTCGCAAGAAAAGGTTGCCTCATCCTTATGGTCCATTTTTTCAATGCTACGAAGTACACTGAAGAAAAAAAATAATGTTGATATTTCTCAATTCAAAAAAGTATTAGCCAAATTGAAAAGTATTAATACTGGTTATACATCAAAGCAAGCCCCTATTTTAACAGAAGAGCAAATAAAAAAATTTATACTTAAAGCACCAGATGAAAAGTTTTTAGCTGCCAAAATGATTTTAATAATTGGTGTTTACGCAGCTCTCCGACGAGAAGATATTTATAAAATAAAAATTAGCGATTTCAAAGAAAAAGAAATGGAAGCCATCATAAACATACCAGATCAAAAAACAAAAAATATCCGCGAATTTAAACTAATCGGGGAATGTTTTAATGTTTACAAAAAATACGTGAATTTAAGACCAAAGAATGCTTATATGAATAACTTTTTTTTAAATTATCAAAAAGGCAAATGCACAAACCAGCCAATAGGAATCCATAAGATTGCAGCAACTCCAAGTCTAGTTGCAAAATTTTTAAAACTTCCGGATCCTGAATCATATACGGGTCATACTTTTTATCGATCATCAATGTCGTTACTTTCCAATAATCATGGTATGAAAAACGCAACAGTAAAAAAACTTGGAGGCTGTATGTCAAATTTTGCTACAGTAGCTTACATAGAGGAAAAAAAAGAAATAATAGAAAAACCATCTACATCTGAAAATAGTTTTACGACCGTTTGGCTTCCATCAGTATAGAAGATATTACATGAATAAAAATTTGAAATATATACCTATCTATACACTGTAAATAACCATATATTACGCACGTGAATTGAAAACGACTATACATAAATGAAAAAATGTGTAAATTATAAGTATAAAAATAATAGGAATCTAAATTAGTAAAAATTTTAAATCAAAATTTATTAATATAAATATAATCTGGATAATATGTATAATAAATAAAATTATAATAAAATTAATAATAATTGTTATATATAAACTGTAGGGTATATAAAAAATATTTTATAAGAAAAACAATATATTTTTTATTTTTAATAATATTAAATATATATATTTACAATGTACAATATTAATTTTACATTATTTTCTTTTTTTTTTTATCTTACAAAATATTTTGTTACAAATTTACAAATTAATTTATGTTACAAAATAATATAAAATTAACATAAAAAAAATAATTTATTTTACACAGTTACAAATTAATTTTTAAAATAAATTAGATGTTTTTAAAAAAATATGTACTTTTTTAAATGCATAATTTTTTTTTATAAATTCGGACAAGTTTTTCTAGTGTGACCTTCGGTACCACAATTACCACATTTTCTTTTTGCCCTAGTGTTTGTACTATTTTGTGTTCCTTTTGAGTTACGAGAATTTCCAGCATTTCTCTGGTAACTACCAGTATTTCTATTATTTTGATTGGAATTATAATTATTTGAAGATCTTTGATTATTAAATCCACCCGCTTCTTCATCAGCCCATTTAAAAAAATTACAACCACCAAAACCTTTGGAGCAACCATAAAACTGTTTACCTTTGTTAGGACCTTCTTTATTTACTGTTAACAGCTTAGCTGGTAATCTGCAATTACATTGCTTTTCTGAATTATTAGTATTTCTATTTTCAGTGCGTTGATTATTTTGAAAACTATTTTGACTAGATGAATTGAATTGTGATTGTAAATTGTTGGGTTGCCCGTTATTATCTCCACTTGAGCCCCACAAAAAGAAATTACAACCACTATCCTGAGGTTTATCACATTTATAAAAAATTCTTCCTTTATTGGGCCCATCTTTTCTAACAACCATTTGTTTGGCTGGCTGATGACAGTTGCATATGATCTCATTGTTAGCAGCGTCATCGTTTGAGGTAAAATTAATATTGTTTTGTTGCATCGAATTATTCTGTGTGAAATTATTTTGAGAGTTTGCTTGATTTCTTTGGGTGAATCCTGAGCTGTTTGTACTGCTTGTAAAATTATTTCTACTTGACGTATAATCGCTTGTAAAAGTGTCGGTAAAGTTAGATCTTTGGTGATTATTTCTGGATAAATCTGTTTGATAGCCAGACTCATCTGAAGTTTGTTGTGTTCTTCTAATTGAATCATTTCGAATATTAATGCTAGTATTAAAAAATTCATCACATCCTCCAATACAAGTAGTGTAACAAGTTCCTAAAACTGGAAATGCATTTGGTGCTAATTGCACTTTTAATTTTTTAAAATCTCCCGAACACTGAGTACAAGTGTCTTCTAGCACTTCAACTTCTTTTACACTTTCTGGAAACCAAATAGCATTGCTGCATGTAGGATAATTAGAGCAGCCTATATATTTTCCTGTACCTTGTTTACGATTTTTTAGTGACATATTTGAACCACATTTTGGACATTTAAATACTGTAGTATTTCTAATTACAACATTTACGTTTTCATTTGCCTGTTGAACTTCTACAACACCATTTGCTATAAATTGAGCTATAGCAACATCAATTAAATTTGCTTTGGCCACAGCCTCCTTAAATACATCTCGATATTTGCGAACTTGATTTTGAAGAACAATTGTAGGATCTTTACGGCCTTCACATATTAATTTTAAATCATTTTCTAGCTCAGCTCGCAAATTGGGCTTAGACATTTCAAAGCATATACTATCATATCCTTGAACAAGTCCAATTCCTAATTTTCCAGGCATCAGATACTTGTTATCTTTTACTCCTATATATTGCCTTTGTTTAATAGTATCAATATGTTCAGCATGTGTTGCATCGGTACCTATTCCATGCTTATCCATCAAAGCTATCAAATCTGCTTCGGTTAATAAGCTAGGAGGAGACGTTTGTTCTTGAACCATTTCAATCGATGTGGGCATGAAAGTTTGTCCTGTTTCATAAATATGCATTTCCTTGTCACTCCATTTTTCATAAATATATACTTCCAAATAGTTTTTGGCAAGTATTTGAAGACCATTTGCCGAAAATTTTTCTCCAGCAATATCAATATCGACAATTGTTTCGTAACCTTCTGCATCTTTAGATAAACAAGCCAAAAAATGCCTAACAATAAATTCATAAACTTTAGCTTCGTTTGGCTCTAAATTTGGTGCATATTTTATTGGATGAATAGGAGGATGAGCTTGATCAGATTTTTTACCTTGTCTGGGAATCATTTCTTGATTTAAAAGCTGTTGAGCAAACGGACCCCATAAATTATTATTGACTTGTTCATTAACCAAATTTGCAAAATTCATGTCTTGTGGAAAAATGTTAGTTTCAGTTCTAGGATAACTTATAAAACCTTGTGTGTATAATTTTTCTGCTATTCTCATAACTTCTTTGGCATTAAGATGTAACTTTCTGGAAGCTCGTTTTTCAAGCTCAACTGTGTCAAGTGGCAATGGCCTCCATTTTTTTTTAGGTTTGCTGGTTACTTTTTCAATTTTGGCTTGAGGGTTTTCTTGACAAATATCTAAAAAAACCTGGCAAGGCAGCTTTTCAAAAAGTCTATATCGAGCCCATTTAAATTCGACTGAAATATTATTTCGAACATCTAGAACTTTTATTTTCCAATATAATTCAGGTACAAATTTTTCAATTGATAAAAATCTTTCAACTACAAATCCTAAAGTAGGAAACTGACAGCTTCCATAACTAATGAGCATATCTTTTAGTACAGTTGGGAATGCTTTTTGCAAACGTAGGGTTTGAAACCTAGTAAATGCAGCTCCAATCCTTAAATCTAATTCGCTTCTAACATCAACAGCATCGCTAATGGCTTTACATGGCTCTCCTAAAGTATTTATTGCTCGGTTTATTGATTGTTGAGTAATTTCAGAAAACTTAGCTCTATAGATTCTAATATTAGGCTTTATTTCTTTACAAACATTAATAATTTCAAAGCCGATATTTTCTCCTTCTCTATCACAATCAGTCCATATAATCAATGCATCGCAGCTTCTAACTTCTCTTTGTATAGTTCTTTTAATTTTAGTTTGTGATTCAGTACTACAATCTTTCTTGACGGGAGCATCAAATAATTCATGGGGTTGACATCCGTACCATTTTCTATAATTATCCACAAATTCATAACCTAACAAATGACCAGAAAGTGATGTCATGATCATTTGGCAATTTTCATTCCAAAGTCTCATGTTAAATTCATATATTTTATTGTATTTAGATAACCCTTCTCTAGTTCTGTAACCATTTCTTGATAGCTGAATAGATATATTTTTAGCAGCATCATTTTTTTCAGCAACATTTAGTACCTTCATTATTGTTGTAGAATAAAATTTAAAATTTGCAAATGCATGTGATAATTTTTTATTATTTAAAGATGCAAAGCATAAATTTGATATACTTTTAAAAAACATCTAAAATTAAAAAAAAATGTTTGCTTTTATTTTTATATTTAAATGTAACAAAATTAATGTGAATTAATGATACAAACCAATTGGGTAAATTAAATAAAAAAAGTAATCCATAAATTAAAAGACAATTTTATTTTTTATTGTATCTGACTTTAGTATATTTCACTTATTTTTCACCACTTTTGTATAAAAATATAATAAACAAACAATATTCTTTGCAAAATTTAAAGTGCAGAAATCAGAATATACGCATATAGTTCTTGTGCTATATAGGAGCGCACGTGAATGTACCGCGAAATTTGCAACTTTTCTTGCGGTACATGATTTTTTATCTGAAAATGTATAGGTAAATTAGGCTGATAAATAAATAAATTTTCATATTAAAATCAATTTATTTACAAATTTTTTTAATTTCAACTATATATATTACAAAAGATTAATTGAAAAATTTCATTCAGTTTTGTTTTTAATTTTAAAATTTTTTATTTTTTTTGTCAAAAATAAACCTTACCTAAATTATATAAGAACAATAAAAATATTTGTTGTAATTAAAAAAAAAATAACACAGCTGCATACAATAAATTTAAATTTTCCAACAATCTAAATAAAATTTAATTATTCCGTTTTTGTAATTGTGTTGTATTGATTTTTACTTTTCCAGGAATATTTCTTGCAACTTCCTCAAATTTAATAGATTTAATAAGATCCTTGTCTCTTTGACTAATATTTCTTTCTCCCAAAAACATAGAGATAGCAGTTTTTACAGCTTTTCCTTTTTTACCAAAACCTGGTGTTAGTTTTATTTTGTACTTGTATTTTTGTAATGTTGCATAAGGGGCTACAACTGGAACTGCAAATAATAATTCATCTTCATCAAATGGACAGCCTGTTAGGTAATCCAACATATCTATTTCAGTTTCAACTTCAAAATCATCATCGTTAAACTTTTTCTCGGACAAAGTATTTTGAATAACTTTTTTTTCTTCTGTAACACTTGCTTTTGGTTTTGCTAAATTATTAGAATTTTTATTTTTCATTTTTCTTTTATCAGGTTTAACTTCACCTGCTGACTGTAGTACAGACATTAATAATTTTCTATCGTCTTCATCTTGATCTTTATATTTTTCTTTAATTTTTTTTAATTTCCCACGCTGACCTCTTTTTGTAGGTGTTTTCTTTTTATGCTGTAAATTATTCTCGTCATTAGAAGTTTCTTGCACAGCAGTATTTTCAGCATTTTTGCATTGAATTTTTTTATTATTAGTGATAATAGTATCTAAATGAACTTTCTTAGTATCTCCTAATTCATCACAACTAATCAAACTTCTGCTTGTACAAGGATTACATCCTTCTTCTAACTTTAAGCTTGAACAATCCAAATTAATTTGAGTATCAGGAAACAAATTTTCACTATTTTCTAGAGCATCATCATTTTCAATATCTTTATTTTCAGTTTCAATAGTCTCATCTGAAATTTCAGCAAGACTTAGTTCTTGTTCAACTTCTTTGTTTTCTGCTTCGATACACCTATCTGAATTTTCAGAAAAAGTTTCTTCTGTCTGATCATTATCGATTGGGTTTGTTCTTCTCTCGTATTTATGATTTTCCACAAAATTATCATCTAATCGAAACAGCATTCCAAATCCCATAACAAGTTGACTTGGTGGCAAATAATTTTTTTTTCCGCGAATCATAAATGAACCTGTAGTTAAAAATTCACCTGTAGGAGCAGATTTTGATACTTGATCACTATTTACCCACCAAGCTCCAGTTACAACTTTAGCTTCCCAAGCAAGACTGTATGCAACTGCCATAACTCCCGCTTCTGCTAAAGATTTTGGAGTGACTGGTAATCCAGTAGGATTTTTTATAACTACCGAACTAGCTCCTGATAAATCTGCATGAACATATATGTCTCCTGATTTTAAATACTTTTTAACAATAAGTTCATTTTGTTGTTGATCGCGTCCACCAATTACTAAATAATTTTCACTTGTTATAAACCAATGAAATTTTTCAAACCAATAAATTTTTCTTATTTTATTAATGTTACTTATAGTTTGAACTTCTTTCAATTTTTGTTTCGTTTTTTTTTCAGCGGATTTGAATGCTTTACTTTGAGATTCTATAGTTTTTTGTTGTTTTTTAGATGCAGCTCGTTTTTGGTCATAATATTTTCTAGCATTACCAAATGCAGAAAGACCCAAGTCAATATCAACTTTCATTGATGGTAACGAATCTTCATTTCCATCTTTGTATGGATCATCTAAAAATAATGTTATCTGATTTTTTTCCAATTTTAATTCCTTAATAACACAAGCAACTGGATCTCCAGTGAGTTTGATTTCTTCTAAAAGTAAACCAATGTCATGCCAGGACATTTGATTAGCCAATGCACTTTGAATAGCTAAAATAGCATTTTCTACCAAATTTTGGTTTCTTGTGATTAATTCTGCTTTCAGTTTGTCAGTTTCTTGAATATTTACCAATGATACTAATCTTTGATCGTGGTCTTTTTTAACATTTTCTAATTTCTTAAATGCATCTTTTTCCTGATTCAAAATTTTTAAATCTACTTTTTGGGATTCCATTTGTGAAAAATAATTATCAACAGCTGCATTAAATGAATCATGTTCATCATATAATTGGTTCTTATTTTGTTCAAATAAATAAGGATGAAATTCGGTATTAGTCAAAATGAAATCCTCAGGATCATTTAATTTCTTCATTTCTTTTTTTTTGATAATGTAACCTTTATGTAAAGTGTTTTTAGCATTCTTCATCACACTTTCTGCAGTTTCTAAGGCACGGAACAGTTTCTCAAAGTTATCTGCTTGTTTTTTAAAATCCTCTACCTTACAGCCAAGAGAAAATCCATGTAGCAATAAAACATGATCAATAACAGCAGCTCCTGTTTCTAAATGTGGATTTAAAACCTTTTTCAAGGATTCATTCGACTTAGCATTTTGTATAAATTTTATAATTTCTTCCTTATCCGGTATTATTTGTGTGTGAGCTCCTTGATAGGTGTACTTTTCTTTAACTGTTAACTTAACTTTCTCATCTTTGGTATGAGGTCTCAGTACATTCAGTATAGTCATTTCATAATCAGTAAGAATCATGTTACCTCTATCGTAAGCTTCAAATATAATATGGTAACTTGCTTCTCCGCTACCAAATTTGAGATCAACTATTCGATCTACTCCTATTTGAGATAATGATTCTAGGCGCTTATTTCTTAAATGTTTTCTTAGTTTCATAGTAAATCCCGAAGGTGATGTATTCTTAGGCCATTCAAAGTCTGTGGTATGAATTCGACAACCAGATTCCAATAATAACATACATTTCTTTTCATTCTTTTGTAAACGTATTAAATAAGTCTTGTGATCAATATCATAAATTTGGTTTACTCTCATGCCAATAAGACATTGTAGCTCAGTTACAGAGCAAACCAAATCAAAAGTGTCGAATCTTAACTTCATGGTTCCAAAAGAATAATTTGAGAAAAATTGTATAATATAGATATTCTGACTTTAATTAAAATTCTTGATGCAAATAAAATATGTTGTATTTATGTTTATAAATATTTGCCATGCTGACTTCCCAGCTGATTCATAATTATTTTATCATGACATCATAACTTTTTTTTTTATAATGTACTAGCAGTAATACATAGTATTATAAGAGAGAAGGGGATGAATGGGGAAAAGTAGCGTGCATACTACCGCGCGCGTAATTTAAAACTTTAGTAGTATCCGATAAATATAAAACTAAATATTTTAATTTATCCAATCTAATAAAATAGGTATGTAAGATAATATCAATAAATTCTTAGGAGAAAATATATTTTAATTTGTAGTTTTAACGTCTGTGTAAAAATTTAATAATAAATAGAAATATTTTACGATCTTTACAGACAAGGTGAAAATAAAATTTAATTTGAGCATTTAATTGAGCAAAAATCAAATAATTGATTAAATTTTATTTTCAGCTTGTCTGTAAAGATCGTAAAATATTTCTATTTATTATTAAATATATTTTATGTATAGTTTATAGTATAATATATAAAATTTAAATTGAAGTATTGCTAACGTTTTCCTACAAAAATTGATTAATTACTTTTTGACAAAAATATCAATAATTTTTCCAATAAAATATAAAACAATACTCTGATTGTAATATTCTTGGATTTGCAAATTCAATTTGCTCTCTTATTTACAAAAATAATCAGATGTTTATTATTTTAATTATTTTTGTATCATTTCAACATAAATTTTGATGTCGTTCAATTTTTTTTACTTTCACGTAATCTACGTGTATACCTATTAATTATTTTCTATATTCTTTATTAAATTTATTAAGATTAAAAATTTTATTTATTATTTTCAGAACTTAACCGAGAAACAATGAAAATTCATACAAAAGATCGAAGGATATTTAAATGTTCAAACTGCCATAATGAATCATAACACTTTTATATTTGTATCTTTATTTACACAAAAATTACAGACAATTATGTATAGATAAACTTGTATGTATTATTATTATTACATATTTTATAAAAGAATACTTAAAAACTAATATATCTATTATATTGTAACATAAATTAATTTTTTCTATTTTACAAATAAAAAATAAAAAAGAGAAAAATTTTGTATTTATTCAACATTTGAAGCCAATTTTAAAGGCATATCTTTGTGCCTGGATCTTATATGCTTATAAACGTTATCTCTAAGGTTAGTTCTATAAGGACAATAGAAACATTGAAAACGTTTTGGATTACCACATAAATATTTCTTATGTCTGTAATAATTTCTACGGTTATTGAAATTCTTATCACATATATCACATTTTTTATACTTCATTGATGAATTATTTACTACTTTAAAACTCATTTTTTTTATTAGTCTAGATTTCCAATTAAAATTATGATCTTCTGAGCTCTCTGCAGGAGGAATATGATTTGAATCATTATCATCAAGATTATTTGAATCTTGGTTCAAATTATTCCATGGCACATTGCTTAATGGATCATTATCTTTATAAATCACCATTTCGCTTTCTTCTAATTGATTTTCATTATTTTTGTTAATGTCTGGTAAGATTACATCGTGATTATTTTCATCGTAATCCTGGTACTCTTGTTTCATTTGCATCATTTCTATTGAAGCCTTAGAGGGATCAATAAAATTTCCAACATCATGAGCAGAATCAGAAGTTTCTTGATCTTGAGTGGTTGTCTTGGTAATTGTTTCTAAATCAACCAAAGATTGATTTTCTCTGTTAAAAGAAAAATGTCAAATTTAATAAATTATGAGATTTTTTGATTGTTTAGTTCAATATGTTACCTAAATGCTGATTCAGTATTTAAAGTACGTGCAGAAGTTTGTAATTTTTTAATTTTTTTGTATTCATTACCAGCTGCTGAAGCACCTATTGTTTGTTTTCTTGCTTTTTCTGACTTGACAGTCTCTTGGCTATCCCAAAAACCTTTAATTTGTAAAGAGTCGGTTACTTTTAAAAATGATGCCAATTGATCTTGAGAAATGTTTATTTCTCCTTTGTACATATAATCCAGTAAAAATTTGAGTTCTTTAAATGTTACGTCCTTGAGAATAAAAATTGGATGTTTGTCATAATTTTCTGACAAAACTTCTTGAAAATATGAACTGCAAGCCGAAAGTACAACTTTATGAGCTTTTAAATATTTTCCTTCAGCTGATAACGTACAATCAACAAGTATTTCAGATTCTAATAGAGTGTCAAAATTTTTTATTAGAGTGGATTGATGGTCATTCCATTTTAAACAAAACTCTTGGGAATCTGCCATTTTTGTAATTGTATACACCAAGAATTTTTATTTTTCACAAATTATAAATTTATATTAACTAAGTCCAGTGGTTAATCTACATTCCAATAATAATAAGAGTAAATAAATTAATCAATATCACTTGTTAATTTTACAAGAATTTTTCTAATAAAAAATAAATAAAGAACACACCAAGGTAACCACCATCAAACAGACTACACATTTCATGTACGTTTTGTCGATAAGGATGGTATCTTTTGCAACTGCTTGCAAGATAAAGCTGTGCGCATACTGCATAGTATATCCTCTCGTAATGTTTTTGGAACCACACTCCAGTTTGTTTTCTTACGTGTGTACATAGTATATAAAAAATGTTTTGTCCGCGTGTACATTTTTCATAAGCATGATTTTGTATTATTACAAAATTAATTATAAATGTTTTTTATTTTTATTATCAAGTTATGTATTTTGAGTTAAGTTTTCATAAATATTTTTTTTTAAATTAAAATTAAAGTAAAAAAAAATAAAAAATTTCAATAAATAAATTGGTTTACATTTTTATTGGACTTTTAATATTTATTTATATTTTATTTTTGAATGTGTGAGTTCAAATACTATAAAAATAAAAATATTTAAAAGTTACAAGTTTCGTAAAATTAAAATAAAAATATTTATCATAAAAAAATAACAAAGAAGTTAAAGAGCTTGCTGGACGTTTATTAAAATTTTTCGACACATATGCATACATGAAGGTGCCATCACTGCCATCACTGCCATATCAGCCAAGTGTCACGTGGCTTTTTAATTTTGTAAAAATTAAAGGGCCTTTAATTTAAAAATTATTAAAAAACTGATTTATAGGTAAGTAAATAAAATAAAATCAAATAATAAATAATCTGATGAAATCATAAATTTAAATCTACTTAAAATTATTTTTTTTCTTTTAATACTCAATCTGATGATTTTTTCATGATTATTATAAGACATTATTTGATAATAATATGTGCAATGATTAAAATTAAAAATTTTATTATTATTTGTGCATAACAGAAATATTTTAAAAATTTAGTTAAAAATCATAAAATTGTATCTTTATTTTATTAATTATTTTTATAATAACTATGGTAAAAGAAGTTATTAGGTAATAGAGCAGCTATTCAAACACAGAAATTTAAATATTGAAATTTTTACCTTTCTCGTTTAAAAAATTAAATTTATTTTAACTCCGAATTTCTGAACAAGTTGTATGTAGTTCAGTGTAAAATCATTATAGTGTCAAACTAAAAAATAAAAAAAAAACTTTGATGGACTTACATAACGTTTTTTTTTAAATAAAATGAATTTTTAATTTATTTGTTGTTTGCCTAATAATAGAGTTTTGTATTTACTTAAGAAGTATTAGTTTTTATAACAAATATTTAAATTCATCCTCTTTTATTATATAAGTTTATATTTTAGCCATGACCCAATTTCAAATATTTAAATGATTATTAAAATTTGATAATAAATTTTATGAGATTATATGTTCACTTCAAAAATTTATATACTATACAGACACCATGGACACCTTTTTCTCAAAATAAAGTTACATCACAGATAAAATTTTTTAATTTATAATTAATTCTATACAAAAAAATAATTTATTCAATTTATGGTATTAAAGCCTATAAAATTATCTCGAAAATTATATACTGAAATAATTGTTCAATTCTAAAAATTGAAAATTTAAAATTAGTTAATTTATTCGTATAATGGCCAATATTTATTTATTCATCACGTATACAGGCTTTTTAACTTTTTTTTCAAGGCTATCAAGGTCATTATTATATGCAAAAAGTCATATGTCACAGTTTGATTATATTTTTTATGTGTAAAATTTTATGAAATTTTAAATTTTATTTTTTTTTTATCATTTTTATATTAAAAATTTTAAAATTATGAAGATGATTCCAGCACCGAAACAAATTAAGTCTGGAACACAAACTCGAAAATTTTTTTTGGTGATTTTTTAAGAATCAATTTACCCACTTTTTAATTTATTAACCATTATGCATAAAAAGCCATTTAAAATAATTTTCGGCCATTAAAAATCTTTTAGTAGCTATAAACAAATAAAAAAATTGTTTTGAATTTTACTGATTTTGAGGATTTCCATAAAAGGGCTAAACTTATTAAGCCCAGCGGCCAACGGGCCAGAAATTTTCTGTGTGGCTTTATTCATTACATAATAGGTAATAAGATTTGGCCACTTTGATCACGTTACTCGGCAGTAAAAATGTAATTTTGGTTTAAATGGCTGCATATCGGCTGCATAAATTTTACTGATTTTTAATATTTACATAAAAAGGCATATAAGCTCTCAAGTCTGGCGGGCAAAAAGACAAATTTTTTCTTTATAGCCTTACTCAGTACTTAATCATGAATAAAATTGGGCAAGTTTGATCACGTTTCTCGTTCAAGATCAAGTTTTAGCCGAAAAGGGCCATTTAGATTCAAATCTTGAAACAGATTTATATATTTTTGTATGGTATTCCTATATGTACCACATTTTTTAACGGCACCGGTAAAAATAATAAAATACGTATCAAATGTTTTCAAGGGTGGTTCAGAGAGGGCGTTAGGTGCGATCGCCTCCCCCCCTTGAGCTCGAAAAATTGCATGCTTTTTATTAATTTTTTTGTTTTTTTTAAATATTTTCATAAAAAAAATATGTATATATATTTTTTACTGAGGTAGAACTTCCATGGAACTAAAATAATTGTGCTTGTATTTAAAAAAGGAAATTTAAAATGTCAAAGTGAATAATCAAAAGTAGTGGTTATAATTCATCGATTCAGACTAGTTGATTGGAAAAATGTTTCAAAATGTTTGTTCTAAATTTGAGGCCTCTGGGCAAGTATCGTCACAAACGATTACAAAACAATCTCTTAATCAGTCACAACAATATGCGACATCTAAAAACCTTTTTTTATGATCTTATAAACTATAAGAAAATTATATAATTGAGACAATGATTCTATATAATAAAATTTGTAGGATTGTACATATAATGACCCTGATGATATTATATCATCAGGACACTAATATTCTGTAATCGTGACAATTATTATTTACATATCATTGGGGCGGGTATTGGATCTCTCCTAATAACAGGCCTAATAATATGATGCAAGCATGGCATTCATTTTTTTAAAGTTAAGTATATATGAGATGTCCAGATGATTAATTGTGTATTTTACCTGAGTTTTATTATTAATTTAAGATTTGAATTTTTATTATTTTTAATCTTTGGTATTTTTGTAAATTCTTTTTTCACTCGAACGCTATCGTTAACAATTATCGATACCGTAACCTAATCTAATCTGATCGCATATATCACGAAATACCGAGCTCTCGCCAATCAATATCGTTATTCTTTATTATATCCTTGGTCCTTTTATAATTAATGGAACTTATTTTTGACACTTGCGAGATAAAAAGCCATAGTACCTCGAGTTGTACCTCTAGCGGTAGGAAATTGAAACAATACACCGCGAAAATTTTAATTAATCAAAATTTTTGAATTTAGTAAATTTTTAAATTTATATTCGGCGTGGTAAATTGTTTTATTTATCTACTGCAAGATGTTTTTTTCTCCCACAAGGGTCAAAAATAAGTTACACTAAGTTCCACAGAAACAGGTTTGAACCGCTAAATTCAATTCTGTTCCTTCTATAATCGACTTTAGCGATTCAAACTTGTTTCTATGTATAGGTAAGGATCGAGGATACACAATGAGAATAATTATTGTCGAGATTTAGTATTTCTCAGGTATTTCTGGATGTATGAGATTAAATTAGATTAACTTACGACTCGATAACTAATGATGATAGCTCGTGAGCAAAAAAAATTAACAAACATGTCAAGTAAAAAATAAAAAAAACAAAATCTTTAATAGAACTCAAAATAAGTCAGGCAAAATACAAAATTAAACATCTGAGGATCTCATGTACCCAAAAAATTAATATTCTAAAGAAAAAAAATTATTAAAATTTAATGTAATAGCCATGATTACATCATATTATCAGGAGGGATTAAATATATAATTGCCCCAATGAAATGAATATAATTATCACGATTATAGAATATTATTATCCTGATTATAAATATCATTGTTATACGATGATATAATTTTCTCAGCGTAGGAACTATATTTTATTTATAAAATTTTATTACATCAAAAACGCCAATGTAACTTAGCATGAAAATCTATATAAACTCTCCTTCCGTTTGAGGCTTTCCACGTTCCTTTACGTGTGTCAATTTTTGGGCAAGGCGGGTTTTCGATTTCAAAAAGAAACGACCATATATTATATCATATCGGAGATATATTTATCTCATTTAAAGTTTTTATTTCCCAGTAATCAAGAATTTGATAATCAATTTTTTCTTGACCTATTGATGAATCCTACGATGATTCGGCTATTTTTATTTTTTTTTTAATTGTCATACAATGATCAGCAAGAAAATCCTGGCCAAACTTTAAGAATTTCTCGGAAATTCCCGATTTTGTTTTCGAGCGAATTGGAGCAGAATAATTTGATAAATTTAAATTAAATTAATTAAGGTAAATTTTTAAATCATACCAAATATTTTTTTTGTGGAGATTTTAAGTAAAATTTTTTAAAGAAAATAAAATAAAAATAATGAATTTTACTTTTAATCGAGCTTTTAATATTAACCCTGATATTAACAGATCTAATGCATAAATTTTAAAAATTATTGGATTCAAAATATGCATTAAGTATATACAAATAAAAAAATCAGCATGATTATCATTTATGACGTAAAAGCATATGTGATTTTATAAAACGTCATTCTTAATAGCACATTAAGAAATATATTAAATAGCATTTATTTCTCTTAAAATATGAAATTTTGAAAATTTTAAAAGCTGAATGTGTTTACATTAATTTCAATTTAGAAGTTGTGATTGTAAATAGAAAAATAGCAAAGATCTACATTATCGCAAAAAATTATAAACTTGGTAACGTTGTAATATTTATGTACCTATTCTTAAAATTTATACATGTTAGTGCATGCTTTCAGATTAAGTTTTATTGCAATTGCTTATTTTAAATTAATTTTATTTATTTAAAAAAATGGTTAAAAAAGAAAAATACAAAGGTCGATTTACTTTAAAAAAAAAATATATATAAACACATGCTACGTCGTTCAGAATTCGGTAAAATAAACAAGAGCAATTATTATATTGTTAAAACCATATTTAAAAATTTAAAAAAACGTGTAAGTGTGCGTGTGTGTGTATGTTTGTAAGAAAGGGTACCTTGGAAATTGCAAAATAAAAGGAGGAAGGTAAAATTTGTCTGATTTACGAGGGAGAGGGGGGTGTCAGAAGAGGGGGGGGGGCATATAGGACATAGAATAATTCCGATTTAGGGACTTAGAATAGTTAAAGTTTAGGGATTTATGATAATTTTGATTTAGGAACTTAAAGTTTATTAAAGGTAATATCGAGGTAATATTTAACGAATTAAAAATTAGCAAGAGGCTATTAATATATTAAGTAAGACAAAAAAGGGGGAGGTGGAGTTTTGATTTTCTTATTTTTTCTTACTCAGAAGGGTACGAGTTTTGAAAATATCTTATATTTAAGAAATTTCATATAAATTCTAAAAGTGGTTCAAAGATTATAATTAGACTAAATTTTTAAAAATTTCACGTGCGCATGAAAATCATTTAAAATATTTAAATTTACTTTTGTTGGGGGTTTTATTATCGAAACAACATTCGAGAAAATATTCTTTTGTAAAACACATTTTCATGCATAAAAAGAAACATTATGATAAATGAGTAAGATCTTACAAAGGGGGAGGGTTTTATGCGAAATTCTTACAAAGGGAGGAGCGGGGGTTAAGAAATCCCAAAAATTGTCTTACGTAATTATGGATAGCTTCCAAATTGTAATTTTGCGTAACATTTAAATATTATAACCAGCCTTTAGTTGTAGGAAACATGCGAGGAGACATGTTTCATTCCTATAGGTTATGATTGTACATAAACCAGGTATAAGTTTTTTAATATGGAGAATTTTTATAGGGCAGGTTAATTAATGCATCCCAAAATCGATGGGGGGGGGGTAAACGTGACCGATTGAAGGGAATAGAAGTCAAGTGAGAGTTAGAGTGATTTCGATTAAGGAACTTAAAATAATCCAATTTTAAACTTGAAATTATTTTGGCCTTAGAAAATTAAAATAATTTAGGATTAGGTGTTAACTCTTTTCTGGAGAATCTCCCTAAAACCTTGTACGTGTGCGTTGTGTTAGTATGCGTGTATTGGCAGTCCTACAGCTATATGTAGTAACATTAAAAATGATTTTTTAAAATTAAATATAAAAATTTTACTTATTAACAAATGATTTATCAAGTATTTTATTTTAAATAAATGAATATATTAAATAAACAAAGTAAAATAAACTGCGTGACTAGTGGTGGGGGTGAATTCTTATGAAAGAGTTGAGTTCATATAATACTCTTAAAATTCAATTTACTTTTACACATAAAAAATTAATTGCTCTACATCCACAGTTGGATTTTTTGTTATTTCCAATAATGTTACGTATTTTTTATATTACTTTAAGGGTGAATTTAGATGGAGAGATTTTCGATGCTTACAAGACGCGGTTTTTTTAAATTTGAATTTCAGTAATGAGTCTTTTTCGTGTAAGAATATAATAAAATGTTAAAATTGCACATCGGGAAGTTTAACACATTTTATTAACTTATTATTTAATTATCTTGTTAATATTATTTATTAAAATTTAATTTTAATCAATATTTTAATTTTGAATTCAAATTTTCGCGCGGTAACTTGCAAGATTTTTTACTCCATCTAAATTCACCCTAACATAAATATATTAACTTTTTAGTTTCTTATTAAATCTAGATTAAAAACATTTCCTAAAAAAAAATGAATTTTTTTGCGATTAGATAATTATATCTTTAGAAATATAAATTTAAAATTATTAATTTTATAATTAATTTAAGAAGATAAATTTTAAAAAAATTATCTGATAAATAAATTATGTAATTATTAGAATATTATATATATTCTCAACGGTGCTATGATGTAATAAAACTAGCGTGTTAGAAACATAATTATATTTTGTACAATAGATGCAAAAAATCATTTTTTTTTTTGAATCATTAGAGAATTATGCAATAGTACTTAAATGTTTTATAACATATGTTATTACAATATATACAATATTGTATAATATGAAAATTCATGACGACAATAATAGTAAAAATATATATATATCCATATATTCTTTGATAGTATGGATGACTTTGTGTTTTTTTTAACAGATCAAATGCTTCTATACCTATACTTGTATAGTATTTTGAACTCAAATGATAAAAAATAAAATTTTATAGAATTTCAATAATTTTTGTAAAAGTTCTTTCCTATAGGTCAAAATGTTTATGATGTTTTGTTATTTTACAATATATTATAAAATTATAAAACTAAAAATGTATAACACGCTGCGGGGTCAAGGAAATCGCATATGACGCAGGAAAATCGTATGTTAGCCATAAAAAAGGGGTGCTCCAAATCGTAGTTTACCATCCTCGGTTTCCCCTCGGAAGTTAATTTACGTGCAATTTGAGTGATTCTTTATTTTTTTGGCCATGGGTCTAATATACTATTAACATGGAACATGTTCATTGTATGGGGTATTTGAAAAAGTTCAGCTTGGCAGGGGGGGGGGGTTAAAAGTGGCGTTTTTAGGGGGAGGGTGCAATGGACTTAGAATATTTTCGATTTAAGGACTAAATTTTTGAAGCCATGTGTGCAAAAGAGCAAAAAATATTATTTTTCTGTACAGTAGCCAAGAAACGCCAAGAAAGTACGATTTCCTGGCCGCCAAGAAAATCGAAATTTCTCGCTACAAAAATTTTATACGACAATAATTGTCCATAAATAAAGATTACCCTAAATCGCAATTTACGTGCAATTTGGGCCATTCTTTACTTTTCTGGACTCGAGCCGTAAATATACTATTACCTGTGGAAAATTTTCCAACCCCGTTTAAAAAATGTCACTTACTTTTCAATAAATATGAATTTAGTGACCTTGAAAACCCCCGAGTAATAAATTTGGAGTTATTAGCGCAAAATAGTAAAAAATATAATTTTTCCCGTAGAAAATACGTAGATTTTCCGATCCCTATTAATGGTTTTTACTTTTTTGACATTAAATATGAATGTATAGCGGCCTCAAAGATCATCAAGTAATAATTTTGAATTCAATAGTACAAAAAAAAAGAAGTTATTCGTTATTGAATTTTCACTATTTTCACGTCATATTTGGATTTAGCGACTTTGAAAACTCCCCGGTAATATATTTTCTTCATGAAAACAGCGTAGATTTATATTTAATTTTAATTTTGAATGTTGGTTTCGTCTTACGACTTTGTCCGCTGGCTCCGATCGCCAACATCAGTACCATTATTAAGGGACTTAGAATATTTTCGATTTAGGGACTTAAAATAGTTTAGGTTTAGAATCTTAACATCTAGTAAGGTGATAATTACAAATTTTAAAATTAGAAAATTGTATTGTAATGTTGCGTAACATTTGCATTATACCTAGACCTGTAAGTAAACATATGTTCCATGAATTTTGGCTGTTTTTTGCGCAAACCTGTTATACGTCGTTCCCGCCCATTCCCTCGAATACCAATCCCCAAATGGACATTTTCCCGATGACTTTTTCCCCTACGACCATTTCCCCGAATTTAAAAAACTGACAGTTCCCCGAGAAACCTTATACCCGTAAACGTTGATTCAATATGCCGTAATTTTCTGCTGATGAAACTAATGCCCGAAGACAAATTTGGTGTTGATTGGTTTCCTTTGATGTAAGTAAACAGTAAACATAAGGAAAAGCTACAGCAAGCGAATCTGGTTCAGCTGTATTTTAGTTATATGTGCCAAGTACAGTAAATAATTGATAAAAAATTGATGGCGAAACCTTAAAGGTACCGTCAAGGTACCACATTCGGCTACTTGCTAAGAGCTCCAGGTTCCTGCGTGTTGAAAACACTAATACCCTTCCTTGAAAAACAAAGCAATTTGTATAAAAATTTATAGTTTTTGTCTCGGTTTTTGTTTAAATTATAATTGATCTTTAAAACAAAACAAATGTTTATTTAACTATATATTTTATTATATTAATATGTTAACCATTCATATGTACCGCATTTTGAAAACATATACCCAACTGATGTCAGGTTACGCTACAAAACATGTAAAAATAGTTTAGATAAAATACTTTCAGAATCGATAAAGTTATTAACTATTTTACTTAAATAAATTAGATCAATTTTTTTCTAAGCACTAGAGATTAAGAGACATCCAATTTCGCCAACACAGCAGTATAATCATGATCGGTATACGACATTGGTGACCCAATTCTAAAAGCAGCAAATCTAAATAATTTATGATTGAAAATTCCAAAAGTCAAAGGCAACTTGCCGAACTATTTAACATCAGCAAAACCCAAGTTCAAACAATTTTGAAAAAAGAAAAAGAACTTACTGATGAATGGTATTTAAATGGTTTAAGCCAAAATTCTAAAAAAAAGTTCAAGAGTAAAACTAGCGAATTAGATGCAATCCTTTACGAGTGGTTCTGTGCTGTTATACAGCAGCTGATTCCAGTAACAGGTCCAATGTTACAGGTCCAATGCAGAAAATTTATTTTAACCCCCACCTTAAACCTCTATCTAGAGACCACCTCCTCATAGCGACCATTTATGGCCAGTCTAAATCGTGGTTGCTATTGAGAGGTTCGACTGTAGTTTTTTTTTTGAACAAACAAAGTAGTTTAATAAGAATAATATGACAGAAATTCTTATTGTTAATTTTAAATTTATTTAAATGTTGCCTTTTTTCGCCTATATGTGATAATAATTTTTTATTTGTTCGCGTCAGAGTTTTTTATTGGTCCCAGTTTTACTCTGCCTTCATATGAATTGCTAAAGAGAAAACTTATGCCCTCATGTTTTTCGTTTATTATATGCAATCGATCTACAAGTATATATTTAATATTCAGGTTTCCTTCGTAGCCAGTTGTTTCTCATTTGACTAAATTGGCTTCTCTTCGTCTAAATTCTAATAAAAAAAAAGCAATTTGCTTTATTTACTAATATTAATTTTTAGTCATTAAACCCTTTCTAGACCTAATTAATTTTGTTGAATCTTGTGTGCTTAGACTATACTCTTTGGTATAGTAAAAGCACATGGAATTTAAAAATAGAAAGGGCTTTAGAATATTTTATACACAAAATTATATTTAGAAATATTTAAAATACTTTATGTACATAATTTTTACCATTATTGCAAATAAATTTTATCTATCTATTTCTCGATCTATTCCATAAAAAAGTCGGTTCGCTAATTAGCTCCTTTTTTGTGCAGTTTTTATATTTCTATTTTATTACTTTAGACTCGAATTCTTTTATAAACTATATTATCAAAAGTCATCTTAGGATGACTCATTATTTATAGCAATAAAGCTTTAAAAAATTAGTTTATCTAAAAATATTTAATATCTTTAATTTAAAAAAAAACTTTGTCGCTTAAAAAAAAAAAATCAAAAAAAAAGTGAATATACATGTCCTTGAATTTTTAATAAATTTATTTTCATATAACAGCGAAACGCAAGAAAGTAAATAAAGATTTTTTTTTGAAAAAAAAATTAAATCCCTGTTAAAAAATTTGAGAACATAATATTATGGCCATAATATAAGTTAACATGACATAATATAATGGCCGAAAGTGTAATGCCTTTTAAGGAAGCTTAAACAATATTACAATGTCTGAAAAGCAAATTTTAGACTCGAAAATTAATTGAGAAGCAACAAAACAAAATTATGGGTAGAATAAAATAAAAGTAAATTACAACTTTTTACACTTCAGGACAATAATTAATTTTTGTAGAGAATATTAGCATAAATTTAAGCATGAATAAGAAATATATTTTTAAAAGTCAATATTATCTAGTACAATAGCTTATAAATTGGCTCATGTAAACTCAAGTTATTTAGCGTTTGATCTTTATAAGCCCCTCAGTGACCTTTGACACTCTAAGGTAACCGTTCTTACTTTCAAATAGTTATTACCACCTCAAAAGATCGTTATAATAATAAAGAATTCCTATTATCCTCTCATGGGCATAAATTGAACTTAAGGGCGCTCTGTCCACCACTGGGTGTTTTTTGCGCAGTATAATTGTAACTAAAATATTTTAACCATATATTTACTTATAATAATTTTTTAATGAAAGAATCAATGCTTTTCAGTATTTAGTACAAGAATATAAAAAAAAAATTAAAATTGTTTATTTGTTTAAACAAATACGACCTGTTAAATTTTTGAAATTTTCGGGTCATAAAAGCAATTCAGTTCCCAGATCTGGGTTACTTGGATCAAAATTCTGCTTGGCTCATATTGAAGATCATTCAATTCTAGGTGGAGGTATCGTGGGAAATTTTTTGCTAAACCTCTTCAGTAATGAGTTACAGCTAATTGTTTATAAAAAAAAGTTTAAAATGCTCTAAAATTTATAAACAAATAGGCATAACTCATTACTGAAAAGGTTTAGCGAAAAATTTCCCACGATATCTCCACCTAGAATTGAATGATCATCAATATGAGCCAAGCAGAATTTTGATCCAAATAGCCCAGATCTGGGAACTCAGGCTTTTATGACCCAAAAATTTCAAAAATTTAACAGGTCGTATTTGTTTAAACAAATAAACATTTTTAATTATTTTTTTTATATTCTTGTACTAAATACTGAAAAGCATTGATTCTTTCATTAAAAAATTATTATAAATAAATATATGGTTAAAATATTTTAGTTACAAATATACTGCGCAAAAAACACCCAGTGGTGGACAGAGCGTCCTTAAATTCAACATACATATTTTTAAAAGAGTAAGGCAGCTTCTACAATAGCCACATACACAAATATAAATGTACCTATGGATAGACATATATGTGTATGGCCAACTTTCAGATAACTGCGCCCTCTATTTTTCTACATTAATTATTGTAGACTTTTTACCTGCTGGTAAGGCAGATTTTAAAATTAGGTTGGCCATACACATATATGTCTATCCATATAGGTACATCTATTTGTGTATGTGGCTATTGTAGAAAGCGCCTAATAATATCTCCGAATATTATGACATAAACCTGAAGAAAATTAGGAACCGGTCTTATAATATGAAGTCCATTGCCCTTGAGTGTAAAAATTTTTAATTTATTTTACTATCAAGGGTCTTGTTTCTATTAAATTTTTATTTTCTGGCTTGCAAACTACATTTTAGTGACTTAAATAATTTTCGAGTTTAAAATTTGATTTTTAGAGAATCTTGTTTACGCTTACTTAGGCGTTACACTTTTGGCCATAATGTGGCTATTACAATATGTCACGTTAACAATATGTTTAAATTCTTTGACAGGGATTCCCCTCTTCTTTTATTCGTATCCCCATTTTATATTTTTCGGAATTAAGTAAAAAAAACTTTTTGTAAAATTATCGTTAGCACATATTTAATGTCTTCTTTTGTATAGTTGCTTAGAATGTATTATAGTATTTAATTTATTTTTTTTTTTTTTTTTTTTTTTTTTTTTGTTATTTATATGCATTTAAATTTTTCCAATACGTGAATGATATCACAATAAAGAATACATAATTTTTTTTTTATTACACAAGTCACATACAAATTCTTCAAGATTGAAAAATAAAAAATTTAACTAGTGCAGCTATTGAAATAATTGTGTCAAATATTGTTTAAATAGTGATTAAAGTTAATAAATATTATTATTATTATTTATATTAAATGTGAGTAAATTGTCAAATAGGTATTTTAATAATAAATAAAGTTTTTCATTGAATTATACATAAAAGTGAATACTAATTCGAAATTTTTTGAAAAATTTTCTTATTCCTCGAGAAATCAGTGTAATTGTAATTTTTATGGTTTCAATAATTCTTTTAAGTCATTATTGCAAATTTTGGATTTAAGTGAAAAAAAAAACAATTGAATTTTCTTGTCAGTGGCCAGAAAGCACGTATTTCCGAGCGCTCGTCCGAGCGTATTTCCCGGTCGCGGCGTGATTCGAAAATAGTATATTATACAGCTCGTGTCCAGAAAAGTAAAGAATGGCCCAAATCGCACATAAATTAAACTGCGATTGGGCCATTCTTTATTTATGGACAAGGGTTGTATAAAATTTTTCTGCGGTAGTAACGAGAAATTTTGTGGCTACTGTCCAACAATAAGTATTTTCTTGTCACTGACGAAGAAGAATTATGTGCATTCAGCCATAAAAGAAGAATGTCCCAGATCACAGTTTGCCATTTTACGTGCTTTCTGGGCCATTCTTTATTTCTGCGGTCTAGGATAAAAATATATTACTTTTTACTTTCAGGTGTAGAACTTGACACGGAATTTTCTGCACTCGTTCTACGCCTAAGTGGGCGAAAAACTTTAGGCACTAGCATCAATAAATATCACTCGTGTGTCTGGCTTCACCTACCAAAATTTTTTCGCCCTTGATACTTAATGCATTGTATAAACTGTATTGAAAAACGATGACAGTGTTGAAAAAATGTAAAAAAAAAATTATCATATAATTGCTTACAATAAAAGTATTAATTAAAAGAAGAAAAAAAATTCGTTTTAAAAGTATTTTTTTTTACTAGATTAAAATGAATAAAAATGAGAAAATATTTCTTATTGTTATTTAAAATTTTTCCTTAAAAAAAAAAAACTTTATTATAATGATATTCCGAGTGATATTCTATTATTCCAATTAAATTATGTGTGTATTTTATTAACTAACCTCGACACGTGTCTTATGATGTATTTTTTATTCGAATGATATAATTGTTTCTTTTAGTTAATAAAAAATAAAAAAAAAAAATAATAATAAAAAAAAATAAATAAGTAAAATAGAGGAGTGGAGGAATGTTAATTTCAATTTCGAATGTTAATTTAACACCAATGTTAATTTCAGTTGAAGCTTTCTGAATTATTGTTCTTATTTTTTACGTATTAGGTGGCCCTAAAAAGGGCCGGTGGTTTTTTTTGCATTTGATGCGTGGCTTCAACCACACGTTCCAAAATCAATAAATTCACAAGCATACAACAAATTAAATCATCAAGGTCACAAATACACATACATACACAAACATACAAAAGAGAAATCAAAAACTTACAAACATGCGAGCACCTAGTGCTCAGGTGACTTCTCCTGGCCAGGAATATCAATGTCCACCTCTTCAAGCCTACGAGCTCGGAAAATTGCACCAAGCGATTCAATCAATCACAGCTTACGAGCTGCTTCAATGAGGATTTAACGTCCGAAAGCCATGGACTCCTCCAAGTGCACCAAACACATCAGCAACAATCAAACCAGCAAACAATCTCATCCACAGCTTAGCGAAGGCGTCAAGGCAGCCGCGTGCGTGAAGGCTGAAGTCAGGACAGCAAATGCTGCTTTGGCCAGATTTGCGGTTATATTTATAAGCCGTTGCTGACTTCGAGCTCGTTCACTGATTGGAGCGCGCGCGACGAATTCGTTACGAAGTTTACAATGTAAAAATTATGAGACGCGGCAAGGGAGGATTTTACCAATCGGCCCTTTTCAGGGCCACGTTCCTTATACGAAAAATCACATGTACTCGATAAGGTAAAGGAACAAAGGCGATAGCAAAGAAATGTTACTGCCGTAACAGCAAAGGGAGCAAATACCACTACTAAGCACCGCGAAGCTAAGTTCACGTGGCAAAGCTATGTGAAAAGCTACGAACGCCCGAGCTTGCCAGAGTGGCAAAGCTATGTAAATGGCCAAGAATGCCCGAGCTCGCCAGAATCCAGGAACAACTCATATAATTTTATCTTTTTTTTTTCTTTTTTATTGGCTAAAAGAAACATTCTCCACCCTATAAAAACTTCTAGGGAGTTTTTACACACAAGTTTGCTGACTCGAGCTTATGCTCCACCCTGTATGGGCTCCCAAGAAATTCAAATTGCCACAAATTTCACGATTTTTTTCTTTTTTTTTTTTTAAACATCGAAATTTATAAACCTTTTACTTCCGCGCTGTGAAAAATAACACACAAATTAAAATATAATTTTAGCAAAATTACCCCTGTTCCGGTAAGCACCCGGAGATGATGCGTCTGCAGCCACACCATCCCCTAGGGCTCTCCAAAACCAGGCAATTATTGTTTGCAAAAGGCATTTTAAAAGGCACGTACGAGTAATTAATTAATGTAAAATGTAGAAACCGTTTATCCGCAAATCAAACTTCAAGTTTTTCAAAACGTTACGTGATGACAATATTTAAAAATCAGGTAAACGACCTTCAAAAAATTATATTGCAAGAAACGCAAGACAAGCATTGCCACATAAGATTTTTATTTTAAGACCGATAATATTTAATTTTGCACGATAAATCCCAAGTTCTGAGCTACTAAATGGGCGAAAACGGTATCATCAATTATCAAAGTTTCAGATGAACGTGATGCAATTCAATCATTCAAAATTAAGATGACATAAATCATAACATGTAATGGCCTCAAAGCCAGATAATTTAATTTTTTACTAAAGTAACGCACAATAAATTTTTAGTATACACATTGCCACAAAATATAGTTCACGATACCCGGTCATGGAAAAATAATGCTGATCATTTCGCATTTAAATTATATTCCGAAGCATTCAAACTTCATAACCCCATAAATATAAATTTTGCATTACTCCTAACACTGTGATTCATAAATCACGGATTTCTAAAGTTTAATATACAATTTAATTATTAAAAATTAAGACGAGTACACTCATTAACTTCAACTTCTACAAAGCCAAAATTTAAATTATCCACTAGGAAAACGCGCAATACATTTCGAGTAAAAACATGTGCCACAAATTTTATTACACGAAGCCCGGCCGCGAGAAAATACTGCTGATCACAACGCATTAAAGTTATAAACCCGGAGCATTAAAATACATAGACGCATTCATATATTTTCTTTTTAGATGACTTAAAAAATTGCGATTCAAAAAACGGAAAGTCTAGGGGTATTTCCCGAAATTAATCGCTCTCGACGAAAAACAAATCAAAAATAATCCAGAAAGCTTCCTCGGGTATAAGATCCCGGTTGATGCACCTGATTGCCCATTTACCCGATTGCCCTGGTAAACGTAAATCAGAAGCTACGTAAACATTATTTACTTTATAATAAGTATCCCCATTGCACGCCTTCACGGAAAAGCTAACCCTTCGCTCAATGCTCACACCCAAAGGGGTATCATTTAATCCATCCAAATAAAGAGTATCGCGCTTTCCATTAATTCCTAACTGCTTCGCTACTCCCGCGTCAAGGAGCGATACCGTGGATCCCTCATCAAAAAATGCGAGGACGCGTATATTGCCAAGAACACCTTTAATGATAATGGGAACAATTTTCAAGCGCACCGCTTCTAGTCATGCGGAGGAATTATTTTTTGCAGAATTTATTTTGGCGGAACCATTGCGATTTGTATTAGGCTTCTTGTCTGCATGTAATATTTCATGATGTGGTTTGTCGCAGCCAGGCTTAGGGCACACAGAGTGTCGTTCACAATCGCGTTGAAAATGTTTACCCAACAAACATTTATAACAAAAACCAACTGATTTGACAAATTCCCAACGTTCCTGTACAGATAAAGCCTTAAAACCACGACAAACTGGCAAGCTATGAGGACCTTTGTTGCAAAAAACACATAGGGAATTTCCCCTTTTTAAAGGAGAGCGCGAACGAGAGCGGTCGCGAGTTGTAAAAACTTTACCTCTTTTACGTGAAAAGGAATCATTTCTTTGCGGCTTCTGACGCACCGAGAGAAGAAATATTACGAACGTTATTTGCTGAAGCGGAACATTCTGTCAATTCGCGCCCGCTTTTCTTTGTGTCTTCTGATCCTGATGATCCCGAAGCGATTACCCCTAATCATATTTTGTTTGGAGCGTCTACGAGAGAGCAATTGCCGCGAAGGTATGAAGATTTACAGGGATCACCAAGAAAATCATGGGTAAGAGCACAAGGATTAGCGGACGTGTTTTGGCGGCGATGGCGACTAGAATATTTACCCACGTTGATAACTCGTCAAAAATGGACGAACGAGTCAAAAAATTTAGAAACGGGTGATGTCGTCATTATATATGATAATCTAACCCCTAGAAACATGTGGCGTAAAGGTATAATTCAGGAAGTTTATCCGGGTGAAGACAAGAGAGTTCGTTCGGCTCTTGTTAAAACTGCCAACGGGTTTTTGAAAAGACCAACAACGAAATTACTGCGCCTTGAGTTGGCTTCGGAAAGTAATAAAAATTAAAACAGTAACAAGTATAGTTAATCAGCTTGTGTGTAAAACACCCCAGGTGTTTTACAGGGTGGAGAATGTTTCTTTTAGTTAATAAAAAATAAAAAAAAAAAATAATAATAAAAAAAAATAAATAAGTAAAATACTAGAGTTGCTGGTGGAACACTGTTGAGCCTTCGTAGCCTTTTACACAGCCTTGCTACTCCGGCGAACTCGAGCGCTCGTAGCCTTTCACTTAGCTTTGCTACTCCGGCGAGCTTGGGCACTCTTGGCCTTTTACATAGCTTTGCCACGCCTGTCGGTTGTTCCTGCACTCTTTCGAGCTCGAGCACTCTTAGCCTTTTACATAGCCTAGCCACTGTGGCGAGCTCGGGCGCTCTTGGCCTTTTAAACAGCTTTGCCACGCTTTCAAATTGTTCCTGCACTCTGGCGAGCTCGGCCAGCCGTAGTCTTTCACATAGCCTTGCCACGCAAGCTTTGCGGTTCCTTCGCTAATGCCTTGGCTCCCTTTGCTCTTGCGGCAGTGGCACTTCCTTTGCTATTGCCTTGGCTCCCTTTGCTCTTGCGGCAGTGGCACTTCCTTTGCTATTGCCTTGGCTCCCTTTGCTCTTCCGGCAGTGGCACTTCCTTTGCTATTACCTTGACTCCCTTTGCTCTTGCGGCAGTGGCATTTCCTTCGCTATTACCTTGGCTCCCTTTGCTCTTGCGCCAGTAGCATTTCCTTTGCTATTGCCTTAGCTCCTTTTGCTTTAGCAGCTATCGCAAAATTTATAACGGTTTTTTCGCGCGCGCGCCAATCAGCAAGCGCGACTAAGACGGGGGAGGTCTATAAATATAACCGCTATATTGGCTGGAGCAGCATTCGCTGTTCTGACTTCAGCCTCGACGCTGCGAATTTGACGCTTTGCTTTTTTGACTGCGCTTGGTGTACTTGTTGCTGGTGTGGATCTTGGACGCTTGGCTTGCTGTTTGACTGCTCTTGGTGAAATTTGTGTGTGGATTTGGACTTCCTTTTCCAACATTGGAATAGCTCGTAAGCTATTATTGGTATCTCGCTTGGTGCGATTTCCGAGCTCGTAGGCTCGAAGAGGTGGTTTAACAGTTCCTGGCCAGGAGACATCGCCTGAGCACGAGTTGCTCGACTTTGGGATTTTCACTGTGAGTTTTTACTTTCAATTTTGTGTGATTGTGTATGAGAGTTTGTTTTTCATTTTGCGTGTTTGGACATTGCGTGTTTGTAAATTTATTATTTTTAGCGCGTGGCTGAGGTCACGCATCGATTTTACAAAAAAAACCAAACGGCCCTTTTTAGGGCCACCTCATACGTAAGACAAAGGAACAACAATAATTCATAAGGCTTCTTTAAAATTAACAATAATATAAAATAGAAAAATTTTTTGATAAGAAAACTATGAAGAAAACCAATAGTAAAAATTATTTTTCTTATTCACTTTCTTTAAAATAATAAGTTTATTTATCTTTACTGTTTTATCTTAAATTTGCGTTTTTTAATTTTATGATATCCGTAAAACAAAATTTATAAAATTACGTGAAAATATATTGATTTTGCATTTGATTGTCAGTTTATCAGAAAAGTTTTCTACCTTTTTACTATTGAGTTTCAATACAAATCCAGGACTGTTTTTGAAAATAATAAAAAATTTTTAACATTTTCAATAAATTCTGTTTCAATTTCATTTGCTCATTTTAATGCGATCTATTATTACTAAAATTAGGCTCAACGGGTACTCTCGAAAAACTGCATTTAGTATTCTTGCATCGATACATCCTCATATTGTTCAAAAAAAAAAACCTAATTAGATAAAAGCAAAAAATAACGATATAAAAAATTTTTTAACAAAAACTTATAACATAAAACAATTTAATAATGATAAACTTTGAATAGAGATGATAATACAAATTTTTATAGAATTTCTGATATAATTTTTAATTATTCATGATTTAATAAATTATATGAAACTAATATTTAGTTTACTATTATTGTTATTATTATTATTATTATTACATAACAAAACAGCATAATTTTACATTTAAGCAGACGATATTCATGTAATTTATTCTTTTAATAAAAAAAGGTCATTTTGTTAGTGAAGTATCGGCGAAGTATAAGGTACTCGTACCAGTACATGGACAGTTGAGGATTTTCGTTCATTAAAATTAAAAAAGTTTTCTTTTTAATGATAATAAATGTGACTCCTTAAGAATACATTAACACAAAAATTTTGACTCAATTAGCATTTTATTTTGTAAAATTAAAGAGAAATTTAAGACATGTTTTTTGCACCAGTATATGAAAGACCAAATTTTAAATGGGAAAACCATGTATAAGAAAATGCTCCAGTACCTGAACGACCTAAAATTTTCAATTCTTTGTTTCTCTGTTGATTCTAAAGATAATCGTTTAAATTTTTTTTTAATTATGCAGCGATCCTTCAGCTTTAATATTTATCCTTTTTTTTAATAGTAATAAATAATATGATAAAAATCAAATCCTGAATAATCGTTTAGGTACTTGTGCTCGTTCGTGTACTGGTACGAGTACTTTAAGTAACTTTAAATTTTTCTTTAAAAAATCGAAAAAATCGTGAAAATCTCGAAGAATATTCATTTTTTTTAAGTAGTAGTAAGTAGTAGTCACTAAAATAAAATTTTCTTTGAAATTTTCTTTTTGCAACATAATTTCGATAATAATTAATATTGGTATATTTTGCAAAGATTGTATGAGATATAATAGATAAATTATAAATGGAAAAGATTATATTTAATAAAAATAAATAAAATTATGATTTTAATTATCAAAATAAAAAATTCTGCAAAAGAGATATTTGAAAATCAACTATTACTGAAAAGAGGAGTCCAGTTAATTTATAACAAGGTTCTTCTACTAGATACAGGTTTTTATACGAGATTTTTTACCATAAGCCACATTTTATCATTTCCTAACGGTAGTATTCAATAAACCAAATACTCACTTTTAGTCCAAAATGGCCAATTTTTATAAATTGCTATCAAAATTTTAACTCTTGATAAAAATACTTTTTAACATAGTATACGTTTTATCTTGGGGAAAGTGTAGTAGGCAGGATATAATTAGGTCAAACTTTTTCTGATTAGTTACTTAGTAAGAATAAAGTGAATAAAGTATTTATGCTTTTGGAATATTTCAAAATTTCTCAATTTTTCTATATAAAAAATAAAAAATTCAATTTTCAGAGCGTCTTGAAGCTTCATGAATCTAGCTCATTGTTAAGAAAGTTTTTTTGATGCAATGAAAAATATTAGAAAATTTACCACGTGTTAATGTCATATTATCGAACAATGCCTCAATCTTATTATATTATATATTTTATATGATGTGCGTAGATCCATTATATATAAATGACGAGATAAATGACTTTATCGTACGTGTGCTGATTTTCACGGTCAATCCAAGTATTTTCATTCGTATTTGTTATTATTTATATAAGTATCTTTTGCCACTTTATTTTCTGACAACTTTTTGAGCAGATGAAGAATGAGTTTTTAAGTTTTTATTGAATTCAAATTCAATTAATACCTCAAAAATCGTTACATTTATACCAATAAAACTTATAAATTTACTGCGTACTATCATTAATAACTGCACATGTTCCATATAACTTAATATTATTAATATAATTTTAAGCCCCAAAATCATAAAATTATTTAACGCTTGCATAAAGCACTCCTTTTTATGCACGCGTTCCAAGTTAAATAATATTTATATAAATAATAAAATTTCCTTATGATGTCACTAATCATATAATGTAGGTGTAATAGATTATTACGGAATATTTAATTATCATATGCTATAATAATATTTTTTAAGCACGTGCAATAAATAGTGATGCATGCAAACCGAGATGCAAACTGTATTTTATAAATTATTGCACTGTACACTGCAAAATGACATTAGACTAATAATACATTATGTAATAATAATATTAATGTCTTTGACTTGTTACAGGGTCAAAAAAATCTAGTCATAAAAAACGAGTAAAAAAAACTTGCATATTCTTGAGTAAATACAAAGTTTCAATAATATTAGAATAAAGTTAGTAAACGGCGAATTTAAGTTCTTTGGATTAGTCTCGGGATTAGTTAACTTTTGCATTTTTTCCTCTCGTCCATTACGGTGTCCATTAGACGCCTGATGGCGGGGCATAATTCTTTCTTTATATTATTTCTTTTTGAATACCTTTTTTGGTAAGATTGATGAAAATTTGAAAGGCACCATTATTAGATTGAATTAATAACCTAAAATTTATCTTATTATATTATTTTAATTAAAAAATAATGTTTTTTTTTTCCAGATTATTGACCTCAGAATTTTTTAAAAACTGATAAAATGTCGAGTTCACCAGAAATTGAAGTGCCTAGCAATGTTGAAATAACAGAAGAACCACTATTTAGCACATTAGATATTGTTTTATTATCAGTATTGTTACTTGCTGGTATTTGGTGGCTTTTAAGAAGGAACAAACAAGAAGAATACACATCGACAACAAAATCATATACAATACAGCCAACTTCTTACACAGCTACTACACCTTCAGAAAATTCATTTATTAAAAAGCTGCAATCTTCTGGTAGAAGTCTTGTTGTTTTTTATGGAAGTCAAACTGGAACAGCTGAAGAATTTGCTGCTCGATTAGCAAAAGAAGGTATTCGATACAAAATGAAGGGTATGGTGGCTGATCCAGAGGAATGTGATATGGTTAATATTATTAATTTCGCAATACTTTACAAAAATTAATTTTACTTATACTTGTTATTAAATATTTTATTTCTATTTTTGGCAAATAAAGGAAGAGTTAGTGAATATGAAGGACATATCTAATAGCTTAGCAGTATTTTGTTTAGCAACTTATGGTGAAGGCGATCCAACTGACAATGCTATGGAATTCGTTGATTGGTTAAAAAATGGAGATGCCTGTCTTGGTGGATTAAATTATGCTGTAAGTAAAAAAAGCATAATACATATTAATCTTTCAGTAATACAGTCAATTTCTTGAGCCTTTTCTACACCAGATTAATTTTGATTAATCCCGTGAATTTTTGCTGATTTTAGAGTGATCCCCGCAATTCCCTCAATTTTAAAAGGGTTAGCCAAATGTTATGATAGGGACGGAAGGGATTCAAAAACTATAAATTTTGCGTTACATAATTTATGAATGGCCCCAAAGACTCTGATTGAATACATTATTTTACATACAGTTTTAACCGTAATGCGCCCTGTATATTACTATGATTTAAGTTATTAGAGTAATCTAGGGCAGGGCTGTTAGTGATTACGAGATTTTTATAAATTAGCTGAAATCTAGTAACTTAACCAACTTCAAGCAAATGCATAATCAAGCGCGCCAGACCCCAAAGCATAATAAATTTAAATATGTATCATCGATTTTTAATAATTAATAACGCGTTGAACGAGACTATTTATTATTTCAATTATTTATGCAAAATAAATAAATAAAATTTGTTAAAATATAATTATCATGTACTTGCCTGAAGTTGGTTACGTTACTAGATTGTAGTAAAATTACTAGGATTTTATAAAATCTCGTAATCACTAACAGCCCTGATCTAGGGTCTCTATAAGTTATTTAATTTTAGCGCCCCCTATAAATTTTACTCCAAAAAGAGCAGACAGCTGTGCACATGTTATGTTCAGTATGCACGGTTATTGGTGAGGTGATGGTGATTTATTTGTGATAATTTATTTATTAATCTTTTGAATAAAAAGATACTAGACTTGATCAAATTTATATTTTTTAATGATTATAAATTTATTACATTAGTTATTTGTGTATTGTGTATTAAAATACTTATGTTTTTTCTTCATGATGTTAATCGGTTCAATTGTTTAAATAGTATTATTTGTCCTTGAAATTTAAAAACCAATTTCTTCTCAAGAAATTCAAAAATTAATAAAAATTAGCTTTACTTTAATAGAGGCTAAGCAATGATGAAAGTTAAATTATTAATTAAATCACTTGCACATTCGGTCATAAGGCGAGTTCAAGCACTAAAAATAATTAACCCTCAACAGACGACACTTGCGATTTGCGCGCCAGAATTTGAGGTGTTGTTTTAATTTTAAACTTATAACTATATTTTTATCCACTTATTAAAACGTAAATTATAATTTATAAATGGGCGTAAAACGTATGCAAAGTGTTAGGATGTACAATTAAGTTAATTTTTTTATTTTAAAGGTCTTTGGGCTTGGTAATAAAACCTATGAACATTACAATGAGGTAGCAATTTATGTCGATCACAGGCTAGAAAAACTTGGAGCCCATCGAGTTGTTGAACTTGGTTTAGGAGATGATGATGCCAAGTATGTATTAAATAATATTATCGTAGATTTAAATTAGGAAATTGTTAATTTATAAAACTTGTGCTTTAATCAGTATTGAAGATGATTTCATTACATGGAAAGACAAATTTTGGCCATCTGTATGCGAATACTTTAGCATAGAAGGTGCTGGTGAAGATGTAAGCATAAGACAATACAAACTCACTGAGCATAATGATTTACCAGCAGATAGAATTTATACTGGAGAAATTGCCAGACTGCACTCATTTGAAAACCAAAGACCGTAAGAATAAAATTATTAAAAAATATAATTCAAACACTTTTAATTGATTTATTAATATATTAATCTAATATTTTAGACCTTTTGATGCTAAGAATCCATTTTTAGCTCCTGTTTTGGTAAATCGAGAATTACATGGTCCATCTTCAGAAAGATCATGCATGCATATTGAATTTGACATTTCAAATTCAAATATGCGTTATGAGGCTGGAGATCATTTAGGTGTATTTCCAGTAAATGATTCTGAATTAGTTAACAAAATTGGAGTTCTATGCAATACTAACTTAGACACTGTTTTTACTTTAACAAATACTGATGGTTTGTATTTTTACTACATAATTAAAATTTTTTAATTTTTTAATTATACTTTCACTTTATATAAATAGAGGAATCTACAAAGAAACATCCATTCCCTTGCCCATGTTCGTATCGTACTGCATTAACTCATTATGTGGATATTGCGAGTATTCCTCGTACTCATATCTTGAAAGAATTAGCTGAATATACTAGTGATCCAACTGATAAAGAAAAACTGAAGAAAATGGGATCTTCAAGTAAAGAAGGGAAAGATCTGTTCCATGAATGGGTGATTGATGCTAATAGAAATATAGTCCATATACTTGAGGACATTCCAAGCTTACATCCACCCTTGGATCATCTGTGTGAAATCCTACCACGATTGCAATGTAGATATTATTCAATATCTTCATCACCAAAAGTAATAAATAATATTCTCAAAATTTCAGTTAAATTTTAAAGATTCACTTTCTTATTTTATATTATTTTTTAGCTGCATACAAATACAGTTCATATAACTGCTGTTCTTGTGGAATATAAGACTCCTACCGGTAGAATAAATAAAGGTGTAACAACAACATGGCTTAAACAAAAACATCCTTCAGATCCACCTAGTTTAGTGCCTATTTTTGTTCGAAAGTCTCAATTCCGCTTGCCATCTCGTCCTAGAACTCCAGTTATCATGGTGGGGCCAGGAACAGGAATAGCACCTTTTAGAGGATTCATAGAAGAACGTGATTTTGCAAGAAAAGAAGGAAAAGATGTAGGAGATACGGTGCTTTATTTTGGTTGCCGTAAACGCGATGAAGATTATCTTTACAAAGAAGAATTAGAGAAATATGTAGAAAATGGAACTTTAGTTTTACATACTGCATTCAGCCGAGAAACAAAAGAAAAAGTATATGTCACTCATTTATTAGAAAATAATAAAGATGAGCTATGGGATCTTATAGGAAAAAAACATGGTCACATTTACATTTGTGGGTGAGTATATCTTTAAAAATTACAACCAGGTTTGGGTGCCATTCACTGATCATTACTGTCGTATACAAACCGTGGCAGTTTTCCAAACTACAAAAACCAAGTATAAGAATTTTATGATGCAGAATAATAAAAACTAGAAGGGCTAAAAAATAGAAGCGTCATAATTCCTAGATACCAGTGCAGATTTGATAAAATATTAGAAATAATTATTTATAAAATAACAAAAATATACTTCAAATACAAGGTTTTATAAAATAAATTTCGGAATTCATCATATTTTATACTTGGATGCCTTCTGATTTCACAAATTCGGAATTGAATTTTTCTGCAAACTTTATTTATGAATCTAGTCTTATACAGATTTGGAAAACTGACATAGATGGACAAAGACAGTAATGACCATTGAATGGCGGTCCCAGGCCTGAAAAAAGAAAGAAATTCTTTATCCAACGGAATTTTTTTTTTTATATGTTTGCTGCAAAATGCTTATTGATTTTCTGGTAGTGGAGCAAAAAAAGCTCAATAAGAAATTTATGCATAGTAATATATGAGTCATGATGCACACAAGGCCTTATCGCGATGTTTCACTTCCACAACAAACATGCTAAACCCCTTCATAGATTTTGAAATTTTTTCTTAACAGTCCGGCCACAATATGATTTTAAATTAAAATTAAAAATAAAAATGAAAAGAATCCATGGAACCCTAGCTTTTAAAATTTATTTATTTATTAAAAATCAACTAAAATCAAAAATGTATTATTTATTTACGTGTTAATAAGTTAATTAACTAGTAAAAGATAAATATTTCACTTAATGCTATAATTTTATTTGATTATTAATAAAATAACAGTTACTGCCTCCATTGAACTTTTTAATTTTAATTTTAAATTTAATTTTTATGGTTGGACTGTAACCTGTATTATAAAAACTAAAAAATTGAAATTCCCTAAACAAAGATTGTTAGGAGAGCTTATCAGATAAAGCAAAATTTTTAAAATTCAGGTTTAAAAAACTGTTTATTAAAGTATGAAAAAATTTTCGCATTTAAAAATAATATTTAAATAACTTTAAACGTGCAAAGTTTCAATGCACTTTTTTCACTTACATTGTTACAGTATTTAATTTAATTTTTTTTTTTTTTAGGGATGCAAAAAATATGGCTCGGGATGTTCATAACATCCTTTTGAAAGTTATAATGGAAAAAGGTGAAATGAGTGAGCTCAAAGCTGCCGATTATATTAAACGCATGGACTCACAAAAACGTTATTCTACAGACGTTTGGAGTTGAAGATGTTTAGGTGTTAGTCGAATTTTCCTACGACTGAAATTTTATTTTTCTAACTACATGAAATTTTTAAGTACAATAAATAAAAATAATTTTTTTTTACTGAGTGTAAAAAATTTTTCAGTTGCATATAGATAATTATATTATATATCCAAACAAGTACAATGTGATAATGACATTTACTAAATTGTTATTAAATATTTTAATTTTGTTGGATTTAGCTATAAAGTAAGTTAGAAGGCTTAAATTCTTCCTTTTTTTTTTTGAGGTAATATTAACGACCCGGACATATTATGCAAAAAAAAAAATAAAAATTTTAACCTATGAAGGGAGAGTTCACACTTTTTAAAATTTATTTATTTTGTCAAAAATTAATTGAAATGAAATTATTTCTTTTTTTACCTAATTAACTTTCTAATTTTTAAATATTTAACAATTGTATAAAGTTTAATTAATTAATCATAAATAAATAAATTTTAAAAAGCACAAGTTCCCCTGCAAATATTTAAATTTTTATTTTTTTTATTTTTACTGCATAGTAGTGTAACCGGTCCGTAAATAAGAAATTGTATAAATACTGCGAGTATAAAATATATTTATATATTATATTTATACTGTTATTTTTTAACGAATGAATCAAATATTTATAATGTACAATTATTTTGATAATGTAAAAAAAATTTAGCTCTTGCAAGACTTATTTTTGCACAAGTTACAATTTTAATAAGTATTTTTGATAAAAAAATATGTATTAAATTTTAAGAATTTGTTATAACGATTCAATTTTTTAATCGTGTTGATTAATGTAACATAAAAATGTATCTTTTGTTTCTGGTGAATGGTAGTATGAAAATTATTATAATAAAAAGTTTAGAAATGTATTTTACAAATAATTATTAACAATAAAAATAAATATTTGTTATCTTTTAAAGTAATTAGTTTGTTTCATTTTTTCTTTGTATGCCTTTTATAACTTTATGTCTGGCTTTAATTAGAGACTGATTGAAAACATAAACAATATTAATCTATCCTTGTTTTAAAAATTTGATTTGCTAAAATAGTTTTTAAAATAGGTATTTTAAATAGTTATTTTAATTATAAAATGGTTTTTAATGTTAATTAAATTTTATGCAAAATTTTTATTTATTTTAAATTCAAGCCGGATCTAAAGTAAATCCCCGTGGATGTCCGATAATCATACCGTGTTAAAATCGAGGAGCTGGCAACAGCGATAAACCGTACCTGATCAAATAATTTTATGGTAAATGCCAATTCAGAATTTTTTATTGGCAAGTTTAATTGTTTAACAAACAAAAAATCATAAAAAATTGCTCTTATTCATTTTTTACTGGCGTGATTTTTTTTGCACTTATACATATGTCGCGCTGTTGCAAATGTTGTGTGCTGCTGCAAAAACCCCAGGTTAGGTTAGTCGCAAACACGGTTTCTTTGTCAAATGTCAATGTTGTTGTTTTTAAATATTTTTGAAAAAGTTACAAAGAAGTGTTATAAAAATGAAATGTATTTTTAATTAATATACTTAATAATTAAAAAAAAAAGATGTCCAAAATAAAGGTTTGTAAAAATAAATTAACTATTAAACTCAAGTAATAGGTATATGTTTAAAAATCAAGACTAATTTTTAGCAATTTTTTAAAATTCCATCATTAATGTTTATACTATAGTATCTTGATTTTTATAATTGCCTAAAGTTCAAAATACCTTTATTTTGAAATTGAATAAATTTTAAAACAGAGAGCAGCAAGTGGTTGGGTAAACTCATCTTTTGATGTGGATTTTTTACACAGTGATAGTTCAAAAAAAGAAAAAGCTTATATTTCCAAACAAGATTCACCTGATATTAAAAAAGAAGATTCTTTTAATACAATAAATAAAATTACTTATAAAAAACAATTGAAACTAAGTTTATCTAATTTATTAATAGCATGTGAGCCTCAAAAATCTTCAGAATTAGCTGTTAGTAAACAGAAACAAAAAGAAATTTCAAAATGGTTTTTTGAAAAATTAGGTAGGCCAAACATATTAATTATTTCAGGACCAGCTGGTTGTGGAAAAACAACAGCTTTAAAAGTCATTGCAAAAGAAAATAAATTTGATGTAAATGAATGGATTACTCCAATTGACACCGTGGATGAAAACAGTGAGTTAATTTTAATTTCCATATACATTGATTTAATATTAATTATTTTATAGACTTTTACATGAGGCAAGGAGAAAAGTTTGATGAGTTTATTATTCGAGCTACTCGCTATTCTCTGTCAGATAATAGGCGTCTCTTGTTAGTCAAAGATTTGCCTAATATTTATTCAGACAATAAAGAAGAGATGATGAATTTATTAAGGTAACTATCCATTTCAATATTTACTTTATTCGTTTTCTTTTTTTTATAAAAAAATATTCTTAGGAAATATTTCCAATATGGAAAAGAACCTCTTGTGTTTGTTTTAACAGAAACTGGAAATTCAAAACTTTTAGCAAATATATTTTCTCAAGAAGTAAGAGATGTGTTTAAAATAGACTTAATAAAGTAAGATAACATTTTTTATAAATTTTTTAGTATAAAATTTCTTTTTTAATTTTTAAACTTAATTGTGCTTAAGCGTGAATGCTGTTACTCCAACATCTCTGAAAAATGTTTTAAAAAGAGTTTCAAGCACATTAAACTCAAAAGCAAATCAGATATTGTGTGTTACACAAGATAAAATAGATGAAGTGTTGTCAAATAATATAGGCGATGTTCGAAGTGCGTTACTGAATTTAATATTTTGTTCACTGAAAGGTTATTAAAAAAAAATCAACTTTTTTTATAAAACATTCTTAATATACTTATTTGTAATTTATTTTAGTAAAAAAAAATAATGTCAATAGCGAATGCTGTGTTAGGGAAGAAACATTAGGGTTACTTCATGGCATAGGACGAGTTATAAATCCAAAAAGTAATTAAATAAAGCAATCAATAAATCTATATTTATTAAAACAAAATTAAAAATATTTCAGAAAAAATTGTTGGAAACATTAGTAAATTTGTACATAATCCAGATGAACTAGCATCTTGTTTTCAAACTCAATCTAATACGTTTATAAATTTTGTAGAAGAAAATTTTTTAAGTACCTTAGGAAATAACATAAATGGAGCTGCTGCTTGTACAGATGTAATAAGTTTAGCTGATGTTTTGAATTCAGAATGGAAAGACAATAAAATAAATAAAATAGCTCTTTCCTACTGTATTAGAGGAGTCATGTGTGCAAATCATAATCCTGTTTCTTCATGGAATCCTGTTCGTAAGCCATCCAATAAGCTGTATAACGTGTAAGTGTACAAAAGTTTCATATATATAAATGTATTATGTAGATAGATAGATAAATTTGATTTATGTAGGTTAGTATTTTATTTGTTAACTGTTTTTTTTTTAGACAAAGAAATATAACCCAAGCGGAAATCCAATGGTATAAAAATTACATTGAATCAAAAGATAAAACTAAAAGAGTTAAAGAATTATTATTAGAGTCAGTAATTGAAGAAGTTGATTTTGAATTATAAAAATAGTATTTATTTATTGTATATTATTCATTAATTTATCTGCAATAAGGATAAATGAATTGTAAATAAATTCAACAATAATTTTTTAATTTTAAATTAATTACTTTTTATTTGTTGTCCAAATTATACCTTTCTTGTTATAAATCACACAAGTTGACACTTGATTTTTTTCACATTTAACATATATTAATTTTAACATAATAATACCTATAACACAATAATTGTGCCCATACATTGTTTCAGTGCATGTTACAACGGTATTACTAGTTTTGTGCATTTATTTACTTATCTATAAATTAATGTGTTATACAATAAGACATAAGAAAAAAAATCATTCTTTTATTTTATGCCACCCATAGGGTACATTTTATGTGATATACACAACGCGAATTATAAACTAATCCCGCATTTTTGATCCATAATTTTTTATCTTTTTATTACAATATATATAGGCAAATCGACGTCTATTTACAAAATTATAACATTTTTTTGATACATTCACATTTTTGTAAGATTCAGATTAAAAAAGAAATAAATAAATAAAAAAAATAATTAAAATGCAAAAAAAATGGAATGTGTCGATCGACTATAAAAAGCCAATATTTTTTTTACCTTAATAAATATAGTCGCACAGCGACTAAGATATATTATTTAAAAATCCATAAATTTCATCAAAAAAATTTTTTTAAGGCAATTAATGGTGCAAATAACACACAGTTGGCGAAACAACGCTACAGTAAAAAGTGCGTATAAAATAGAAACGAACGTTGCTCTACCTAGGTGCATTTTTTTTTTCTTTAACAGAGATTCGTATTTAGTTAATAAATATTTATAGAATTCAATTATATTGTTCTGGTAGTACGTAAGAAATATCATCCCATGGATGTCTGTAAAGTCCTTGTTTTAACCTTCTTTGGTCCATATAATGGCCTAAATTTATAAATAATTTTTTCAATAAAATGTTTATCAAGTAATTTGAATATATTTGAGTTTTATAATTACCAATAAATCCTATGCTACGTCCAAGAACAAATAAACTATTGATTGCTCCAATTTCTATGTACTCTTGTGCTTCCTCTCTGGTAAAACTACCGCTATTTCTTAACATATCTACAAAAGCACAAGCAATAACCCCATCAACATTGAGAATAAGATTAGGCTTTTTGCTAGTTGTAATTTTTTCAACTTCAAGTGCATATTGAACTAATGGTTTTGCTGGGAAATGTTCAAGAACGTATTCTTTTATTAATTTGACTCTCATGTCTGGGTTATTTATAGATTTAACTCTATGTCCTATCCCCATAATGAGTTGACCTTTCTTTCTTGTACTATTTACAAATTCTTGAGGGTGCAGACCTCCATCGTATGCTTCTGAAAACATTCTTGCTGCTCCATCTAAGGCTCCACCAAATCGGTCCCCCTATTAATTATTAAAATTTAAAATAAATTTGATTTCTATTTTGAATATTAAACAAGAATAGTAGAAAATTTACAATTGTAAGTAATCCAGATACAAGTGAGCTGACTAGATCTTTGCCTGCTCTAGCACAGACAATAGTATTGTGTGCTCCAGAAACAGCAGGACCATGATCAGCAGTTAACATTAGTGACATTTCTAAGAATTTGCAATAAACTGCCGGTAAACATCTTTGGAACCATAATAATGACACTACACCACCAATTCCAACATTTTGTTTTAGGACCTCAGTAACGGGCATTCCAGCATACAAAAGTTCATGACCCCGTTCATCACAAATTGAAGTCATAAATGATGCTGGCTTACGTATTAAACCTAATTCCTAAAAATTGTATTTTTTCAATATTTTAATTTTTAGTGTAGATTTAAAATTATTTCATTTCTTTAAAATTATAGCTCAAAATTTTCTTATTTTTTATTTCAAATCATATTTTAAAATTTAATAACATTTAGATATCTTAATCAGATGGAAATTTTTCCTTCAAATTTAACTCTAGGTTCTAAAATTTGTTGGTTTAAATCGTATGTGCACAAAAAAAGTTGTAACATTAGAACTCCAATATCTCTGAAAAATTTTGATTTTTCTCTTTCTAAAAAAAAATCTGATTGCTTGTTTCAAAAGTTAAAATTCTGAGCTAATTTCAAAAAAATGTCAAAGAAAAACTATGTTGGTTAAAATTTGGAAATTGGACTCATGAGCTAAAGATTTTTTTAACTTCACTTTATGGGATTTCTCATATAGAATACCAAATGTTTAAATTACCCTAGCCCAGCTATAATCCATAGGAACTGTTGGGGGAGGTAATTCAGGTTCAGGTACTATGCTTCCTTCTTGAACTAATTTTTGATATACTGTATGAATTAGCTCGCCAAGTGTATCAAAACTGTCTGGAACAAAAGCACCTGCTTCTTTTAATGCTTGATTTTTAGCACAGGCTGTTTCAAGGTTACTGTGAGCTATTGATCCAGCATGTCCAAATTGTACTTCAGAAGTAAACATACTGGCACATGTACCAATGCACCAAGCAACTAATGGCTTTGTTATTTTCTTTGATTTTAATGCTTCGCATACTTCATATTCTTCAACACCTCCGACTTCTCCAAGAAGGATAATAAGCTTTGCTTCGGGATCGTTTTGATATCTCATTATGTGGTCCATAAATGTAGTTCCTGGATAACGATCACCACCAATGGCAACTCCTTCAAAGACACCGTTTGATGCTAAAAACATATATTTCATTAATGTAAATTCAACAGATGGTAAATTATTTTTAACAATTATTTTCAAGAGATTTACCTTTAGAAATAATGTTGTTTAGTTCGTTGGACATACCACCTGACCTGGAAACATATGCTACACTTCCTGGCCTGTACAATTTACTGTGTAAGATATTGTCCATCATCCCTCCGGTATTTCCAATTTTGAAACAACCAGGCTTAACACCTCCAACAGTTGCTGGACCAATAATCGTTACATTTTTTTCATGAGCTTTTAAGATAAGCTTCCTTGTCATATTTTCTGGAATACCTTCTGCTATAATAGCAATAGTTCTGATTTGTGGATATTGCATTGTTTCTATTGCACTATCATAAGCTGATCTTAAAGAAGCAAATGTTATCATGACATCAGCTTCTGGGTGTTTTGTCATGGCATCTTTCATATTTTTGTAAGATGGTATTAAAACTTCTTTATGGCCCCAATAAAATTTCTGTTTATGATCTCCGGTAAATGGATATACAAGAGCTGCTACAGATGGTTCGCTTCTTCTACACACAAAGTCAAAATCTAACATACTTTGGACAGCTCTTGTTTGCATACCCCAAATTATAGATTTTGTTTTATTATTAAACAATTGTTTCACGTTCGATGAGTCAACTGTATCAGTTTTTTTAACTCTAGATTGATTGATGGAGCATTTATTTTCTTTATTGGAAGTTGTGGGACCTACATCTTGACCTGATGGAAGTAGAAAATTTGCAGTGGAAAATTCTTGAGCTTCTGGATCAGGAATTGGCTTTTTACCTAGAGCCATTGCGCAAATAGCAGTCATGTGAGTTTCAGGCCCAAAAACATAAAGTGGTATACCAAGCTGTTTTCCAACATCTCGAATTATTCTATAAAATTGTTAAGAATTTTTATAATTACAAAAAAAGTAGGTAAAAACAAAAACAATTAATTATTTCTTAATAACTTACCTCAAGCCCTCTTGATAATTTGGCCCTGCTCGTCTTACGAAAATCCGAACGTTGTGTTCCAATAGTTTAGTTTGAAATTCTGTAAGTGCTTTGACTATTCCTTTAAAAGTAGCTGCAACGTTTGTGAAGTTGGCGATTCCTCCACCAACAATTAAAACTTTTCCTTCAGGGTGCTTTTCTTTAGTCATTAGCCCAAGTATAGTTTTTGCATACTCATAAGTTTGTTGTTCACTAGGAGCTCCAGAATATTCTCCATAATTAGCTAATTCCGATGCCCCTCCAAGATCACATATGGTATCAGAATATATAACTGATGCACCTAAAAAATCGATATGCTATTTAATATTCAATTAATTTTTATTTTTTATTTTTATTTTTTTTTTTTATTTTATTTAATACACAGGATCAATGATCCCAAAAAATCATTACATTAAAAGTTAAATAGATATAATTTTTGCAAATTTATTGAAATGCAGAGTAATCTAAGATGTTATAAAATTTAAGTTAAAAAATAAGTATTATAATATAATTTTTTATTTTGATTTTTATATATATTCTTTTTGCCTATCTAAAAATTTATTCATAGTCAAGTATCACAAATTAATAAAGTCAAGGTTGTTTATTTGTAGTTTAATATCTTACATGTAAGGCCTCTAACTGTATAAATAGAATCACTAAACACATCAAACAGATCTTTATGGTTATTATAAGTAGAACAAATTCTTATTGAGACCGATTTGTTTGAGAATTTATTCAGATGATATGGCATCTCAAAGACATAATTAAGAGATCTAAGACTACGTTGAGGTACACGAAAAAGTAACTTTGATAAGATCGATTCAGAATCAATAAAATTATTGATAATTTTACTAAGATAGATAAGGTCAGTCTTCTTAATAGCACTAGTAATAGTGGCAATATCCAACTTTGTTGCAATAGGAAGGTAATCATGGTCTATTAAAGACATGGGCATCCCTATCCTATAGGCCACAAACCTAAAAAACTTATGGTTTAAAGCCTCAAGTTGTTTTAATTGCCCCATATTTAATGTTCCCCAAATTTGGGAGCCATACATTATAGCATTATATATATAAGAAAAATAGACTCTTCTAAATACATCAACTGATCTGAAGTCTCTTGTATGTCTTTTTAAAAAATTTATAATTTTTGACACCTTGGCAACAATAAAATCAACATGATTTTGGAAAGTTAATGTTGAATCAAAATAAATTCCAAGATCTTTTATGACTCTACTTCTATTCAACACTACATCATTAATTTTATAATCATATTCAAAAATTCTCTTTTTACCATAGGTAACAGCTGAGCATTTTTTTATTTCCAATATCATATTGTTTCTAGTGCACCATTCATTAACACTTGACAAATCATTTTGCAGCAATAAATAATCATCAAAAGTTTTAATACATTTATACAGTTTAAGGTCATCAGCAAAGAGTAAGAATTTAGAGTGTTGTACAGAGTACTTAATATCATTAATATAAATTAGAAATAGAAGTGGTCCAAGATTAGATCCTTGACCAACTCCAGATGTAACTAAGATTTCATCAGTTGAAACAACACTCTCAATCTTCACTCTTTGCGTTCTTCCAGTTAGCAGAGATCTAAACCATTTTAATAGATTGCTATGGATACCATAGTATTCAAGTTTACCTATTAAAATATTACAATCAACCTTATCAAACGCTCTCTGAAAGTCTGTGTAAATAATATCGGTATTATAGCCTTCACAGGAATTGTATACAATATCATCAACCAAAACATTCAAGTTAGTAATAGTTGATCTCCCCACCAAAAAACCATGTTGCTCATCAATAATATACCCCACTACATACCTATAGAGCCTATCATAAACTAATTTTTCAAATATTTTTGCTAATATACAAATTTTGACTATTGGTCTGTAGTTGGATATATCATGAACATCACCATTCTTGAAAGTAGGCGTTATAAATGACTTTTTCCATATATCTGGGTAAATACCCAATTTAATGGAAAGATTAAACAGTTCTGTAATTGGCTTTAGAAGTACTACTTTACAGTTTTTTATAAGCAAAATATGGATGTAGTCTGGTCCAACACTTAAGGTGTCAGACAGACTATCTATACAATCACTAACTTCCTTCTCCGTAAAAACTATATTACCAAGATTACCAAAATATTACCTAGATTACCAAAACTATATTACCAAGATTACCAAAACTATATTACCAATTATTACCATAATTTAAATTGAAAATTAAAAAATTGATTACAAACCTCCACCGGCAACTACTGTCCATATTCTGCCTTTAGGATTTAAAATTGTTAATTTTAAACTTGCGCCAGATTTAGAATCCAAATCAGCAATATAAGCCTCTTCTGGATATGCATCTCTTCCAAATGGAGGTGGATAATCTATTTCACCCCAATCTGGTCGACAAATAAAGTCAGCAGTTGTGTCAAGCTTGGCAGCCAAATCCAAAATGTAAATTGCATCTTTTGTTATTACCAAGGGATTAATTTCCAAGTAAGTGAAATACAAATCAACGTAAAGTTTATAAAGAGATTGGATAAATTGGGCGATTTCTTCTTTTTTGTCTTTGGATATGTGTGTTAATAATTTATCAATAATGATTGATTGGTCAGGTACATTAGTTCCAACAGGAACCTCTAATTTTAATGCTTTTGCATCAACGTCTCCAATATCAACACCCCCTTCATGATGAAATAGAATAGTATCTGCATTTCTATGTGAATAAATGCAAACATAAGCTTCTTCTTCTGGCTTGTGTGGAACAAATGGCTCAATAATAAATGTCTTGAGTTTTCCAGTGGCTTTTCCAATTTGTTGATCTTTATTCATACGTTCGTCAATCCATTGTTTAGCTGCAGCAAAGTCAACATTAACTTTGATAAGACCAAGTTTTCCACGTCTTTTAATTAATTGATCAGGTTTAACAACTAATTTTTCTTTTTGAAGCCATGGATTTTCAGCAACAATATGATTCCAATTAGTATCTTCACTTATCGATACAAATTTACATTTTGCTGCTTTTGTTCCTGCAGCTAATTTTCTATTAATAAGATCTTTGCCAGTTGCCTCACGTATGGCTTTAGCAGACATGTTTGTTTATATCTAAAAAAAAGTAAAATTAAAAAATTAAAAATTAATGCAAAAATAAAATTGTTATAAATGCTTTACATTAGCAAAAAAACCTATGAAAAAATTTGTTGTAAACAATAAAACTACACGTTTTTAAAAAAAAAGTGCAAAGGTGATAAAAAAAAATAATAATTTTTTTGAAAAATAAATTTTTTTTTTTTTAATTTATTGTTTTATTAACAAAAACGTTATATTTTAATGACACAAAAAGTAAAATGACGTTTTTATGATAATTAGATTTTGTGAGATAATTTTGTTGAATGAATAAAATATGAATGACGATTATTTAAATCAGATAAATATGAAGATTCAAAAATTTTTATGAAAATATACAACTTTCACATTTTTTACTTTAAATTCTTTAAACAATTATAAATATATGTGACAACTTTCGATATTTATATTTGAATATTTTAAATAATAAATAGATAGAGAGAGCAATAAAATATATTTATTATTAATTTGCTCAGTCAGCTATAAAAAATTTTCTCATAAGTTATTATCGTAAAAAAAATCTATAAATTATTAATATTATTATTATTTAAATATTTAAAATCTAATATTTTAAACAAGGACGACGTCGTAACAAAAAAAAGTCGTTATCATAATATTTTATCGATATACCTATAAACTTTTTGTTAGAATAAATTTTTACCAAATTTTGTAAACATGCAAAAAACTTTGATATGACACTTTTTTTTTTTTGCAAAGATTGATAATGAAAGCTTTTGATCTGTTTTTTAAACTGTTTCTTTGTTTTTTTAATTGAAATTTATAATAACGAATTATGAATTTGATGGATAATCACGATGATAAAACCGCATCTGTAACGAATACTAATTGAAGGATTGAAATAATTAAAATTAAAAAAAAAAAAAATTAAACATTAACAGAATGCATGCACAAAAAAATTTGATATTTTTCCATTAAAATTTTTTTTTCTTTAATTGATATATACGATAAAAAAAAATATATTTTTAATTGCAAATTTAATATCACATAAACATGTTTACATAAATTTTCTAATTAAAAGTTGTAACGAGTCTTAAAAAGATAGTTTAATTTTGTTTTTTTGTTGAAAATTAATAAATTCAATTTTAAAAAATAAAAGAGGAAAAACATTACAAGTATAAATATGTTAATTATAAGAAAATTTTATATTTTTTTCTGAATAATCTTTTTAAAAAAATTACATTTTTTTTTATCAATGTTTGTTAACCTTCAACTGTAACTTGGAAATTATTTTTAAATAAGTTTTTTCTTTTATATTTATTTAGAAATTTAAAATATTATTTCAACTAGGTAGTGTATTCTTACGTGATGTATGTAATTTAAAAATTAATCATTAGCTAAAGTAAGTCTGTACAGGGAGAAAGTATTTCGACTATGTAACATTTTATATAATTTTAAAATTGCTTTATAACAGAGGGAAATAAATCATAATTGAAAATTTAATTAAATCAATTTTTTTCAAATTTAAGATTGAAAAATTGAATTAATTTCTCTCTCTCTCTCTCTCTCCCTCTCTCTCAATATAAACAATCATTTATATTTACATTACATCAAAAAAATTTAAATTCAACAATAGTCTTCTTCGTACATTAAAAAAAAAAATTTCATCGATCATGTTTTTTAAAGACTTCCGGAAATTTCACCTCTCGCATACAAGTATATTACCACATATTACCACTGTCGAAATTTAACTTTCTTTTTTTTTTTTTGGAGTTTTTTTAATACTCGTTTACGTGTGTCTGCTTGAACGTGTATATTAGTCTAGCCATTGCCAGAAAGAAAGACTTACACGCTACTGATCCAAATTATATATTTTTACCATGTACGCCCGGAAAATAACTGGCTCCAAAATTTAGTATTTCAAACAATTATTTACAATTTTGTCACTACCTACCGAAGGAATCCCCACTTGAATGTGTTCCCAAATTTCCCAATAAAAAATTGCAAAAAAAAAAATTTTTAATAAATAAAACCTTAGAAGCAGGTGTACGGTTTACATTAATTGAAATCCCGAATAATAAAAATTTTATATTCTTTCTTAAATAAAATCACTACCATTGGTGACCCTAACATTTCAGAAATTCATTTTTGAATAAATCCAAACAGTGCATATTAAATTCTTCACCAACCCGGCAAATTTTTAACTCCCAGACTAGTCTACATTAAAAGTATGCACGTCACACATTTTTTTTTCGTACAAATAAAACCGGTATTTAAAATAATTTTTTTTTCTTTTGGCTTTATTAATCAATATTTTTGTTATAATTAATTAAATTTTTAAAATAAATAGTAGTAATTTTTTTTGTTTTTTTCGCAATTAAAGTACTCACTTTTCAACCACTTTTTTGTCCAAATTTTTTATTCCACACTTTAAAATTAGGCGGGATTTAAAAAAGAAAAAAAAAATTTAAATTAAATGCACTTTAAAATAATTAAACACTAAAAAATTTGTTAATTAATATTATTTTTGACATAATATTTTTAAGGCGGCTTGTAGCTCACTGAACTCACTTGTCTACAGTCATGCCGTTTAAAAATCTTTTCATCGATTCGCTTTCCCTCTCCTTCATTCTCTCTTTCTTATAATTATTTTAACGTATACAACTTTAAGAAAATTATTAAATTTTCAAAAAAAAAATTATCAGATTAAACTTATTTTTCTGTAATAAAAATAAATAAATTAAATTTTTTGCAAGATAAATTTATATAAATGACATAATTATCACGTATCCACACATATTCTTATCAATCTTATCAATAAATTAAAAATTTATCAATTTATTTTCTATTTTTATTTTAAAACTGCAAAGAAAATTTTATCCTTTTATTTGTATAAAATAAAGAAGATTTTTATTATGAAATAATAACAAGATACCTACAACATTAGCAATAACAATAATAATAAGCTTGAAAAATCAAGGTTATTATACTTTTATAACAATAATTTTATTTATGTAAATAAAAATAATTAATCATTAATTATATTTTTCCCATAATATACATAAAATAATGCCAATCATTAATAATGTAAAACCATTAAAATAACTTTTATTTATGGGAATAGGTCAGTTATAAATTTTTTTGAAAAAACTCGAAAAAACTGTTTTTTTAACATCAGGTGATCATCGTACCATTAATGGTTCTCCAATGACACGTGGACTTAAAAACCACGTGTTTTTTTTCAAATATTTTTTTTTTATTATTATAATTATACAAAAAAATAGTAAAATTATCAATTTATACTTTACATGCTCAAAGTTTCCTGCAAATATTAGCTAATAAAATAGGAAAAAGTTTTTTGATTGAGGATCATAAAATTATTAGTATCGTCACACTATAATCGTCAGTTGTTATTAAAACGCGTGATCATGATTAAAAATTAAAAAAAAAAAAAAAAAAAAAAAAAAAAAAGTTATTAAGTAATCTTTGATGTAGTAAAAAAAAAAAAAAAGAATTTGAATTAATTTTATTTTACAATGTTATTTTATGCATTTTATTAATGATAATTTTGTATTATATATTGTGTAATTATAAATATTTATAATTTTCAAATAAAAAAAAATTCATTATAATTTTGAGTAAGTAAGTGTATACGTTAATTTAAATTTGCAAATTTAGCAAAAAAAATAAATATAAAAATTGATTTAAACAAACTTTTAACAAATTATTAAAATTCTGGACTATAATTATAATTGATAGTCACGCGCAATCATGGACTTAAACTTGATACTTTTAGTCACGTGACAAATGGTCCGATCGTTAAAAAAATATAAAAACATCTTATGCTTACATGTCAAAAATATTAATAATTTTAAAAGAAATAATTTTACTTTTGAAAAATTATTATTATTTAAAAAAATTTTTTGATAAAATATAAATTAATGTACTATAATAATCGTCAGTTGTAAATATTATTATATCTTAATTAAAATTGATAAAAATTTAAATTATGCAAAAATTAATAATTATTATTTTTTTTTATTTCAACCTTGAACTTCCCCAATAAAATATTATATTCGTACGTTATAAATACTCTCCCCTAAGTTTATACGCTGTGATAACACCACACGATGCAAAAAAAGAGAAAAAGACTAATTCAAGCTAAATTATCATTTAAATATTTAATATGTTATGGAAAATTAATTTTTTTTTAAATAAAATATTTTTATTTTATCATAAAGCTAAATTACTTTAATTAAAAAGTTACTTGATTCAAAAAGAAAATTTTTTTTACATATTGCAGCAAACAAATTAATACTTTTGGCAAAAAAAAATTATTTGTCTATAGATGTATACCTATATTTAATTCAAAAAAAGGTAGGTAGGCAGTTAAGAAAAAGTTAATCAATAATTTCCAAAGGTTAGGCTAATTTTTAAATGAAACGCAGCCAAAAATAAAATGTTATTTGCACTCATTGTTATCTTATTATTTATATTTTATTTTAGGTTAAGATCTTTAGCTTTTAAATTTGTTAATATTTATATTATTTACAATTATTTATTCACTAAAACCACATAACTTTAATTCACCAAATTTAACTTTTTAACTCATCTAATTAAATTATTTATACAAGTGTACTAACAGCTTTTTCAAATTTATATTTTGTTGCATTTGTTAACGTACTTCTGCATAATAAAAAGGACTAAAAATAAATTTATTAATGAATTGTAAGATACTCACATTTTCTGAAGCTTAGTAAGAAATCAAGATTCTTTATACTTTTAATTTAAGTTTTTTTTGTCAAAAAAGATGTTGTTTCACCCTATTCAACAACTCCGAAATACTAAATTTCAAAATGGTTGATTCTCCTGGATTTTGTGATTTGATAAAATACATAAATTGATAAATTCCCTGCTCCCTCTTCTTTATTTTAGGGTAAGCCGCGCGCGCATACCTTAATACATTCTTCAATCTTCTCTATAATTCTTATTTTTTTTCCATGGTATTTATTTTTTACTAAAATTTTTCTTCTGAATTATTTTAAATAATTTCATTATTATAGGCTTTTACAAATAAAATAAAATTTTTATACGAAAATATTTACTTTAATAAACAATATATATATGGCATACAAATAAAATATATTATAAATTCAATATTTTAAAAAATATCTCTAAAAAGATTTAAATTTATCATAATAATAATATGAATACTAATAATCATTCATTGTAAATAAAACAGTTTTAATTATATACTTTTATATACAATCTTTTTCTTTTAAATTCTCAAAACAAGAATCAGATATGTAAAACGTATGAAATTTCATTGATATTTATATATACAACAACTATATACAATTTTTCTGTTAAATGGAATGTCAATAACATTTTTACTAAAAAACAATATATATATATATATATAATTATACTCTGCCTTCTAATTTTCTTAAAACTTCATGAGCATTATCAATAACGCTGTAAATATATGGGCGTTCCATTGGATTAACCTTTAGCATCGATAATATTAAATTTTGCACATCCTAAAATTTTTGAAATTGTATTTGTCTTGATTAATAAGTCTATTTTTATTACTCACCTCATTGTAAGGTGAATCTTCAGGAAAAGTAATATTTGCACTAATAACAGCAAGTGCAACACTATCGCCCCTTTCAAAAACAGTATCAAAAGGAGACTTAAAATTACATATTGCATACAGAACACAACCTAATGACTAAAATTTGAATACAATTAATATATAAATAATTACAGGAATTTAATTAATTTACCCAAATATCTGTCCTTTCATCTATCATGCAATAACTTTGAACATTAAATAGTTCTGGTGCTCTATATGGCATTGAACACCTTTCAGCAGCTAAATCTTGTAGTGCTTGAGCTGCTTGGTTACCACAAATTTTAACTCTAGCAGGTGCAACTGATCCTAAGTCCATTATTACTGGAAACATTGCATCACTTATAAGAATGTTAGCCGTTTTTAAGTCTCTGTGAGCTAAGGGTTCTGGCTTAATTTCATGAAAAGCTTTTACTCCTTCGCATATTTGTAAAAATAAATGCAGAACATCTATTGAAGGCATATAATCCTGAGTCTTAGAACGCCTTTCTAATTCATTTGCAAGAGTACCTTTCTAAAATATACAAAGATTTTTATAATTTTAAATAATAATTTGTTAAATAAGTTTGTTTTTCTTACGTGGTAATAAGGTAACACTAAAAGAACTTGACTTGTTGAATCGAAGACAGGATCTGCACATCCTTCGTACACAGAGTCGATTAATTCAATAACATGAGGGTGTTTTACAATTGAGTGATATTCAATTTCTCTCATAGCTAATTTTTGATCATCTGATCCATGACATATAATCTTTTTCAATGCATATTTTTTATGTGTCACTGAATCTTCAATTAAAGATACTGTGCTAAAACCTCTTTACAAAAAAATATTTATTAATAAAGTTTATTTATTAATAATAATCAAGTTCAAAAATGAAGTAATAAGTTTCATACCCTTCACCAAGCTGCTCCAAAACTGTGTATTTTTTCCCATTCACCAAAATTGTCTCTTTGGCACATAGACAACCCATTTTAAAAATTAAACTTAAGCCCAAACTATTCATTTTTAATTAAAGTTTTTATTCCTTAGTATATGAATTATTGTTTTGGTGAAACAGATGTTTATAAAAATTATATATCTTTACTATATAGTTATGTAGTATTATAACCTTTCATTTTATTTATCAACATTAAACACTAAAAATAAAACCATTGAATGCGATTGGAGGTTAGCTTGCACGGTAAATTATGGCAGCAAAATGCCAGCAAGCCTACACTGAAACTTTTCTTCACTACCGACAGCGGTTACTAAAGGTTACTCGAAATTCAAGTGACTAATCGTTTCTCTCATTTTCAGTTAAGTAACTGCGAATCGATGTTACTGAAATAAATATATTTAAAGCAGACGGAATTTTAGTAAACATTGATAAACAATAGAAAAAAGTTTGCAAAAATGACTTTAATTAATTAATTAATTGTGTAATTTATGAAATATATTTATTTTTTTATTAAAAATATCAAGTTAATATATATTCTAGTGATAAATTAGGTTAACTAAATAAATAAAAATACACGATCCGCCGCTGTATGAAAATCTATTAAATGTTATGTTTAATTTTGATTTTTTATGTTTTTTAGAAATGTTTTATTAATTTATTTTTATTTTACATGCAAATCATATTTTAATAGGATAAAAAAGAATGAAAATTTTTATGTGATATAGAAAAAATAATCATAACAAATTAAAACATACCCAAGATATGTGCATGCACTGTATAAAAATAAATCTTTAATTTATGGTACAAAATTTTGTACATTAATTTATAATATTTATTTATGATTCCAAAATCCTTTACATATTTACTCCTTGTTTTTTTTTTCTTTCATTTATTTTAAAGCAATAGTTACAAAATAAGAACCTCGGTTGCTTAAAGGTCTTAAAATTTTGAAATTAATGTTTTACAAATATAAATTTTAAAATTTCATAATTTGTATTTCATGGTAAGCGAAGAAAAGTATTTTAGAAACTACAGTTTATAGTTAAAATTCAGAATGCTGTAGTTGCCAGTCAACGCAAACAAGATATCTCCAAGTTATCTAGTTTTTTGCTTGGCTAAATAGGGATTTCTTTATATATTATAATAATTATTCATTGAATTATTATGTATATTATAATATATCAAGAAATCCATATAATTTTATAACAATGATATTGTAGCAGAATAAAATATACCAAAAACAAGTACTAATAATACAAGTTAAATATTAAGACATGAGAATATATATAATACCCTATTATCCTTCATTTTGCAACAATAATTTATTTAATTCTTGTATGACTTCTTTTATTTTAAGGCAGCTGTTAGAGCCATGTATAAAATTTTGCACATCGTTTTCTGTGTATACACACAGATATGTCTGTGCAATTAATTGTATAGTACAAAATTACCATTAGTTTGGTTTTTGGAAATTTTAGAATTTCATAATTTGTAAGCGTAGAAAAGTATTTTGTGATCTACAGCTGTAGTTTTTATAGTTAAAATCAGAATGTACATTTGTTTTTTATTTTCTGTAAAACAAACATCAAGATATCGCCTACTTAACTAGTTATCGGTTTGGCTAAGAATTTTTGGGACACAAAACTACTTCTCACTAAATTGGTATTACAAAACATTAAAAACAGCAGAGTGAACTCCTCATTATCCCTATATTTTTGATAATCATTTTTGAAATAATTATACATTATTTGTTTTATTTACTGTTTCTAAATTAAATTTCAAATATGATCCCAGATAATTAATTTTTTCCAAATAAAAACCAAATTTCATTTGATCTGATATGTGTAGGTCATGAGAAAATTTCTGTTTTATTATAGACTATTTTTGAATCATTATTATGGCAGGTAATGGCTAATTTTGATAGATAATTAGCCAATAGATAACTTATAATACAAAAAAATTTTTAGACAAACAAAGAACCAGATAACTTGGAGATATCTTGTTTGCGTTGACTGGCATTCAAGATTCTAATTGTATATTTAAATTGAAGGAGACTGTTAACAGCAGCATTCTGATTTTAACTATAAACTGTAGTTTCCTAAATACTTTTCTTCGCTTATTGTTGAAATACAAATTATGAAATTTTTAAATTTATATTTATAAGTATTAATTATTTTCAAAATTTTAAGACCGTTAAGCAACCGAGGTTCTTTTTTTGTAACTATTGCTTTAAAATAAAAGAAAGTAAAAAATAAAACAAGAAGTAAATTTGTAAAGGATTTTGGAATCATAAATAAATATTATAAATTAATGTACAAAATTTTGTACCATAAATTAAAGATTTATTTTTATACAGTGCATGCACATATCTTGGGTATGTTTTAATTTGTTATGATTATTTTTTCTATATCACATAAAAATTTTCATTCTTTTTTATCCTATAAAAATATGATTTGCATGTAAAATAAAAATAAATTAATAAAACATTTCTAAAAAACATAAAAAATCAAAATTAAACATAACATTTAATAGATTTTCATACAGCGGCGGATCGTGTATTTTTATTTATTTAGTTAACCTAATTTATCACTAGAATATATATTAACTTGATATTTTTAATAAAAAAATAAATATATTTCATAAATTACACAATTAATTAATTAATTAAAGTCATTTTTGCAAACTTTTTTCTATTGTTTATCAATGTTTACTAAAATTCCGTCTGCTTTAAATATATTTATTTCAGTAACATCGATTCGCAGTTACTTAACTGAAAATGAGAGAAACGATTAGTCACTTGAATTTCGAGTAACCTTTAGTAACCGCTGTCGGTAGTGAAGAAAAGTTTCAGTTTAGCATGGCAATGTGACCGCGAATCCAGTGATTTTCTAAAATACAAATATTCAAAAAAAATTAAAAATATAGGGAAGAAATAATTATGTAAATATATAAAATAAATTTTTATTTTATAAATAAATAATATAGTTTAAACAAATTTTATGTACATTTATTGCAAGCGATTCAATTGAATATTACATGATGATTTTACTGTTAAAAAAAATGGGCCTTCTTGACCTGGTAAAAAAGTTGATGGAATAATATTGTAAGTTCCAGCAGGTACATCTTCTAGTTCAACATAAACAAATCCAGACCTAAAAGTCAAACATTAAAATTTTTAATGTAACATTGTATTTATTTAAGTTAATTTTTTCACACCTAAATGGAGCAGAACTTTTTGATTTAAAAGCTGTTGGAGCTTCGGGATCATTGAGAACAACTGTCAATATTTCAAAACCTATCTGGTATTGTTTTGGTCCTTTCAAAATCACAAGTAACGAGTTATTATTATTTGAGCTTTCTAATATAAACTGATATCTAGGATTATTAATGTAAGTTTCAATATGATTAGCACAGCCACCTGCAGTAACTCCTTTCCATTGTCCATCAGTTACCTGAAATAATATTCAATAAATTATGAACTTATACCATGAAAATTTTCTTATTTATTTACCTCTTTTATGACTTTATAAGGATCTGCAATCTTTCTTAGCAAAAAAGGGCAGGTTGCATAAGCTCTTAGAGTGTAATAAATTGTATTGGTTTTTTCATATTGAGAAATAACAAGTGTATATCGTCTATCACTAGTTTTGTCTAGTTTGATTTTGCACAGATAATGTGGACTGTTTATGCGCACTCCATCAATATACGGAGGTGGGTCATCTATTTATATCATTAATTTATCTTATCAATGTGAAAGTATTTTTACAATTTTAAAATTACTGTAACTACTTACGAGGATAGTATACTCTTTTTCCATTATTTTTGTAGACAAGAACTGTTATATATTCTTGATTTTGCCGAAAATCAGCAATATCTGTGATATGCCTTGTTAAAAGAATCCAAACTGCGCCATGAACATCTGGTTGTAATTCTAAGGTAAATTGAGGATTATCTCCAATGTTATACGCGTCTCTGATTGGACCAACTCCAGCTTTCCACATCCTAAAGATTTAATATATCAAATTTTTTTAAACCGATTCAAATAAATTATTAAAAACTTACTGGTGTAAGCAGTAAGTGTAATTAAAAAGTTTAGGGTTCCAATTTAAATAAAAAACTTCAAAAAAATGACATATACTATCATAATCAATCCAGAAAACACCATTGTCAAATTGAGAAGCTGAATCTGGATCATAGTTTAAAGTTTCTTTTAATTTAGAAGTCCAATGTATTCTATCAAGTTCGGAATAATTTCCTTTCCATCTTAAATGAGACCAAGGATTTTTTAATTGCAAAAGTTTTTCATTCTATAAAAAAAATTTATCTTCACTGTAAAATCAAAAATAACTAAATTAATTATTTAGTACACATGCTTACATTGATTCTTCTAACATCTAAAACAGCATAAGCATGAGTAGGTACAAGACCTGTTCTTTCTGCATCTGCATCAGAAAGTTCGCCTGTTGCTACAGTCACTAAAACATCACCCTTGTGCAAACGTTGTAATAAAATATCAAAAAATGATTCACTATTAACGGTTGGTTCAGGTGATTTTAATGCCCATCTCTCTGGTATCCATCCAGTCAACGCATGTAAATCTATATTCTAAAATAAATATGACTTTTCCAAATACTTATTTGAAATATTATATTTCTAAAAGTTATTTTAATTACACTATTTGAACCTGGAAAGTCATAACCACCCATGACTTTCATATAAGCTTTTTCAAGTAAAGATATCCATAATTCACCACGATTACTAGAATAGGAACATAACAATTGATTGTAACGACTAACAGGTAAATAATCATCAATCACTACTTTTCTTGGTATGCCATTTATGTGTAATTTGACCATATATTTTCCTAATTTTAACATTCATGACAATTCTATTAAAAAATTTATATTAGGTCTAATATTACAAAAGCCTCTTACCAAAAGGATTATATATTGGTTCTTTGTTTTTATTTTTTGGATATATTATTGATGTAATAAGTCTTCGTCCAAATTTTTTTTCATATTGAGCACTTACAGCTAATGAAGCAACAAAGGAACAATCTGAAACGACCTAACAAAAAATTAAGCAAGAAATGATATATCATAAATTTATTAAAATAAAAATTATACTGTTTGTTTAATACTGTAGTAGTCTACGATATGACCCATAACCATTTTGGGTTCTGCAAATAATTCTTCTGGCCTATGCCATTGAGCAAAATCTGGTTTTTGCTTTGGTGCGAGTTCTAAGAAACCATCTTTATCCGTAAATGGAATGGCATATTGAAATCTTTCTGATAAATCGACATCCATAAAAGGTACAAATTCGTGTTCGTTAATGTGAGAACTGTAGAGTAATACATTTTTTTCTTCTTCGGTATAGTTTTTACTTCCTCCAGTAATTTTTAAATGAGCACTGCTACCTCTATGTAAGGTTGGTCTTGTAGAAGTTGATGGGGCTAATAAAATCATTGTTTTAATAAATATATTGTAAATTATAAGAATTGAATTATTTTTATAATAATCTTACAAGAATTAACAGATAAAGATGTTATGTTTGGAGTATCCTCAGTTTCTATAGACAGTTCTGTATCTGGCACTGAAGGCAAATCAGGTATTAATGTATCAATACTTTTAATTCCTTTTAATGCTTCAGCTCTATCTAAAGCTTGACGGACAAGATTTGTTACTTTATTTTTATCTACAGCTGAATCAATTGAAGCTTTCTGTAATTATGTATTAATAAAAGAAACATAATAAACATTATTATAGAAATAAAATCACGAAAACCTTACGGATTTAAGTCCTAATTCTGCAGCATTAGTATACAATTTAATTGCTTCATCCTTAAATCCCTTTTCATCGGCATCAAGTGCTTGGCTAAGTAAAAATTTACAACGAAGAATATTTTTTTCAAATGATGCATCCGGTTTAAGGTTTGTTTTTTCAGCTTCTGTAACTAAAAGAAATATTGAACTTATTCTGATACATACATTCCATCATATATTTATTTATATTCACTTATTCGCTTCAATTCTGTTATACGTTTACTATATTCTTCACACTTCTCCGACAAAGCTGGAAATTTTTTAATTAAGTTAACAGCAAGTTGATAATAATATAAAGCTTGTTTATGCTGATCATTTTTATCAAATTCCACAGCACGACCTGCAGCATCAAGTGCAGATTCTAATGTCTGATCCATTATTTGAATTTATAACAAATTAACAAGAAGTTGCATAATAAAACCAGCTTCAAAATTATAAAATTTTGTAATTTTAAACATGTCTAGTATAAAATATCACAGTTTGCTTTTAAAAGTCATGGTAACCTAAATATAAATTAATTTTGAAATTTAAATTAGAAGTACTTATTTGCTATAGCAAAAGTTTTATAATATATATTTTGATATAATTTAAGTGCTTATACTTTTGTTTTATTATGATTCTGCTCGCAGTTTAGTTTATACATTTAATCAATAACAAAATAATTTCATGTGGAAATTTTTTTTGTTTGTGCACTTTTTTTGTAACTAATTTTATTTCACGCAACTAAATTTTTTGCATCATCATATCAGCTGTGGTTTTATTATTGTTTATTTTTATTGTATATAGGTATTATTCACATGTGTCTAAAATTATTACTATACGTAATTTACATATCATTTGCGAGGGAGCTTTGAAAATATTTAAAAATGTTATACTTTAAAAAGAGAAACAAAAAAAAAATTGGTATAATAACGTATTTTTACATTTTCCAATAAATTAAAAAAATATAAATTAATTAGACGACTTTACTCTTAAATTAAGAATATTTTGAAAAGTTAACGTTCAGTGATATTTTTTGCTGATTAATTGCAGGAGTTAGGACTTAGGATTCATTATTTGGATAGGTATATAATTAAAATATTTTGTTATCTTTCTTGAATATTAACTAGTACATTGGCGCCTTATAGAATTGGCATGACAATTTTTCTTCAAATACCATAAAAATAAAGAAAAAATGTTGATAAAAAAAAAACTAAATAATTTTACTATATTCTATTACTCTATATAAAAAAAATTTTTATTTCTTTATACTTTTTCCTCGATATTTAGAGTATAAAAATTATTAAAAATATCATAAAATGATTGTTTGTTATGTGTAGCTTAACTGCATTTATATCTAGATTTCAAAATCAGCATAAGTTGAATATAATGTTATTGGCGATACCTTGTAAAAGTCTTTCCTTTCACTAAAAAAAACCGGATTTTATTTTGATATTTCACATTCTCTGACGTTTAATAAAAAGAAGAAAATTGTTTATGAATTTTAATAAACTAAATAAATACTTTCAAAGTATATTTTATTTGAAATTTCAGAAAAACCTGTAGGTTGTGATTTTACCGAATTTGAATAAATTTTTAATAGTTTTAAGTATTAAAAAAAAAAAAAAATGTGGGGTGCAAAAATAGATCCGGGAACATTCTAAATAATTTAGATTCTGAACAATCCTTTTCTTAAATAATTTAAACAGAATAATTTCTTAAATAAATACTGTTGATGATACATTAATATGACCTCGATGATAAAAAATTTAGTTTTCTCCAATCAAAAAATAATTAGTTTTTTTAAAGTGTTTACAAAACAGTTAAATTCTAAATTAAATTAAATAATCCAAGCTAATTTTTGGCTAATTTTGCAATAATTTGCTAGCAGAAATTACCTGCTATAATTTTTGGACTTTTCAAAGATATTTTGAGATAAAAAAATAGAAAAATAATAATAAATTTGTCTGATATGTGCAAACATAAAAAAATATTAAATTTTTTACTAAGAAGTAATTAAATTAAACTTTTCATATAAATATTTGATTAATTATTTGAAAATAATTTTTGTGTGATAAAGATAACACTTTTATAAAGAATTTTATTTATATGGGAAGTATAAACTTTTAAGAGCAGGTTATCAGTTTCGTAATATGTACATTATTATCAGTCTTATTTTCTCATATCCTCATTTTTATTGGAAGTTTTTTAAAAATATTCTAAATTTCTTAGAATTCATATTATAATCATATATTTAATGATAAAATTATTAATATAATTTTTTTTTTTATTTTTTAAATATACAAAATGAATGTGCGTATAATATAAATTGACGAATAAAACAATTTTTTATAGGTCACGTGATCATTACAAAACACAGCGCCCTGACTCGAATCCACTTCGATTTCGCTTGGTGTCTCGCTTTCTTTCCATGGATTTCAACGAAGTAACATTGTATTATAATTCTCCTGTTATTAAGAAGTTCAAGATGAACATCTAGTTCAAACTTTTTGCACACGCCAGTGTGCCAGTACAAATAAAATCATGACGTAAGTTTATTATATTTAATTTATTAATTAATTATTTAAGTATTAATAAATAAACAATCAAAAATCACATGTTAAAAGTACTTTGTGTACCGGAGTTCAAGTCGCCATCTTGAGTGACTTAAAGTTTATATACATGTATACATAAATAGGCCATTGAATAACTGTGTTTTTTATACTGAATTAATTAATTTATTACTTTGTTATCATTTTTTTTATTTATATTTTCATACTAAGATGAGGTTATGTTCATTAAATTTACAATAACAATGTTATTTTATTAGATTTTTTACAAATAAAAAGTTGTTTGCATGACGTCATGGGAATGTTGCGTCATCATTATTTTGAGAAAATTTTTAAGTTGCTACTAAACATGTATTTTAAAAACTGGAGTCTATATTTACCTATTTTTTCTATGGAGATATAATTTGATTCATTATCATTTTTATTTTCTTTATTAAAAAATTTTTAGCTATTATATATACAATAATAATAATACAAATATAATACAATATAATACTATTAATAATTAATACCTAATACAATGAATTGTATATGCAAAATAGAATCTTGTCTTTGATTATTTATTGTAAAATATTTATTTGTAAATAAATGTTTAGAAACAATAAAATGTAAGCATCAGTTATGTCTAATACCTATTGAATTTTAATTTAATAAATTAATTTTTTTTCCAGTGCCAAAATGGCGTTCGCCAAGAGCTTTATTGCTCCATCAATAAAATCCAATAATTTAGAACAAATTGCTGCAAATCTTGATTGGAATTCATTTGACAAGTATGCTCTCCAGTCAAGAAACCATGACACTTTGGAAGGAGGAACCATTGTCCCCTAGTGGGGCATCTTCATTAGGCCTTGATGAAGATTTAATATGGTTTGAGGAAAAACCTTCTGCTGTATCTGATTTAATTACGGATGATACTGTCTTGTACGAACAAAATCTTTCTCGAGGTCAATTAGCTTCAAAACTATTAGAAGAATTAGAAGTTGATCCATGGATGAAAGAAGGTAACTACAAAATTAAATAATTATTAAGTACTAGATTATAGAAACTTGTAAGGTTCAGATTAGTATATTAAATTGCAAAAATTTTAGAACTTTACAAGTTCTACTATAAAATAGGTATTTAATTTATGTTTATTATTGAAATCCTGATTTAAAAAATAATATTTTAAAAACAAGAAGTCAACAGAGGAATTTTCAAAAAAAAAAAAAAAAAAAACTTCCAAGAAATTATAAATTTTTGTTAACATTGCTTAATAATACTTACCTCTAAAAAGAGAGAACTTAAGAAAATATTGTTTAATTCCATGTTACTATAATGTATAATAATTGATGATAATTAATAATTGTTACTTTTTAAAATCAGTCTTGAAAGCTAAAATTTTGAGGAACAATAACATTCTTGTTAACGAAAACTTCCCTGTATAACGTTGCGCAATTATTGAATGCTTCCTAAATGTGTAGAAATTATTTTTATTTTACATAGAAAGTATAAAATATGAACAGTGAAGCAATTCATAAATTATATTCTAAATAAATTTAGAAAATACTCCAGAAAATATAAATATCAATGGAGATTATAAGCTTTTATTTTTTGCCTTATTTGGAGTGAACGAATCTGCAGACCGGCTTGTCAGGAAATTTCTTCAAGTTAATTTTTTAAACTCATTTACTTTCTCTTTTTTCATTTATATTTATTTGAGGGGCCAAAGGTCAAGTGATAAATAAATAGAATTATAATTTTTTGTGCCATTGGTTTTAAGAAACCATGCATCCAAGATATTTGAGGATGGGATTATTTTTAAACCATGAATCTGTAGAATTGTGTGGTTATAAATATATCCTAAATTATTAGCCCGAAATAATTTTTTTTTTTTAATATTCTTGGAATTTGTATGATTGTGTTGATAATCAATTGTTTTTGTTTTGTAACCAAAAATAAGCATTATAATCAAAAAAATAGTTTTAGCGATACATATTAATCTATTTTTAAGTACAAATTTTAGATAAATCTTATAATCACACAATTGCACCAATTCTTAGTTTCAAATAAGCCCACCTACTACCACCTTGGATATCTGGATCTTTAGAACTAATGACACAAAAAACTCGCCATGATTTCCTATATTCAACATGTGACTTTGGTTCCTTAAGGTTGAATCAGGTGGATAAAAAAAAGCATTTTTCGATTTAATTTCTGGAAATCAAAACTTCTGGACCCTTCGATTCTGATACCAATTAATTAAGTTACATGTCTATGGGAAATAAAAAAAAAAGTTGAAAATTTATTGACTGCAGGCAGAGATATTAGCGCTTAAAAATTCCCTTATTTTTCAGCTGCTAAATTAATCAAGACATTTTTATAAAGCTTCTGATTTTAAAAACATTTGAATATAATATTTAGAACATTATTTAGCATTGATTCACTAAAAAAATTTCAATTTCTAAAAATAATATGTTTTTCAAGATTTTTGATTTTTGACCTAAAAAATAATAAAAACTTTAGCTCTAATATTTCTGTATGCATGAATGTATATATAATGCAAGCAAAGTATTTAAAAGATAAAAAACAAGAAGGATGTTTATTAACCATCAGCTTTTAGCTTCGGGGACAGCTATGGTAAACATACACCGAAAAATTTCAAAAATAAGCTGAGTATGCTTTGGCCTAATCTAAAAATCTAGGCTATTCCGGGGTGTCATACTTTCACTTGTTTTTGCGAAAAACTGTCCATGGCCAAAAAAACTTTCTACAAAATGTGTGTATGTTTTGGTCTTGGCTATCTCTGAAAAAATATTCACTTGTCATACTCTCACGTACTGTTTACCAAAGCCATCTGGACATTATATTTTAAAAATAAGCTTATTTTTAAAATGCTTTAAAAATGCTTGCAAATATTATTCTTTATATCAGAAAATGTAAAATTGTTCTTATAAGTTGCAATCTCGGTTGCAATTTTCAAGGTCTCAATTTTTTGAATAAAAGGCCATTTTTGGTTTAAATGAAAATAAAAAATTATCTATAAAGGATTAAAATAAATTCCCAGGCTAATGCATATAAAATTTATATGTTTAAATAAACACTAATATGTAGGTATGTATATCAATAAAATACCTGTTAAATATTCACACAGACAAATTCACATATAAGGTTAAATAAATGTGACAGTATTTTTTAATTTTTTTCAATAAAAAAAAAAAAAGCAACCGGTAGGTAGAAGGGAAAGTTTTAAAGATAAGAGAGCCAAGAAGTTTAAAGCTTCTCCTCTTATTAATTAATATAACTGGTTCGCCTTGCTCCGCCTCCATCATCGTCATTCAGTTTAATACTTGACGCTAAAGCAGTCGGTTTATTATTCGTTATTCTATTATTGTTCTATTAAAATAAAAATTTTCCTCTATATATTCAGTATACACATATTATTATTTTATTTGAAAGAGAAGTGTTGATAAAATTGTTCTTTACAATCGTTAACGTCGTGTGTCTCTAGATTATTTTAATTAAAACATACGTTGTTTTTTTAAAAAGAAATCTATAGTTAAATTCAAGTGTTATAATTGTGTTTTTAAATAATGACAGTGTTTAATTATTAAATTTGACGATTTAACATTTTTAAAAATAAAATAAAAGAAAAAATAAGAATATTTTTTTTTTTAGTGCGTTTTTGATTACTGATTAGTGCTTCGCTCTTTTGGTGCGAATGAGAAATAACAAAAATACAAACAAATAAAACTTATTTAAAATAGGCGAATAAAAAAAAATTTTTTATTTTTTTTTCTTTAAAAATTGTTTAAGAAAACGTGATAATTGAATCTAAAAATTCACCAGCTTCTCTATGTTGGAGTGTACTAATGTTATATAATAGCATGCAGTTCGAATATCTTTACACGTGGAACAAAGAAATTATTGTAAATTCTCAAAAATTAGTGAAAAGACGTTGATTAATAAAAAAGTGCGTCACTTTAAAAGAGGAAAGTGGCCGAATAAAGGAGGTCAATAAACCACCTTTTTCTTTTGTAATAGACATAAAATATTGAACAATAAACTACTACTTTTTTTTTTAACTCATAAACTGAAATATTTTTTCTCTAATTCAAAATAAAAACTGTCAATAGTAAACAAACAAAAGACAATAGAAATTATAAAATTGACCTCCTAATAGAGTGGCTTCATTTCCTCTAATTTTCCATCTGAGAATTTAAAAACACTCAATAATTTTGGATTTGAAGCTGTTAATGCATAAGAACATTGAAAATCATTATTTTTTTGGCAATATTCAACAACAACAAAATAAAAACATGACCGAGTTGTGTTATATGGGTACATATTTTACTTTTTTTTCAAACATTTTGTTTTTACTTATTCATGATAATAATTAATGCTTCTTCAAGAAATAAAAAAAAACTAGTTATTTAATTAAAAACTGGTTGACTTTTATTTCTTTTAATAGCATTTTAATAATAATTTTTCTAATAAATTAATCAGTCTGAGAGGTAAAAAAATTAATTATATTTCAAAAATAATAAAAATTCTTATATTGAAATAAATTTTGTAAAAGCTTATCTTAAAAAACAATATAAGATTAAAAATTTTATGTTTTATTATTCTATTTATTTCATTTATTTATTTGGTATTTTTCCTTCAATTTAAATTAAAAAAAAATTTTTTTCTTCAATTATAAAAAATAGATATTAAAAATTTAATAAAATAGATTTTTTTAATGTGATTTTAAATTGTAAACACAGTTGAAGATGTAAATTATTATATAAAAATAGTTATTGTCATGATTAAATGCAGGAATTTTTAAATTATTTTATTTTGAAATATGCTTTTTTTTTTTAATCTTGTGTCTTGGTGTCATTGACGTTAAAAAAATTATTCTATTAATTTATGAAAAATGATGGATTTTATCTTGTTTGACGTAATTCTTGGCCATTCTTTTTAACTGCATGTATTATCAAATTCGTTGGTATATTATTATAGGATTCTTATTGAATTTTAGTTTTCAAAAAATTTCTGTTAAGATTTTTATCATGCTCGTTTTTGTATATAAGATCCACATTTTTTAGGAAAAACGATTAGGAAAGGCACGTGGTAATGTTTCATCTGATAAAAAGACAATTCGCCACATATCTTTTATTTTATCTTTAAATTATTATTATCTACAATAACACTGGCTATGTTTTTTCAACGAGTAAACTGATTCCAACTTAAATTTGCTGACATAAATATATAATGATTTTTCCTTAATTAAAAATAATTTTATAATCAATCAGTAACGTTTTCCATTAATTTATTTATCACTAAATTTTTTAATTCAGAAAAAAATCACTTTTTTCAGACCTACAGACTGCCCTACAACTTAAAAATCTCAATATAGTCCTGTCGCCAGCAATGCTATTTAATGCCATAAAATAGCATAAAAGTTCCATGGGAAAAAATGGATGGTATTTATGTTTTTTGACCCGCTGAACACGAATCCGGGGTCCGTTTTGCGAATTTCGTGGTCAATTTTTTGCTATCAAGAAATTATTGCAAAATTGGCCAATAATTTGTTAATAAAAAAAAATTGACCATGAATTTTGCAAAATAGACCTCGGATTCGTGTTTAGCGGGTCAAAAAACATAAATACCACCCATTTTTTTCCATGGAACTTTTATGCTATTTTAGGATTTTATGGCATTAAATAGCATTGCTGGCGACAGGACTAATATCTGAATTTTAATAATTTCGAGATATTAAATGAAACGGTTTATTCATTTCTTAATGTTTGTAAATCTTAAAAAAAAAATTTAACATGATTTTATACTAATTAAGCTATGCTCTTTTTAAATGTGGAAAATTTTTTTACGACTTTCTACTCCTTGAGTGGAAAACTGGTGCCATTTGAAACCTAAATACGACGAAAAATACAGATTAAAAACATTAGCATCTTCACATATTATTTTTTTATTTAAAATTATTTGTCGGTACATGAAGATATGCAAATTCTCAAGTATTGACGAAGCAGTGCGCGATTGAAATACATAAGAAAAACCTCAATATCTACAAAAACGTGCAGATATGCCATTGTTTCCCATATTTTTTTGTATCCATATGATTTTTTTTTTTCAATACCTAGGATCCGTCAAATGTGCCATCAAATTTTGCAAATGATAAGTGTTAGGTCCTGTTAGGCCTAGTCTACATAATCGCACCGCACGGCGGAGCCCAATGCTATGGCCCTATCTACAGAAGCCGTAAAAGGGGGTCGCAACCACAAGCGTGAGCGCAACGCAATGTGCAGAAACCAATTTTGACTCCTGCGCAACTCCAAATACACAAAATCTTCTTCTGCGCATTGCGTTGCGCTCACGCTTGCGGTGCGCCTCGGATTTACGGTTTCTGTAGATGGGGCCTATTGGTATAGGAGTCAGGTAACGCCGCAGGCGCAAACCTATATCAATAGCATTGATATTGATCCTTACGGAGTTTGGAGAACCAGTCTGAGGCGCCATCTACAAAAGCCGCAAAATGGTGCGCAACCGCAATTGCGGCGCAATGCGCAGAAACCAATTTTGTTTTCTACGCAACTCGAAAGATGTAAAATCTTCTTTTGCGCATTGCGCCGCAATTGCGTTTGCGGTTGCACCCACCATTTTGCAAGCCTGAGGCCCCATCTACAGAAGCCGTAAAAGGGGGTCGCAAGCGTGAGCGCAACGCAATGCGCAAAAAACCATTTTTGTCTTCTACGCAACTCCAAATACCCAAAATCTTCTTCTGCGCATTGCGTTGCGCTTACGCTTGCGGTTGCGCCGTCTTTTGCGGCTTTTGTAGATGGGATTCGCAGAGACGAAAAATTGAGTTGTGCGCATTGCGTTGCGGTTGCGCTTGCAGCTGCGACCCCCTTTTACGGCGTTTGTAGTACCACCCTTACGGTTTCTGTAGATGGGGCCTCACAACTGCAAGCACAACCGCAACGCAATGCGCACAACTCAATTTTTCGTCTCTGCGAATTGCGTTGCGGCTACGCTTGTGGTTGTGACTCCCATTTAAGGCGATTTTAGAATCAGCCTTTCGTAGATGGGGCCTACGAAATAAGCAAAGTCATCTACACCTTTTAGCAATTTGATTTTTAGGTATTTTCAGAATTCCGAAGTTTGTAGTTAGTATCCCAAAAAAAGTATAGCGAAATATTTTTATCATTTATGTACATTGCAAAAACATTCTCAAAAAATTTAAGTGCTCTACTGTACGAAAGGGACTACGTGCTTCGAGACATATTTTTTACCAAGGTTTATAGGAAAAACAACTAGACTACTTTTTTTATTATTTTAACAATTTTTTTAGTTACATCATTATTACAGTTTTTTGGTATTGAATTAAGGACATAAAAACTATTAAATCTGTATTATTGATAACATGTTAGAGATAATGATATCGCAGGTGTTAATGGTAGTTAATGATCATTATAATCATTAACCTTATTAATAATTGGGGAAAACATTTTTTTTTAGTTAATTAATGATGAAACATTTTTTTTTGTACATTTTTTTATTGGTAAAATAAAAATACTAATTTATGATAATTAAAATATCGTTAAAATATAAATAAAAATCAAGATAAAAAATATTCGTTATTACATTGCTCAATTTGAACCAAACCGTGATAAGATGCATGGTTAGGTCTTCAAATCGATTCTAAGGTATTTTTCCCAAAAGTATTAGAAAAAATAAGCCTGCACGTCATAGTTTATAAAGTTCAGTTTTCGATTTTTGACGGCCATTGTTGTATTTCGGAATCTTATAAAAAAAGTAAGAAAAATGAGAGATAATTTTTCTTATTTTTTCTGTAATCTTATGTTTTTCTCTAACATGAAAAATTTTTTCTTCTTAGGCCCGGATAGAAATTTCGCGTAGAATTCATTTCTAGGGTCAACATTTTTTTTTATCTGTGCCTGCGTGAGAAATCAATGAAATACGCCGTTTTTTTTTAAAGTCGATTTATCAAAGAATGAAATAGAGAAAATGCTAGATAATTGCGTTTTGAGAGCTCTAGATCAAAAAATAAAATTTCATTTTTTACAAATTTCCTGCCATGTCACATGACCAATTAAAAGTCTGGCCAATTTTAGATTTCGCGGGAAACTTTGCATAAGGATATTTTATATTTATGTTTTTTCTCCATAGGTAGATATTATAACAGCCTTTTTATAAATTGATGAAACCGAATTTTAAAAATCGATTCAATCAATTAATTAATTAAAATATTAAATATTATAATTACATACATAATGAAACAAACGATAATTTATTTATTTTACAAAACCTCATTATTGTATGTTATTATTATTCAAGGATAGTATTAGAAATAATTCCTTTAAATAATAATAATTAATTAATTTTTTTATTGTATAATTAATTAAATAAAAAAAAACAAATAATAATAATAATATTAATAATAATAACAATAATCCTGATACTAAAATGTAAAATGATAATGCTTAACAAAATAAACTCAAACATATGAGTATACCTAATATTTAAATAAATTAAATTAAATGACCTATTTTATTATCTTTTCAATATAAAATACTGTCTATAAATTATCTATATTTTATATTAAACTGCATAATAATATTTTATTTATTTTAAAGCCTTTTTTTAAATATTTTTTTAAACAATTACATCAGTTAGGTAATTTCGTGTAAAAATTTTTTGTTCTTGATAGTACCTGGAGTTCCAAAAAAAATAATTTTTATAGCCCAGAGTTTTTTTTTAGAAATTCATTAATTTGCGAGTTAATTTGATAATTTTTTTTTATTTTTTTGCAAATTATTATTATTATTATTTTTTACATTAAATTTATTAACAAATGTTTCTTTTAGATAAGATAACATTTTTTAAATTTTTTTTTCTTTTATATTTTATCGTTTAAATTTAATACAATAATTAAAGAATAATGCCTATCATGTAGATTTAATATGTATTTTATCATAGCACGAATTAAAAAAATCTTTTTTATTTAATTATTAATTTGCTATTGCAAGGTTTTTCCTATAAACGAGCATTCGTGACATTATTTTATTTGCATAAAATATTAAATTTTCTAATATGCAAATTGATGCTTCTTCATAGGTGTAAAATTATCCAGGATCCAAATGGTTGTAATTAAATTTTCGAAATTGCTTATTAATAGAACTATTTTAAAAATTCGATTAGGTATTTCTTATCCAGCTTGGAAGTAGTCGAAATCTCCCCAAGGTTATGCTGACCCAAATAACCAAAACCTGCGATATGTAAAATTTGATGAAGAGATAAATTTTTGAAAGATTCTAGGTCAGATAACGACTGAAAATGTTCGTGGTCTAATTAAATTCTGCAAATATTCTCATTATATCTGATAATATGATATGCTATTTGGTTATATCAACTCATTATTCCTGGTGAGTTTTTTAGAAAGTTGAATACAGGGTAGTAGTTAGGGTAGTTTCACCAGTAAATTACCAATAATGTGTATTTCTTATGAAAAAAGAATGGCCATTTACTGGTGAATCTACCCTATACATAACAAGTCATTCCATACAAATTTGAGATTTTTTCTTGACTTTTTACATCCACGACCAAGCATTTATAATTTTGAAAATATAAATTATTTCATTTTGCTAAATTTAATTTAATTTTGCTTTCATTTTGTCTACACCTGGTAGACATGATAAAGGTAATACGTCAGTAAAAATGTTCTGTTCTGTTAGCATTTGAGAATATAATAGTTTAGATTTATCATAACCATTGTAGACCAAAATTTTCACCAGAAATCATTTAATTGTGATTCGTGATACTTATAGGTATTAGTGATTCATTAAAAATTAATCCTAATCCAAGCATAATCAAATATTAAATTCAAAGTTTTATTAGGAATTTAAGTAATCTTTAAGCACACCAAGTCACTGTCAAAAATATTGATGCTTGACTCAGTTGATCCTCTTAGACAATCCTCAACCAACTGAAAACTCCGCATGGATTTGCAATACGAGTTGCAAAGAAATTTTCTATTTTTTTCGAAAAAAATTTGCAATTCCATGTGGAGTTTTCAGTTGGTTAAGGTTAGCTCTTACACGAGTAAAGAATACCAGAAACAGTTTTTATAGAAATATTAGCTTCCCAAACAGTTGACATTCCCCTTATAAATACAAAACAAAAAAACGAAGAATTTTAAAAAATTTTAGTTAAGATTAATTTAAATTGAATTTTTTTTTGTAAAATTTTTTTTAAAATAAAAACCAAAAAATTAAAAAAATATATTTTGAAATTATTTGTGTAAAAAAGAAGCATTAAAATTATGTATGAATCATCAGAAAAAAATTTTTAAAATTTTATTATTATAATAATTATGATACGTTTATTTAAATAGTACTTATATTTTTTTTTCATACATGTATATTTGATTACTTTTCATGATACTTTTTTTTTTTTTAATCAAATGATATTGCGCATTAAAATTTTCATTTTCTTTACAAGCATTAAAAAAAAACGTTATTTTTTCACGTGTGTGCTATGTAAACTGACGTTTTCTTTTTTATAATATTAAAAAATAAAAATTTTTAGGTAGTAGGGATAATTAATACTAGTTAAGTTTTACGTTGTATATTTATATAAATAAAATTTAAACGATATCAGCAATTTTCTTTTGATGATATAATAACTCATGCATGAATATAAGTGATTTAGAAAGTTTCATACTTTAATTTTATTATATAATTGATAAATTAAGTAGAAACAATAATTTTCTTGATTATTTAAATCTTGTATTTTTAGTTTTCACATATAAAACTTGTTTTTTTTTTTTTTTTAGTAAAAGGAAATTTTATAAATTTAAATTATGCTTAACAGGAATTTAATATAAAAACAAAATTAAGGCGAAATTTTATGACCAAAGTATACGAGTTCAGAGAGACGGGTTTCTGATTTTATGACAGCTTAGCAAACTTCATCTGAAATATAAAATTTTCACGAACTTTGTTAAACCATTAACGCTGTTGCGGATAATTAATTATTATTTTATGCTCAAAATTTGTGCACGAGGGTTTTCGGGGTTGCTAAATTTAATAATAGACATAAAAAAGTTATAAAATTTTATTCAGAATTCATAAAATACAGTTAGAATTAAAGGCTACCTCAAAAACCTTTGGGTATAAATTTTAAGTAAAAATATAAATTAATTTGGAATAATAAGCATTTTAACACGAAGCGCAAGTAACAAGGGGTACCCTTGGAATCCAAAAATAAAGGAAGGGTTTAGAATCTTAACATCTAGTAAAGGTCAAAACTGCAAATTATAAAAATAGCAAACTGTAATCAAATATTGCGTAACTATGCGTAACATTTATGCATTAAAACTAGCCCTCAGCTGTAAGGAGACATGTTCCATGTATTTTGGTTGTGTTTATACAAACTGGTTATAAGTTTTTTATCGAAGTGGCATGTTTTGTCCGGACCAGCGCTAATGAGTTGAAAAAAAAAACATAAAAACAACAGAAATCATAGAAACTTAAGGGTTTTTAGCCAGAATTTTTGAAACCAGGCCTTTGGGAAAATTTAATACAAAAACTTTATAAAAAGAAAATAAGAACTCATAAAAAACTTATAACACAACATGAAAGCAAGGAACCTGTTTACTTGCAGCGCTGGGTATGTTGCAAATGTTACGCAACATTACAATACAATTTTCTCTGAGATTTTCTCATTTTATAATTTAAAATTATCACCTTATTAGATGTTAAGATTCTAAACCCAAACTATTCTGATTCCCTAAACGTCATTATCCTAGGTCTCTAAATCGAAAATATTCTAAATCTCATCTGACCCCCCCCCCCCCCCTTAAATTGCACAAATTTGACCCCTCCCTCCTTAAACTAGACTAATTTACTCCCCCCCCCATTTAATTTTTAAGTTCTGTGGTACCCCCTCCTTATAAACATGTTCCATGTTAATAGCATTCCAATAGCATTCATTTAAATTTTTACAGTGTATACATTGATATAATTAAAAATTAGCTAAATTTTTCAGTAAATACCTGTATTAAGGGCGGATTTGACGTATTTTTGCCAAAAAAAAAGATGATTCTAAAGGTTCTTTCAAATTCCGACGACCAGTTTTTAAGAAATATTAGAGAATTTTCCAATTGCAGGAACGATGCTTTTTTTTTGTAAGTTCTGAAAATGAAAAAGTTTTTGCTTTTAAATTACATAACATACTAGTTTGATATACGGATAATAAAAATATTAAGAACAATTATAGTTTTCTTTCATAAAACTGTGCAACATTGTTGTGATTATTTTATCTTGCAATAACATGGATTTTTAATGTAATAGTAGTTATGATATTAAAAAATAAAATATTTTTTGAATTATTACCAATAATTAAATGCCCTGTTGCTTCTATAATCTTAAAAATTTAAACAGCAATGTCGAATTTGAGTAATTAATAAAAAAATTTATTAAAAAATTTACAGTTTAAAAAATAGACTATTATGAGCACATTATTATTAGATTAGAAAAAATTTAAATCAACTTTAAGGCAAGCTTATATTCATGTTTGGATAAAAAATTCTAAAATCTTTTTAAGATATGAAAAAATTGGATCATTTTTTCTTATAAATACATCATCTCTGATTGGTTGCACGTTCCAATTCTTGCTACCATTGTTTTTAATTTCTTTATCAATAATAATAATAATAATAATCTACCTTGATTAAAATAAAAACAACATGATTATTATTTTCTTAACAAATAAAATAAAATATCCTTTATTTTTAAGTTTGTTAATCTTAATTTTTTTGGAAAATGGTTGCTGGTTGATCCGAGTTATAAAAAACCCAAGCAGCTTTTAACAATCAATGCCAGTTTAATATACGTCTTATCTTATCGCCTTCTTTTTATTTAAAATAGGTATTCTTTTAAAACAAAACAACCTTGTTTTTCATTTACATAGACAATTTTATTACAATACTTATTAAATAGGTATAATATTTAACCTTTATAATAAAAAAAAACCAGATCTTATACAACTATAATATATCAAAATCAAAGGTTCTTATAATAAATTTAATGCGTTAATTACATAAATTGAAAAATTAATATTATTTAATGTTTTACATTTAATTAACACAACAAAAAAAATGTAATAATAAATTATTGCATGTATATCCTATATTGTAATTTTAATATAATCATTGAAAATATTTAAATTAATTGTAGAATTATCTTTTTTTGCATTATATTGACGTAAATGTTAGCATCTATTTTAATTCTATTACTAATTAATTATTATTTAAACAATAAAATATAAATCATTTATTTATTAACGCTTTATTTATTTATTTACTTTTTTCATTTTCCAAGGATGTCTTTGATATGTCATTTTTAAAATAAAACTTAGAAAACTTAGATTTTCAGTTGAAAAATTTATTTTAATTTGTTTGAGAATCTTTAGGTGAAATTTATATTGGTTAAATAAAAAATTAAACAAGATTTTTTTCATTTTATTTGTTATGAATTGAGGGGGGGATTAGTGAAGCTGAAGGGTCACTGCTTGTTTAAAATAAAAAATTTTTATGATTACTATCTTCAATTTACTGAGAAATTGAAAAGATTGAAATTTTTAGGTCGTTCTAGTTCAAAATACATGTGAATATCACTTAATTTTATGAAGTAAAAGCTAATTAGTAAAAAATTTTTGCATTAACGTATTTGTAAGGGATCATATTCGTCGATAAAAACAAAGCTTTTCTTGCAAATAAGATTATTTATTAAATATATTTTTTACTTTTCCATGCCCTGGTATGAATACTTTACTTGACTGTTTCGAAAAAATGTATACAAAATTGGATAAAAATCGTAATTTTCCTAATTTAAGTAAATTTTATTTACGACGAAATCGAAAATTCAAAATTGTTTTTGTAGAATAGACAACTTTTTTCGTGAATTCTATAAGTATTTTCATTTTTTTTTTTTATATTTTACGATTTTTATCAAAAATTTACTAATTTTTCACAAGTAAACTATATTTTTTTTTTGTACATATGTACAAAAATATTTACAAGAGTTACATTTAACACTGTTTTTAATACATATAATTTAGAATTATTGAAATAAAATTTTAATTTTAATATTTACAATCTGTTAATTTCAAAATAACCAATAGTTTAAAATCGTTTCAAGGATGATTTTTTAAATAAACAAGATTTTAAATAAAAAATCTAGGCCAAAATTATAAAATCAATTGATTTTAAATAGAATTTTTTTTGTTATGATAAGCTTCCAATGATAATTCTTTGATGTAAAGAAATAAGTACGATATAGCTCCTACTTTAGATATTCAAATATCAATAAAATATCAATAGCCATAAATAGTAATAACAGATATTGATTCACTTTAACCAATCTTGTCTTTGTTGTTAAAAATTCTTGAATCAATAATATACTTTTTAATTGATAGCACATGATGGTATTTATTATTCAACTATAAATTAAAAGAAATACCAGAAATTAAAGGAAAAACATACACTGTAAACAAACATAGAGTGTAGAAATTTATCTATGAGAATTTTGGCGATTTCATGGAGCGTATTCTTACTAGATTCTAGGGACACTAGAGTAGAAATAATTAGTTATGACTCAAAATCTATTAAAATTCTGCTTGAGCAGGGTCCATAAAAACGGTTTAGAGCAAAATTTTAATAAATTTTATTGTCCCTAGAATCTAGTAAGAACACGTCCCGTGAAATCAGGGTCTTACTCTTAAGGGTAGTTTTTATAACAAGAACTAGTAAATATTACAGTTAAAGTTGGTTTTAGCAATTTCTACATTTATTTACTGTTTACCTAATATTTAAAAAATTATTATTATTTATTTAAAAAAAAGTATCTTGTTTAGTTAACAAAAATTCGGTTTGCCTTGATAAATTAACCCAGTTTATTTCTCTCATTTTACTAATTTTATATTTCCTTAATTTCATTTGAATCTATAAATTTCAGTTTGTTTTTTCCTATAATTTATTTAATAATTACACGCATACAAAAAATTAGTAAATATAACTAAAATTACGATGTTGTTTACTAAATTCAGTTTGGTTAAAAGTCACAATAAATTATTAGTAAAATTTACTAATAAAATTTGTTTATAAAACTAAAACCTCAATTTTTTTAGTAAAATTTACTCATTTTATGATTATATTTACCAATCTATATTAATTTGTTTTTACTACATTTGTATAGGTTAATTTTACTATTCTTTTTTTTGCGTGTAATATATTGAAAAATTTAATTGCATAGTATAAAAAGAGAAAGTTGTGACAAGTTGCAAGTTTCAATTTAGGCATACACATTTTTTTTTACTTTTCTTTCAATTTGTTAATTTCCTTCTTAATTCGTGCTTTTTCTTCAATAAATTAAATCTTTTCAGCCTCTTTTGCTTTATATTTTTTGATTCGTTATTATATTTACATTTGAAATTGAGATATTTTAACCATATATTTATTTATAATAATTTTTTAATAAAAGAGTCAATGCTTTTTGGTAATTGATACCAGAAAATAAAAAAAAAGAAATTCAATATATTCATTTGGGTAATTTAAATTAAAATACTGATTATAGCTGAAATTATTTAATTTTAGGGAGAAGTCTCGTAGAAAATTTTTCACTAAATCTTTTCAGTAATAGTTTTTAGTTACGTTTTTAGCTATTTGTTTTACAAATTTTAGAGCATTTTTAACTTTTATTTTATAACAAATAGCTATGTAAATTATTACTGAAAATTTTTCCTACGATACCTTCCCCTAAAATTAAATCCTCTTCAATATAATCCAAGCAGGTTTCTACTCAAATTTATTTTCTGGTACCAAATACTGAAAAGCATTGACTATATGGTTGAAATGTCTCAATGAATTTCAAAATGGGCTTTAAAAAACCTGTAGTCAAAAACATCTTAACAATAAATTTCAACAGAATTTTACACAATCTATTTTAGATAAATAAATTTAATTTCTTGTATAAATTTATTCATTTGTTTGTCTGTGTAAAAGTGTCTGTGTGGGTATTAATACAGTTATATTATGTAGGTTTTTATAAAAAGAACGTCGCAAAAAACTGGTCAAGAACCTGATTCTTGTTTACATAATGTATATATATAAATTAAAATTGTAAATTAATTTAATCAGGGACATTGGAAAATATGAAAAATAAACTAGTTTCCATTTTGCTTAATCATTATTTAGTAAAAAATGTATTTCTAAAAAAAAATGTTGATTAGAAAGTTTATTATAGAATTTTTTTACCTTAACAATTTGTCATCACTAGTAATTGAATAATTGAAGCCCTCAGTGTTCAGTCATTATCAATTTCTAGTTCTTATCTTGTTTTTTCAAACAAGAGAAATTTCTGGATCAATTGTAAACCGACACAGTGTAGAATTATAATTATTGTATCCCATATAATAATTAATACCCAGCCTTAGGCCTAGTCTACATAACCGCACCGCACAGCGCAACCAAATGCTATTGATGTAGGCTTGCGCTTGCGGCGTCACGTGAATCCTATACCAATAGGCTGATTCTACAAACGCCGTATAAGGCTGGTTCTCCAAACTCCGTAAAAATGAGTCGCAAGCGCAATCGCGACGCAATGCGCAGAGACCGAAAATGGTTTCTGCGCATTGCGCCGCAATTGCGCTTGCAGTTATGACTCACTTTTACGGAGTTTGGAGAACCAGCATAAGGCTGGTTCCACAAACCTCCGTAAACGTTAAAACTTAGCCGCAACGCAATGCGCACAAACCAAAATCGTGTTGTGCGCATTGCGTTGCGACTGCGCTTGCGGTTGCGACCCCCATTTACGGCGTTTGTAGAACCACCCTAAATGGGGGTCGCAAATGTAAGCACAGCCGCAACGCAATGCGCACAAACCAAACTCGTGTTGTGCGCATGCGTGTTGTGTTGTGCGCATTGCGTTACGACTGCGCTTGCGGTTGCGAACCCCATTTACGGCGTTTAAAGAACCACCCATAGCATTGGGCTGCGCCGTACGTTGCGGTTATGTAGATTAGGCGGTAGGCCTTAGGCTCTATCTACAAATGCCGTAGATAATGGGTCGCAACCACAAGTGTAAGCGTAATGCAATGAGCAAAACCCGATTTTTGGTCTCTGCGCGTTGCGTTATGGCTAAGATTGCGGTTGCGACTACCTTATACGGAATTTGTAAATTTCACCTAGTTCTTCATGGGCTAAGAGATAAAACCAGACATACAAAATAACGCAATCTGAAGTGATTTTAGAGAACTATAAATAACCCAATGTAGATTTAGGGAGAATTCTTGTACCTTTGGACTAATATAAGTAAATTTCAAACCAATATCAAATAAATAAATCTAAAACAAAAAAATAATTATGTTTGTTTATCAATATATAGCAAGAAAACAAAAAATGAATTTACATATTATATTGTAAGATAATATATTTTTTTTAATTTAAACTGTCTTTTATGATAACAAAATATAGTGTGAATGACCTTATAATTATTAAAAAAAAAAAATCCTTGACGATTAAAATTCATATATAGTAATAAACAAAAATGTTTATTAGTTTACATGATAAATTTAAAATTTTTAAATAAATTTTTTCAGTTTGTAAATTTATTTATTATTATTTTTTAAAATTATTATCTGTCTATATAAGATTCAAAAAAATCAGTGTATCATTATTTATGTTGGTGTTAAAAAGTGTACATGATTAAATCTACAAAAACTTAGATAATTATTTAGTTTTTTCAGATTTAGAATCTAAAATTTTTATTAGGTATATTACTCTTGCTTAAGTCCTTTCACAGGATTGTCCGCTGTAGTGGGCATAGGGTTAATTCCTTTTTTTAAATATCTTAAATTCTATTTAAAATAAAATAACTTTTAAGTGCAAATTCTTTGTGTGAAATGTTCTTGGTTATTTAAATGTGGTATCCGTGCGTGGTATTATTATTTGCTAAATATTTAGATGTTTGTTTTACATGCTTTTTTTATGGACAAGGGTCGCTTTTAAATATTTGCTTTTTCAACATATAGTTAAATTTGACTCGTGTTAAATAAGGAAAGATACTTTTTTAAGCTGTGCAGCAGCCAGAAGATACTTAGTTTATAGCTGTTGACAATAACTAATACATTACGAGACATTGTCAGAAAAATAATGAATAGCCTGAATCAAAATATAGTAATTTATATTTGATTCGGATCATAATTTTTTTGATCATAACTCATAATGTACCATTTTTCCTCATTTTGTTAGATAAAAATAAAATTCTTTTTTAACAATTAAAGGCAGTTAAATTTTCTGCTAGTATAAGAAATGTTTGAGAATGCTCATTAAATTTCAGATTTACTCATATACATGTTTTGTTATTATCTATATAGGAATAAATAAAAAAATAATAATACTAATAGTCATTTTTAGAATACCTTGATACAACATATTAAAATTCTCTAATTTTCCACTGTTTTCCTTTTTTTAAATACTTAAATACGTCAGTTAATTTAACTGTTAAAATCATTAAAACATTATATTATTATCCTTATATTTGTGTATTACACAAGATTTGATTAAAAATGATAATAATTATATTATATTATGATTAAAAAAAAAAATACAATCACTTCTTGATAAGATTGTGTATACAATTGTGAGAATGTTAAATATAAACTATTTACATTTTTTATTTAATTTTAAGTATTATCAGACTGGTATTATTGAACTCAAAAAATAATTTTTATTATATCTTTTTTATTTTTTGAATTTTATATTTTAATATATTAATTTCTTATAGTTATTCTACTTTATGTTAACATTTTATAAATTTTTTCTCAAACTATATGTTCAATGGGTCCAAAAATTAAAAATCAATAGATTTTTTTTCGTTTCTACACTCAGCGACTTTTTGTATAGTGGCAGCACCAGTTTTGGTGTGTACAATATACCCGGTATTATAGAGAAACAAAGTTGGTCGTGTGACGCTACCAACTCGGTGAATTACGTGAAATCAGCTGTAGCGATTTTCAAAGTTTATTTTGTATACTTAAAGTAACATGTTTTTTTTTATGATAAAAAATGATTTTATTAATGTTATAATTTTGTTTGTATATTAATTATTTTTAATATTTTAGGTAAAATTATATTTTTAGTATATTAGATATGCAAAACTAATATACTAAAAATATACATATATTTTGAAAATGTATTTTGATCGAAAAATATGAAGATAAGGATTGATAAAAAGGATAAAATTGTTTTTCAGATGATAAAATATTTATATTTTTGATAAGAGAGATAGATATTTAGAGATAGATATCTAGAACAGATATTTTAATATTTATAATATCTGCGATCCTAACCTAGAATATTTTAAAATATATGTTAATTTTTTCAAAACTTATAATACCGACTATAATTTAATTAATAACATTTCTTATGCGTATTTTTTAATAAAATTGTTTTTTTAAAAACAATAAACTATTTATCAATAATTATAATGTAACGATAATAAGACAACCGGTTTTTAACGTTTTTACTCAAAAAGTAATAGTTGGCACTCTCACGATACCAACTATTGACTTATGAGAATACAAGCGCTATTGGTGCTGCCACCATACCAAAAGTCTCTGAGTGTATATGAATATTTTTTTAAAAGATTAAATCCTAATTTGTTTACAAGAAGGCATTGTTGTTTTAACTTTTAGGTATTTGACATGATTTACAATTTTTAAACTATTGCGTTTCTTGGGAAATTTTGTAATGTAATTACTAGTGATGTGTAACTCAAATTTCAGTTGCTTCCTTATTATCTTTGTGGAAAAGGTTATTTTTTCATTCTTTTAAACTTTTAAATCAATATCTAAAATCTCAGCTTTGTTAGAATATCTTTCATGTGAACTTCAGGACAATGTAAAACTTATAGTTTTTATAGTCAACCATTAAATTTTAACGTCTAGGATTTAAAAATAATTAGCTTACATGAAATAATGGCGTTTTCAAATAAACCATAATTATTATCAAATCAGATAATTACGTTCTCTATACAGATTGAGGGCATTGAGGCACTTTAAGCATTTAATAATCTCTTATGTCTTCAAATCTAGTCTTCATAAGTACCTTTTTGAGTTTGATAGACATGAATCAAACCTTTCATAATATTCATTTCTACTTTCAAATTAACTCTCAAAGCGCCTCCTCTTCTTCTTAATATTTTTTACAGCGTTTAAGAATGTTTTTTTTATTCATTGCTGATAAAGAATTTTATCATTACTTAAACAGGTACACGTGTAACAAGGTCAAATTTCTAAAGGACTTTTCTGACAATAAAACACAAACAACAATATTTATAAATATTTTTGTTTCAAAGCCGTGGAAGAATGAGAAAATTGCATAATAAATATCACATGTTCATGCGCACGTAAATTGCACAATTGAAAAGTATTTTAGAATTTGACCGTTTACAAATGTAGTTTTGTATAAATAACGATAGATTACAATGCCATAAATGTATAAAATACTTTTCCTATATTCCAATTTTGAGAGGTCGTCAATATTGCCCTTTGTAAAGAAAAAAACATTCATAACCTCATCTAGAAATATTTATTATTACCAAATGCAATTACAGGAACTCGGCGCTTCGTACCTTTACACGAGTCGGTTAAAAATGTTCTGTTCTAATATACTATACGGTGTTAAGGCTACAACTTGGCTATACCCTACAGACAAAAATTTGAAATTATAAAATCGTTAAAAAAAGCATTAAATATTTTGAAAAATTTTATCCATTTTAAAATAATATTTTATCTAAAATAATAATTGTTATTAAAATAATTATAAATAAAAAATTAATTATTATTTTCATTAAAATTATTATTTTTTATTTACAGAACCATTTGCTAATAATTGGTATGAAGAAAAGATTGATCTACCAATCTACGATGAATTGTTAATATCTGACAATGTTACTGTAACTCGGAACAATGCCGAAATTACTTATCCAAACCTTATGAAATATCAGCTTCAACCTCAAATTCTGCAACAGCAACAACAACAACAACTACAATTACAGCAACAGCTTCATCAACAACAATTGTTCCAGCAACAACAACAGCAATTGCAACAGTTACAACAGCAGCAGCAAAGACAACAGCAACAACAACTTCAAAGACAACAGCAACTTCAACGAGTACCTCGATCGATTGATGATACTCAGTCTCTTCTTCAAGAATTTGAGAACATTTTAGGTGACGTAGAAGCATGTCATAAATCATGCGTAAATCCCTCATCAACCTTGACTCCACCTCAAACTCCTCCTCCAGTGACAACTCCAATTCTTATAACTTTGCAATCTGTTCAGCAAAAGCCAGAACAGCTACCACCGGCTTATATTTATGAACAAAATTGTCAACAGCAACAGCAACAACAAATTGCCCAGATCTTACAATTGCAAGCACAACAGCAAGAGTTGAATTATGTTGATCAATTGTCACCACTTGAAAATTTAAATAATCAATGGGATGCTGAAAATATTCCCCTATCTCCATTAATTGTTGAGACATTAAGTGAAAGTGGTAGTAGTGTCCAACAAGAACTTGCTGAAGTTGAAGAATACGTTAGGTCTTGCGCTGAAGATACTAATCCTTCGAGTCCTTTTGCTAGCTCATCTGAGACTGGTTGCTCTGAAGATTCTTCAGATCCTGATTGGTCCTTAGATAATCCTGAAGGAAACTCTAATAACAGCACACAAGAATCAAATAAAACCAATTTGAATAAGTCGCGTAGCAAGCGTAGGCCAAGACCATATTCAAGACCAAATCCTGAAGATAAACGCGTACGTAAAAAGGAGCAAAATAAAAATGCTGCCACAAGATATCGGCAAAAAAAGAAGCAAGAAATTAAGGAAATAGTTGGAGAAGAGCAAGAATTAGTAAATTACAATAAAAAGCTTCAGGATCAAGTAACCGATCTTCAACGAGAAATCGGTTACTTAAAAGGTCTGATGAGAGATTTATGCAAAGCAAAGGGTCTCATAAAGTAATATTTTAATTTTTTAATCGCTTTAATAGTTTTTATTTGTATTGATATATTTACATTTATATTATTTCTTAATCTATGTATCTTTTTTTTTATATTTAAGATGAGTTTAATTTTAATATGATTAGTATTTTTAAGTTATATTTCAATTAATTTGACCAGTTTTAAAATTAATAATCAAAATTGAATCTTAACAATTAAGAATTTTTAATCAGTACAAGGCAGTAATAATATAAAATTAATAAAAATTAATAAAATAATTAATTAGTTTAGAATATTAACCAGTTTTTAAAATTGGAACAGCAGCAAGGTATAATTAAGCATTTAAAAAAAAACCATGTAAACTTCCAATGTGTCTTTTAAATTTGTTCTTAATTATTATTTTATTAAAAACTTTTTTAACATTTTATATTTTGTACGAAGGTAAGATAAACACAAGTAAAATTACAATTTAAATAAAAATAATAACTGTACTTATTTTAATGAATTTCTCATAAAACAAAAAATCCAATTGTTATGCTTATAAAGTTTTAAAAAAAAGAAATTTTAAATAATCGTATTTTATTATGTTAAAAGCTTGGTGTTTTTCTTATCTTGAATTAATTCCATATTATTTTAATTTTTTACCCATTATAATATATATTTGATCTATTATATTATATGCTTATATACAATTATTTTACATCGTTTTCTTTTAGAAAACCATTAGAAAACTTATTGTATTTATTTTTAATCTTAAATAAATGGGTTATTTAATGTATACTAATGTTTGATGTGTTGATTGTATTTTTTTTTTTTTTTGAAATTCCATATATCCTATATATACTTAAAGATGTTGAGTATATGAGCTTGAGGATAATTGACATAAGTAGCTGACTCTTTCAATCATATTACTACAGTAACGAGAACTCTGCTCTTGCACAATTGTACGACAGAATTGTTAAATAAATAACTTTTTCGTTATAAATAAATCACCCTAGTCTAAAATAAAGTGAAAAATTATACTCTACTATATTTGTAGGCACGATCACCTTATGTATGCAATACATAGATGAAATCGTGCCTTATAAGTTTGTCAGGTCAAAAAACAAAAAAGTTTCTAAATAGGTCATTCCGATGTCTCTACATGCTTTTATTGCCTTGGTGTGTGTAGGGATGTATGTTTGAGAAAGTGTATCTTCAAGATCTCAGAACCTACTCGATGAATCAAAAATCCCTTAGACCAAATTTTTTGAAATCAGATCTAGTTGCAGGGTTTTCAATCACAAGTGATTTCATCAAGTCCTTGCAGAGAAATGTTCAAAAAACTGATTTCAGATATCAAAAAAAATTATGAAAAAATGATAAAAATGGTGAAAAATGAATTGGTTTTGAATTTAATACATCCAAAATGTGGTTAACGACCTAAAATAACCAGAAAATAACTAAATTAACTGAAATTTATCTTTTAGGCACTATCATTCATTTTTACTTTACTGAGTAAGTATTTTCTCTTTAATAACGTTGATGGGATCCACATCACACCAAGGCAATATAAGCGTGTAGAGGTATCGGAATGACCTGGGGACCTAATTCCTCCATAAATTGGTCAATTTAAAGACTTTTTTGTTTTTAACCTAATGAACTTTTAAGGCACGATTTCATTTATGTATTGCATACATAGGGTGATCGTGCCTAGAAAATAAATTTTAATTAATTTAGTTATTGTAGGTCATTAACCATATTTTGTATGTATTAAATTCAAAACCAATTCATTTTTCACCATTTTTATCATTTTTTCATAATTTTTTTTGATATCTGAAATCAGTTTTTTGGACATTTCTCAGCAAGGGCTTGATGAAATCACTTGAAATTAAAAACCCTGCAACTAGATCTGATTTCAAAAAATTTGGTCTAAGGGATTTTTGATTCATCGAGTAGGTTCTGAGATCTTGAGGATACACTTTCACGAACATTCATCCCTACACACACCAAGGCAATATAAGCATTTAGAGGCATCGGAATGATCTGGGGACCAAATTTCTCCACGAATTGGTCAATTTAGATACTTTTCCGTTTTTTGACCTGACAAACTTATAAGGCACGATTTTATCTATGTATTGCATACATAGGGTAATCGTGCCTAAAAAGGTTGTATTAAGTATATTTTGATTATCTATAGAGATTTAGAAGTTATTTGTTCAAAAAAATTTTTTTTTTAAATATATTTTTTTTCTTCAATATGATCTTCTCGTTAATTCGTTTACTGCTAAAAAAAAAAAAAAAATAAAAAAAAAATATAGAAATTATTGGTTCAAAAATTTGTCATTCTGCAAATAGAGGAACCATGATTCCTCGCATGATTCTTAAACAGTTCTTGCATCCTTTGCAACTTGATTAGATACAGTAAGGTTTTTATTCAAATCAGCTTATGTTCAAGTCTCTCGCAGCAGCAAAGGTAATGGGATTGAAAACTTACGTTTTAGTAATGGGGGGGGGGGGGTCAAATGGACTTAGAATGTTTTTGATTTAGAGATTTTAGAATACTTAAATTTTATGGACTTAAAATAATTTCAATTTAGGGACCATATATAATTTCGGTTCTAGGACTTATAATAATGAGGGAGTATAAGTTAAAACTGTTATAAATGAACATGTTCTAGATCATGTAGCTATGATTGCTGGTTGTGCGTGAACACACAAAATAGTTTTTTTACTTGTTTTACTCATATATTTTGTATGCACACACGTGGCTCATTAAGAGAAACCATTTTGATAGATAAAATTTTGATTTTTTTTTTGCTTATAAGCAGGTTTTGAGACTACAGAAAGACCGGTTTTCAAAAAGTATGTCTAGCTGTGTTTATATTTGGTTTATATTTGTATGCATGTTGGATGTATTTCCGAAGGGTTGTGGTATTAACACCTATCTAATTTTTTTTCAACATTTTTGTTCACCAAAAAATCTGGAGTTACTTTTTTTTTTAATTTGGATGTTATAACTAATTTTTTTCTATGAAAGTACTAATTTAAGAAATACCGCTTTTACTCGATTTCTCGGATCTGATACCGCAAGTTTGTGGAAACTTTTGTCTCAAAATTTTTATTACCAAACAATAAGCGAAATACCAATAATGTTTTTGTTTTTTTCACGTATGTACTAATTTAATTGTTTATGTGGAAATATTACATATTTTGGGGGTAAAAGGAGCGAAAAAGGCCAAAATCATCCCCAGGAAAGCTTAAAATAGCATTTCTGATATAATTATTGAATTTTCTTAATTATATCATTTCTTAAATTTTTCGGATAAATGTGGGGGAAAAATGGGGTGAAAATACCCCCCTTCATTTTAACATATTTTTCTTCCGGCATTTTTTTGTTAACATTTTTCCGAAGAGAATGCAAAAAGTTTCAGGTTGATTGATCGAATTTCATAATTATGTAGAGGTTTGACCTGTTTTTTAACAAATATTCCCGGACTAATAGGGACAGTAGCTGCTGATATGATGTCAAAGGACAGTAACGTAGGTGTTTATAGAATTTCTCTTTATATAAAAACAATTAAATTTTGGTTTGCGTTTTTTGTGTTAGCTTGTTAGTTTACTTGAATTTATATATATAAAATTAATGTCAATAGTTAAAGAGTATACCTAACTTTATTCCATGATTCCTTAAGTGTATGATTTTTCCCAAACAAATATGTGTTGATTCTAATCGATTCTAACCCCTTTAGAACGTAAAATTATATTTTGTCCCTTAAAATATAAAATTTTATAATTGATTATTTTTAGGCACGATCACCCTATACATCCAAGTTATGGATACAATCATGCCTTATATAAGTTTTTCTAGTCAATAAATGAAATATTTATGAAAATGTGTAATTCGTACATAACAATTTTGTCCTAAAATAATTTCGATGCCTCGAACAATATTAATTGGCTATGTTGGAATAGGTGTATTCACTATTTATCAGAGCGTATTTAATAAATAAAAAATTCCCTGGAACAAGATTTTCTAGGTCCCTCTCTAGTAAAACTCTTCAATGAATCTCTATCTACTGGCATTTTTCCTTTACTCTGGAAGAAATCATTACTTGTGGCAGTGAAAAAGACCCCTATACCTTCTTCATGCTCTGACTTTAGACCAGTTGCACTGCTTTGTTTTCTATCCAAAGTCTTGGAAAAACTAGATAGTGCATGACCAGATAACTTCATATTTTAAAAATAATAATTTACTTGACCCATTACAGGCTGGATTTAAACGATATAGTAGCACAGAAACAGCACTACTTAAACTAACTGATGACATACAACAAGGAATGAATAAAAAACAGATTACATTATTAATGCAATTTGACTTCAGCAAGACGTTCGATACGATTTCACCATCAAAATTGTTGACAAAATTAAAAGAGTTGGGGTTCTCCAAGATGTCACTGTTGTAGATCAGATCCTACTAACAGAGTAGAAGTCTACAAGTTATATCAAAATCATCTCGCTCTGACCCGCTTAATGTTAATCTTGGGGTACAGTACTTGGACCCTTGCTGTTCTGTCTGTAGATTAATAATGTTAAATTACATCTACCTAATAACATACATCACATACTTTATGCTGACGACTTACAGGTCTACTGTCAGGTATCACCAGATAAGATATCTGAAGCCATTGATTTATTATCGAAAACTGCTCGTAATGTCTCTGATTGGGCAGAAGATATATGACTGCGGCTCAATTAGGGAAAGACGAAAGCAATTTACTTTGGCACGAGTACCTTTGTAAATCGTCTTAATAGATTAAATTTACCAGGAATTGACTTGGGTAATGGTATCATCACTCCTTTTGTGGAAGAGGTTACAAGTCTGGGTGTGATACTTGACAGTAGACTCAACTGGGACAGTCATATTACGAACATTGAAAAAAAAAATAATCGCGTACTTTACACTCTTCAATTTATTCGATACTGCACTACGGAGACACTACGTACGCGACTAGTACAGGCACTAATAATTCCACACCTCGATTACTGCACAGTTATTTATTCAAATGCATGTAGAAAATTGAGGGAACGATTACAAAGATTGTGCAACACTGGGCTTAGATACATCTTCGGTACACGTAAACATGAGAATATTATATACACCTTTTAGACGTAAGTTAGGATGGTTATAAGTACTGATACACGTAGGCATTATTTCATGGCCATAGCCATTTATAAAATTCTCAGATTTCATCAGCCTCCATACTTGATTGACTTTTTCAATAAGTATGTCCCCAAAGAAAATGCTCGTGGTCATCTGCGCACAAAAGAAATCATTCTACCCAGTACCAAAGAATGTGGAATTAGCACTTTTCTCTAACAAGGAGCCAAGCTCTGGAACTCCTTGCCTGCTGAAGTTAGGTTTAAACCATCTCTTGACGGATTTAAAGCAGCTTTATATAAATACCTACTCACTATGGATCTTTGAATACTACTTGTATATTAATTAATTACATATATATACCACTCGTGTTGCAAGACTGACATTTAATTTTAATCTTTAATTTTAAGTATTTACTTATTCACTACTATTTGCTATTACCTACTTATTTACTATGCTTAGGTTGTTACACTTAATACTATTATTGTATGCATTAAATTTTTATTTAATCCTTATTAACATGTGTGCAATCATTGATGACTGTGATAATGCTTATCAATCTACATATTACTTACTTATTTCATGTTACTCATTTAATGTTACATTATTTGCAAACAATTACTTTGTTTTATGTAATTACAAATTATTTACTAATGTTATTACAAATTATTTACTAATGTTATACTATTTATAAACAAATTATTTACTGTATCCATTTTTGTTCAATTGCAAATAAATATACAATTACAATTACAATTACAAATACAATTTTAAAATCAGTTCTAGCAGTGGAATTTCTAATACAAGATGATTTCATCCAGTCGTTGCAGAGAAATCATGAAAAGCCCGATATCAAATTTAGATATGACAAATTTAAGCAAAAAAAGCTATAATAACTGAACTATTTTTTAATTTGAAGTTATACGAAAAGTGTATAATGGTTCACTGCTAAAAAACTTAATAGAATATTTATAATTGTGTTGGAAATAAAAACGTCTTAGCTTTTTTATAAATTAAAATGATTTTTTTCATGTATAATAATATAGAGAAATTCATATTTTCTAATAAGGATTCTACTGTTTATTTGGAAAGATTTATTTTTCGTAATATTATCTTTCTGATACGAACTTCCTCCATCTTAAATAAGGGCGCCACTTTGATTTCTATTGTAGCTCACAACTGCATCAGGTTTAAAAAAAATGTTTTTTTTTTGGTTTATAGAGGTGAAATTTTAATTTTTGGACAGTTTTGAGACCTCAGGAAGCTAAAAAACGGTTTTTAAAAAAGTATGTATGTGTGTGTGTGTGTGTATGTACGTATGTATGTATGTATGTATGTATGTTGGACTGTAACCGGTGATATTTCACATGGCATTAAGACCTGATTTTTTTTTCAAAATTTTTTTCACCAAAAAATCTCGAGGTACTTTATTTTTTGGATGTAATACCTAATTTATTTTCATGAAAGTACTTATATTTGAAAGTACGATTTTTACTCGATATCTTGAATCTTATAATTAATTTTTTTTTAATTTTTTTCTCAAAAATTTGTTTCCTTTTTAGACGTAGTACTTAATTGTTTTCTATGGGAGTACTAGTTTTAGAAATATCGTTTATAGTCTATTGGATCTGATACGTAATTTTTTGAAATTTTTTTTTTCAAATATAATTTTTCACATAAAAAAGTTAAAAAAACACCATAATTTTTTTTCATTTTGGACGTAGTACTTAATTTGTTTCTATAAAAGTACTAATATTTAGAATTATTGTTTTTACTCGATGTCTCTAATTTGATACCTAATTTTTCGAAATTTTTTTTTTCAAAATTTTTTACATAAAAAAATTAAAAAAGCACCATAATTTTTTTTTTTTTTGGACGTGGTACCTAATTATTTTCTCCGAAAGTATTAATTTTAGAAACATCGTTTTTCCTCAATTTCTTGGATCCGATACTTAATTTTTTGGAATTTTTTTCTCAAAATGTTTTCTAACAATAGATTCAAAAAATAACCACTTTTTTATTCTTGATGGACGTAGTACCTAATTTTTTTATATGGAAAAATTAGTTTTAGAAATATCGTTTTAACACCAATATATTTTCCATAATTTATTCCTCAATTTAAAAATAGTAAATATTGGTTCCTCATAGAGGAACCTTTGTGATAGATGAAATTTTGATTTTTGATTTTTTGGCATATAAGCACGTTTTGGGACCTCAGGAAGCTAAAAAACCGGTTTTTAAAAAAAGTATGTATGTGTGTGTGTGTGTGTGTGTGTGTGTGTGTATGTATGTAACCGGTGAAATTTCACAACCATTATGGAATTAAGACCTAATTTTTTTTTCAAAAATTTTTTCATCAAAAAATCTCAAACTACTTTTTTTTTTTTTTAATTTGGATGTAATACCTCATTTATTTCCACGAAAGTACCTATATTTGAAAGTACGATTTTTACTCGATATCTCGAATCTGATAACTAATTTTTTGAAAATTTTTTTCCCAAAATTTTTTTCATATAAAAATACAAAAAATACCAATTTTTTTTTTCTTTACGGACGCAGTACTTAATTTATTTCTATGGAAGTACTAGTTTTAGAAATATCGTTTATAGCATTTTTTTGGATCTGATACTTAATTTTTTTTTAATTTTTTTCTCAAAATTTTTGTTGCCAAAAAATACAAAAAATGCCAAAATTTTTTTTTTTTTAGGACGTAATACTTAATTTTTTTCTATGAAAGTACGAATATCTGAAAATATTGTAACCGGTGATATTTCACAACCATTATGGAATTAAGACCTAATTTTTTTTTCCAAAATTTTTTCATCAAAAAATCTCAAACTATTTTTTTTTTTTTTTTAATTTGGATGTAATACCTAATTTATTTCCATGAAAGTACTTATATTTGAAAGTACGATTTTTACTCGATATCTCGAATCTGATAACTAATTTTTTGAAAATTTTTTTCTCAAAATTTTTTTCACAAAAAAATACAAAAAAAACTTAATTTTTTTTTATTTTTGGATGTAGTACCTAATTGATTTCTATGAGAGTACTAGTTTTAGAAATATCGTTTATAGTAATTTTTTGGACCTGAAACTTAATTTTTTCCAAAATTTTTTTCTCAAAATTAAAAAATCAAAAAAATTAAAAAATCTGTAATATTTTTTTTTTTTTTTAGTGTAATACTTCCTTTAATTCCATGAAAGTACTAATATTTGAAAATTTTGCAATCGGTGGTATTTAACAACCATTATGGAATTAAGATCTAATTTTTTTTTCAAAAATTTTTTCATCAAGAGATTTCAAAATACTTTTTTTTTTTTTTAATTTAGGTGTAATATCTCATTTATTTCCATAAAAGTACTTATATTTGAAAGTATGGTTTTTACTCGATATCTCAAATCTGATAATTAATTTTTTAAAAATTTTTTTCCCAAAATTTTTTTCACAAAAAAATACAAAGAATACCAAATTTTTTTTTTGTTCGGACGTAGTACCTAATTAATTTCTATGAGAGTAATAGTTTTAGAAAACTTATTCATAGTAATTTTTTGGATCTGATACCGAATTTTTTCAAAATTTTTTTCTCAATATTAATAAAACATAAAAATTAAAAAATCTGTAATATTGTTTTTTTTTTAAGTGTAATACCTAGTTTATTGAAAATTTTTTTCTAAAAATTTGTTAAATAAAAAACATTAAATCACAGCAACATTTTTTTTCTTATAAAATACGGTATTTAACTTTTTTTTATGAAATACTGATATCTCAAATTATAATTTTTATTAGATAAAATAGACCATTATAAATATTTTGCTATTGTTAATGAGGAACCATAGTGCCAATCACTTGGCAGCGTTTTTTTTCATTTTTGTCATAGCCTAATAATCTAATTATGTCTTTTAGATATATTTACGCCAGCTACACCAAAAACTGTCTATATAGCAGACATAATTATCATAAAAGAAGATTGTGTACTGGTGTAGAAAAATCTTCTTTTTTTTATGTAAAAAACCTAATTTTTTCCATGAGATGTTAAACAAACAGTATCAAGAAAAAGATCATTTTCAGTTTTTCTTATGTCATTATACTTTGTTAGATAAAATAGAACATTAAGAACATTTTGTTATTGCTAATGAGGAACCATAGTGCCAATTACTTGGCAGCGTTTTTTTAGACCGCTGAATATAATTTTTAAAAAAACACGAAAGTAAAAGTTTTTTTCTATAAAATTTTATTTTATAATTGGTTAATGTTTATAACTTTTAAGAATAAGGGCATGCAGTTAAATTTTTAAAAAATTTAGATCTCGATTTTTAGATATTATTGTGCTCCTTATTGAGAGTCAACATTTGATACTTATGAGGCTTTTGAAAATCATCATTCAGGGATCAGATTTTTGTTGTTACCAACAAAACAAACTAGTATTATATTTTCCTGAATTAAATTCATTGATTTCGTTGTTTATTTTACGTCTTATTTTATGATGTTTTAAGGGCAGAATTTCAGTAAATTAATATCTTTATATATTAGAAAGATGGTAATTTAAATTTATATATGAAGGATGATCTTTATGCGGAATTAGAGATATTGAAACTCGCCAAACTTAGACTTTTTTACGTAGCTTGTGATATTTTATGAAAAAATAGGGTGTAAAAATGATCTCAATAGGCGGTTTTGATTTGGTAATAATTTTTTATATAGAAAGACTAACCTTCGAAATAAATATAAAAGTATTTTTTTATGTATTGTTTTTTAGGCATGATCACCCCTTGCATTCAGTACGTAGATGAAATTGTGTTATGTCTTTTAAGTTTTTGAGGTCAAAAATTGGAAGCCTTAAAAATGTCTAAATCGTGGTAAAATTTGTTCCGAAGTCATTTTGATGCTTCTAACTTGCTTATATAGAATGTCTGTATATGTGGATATCAGGTATGTATGTTTAAAAAACTGTAAAACTGAATTTTAATTCTACAACTGCTCGATGAATTTTAAAATCTTCGGGTTCAGGATATTTGATATCAGATTTACTGGCGACATTTCAGTAGGAACTAATTTGGATGATCCGTTAAAAACCTGAAATAACTCTTAAATTTGTCTAAAAATGTTAAAAAAGTAAGTAATTTTATGCTCTTTATTTGAAAAAAAACTTTCAACACCTAAAAACAATACTTTGATTTTATGTTTAAAGGTTACTTCCAAATAAGTACAGCGATTTGGTCCCCGGAACCAACCAAACCTAACCTTAGTAGTTGAATCCGAAAAGTTATCATAGCAGGTAAACGACGGTTTAAGATGAATTTTTGGGTATTAGAAAGTGGTTTCCGATCCAGGAGATTTTCTAAAAAATTAAAACATTCGGTTTTTCCGAGGGTTTTCCAACCTAACAGGACTATAAAAATAATATAAGGATAATATATTTTTTTTATGCTCGAAAAAACGATTTTCAAAAAATTCAAAATTATATTTCGGGGTCTTAAGAAGGCCCTAAAAGTCCCCAAGAAATTTTTTCTTATAAAATGGTGAAATGTTAAGTTTTCCAGCCTATGAGCAGAGTATTATCTATTTATGGGCTGGAGAAATGAAATAAAATCTAAAAAATCCCAAAAAACGGGTTTTTTAGGTTTACAGGGACCTGTCGTGGCCTAGAGGTTTAATTCTAACGAAAATTAGTGAGTTTTTTGTTAACTTTTTGGATGCTACTACTTAGTATAGGTTTGGTTCAGGGGGTCGAATCACTGTACTTATCCGAAAGTAGCCTTAAACATTTAAACGAAAAAAATGCTAACAAAAGAAATAATTTTATTTTTTTCTTAATTTATGTAGCTGAAATTTCTACCGTTTGAAGAACCATTTTTTTTTTATTCAAAACAATTAAAAAGTATAATTAGAATTTATAAAAAGAGTATACTTTTTTTATAAAATTTATAAAAAGAGTATAACAAACTTTAAAATATTTAATAATATAGTGAAATAAATAAATATAACACCAATAAATTTATCAAAATATGAATTAAAAAATTGTGTTTGACTTTTAAAGCATTTTGAGATCATTAGCAGGATATTACTCCAAATTTTAATTCTTTATATTATTAATTTTATTATGTGCCAAGACACCCTAAAAAATTAAGTTGGTCTTCGGCTGCCAATCAAATAAAATAAACATCGTATTTTTACTCTAAAAGCATTTTGAGATTTTCGGGAGGAATTACATCAATTTTTATTTTTTCATATTGATTTATTTCTTGATGGCAAAAGCTTGGAGAAATTAAGTTATTAAAACAGAGAAACATATTACACTGTAAAAAGTAACTTTCTTATATTAGCAAAAAAATTAGAACATTTTCGAAAAATTAGTAAATTTTCGAAAAAAATTGTAAATATTCGAAAAAAATCGTGAATTTACTAAATTTAGTATATGAACAAAAAATTCGAGTATTCTCGATTTTTTTTTTGTGAATTCGCAAGCAAAATTGATAATTTATAATTTTTTTTCGAAAAAATTCTTTTTTTTTTTTGTAAATCTAAGAAAGTTACTTTTTACAGTGTAGGTAAAACGTCTTAATAGAAAAAAGACACTTAGTTTTAGATTTTTTGATGATGAACATTAATTTACAAATTATAAAAAGACGCAATTACCTACAAATATATAATAAACAGACTTTTCATCGGTATTTTAGCATCTAATTCTAGGAACTACAAACGTTCTTGTATGCAAAAATTCAAAATTTTATCAAACTCTGTGATTCTTCTTTCATCAGGAACCAACATTTTTTTGGCACTTCATGAAAAGAGTGTTTAAATATTTTTCCAAAATGAGGCTTTTGAAAATATAGTACTGTTGAAAAAAAAAATAGTTTTAAAATTAGTTTTCTATTTTTAGTTTTACCTGCTTTTAATAAATTTCTTGTCAAAAGTCTTATTTTAAGTCGATTTTTCAATTTTCATTTATGGAATTTATTTCAAATAATACTAAATAGTAGTTTAGTAATTTCTTGAAAATTAAGCAACGATATTTCACAGTGTATAAAAAGAACGAAGATTTTCGAAGAACTTTCATATGACATTAAAATATTATGATGTACATACAAAATATTTCGAAGAAGTCAGCGGAACATCTTATTTCATCTTAAATTTCATATCTGTATATAAAATCTCTTCCTGGATTAAATACCGGAATATACTTAAATATCATTATAGTATTCAAATTTTTAGATTTCTACTAATCTCTAGTAATTTTTCTTTTTCTTCTGTCATCAATTTAAAACTTCAAAAAATTTGATTGAACTGTTTCCTGTAGCGGTATTAGCTGCGTAGGGACTGTTTGGTTGCTTTGCTTGAAATTTCAAGTAAATTGTTTTACTAAAAAAATATTTAGATAAAACGACCCTTAAGGGGCCCAAGATCACGTGTTTAATATAGGGAATTATGGTGATTTATTTGCGCCATTGGTTCTAAGAAACCAAAGATTCAATGGTGTATAATAGGTGGGTTTATCTGAAAGCTAAAAATTGGTGCAATTGCGTGGTTATAATATTTTTCTAAAATTTTTAATTAAAAATAGATTAATATTACTAAAACTATTTTTTTTGTTTGGTTATTAATGTTTATTTTTGGTTACAAAACAAAAACAATTGATTGCCAACACAGTCATACAAATGCTAAGAATATTTGGTAAAAAAAATGTTTCGGGCTAATAATTTAGTAAATATTTGTAGCCAAGCAATTCTACAGATTCTTAGCTTTAAAATAAGCCCATCCTCAAATACGTTGGATGCATGGTTTGTTAAAACCAGTGGCGCAAAATATTTGTTATAATTCTCTATATTCAAGACGTGAACTTTGGCCCCTTAAATAAAAAACATGTTTTATGTAAAAAGCTTTTTACAGGTGGAAAATAATTATGGTTTTATAGCAATTAAGAAAAATCAAGTTTTTTTGTTTAAAACCAAAAGTTTCTATTTTTTTAATGTTCTAAATTTTCTACTGCTTAATTTTTCTAAACTTTGGGAATATTGTCTTATGAAATAAAAAAAAATACCATCAAAGGTTATAGGCCAATTGGCTGTTATTAATTTTATTTAATACATCTTGATCAGTTACGTGTTTTGATGAAAAAGTAAGTTAGCCAAAGTAAGAGAAAATTTTGTGGCTTCAATCAAGAGCTGTTTAAATATTAGTCTCGAAATGTCAAAAACGTCCGCATAAATAAAAAATCCCATAATGTATAATTTACATAAACATTTGTAGCAGCACCACTGAAAATTTTAGGTTATTTGGGCCTTGAAAAACACAAACATACAAAATATTTTGAAAAAAAAGTTAATAAGTGTTGTGCCGTAAGCAATAAAAAACAATATCTTTGCAAAAATATTACAAGTGAATAAAATAATTTTATAATATTCGATAACATTAAATAAAAAGTAAAATTAGAATTTGGCCAATTATCTTAATTATGCACTTACTAAAAATCTGTACAAGTAACTTTAAATTAGTAAACTTTTTTATTTTTATAAAATTTTTATATTGTGTCTGAAACTTTACCCCGAAAAATGGTCTTTTCATTAAAATTGACAGTTTTTTTATTTGTAAAGATTAATACTTATTGTAAGTTTTCTTTAATATAGATATTATAGGTATACCTACTATATAATAATGATTGCAATCTATAGATCAAATATCTTGTTTTCAGAATCTAGACGCGTCGTAAAAAAATGCGTTATTATGAAATAATTCCGACTATAATATAATATAGTAAACATCAACCAATGAATCGCCATAATTATGTATAAATATTCATTCAATCCGAGTTTTTTTTCTTTTATTATTTCGTCTCTTTTTTTCTTAGATTCTAGTAAATGTAGCAATAGTTAAGAAATATTTTAGTTATTCCCGGTTGTTTATTCATTTTAGATTATACCAGGATATATATCCTGGATTCTATTATGTGGTCTTTTTACTACAAGGATATACCGACTTACAAATATTTGAAATTATTCACACAGTTTATAAAATATTACGTTTATATACCAAAAGATACCTGTTTCTTTCTTAGAAATTTTTTACGGATCAGACGGCTGCCAGACGGTTTTATTACTATTTATGTATAAATGATGAATTTTATTCATAAAACTGAGGTCACTAGGTAACATATTTTACGCATGTCGTTTCACTCCTTGTATTTATAAAATCAACATAATTATTATGAAAGTCTAAATTCATGAAAGAGTAAATTCTCGCTGAAGTGACGCATAAGCAGAATTGATGCGTAGTTTTCAAATGATTACTATATTAGATCCATACTTTCTAGAATTAATAATCCCGTCCCAATAGCGAATATTACACCATCTCTTATGCTAACGAATAAGAGATGGCAGGTTTTTCGTTAATGGTACACAAAAATTGATTCTCTACAGGTTTATTTTTATTGATTTTACGTTATTTTAAACCTATGTGGAGAGTTTAGTATAAAAACAATTAAAATAAAGTCTCTAATAAGTCTTGGGCCTTATTGTAACAAAATTATTTAATATTATAAGCCTTTTTTAGTATTTTTACTTTCAGGGGAACACACAGGAAATATTTATAAAATCAAATAAACTTACAATTCAGGAAATAGTTCAAAGACCCTCCAGTTATTAACTTATAATATTATTCCGATAAATACTCAGTCCAACTTGACACAATATTTTATAAAACTAAAATGTTTATATATCAGAGTTTTTTCGAAACAAACTATTTTTCACAGATGGTCCTTTAGGGAAATGCGAGGGGGATTTAGTGCCCTCTGGACTTGCCTTGTTGGTATTTTGGAACATATATAAAAAAACTTTTATCGGTCCCATAAAATCAAATTTTTCACCAGAAATTTTTTTTTTCGACCTCGAAAATCTTATTTGTCATAAAAAAAGTTCAATTTTCTGTCCTTTTGGGTCAACTATTTTTAAAAACCGAAAAATCAGTTTACTTGTAAAATAAAATTTTACACTTTAAGTGCATTTGTTGCACTTCAAAAACAGACCTGTTATGAAATTAGAAAATGGAAAAAAAATTTCGGTCTCAGTTAAAATTTTTCACTTTGAAAATCCCCATTTATGAAGAAATTTATTTTTCTATTTTATTGATGTCCGCCATCTTAAAAATCGGAAAATAATGAAGGTTGAGAAATTGAAGATTTCAAGTCAGATTCTTTTTTTTCGACCCCAAAATTAAAGTTTCTGCGATAAAAGGGCGCTCATTGGTGCAATCAGATAGCTTACACATATTTTGATTTCTGCTTTTAATTTTCATTTTAATTTACAAAAATTAATTGCAGTCTTCTTGTAATGTCTAACTAGATTTGGAGCAGTTCTCATACATTAATATCAAATTTCAGAGATAAAATTTATTAGCACAAGGCCGTCAGAATGATCAGCCACGTCAATTTAAAAAATTTTTTAGAAAATTTTATGAAAAACGTTTGAACTTATAGTGGATAATCATTCTGGCAGCATTGCAGTAAAAAATAGACTGCTTCATTGATGTAAATGAATGAAAACTCCTTTTAACCTAGTTAGAAATTAACAGAAGGCTGAAAAAAATCATCTGCGTGTCTAATATTTAATTTTTTAAAAATAAAATATACACGAAAAATAGGTTTCTATGACAACAATTTATATGGCTACCTTCGTAGAGTTAGTAAATAAGTAGATAGTTCCAAGTCTGCAAAAATGTGAGGAAAACTTTTTTTTTTAATTAACTTATGTTACATTTATCAATTCCCCCGCCCTTACCTCTTTCTAAAGACCATCTTCCAATAGCGACCGCTGATTTCTGGCATCAATGCTAATGAGAGGCTCTACTGTAATTAGAAAGAAATAGCTATTTATTAAACAAGGGATGAAATATTGGGTTCGGCTTTGCATGCAGTTTTATGCACGAGCGAGTGCAGACAGCATGCAAAAGTCGGACCCCATATTTTTTCCCGTGTTCTAAAACATAGTTTTACATAGGGTAAGTGTACTAGAAGTCGGCCACTTAAGCGCACGGTGAACTTTAAATTAACTTTAAATATACTAAATAAACTTTTTTTGAAGAAGTAATGCATTCAGTTAATTGTTTATACCTAATAGTTATTAATTCTAATGTAAAAAATTTAATTTTAAATATAATTTAGCAAATAAAAAGAAATAAAGAATAAAACAGCATATCCATTAGTAGTCGACCACCCAACCCCGCGGTTGTCGACCTAAGCTTATGTTAGTGGTCGGCCGCTCAGATTTGTGCACCGAATTACAGATGATTTTTACAATATTCTTAAAAAATTTTTGAAAAAGCGTGTTTTTATAAAATTAATCATATTTAATTATAAAACTGTTAATTTATTTTTGAAATTATCATTAAAAAATATTATATTTATAATAAAATAATATTTACTGAATAAATAATTTTTAAAAACCGCGCCTTCTTTGTTTTATTATTGCTAATATTAAAGAAATAACACAAAAATGCATAAATACTACAAATAGAATCAAAAATATTGCTGTGACAAGAGTTTTCAGAACATGCCGACTACTAAAAATAGTGAAAAAAGTGTCACCAGTGGTCGACCGTATATTTAATTATTAATTATTTTTAATTTTTTGCATTTTTTTTTAATAATTAAGTGTAATAAACTATTTTAATATATTATACATTAATAATAACAGGACTTTTAGCCTTCGCATGAAAAGAAAATATTAGAAATTTCAAGAATAAAAGTAGTCGGCACTTGGCGCAAGTCATAAAGCAAATCGTAAGAAAAGAGCTCTTCTGAGAGCATGGTTTTGTTTTTATTTTTTTATTTGTATTTTAATTTGTTCAAAAGCAGAAATATTATTTTCAAAATATTATTAATACTTATTAGTAGGGCCGCCACCAATGTATTTCGTAACCCACTTTTTTTTTTTTTAGGTCCGTGGATGTTTTTTGGCCTGCTAAATCCGATTCCGGGGTCTATTTTGACCTAAAAGTGGCAGATTAATTGTTATTAACAAATTATTGCAAAATTAGCCCAAAATTAAGCAAAATTGAGTTGTAAATGTTAACAAGCTTCAAAAATTTGTGAGTTAAGCAAAACTTTCTGGTATAATTTAACTTAGAGTATACAAATTTTTAATATTTAACACTTTAGATTAATTATGTAACTTAGTGTCGCACTATTTTTTGATCCAAAAAAGTAATTATTAACATTAACAAATTGTTTAAACAAATAAAAATTGTTTAAACAATTGCCTGCATAATTTTTATTGAAATTGAGCTTTAAATTCGCATTCAGGGTATAAAAAAATATATGTAACTTATTGTTAGTGTCGCACTCAGTTTTGATCCAAGAAAGCAATTATTAACATTTATAAATTGTTTAAACAGTTGAAAATTGTTTAAATAATTAATCTAAAGTGTTAAATATTAAAAATTTGTATACTCTAAGTTAAATTATACCAGAAAGTTTTGCTTAACTCACAAATTTTTGAAGCTTGTTAACATTTACAACTCGATTTTGCTTAATTTTGGGCTAATTTTGCAATAATTTGTTAATAACAATTAATCTGCCACTTTTAGGTCAAAATAGACCCCGGAATCGGATTTAGCAGGCCAAAAAACATATAATACACCTATTTTTATCCACGGACCTAAAAAAAAAAAGTGGGTTACGAAATACATTGGTGGCGGACCGACTGTATAAGAACAATATTCTAACTTTATTTTTCAATTTATTTAAAAAAATAATCAGTAATTACTCAAATACGAGCAAGGTGGCCGACCACTAGTACACTTACCCTATAATGGGCAAAAAAGCCGTCTCCCTAGGGCAGAAAATAGGCTATTTTTGCCCTAGATATGTAAATTTTTTTTTTTATTATGCGCTGAAAAATTAGAATATAAGAGTTAATAATAGGGGGTTAAAACAACCCCCCGAATATTTTTTTTAGCAAAATCACAATTTTTCTTGCGCTATTATAATATATAATACATATAGTATAGATTATATTCGGAAGGAGTTAATTTTAACGAAAAGTTGTATATTTTATGTTTTCATGATATAAAACGACAATTCCTCCCCCCATGAAATGAACCCCACTTACCGCCGCCAACCCTAATCCCGCCTATCAGAAATTGTTTATTCAAATCCTGGGCACCTTTCTTAGCAAAATACAAGTGACTTCAAGTACCTGCAATTTGGCTAAAATTATCGTATCGTAATTTTCCTGTATTAGACATTTTTATATAATATTTGTTTTTTTGGCGTCTCTGAACGCGAATATGGTATGCATTTTTACTAAAACCTCAAAAACCCAAAAAAAATAACTTAAGGTTGCCTATTACGAAAATTTGAGCCCAGTTAACATGCAATTCCCCGTATAAAATGAACAAGAAAAAACAAGTTTATTATGGACGTACTATATTATTATTATGTATTATAATAATTACGTATATAAATACAAAAAATTGTTATTTTATATTTTGCATAAATTTAAATTTTTAAAAAAGACGTAAGTATTTTTTACATATATACGTAAAATGTAAAATTATTATTTTCTATATCAAAAACAAAGCATAAAACAAAACTCTTCCAACTATTAGCAGTATTAACACATAGGTTACTCATAAAAGTAGATTTTATATATTTTTTAAAAACATGTTATTGCTATAAAACATGTAATGTAAAATGAATTAGATCTTATATAAAACTCTTCAGAAAATATATAATAAGGGTTAAACCTTCAGAAACAAGCGATATTAGGCATGTTCTGTGAATAAAACGCGTCATTTTGATAAAAAAGCTTATTTATTATCCGAAAATCAATTATTTAGGCACTCAAAACTGTAATATTTCATATAAGAACCTATCGTGAGAATTTATTTGCGGCTTTTGAAATTGGAGCAAATATTATCTTTTAAATTCTTCGTTTGCAATTTAGAGTACTGATACTAGATACCGTAAATGACGTGTAGAGCGAAGCTGACCATTGTAGAAAAAAGCTTAAGTAATTTTTTAATTCCGAGGTTTTGAAAAATTTAATTATATATTGAAATAGCAATTTGTAAATAAGACGTAAAAATTTTTTATAATACAGCCCAAATTCACTTTGCTTTTTTTTAGTTTGAATAAAACAAATTAATTTCAAAATTTTAATTTGTTTTAAAAGGCATTATCACAAAACAACATTAAAAGAAAAATAGATTTAGGAAAAATCCTGCAATTTACAAAGAGTGTATTACTTGGATTACCAAATTACACAAAATGGTCACGGATCAGTTTGTTATGTTGAAAAAACATGCCGACTATACTCCGTTCATGCCAATAGGCTTATTCGCCAAAAGCAGGGAACAATGTTATTAAATATGGTTTTTTCGCAATTTTCACTTGAACGCTGCGACCTCAAAAGTTAACAAAAACACTTCTAGTTGGTCTTATTTTTTTATTGTTAGCATTACCCTTCAAGCGCCGTAAACTACAATTTTTGATAATCAATTCTCTTACCGTTGTAGCCCATAAACGAAATATATCCAATTTTACCCCGAAATGAACAATTTTTAAATTTTTGCCAAAATTGTAACGTTTGATGAAAAAAGGCTTTCAGGTCTCAAAAAATTTTTTAACATTTTTTAAAAAAGCTAAAATTGGGACTTTGACTTTAAATTAACATATCTCAAAAACAAATAATTGAATAGGGGTGAGTAAAAAATTTTCAGAAACTTGATGATTATTGAAAATTGCAATTTTGAAAGCAGTTTACCATTTCTCATTTTTGGCTGAAAACAGGCATTTGGTTTATTGATTATAACAGTTAGAGAATTACTGATAAAAAAATGCGGTTTAGGAGATATGAAATTAGATACTTATACCAAAAAATTGAGACTAACTTGAAGTGTTTTGGTTAACTTGCAAGTTTGAAGTGTACTAGTGAAAATTACCAAAAAGTTCTATTTAAAAGTATTATGTCCTGCCTTTTTAGGCCAAAAGGCCTATTAGAATAAACGGAGAGTGGTTCAGATTGGCACGTTTGACTGAAACTTATCCATAGCAATTTTATGTAATTTGGCGTTTCGAAATTCTCCTAGAATACAAGGCTTATTGTATAATATGTATGTAAAAGTGGCCGCGTTTAAGCATAAAGACACTTAAAATGTCTTTGGACTACGCACTGCTTAAAACCCTCGTTAAAACCGGCCACTTGTATTATTCAAGCCTTGAATTATTTTGGTATACAGGATATATTAAGTAAGTGGAGAAAGAGCTATAGAATAATAACATTCAATCATAATGGAGTATTAGTTTTAACATTAAATTGCGTCCAGCACAATATAATATTAACAATTAAAATTTTTTATTTGTATAAAATATTTAACGCAATCAAAATATATTTTAGCACGGTTAATTTATTACAATGCGATTAAATTAATAATTATATAAATATATATCTTGGGTTACTTTTCATTAGTATATAATTAGTATGGTCAAGAGTATATGGTCTTTCATCTATGTGAAGCAAAAATCCAGTAATAAACATGCCTTTGGGAATAGCGGATTAGGTCCAAAAACTATTCAGTTCATCCATACCATGAAAAAAACGTAACTTTAAAAAGTGAAAGCAATATGATTACACTGTTAAAAAAAACTCCGGTGATTTTTCGACAAAATTGGTAAATTTACTAAAATTTAGTAAATTTTCGAAAAAATTCGCAATTTTTCGAAAAAAATCGGAAATTTACTAATATTTGTAAATTTGCGAAAAAATAGTAAATTTACGATTTATTTTTTCGTAAATTTTCGACAAAATCGTAAATTTACAACTATGTCGTAATTTTACGATTTTTGTAGAAAAATTGCAATTTTTAATCGAAAATTTGCGACAAACAGTTGTGAAATTACAAGCCATATTTTTTGTACCTAAAAACGCATAGCAAACCAGTTAGAGTCATAAAATAATGTTTTTTGATTTTATACCATGAGAAAAGATGAATACTTTTTTTTTTTCGCTACATATCTTTTAGCAAATAGGTATATAATTATTAATATTTTAAGAATAAAAAATATTTTTAATTACGTAAAAAAGGATAATCTGGACGAACAAGTTATTATGAGTAAAAACATGATGAGTCAATTATAATTTAAATGGGACATTTTTACTTTAAAAAAAAAAAATTAATTTTGATAATAATTTTTAGTATATGAGGCATTATTTTTTTTTTACTACTTAACTTGGACAAAAAACTGAAAAAAAAAATTTGAAGGCACATCGATATAACCCGTGTTTTCAGGTTGTTTGAACCTTCAGAAAACCGAAAAAAATCGTGAACAAGAAATCGGCGATAGGTGCCAAAAAGATTTTTCCACTTTTATCTCAAAAACTGCCTTTTTTCGTAACTGAGCTAACCGATTTTCGAAAATTTTTATTTCAGGGGTTTTTCGCGGTATTTTTAGGGATTTTTTTTATGACAAGTTAAAACAAGTTCAAAACTAATACAAGCAAGGATTTAGCATCAGTTTTTGACATTTATAAGCTTGAAAACCTGTACTTATTTTTTGCTTTTTTTCAAATTTTGTTTTATTACTTTTTCTTGCACCTTAGGCTGTTTTTAATCTACGTACAAGTTATAATGGTAAATATTGATAATTTTTAGTCCAAATTGATTGTTACATACCATCAAGATGCCCAAAAATAATTATTTTAATGCGCTACAATGATGGAACCCCTAGAGTCCCAATTTTTTAATTCTTGTTAAAATGAAGTAATTATACTTTTTCATCTTAAATATTTTGTCTATTTTATTTTTATCTCATAAAGTATATTTTTCCAAGCAAATAAAACTCCATTAATGATTATGTGCCCAAATATTTTTCATTTTTACACGTTTATTACCAATTTTTTCAATTTTATACAATACGTAATTTTTGACTGATTATGCATATTTTCAAGCTGTAGAATTAAATTAAAAGGGGAGTTCAATACATTTGGAACACTAAATTATAACAAATGGTTATGAATGAGTTTATTTTGTTGAAAAAACATGACGGCTACTCTCTGTTCATTCTAATGGGTCTTCTGGACCTAGAAACGCAGGGTTCAATGTTATAAAATAGGGTTTTTTGGCAATGAAACGCTTAAACCTCACAAGTTAACCAAAACACTTCTGGTTGGTCTCAATTTTTTGGTGTAAGTGTCACCTTTCAAACGCCGTAAGCCGCAATTTTCCATCACTAATTTTTTTATTAATGTAGCCAATTAACCAAATTACCTATTTTTAATTGCTGCCAAATTCGTAATTTCTAATAAAAAAAGGTTTTGTATGTCTTGAAAAATTCCTACAAGCTTGAAGTTTCCAAAAAATTTTTCTCGTCTCATTTCCTTGAGTCGTTTTTAAGAAATGGCTCTTCTAAGTTAACATTAAAAATTAGCTTTTTATAAAACCTTATAATTGGGACTTCGACTTCTAATTATCATATATCTGATGATTAAATAATTCAAAAAAGTAGAGTAAAGAATTTTTGGAAATTTGAAGCTTGTGGAAATATTTTGAGACTTATAAAACCCATTTTCGTCAAAAATTACAAATTTGGCAGCAATTTAAAAATAGGTCATTTTTAACCAAAAATGACCATTTGGTTAATTGGCTATAGTGATGAGAGGATTAATGATAATAAATTACGGTTTACGGCGTTTGAAAGGTGGTATTTACACCAAAAAAATGAAACCAACCAAAGAAAAGAGTAAAAGAGTTTAAGTTAACTTTTAAGGTTTTAGCGTCTCATTGAAAATTACCAAAAAACCCTATTTCATTGAGCCCTGCGTTTCTAGGCTCAGATGGCCCTTTGGAATGAACGGAGAGTAGCCGGCATGTTTTTTCAACATAATAAACTCATTCATAACCATTTGTTATAATTTTGTGTTCGAAATGTATTGAACTCCCCTTTTAATTTAATTCTACAGCTTGAAAATATGCATAATCGGTCAAAAATTACGTATAAAATTGAAAAAATTGGTAATAAACGTGTAAAAATGAAAAATATTTGGGCCCATAATCATTAATGGAGTTTTATTTGCTTGGAAAAATATATTTTATGAGATAAAAATAAAATAGACAAAATATTAAAATAGACAAGCCTAAGGTGCAAGAAAAAGTAATAAAACAAAATTTGAAAAAAAGCAAAAAATAAATACAGGTTTTCAAGCTTATAAATGTCAAAATATTATTAAAAACTGATGCTAAATCCTTGTTTGTATTAGTTTTGAACTTTTTTTAACTTGTCACAAACAAATATCCCTAAAAATACCGCGAAAAACCCCTGAAATAAAAATTTTCGAAAATCGGTTAGCTCAGTTACGAAAAAAGGCAGTTTTTGAGATAAAAGTGGAAAAATCTTTTTGGCACCTATCGCCGATTTCTTGTTCACTTTTTGTTTCGGTTTTCTGAAGGTTCAAACTATCTGAAAAAACGGGTTATATCGATGCGCCTTCAAATTTTTTTTTCTTCAGTTTTTTGTCCAAGTTAAGTAGTAAAAAAAAATAATGCCTAATTTATGTGCATTTCTACGACAAAATACGTTTTATGAGCACTAAAAATGAAAAATAAAAAATTTAAGAGGTAACGATTACCACCATGATTTTCTGATAGTTTGCAACCTATAGAATGCAAAAAAAAAAAACGTTATCACGGAATCGGCGATGGATGCCAAAAAGATTTTGCCACTTTTATGTCGAAAACCGTGTTTTTCGTATCTGAGCAACCCAAAATAATTTAAGAAAAATAAAATAGGCGATAACTTCATTAATCAAGAGAAAAATTACTTTTTTGTTAATTAAAATTTAAAATAATAGATGACAAAATTTGATTTCCAGGGAAAAACTACTCCAGACGAAAAAAAAACTTTTCTTTTTACGATGAAATTTAGCCGAGTTGTCGTCAATTTAAGATTTTACTCAAAGTTTTATATTGAAAAATGCCTATTTCTGACTTGTTTGATTTTCATCGTAAAATAATAACTTTTTTTTAATCATTTTTGTTCACAAAATTTTAATTTTTAGGTCAGAAACCTTTGAAAACTGTAATTAGCCAAATTTATTTAACACAGTTTTTCATTGGTTTTTGACCTAAATGTTGAAATGTGGTAAAAAATTATTCTTTTCTTGAAGAAATAAATACTCAGGGAAAAAGTAAACGATTTAAAAAAAAAATGAGAATTTTACCATAATAATCAAGGGAATAATGAATATTTTAAGTTCAGAAACAGACTTTTTTTAATGTCTTTTTTAAGAAAAATTTGAGTAAAATCGTAAATTGACGATAACTTGGCTAAATTTCATTGTCAAAAGAAAAGTTTTTTTTTGTTCTTGAGTAGTTTTTCTCTGGCAATCACTATCGACTATATGGCCCATATCATTCGATTCCTGAGACATTTCTTTAACAAACTGTATATGTCTTTATTCGGAAATTCAAATGACGGAGCGTCCTTAAGTATGGTATAAAATAAAAAAACATTATTTTATGACTCTAAATGGTTTGCTATGCGTTTTTAGGTACGAAAAATAGGACTTGTAATTTCACAATTGTTTGTCGCAAATTTTCGATTAAAATTTGCAATTTTTCTACAAAAATCGTAAAATTACGACATAGTTGTAAATTTACGATTTTGTCGAAAATTTACGAAAAAATAAATCGTAAATTTACTATTTTTTCGCAAATTTACAAATATTAGTAAATTTCCGATTTTTTTCGAAAAATTGCGAATTTTTTCGAAAATTTACTAAATTTTAGTAAATTTACCAATTTTGTCGAAAAATCACCGGAGTTTTTTTTACAGTGATTAATTGCTTTTAAGATACTAGGAGGCTACGCCTCTTGCGCCCTAAAGCGCGCCAACCCCCTCAAATTGAATTTTAAATGAGAAACAATTCAAACTTTAAACAAATATTTAATTAATAAAACAAATTGTCTATTTTATTTATACATAATCTTCATTAAGTGTCTTTGAGTATAAGCTAAAATTTATTTTTTTAAGTTATACCTTTACTAACTGGGGATAACTTTAATGCACTTTTAAAATTATGTATGAATTAACCCTTGTTATAAATGTATATTTTACCAATTATAAAATTAAATTTTACCAAAAAAAAAAAAAAAAATAACAGCTGATAAGTATTTACCAATCAGAATGAGTTTTAAAATGTCTCAAAATCAGCGTTACATTTCATTCTTTTAATAGAAGATCGTGTTCACAAGAAGTCGATATACTATTATGTTACGTAGTTTCGCTCTATAATTATTATTTTTTATTTTTTTAATTATTATGCAATAAGTAGCGATGACTAATTAGTTTTTATAAAAGATTCTTTGATATATGGACATATCAATATGTGAAATCCCAAAAAAATAATTAAGGTAAAATGATAAATTGTCAATAGTTATGATATTGATTTCAAAAGGAATTAAGTTTACAACTTTTTTTTTTTTTTAATTAATAGATTGATGATATCTCTTTTAAGTCTTTAAAACGAAAAATATAGTATTTATCGTTATCCATCGTGATCGTTATGAATGATTAGAAGAAGCTATACTGAAGACAACGCCAGGATGTATATAGTGATAAACGCTTCTTATAATCATTCATAACGATAAATACTATATTTTCTAAGTTATTATAGATTTTCGGAAACTCCAAGCTTGGAATAACCAGACGTCAGATAAAAATTTTAAATGATTATTTTTGTTATGACTGGATTATATTTCAAATAAATATCTGGAAAAAGATTTGAAGCAACCTATATTACACATTAAAATTCAAAATTCTCTCACAACAAAATTTTACAATTTTTTTTATTTCTTTTTATCTCAAATATAAAAAAAAAATGAATTCATATTTTAATTACACTTTTTACGAATTTTTTAACCCAAAAAATTTTTACATAAGTTTTCCAGTTTTGGTGAAAATGTAAATAGAGTTCTTTAAAATTTATAAAAAAAATTTAATTTTCAATAAATTTGCATTTTTCGCGAAAATCGATGAATTTTGGAAAAATTCATACGCAAAAATAAAATTTAATGTCATAATTATCAGATAAATTTGAGAATTAAAATTTGAATATTTAAAAATTCTGATAAAATTCAAATTTATATTGAAATGCCACTGACGAAGAAAAATAATATATTACGATCACTGGTCATGAAAAAATAATGCTCCAAATCGCGTTTTACTATCCATGGCTTCGCCTCGGAAGGTAATTAACGTGCAATTTGGGCTCAAAGACTCGTAAAAAATACATTTTAAATTATAAAAAAAAATTTTAATTATGTAAGATTATATTTAGAAAAGATTTTTCTTGAAACTGAAACCTGATCTTTCTTATAAGGAACTCCAATAAATAGAATTAGATTATTTTTTAAAAAAAGCATTCAGGAACTAATTTAATCTTTAAAATAAGGAAACATTTTGGTTTAAGGGTAGGTCTTTTTTTAAAAAAAGATAACTGAGACCAATTGTATCTCTTTGGGATTTTTTAACAATTGTGACGATATTCTGGCAGGAAAGCGTTTTTCATTAAATTCGACATTTATCATTCTGAAAAAATTATTCGCGGTATCCCTTGATGTTCGGGGTCAAATACCCCATACACCAGTACATATTTAAAAAAAAAAATTTGCAGTTGAAATTATTAAATAAGTAGTACATTTTAAACTAAGGGAGCAAAAAAGAATGGCTTAGATTGTTACTATCTGAGGCGAAGCTAATCCTTCCTCGGGTAGTAAATCGGTTTCTGAAGAATTTTTTTTTGGTTCCAAAAAAATGTATTCAACCCACTTGGAAGAAAAAATATTATTAATATTGAAGAGAGAGGAAGGTGTATTTTTTGAAATACGATGAAATTATATATTAAATATTTTTTCAATATTTTATTCTAAATCCAAGTCCTTTGTTTTTAATAACAAAATATTCTAGACAGACAAGGAATCTCTTCTTTTAAAAAATTAATTTTCAAATAAAGATGATCTCTTCCTGTTACACGCACAGAAAACATAATAGCGATAAGAGCTGATGAAGTCATAACAAAATTTTAGGTTTTAACATATTTTATTATTGTTACAGTTACTGAACAGTTGTATGTATATGGATGAAGGAGAAGTGAGAAATTACGAAAAATAAAAAAATAAGAAAATCATAAGCCTTAGGTATAATTCGGCCTCAGCACAATTTGCGATATAAATTAATTTTAAAAACCTTTACTTGTACTTTTGTTAATTTTATACATAAATGTATACGTAAGCTACCGCTGTCTTAGAAAAAACTATTTTTTCCCACCTAGGCGTATAACGAGTTCAGAAAATTCTTTAAACACGAGTTTTACGCCCGGGAGGGCAAAAAAAATATTTTAGTCAAGAAGCCATAATATATGTACATAGTTAGGCTACTTCAATTGAAATTTTAAGCATTTATTTAAATCAAGTAGAAAAAACTTTAGGAAAGCTTAAATTTTATTCCCCTCCATTTTTTTAATTTTTATATTAGAAAAAAAATTATAGGGTTGTGGAAATCAAAAAATAGTGAATTTTATTTAAATGAAATTCCGAAAAAAATAGCCTGCAGACTTTGAGTAATTATATATTATATAAAGATAACCTTCTGTTAATCCTATATAATATTATAAACGCGTTGTATATGTATCGGCTATCTCAAGAACCAACGAAGCGATTTTTTTCAAATCAAGCATTTCCGAGTTTTTCATAACAAGGAATCCATCGGTATAGGTTTCAATTTCGTGAAAATTCGTTTTAATGTAAGTAATTAGTAAATAAATAAACGCACTTATTTAATTAACAATTATAAAAAAAAAAATGCTATTGTTGAAAAAATGCTTTTACATATCTAGGGCAAAAAAAGCCTATTTTCTCCCCTAGGGAGACGGCGTTTTTGCCCATTTATGTAAAACTATTGTTTAGAACACGGGACAAAATATGGGATTCGACTTTCGCATGCTGTCTGCACTCGCTCGCTACGCTCGCTCGTGTATACAACTGCATGCAAAGCCGAAACTAATATTTTATCCCTTGTTTAATAAATAGCTATTATTGAAACATTTCTGATGCTGAGGAAAACAAAAATTGATTTTTAATAATCGGTCAATTTTGTGCAAATATAATGAAAAATTATATTATTAAAATATCGGTTTTTGTACAAAAAATGGGTGTATCAAAATTTTTTTTTTAATTTTATTTTTTCCAGAAAAAGATTTTAAGTACATGCTAGACCTGACAAAAATAAATTTATCAGAAAAAGCAAATAAATTTATCAGAAGCCGGTGTTTTTTAAAATAAGAACATAAAAAATGACGTAATAACAAAAAATATTTATTTTTTTTCGATATAAGTCCCGGCTATATTATGTTTTATTGTATACCAAGATTGTATATACTACAATTACAAATCAATGTGATTCAAGGTACCGGACCGAATTGGAAAGGCGTTTTTAAAAACATTTTTATTTAGTATTTAATTTTTCAGCCCCATTATTAGTTATAAGTTTAAAATTTTTTTTATGCATTAATGAGGTATTTATATGGCTCGTTTTCATTTTTTTTGAAAAAATAGCTTACAAAAACTAAAAAGAAAAAATTCCTTTTTTAAAATCCAAACAAGGCTTTATAGACTTTTTTCACCAATAGTTATTCAGTATTGCATAAAAATCACCATAACGAACCTTTTACATCAATTTATTACGTTTCTTTGATAATTATAAGGTAAAAACAGCTTAAAACCATTAAAAACCACAATCTTTACATACAATAGACGGTAAACTAAGCCAAATTTATGAATTTTGTGAAAAATAGCGTGAAAAAACACCCTGGGAGCAAAGTACTTACTATAAGAAATTCAAATACAAAGTCAATATGAAATTCGTGCTTACCATATTAATATGGACCCTATATGACCCCCATAATATGGGTTCCATATTTTTTTCATATCCATATTATATTAATATGAAATCCAATTCACGGCTAGCTTGAAAGATCAGCTGATTATGAAAAGGTCGGACACTTGGGATTTTATAGCAAAAAATGAATGTTCAACTTATAAGGAAATAATCCTTTTTTGGGTTTAAATGTTAAATTTATATTTTGGCGAGTTATTTGATAAAACGTGTCTCTCGGGGGAGCTGAAAATGAGCAAAAATTTTACCTGCTCGGATCGTTTTTGAAAATCAGTCATCCTCTTCGAGATATTTATCAATATGTCTCCCATTTAAAATACATGGGAAAAGCCATTTTGTAGCGGTTTTTCTGATTTTGCTTCACAATTTTAGTTTGACTAAGCACGAAACCAACAAGAAGAGTTTTTTTTTAACATTAATACACATTTCTGCTTCATTATATAGAGGATTGGTCTTTGGCCAACGTGGCAAAACGCCTCTATGTCTGTTAAAATCGCGTTTAATATTGAAAAAATAACTATTTTTAAAAATTGCGTTTATTAAATTATTTATATATATATATATAATGTATATAAATTATGTTTAGTTTATGTATAATATGTATATATGTATATATGTGTATATACATAAGTATATATATTATACACATATAAATAATTTAATATACGCAATTTTCAAAAAACGTTATTTTTTCAATTTTAAACGCGAATTTTCCAGACATAGAGGCGTTTCGCCACGTTGGCCAAAGACCAATAAATGAAGCAGAAATGTGTATTATGTTAAAAAAAACTTTTCTCATTGGTTTCGTGCTTAATCAAACTAAAATTGTGAAGAAAATCAGAAAAACCGCTACACAATGGGTTTTCCCATGTATTTTAAATGGGAGGCATATTGATAAATACCTCGAAGAGGATGACTGATTTTCAAAAACGGGTTTCAAAGTGTTTCTGGGGACCAAAAAAGCAACCTTTCCTGAAAATTTCAGCATGATCCGAGCAGGTAAAATTTTTGCTCATTTTCAGCTCCCCCGAGAGACACGTTTTATCAAATAACTAGCCAAAATATAAATTTAACCTATAAACCCAAAAAAGGATTATTTCCTTATAGGTTGAACATTCATTTTTTGCTATAAAATCCCAAGTGCCCGACCTTTTCTTAATCTGATCTTTCAAGCTAGCCGTGAATTATGATAATTTTTTTTCTCCATATTAATATGAGTACCATTTATGGATTCCATACTTATATGGAAAAAAATTGCCATAATATGGATTCTATGTATGAAGAAATATGAAATATGGATATGGAAAAGAAATCCATATCTGTCATATTTGCCCAACTCTGCTGACAACTAAAGCCTTCGTATAATGCAAATGTCCCCTAAGCCCCTTAACCCGATTTATTACAAGTCCCTAAACTTGAATTATTCTAAGTCTCTAAACCTGAATTATTTTAAGTCCCTAGATTGAAATTATTCGTCGTGGTAAGTGAACCTACGGCACTATTGAGAATAGCCAGAGTAAATCTGAAACTTGAGCCAGGAAACTAATAAAATTATTTTTTTATTATTTATAAAAAGTTTTATATTCAAAGAAATAAATATAAGTATTGTTAAAAATTTAACTAATATATCCTAAAAATAAGTATTGTTAAAAATCATCCTATTGACACGTTCCATGTTAAAAACATCTCAATTTTCAGAATCTGAAGTCGAATTTACGATAAAATCAAATCCGAAACTCAATATTCTTGGTTAAAGTTGGTCACTAACAAAACTTTTTTTTAATTTCAAAATGACAATCGAAAAATTGCGAAAAAAATGACTAAAAACAAATAATTTTTTTGCAATTTTCATTCCGGCATTTTAAAATTAAATAAAATATTATGAAATTCGAATTCGCGATAAACTACGCTGTTTTTTTCAAATTTGAATTTTTCAAGTGACGATTAATGAAAAATCTTCTAACTAGGCTTAAATTTTTTCTTGAACTTCATATTTTGTGGTGAAAAAGAATTTCAATGGGAAATGGTTTTTTGAGAGCTCTAGATAAAAAATAACAATTTTCTTTTTTTTTAAATCTCAAATTTACGGCCGATTCATATGACTAATTAATAAATTGACCAAAAATTTGGGTTCCACGTGAAATTTTATGTATATAAGGATATACCTTTTTATGTATTTAAGAGCTTTTATGTTAAAATAGCGAAATTTGAAAGAATTTTCTGATTAATTTTAATTAATTTAATCCTATCCTAAAAATGAGTTAGTCATCGATACGGTAACTATGTACATTGTCATTGCTAAAAGAGTCATTCTGATTGGCTCATACAAATTTCATTGTTAATAGGTGAAAATTAATTGTTTTATCGTTTATATTATGTTTTTATTATTTTTGAGGTTAGCTGGTATGTTGAGTAGTTGATATCAATAAAAAAATTAAAGTAAGAATAAATTTTGGTATTTAAGAAAATAATTGAGGTTGAAAGTTTTAAATCATTCTGCGCGCGACACGCGCCTAATTTATGCTAGTATAATTTAAATAATAAAAAAATTCCTTAAAACTGCAGAATGATTTTTAATATGAACCAAGCAGAATTTTGATCCAAGTTGCCCATATCTGGGAACTCAGGCTTTTATGAACCATTTGTTTAACCCATTACCGCCCATGCAGCCAAAACGTGTCACTTGATTAATACCGCCTTAGATTTTCATTAAAAATGTCTACAAGGGGCGGAAACTTATATTTGAAAACAGAAACTTCGAAAATCCTCCGATATAGTTTTTCAAGTAAAAATAAAGTGTTTTATAAAAACGGGTTTTCACCCCAGTTTTCAACCCCTAGATGAAGCCAGATGATTTTTTTGAGTTCATATTTCAAATTAGCAAACTTGCTAATCTTCAAATGCTAATTAAAAGAAGAAAAAACATAATATTTTACGAGTAGTAAAGACTTACGCCAAAGTGGCACGTTTTGACCGCAAAACAGGGCTAAAATCGCTTGTTTTGTAAGTTTCCGCCCCTTGTAGACATTTTCTGAGGGTTTGTTGGTAAAAAACAATTCAAAAATTGAATTCTTCATAAGTTTCTAGTCTTAAAACATTTTTAAAATTTAATTTTTAATGAAAATCTAAACCGCGGTATTGGCTGCGTGGGGGGTAATGGATTAAACAAATAAACGTTTTCATTTTTTTTATAGTCTTGTACCAAATACTGAAAAGCATTGATTTTTACTATAAAAAGAAAAGAAATAATGATGTCTTTTTATTTATTAATGTAAAAAATTTTATTAATTGATTATCAGATTCAAAAAAGTGTAAAAGAGGCATTATTTTTTTTTTACTACTTAACTTGGACAAAAAACTGAAAAAAAAAATTTGAAGGGACATCGATATGACCTGTGTTTTCAGGTAGTTTGAACCTTCAGAAAACCGAAAAAAATCGTGAACAAGAAATCAGTGATAGGTGCAAAAAGATTTTTTCACTTTTATGTCAGAAACCGTGTTTTTCGTATCTGACCCAAATTTTCAAAATAACTTTTTAGGTAAATAAAATTTTAATAAAATCTGATTGCCAGGGAAAAACCACTCCAGAAGAAAAAAAAAACTTATCTTTTTACGAAGAAATTTAGCCAAGTTATCGTCAATTTAAGATTTTGCTCAAATTCGTCTTAAAAAAGATTAAATTTCAATCTAATAAAAAATATATAAAAAAATCTGAGTGCCAGGGAAAAACCACTCCAGAAGAAAAAAAAAACTTATCTTTTTACGATGAAATTTAGCCAAGCTATCGTCAATTTAAGATTTTGCTCAAATTCGTCATAAAAAAGATTGAAATTTTATTGAAAAAAGCCTGTTTCTGAACCTTAAACATACATTACTCACTTGATTTTCATCGTAAAATAATAATTTTTTTTTTTAAATCGATTAATTTTTCCCTGGCAATTCATTTCTTTAAGAAAAAAATCTTTTTTATTGACCAAATTTCAATTTTTAGGTCAAAAGCCTTTGAAAAGTGTCAGTAGCAAGATTTACTTAACACAGTTTTTGGTCTAAAAATTAAAATTTGGTCAATAAAAATGATTTTTTTCTTAAAGAAATGAATTGCCAAGGAAAAATTAATCGATTTAAAAAAAAAAAATTATTATTTTACGATGAAAATCAAGCGAGTAATGCGTGTTTAAAGTTCAGAAACAGGCTTTTTTCAATAAAATTTTAATCTTTTTTAAGACGAATTTGAGCAAAATCTTAAATTGACGATAACTTGGCTAAATTTCTTCGTAAAAAGATAAGTTTTTTTTTTCTTCTGGAGTGGTTTTTCCCTGGCAATCAGATTTTATTAAAATTTTATTTACCTAAAAAGTTATTTTGAAAATTTGGGTCAGATACGAAAAACACGGTTTCTGACATAAAAGTGAAAAAATCTTTTTGCACCTATCACTGATTTCTTGTTCACGATTTTTTTCGGTTTTCTGAAGGTTCAAACTACCTGAAAACACGGATCATATCGATGCCCCTTCAAATTTTTTTTTCAGTTTTTTGTCCAAGTTAAGTAGTAAAAAAAAAATAATGCCTCTTTTACACTTTTTTGAATCTGATAATCAATTAATAAGTTACTTTATTTTTAAAGGCATAAATTTTCAATAAATTAAGGATCAAATCTGAAAAATTGAGTAATACCCATATTTCTAAAACTACTATTTCTATATAAAGAAATCAGCTACTTACTACGTCCAAAAAGAAAAAAAATTTATTTTTTATGGCAAAAATTTTCAAAAAAATATTTATTAAATTCGAGATATCGAGTAAAACCGATATTTCTAGATATTACTATTTTCATAGGAAAAAATAAGGTATTACATATCCAAATTAAAAAAAAAAAGTAGTTTGAGATATTTTGATGAAATGCCAAATGCTACTACGAACCATTTTGAAAAACTACTGGGTAAGTTAACAAGCAAAATTTAGATAAATCTTACAAAAAAAATATTGATAACTTTGTTTATATTATAATGCATTATTTAAATAATGATTGATTTTTAAATAATCTAAAAGAAATTTGTAAATCATAACGGCATAGCATCAAATAGGATCATTTTATCAATTTTTTCGATAACTTTTTGTTAACATAAAGTTATGTTAATTTATGTTAATATACTTTATGTTACTTTATGTTAATAAACTTTAAGTCATAAACATCCAATAAAATGTCCATCAGTAAAAGAGTTATCAGATATGACAGCTGTCATAACTCATAATTTTCTTTCGCAGTATTTAAAAAAATTTAGGTTAAGCAAAATTATTAATAAATTATGAATATGGAGCTAATCAAGAGCCGAAAATTTATCAGCGTGGATGGCAATGTTATACAGTCATCAATCAACTTAATATGTAATATACTATAACTCATACTACAATTTACTCTATCTATTTAATAGTTCTTTTGTATATTTTTTTTACTCAAATTCTTGAAACTGATATCTCTTCTTTTTTTTTAATGTTAATAAAATCAGTTTTTTGATCTAGTTTAAACTGATAAATTTAAATTTCTAATGAAATATGACAAACAAAGTATTAAAGTTCCCATTTGGGTTTTTTGAATGATAAAAAAAGTCTAGACATATGTATATGACGATTTTCATTAAAACTGCCTTTATATAATGGGGTCAAATTTTAATAGAAATAAAAATTAAAAGCACACCTAGCCCACGTAATTTTTCTCGATTTTTTAGCTATTCTAAACGATATTTTACAAACAAACATGAGAATTTGCATACGGCTTAAAATTGAATGGTTAAAAACATTATTTACATATCTAGGGCAAAAAAAGCCTATTTTCTCCCCTAGGGAGACGGCTTTTTTGCCCATTATATGTAAAACTATATTTTAGAACACGGGAAAAAATATTGGGTTCGACTTTTGCATGCTGTCTGCAATACAACTGCATACAAAGCCAAAACCAATATTTTATCCCTTGTTTAATAAATAGCTATTTTTCATTCTGTAAGCTTAAATTCAATTTTAGATTTTTTTATTCGTTTTGATTTTCAAATTTAGTTAATTTTCTTGGAATTTACCTAAAATAAAGTTGCCAATTCGTTTTATACTGTCTATTGTATTATAATTTGTCACATAAAATCATGGAAAAGAAAAAGTTTACAAAAAGATTAAGATATATATTTATTTTTTTGTTTCAACTGTCTAAAATGGTTAATTTTTAAAAATTGGTTAAAAACTAAAGAAACTGAAACTTCTCTTATAAATGACAGAAATGATTTTTTTTTAAGTTAATAGTTTTCGGGTACATATTTCCAATGTATTTTCATTAATTTAAGTTATTAAAAGTTCCTTTTGTCCGATTAAGAGCAAATAATAGATAATTTTTTTGTCACTTTTCGGCAAATTTTGATGAATGTACAATTCTGAATCAATAAATTTTAAAATTCATCCAGTTGTTTCAGAAATTCATGAGTTGCTCGAAGATACGTATTCACACCCAGGAATTTAATTTGAGCATGTTTAAAACATCAAAATGACTTGGGGACAAAATTTCTTAAATAATTAAACATTTTTTGGAGATTCCATTTTTTGACCTGGCGATCTATAAGAACAATTTTATATATAAATTGAATATCTAGATTGATTGTGCCTGAAACTAATAAAATTTGATAAAATTAAAAACATCGATTTGGTGAGAAAATTAACCGAATTCTATATGATTTGGCTACAGTTTTTATATTCATGCTACTTTTTTTTTGTAAAGTTTCAAAAATAACTAAGATTGGCCTGTAAAAAGGGACTCGTTCTGATTTTCCAAAGGAGCCAAGATCCCAGATATTCAGCTGCTTTTTGTTATTTTTGTTTACCAGACTGTTGACTGTCAACTTTTTACTGCTTGCAAATTTGCATGTATAACTTTTAAAAATTGTGTGAAATAGTTTAAAAATCGAAAAAATGCATTTGTTATAAGTGAATTTTAGTTTCAATTTTTAATAAAATTTGATCCTCCATAAAGACGGGTTTTTTTTTGGAAATCGTCAATATATAAAAATACCCTGCCAACTAGCTGGCACTAAGGTTCCTCAAACAATGAGAAATACCCTGCCAAGTAATTGGCACTATGGTTCCTCATTAGCAATAACAAAATGTTGTCAATATTCTATTTTACCTAATAAAAAATTAAAATATTAGAATAATTGTGCCAAATATTCTAAATTTAATAAAGAAAGTTTATAAACTTTCCCCTGATACCCAAAAAATTTTCAAAACTCATAATTCCAGGTATTAATACTTTCAGAGAAATAAAATTGGCACTACGTCAATAAAAAGATAATATTTTTTTAACTTTTTAATGTAAAAAATTTTGAAAAAAAAAAATTCGAAAAATTACTTATCAGATGGAGAGATCCTTTAAAAACGATAATTCTAGATATTCTTACTTTTATAGGAAGAAATTAAGTATTACGTCCTAAAATAAAAAAAATTGTTAAATTATGGTTTTTTCTAATTTTTTTATGTAAAAAATTTTAAAAGAAAATTTTTAAAAAAAATTAGGTATCAGATTGTTATCCAGTGTTGATATCCAGTTAAAAAGATAATTCTACATATTAGTACTTATTTCATGGAAAAAAATGAGGTACTGCGTCCAAAAAGAAAAAAAAGTATGCTATTTTTTTAATTATTTTATGTAAAAAATTTTAAAAAAATAAAATTTTGAAAAATTATGTATCAGATGGAGAAATCCTTTACAAACGATAATTCTAGATATTCGTACTTTCATAGGAAAAAATTAAGTATTACGTCCTAAAATAAAAAAAATTTTGGCGGTTTTTGTATTTTTTGGCGACAAAAATTTTGAGAAAAAAATTTTGAAAAAATTAAGTATCAGGTCCAAAAAATTACTATAAATGATATTTCTAAAACAAGTACTTCCACAGAAATAAATTAAGTACTGCGTCCATAAAGAAAAAAAAAATTGGTATTTTTTGTATTTTTTGGTGAAAAAAATTTTGAGAAAAAAATTTTCTATAAATAAATTATAAGATTCGAGATATCGAGTAAAAACGATACTTCTAGATATCAGTACTTTCATGGGAAAAAATGAGGTACTACGTCCAAAAAGAAAAAAAATTATGGTATTTTTTTAATTATTTTATGTAAAAAATTTAAAAAAAAAAATTTCGAAAAATTATGTATCAGATGGAGAAATCCTTTACAAACGATAATTCTAGATATTCGTACTTTCATAGGAAAAAATTAAGTATTACGTCCTAAAATAAAAAAAATTTTGGCGTTTTTGTATTTTTTGGCGACAAAAATTTTGACAAAAAAATTAAAAAAAAATTAAGTATTAGGTCCAAAAAATTACAATAAACGATATTTCTAAAACTAGTACTTCCATGGAAATAAATTAGGTACTACGTCCAAAAAGAAAAAAAAGATTGGTATTTTTTATATTTTTTTGTGAAAAAAATTTTAGGAAAAAAATTTTCAGAAAATTAAGTATCCGATTCGAGATATCATGTGAAAACCATACTTTCAAATATTTCTTTATTTCTTTATTTCTTTATTCGTAAGATTAACGGGCTTAAAACCCTTTACAGTTTTCCAATACAAAGTAAAGTATTAAGTCAAAATATCTTTCATCAGTAGACAAATATATAAAACGTAAATATATTAATTTTAATTTTATTTTACCCAACTAAAGATAAATATATAATTAGATTGAACTAGTAAATTTTAATTTATTTTAAATTTAAGTGAATTTATACAATAAAATTTTTATTTAAAAATATCAATAATATATTATTTATTTTGAATATATAATAGTATATAAAATTATGAATTATTAAATTATAATTGTCAATTAATAGGACTAGGAACTTTTATAATTTGTTATTATCACAATGTCCAATATACAAGTATTTTAACTGGTAATTTTATAGGTTCAGGATATGTAAATAGCTAATAATAGGTTTAATAAATTACTTCTGATTAATCATAGGAGTGTAATATATTGTTTTTCAAATAATGTTTGAGCGAATGATTATCATATAATGTTCCCACCTCGAGGGATAGACTATTCCATTCTCTTCTCATTCTATAGAGAGGGGAGTGGAACAGCAGATCTCCAGAGGTATGGGACTCTTCTAGTGGTCTATGTCTTCTTAGGTTATAGTCTGGGTTTCTTTGTTTAAATAATAGTTTTAGGTTTATAGGTATTCTATCATCTGTGAGTATTCTATTTACAAAAAGCAGGTCATTCATATGGTGGTAAGATTCAAGGGTTGGTATATTAAATTTCTTAGATATGTTATTATAATTGTGGTCTATGGGGGTCATTGGATTTTCTGTATGAAATGATAAATATCTTAAAAATTTATGGATTATTCCTTCAAGGGGTGTATAGTCTATTTTAGAGTGTGGTTTCCATATAATTGAAGCATAAGTTAGGATAGGCATAATTAAAGATTTAAGAAGAGTTATTAATGTCATAGGATTTTTGAAATCGTGGGTTGATCTACGAATAAATCCCAAGGTTTGGTAAGCCTTGGAAGCTATTTTCGAACGGTGGAGGTCAAAACTCCATTTTGAGTCCAGGATTAGGCCCAAGTCTCTCACCGAATCAACCCTTATTAGTGAATTATTCTCTATACTGTAATTGTGTTTAATGGGAGATTTAAGTTTTGAGAAGGTAATACAGTTGCTCTTTGAGACATTAATGGGCATGCCATTGGTACGTGACCATGAACAAAATCCTTCAATGTCTTCTTGGAGCAACTGTGCCTCCTCGTCCGAATTGATGTTTTTCCTTAAGCGTGAATCATCTGCAAATAACTCTAAATATAAGTACTTTCATGGAAATAAATGAGGTATTACATCCAAATTAAAAAAAAAAAAAAGTACCTCGAGCTTTTTTGATAAAAAAATTTTTGAAAAAAAAATTAGGTCTTAATTCCATAATGTTTGTGAAATATGAGCGATTACATACGTACGTACGAACGTACGAACGTACACACACACATACACACATACAGACTTTTTTTAAAAACCGGTTTTTTAGCTTCCTGAGGTCTCAAAACGTGCTTATATACCAAAAAATCAAAAAAAAAATTTTGACCGATCACAATGGTTCCTCTATGAGGAACCAAAATTTGATGTTTTTTCTATTTTTTTGTGAAAAAAAAATATGGGTCAATATTTGTGAACTGTATATGACTTTGCATGGGTGGGTCTCGAAATGTACTCCAAAGTATGTTTGGTCGAAAGTATATATAAAAAAAATAATTTTCCCCAATTTTTAGCTTTTTAGATCCAATCCTCTATTTTTTACAGCGATTTTTGTTTTTTTCAATTTTTTGAAATTTTTAATTTTTGAGAAATTTATGTTCATTAATTTTTCTCGCAAACGCGCACTTTACAATAAAATTTTTTTTCCTTAAAGTACCCCATAGGAAATTTCCCGTAGAATTCGATTCTGGGGTCCAAATTTTTTTTTGAACTGCGCATGCGCGAGAAAATCAACTTTCTTGCTTTGCCTTTTCTAGCTTATATGCCTCAGCTGCAGACAGCTCAATTTTCATCCTGTTGGTCTCAAATTGTAGGTTTTTTTCATATACTTTCAGCATATGAAATCATTTTTTTGGGTAAATTTATTTTAAAAGCACTAAAATTGAAAAATAGCGATTTTTAAAAAATCATTTTTCACAAATTTTGAATTTTCCGCCAAGTCACGTGACCAAATGAAAATCTGACTAAAAATTCGGATTTAGCGGAAAATTTTACATAAGGACACCAATTTTCGTCTTATTTCATTAAATAGTTTCTAAGATATCCCATTTTAAAGATAAAGATTAAAATTGACTTTTTTTAAAAAACCCTAAAAATGGGACTCTGACTTGAATTATCATATCTGTTAAACAAAAACTTATAAAAAGACGAGTAAAAATTTTTTGGAAACTAAGGGCTTGTAAAAAATTTTTGAGACCTATAGAACTCGTTTCTTTTAAAAATTAGAATTTTGGCAGCAATTTAAAAATTGGTCATTTTTGGGTAAGAATAGGGATTTGGTTTATTGACTATCGCCATAAGAGAATTAACAACAAATAAATGTGGTAATAACTGGCAAGTTTGCAGCTTTGTATTAAAGATTACAAAAAAATCCTATTTGATAACATTGTGGTATTTTGTAGTTATTTAGTATTTTGCTATTTCTTTTATTTCTATAGCGTTACGGAAACATCCAAAACTATTCCAAAAAGGGGGTTTTTTGTAAAATTTCTCGAGGAATCCGAAAATTTCGTCAAAATTTTCATTAGGTAACTAGAAAATTCGGAAAATTGAAAATAAGATAGAATAGCTACAAAATACAACAATGTTATAAAATAGGATTTTTTTCATAATCTTTAATACAAAGCTGCAACCTCGCCAGCTAACCAAAATACTTCCAATTGGTCTCATTTTTTCGGTATACGTATCAACATTTATTTACCGTACACCACATTTATTTGTTGTTAATTCTCTTATGGCGATAGTCAATAAACCAAATCCCTATTCTTACCCAAAAATGACCAATTTTTAAATTGCTGCCAAAATTCTAATTTTTAAAAGAAACGAGTTCTATAGGTCTCAAAAATTTTTTACAAGCCCTTAGTTTCCAAAAAATTTTTACTCGTCTTTTTATAAGTTTTTGTTTAACAGATATGATAATTCAAGTCAGAGTCCCATTTTTAGGGTTTTTTAAAAAAAGTCAATTTTAATCTTTATCTTTAAAATGGGATATCTTAGAAACTATTTAATGAAATAAGACGAAAATTGGTGTCCTTATGTAAAATTTTCCGCTAAATCCGAATTTTTAGTCAGATTTTCATTTGGTCACGTGACTTGGCGGAAAATTCAAAATTTGTGAAAAATGATTTTTTAAAAATCGCTATTTTTCAATTTTAGTGCTTTTAAAATAAATTTACCCAAAAAAATGATTTCATATGCTGAAAGTATATGAAAAAACCTACAATTTGAGACCAACAGGATGAAAATTGAGCTGTCTGCAGCTGAGGCATATAAGCTAGAAAAGGCAAAGCAAGAAAGTTGATTTTCTCGCGCATGCGCAGTTCAAAAAAAAATTTGGACCCCAGAATCGAATTCTACGGGAAATTTCCTATGGGGTACTTTAAGGAAAAAAAATTTTATTGTAAAGTGCGCGTTTGCGAGAAAAATTAATGAACATAAATTTCTCAAAAATTAAAAATTTCAAAAAATTGAAAAAAACAAAAATCGCTGTAAAAAATAGAGGATTGGATCTAAAAAGCTAAAAATTTGAGAAAATTATTTTTTTTATATATACTTTCGACCAAACATACTTTGGAGTAGATTCTGAGACTCGAAAATCCAAACTGTATACACTTCACAAATATTGACCCATATAGGAAAAAAAATTTTTTTAAAATTAAGTATCAGATTCGAGATATCGAGTAAAAACTATACTTTCAAATATAAGTACTTTCGTAGAAATAAATGAGGTATTACATCCAAATTAATAAAAAAAAAAGTACCTAGAGCTTTTTTGGTAAAAAAATTTTTGAAAAAAAAATTAGGTCTTAATTTCATAACGGTTGTGAAATACCGCCGGTCGCAATATTTTCAGATATTAGTACTTTCATGGAATTAAATGAGGTATTACACTAAAAAAAAAAAATATTGCAAGTTATTTATTTTTTTTGTTTTCTTAATTTTGAGAAAAAATTTTTAAAAAAATTCGGTATCAGATCCAAAAAATGACTATAAACAAACTTTCTAAAATTAGTACTTTCATAGAAATAAATTAGGTACTACGTCCAAAAAGAAAAAAAAAATTGTTGTTTTTTGTATTTTTTCGTGAAAAAAATTTTGGGAAAAAAATTTTCAAAAAATTAAGTATCAGTTTCGAGATATAAAGTAAAAACCATACTTTCAAATATAAGTACTTTCGTGGAAATAAATGAGGTATTATATCCAAATTAAAAAAAAAAAAGTACCTCGAGCTTTTTTGATAAAAAAATTTTTGAAAAAAAAAATTAGGTCTTAACTCCATAATGTTTGTGAAATAACACCAATTACACACACACACACACACACACACTCACACACACACTCACACACACATACTTTTTTTAAAAACCGGTTTTTTAGCTTCCTGGGGTCTCAAAACGTGCTTATATGCCAAAAAATCAAAAATCGAAATTTGATCTATCACAATTTCATCGTAAAAAGATAAGTTTTTTTTCTTCTGGAGTGGTTTTTCCCTGGCAATCAGATTTTTTTATCTATTTTTTTAAATTTTATTTACCTAAAAAGTTATTTTCAAAATTTGGGGTAGCTCAGATACGAAAAACACGGTTTCTGACATAAAAGTGAAAAAAACTTTTTGGCACCTATCACTGATTTCTTGTTCACGATTTTTTTCGGTTTTCTGAAGGTTCAAACTACCTGAAAACACGGATCATATCGATGTCCCTTCAAATTTTTTTTTTTCAGTTTTTTGTCCAAGTTAACTAGTAAAATAAAAAAATAATGCCTCAAAAAGGATATTTATAAAATTAATAGTACTTCCATATAAAAAAAACAATGTAGTATGCTTAAAAATAAATAATATGTTACTTTATTTTTAATGGCATAAATTTTCAATAAATTAAGGATTAAATCTGAAAAATTGAGTAATACCCATATTTCTAAAACTACTATTTCCATATAAAGAAATCAGCACTACGTCCAAAAAGAAAAAAAATTTATTTTTTATGGCAAAAATTTTCAAAAAATTTTAGCTTCCTGGGGTCTCAAAACGTGCTTATATGCCAAAAAATCAAAAATCGAAATTTGACCTATCACAATGGTTCCTCTTTGAGGAACCAAAATTAAGTTTTTTTTTTCTCATATATGGGTGGTTTTCACTGTAACTATATATTTTTTTATTGTTTACGGCACAACACTAATTATATTTTTTTTTTAATTTTTTTTGTATTTTAATGTTTATCAATGTCCAAAAACCTAAAATTTTCAGTGGTACTGCTACAAATGTAAAAATAAATTCTACGTGTTATTCTTATGGGATTTTTTTATTTATGCAGACGGTGGCGTCATGGACGGTTGCGACATTTTGAATGTATTATTGAAATAACTTTGTATTGAAGCCATCAAATTTTCTCAAACTCTGGGTATCTTATTTTTCCATCAAAACTCATAACTGAACAAGATATATTAAGTAATATATGACATACACTAGGAGAAAACGACATGGACGGTGGCGACATTTTTTTTTTGTAAAAGCGTTTTAAAAATTTAATAGGTTTAATTTTCATAGTTAAAGCTTTCATATTTAAAATTTTAAGTTTTCCACGATTCATATATGATCAGGGCCGGCTCAAGGGCCGGGCAAGCCGGGCGTCCGCCCAGGGCACTATAAATTTGGGGCGCTAAAAATGACAAAATATTAAGAAATAAATATACTGATTTAAAAACAAAAAATTCTTATTTAATTTTTATTTAAAATTTGGCTTTTGGGTTCTCCTAAACTCTTTGTTACAGTTAAACTTTTTGTCTAGTGTCGCGATAATTTTCACTTGCTCATATTAGAAATTAATTTGGCCCACATGCGTTTTTTGGGGCGATGATTAAGAATTTCGGAGACTTTTTTATGAAAAGCTTATCTTTCACCTTTAAGTTAGCAAAAAAACTATTCCTTAAAGAGATATTTTCGTACTTAAAGCTAATTTAAGGGTGAAATATTAATTTTGCCTAAAAATCACCAAAATTTTTGATCAGCGACCCAAAAAACTCATGTGGACCAAATCTAGCCACTCAAAATTAAAATTCGTCAAAAATACCCCTTTTTAGGGGCAGTTTTTGAAAATTTAAGGGTTAAGTCTCAATTCTTCATAGAAAAGACCCCGAAATTCGTGATCAGCAAACCAAAAAACCTACAGCAGACAAAATCTGGTGGTGGTCGGAAACAAAACAGGCAAACCCGTTTATTGACTGGAATGAAAATATACTCCAGTCAATATACGAGGAAAGGGGGGTGGGTGTTATTTCACCTACCACCACCAGATTTGGTATACTATAGGTTTTTTGGTCGCTGAACACGAAAATTGGGGTCTTTTCTATGAGAAATTGGCGGAACACCCTTAAATTTGCAAAAAGTACCCCTATAAAGGGGTATTTTTGATTTATTCGGATTTTGGGTGGTCAGATTTGGCCCGTAATGGTTTTTTGGGTCGCTGGTCAAGAATTTTAACTTCTTTTTCATAAATAATTGAAATTTCACCCCTAAATTGGCTAAAACTACCCCCGTAAAGGGGATGTTTTTGCTATTTTGGTACTTTAAGTGATCAGAATGGTTTTAATGGGTTTTCCGGTCACTGAACAAGAACTTTGGGAAATTTTTTGTTAAAAATTAATTTCTCACCCTTAAATTAACAGAAACTACCCCTAAAAGGGGTGCTTTTACTATTTTTGCATTGTCAGTGTTAAAATTCGGTTAATACAGGTTTTTTGGGTCGCTAATCACGAATTCCAGGAAATTTTTTTTTTAAAATTAATTGGTGATCACGTGGTAGGTGAAATAACACCTCTCCCTCCCCGTATATTGACTGGAGTAATATGCGTTTGTAACTATATAATATGCGCTTTTTTATATTTATAATTTGTGTACTTTAAAATATATTTTTATTTACAAATAATAATTCTGTCAAAAATTTTTTTAAATTTCTTATACATTTTTTGATATGGGGGGCGAAAAAAGTTGGTCTTGCCCGGTTGCCAATTTTAGCTTGAGCCGGCCCTGCATATATGAGTAGTAAGAAAGAAAAAAAATACAACAGTGCTTTCAAGTGCATAAATATAGAGTGCGCTCCAATAAAAGGTGGGAAGCTTAAAAATAGCTAAAATTGGGGGACAGACTTATATGTGACGATAAGCTAAGAGAATTGCATGTTATTTTGTTTCGTTGAAAAAAATGAGTTTTTGGGACCTAAATATGTCATATGCATCCTACAGAAAAATTTAAGTTCAAATTTTATGCCGTTTGTTAATACTCAAAGTTTACAGTTAAGCAAAAGGACAGCAGACGGTGGCGACAATTTGAACACATATGCTCCAAAAAATTTTTTTATTAAGTTACCAATATATGCATAGTAGGTTGTGACTTTAAAAAAATATTATTTATGAACTTTTTAAAAGAAAAAAAAGTGTAAAAGAGCTTTAGTTTCGGATATAAATGGAGGGGACACTGTGTATACCGTTCCTGCGAAAACCACCCATATATATCTCGATTAGTATTATCCACTTAAATTCGTTGAACTCTTTATAAAAAAATATATTAATATTTTGAGTACCAAATTAAAAAATCTTGGTTTTTCCATTTTTTGATAATTTCTTTGAAGTATGTATACGTCAGTTAATTCTGTCACGTACTCCAGTTCTTCAAAACTATTTTTTTAAAAGACACAAAATTGTATATAAATTGATAAGACTCAATAAAAAAAATAAACAAAATATATTTAAATATATTTAAGATAACCATATAATATTATAAGCTCATTTAAAATTTAACTTTATATTTGTTTTTTTTTTTTATATTACGTATTTTTTGTAGTAAATAGGTATACATTTATCATAAAAAAATTTAAATATTTTCATACATATAAAATATCAGTATTTAAAATATGCACGTGTAGTGCAGTCTCGTGTGAGACTTCTGTATGCATACGAGTGCATAAAAGTCTTGGATGCTGTTTTATTAAAACGATATATTATGATTCAGATCCTATCTTTTGAATCGTCTAGACTGTTGTGGTTAGAGTAGGGGATCGATACCTTATGCACAAGAATATACGTGTGAATTTTACTGCACGCGCGTTATCGGTCGTGTCCTGTAATACAGTAGTCCCATGTTCGGGTGTTTATATTAAATATATCGACACACATATCACAACTTAACTTTCTTTTTTGTTTTTTTAGCTGATTTATTTAATCGTAATTAATCTTCCTTTTTTTCTCATTCTCATCGTTATTATACGTTACGTTCTCTTCATCGTCATAGCTTTTTATTCTTCAAATCATAAAATGCTGATCTATTAAATTTGGGTTGATTTAGTTAAATTCAATTTTTTTTTTAAATGCAATATTTTTCTCAATCAAATTAGTAATAAAAATAATTAAATGAAAAATTAATTTTTCACTCAATTACTGGGGCCTGATTCCGATTTATTTTGTACTTTTTTGCATGTTTTTCAACATTATATTACATTTAAGCATATTTTAGCATACTGTTATACGTTTCTCTGAAACTAAAAAAATCCCTTGTATTTCATGCTATGTATTATACCTATAAGGATCATGTAAAAAGTCAAAATTTTTATATTTTTTTCAAGCTCTGCTCCAGATTTGGTTCTATTGACACAGCAGAATCCCTTAACTCCTGAAAATAATGAAAAAGAAAAACATCCATATATTTCTAATTTTTTTCTTCACAGTAAAAACTTTCTTCTTGGTAATTATTTTTTGATTGCATCTATTTATCCAGAAATTCTACATGATTAAGCACCGATTAAATAACCTAAAAATCCAAAAATATTTCTTCAAAGATTTCACTCATAATAAGTTTTAATTTAAAAAAAAAAAAATGATGTCTCTTTTTTTTAGCAATTTTAAATATTTAGTTCATGCTGCAGAAAATTTGCTTTTGCAAACCAAAACAAACCTCAAGTCGGGAGGATAAAAAATTTTTTTGGAAAATAAATTATACGTAATGAAATCCTAGATAAATAGATTTTGGGTTATTTTTTTTCCTGAAAAAATAATTATTTAAAAAAAAAATTATATTTATTTCTTTTAAAGTAACTTTTTTTTTTGCGATTTCTACTTTAAAAAATAATTAACTCACAAAATATTAATTTGTTAAAATTATTTATTTTCAACCCTGATAGCTATTTCTTCTGAGTACAGCTTTGAAAGGGATACGATAAGTAAAAAATCCTAATTTTATTTTTCCCGTAAATTTTTAAATTTACCAGATTTAAATTAAATTTTTTAAATTTAAAGCTTGAGTCCAGAAAATAATTTCATTAACAATTATTTTTTTTATTAGAAGTAACCATTTGCATGATCAAATAATTTAATTTGTAAAAATCTTTTTGTTCATACACTAGTTATAAAATTATATTGATTGAAATTTTTTAAATTTAAATTCGAAACTCTTACTTATTTTAACTGTGTCTTGACTTGAATTTTTACCAATAAAAGTACGAGTCTTTTTTTTTGTAAATTATTACAATGATATTTCGTGTCTACAGTACTTAAAGTTAATATTTAAAGAATGCTTAATAACAAAACGTTATTTACACTAATTTTTGTATTATTATTTTATAATCATTGATATCAGTTTGATTTTGGGGGGCCACTTGAGATATTCTTGAGCAATTATTATACATAGGTATTTATAAATACAAATATAATACTTATGTATGTTATTTAATGTTTATACTGCTACAGCGAGTCGTGCGCTCCTTCCCTGTGTCTCGTCACTGAAATTAACCGTGCGTTATAAATATAAATATATATATATATATATATATATATATATATATAATTTATTATATATATGTGATCCAATACTTCAAGCGTTCAGTATACACTTAGTACTTGAGAGACAAGCATCGTCATTATATCATATAGACTTTATTGTTTGTGTTTATTTTTTTCTATTACTAAAAAGCAATATCTTATTTACTTAAAGAGGCGTAATATTATACACAAGTGTTTTTGGACCACGCGTGGCGTTAAAAAAAAAATTGATTCAGTCTGTGGATCGTCTTTTCAACGTTCCGCTTCGGCCGATGACTTTTTCTCCTGTGAGATCTTCGTCCGCGAATATTCCGGTCAAGTGACTTAATATATGTTAAATTATGCATTTATATATGTAATACTATAATTTTCTTAGATTTAGAACACACAAAAAAACTTTCAAACATAGACAAAAATTTTTGTTGAAAAAAAAATGTCCGGAAAAAATGTATTATTATTTTTAATTACTATTTCTTTCATAATTAAGTGCCCTGCAAGGCCTCATCACTTGAGGCACCAATCGGGGCTAGATGAAAAAGTTAGAAGAAGCTTAGATTCGAATTTTTTAAAAAATAATTCTGAAATATACGAAAACAAGGTTCCGTATAATTATAAAAAATTGGATAAAATGATGAAAAAGGCTATATTACAAATAATATTAGGTGATTTACGTCCTGCAGACTTAGTTTTATTAAAAACTTTAAATTATAGTCTGGAAGAAGTGATGGCAATTCGTGAACACGAAGTTAATCGCATCAAGGAAGAAAAATTAAATTTTTCAAATGAAGCTCATCATAAAAAAGAAAAACAAATTAAAAAATCTAAAAACCACGAAAACTTTGAAGATTTTAATAAACAAGCTTTTTTGGACTATGAAAATTCTGTAACTTCTGTCAATAATAATACTAAGGATTCTCAATTAGATTATGATGATGCATCACAAGTAAATGGCGATAAAAAAGAAAACAATTATCGTGAAAAATTTGACAAAGCAATGGAACCGCATGTTGTTTTTAAAATTCGATCGGATGATACCGATATCGATTCTTCATCATCGTACGAGAATAACTCAAATAAGGTGATAAAATTAAAAAACAGCGATAAAAAAACTTCTGGAGGAATGAATGCAAAAAGTGCGAATTCCTTTCATGATTATTATGATAATGTTCGTAATATTTTGTATCCTCGTTTAAACAAAAGTAAATTAGAAATTCAAAGTTTCATTAACTTTAATAAAAAAGCTGTCGCAGACTATGAAAATCTGATACCAGTTTCTGAAAATGAAGATATATCATATAAAAATGACGAAGAACAAGAAATTTTGTCATCCAAAGAATTTGATAAAAATTCTACTATTTCAAAATTTGATGTTGTTAATGAAACAATTATTTTGGATAATATTAAATTAAATAAATCACAAGAATCTGATAATTTAGCCATACAATACCAAGGACTTGAATGGTTAAATAGTGATGTTTACAGAGTCTTACCTGATGCAATTGATTCTTTAAGCGATAGTAAAAATTATGACTATCAAAATTTTGAGCCCTTAAATGATCAAAAACGTGAAAATTATTATTTTATGAACAATAATTCCTCGTTTGAAGAAATACTGAATGATACAACAGAATACCAAAATGATTTAAATAATTCTTCAAGCATTGAAGTAAATGATACAGCAACATTCGAGAATAGTAATTCATCCCAAGAAACTTCGTACCATCAAAATGCTAAGCTTTTGAGGAAAATGTAAGTTTTAGTCATGATAATAAATTATTATTTTCTTTTTATTATAAATTAAGTTACGAATTATATCGTGATTTCAGTGGCAATGAGTCCACAGATTCAGAAAGGTAAGAATCTACTGCCCTAAATGTTTGAAAGCTTTTCGTGTTTTTCATTTTAGTTACTAAATTTTTTTGTGTATTTGAATAACAAGCTCATTTTATTTAATATTTTGAGGTATAAAATACATTGAACGCATATAAAATATGATAACGCACATTAATATTGAATATATTATTAATAATAAATAAAAAAATAGACAACAGATAATTCTTACATTTACTTATATTTTTTCCTATAGTAATAATGAAAAAGTTTATGTAATATGCAGATAATTTCTATAGATATATTTTTTTTATTTATAATATTGCAATCGTTATATATTTCTCTTTCGAAAAAATTAATTTAGCCAAGGTATATATTTACAGTCGTTAATTTTTAACGTATGGTGCAATTTATAAAAACGTTGCATTTGATTATTAATCAAATAAATTTTTTTTTCTAAATATGAAAGATGATACTACAAAATATGAGGAAAATAAACTTGAAAATAAACGTTTTTTTATCAAAAAGTATTATATAGGTTAAAATAAGCACATACTTTTATATATAATAGATTTTATTATAAAAATATGTTGCTAATAATTTTTTTAGTAATTTTACAATCTGTTTAATCTTTTCCCGCGTATTAAAATTAAAAATATTCTACACCACATAATCTTTACAAAGGATGTAAATAACGGATATCTTCGGTGTCTCACGAATCTTATGCAATATATTAGTACTACTATTACATATGCTGAACTTGCATTTTATGAAACTTTTTACTCTCTGAATCATCATATACCACTGTTTACTACGATTTTAAAGAATATGCTTACTATACGATTTTAAAATCTCAATGGTCAGTTCATTCTTTACTTGACAAATCTCATGGTATATTTTCCATTCATTGATATTTCTATCTAGAAAAATTAATTTGTATTTGAATATTTATTAAAATACTTCATTTCTAGAAACAAAATTTGTAATTTTAAATTTTAGGAACTTTTAAAGAATATTATCTATTTTCTTATTTTTTAGTTTTAACTAATATTTTATTCTTAAGCAATTGTGTTTTATTTTTTGAAACATTTTTGATTTTTCGATTTTTTTGAGGTTTAATGTTGAATTCTTATAAAAAATTTCAAATTACTTATGTATGCAGATTTAATTATTTTATAAAGTCCAAACTTCGGACTGGTCCTGTGATTTTGACGCTTTTAGCAAAAATGGCGACGACTCCTATGTTTAAACTTTTCAATTGGCGTAATTTTCGCTAACAGGATATTTGAAGAAAACATGTTCTTTTTGAGTACTCTATTAGCTAAAACCAGGTTTAACTCAATACATAAATGTTGAAGTTGGCACACTCTTCAGTTTAAAGTCCATGTTACCACGTAACCAGCCCAAAATATTTTATTTTCAATGCAGTGAAATTTAAAACGTAAAACACACCTTCTAATTTTGAACTGATCAGCAATATTTAATACATTGGAGTACATAATTTTTTTTAAACAATGGCAATTTACGATAAAAACAAATTAAATTAAAAATTTTTAAAAGAATATTTTTTGAATATAAAATGACTGTTAAAATTTATATTAAAAATTTAAAAATTTAATTTTTCAGTCAGTGTTCAAAAACGAAAAAATAAAAATAAAAATAAAAAATTAATAATAATTGTAAGTTCAAAAACCGGTTGTAAGTTTTTCATACTTAAGAACTTTTGCTTAAAAAAAATCAAGGTCCCAAATAATATCGACCCAAATTTTCGATCTATTTTTTACCAAAAGCTGAAAATATTTGGTTTATTACTATTTGCTGCTTGCGTTAACAGATTTTCAGTCCCTTTCAGTAGATTTTCCAAATAAACACATACATATATAAAGTACAGTTAATCTCTAACTTTCGTGAAATAGTTTTTATTAAATATCAAGCTTCTTTATTTTGACCGAATTTCAGACATATTTTTATTATTTATTTTTATTATTTATCAAAAATAGTCTAAATTAGATTATTATATATTATTTTTTCGAAGAATAAAACTGACAAGCAAATATTTTTGTATTTATTTACTTAATCTAGATATAAATTTTGCGGTTACTGATAAATCCTTAATATTTTTTACAAACTCTTATCATTATATAATTCCAATAAAGGACCGAAAAATTTTTTTTAAATAATACATAAATATATATGTGTATATATTTTTAATCTCTAAATGGTAAAGTGAGAAAAAATTCAACGTCTATCATAAATTACCCAACAGATAATTTTTTTTCTTGTAACAAATATAGACAGTGGTTTCTCAGACAGCAAGCAGACGAAGCACGTTTATAATTATGACAACGAGAAATGCTCGACTTGAATCATACATGTATGAAAATTATTTGAAATATTTTAAATATATCAAGTTACAAAAAATGATACTTTTCAAATTTTTATATAGTACTTGATTATTTTTTTACTTTTATGACCTATAATTTGTTTCAAAAAAATTTTGCAAAAATTTGATATTTTTTATTATAAATATTTATATAATTAATAATTGTAATGCGAGCAAAGAAAATTTTTAAAGTAGAAAGTGTGGACAAAAAAAAGAGTGAAGTTTATGTGTCGTCTGTCTCGACACAAGGCAGAAAATGTCATTCCACAGAAGATGACCTGTAACCGGTTTCTTTACCTGATTAATTTCTTGATACTGTCTGGGAGGATATTAAATTCCATGTATTATAACACTTTGTTATAAAATTATTTCAAATTAAATTAAATGTTAAATAATAATTATGTCATTCTTTATTCAAAATGCGTAATACTTTAGAATAATTAAATAAAAAAAATATATTTAAAAATATTTTGTTTACTTTTTTTTTTAATTAATGCATAATTAAGAATTGTAAAAAAAAATTATATACCTGTTTTTTTTTTGCCAAAATATTTAACATAAAATTAAATGCAGGTGTATAAGCTCAAAATAACTGATTTTAAGATTAGCATGCAGAAAAATGCATGAAAAATTTTTGCATAAATAATTTGTTTGTTTTTAAAAATAAGATTAAATTATTGCAATTTTTTATATAAATATTTTTTAATTTTTTAGCCATGAGCAAAAAGCCATCGAAGATATAAAATTAAAAATACTGGCATTAACTGGAAGATTTAATTCATCGACAAATAATGAAGAAATTTACAAAGAAAAATTTAAAATGTTTTCTCCTGCATGTAAGTAACACTAAAGTTTTAACTATTTTGAAAGAGTTAATTTACAAAAGAAATAAAATTTTTTTTCAATAGGTGTAGTTCCTCGTAATACTGACGTAGAATCGTGGAATGATCAATATTTAATGAATCTATACTTTTCATTAAATTTAACTTCTAATGAACACATTCTTGCTGCAAAATTAAGAATTTACATACTTCCACAGGAGTCTCAGCAACAAGATACGAATAACAGTAGTATTCATGAAAATGATGAGGATGAAGAAAAAAAAATTCGAGTATCCGTTTATTATTATACGAAATCTCTAAAAAAACATAGAGGTAATTTTAAATTATTTTACTTTAATTTTTAGAGTATTATTTAATAAATTTGTTACTTGATGTCAATATAAGAATCAAAATCATTTTCAAGTTTTGCGATGTTGAAGTGAGAATTTTTTAATTAATATATTTTTTACCAATTTATTTGACATGTTATTAAAAATAGTTTATTCCTCTTCTGTTTAAAAGTCTATTTAAAGATAAAAATTTATCCACCACAAATTTTAAGTTTCTTACCATGAAAAATATAAAATCATTTTGCAGTTAAAAAAAAAATACAATTATAAAATTATAAAATATAAAAATATAAATTTTTTTTTCAAGATAAAATTTCCTCGGTTCTCTTCGGAATAACTATTTAATTATTAAATTAAATGGCTTGAAAATCTCGATTTTTTCTCAATAGTTAAGGCGCCAACAATGTTAAATGCTAAATATATAGTAATATGGTTTCAACCCATTTCGTTCCAATGTATTATTGATTGTTAAAAACGACTTTGGAGGTTTCATCTATTTTCCGGTGTCCACGCGTGAGTAATTCACGATATATCTCCTCCCAAAATAACCAAAAAAATACAATTTTTTTAAAAATATTGCTAATATTGCGCATATAACGATTCTGAAATCAGATTTTTTTAATTAAAAATGTCGGATTATTATTACCGCATTTCTAAGATTTTTAACCTCATGATTGGTAATTTAAGCTATTTCAATTTATAATCGTGATTAATGACTCCGATATCTGCAATTCTACTTTAAAATACTTGAAATAGCTTAAAAATGACCGATTATGAGATTAAAAACTAATAAATCCGGGAATAACGAATTAAAAAAATTTTATTTTAAAATCGTCATCAGCGAACCCAAAAACCTGAAAGTTATACCAAAATTTGGCTTAATAAGCAATATTTTTTGAAAAATTGTATTTTTTTGGTTATTTTGGGAGATATATAGTCAATTATTCAAAAGTGGACATTGGAAAGTGGATGAAACCTTTAAAGTTGTTTTTTGAGACCAAGAGTACGTATTATACACTGGGTCTGAGCCATAATACTCTATTTAAAATTATTGGATGCATTTAACATTGCTGGCGCCTTAACTACAATATCTTTTTTTTAGCTTGTACTTATTGTGTCTTTTAAAACAGTATTTTTCTGAATAAAAATAAAAAATTCTAAAATATTTTATGCTATGTTAACAGTAAAGAAGCGATTAATAGATTCGATAGTCACACCTTTGACGTCAACAGGAAGGCATGTAGCGTTAGATATAAAACAAGCGCTTCGGTTTTGGAGGCCTAGTTCCAGGAATGGACATACTAATAATGCCAATCATGGTTTAGTTGTACAAATCGAAGATCAAGACGGAAGAACATTAATACCGTCATTACACATACAAAATTTTCATTGCCAGACGTCGTCACTCAACAACAACAATGAGAAGGCATGTGAGTGTGTGATCTAACAATACTAATAAGTTTTTTGTTATGATTTTTTTTTCAAAACTAAATAATGCATTAAACAAATCTTCGGCTCGCAAAAAACTATCTTTATAATTTTGAATAAAAATCAGGCCACACTGAAGTAATATGATACACAATAAGATTTATATTTATACGTTTTTATATAAATATCTATAAAGATATTATTATTATTATATGCTTTTAGAATTCTTTTAGAAGAACTTTAAGAAATATGCGCCACTAGCTAACTCATCATATTTTCATTTTTAAGGCGTAGTTTTTTTAAGAATGTTTTTTATTTTTATAATGCACGTATAGTACACATACTTTTTAGTTCATGCAAGAATTAAAAAAAAAAAATTTCTTTACGATTAATTTAAATTATTTAAATAAAAAACGATTAATTTAAATTTTTTTAAATATTAGCAAAAAGATATCATATTTTTTTTAGTTTCATATTTCCAGATTCAGGGCATTTTTTGGGAAGGGCTTCGGGGGGGGGGGGCTATAGTGTAAATTAACTCCCTCTTTTTGAAAGAAATATATTTTTTTTAAATCGGGAGGCGGCTGAAGTCCTCCCACCAAGATTTTCTGGTATTTAGCTTATAGTATTTTTAGGCCTCTAATTACTCAATCTCATGAAATAAATTTTTTTTTTAATTCTTCAAATAATGTGCTCAGAACCGTTGTAGAACCTTTATATCCTATTTTTTTTGATTGCGAATATAGATGCAAAAAGTTGATAAATTTTCGGTAAAAAAAAGTAAAAGTATGACGCCTCGAAGTAATCTATAGATTTTTATATTAAGTCAAACCTTGACATTTGATACGTAGTATCATTGGAGCTTAGACCACAATGCTGATTATAGAAACAATAAGAAATAATATTTTTATTTCTAAAACGCAAATTTTATGCTATATTTTACATGTAAAAGTTAGATATGCACGTAGTTTTTTAATTTTTTAAGCATTTTTTCCATTTTTGTTATTTGCCTTGAAATTGAGGTATCTCAACTATAAAATTTAATCCACGTAATTCTTTTTTGTTTCATACTAATTTAAAAGCTTGCCAAATGCAGCAAAGAATATAATATACTTTATTGAATTTCAAGACGAAAATTTTATAATTCTAAAAATTATAATTTATCAACAACAAAAAATATTTAAGCAGATTTTAAAGATTTTGCTTGAAATTTCAAGCGCTGCGCTTAAACCATGTTCTAAAAGTAACGAGGAAATAAAAGCTTTCTACGAGTAAATGAATATCTTTTAGTATTTCTAATATGAAAGCATCTAGAGAAGCATATAATTTTTCGTAAAATAAATTTCTTAAAATTTGATTTACATATTTTCATTTTATCTAAATTTTTGCATTATGATTGATGAAAAAAATTTGATTACTCAAAGAATTATTCATATACATTTCATAGAACCATACAATGTAGGAAAATATAGAATTTTTTCTTGGTAAAGGATTTTTATAAAAATTGTTTTCTTATAAAATAAAATTAATGAGAATTGTAAAAATAAAACTTTTTAATTTATTCAAGGTATTATTAATATTTCACAATATTATTCATATTAAAATTCGTACATTAAAAATTCACAGAATAAAAATTACAATTCTCATCTACTATAATTGCATAATTTTGAATAATGAATTTAGTTTTAAATTTTTGTTTGTGTGAGTTTATGAATTCTTTTGAAAAATAATTAATAAAAATTCAGATAAATTAATTTAAAAATTTTTATTTTACAGACCAGTTTATTCCTGCAGTATTCATCCGAACCTACCCTCGTTATGTTCGTATCGTAGATGGTAAAATTGTTAAAATGTTGAAGTACAAAAATCTTCGGTAATGACCTATGGTTGTAATAATAATAATAATTTAATTTATAATTAGTACTATTCATTATTTTAAGGCAATATAAATTAAAAACAAAAATTAATGTTCCTATAAATTCAAAACTTATTAAAGAAAAATTAAGTTATATTTTTAAAAGTAATTAGAATTTTTAACATAAACTGCCAGTTGCTTTGTTTGAATTTTCAAGTAATTTGTGTTTGAATTAATTTGAATTTTGAATTTTGAATTTTCTTCGAAAATTTCTGCAAAATGCTTGAAAATTCAAGCAAAGACTAAGTAATGTACTAAGTCATTCTGAACGAATGTGCACAAGAAAAAGGGAAAATCATGAATTATAATTCGTTTAAAATAAATTTTTGTAGGGATAAATTTTTTTTATCAATAGCAAATTTACTTATTCAGAAAAAAGTAACTAAAGTTAAGACATGAGGTGCACTCAGACTAAAGATTGAAAAATTTTTTTTCTGATTTTTCAAATGTTATATGAGATATTTTTTTCAAAGAACACAGAAGAATTCGAAAAAATTTATATACTATAATTATTAGACTCTAAAATTTCATTATTTCGATGATTTTTAACCTTACTATTTCGGCACGTTAAAAAAATTGGTGTAAAATCATAGATGTGCCTCACATTTAATTTCGGATAATTTTTTTATCAGCAAATAAAAAAATAAACGCATACATCGACGCTACTAACAAAGAAAATTCTAACACTTATGCTAAAAACTTGTTGGAAACCAAAAAAGTTATTTCGTATAGAGCATCTGTTAGATTTAGACTATTGCTAGATTATACTGGAATATAACTAGGAGTTTTTTTTCCCCAATTAGTTCATTTTTATATGTAATTGCGTTTTCTTTACTGAGAGTGTCGATGTAACATTACACTTTATAGACTGTTTATTTAATAATTTTAGCTTTAATTTATTAATAAAAAAAATAATATAATTTAATTAAAAATAAATTAAAAATAAATAAATAAATTATTATTTTTAAACTTGTAGTACGTAAAATTAAAAATAATTTTTGTTTATGTTTATTAGCATATAAGATAATATAAAAGATATATATATTTGTTTGAAAACGACATTCAAAAAATACTTTCTAAATTTTTTAACTTAATCAAAATTCTGTTTTTTAAATTTTAATTTCGATTAAATATAAGATAAAACATTTGTAAATATTGAAAATAATTGTAATTAAAATTTTTAAATATTTTTTACAGAAAAAATATATGGGTGTAAAAAATTTGAGCAAAAATTTTACTCAAATTTTATTATAATATTTTACGTGTTAAAAAGGGTAAATTATTAGTTTATAATGGATTAAAAATATAGACAAAAACTAAAATAATCCTTTTAGCAGTATTGCATAAAGTTACTCAAGCAGAAATGAAGATCTGTAAAGTTCTGGGCAGAACTCGGGCCAGATGCAGAAAGTTGTTGGTCCAAGTCCAAGTTCTGCTCGGAACTTTCCGAAACTTCATTTCCGCTTGGGATAAATAATATTAAATAGTTTAAATTCGAAGACTAAGTATGTTGTATATTAATAATTTATTGTATCAGTACCATATTTGCACAAAAAAGGTAGAAAAAGCTTCCCGTCCAGGTTAGAAAGTTGTATTTTTCTGTCTTAGTTGTGTAAAAATTTATTAATAATATTTTTAAGATTTTGTTTTTTACTTGAACATACGTAGTATATATTGAATAGAGTTTTACTAATATGAGGAGTAAAACTATTGCCAAAATGGTTTTTACTATTGTAAGAATCTTTTTTACTTTAGAACGGTTAAAAGTACTTTGCTCAAATACTTTTCTATCTTTGACAGAACACGCAAATTCACAATTCCAAAGCGTTTATTTAAGCGCAGCTCTCTCTGGCGCACAGCGTCTGTGTTCCAAACTGACCATTCTCTGGTATATTAATACAATATGGTGTAACAATTATCCGGAAAACTCTATAATAAATGACTTATGGAAGAATGAAATAATTTAACGGATGATTGTAAAATTTGCTTCATATTATAAGCCTATATTGTTCGCGTTTGAATTGTGTGGTTTGTTATGAGGCTCTGTCAAATTAACCTAAGGAAATTAATGAAATTATCTAAAAACAATTATTCTAAAGATTGCATAATGTATTAATCATAAAACATCTCTTTTTTAAATAATTTATATTACATTTTTTTTCATTTTTATACTGTATAAATAATTAAAGATAATTCACGTGGTAATGGAAATATTATTTTGAGTATAATATTAAAAACTTTATTCAGTATTTTAACGAATAATCATACGTAAATTATTTATATTTAAACTCAATGACTGACAAAGCCAAATGTAATATATATTTAAAGATTAAAGATATTGCGAATATCGTTAAATTAAGTATTATAAGAAAAAAAATTAATGCATGTGCGTAAATTTATTAATGTAAATAATGTATATTTTATCATGTACCTATTTTATAGCAAATAAAATCAATAGAAACACTCATTAATGTAAAATGATTTTCTAATGACCTATAAATTTTTCCTTATCGGATCTGATACCTGAATTTGTGAAAATTTTTGTGAATTTTCTAGGCCCAGGAGGCCCATCCAGGTAAATTGAGGGTATAGGTGATTTTATTTCATCCACCACAACCTGTCTAAAAGTTCTAAAAAGCTGTCTAAAAATCGGCTTCCCAAACAGTTAGAACTCTCCTTGTTAACAGAGGATATAATTATATCTAATTTCTCCGAATGAATTTCCATTTCTGGTCAAGAAAGGGTGGCCAGGATTAACCCATTACCTCCCAGACAGTAAAAACGCGCCACTTGATTAAAACCAGCTCAGATTTTCGTTAAAAATTAAATTTTAAAATTGTTTTAAGGCTATCCTAAACCCAAATGTGTCGGTAAAAATTTCTTAAATGCCGGCTTTCTTTTTTTAGCTTTAGAAATAACAAAAAAAATATTTTAGGCTATAAAGAATTATTTTTTCAAGGGAATGAATCAATATGAAGCCACAAATTTTATTACAAATGGATTGGCCTTTTTCAAAATGAACTCTGCCTTACCGACTCAATGTTAAAAGCATAGGGGTTTAGGATGGCGTTAAGAATAGAAAATCGTGAGGAATTCAATTTTTGAATCATTTTTTACCAACAAACCCTCAGGAAATATCTACAAGGGACGGAAACTTAAAAAACAAGCGATTTTAGCCCTGTTTTGTGGCCAAAACGTGCCACTTTGACGTAAGTCTTTAATATTCAAAAAATATTATTTTTTATCTTCTTCTAATTAACACCCGGGGGTTTTCAAGGTTGTTGATTTCAAATATAAACTCCAAAAAATGCTAAAACTTCCTATAGGGGTTGAAAACTGAGGTAAAAAGGGGTGAAAAATCAATTTTTGTAAAAGGATTTGTTTTTACTTGAAAAACTATCTCGGGGGACTATCGAGGTTACTGATTTCAAAATTAAACTCCGAAAAACGTTCAAACTTCTTTCGGGTTGGAAAACTGGGGTGAGAAAGAGTGAAAAAAAAAAAAAAAAAAAAAAAAAAAACCGTTTTTTTAAAACACTTTATTTTTACTTGAAAAACTATATCAGAGGTTTTCGAGATTGCAGATTTCAAATATGAAGTCCGAAAAATACTAAAACTTCATTTAGGGGTGGAAAATTGGGTTAAAAAGAGTGAAAAACCGATTTTTATAAAACACTTTGTTTTTACTCAAAAAACTATATTGGGGGTTTTCAAGGTTGCTGATTTCAAATATAAGCTCCAAAAAATGTTAAAATTTCATTTAGGGGTGAAAAACTGCGGTGAAATGGGGTGAAGAATCAATATTTATAAAATACTTTGATTTTACTTGAAAAACTATCTGGGAGATTATCGAGGTTACTGATTTCAAAAATAAACTCCGAAAAATGTTAAATTTTCATTTGGGGTGGAAAACTAGTGTGAAAAACGGTTTTTTTAAACACTTTATTTTTACTTGAATAACTATATCGCGGGGGTTTTCGAGGTTGCAGATTTCAAATACGATCTCCAGAAAATGCTATATTGCATCTAGGGGTGGAAAAGTGGAGTAAAAACGATGAAAATTACTTTTTACAAAAGCATATTCCATCCCTAGATAAAGTTTTATGATTTTTATGATTTCATATTTTAAATCTGTAACCTTGAAAACCCCCCATTATATTTTTAAAGTGTTATATAAAAATCGGTTCATCGTCCATTTGACCCCAGTTTTCCACCCCTAAATGAAGCTTTAACATTTTTCGGAGTTCGTATTTAAAATCAGCAACCTCCAAAACCCCCGATATAGTTTTTCAAATATAAAGCCTATTATAAAAATTAATTTTTACTCATTTTCACCGCAGTTTTCCTAAATGAAGTTTTAGCATTTTTTTGGAGTTCATATTTGAAATTAGCAGCCTTGATAACCCCTCGATATAGTTTTTCAAGTAAAAATAATGCTTTTTATAAAAATCGATTTTTTAACCCTTTTCACCCCAATTTTCCACTTCTAGATGAAGCTTTATGATTTTTTTGAGTTCATATTTGAAATTAGCAATATTGAAAACCCTGAATTACTAATTATAAGAAAAAAAAACATAAATATTTTACGAATAGTAAAGACTTACGTCAAAGCGGCACGTTTGGCTGCAATATAGAGCTCGAATTTCTCACGAGTTTCTAGTCCTAAAAAAATTTAAAAATTTAATTTTTAACGAAAATCTAAGTCGGTATTAATCAAGTGACACGTTTTGGCTGCCTGGGCGGTAATGGGTTACAAATAATCACCAATAGGTTTTAAAACTATTTTTCAAGATTACCTTAATTAATAGGTATATTGAAAAATTTTATTCTTTAAATTTAATTCTATTCTAGAAGAATTTCTATCCAAACGACCAAAATCTGGAATTTCCATTTCCATCCAAAACATTATAAGTTATGATTATTTACATAAACAAATAATCATTCATAGATTTTTTATTTTCGAAAATCATCCTGAAAAACGTCAATACTTACAGCACCTATTTCTTGTGCACATTTGGTTGACAGCTAAGCAGGGTTAAGCGGTTTCAATAAATAAATTTAACAATTCCACTTGTATTTTTATTTGTAATGATAATTTCACTAAAAGTAAAATTGCTAATAGAAATTTATTTATTGAAATTATTTAACACTGCTCAGCTGCCAACCAAAGGTCAGGAGAAAGAGAAATAGTACTGTATTGACATTTTTTAGGATGATTTTAGAAAACAAGAAACAGAAGTGCAAAGAGTTGGACGAAGTTGCAGAGGAGTTTTAAAGAGTTTTGAAATACCCTATACACCAGTACATAAATTCAACATCAGTTTTGTGCAAAAATTTTAATTGTTGACACATCCTCTAAAATAGGGGTGAACGGGGTAAAGCAACCGTATTAGTGTTATGATCTATGGTAAATTTGTCAGAGTCACCCCTATGTTAGAGAAAACTTAAAAGTTTTTGTACAAAACTGACGTTCAATTTGAAATTAGCAGACAATTTTACTTAAGAGTATAATTTTCATTATAAAAAATAAGTTTTATTTTAATTTTTTTGCAACTACCCTTATCCACATGGCACATTTTAAGGGTTGTAATTAGGACCAAAATGAATGAGACCACAATGTATACAAAGTTTACTTAAAGGCTATGCCGTGAATCGGCCCACGAAAGATATTTAAAAACGAATTGTATTAGGTCAAAGTACACCTAAAAAAAATAGGATCCTGAAGTTTTCAGACCTCCAGATGCCTTCATCTCTGATTGGCGGCCTATTAATAACAAAAAAAAAGTAAATTTTTAGCGACTTTTTAGTCGTCTTTCTGATACTCCCGTGGTAAAACGATTCTGTCAAAATGATCTTGCGACCTCTCATTCAAAAGGTTAGACAATATACTTTAGGGTATTTACTAGGGTAGCCTAGAGGACCAAGCATTGGTTAAACACATTTTTTATATTCATCTTTGGTTTCTGCGTCTCAAAAAACATAACATCACACATTGAGTTTTAGTTTTTGTAATAAAAATTTTAATCTCTCGTTTTGGGGGAGGGTGCATGGGGCCACTTGGGCGGTTTACAGGGCCAAACATTGGTAGAAAACATTTTTTATATTCATTTTTGGTTTCACCGTCCCAAAAAATATAAGAATTCATATTAAGTTTTAATTTTTGTAATAAAAATATTTTTACCCGTTTGTGGGGGGAGTTTATAAATGGGGGCACTGGGGTCGTCTACAAGGCCAAACGTTGGTGAAAATCATTTTTCGTATAAATGTTTGGTATAAGCGTCCCAAAAAACATGAGTATATAGTTCAATTTTCATTTTTCAAAAAAAAAATTTTTCACTCCTTTGGAGGGGTTATGCCCTGCTGGGGGAAAATTGGCTAGTTTTATTGCATTTCTATGGCCATATTCGGTTTTAGCACCCCAAAAACCCCCCACCAGGGGTCTACCATCTGGTACATGATTTTTTTTTTGTGCCTGTGTAATAGAGCTATGGAGCTTTCAAGCTCCGTAGCAGCCAAAGTTGAGACTTTGGAGCTTTGTGTCCATGGAGACAGTTTTTTAGAATAATAAAATATAAAAAATACTAAAAATTCACCTAATTTGATCGAACGGCCATTTCCTATTCATTTGTGCGGGTTCCTTTTTCGAAAACTCGAAAAATTAAAAACAAAAGTTATTTCAGTTTTTTAAGTATTTGACTATGTTGCCCCCCCCAAATATTTTTGAGCGCAGATGGTCGCAAATGAAAATTTGTTTTATTTTTCATTAGTTAAAAAAAAAATGGAATGGGTATATCTTTCAATTTTTTTTAAATCGCTGCCAAAGTTAAAATTTAAGAAGAAAAAAAATTTATTTTGGACGGTTTATGGTCTACCAATCAAAAGGATGCACTAAAATCACATCCAAAAGTAATTTTATCTGAAAGTATATCGTCTAACCTTTTGAATGAGAGGTCGCAAGATCATTTTTACAGAATCGTTTTACCACGGGAGTATCAGAAAGACGACTAAAAAGTCGCTAAAAATTTACTTTTGGTTCCTCAATGAGGAACCATTGTGATAGGTCAAATTTCGATTTTTGATTTTTTGGAAGTTAAAAAACCGGTTTTTAAAAAAAGTATGTGTGTGTAGTGTGTGTGTGTGTGTGTATGTATGTATGTAATTGGTGATAATTCACAAACATTATGGAGTTAAGACCTAATTTTTTTTTCAAAAATTTTTTTATCAAAAAAGCTCGAGGTACTTTTTTTTTCTAAATTGGATGTAATACCTCATTTATTTCCACGTAAGTACTTATATTTGAAATTATGGTTTTTACTCAATATCTCGAAACGGATACTTAATTTTTTGAAAATTTTTTTCCCAAAATTTTTTTCACGAAAAAATACAAAAAACAACAATTTTTTTTTTCGTTTTGGACGTAGTACCTAATTTATTTCTATGAAAGTACTAGTTTTAGAAAGTTTGTTTATAGTCATTTTTTGGATCTGATACCGAATTTTTAAAAAATTTTTTTCTCAAAATTAAAAAAACAATAAAATTAAAAAACCTGCAATATTTTTTTTTTTTTGGGTGTAATACCTCATTTTAAAAAAAATTTATTTTGGACGGTTTATGGTCTACCAATCAAAAGGATGCACTAAAATCACATCCAAAAGTAATTTTATCTGAAAGTATATCGTCTAACCTTTTGAATGAGAGGGCGCAAGTTCATTTTGACAGAATGGTTTTACCACGGGAGTATCAGAAAGACGACTGAAAAGTCGTTAAAAAATTCTTTTTTGGTTCCTCAAAGAGGAACCATTGTGTTAGGTCAAAATTTGAGTTTCTATTTTTTGGCATATAAGCACGTTTTGGGACCCCAGGAAGCTAAAAAACCAGTTTTTAAAAAAAGTCTCTGTGTGTGTGTGTGTGTGTGTGTGTGTGTGTGTGTGTGTGTGTGTGTGTGTGTGTGTGTGTGTACGTATGTATGTAATCAGTGATATTTCACAAATATTATGGAAATAAGACCTAATTTTTTTTTCAAAAATTTTTTCACCAAAAAAGCTCGAGGTACTAATTTTTTTTTTAATTTGGATGTAATACCTCATTTATTTCCACGAAAGTACTTATATTTGAAAGTATGGTTTTTACGTGATATCTCGAATCGGATACTTAATTTTCTGAAAATTTTTTTTCTAAAATTTTTTTCACAAAAAAATACAAAAAATACAAATTTTTTTTTTCTTTTTGGACGTAGTACCTAATTTATTTCCATGGAAGTACTAGTTTTAAGAACCTTGTTTATTGTTATTTTTTGGATCTGATACTTAATTTTTTCAAAATTTTTTTTGTCAAAATTAAAAAAATAGAAAAATAAAAAAAAATGCAATATTTTTTTTTTTGGGTGTAATACTTCTTTTAATTCTATGAAAGTACTAATATCTGAAAATATTGTAACTAGTGATATTTCAAAACCATTATCGAATTAAGACCTAATTTTTTTTTCAAACATTTTTTTATCAAAAAATCTCAACCCCCCCCCCCCTTTTTTTTTTATTTTGGATGTAATACCTCATTTATTTCCATGAAAGTACTTATATTTGAAAGTATAGTTTTCAAATGATATCTCGAATCGGATACTTAATTTTCTGAAAATTTTTTTTCTAAAATTTTTTTCACAAAAAAATACAAAAAATGCCAATTTTTTTTTCTTTTTGGACTTAGTACCTAATTTATTTTCATGGAAGTACTAGTTTTAAGAACCTTGTTTATTGTAATTTTTTGGATCTGATACTTAATTTTTTCAAAATTTTTTTTGTCAAAATTAAAAAAAAGGAAAATAAAAAAAACTGCAATATATTTTTTTTTGTTGGTGTAATACCTCATTTAATTCTATGAAAGTACTAATATCTGAAAATATTGTAACTAGTGATATTTCAAAACCATTATCGAATTAAGACCTAATTTTTTTTCCAAACATTTTTTTATCAAAAAATTTCAAACCCCCCCTTTTTTTTTTATTTTGGATGTAATACCTCATTTATTTCCATGAAAGTACTTATACTTGAAAGTATGGTTTTTACTTGATATCTCCAATCTGATACTTAATTTTTTTTTAATTTTTTTCACAAAAAAATACAAAAAATACGAAACTTTTTTTTCTTTTTGGACGTAGTACCTAATTTATTTCCATGGAAGTACTAGTTTTAAGAACCTCGTTTACAGTAATTTTTTGGAATTGATACTTAATTTTTTCAAAATTTTTATTCTCTAAATTAAAAAAAAAGAAAAATAAAAAAAATTGCAATATTTTTTTGGTGTAATACCTCTTTTAATTCTATGAAAGTACTGTCAAGTAAAATCGGAAAATATGTTGGGTTGAAAAATTGAATATTTTCCACCGAAAATTAATATTTCTTGACTCAAGAAACCCCCTCGTAAAGTTAAAACTTCAATTTTTTAAGTTTCTCGGTCCGCCATCTTGGAAAATCGAAAAATATTTTGGGTAGAAAAATTGAATAATATCCACCGAAAATTAATATTTCTTGACTCGAAAAATCCCCTTGTAAAATTAAAAATTCATTTTTTTAAGTTTCTCGGCCCGCCATCTTGGAAACATTCAAATTTTATTTTTTTAGTTTACGTAAAAATAAAAAATGTGTTATTTTTTCAATAAAATTTATTCCCTAAAATTAAATTTTTTAAAGTTATTTAGATTTCCCACCCTTCCCAAAATATATTTACACATAAATACCCACACAAACACACATACAGTCACACATACGTTCACACTCACACATACACACACAGAAATACTCACGGAACACATACATACTCATACTTTTTTATTTATTTATTAGTTTTTATAGCATTATAAGTTTTTCATTCATATTTGAGTACACACATTCGTTTAAATAATAATATTTATTTTTAAAAAATTTTCAAAAATATTGCATTTCTAAACTACCAAAAATTCACATCCACCCACAAAAAATTTAAATCCCTCGGGGAATCTGCTCAAAAATTTTTTTACGCACTTATTGAATCATGATAAAGCAAATTTAAAAAAAAAATCCGAGGTATTTTACTTTCGGGTTTAAATTTTTTCAAGACCACCGTGTGACAAAAGGAACTTTATATACATTACCAGGGGATTTTCTAGGTTGAGATAAAAGTTTTTCATCTGAATTCACCTGCTTTCTAATAGTTTTAACCAGAAAAATAGTATTATTTTTCCAATTTTCCAAGATGGCGGGCCGAGAAACTTAAAAAAATGAACTTTTAATTTTACAAGGGGATTTTTCGAGTCAAGAAATATTAATTTTCGGTGGATATTATTCAATTTTTCTACCCAAAATATTTTCCGATTTTCCAAGATGGCGGACCGAGAAACTTAAAAAATTGAAGTTTTAACTTTACGAGGGGGTTTCTTGAGTCAAGAAACATAGTCTGTTTTTAACCTTTTTATTTCCTTAAAATACCTTGTGGTTAACCATCTGGTAAAATAAAAATTATCAATTATAAAAACATTTTTCTCAACCTAGAAAACCCCTTGGTAATGTATAAAGTTCCTTTTTTCATGCTTTTTGGTCCGCCATATTGGAAAATTTTAATTGTTACTTTTATTCTACTTCTTTTATTGATTTTTGAAATAGCTATACAGGTTTATTGCGTCCTTCTTCTGTTTTTTCTATTAGTTTTCCATAATGGCCATGATTTTTGGTAAAGTCTCTACATTTTTCCAAGTCTTATGGCCCGCCATCTTGGAAAATCGGAAAATAACTTGGGTTGAAAAATTAAATATTTTTCACAAAAAATTCATTTTTCTTGCCCTAGGAAACCCCTGTGTAAAGTTAAAAGTTCATTTTTGTAACTTTCTTTATCCGCCATCTTGGAAAATCGGAAAATATTTTGGGTAGAAAAATTGAATAATATCCGCCGAAAATTAATATTTCTTGACTCGAAAAATCCCCTTGTAAAATTAAAAGTTCATTTTTTTAAGTTTCTCGGTCCGCCATCTTGGAAAATTGGAAAACTAATACTATTTTTCTGGTTAAAACTATTAGAAACCAGGTGAATTCAAATGAAAAACTTTTTTCTCAACCTAGAAAATCCCCTGGTAATGTATATAAAGTTCCTTTTGTCATGTATATTGGTCCGCCATCTTGGAAAAACGGAAAATATGCTGGACAGAAAAAATGAAAATTTTTATTTATAAAAACGTTTTTCTCAACCTAGAAAACCCCCTGGTAATGTATAAAGTTCCTGTTTTCATGCTTATGGTCCGCCATATTGGAAAATCGGAAAATATATTTGAGTAAAAAAATGAAAGTTTTCTTCAACCTTATGGTTTATCACATGGGAAATCCTCATGGTTCTTTTTGTACGATTCATAGTAAAACGAGGTGCATTCCGTATGAAAACAGGTGGAAACGTGTTAATGATTTTCCGGATTTTTTCGATTTTTTCACACAGACAAAAATGTTTTCTTCTAAGCAAATAATTACAGGTCAAATAAATCCCCGCGGAGCTGAGTCAACTAATTTTACATCAATTCAAAGAATGTTATAAAGTTTATCAGTATTGAATTTTCCTAATTTTCCGGAAATTTTCTATTTTTTTACAACTGAAACTTATTTTCTGATCATAGCTATGTAAAACCAGGTGGATTCCGGATGAGATCAGGTGAAATTAGGTCAGATTAGCATTAAGCTTTTCCAGAATTTTCCGAGTTTTCCACATAATAAAAAAGTTTTTCCGAGCAAACATATATACTGGTAAAATAAATTCGCAGTATAGCTGGATAAAATAATATTAAATCATAATTTACTGTTATTAAGCTTATTCAGGATTGAATTTTCTTTGTTTTTCCCGGAAATTTTCTTTTTTTAAGAACTAAAACTATTTTTCTGGTTAAAACTCATTGAAACCAGATGAAACCAGATGAAACCAGATGAAACCCGATAAAACCAGATGAAACCAGCCAAAACCGGCCGGTTTTGGCTGGTAAAACCGGCCGGTTATTTTTGTTATGGTAACGCCGGCGCGATTTTTACTTTAATAACAAAATGATCTTAATGGTCTACTTTACCTAGTAAAAAAGAAAAATGTATGTATAATTGCATGGTTGTAATCAATAATATTTATTGCATATTGAAGTTTAAAGACCATTGTTTGAGGAACCTCAGTGCCAGCTAGTTGGCAGGGTATTTTTTTTCATTAATAGGCTGCCAATCAGAGCTGAAGGCATCTAGAGGTCTGAAAACTTCAGGATCCTATTTTTTTTCAGGTGTACTTTGACCTAATACAATTAGTTTTTAAATATCTTTCGTGGGCCGATTCACTATATAGATCCGGGCATAGCCTTTACATAAAAAATATTATGTTCAAGCAATTTTCAATAAAATTTGATACTTTTTTCATTGATTTTTCCAAACATTTCCTAATATTGCCTGATCTATCCCTTTCAACCCTGTTTTTAGGGTATATTTAAGGGTAGTAGATCAAAACTAAGTCAGATTCTGAAAGAGCGTGAAATTTTAGGATGGACTTTTTAGCCACGTATCTATAAGGGAATGTATTTATTTTTGCTCTCTTCCAAAACTCTCCGCCCCGGCGTTAATGATTTAATTTTAGTTAATTAATTAATTAACTAATTTTTGCATTAAAATTATAATTTTTCTTAAACTTTCGATTTTAAAATGCCCTGGGCTTCCCTGAGCTGCTTGTTGTTTCTGAGTGTTTTTTTTTGGGTAAAATTATTTTTTTTTAGTAAATTTAATGTTATAAAAGATTTTGTACATTAAAAATTATTTTTTATAACTTAAAACAACTTTTATAGTTTATAGTTTATAGTTTATTTTATTTCAAGGTGTAAAATACATACAAATCATGGTGAAAACACCACAACCCCAAAGAGACTTACGTCTGTACTTGGATGAAAATGAATTATAGTGATAAAAATGGGTTCAACCGTATACAATAAAAACCAACAGATAAAATTAGCCATTCTAGTGCCCATCGGGCCACATTTGGAAAAAATTACATCCCGCTGTGCAAATCGATCCCCAGGGATAAAAATGGACTTCAGAAGAAAAAAATGGTATAAATTAAATGTATAGAAATTAAAATGTTATTAAACTAATATTAAAAGAATCATTTTTTTATTAAAAAAGGCCAAAATCACTTCCGGGAAGGCATCAAATAGCATTTCTGTAACATGTAATATTAAAATTTTCTTTTATCAGTAGAAAAATTACCAGCGAGATTGTGGATGAATTAGAGGATGGAAATTAATTTTTGTTTAATTTCACAATTCAGTTTTTATTATAAATTAAAAGATTCTTAAAAAAAAAAAAATAATAGTTTATGTATTATTAGAGTAAAAATTTAGATAAGTGTAAATGTATTTAGTGAAAATGAGGCTCCCCACCCATGAAAAAAAAACTAGTTACGTGCCTACACTGACAAGAGAATATAAAATTTAAAAACTTATTAAAAGGTAATATTATAATAGTGAGAACAAAAGTATAGTTAATAAAAATAAACAATGTATGTACACAAACGTTTAGTGCTAATAAAATAAAATATTATAATAAAATTTTATTAAATTTAAATTTAATGAAAATTAAAATATAATTTAAATTTAATTAAAAACTAAATTTAAATTTAATTTTTAGTTTATATAACTAAAAAAATAATAAAAAGTGTTACAAAAAATTAAATCAAAATTTTAAAAAATTTTTCATCTAATCTTTATTAGTATATAAATATCTATGTATTTAATAAATGATTAAAGTTTTGTAATTATCATAAACAAAATAATCTTTGTACAGTACAAAAAAAATTTTTATATCATTCAAAGAAAATTATTGTTTAGTTTTATTTTACTATCATGGTTAATATTAATAATGAAGAAGAAGATGTTAATTTTAAGGTAATTTTATTACTATTATTATTAAATTTTATTACTATTATTATTTTTGTTTAATTTTTGTAAAAAATAAATAAAATCGATACTTGTATTATTTATAAAATCAGTAAATTCAATACAAAAGTAGTAAAAAAAAAAACAAAAAAATACTGTTATGTTGTTGAATTGTTGGATAAAAAAGGTCAAACGCAGTCATATAATTCATTGATGCATTAAAAAAATATTTTATTAGCTTTTAATTAATTATTATTTTTGAAACCAGTTTTTGACCTAAACTAACAATCAAAGTGGAACAATTTTTTTTTTTAAACATAAGAATCATTTAGATTTAAACTTTTACATTTCTAAAGCAAAAAAGCCTATTTTCTACCCTTGGGAGATGGCTTTTTTTGCACGTTATATGTAATATCTAATTGTTCAACAAGGAAATAAAAATAGGATATAGCTTTCAATGCATTGAAAGTAAAATTTCCTACATTTTTTCCTGTTTCAGCACATAGTTTTTCATTAAAAGCGAAAAAAAGATCGCCCGAAAGTAAGAAAGTAGATCTTTTTTGCAGCGTATAATGAAAAACTATATTCTAATCACGGGACAAAATGGGGTTCAAGTTTAGCATGCTCTCTATACAAGTGCATGCAAATTCAAAACCATAGCTATTTATTATTAATTTCATAATATTATTTATAGAAAAATAATGACACAGTATTATCCATGCAAGAAGAGGGAGAAGATATTCCCCAAAATTCTAAGAAGAAATTTTTTTCTTACAGATTATTAATTATGATAGTTACGAATGTTTTGGCAATTACATATTTTATATTTGCAACAAAATATTGGGTTCAAAATAGTAAATAATATTTTTTTTATAATAATTATGTTAAGTTATTCTGATTAAATTTTGCAGGAATTGCTTGAAATTTTAAGTATTTGCTTTCATAATTTTACTCATTTTTGAACAACCAATTCAAGCATAATTCAACTAGAGTAATCTAAAAATGGATGTTTTATGTCAAATCGGTAGCTTACAATTTGATTATTCAATTTTTTGAATCATAGTTACTACTAATACAACCTTTTTATTTATTTGTGAATGCCTTCAAATGTCCAAGAATACAAAGAAAACAATTTTACCGAATAATATGGTTAATACTCGGGTTAAATTAGAAATTTGCGAATGGAGTTTTTCATTTGAAGGCTTTTATGATTTATGATGCTAAATAACACTTATTTTTGTTCTTACCATAAGTGTTTGATGTGTCCAAAATCTGACTCGATTTCATCCATTTCAATTTTCATTTTACGATTGTACACGAGTAAATTATTTGTTAACCCTGAATTTAAAAATAAATTTGAACAAATTTTGCGGTTTGATCTACAGTAAAATAGAATAACATAAAAGCAGCAAGGTTTTCTGGAATCTGAGCAGATTCTGGACAGAGTTTCTGGGACCCAGTTTTCTCTCACTGAATGAAAATCCTGAAAAATTCTAATTATATTTTCGGGTTCCTCGGGAAATTTCACAAAAAATTTTCCGCAAGAAATTCGTAAACGAGTCAGAATTTATAAAATTTTTTATCTGGTAACAGAAAAGTAGTTTCTAGAAATTCTGTCAAAAATTTTCCCAGTTTTCAGAAATTTTATTGCTTTTTTTTTACCGGGATGTTAGAAAAAGATTACCCCTAGTGTTTTAAATAGGATATTTATTATCAAACCATACATATGATACACTATTAACTCAAGCTAAACTGATAAACTGATTCCTACCTATTTTATATCATATGGGTATAGCGAATTGCCCGTGTTAGAATCAGCGATAGTATTTATGCTATAAGACTTAAAGTAGGTACAATTTTAAAGTTTTAAGAAAATGAATAATAATCAAATTTTAAGTAATCGAGTTGACCCAGATCAGCCATAAAATTTATTTGAAACAAATATAATTTATAAAAATTTGTTTTTAATTTTTTTAGAAAATGAATTACAAGGCGGATGGTGTAATGGATATAAAATGTTATTGTTGATTTATATATTTATATATGGTACATACTTGTACAAAATTATTTTTAAAAATGTTCACATAAATTTTAGTTCTATAAATACAAAAATTAAATTAGATTCAAAATATGAGTAAGATATTGCATATTTTTTAAGACTTTTTTACCAATATCTAATTAATTTAATTTACTTGTTTCGTACAGATTTAAATGGAGCTCAATAGAATTAATAATTTGTTTCATATTTTTATTTGCTATAATTATATTTTTAATCATTGACACATTAAGTTCAATTAGACGATTGATTGGATTATTAGGAATTATTATTTTAATGATATTTGGCACGATATTCTCAAAACATCCATCAAAGGTATTAACGAATACACAGAATTCAAATAAGTTTTTCATGATTGAAATTTTCTGGGTTTTAGATCAATTGGAGGACAGTATTAATGGGAATCGTTATACAATTTGTATTAGGTTTAATTTCTCTTAGATGGGCAACTGGACAAATGATATTCCAATGTCTTTCTGATAAAGTAGTAGTATTTTTAGATTTTGCAAAAGAAGGTGCTAAATTTATTTTTTCAGAAAATTTAGTTGAAAATGGAGTTTTTGCATTTACAGTTAGTTTAAATTTTATGTATTTTTTAAAAATTAAATATTTTAAGCTTAAAAATAAACAACTCAATTACATTTTAGGTATTGCCAGTAATATTTTTTTTTAGCTTTTTTGTACAAATTTTATATCATTTAGGAGTTATGCAAGTTATTATTAAAAATGTTGGATGGTTATTGTATATTTCTCTAGGAACTACTGCATGTGAGTCATTACATGCTGCAACAACGTTATTTTTAGGATTGGTAATTAATTTTTGAACAAGGAATATAATAATTAGGAATAAGGAAATTTATAAAAATTCAAATTTTTTTTTAGCCAGAATCTTTTTTAGTTATTGAACCATTTATGAATAAACTTACTGGTTCTGAAATACATGCAATTATGTGTTCTGCGTTCGCAAATACCTCTGGTAAGTTTTTTAAATTAACTATTAATCTGTTTAAAATTACTTAATCAGATATTTGAAAAAAAATTAGAAAAATTATTATTATCTGGTAGAGTATTTTTTCAATGGGTTAACAAATCAAAATCCAAATTTAATTTCCAAATGTTAATAATTACTTTTATTTTTAGGAACTGTAATGGCAGCTTACATATCATTTGGTGCCAAGCCTGTACATTTAATAACTGCAACTGTAATGTCAGTACCAGCTGGATTGTGTGTTGCAAAATTATTATATCCTGAAGTTAAAGAAAGTTCAACAACTTTTAAAAATATTAAGCTGCCAAAATCGTAATAAATAAATTTTACAAAAATGATATTTTTATAAACTTTAAAATTCAAAAAACAATTTGTTTTTTATTTTTAGAGAATCATCGAATGTATTAGACGCAGCTTGTAAAGGAGCACTGAGTGCCATACCTTTAGTTTTAGGAATAGTTGCTAATACAGTAGCTTTTGTATCAGCCGTAGCATTTTTGAATTCGTCTCTTTCTTGGCTAAGTGGTCTTGTTGGTTACCCTGAATTAACTTTCGAGGTATTGCTAATTAAGTTTGAGCTATTTAGTAAGCAGAAAAAAATTTTAATTGTAAATTCAAATATTACAGATGATTTTAGCAAAATTATTTATCCCACTCACCTGGATAATGGGTGTGCCATGGGAAGAGTGTGAAACTGTCGGTAGATTAATTGGGTTAAAAACAACGGTCAATGAATTCATAGCTTACCAGCGATTAGGGGAATTCAAAAAAGCACATCAATTATCTGCAAGAGCAGAAGCAATTGCAACTTTTGCTATTTGTGGATTTTCTAATCCAGGATCATTAGGTATTCTAATTGCTAGTCTTACAACAATGGTACCTGAAAAAAGAAAAGATATTATAAATTCTGCAATTCGAGCGTTTATTGGCGGTACTTTGGTTTGTACTTTGACAGCTTGTATTGCAGGTAATTTAAAATTCGATATTAGCTCTTATTAATTAATTATTAATTATTTATTTTTTACAGGGATATTAGTTGATGACGAAAGTTTTAATAATGTATAAATATTTAAATTTTATATTAATTTGATAATTATTGTGATCCATAAGCACATTTATGGAACAAACTAATTAAATAACTAAATGTAAAAATATTAATTAAAAATTTTTTTTCTTTTTAAGAAAAAAAGTTTTTTTCAGGATTGTGCCTATAAATCAAAAAACTTCTTATGAAAATTTTTTAGACAGGCTAATGTCTGAATTTCTTAATTACTAGTGATAAAGCATGAATTATAATTGAGAAAATACTTTACTATCGTACCTAATAAGTATGCATATATTACTAGAATATACAATGTCTATTCCTGCAAAATGTTATAGATATGAAAGATTTTGATATATATAGGGCAGTTTTTTGTAAATTAAATTACTTGTAAACTTTATTAGTATTCATTGTATTAAGAATAATTAAATGTATAAAAAATTACTCAATAACTTTATTGAGTTGTCAGTGTATTTTTATTTATAAAACTAATTGTAAATGTTGAAAACTTAAATATGAATAAATGAAAAATATCAAATTTATGTATAAAAAGCATAAAAAAGTAAGTCAAATGTGAAAATAGTATGTTTTGGCTTAATCAAAAATCTAGACTATTCCGCGGTGTCGAATTTTTTTGTCGTAAAATTGGCCAACTTTGCAGGCTTACAGCTTTTTACAGAACTCACGGCCAAAAAAACTAAGATACGATAGTGAGATAGCGATACGATATTTTTACCATAGTCAGTCCCGAAGCTAAAACTTATTCAGAAAATATAAGAAAATACTCATTAATTTTAAAACTTTGAAATTCATCAGCTTAGGTCAATAATCCTGCATTCAGTCAAATTGTGAAGATAGCTTGCAACATTGTGTCATGAAATATCTTTTAAATTTTCTAAAAATACTTAAATATACACTGTAAAAAGTAACTTTCTTATATCAACAAAAAAATTAAAACATTTTTGAAAAATTAGTAAATTTTCAAAAAAATTTGTAAATATTCGATAAAAATCGTAAATTTACTAAATTTAGTATGTTATCGAAAAATTCGAGTATTTTATATTTTTTTTTTTTGTGAATTCGCAAAAAAAATTGATAATTTACAATTTATTTTCGAAAATTTAGTAAATTTACGATTTTTATCGAATATTAACAAAATTTTTTGAAAATCTACTAATTTTTCGAAAAAATTCTATTTTTTTTTGTAAATTTAAGAAAGTTACTTTTTACAGTGTACGAAAACTATTAAAATTCCTAAATTAAAATTTTAACAGCTGTCTTGCAACAACACGTATGTACATTTTTACATGTCCTACTAGATCCTTAAATTTTAAGTCTAAAGATCCGAAAATTTTAAGTCTAGAGATTACAATTATATTTTCTTCCTTTGTATGCTTTATAATGCTAATTCAACAAGGACTGCCCTGGTGCTGACACTACAAATTTTTGTGAAAAAAAAATTTCTAAGATATACAATGTTCTTCGACTAAGTTTCAAAGTACAAGAGTTTTCAAGCTACAATATAAGGTATGAAAGTATATGATCGAAATATAATTACAAAAAATTCATAACCGGTTTGTGTAACTACACAACCAACGAGCATGGAACATGTTCACTCATAACAGTAATAAATCCAAAAACCGAAATTACAATAAATCCTGAAATATAAATTATGCTAAGTCCATAAACTTAAAGTATTCTAAGTTTTTGTTGTTATCAAGGCCTGACTCCCACTTCAAATTATTCTAAGTCCCTAAATCGAAAATATTCTAAGTCCATTTCACCCCCCCCCTAAAAGCGTTATTTTTTTCACCCCCCCCTTAAAAACGTCAATTTTTGACCCCCCCCTGCCGAGCCAAACTTTTTCAAGTACCCCATCCAATGAACATGTTCCATGTTAAAACTTATAACCGGTTTGTGTAAACACAACCTAAATGCATGGAACATGTTTACTTCTAGCTGAGGGATAGGTATACCTATTATAATGCATAAATGTTACACAACGTTACAATATAATTTTGTAATTATCACCTTACTAGATTTTAAGATTCTAAACCCAAGCTATTGTGATGTCCTCAATGCATATTATTCTAGATCCCTAAATCAAAAGTATTCCAAGTCCCTAAACCTGAATTATTCTAAGTCCCTAAGTATAACAAAAAAATAAACTATAGTAAATCGTTCCATTGTTTTAATTATGTTTAAAAATTATAAATTTAATTTATTTGACCCCCCCTTAAAAGAACAAATTTGACCCCCCTTTAAATAGAACAAATTTGACCCCCCCCCTTAAATTTCAAGTTCTGAAGTACCTCCTCCCTATAAACATGTTCCATGTTAAAAGACTACCTATTAGACGCATAAAAAATTTGATTTTATCGTTGAAACTTTGTTTAACCACTATTATGTTTCCTTATAACTACTCAAAATATATAGTATTTAGACCAATTCTATCAATGTGTGAGCCCTGTAAAAGTTGTTGCATTTTAGCAATTCAAATTTTCCCGTTCTCAGCCTAAAATAGCAATTTGAGATAACAAGAGGCGAAAGACTGTGCCCGGATCTATATTGTAAATCGGCCCACGAAAGATATTTAAAAAATAATTGCATTAGGTCAAAGTAGACCTAAAAAAACTTGGATCTTGAGGTTTATAGACCCCCAGGTGCCATCAGCTCTGATTGGCAGCCTATTAATGAATAAAAGAAATACATTTTTAACGACTTTTTAGTCAACTTCCAGACTCTACTGTGGTAAAACGAATCTGCCAAAATGGTCTTACAACCACTCATTCGAAGCGTTATACAATAAAATTTTGGATGAAATGACTTTAGGAATTAATTTTAGTACATCGTTTTTATTGGTCGGCCAGAAACCGCCCAAAATAGAAGTTTTTTTTTGACAATTTGAACTTTGGCAGCTTTTAAAAAAAAATTGGGGGATATGCACATTTTTTAAATTGTTTTAATTTTTGACTAGAAGCCTAAGTTTTCATTTGCGGACACCCACGCTAAGATTCTTATGGGACAACATGCTTAAAAATTTAAAAAACTAAATTTACTTTTTTTTCATTTTTTTCGATTTTATTATACATATACTTCAGTCAAAATACGGGTTTGGTTGTATTATCACTGGGAAACACCAAATTTCCTCTATTATAGGTTTTTGTGTCGCCGAACACGAAAATTGGGGTCATTTGGCAGAGAAATTGAAGCTTCACCCTTAAATTTGCAAAAAATACCCCCAAAAAGGGGTTTATTTACATATTCGCACTTTGAGCCACTGATTTGGGTCACTGATAAAGAATTTCGACTTATTTTTCATAAAACATTAAAATATCACCCCTACATTGGCTAAAACTACCCCCGAAAAGGGAGCCTTTTTTCTAGGTGCTCAAAGTGTAAAAGTAGCAAAAACACCCCTTTTAAAGGTAGTTTTAGCTAATTTAAGGGTGTAGTATAAATAATTTATAAAAAAATCGAAAGTGTCGATTAGCCACCTAAAAAACGTATATAGGCCTGGATGTTCAAAGAGCGAAAATAGCAAAAACACCTCTTTTAGGTGTAGTTTAAGGGTGAAATAGTAATTATTTATGAAAAAGGAGTCTAAATTTTTGAATAGCGACGCATAAAACCTATATGGGTATATCCTGGACCTATAATGAAATCCGTAATTTTAACCTTCAAAATTGACTAAAAGGTTCTTCGGTATTAGGGATAATTTTTTGTCGACAGGGCCTGAAAATTTGGAATCAGCGACCCCAAATACAGTATCTCAGTTATTTTTTATGAAAATTAGATAAGTATTTTACGTAATATGTAGAAAAACGTAAAAAACGGGCCGATGGTTCCCGTAAATGGTGTTATAAGAAAGTTTTCGGGGTGAGGTCCTAAATATTTGAAGTCAGCGTATAGAAAAACTTACATAATTATTATATCGTATATAAGTAGCCTTGCACAAACTTTCGAAAAAAAAATGCATACATTTAACAATCTAAAATATGTGGCTTCTGGACTATTTGCTTAAAATTATAAAATTTTAGTTTTGCATTGATTATTAATAACCTATTTAAGCCAAATACATAAAAAAATATTTTTAAAGTCATAATATGTGGTTTAAGTCATCTGAAGAAAATCGAAAGCGTATATCCTAAAAATTAAATTCTCTGCTTGAAATATCAAGCATATTACTTGAAAATTCATATTATATTGCATTTCATCTATATTCAAATTTCAAGAGCAGCAACTTGACCGTGTATAATTTAATTATTTATTTCTGCAAATATTATCTGTAAAATAAATATTATTATTTATTTATTTGAAAAAATGTTAATAATCCAATTTTTATAACAATACCATGTTTGCAAAAAATTGACAATGAAGTTTTCGATGTCAATACGTTTTAATAGGATTTTAGATAAGATAAATTCGTTGTATCAATATAATAAAAAAGTGTTTATTCTGAATAAATTTTATACGCTTTGCCATGTATATGTGAACTGTTAAATAGAAGTCTAATTTGTCATTGTAATTCTAATTTTTGAATATGTTTTACTAAAGGAAATAGATTTAGTAGTTTATAAGAAATCCACGATACTGTAAAGTTTCTCTACTCGAATTTTACTTGAACATTGCAAATATTTAAGCAGTTCGCTCAGTGTTGGATCCAAGGGAAGGGGGTTGAAGGGGGCAATCTCCTGAGAAGCAAAACTGTACTTTTTTAAATAAAATTTAGTATAATTTTTAAAAGTTTGATAAATCCTCTAAAATCTGAAAGCAATTCGTTTGCAAATTATTCTAAGTCCATTTAACCCCCCTCCACACCGAAATATGGCACATTTGGCCTTTATGACACCCCTAACCCCTCAAGTGTCATGCTTGAGATACCCCTTGTCTATAAACATGTTCCATGTAAAAATATTATTTTAATTTTTATGTTAGCAGAATTTAGAAGTGATTAAATGAGCTGGGATGTGTAAGATTTTTGTAATTATTTTGAAAAATTTAATTAGCAATGTCAAGTATTTTAGGCATGTATTCTAATTGAGAACACCGTAATCGCTGATCAGTACTGTAAATAAAAATATTTGTTATTTTTTCTGGTCAGTGGCCAGAAAACATGTATTTCCCAAAGACGCATCTTATTGTAATGATTAAAAATCGTATAGCACCCTAGACCATAAAAAAATATATCCCAAATCGCAAATTACCAGCTAATTCGTAATAAATTTTAATTTTACTTTTTCCCTGTTTTTTTTTTTGCTTCAAGAAAAAATTAGTATTGAAGAAAACTACAATTTCTTAGCCTTAAACATTAATATTAAAAATTAGCTATTTAAAATGTTGCAATATTTTTTGACGTGGGCAGTTTTTATTGAATAAAAATAGAAATAGATATTTTAAAAATCATCATTTGTTTTAGTACTTTTTGCTATTTTTGTATCCAGTCAAAACTCTCGCCAAATTAGAATAAATACTTTCAAGAGGTCTGGTTTTAGTATGAAGATTTTTGACACATAGACTTTTGAGAAAACTTAACTATCGCAATGGTGATCAAACTCGTAATTATTACCTCAATAGCTGTTAAGATTCTAAACCTGAATTATTCTAAGTCCCTTAATCGATATTATTCCAAGACCCTAAACCTGAATTATTCCAAGTCCCTGAATCTGAATGATTCCAACTCCCTGAACCCGAATGATTCTAAGTCCCTAAATTGATATTATTCTAAATCCATAAACCTGCATTATCCCAAGTCCTTAAGCCTAGATTTTTCAAAGTCTTTTAAAAGTATTTTATTTATTTATATATACTTACCTAATTATTTAAAAGAGCCTCGGTAGCTCTGTGGTTAGGGCGTTTGATTTCGGACCTGAAGGTTCGCGGTTCGATTCCCGGCTATATCAACATCAAGATTTTTTCTTTGCGAAAAATTCTTGATGTTCTTCTATCGAGGGTTCTAGGATTGAGGCATCCACCTAATGTTTAAAAAAAAAAAAAAAATTAACATTATTTGGATAACGCGTTCCGAAGTGCTTCCAGGGCACTATAAGCCGGCGTGGGGTTCGGGAGAGGTCGCGTAACTCCTGGACCATAGGTTCAACTCTCATACCAGCTACACTGACACTCAAACAATTATACAATAACACTTCACTAACAATTGTCAAAAGGTGCTTTCACATCCTCAACCCATTAAAATAGATAAATAGAAAAATTAAAATAGTGCAGGGTGTGATAGCATTGGCAGTTGTTGGTGACCTCTGTCACAACATTTCTATGGAAGTTTAAGATGGAGGTTAAACAAATACCAATACCAATACTTACCTAATTATTATAAGTCTCATTTGACCCCCCCCCCCCTTAAATAGGATTTTTACCCAAATTCACACTTTTCACTTTAGAGAGTATAAAACAAGAAATTTAAGCCAAAGTAATCGAACCTGAGCATTTTTAACATGGAACATGTTCATTGGATGGGGTATTTGAAAAAGTTTGGCTTGGCAGGGGGGGTTGAAAAATTGAAGTTTTTAGGGGGGGGGGGTATAATGTTGACGTTTTTAGGGAGGGGGGTGAAATGGACTTAGAATATTTTCGATTTAGGGACTTAGAATAATTTGAAGTGGGAGTCAGGGCCTGGTCAGGCAATAAGAACAAGAACTTAGAATACTTTAAGTTTATGGATTTAGGATAATTTATATTTCAGGATTATTGTAATTTCGGTTTTTGGATTTATTACTGTTATGAGTGAACATGTTCCATGCTCGTTGGTTGTGTAGTTACACGAACTGGTTATAAATTTTTTATTATATAACTTGAAAGCCATATTGATAATTAACGTATAATTTTTCCCACTTAGATAGTCTAAATAAAATTTTGATCATCGGAATCGATTTCTGTGGAAATTTCCTGTAAGTATCTAAAAGGAAAAAAATTGTAGGGAAAAAAACTAGGGAATTTATGTGAAATAAATAGGTACATTTTAGCTTTACTTAAAAAAATTGAAATCATTTATTTTAGTATGTGTTCACTGATTTAAAAAAAAAAAATTTTAATTTTTAAAACGAAAACAATTAATTAATAAAAAAATTTTTAAATAAATGTAAACATTTTATTATACAATACCATAAAATTTATCAGATATAATAATTACTTTAAAATAAAGATAAAAAAAAACAAAATTGTTTGAAACATTTAAAATACTGATAAACTGTTAACTATAATAAAAGACAAAAATTTTAATTAAAATCTCAACAATTGATATATTTCTGAGGGACAAATTAAAAAAAAAATGACTATGTATTATTAATACATGGTGGGGACTTAACAAAATGACGCGATACATCAAACCAACATTAAATGAAAAAGTATAAACGTATTTATTGAATGTCCAATAATTCATAATACACTATTTACAAACTAAACTTGTACAAATAAAGTTTATCTCTTATATCTAATCTGTCTTTGATTTTAATTTATATCTAATCGTAAATAAAATTAAAATAGACAGAATAGATGAGAAAATGTACCTTTAACATAATATTTCCAATTTTTGTTTAAACAATCAGTTCTTGAAAAAAAAAAAACTATTCAGATAGAAAAATTTTTTTGTGTTTTATTTTATTTTTTAATGTGTTTTCAAGAATATATCAATTATGTCTTCTGGAGGTTTAACAAATCAAGCTTTTACTGACGTGAGTACAACAAACTATAATATTTTTTTGTTTATGAGCCTTGCACATTAAAATTTTTATTATTATCGTTTTTTTTTTATAATTATTAGTTAGAATTCTAATTACAAATCATATGATTTATTGTAATAAAAAATAAAAGATCATGTGATTTTTTTTAAGTTTAAAATTTTTAAAAATTATTATTTTTTCACGTTGTGTAACAATGGTATAGTTGTTTACGTTTATATTATTTATTAAAATATTACAAAATAATGTATATTTTAATCAAGGTAAAAATTTAAAATAAATAAAATTCATAATTTTTTTTTAGGTTGGGCGAAAATTAAGTCAGCATAGTTTAAGAATATCACTGAAACTTAATAAGGTAAAATTTTTTAAAATACTTTATATTGATATTTATAGTATGAGAATGATATGAAGCTGTTTTTTAATTTCTTAATAATTTATGATTTACCCACGATATCTAATTATTGTTATAAAAATTTTAGTGATGTTGAACTGCATGAAAAACTATATACTTAGGATTAATAGAAAATTTTTAGTCCAATTTTCGAATTTCGCTACGCCTTTTAATTTTAACTCTAATGCTTTATTTCAATTCCTGAATCGATTTTTTTTTTTATTTTTTAGCTCATAAGACCCACTCAATTAAATTATTGATATGAGAGATGTTTTTTCAACCAAATTAAATAACCCTGAAATTTTGAAGCTATCTGAGGATCCCAAAACCATGCTATCACCTTGAATGACTATACTTGTTATTATTATTATTATCATGTTTATTTTGCCGTAACAAAAATTTACTACTCTGTGAGTCTTACTTTGCATAAGTAAATTCTTCTAATATTATACAATGTTGATAAATTGAAAACATACTCTACTTATAAAACATTGGATTTTTCAGATTTTGTAATTTTATGTAGATGACCAGTAGCAAAATTTATTTTTTAAAAATGACTTTTTCATTATAGTTTTTTGAAAGATACTTAAGTTATTAATTATTACACTGACAAAAATTTTTTTTGTTTATACTACCAGAATTCCGGTTGTGGCAGCCGGAATTTTTATTTCTTTGTTTTAAACAATTGCAAAATTTATCCATTCAAAATGTAAAAAAAAAAATAATAATAAGTTTCATTTATTTAAAAAGCATGGGACTTAAAAAAAAAATTAGACCATAAAGTTTTCTTTAATTTTGTTAAAAACTTTTTTTTAGGATTTATGTCATTTGCAATTATTTAAAAGAAAAAAAATACCGGCTACCACAACCGGAATTCCGATAGCGGCAGCCGGATTTTTTTCCAATTATCTCATATGTGGATATTTTCAAATTAAGCGTATACTACCGCGCAAATGAAGAAAGTAAAGGATTTTTAATGAAGCACTCTGCTGAGATTAGCATCACAATTCACATTATAAAAATTGCTTTATTTTTTTTAATCCTTTTAACTTTTTGTTATTACTTGTAATCATTGGCAGCGATAAAATTTTTTCCATACAATCTTGTTAACTTATTAAAATCGATAAAAATAAATTTTTATTCGATAAAAGCGTTGAAAAAATGTGTAAAAAAGGAAAAAGGCCGCGAAAAATCGAGATTTAAACCATAAGAGTTAATAACTGGTATGGTGACTTATTTTTAGGAATGTTTTCAGAAAAAATATATAGGCACTAATTTTAAGGTCTAATTATTCGTTACATTTGAAAATACCCATAATGAGTTCGATGCCAATCTTTTCCCATTCCTGCATGGCACCTTGTTATTTTAGTTTAAATTTGGTAACATTTTTTATAGAGTGGGAAAGGGTCAGATAATGATTTAAAAAAATGATTTAAAGTATTTCTAAAAACAATCTAAATTATAATTTTGTAGCGAAAAAAAAATATATTCGTTTATTTTAAAATATTAATTATGAATAATTTCAGAACAATGAGGGAAAAAATACGGATAAAAATGAAACATCAGAAGATCCTTCACAGGAACAAATTGTAAGTAGTAAACATTATTTTTTTTAAATAATAATTAATAAAGCATAATGTACACTTTTTATAATAAATTTATATTATAGAAAATAATATGATTGTTAGTATAAATATATAATAATTATGCAAAAAGCATCATATCAAATTCTTGTTATAAGCCTAAAATTTTATTCAAATATGATTTTCAATATTTTTCAACCCGTGAGTTGTTGAATTAATGCGAAAATTCTATAGAAAATTAAAGAGTTTTTCCTAATTAACGTAAATCATTTTCAAATATACAGGCACGTATCCAAATTGTTTTTATTAACATTTTGAACTCTTTACTTTGAACTTAATTATTACTTGTAAAAAATACATTTCATTTTTTTTTTTTTTTAATATACGCATTAAAGCCAGTGTCTTTATTTCACAAAGTGATTGCGATATAGAAAAATATTAACTTGAAAATGATTCTTCAGGTAATTAAACTGTTTTATAAAAATTTTCAAATAAAAGAATTTTAAATATCATTTGTAAATAAAAATCATGACATCCTAAAATCATTTCAGAAACTATTATGACCAACTTATTTATCACCAAAAAAATATATTATTTTCATTTTATGGACTCTTGAGGAGAGACTAAAAGATTCTTGAGGACTTAATTTTAATTTTAAGTTTTTGGTTTATAAACTAAATCATGGTGGATAATCACAACCTGATTTTTTTTTAATGTCCCATTTATTTTAGAAGATTAAAATACTTACAAAAAGGCTAATTTAACTCTTTCCTGAGGAATCTCCCTAAATCGTTCTCTGTGTGACTTGCATTAGTATGCGTGTATGGAGTAGTACTACAGCTATGTAATAACGTTTAAAATTATTTTTATTCATTAAATATAAAAATATTAGTTATTTACAAATGATTTATCAAGTATTTTATTTTAAATAAATTAATATATTAAATAAATAAAGTAAAATAAACTGCGTAAAGCGTGTTTCACGTGACTTGTGGTGGGGGCAATTCCTCAGGAAAGAGTTAATCACCGAGAACCCAATCTACAAATTACACAGTTTAGAAAATGAAAACAAAAATCCTTTTTAGGATTTTAGTTAGACCGCAATGGCTAAATGAAAAGTTCTTAGAGAAAAAATATTTTAAGTCCCTTAACCCGAATTATTAAGTCCCTAAACCTAAATTATTTTAAGTCCATAAATCGAAATTATTCTAATTCCCATTTGACCCCCCCCCCCCCTTAAGCCACCGAACCCTTTTGACCCTCCCCCTTAAATCGGACACATTTGACCCCTACCCCCCTCGATTTTCAGATTTCCAGGGTACCCACTCCCTATAAATATGTTCCATTTTAATAGCAGAGACTCTATAATCATTATAGGTATTACAGATTCCATCACAATAGGGCCCAAGTTAGACTAAATGGTCGCAGAAATGGGTGTAAAATGTATTTTTTCAAAAGTACAGCTAAAAATATGTACTCTCAGATAATTATTGACTTTCTAAGTCAAATACTTGATTTTTGGCAGTTATTTTTGTATTTTTGGCCTATACTTGATGAATTGACTCGAAATATTCTTATTTTTGCAATTATGAAAAATTTTTTAAAAATGGATTATTATTAAAAAATTTAAGATTATGATTTTTAACTTTAGAAGTTCACAAATATCAGAGATAGATTCCTTCAAAGCCTTCAGATTAATTTTAAAATTTCCCGAGAAATCTGTATTTTCTGTTAGATTATTTAGTCTCGTGACTTATGGCTCGATATCCAAAATTTTGAAAAAATAGCCATTTATAAATAATATCATTTTTTGATTTGCAGGTTTCAGATTAGCTTATACCACGTATTTTTCTTTGGGTGATAGAAGTAGGTAGTTAAATTTCTTATAAAATAGTAGGTATTCTAAAATAAGAAATTTAAGCTTATAAATAGAAAAAAATCGATTCTGCAAATTTTACTTTACTAAAACTGGAAGACGTCGGCAGACAATTTTAGTTTCTTGCACACGCGCAGTGCAAATAAAATTTTAGATCCCATAATCAAATTCTGTGAAAAATAAGAAAATTTTGATTCAATTTATTTGTGCAAGCCAAAAACAAAGAAATGACTGTCAAGTATCAAGGGTTTTACCTAAAAAACTAAAATATTGTTGAGAGTTGTCATTTTAAGTTGAACTTAAAGAGTTTGGACTTATTTGTGCAACCCTTCAGTCCCACTTGGGCTCAGTTGAGGTAGAATCCTTCATATACAATTTACATAATAAATTTTGTTATATTTACCCAGACAAAAGTTTTTTTATTTTAAAATTATTTCATAAGTTTCTAAAATATCTTTTTTTTATCACTAATAATATGTTGGATGTAAATGTATATCCAATATTTATTTTAGATAGCTCAAAATTTTTTTTTTTATTGGTTATTATAAAAAAAAAATGAAATTATATTTTTAAGGATTAACAAAAAAAGTAGAGTTTTTTATTTTTTACTTTTATTATTTTTAGATTTATAAGTAATAAATTAATAATAAAAATGTATAAAAAAAATAAATATAAATATTATTTATTATACAGGTTTCTATACAATATAATATACAAATAAATAAGGCTAAATTTAAAACAAATATTGTAAATATCCTTAGCTCAGGCAAAAAGTAATAATCGATCCAGATTGCAAGTAAAATTCGATTAATGCAGACCCTTTTTTTTAGCCATGGGTCATATTATATATAACTTTAAGCAACTTTAAAAAACTTTAGCCCCATGCATTGATTATGGTCTCTATGAGAATTATACTAAAACGTACTTATAAACTAATAAGCTCAAATTTTTGGAAATAGAGTAGATAATCAATTAAAAAAAATTTATTGCATTTTTCAAATCCAGCTTTTAGACCGAGTTTCACACTCAATAATAATGGCTTTAGATAAATGTTTATTTTGGTAATAATTTCTTTCTAATAAATTGCATACCATTTGACCATGAATCAAAATTTTAAGATTTAAGAAATAAGAATGAAGACTCAAAATTAAAGAAAATGCAAAATTGACACCAAAAACTATTAATGATAAATATTAGTTAAAAAATAACGACTTTAAAACAATATTATTTAGATAATGAAAATGTTTCAGGAAAACAAGTATTATGGGAATACAGATGATAATATATCAGCAACAAAAAAATCCTCTTTTGGAACCATACTTCATTGGCTTGTACGTGGAGCAACTTACCTAGTTCCTTTAATTTATTTTATTTTTGTATCTATTTACTGGAACAGAGAAAGTTCGTAAAAATCATATTAAATTTTTATTGTTAAAATAAAAAAGAAATTATTATTGAAAATATTTATTATCTTTTTTTTCAGAATCGAACTGCAGTATAGGATGGTGCGATGGTTACGGAATGTTAATTATAATGGTTGGATTATTATATTATGGTCTTTTATATCGTTACGTATTAAAAAGAATTATAAAAAAAAGTATTAAAAATATTTTACCATGTTTTGAAAGTTTCAAATCTGATAATAAAAAAAATGAGTAAGTTGTAAATTTAATTATATTGATTAAATATTTTAAATTTATTTTATTTTTTATAGGAAATCAGCTCATTATGCAAAATTTATTATTAGTTCATTAATAATTTTAATAATATTCATATTCTTAATATATGATACAATTGGTTCAAGAAATAGACTTATTAGTTTTATTGGAGTATTTGCAATACTCTTATTTGGTTGGGTTTTTTCAAAATATCCAAAGCAGGTTTGAAAATTATTTTACATATCTGGGGCAAAAGATATAGTTTATTTGCCCATAATAAGCAAAACTGTGTTTTAATTCACGGGGAAAAATTTGGGATTTGATTTTTGCATTCTGTCTGCACTCGTTCGTGCATACAACTGCATGCAAAGTCAAAACACATATTTTTCCCCTTGTTTAAAAAACAGCTAATATTTAAAAAAAAGCAAAAAATTATAAATAATTATTATTTATTTTATAGGTAAATTGGAGGACAGTATTTTGTGGTTTAATACTTCAATTTATTTTTGGTCTTATAACAATTAGATGGGAAGTTGGAAGATTAGCATTCCAATGTATTTCATCAAAAGTAGCAACATTTTTATCTTTTGCCAAAGAAGGTTCTAAATTTGTTTTTTCAGAAAAACTTGTTGATGATAAAATATTTGCTTTTTCAGTAAGTTTTAGAAAAAAATGTTTTTTTTTGTAAAAATTTTCCAATTATTTTTTTTAATTTTTTAATATTTCTTTTTTTTTTTTAAGGCTATAACTGTGATATTTTTCTTTAGCTTTATGATACAAATATTATATTATTTGGGAATAATGCAATGGATTATTAAAAATGTTGGATGGATTTTACATTCAATAATGGGAACAACCGTTTGCGAATCTATAAATTCTGCTGCAAATACTTTTATTGGAATGGTAAATAAAACATTTAAAAAATGTTTTCTAATTGACAATTTAAAATTCAATTCAGATTTTTTTTCTTCAAAAAGCTTAATATATTATATATTATATATAATTAGCTTATTATAATTAATATAATTAGCACTTTACTTAAAACTTGTATACTAACGCATTTTACTGCTAACATTATAAAAACTTGATTTTTTAGTAAATTTTTTAAGCGTTTTTTGAACAATTCATTAAATTCTGTTTTAATGAAAAAAATTATTTCCTTAGACAGAATCTCCTCTTCTAATCAAACCGTATATAAAACAATTGACTTCATCAGAAATCCATGCGATTATGTGTTCAGGATTTGCAACTGTTTCTGGTAAGTTACGCAAATTTAATTTTTGAGAAATCATAAAAATTTTAAAATAAGTAATATTTTTAAAAACATATTAATTTTTCTTTGCAGGAACTGTCCTAGCAGCTTACATTGAATTTGGTGCTAATCCAGCAAATTTAATCACTGCATCAGTTATGGCTGCTCCTGCAGCATTGTGTTTTTCAAAATTATTTTACCCAGAAACTGAGAAAAGTACAACAACATTTGACAACATTTCTTTAGAAAAATCGTAAATATATTTTCATTAATACTTATTATAGTATTTTGTAATGAGTTGTTTTAAATGTAACAAAATTAAACTTTTTTATTGTTTTCCAAAATTCGCAAAATAATTTAATTTTTACAAAGATAGATAGGTATATTAAATTTTTTATTCAACTATAACTTTCTTCTTTTTTTTTATATAGAGAAGATACTAGTATTATTGACGCAGCAACTAAAGGAGCTTTAGCCGGTATTCCACTGGTTTTAGGTATTATAGCCAATATTATTGCTTTTGTATCAGCAGTAGCATTTTTAAATTCTATTTTATCCTGGTTTGGAGGACTTCTTGGTTTTGAATACATAACTTTTGAAGTAAGCAAATTTAATTTAATTTTATTGTAAATTAATTAGATTTATTGTAAACATTCTTATATCGCAGATATCCCTGATATTCAGGCTGTCTAAAGTAAATCATAAAATACAAAGGCTTCCCAGCCAAGCTTAACGTTAAAAAAGTTTTGGAATTGATACCTTCAGATTTGGGTAAATCAATCCGTTCGGATAAAAGTACCAATTTTGGCCATTTTGGAGCAAAATTTTGAAAAATTATTTAAAAACTGTAATTTGTAAAACTGTAAAAAAAACGTAATTTGAGTTTAATTTGTACACATTTGCACCTATAGTCAGAGGGCTAAAAATTTCCGAGATTTTATATTTTTTTACAGAGATATAGACCGACTTATTATATCAACTGTGTAAATTTCTGTTCAGAATGATATTTTTTGCAATTGAAAAAACGAATTTTATTTCTTGCAATTTTACAGTACTAGTATACGTATATATTATACGTCAGTCAAATAAATGGTAAAACTTTTTAAAGAGTCCGCGTGTATATTTTGGTCAATTTTCTGCATTTTTTTCAACTTCTAGTTTGTAAAAACTATTGCAAGTGACAGTTTAAAAAATTTGAATAAGTTTTACGACGCAACTGACTAAGTATTTTTTTTTACTTGAGACTTATGTCTTCTGTCTATAATAGTTATTTTTTATTTATTGATTATACTTTCTGTAATAAATTGTTTAGTTTTTACACATAACAATTAACTACTAAGAATACTAGCTTAATTCTTGTATTGATTTTTGAGCACTGCATCTTAAATAATCTGTATATAATAATACTTATAATTAATTAGTCAATGCTAATTTTTTTTTTTTAGTTTATACTATCAAAAATATTCATGCCTCTGAGTTGGATGATTGGTATCCCATGGGAAGAATGCGAAGATGTTGCAACATTAATTGGTTTAAAAACAGTGGTTAATGAATTTGTAGCTTATCAGAAACTTGGTGAATTTAAAAGAATTCAACGTTTATCAAAAAGAAGTGAAGCAATTGCAACTTTTGCAATTTGTGGTTTTGCAAATCCAGGATCTATTGGTATTATGATTGGAGGTCTTGCAGCTATGGCCCCAGAAAAAAGAGATCAAATTACAAGTGTTGCATTAAGATCCTTCATAGCTGGTAGTTTAGTATGTTTTATGACAGCTAGTATTGCAGGTTAATAAATTAATTAATTAATAAATGCAACTAATTTTTTTAACATATTTTTTAATAATTTATTATAACACTTTATACAGGTGTGCTGATGGATGACACTTTCTTTTCTGAAGCACTAGAAGGAAATTCTACTATTATAAATTAATTAATAATTATTGTAAATTATTTAAATCAGTGATTTTTTAATAATGTATATTTTCACTATTATTGTATAACTTAAAATTACTTGTGTATATATACTAGAAACTAATTAAGATATTTTTTAAAAGACTTATGATCTCATATTGCACTATTAAAAAAATATACAAAAAATAATAATTTTTTTCATAATAAAACAGTTAAAATTAATTTATCTATTATCCACTTATTTTTTCATACAGTTGGTTACGTAATAAATGAATTACATATTCATAATAATTTACAAATGCAGTTTCTATGAGTGAAGTGCATATTTCAATTATCTAGCTAGTCTTAAAAATTTATTTCAAATTTTCATTGAAAACCTTTTTCTTTTAATAAAAAAGCTAATATTTAAAATTACTGTATAAATGCATTTTTTAAATACAATAAAACAAGAGAAGTAAAAAAATTAACTAAAGAAGATTGCATAAAAATTAACTAATGTATTAAACTAATTAAAAAATTAAAATAAAAATTTTTAATTTTAAATCACATAATTCAAGTTCCTAAATTAACTGTAATCATTTTATGGCAGTGAGTGCAATTCATATTTTTCATACAATACATCTGTTCTAGTAAGAACCTCAGTAATTACTTCTAACATTTTTGGCAGCTCATCAATACTACTTTCAAAATTCTCACCACATACCTGAATAACATTAAATTGATTTAACATTAGTAACTGAATAATACTAACTTAATCAAATTTATAAGCTATAAATTTTTAATTACTTTTTTAAATAATGCTTTTTTGTGTGGCATTGTATACATAGCAACACCAGCTGCTTTTCTAACTATCCAAGGATGATGCTTCGATAATGTTTTATGGTATGCTTCTCGACAACAATTTGAAGTACTTTCAGAATCAGATACATTACCTAAATTTCTTAAAAATTCTAAAATAAAATCTGCAAAAGAAAAAATTATTACCTACATGTTATATGATACCTATTACTATGCAAACTTCAAGTGATTTACATGTACTTACCAAGTCCTCTATGTAAGCGTAAAAGAGTTCTAGCACCATTTACACGATCTCCATTTTCTAAGAGTTTATGTTCTTTTTCATAATGTATCATAGACCTTATCGATGTGTAACCTTCTTGATTTTCATTGTAAAGATTTTGTAAAATATCAATTTTTAGCTTCAAGTCTGATGAAACAAAACTAAAGACACTACCCATTAATTGAAAAAATCTGTAATAAGTAATGCAAATTAAAGTATAGACAAAAATAAGTATAAAAGAAATAGTTACTCACTTGAACAATTCTTTGTAAGCCTCTAAATATGATTTTATTCCAATATCATCATCTTCTAATAAAGCTTTCTGAAAATGATCGTGTACTGTGATTAAATCAAAGTATAATATTTCTGGAGCCTCAGCCATTCTTTGGTTTAATTTCTTAACACTATAGTAACATTAATTACAAAACAACTCTAACTCTAACTAGCAGAAAAATAATGCATTGTTTTGCATCAGTATTGCAGTGCATGTGCAGCAGTGCAGCAGGATGCAGTACTAAATTTTACAATATGCATAAATCTATGACATATAAAATATGCTAACGTCACAAGAACTATATACATGGAGGCTAGGCCTCCGTGGTCCCATATAACGATATAACATATTTAACTATTATGTCCTGACATCTTGTGTTTTAAAGTTAAATCTTATTGATATGGTAGATTTCTTTAAAAAAAAAAGCTTTTAAATGGAATTTTTTAAGTTAAGAGCAGGTTAAGAGTTTAATCTATTCCCAATTTTTTTCATTATTTCCGTAATTTTATATGCCTAATTTAAAAATTTTTGTTATTTTGTAATGATCTTTGGGAACTGTAAGTATATGAAAAACTTATCCTAAACTGCGATCTGGGGCATTTTTTTTTGCTACTAAGGACAAAATAGCTATTTTTTAAACAAGGGATAAAATATTGGATTTGGCTTTGCATTTTTCTTTCAAAGTTTTTTTTCAAATTTTTCTTTCTCAATGGGGAGAAAACGCATTTTTTTTCGAACTCGTTGCGGAGCGAAAATAGCTATTTTTAAACAAAATATTGGTTTTAACAGTTTTAATTAACTCGCCGAAAACTTTTCCTATACTCTACCTGTATATGTAAATGTGTAATAGTAGATTCTTATAATAATGAAAACAGTTTATTTTGGCAAATGCGACTTCAACCTCTTGCGCACTATATACGCACCTTATGTCTATGTAATCCGTCGCATTTGCCAAAATAAACTTTTCTAAGACTCATTTAATTAATAATTTGCTATAAAGTATATAACTATTTTTTGCAAAGAACAAAAGGCAATAACGAGGCATCTTCAAATTGGAATGTAGTCATTATTGCCCGCTAGTATAGAAAAGTTATTTTACATATCTGGGGCAAAAAAAGCCTATTTTCTACCCTAGGGAGACGTCTTTTTTGCCCGTTACATGTAATATTCTGCTTTAAATCACGATGAAAAATACTCGCTTGTGCATACAACTGCATGCAAAGTCAAAACCAATATTTTTCCCCTTGTTTAAAAAATATCTATTTTTTTCTTATTTTATATTTTCAACGATATACTTTTATGAGATTTATTTATAACTCCAATTAATAGTTTTTAGAACATCATTTTATTTTATACAGAAAAATTGTAAAAAATTATGTACATAAAAAAATAATTTATAAAACTTCGAAAAATTTTGGTAAATATAATGATAAAATTTATATTAATAAACAAAAATAGTTTTATTGCAATCCGCCATGTACTTAAAAATTATTTATAAGAATAAAATTAAAAAAGTATAAAAATAAGTTTTTTTCCTTGCTTTTTTCAAAAATAAAAAAATTTTTGTTTAAGATCTAATTATAAGTGTTCATAATAGGCCAAAAATATTTTCTGTAATGGAGCAAGGTCTATTTTAATATAAAGTATCACATTTCGATAATATATCATATGTGTAAACTTTAAAAAAACTGCTACAACTCACAATTAAATTTAGATGCAGATTTTTTAAGTATGTTTTTTTATGGAGTACAATTTTAGTAGTATCTGAATATATTTGGTATTATTTTACTATTTTATCTGTTAAAAAAATTTTTTTTAAATTATAATTCAAATTATAAATTCTTTAATCTTTTTAATGCAAAAGACTCTATTCATTATAAAATCTAAATGAGCTTTCATTTTTTAGTATTAATTTAATTGTTTTCTTTCTCAATAAAAATATAGGTGTTTAATTTTCATTCTAGATTATAAATATAAAATTTATTTATTCCTTTCCAGTGTAATAATTCGACTTAATAAACGGCATTTTTGTTACAATTGCTTTGTAAGTTTTTCCTCGAATTTCAACAAGTAATGTAGAACCAACTTTTGCAAGCTCAGAAGGTACGTAACCCATGGCTATTGGTTTTCCAAGGCTAGGACTAGGACCGCCAGAAGTTACTTTGCCAACTTTTTCACCATGCAGGGACAAAATTGGTGTTTTTTCTCTTGCTGATGGATCTTGACTTCTAAGTGTAATTCCGATACGCTTTATTTTAGGTTTATTTTTTATTTGAGAAAGTATTGTCTCAGCGCCTGGGAAATTAGCCTCTTCTCGACGTCGCTTAGCTTAAAAATGAAAATAATTTTTTTTTTATAGAAACGTTCTGTGATATAATAAACGTTATAGCAAAAAAGGTGTTATTTTTTTTAATTTAAATGCTTACCAACTAGCCAAGTTAATCCTGCTTCTACTGGAGTTGTGTTTTCGTCGATGTCATGTCCATATAAACAAAGACCAGCCTCTAATCTGTGAATATAAAAAATAAATTAATAAACTGGGATTCAATATTTATCAATTAGATAAAAATTAATAATACCTCAAACTATCTCTTGCTCCAAGACCAGCAAGTTTAACACAAGAATTTTCCAATAATAACTGTGAGATAGATTTTGCATTTTTACCAGGGATGGAAATTTCAAAACCATCTTCACCTGTGTAGCCACATCTTGATATTCTAACAGATGCTTTATCTAATTCAGTTTCTACACTATTCATAAACTTTAAGTTTTTCAGATCTATTTTTACTAATGGTTGAAGCACAGAAGCTGCAGCAGGACCTTGAAGAGCAATTAGACCTTGTTGTAAAGGATCTAAAAATTCTATATCGACTTTTTTCCCTTTAGATATCCAATCTTTCTGTAAAGTTATTTAATTACTAAATTTACTATTTACTCATTTTCAAAAAAATTATTTAATTATTTAATTAAATTATTTTTATTTTTAAATTTCATTTTAAGATTATTATAAAAAAAAGTATATTTTACTTAAAAAGATATTGTTGCATCAATTGACCAGTACTGGGTTCAATTGATGCAACAATATCTTTTTAATATTAAACACTAAATATGGGTAATATATTGAATACTACACTGTAAAAAGTAACTTTCTTATCTTAAAAATTAGAACATTTTCGAAAAATTAGTTAATATTCGAAAAAATTTGTAATTATTCTAAAAAAATCGTATATTTACTCTTATTATACACGGCCAGGCTGCTTTGCTTGAAAATTCAAGCAGTTGCTTGAATTGCTTGAAATTTCAAGCATTTGCTTGAATTTTCAAGCATTTGCTTTAATTTTCAAGCAATTTGCTTGAATTTTCAAGCAGTTTGCTTGAATATTCAAGCATTTGCTTGAAAATTCAAGCAAATGCTTGAAAATTCAAGCAGAAAATAAAATTCAAGCAAAGCAGCCTCGCCGTGTATTAACAAAGAATTCGAGTATTCTCGATTTTTTTTTGTGAATTCGCGAAAAAAATTGATAATTTACAATTTTTTTCTCGAAAATTTACAAATTATAGTTATAAATCGAAATGATTTATTATTGGTCCAACAAGGTCGTAAAAAAATTTTTATTATAAAAAATAATTGCAAATTTCCGCAAAATAGTTGTGAATTTACAACTTTTTTCGTAAAATCACAAAAAAAAAATCGAGAATTCTCGAATTTTTCGATAATACCCTAAATTTAGTTTTATCGAACGTTTACAAAATTTTTTGAAAATTCACTAAATTTTCGAAAAAATTCTATTTTTTTTGTAAAGCTAAGAAAGTTACTTTTTACAGTGTATTCATGATAATATATTTTACTTGTTTGTTTAAAATGAGTTCAGAATCTTCTTTTCTTCTTCCAGCATTAGAAACCACAAAAAATTGCTCAGAGTTATCTTTTGTAATTATAAGATCATCAAGGATTCCACCATTATTATTTGTAAATACTGTTAATCCAGCATTGCCATTTTTAAAATTTTTTAAATCAATTGTTGTAAGAGATTCAAGAAATTCCTCCGAATCTTTACCATGAACACGAGTTTGCATCATATGTCCAACATCAAAAAGTGATGCAAATGTTCGTGTATGTTGATGAGATACTGTGATTGCATCCTTATATTGTACAGGCAGTAGCCAACCGGAAAAATCAACTATTTTACCTATTTAAATTAAATTTTTTTATTTTATTATAAAATTTATTTTTGAAAAATAAATAAATGCTAATAAATATACTTTTAGCTATTTCTTTAGCTTTAATCTTTGCTTACATTTTTTTGGTCCCAATGCGACTGGCAAAGACGCGTTTTCTCGCCACTGATAAAGAAAAAAAATAAGAAAAAACAATCATTTATTTTTCCAATAAAGTAAAGAATCCCCCAAATAGTGCAGTTTACTATCCTCGGTTTCACCTAGGATTAATTTACGTACGATTTGGGTTATTACGAGGGTTATTATTAGCTTTTCTGGTCTTGGATCGTAAAGTACTAACTATATAAAAATACTCGTAAAAATAGAGTACGCAGTTTGAATTTAAATAATTTTGCTATACAACCAACTATTTTCAGTGTATTTTATATGGCTAATATAATTTGTTTTATTAAAAGTCCTCATAATAAACAATTCTGCATGTTTTTAATTTATTCGACTGATTTTTGTTTGAAAAAGTATAAAAACAAATGAAAAAATTAACCATACCTATTTTTGATTTAGGGACTTACAATAATTTAGATTTTGGGACTTTAAATAATTTCGATTAAGGGACTTGTATTATATTCAGGTTAAGGGGCTTAGATATTTTCGTTTTAGGGGCCTAGAGTAATACGCCTTTAGGGAATCAGAATATAGTTTGGGTTTATAATCTTAACATCTAGTAAAGGTGATAATTACAAATTATAAAAATTATATATTTATAACGACAAGGGTCGTAAACGATTTTTTTTCGTCAGTGGTGAGAAAACGCGTATTTTCCGGTCGCGCAGTGGTTTTAGAAACAATCCATTGGTTTTACATAAAAAATTTCAAAATATTTTTTATTTTTCAAGTTTTGAGAGATATATGTTTTGAGAAATTTATTTTAAATTTATTATTTATTATTAGTTTAAAAAATAAATGATAAGAAATTTTTTAAATATTTAGTATCCAAAAATAAAATAAAAGATAAAAATCAATATATGAATATTTTTTTTGACTTATTTTCAATTTTATTAGAATTATTAATTACTTAAATTTAATAAATTACAATTTTAGAGGATAGAATGTAAAAATTTGTTTTAAATTTATTTTTTATTATTTGAGGTACACCGAATTAAGAAAATTTTATTTGATTTACTTTAAATTTTAGATTATATAAAGCTGTTTATCACAAATTTATACACTCAAGTAAACAATATTTTAAGATATTTTACGTATTTATGTAATTTGGAATAATTTATAACTTTAATATTATTGAAAGATAAAGTTTTTTTATATTAGTTCACTCCTTTTTATATTCACATTAATTTATGAAATAAAATATTAATTATATACAATTAATTGAAATTGTGATAGCGTGATAAAAATTAACTGCAAGAATATAGAATTTCTCTTATTTTTAGAACGAATTGTGCAAAAAGGATTAGAAAAGAGCTATATTTAAAACTTACATTTTATTGTTAAAATTTGATGAATGAAGAAATTATAAAATTACCCTGATTTTCAACGTGAAAGTCATATAAACATGTTTTTCTTGGTTCTTCTTTATCAGCAAGTACATTAGTATTTGAAAAACATTTATTAAATGATAAATATGGTTGTTTTATTGATTGTAATTTTTTTAAATTTTTTGCTAAACTGGTAAGCATTTTATTTGGTTCTTGATTAGTTTTATTTACTTAAAAACAAAAAAAAAGTTTACGTTTGATTCACTGATATTGCGAAATAAAAACAAATATTATAGCAATCACGTGTATCGAAGTACTAAACTTCTCTCTGGAGATTAAGAAAGGAAATAAATTCTCTTTTATTATTATTAAAAATGATAATTTAACTCAATAATATAACTATTGTTTAGATAAACTTTTGCTGCTTGATTAAATACACTTGATATTTATTGAAATCAGCGGAAAGGGAAAAAATTTAAGTTGCCAATATTAAGGCGCATTACTTCATTTTTAGTATGAAAACTTAATTTGAACTCCTCGTAGATTTTTATGTTTATTTTTTTTTGCTCAGTAAACCTACTGTGCTCTAAATTTCAAGCAAATTGCAAAGTTTTGACATTTTTTGAAGTTTACCTTCTATATGCACGTACCTCAGAGTTGTATACTTTTCGTGCTAATTGACGTTTACACAGTCCAATACATTCAATGCTTTTGCCATGCAGGAGAGTAAATATTTCAAAAATCGACATGACACGAAACGTCAATGAAAAAACGTCAGATTTATAAATGACAGATAAGTGCAGTGGTTTGAACTCTGGAATCAAACCAAACCTAAGTAGTGGCATCCGAAAAGTTATCAAAAAACTCACTTATTACCGTGAGAATTAGACTTGTAGGCTACGACAGGCCTCCAAAAACCTAAAAAAACTGTTTTTTTTGTGGATTTTTTAGATTTTATAGAATTTCTCCGATCTATAAACAGATAATGCTCTGTCCATAAACTGGAAAACTTAACGTTTTACCACTTTTCAAGAAAAAAAATTTTTTGTAAGCTTTTATGGGCTCCTTAAGACCCCCTAATTTTGAATTTTTTGAAATTTGGTTTCAAAATCAATAGCCACCATTATGTGTCTTAATATTCTGACACAACCGTATAACTGCAAAAGCGTGGATAAATGTCAGTGACAGAATAGATGAAAATCAGTTGTATAACTATGCTTTTGCATTTTCGGCGCAACAAAAAACTGTTTACAATAAAGATCTTTTAGCAATTATAAAAGCGCGGATAAACGGCGGTAGATTTTGAATTTTAGAGTATTAGAAAGTGGTACCCCATCCAGGAGATTTTCTAAAATTTATATGTTTATATGCCTGACGAGGTTGGTGGTATACCAACGAATCGTTGCTAAATAAATAAATAAAATATCTTTTATTTAATTAAGCCCAAAAAGGTCGATTAATTACTAAAAAATGTGGTTTTTCAACCTACGAGGGACATACAAAAAAAATTTAAGGATGGTATATTTTTTTATGCTTAAAAAACCGATTTTCGAAAAATTCAAAATTATATTTTGGAGTTTTAAAGAGGCTCTAAATGCTCCCAAAAAACTTTCTTTTAGAAAGTGGTGAAATTTTAAGTTTTCCAGTTAATGAGCAGAGTATTATCTGTTTATGGGTAGGAGAAATTCAATAAAATCTAAAAAACACACTTAAAACGGTTTTTTAGGTTTTCTGGGGCTTGACGTAGCCTAGAGGTCTAATTCCGACGGAAAACAGTGAATTTTTTGAAAACTTTTTGGATGCTAATACTTAGGTTAGGTTTAGTTTCAAGGGCTAAATTATTGTCTAAAATCATTGTACTTATCCAGAAGTAACCTTTTAAAATACTTATAGGTAATAGGACTTAACATATTAAATAAAAAGCCCTGACCTGCCCAGTATTTGTCATTAAAAAATAACTTTATTCATAATTAAATAAAAAGTTTAATTTTTTTGTTACAAAGTTGTAATAAAATATTTGATTTTATTTTTATAATATTTGTTTCAAATTAAAAATTAATTAAATTTACTACATTTTGTGTACATAACAAATTGCTGTAATTTATAAAATAAAAATTAAATAAATAAATGTTCTATAAACTTTCAATATTAATTATTGTTTTTAAGAATATTTCAGTTATCAGAAAGTTTTCAAGTTTTCTAGTTTGCATTACTGAAATTTATCTTTTTTTTATTATACATGAAATTATTTATCATTTATATATCTCTATAGATGTTGTACAGTATTTTTTTTATAAAAAAATATCTTATTTATATAAAAAATTTTTTTCTTTAGCTTATACAACAATAAGGCCTAGTGATTGAGATTATAAATTATTCAGTCATAGAAATTCAATTTAGGCATATGTTAATAAGTTTTGTCTTGAACATTAGCTTCTCTTGTGGTTTCTCTCAAGAAGTTTAGGTTTTGTGGCTTTTAAATTAGTATTTTTTGACCTTTTCTCTATATTTTTTAATTTAAAAATGGTTAATGAAAAAACTTTATTGACTAAGAACAAAATATAATCTCATAAAATACTATTTTAAATGATAATTTAATCAGCAGTCTCAATCCTCGTCTTGGTATAATAAGTTTGAATAAAGTAATTTGTCACTTTTTATAAATTTTCAAATTGCTTTGTTTGTTACTTTCATTAATCTAAATATGGTAATAAAAACTGATCCACCAAAGAAACATTTGTATGCCACATATAATGTTTCACATTTGGCACACTATGAAGAACTAATTTTTTCTGTTTATCTAAAGTTTTTAAACCTATTAAGTCATTCTGATATACGGCCCTGTTTCGCATTTCAACTACTGTTTCATTCTTGTCATAAAATCCAAATTGACTACTTTCCCAAGGAGATATTACACCATCATCTGGGCCACCAATCAAAATTAATTTTTCTAATTTTGTTAATCCAAGTTTATATTGAGTAGCGTTTGGAGTTATTTTTTCATTATTAACATAGGGTAGAAATTTACTGTACTTGTAATATAATTCCTTAAAAAAAAGGAAAAAATTATTTTAATGGTTGTTGGTAAATAATATTTAAGGGCGTTCTATCAGCCATTGGTTTATTTGCACAGCATATTTGCAACTGAAATATTTTAACCAAATATTTAATTATAATAATTTTTTAATGAAATAATCAATGCTTTACAGTATTTGGTACAAGAATATAAAAAAAATTGAAAATGTTTATTTGTTTAAACAAATATGATCTGTTAAGTTTATGTGATTTTTAGCTTATAAAAGCCTGAGTTCCCAGATCTGGGCTACTTGGATCAAAATTCTGCTTGACTCAAATTGAAGATCATTCAATTCTAGGGGGAGGTATCGAGAAATTTTTCACTAAACCTCTTCAGTACTGAGTTACAGCTAATTGTTTATAAAAAAAAGTTTAAAATACTCTAAAATTTATAAACAAGTAGCTATAACTCATTACTGGAAAGGTTTATGAGCCAAAAATCACAAAAACTTAACAGGTCGTATTTGTTTAAAAAAATAAACATTTTCAATTTTTTTTTTATATGCTTTTACCAAATACTGTAAAGCATTGATTCTTTCATTAAAAAATTATTATAAATAAATATAAGCTTAAAATTAAATATTTCAGAAATTTTACAAATATGCTGCGCAAAAAACAACATCCATTGGCGCAATAAACGTTTTCAAAAAAAAAGACCTTAAATACTTTTTAACATTACCTGATGATGTGGATCATTCCAATAATTTCCGACACTTGTATGTTGCCCAACAGTAGAATAAAATAATTCATATGCACTTTCGCAAACAAGGTCAGGAAAAATTAAATGCAAAAAATTTGCTGAAAATATATAACTATGTTTTAAAAAATAGTTTTTTAAAAAAACATTTTAAACATCTAGGACAAAAAATCCTATTTTCTACCCGAGGAAAACGGATTTTTTGCCCATTATATGAAAAACTATGTTTTAAACCACGGGGCAAAATATGTGATAAAAATATTTTGTCCCTTTATAAAAAATAGCTAAAAAATCATACTTCCGAACTGGCCAGCTTGAGGAGAACTCAAAGAAATGAAATTTTTGACATTGTGATTTGGAAACCTTTGCAAAATAGCTCTGGCTAGCAATCCACCTTGACTATAACCTAGTAAATTGATTCCTTCTGGAAAAGCTGCGCCAATTGCTATTATATCATTTCCTACTTCTTCCACCTGTCTCCACATTGGTTCTAAACTGCTCCATCCCGCATATCTAACAGTGTTGTATATTTCAGTTCCAGGGTGCATCTAATTTTTTTTTTTTGCAATCATAATTATTAAATACGAAGATAAAATTAAAATTAAATAGACTAAAAAATATCACAGAAAAAGTTGGAAAATTTTAAAACCTCAAAAGGGCGCCATTCACTGGTCATAATTGTCGTTGACCATCCGGGGCAGTTTTCCGAATCCCGAAAATTAAGTATACAAACTTTCTAATGCAGAATAATAAAAACTAGAAGGGTTGTAAGGCAGATAAATCAAAATTCCTAAAAATTAGTGCATATTTGATAAAATATCAGAAGTTATTATTTGTAAAAAGCAAAAAATTACCATGAAATATAAGGTTTCATAAAATGAATTTCGGAATTTATCCTACTCTTTATTTTGGTGCATTCTGATTTTACGAATTCGGAAATGAATTTTTCTACGAAATTCATTTATGGGTCTGTTTTCGAAAAATCTAGATTTCAAGGTTCTGAGAAATGACCCGGATGGACAACGACAGTTATGACCATTGAATGGCGGCCCCTCAAAACTTTACTTTATAAGTTTCATTTTAAAGCTGAATTGAAATTTGAATTAAAAAAAAAACAATTACATATCTAGGGCAAAAAAGCCAGTTTTTTACCCTAGGGAGACGGATTTTTTGCCCGTTATATGTAAAACTATGTTTTAAATCACAGGACAAAATATGGGGTTCAACTTTCGCTTGCTACGCTCGCTCGTGCATACAACTGCATTCAAATTCAAAACTATAATATTTTGTCCCTTGTTTAAAAAATTTTTTCAGTTTTCTTCATGTTTCAGGTCATTTGCAAACATTTGAACTGAAAAAAAATTCGTTAGCCACAAGCAAAACTCTACTAGCCGATTTTTTTTTCAGAGTAGAGGTTTATTTTAAAAATAACTCAAAAAGTAATTTTCTTACTAGCAGGTCGAAATATATTTTTTAAACAAAATATTGCTTTTGAGAGCGTAGCGAGCGTGTGCATACAGCATGCAAAAGAAGAACCCCATATTTTCCTCGTTATTTAAAACATAGTTTTACATATAACGGGCAAAAAAACCGTCTCTCTAGGGTAAAAAATAGGCTTTTTTGCCCATATATGTAAACACTTTTTTCCCCAGGACGCGATCGAAAAAATCGTGTTTTCTCCCCACTGATTTAGAAAAATTCAATTTTCAATAGAAAAATACCCCAGATCGAAATTTTCCAAGCTAAAAGTGCGATCTGGGCCATTCATTTTTTTGCATCCTTGGTTAAAAATGTGAAAATTTTTTATTTCTTGCAAGATTAACTGGCTTATAGCTTCGGCTTCATTCTATATTTTTAGGAATTTAGTTTTCTACCAAAAACAGGTTCCTTTTTTTGGTAAGAGAATATTGATTTTTTTTTTAAATCAGTCTAACGTAGTTGTATGCAAAAGCAAGGGCTGATATTAAGCAATATTCAAATTTTTAATTTTAATAAGAAATGGTTTTTTATTAAAAAATCGAGGAAAAAACAAACGTTTCAAAGGTAGTTAAACGCTTGGTTAATTAAACGATCATTTTCAATGCATTTAAAGAAATTTTTATGACTGAATCTTTTATAGCTCCAGAAAATCGTGAAAAAATTTCATCTCTTTTATCACAAAAGGAGATTTTTTAACGTAAAATTAATATTAGAATAGCACTGATAAACAATAAAAATAATTTAATTTTCTTAAAAAATTAAGCTGATATTTTATTTTTTTGTTTTAAAAAATACGTAAAATTCTGAATTCAAGTTTTGATGATTTTGCAAAATTCGCAGTAATGTATTACCCATTGTGCTGTGAATAAATAAGTATAAATTTAAAAAAAAGAGTTTTATACAGTTTATATTTTAAATAAAATATTTTAAAAATAAAAAATTTATAAAATCTAATATACTACGTATAAAATCTAATAAATTATTTATGAATCAGTCGCAGCCAATAAGAATGGAATAAAATAATTTACAAATAAATATTGTTTCAAATATTTTTAGTGTATTGTAACAAAGTGGAAATAATAAGTGTTTATATATCTGGGGCAAAAAAAAGCTACTTTCTGACCTGTACGCGACTTCTTTTTTTGCCTTTATGAATAAAATATCTTGCTAAACTTGTTATAAAAAAGTTTCTTTTGTCAAATGCGATTACTGCCCCTCGGGCTCATAAATCTTCGTATTCGACAAAAATAAACATTTTTACACGTGAGTAATAATTTTGTATATTTATTAATTGCACAAAAGGTATGGTAACACAAAACTAACACAAATTTCAAGGCATGCGAGTAAAATTTGAAATTTTTTTCTTTTAATATTTTGTAAAAAAAAATGTTGGCAAATTTTTACCAGGTTTTCACGAGAATTTTTAAGCTAAAAATTAAAGATATTTCCAAACAATAATTAACCATATATTTTATTTTATAAAATATTATCAGACATTTTTTTATTGCTAAACAAAAGTTAGAGTTAACGTTGATTTTATTCCTCCAAAAGAGCTACAAATTATTCACTCGCCTGTATTTTATAATCAAAATTCATCGAACAAAGAAACATGTGTTAATTTATACGTTCTATAATTAAAAGAAATGAAGTCTTTTGTTATTCTTACCTCTTGAATTCTATTAGTAACAATATCCATTGTATGACTTCCTGTAAGAATTCCATGGATTACAGCAACTGGTCGATATCCATAAGAACCATTTTTTTGGATTGAAAATAAACAAAAAATTATAAGAAAAAAATTTGTTTTACTTGTCATCATGAAATTAAAACAATACAAAATTGCATAAGATAAACATTAAACTTTTTGTCTTCTGCAATCTGTTTCAGTAAATTTCCGTACAAAGGCGCTCTTCTAAAATTAAATAACTTATTATGCATATAGGTAAGTGAAAAATCAACATTACCGACAAAATCAGGAAAAAAAAGAAAATTAAAAAAATTTTTAATTATAAATATTTCTAAATGATTTTGAAAACTAATTAAATTAGCTAATTCATTAATATTGAAAAGTTTATACCATTAAAATTCTTAATAACTTTTTTATAAAATTTTTAAATAAAATTACAGGAATCTTCTCTTACCAATCAGATTTAAGTAGGTGTAGTGGAAGAATATTATTCGCGGGCAGCTAGCAACGATTCAAAGCTTTATTTTAAATTCAAAGCATTTATCTTTTATGTGCAACAAACAGTTCTCATGTGCAACAAGCAATTCCTATAACGAGAATTCAGAAATTTGAGTTTGCAGTTAGTAAAACTGTCCATAAGTATAACATGTCATGAGTAAATTAATTAAATAAAAATAAAATTAAATAGTTGATCAATTATTTTTATTCGAAAATGGATATTGAAAATTACGAAAATCAATTGATATTGCAAGAATGTTTTATAGATCCTGTGGATAAAAATATTTGCAGAATTTGTTTAAAAACATGTTCGGATGAATGGAACTTATTTGCTGATAATAATAATTTACTTCAAAAGTTATTAACATTTACTAAAGTGCAGGTTAGTTAAATTAAATACTATTATTTTATTAACAAACGCAGGAAATGGCTCAAAAAATCAAGAATTTTTATTTAATTTTAGAAAATATTATCTCTTTTACTCATATTCGAGAGGCAAAATTTTACTTTTTTAATCTCGTGCTGTAAATATTTATTTTACAAAAATGTACTTTTTACTAAAATAAACATTTATTTGCTAAAATAAATATTTGCACTGCTCACCTCAGTACTGCAAAATTTTGCATTCAATTTGTCATATATTGAGCAATTTACGGTTATCATTATGGGCATATTTTTAATTTATCTAAGATGTAAGATACAATAATTTAAAAATAAGTATTTTCGTAATTTACTCTTAAAAAATATCTTAAATTTATTTGCATTAAGATATTTTTATCAAACCGATTAGAAAAGATTAAAATTATAGCATCGAATGTTTTTTACTTTATCTTTCTTTTACTTTCTTGAAAAAAAATTTTTTTAATCTTTATAATTTTTTGTAAAAAAGCTGCATTATAGAATATTTTAGGCATTATTTTTGCATAATTAAAAAATAACTAATGATTAATAATTGATAATTCCTTATTTATATATAAAAAACTTTTTAAGAAAAATTTTTAGAAACACTTTTTTTTCTTGAGTCACTTAAGTTTCAGGAATTTTGGAAGTGGATTCTCTATTTGGGTTATAAATTTTTTAAAATCAAAAATTTGAAACATGTGTGACTACCACTGAAAAAAATAAATCCGCTAACCACAAACGAATATTTCTGCCACGGGAAACGGATTTTTTTTTTAGTTTAGAAAATATTAATCTCAATTTTTTTCTTACGTTACTTTAAGGTTTTAATATCCTTAAAGATTTGAATAATTTTGCAAAACTCTCTTTAACAAAAAGAAAGCATTCAGGTTAGATCAAATTCTGCGCCTGAAATAGCAAGTGTAATTTAAGAGGTACCACCTCAAGTCCTTAACTAATTTTTTATCAGTCAAAATGGTAAAAATTTGATCAATTAGGTATGAAAACAAAATTAATATACAAATTGGACTCAGTTTGGAAATCCTAAGATGCTACTATGTTAAAGACTTGACACTTTTATGCAAAACTTTAAATTTCACGTTCAAATATTATTATTTTATTATTTTCCTTTCGAAGGGAATTCTAACACACGAGATAGTATAAAGAGCAAATAAATTGAATTTTAATTTACTTTTTTAATGTAAAAAAGGAATTTAATTCACACATCCTTTCGTATAATAAAATGATTGCAAGAAATTGCAAGAAAAGTTAAATGTTGAAATTGAGGGTACTGAAATTTCAATTTTTCAAATCAGCTATCTAAAAAATGGTTAAACTCATTTTTCAGAAAAACTTTACGTATTTTTATTTATTTTATGCTTTAAAATGACAAATTATTTGTTTAATTTTAAGAAAAAGTAACAAACTTGATAATATTTCCAGGTATAAAAATTTTAAATTCTATATGTTAATAAAATACATATTTAATTTTGTTAATTTAAAACTTCAAATTAGTTTTTTGAATACATAAGTTGCATATAAAATTATAATTAAAAATGATTTTCCTGTAAGTTTTTTTTTAATAAGTCTTATTAAGATTGTCAATGCAATGTAAATCTAATTGACCTTTTATTAATTTCAATTGAACTATTGTATTTTATTAAAGAGGGTTACTGTCGTCGTACAAAGACCCTTTTGCACAAATATATACTTTTTATTGTCTTTATTGTCGCTTATGCCCCGCTGCCTGTAATAATTTTAAATAAATCTTCAATTTTTAAATTTAAAAATATACTTTACTAATCGTTTTTCATTATACTTAGTATCAGAAATTTGTAACTCTTTTTTTTAATAGCTTATAGAAAAATTAGCACTGTAAAATTACATTGCTTGAAAATTCAAACGATTGCTTCAGGTTTTTAAGCAAAACTTACATAATATATTATAATTTTGGATGTGTCTGCGGGTTATCCGACCCGAGAAATTCGGTCGGTCTCGAATTTTTCGGGTAAACCTGAAAAACTTCAGAGGTTCGCAGGTACAGTTTTGAATCGGAAATTTGTTTGGCTTTATTATTCTATTTTTTTTAATTTTTTGTTGTTGCAAAAAAGTGGTGTATTTTTAATGTTTTTATTCGGTCACTTTTTTGTCCAAAAAAAAAATTCATACTTTTTAAATATTTTGCACAATTAAAGCATACATATATAAATATTTTAGCCTATTCATGAAAGGCAGGTTTTATTCTTGCCACGATTTTTGCTATAAAAGCAAAATTTTTAAAGTGTAAATATGAACATAGATTTGAATAATCTATATTGTAACTAAATTCGGAAAATTCTTATCTATACGATCTTTCTGAGTTTGGAAAATAATGTATCTGATTATCTTATAAATTATTTAAAAAAAAACAATTTTCTCATTCACTTCATGTAAACTTGGTTTAGGACTATTCATAAACTGAGCCAAATGCCATTAATATTAGTAAAAATATATCTCCATAAGCACAATTGTTTGAAATGAACTCCCGAAATGCCAATTTTTACAATATTTTTGCTATAATTTTCCGAAATATCGGGCTTATTATTTGAACCATATAGGGATAATCTTTTTGCCAAATTCGAAAAAATTTTGAAAAAAAAGACGATTAAAATTTGCCGAACTCGTATATTTCTTGATCCGATTTGCTCAGCATGAATCTTAAAAATACAAATTTGTATTTGAAAATGAATTCCACGGATTTTTTTAAAGAACATAAAAAATATATTGCATTTTAAGAATTAGAATGCAATTTATAATTTATTGTAACTACTTACTTTGATTCGATAAAATACAATCAATTTGCCTTGGCTTAACATTTTATATATTATGTTATATAATATTCTTTATATATCATGATAACCATATTAAATTATTTTATTCTATCAAAACATTATGACATATATTTAAACATAAATTTATTATTCATTTAATCAAAAGATTTTAGTTTTAAAAGTTATAAGTTTATAATTTTTTTTTTTAATTAATTCAATTCTTTTATTTTAGATTCAAATAAATGATGGGTTACCTTCTTCAATTTGCATCAATTGTCGTAGTTTAATAGACGTTTCTTATGATTTCAAAAATTTAATTGAACAAAATGATCAAAAATTAAGGGAAAACCTATTAAATAAGGAATATTTTTTAATTAATAACGATGAGCGTATAAAAAATTCTCAACAAATTATTAATTCAAACTTAAATATCATAAATTTAGATGAAAATATTTCAGAAACTGATCAGAATATATTATTAGATTTTACTAATTATTGTAAAGAAATAGAAATAAATAATAAAACTAATAATAAAGAATGTAAAATAATTGAAAAATTAATTTATGTCTGTTATTTATGTGATGAACAATTTTCAAATTATGATGATATAAGAAAACATAAAAATGATGCTCATGAAATTGAAATTTTAAAAATTAATGATGAAAAAAAAATTGGTAAAAAGGATTTGAATAATAAAATTTTTGAAGAAAAATATATGATTAAATATACATGTAAATATTGTGGTAAACAATTTAAAAGTGAAAAAATTTATGATGGACATATTGCAACACACTCTGAACATAAAAAAGATAAAAATTCTGATGGTTCTGATTCTGAAATTGATGTTAAAGAAAATGTCAACGTTAATGATAATTTAGGTGACAAAAATTCAGTTATTTGTTCCGAATGTAATAAAAATTTTAAAAGTAAAAAAGATCTTACAAAACATTTGACTTCACATTCTAAAAAATTTTCAAGTCAGCATGATTCAATCAATTCTGAAAAATGTAAAACTGTTGATTCTCATGAGGATTTGAGCAAATCAGAAACTGATAACATGTATGCCCAACATTATCAAAAGATAAAGGTAATATTTGCTAATTTATACTAAAAGTCATTAAATTTTCATCAATAATTAAAACCATTTTTTTTTTTCAGAAAAAGAATAAAACGCTTTATAAATGTACAATATGTGAAAAAGTATATACATGGCTTAAATCATTAAAAAAACACATTGATAATCATAAAAAAAAAAATTCAGAAAAAAGATTTTTATGTGAATATTGTAGTAAGCGTTTTGTTCAAAAAGCAACACTTATTGCTCACATGAGAATTCATACTGGTATAAAACCTTATGTATGTAACGTTTGTGATAGAGCATTCACAAAGAGTACATATTTATTATTACATTTAAGAATTCATAGTGGCGAAAAACCATATATATGTCAATACTGTAATCGTACATTTGCTCGAGCAAATACTTTAGCAAGACATATAACAATGCATACTGGTGAAGCAAAATACCACTGTAAAATATGTCCAAAATCTTTTAAAAGATTAACTTCATTAAACGAACACACTTATACTCATACAGGTCAAAGACCATATGTTTGTAAATTATGTACCAAAAGTTATAATAATGCTGGTTCTTTATATGCTCATAAAAAAAAATGTGCAGAAAGATATCTTGAAAAGAACAAAAGTTTTTCTGATAATGTTGATAATATTTTACGCGATTTAAATAATAGTAATGAGTTTTCAACATTAACTACTGAAGCAAAAAATGATGACCAAACTCTAAATAATCAACATATTCTAGATCAATTAACATTAGACCTACAAAGTCCTATAAATGATGAAACTGAATTATATCTTGTAAAAGAACCAAGTAATGATTTAAATAATTTACAAGTATTTACAAGTATATAAATCAGTTTGCAATGTATTATTGACAAATATATAATTGACAAATATAAACAAAAATATGTATACATACTTTTTTATTTAAAAAGTTAAACATGTAAGGAAATTTTTTATAAATCAGTAATCATATCATTATCTTTCTTTTGCAATAACTATTTAATTATCAAAACGTAACTTTACATTTAAATTAAAACAATCAAACAAAAAAACTGTTCTGCATTTAGTATTTTGATATAAGAAAAAAACGCTTTGAAAATTTTATTATACTATTTGAAAAAATACGATCGTACACGTTTATGTTTGACTTAAAATGTTTTGGATACAAATTGAAAATTTATCTTTTTTAAATAAATTGAAATTTTTAAAAAAATAAATATTTTTAACTAAGTTTTTGATTTACACACATTAATTTAAATAAACAATCAAACAAATCTCGTGCCTTACAAAAAAAAATTCCTTTTTATAAGCTTTAAACTTAATCAACTGATTCTTAAGATAAATATGGTAATTCTTAACGACTTATAATTCAACTAAAAAATAAAAATGTATTTGCAAACCTCTGCGTATTAGAAACTTTTTATTCTATATAGATCGATAGAATTTTTCACTGAGTTTTTGCGTTTTTTAAGCAAAAAAGATTCTGCTATTGTTTTTGTTTGTATATCACTGAATTTGAATATGATACTCTTTTTTATCATAATGAGCAAGTACAGGTTTTTCCCATATTTTTTTATAGCAAAAGGATTATTTCAAAATAAAAACGAATATTGAATTAATTTTCAGTAATCCAAGAAACATAAGTAATAAATAAAAATTTTGAAAAAAAACTCAAACAATATTGCAGATACTTATTACAGACAACTGGAACATTTTTAGTGTAAACGGATATCATATTTGTAATAAATGATTTAAAACTCATGTTGAAAAATTCTACCGATCTGTAAAGGATAAAAAATATCAATAAAATGGTTACACGCCTGAGATATTATTAATACATTCTCACAATAATTTAAATTATAACTTAATAAGGTATTAATTAACAAAAGTTCAGTATCATATTGATTTAAATATAACATTTTATAAATAAATTATCACCTTTATCATTATAAGTAAAAATAACTTTATCTTCTTTAGATGTAACACTCCATCCTTTAATAAGGTGCGTACTTTCTAACAACATATCATGCAATTTATCACCATTTTTATTATGTATTATCTATAAAAAAAAAAAAATTATAAAAATAATTCAAATATTTGTCAAATATTATTTTGAACATTAAGTATAAATATAAATGTTATTTGTTTCTTACTGTATCACTGCATAATCTAGCATTTCTATTATTTATAACTGAACTATTTTCAACTAGCTTATATCTATTTACAATCTAAAAATATATTATTTTTAAAAATGCAGTTAAATTAAATATGAAATAATGAATATAATTACCGAAACATTTTTTTTGTTGTCAATTTCTAAACCGTTTTCAGGGAAAATATTGTTTTTACTATCTTCCAAATCATCTGTGGAAACATTTTTGGTTTCGTTATTTCCTAAATTGTTTGTGAAAAAAATTTGGGATTCACTTGCTTCTAAACTGTTTGTTGAAACATTTTTATTTTCGCTAGCTTCAGAATTTTTCAAAAAAAGATTTTTGTTTTGGTTAGTGTCCGTAGGGTTTGTGGAAGCATTTATACTTCCGCTATCCTCTAAATTGTTTGTTGTCCCATAAATGGTATTTTTTTCAGATTTGTTTTCATCGTCAGAATCCACTGTTAGCTTATATTAAAAATTACAGCATATATTAATAACTGAATTTATTAAAATAATAAAAACAAGCATCATAGTCATGTTCACTTTGGGACTTCACTATAATGCCTGTAATAATAATATTATTATTTTTATTCTTACATCAATATTGAAGATTTTTCTATCAGGTTCTTGCAATGTTGGAATGGCTCCTTTTCTAAGACTATAAAGTCTTTTTGGTATTTGACATGTTTTTCCATTTTGCGTTTGAATTTCATGTTGTTTTTTAACATCGCTTGGATTAAAATGTAGTTCACAGACATAATTATTTTCATTTAAATCCAACTGAAGTGCTTCACCCCAAGCTTTTAATAATTTAAGTTGCTAAAAATGTTCTCTTTTTAATTTGAATATTTATTATTAAAAAATGTTTTATAATAACAAACTAAAAATTTAAATTATTTTTATATTTTAAACTTCAATTAGCACAATCATATTGTGTAAAAAGTTGATTTGATATAATTTTCTTACCTTTGGTGCTCGAAATAATGCATTATGCCTGACGCCGAGTTTTTTTTTTGCAACAAGTGCATAATAATTATGATTTTTACATTTAGCTACGATACAATACTTTTCCATAGTAATAAATGTTTATCATTTCAACTGATTATTAAGTTTATAAAAACAACACACACTTTGTTTTTGTTTACAAACGTTATAGGTTATGATACCGCCATGTTGCATCAGCTGATGAGCTGACTTTAGTAGTGGCGCTACTTTTAAATTTAAAATTTAAAATTTTCACTTTACAATTACTATTATAATATATGGATTAAATTTGAAAAATTATTGTTTCTATGATAAGGGTGATAAGATCATTTTCTATTATAGGTACTATAATAAAAATAATAAAATAATCCCATAATAAAATGAAAATATGCTTTTATTTTTAATATTTAGATTTTAAATAATTTTTTTTTGCCAAGTCTGTCTAAAATTTTTTATAAAAATTTGTTTTTAAGGAATTGGTACGACTCAGATAAATAAAAACAAATTAAAATCCGATTTATTATTAGTTTTAATAATTTATAATCATTATTATCAGTAAAAAAAAATTGTAGTTAAATTTACTTACATTATAAAATTTTGAGAGATGATCCAGGAATTATTTTAAATCCAAGCAATAATTTTTTATTTTAAATTCAAGATAAAAAAAATATAATTTTCTTTTATTATTTTATTATATAAAAAAACTTAGGACACAAAAACTTTCATGGAACATGCTTATATTTAATCGATATTTACTGAATATCTATCAGCTGCATATAAGACCTAGTTAAATAGTTATGATATTACAAAATTGACTTGTTCGGTTTTGTATTTTTGCTATGGTTTTCATTGAATATCAAAATAATTAATAAGTAAATTAAAAATTTTATATGTAAAGTTAAAATAATTGTAATTTAATTTTTGATTTCACGTACAAATAACTTCCAAAACAAATTCCAAAATTATAATTTTTGAATTCTAAAGCGCATTTTTACGGCGCAAATTGGTTTATTTAATTCGTTTCTTCAGAAATGGGAAAGGAGACTTTTCCAAAACGCCTTTGGTTGTCTGGGCTATTACAAACATTCTAGTGTGAATTCAAATAAGTCCATAACTCGAATTATCCTAATCCCTAACTCTTTAAGCCCAAACTTGGAATTCTCCTCTCTATATAAATATTCCAAGACCTGGAATAAAAAAAAGCTCCATGGCTCAAAAGTTCATACGCTATCTTTTAAACGTCGCTCCCTTAAAATTTAATAAAAAATTCTGCCCAGCACTTTGCTGCATTTAAACATGTTCCATGTATTTAAAGGTTGTTGCAAGCAGTGCAAGCTGTCAAAGGCGCCACTTTTTTGGGAGAAGTGGGGATTATTTACACGTGCTGAATACGATATCAATAAATTTTATTATGAAAAGTAGACAGGCAGGCATTACTTAGGCGCTTCCGTATTAACCTATTAAATAATTTATCTATTTTTTTTAATAATAAAAAAATAAGAATTTATTGGTGAATAATCTCCAAGAATCAATATTTGAATCAAAATTTTTTTTTGGAATGTTGTATAAATTCTTATTAATTGTTATATTATATATAGGTAATTAGAAGTACAAAAATTGGTACTGAAAATTTAAAAGTCACTAAGTGTATTAAAACATAATAATTAAGTGAGTATTTTTTTAAAAACTTAATTTGCTGAATTCCAAAATTTTATATTTCATTTTATATATAATATTTATTTTTAAACTTTTTAAGGGGCAATGGACGTCGGTAAGAGTGGTTGTGAATTTACCTTCACATATACACATGAAGATTTTAAATTTAATATTATTTCAAGCGCCAATAATTCAAAATTTGATTTATTAATAAAAGAAAAATGGACTAAGGCAGAACAAAATAAAGTTATGCGTTATCAAATTAAGCCAGAATGTATGAAATGGAAATATTTGGAAGGAAAATATGGACTTTTAATACAGGTTAGAATTGTTTTTTATTATAAATTTAAATTATATATTATTAATTACTTTATTGGGAATCACGATTAAATTCATGCTTACTTTTTTACCTCTTCCACACGTAGGTGTGTATAAAACATGGCTACTCTTTTTCCATGAATAACATAGGAAAAGTAACAAATAGTTCATTATTAGTTAAAATAAAGATATTAAATTGAAAAAAACATACATAAATTTATTAACACAATACTATTTCTAATATTCACTGTTTTATTTTTGTAAAAATTTTAAACCTTTAATTCATTTTATTAAAAATAACATTTTTTGGTCTATATATTATGTACAATGTTAATTCATACCTTCGGATAGCCATCTTACTTACACCGACGCGCGTGCATGTGTTTAATCATGAATCCCAATAAATGGTCATTTTTTTGGAAATACCTAGTTATACGTAAACTTATTTATATATATAATTAGAGAATTTTTCTATCTATTATGATTAAAAATTCCCGAAAAAATTTAATATTTCTTATAACTATATCAAAAAGTATGGATCTAAAAAGAGCTAAGGATTTCAGGTTTATAATATTATTTTTAAATTATAAGTATTCAAGTATTCTAATTTCTCCTGTAAAATGAATGCCATTGTATGACACTTTTAAGTTATATTTAAGTTACAAGGAAAGACTATCATTTTTGGGACGTTAAATTACAATTTATAGTTATGGATAAGTTTATTCCGATGAAAAAACATCCCCAATTCATTTCATTTATTCCAAGGGATCTCTGGGCCTTGAAAGACTGTGCTTCATTTTTTCAGGTAGGGATTATTGAACTATTTTCCAAATGACGAGGTGGCATTGCTAATCAACCAAAACTCTTCCGATTGGTCTCATTTTTTAAACCTTGTATATCGACATTTATATAACAAATTTTCTCATCGTTATAGTCAATAAACCAGATACACATACTTGGCTCTAAATTACCAATTTTTTAATTTCTGTCAAAATTGCAATTTAAAAATTGTTCGCTCAGAATCAAGTATGTGTATAACGGTGAGAGAATTGTTGAAAAAAATTGACAGTTAATGGTTCCTGAAAGATAATAATTATTCAAAAAGTATGAGACTAACTGAAAGTTTTTTGGTTGATCAGCAAGGCAACGGCGTTATTTGGAAGATAGCCCAAGAATCCTTATTGTAAAACACTGGGCGCTGCATTTCTATGCCTTGAAGGTCCATGTACTCCAGTCAAATCGCGGTTTAGGGTGTATTTCCATTGACAAACATGAGATTTGCTCTAATATATGTTTTTTGGGTCGCTGATCATGAAAATCGGGGTCTTTTCCGGGAGATATTTTCGGAACACCCTTAAATTTGTAAAAACTACCCCCAAAAAAGGGTTTTTATGATATATTAGCAAACTGAGTTCTAGATTTAGCCAAGAATTGGTTTAAGAAAGTTTTTATGGCGCTAATTAAGAATTTGAGGCAATTTTTTATGAATAATTAATATTTTACGGTTAAATTAGCAAAAATTACCTCTAAAAGGGGGTATTTTTGCTATTTTCACACTTTGAGCGACCAGATTACGTACATACAGGTTATTTGGGTCGCTAATCAAGAACTTGGGGGAATTTTTTATGAATAATTAATATTTGACCCTGAAATTAGCAAAAACAACCCCTAAAAGGAGTGTCTCCTATAAATGCACCCCTTTTCGGGGTTGTTTTTGCTAATTTAAGGGGGATCGCGCCGCAAGACGTATATTCTTAAAATTTGAACGCAGCTGCTGCTTGAATACCGTTAATAGGTCTAAAATTTAATTTTTTTGTTATATTATCATATTATATTGATATTATACATATATACAAACACATATAATGTGTATTAGTGTTAAAAATATTCAAAATAAAGCATCAGACAGCATTTTAAGTATCGAGTTAGCAAAAAACCGGAAAATTGAATGAAGAAAAGAAAATGTTGCTCAAGAGATGGAATTTGAGGAAGTTGAAGGATTGCTGTATGGTCCCTGAATTGCAGAAGATTAGTAAGTGAAGTATTTAAGTAATTTTCAACTCATATTTTTGTTTTTTTCGACGTTTAAAATTTTTGCTCATTTTTTAAAAACGCGTTTTTCAATCTTTTGAATGAGATAACTCCACAACTACTGAACCGATTTCCAATTTTCTTATTTTATTCTCTTCCTAATAACTTATACCAACAAAAAAAAAATAAAAATAAAAAAAATTTAATTTTATATATGGAAAAACTTGTTTTCAAACTTTAAACGCGTTTTTCTCGAAACGTGTTTTTTCAAATCGCCGTGCACGATAACGAAATAACTACTCAACCGATTAATTTGCCCCTTTCACAGTTTTTTAAAGAACATATTTACCAGGGATTGACGTATCGTTTTTTTTTATAACTGCCCCAGAAAATTTTTAGGACCGATTACAAAAAAAAAAACAGGGCACTTTTTTGACTTTTTTTTATTTTTTCCGCCACAGCGTGAAAAATGAAAATTTTTGAAAAAACTTTACGTTGATCCCTGGCTTTAAGCCTTAAGAAAAATAATATATATTTATTTTTTTTTTCAGATGATCCTAAGTTGGGTTATGCTGCACGGCGCAAGTCACCTTTTTTTTTAGTGCCTCTCAATAATCTCCCGTACACCGGCATGACGTCATACAAAAATAAAAAAAAAAATATTTTTGTATTCTTAAATATATTTTAAATAAATAAAAAAAATTTCATTTCATTACCTGTAACCGTTCTTTTTTTATATCCCATTAAAAATCGCTCGAAAATTGAGCGCCGTACCCGTAGATCCCTCTTAAGAGTGAAATATTAATTATTCATGAAAAATTTCCCCAAATTCTTGATTCGTGACCCAAAAATTTCTCTTAGACCAATTCTTGGCTATATCTGGAAACTCAGTTTGCTAATCTATTAAAAAAAAACCCTTTTTGGGGGTAGTATTTGCAAATTTAAGGGTGTTACGAAAATTTCTCCCGAAAAAGACTCCGATTTTCATGATCAGCGACCCAAAAAACATATAGTAGAGCCAATCTCATGTTGGCCAGTGAAAATACACCCCCCCCCCCCCTTCCGCGATTTGACTGTAGTAATGGGTATAAACGTATATCTGAAATTTTTTTAATAAACTTATCTCTAACTGGTCTTCCCATATGCTACAAAAACTCTCTCACAGTGTATCCAGCAGAGTACCTATTTATTTATATAATCTAGCTGTATATAAATGAATCTAACTAAAATTATATTTTAATGACCCATCATACATTGTAACTATTACTATTTAAAATTATTATGCACTAGCATAAGCCTTATTAAGTGACTTATTAATGACTCCTCTTTTGTGTTATAGTTTCTTTTTAGAACAATTCCGTGCTCACGTTTTTATTACAGTAAAAGTCCATACGAGTTAATCATTTTTTTTAAACCGTTGGAAATACCTGCTACTGACACCAAAAAAAGGACATATCCAAAGCTCATTTCATAAAACAATTTCAACTGGGGGAAAACTCTTTGGGATTAGATTCCACCCCAAGAATAAATTTTTTTACTAAAGCATTTAAAGTATATACAAACATTATTTTTGAACGTACCCTCGAACATACCCTCAAACGTACCGGGAATTTAAACTAAGCTGATGATAAAATTGGCAGACTTATTTTAAATATTTTTTTACGTTGGCTCGAAAATCTAAGCTGCTTATTGACTCGACTTTTACGAGACCTCCAATCGTTAAGTTTTAGTTATTTTTCACAATTTTCAAAGGCTATACTTCCGGATAAGTAGTAGTTATTAGGCCGTCGGAACCAAATCTAATCTAAGTATTAGCATTTAAAAAGTTATCAAAAACTCACTGATTACATTTAGAATTAGATCTCTAAACCTACTACAGGACCAGGAAAACCTAAAAAAATCTTATTTTTGAGTTATTTAGATTTTATTTTATTTCTCTGGCCCATAAACAGATAATACTATGCTCATATATTGAAAAACAAGACTTGAAGCCTCATTTTTTAGACAAATTTTATCCAATTTTTAAATAGGTCGATAGCATTTACCAATGGGAACTTACAGTTATTTATGTTTCTTGGGTCTCTTAATACGAATATGATATCGGTTTTTACCGAATATGGTCCAGTTGCCCGCAATAGGCAACTTTAGGTTAATTTTTAAGGGTTTTTTCTATATTCGCAAGTGTTACTTATCTTATTTGGGTCGCTGAAAACGAATATAAAAACTATTTTTACTAAAAATGATTCAGATTCCCACAATAGGCAACTTTAGTTTAAATTTTGGGGTTTTTCGAATCTTCTACTGCCATTTATCCGCACTATTTTAACTGCTATTAAATTCTTATTTTAAACAGTTTATTGTTTTGCCAAAAATGTAAAAGCATAGTTATTAAACTGATTTTAATCAATCGCCACAATTTTGCAATCCCAATCGTGCTATTCATTGCTGCCGTTTATCAGCACTTTATGCATTTAAAAAGCAAAAATATGCGTCAAGCGCGGATAAAAGGCAATGACAAAATAACATGATTACGATTGCAGAATGGTGGCGGTAAAAACCAGTTTAATAACTATGTTTTTGTTTTTGTTTTTTTGTTTTTTTGTTTTTTTTTTTTTTTTTTTTTTTGTATATGGCTTCGAGGTAGAGCCCAAACGTCCCTTACCCAAAAAGGGAAAGGAAATTGCCACGTTTGGGCCAAGTGTGGGGAGATAACTTATATAAGTTGTTATCTGTCGCCAAACGACAGCTCGCAAGAGCTGGCTACAAAGTTGGCCAGCATCGAGAGCACGATCCGAACGGCGACTGGTGGCGTCATCCTTGGTGGAGACTTCAACGCCAGGGCCTTGGAATGGGGCATGCCAACGACCAACCCCAGGGGACGAATGGTGCTCGAAATGGCCACTAGATGCAAACTAGTGGTCCAGAATAGAGGCAACAAGCCCACCTACGAGAGGGCAGGGTGGGGTGCCTCTATACCGGACATAACCTTCTCTACAGAAGCTGCGTCTGGGAAAATAGGCGACTGGAGGGTGATGGATGATCAATACAATGGTAGTGATCACCATTACATCGCCTTCCGGGTATTGGAAGGGGCCTCACAACGTCCTCCGTACAGGAGGCGTCCTCTGGGCTGGAACGTCTCAAAGATGGACGAAGACAGATTCGAGGAGTATCTTCGAATCGAGTCAGCGTCCATCCCCGCTTGGCATGGAGGGGCTACAAGTCCCCACGAGGCTGAAATCTTAGTTAAGAAAGTAACGTCTCTATTACGTGGGGCTTGTGATGCCTCGATGCCTCGCCGTAGGCCCTGGAAAGGGAGAAAGCCAGTGTACTGGTGGAATCCCGAAATAGCTGAGCTCCGAAAGGAATGCCATAGGACGCGACGAAGGGCGCAAAGAGCACGGGACAGACCTGAGGCTGCTTTGCTTTCGCAGGAACACAAGGACGCCAAACACCGGCTGGCCAAGGCCATCCGCCAAAGCAAGGCTGGATGTCTGCGCTCATTACGCGAAGAAGTAAACAAGGACCCCTGGGGCCTAGGTTACAAAGTCGTAATGGGCAAATTGAACCGGGGGTCCGACAACATGATGGACGCGGCGTCGACTGAACGGATCGTCGGTGCTCTCTTCCCTGAAAGGCCCATCCGGGAAAACCCGGTTGAGGTGATACCCAGGGAGGAAGTGCCGCTGTTCAGCGAAGGCGAGATGGTCAAGGCCATAAAGGCCATGAAAAATGGCAAGGCGCCGGGGCCGGACGGGATACCGGCGGAAGTGCTCAAAAGAGCGGTCAAAGTAATCCCTGGTATCCTGCTAAGCATGTTCAATGCTTGTTTGGTGGCTGGAGTGTTTCCAAAGCAGTGGAAGGTGGCACGTCTCGTGCTCTTGAACAAGGGCAAGGGGGGAGCCCCGGACTCTCCATCATCTTACAGACCTTTGTGTATGTTAAATACCATTGGTAAGGTGATGGAGAGCTTGCTCCGGGCAAGGCTCAGAAGGGCAATCGAGGAGGGCGGTGGTCTCTCTGAGGAGCAGCATGGTTTTCGTGAAGGGCATTCCACGATAGACGCCATTCGGCGTGTCGTGGATACCGTAGAGGCTGAGAGGGAAAAGCGGCCTGCAATTCGCAGGGACGTCCTTCTGGTAACGCTGGACGTCAAAAACGCTTTCAACTCGGCCAGGTGGGATGACATGATCCGGTCCCTCGAGTACGATTTCCGGATACCCAGGTATCTGGGTAACGTACTAAAGGATTACCTGCGGGACCGGAGACTGCTCTACGACACGCTCGACGGAAGGCGTGAAAGGGTTCTGAGTGCAGGCATCGCGCAAGGTTCGGTTCTCGGACCTGATCTGTGGAATGCCTTTTACGATGGCTTGTTGCGCGTCCACCTCCCGGAAGGAGTTTCCCTGATCGGGTACGCCGACGACGTGGCCCTAACCATAACTGGCAGGGACATGGAAGAGACCCAGGAGAGGTTAAATCTAGTCATGAGACGGATCAACCTCTGGATGGGCGATCACGGGCTCCAGCTTGCGATCCCAAAAACGGAGATCGTACTGCTGACTCGTCGAAGGGTTCCCACCGACTTCGATGTAATTATCGACGACGGCGGAAACCCTCACACGATCCGAACCAGAACATCGGTGAAATACCTGGGAGTTCAGCTTGATAACAAGCTGACCTTCTGGGAGCAATTTCAGAGGTCGTGTGAAAAGGCAGCGTCGGCCGCATCCTCCCTGTCAAGGCTCATGGCCAACATTGGGGGACCCAAACCAGGGAAACGAAGGCTCCTGATGTCAGTCGTCAACTCTGTCCTGCTCTACGGATCAGAAGTCTGGGCGAAGACCACAGAAACTGCCAAGTACAGGCGAAAAATATCGTCTGTACAGAGGCAAGCGGCAGTGAGGATCGCCTGCGGATACCACACGGTATCTCTAGAGGCGATCCAGGTTGTTGCTTCGGTGATACCCATCGACCTGCTAGCGTTGGAGCGGAAATTCATCTACGAGAGCGTAGATGAGCGCGAAGTGGCTTCCACTCGCGCCCGCTTCAACTCTATGAAAGCATGGAATAAACGATGGAAAAAGAACCAAGAGAAAAATGCCCTATGGACGCGCAGACTGATCTCAGACCTGCAGGCATGGATGGGACGACAGCATGGGGAGGTGGATTTCTACCTTACCCAGTTCTTAACCGGACACGGGTATTTCCGTGTCATGTTGAAGCATTGGCATAAGGTGGCAACAAAGGAGTGCTTGCACTGTCCGGGCGTGGATGATACAGTAGAGCACACATTCTTCGAATGTGTTCGCTACTCGGAGGGGCGCCCGCCCTTCCCGATTTGGAGGCCGGAGACGGTGGTCCCGGAAATGCTACGGAGTTCCGAAAACTGGAACAAAGTAGCAGAGTACGTAAGGACCACCTTGTTGGAGAAGAAGGAAGAGGGCTTTCTATCGTAGAGAGCTCTCCTGTCCCTAGGCAGGGGGAAGGCAGCGGCCAGCTGCCTAGGCTGCGCGTCCCAAACTGAAGTTATACCTGAAAAGGGAGTTCCGGTTTGGGACAAACAAGCGCAGGGGGTTTAAAGTGTGTTTATCCAGTAAGAATCTGGGGCGTAGCCGGCGACCGCGTTCGTCGGTGGTCTCCCAGTTGTGCACTTTGTGCAACTGGGCGGTCATGGAAATTTGCGGGTCTTTAAGGCCCGCAAACACTCCATGGCTGATGTAAGATTCACATATTTCCCATAAAAAAAAAAAAAAAAAAAAAAAAAAAAAAAACTATGTTTTTGTATTTTTGACACAACAAGTTATTTCTTAAAAAATTAAAAAATATGATTTTTTAACCTACCTATGCTATATTTTTTTTATAATCAAAAACTGATTTTTGAAAATTTCAAAATTATATTTCGGGGTCTTAAGGAGGCCCTAAAGGCCCCAAAAAATGTTTTTCTTGAAATTTGGTGAAAGTTTTAAAGACCATGAACACAGCGATATCTGTTTACGGGTTGGAAAATTAAATACAATCCAAAAACCCCCAAAAAAGAGTTATTTTAGGTTTCCAGGGGCCTGATATGGCCTAGAGGTCTAATTACAACGCTTAGGCTATGTTTGGTTCCGGTGGCCAAATCACTATACTTATTTAGAAACAGCCTTTACCGCCAATACACGAGATTAAATGAAAATTTGGTCAAAAATTTAAATTTTGGTGTCTTTTGAAGATGAACGTCAAGGTAACCACGCCGAGTTTCTACTAGTATCCGCGGAATATCAGAACTTTTTTCTACCAAGGAATAAAAGTGCAGGGTTTTAGTATGGCCAACAAGTTGATAAAAAGGGTTAAGAATATTCAGTATCAACCTGGATGCCTATCTCGCAAGCGTATTCTCATGGAGCCAAAAACTTGTGCTAAACGCTTAACTTCAAAAATTGAGATTTTTTTGAATATTCTCCATTTTTTTTCTACCAAGGAAAAAAAGGTTTAGGCTTTAGTATGGCCTACAAGCTGATAAAAAGGGTTAAGAATATACAGTATCAACCTGAGTGCCCATCTCGCATGCGCATTACCGTGGGGTGAAAAATTTAGGTCGGGCGCTTGACTTAGAAATCTGATTTTTAGTTCTTTTATTCCTTGATAGAAAAATAAAAATGGTTATGTTTATAAAAATTTTACTTTTCAATTTATGAGATTCGAGTCTGGTTATTTATCTTACAAGAATACGCGATCGATTTAATTGATAGTTTTTTAGTTTGAATAAACAATAGAAATACTGATAATTTTACAACATTAATCATAATATGAATTTTTATTTCTTTACTGTGTAAACTCAATGCTCTAAATATAATAACAAAATTACAGTATAACGGTCTATGGCCGGTAATATTTCATAATTATAATACGTAAGTGGTGAAATGTGGGCGGATATCACCAAAACTGCCAATACAGAAAGAAAATTTCTTCTGTACAATGGCAAGCGGCACTGATCGCCTGCATACCATACGGTATCCCTAGTGATAATCCAAATGGTAGCATCCGTCATACCTATCGATCTGCTAGTATAGGAGCGGAAATGCATCTGCAAAAGCGTAGAGGAGCGCGAAGTGGCTTCTACTCGCACCCGCCCCAGCATAATTATCAAATGGCAGGAAATATGGAATAGGGAATGAAAGGCCTGGTGTACACATACTCTGATTTCAGATCTGCAGACATGGTTAGGGCGGCAGTTTTGGGAGGTGAATTATTACCTCATCCAGTTTTTAGAAGGTTACGGGTACCTCCGTGACCTGCTGAAAAAGTGTCACAGGGTGGCAGCAGGCCAGTGCTTGCACTGCCCAGGCGAGGAGGACACAGCACAGCGCGCATTTTTCATATATATGTGTGGAGAACACAGCAGAGCACATTGTACTAAAAAAAAATTCATTGAAGGTTCTACGGCGGTAAAACTTTTAAAATTAAGAGAAATCGAGCAGATTCCTAAATAGCTAGTAGGTTTAAAATATGGAAATGTAAATCATATACCAAGTTTACTGCTTCTAAAATAAATGGGCTACGAGGTTTATAAGAATGCTGATTTAAGCACAGATTTTACGAAATTTTTGTTCATACTTAAGGAAAAATTAGACGATACCCTCAAAGGAGAAAAATTTAATGGATATTCCTTTAAGTATAATGTTATTCTCAGAGAGGCTATTTCGGTAAGAAAGACATTTTCTAAACGACAACATTTACAAAAAAAATAAATAAATTTTATAACAAACTGCTTTTAAATCATTTACTATAATTTTTATTTATATATTTTCCAGTGTGATCAGGGATTCTAATTTCCTCATTAAATATGAAACGTAACAGTAACGCAACAGCTGAAAACAAATTTAAAAATAAATTATTATACATATTAAATAAATTATTTAAAGATCAACACAACATAAAGATATCTAGATTTGTAAAAAAATTTTTTAATTTATTCAAGCAAGATTAATGGAAATAGGTTTTGACTTAGATTCTTCAAATTTAGTAAAGAAGGGTACCAAATTAGCAAGAAATGAAAATCCTGTTGAAAACTGGAAAAATAAAAGACCCAAAAAAATAGACATTATTATAATGCCAAAATTTATTAACGAAGACAATAATTTTGAATTACAGGAAAAGTATCATTATATAGATGATATTGTCGAAAAAGACATTGATAATTATAAGAAAAGTTCGTCTTGCTCAGAATCAGAAGTCGATGATCAAAATTTTATTTATATAAAAGACGGGAATGTTAAAATTGATAACAAAATAAATAATGCAAACAAAAAGCCTACATCAAAACGAATGAATGATATCAATGCAGGTGTGTATTTAATACAAAAAATAGCAGAAGAAAAAACAAATCTACTTATTTGTTTTGATTGTTTGTACATGAAAGATATTGATGAAAAAGGTACAATATGCCGTGGCTTGCTTAGTCAGGCTTACAAAAATAATGCTTCTACTAAAGAAATATTCATTTTCTCCGTTAACAAAGATTGTAATCACTGGTCTCTAATGGTAATATTACCAAAACATAAAACTACATTATATACTTTGATTCTTTTCACGATGATTGCTCTGATAATATTTTAAATGTGATATTAACATTAACGGAGTTAATACTAGATTGCGAAATTAAAGATAGTCAATGGAAACACTATTTGCAAACAGATTTTCCACGCCAAAGCGATGGATATAATTTTGGTGTGTATATGTTAAGCTGGGCTTTGTAGTAAATGACGATCAAACAGAAATAAAAATATGCCATACAGTATTATAGAATTACAAAAAACAAGAGCAATGATCGCCAATTGGTCGCGGTATTCAAAAATATTACCCAAAAAATGGCGTGGACAATCTATAATTCTTTTTGTGACATTGTAATAAAATCTTTAAAAGATCGTTAAAAATAACAAATGGACCACCATTAGGTGTTGGAACAAGCCAATTTTTTAAATATTTTACATTCCATTATACAAAAAGAACTAACATACCAGAAAGTAAATTTAGCTTAAAACTTCAAGAAAAATGATTTCTTTGTAATAAAAATGGTTGTAAATTAAATTTAATACTTTTATTATTATTGGTGACAAAATATAGATTAATAAAGAAAAATACAACAATCATAATATAAAGAATTAATATGTTTAAAAATTTTCAAAATTATTTTAAAGCAAAAAAAAAATGTAAATAAAAAAAACACAATATTTCATTATTAACAGATTAAAAAATTTTAATTAAATAAAAATTATTACTCTTAACTATAAAATAAAATGTATTGTTTATTCTTTTTCTGCATATTATTACGTGTATATCACGAAGGTTCGCACCGGATCGCGCAGGATCAAACTTTTACAACAAAGGTAATTTTACAAATTATAAACTCTTAAAATCATTATTTTAATCAATTAAAAGGTTAAAATAACATAAACAAATAAAATAAATGCAGGGTTTAGGTATGGCCCAAAATATTGGAAAAAGTAACCTTAATGTCCATTTTTCGTGCATGCTTCCATGAGACAAAAAATAGCGATTTGCCAGCGATTCAAAAACATGCAATGATTTGAACAACCAAATCAATCAGTGGTTTTAAATCAACTTTCCGATACGTTCAAGCACAGGGTGCATTGAAAATAGACGAGTAAAAAATTTTTTTAAACTAGCAGCTTTTACAAAATTTTTGAGACCTATAAAACCCATTTTAGTCAAAAATTACAATTGTGGTATCATTTTACTGACAAAATTACAAGAATTTCTGATAGAAAAATGCGGTTTTCGGAGATTTAAAGGTGGCACTTGCATGAAAATACTGACCAACTAGAATTGATTAATTGGTTATTTACAAGGTAGCAGCGTCATTCAGAAGATAGAATTCGAATACACTCTAAAAAACCATATCTTATAACATAGAAACCTGTTAGGATGTCTAATTTCTAGGTACTGGAGGTCATCCCGAAGCTTAGAAGAAACTAGACTTCCCAAACTGTTGACCCTTGTCAGTTAGAAAATTATCATTTGCGCAATTTTTAGGTAACCAGTTTAAGACTATTTGGAACACCCAGGCTATTAAATAAAAATTTAGAGAGCATTCTTCAAAGTAAAATTATTCATTTGAAATAAAATTATCAATTTTAGTTATATCAAAGTCACCTTAACTCATAGGCTCTTTTATTACTAGGAGCTTAAATCTGAAAATTTTATGTAGATATAGTAAAAAATTCTTTCAGCTACACTATACAAATGTGTAGTCATAAACTTTAAGATACTATAATTTTTAAATTGTGCAAATATTTGTCTAGTTATTTCAATAAATATTTACTTATTTATCTTTGACATCAGATCTATTTCTCAAATATAACTATGATAAAAAAATTTGTAATTTCCACCTTAAACACATTAACAATAAATCTCCTAAAAGTTTTTTTAATAATAATCAAATTCTTATAGTTTAGTTAACAAATTAAAAAATTATATAATTATTGCATTAATTTGTGAAACTTAAGCATAATTAAACAATAACGTAAAATAAACTTGCTTTTAAATTAAAAATGTTTATATTTTATTATTGTTTTTGTAAAAGATTATCATTATTATTACTATTATAATTTTTATTTAATATATTTGTTTGCTAATAAAATACAGTTTACTTTTGTACTACATATTATAGTACATTAATAAATATCATGCAATTTTACTCTTAATATTAATTAAATAAAATATGAAATTTTAAATAAATATAAATATAATAAATCTTATCTTAATATTATTATTGCCTTTATTTGAATAAAAAAAATTTTGTACACGCGCTATTTATCTCATTAAATACATAATTTTGCATACAATAAAATTTTAATAAATTACTACTAAATATATTTAAAAATTTATTTGTTTGTATATGTGTTTCAACATCAGGGAGACCAAAATTTGGAGATACACTCAAAATTATTTGATAATTTTTTATTATGAGGAATTAAATTCTCTGGATTTAATAATACAAAAAAAATTGTGTATCCAGTTAATAAAACTAAGTTTAAATTGTGAAATGCGTTACATCAGGTTTCCATCCAGCAAAAGGCGGTCGCAACCGCAAACGTAAGCGCAACGCAATGCGCAGAACTCATCTACAGATACCGTAAATCCGAAGCGCGCTGCAAGCGTGAGCGCAACGCAATGCGCAGAAGAAGATTTTGTGTATTTGGAGTTGCGCAGGAGTCAAAACTGGTTTCTGCGCGTTGCGCTGTGCTCATGCTTGCAGTTGCGACCCCTTTTTACGGCTTCTTTAGATGGACCCGCAGAAACCATTTTCGACTCCTACGTAACTCGTGAGGCCCTATCTACAATAGCCGTAAAAGAGGGTCGCAATTGCGGTTAACCGCAAACGGAAGTGCAACGCAATGCACAGAAGAAGATTTTGTGTATTTCCAGTTGCGCAGGAGACAAAATCGGTTTCTGCGCATTACGTTGCGCTCACGCTTGCAGTTGCAACACTCTTATACGGCTTTTGTAGATGCAGCCTAATACACAAAATCTTCTTCAGAAATCAATTAGGCTGGTTCTACAAACGCCGTATAAGGGGGTCGCAACCGCAAGCACGGTCGCAACGCAATGCGCACAACACAACACGCATGCGCACAACACGATTTTGGATTGTGCGCATTGCGTTACGGCTACGCTTGCGGTTGTGAACCCCATTTACGGCGTTTGTAGAACCAGCCTTATGGCTCCTTCGCAACTCGACATACACAAAATCTTCTTCTGTGCATTGCGTTGCACTTGCGTTTGCGGTATGCCTCGGTTTTACGGCTTCTGAAGATGTGCTTAAGGCCTAGCCTACATAACCGCACCGCACGGCGCAGCCCAATGCTATTGATATAGACTTGCGCTTGCGGCGTCACGTGACTCCTGTACCAACAGCATTGGGCTGCGCCGTGCAGTGTCGTTATGTAGACTAGGCCTAAGACAGAAATCGTAAAACTGAGGCGCGCCGCAAACGCAAGTGCAACGCACTGCGCATAAGAAGATTAAGGCTGATTCTACAAACGCCGTAAATGAGGGACGCGACCGCAACGCAATGCGCACAGACCAAAATCAGATTGTGCGCATCCGTGTTGTGTTGTGTGCATTGCGTTGCGGTTGCGGTTGCAACCCCCATTTACGGCGTTTGTAGAACCAGCCGAAAGGTGATACCAAAATTTTTTACGATACTCAAAATTATAAAAGATTTATCTTATCTTTTTACATAGTTTTTTTGTCAAACATTTGTCTAAAATATATGAGTTCCTATGTGCGAAATTATTTGTACTGGATTGTAATAATTTTGATTAAGGACTGAAAATAATCCGGGTTTAGCTACTAAGAATAAATCTGGATTAAGGGGCTTTGAATAATTTTGATTTTGAGACATAGCATATTTCAGTTTTAGAGACTTGAAATAATTCAAGTTTAAAGACTTAGAATATTTCGGATTGAGGAATTCGTAATAATAAGGGCTTAGATAATCAGAATAATTTGGGTTTAGAATCTTAACATCTATTACAAGTTATAATTACAAGTTATTACAAAAAATTGGAAATTACATTGTCACGTTGCACTTAGTTGTTGTAAACATGTTCCATGTACTTAGATTACACAAATTGGCTGTAAGTTTTTTTTTATACCCACATACAAGCCATTAAAAAATTGTGCAATCTTATCATGCATAAAATCTTTGTTGATTTTTCCAAGTAATCTTACATCCTCTTCTATAAATTAACTGATAATTTCATAGCTTGAAAAATAATAATAAAAGCTGCTGTCTTAGTAGAGACGATTATTAGTATACAAACAGGTTTGGTAAAGTTACAGCTAAAATCACGAAAAAATATATAATGATGTTGATATTGATAATTGTTGGTTTTATTTCTGATTTGGCAAATGCTTATAATTCATCCGAGGAATATATAGTTGGAGGGATATCTACAAGTATCAAAAATTTTCCTTTTCAAGTATCATTGAAAGTTAGAGGTGGTCATTTCTGTAGCGGAGCTATTATTTCCTCCAGACACGTTGTAACAGCTGCTCATTGTATTCAGTGCTGTACTCAAGCTCCTTATAATGATTTTGTTGTCGTTACGGGAACATCCTACAGAACTTCAGGAGGACAGTCGCATCGAGTTTTGTCAGCCGTTAGCCACCCGTATTACCAAGAAACTTCTACATCTATAGAAAACGATATTGGCATTATAACGGTAATTAATTTCTAAAGATGTTTTTGCTACAACAAACTTTCTTTCTTAATTGAAATCAATTGAATTAATCAATTAATTAATTAATCAAATCAAATTAATTGCGTGCATAATTTTAGTTTTATAAATATACTACAGCTTATAGATGAGATCAGTTTTAATGCCTATCAGCGTCCCATCAAACTTCCAGATAACGAGATTCAAGGAGGAGAACTTGCAACTATTTCAGGCTGGGGCTATACTAGTTATTCGACTAAAACATACTCTGATGATTTGCAGTTTGCATACGTAAGCCTCATGACTAATGATAAATGTCAAGAGTATTACAACTCACAAACATATAATTACGTGATTCCCTCGCATCAAATTTGTGGTCTTAATCAAATTGGAATCGGTACTTGCTTAGTTAGTTTTCTCCACTTATTTTTATTAAAATTTAATTAAATCTTTGAGATAAGGAATTAATTTTATATTTTAGGGTGATAGCGGTGGTCCAGTCGTTTATAAAAATCAACTTATTGGTCTTATGTCTTGGTCAATACCTTGTGCTGTTGGTTATCCAAGTGGTTTTACAAAAGTCTTTTCATTTAAGTCTTATATTACTGGGCTTACTGGAGTCAACTAATTCATACTATAATATAAAATGAATATTTATTAATTGTTTATAAAAAAAATAAACACAAGGAAGTAATAAACCAAATTAATATTAGTAATACTCATTTGAAACAGTAAAAACAAATAAATTTTTAGCATATTTATAAAAATTGTTGAAATTCGAAATATAATTTATAATGCATGAAAAAACTGAATCAATAAAAATTTTTGCTTGAATAATTTAATATCTTACTTATGCATTGCACAATATATTTACGTAAATCCAAAATCATGTTTGGTTTCAATGAATGAAAATTCAAATAGAATGAAGGAAGAATAAAAGCAATGATAGGATAGAAAGAAATTAACGCAGAAGTATTCTTGGTCATATAATTTAAATATAGAATGGAAATAAACTGAAGACGATTTTTTTATCAAATGGCATCAATTACTTAAGACAAAATTTAGCACTACCCCAAAATTAAGACAAATTTAGTTGCGTTATTTTAGCTGCTAGAGTCCTGTAATAAAAAAACTCAAACCTTTTTTCCCAAAAAATTTGTTTATAAAATTTAAGGTCTATCGCTTACACGCTTGTTTACAGACCTTTTTTTTTTTAATTAACTTAATTTTTCGAATTTTTTAACTCAGTTTTTAAAAACCAAAGTTTTCAAAAACTTGACAAGAAAATAAAAATAAAAATGCTTCAATAAAAAAAAAAAAATTCAGAATTTACGCAGCCTTCAAACAAAAATCTTACGTGGGGGATTAAAATCTGAAGAAAATTTTAATTGAAATTAATTTTCAACTTTTCAATTTTATAAGAAAAACCGGTTTGTGAAATCATAACCAACGAACATGGAACATGTTTAAATTTATATTTTGAATCTTGAAGCCTTTATAATTTTAGGTCCTTAAGCCCAAAAAAATAATTTTAAGCTCCTAAAATTCTATGAAGGTAAAGTTATCCGCCAGAAGAATATATTCTATCCGCCAGAAGCCTTTATAAAAGGGGCTGTTAACCATCTTTTAACTTGAAAATAAAAAATATGTAAATAATCGAGTAAATAATTGTTATTTTACAATTTAAGTTGGTACTGGGGGTTTTTTGGGGCGCTGAATGAAAAAAACCCCCAGAGACCAATTTGTAATTAAATAAAGTAAAGTTTTACGATTTTCATTTTTCAGGATGAGAAAACACCTGTTTTCCGAATTTCCCGCAAACGAAGACGTTTTTTCACTTTCCTGACCAAAAATATCAATTAAGAACCCCAAAAAACCCCTAGAGACCGTTTTTTAATTGAATAAAATAAAGTTTTACAATTTTTTTTTTTTAGAATGAAAAACCATCTATTTTCCGATTTTCCCGCAAATGCAAAAGTTTTTTCACGGTCCTGACCAAAAATATCGATTCAGCGCTCCAAAAAATCCCCAGTACTAACTTAAATTGTAAATAACAATTATTTATATATTTTTTATTTTCAAGTTAAAAGATGGTTAACAGCCCCTTTTATAAAAGCTTCTGGCGGATAGAATATATTCCTCTGGCGGATAACTTTACCTTCATAAAATTCTTATAATTCTATACTTCTTTATCGAAATTATTCTAAGTCCCTAAACCCGGGTTATTTTAAGTCAAATTTTTTATTTTATCCAATTAAAAAAAATGATGAATTCTATGCCGGAAACAAGATCCTGAGTTAGCCGCGGCTTAGGGGTATTTTTAGTTTTTGGTGATATAACATTATTAGGCATTACATGGCAGCAATCTAATGATACATATTATTTGCTTTATTTGAGGACTTATGAAATGTGGTACCAACTTATTTTTATTTACATCAGAAAAAATGTTTTACGATATGGTTGCTCAAAATTTGTTTGAATATTTTTGTTCTAAGCTCCTAATTCTTAAGAAATTAATTTATATTAAAATATCTACTGCAAGCTTGTAATTGAATCTAGAAACAAATTTATATGTTTAATTATCAAAATAAGTAAAAAATTTAAATTAATTTATAAGTTATAGGACGAATAAAAATCTATTTAAAAATCATTATTAATTTCAGTTGAATACTCAAAGGTTCGTTAATAGAAGGACACCAGTTAGTATTGTATCCATGAATCAGCCATTTGACAAAGATCTTTTTAATTTTACCAAAATTGCAGATAAAGAAATTTTATTTAATATTATAAACGAAGATGGTAATGATGTGATATCAGTAAATGCTAGTCCTATAACTTGGGGTCATAGTTTAATTTTACCTGATCGATATCATGGTTTACCTCAAAAAATGAACCTCAGAAGCTTAAAATTAGCGACAGAATTATTATTACTAAGTAATTCAATGTAAGTGCATAAAATTAAATATTTTGTATACTTTAATATATTCTATTTAATTAAATAAAAAATTGTTTTTTAGAAATCTTAGATTATTATTTAATAGCTTATGTGCCAACGCATCCGTTAATCACTTGCATTGGCATTTGTATTATCTGGATCAAAGAATGCTGCTTGAAACTATTGTAAGAGGATATTTTTTTCTATTGCCGTTAATTCGACTGCATCATATTTGTAATCAAAAGTTTTAAATTTTTCAGGCTTTGAAACATTTTATTGGTCCAGTTTATACTATTGAAAATTTTCCTGCTCTAGGATATTGCATTCAATTATCTTCCATAGAAAATAAAAAATTACAAGATTTTGTTTTTCAGACCTATACATTGGTTAATTGTTTGCAAGAAAATGAGATTGCACACAATGTTTACATTACAAGAGCAAAGACTAATTCTGAAGGAAGTGAATTTAATGACATTCGAGCCTACGTATGGGCCAGGAAAAAATCACACGGCATTAAAAATATAAAATTTAATATTGCAGCATGTGAACTCTTTGGTCATTTTCCATTATCAAGTAAGATAAATTATAAATCAATTATCGAATTATTTATAATTGCATAATTTAAGTTGAATTAATTTTTTTAATTAAGGTGAAGAAGAATTTATCAGCTCAAATGAAAATTATCTCTCTGATTGTTTAGAAGATATAACTAAAACTGAATTTATGTCTTCAAAAGAAAAAGTCAAAATGGCTTTTCAAGAAAATCTGCTTCAAAGTTCTAGTACAAATGTATAATGTTAATATAAATTATATATTTTCTAATAAATATTGTAAAATTTTCTAAATACTCTGTCAAAAGTAACTTCCTTAGATTAACAAAAAAAATTGAATTTTTTCGAAAAATTAGTACATTTTCAAAAAAGTTTGTAAATTCTCGATAAAATTCGTAAATTGACTAAATTTAGTATATTATCGAAAAATTCGAGAATTCTTGATTTTTTTTTGTGAATTTACGAAAAAAGTTATAAATTCATAACTATTTTTTGTAAATTTACAACTATTTTTTGTAAATTTTCAAAAAAAAAAAATTGTAAATTATCAATTTTTCTTGCGAATTCACAAAAAAAAATCGAGGATACTCAAATTTTTTGTTAATATACGAAATTTAGTAAATTTTCGATTTTTTTCGAAAATTTACTAATTTTTTTGTTAATATAAGGAAGTTACTTTTTACAGTGTACATATTATATTGTCGTAAATAAAAATAGCGTTTCGATAGTAAAATGAAATTTGCAAATACTTACATTATTTCAAGCAACTACAACACAAAAAAAAAATTCCGGTTACAGTAAATGGATTTTTTAAATTTGTTTAAAGTTTTGCAAATGTAAAGAAAAATTATGTAAAAAAAATTATTCAGTTGTATTCGTCAAAACTTAAAAAATACCCTGCCAACTAGCTGGCACTGAGGTTCCTCAAACAATGGACTGTAATCTTAATTTACAACAAATATTATTGATTACAACCATGCAATTATACATGGGTTGATATTCCTCAACTGTATGAGAATCTAATTCTTGGGTCTTCAAATCGGTCCCAAAATATTTTTCCCTCAAAGTACTATCGAAAATAAGTTACCTCCCCAATTTTTAGCCTCCTAGGTCTTCTCCTTGATTTTTTACAGCCAAATTACTTTTTTTTGTGATTTTTATTTTTTTAAATTTTAAGAGCGCAAAAATTACTAAAAATTGTCTCAGACTCTTATTTTATTGCAAAAAAAGTTTTCCTCCTAGTCCTGGATAGGAAATTTCCCTGGCTATCCGATTCCGTGGTTCAAAATTTTTTTCGAGCTGCGCATGCGCGAGAAATCAAATAAATACGTTCCAACTTCTAGCATTCATAACTCCCCTGCAGAAAAACCAATTTTACTTTTGAAATACCCAAAATTTTTGTCTTCATGTACACTTTTTATGGTAAAATTTTTGTTTTGCCTTTTGGCTCCCTTAAAAATCTAGAGCAAAAAAACGGATTCCAAAATTTTCAATTTTTAAAAATTTCAAATTTCCCGCCAAGTCACGTGACCAATCAAAAATCTGACCAAAAATTTGGATTCCGCGGGAAATTTCACATAAGGATACCAATTTTCGTGTATTTTCAAAATTTCGTATCAATTTTACGAATTTTTAAATTTTTCCCCAAAATACTTGAAATTTCAAAAAAAATTCATTTATCAAAAAAAGGTTGTTTTATTGATTTTTTCACACTTTTAATCATTTAAAATTTAACTAAAGCAAGAAATATAAACTTTTTTGATACAATATCAGTCAATTAATGTTAAATTTCAAAATTTTAATCATATTAAAAGTTTTTTTTTCATTTTAATAAATTTTAAATGATTAGAAGCGTGAAAAAATCAATAAAACATCGTTTTTTGATAAATGCATATTTTTTGAAATTTTAAGTATTTTGGTTAAAAAGTTAAAAATTCGTAAAATTGACACAAAATTTTGAAAATACACAAAAATTGGTATCCTTATGTAAAATTTCCCGCAGAATCCGAATTTTTGGTCAGATTTTTGATTGGTCACGTGACTTGGCGGGAAATTTGAAATTTTTAAAAAATGAAAATTTTGGAATCAGTTTTTTTGCTCTAGATTTTTAAGGGAGCCAAAAGGCAAAACAAAAATTTTACCATAAAAAGTGTACATGAAAACAAAAATTTTGGGTATTTCAAAAGTAAAATTGGTTTTTCTGCAGGGGAGTTATGAATGCTAGAAGTTGGAACGTATTTATTTGATTTCTCGCGCATGCGCAGCTCGAAAAAAATTTTGAACCACGGAATCGGATAGCCAGGGAAATTTCCTATCCGGGCCTAGGAGGAAAACTTTTTTTGCAATAAAATAAGAGTCTGAGACAATTTTTAGTGATTTTTGCGCTCTTAAAATTTAAGAAAATAAAAATCACAAAAAAAAGTAATTTGGCTGTAAAAAATCAAGGAGAAGACCTAGGAGGCTAAAAATTGGGGAGGTAACTTATTTTTGATAGTATTTTGAGGGAAAAATATTTTGGGACCGATTTGAAGACCCAAGAATTAGGTTCTCATACAGTTGAGGAATATCAACCCACATACATTTTTCGTTTTTAGTAGCCGGTAAAGTAGATTATTAAGATCATTTTGTTATTAAAGTGAAAATTCTAGCGTCCATGGATTGGTCGCGCCGGCGTTAATGGATTTTAAATCATTTTTGCATAATTAAAAAGAAACAAATGTAAAAAAAGCTAATTTTATTTTTTTTTATAAAATTTTATTTTATTAGAATATATAATTATCCCTTAATAATTAAAATATTGGGTAACATGATTTTTTTGTTTTGTCAAAGAAATGGTTGATAACGATGCTAAAATTACAAATATTCGCTCAATTATTATAAAAAGATAGGAGTTTTTACCATAATAATTCCTTATAATTTATTTTCTCAGTGTACTTCTTGCATTTCAAGATTTTAACATTATTTATATTATTTCTATTAATCACAAAATAATAAATTATTTAATTCTATAAATTGTTTGATTCTTTAAAAAATGACAATATAACTTTTAAATCTTAATTTTAAAATGCAAACATAACCATTTAATATTTTTAGGCTGTTTATTATTGTTTATAATTTCATTAAGCTGCATACATAAATAAACATAGCAACGAACAAAATAATCCGAGGAAGTCAAAAAGAGGCAAGATTTCCATCATTCTTTCTTGTGTGTTATAATTTATATCAAAATAAAAAAAAAATTGTGATCGGATACAAAAAATTACTATAAACTAAATTTCTAAAACTTGTACACTCATTAAAATAAATTAGATGTGCTCAAAACGAAAAATAAATTTGGTTTTTTATGTATTTTTTTGTGACGAAGATTTTGGAGAAAAAAATTTTCAAAAAATTAATTATCAGATTCAAGATATCGAGTAAAAATCATAATTTCAAATATAAGTAATTTCATGGAAATGAATGAGGTATTACATCCAAATTAAAAAAAAAAAAGTATTTTGAGATTTTTTTAATAAACAAATTTTTTGGAAAAAAAAGTTAGGTATTCATTCGATAGTTGTTATGAAATATCACTGGTTACAATATTTTAAAATATTAGTACATTCATAGAATTAAATGAGGTGTTACACCAAAAAAAAAAAAAAATATTGCCAGTTTTTTTTATTTTTCTTTTTTTTTAATTTTGAGAAAAAAATTTTGAAAAAATTCAGTATCAGTTCCTAAAAATTACTGTAAACGAGGTTCTTAAAACAAGTACTTCCATGGAAATAAATTAGGTATTACGTCCAAAAAGAAAAAAAAGTTTCGTATTTTTTGTATTTTTTTGTGAAAAAAATTTTAGAAAAAAAAATTTCAGAAAATTAAGTATCAGATTCGAGATATAGTGTAAAAACCATACTTTCAAATATAAGTACTTTCATGGAAATAAATGAGGTATTACATCCAAATTAAACAAAAAAAAGGGGGGTTAGAGATTTTTTGATAAAAAAATGTTTGAAAAAAAAATTATGTCTTAATTCGATAATGGTTTTGAAATATCACTAGTTACAATATTTTCAGATATTAGTACTTTCATAGAATTAAATGAGGTATTACACCCAAAAAAAAAAAAAAATATTGCACTTTTTTTTATTTTTCTATTTTTTTAATTTTGACAAAAAGAATTTTGAAAAAATTCAGTATCAGATCCAAAAAATAACAATAAACAAGGTTCTTAAAACTAGTACTTCCATGGAAATAAATTAGGTACTACGTCCAAAAAGAAAAAAAAAATTTGTATTTTTTGTATTTTTTTGTGAAAAAAATTTTAGAAAAAAACTTTTCAGAAAATTAAGTATCCGATTCGAGATATCATGTAAAAACCATACTTTCAAATATAAGTACTTTCATGGAAATAAATGAGGTATTACATCCAAATCAAAAAAAAAAAAAGTACCTCGAGCTTTTTTGGTGAAAAAATTTTTGAAAAAAAAATTAGGTCTTAATTCCATAATACTTGTGAAATATCACCGATTACATACATACGTACACACACACACACACACACACACACATACAGACTTTTTTTAAAAACAGGTTTTTTAGCTTCCTGGGGTCCCAAAACGTGCTTATATGCCAAAAAATAGAAAATCAAATTTTGACCTAACACAATGGTTCCTCTTTGAGGAACCAAAAAAAATTTCAATATAATTATTTCCTTTTATATTCTGATAAGAAATTTATCGTAGAATTTGATTCTGGAGTCAGAAATTTTTTTGTACTGTGAAGTGCGAGAAATCATTATTTGATTTTTTTTTTCAAATTACAATTTCTCAAAAACATATGGTTTAAAAATTTTCTAACAGAGCTTCAGTTACTTTAGAAACTTCAATTTTTTTGATGAAAATAAAATTTCTGGGGCTGGCCCCTGCTAATTGGAAAGCTTTTAATTAAATAATAACAGCTTTTAAAAGTACATTTTTCAGGAATTTCAAATTTGAATGATTTGAGAAGAATTTGAGATATTTTAATTTAAAAAAAAAAATCGAACTATGATAATTTCGCATGGATGTGCGATTTAAAATAAATTTTTGACCGCACAATCAGATTCTACAGGTAATTTTATATCCGGACCATTAAGAAAATAATTTTTCATTATAAAATACACGATTAAGAAAAATTAGCAGCTACATTTTAAAAATTACCAAAAATTTGTCGCTAAAAATCGAGAATTGAACCTTAAGTGTTAAAAACTTGCATTTTGTAATGAAAATAAAAACGCTGCTAAGTTATTGGCTTTACAATTTCTCATAAGCAATGAAAAACATTCAAATGCTTTGCAAATTTTTTCTATTTTATGTATCATATTTAAGAAATAATTAAAATTTTAGAACTCGCGAGACGGAAAAAAATTAAATACATAAAATACGAGAAATCGAAAAATATATTTTCACTGGCGAACACGAGATTTCCTCTACTACAGGTTTTTTGGGTCGCTGAACACGAAAAACGGGGTCATTTTGTAAAGAAATGGGGGTTTCACCCTTAAATTTGCAAAAACGACCCCCAAAAAGGGGTTTTCTTACATATTCGCACTTTGAACGCTCACATTTGCACCATACGAGTTTTTTGGGTCCCTGATAAATAATAAATATTTCACCCTTTAAATAACTTAAACTACCCCTTAAAGGGGTGTTTTCGTTATTTTCGCATTTTGAGCTTCCAGGATAAGCCCATATAGGTTTTTTGTGTCGGTATTCAAGAATTTGGACTCCTTTTTTGTAGTGAAATATTAATTATTTATGAAAAAAAGTCGAAATTCTTGATTAGTGACACAAAAAACCTATATGGGCATTATCTGGATGCTAAAAGTACGAAAATATCAAAAATACCCAGGGGTAGTTTTAGCTATTTTAAAGGTGAAATATTGGTTATTTATGGAAAAAAGTCAAAATTATTGACCAGCGGCCAAAAAAACCCGTATGGTGCAAATCTGAGCGCTCAAAGTGCGAATATGTAAAAAAAAACCCTTTTTGGGGGTAGTTTTTGCAAATTTAAGGTTGAAGCCCCCATTTCTTTACGAAATGACCCCGATTTTCGTGTTTAGCGACCCAAAAAACCTATAGTGGAGCAAATCTCGTATTCGCCAGTGAAAACACAACCAAACCCATATTTTGACTGGAGTAATTGTGTCGGTAGAAGTTTTGAAAACAAATTTTTCAACAAACTATTTATCAGATCCAAAAAATCAAATAAAAACGAGTTATAAAACTTGCTCTTCCATTTAAAATAATTTAGATACTCACTATATGTCCAAAAAGAAAAAAACTTTTGCGTTTTTTGTATTTTTTGATGGCAATAATTTTGACACAAAAATTTTCATAAAATTAAATATCAGATTCGAGATATCGAGTAAAAATCGTATTTTCGATAAAATGAGGTATTATCCTTGTGTTAAATTTTAACCATAATATGGCCATAATTTATGGTGATGGTAGGGTTAATGGCCGTAACCCTCTAATTTATGGCTATATTATAACCATCTGATTGACGATTGAAGCATCATTTTTTTATCAATTTCATTTATGCCCCTTGCAAGCCCGTAGCAAGAGTGAAATAGTCACATCTTTTTTTTTGAGTTTATAAAAAATATAAAAACAAGTTTTAAAAGTAATTTAATTTATGAACTTATCAATGGTAATAATTAAACAATTAGGCTTTGATAAGAAAAATTGAATTATATTGCTTGATATTTTGTAAACATTTTATTTATTAAAAAAATTGATAGTATTTTTTTATGAGCTTCATTGGCTTTGAATACTGACAAAAAAGTTTTAAAATATATTTTCAAGCATGATTCTGTATTCTGGTAATGATTTTAACAGAATATCAACTAATGTTTTGCTCGATACACTTCCGTTGCTCAAAAACATTTTTTTATGAGATCATTTGCTTTGAATACTGACAAAAAAGTTTCAAAATATTCTTTCAAGAATTGTTCTGTATTCCTGTTCTTATGGTCATCATTTACATGATCCGGTAAATTTCAGATAATACTTCGTATAAAAAAATTTCATTATATAAAATATTAATTAACTTAAACAACATATCTTTAAAAAAAGTCCAGCCGGAGGGATCCAGTGAGGCGAAGCCCCCTTGATGGGTACTAGAGCGAGCGAAGTGAGACGAAGACAGCTAGTAATTCAATATTTTAAGATTGAAAGCTCGAATAATTAATATCAAAGACAGATCCTGAAATAAGCTGCGATTCAAAAATATATACCAAGACATCTATTTGAAATATATACTTATAATTCCTTCAGATCTATATGTAATATAAACTTTCAGTAATAGTGAAGAGAGATGAGAACAGCAATAGGAGTATAACTGCAAAGAGATTAGTGTTAATTACACTAAGTCATAGAACGTATATATAGAAAGTTGGGGTTAAAACGAAGCGAAAGGTATTTGTCACTCGACAAAAGCTCTTATACTGACTTCTCTCTGCGAATATTAATAATCTTCCCTTCATTATTATATATATACTCCTGTTGTTACAACCAATGAATTGCGCGAGACGCGACGCCTTCTCATTAACTCTCTTAGTTGATTTTATCATTTTGACGTTGAATACGTAAACAAAGTAAAAGAGAGGACTTGTATATTTATTATATAGGAAAAATTAATTGCTCATTCACTCAAATTTTCAAAATGGCTTTTTCACGTTTTCTAATATATCTTCTATATTATTTAATATTATAAGTTTTTTATTTATTTTTATTTAACTTTTTAAATGTCATCGTAAAATGTCATAGGATCATTGGACTAAAAGCGTGAAAATAGTTGAATAAGTATATAATATATCGTATTTGGAAAAAGAAAATTCATTTTTTTTTCTTCCAATGTTGTAAAATATCAAGCTTGATCCTCCAAGAAAGGATATCAAACTTGATATCATAAAAACTTTCAAAGTTTTTCTAAACATTTATTGAAAATAAGATATATAAAAGAAATACGAGTATGAATATATAAGAATATTTTAAGTATTGATATAAAACGTGTTGTCGTCGTCATTTTATATGTACCAAAAATACTCACGTCTCTTTTTAAAATAAAAATGTAAAAATGTCCTGCATCTCATGTCGCAGAGTAAAAAAATATATATATACTCAGATATTCAAAGTCAGTAATAGTTTATTCATGGATGGCTAGAAACTTGAAAGATATTGAAAACGGCCCAGAGGAACACCACGCGATATTGGTCGAGTAAAAGTGTCCCCTCGGGGAAACGCGAGAACGGAAAAGCGACCGCCTGATCGGTATAAACTCCAGTAGGATTCCCTCGTGTCGTAGCATCTTTTTACCCTTCGATCCTCTTACTTTTTATACTTTTTTTTTTTACTATTTTTTCCTCCTTTGACCCCCACGCGACTGTCGCTTTGCCAATAAAATTCAAATACACTCCACTCTGCATACTAAATCAAGTTTATGTATATAAAAACTTATATATGTAAGTATATACTTTTTTATTTGCGGATATGGAAATTTATATTATTATTGTTATTATTATTATCTTTAAACTATAAAATATTTTCTAATATAAACCTATCATCTTCCTTTTTTTTTAGAAAAATGTCATTATGCTAAAACTTTTTGAAAATTTAAGATGTGGTTTTCGGGATAAAAGTTAAGTAAAATATTTTTAGAAATGTATCAGAATTCAATATTAAAAAAATAAAATAATTTGCTTCGAATATGATTCAAATTTTAATTTATTCTATCAACAATTCATAAATCCTTGAGAAAACAAAGCATCGATCCTTCAGAATCTACCACCTTTCACAAAATTTAATTAAAAAAGCTATGATTTTATTAGCTATAGTTAATATAGAGAACAAGAGAGCTAAAATTGAAAAATCATAAAAATATAAACAAAAATATATATTATATTAGAGGGGACCTAATTTTGGACTTTGTAGAAAAACTTTGCTCCCCGGGTTTTTTTGTGAACTTTTGGTCATAAAAAGTCCACAGCTCCAAGGATTTTGTTTTTGCTAAAAAACACGTGCCTGTAAACACCTCAATTTTCCCAGTTAAATAACATGGGATTTTGACTTTTCAGCTTTCTAATATTTTAACTTGCTGAAAAAATTTTTTAAACATTATCAAACAGATGAAAAATGATAAAAATTATTAGAAATTATAGAAATCCCAGAACACTTTGTTTTATCAAAATAAATTTTTTAAAAATCGCAATTTTCCCATTTAAAATACATTACAAATAGAAAACAATAGAAATTTCCCAATATATAATGAATTATACCACTAGATGTTGATAATTAGGTGGTTCAATAAAAAATAAGCTATTTTAAATTGATTAATCTCAAAAATTTGTTTATTTAAAGATAGGTGGCTTATTTAAAAAAAATGACCCAAATGTAATAGCACCGGAATTCTATTGAAACTGAAATTTAAGATACTTTTTCTGAATGTTTTGAAACTACATTTTTGAAAATTTTTAACCTAAATTGCTATACTCGTCGAAAATTTGAGTATTACAATTTGTCTGTGGATTTATAAATATGTGTTATTATAAAATTTTGAGATGTATAAAGTATGAATCAAAAGTTTTAATTAACATTTTTTTTTATTTTTTATGTGAATATTTTTGTATTTTTAGGTCAAATGAGTTTTAAATTAATTGGGTCGGGTCTTCAATCGATTCCAATGCATTTTTTCTAGAAATATCTACTACAAGCACAAGCTTTCGTGCCGTTTTTTAATTCCTTAAGGTCAATTCTTGATTCTTAGCAGCTATATTTTCGTTTATTTCGGCTATTTTTGAAAAAAAAAGCTTTTTTAATTGCTAAAATATGTATTTTCCCTTAAAAAATATTTTTCATACATTCTGATTGGAAATTTTAATTAAAATTCGACTCTGGGGTACAAAATGTTAATTTGAACTGCACATACGCGAGAAATATACAAAAGGATGCATTAGTTATTTCTTCAACAATGGCAAGCTTTTACCAGACAATCAACGTCAGGGAAATCTAAGCTTCCTAGCTGCTGAGTATGAAAATATTGTATTTTCACATGTCTGGTTCCAAAAATTTCTTTTCGTCAAAAAAGTAAGGTGAAAAAAATTTAAATTCATAAAAATTAAAATTTTGCAGAAAATAAAATTGAAAAAATGAGGAACATTTTACCCTCCCCTCCCAATGAAATACCTGAAATACCCTTCCTACTTATAAACATGTTCTATGTTAAAAGGCCAAAACACAAAAATGGCTATCAAAAATCGAGGACTAAACCTTATGAGCTAAAAAATAACGTGGAGGCTTATTAACATGAAACATGTTCATTGGAAATGGTATTTGAAAAAGTTTGGCTCGGCAGGGGTTAAAAATTGATGTTTTTAGGGGGGGGGGGGGTAAAATGGGCTTTAAATATTTTCGATTTAGGGACTTAGAATAATTTGAAGTGGGAGTCAGGCCCTGATCAGGCCCTGATAACAATAACAACTTAGAATACTTTAAGTTTATGGACTTAGGATAGTATATATTTCAGGATTTATTGTAATTTCGGTTTTTGGATTTATTACTGTTATGAGTGAACATGTTCCATGCTCGTTGGTTGTGTAGTTACACAAACTGGTTATAAATTTTTTTTTGTTGTAGTTTCAGAGAAAAATACTTTGGAACCGATTCGAATAAAAAAAGACTTAAAGAAATAAAAAATTCCTTGCATATGTACTATACGCATCACAAGATACCTCGCTTAATTCAAATTTTTCATATTTTTTAGAATACTGACCAAAAAAAGCTCGATAACGCGATAATTGATAACGATAATATCGTAAACGAAAATTTTTTTTGTTATAAATAATTCTATTAGCGCAAAAATTGAAATAATTAGCGATAATAATGCTAAAAATTAGCGTTAAGGATATGTCCATTACTCTAGTCAAATCACGGTTTTGGTGGTATTGTTTGTAGTCGCTACCAGATTTGGTCTACTATAGGTTTTTTAGGCCGCTGAACACGAAAATTGGGGTCTTTTGTATGCGCAATTGGGGCTTGACCCTTAAATTAGCCAAAACTACCCCTAAAAGGGGTGTTTTTTCACCTTTTGCTCTAGTCTTCCAAGATTTGGTTTAATAAAGGTTTTTGGGGTCGCTGATCACGAATATTATAGTTATAACTATGAAAAATTACCCCTTCACCCATAAATTGGCCAAAACTACCCCTAAAAGGGGTGTTTTCGCTACTTTCACTCTATCCCTTCAAGATTTGGTCTAATAGGGTTTTTTGGGTCGCTGATCACAAAAATCGATGTCTTTTCAATTAAAACTTAACTCTTCACCCTTAAATTAGCCAAAACTACCCCTAAAAGGGGTGTTTTCGCTACTCTCTAAATCCTATTTTGTAAATTTAACGCATAAACTACAAAATAGAAAATTTTTACAAATTACAATTTGTAATTTATAAATTTACAAATTCTATTTTTTAAGTACCTACTCTACAAATTTGTAATTTTTAAATTTACCAAATTCAATTTGTAATTTTATGATTTACAAATTATAAATGATTTTACCAATTTGTAATTTAGAAATTTACAAATTCTATTTTGCAAATCTTAAAATTTTATTCAATTTGTAATTTTTTTTTTTACAAATTATAAATGATTTTACCAATTTGTAATTTGTAAAAATTTTCTATTTTGTAGTTTATGCGTTAGATTTACAAAATAGGATTTAGAGAGTACTTTCACTCTAGCCCTTCAAGATTTGGTCTAATAGGGTTTTTTGGGTCGGTGTTCACAAAAATCGATGTCTTTTCAATTAAAACTTAACTCTTCACCCTTAAATTAGCTAAAACTACCCCTAAAAAGGGTGTTTACGCTTCTTTCACTCTATCCCTTTAAGATTTGGTGTTATAGGGTTTTTTGGGTCGCTGATCACAAAAATCGATGTATTTTCAATTAATACTTAACTCTTCACCCTTAAATTAGCCAAAACTACCCCCAAAAAGGGTGTTTTCGCTTCTTTCACTCTATACCTTCAAGATTTGGTGTAATATCAGCGACCCAAAAATCCCTATTAGGTCGAATCTTGGAGGGCTAGAGTGAAAGTAGCGAAAACACCCCTTTTAGGGGTAGTTTTGGCCAATTTAAGGGTGAAGGAGTAATTTTCCATAGTTATAACTTCAATATTCGTGATCAGCGACCCCAAAAACCCTTGTCAGACCAAATCTTGAAGGGCTAGAGCAAAAGTTTCAAAAACACCCCTTTTAGGGGTAGTTTTGGCTAATTTAAGGGTCAAGCCCCAATTTCTCATAGAAAAGACCCCGATTTTCATGTTCAGCGAACCAAAAAACCTATAGTAGATCAAATCTGGTGGCAGCCACAAACAATACCACCCCCCCCCCCCGTGATTTGACTGGAGTACATCACTAAACATAAATCTCTTGTTCATTGGGAAAGGTACTTCAAAAAGGTATGCGAACACAAGGGAGTGATCAAAATTTAACGTTTTTAGGGGAGTACTCAATTGGACTTAATATCCTTTTTTAAAAAGGACATGTTGATCGCAACAGTAACTATGTACATTGTTATAGCTAAAGAGTCATTCTGATTGGCTCATATAAATTTCATTGTTAATAGGTTAAAATTAATTGTTTTATTGTTTATATTACTAGTATTAAGCGCGCGTCGCGCGCAAAATGATTTAAAACTATCAACCTTAATTATTTTCTTAAATACCAAAATTTATTCTTACTTTAATTTTTTTAATCATATCAACTACTCGACGTACTATAACTAACCTCAAAAATAATAAAAATATAATATAAACAATAAAACAATTAATTTTAACCTATTAACAATGAAATTTATATGAGCCAATCAGAATGACTCTTTAGCTATAACAATGTACATAGTTACTGTTGCGATCAACATGTCCTTTTTAAAAAAGGATATTTTTATTATTTTTGAGGTTAGTTATAGTACGCCGAGTAGTTGATATGAATAAAAAAAATAAAGTAAGAATAAATTTTGGTATTTAAGAAAATAATTAAGGTTGATAGTTTTAAATAATTTTGCGCGCGACGCGCGCTTAATACTATAATATGAAATAAATCAAAAAAATATTTCGAACATAGTTGAAACTATTATAGGTTAACATGTTCCATGCAAGTCGGTTGTGTTAACACAGAAACCAATTATAAGTTTCTTTAAATTTTAAATTATTTAGAACTTTTAAAGAAAAGCTAATATTGAATTAAAAAACAATGATTTTAATAGTTTTCAGAAATTATCTACTTTTTATAAAATAGTTTTAGATTTTAAATATATAAAATAGGACAAAAAGCTCAAAGTAAATAAAAGTCAGTTCAATAGAACTAAAAATAGCAAAAAGTTACTTTATTTATACACATCGATAAACATATTCATATTCTGACAAATATAATTTATTACATGTAAATATTTTTCTTTATAAAAAATTAAATACACATAAGTGCTCAAATAATCATATAGAATAATAAATAATTTAACGCAGTGATTAACCTTTTACAATAAGTACACAATAATAACCCAAACACCTATATCAAAAAACATATTAACAGAATCTTGTAAGATAATCTGGACACGTGTACAAAAGTTAGAAAATAATAATATTTCTTTCTCTCAATACAGTATATAACAAATAAACAGAAAAAAAAAAAAAAAAAGAGAAAAAGCAAAATGTTGCTATATCATGCTAGATTGAAATGATGAGGGTATCAGTCATGATGTATATTATACATTGATATATCTTGGATAGGCCAAAAACAAACGTACCGTTATACTGCGCGACTAATTGATTTTTTCCGGTTTAAGCCTATATAATATACGTTTATTATTATCATTATTATTATTATGTTTATGGCAATTCAAAAGTTAAAGCATTTTTGCGAGGGTGATTTTATAGGGCCGTTAATCGTTAAGGCGGAGACGTGCAATATTTTCCCCTAAATTATTATTTTATACATTATTATGAATATAATATAGAGTAATTTTTGCACTTGTTCTACATTTGTAAAAAAAAATTATTGTTTATTTTTGTCTCTTTTAGAAAAAAAACGCCCTGTAATTATTAGAACATCGATTATATTGTTCCTGTCAACTAAAAAAATTTTTCTTTTATTTTATTTTTAATGTATTATAGGCCGCCAATAAATATCTGTCAAATCTTTATACTCACATATGCTTTTATTCATTAAATTATTCGCTATATTTTTTGGGTGACTTTTAAAAATAATTTAGTACTTGAACAAATAAAAATTAGAATTACTTTTTTTTTAGAATAATTAACTAAAAAAATTATTTTTGATTAAAAAAAGTTGTATAGAAAATCTTTTCTTTATTCTATCTTCTTTTTTTGTAAATGAAATTAGTTAAATTAGCTAAAGTGTAAGTTAAATTTTCAAGTATATTCAACTGTGTAATCAATGACACGTGTCTATGCACAGTAGCTAATTTACTTCACCTCTTTACAATATAATATAGAACACAAGATAAATGTAATTGAATATATAAATATAAAATCCAGAAGAAAAAGCTTCGATTATATTTTTACCCTTCATTTTTTTTTAATTTTAAAAATCTAATACATTTTGTCGTCGTCCATTTGAAAATTTTTAGCCCTTTGGCATGATCTATTCTCCTCGGGCGTTACTGTTCATTAACCACCATTCAGTAGTAGTAGTTGTATAAAATTATATCAACTTGCTGAGATTAGCATAAAACTTGAAAGTGATGCTAATTTTTTACAACTATCCTGCTTTTTAATCTTCTCTTATATCTCCAGTTTTGATAAACGAGAAAAAAGACTTTTATCATAAAGAAATGTTAAAGGTTGAAAAAAATTTTTTTCTTTTTTTTTAGGGCACGTTTTTATCTCATTTAGTTTACTCGAGAGATATATATTTACTAGAAGGGTGAAATAAACGTTTTTCTTTTTTTTTTACAGTAGCTCAGTCCCCGTATAAACTCATGAATCTTGTTATGTTTTTATTCTTTTATTAGTATGTCTAAATGCATCTGTTATTATGATTAACACAATACATTAAAGGATTTCTCTACCATAATTTTATTTCTTTTCAATTTACATAGATTTTATAAGTCTTTTTTTGAACAAAAAAATCATGTTAAATCAATCAATGTTAATCCTTTTGATGTATAACAATACAGTTCAAATTATCATGGAAATTCAAAAGAAGAAGAATCTTAAATTATATATGTAATTATATAGTTTTACAAATTTTGTAGATTGCAAATTTTAAAATTAAAAATTTTAAACATTTTCTGAAGTTTAGTCAGATTTGGTCCGATGCCTAACTTTTTCATGCATATTACTTTTGACTGAAACCTACTGATAAAAGCACCTACACTGTAAAAAGTAAATTTCTTAGATTCACAAAAAAAAATAGAATATCTCGATTTTTTCTTGTGAATTTATGAAAAATATTGTAAATTAGCAAATATTTTTTGTAAGTTTTCGAAAAAAAATATTAAATTATCAATTTTTCTTGTGAATTTACAAAAAAAAATCGGAAATTCTCAAATTTTTAGTTAATATACTAAATTTAGTAAATTTACGATTTTTTTCGAAAAATTACTAATTTTTTGAAAATATTCTATTTTTTTTGTGAATCTAAGAAAGTTACTTTTTACAGTGTACTATTATTAGGAAATATTAGGAAATAACTATAAGAATTATAAGCTCTATAATATTTTTAAAGTTTTTTCTGCTTCATTTCTTAGCTCTGTAATCATAACCCAACTTATTTTTTGACTCCTAATGAAGAAAAGTTTACTCCTAGGTGGCATACAGGAATCCCTCGTTATTCGCGGTAGTTAGGTTCCAAGAAACTGCCGCGAATAACGAAACCGCGATAAACGAGACCTTAGTCTTATGGGAAAATGGGGGTTAGGTTCCGGCTAAATAAAAAAACTCAATTTAAACATATGTATGCATATATTTATTCATTTATTTGTAAATTAGGACAGTAATATTTAATCCTTATAATAATCTGTTAATTGCGACTGTTTAGATCTCCTTAAATTATTATATAATTCTTCATAATTTTGAATTGCCACTTCACAACTGCGTCTAAAAGTTAAACTTCTGTTCATGATTGGATCATTATTCATTGCAAGTTCTACAGCAATTTGAATATGGTTTATAACTTGCAGCACTATTTTAGCACTAAAGTGAGGTGGACTTGAATTTTTTTCTTCCTCTGGTTCATCTGAATAATCTGCTAACTCTTCAAGCTCTTCAATTGGAATCTCAGTTTGTTGAGAATTTACAAGCTCTAAAACCTCTGAATGTTGAAGATCTTGGAAACCTTGACCACCGTTTTTCATTTAACTATATTGTTTATAAACTATTTATTTATTATAGGTTAAATTTTTTTTTTTCTTTATTTAATTATATTTAACGCCAACTTCCGAGTGTAACTTTTTTAAAAAATCAATTAAATAAAAAAATTAATCCGCGATTATCGGGGGAAATGCCCGCGAAAAACGAGGGACTGTCGCATTTCACAAACCGCGGATAAGGGTAATCCGCGATTAGCGGAACCGCGTATAACGAGGGATTCCTGTACTTCATTTGGTGATTTTAATTGCCGAATTATTCTTATTTCACCTTAAAATTTTACAAGCTGTTCTCTTTTAAGGAGTTATGACCCTAATTGGAAATGATGACAGAACTGAATGAAACAGGAAAATTATTAAAGCTAAACATTTTTAAAGTTGAATTGAACTTGGTTTTACATTTATTACCACATTAATTATCTTTTTATTGCAAATTAAAAGTAGGCAGTTTAACATTGCTCTTATGGAAATTCACATTTGGATTTTACAAAAAATATGATAATGATGACACAGGGAGTTGAAACTAATTTAATATGATAAAAAAATTGTCAAAGATTATATTTCCAATTTATTTTATCTATGTTACCACATTCATTCATTAATTATTCAGTGAAAACCAAGTTTTAGCAAGAACCATAACCTAAAATAACAATGTTTTTTCATAATTAATAATATTTAAATAATTTTTTTTGCAATAATATTACATAATAAACACATTTTTTAATATTTTTAAGACTAATTTTATTTTAAACTGCAAATTATACAAAAAAAATAGCGTCGGTAATGTGGATATTTGCTTTTTTTTCCAATTGGGGTCATAAGTCCTCAAGAAGAATAAGACGCTAGTTGTTTAGCTAATTTCAGTACTTTATAGCTTTCAGCGATTCAATTTTTTTTTCTTTTAAACGATTTCAAGTGTCTTGAAACGTATAAAGAAATAAAAAAAAAATGAATTTAACGCATTTAAAATTAGTACTGTGACATGATGGGACATTGTATTTAGGAAATAATTATTAAACTTTTTTTTAGGTTTTATGTCATTTGCAACCATTTAAAAGAAAAAGAAAACTCTGGTTGCCATAACCAACATTCCGGTAGTGCCAATTGGATTTTTTTCCGTGTACTTGGACAGTTTGAGAATAGCCAACTTTAGGATTTTAAACTGGACCCATATATCTACACGGATACTGTCAAAAGACCATGACACAGGGAAGCTACAGGAAATCCATGTCGCGGAAATTTTACTAAAGCCCCTTTTTTCATAATTTTTGAACCTTTCTAGAAGGGGTGGGATAATAAAGACGAATGGGCAGTTTAGAAAATCTTAATTTTGAGCTTTTTTCAAAAAGCGCCAGACGGATTATTTGAAAACTGAATTTTTTTTATAAAGTAAGTGTACTTGACATGATCAATTGAAACTTTGACGCCAGAAGGCATTTCGGGTTGGAGCCCATTAAGAACCACCATATATATTGTCTAAAGGAGAAAACAAATGCATGCTTTTGCAAACTTAAAAAAATATCGCTTATTAACCCCGATTTTGAAATCAGGTTTTTAAAATTCAAAATGGCGGACTTGAAATGCCTGACTCCTAAGCTCAAAATTGATGCTTCAGTTAATTTCAAACATTTTAAAGTTGTTTATCTAGCTTTTAACTAAATTTTTAAAGTTCAAAATAGTGCTTTAAAAAAATCTAATTTCAGAATCGTTAAAACAAAATGTTTGAAATTACTTAAATCATCTACTTTGAGATTAGGAGTTGGACTTTTCAAATCCACCATTTTGAAATTTCAATTTTAAAAATCTGATTTCAGATCCGTGATTAGCAGCCTCGGCAACTAGTTAAATAATTTTAAAATGCTTGAAAACACATAGTAATCAGTGACCTCGAAAACTAGTTAAATAATTTTAAAATGTTTAAAATTACCTAAATCATCAATAATAATAATAAGCAATATTTTTTAAATTTGCAAAATTTCTGCCTCTTATGAACAATATATCGTTAATTCCGCAAAACTAGCCATCAGAAAATGGATGGACCCTTAAAAATCGTTTTTAGCGACCAAAAATGTATAAGAATCACTGGGATAGATCCATTATTTTGAATTTATAAATTTTCGATGTATTTAACATTTAACTATGAATCTTGTAAAGCGTCAGAATTCATTTATAACTTATCCTATTTTCGTAACAAAATTATAATTTCATACCATTTTTTCTGAGAATTAATTTCGTATTTTTGTATATTTTAATAATGGCTTAAAATGAATTTTAGCTAGACTGAAAGAAATTCGGGTTGCGGCTTCTAGAATTGTGATTGTAGCAGCCGAAGATGGCTTGAAACATAAAAAAATTCTTTTGAATGATTTGTCACTCATTTGTGAGCGCCGTGGCATGTTGGGACTTAATATAAATTTTTTGACCTAAAAAATTTTTTTTCTGTACAGTAGCCACGAAAAAATCGAAATTTTTCGTTACTGTCGCAGAAAAATTTTATACGGCCCTTGTCCATAAATAAAGAATGCCCCAAATCGCAGTTTAATCGCAGTAATTTACATGCGATTTTGGCCATTCTTTATTTTTCTGGCCATGGGTAATATACTATTTTTTATTAACTTATTTTTAGGTTTTATGTAATTTGCAAACATTAAAAAGAAAACAAATTCGGATTGCCACAACCAGAATTTCGGGAATACCAACCGGATTCATTTTTCAATGCAGTTCTCGGTATAGTCAATGTATTTAAGAAAATGAAAAGCGCAATGCAATAAACATTTCTGGTAGAATGTAAAATAGCTTTGTATAAAATTCTTAGATATTTAAAGTACAATAAAATAATAAAAACTAAAAAAAAAAAAAAATAATAAAAAATAATCGAGCTTACAGATGTGATAACACTTGTTAAAAGAAAAATAATTTTTCACGTGATTGTATACTTTACACCATGAAATTTGTTTACTCAATCTCACTATATATATATAGAATAAAATTATACAGTATCTGAATGTAAATGTAAATATAAAGTTAAGCTGTACAATAATAATAAAAAAAAAGGCCATCGTTTTTCTCTACTATACATATAATGGCATATGGCCATAGAAATTGCCAGCGGGCTAAAAGTAACAATATTTACAAAAGGTCCTTTACTAACTATTGTAACCCTCGATGTTTTGTCAAGAACGATAAGAAATCGCACCCTGGTTTCATTAGGTGTCACTTTACCCCCTGGCTTATAATCTACCATAATACTCTTTAGAGATCTATATATACAGTAATAAACCCCTTACTTACAACTTCTTTTAAGCTTTTTTACAATCTATAATACACATTAATACAAATTTATTCCAAATCAACTATATTTGCGTGTTTATTAGAAGGAATAAAATATTTGTTTTATCAATTATTAAAATTAAATAAGTAAATAAATAATTATAATAAAAGTTAGAAGATAAATTTTTTTTTTTACATTATTTATTAACTTTTATTCAGACAATATTTACTTTAAAAGTAACGATAATAATCAAGCAATTTTTATCTTTAGGGTGTTTTATACTGATTGACATAGTTTATAATACTTAGGTGTTGAATTACAATCCCAAAAGAATTCTATAGAATAAAAGAAAAAAAAAATCAATCTCTAACAATTTCTTCAATCATTTTTATAAAATTTGACTTTAATACATTGTGTATCTGTGTACTTACTCAAAATTATATATAAAAAATGTGATTGCTATAAGTTTCAATTTTTAAGAAAAATATTAAAGAGATAATAATAAAAGAAGAATTAAAAAAATAATGTTAAATTATCTTGATTAACCTCGGCGTATGAGAACTAAATTCTTTCACAAAGAGGAATATGAATGAACGAATCAATATTAAAATAAAAAAAGAAGATACAAATATGGCGCTATTATATAGTATGTCTTTTATTTAAGATTTACAATTGAAAGCGTGAATGAATGTAAGCTCGTGGGAACATCATATACACATGATTTATAAACTGCATAGACACTCGTATACTTTAATATAAGATACTATAATTTACAAATACATATTTACAGTATCCAAGTCAAAGTAATTGTTTTAATTGTCACGAATGATTCACACATCAGAATCAAACAAAATTTTATTGTTTTTGTTTTTTTTGCTTGCTTTTTCTATAAATTTCATTTGCTGTCATTTAAGGCAATTCGATATAGTTTTTCAATGAACGTTTTCCTTGTTTTTTTTTAGTATTTATGAGAATTATAATTATTTTAAAGTTCAGATGAAACTACAGCTGCAAGCTCCCATTTAAGAATCTGAGATTGAATTTTAAAATCATATTTCAACAGTTTGTGTTTAAAGTTAAAAAGTTTGATGTAAAGGATCCCGCGCAAATTAAGTGGATTCATGCCTCTGGTGAAATTGGGTGAACATTTGTTAAATGGAAAGTTCTTGGAATCCAGAACACATGTTCTCATGGGCACAAAGCTCAAAAGTGCGTTATATGAATTCTACGAGGCTCGATAAGTTAGAATTTGAAATACGTGATAAAACTAGGATTATTGGATTTAGAGGGTTTTTTCAGCCTTATAAGCTATTAAAAAGGCAAGAAAAGAGATATAAAAAGGTTTGTTGGATAGAAAAAGTGGGGTCAAGGTATTTTAGATAAGAATTAGAGACCATGAAACAATAAGAGTTATTAATTTTGCTCTTTTTCGTTTATATTTTGTATTATCGGTACTCATCAGATTTATAATCTGTATTATCTTTATTCATCAGTTTTTTATCAATTACCTGAGCTTATAAAGGCCATAGGAAAGTTCGCCTACCTGCAAATCAAATATTTTTTCAACTTTCAACTCATTTATTTATCATTATCTACAACCAGAGAGACCCACGGAGGCAGAAAGTCAGATATTTTATCCTTTTTGTTTATTATAGTCATAGTATGTGTTGTGTTATCCGTAATGTAAAAACATTTTATTCATATATACTTGTCACTGGGAACTTAACAGGTAAATGCATTTGCATCTTAACAGGTAGTTGCATTTTCCATAGTGATTGGTGCATGGCACCAATCAAGGATGCAACAATTGTATAGTAATCACCAATCGAACATTTTGAATATTTTTGAGGTCGCTAATCTCAACTGTGATGATGAAAAATCCATATAACTACTGATAAGGGTTGAAACCTTTTAAATAAGTATAAGTTACTTTACTTAAGATGAGTCCATGCATACTGAATTACGATCTGATGAAAAATTTTTCTCGTGGTCCAGGATTTTATATATTTCTTTGTTAGCATTAAAAAACAAGCAGCCGGAAAGCATATTATCTCAAAAATGCATCATAATTCTGCACTGTAAAAAGTAACTTTCTTATATTAACAAACAAAAAAGAACATTTTCGAAAAATCAATAAATTTTCAAAAAAATCGTATATTTACTAAATTTAGTATATTAATAAAAAATTCGAGTATTCTCGATTTTTTTTGTGAATTCGCAAGAAAAATTGATAATTTACAATTTTTTTTCGAAAATTTTCAAAAAATAGTTGTAAATTTACGAAAAGTAGTTTACTTTTTACAGTGTGAGTTCAGTTGATTTGCTATAGGAGATACAAATTTTGTGTTTCCTATACCCTAATTTTTTTTGTAATTTTCTTAGTAATAGAGATAAATAAACGCGATTTTATTATTAAAAATTTTAGATTTTGTCCCATAGATAAAATTTATCACGTATAATATTTTAATTTAATTGAATAAAAAGAAAGGAAAAACAATATGTTTATATTAAGAAATTAATGTCAAATAAATTTTCATTAAGTACATGAAAAATATCATTTAATTATATTTTTATTCATTTGTTTTTTATTGCTTAATATTTGAAACTCACACAATAATAATTACATCCAAATACAATGATTTATTTTAATGATCTTTTCTATTTAAATTCTTTCGCAGCATTCAATGTTTATTAAAATAATTTTTAATTTCAAGGTTTAATTTAATTAAATTTTTATAAAAAATTAAAGTAAGTAATAAAATTAGAAATATGATTTTAATGTGCATTAATTTTTATAAACAATTAATTGACGGTAAATGGTCTATTCACGAATGAAGGATGTTATCTGGAAAATATTCATTTTATTAAATTAGTAATATAATAAAATGAATATTTTTCAGCTAACATCCTTCGTTAGTAATAGTCCTGTCGCAAGCAATGCTATTCAATGCCCTAAAATCCTAAAATACCATAATAGCTCCATGGAATAAAATGTGTGGTATTTATGTTTTTTACCCATTAAACACGAATCCGGAGTCTATTTTGCAAAATTCGTGGTAAATTTTGCGAAATAGACCCCGGATTCGTACTTAGCGGGTCAATAAACATAAATACCACCCATTTTTTTCCATGGAGCTTTTATGGCATTTTAGGGCATTAAATAGCATTGCTGGCAACAAAACTATAAATAAACCATTTACCATCAATTAATTGTTTATAAAAAATAACGAATGTTAAAATCATATTTCTAATTTAAAATTGGCACTAGATCAAATACTTACCTTCTCGAGTTGAAGAAATTTTAAAATAAAGCCGGTGGTGGTTTGTCCCAGGAGTCGTAGCTTAGTTAGCTAAATACTCCAGTCAAAATACGGGTTTGGGTGTACTTATGGTTGCGAATACGAGATTTGCTCTAGCATAGATTTTTTGGGTAGCTGAATACGAAAATCAGGGTCTTTTGGTAAAGAAAATGGAGCTTCACCCTTAAATTTGCAAAAACTACCCCCAAAAGGAGGTATTTTTGAAGTGTTCGCGTTCTGAGTCGATAGATTTGTCAAAGAATTGGTTTCTAAGGGTTTTTTGGGTCGCTAATTAAGAATCTTGATGATTTTTTAAGGTAAAATTAATATTTCACCCTTAAATTAGCTAAAACTACAACCCCAAAAGGGCTGCTTTCGCTATTTTCGCACTTTTTGCGACCAGATTAGGTCCCAAGGGTTTTTTGGGTCGCTGAAAACGAATTTCATGGATTAATATGTCACCCCTAAATTACCTAAAACTACCCCTAAAATCTACGACTCAAAAAACCCTATGGACCTAATCTGGGCGTACAAAATGCAGAAATAGCAAAAACGCCCCCTTTAGGGGTAGTTTTAGCTAATTTAGGGGTGATATATTAATTATTCATAAAAAATTCAGCGAAATTCGTTATCTGCGAACCGAAAAACCCTTGTGGACCTAATCTGGTCGCGAAAAGTGCGAAAATAGCGAAAACACTCCTTTTGGGGGGTAGTTTTAGCTAATTTTTAGGGTGAAGCCCCACTTTCTTTACCAAATGACCCCGATTTTCGTGTTCAGCAACCCAAAAAACCTATAGTAGACCAAATCTGGTAGCGGCCACAAATAATGCCACCAAAACCGTGATTTGACTGGAATAATGGGCATATCCTCAACGCTAATTTTTAGCATTATTATCGCTAATTATTTCGATTTTTGCGCTAATAGAATTATTGATAACAAAAAAAAAATTTCGTTTACGATATTATTTTTATCAATTATCGCGTTATCGAGCTTTTTTTGGTCAGTATTACAAAAAATATGAAAAATTTGAATTAATCGAGGTATCTTGTGATGCATATAGTACATAGCAAGGAATCTTTTATTTCTTTAAGCCTTTTTTTATTCAAATCGGTTCCAAAGTATTTTTCTTTGAAACTGCCACAAAAAAAAATTTATAAACAGTTTGTGTAACTACACAACCAACGAGCATGGAACATGTTCACTCATAACAGTAATAAATCCAAAAACCGAAATTAGAATAAATCCTGAAATATAAACTATCCTAAGTCTATAAACTTAAAGTATTCTAAGTTCTTGTTCTTATCAGGGCTTGATCAGGGCCTGAATCCCACTTCAAATTATTCTAAGTCCCTAAATCAAAAATATTTTAAGCCCGTTTCACCCCCCCCCCCCTAAAAACATCAATTTTTCATCCCTCCCCCTGCCGAGCCAAACTTTTTCAAATACCCCATCCAATGAACATGTTTCATGTTAATAAGCCTCCACGTTATTTTTTAGCTCATAAAGTTTTATAGCTCATAAAGTACACCCCCCCCCCCCCCCCCCCCCCAGTATTTTGACTGGAGTAAAAGGCGATTTCACTAAATATGAAAAAATCGTGGAAACGAATCCTACCAGCTCTGGCATATTTTTTAACTCGAAAAATATTAAATTAATTTATGTTTATAACAACATTACACAATTTTCGAATCAAAAAAATTCTTGAAAAATTTATAAAAAATGTTTTGAATAATTTTCTATCAAAAATGCTGATATTTACTATGTGAGTATTTAAAGGTATACCACGCCCACGTTTAGTAATATAATAAAATAAATATTTTCAAGCTAACATCCTTCGCTAGTGAATAGACCATTTACCGTCAATTAAATATTTATAAATAATAAAAGTTTTAGGTATAGCTTTCAATTTAAATAAATTCAAATATAATTATTTTTTGAAGCGATATTACAAAATTTCTAGGATATTAATGGAAAAGTGTCTTTTATTAAAAGGCGTAAGATTCTCTGACACCAATCTAATTAAATTTTTTACTGTTTACTGAAAATTCAATTTTAAAAATATTGGACTTCTGGGAATTTTAAGAAATATATAACATTTGTTTGTTTAAAATTAATATTTGATTAAGAAATATATAAATTATGTGTAATTTATTTCTTAATAAGTTAATTATGTATGTAAATGGAAACTTTCTCAGATGTTAATTACTTTTTTATAAATTGCAATTTTTCTTGTTACATGTAATTTGATAAGGTCATCTAGAAAATATGAATCACTTCTTTTTAATTCCTTATTTTTATCTTAGTATGAGATTTTAATAATAATAAAAAAAAAATTAAATTTTATATTCTTCTTTAAATAGTATGCGATTAACGAGTAGCTTCATATTTGTGGAATGATACTTTATGGAATTACCTGCACAAAAAGTCTTACCACGTTTTATGTTAGGGTTATTATTTTGTTTTTCAAAATTAATTTAATCTGGTTTTAGTTTTACTGTTCAATTACTGGTTCTAAACCTGGATGAAGTATGTTGAAAAAAACCCAATTATGAGAAACGAAAAATTTTTTTTTCAATTTTATATCATTGATCCTTTTATACGTAATTCAAATTAAATATCCTTTTTGAACATAAAGTATCTAATTTTCACATTTTATTTATCAAAATTAATTTTTTGTGTTATTTATAGATCTGACATCTCCACCGGAGCACAGTGGGGCAAAACGGTCAAAAATCGCTCTTGGACTCAATTTTTGAGCTATTCACTTAAAACCGGTATTAAACTACTTCTATAAGTATCTAATTTCATGTGTCACTGCGGCTTTTTTGATTTTTTTTTACGAATTAGCTGTCAGCCAAAAGCGCAAATTTAACAAAATTTCAAAATTAGCGAAAATTTAAAAATTTTATATTTTCAATTTAAAGTGTTTTACACTTAATTTTTTTACTGTTTACTCAACCTTTCTATAAGGGATAATTGTTTTTTATATATTATATATATATATTCTGTATATATATATATATTTCTGGATAAATTTTTATAGAAAGCGAAAAACATTGTAATTTGAAGTAAAACTGAAATTATTTATGTAATATTTATGCCAGAATATATATTTAAAATATATGTAACGCAATTATCCCTTATATATAGATTGAGTAAACAGTAAAAAAATTAAGTATAAAACACTTTAAATTAAAAATATAAAATTTTGAAATTTTTGCTAATTTTAAAATTTTGTTAAATTTGCGCTTTTGGCTGACAGTCTCGCTGACAGCTAATTAGTAAAAAAAAAATCAAAAAAGCCGCAGTGACACATGAAATTAGACACTTCTAGAAGTTTTTTAAAACCGGTTTTAAGTGAATAGCTCAAAAATTGAGTCCAAGAGCGATTTTTGACCGTTTTGCCCCACTGTGCGGAGCCCCATTTCGTAAACAAATTTTATCCTTAATAAGTTGATGGAATTTTGCAACGGATATTTATGTTTTTTGGCTATCTGAACACGAATCTGATATCGGTTTTACCTAATATGGTCCAGTTGCTTGCTAAAAGCAACTTTAGGTTAATTTTTGTAGTTTTTTTTATATTCGCAAGTGTTCCATATGTTTTTTATGTCGCTGGACACGATTATGGTATCAGTTTTCACCGAATATGGTCCAATTTCACAATAGGCAACTTAAAATTATTTTTTTTGGTATTTTCTAAATTTTCGTATTCAGTGTCCCAAAAAGCATTAGTAATAATTAATTAAGAATATAGAAAACACCTCAAAAATTAACCTGAAGTTTCTTATGCAGGCAACTGAATCCTATTCGGTAAAAACCGATAAAAAACATAAATATCCGTTGGAAAAATCCATCAACCTATTAAGGATAAAATTTGTCTGCGTAATGGGGGTTCCGCGTCAGGTCTGTTATTGTTTTCCACGTAATTTTTGATTGTCTCAAGTATAAATGTTTTGGTTCTCATTCTTAGTGTGATTTCAATTGTAATAGCAACAGTCACAAACCTTTAGTATTATACGGTATATTGGGGCAAAAATATTCGATACAGATTATTATGTTAAGATAGAATTAACAACAAAATATTCAGATTTAGAGATTTGAAAAAAATGAAAGCAGCCGAAATTAAATTTAAAAAAAAGCAAATTGTAATATTTTGAAGATAACCTGAGAAACTTTATCTCTTGAGGAACTAGAAATGTTTTATTAAGAAGCTTTTTAAATATCCAAACTTTACAAACCATTTACTTGTTAGTTTATTAATTATTTCAATCAAGAAAATATTAATATAAAAATTTTGAAATATATAATAAATAAATAAATGATTTATTCAATATATTAGTTTAGTTTAGTTTGGTTTAGTTTATTCCAGTATAAAAATATAAAATATTTACATAACTTATACATTTGCATTTGAGTTACATTATAACTTTCCAACGAGACATTGAGTCTGTCCATGGGACTGGATATATGTTAATAAATTTTTGAATGTAAAATTATTATACCTAGTTATTACTAAACCTAGTAAGAAACTAGATTTTTAAATTACATTTTCTCTACACATTTAAGCCTTTACTGTCAGATTGCTGTGCTTATTACTTTTGAAAATTCAAGCAAAATTCAAGCACAGCAATCTTATTATATTTGTCAAGTTTGGAACTTAAAAAAAAAAATTATTTTAGCATGGATATAAATTTTTTAACATCTAAGTATATACCAACATTTTGGAAGATGTTCAAAATTATTAGCTTTTTTTAAAGTAGCTCTTTAATCAGCACTGGAAATATTGCAGCCTTTTTTTAAAACTAATATATTTGGTCATATTCATGAATAAAAATGTGTCCATGAAAATATTTGACATTTGATATATATTTTAAACAAGAAAATGAAGAAAAAATTCAAATGTTTTTTGTTTAAAAAAATGTGACTTATAGAAATGTAGCTTTTAAGCGAGTCGTAAAGCCAAAGAGTGCCAGGTCTGATCTGTTTGGATTGAAATTCTTTTTGGCTCATCTTGAAGAGCATTTAATTATAGCTGGAGAACCCATGTGAAAATTTTCGAAAAAACTGTCAAATGCAACTTAGAATATTTTATGGACTTAGAACAATCCGGGGTTAGGGACTTGTAATAATCTGAGTTTAGGGGCTTGAAACAATTTCGATTTAGGACTTTAGAATAATTGGGGTTTAGGTACTTAGAAAAATGTGAGTTTAGGGACTTACTTGAGTTTACTAAGTACTTTAGGAAGCTGGAATGTTTGTAATAGATAAGTATTCAACTTGGTCTAAGTTTTTGTATTATAATTTAATACATAAGGAAGAATACGTTCGCAATGTCAAAGAAAAAAATAAATGAATTATAAATAGAAGGTCTTGATGAATATCTAATTCTATTGTCGACAATTAGAAAAATAAGATACTAGATACGAGATAAACAAAGATTTATTAGAATTGATGATTACTTTACAATAAAAAAATTAATGGAAAATTTTTTGTTACTTATTATTATTAATATTCATCAGATATAGAATCACGTGATTTTTTTAGTAGTAAACAAAATATATTTTTAAATCTCATTACAATTATTAGGTGTAATTAAAATGAGCAGACAAGTTGTAATGTAGAGATTTGAAAAAATTTTTAGATTAGTAATATCTATTTTGCAAACTATTTGAATTGTTACTGTTTTATTAACCTTATTTAAATTCTCAAAAATTATTGAAAGGACTTATAAAAGTAACTAAATTTCGATTACTTGTGCATGATATATCGATAATTTTTATATTACCTACCAGTAAATATTTTACGAATAATTTAGTTTGGAAGTAAAATTAAAGATAAAAATAAAAAGTAATCAGAATATTCATAAAACCCACGCCCCAAGGAATTCAAGGTAAAAAATTTGAATTCTTCGAAGAAAAAACTTATAACTGGTTTGTGTGTTACCAAACCAAAAGCATGGAAGCTCACTTTAACTTTTAATCCATATTTATTGTAAGTCCTAGAACCGGAATAATAATAAGTCCTTTTAAATCTTAAGTATTCTAAGCCCCTAAATCAAAATTATTCTACGTCCATTTAACTTCTCCTCCTAAAAAAGTCCATTTTTTACTTCTCCTCCCCAACCTCAATTTTTCACCCCATCCTTGAATTTAGGGTCATCTAAGTACCACTCCCTATATGAAAATGTCCCATGTTAATTTAAGATATTCAAATTTTCAAAAAAATAAAAATCTTCCTTTTAATAGTAATAATTACATATAATAGATAAGTAAAAATTTATGTAACTTCAGCTGTTCTTTCTTTTTTTTTTTTTTTGGGCCCCTTCAAGAAGCGGCCTTTTTCGTAGGACGAGGAGAATGCATTTACGCATACCATACACGCGTACTGTATGGTTATGTGGGACTCAACCTCAAATTTGTATCTGGGGTTGCCCAGATATACACAATTGAGGAATTACAATACCCACTAAACTCCCCACCCTCCTGCATTTATGACAATATCATAGAATCCGGACCGGGACTCCCTGTTTAGGTATTACTTCGGTCCGGAAACAATGCAGCCCAGGCATTTCTTCGCCATACCCTGTCAATAAAGGAGGAGATTTTCCTACGAGAGGAAACCTTCCTCCTTTTTTCCAATCAGTGTCGCCCGTACGTACTCTGCCACACTGTACCAGTTAGCGGCACTGCGCAGCATTTCCGGGACGACTACTTCCGGCCTCCATTCATCGAAGGGCGGTCGCCCTTCAGCGAAGCGAGGACACCCAAAAAAGGTGTGCTCAGCGGTATCCAGCTCGCCCGGGCAATGCAAGCATTCCGGAGATGTCACCTTGCTCCACTTGAAAAGCATATCGCGGAAATAACCGTGACCAGTTAGGAACTGTGTGAGGTAGAAGTCTACCTCTCCATGATCACGGTTCATCCAGCTTTCCAAATCGATGATAAGGTGGTGCGTCCAACGTCCCCTCGGGTCACCATTCCACCTATACTGCCAACATTCCATTGTGCGGGAGCGAGCGCGAACGGAAGCTACGTCGCGCTCTTCTTCCCCACGGTTATAGATCGCCTGCCTTTCCAAGGCAAGCAGGTCGATGGGAATCACCCGAGCCACCACCTGGATCGCTGGCTCTGATACTGTCTTGTACGAGCAAGCGATTCGAAGTGCCCCCTGCCTCTGTACTGCCTTTAGTTTCTTGCAGTACTTTTTTATGCGGACATTGTCCGCCCACACCTCTGCACCGTAGAGCAAGATGGAGTTAACTGTCGTCATCAACAGCCTCCTCTTCTCAGATCTGGGACCGCCGACAGCTGTTCTTTCTTACTACTCTGAAGGATAATTTTTGCTTTTGATTCATATAGAGTAAATTATTATATTCTGTAACATATTCGAAAAGGGAACAAATGGAGTAAGTAACTTTTCCTCAAGCCGGTCAAAAATAATGATCTAGGGTAGATTCACCAGTGAATGACCGGTTACAATCTAGTAAATGACCACTCATTTTCCATAAGAAATACATGGTATTGGTCATTCACTGGCGCCGATCATTCACTGGTGCATCTACCCTAGGACTGCAAAAGAGGTTTGAAAATTGTGATGTAAATAAATTATGTATACTAAAATTTAGATTGTAACTCCTAAATAACAAATAAAATTAAAAAGAAAACTACCCTAACTTTAAGTATAAAAAATTTTAAAACATAGCAAAAATCTTCTTTTATTTATAATATCAATTAAGCACTTAAATATTTTGATTAATATTATTCATTGTTCTTATACGTTGTAAAAAAAAATATTAAGCTTGATAATTAAAGCAAATAAAAAGATTGAAAAGAATAAAAAAAATAAACTTTTTTTTATTTCTCTAATTGTTAATTTGTGCAGTTAATTTAAAAAGTATCTTTAAAATTCAAGAGAATGCTTTCATTATACAGATTTATACACTTTTTTAAAAGTTGAATTCAGTTTAGTAAATTAAGTAAATAAAGAGGTAAAAAAAGAAGAAGTCTTAAATTTAATATTTTAGAAGATTACTTGACACTCGCGTGTATTGCAGTAATAAAAATAAATTACAATAAAAAAAAAATTTATAATATACACTGGATTTTGGAAAGTATTGTCAAATGAAATTCGCAACATTTTATAAGTATTAACGTGAGAAATTACAAGTTCACATATTATGAGCTCATCTTAATTAAATCGTTCTTTTAATTACTGATCTAATTTCATTGCTCTTTTATATTTTATTTTTTTTATTCTTTGCTTTAATCCTCGTTTTTTAACTTTGACATAATATAATTTATTTTTTTATCGTGTCATAAATTTTTTTTTTAAACTTTTAATTCGCTTTTGTAAAATTCTCCTTTTAACAAAAAAAAAAAAAAATTTGTATCATTCTCACGTTTAACAGCTATAATAGGTTTTAAATTTAACGATACATAATCGAGAAATGAAGAACCAATTTGAAATAAAGATCCATGCATGTTAAACGAATATAATCTTTCTATTATGTTAGAGAGTATAAAATTGAGAAGCATAGCTAGAAAAGTAAGTAAAGGCCCTTGATAACCTAACGCGCAATGTTCTGCGTTTAGCATATATTTGAATAATGCGAGTATCTATATATTAAATAATCCCTTATAAATGCGGAAAACCCTCGATTCACGTTTACAAATGTGGGTATATATCCTTTCATCTGTGGCGCGCGTTTCGTCTCCATATAATGCGCATTTAAGGATATTTCGTTAAAATAAACGTCCTCTTTCCAGCACTTTATATATATTTTTCTCTCCTTTTCTCTTATTATTATCATAGATACGCAAAAGAAGAGAAATTTGCAATGCAGAGCTTAAATAGCTATACGTGAATTCTCTGCTTATACTGCTTTCCTCCGCCTCTCGTTGTTATATATATCTACACTAAAAAGCACACCGACGTGGTTTCGGCGCTTAAAAACCTCCCTTTTATTTTTTACTTTTATTACCTTCTTTTTTTGCTTTACTTTCTCGCTTTATTCTCTGATTCGTTTTCTCTTCAATTTATAAATATATTCGTATAATACGGCCAAATATCCTTCTATTTTTTATTTCACTCTGAGAGAGTTGAATTATTCCGAGGGTTACTTTAGGTAAAGATAGAGGACCAATTTTCCATATTCTAACTATTGCAGAGACTCAATTCTTTTTCTTTCTTTCGGTTTTTTTATTTTTTATAGTTTTAGTCTATTCCTTCATTTTCATACCATATATGAGCTCTTTTAAATATATATGTACGTTTTTTAAATTTATTCATGCGGAAGATTTTTTTTTTCATCTTTTTTTTTTGTTATTATTATTACTGCATGTAGTTACGTCTGTCTACACTTAATATATTGTACATAAAAAATATATATTAATACAAATTTTGAATAAATTGCTAAAAAAAAAAAATTATGTATGAAAAAAATGAGATAATAAAAATAAAATTTATGTACTCAAAAAAAAATTTATAAATATTTTTCATGTTTAACAATCAATTTAAAACATTTATTTATTTATTTAATGTACAGGATCAATGATCCCAAAAAAATCAGTACATTGAAAATTAATTAGTTAAATTTCTACAATTATATTGAAATGCTGAGTAATCTAAATGTTATGTTAATTAAAATTAAGAATTATAACATAAAGAGTAAAAAAAATATAAGATTTTTTCCTTTTTTTTTAAAGATTTGTTCATAGTCAAGTTTCACAAATTAGTAAAATAAAAGTTGTTCAGGTATAATTCAATATCTTACAAGTAAGGTCTCTAACTGTATAAACGGAATTGCCAAACACATCAAACAAATCATTATAAGCATTACAAATCCTTATTGAAACCGATTTGTTTGAGAATTTATTCAGATGATAAGGCGTTTCAAAGACATAGTTAAGAGATCTAAGACTACGTTGAGGCACACAAAAAAGCAGTTTTGATAGAATAGAATCAGAATCAATAAAATTATTAACAATTTTATTAAGACAAATGAGATCGGTTTTCTTTATAGCACGAGTAATTGTGGCAATATCCAACTTTGTCGCAATAGCAAGATAATCATGGTCTATGATTTGCATCTCTATCCTGTAATCAACAAACCTGAAGAACTTATGGTTTAGTTCTTCAAGTTGATTCATTTGCCCACTATTTAAAGACCCCATATTTGAGAGCCATACATTATACCATTATATATATAAGAAAAGTAGACTCTTCTAAATGCATCAACAAATCTAAAATTTCTTGTAAGACTTTTTAGAAAAAGCATTCCAGGAGATGTACGTAAAATCGGCCCCGGCCTAAATTTTAGATTTTTCTTGAAAAATTGATGATATGCAATAAGCTGACTACACCTAGTTTATTTTTAGCATCCCTTGGTGGGTCAGGGTGGTCCAAAAATACCGTAAAAATTAAACAAATTATTTTTTATTTAAAAAAATTCATTACTTAGTTTCTGCAAGTGATAAATACGTCTAAATGGTCTCAAGTTTTTCGTTTAAGACTAAAATTTACGAAAAAATTTTTTTCCTCATTTTCAAATATTAGGAGGTCTATTACATTAGAAAAATCGAAAAAATAGATAGTTGCTAAAAGCGAAAAAATTTAATTACTCGCGATTGAGGGATATCATCAGAAAAATTTTTTTATATGTTGTTTGAGTAACTGAAACCCATCTTTTACCGCCAAAAATACACAAAAATACTCGCTGGCAAGCTCAGAAATCGAAAAAAACGAAAGTTAAAAAATCGAATTTCGTATGATTTAGGCGATTTCAAAGATATGAGCTCTTTAGATTTGTATAAATATTGTATTTTTTTGATAATTCTTTTAATTTGGCCTTTTTTTACAACAGATACCTACTCAAAAAACTATTACTGCAATTATGATTAAATAAAATTAAAAAAATTTTCATTTTAGCCGTTTTTAATTGTATATAACAGCTTCTTTATCTAAAACCAGGGTTGAATTCACAAAACTTATTATATAAATAGTATATTATTATTATCTTTTAAATATTTTATATCAAAAGAATTGTCCTCTTCATCAATTAATTCTTCTAAAAAGCATATTTCTTGAAATAACTGATAGGTACTGATAGGTATATCATTAATTTTATAATTATGTTCAACAATTCTTTTTACCATAAATAACAGCTGAACATTTTTTTATTTTCAATATTATATTGTTCCTAGTGCACCAATCATTAACACTTGACAGATCGTTTTGCAACATTAAATAATCATCATAAGTTTTAATACATTTATACAGTTTAAGGTCATCAACTCATCAGCAAAGAGCAGGATTTTAGAGTGCTGTACAGAATACTTAATATCATTAATAAAAATTAGAAAAAAAAAGTGTTCCAAGATTAGATCCTTTACCAACTCCAAATGTAACTAAGATTTCATCAGTTGATACAACATTCTAAATTCTCACTCTTTGCGTTCTCCCAGTTAACAGAGATATAAACCATTCCAATAAGTTACTATGGATTCTGTAGTATTCTAGTTTATTTATTAAAATATTGCATTCAACCTTATCAAATGCTCGCTGGAAGTCTGTGTATATTGTATCGGTATTAAAACCTTCATCAAGAATTATATAGAATATCATCAACCAGAACATTTAAGTTAGTAATTGTTGATCTCCTTACTAAAAAACCATGTTGTTAATAAATAACATACCCAACTACATACCTATAAAGCCTGTCATGAATTAATTTTTCAAAGATTTTTCCTAGAATACAAATTTTTACTATTGGCTTGTAATTGGATACATCTTGAATATCACCATTTTCAAAAGATGGTCTTATAAATGAACTTTTCCATAAATCTGGGTATACACCCCATTTAATGGAGAGATTAGAAGCACAATTTTACAATTTTTTATAAATAAAATATGAATATAGTCTGGACCAACACTTAAGGTGTCAGTCAAGCTATCTATACAATCACTAACTTCCTGTTCCGTGAAAATCATATTACCAAAGCTATTGTCTGTGATACTAACAACATTTCTGTAAGTTAAGCTACTTTTTGTGTAAACACTACCAAATTTTTTTGCAAATAAATCTACTGTATCTTTTAGATTATTAACTATTGTATTCTCAAACATTATTTTAAAATGTATTCAAATTATATGCATATAGTCAAAATTTCAACTTACCTATCTCATGTAAGTAGCCTTGCCCAAACTTTACGAGAAAATTGCATACATCTAACATATACGGATTTTAAAGAGTAAAAAACAGCTTAATCTTTATTAAACTTTTTGTATACATACAAATATACAACAACATTTTTAAAGCATAGAAGAAAACCCAATGATTTGTGTAATGAGCTAAATTTTGTTACAATTTCTAAATATTGCGAAAACATCCTTAACAAGGGGTTATTTGTCTCATTTCGTCAGAGCGAAATCTCGATTTGTTGGAATCAATGACCCAAAAACTTTTTAGTAGACCTTTTTTCGTCTCACAATCAGTTACCAAATCTTCCCTCTATGATTTGACCGGAGTAAGACTTAGGCAACTTGGATCAAAATTCTGCTTGGCTCATGTTAAAGAACATTCAATTTTAGGGGGAGAGGAGTATCAATTTTTTTATCCAGCCTTTCTGTAACGAGTTGTAGTTAATTGTTTTTATAAAAAAAAGTTCAAAATTCTCTAAAATTTATATTATTGATTTAGAACATATTCACCATAGAGGGCGCCTGGAAAAGACCCCTAAAAAGAGGGATATTAAAAATTGACGTTTTTAGGGACTTGGGATTAAATGGACTTATAATATTTTGTGTTTGGAGACTTAGAATAATTTGAGGAGTAATTTTGGACTAGGTAAACATGTAGGTTAGTTGTACTATTAACAGACTTCAACAACGTACTAAAATTTTAGATGCAAGCCCACAGTTCTTATAAATCTTCCCGTCACACTTATTCGCATTCTCATAATTCAATTATTTATATATTTGCAGCATGAATTTTTTGTCTATGTATTTTAAAATATTTGCTTTATCATGATGATTAAATAAATAAAAATAAATATTAAGCAAAGGCCAAGGACATTTGCACAGACTATAAAAAATATTAGTAGATAAAATCAATTTTTCAATTATAATTATATTTTAGCAAAATTTTATTTATCAAAATTCATTTAATTCTTAAAAAATAAACTGAATTAACAAATTATTCTCATGCTCAGTTAATCCTACAATAATTGAATAAATAAAACATGCAATTAAGTTTTACATATAGTATTGAACAATATATACTATTAAATTTAATTCATAAATTCAATTTAAGAATATAAAAAAAAAAATTGTTATTTCATCACGTACAATTAAAATTATTACTAAATAAAAAAAATATAGCAATAAATATATTTATTTAAAGTAAAACTATAAATAAATGAAATAAAAAAATGCATACATAAAATTTATTACTAACATACATGATTTAGTTTAAATAACAAGTAATAAAATTAATTAATGATTACTACACAAACTTAATAAAAAAAAAGTATTAATATTGCAAGAAAAAAAAAAGTATAGGAAACTAAGATTTTATTTCAGCTATTGTTTAATTTTTTTTTTTTAAGATACGTGTTTAAATTTTTTTCTTGATTATATCATAATTGCATATAAGAAATGGAAAGGTTTTTATTTTTATATGATTAAAAAAAATTTTGTATGCGCAAAAGCTTAAACAACCTTCGATAATGTTAAGATGATCTGAGGACATTATTTTTTTTTTTTTTTTAATTTTTACGCAAGAACTCGTCATACTACTGAACGTGTATCTATATAAACAGAACATTATATCTTTCAAAACAGTTAGTAGATCGTTTCGTATTCTATACGATTGTTTAAACAATCTAGTGTTTTATTATTTTATTTGTTTTTAATATATTACATTTCAGGTTAGTTATTTTTATTTTTTTATTTTTAAAAATGTTTTTAAAGATTTAGGTAACATTTTTGAATTTTTGGGTTTAGTATAATTATTTATGACGAGATTTTTTTTTTTATTTCTGATGATAATTTACTTTTTAAAATGTGTTTGTCAATTTATTTAGCAAGTCTTAGATTTCATTAAATATTTTCTATCGGTGTATATATACAATATATACAATATATATATTTATTTAAAAGAACATAATATTTCGCACCTGCATATTAAGTAGGTGATTGTTACTTAATAAATGTTTAATTTTTTCTTTAAGATGAGTGGATTTATTTTTCTATTCCAGGAGCATATTTATAATTTTTCTTTATATATCACAGTGAACAAAATTGATTTTTAAAAATTGCGAGAGCATGAAATATCGAATTTTGAGAGCTAAATGTTATAACTGAAGTAGCATATAATAAGTATCGTGGCCCCAAATTTTTGGTATCAGCGTTATCATGCAATTTATGCGTGTATTTTTCAAGAAGAGTGACGGACAAATTCACCAAATTTTTGGAGGAAATTAAAGTAAATCTAAAATTTTACCCCTTACGTCAAAAAATTCGGGGAAATAGTCCGTCATTCGATAGATATTTGCGTTTTTTGATGAATAAATTACAAACTTTCTGTTCTTTTTCATAACTTCACTGTAAAAAGTAACTTTCTTAGATTTACAAAAAAAATAGAATTGTTTCGAAAAATTAACGAATTTTCAAAAAGTTTTGTAAATATTCGATAAAAATCGTAAATTTACTAAATTTAGTATATTTTCAAAAAATTCGAGAATTCTCGATTTTTTTTGGGATTTTACGAAAAAAGTTGTAAATTCACAACTATTTTTCGGAAATTTACAACTATTTTTTGTAAATTTTCGAAAAAAAATGGTAAATTATGAATTTTTCTTGCGAATATACAAAAAAAAATCGAGAATACTCGAATTTTTTGTTAATATACTAAATTTAGTAAATATACGAATTTTTTGGAATATTTAAAATTTTTTTGAAAATTTACTAATTTTTCGAAAATGTTCTAATTTTTTTGTTAATATAAGAAAGTTACTTTTTACAGTGTTTATAAATCTAACCATTATGTACACGAAATATAAATATAAAATAATAATTGAATATTAATTAATGTTGGTTTATATAGCTGCGAATACTAATCATTTATTAATTTAATTCTGTAGCTCAGTTGATAGAGCAACAGACATGAAACCTGGGGGTCGTGAGTTCAATCCCCGCCAGAAAGGTTTTTTCCTCAAAATTTTTTTTCGGCTTTTTTAAGTTAGTAATATTTAGAACAGCATCAATTTTTTTTTTAAGAAAATGACTTTCATTTAAAAATTTGAAAAAATTAATTTAATAAAATAATATCTCTCGCTCTGATACGTTTCATAAAAAAGAGGAGACCACTTAAAAGCTTTCACGTATAACAGAGAAGAGACAGAGAATTTATTTGAATCAGTATTTGTCACTATTTAAACCATTAATTAGTTAAATTATTTAAAAATGATGAACGATAAATAGAAATAATAAAAAATTTTAGTTATACAATAGTAATGATTGAAAATATTAAGATCCAGAAAATCGAAAAACATAACTAATTTTGAAAAATTGATCAAACTAACATTTAAATTAAAATAAAAATAAAAATAAAAGTGTGAAAGTAATTAAACAGTCAAAAATATATTACTACTCCAGATTTTATGACCATTGGCATTGTGTAGGCATGAAACCCTATTTTGCAGTCACTTTTTTTGCTAATAGGTCTATAAAATTTTCCAATGAGTCTTTATATTTTTTAGAAAAGCTGAATACAGATATGAAATCCGAAAAAGGTCCAGTTGCCCGCAATTGGAATTTCGAGGTTATGTTTTGCGAGTTTTTTTAAACATTATTATCTGTTACTTATGTTTTTTGGATCCCTGAAAAGCAACTACCCTCTAGTTGCCCACAAAATTAAATGTCTGAAAAACAAAAAAAAAAAAAATCTAAAGTTGGGAACTGAGTCATTTTGGATAAAAACAGATACCATATTCTTGTTCAGGAATCCAAAAAAATATGTAACCGAAAAAAATGTTTAAAATAACCAGCAAAATATAAGTTAGAAATTCCTATTGTTGGCAACTGAATCATTTTGGGTAAAAACAGATCTTATATTCGTATTAAGTGACCCAAAAAACTTAAATAGTCAATGAAAAACTTTATGGAACTATCATCAAAAAATATGACTAAGAAATAGGGGCTCAGATCTACACTACATATTGAACATATTTTGAAATAATAACAAAAATTATTCAAAAAATCATTAAAACGAAAATCATTTTAATATCTTATCTCTTTTATTTAGTGAATTTTAAAATCAGAAAATTTTAAAATTATATATTATATTAATTCAAATATAGATACCGTATAGGAGCCAATTTTCGAACGTATTGAATTTCGATCAAATACACACAAATTAGCGTTTATATAAAAAAGTATGCATAATTTATCTAAAACCGAGTTTTATTATGAAACTATAAATCTTAAAGAACTTATTGCTCCCTTACCGATGTTAAAAAACAATTTAAATTAATAAAAAAAATAAGAAAAATGTTCTCTTGTACAACCTTACGAGATTTTTCTCATCGTTTTCACCAAATCTCGTGTGTTATTAAAATCGAGTTTTAGGGATACCTACTCTATGCCGAATACTAAAAATGCTTTTAATTACGTTGTGATGCTTTAATAAATGAAGGGAAAGGGTTATATTCACTTATTTATTGCAAATTTATTTTAAATAGGTATATCGATAATCGAATCCGAACTTTTTTACACGTATGGGTATTTTCGATATTTTCAATTTAATTACACTTTTTTTAATTTAAACGATATTTATTTAATAATAATACACTAAATTTGTCATAATTACATTAATTATACTATATTTTATAATAATTAATAGAATATTTAGTAAACTAACACACATAAACACAATTTAAAGTACTTATATACTTATGTATCACTTTGTTTATAACACAATAAATGCTCGTAAATGCTTTGATTTTAATAAAAAATACGTAGAAACACTTTAAAATTAGAAAAAAATCTTTATTTTAATATTAAAAATGTATAAAAATTATATTCTAACACTTGTTTCATAAAATGAATGCTTTTTTTACTTTTAAATACACAAATAAATAAAGAGTTAAACAAATGCGTGTTGTTGATAAAAATTTCGCGCGCTAACGTTATTGAAACGGCGGGTTGCGTAAACAGGGGGTCTATTTTGTTTCCTTGAGTTTTAGAAACAAAATTAACAACTACTGTATTATCTTTCGTTAATTAAAATTAAAAAGCAAATTTTATTAAATAAATGTTTAAAATACATGATTATACAAGTGTGTAGTTCATCTACTGTTTACTATATTTTACTCTTATTATAGGTATTTTATATTAAAAAAACAAGAAAAAAGAAGTGAAAAGGGAGTTAAGAAATAGGTATAGTTATACCTATAAGAATTCTATTAAAACGAGCGCGATTTAAACTTAGTTTTAACGATTTTCAAATTATCGAAAATTAATTCGATCAAAATGATACTATTATCAAAAATAGAATTTGCATTATCGAAATTACCTTACCTTGCACACTTGTAATAAATGTAAATTATTAATTACCCATCAATAAATTTGTTATTTTTTTAATTGGGGTAATAAAATATAGGATTTCCCTGATCAAATGCAACAATATTTAACTCCAAATATTAATTTTAAAGTATATTTTTCAACAAATAAAGATACAGCTAGGTATAAGAAAGTGACTTCTGATCGAAAACTGGCTCCTATACGGTATTATGGTTTGATAAAATAAATTGATTTTAGAAGAATATCTAAAAAATGCTGTATCTTTAATGGATGACTTGCATAAAAAAATCAAGCCAGCAAAAAAATTCAATAAAGAAAAAAATATGCTAATAAATTTTTTATAATTTTTTTTTGTTTAAAATATACAAGTTTCCATCTTTTAAAATATTTGCATAAAAGTTAATGAATTTTTTTAAATTCCTAATTAAAATGACCTAAAACCAGTGTTAAATATCAAAGATTAAATTAAATTTTAATTTTTTACAAAATAAATTATTTTCTTATTAGTACAATATTCTATAAATCTTGCAATATGCAATGTATAATTTTTTTATTTCATGTTCTCTCGATTTCTAAATGATTATTAAGTATAATTAAAAAAAAAACGTTAGTATTTTCCTTATTCAGATATTAGTGTAAAAAAAAGTAATGGATTACAATTAATAAAAAATTAATTATTACTTGCATGCAGACTAAGTCATTGAATATTAAAAATTGAAATAGATTAAATTTACATTTAAACTCAAAATTATTATTTAAATATAAATATAATTATTTTTTTTTTCTTTTGATTGCAGTCATGAAAGTTACGTTGTTTTTCTTGACTTTACTTGTTGGAGTATTTGCAGCAGATCAATATACAAATAAATTTGATTATATTAATGTTGATGAAATTCTTAAAAATGAAAGATTATTAAAACCATATCTTGATTGTTTATTGAAACCAAATGCACGCTGTACATCTGAAGCAAGAGAACTTAAAAGTAAGTTTTTTTTTTAAAGGAACATATTCATCGGGAGGGGTACCTTAAAAAGGCCCCAATTCAAGGGGGTGGGGCGAAAATTGAAGTTTTTACGAGGGGGCATAAATGGAATTAAAATATTTCTCGACTTAGGGACTTAAAATAATTTTAATGAAGGACTTGAAATAATTGGGAATTTAGGGTCTTATTATTGATTCTAGTACTTATGATAGTTAGGGAATATAAGTTAAAATGCACAAACTGGTTATAAGCTTTTTTATTTGAAAAACTAATAAATTATTCAAGCTCGAGTAAAAATTCAAGTTTGGGTCAAATTTGGCTTATATTTAATTTCAAGTACCTTAGATCTAATACGCAAATATGGTCTAAAACGGTTTATTTACAAACTGCAAAAAATTGTTTACGACTTTAAGCGACTGAAAAAATAAGATACAGATTCTCTTACTCTGAAAAAAACTCTGTTGTAGCAAATAGAAAAAATTCAAACCCCTGCAAATTGCAAAAAAAACTTCAAAAACTAGAAAAAGGAAAATTTGTACTGTGGCACCCAATAACCAACTAGATAATTTTTTTTTTTTTGAGTTTTCTTTATGTTTTACGTTATTGACAACAGTTTAAACAAATAAACAAAAAATCTGGTTGCTGCAATGGAATTTTTTTTAATAAAAGTTGTAATACTTTTTAGCAGAGCTGGGCACAAGTGGACCGCGCGTTAAGCGCGCCCATATAAGATACATTGTAAATACTGATACTCCGGTCCGAAAGTAGAGTATTTGCCCAACTCTGCTTTTTAGTCAAACAAACGACTAACATAGAAATTGAAATAAAATTAATTTTTTTATGAATCGGTAGATAAAAGAAAAGAGAAGCGAATTATTAATTAGCACTAAAAATTGTGCAATCACTTTTTGGGATACATCCACGTAATGAGAAAATCATAAAATGAAGCCGATATGATTGATGGCTTCCTCAAAATCTTATCCACTTCATATTAGATAGAGCTTTAATCTATAATGGGATATAAAATTACACTTATTACCATTGTCAGATTCAGTGGGGGGGGGGGGGCAAAGGGGCAATCCCTGAGAACCAAAAATGTACATGTTTTATAATATGATTTTGTTTAATTTTTAAAAATTTTATAAAAACTTGCAAATTTTTATTGGATCAAACCCCCTTATTGCTCATTTGAGAAATTTTTTGGATCCGCTACTGACTATTATATATAAATTAAGGGAGGTGAATGAAGAAATAAAACATTGAATTTGAATAACTTATTATTTGGTGAATTTTGTTTTGATGTTTATGTATTTTTAAAATCTAAGTACGGAATTCCTTATCATATCATAATAATTAATAAAAGACTAACAATACAATAAATGATGTAAGATTGTAATAATTAATATTCTATAAAATGACTCAGTAGACTTCAAAATTTGTAAACAATATAGTTTTTTTTAATTTACAAAAAAAAATGAATTCTTAACTATTTAAACTTTTATTATATTATATTAATAATTACTATTCTCTTCTTGATATTTTATTAGATGTTAATTTTTAATTATACAAATAATTAATGTATATATTTTTTCAGCTCATTTGCCAGATGCATTAACAACAAATTGTGAAAAATGTAGTGCAAAACAAAAAGAAAATGCTGAAAAAGTAATAACATTTTTAGCTAAAAATAAATCTGATGTATGGGGTGAACTTACCAAAAAATATGATCCAGATAATATATTTATAACAAAATATGCAGAGACAGCTAAAAGGCTTGGAGTTCCTGTACCATAATAAATAATAAATCAATTATATATAAAATTATTTTTGTATTTTAGTCGCATACAAAAAGATTATAAAAAAAAATTAGATTATCTTATAATTTACATATAAAAAACATAAAAATTTATTTATTTACTTATTTGCATTAAATTATTATTTTTTTCATACTATATACATATTTTATGCATTTTTATGCTTGTTTTTTAATCGTTATTAAAAAAAATATTTTTAAAATGTAAATCAATTTTTTTTATTATTTTAATTTCAAATTAAAATTATCAAAACGAATTTATGATTATTCTTTTTTATCCATTAATTTTTTGCTTTTTATTTATATATTTCTTATCTGCGCGAAGTAAGCAACTATTATCGTACAAAAATGGATCTGTCAAATTTTAAAGATTTCAGCAAAAACACTGATTCAACTCAAAATATCGTTTTATAAAAAATAAAAAAAATTAGTTAACTAAAGAAATTCGATTAATTATATATATTAATTATAATTAAATATTTAAGTATTTTGATGTTTATGATATTTAAAATTTGCTTATTATTTATAAGAAAACCATTTGTTTAAAATACAAAAATGTCCCATAAAAATCATAAACTGGCAAGAAATGACCCAAGTAAAAAAGAGAATATATTTTCAATATATTGTTTTTGAAATATATTGTAAATATATTGTAAATATATTGTAAATATATTCTCAATATATTCTCAATATATTATCAATATATTGTTTATATTTTATACAACCTAAAAATTATGTTTTTTTAGTTTTTAGGTTAAATAAAACATATACAATATATTGATAATATATTGAGAATATATTGAGAATATATTTACAATATATTTACAATATATTTACAATATATTTCAAAAACAATATATTGAAAATATATTCTCTTTTTTACTTGGGGAACTATTAAATAGTTGCGAGAATACTTGCGATAATTTTTTTTTAAATTAAGAATTTTCAATATTTTGGATTCTGCTACATAATTTAATTATTACCTACAATACGAGGGGTCCAACAAGGTCGTATCATCACTTAATTTTAATGTGTTTATTTATTTATAATCTGTAATGACTTTTTAAGTTACAAATTCGATTTAGTGAATCTATAAATTACAAATTAAAAAATATATTCGTTATATATCACTGTAAAAAATAATGAACACAATATTACTACCGTTTAGTAATTTTACAATTTTGCAGACTGCTACCTATAAGTATCTCTGAGGAACGGCACACCAAAAAGGACTCGAAGGTCATCTCCAAATTTAAGTGCGAGTTAAACCACATACGGGGTTTGCTTAAGCCTTACGTATTGGCTCTTAGCATGGGAGATTTCCAACTTGAGCACACCGACGTAGCTGGTAAATGGTTAGTTGCGAGTCCCGAGTTATTATTTTCTGGTTTTAGTAATGTGCGAAGGTAAATCTCGGGGCCAGGAAGACTTTGGCCAGCCTGAATGGGCGTGACAAACCCAAGGAACCCTAGCTGTGTTCGAGGAAACTCTAAAATCCTCCGCCGTGTGTCTGACCATGCGGGACATGTGTGTTTACATACACATGTCAAATGTGTGTGTCTACACACATGCACGGTATGGACAGTATGCCGTGCGGCGCGACCCGTACGTGCCAAAAAAGGATCCTGGACGGGGAAGCGAGCTGTCTGGCCGCGTGCCGAGCAACCTGAACTATCTTGGCCTCTGCTGGTGCAAGACGGGAGGTGAGGTTCTCTGCAGCCGGAGCGCATCATTTAATGGCTTGGCGATATTGCCGGTATGTATCCAAACTGCTGGAGGACTCTAAATTTCCAAAGCGAATTATGCTCTTATTCGTGGAGGAATGAGAGAAGCAAGGTAGTGCAAGTACATGCCTTCAGCTATATCCTCTGTGATGCAAGCAGTCTGCATGCCAGCTGCCCGAAATGTGTGAGGTCGAAGGAGGCCGTTGCACATGGAGCGACGAAACATTACATGATTCAAAACGTCTAATTTAAATAAACATAAAAGCGTTATTGAATTTGAGAAGAACAGTGAAAATGCTCAAAACATGGATTGCAAAATCGAGATAGAGGACGTAATAGCCTCAGCACTTGTTTCTGGTGCTACAACAAAGGATGATGAGATAGAGAAGACTTTCTCCAGTACCTCGGTTGGCAAGAACATCATAGAGTTGAAGCGATGCCATAATACCATCGAGAGGCTGTATGATGAGATGATGGTAAAAATTGGTAAAATGGAAGAGCAATTCAAGAAACAGCCTAACATGTCTATGGTCATATAAGAAGGCGTGAAGTTGTTCAAGTTTAACATGAACAAGTTAAAAGTCATCAAGGGCAAACGGGTAAGAGAAGCCCTCGCCATAAAAATGGAATTTGAGCAGTACATAGGCGTGGAAAAATCCAAAAGTACTCTATTTGATAAGAAACGGGGTCGAGAAGGATCGGACGAGGAGCAAGGAGTAACCCAGACTCCTCTAAAAAAGAGCGCTGGCGAAAAAAGCCAAAAAGGCAGCACATTAAAAGTCCCGTCTGCTGTAGCTGCACCTAAAAAACTCGCAGCTGCCAGGCTGGCTAAGCCACCTACGGCTAACGTAACTGTTAGCTCCCAGGTAGAGACGGTAAACCTGGTACAAGACAATGTAGATGATGCAAGAGGTCCAGAATCTCAGACTCCCCTCTCTCCATCTGGAAACAACAAAGACAATGAAGGCTTCCAACAGTTCACTGGACGTAGGAATAGAAGGAAAAAGAGGAAGAAGGAAGAGCGGAAGCAAAAGGAAGAAGAAAAAGGGAAGAAGAAAATATCGAATAAAAAGAAAATTCCCGAAGCAAAAGATAAAGCACTAACGATAAAATTGCCGAAGGGCAGGGCTTATGCCTATGTCCTGAAGCAAATAAAGGAGAAAGTTAGTGGACAGGCCACGGAAGCCAAGATAAGTGCGGTAAGAAAGACCCAAGCCGGTAACGTACTGATCTAAATGATCACAGCATAGTAGTGATTTCTGTAATTCTAGAGCTGTAATTATTATTATTCATTAAAAAGTTGTAATAAGCTATAATTAGTTTTAAAAAATCCAATTCATTTAAGTGTTAAAATTTAATCGTCATTTTTATTTCTTTCGCACAAAGCTTTCATAAAGCAGTACAGTGCTGATTTGACATTAAATAAGTAACCTTTGGTAGAACAGCATACTATATTTTTTTAGGGTATACTTATTATTCAAAAACAAAAATGAAAAATTAAAAAAAACATGTAGGCTTATGTATAATATCAAGACCTCATCTTACTTTGTTTACCGTCACATTTATCTAGAAGAAAACCTTGGGCAAAATGATTCTGGAATGTATTGTACTCGAGGGAGAAAAAACGGATCATGCGACTACACTGCAGAGTAAAAAAAAAAGGTTGAATACAAGGGTCGTAAAAATAATAAAATTCAATCGAATTGAAGCGAATTTAGTAGTATAAAGTAGTATAGCGTGTCGACAGGCAGTTCGTTTATACAAGGATATTTGTTGGGATATATTCGAAACTTAGCCTATTCGCGCTTAGATCATAAATATAAATGTACTATATTGCATATGTATAATAATAAGTCACGCTTCTCTCAAGGGAATCCGGAAGAAGCGAGCGGGCGCGACTGTCCCTTGAGGCGGAAACACGCCCACAAATGCTAGAAATCTGACCGGCTAAGTTCTAATTAGCAAACGGCCTAATTCATAAAATTTACTATGATTTACGTTTTCATTTTGTATTATATATAAATATATTCAAGATAATTTTTTATTTACATTCAACGACTTTGGATTTCGAGAAGTCAATTAGAGACTCATTTATTAAATCCTAAGTATGATTAAGCACACAATCAATTATGCAAATTTTTGTAAACACATATATAATATATTCAAGTTACGTGACGAATTTATGTAAATAGTACTATTTTTCTCTCTGACATATGCTACGAATACATATTAAACATGATATTTATAATTAAAATGATAAAATATTGTATTTGATTTTTTTATTCAAATTTATGATTAAATTTCATCGAGATTAAATTTATCGATGAAAACTATAGAGAGAAAGCTCTCGATGGAAATTATGAATACTAAATTTCCGATGATTAAATTATTTAGGAACAATTCTATTCATTATCTCTCATTGCACAAACTGTTGTAAAATTTCTGTTCAAATTTGTTATATCAATCCTTTTGATATATACGCGACCTATCGTTTTAATAATATAGAATCAACATTTTAGTAAAATATATATCAAAGTGAATATTACATAATGCATGTTATAACTTTAGGGTAATCCCAGGTGTCTCATCTCCTAACGGTCAGTTATGATAACCGATGTGGTTTATGCATTATGAAAACATCGCGTTAAACCATTATAACGAAACTGACCCAATGGTTTTGTTTTCAAATTGCTTTAATTAACTATATTTCACAAACATATTTGAATTAAACTTTGTAATCCCGATTCTTTGAGATAGCATGTGTATTTCAACCTGAATATAAATCTACATAAATAATCTATGTATGTATAGGTTTAAATAAAACTTTTTTTTTTAATCCTTGGATTTAAAATAATTTTTTTAAATTTATGAACCGTTCAGATCTTTAAACATTTTCTGTAAATTTCAATTTTGACTAAGGAAAAAAATTAGTTATTTTGTTTAAAAATTTTTTTATTTGCTAATTATAGAAAAGAAAAATCTGCTCTTTTTTTCTTTAACTTTTTCTTTTCGTTGTTTTTTTTGCCTCCAAAATTTTAACTGCCAAGGGGAAGGTGGAAACAGATCTGATTAGAAAGGAAATGAATCTACTAGTCAAAACAATCTTTTTAATTGTTGAAAATAAATAAATAGTTATTTTTTATATAAAGAATCATTTGTTGCCAAATTTCAGGGTTGCGTACCACATAATTTATATGAAAATTCAATTTTAGCCATACTTGGTGTTATAATGTTCTTAGACTTTCGTAAATCTGTCGTATATTTGCAGTATCCTTCTAATTTAGAGTAAACACCCGGTGAATTTTTATTTTATCTAATTAGGTACAATGAAGATTTGTCGGATATAATTACATTCCTCACAATTTTCACCACAGTGAAATGACTTTAAACTTTTAAGGTTCAGTTTACTTTTGATCCAAACAATTTTATTAAATATCAAACTTTTTGCCCTATGTAGAAGGTTAAATTTTTTTTTTTTTAAACACAGCGAACCGATTCATTTTTTTATTAAAATTAATCGATTTATAGTGTTTAAAATGTAAGCTCTGTGCTGATGAAGGAGGTGTTTGAAATGGTTTCTTCTACTAATATAATTTCAATGAGTGTCAGCCAACCTATCGGCTGCAGATTCATATTTTTCTTGTTCATTTTTTCTGTCACTTGATTTTCAAAAAATTTATCTGTCTGGGAATTAGAGGATAACACAGTTTTTCATACTAAAATCTGCACTAAAAAAAATCCGTTTACTTTGCAGTATTCCGCTTGCAGCTAGCGGGGCATTAAAAAAAAGCCCCAAATTCAGGGAGAGCGGGTTGAAAAGTTGATGTTTAAGGGGGGGGGGGGGGTGGACTTTAATTCAAATTCGATTTAGGGGCTTAGAATAATTTCTAGAGTTATAAAAATTAAGGAGTGTAAGTTAAAACTGTTATAAGTGAAATATATTCCATGCTTGTTTTTTTTCTAGCTAAAACGATTGCATGTGTCCTGAAAGGCGAAGAAAATCAGAAAATTTTGTTTGTCTTTTAAAAAAAAAAAATTTTTGTGTGCTACGTATTGCTGCGCGATTATCCCGAATGGTTTAAATAATGTTTTTTCTAATTTTCTTTGCGAGCAAGATAATCCGCTTGCGACAAATGGGATTACGCTTGCTGCTAGCGGAATTTTTTTGCAATATATCATTTAGAACTATTTAGAATAATATCCTTATATACGCGTTAATCTTGAATTTATTAAGTAGAATACGTTTCCAAAAAATTTTGTTAATTAGACAAATATATCAAATAATAAGGTAAAACAATATAATTTTAATTTGCTTGGTATAAATAGTTTTAATTGTTTTCAAAAGTGATACAGAAATACTGTTAAAATAATTTTATTTATTGTTAAGCGAATACTTAATTTTGAATCCAGAAACGTAACTAATCGAAAGTTAATTCACGTATAGCAATAAAATAAAAGGAATAAAGAGATATTACAAGAAATGTTCTTAAATCGATATAAGTATTCCTAGCAAGATTAAATCACTGAAGATTTGAAATCTGGTAACTAAATTATCAACAACAAAAAATATTTTTGAGTATGTCTTACACAAATCAATTTACTTTTATTTTTTTATCAGGACTTTGAGACATAACTTAAAATATTCTAAATACAAAAAAAATAAATAAAAATATTATTTTGATTTTAGATAAAATATTTTTAGTAATTTTTTTTTCCATAAGAAAAGTTACGTAAAAAACAAAAAAGAATAATAATATAATATAATAACATATGTAACCATCATATTACATCGCGGGGAATCTTTGTTTTTTTACAATATATAGAAAAACATCTGGATAAACGCGGGTCGCGTATGCAATTCATTTTATTCAAGTAATATAATGTCTAAATTAGTTTAAGCTTATTTGCAGTACTTTTTATATACTTATAGAGAATTTTTACTTTGTATTTAAGTGTTTCACATGTGTATCTCTTTTAATTTTCTCACACAAATATTATATCGTTAAAATACCATGTGAAATTTTAAGCGAAAATATTTCAATTCTTCGAAAAAAAAAGTCAAATAAAAAAGATTTTCTTTTTATTACTATAGGCGTGTATAGACGTATTGTTATTATTTCATTTGATTTTAGTTCATGTTATGTACACGTGTGTTAATCTAAAAATATCATTGAATAATTGCACAGATGCATTAAAAAAGGAAAAAAAAAACAAGACTCAATACATGAACTATATTTTTGAAAATTTCTGCAATGCTTGATACATATAGATTAAAATTATTAAAAGGTTAAAAATCCAAATTTTAAGGAATTTCTGGTTTCTTGATTTAAATTGATTTATCGATTACTTTTGAACGGAACGTAAGGTTTTATACAATCATTTGTACTTAAATATTTGATATAAAAAATTATTATTGTTATTACTAGCATGCCATCACATTTGCATGACTTAGAACCTGAAAGCAGTGAATAAATATGGAATTGGCGATTGCAGAATTATAATCCAGTGGAAATTCAGGGCTCATAATATACTAGATATCGTGCAAATAAAATTGAATTCGTATAATAAATTCTTACGGAGAAATCAGTTTTTTATGTTGAAAAAAACCTAGATGGTACTGACAACCATCCATTTATTCCAATGGCCTATCGAGGATCCATGTTCTAAAATAATGGTTCTAGGTTGTCTTCAAAATATCGCCATAGCCTTGTTTATTAACCTAATAACTTTCAATTGAGCCCATTATTTTCTGTAAGGTTCCAATTTCAAGCCCCAAGCTCAAAAATAAGTATTCAGTGAAATGAGACCCAGAAGGCCCAAAATAACAATATAAAAATTCTTGTCCAAGTATTTACCGTTCCAATAGTAAATACCTAGACAAGATTTTTAACATAATCCAGTCAAGGAGTTTATTTACTAGTTGTCTCCATATTTAGTCTACTTTAGGTTTTTAAGGTCGTTCTAAATCAACTACTCTCCTTCTAAATCAACTACTTCTTTAATTAAATTTTTAATTCAAGTTAATTGCTTCAAATATTTCATAATGAATTCAGGCAGCAATAAATAAGAACACTAAATCTTTTCTAGAAAGAAATGATATTTTTTCAATTCTCATTATACCTACCAAAAAATAAATGAAAAAGTATAATTTTTTCTAAATTTGATTTTTTTTAAATCTTGAATTTGAATCTTATTTAATTATAGTATTCTTTTTAGCTAGTAATTACAAATTTTTTGTAAATATTTTAATATACCTATGAACAGGATAATATTATGAGCTTGCACAAACATGAATATAATTTTTCATACACGAGTATTAACGAATAGCCAAGAATAATAAGAATAAAATTATGGAAGTATAAAATTTATGTAAATGTATAGGAATATATCGTAGTTGATAGTGAAAATAATTAGAGAGAAAAGTTAAAATTTAAATTAGAACTTTAAAGACTTGCACTTAGATGAATTTTGTATAGTGGCTTGTAATCAAAGCTTTAACCTTTTTAGTTCTATTTTCTTTTACTCTTTTCTTCTTTATTTTTCTTAGCTTGGGTCCAGATGGGTAATTTTTAATTGTATATTTTAAAGTACTACCGAGAGACATTACTTAATATGAGAATGGGCGTCAAAGAATAACCTCTGCAGAAGAAATTTCTTTATCTTTCTAATATAGTTTTATAGTACTAAAAACGAGTGATACAACAGATCTCGTCAAACTGCAAATTACCAAGCTTATTACTCTCTTGGCTTAGTATTTTTTAAGCTTTCGTTTTTTTTTTTTTTTTTATTATACTCTTTGCGTTATTTTTTTTTTGAAGTCTCCCTCATAAAAAGAAATCTTACGAAACAAGAGAAGAGGTTCTTATTTTTTGTACTTTTTTAAACATTTTACCTTAATAAAAAAGTCAACTAAAGTCGTTTCAAATTATACAATACCACACTTAAATAAATGGCTTTTTTATAGCCCAACCTTATTATTATCTTCATTTTTTATTAAGATTACAAAGTATATAATACTGCTTTAAGATGATGTTAGGTAAAGTATATCAAGTAAATGAATTTTTTTTTTATATCTGTGAATGTATATTCAAATTATTATATATTAGGTTGTACTTTTAATGATTTCTCGTATTCTATTTTCCTTTTTATCCGAAATTTCATTATTCGTGTGAAAAATTGTGGCTCATATCGGTCTATTTGGAGTGTTTATAGTAAAAATTGAGAATTTAATTAGATTTTAAGAATACTTGAAATCTTTAGCAAATGAAATTTTTAAATGTGATAAGATTTACAGTGTAATCTTAATCACACAGTGTGGTCTTCACACTAAATTTAGATGATTTTAAATAATTCAAGCCAAAGACTAATTAAAGAGTAGTTTTTAAATAAAAGTTAAAAATGTTTTAACATTTATATAGAAATAGTTGCCAGATTTCAGGGGCATAAAATATCTTACAAACGATATCCTGGGAATACATCTGATTTGCAAACAATTACACTAGCTTTTTACGATTGAAATTTCAAGCAAGTCGTAAATTTATATGATTTTATTTAATTTATAAATGTAAAATAAAATGTTCAATTTTAGGAAAAAATATACTTCCTTTATTTATAAAAAGTAAATGTCAATGTAAATGCAAATAGTTTCTTCTTCGTTAAAACATGTTAAAATCAGATGACTCCCCAAATCTGAAGGTTTTTTATAGATTTTTAAGGATTTTATGGCTTTTTAAAGTTTTTTGGTAAATATTAACCTTTCAACAGAGATTAGCTCTCAGCCACCGCTTTTCAAAGTTCGTTATAAAATTGTTAAAAAACGTTAAAAAAGGAACAGAGAAGGGTTTTAGATGTAAAATTTTAGGATGAAATCGAAATTTTCAGTCAGATTTTGTCCACAGGGCGTTATTCTGCGGAAAAATTCAAAGTTAATAATTTTTAACCCTAAATTTTAAATGGGTATACCCGAAAAGCTTGCAACTTTAAAAAAAATATTTTTCTAAAAACTTTCCAAAAGTGAATAAATTTAACATTTACAAGAGAGTAAAAATAATTTTCGTGAATTTTCTGTTTTTCAATTTTGACTTATTACCTATTTTTCCGATTTCTCGCTAACTTATACGTGACCAAATGAAAATCTGATAAAAAATATTAATTCTACGGGAAAGTTTATTAGGGTATGTAAATTTGGTGTCCTTAGAAGGATTCGTTTCAATTTGGAAAATTATTTAAAATAAATGAATAAAATTCAATAAATTTGAATAAATTATTCGAAATGAAAATTAATAAAACGGGATTTTCTTGATTTTTAAACATTTTTAGAGTCAAAAGAGTAGAAAACTTAAAAAATAAGTACTTTTCTTTGAAAAACAAAAATTATATTTAGTAGTAATAAAACATAAATCATTTTTTTAAAGTTCTGAGTTTATTTCTTATTTAAATGCCTAGTAATGATTAAAAATGTAAAAAAATCAAGAAAATTGCATTTTATTAATTTTTATTTTTATTTATTTATTTATTTCATATTTATTGAATTTTAATAATTTATTTTAATTAATTTGCCAAATTGAAGCGAGTTCTTCTAAGGGCATCAAAATTTACATACCCTAGTAAAATTTACCAATTCAAATTTTTTGTCGGATTTTCATTTGGTCACATGACATTTGTTTAAAGTTTTATAAAAAATGGAAAGTAATGAATAATAATTTGAGGAACCGTAGTGTCTATAATTTAGCAGCGATTTTTTTAAATTTTTGGAGTAATAAATAATTTTTTGAACAAAATTATTCTGAAGTTCTAGTTTTTAAAACTGTTTTAAATCGTGTCATAATTTGGTATCATAGTATGTTAAACTCATATGAATATTTTTCATTGCTTGTTGATTCATAGTGTCATTAATTTGGCAGCTTTTTTAATTTTCTTTACCTTTTAAGTCATTTGTAATCGTTTGAACAAGAAAAAAAAATGTCCGCTTGCAAAAAAGGGGTTTCTTTTTCAGTGAAGCATAAACCCAAATTAAAGACGGCTACAGTTTTTTCTATTACCTTCTCAAAATCTGAATCATTCTTATTAATTTTAATTTTTTTAAAATAAATATTAGTACTTTCTGTTTATCAAATAAATAATGAAAATTGCTGCAATTATTAAACAAAGTATATATGAGTCATTAAACTTTTTTATATTTAGGCATATAAAATAAGAGAAATTCAAAGTTTATTTAATACAATCAAAAGCAAGTTGATAAAAAGATTTCTTTTTAAGATTCAATATTAGCTTACAAAATTTTTTTTGGAATTTTATTTTTTTTAATAACAGTCTAAAATATTCTCTTTTTTATGTAAACACGCATACACTGCACATAAATATCTGTGTACATCAGTTCGATTATTGTCATTAGTAAAATATATATAAGTGAGTCATATATATTTATACATAAAAGCACAGTATATTGTGATTATAAAAGTTAAAAAGAAATTAAATAAATATAGCATCGTGTGCTGTTGTCTTTTTATTATTAAAAAATACAGTCTTAAGGTTCGTGTGCCGACGATATTATGAAATGTTTCCACGCTGTGTTTTAATTGACTGTAATCGAATATAAAAAAGGGCCTAAATCCTTTATTGGATATATTATATACTATGTATGGGAAAAATTTTATCCAATCAAAAATAAATAAAATTAAAAATAAAAAAAAGAGCTATTTATATTATATTCATATATGCTCAATTCCAGGTACTTTTTCCAAAGCCAAATTTTTTGTGTTTTTTAATATTCATGGCCTATTTAATTGATTTACATTTCCATAGTAATTTTTGAAAAAAGCCACATTCTCTTAAAATTTTGCGTCGTTTGAAAATTTATTTTTTCGAGTTTTTTGATTTCCAGAACTTATTCGTAAAATTTTTTATATTGATCCATTTGTTTTTTTAAATCCTTGGTATAATTATTATTGTTGATTTTTTACCACTTCTATTTTCATTTTGAAAGATTATGAATTTTTCTCCTATTTTTGGCTAATTTTGAGAAAGTATAATAATTTTTGTGAACCAGCATTTGGAAGTCATATCATAAATATTTTTGTATCAAAATCACTCATAAACTGGCTTAAGTTGAGTATAAATTTAAGTATGGTAAAACTTCATTGCCGGCAGATATGAAAAATTTAAACCGCTCGAAATGACCGTAACTGGACTTATGTATTTACATATAAAATTATATTACTAAAATTATTATTAGGTAGAGAATAAAAAAAAGTATAAAGATAATATAATAAAAAATGTAAAAGAATCCTTTTTTTAAAAACACACCCTTATTTACCACTCACTACCCTTGATTAACTAAACTTCCTGCTCACTATATCAATTGAAGTTTTTCATAGTTTGCGGCACACGCTGGTAAAATAAACAAAATAAGCAATTTTTAATTTTCTGTTATTATTACTTTTTTTCTTTAAAAATGACAAAATCAAATTGATTGAAACCTCACATTTTTAGTGCTTTGTTAAAAACATTATTTTAAGTAAATAAATGAAATTCGAATATTTTTAGCATCATTTACTTTACATGGAGTTTTTTGAGAGTAAAATTATTAATGGGTGCAACAAGCAGTTACGTGCTTGCATTAAATTTTTGGGCCTTACTTCACTGAAGTTGGAACAGTTTGTGTGCATCTATTTTTCTTTACCATCAAAATGGTAATTAAAAATTGTTCCTTGTATGCATCGCTTATAACCAATATTGAATAAATGACGACTAACATTCATACTAACAAGATTTGCTGTTATAATAAAAAGTTATCATTATTGTTTTCAATTCTGAAATTTTTTTTTTTAATTTCGATATATTCAGGTAGATTTTGTTGATTTTCACCACCACAGGATTGTATGTTATTTTCGATATCCAAAATTTCTTTTATAGCGAAATTTTTATATTTTTATTCAAATTTTCTAGAATTTTAACATTTTCTTGTTTAACATTTGGTAAAATAGTTGTTCAACATAAATTAAAAAAAAATTACTATTTTTCTTTATTCTTATTACTTTTTTTTTAAAAGTTTTTCTTTTTTTACAACGGCAAAAAATTCGGTTGACGTTATCGGAATTCCAGTTAAATTTTTGTATACAATACGGATGAATGGGAGGAAATAGAAATAAAGAAGTATAGATAATTGAAAATAGAAAAAAAGTAATCAATTAGAAAAAAAAAACTGGCTGTATTATAAATTTGGTTTCTACTGCAGATTTTCTAAATAAACCTCAAAATAAAAAGGATCCATCATTCATTATCATAAACTCGCTGATTTTTTCATTTCTATAAATATTTATATATGTAATTTAGACTCAATTTTTTTTTTGATTAAGGAGTTGTTTTTAAGTCTATTAAAACTGATGGATTGAATCTAAATTACACGTCAAGCATCAAGTTGCTTCCTGATATACCTGAAAACTAAAGAAACATAAAAAATGTTAAATTTTTTTGTCAAACCTGACCAATTTTTTTTACATACGAACACAATTTGAATTTTTTTTAGCTTCTCCGCTAGGTTAAGTTCGCTAAAAACATTATATATATAAACCTTTATGTAAAATTTGTTGGATTTAAAAAAAAAATTTTCATTTAAATTCATAAATTTTAATATAAAATATGATGTGAATTAAATAAATATTTTTTTTTTATATCATCGTAGAAAACAATTTAAGACAAGCGCGAGTTTAAATTCATTAAATTGACGCGGTCGAGAGTTAAGTCTTAAGTTCTTTTTCTTTTTCTTCATATATGATGAGTCAGAATAGTCGTGATTGAGTTTAGTTCATCAGGTCAAATTATATATACTTAACATACATGACAAGGAAGTGCGACGTCTATTATAAACGAGACTTAATAATATGTAATAATAAAGTATATTTATTTGACTATATAAAATTTCTTATAGCGGCTTTAAAAGAACCATAGATCCTTAATCAATCGAATTCACTTAAGCTTGTTTAGCGTAAAACAAACGCTTTTATTTCTAATAGTTAAGTTTACATCCTTTCATATTAATTATTCTATACTGTATTAAGAGCGTTGGCGTTGGCATGCGTGTACATTATAAGAATGCTTATTTTTATTGCATGTCAGATTTTCTTACTCTTGAAATTCCAGATTTGTTTTCTTCAACTTTTTTTTTCATTGATTTCTATATTTTTTTGGAATCTTATTTTAAAAATAATTTTTAGATTTAAAAGAATTGGAATTTCGTTTTACTTACAATAACTTTTATTAAAACTGAAGGCTTTAAGCAGTTTCATGATCCAAATATTCTAAGCTTCCCGTTAATTTTCCATGATATTCTCATATGCGACTCATGTACCTTCGTCATACTCAACTTCCCACGTAAAAACAATTAAGCTTAAAAGCTTACGGACTAACCTAAAAAGGTTTAATTTTGCTTACTTCAGTAAGCTTATCCAAAATTAAGCTTAATCTTTTTAAGTGGGTGGCGAAGTTTTCATTCTATCCATGGAAAAATTATCCATTTTCATTTCGTGTAAAACAAATAGCTAGTTTTCTTTTTTAAGTGAAGATATAAACACCATTCTACAAAAATTGTTACAATATTTTTATGCAGTAAAAAGAATTTTAATATGTTCCAGGGGTGGAATTTTTGTTTTGTTTTCCATTGTGCTTGCTTTGGAAGGGGTCAAGGAATGCATATTTGAGGTCTGTAAGATAATGGCGCCAATTTATTTTATGTACAGTTGTCACCACTTACATGCGGACTTGCCATAGCGAATATATATATGTGTGCATATCGCACCACAAAGGGGCATATCCGAGATCTAGGTCATAAAACCCCACAGAGCTTAATCCACTACTCAGTTACACTGGACCTCAAGTAACCAAGCCAGAAAAAACCGTCTACCCGCTGGCGATCCCTGTGGGACCTTTTCTATTTTCAACTTGGAGTCTAGTCTCGGGCACTCCAACTTATGACTCGTTGTTTTCAGAGAAGCATTCTTCACAAGATTTGATGTATTTAATTTCATCACAATGGTCGGAGAACACCTCGCATGGTTCCTTAGATTTGGACACTAGAAGACTTGGTGTTTGTTCCATCTCTGTCTATGTAGTCTCTGCGACTGTACATATGAGAGATTTTCTGATGCCATCCCATCTTATCTAGCCCTTCCCCGCATTCACACTCATTAGTTTGGGTAATTATATTTCACTTTTTAAGATATTCTTTGAAGTTTCCAATTCCGGAGACAACCTGCACAAGGTTGTGACGAGGCTGAAAACAAGACCTAGGTTACTTCTTTCTTTGACGTCATTGAAGAAGACGTAGGTATCTCTTCCCTTTGAGGCGGCATTTCATCTCCTTTGCCATTCCTCATATGCAATGAACTTTAGCTCTGTGATCTTGTCCCCATCTTCAGAGCTTAAGTTTCTGCCGTAAAAGTTAACTTTGCCCATCTTCCTAAATTCATATCTTGCAGCAGCCAAGTCTACTTCCACGTCACCAGGTAATGCTCTTGAAATTACTTGCAGGACATTATTTGATGTCGTGGAGTAGGCCTTCGTAATGGCTAATAGTGCACTTCACTGTGCGCTATTTATTTTCTTCTTATGACTCTCATTATATAGCTTCCACCAACCTGAAGCGGCATAGGTGATCGCAGGGACGAAGACACGCCTATAGATTATATTTGCCGCTGGAAATTTTATTCCTTATTATGTTCTTAAAGTCATTGAACATTCTCAACATGCGTCCCTTAATATTGACGCAATGGGTATTGATTCCTATAGGCCAGTGTCAAAATGAACACCTAGGTATTTAACAGAATTTTTGAAGACAAAATTTTTACCGTTTAGCTTTATTGCTGGTTTTTTTATCCGACTTCGCGAAATTTTTGGATTTTTTCTGCTTGCCATAACGGATATCTTTCTTAAGGTAAATGGCTCCCGTTTTGGATTCGGAAACCTGAAGAAATGCGAATTTGCACCAACTATTTATTAAGTCAACGATGTGTTGACTTAATATTTCAATTTGATTTTACAGTGGATCGCAAGAGGTTACCGGAGGATTGTAGAATGTGCCTAAGAGACTTCGGTATTCTTTTGCGGGCATCCGCTAGAGGTCTGCAAGGTAGTGGTGTAGTGGTGCATCGAGATATAGTACCCAACCAAAACTAGATGATAAGTTAAAATAAAAACTTATAACCGGGTATTAATTCTCATTAAAAAATGGGACAAAACTTGTTTCAGAATTACCCTTAAAATTGCTAAATCCGAAACTACTCGATCAAATCTCCTGATATTTGGCACACTTATTATGTATCAAAAGACTACCAGTTTGCACTAAAACTTTTTTATTTTAGATATGTAGGTTCAGAGATATCATCAGTCAAAGTAGCCGTTTTTTACCATTATTAAAAACTACATAGCACCCACAAAACTTTTTAAGAAATCAACCAATTACCACGCAAGTGCTCTCATTTTCTTTATTTTAATAAATAACAACTTTTAAGAGAAAAAAATTTCAAAAAACATACCGTTACTCTACTTTTATTTTAATTTTTCTGTTTTTAAAATGTCGATCTGCCGCCGCTCAGTGCCTAAAATGGGCACGGTAGATTTACAGAGTTGAAAAGGACAATGAGAATAAAAAACTAAACCCTTTTCCAGTCAATTTGAGAAAACCAAAATCTTTTTAACTTGCCATCATTTTTGGTGGCCGGGTTGAGAAATAATCGCCCATGTGTACTAATATACGTAGGCGAAATCCACGCAAGCATATGCATGCATATTAGGGTGTAGTGAAAAAAAAAAACGTATTTCTGAGACGCTGGCATCTTAAAGTTACTTTTTTGGGTAGAAGATGAACACGTGTGATTTTCATAAAAATCGGTTAATATATTTCGGTTTAAACCCCGAAATTTACTGTGAAAATCACCCTATTCAGTTACTTTAAAAATTTTTTTTTTCTGTAAATAAATATTTTTTAAAAATATTAAGATTTGTTCAGCCAGAATTTCAAAATAATGATTTAAGAAGCCTACATTACCTCAAAACTGACGTTTTTGGTATCCAAAATAGCTCAAATTGAGTACTTTAATAAATTTTTTTTTCTGAAAGTTAATATTTTTTAAAAATATTAACATTCGCTCAGTCAGAATTTCAAAATAATGATTTACGAAGCGCACATAACCTGAAAACTGAAGTTTTTGGTATACAAAATGGCGCATTTCGATTACTTTTGAAAAAAATTTTTTCTAAGAGTTTAAATTTTTTAAAAATATTAAGATTCGCTCAGCCAGAATTTCAAAATAATGATTTACGAAGCCTACATAACCTCAAAACTGACGTTTTTCGTATACTGCATGTGGCGTTATGAACAAAAAGGAGGTTGACCGTATAATTGACGGACTTTTCCCTACCCACTATGAGAGAGAGAAAGAAAATTAAAATTACTTTTTAAGAAGATCAAGAAGAGGATATACCCGAATTTACTGTGAAGGAGCTTGTAACAGCAGTAGTCTCGCTCGGAAATGGAAAGGCACCAGGACCTGATGGAATACCCACTGAGATTCTGAAGATAGCCACGCACAAGTGTCCACAACTTATCCTGTGTATGTATAATATTTGTGCACGAATGGGAGTCTTCAACAAACTCTGGAAAAGAGCCAGACTGCTCCTTATCAGTAAGGGTAAAGGGGAACCTAGGCTGCCAAACTATTTGCGTCCTCTAGGAATACTGGACACAGCCGGGAAAAATTATGAAAAGATGCTGCAACCACGGATACTGAGGACTGTTGAAACTTCAGGAGACCTTTGTCCCCGAGAATGCGGATTCCGCCGAGGGAAGTCAACTATTGATGTCATAAGCAGTATCACGCGTGTAATTGAGAATGCACAGACAGGCAATCACTACTCTAGAAAAATCATCCTACTAGTGACCCTCCATGCGAAGAATGCCTTTAACTCAGCAAGATGGAGCATTTTCATGGAAGGGCTAAGGAACTTGCAGGTACGAAATTATCTGCGAAGAATCATCAGCAGTTACCTGAGCTATCGAGAAATATAGTTTGAGACTGCTTAAGGAACAATATTGAAGAGAGTAACTGCAGTAGCAGTTCAAGGATCGGTCCTCGGGTTGGATCTATGGAACAATATGTTTTCAGAAGTCTGAAATTACTAAAAGAGCTTCTTGAAGCATCCTACCTCAACTACCGATTTAAAGAGTAGCTAACACCGTTTCCAAAAGTATCTAACACCGTTTTTCAAAGTCTGAAGTTGCTAGAAGAGCTTTTTGAAGCATCCTACCTCAAATTCCTATTTTAAAAGTAGCTAACACCGTTTCCCAAAGTATCTAACACCGTTTTTCAAAGTCTGAAGCTGCTAGAAGAGCTTTTTGAAGCATCCTACCTCAAATTCCGCTTTCAAAAGTAGCTAACAGCGTTTTTTAAAGTATCTAACACCGTTTTCGAAGTATGAATTTGCTATAAGAACATTTTGAAGCATCCTACCACAGTTTTCTATTTAAAGAGTAGCTAGCATCGTTTTCCAAAGTATCTCACACCGTTTTCCGAAGTATGAAGTTGCTAGAAGAGCTTTCTAAAGCCTCCTTCCTCAAATTACGATTTCCAAAGTAGCTAATATTTTTTTGCGAAGTCTGAAGTTGCTAGAATAGTTTTTTGAAGCATGCAACCTCAATTTCCGATTTAAAAAGTACCTAACACCGTTTTTCAAAGTACACCGCAATTTGAGGTAGGTTGCTTCAAAAAGCTCTTCAAGCAACTTCATACTTCGGAAAACGGTGTTAGCTATTCTTTAAATCAGAAATTGAGGTAGGATGCTTCAAGAAGCTCTTTTAGCATTTTCAGACTTCGGAAAACGGTGTTAGCTACTCTTTAAATAGAAAATTGAGGTAGGACACTTTAAAAAGCACTTCTTGCAAATTCATTCTTCGGAAAACAGTGTTAGATACTTTGGAAAACGGTGTTAGCTACTCTTTAAATAGACCATTGAGGTAGGATGCTTCAAAAAGCTCTTCTAGCAACTTCATACTTCGGAAAACGGTGTTGGCTACTTTTAAAATCGGAATGTGAGGTAGGATGCTTCAAAATGCTCTTCTAGCAGCTTCATACTTCGGAAAGCAGTGTTAGATACTTTGTAAAACGGTATTAGCGACGTTTTAAATCGGAAATTCAGGTAGGATGCTTCAAAAAGCTCTTCTAGCTTCATACTTCGGAAAAGGGTGTTAGATACTTTGGAAAACAGTTTTAACTACTCTTTAAATCGGAAATTGATGTAGGATGCTTCAAGAAGCTCTTCTAGCAACTTCATACTTCCGAAAACGGTGTTAGCTATTCTTTAAATCAGAAATTGAGGTAGGATGTTTCAAGAAGCTCTTTTAGCATTTTCAGACTTCGAAAAACGGTGTTAGATACTTTGAGAAAAGGTGTTAGCTACTTTATAAATCGGAAATTGAGGTAGTATGCTTCAGAAAGCTCTTCTAGTAACTTCATACTTCGGAAAACGGTGTTAGCTATTCTTTAAATAGAAAATTGAGGTAGGACGCTTTAAAAAGCACTTCTTGCAAATTCATTCTTCGGAAAACAGTGTTAGATACTTTGAAAAACGGTGTTAGCTAATCTTTAAATAGAAAATTGAGGTAGGATGCTTCAAAAAGCTCTTCTAGCAACTTCATACTTCGGAAAACGGTGTTAGATACTTCGGAAAACGATGTTGGCTACTTTTGAAATCGGAATTTGAGGTAGGATGCTTCAAAATGCTCTTCTAGCAGCTTCATACTTCGCAAAGCAGTGTTAGATACTTTGTAAAACGATATTAGCGACGTTTTAAATCGGAAATTTAGGTAGGGTGCTTCAAAAAGCTCTTCTAGTAACTGCAGACTTCGGAAAACGGTGTTAGATACTTTGGAAAACGGTGTTAGCTACTTTATAAATCGGAAATTGAGGTAGGATGCTTCACGAAGCTCTTCTAGAAACTTCATACATCGGAAAACGGTGTTAGATACTTTTAAAAACGGTGTTAGAGCCTAAGTATAGCGGGTCGCAACCGCAACGCAATGCACACAACACGACTTTGGTTTGTGCGCATTGCGTTGCGGCTGCGCTTGTGGTTAGGTCCCCCATTTACAGCGTTTTTAGAATCAGCTTACTCAATTACATTACGTTGCGTTGCGTTGCTGCTGCGTACAACACGATATTTCATCTCTGCGCATTACGTTACAGCTGCGTTTGTTGTTGCGACCCCCATTTACGGTGTTTGTTGAATCAGTTCAATCAGATTACCGGTTAAATGCGTCAAACGTAATTCTAACGCATACAAAGTGCGTTGATTGTGTAAGGTAGTTGAAAAATACGTAGGTTATTTACCTAAAAATTTCTAACTATGCCTATTTTTGTATGGTTGACATACAGTTCAACTTTTGTACGATAAAAATGTCTTAATGTAAACTTCACATAGAAAATAAAAAAAAATTTAAGCAGGAGTACAAAATAATACAAAATCAGAAATTTGAAAATTTTTAAGATTTTACAAAATTTACGATATTATATAACTTAGGGTTAAAGCTTTTAGTGACTCAGGTGTTGTACATTATTTCATCTCATAATAATATTTTAGTTGTTGTTTGTAATGAAATTTAATAATGTTTTAAATTAGACGTTACTGAGATTATTAAAATTATTTTTTAATGTAGTTTTTTTTCTTAAAAATAATAAATTTCAATAAAAATAAAATAGCTTTACATTTTATTGAATATATAAACTTTGAAAAATTGATCTTTTTTAAATTGGCATATCATAAAATTTGAAAGCTTACAAGACGTCGTACAGTTTGTATATTCAAAAAAAAATAAAATTGATATATAAAAAAAAAAAAAAATTCACGATGTTCATATAGTATAAAAACAATTTCTTATTTCAGAACTTTTTTTTATATTATGTAAAGAAGTTTTATAAAAACGACAAAATTTGAATCTCCTACGGTAGCAACAGAAAAAAAAAATGAAAAGTCTTTTCCTCCATCAAAAAAAAAATATTCATATTGTAAATATAGACATATGCAATAATATTTTATCTTTTTTCATTGAAAAAATCTAAATTATGTAAAACTATCCTTTGATATGCTTAAACGTTTCTAAAAATTATCAATTCAAATGAGAGTATATAAAGCGCAGTCGTTTGATAAAACTGCTTTTCTGTTTGATCTGAATTCTAATTCATTCTGTTCTTTTTTTTTTGGTTTTAGCCTCAAGGCATAAACTTTGCATTCTGTAAGGGATATACATTAAATATTTGATCAAGAACGCATATTATTTTATAGCAACAAGCTTTTATTTTAACAAAAAAAAATCTATATCCCTTTTTTTTCCTAAAAAAAAAAGAAACTTGCTTAAAATAAATAATTTTTATCTTACTTATAAATTATTTAGCTTATTACGTATACGGGTGTGAGTATAATAAAAATCAATGATAATTTATAAAATCTATCAATATAAATAATGCGGGTATAACATCTTTTTAAAAAATAAAAATTTCTATAATAATAATAATGAACTAACTGGCTACTACTGCAAGAGTAAAAGTGAATATAATCAAGTAATAATCATTTTAATTCCGACAATCAAAATCCCTTTCTTTTTTTCAAATATATGGCGCCAAGTCAATTTTAATTCAAATATATAAATGACCGGATATAAAATATAATACTTATTTAAATCTTAATTTAAAATTTTTTAAAATAATTTTAAATCTGATAAAAGTAAATAATTTTTATATTTTATAACTGTAACACAAAAAAAATATCCTAAATATCAGTCTCAAGAGAATTTAACTCGTCTACACATATTATAGGAAACATTTACTTTAGGGACTGAAATTTCTATTTTCATTCGCCCCTTACATTACATAAAAGGTACAGGCTTTTTTTTTGGTCATGCTCATTTTGTCTCGCGTTAATAATTTAACACCGATAATGCCAAAAAGAAAAAAAAAATAAACGATGCTTCATTAAACTTTAACAAAATAATTCCTTTTTTCGTACATAATACAGCCCTTTCTTGATTTTTCGATTATAACTTTTTTTTATACAATTTGTTATTTTTCGGTTCATTAAAAAAATAATGTTAACCCTATATTCATTACTAAATTGCTAAATAAACAAATTTTTTATAAAATATATAAATTAAATAAAAGAAGTATATAATCAATTTTTCATTTTTGGTTTTATATAATATAAACAAAAATGTCTAACTATTAATTGATGCAAATAAGTTAGTATATATAAAAACGAAAATATTAAAATGCACCCCTTAAATCATTTGACCTTTTTTTTTTATTTTTACTCCCTTAAGCAATTTATAAAATATATTTATAATATAGGTTTTTATACCATATGTCATTTTCAATATATTTTAAGTATGATATACCTATAGATAAAATGAATATTTTTAAATTTATGTGTGTATCTGCTCTAATACTTAAATAATAATAAAGAAAAAAGTATATTTATGAAGTATTTAAGAACGTTTATTAAATATTTATAATCCGGATCATAACTTTTTTTTTTATTTTAATAAATGAATAATCAATTAGTTATTCATGTAAGTTGCATTGATTTTTTAATACTTTTATTTTTATCGATATCTTAGAGATAAAAGAACATTGACTTCCATGTTAAGTTCATTAGAATGAATTTATTTTGAGTTTATTGATACTTGTTATAAGAATTATTCATTTTATCGTTCAGGAAATAATATCAGATTTTAATTATCGATTATCTGTTTCAAATTATTGCATTAGTACTAGTAAGAAGAGATCCAAAAAGTACTCATATTTGTCCAAATTCAGTTCTAAGAAAGTTTGAAACCATACAAAGCAAATGTTAGACTGTACATTACTTCTCTAATTCATTAGCTAGCCCATCTTTTAATCAAATTTTTTTGACCCAAAACCATGAAAACATTTTTTCTATGACTATGAAAAAGCTTAAAATCTGTGCCTCACTGCACCTCTACTTAACAGGGGTCTCGGTATAAAGTGTAAACTCTGAGGTATAGAGAAAGCGTTTAACAATTAGGCGATGCCCATCTTTAATTTCTTTTCAACCAACCAAAATTTCATCCTAAGAGTTCAAACTGAGGCAATAGCCTCGAAAATTTTAGAAAAATACTGGGTTTTGGTGAGTCAAAACTTTTTTGAGGCTCAGAATTTTCGTAAAGTAACCTAAAATCGAGCTTAATGTTAAGGAAATCAAGTTTAACGATTTTGCTTAATATCTTGGGATATAACATTTAGCACATAGTAAGTATTAAAAATCATAGTGAATAATAATAATTAAATTAGTGCAAATCGGACTCACTCCTTAAAAAATTAATTAGATCATTTCTTAAGAAGTAAACGCGTAATCATGAGTCCAAAAGTTAGAGTAAAAAAAATAAAAATTTTGAAATTCTCTAGATATTGATTGGATAGTGCTTGATTAATAAGACTACTAAGAACTTATTTCAATTTTACAATTTTTTTGGAAATATGGATTTTACATATTACTTTATTCATATTCATTGATTTCTGTAAAATTCTGTGGTCATATATAAATTTAAAGTTTTTAAATGCTTTTTTGAAATAAAAAAAAAGTGAATTTCAGCTTTTCTTATAAACACAAAAATTTTTTATTCAATAACCCGCATTATAATAATAATATTATTAAAAAGTATTTCTGACAATTTAATTGAGTGATATAAACTTAATTATTTTGATATAATCTTTTACAAATAATTTAACTTAAAATATAAAAAAAAATGTAAGTAATCTCTAAACCCCCCCAAAAAAAAATAAAATATGTATTATCCCTCATGTAACATAAATTTGATCAAAATTTTTATAAAAATGACTCAGAAATTAATATTACCTTATTACCTATTAAATACAAAAAAAATATATTTATCAAAATACCCAGTCTACAAGAATAAAGAGCAAACTTAGATAAAATTATAAAAAGCAGTCAGTTATTATAATAACAGAGTCTTATTAAATTTATTACTAAATGACAAAACAATCGTTATTATATTATTGAATAATTTCTGGCGCCAAACTAAATTTATTTTAGCAGGAGGTCATTTAATATATATAAAAATGTTCTTCGTACAATAAATTAAATAATTCCTTATTGATTTAAATGTTATTTATGTATTCATGAGTATGATTTAAAAAATTTTTAATTTAATTCACCTGTCATCATTTTAAAAATTAATATATTTTTTTGGGCTTAGGTCTTTTATGTTTTTTTGAAAAAAGAGATTTTTTCTTTTAACAAAGATAAGATTGAATAAAATTACAAAATTCCATTTTTTTTTTCATAAAGCTGACACTTAATATATAATAAAATGATAAATTGTGTACGAAAAATAATAAAAAGAAGAGTGCAACTGCGAATGAATAATTCTATAAAAGTGCCTTTTATATAGACGATATCAAAACAAATAGTATTGTGTGTCTAATATTCTGTACGAATGACTTATTGTATAAATAGAAATATTATACGAATAAAATACAGTATACTTTTAATTTAGTCAAATGGACTGCAAATCATTGCTATAATTAAATTGCAAATATATATAGTTAAGTTAATTGATTTCGCCGAAAATAAGATTGCTTTTAATATATTTTTAATTGTTTATGTCATATTTTAATAAACTATTATTAAATATAATTTATTTTTTTTCCTTTTATGTTTTTTTTATTTAATTTTATTTTAAATTATTTATTTTTTTTAATGAGGATTGATATATTGAATTTTTAACCTTGATTTGACCCAAAGTTATTAAATTTTCTCAATGTTGATCAGTGTACTTTTTCCAATTTTAAATATGAAACAAAATTGGAAAAACGATTTATATATTTAAATGCGGAAAACGCTCGGTATTTAAAACTAATAAATGATTTTTCTTTTCAGTAGCCATAAACACGTATCTTTCGGCTGCTGCGCGTCCGGAAACGACGTGATTTCTTACCACAAAGAAACATCATATTTGACTCTTGACTATAAAAAAGAATGCAGTGTGTAAATAATTGTAATTCATGTGTGATTTGGGCCATTTTTTGTTTTTTTAATCATAAATCGTACATGTACTATTTTTATTAGTAAATTTTTCAACAAGTAGGTCAATTTCCATCATAAAAAGAAAATTTTTATGCAATTCAATGGAATGTATATAATTATATTACTCAAAGAAAAACTGATAACTGGTTTGTATATCAACACAACTAGCGAGCGTGAAACATGTTGACTAATAATAGTTTTATCTTATACTCCCTAATTATTATAAGTCCTCGAACCGAAATTTTAATAAAATTATAATAATCAATAAACTTAAAATATTCTAAGTCCCTAAATCAGAATTATTTTAAATCCTCAAATCGACAAGTCTATTTGGCCCCCCTCCCCCTGAAAACGTCCGTTTTCTACCCCCCCCCCTAAAAACTTGAGGCCTTAATTTGGGGCTTTTTTCGAATATTCCTCCCCCATGAACATGTTTCATGTAAAAATTACTTTTTTTTTCTGGACGTGAAAGTGTCAAATCCATAGTCCAGAGCCAATTTTTTCCCATAAAAGTTCTAGTTTTGGGAAACTTACTATTACTTGAGATCATCACATCCAATAAGGATCTAAGATAAGGATCTCAGACTTGAATGTGTTTAATTTTTGGTTCCTTATAGAGGAACCTTTGTGATAGATGAAATTTTGATTTTTGATTTTTGATTTTTTGGCATATTTGGGACCTCAGGAAGCTAAAAAACCGGTTTTTAAAAAAAGTCTGTATGTGTGTGTGTGTGTGTGTGTGTATGTATGTAACCGGTGAAATTTCAGAACCATTATGGAATTAAGACCTAATTTTTTTTTCAAAAATTTTTTCATCAAAAAATCTCAAACTACTTTTTTTTTTTTTTAATTTGAATGTAATACCTCATTTATTTCCATGAAAGTACTTATATTTGAAAGTACGATTTTTACTCGATATGTCGAATCTGATAACTAATTTTTTGAAAATTTTTTTCTCAAAATTTTTTTCACGAAAAAATACAAAAAACACCAATTTTTTTTTTCTTTTTGGACATAGTACCTTATTGATTTCTATGAGAGTACTAGTTTTAGAAATATCGTTTATAGTAATTTTTTGGACCTGAAACTTAATTATTTCAAAATTTTTTTCTCAAAATTAAAAAAATTAAAAAATCTGTAATATTTTTTTTTTTTTTTAGTGTGATACTTCCTTTAATTCCATGAAAGTACTAATATTAGAAAATTTTGCAATCGGTGGTATTTAACAACCATTATGGAATTAAGATCTAATTTTTTTTTTCAAAAATTTTTTCATCAAGAGATTTCAAAATACTTTTTTTTTTTTTTTAAGGATGATAACTACCAAGCCGGGGATAATAGGAATAAGAAACTATTACTCTCTCTTTCTATCATATTACTATAGAAGCGAGAACCTTGCGCGCGCACAACTATACGATAGCATTGTTAAATAAATAAAATTTTCGTTATAAACAAACCACCCTAGTCTAAAATAAATTGAATAATTATATTCTACGATATGTTTTTTATATGTTATAATTTTTTTATCAAAAACTGTACTCAAAAAATACTTAAATTTTTTATTGTAAAATGTCGTTCCATAAGAATCACGTGTATAAGATGCTCGGAGAAGCAAAATTATTTTTAATTATTTAATAATGAAGGAGTCACCCTAGGATCTTCTAATTTTAAATATGTATTTTTTAATATGCTTTCTTGTTATATACCAACTTTTATTAAAATCTGTACTCAAACAAAAAAGGTGAGCAACATCCTTAATTTAGGTGTAATACCTCTTTTATTTCCATAAAAGTACTTATATTTGAAAGTATGGTTTTTACTCGATATCTCAAATCTGATAATTAATTTTTTGAAAATTTTTTTCCCAAAATTTTTTTCACAAAAAAATACAAAGAAAAATTTTTTTTTTGTTCGGACGTAGTACCTAATTAATTTCTATGAGAGTACTAGTTTTAGAAAGCTTATTCATAGTAATTTTTTGGATCTGATACCGAATTTTTTCAAAATTTTTTTCTCAATATTAATAAAACAAAAAAATTAAAAAATCTGTAATATTGTTTTTTTTTAAGTGTAATACCTAGTTTATTGAAAAATTTTTTCTAAAAATTTTTTCTAAGTCTTTCATAAGACCTATTATTGACTACGCTGGTTTTATCTACTTTCCCTCAAGAAAAGATTCTATACTTAAACTTGAACGTATTCAAAATCTTGCAATAAGACTCGCCCTTGGATACCGTCTTAGTACTCCTACCAATATTCTCCTCGCTGAATCTAAAATATGCAAAATTCAACATAGAATACAATTTCTTTGCGAATCTTTTCTCTTAAAATCAATCTCGAGAACGAATACTCTCCTGTACGAAAAGATACATGAAACTCATGCATTTGCAATTAATGATCGCAGAAAAAAAGAAAACTTGATGTACAACTCTATAACTAAAATATTATGTTACAAAACCTACATAGTTAAAAGTAAATACGAAGAACTCTATGAAAATAATCAAGAGTCTATTCTAGATGACACGATCAATACGTCAATTGGGACAAAACTAATGCGTTGCAACATTGAAAATCTTTCCAACATATTTGACAACCAATTTCATGACTCTGACTGTATTTCAATCTTCACTGATGGTAGCAAAACTCCAGATGCTTTATCTGTTGGAAGCTCTTATTACTGTCCTACTCTTGAAATATCTCAGTCCACTAGCATCAATAAATTTGCTTCTATCTACACTGCTGAACTTCTAGCCATAAATATGGCCCTTGACACTGCAATTAAAAATTTTAACTCCCATATCAATATTTTCACTGACTCACTCAGTTGCTGTCTTGCTCTTCAAAATCCATCTTTCAATAACCAAACCAACCCTTTTATAATAACAATAATTAAAAAAATAGTTGAATTTCAAAGCCTTAGTACAAAAACCTTAAAAATCTATTGGATACCCAGTCATCGAAACATTACAGGAAATGAAATGGCTGATCAACTAGCTAAAGACGCCACACTAGTTCCACCTACAAATACTTCTATTCCTTATACTGACTTCATAGCTCTATTAAAAAATCAAGCTCTGAAAAAAACCTCTGACCTAATTACTAAAGAAAGTCAAGAAAAAGGACGCAAGTATTTCAACTTATTTTACAGTTCCTCTTCAAAACCTTGGTTTCATAAATCTAAGCTCTCCAGAAGATCAATAGTATCCATAAACCGTGCAAGAGCAGATCACTATAGCCTCAACCAATCTCTTTTCAAAATTAAAGTAGTTAACTCCCCCAATTGTGACTGTATACTCTCTGTCCCCCAAGATCTAAATCATATAATCTGGCAATGTCCTAATCTTGATCAATCGCGTCCCCAATTGATTCGAAAGCTTCGTCAAGCTCGTCTCACCTTACCCCTAAATATTGACTCACTACTAGCATCCCCCAACTCCACACCTATGAAACATATCACTGATTTCTTAAATATTAATAATATTAATGTATAAATAGTGACCTTGTTAAATAGTTTGAACATATTGTATAAAAATTTTATAATAATTAAAAAAAAAAAAAAAAAAATCTTGTAATGTAATACCTGTTTAACATAATTTCAATAATTCTGTATGTATCAACTAAAATTTTTTTAACTCTGTATCAATCTTTTTATATGTAATATTATAATTTTCATATGTAATCTTTGTCAGCTTAATAACTTTCATAAAGATAAGTTAAAAAAGCTTAAATAAAAAAAAAAAAAAAAAAAAAAAAAAAAAATCACAGCAACATTTTTTTTCTTTTAAAATACGGTATTTAACTTTTTTTTATGAAATACTGATATCTCAAATTATAATTTTTATTAGATAAAATAGACCATTATAAATATTTTGCTATTGTTAATGAGGAACCATAGTGCCAATCACTTGGCAGCGTTTTTTTTTTAATGTTTGCCGATCAAGTTTTTATGCGTTTTGTCCCTGGTAGTCTAATTTAAGGAAGTATTTTACAATTCTTTGAGGAACCCCAGTACCAATGGTTTAGCAGCATTTTTTTCCATGGTAGTTTTAATTTTTAAGAATTTTGTCACTTAATTTTTTATATTTGATAAATAAATTTGAGAATAAAGTAATAGTATATTACGGTCCTAGGCCAGAAAAATAAAGAATGGACCAAATCGCACGTAAATTACCTTCCGAGGCGAAGCCGAGGATGGTAAACTGCGATTTGGGTCATTCTTTGTTTATGGTCGAGGATTGTACAAAATTTTTCTGCGACTGTGGCGAGAAAATACGTTTTTGCCGGACGCGCAGCGTCCGGGAAATACGTACTTTCGGGCCGCAGTACAGAAAAATTATTTACCGTCAAAAATTAAATAAAGTCTGTTTGGTTTTCTTTTTCCTATGGGGTGCTAGTAACTTTTTACTCTAACTAAGCAGTTTTATTTGGCTTAAAACAGCAAGAAATACTGCGGAAAATTACTAAAAAGTTTAAGGAATCTTCCGTTTTTTTGGATCTTCAGGTTTTTGCTAGTCAAACTTCTAAGAAAATTAAATAATGATGTTATGTTCATTTCAATTTTTAGGCTATAGCCCAAGAAACGTCCGAGCCATAGACTGAGATATTGTATCGTAACAGAAAATTTTACCTTATTTACTTTTCAAACTATTTTCTAGTTTTATGGTTTTATATTTGTCATTAAAAACAGACAAAATAAAAACTTAACTTTCCAAAATTTTGGGTAGTAAATTGCAGAAAAATATATTCTTTTGGGAAGTTATTTTTCATACGATAAAAAAAATCCGTTTGCTGCAAGCAGAAATTTTTCACCTGTGTTTAGCTTAATTTTACTTATGGTTAGAATTTTTTTTTCTTGCTCAAATGATTGTAAATGACCTAAAACGTTTTTTTTTCATCGTGCTGCAGCGCGCATATCCTGAATGAACGGAAAAAACTGATTATGGTATTAAGACCAAATTTTTTTCATCAAAAAATCTCAAACTATGCTTTTTTTTTTTAATTTGGGTATAATATCTCATTTTTTTCTATGAAATTACTAATATATAGAAGTATCGTTTTTACTCGATTTCTTGGATCTGATACTTAATTTTTTTTAAATTTTTGTCTCAAAATTTTTCTTAGCAAAAAATACAAAAAACACCATATTTTTTTTTTTAGATTTAGAACCTAGCTAATATTCTAATATTTATCTATAATGTACTAGTTTTAAAATATAGATTTTACTTTCTTTTTTAGATTTGACAACTAATTTTTTGAAATTTTTTTTTCTCAAAAATTTTTTTCACTTGGAATTAACAAATCAAAATTTTATTTTTGGACGTAGCACCAAATTTTTTTATTTGAAATTACTAATTTTAGGAATATCGTGTTTTTATTCGATTTCTCGAATTTGTTATAATTTAAAAAATTTTTAAACTCTTTTTTAAACTCCTCACGGGAGTTTTATAATTTTAAGAAAATTTATTACTTTTCAATATTTCATATTTTTAGGCACGATCATCCTATGTATGCAATACATAGATGAAATCGTGCCTTATAAGTTTATCAGGTCAAAAAAAGGGAAAATGTTTTACATTGTCGAGTTCGTGGAGAAATTTGGTCCCCAGGTCATTTCGATGCCTCTAAATGCTTATTTTACCTTGATGTGTGTAGGAATTTATGTACGAAAAGGTGTATCCTCTGTTTCTCAGAAACTAATCGATGAATCAAAAATCCTGGAGTAATTTTTTTTGAAATCAGATCTAGTTGCGGGGTTTCCAATCTGAAGTGATTTCATCCAGTCCTTGCAGAGAAATATTAAAAAAACTGATTTCAGATATTAAAAAATTTAATGAAATATTGATAAAAATGGTAAGATATCAGGAATAAATCGATGAAACAAAAAAAAAAAATTCGTACAAAATTTTTCAAATTGTAGTTAGTTGTGCCTCCTCCAATTTGACTAAATTTCATTCAATTGTTGTCGAACAGCTATCCAATAATTAAGAAAAAATTGCTAAAAGCTGAACTTTTTAAATATTATTATTTAAATCATTAGTATTTGCTTGAGGAAACGTAGTGCTATTTTTGGCAGTGTTTTTTGGGTAAATTCAGGAGTAGCTTTTAAGAGTAATAATAAGTGAAATCTGAATCCCATAAAAAATGTGCTTACAGCTTTAAAAGTTTTATTAATATAAATTTCATTCAAATATAACCAAAGATTAATGAAATTTTAGCAAAAAAATTTGGCGTTACTTTTCGTCGTTTAAAATATAATTAAAATAAAAAATACAGACAAATTAATATCGTTTGGAAAAATGACAAGAATAAATAATGAAAAATTGTAAATATGAAATTTTTAATTAATCAGTCATTCAATACACAAAAGTACGATAATAATTAATAAAGATTTAAATTCTGATATATGCGAAATATAACCGATTAATTAAAATATCTGACAAAATTAAACTGACAAAGAAGTGCAATAATCGTACAATTATAAATACACGTATTAGATTTTTGATTTATCGTAAGATTATTTATCAATTTCAATATAAATGGATTAATCTTAATTTTTAAATCTTAGCAATTTTTTATCGGTCAGTCACTTTTACAAACATATTGTAATTTTAAAAAATTTACTGTTTAATATTTCTCAAATGATTTTTAGTAAAAAACAAAAAAATTGTTGTAGAAACTTGACGGGAGTCTTTATTTTAAAAAAATGTCAATCAGTGAATATAAGTTTGAATCTGAGTATATGATATAAGAATGTTATTCAGACGCAAACACCCACATGTTATCTTTCTTACAGTACAAAAATTTCTATATATGGCATAATGTCATAAAAAGTTACACAACATCTCATTTAGAGTAATTATAACTAAATATTCTCGTGAGTTTATTTTTAAAAAAGACAAGTGCTTTCATGTACAGCGTGAGAAAAATTTTAAACAAAAAATTATAAAAAGCTCACATAGTGTTACAAGAAAAGTCAAAGTTTCTTTTTCTTTTTGTAATAATAAAAAAAAAATAATATGTATTAAGTGAGGCAAAGAATATACTTTGCTTACTCACACATTTTTTTCTTTTTTTATGCATTTTAACTCATACACATATCGCAAGCACGAAAGCTTATAAAGGCAAAAAAGAAGTAGAAAGAGTGCAGTGCCGAGACTCAGTCAGATATCTACGTTATTTTTTTTTATTTTTTATAAAAAAAAGAGAGCGGGGGTGTGGAGTATATAGGCGTTCCCTAGTAGGCGGAGTTTAATAACGAATCCTAGCGCTCTCTTAATCATTCTTTCTCTCTTTATAACGAAAAAAAGCACACTCTCGGTATACAGAATATTCTGATATCAGCAGTTACTGTTGAGAAACTCAAAGCTTTAACATCATCAGTGACTCCCTTTAATTTGTTTTATTTATTTTTCTTAACTTGTTAATAAAAAAAAAAATTTTTTTTTTTAATATTGTTAAAGTTTTTTTGTGTATTTTGTTATATAGTACTTTATGTGAAAAAAGTGACTTTGGTGACTTGACAATATGAATAAAGTGTTTGAAAATGTGTATAAAAAAATTTGCATAAAATTAACGTGAAAAAAGTAATGATTATTAAATTAAAAATAAACAATTAAAAAAAATAAGTGCAATAATTTAATAAATAAATAAGAAATCATGATGGAAGTTCAGCAACAACACTCGCCGGCGGGGGTTGGTCCATTAGATTTTTCAAGACGTGGTGTTGCTGAAGCATCAGCATTTCGTGTTGTTAAACCAAAACAAACTTCTTTAACTAATAATAATAACAATAATAATAACAACAATAACAACAATAACAACAATAATAATAATAATCAACAAATAATTCAAGAAACAAATAACAACAATAACGAAAATTTAATACAAGAAACAGCAACACGTATAACACTCGAATCAAATGGTAAAAAAAATAAAAAACTTTTTTTTTTTTTATTGTATTATAGCTGTCAAAAAAATTTTTTTTCAATTTAGACGAAATTTTCAACGAGTAATATTTTTCTCTTTTATCTATGCATATCATCGCCTGTATATTTCGTTTTCCCCCAACGTGTATATGATATCAAGAGTGATGAAACTATCTATTATCTATCAAACATTATACAGAATGCACCTGCAATTTATACTTGCAATATAAAAGCTCTGTATGCAATTTTCCATTGTTATGTATAATTTAACATGGTAATTTTAATTCGGCTATACTCTGCTATTTTGGGGGGTTAATTGATATTTTTAATCCGAAGTAAAATGCATAAAAAAAATTTTGGTTTTTAAATATTTTAAAATTGGTTGTCAACAGGTTGTATTATTAAGGAAAATGTCTATAATTATTATTGAATTTCGAGTAATAATAGTCTATCCCAAGTGAATTGTTATGAGTAATAATGCATGTTTATGCCGATTGACACTTTCAAAATGCATTATGTTATACTGAAAATTAAGAATGACATGTATTGATAAGATTATTATTATTATTATTAAATTTTAATATTTTCAAGTAAATATATTCATTAATTATTATTTTCGTGAATCAAAATTTAATTTTATGTTCAATTATTGTCATTAATAATATTGATGAATTTTAAATCGAAATATTGCGTGTTTTTTTTTGTTACTAAAAATGTCATTTTGATCTTATTTTTCGAAGAGGAGATTTTAATACTGTAGTAATAATTAAATACTAAATTCATTTATGTAATAAATGCGAGAATAAATGATGAATCGTAAAAAAGATTTTTATCACCAGTTAAAAATATGAATTATTATAAATTATTTTTTTTCTTCAACTGAATGAAAAATAGGTACTCGTTTGAAAATTTTCTATATTGGGGTTTCTTTTGTAAAAAGTATTCTATTTCACGAATAACATTAAATGATTTTTTAACTCTATCCCTTTTTTAGCCTAATTATCAATGTGTGCGTTGAATATGTACATTGTAAGTAGATGATATACTATAATAAATACTTGAGCATTTATACTAATTTTTAGCCATTTAAATAATTTGCATATTTAAGTTTTACTAATAAAAGTAACAGAAATTTATTGCTATTATACGTATAAAAAACGTACATAAAATTTGACATGATTAAATTTGCCTAAAATGAAATTCATGAAAATTTAGACCCAAGCGTTTAAAAGAGCTAGAATGGCTTAGGCTTCAAAAAAAAAATAAATTCACTGAGTAGAGTTTGAATTTTACTGGATATTTCTCTTAATTTCATAAATATTTTTTTGCTTATTCTTCTTTTAAAAAAAATTTCATAAAATTTTAATAAAATAAAGTATTATTTTACAACGATGTGAAATTCTGATTCTATCGATTTTGCTGGCTACTTTTTAAGATTGCGCTTGAGCTTTGGATATAAATATGAAGTATAAATTTTAAAAATTCTCACGTTCAACATTCGATATTTATTAGGATTTTAGATGCAATAAAATCAAAAAAAATTTTTATTTTAAGTTTTCAATTACAGAATGCTTAATTTTTTATCAATCGTTTGCACTGATAAAATTAGTATATAGAATTTTTTTTAGACAAAATAATACTTAATTTAATTAAAAACCACACATGCAGGAATAGATTTGAAAAATTTACTGTCAAATGCTTTATCTTGAAAAAAAACTCTTTGCTTTGAATCAAAAAGAATAAAAAATAAAGATATTTAGAAACTTTCCTTACTAAATTAATTAAAAAAGAAATTTTGATAATTTTTGAAAAATAGAATATTGTAGCCTTTGGCCACAGAAATGGAAAATGGCCCAGTCTTGCGTAAATTATGTGAAATGAGGCTGTCTTTTTTTAAAGCCACGGGTTTGATTTTTGTCTTACAGTAAGAGAAAATATTTTTACATATCTAGGACAAAAAAAAGCCTATTTTCTGCCCTGCGGTGACGGATTTTTTGCCCATTATATGTAAAACTATTGTTTAGAACACGGGACAAAATATGGGATTCGAGTTTTGCATGCTGTCTGCACTCGCTGCATACAACTGCATGCAAAGCCGAAACCAATATTTTATCCCTTGTTTAATAAATAGCTATTGCCAGCCCCTTCATCTGTTGCGATATAAAGTACGACGTTAAACTAATGTAATATTCGTGACTATTTGGGTGGTGAAAATATGTTTAGGAAATATTTTAAATTTTTGTTTTGATATCTAAGCCAGCACAGTTAGGCAAGCCTTATGGTCTATTGGTCTGATACACTAAGTTCACTTCCGGAAAAAAATTTATATTCAAACTAGTGTTCAATTTTATTCTCACTCCTAATGGGAATCACTAGAATCAACTTGCTCTAGGTGCCCTAAGAAAGTCACTTAAAGCGATATGGCTTATGTATAACATACCCATATGCTTACTTTCCAGTTAATCTAAAAGATGAAAATGCTTTCATTGGTCTCAAGCACTTGAGAAATCTTAAAATGCGATTCCTTTATACAGAGACAAACGCTGATTTTTTTTTTTTTTTTTGATTTCTTGAAGTGATTAGAGAAGCACAAAAAACTAGTAACTATAAACAAAAATTATAGTTTTTTGTTTACTTAATGAAGTTAATGTCTATTAAAATGTTAAGTAAAATTTACTAATAAAATTTGTTTAAAAAACTAAAACCTAATTTTTTTAGTAAAGTTTACTAATTTTGTTATTAAATTTACCAATTTAACCTGTCTTATTTAACTAAATTATAGTTAATTTAACTAGATTTTTTTTACATATTTACTATTTGCAGCAGTTTAAATGATACAGAAGTTAGTTCAGCTAAACCAGACTTCCGAATTTCACTGCAAAAAGATTTTTTTCAGGAAAAGAATGATTACACGTTGGAATAATGATATGATAATATACCCAATGCTATCCAACAAACGAATCTATGATCAAAAAGCTCTGAAACCATCGACTCCCTTAGAATATAGAACCTCATATGAATCAGAAATATATAATTCCAAGCCCAAATATAACTCGGGGTATATCTGTAACTTTAAACTTTAAACTATTACTTTAAGCATCACTTCAAGTTCTGGTTTTTTAAAAAATATTTGAATTCTGTATTTTACGCTGATTCGGTAACAGGTTAAAGTTAAATTATTCACTGAAAAAAAAAATCAGTTGCATAGTTGCTGAAATTCTGGTTACCGTAACCGGATTTCCGTTTGCAGCTACCAGCTACCAGCTGCCCTTTGCCCGAATTAGACGGAATTTTCTTTTCTTTTGAATGGTTGCAAATAGCATAAAACAAAAATAAAAATACAAAAAAAATTTTTTTTTGATCCGAAAATTATTGTTCAAGCCCAATCATGCCACCGGAATTTCGGTCGTGGCAACTGGAATTTTTTTTTAGTGTAAATAAGTAAAATTGGATTTTATTTACATAAAGAATAAACCATACCTTGAATTTTTGTGGATTTATATTTATATTAGATTACAAAGGAATTACGATTATTTGTACGAATAAAAATTTCATTACACACACAGATATTCCTTTTACAAAAGTTAAAAATTAATGAACATAATTTTTAAGCTTTCACAATTTTTTAAAACTTATAAAGAGAATTTTATAACCATCATGTACGCTACAAATTGTGTGTTACTTTGTTAGAATTAAAGTTTTTTTTTAATACAATAAAATATCAAAATTTTAATGTAGTCAAGAAGATTAGAGATCTAAAGGATTATAAATGTTTTATATTTTAATTTGAAGTAAAAATATGAACAAAAAAATTTTTGTTAATCAAATAAAAAAGTAATAAAATTTATTTCGAATTTTGTAAGAATTTCTTTAGTTGTAAATATTCATATTTTTTTTCTTGTGTTACATTCAAATTTAAATTACATTAAAAATTTAAATCCATGAATATTTTCTATTTTCTAAAGTTTTTAATGTGGAATGTGTGCGTGAGACTGAAAAGTATAAAATTTTGGTATCAGTGATCAAAAATCATAGGAAAAGTATCAGAACGAGCAGAGACTTACAGTAATATTTAGTAACCAGATTCAGCAAAGTTTATTTTTTATTATAATCGAAATATATGCAGTAAAGTTTAAGTTTCAAATATGAAAGTTATTGATAGAAAGTTTTCTATAACTTGTATTCAAGAACTTTAAAATTTCTAGGTATAAGGTACACTGAAAATATAATCCAGTTGTGGCAGTCGGAATTTTGTTTTTTTTTTTTAATGTTTGTAAATTGCTAGAAACGTAAAGAAAATTATAAAAAAAATTATTTTCACTAACTTAAAATACTAATACCGCAACATGATATGTCATTAAAAAAAATTTTTCTTAGTTTTAGAGTTTAAAATTTTTTTAGTTGTAAATATAATTTGAAATCATTTAGAGGAAAAAAAAATTTGCCAAAACCAAAATTCCGATAGCGGCAACCAGTTTTCTTTTTCCAACGTAAAGCTTCGCTTAAATAATTATTAATCCTAAATAAATTCACTGCAGCGAACTGAACTACATGTAGTCTAATTGATTAATTTTCCTAGAGAGGTTCAATAATTTTTTTGTCACTTAATTTCACTGTCTTAACCATCGGTCTGAAAAAATCTTACTATATTTAGACTTTAATAAAAAAATAAAATAAAAATAGTCTCAGTTTTACATCAGACTCAGTGATATGAGTGTATAAATATTATACACACAAAAATTGTTAAATCGGTAAATGAACATACATATATTGTAAATTTTAATATTGTGAGAAAAAAATTTTTTTTAATTTTTATTAATTATGTAATTTTAGCTTGATAAGGTCAACAAATCAGTTGACGAAACGTCGCTTTAACAACAGCAATAAAAAAATTTTGTAAACTATACATAAATTTTTTCATTTTATTCCATTTGGTCAATAAATTCAAAAAATATTCTATAAAAATATAAAGTAGTGCTGTAATTAGTAAAGTTATTGAGATTTTCTAAAACATCGATAATTGCAAAAAATTTTTTGGCAAAAAAAATAAAAAATAATACCAATCAAAATTTTGTAACTTAAGTTCTGTAGAATATTTGTCACAAGATGAATAAAACGAAATTAACTGCAAGTATTTACGTTGAAATCTCTAGTCTTATAGAGAAAAATTAAAAAAAGGTTTTGCTTTAAAAAAAAAATTGAGTTATTTTATCCTGAAATAAAGTTTTCCAAAATTAAAGATTTCCTTAATTTTATTTGAATTTCCAAAATATTTTTCTTTTTTTTATAAAAATTTATATCAATATAACAAAGAAAATAAAAAACTAAATAAGTTTTTAAAAATTTAGACGAAAATCCCACACTTTTTTATAGTAATTTAAAGTCAATCTAAGTTTTACAAAAATAAACTAAAGTTTTATTTAAATCTGGGATATTTAAATCCAAAGACACAATAAAACTAGTTGTTCACCAAAAAAAATAGTTCAAATTTTCAATTAACACAATAAACAATATCAATTTTATTTACATTTAATTTTATTTTACATTGAAATAAAGTAATAAATAAAATACTTTTATTTTTTTTTATTAAATCTGGATGAAAAATATAAGCAGAAAAAAATTTTTATGATTTTATGATATATCAATATGAAAAAAAGGTTAAATGCATAAAAAAAAGATTAAAATTTACAATTATTACATTTTATTTTGTGTGTATCATCATTTTTCTTATTATTGCTATTGATATTAAAGTACAAATTATTTTTCTTATCTATCTTTTTTTCCGTTATATAAAAAAAAATGATTTATTTCTGATAATAATCCTTAAAAATAAAGAAAAATATCTTTTTATGAGATAGCGGTTTAAAAATTTTATTTGATCTGAAGTATAATAAATATAGAGTGAAAAATTAAGTATCATTATTGTTTTTATGGTTTTTTATCATTTTATCGTGATATTTATTGGATTATATAAATATTTATCATTTAATTTTAGAACGGTTAAAAAGCTAATGGTTATAAGGACATTACTTTTTATAAGAAATTTTAATTTTTGAGTTTCTGTTTGAATTTTACACGGTTTGGATGCTTTTTTTGAAATTAGAAGCAGGATCGAATGTTAGATTAACACTAAAATTTTCTTGAGTTATATTGGTTATTAACAAGATATTTAGGCCAAACATGTAAATAAAAATTTTGATTAAGTTATATTATGCAAGGGGCGGTTCAATCAGTAAACAATTTTAGTGGGCTTGTTAGGTTGAAAAAACATCTCGTTAACCTGGTTCATGTTATGATATGTTTTGCGAATAACACTGTTACTTTATTTTTTCGCCAAATAACTAATGGTGGGATTCAATTTTTCCGAGCTATATAGGTTCTACTTTTAAAGCGCTCTCACACCTTATGGAGTGATTTGGGAATGTAAAGACCTAAAAAGCTTCTTGTACTCCAGTCAAATCGTGGCTTAGGGTATTTAGTTACTGGCTTTTTGAGTCGATGATTACGAATTTTAAGGATTTTTTGATAAAAAATAAATTTTTCACCCTTAAATTAGCAAAAACGACCCCTAAAAAGGGTGCACTCAGTGTCCAGATTTGGTCCACATGGCTTTTTGGGTCGCTTATCACGAATTTTAGGGTTCTGTCTAACTAAAAATTGATATAATTTTTTTAAATATTTTAACAAAATTAACCATTAATATTTTCCTAACTTGAATAATTTCCTTGTCGCGAAATTATTTATTTATTTGATTAAAAAAAAAGAATAAAATCATCAATAAATAATAATGAATTGTCTTTTCCAACAAAATAATGAACTCTTATATAACATTATCAAGAATCGAAATAGAATAAAGAATGAATGTAATAAAATACAAAAAAAAAAAGAAAAAAAAAAGTTAGGGTTGATAAATATAAAAAAAAAGAACCTATTTTTTATTCTTACTTTCTAATAAAGATGCTCCTCTTTTTTTGAGGGGTTGATCTTTAGTACGTTACAAGAATACAAATTTCCATGAAAAGTAAGAGAAAAAAAAAGAAGAAGTTTTTTAAAAGTATTACATTATACCCTTTTTTTGGTATTTTATTTATTATAAAACTAATTTATTATAATTTAAATCAAATGATTAATTTATAGTGTATTTATTTATTTTTTTAATTAAAATTTTTTTCAGGATGTGATGTAAGATTAATGTTTCCAAGATTATGGGCGCCATTTCTTAATAACGTTAATGAAATAACACATTTACGACCATTTCAAAAATCAGATCCAGGTAAATAAAAAAATTTTTGTTATTTATTATTAAATTAGAATAACATGATTCAATTTATTACTTTAAAGTTAATAGATTTAAATTAATAAATAATTATATAAGGAAATAATTTTACGTAGGTGGTCATAAACTCTTCCTACATCTTCTTCGGTTTCGCTAATGCTTCAAATGATATCGACTTATTGAATTTTTTTTTTGTTTATTTCATTAGTTATTACAAAGAATGAGCATTGGGTTAAAAAGTAATCCGATGATTGGGATAAATGGTAACACGCGTCATTTGTGTACTGACTATGTATAAATGTGGTACGTGCCACCCAAAGACATATTCTATAATAGTTTATTACTCCTATACGATTTTGTATAATGTAGAAGAGATTACCCCACCATTTCTGACCCTTTCTTTTAGAGTTTACTCCCCTCTATGTATAATAATATATGGAGGTATATCAAGTGGATTATGTATACAGAGGCGCAACGTGGGTTTCGGTTGGTTGATTCTTTTCTGCATCATGTTTTATTTACATATTATAATACAACTTGCCGTTTTAACTCTTGCTTATTTCTGGTTCAGTCACTCTCTTTTCTAAACGTGTGGTTATTTCAAATTATCAACATTTTGTCATGTTAATCATGTATGGATATTTTGCTTTTGTTTCGGATATTAACTGGATAGATTTGTAAAAGTTTATCTAATTTAACTCTTTATGAAAAATTATAAAAACATGAAATTTCAATTTAATAAAATTCGTCTCTTTTTAGTTGTTTATATAGAGTTTTTTGCATGGGCGGAATTGAATAACATGAGCAAAAGTTTTTTTTAACATTTTTTTATCGAGAAATCGTCTAGAAAATTTCGAATTTGTAATTAAAATTTGGATTTATTTTATATATTGTTTCTGAGGTTTTAAGTTTGAGATAAATGTATTTTTGATATCAAAAGAAATTGTTTTTTAGCCGAACTCATCAAAACTAATTTTTCTTTTAACATGAAACGAACGATTTTAGGGGGGTCAAAAGTTGACCTTTTTAGGGTCAAATGGACTAAGAATAATTTTTATTTAGGGACTTAAAATAATTTGGGTCTGGGGACTTGATAATGATTTGAGGAATAAAATAATCTTGGTATAAGGACTTAGTAAAAATGTTCCATGCCCATTGGTTTCTACGTCAAAAAGAGTATGTGTTTAAAATATATTGTTTTTGAAATATATTTTAAATATAGTCCATTTTACCCCCCCCTTAAATCGGACACATTTGACACTCCCTTTTGATTTTCAGTTTCTAAAGTACTGCTCCTTATATAAACATGTTCCATGTTAATAACATAGTTTCTTATGGGACCAAAAAATGTGGTTCTAGGAGAACCCCTGTATTACGTGGCAATACTAGTGGTCAAATGAGCTATCATTTTATGTATCGTATTTTTTCGATAAATGGCAAATAATTTTATCCTGTATTCAAAAATCCAATAAACTTTTTACAATAACTGCCAGGCTAATACATATATTCTGACCAAAACAGAGTTATATTATATGCTTTAATAAAAATTTAAAAATTTATCATAAAACGGAAGGGTCGTGAAACAAACAAAAAAAAAAAAACATGACAACAGATCACAGCGCAACATTGTGTATAATACAGTATAAAATGGATTGACGGAAGACAAAAGATTAAACTTGCTCGTTAATTCGATCTAATTGTCCTTCCTTTATTAATCCATATAAAACAATATTAAAAATATAAAATATAACTGACATCGACCTCTACGAAATATTTTCCTTGGGTTACATTTCTTTTTTAATACACTTAAAAACTAACAGACAATTTATATATAAAATCTGGATTTTTTTACTCCGTTTTGTATAAATGTGTGTAAAGTAATTTTAATACATACTCATTCAATTCCAAGTAGCTTCTTCACATAAATATGTTCATTAAAAATATAAATAAAAACCCCTATATATTTTATAATATTGCTAATAATAATAACTCAAAAGTGTAATGAATGGATGCGTGTAAGAATACTTGACTTCAATCACTATAATATATAAAATGAAAGCGTGTCAGAATTTAGGGAAGGTCACTATTATTTAATACAATACAATCTTTATAAAATTCTAAAAAATATGATTTATACAAAGTTATTTTATAATAAATTTTTCAATTCTATATTTTTTATTTTTCAATATTTTTTATTAAATCTATTCAAGTGCAATTACGGTTAATAAGTATATTTACGCTTTTATAGAACTGATCTAAGACTTTTTTTTATTAAATTTATTATTTGTCAATTGGAAACAAAATTTAGATTTAAAAAGTAGTAGATTATGCGGATTTTGAGTTATTATAAAAAAAAAACGAAAAAGGAGAAATAATTTTTTTATATTTTTTGTAAAAAACTCACATTAACATCAAAAATTTTTTCCTTTTAGGTACAGATACGAAATTTCCCTGTAGGATCCGATACTAGCGTCAGAAATTTTTGGTCAGATTTTTAATTGATCAAGTGACTTGGCAAAAAATTTGAAATTTGTGAAAAATGAAAATTTTAAATTTGCTATTTTTTAATCTAGAGCTCTCAAAATTCAAGTTCCTAAGCCCAGATTATTTTAAGTCCCTAAATCGAAATCATTCTAAGTCCATTTGACCACCCCCAAATGACATACCTAAAATACCCCCTACCTATAAACATGTTCCATATTAAAAGGATAAAACACAAAAATGGTCGCCAAAAATTGAGGACTGAGCCTTATCAGCTAAAAAATAACGTGGAGGCTTATTTTTACTAAAACTTTCAGGAAAAAATACTTTGAAACTGATTTGAAGTCCTGACCGTGCATCTTACGACGGCTTGGTTTAATTTTAATCATATATAATACTCACTAATAATTGAAGTTGAAAAAAAAAAGAAATATGTCCTTAATATTTTCTATAAATGTTTTCGAGAATGGTAAATAAAAATTTAAATATTTGAGGAAATGCAAATTTTTACGTTAATCTTATTAACTTAATTGAGTTTTCGTTACACCTGTAGAAATAATTAGTCATTTATGTGTGCATATTGCAGATTAATTAATTTGCATATTTTTATTGTCAAATTTGATTAAAAATCAAAAAAGGCTTAAAGATAAAGAAAAAAAACGTTATCGGTTCCTTGCTATGTACTATATGCATCACAAGATAATTTCTTTAATTCAAGTTTTTCATATTTTTTAGAGTACTGACAAAAAAAGACTCGATAACGCGATAATCGATAACGATAATATCGTTAACGAAATTTTTCTCTCAATATTTTCGATTAATTCTATTAGTGCTTATTGGAACGAAATTCGTTAACGATAAACATTTTATCGCTTATCGAAAAAACTAGTGATAATAATGCCATAAATTAGCGTTAAAGATATGCCCATTACTAATTCAAGCATAAATAATAAATTATCACAATTGCCCACTTTTTTAAAATTAATTTTTAATTTCATAAATACAAGTGTCAGAATACAAAATTATATAATTACATTTAAAGCATACTCAAATGTAACAAAAGCTTACAAGTTAAAATATCAAAGGACACTATATTTTCAATCGTATTATCTCAATTGAAAATAAATAATATACACTTGGCATGCAAAAAAAAAAAAAAAACTTTTATATATATAATTTTTTTATTTTTGAGGGCGTATCATATTTTTATTTGATTGAGATTCTAGGCTAGTTTGTAAATGTTAAACCACAAGCTTATGTAACTTTTAGCATCCCCTTAATAACAGAATTGAATCTGAAAATGAAAAAAAACTGAAGGGTATATATATAAAATATTTTTTAAATGCGATTAGTCAGGAGACCAGTGTATAATACACTATGTGGCACGTGTCTTAGTGTCGCGAGTATGGATTATAAATTTATTATATGAAAGAATCTTATATAATATAGCAAGTGGAATAGAGATTGTAATAAACATAAAGCTGGTATAGGTTTTTAGACATATTATAGAGGGATACTAAATTCAAAGACCAGATGCACCCTACTCGTATTCCCATCATTCTCAAATTATGAATCAATTCTCTAATATATTATATAGATTGAAAAATCACAAACTATGAATAAAAACTATATCTTAATAAGTTTGTATGTAATATTACACTTTTTTTTTATTTTACACGTATAATTTAAAAATATTCTTTGTATATTTCATTATGGAAATTATTTGTTTGGCTCAATCATTAAATTTATCAAATTAGTTGTATTAAAAAAATGTAAAGTAATTATAATAAACATTTTTTTAAAACGTGTTACTTTTCATTTACCCCTTTTATGGAACATTTTTAGTATTAAAATTCTAAATTTTTTTAAATTTTTATTGTTTACGCAACAAATTTTTTGAACTTTGATAGTTGAAAGCAATTTGTTGAGAAACTCATTTTTTGACTCTATAGGCAACTCGTTCATATATTTCAAGAAATTGTTCAAATTAAGATTCATTAATTATTCGTTTACTACTAAGTCATATACTTAGTTTTCCATTCAAGCCACTAAATTGCTCATTTGATTTTAAATTGCCCCAAACCGATTCTAAATAGGTGGTGATAAAATATCCCTCTTAAAATCTTCAGTATCATTAGAATTGTATAACTGAAAAAATATGTATTTACTGAACTTAAAAAAAAAATTCAAATTTTACTTAATTATTTCGTTTTTTCCCAAATTTTTCCGGCCTATAAAAAATTGAACCCTTTTAAAAAAAAAGAGATAGATAAAACAAATTTAAGATTTTATTTTAAAATCAAACCAAAAAAGATGAGTAAATTTTCAATGTAATATATTTATATCTATATATAAGATCAAAAGCAATTTAAAAAAGTAGTTGCCTGCTACGATTATGTTTTCTCTTCATGATGTCTCGTTAGTCTTAGACAAGCCCTGTGCCAGAAAAAGACTCAATATTACGTGACTCAAATCTCATTTTCTCTAAAAAAAATATCTTGAACACGTATACATATATATCTGCGTTCTACACTAAATTGTATTGTGCTTAGGATTCTGGCAGTTTTTTTACTTTATATATCCGCAGGCTTTTTCTATTTCTCTTTACTTTTTTAGCTTGCTTGGGTTTTCTACTTTTTTACTTTTTTTTTCTCTTCTATTTATGAGATTGAGCAAGCAAGTTCATGTGCGTGCTTTGAAAAACTCGTTATAACTATATATATATATATATAGGCACCTGGACCTTACTCACGTCTTTGTATGTATTTATATATCACGAGAATTTTGGCCTCGAAAAATACTTGAATTTTATTGTAACTTTTATTTTTATCATCAGATATGATAAATTTTTAGATATTTAATAAATCATTAAAATTTATTGATGCAAACATATATGTATATGAAACGAACGCAATTATTTTAAATTGTTAATTATCGTCAATCCGTATAATTAAAACAAATTCTTAATTTCCTAATCCAATCTTTTCATTTAGTTATTTGCCATTAAAACCTACTTAAAATTACTTAGAAGTAAGTTAAATAAGAAATAATACGTTAAATGATCAAAAATTAAATTAATTTTTATTTGTCAAAGAACGATTATCATTTGGTGTTGGTCGACTTGTTGGATCACCTGTATCAAGAAGTCCTAGAAGATCTCCATCAATTTCTCCATGCCCTGATTCACCAATAATTGATAATCAAGATGCAGATATAGATATCGATTGTGATGATGAAGAAATCGATGTTGATGTTGAAGAAGTTGAAGATGATGATGATTTAGAAGGTAATTCTAGTCCTCCTAGATCTTCTTCGCCTCCATCACCGATTCCAAGTTTAAGTAGTAAATTGTCACCTATTCCTCCAAAAAGGTAATAATTCTTTTTTTGCATTAGAAACTACAAGTATAGTTTTAGAATATTGTGTGTGAAATTATTTTCAAAATTGCAAAATATCTTGTTTGTAACATGGCCAACTGTAAACACAATCATTCGAGCAGTATCACTCACTTGCTCATGAAACAATGAAACAAAATCTTATAAACTTATTATAACTTTGTTTCTACATTGAAAAAAAAATCCGGTTGTAACAGTCGCAATTTTTGTTTCTTTAAAATTTTTGCAAATAACATAAGACATTAAGCAAAGGTCATAACAAATTTTTTTTTGGGGTCTATAATCTTTTTTTAAAGCCGTGGTATGGTGCTTGCATTCAAAATAAGTGTAATTTTTTTTTTTAATTTTCTCCTCGTTTCAAAACATTGCCAAGGTTTGAAAAAAAAAATTTTGGCTGCCAGAATTCCGGTAGCAGCAACCGGAATTTTTTTTAGTACAATCTTTTATCTAAAAAAAAATTGATACATAGATAATAGAAATAGATAATAGATAAAATTTTTTAATTTAGCTGCCAGAATAGTAAAAGAAAAAAATTTAAGTAGAAAGTATCAGCGATTAATGCGCCTTAAAAAAATGAAATGTACCTTTCAGACTTATCTTAAAAATATAAAATAGCTTTAAGTGATCTCTAAAAATCTGTATCTAAAAAACATACTGGCAAATATATAATGTGAAAGCAACTTTGCAATAAAAAGTAATTGGGCAAAGTAAAAGTTTTTATATTTTTTCTATGTATTTGTTATTATTGTTTTTTAAAGAGTTCTCGACAGATTGGATTATATTAAATATGCATGTTAAATTTTTTAAAAAACTTTTGGCTCTTACAACCATCTATTGGCAATTTTTTAAGTACATTTCATTGTGTTTACTAAACAATTTTAAATGTTTTTACGTAGAAAAAAAGTAATTCATTAAGGTAATATTTATCTTTGTTTGTCTAGGTCGGGAGACTCATTTAGTGTTAGTGCTTTGTTAAGGCCAGATCCACCATCAGCACACTCTCAAAATTCTACGAACCCAGTCAATTCAGCACACAATTCAATAAATCTTTATCCATCCCTACATCTGGCAACACAAGCTGGCGTTGTACTTCCTCCACATCCACATCACCCTTTATCATATTTACATCCACAACTACTGCCACATCATCTAATCCCACCACATTTACATCCACTCTTACGAGCAGTTCATCCATCGGCTCATCATCCAAATCTTCATTCATCACATTCTGCACATGGGTTACATCATCCACATCCCCTTGGAGATGTCTACAGCTGTGTCAAATGCGACAAAATGTTCAGCACTCCACATGGTCTTGAAGTGAGTACGCATACATAAATATACTTGTTGAAATCAAGTAGTACCCTTAAATAATCATTGAATTAAATAAAAATTTAAAAATCAATAGCATAAAAATACTTTTATTATTTGATTATATTTAGGTTCATGCGAGGAGATCACATAATGGCAAAAGACCTTTTGCCTGTGAATTGTGCAATAAAACTTTCGGCCACGAAATAAGTTTAACACAACATAGAGCTGTTCATTCAGCAGAAAAAGTATTCGAGTGCAAACAATGCGGCAAAGCTTTCAAAAGATCAAGTACCCTAAGCACCCACCTGCTTATACATTCAGACACAAGGCCATATCCCTGCCAATTTTGCGGTAAACGCTTTCATCAAAAAAGTGATATGAAAAAACATACTTACATACATACAGGTGAGTTTTTTATTATAATATTAAATAAATAAATATTTTTATATCAATAACAATCCCTTTACACTTGTTTCTTTATTTTTGTATATTTAAATCGCATAAATCCTTTTGCAAATAGCTGTTTTTAAAACAAAAAATAATAATTAATTTTTTTTCTACGCTTTAATAAATGTAAAATCCATTTGCGTGTTCTTTATAACGTTATCGTATAAAACACGATAGTAATTAGTTATGAATCTTCCCGTATCATGTTTAAATTAAATAAAAAAATTTTAATCATTTTTTAATTAACTTAATTGTTTTTTAATTAGTCATAAGTAAATAAATATTTCTTTGCTTATGTTCTAATGTGAAAAATTGCTCATGGAGGGCTAGTCGGAACAGGGTTCAAATGGACTTTGATTAAATAAATCTGATTTATTGGGACTTAAAATGATTTCCATTTAGGGACTGGAATATTTTGATGTATTATTTGTTAAAACTGCTACAGGTCAACATTAGCTACACCAAGTACAATTTTTTACAATCTTTAATAATTTAAATATTTAAACTTTCTATAACCGCATATTTTGGTAATTATGCAAATAAACTATATCAATCGTCCATAATTTGGAATTCATCAACCGTATTCGAAAAATAAATTTATACCCCAATTATAATTATGTATTTTAACGTATAAAAAAAAAGTACTAAAATAAATAGTATTTAATTAAATTATTATTTTACAAAATCAATCATTCTCGTTAATTCATAACTGTTTTAAATATAGTCATTTGATAAATATTTGAATAAAATTAATAAACACACACACACATATATAACAAATAAAATGTCTAAATAAGTATTTATTTGATATAGGAAGTTTATAAAGATCAATTACGAGGGCAAGTTAAAATCATAAATAATAAAAGCATAATATTCAGAACGTCTGTCATAAAATATATATAAGTTAATCGAAATAATAAGTCTCGGGCGTGGGATATGCATGAAATAAAAAAAAATCGGGAGCATCCCTACTTAAAGCATTTAACATTTGCGTTTGTAATAATCGTAATGTCTTTTTTTTGGGGTGCGCCATTTCATGATTATTATCAGTAGTGTATGTGTTTTTCTTTGCAAATATTGTTTATACTGAAGTGTTTAGGATGTAATTTTTGATTGATCAGTACCTGAACTGACCATTTTTTAAAAAAATTCAGATCTTTAAAATTTTAGAGCTTTTAATATTTTTAACTTCAAGATTAGCTAATAAAATTACTTATCTCTCAAAAAAAACTTCTGAAAACATGATAATTTAGAAAACTTAAGCAACATAATATATAAAACAATTACCACCCTAATATACGAAATTGCATAATTCAATATTTTTTATTATATTTCTCACACATCTCATATAATAAAGATATAAATCCCTAAATGATAATCCATAAAAGTTTTAACCCCTCGAGCAATCTTAAAAATAGATTTTTTATTACACATCGACAAATTATTCGTGAGAATCAAACTGTTTTAAGATCAAAATTTACTTTATAAATAATTAATTTATTTTAATTATATATTCAATTAATTAATAATTCTGACACATATTAAAAAAGATAGACCTAACTCCTCGTCAGAATTAGTTATAATCAGTATCATGTCTTATAAATAAGGGTAAAAAGTTTTCAAAGAGTTTTCTATATCTGTAAAACTATTAATTAATATCAAGATCTATAAAAACCGAAAGATAGAAAGTGTAAGAAAAAGATAATAATTTTCTATAACTTTTGTCCTACTTACTGTTTATAAAAAGAAAATGGTTTGACACTTACTTGTCTTAAGTTGACGGAATAAAGGGATTTTATCGAGAAAGAAAGATCGTTTCTATAGCAACCCTGTTACATAAAGAAACGCCTTATCAAATTATCACCTAAGGTATATATATTTTTGACCTAACATAACCAACACATATTTAACAATCAAAAATACTAAAAGGATCAACCCTCTTCTTATATAAATAAACTTTTTGTATTTTTCTACATTTAATATTTAATTCATATTATTCAAAAGAGTGAAAAATTGAAAATTTTAGTTGAAAATGTATTTAAGGGATTATTTTATATGACCAGCGTGTAATATTCTATCCTATGGAATTATACGTATTAAAAAATATGCATAATTTATATGACTGTCACTATTCTTTTTCTATTTTTTTTTTTTTTTAATTATGAGAGTTTTTCCGTCGATTGTTTTTTGTTAGTAGGGGATGTAAAAAAGAAAGGTTAATAAAAAAAAAAGATAGTTTAGTAAATTGTAAAAAGAAAAAAATAGAAAATGAAAGTCAATCCGAGAACGAAAAAAAAAATAATAAATGTATAAGTGTGTGGGCCATGTGCAATAAGGGTGCGGTACTTTTTTTTGACTCCCTAGAGAACTGCGTGGCATAACAGTAAAATCATTATTATTAGGTAGGTGGATTGTTACATGTGTGTATAGAACTGGTGGCACAGGAGGTTTTCTGTATATAAGAGCTTTGTAAATATTATAGGGAGCGTTTTCATTCAATGTAGGTATATATAAAGCTACTATATATATTTAGTAAAGTGTCGCGACTAAAAATACATATATATATATATTTGTATGTGAAAATTCAAGTACACTTGTAAAGTTTTTGCATGTGGGTCTTTTTTTTTTATTTTTTACTAAAAGAAAAACAATGATACACTTTACTCTATTAAGATCAATCTCTTTTATTGCTCATTTATGTACGTCGATGTAATGTGTGATTTAAAGCTGGATTCTTCGGTTGGGCTATTATTTATTTATTTTTACATATTTTTTTAATGGTAAAATTATATGCACAGGGAATATTTAAAAATTTTTTGATTATTTTTTTAAATCCCAAATTCTTACTAAAAATCTGGTAAAAAAATTCAATTTTGAAAATATCAGGGGGCGAAATTAACTTATGAACAAAATTTTTGGCAATTTTGGAAAAATCATAAAGAGCAAAATTTATTTTCGATTATTTTGAAAATTTCACGGGTCGTTCAATTTCACAGCGATAGAAATCGCGCATAAAGCGGGTAAAGCAAAAAAAAATTTTAAGTAAAACCTGGTTAAAAAAAAAATTTTGGAGTAATTTCTGTGAATATACAAAAAAATAGTTTATTTGTGAAAAAGCATCAAATTCACATAAAAAATGAATATTTTCAATTTTTGGTCGCTCCAATTTTTTTGTAATTTTATGAAAAAAAAAATAATCGGACATAATTAGCAAATTTTTGAATTTCACAAACTTTTTTGAAAATTGACTAAAAGTAGTAGAATTTCTACAATCTGTGGCAGATTCTGATCAGAATTTTCGGAAGCCTGTTTTCAGTCACTAGATAAGAATTCCAAAAAATAATTTTCGGATTCCTAGAGAAATTTTACTGCAGCCCACTTTTGCAGACAAATTTCAGATATTTCCGAAATATTGTACAAAAAAAATAATTTTTTATGTTCAAACCTCCAGAAAATTTTTTAAATTTGCCTGAAAAAGAGGACTTAAGTGAAATTTTAGTGGAATTTCAAAATCTAGTAAAAATTTTCCGGAATTTTCATATAGTGACAGAAAAGTTAATCCGGAAAATTCTGCCGCAAGTCTGCTCAGATGCTAGAAATTTTCGTTGCTTTAACGTTATTTTTTTATCAGGGCACTTTTTTGCAAATAAACTATTTTTGGTTCCTCAAAGAGGAATCTTCGTTATAAATAAAATTTTGATTTTCGATTTTTTTACATACAAGCTTGTAATTGAATATCAAACAAAAAAATTCGATTTTCGTCCTATCGGGAAGAAAACTTGTGCATAAATTAAACCTTGCACGTATAATTTTCTGCACTCGCTCGACGCCTAAGTACCCAAAAAATATTGCGGAAACCATGGGTGAAAAACTAGCGTGAACACATATAACCCGGTTTGGCCAAAAACTCGTGTTAGTACCAAAATTTTTGCGTCCTTGATGCTTAATATACTAATTTACGGTTATTTTTTGAATTTCCAAATTTTCAACGACACTTGTTTTCATCGGGTTTTCATTATAAATATTTTAAAAATAATATTTTTCAAACTTTTTGTAAAAATAATGAAGTGTGCATTTGTATATATGTTATTATATTTTTTATGTATTTAATCAATTATTTTTAACTATTTTCATCAATAACCTTTTTTTTTATTGTTTACATTTTTTTTTTAGTTTTTTTTAACAAGTTACTTTCAAAATTAAAAAAAAAATACTACAATTTAAAAAAAAAATACAAAACAAAAATATTTGATAATCTAAAATCGATATTATTAATTTTAAAATAAAAATAAACATGTTTAATCTGCTGCCTTAAATTTTATTCAGTAAATTAATTAAACCAACAAAAAAAATTCGAATTTTTGCACAAAATAAGTTATTTGAAATTAAAAAAATATAAATTACATTTTCCATTATTACAATTTAGAATTAAAAAATGAAAAAATTCTATTCAAGGCAAGTGGAAGTAGGAAAAAGGATCCAGACCTGACCTTGCCAGTCAATTTGGTCCCATTTAACCCAATATTATCCATTTAATCATTCATTTTTTTCTAGTTTTAATGAGATTATTGAAAGAAACAGGTTGATTCATATTAAACGACTTTTTTTGTAAAACTTTTTCGCAGAAAAATATATGAACCAATTTGCTACGTTTTAAAAAAAGGGATTTGGATTTTTAATTTCCTAAAAAAGGTCAAAATATAAGAAAATGAAATTATAAAGAAAAGTCTATAAATATTGAAGTCAATATTAAATGAAATTAAAATTAAGATAACATTAAAATAGCAGAGTGAAAATCTCCATAAATAAAGGTTATAAATATATAATATACACATGCGGTATCTGTTAACACGCGTAATAACAATCTATAACTCAAAAGCTATTAGAGATTTCCAAGTGACTTGACGCCCCAAGAGCCACAATATATATCCCTCTAGACATGCTTTAACTTTTCGGCAACTGCTGTAACACTTATAACTTTAAACTATTATATAAATTTAAATACCTAAGTTTCACATTATTTAGCAATTTAAAATTTGTTTTTATAATTATTTGAAAATTTCTGCATAAAAAATATTTTCTTATATTGATTAGATCTTCAAGTTATCGAATATTAAAAGCTTTTTTATAATGTTTTGAGTACACAAGAAAATAAAATTGTATGAAAACTGATATTTTAGTATATTTCAATATAATCCAAAGATGAGCTTATAGAAAAGTTAATGAGATCTCAACTTGCATATACTTTACATACATACCCACACACACATATATATAAATAAGATAATATATAGAATGAAATATACTTACATAGCTTTTCAAAATATTCTACTTGAGATCACTAGTTTTAAAATTTACGAACATTGCGAGCTTTCTTCAGAATTTACTTTGATGTGTAGGCATTAAATATGCAAATTTATAAGGAGCTGTATTATGTTGCAGATACATACATAAACATATAAACATTTTGTATGACTTTGTCAGAATTTTTTTATAAACACTGATATGACGATGAAAATAAATTTCAATATTTATTTTTTTTTTCTCTTTATTTTCTGAGATCTGCATATTTTTTATCCAGAAAATAACTACTGGTTTTTCACTGAATTTCTAGTTACTAAAGTTTAGTTGCTCCTTCTAGTTTTTTTTGAGTTTTAGTAAAAAAACATAGTAAACATAATAACCATAAACTACATAAATTAAGAATTTCTTTTTTTTGAGTAACAGTTTTTCACCAATTTAATTCACAAAACCGAAAAATTGATTTGATTCCAATTTTTTCATAAGATTAATTTTTACATTTCTATTAGATACTTGGAGAAAGTTCGCATGTTGAGATTTCTAATTTGACTCTGTGAATTTTAATTAGTACACTGTAAAAATTCTTGGCCAGTTATTTATTATCAGGATAGTAAATTGTATACTATCCTAAAAATTAAATTTTTTTCGAACGTTATACTATTATAAAATGACTTATAAAAATAATTTTACTTAATTTCTATTAGATTTACTATAATGGTAAATACCTGGACAAGAATTTTCACAGTGTAGCTTGTATTTCAATTATTTGAAACCCAAAAGATTTTTAGTAGTTTCTCTTATGTTGACTCTTTTTAGTTTTGAATTAAAAAAAATACGAATATTTTTTTTATGAATATTGAAAAACTTATTTCGACCCACAATATCGTATCTGTTTATCTAAAATTAATTAATCAAAAACACTTATAAAGAAACGTTGTCTTCACAGTATTGATTTTCTGAATTATTAATAATAAAATGAATAGCCAAATTCGGGCGAGAATAAAGTAAATTGAATCGTTTGCTACAAATTACATTTTGGCAAAGTAAAAAATCAATTATTTGTATTAATAATTCAAGCAAATTACTTAGAGAATCGGATTTAATTTTGCTCATATTGTATCATAAGCTTTTAGAAATACTATCAAGACAATAATAATAATTTAATAGCAATTCAGGAGATAAAACCGCGAACAAGATTATCATCCCACATTTTCCTTGTTATACTTAAAGTATATTATATATCTATACTATTATTATTATACAGAAAGCACTAAGAAGCTAACCAACTTAACGAAATGTATCCTATATCATATTCCCTTTTCTCTAATAAACTTTCCTTTTATATTTTAAGGAATCATCTTTCTTAAATGCATTGCTTATTCTGCTTACATTTTCAGATATTAATTAAACTTATTTTCATAATCAATGTCATCTTTAATTTCATGTTTGGTCAATTATTTAAAAATTCTGTTTTCATTTTATTTCTGTTAATAATTTGAAGGGATGAAAAAATATATTATAATAAAAGAATTTTTTTTTAAACTTAATTACCCAGGAAAAAAATGTCCATATAAGATCAGATCTGGATTAAGGCCCGATGAAATCAGACTTAACCAGGTGATTCCAGATATGCCTTTTATTAAAGATTTTAAGTTAAAACTAACAAATATTTATCAAATTTAATTATAATTAAACGCAATCCATCCATTTTTGTTAAAATATCTTACTAGCTTTGATTTGTTTTATAAGAACTGAGTTATAATGATAGATAATAAGCATTTTTACTAGGAATCATATTCTACATATGCTAAAATTGTCTTTGCCAACATGATTTTCTGAAAGTTTAAAGTCCAGAGAATGTTCGAAAAATATTAACGTGGAATCGGTGAAATATACCAAAATGCGTACCGAAACAAACACGTTTTCTCTCACTGAGAAAGAAAAATTCCGTTTTATCCATGGTAGCAAAAAAAGAATACCCTAGATCGCAATTTACCAGATGCTAATTAACGTGCGATTTTGGCCATTCTTTTTTTTGCTCCTTTAGTTAAAAATGTACTATTACGTTTGGGCCAAGAACTGCGACTGCATGTCTGAGCAACTGAAATTTTCAAAATAGGTTTTTTTGCACTAGCTACTGGTAGAATTTTGAATTTCGTTATTTTCAACATCCGAATCAAAATTTAAAAAATTTTGGATGACTCATTGCTGGAAACGCGTTTTTCGATTTTTGGAACAATTTTTTGCAAGGCATAAATTGTGGATATAATACTTCGTAAATACTTCGTGTAAGCTAACTTTTCTCTTTGAGAAGTTTAAAATCAGAAAAATTAAAGTCAAAAAAACGTATATTAAAATCTCGAGTGCGCTTATTTACCTATCATCAAAAGCTCGGATTCTTAACAAAAAACAAAGTTATTTTTAATAAAAATGGATGGACGGAATTTAATTTTAATTAATTTTTTTAAATATTTGTTAGTTTTAACTCAAATTGTTAATAAAAAACAAATCTAGAATTATCTAATTAAGTCTGATTTCATCGGGCAATAATAAGATCTGATCAGATCTGAAATTTTTTTCCTATATAGACCTAGAAATTTGATTCTAAATTAAATAATTTTACTAAAAAATTTAGAGATTTTCTTTATGGAATACTTTTTAAAATCTATGAATTTTTATGTACAGGCATAGAAAAAAAATTTAATAATTTGAGATATTTATAAACTGAAATACAAAATTGTAAATAATGATTTATTCGCTAATGCACAAAAACAACCTTTTTACCTCGGAATCGAATTCTGCGGTAAATTTTCAATAAGCTTTACAAAGAAAACTATTTATATCCACAATAACTTGCAGCCGAAAAATAAATATTTGACTGCAAAAATAAGAATATTTTGAATCAATTTACTAAATAATGACGAAAAAACAAAAATGACTTCCAAAAATCAAGGATTTGGCCTAGGAAGATAAAATTAGTTGAGAGTTCTTATTTTTAGTTAAGCTTTCGGAAAAAAATTATTAAGATTCAATTCAAGAACCAGTTGGAGTGGAATCTACCTAAAAAAATTAATTTTAAAAATATTTTGATTTAATGATTTAAATGAAAAATTTACATGGATTATCTGACATTATAATAAAAAATACATGATATTATTTAAATGATTTTATATAAATACGCATGAGCAAAATATCCACATCTATAATTTATATTTATGCAAGCACTTTCATACTTGAATTCATCTTCCATGTATTTTACAGGATTTTGTATACTTTTATGTCTAAAATATCTATGAAATTATTTATAATAAATGTCTATGCATATATTTCCTTCAATTACATTTTTTTAGACGCTTATACAAAACTTAGCTTTTGTTTATATATATTTCAGTAAAATTTTGTCGCATAAAAAAGCTACCACGCCATAATGCATCACAAGATAACGTAATATAAAATAATAATAATATTTTTCTTTTTAAACTTCTTGAAAAAAATGTCTTATTTACAAAAAAAAAAAAAAAAAATCCTCGTTTTCATGGTATAAGAAAGGTCTGATTGATACGAAACGGTAATCCAAGCTTGAGAAGCAAAGACTTTTCTTATAGCAAAATCCATGCTGTCCTAGAAGTGAAATATGAGATGATGTCGTATTCGTTTTTCTTATATCTTACAGTAGTATTTGCTTTATACTTTTTTTTTATATATTTCTTTTTTATATTCCCACTTCCCCTTTGACCTTAACTTTTTTTTTATCCTCCCTTTTTTTTATAAAATAAAAAAAGCGTCTCTTTTTCTCGTACGGGGATTTGGATTGGAGGGCTGAGACGCCCCCCAGAGGTTTTTGCAAAGAATAGTACGTGCACGATGGAGAGACGAGAGGAAATCAATGCTACATTGCCAGATATATACTCACTATTATATATATTTCTTTTTTTTTATATTTAGTACTACATAGAAGATTCCATTTCGTGATTCCCCACCCCTTTTTTTATGCATAAAAAACAGACAGCCCATCTTTCTTTATCGACATTTTCTTATAATATAATCCCTACTTTGAAATCTCAATAAAGATCGATGAAGAGTTGAAAAAATTGAGATATAGAGTAAAAGAATTATTTTTGCACAGTCAATTATTAAATACTTAAAAGATTCATTAACATAAGCAAGTGTTGAAAATACAGGTAGTAAAAAAAGTAATAACTTTTTTTTTTACTAAGTAATTGAAATAAAACTACTTGTGAAGTAGAAAAAAAAAGCTGTTTGAAAGAAAAAAAAAACTTATTTAACTAATTTTTAACCAAAAGTATACAGTTTCTTTAACTTTAACAAGTCTTTTGAGACAATTGAATAAATTTTAACTTACATAATCTGATGTAGAAAAGTTTTGCAATAAAAAAAGGGATATTAAGGTTCTGTATATTATAAGAACTATGAAATAAAAAAGTAAAATGGACTTTTTGAATGTGAGTTAAAATATAGTTAAGATTTGTAAGAGTTTAATGTAATTTTAAGAGGGTGGTATCTTTAGTAATACATATTTCCTTTTTTGGAGATTATATATGGGCACGTTCGGGATGGAACAAACAACCGAAAAATAAAAAATGAAAAATTTTTTTTGTGTGTAAAAAATCTAACTCCAAAGTTAGATTTTTTCAATTTTTTGATTTCAGCTGCCCAGTTCAAACTAAAATAACTCAAAACTATAAAACTTATAACATATAGATATCGAATAGATATATGCTTGGGAAAAAATTTTCTCTTTACCTGGATTACCAGAAAATTTTTTTTTTTTATTTTGGGTCACTTCCGGTTTCATTTTTAACGGTTTGAATTTTTCAAATTGACCGGAAGTCAAGTTTGCCATAATAATTTTTGCTCAAATTTTCCCGGAATGTTGGCCTATTTCTCAGTTTGTCCCAAATAAATTTTTTACATGTGATATTCAAATAAGCGTCCACAATCATTATTTAAGTCTGACAAATCAGTCAAAAATAACGTGTACATTAGTCTTTTTTGGGCACTTTAACCGATAATTAATTAATTGATACTATAATCAATTATATTGATACCGATTTTACGTTCATTGGAAAAAAAAACAAATTCCGTCCCCTGTTTTAGCTAATTTTTGCTGATCTGGGAGACTAAAATAATGATTGTGGGCGCTCATTTGAATATCATGTGACAAAAATTTTTTTGTAAAAAACTGAGATATAGGCCAATATTCTGAAAAAATTTGAGCAAAAATAATTATAGCGAACTTGACTTCCGGTCAATTTGAAAAATTCAAACCTTTAAAAATGAAACCAGAAGTGACATAAAATGAAAAAAATTTTTTTCTGGTATTCCAAGTAAAAAGAAAATTTTTTTGTGAAACATGTTTATAGGCAGGAGGGTATTTCTAGCATTTTATTTGGGGGGGAGGGTCAAAAGGACTTAGCATAATCCAGGTTTAGGGACTTAAAATAATTTAAATCTAGGGGCTTAGATTCATTTCGATTTAGAGACTTAGAATAATTCAGGTTTAGAGACTTAAAATAATTTTTCAATTTAGGGAGTCAGTAAAACCGTATTATTTTGTTCTTTTTAGGACTTTTTTTTTTTAAAGAAATATAATTATTTTTGCTTTATAATATATTAATTTTCGCATTATATATTACCATTGTTTCTCTAAAATTTTGATTTTTGATTTTTTGGCATATAGGCACATTTTGAGACTAAGAAGCTAAAAACCGGTTTTTAAAAAAAGTCTGTATTTATGTGTGATTTTAACTGCTGATATTTAACAACCATTATGGTATTAAGATCTAATTATTTTTCTCGAAAATTTCTTTATCAAAAAATCACAAACTACTTTGAATCATTCATCATTTTTTTCATAAAAGTACTAATATCTAGAAGTATCGTTTTTACTTGATACCTCGAATCCGATCATTAATTTTTTGAAAACTTTTGTTTCATAATTTTTGCCACCAAAAAATACAAAAACGCCAATTTTTTTTTATTTTCGGGCGTAGTACCTAATTTTTTTCTTCGAAAGTATTTATTTTAGAAACATCGTTTTTTTAATTTTTTAAATTAAATTTATATTGCTAATTTAAAAAATTAGTCTAACAACAATTTACATAATTTTGAAAAAATTAAAAAAAAAAAAAATTGAATTGAAAAATATATTCAGTACATAGTGAAAATATCACATGTAGTATTTATTTGTTCGAATGATATTTATTAATTTAATGTCGAGCGTTAAAAAAATTATAAAATTATTTATTATTTTTGTAATTATAGTATAGTTCGGTATTTAATTTACTATTTTTCCTCTTTTTTAAACGTATTTGAAATACTTTTACAAAAAAAAGTATTCAAAGAATCGTACAGGCAGGGAAGCTTCCAATTCAAAATTGTACCTGCAGGTCGCGAAAATATTTTGGGTTCACCTAAAACCCGACCCAAAAAAAGAACAAACTTTCAGGTATGGTACTAAAAGATTTTGATAACCATACACCCCTATAAAAATATAAAAACAAAAACGAAAAAAATTGATGCAATAATTTGGCTTCTTTTTAAAATAATTATTGGAATATAATGAACCAGGGATACAATTTGAATATTTCAGCATTTTTTTGTTGCTATTTGTTTTTAATCAGAAAAGTTTTATAAAATCAAATAATAAAATATAACTAAAGATTAAATCAGGTTCAAAAATGTACAATATTTACTTTTACAAGAAAAAAATTTGAGAAATAAAAACCGTATAATTAAATGCAATTTTTACTATTGTTCTATAACTTTAATAAATAATAAAAAAAAAAACAATTTATATAGTACATATTATAAAACAGGAGAACGTATATTCACTAGCAAAAAAAAGCTTTATTTTATATATATATATATAGTTGAAATGAAGGGGCAACCTCGGTACCCAGAATGCTTCTTGATTTTTACGAGCCCATATATATTCTACTCTAGAAATATTTTTCATCCTTTTTCAGAAAATCTAGAATATGCGACCTTTTCTATCTTTTTCTTTTATATATACTACGATCACTACTTTGGAATTTCCTGAGGAATTTCATCGCTCTCGTCGCGGATTCATCGAATATATATATAGTAAATTTTCATCGTATGTACTAAAAAAAGAGAACCCTCTCTATTCTCCCACATTATACTGATTCCTCATTTCTATTATACATATATATGGTATAATATATTAAAGAGAGAAATCGAAGAGGTTTTCAGTTAAATCGTAATCCTAGTAACACATAGTATGACTTTGTGAAATCCATTAAAAGCTCCATTCTCGTGAAACGATTTTGCAGCTGGTTACTGGGCTTTTATCGCAGGTTGCTATAACAACGAGGGTGGTTAGTGCCGCCCCTTAACACCAATCGCAGCTCTTCCTATAGAAAACACGCGCACAAAAACTTTATATATACTCTTTAAAATGTATATATTAAAGCAAAAGCTCATCTTTTCTCTCTCGCTTTTATTTAACTTGAAATGAGAGTGGAGCGGGGTAAGGAGAGGGCACTGCTGAGATTCTTGCAAGGAAGAAAATCTTGACCGGGCGTGCCCCGAATCCCGGATATAACACCTTCTGAGACTTGCAACTCAAGACTTTCTTAAAGCATTGCTCAAGCTCATTATAATTATCCTGACACTTCCCCTCTCTTATACTAAAGGAAAAAAGGAGTCACTTAAATACCTAACTTGTAATCGATATTTATACTAGCTTTGCGTTTATTCGATTTTTCCATTTTTATGAGAGACAATTTTTTTTTCTTTTCTTTTCTTTACTTTATTTTTCTTTAGCTTTTACTTTGGTATTCCCATTAGCTCTTTGGCTGTTTTCTTTTCAAAGGCACTAATTTAAAGCTTATGTGAGTTCCTTTTTTTTACATTATTTTTTTTTACACGGTAAAGTAGAATTGGAATAAAGCAAAATAATTTTTTTAAGAATGTAATAAAATAATGATTATTTTTTTTTTAACCCATAAGCGCCTAATCGACAATTCTTGGACACTTAAATATTTTGATATGAAAAAATGAATATTTTAGGCTAAAAATCTCACCTAGTAGGTATTTTTTATCGCTCTTTCCATTTCCGGAGTCCGTTTTTACCTACGACCCTTGGGTAATGAAATATCAACCCCTAAAGTAGGGTAAAATCACTAAAATTGTAAAATTTAAAAAAAAATGTTACTGCGCGCAAAAAAAAAGTTTCTTTATGTTGGAAATTATATTTTATACTTTCCAAAAGGTAAAAAATGAACATTTATGTATTCTCAGCACATTTACCCTCTCTAGGGGGTAAATATTAGGGGTAAGGGGGTGGATTTTACAGATGTATAAAAATTGAATATTTCTAGCTGAAAACATCACCTAGTAGGTATTTTTGGTCGCTCTTTCCATTTCCGAAGTCTGTTACAACCCAAAAATTCACCCCCTTACCCCAAATATTTGCCCCCTCGAGAGGGTGAATGTGCTTAGAATACATAAATTTTCATCTCTTACCTTTTGGAAAGCAAAAAATATAATTTCAAACATAAAGAAACTTTTTTTTTGAGTGCAGTAACTTTTTTTTTTAATTTTACAATTTTAATGATTTTACCCTATTTTAGAGGTTGATATTTCACTACCCAAGGGTTAAAGAGGAAAACAGACTTCGGAAATGGAAAGAGCGACCAAAAATACCTATTAGGTGATGTTTTCAGCTAGAAATATTCAATTTTTATACATCTGTAAAATCCACCCCCTTACCCCTAATATTTACCCCCTAGAGAGGGTAAATGTGCTGCGAATACATAAATTTTCATCTTTTACCTTTTGGAAAGTAAAAAATATAATTTCCAACATAAAGAAACTTTTTTTTTGCGCGCAGTAACATTTTTTTTTAAATTTTACAATTTTAGTGATTTTACCCTACTTTAGGGGTTGATATTTCATTACCCAAGGGTCGTAGGTAAAAACAGACTTCGGAAATGGAAGGAGCGACCAAAAATACCTATTAGATGACGTTTTCAGCTAGAAATATTAAATTTTTATACATCTGTAAAATCCACCCCCTTACCCCTAATATTTAGCCCCTAGAGAGTGTAAATGTGCTGAGAATACATAAATTTTCATTTTTTACCTTTTGGAAAGTAAAAAATATAATTTCCAACATAAAGAAACTTTTTTTTTGCGCGCAGTAACATTTTTGTTTAAATTTTACAATTTTAGTGATTTTACCCTACTTTAGGGGTTGATATTTCATTACCCAAGGGTCGTAGGTAAAAACGGACTCCGAAAATGGAAAGAGCGATAAAAAATACCTACTAGGTGAGATTTTTAGCCCAAAATATTCATTTTTTCATATCAAAATATTTAAGTGTCCAAGAATTGTCGATTAGGCGCTTATGGGTTAAATCAAAGTAAATATTGAAATTAATTTTTTTTTTTTAGCAAATAAAATCCCTAGATAATTTTTTAATTTAGCATGAAAAATTCGGACTGAAATGAGATTGATGATTAATATTTGAATAATATTCTTAGTCAGTCAAACCTAAAAATTTTTTCCTTTATTTTTTATAAACCTAAAGAGCGGTAATAATTATTTTCAGGTATTTTCAGTGCTTTTACTTTTTAAATATTCTTTACTCTTTTTTAAACAAATAAAATAGAAACATTGAAGCTATTGAATTGAATTAATATGTACAATAGCCAAATTATTTTTGAATACTAGACTTGAAAACTTTAACCATTTTTATTAATCATGTCAAAATTTGTAAATATTTAAGCAAAAAAAATTGATTCTCACACTTGGGTATAGGTTGCTTTGCTTAAAACCTAAAAAGTCAGAACCTAAATTTTAAAGTATTGCTTGAAATTTTTTCATTTTTGGAATTTTTATAGTATATTATGCATCAAGGGGAAATTTTAGCACTGACTTATTTTAGCATGAGAGGTATGTGATCACGCTAATTTCATATACCCATGGTACACAGAAAAAAAAATACTTTTGCTGCAAGCGGAAATATTACGTTTCCAGTCACCGGCATTTTTTTTTCTCAAACGATTGCAGATTTAATAAAACTTGAATTAATTAAAAAAAAATTTTTTTCGCATTGAACCGCTGCGCACATATTCTTAATGAGAGAATAAATTTTTTTTTAATTTTCTTTGCGTTTCAGGTCATTTGCAATCCTTTGACGAATTAAAAAATTCCGCTAGCTACAAGCGGAATTATTCTGCTAGCGGCAAGCGGATTTTTTTTTCAATGTAGGTTTTAGTGATTCTTTGATAAATCTCGATTATTTTATTGAAATTTCATTTAGAATTAGTGATACTGCTGTTATACGCCTTAATATTACAAAAATAATTCAAAAAAAAATGTTTAAACTACAATTATATTTACAATAGTTTAAAAAAAAAAAAAGAAAAAAAAATTGAAATGAAAATAAATGATCATTTGTTTTATTTTACAGGTGAAAAACCACACAAATGTCAAGTATGTGGTAAAGCATTTTCTCAAAGTAGTAATTTAATAACACATTCACGAAAACATACAGGTTTTAAACCATTTGCATGTGATCTTTGTGGTAGAGCATTTCAAAGAAAAGTTGATTTAAGACGTCATAGAGAAACTCAACATGCTGATATTGGGTCTTCACATAGACAATTAAATCCTTTAACACCAAATAATTTATCAACAGGAAATTCTACGATATAAAATAAATATACTATAATGAATATGTGAATTAAAAATTTCATTTCAATGTCTTTTTCATAAGTCAATATATGAAAAAATAATAAATTAATAAACATTTGTGTGCAAGTGATTACCAAAGTTGTGTGCTTCTATATTAATAATAAATAATGTATAATTAATTTTTAACTAATTCTTATATATGTAAAAATGTATTATGCAAAAGTAATAATCTTATTATTTTTTTAATTTAATTTGTTGATAAAATCGTCTTCTAATCGTTGATTTAATTTTTTGTTCTTTTATTAATAAAACGCCATACATACAACTATATGTAAGTATAATAATAATAATAATGATTATAATAATACGAAGAAATAAAATATTTCTACATTTTAGTAAAGTACCATTTTTATATGAGTGAATCTTAATTGCTTCTGAATCTATCGAGTGGTGAATTTCATTCATCCTGATAACTTGTATTTAATTTTTTTAGAATTTAAGCTATTGTAATTTTCAGAAAAATTCTTTATTTTTTATTGGAAATAAAAAAATTTTTATTTATTGTGGCGTAGCTTTTATAGTCAAATAAAAATCACTTTATAAAGTCAGAAAAAATAATCATAAAATTTTAGGCATCAACATTTCTATACCTGTGATATTTAATTTTGTAAAAATTTTTTTTTGCGAAAAATATACCTAATGAAACTGACCTAAGAGGTATGTGAATTTCTGGGATACTGATAATGCTGATTGGACTTCATTCAGTATCTAAAAATATGATAGGTACACTACTTTTTAAAAATTAAGATTCAAAGAATTGGAAATAACAGCTGTTTTTTGGTTTTTAAAAATTCTTCCCGCTGAATGCTGCCATCAGCTTTTTAGAAGAACCTCGAGATAACCTGTAAAATCGGAAAAACCAACAGGAAATTTCAAATGCATATTTTTGTACAAACGGAATTTTTTTTCATTAAATTATATGCTTTTATATACTTATATATAATTTTATATATTTTATATACTTATATACTTTTTAGGGGTGTTTTCTTTTTAAATACTTCAGAATTTAAAAGCTAATTTTCATAACATTCCATTTTCCGAATGAAAATTCTGATTTGATTTTTGGATTTCACGAGAAATTTTACTATAAACTCTTTTTTTTACCAAAAATTGTTTTTAGCCTTATTTGGAGCGTAGAAAAATTTGCTCGAATTTCAATTGCGAATTCGAAAATTTTTTAAAATCGAAAAGTAGCTGCCATTTCAAAACCTTTAAATCTAGAAAATACATACTGAACCTGGTATTTACTAGTAACTAGTCGAATCGGCTTTTTCAAAATCCTAGACTTTCAGCAATCGCTTAGGTCAGTTTCAATAAAAATTACTCATTTATAAATTTTTTTCAAAACAATTATTTGTATAAAATAAAAATTTTTTGCATAATAAAGTAACCTTTACAAGATGAAACCTTTTGTAACAGGGTTTTTACACCAAAATCTTATAAGATTTGTTCATATATATCTCTTTTCTAAAATAAAAAAAAAAAACAATCTTTAAAGAATTTTTTTTATTAAATGTAATAATATAATTCCAAGTAATTGATTCCGTAAATTATTATAACAATCAAGTTTTTTTAGTCTTCACCTCATTCTATATGCTTTTGCTAATAATCGTTATATTTTAATTTAACGTTGTTATTTAGTACTTAAGAGAAATAAAGACCTAATCTATATCATATAAAATTATTTTTTATTTTTTTTACTTTTGTATAAATTTTAAATAATTATGTTTTTTTTTTGAATTATCATTTAATTAAAGATTTAATCAGCATAGCTCTGAAATTAAAATAATATTTATTTGACCAAAATTTTCAATTCTTTTTACAATCGTTGCTTGTATATATGGTCTTTACAAAATTTAAACTTCAAGCAATCTCACAGTATTTTATATTGCTATTATTATTATTATCATACATATTGATGTAACTATTAATTTTTGTATGCATAAATAAGACCAAAAAATAATGTAAATATTACAAAAACATGTTTGTAGATTTTAAAATTATTAAACATTGTATAAAATTATGATAAAGATAACAATAAAACCATTTTTAATTAATTTTTTTTTCAATCAAAAAATACAGAAATTGAAAGTAAATAAAAATACGTATACAATAAAATATAATAAACTAAAATTAATATACCAAAAAAAATGTCATTTTAAACTAAAAATCAATATTAAGATATTTAAAAAAAAAAAAAAAAACTTCTTAAAAATAATAATTATTACATATAAAATATAAATATTATTAAAAAAAGTAATTTTTATTGTTGTATCTTTTTAATATAATGTAATTATTGTAATTATTACACCTCGCTATATATATTTCAATATTATATTATAAATGAAAAAAAGGAAAAATGTCGTCATTAATTATTCATATTAATAACAATAAAAATAAAATACTGTTAATATTTGTAAATTATATTTTTACATTTTTTATTTTTCCATCATCTTTTTCTCTCTTGTATGGTAACACGCTTCTAGAATATGCTTTAAATTTTAAACGCACTTTGGAGTCTTAAAATTTTGTTTTTTGTAGTATCGAAAAAAAATAGTTTACCCCGATTTCTGTGACCAGTTGGATTAGAATTTCTGATATAACACTTGCAAAACTTTTTAAGAAAACAAAGTATAAACATTCAGGTAATCTTGTCTTCATTATTTTGATTGGTAACAGCTATAGGGACAAAAAATTTGAAAAACATGTTTCCTACATTATGATATTTTTGCTAACCTGGTGCGTTATAGGAAAAGTACGACCATGATTTTTTTTCAAATTTCAGCTTGCAACGCCTTTAAAATAAAATTAAATGTAGAAAAAGATAGTATATTTTTATCCTAGGCCACAAAAATAAAGAATGGCCCAGATTTCACGTAAATTGCAATCCGAGGCGAATCCGAGGATGGTAAACTGGATCTAGGTTCATTTTTCTTCGTCAGTGGCTAGAAAACACATATTTTTGAATCACGCTGCAGTGGGAAAATACGTGCTTTCTGGCCACTGACAAGAAAAGGTATTTTGTGTCTGATAACAAACGGATTACGCTTATGTTCTTTTTCAGCCAAAAATATAAGTAGATAATTGCACCTAATCGTAGAAAAATTTTTTTAGGGAAGACACGTTTATAGGGGAGGGGTAACCTGGAAATCTGAAAATCAAGGAAAGGTCAAAATTGTCCGATTTCAGGGGGGGGGGGGTTAAAGGTGTCCGATTTAAGGGGCGGCTTAAAATAATTTCGATTTAGCGACTTAGATAATACGGGCTTAGGGAATCAGAATAGTTTGGGTTTAAAAACTTAAAATCTAGTAAAGGTCAAAATTACAAATTGTAAAAATAGCAAATTTTATTGCAATTTTGTATAACATTTTTATACCTAGCCCTCAGCTGTGAGTAACATGTTCCATACCTTTTAGGTTGTGTATACACAAATCGGTTATAAGTTTTTTCTAAATGGAATATTATAAATAACGGAAAAAATCAAAATGCACCCCTCAGGATCCAAAAAAAATGTGGGTATATTTTTGCCGTACGAACGTGTTAACATATTTTTATTCCTATTTTTCCAAGTATTTTTAAGATTTTTTATTTTTCATTTATCACCTTTCGATGGTTATCAGCCAAATTGAAAAATAATGCAAAGGACAATTAGAGTATAAACCTAGACACTTTTCCGTTAATTTAAGATAACCCTTTTTTTTCTACTTTGCTTCAATTTTCGGTTAGTAGGAGATAGTCAAGATTAAAAATTATCATCCACGTATTGGAGATTCCACGTTGATTGGATCTAAGTTAGATTGAATGGTCTCAGAAAACGGCTTAAAACATTTTTTTTTAGAAACTCCAAATATAAAAAAGCCCTGTTAGTAATTTTTAGCTTTCTAACTATAATTCTTGATTCTTAGCAGTTCTTCTTTTTTTTTCATGGCTATGGATTGACCGAAAATTTATTTGCTTGTGCGTCTTTTTTATAATAAAAATTTATTCCCGGAAATTTTATTATATCTAAAGTAATTCACCATTTTTACACAAACCCTGTGAAAGATACTAAAATCACCATGCACAAGTAAAATTTTCCGAAAAATCCAATTTAAAAGTTAGATCTTCATTAGGTTATGTCACTTTGCAGGAAACAAAAAAATTATTGGATCTGGAGCATTTTATTTGGACAAAGTTTATTCCACTGATATTATTTTTTTTTTTGGTAAAAAAAGGGTTATTGAATAAAGAAATTGAAGCTCTTTTACTTAGTCAAATCACGGGGAGGGGTTTATATAGTTTGTGGCCACCATCAGATATGGTCTACTATAGGTTTTTTAGGTTTCTGATAAAGATTTTCAGGGTCCTGTCTACTATAATTTGGCACTTCACCCTTAAGCGCATTTCATGTGCTCTGCTATATGTTGGTAATCTCGTAAGTTATAGTAAGACAACTCCGGTTTTCTGAGCGAATAAGCGTTGGATCGAAATTTCCTCTTACGAGAAATTTTGTTTTTCCATAATTTCATAATGCTTTTCAGAATCCCTCTCAAATTTATTTTCTGATATTTGCAACAAAATTATTAATTATCCAAATAAAATTAGTTGCGCGCTCGAAGTTATTGAAAAACAAAATTTCCTGTGAGAGGAAATTTCGATCCAACGTTTATCCGCTGAGAAAACTTGGAAAACAAAATAGGCTTTTTTACTAGTTATTTACTTACTACAGCTTACCAGATTACCGACATATATTAGAGTACGCGGAATACTCTTAAATTTGCAAAAACATGAAATAAACATGAATACTTTAGAAAAGGGTAGTTTTTGAAATTTAAGGGTAAAGTGCTAATTTTTAGTAACCAGGATCCCGAATTTCGTGATCAGCGATCCAAAAAATCTATAGCAGACCAAATCAGGTGGTGGCCACAAACTATACAACCAAAACCATGATTTGACTGGAGTATTTGGGAGTAAAATATTCGTTAACATTTTGAGTTATTTAAATTTAAAAAAATAAACGCTAATAATGATTTTCTCGCGCAAATGCAGACAAACTCAACTTTTGGACCTTGGGATCGAGTAGTACGGGAAATTTGTCATTTATTAATTTAAAATTATTTAAAAAAAAAAGTTTGAATATAAATTTTCTCTAGTTTTAGACCATTGCCTACTTTACTTTTTTTGAATAATATTGCTCATTGCTCTAAATACATTAAAATCTTTATTATTATGAATGAATTATTAGCAATTCAGGAATAAATTAATTATCTAAAAAAGCCCCCTTCAACACATACTAAAATAAAGAAAAAATAAATAATAATAAAAAGAAGCTTGACGAGTTATTTTTTGTTTATGTTTACTTAAATTGCTCTTATTGTATTATTCAATGATTCAACGAAGCTTTTGTTCGTGCAACACATATAATAAATATATATAAAAAGCAAGTGTATCAGTAGCACGGCAATTTAGTTAACTATTCTACTCTCAAAGGTCCAATATGTTTTACCCTGATGGTCCCTCTTCTAACTTTCGTTCCACCTCAAACGCCCTACTACTGTTTAATGCCTTTCCACTTAAATCTATCAGCAATTTTTCGTTTCTCTGACCCTTAATTCATTATTTGTCTTGGTAGAAAAGGGCTGTCGAGTTTATTGGTTTTCGAAAGTTCAACAATAAAGACTAAACGTTTCTATACATATGACTTTCTTTCTTTTTTAATATTTATGACCATAAATCTACCTAATCGCATGAAATTAGAGTTTAAACATTTTTTTAATAATAAATTACTTCTCAGTATTCATATATCAATCTGTATTAATCTCCTCTATATTTGAAGTATTAAAGAATCTGAACTATATTCAGTATGTATAGCTATCTGCGGTAATATCGAGATAGGAATTTCTAGCAAATATATATTATGTATCAATATAGTAAATAAGGAAAGAAAAAAATGTTAAACAGACAAAAGAAGAAAATCTTTTACACACTCACGTTTATAATTCACGTGCCATTGTCAACAATACAACAGAATATATGGGCTAATCTGGATAATTTTTATAAACTAAAATTTTTTATGGTTTTGTGAATTTCATGAGCCTTTTTTACACTGCTTAAAGTAACACCAGGGCATTTACAACAAAAAAATTTATTTTTACCAAAAATTATATTATATCCCTAGTAGAAACTAATAAAAAAAAAAAAAAAAAAAAAAAAAAAAAAATTAGTAAATTCTGGTAAAAATTCGAAAATATTCACGTAATTTTTCTAATTTTATTAAATTTTTGAAACAGTTCGAAAATACTAGATTTTATTTTTTAATTTGGTGAATTCACAACTACTTTTTGTAAACTTATAATTAATTTTCGTAAATTCGATATTATTATTGCAAATTTCCAAAAAAATTAGGCGTTTTTTGATTTTTTTGTCAAACGTACATGTTGGCTCAATCTTATAAAACAGGGTTTTTTGGTGATTTTCGGTAAAATGCTGCAACCTCAAAAATTAACCGAAACTCTTCTGACGTAAATGACGTAAACCTGAATTTTTATCACTGACTCCCTCAGCGCTATAATCAATTAACCGACTGGTAATTTTTGACCCGAAATGCCCAATTTTTAAATTTGTTTAAATTGCTGCCAAAATTGTAATTTTTGATGAAATTGAGGTTTAGATATAGGCCTTAAAAATTTTCTACAAGCTTTCCAAAAATTTCAAAATTTCCAAAAATTTTTTACTCATGTCTTTTCTTTAAATAGTTTTTAAGATTTCGCTTTTCAAAGATAATGATAAAAATTGATTTATTTTTAAACCCTGAAATTGGGACTCTGACTTTAAATTATCATGTCTGGATAATAATTTATTGAAAAGCGGTGAGTAAAAAATTTTTGGAAATTTGAAGCTCGTAGAAAATTTTTAAGGCCTATAAAGCTCAATTTTGTCAAAAATTACAATTTTGACAGCAATTTAAAAAAATTCAAAAATTGGTCATTTTTAGTCGAAAATTACCGTTAGTTTGGATATAATGATGAGAGGATCAATGATAAAAGAATGCGGTTTACGTCGTTTAAAAGGTGACACTTGCACTAAAAAATTGAGAGGAGCCAAAAATATTTTGGTTAAATTTTGAGTTTGCAGCGTTTTATAGAAAATTACTGAAAAACCTTGTTTTATAAGTTTGAGCAAACATATAAATTTGCGTCTCTAGCCCCAGAATTCCCTTGGGAATGAATGCAGGGCAGTTTGCATGTCTTTACAACATATGAAAGTATGTTTTCTAATAAAAATTAGATTTTTAAAACACTTTGTGGCTTCTGTAATATATTTGTATAGCTAAAAACCCAAAATCCCCATGTTATTTAAATGGGAAACTTCAAGTGCTCGGTGACACGGTTTAAAAAAATCGAAAATCAAAATCCTTGGAGCTGGGGGTTTTTTACGACCAAAATATTCGAAAAAAATGGGGGAAGCCAAAAAATATCGAAAAAAAAAATTAAGATACACTCTAATGTATACTTACAGCTGAGGGCTAGGTATAATGCATAAATGTTACGCAACATTACAATACAATTTTTTCCTAACCCAATCTACTCTGATTCTCTAAACGCGTATTCTAGGTCCCTAAATCGAAAATGTTCTGAGTTCGTTAACCTGAATTGTTACAAGTCCCTAAATCGAAGTTATTCTAAGTCCCTAAACCCGAATTATTCTAAGTTCCAAAATTGAAATTATTCTAAGTCCCATGTGACTCCCCCCTTAAATCGAAAATTTTTGACCCCAGTGCAAGCGGAATGCCGCTATACGCAAACTAATTTTTTTTCAGTGTAGTTAAACTATTGAATAAAATTGAGAAAGAGCTCAGGTCAATGCTGTCAATTTTTTGAATCCAAATAAATCTATGGAGTTTAAAGTAACATAAAAATTGCAATAATGTAAGCTATTTCAAGATCAAGAAAAATGTCCAAAAACAAAAACTTTTGAATCACTAAATTAAAAAATTCAACAGAATTCAAATTGAGATACTAAATCTTTTTAAAAATTTAGTTTGAATCCAACAAAATTATCAGGACTATCTCGTGTATACATAGATTTATATAATATTGGTATACAATACAGAAAGTTAAACTCAGTGTCATGACGCAGTCGCGTTGGAAGATTGGACAGTTATTGCATTCTGGGTAAGATTAATTGTCGTAGGGCTGTGTCTGGTTCACAAGGTAATATACATATATATGAATGTATAGTAAATTCAAGTATTTGTACGTAGGGGATCTTTTTCGCCGATTAACAGATTGCATGATTTTCTACATATACTATGTGAACTTCAAGTATATAATCTGCACAAAAAGAACATATATCTTCTGATCTTCTTAATAGAGAGGAGCTTATATTTCTAATAATATTTATTATATTGAAATAAATAAAGATACGAAAAGCTTATTCGTTTTTGATTGAATTTTTTTCATTTCTGGACCATTTTTAGAAAAGTCTTTCCGAAATCTACTTAATTTACTTGTTTTGAAATAATATATATTTAATTTTGAGCATATGTGCTAATATGCATTGAAAATTATCTGCGTGCTGAAATATTTTGAAAACTATTTGATAAACTAAAAGTATCATTTTGGTCGAAGGATTTTCTAATGAACTAAGACGATTATGGTACGCTTTTTTATCCATTTAAAAAAAAAACACCACCCAATTTTTGACACTAAGATTCCAAAATTAATGGCAAATATTGGGTGAAAATGTATTTAATCTGAATATAATAATATTTTTTTACTATAAATGAAAAAAATTACATGTCTTTTTTGGCAGCCCAGTGGGCATTCAGGTGTCAGATCCGAGAAATAATAATAAATTCTCTAAAATTACAACGAATAAAATTCCGATTGCCGCTACCAAAATTTCGATTGTGGCAGTCAATTTTTTTTTTCTTTATATGATTGCAAATGGTTTGAAGCGTAAAGAATATTAAAAAAAAATAAGTTTCACTCATTTAAAATGCAAGCACCGCAGTATAATTAGATTTAAAAAAATTTTTTTTAAACTTTTCTTTACACGTTTTATGCCATTGGCAACCTTTTTAAAAGAAAAGAAAATTCCAGCTGCCACAACCGGAATTATCCGTAACTGGAATTCCGGTAACGAAAAACGCAAATAAAATGGTAGCGATAACCAGAAAAATTCTTGTTGCGGTAACTGGATTTTCTTTAGTTATAGAATCCGAGGTAGAATCTAAAACCTCCTTGTAATATTAAAATTTTGATTTTGGACTATGGAATATGGGAGTTATAGTGCTTCGTAATTATACTATAAATTTATACCCACTTACTTGTTTAAGTATTAAGCTGCCACTTTAAAAAAAATTCTTTATTTTTCAAGTCTTTAGATGAAAAAAGATTCCACTTCCTAAAAAAATACGAGTCCTTAAATAAGAGAGCATAAGACCATTTATAAATATTGCCAAAAAAAATATAGGGTTTTATCGAGTAAATTTCAGTTCCATGAGAGCCCATGATTTTTTTGTCTAGTTTAGAACTGATTTCAAGCTTCAAAAATTTTTGATTTTTTTTTTAGTAAATGGAATGTTGGAAATAAAAGAATTTAAGTAAAAGCTTAAAAATTTAAATTTAAAATTTTGTTAATGTTTTGATAAATTGATGTTAATTTAAAAATTTTACGGACCTTTTTTTGATCATTTCATTCTTAAACACATCTTTATTTTACGGACCTATTCCACAGGAATTGCATCTATAGGCCCCACGGAGACTTAATCCAGCCCTAACCTTGTATCTACATATTCATAATTATTTTGTTAAGTTAAATTTTTTGCAGAATATCTTGAATATTCTATTGATTACGAGATTGATTATAAATTCAAGAAAAATAAAAAGTATAATTTATCAAGACTTTTTTTTAATAAGATAGATCTGTCCACAAACTCAACAAATAGCAGTCAAGAATTGAAATAAATAAATGGCATTCTTTTGTGAAAAAACTCTGTGAGCACGTCGAAATGCAATCGCTCAGACTTGGACTTTTAAGGTCCTCAAGAATACAAAATCGATTTGTTTAAGCGAACTATTTATTGCTGCGAGATAATTAAAAAATTTTTAAGCATATATTCCGAATCACTTTAATCCTGAATAATTTACATTGAATGAATTTCAAGAAAGGTTTAATATTTACACGTTGGTAACAAAAGAAAAAAAAAGAAAAAATTTATTAATTTAATTAAAAATAAATACTGTATTATTCAATCCTTCATCGAAAAAAACGCTTCCGAACTATATTACGGATTTGTTAAAGATTAAAAAATATTCATAATCAAAGTAACCTTAATCTGTTATTTAATTCAATTTTTGGTTTTTAAACAGGAATCATTATGGTAAAAATTTTGATTTTGTTCCTTATTTTTTTAATAAGGAACCAAATCAAAAAAACCATTTTGATTGGTAAAATTTTGATTGTTGATCTTTTTAACATGGAACATGTTTATAGGGAGGGGGTACTTCAGAACTTGAAAATTAAGGGGGGGGGGGGTCAAATGAGACTTAGAATAATTAGGTAATTATATATAAATAAATAAAATACTTTTAAAAGACTTTGAAAAATCTGGGCTTAAGGACTTAGAATAATATTGAATTAGGGACTTGGAATAATTCAGTTTCAGGGATTTGGAATAATTCAGGTTCAGGGACTTATAATAATTCAGGTTTAGGGAATCAAAATAGTTTGGGTTTAGAATATTAACAGCTAGTGAGGTGATAATTACAAATTATAAAATTAGAAAATTGTATTGTAACGTTGCTTAAAATTTGCATTATAACTAGTCATCAGTTGGAAGTAAACATGTTCCATGCATTTAGGTTGTGTTTACACAAACCGGTTATAAATTTTTTCAAACAAGTATATTTTGAGATCATTAGAAGCTAAAAAACCGGTTTTTAAAAGAGTATGTGTAAATTTATACCCCAAACGCGTAACGAATAGCAATTCGTGAAATGGTCAAGTTTTTGAACAGTTTGTGAAATGGGCAACGGGCTTGACCAATTAATGAATTGGTCAGAAATAGTGAATTATATTACACGAAATTTCTCAATAGGTTTTTATATAAAAATAAACATTTGTAATAACACATTTTTAATGTAAAATGGAATTTATTTGTTTAATAAACTTTGATTATTGAATTTTGTATACTATTTTTTTTTATGAATATTAATTATTTACAAAATATTTTTTTAAATTTTGTTTAGACTTCGATTTGGTCACGCAACTTGGTGAGAAATTCGAAAATGGTAAAACCAATTTTTAAATACCATTATTTTGCAAATATGTGTTTTGAGAATTAAAAAATTAAAATTAAAAATTCACTAAAAAAAGTGGTTAATTCATATGTTGAAAATAAATTAGAAAACAGGTACTTTAAGACCAACTGTAAGAAAATTGAAGTATTTGCAGCAAAGATAATAAGTTATATATATAGTTAAAGTTAGGGGTCGATCAAAAGAAACCTAATGCAATTTTTTTTTGTCTTTGAGATATCTGAGTGATCCGTGTAACATCGTGTTACATTTTTTTCTACACCTACAGGTGTAGAAAACACCCGTTTCTAATAAAAAAAACTGTAATTTTGCCTATACATTTTATGGGTCTACTCGGAACCTACACATTTCAATCTTGCACATCTATTTTCTTACACATTTTATTACACGAAAAAAATATTACACATTAAATAAATTAGCAAAATAAATCTTACACAAGTGTAGGAAAATTAATAATTAAATATTTTATATATTTTTATAATTTTCATATTGTTTTACAATTAAAATATATAAAATATTTAATTATTAATTTTCCTACACTTGTGTAAGATTTATTTTGCTAATTTATTTAATGTGTAATATTTTTTTCGTGTAATAAAATGTGTAAGAAAATAGATGTGCAAGATCGAAATGTGTAGGTTCCGAGTAGACCCCATTTTATATAGGATTACATTTTTGTTAGAAATACTGTGAGAAGTCCGCAATTTTGATTATTACATTTTATAATGTACCGAAAAATTTCAGTTGGCACTACCAGAATTAGAATTGTGGCAACCAGAATTTTTTTTTTTACTTTTAAAAGATTGCAAATCAAATGTAAAAAAAATTTTTTTAAACGAATTTCGAGTATTGCATTATGATGGGACTTAAAAAAAAATTTTAGATTAATAAGAAAATTTTTTAAAAGTTTTCTATAGATTTTATGTAATTTACAACCATATATAAGAAATATTGTAAATACTTATATTCTGCCTCCGGTCCGAATGTAGATTATTTGCCCAACTCTGTTTACAAGCATTTAAATTACAAAAATAATTTTGCCTGCCACAACCGCAGTAAAGGCTAAATTTTTAAAAAAGATTACACACATAAAAGAGCAGAAGAGGGTTTTTTACAGATCTGCGCAGATTTGCAAAATTTTAAATTACAGATCTTCATAGATCAAGAAGTTTTTTAATAAGGATTATAGGCACTAATTATTTTATGTGGATCAAGTTATAACGGTTATGCACCTATGGAATGATCCATAGGAGGCTACAAATTGAAGAGGAATCGTTTTGAAAAATGAAATTTCACATTTTTGAAGAGGAATCATTTTGAAAAATGTACTTTCACATTTTTCAAAATGATTCCTCTTCAATTTGATGCATTTACTGCAAATTATACCCACGTTACAAATTAACAGCGGTGGATCCAATGGAAGGCGAAATGGGCAATCGCCGGCCCTTGTTGAAAACCAAAAATGTACCTACTAGATTTTTAATGAAATTTTTTATAATTTTAAAAAGTTTTATGAAAACTAGTAAATTTTTAATAAATTCGCTCCTTCATGAGAAAATTTCTGGCTGAAAATTAAAAATATTTTTCTTTTTCTTGCAGAAAGCACGTATTTCCCAGCCGCAGCACGATTCGAAAATACGTTTTTTCTAGCCACTGAAGAAGAAAAATTATATTTTGCTTTCGGCCGTAAAAAAAGAATGCCCCAGATCGCAGTTTGCCATCTTCGGTTTTGCCTTGGATTGCAATTTTCGTGCGATCTGGACCATTCTTTATTTTTGTGGCCTAGGATAAAAATATATGAGCCTGTTAATCTTAAAAGAAATAAAGCAATAATATTAAAAAAAAATTAAACAAAGTATGAAAAAATTAATTGAAAATTATAAAAAAAGAAATTTTAAAATAAAATCAATTGAAGTTTAAAATATATGCTTTTTAGAATTTTCACTATATCTTTTGGAAAAAAAAGTATGTTAATATAAATGAGAGGATTCAAATTTTATGTAAAAATTGCAAAAGGTAATGGAATCTCAAAAGGTCAAAACATCAAAAATTTGTTGGTCGAAAAATTCTCTAATCCAATAAACATTCTCCCTTGAATTTCCCTCTAAAAAAACGTTCTTAACTTTAGTCAGTCACTTACCAAGTGTCGGTATTATAGAAATTGATTGTAGTAAGATTTTCTTTATTATTAACAGAGGTTAAGCACTTGGTACTTGGTATATTAGTCATGTCGTGTGGTTCTTACTCAATAAATTTATTATAAAGTGTGCTTATAGTTCTTACTTGATTCTATTTCATATGACGCGTTACGACTTATGTGATCTTGCATAAGCACTTAAAATGCATTTTGCACTGCATATATGCACTATACATATACCATAGAAGTATATACAAAGAGTTAAGAGTCGGTGAGAGTGATACTGTTCGAGTGGCGTCATGTTGTTTATTTAGTTAGTCAACGAAGGCATTAATATTATTTTATCTGATAAATTTTTTTATAAATTATTTTTAAGTTAAGGTATTAAAATTATTAAATAATTTTGAAAATGAGTGAGATAGAATCAGTTTATGGAACTACATTGAGTGCAGAATCGATGAAAGTTATAGCCGAAAGTATTGGAGTAGGAAATTTGCCAGATGAGGCAGCAAAAGATTTAGCAGAAGATGCTAGTTATAGGTTAAAAATTATTATTCAAGTAAGTTAAGAATGAAAATATTTCAGGAATTAAAGTATAATATGATAATTTCATATTATTATCTGCACTTATTAGGATGCTGTAAAATTTATGAGACAAGGAAGGCGTCAAAAACTTACAACTCAAGATATAGATCACTCACTAAAAGTAAAAAACGTTGAATCAACTTATGGCTTTTTTGCTAAAGAACACATCCCGTTTCGATTTGCTTCTGGAGGTGGTAGAGAGTTACATTTTATTGAAGAAAAAGAAGTTGATTTAACAGAAATTATAGCATCTGCAGGTGGCCCTAATTGGCCAAAATTACCATTAGACACTACTTTGCGTGCTCATTGGATGTGTATTGATGGCATTCAACCAACAATACCAGAAAATCCACCTCCTGTTACAAAGGGTTTGTTTATCTGCTGGTTGCATATCACAATTTTTAAATTGATTTTTTAATGAATTTATTTTTTTTATTTTTAAATTTAGACATTCAAAAATTAGAAAGTGTTGATCCTATAAATGCTCAAAATATAAGTGCTAATGTTGGAAAACCTGGAGGAAAAGGTCATAAATTACGTAATGTTGAAACAGTTCATGTTAAACAACTAGCAACTCATGAATTGAGTGTTGAACAACAACTTTATTATAAAGAAATTACTGAAGCTTGTGTTGGATCTGATGAAGCTAGAAGAGTAGAAGCATTTCAATCTCTTTCAGCTGATCCGGGTCTTCATGAAATGCTAGCTCGTATGTGTACATTTATAGCAGAAGGTGTTAGAGTTAATGTAGTGCAAAATAATTTAGCTATACTAATTTACTTGATGAGAATGGTTAAAGCATTATTAGATAATCCAAGTCTTTATTTAGAAAAATATGTAAGTATATGACATACTCAAATATTTTCTTATGTTTTTAAGGTACTTTTAAATAATTTAAAATTAGTTGATTTATTTATTAAGTTTTTATAAATTTAATATTAATATAATTTCAGTTTTTTTTTTAAATTTTTGACTAACTTTTTTATCTTTTGTGTAAATTTAGCTTCATGAACTGATTCCATCTGTTGTGACTTGTATTGTATCAAAGCAACTATGTACTCGTCCTGAATTAGATAATCATTGGGCTTTGCGAGATTTCGCAGCTCGTCTTATGGCTCAAATTTGTAAAAATTTTAATACATCAACAAATAATATTCAAACAAGAGTTACTCGAATATTTAGTCAAGCTTTGTCTAAAGATAGTCAGGTATAAAAATTATTTAATTTTTTATCACATGAATCGCCTTATGCAAGAACCCCGTATAAAATTTTTGAAAGAGAAAGGGAAATTTGAAGATCCAGGTACGTAACAACGCTTTGTGTTTTACAACGTAAAAGCGGGGAGGGGCACTTGAAGCTACCTGTTTTTAAATACGGAACTGTAAGATTTTTGTATATTCTCTTTTACGCTTATTTTTAAAAATTTTATACGGGGTTCTTGCATAAGGCGATTCATATACACTTGAATTATCCCTGAGGGTATATGATATGATCAAGTTAATATCATATGATCAAGTTAAAAGTTAAAAATTTGTTTGCTCTTAGTTGAGTTAACCAAATTTAGTGCTTTCTTCAATTTTCAAGCCAAATTTTTGTATTGTATTATGTTTTTTATAAGCTTGATTTTAAAAAGTTGCTTTATTAATATCCATTAAAAATTTTAAAATTATTACCCCAAGCTTAAATTAATCTAAACAAAAATGTACACAAAAAACTAATGCATTATTAAAACATTGGAGATTTATGTTTAAATCATATACATATAATCGTTAAATAAATTTTTCATTTAAGTTTAAGGAAAACTTTAATAAATTAAAACAATTTTTTGTATTTAATTTTTTTTTATAGTATTCACAAAAAATTTCAATTTTATTTTAGACTGCCTTGGCTTCGTTATATGGTTCTATACAAGGACTAGTTGAATTAGGTCCTGAAGTTATAAAAGCATTAATTGTTCCAAAAATAAAAGATATATCAGATCGCTTAGAGCAATGTTTTGAAGGACCGAATCTTGCTGGTGTAGACAGGAATGCAGCTGGTCATATAAAAACTCTTTTAATTGTAAATTAATATTATATAATTATGATTATTATTATTATTATTATTTTTTAATAATAATTTAAAATATTTTATTACAAATTTTATTTTCAGAAATCTTTAGCTCCCGTGTTAAAAACTATTAGAACAACTAATGATTTTGTTGAAGATTATAAACATGATTACGGATACATAGGACCTGCTTTATGCACTGCAGTTGTTAAAACTCGTCAAGCTACTCCTCCAACTTCAAATTCTTCAGTCACGGTAGTTCACTCTACCAGTACTAATCAAACTTCTATTAATTCAAATAAAGCTGCTTTTCAAACAGGTAAAAAATTTATATGACAAGGCATGTTGTAAAATTCATAAATTTCATGAATTTTAAATATTTTTCAGTGCTCACAGGAGCTGGTAGAGGCTCTGGCACAACGACTCCTATTAGTGGTCAAAAATTTGTACTTTTACAGCCAAGATCTCAGACACCAATTAATCAACAGCAAAATCCACAGAAACCAAATGCCCAAAAAATTGTAATGGTCAACCCAACAAATCATACGCAAGGGATGCCAGTACCACAAGTAAGATTTAACAAAATTTTAATGTTTATTTCACTTCTTACACTGGTATATATTATAAAAATATGAATCTGTCAAGTAAAGTGTAATTTATATAAGTTAATCTTTTCTTTTTTGTATTAACAAACTTTAAAAAAAATATTTACTAATATGTGCATATAACTTGGAATGTTTTATTTTATTTTATTGTTTTATTTTAGTTTTCAATCTATTAGTTTACTAATTAATTTCATTATGTAAGCGTAATAATACAAAATTCCCTTTAGCTGCTATTCAGAATTTATCTGTACAAACAAAATTTAATAAAAATTATTAATAATTTAAATAAAAAAAATAATTAATTCAGTATAAAAAATAATAATTTTTTTTTTCAGGTAAATGATACAATTGTGCCTTAATGAGTTTAGATCATCTTACTTACTGATGTATTATAAATATAAAAGTATTTTAAAAATGGATGCTAAAAACAAATATAGCATATTTTTTTTATACAGTGTTTGATTATAAAATGTCAGGCGTCAGTAGTTATGTGCAAAGAATCCAAATCTTAGAAAAGTGTTGTGTAAATAAATACATTTCAATTATATTATTTTAAATAATAGTTTGTCGAGTGTTATATAAACTTAAATGTAAATAGAAGTAAAGAATTTTGCAATACAAATAAGTAATCAAATATGAAGTTTATTCATAAAGAAATATAGATTGTAATAATAAATAATTATTTTGTTAGAGAGAAAAATATGAAATTGCATATTTAGATAATAATTTCTTGCAGAGTTAACAAGAAAAAATGTGTTAAATAAAATCTTTATGTATATTTACATACAGATAAATTAAGAAAAATGGTTTTAGACTTTTAATATTTGCTACTCTAATGTATTTATAATTAATTAATATAATTAATATATTTATAATTTTATATTATAAAATTTACAATGTACAAAGCCTTTGTAAATAATAATTTAAGTTAATTAGAATGTAATGTTATATAAAATTGTATTTGAAAAATTTATATAATTAGTCACTTGTAGTTAATAATAAAAAAGATATGTTTTTGAAAAATTTTGTCTAAAATTTTGTATACTATTTTATATAAAATTTTATATAGTCCTTAAAAATGCAACTATATTGTTATAACAATTTTCTTTTAATAGGAAGCTATTGATTTTAAGTCTTATCATGTAATAATTATAAAAAAAGGATTAAAAAATCTTATAATATAATTTTAAAAAAAAGTGTTTTGTTTTTATTTTTTACAATAATAATATCACCCTTTATAATATTACATCATATTAAAGACAGTTACATTCCTCAATCTGTTTTTTAATGTTTTTTTTAAAACTATATTTAAACTTAGTTTTTTGCCAACTTCAACAATAATTTGTTAATGACAATCGAATAAGAATTAACTATATTTTTTGTAAAAGATGCCTTAAATCTCACTCTCCTAAAAATCTCTGGTATTTTCTGTTTCTATAGGGTTTCCTGAGGCAGGAAATGCTTGTCCAAAGATTAAAACCGTAGCTCTTGGGAAGAACCGCCCCGATTTGGGGGTTTTTGGGGGGTAAATTTAAAAAAATTTTAACATGGAACATGGTGAAACTTTTTTCGTGTTCCAGACCACTGTGATATATTTAATTTTAAATAGCATTTAAACAAAGAGTACATAATATTTTTAAAAATTTTACATTTTTGGTCTGGAAAGTCAGGGAAAATAAAAAAAAAAGTCAGGGAAATTTACAAATTTTTGGGCTGGAAAGTCAGGGAAAGTCAGGGATTTTGACTTCGAAAAAATAGTGGAAACCCTGCTAGTTCATAATATAAGCTGTATAGAAAGTCAAAACCTATATTTTTTTCTCGTTTAAAAAACAGCTGCATTTTTCCAAAATATTCATCTATTATCTATTATGCTTTATTTTTAGATACTTATAGTTCAAAAATGAAAAGGGAAAATATAACTCGCCCTATAAGTATTTTAATGCTGTTCTAAATTCTAAATCGAAAACAAATTTTAATTCAAACTATCGCCGCTCCGATCTAGATCTAGATCTAGATCTTTAATAGAACAAAATTTTTTTAGCCGATCAAAAAACAATAGTGTATAACAAAAAATATTTTTTAATTTTACACAACACACACAAAAAGTTACATATCTAGGGCAGAAAAAGCCTATTTTCCACCCTAGGGAGACGGCGTTTTTGCCCATTTGACGCAAAATTATGTTTTAAATCACGGGGCAAAATATCCCTTGGTCCCGAGCATATATTATTCGCTCGACTCTAATAAAAATAACCACGTAGGAAGTAGTCCGTCTCCCTAAATCAGAGATTTAACTCCCTGAATAAAATAAATTAAAATTACCTTATATTGCAAATACATGTTAAAAATTAGGCTAGGGCGGTTTAAATAAATTTACCACAATGATTTGGCATATGATAAACCATATATGGTTGAACCATATTTAACTAGATTTCTGTCGTCTACTGGAAAACCTTCGAGATGAAAATGAACCGTTAGGGGGAAGGCTGAAACCCTAAAGGTAAAATTTTCACCTTTAACTATTTTCCATTTTCCAAGATGGCGGACCAAAAAACACGAAAAAAGAAACTTTCCTCATTACCTGGGGGTTTTCAAGGTTTAGAAAAAAGTTTTTATGAATGAAAATTTACATTTTTTCGCCCCAGCATATTTTACGATTTTTCAAAATGGCGGATCAAAAAACAGAAAAAAATAAGTTTCTAAATCATTACCTGGGGGTTTTGGAGGTTGACAAAAACGTTTATCTGAATGAAAATTTTCATTTTCTCAGTATCAGAACCAAAAAATCGAGTAAAAACGATACTTCTAGATATTAGTACTTTCATGGAAAAAAATGAGATATTACATCCAAAATAAAAAAAAGTACCTCAAGATTTTTTGGTGAAAAAATTTTGAAAAAAAATTAGGTTCTAATGTCATAATAAAATTAAAGATAATATTTTATTGACCAGAATTGGAGCTAAACATAAGTTTTTATTATTATAATTTATAATTATGTCAAAATGGTTATGTTTTATCCAGGATTCGGACACTACCCGTAACATATACACTGTTTAAAAAAATTTCTGTAAATTTACAAAAAAATAGTTAAATTGCGAAATAAAAAGTAAATTAAAACAAAAAATTTTAATATAAATAGTTACTAATTTTAGTAAATTCATGAAAAAATCTAAAATTTGCAATTTTTTTTATAATTTCACAATTAATTTTCATAAATTTACAACTATTTTTCGTAAATTTACGAAAAAGAATTATTAATTTGCAACTTTTTTCGTGAAACATCAAAAAAGATTCGACAATTTTTAATTTTTTGTAAATATATACTACAATTTAGTAAATTTCCAATTTTTACCGAAAATTTATTAATTTTTTGCAAATAAACTATTTTTTTTGTAAATACGTACATGTACATGCAACTTGCAAGTTATTTTTAACAGTGTATGTTGCCGATAAAACCCGAAATGTATTGTCTAGACAAAACTAGTTCTGCCAGAAACTTTATGCAAAACTATATTTTTATAGGGCAAAACTAATTTTGTCAAAAAGTTTCAGCTTTCAAATTTTTAGAAAAATAAGTTTAATAATTAAAGTTAAAAAATCTTTTTTCAGAAGACGTGTTTTCTCAAAATTTTATATACGGCCCTTGTGCATAAATAAAGAATCCCCCAAATCACACTTTACCAAACTCGGGTTTGCCTCGAACCGTAATTCCCGTGCGATTTGGATCCTAGATAATATCTTTTAAAGGCATAATGGTTTCTGTTTGATATGCAAAATATATAATAGGAAATTTTTTTAAGGTTGTTGCATGAAAAAAATAAAAAATTCTATTTGGTTGGTTTTGTAGCCGGCATTAAAATATTCGATACGTATTTTTTTATTTTTTATAATAATTAACCCTCCGTCGGCTATGTATGTTTTTTACTACGCGCCCGGCAACCATGGTCGTTTTCGGACCTCCCTAGAGTAGTCGGATTTGAGTGAAACCGACGGAAAAATTTCAGGAAACTCTTCAGGTAAACCGCCTTGAAGGTTTTTTTGGAAAAAATTAATTTGTTTAGCCGTGAAAATTTTTTGAACCGCACTAAACGAGCAATTTGGGTCAATTTACTAAAAAATTCATATCTTGGGTCCTAATTGATGTTAAGAAAAAATATTGCAGGATTTTGAAGTTCATATATAGGTAATTAAAAAAAACCTACCCAGATTTGGCTACGCTAAAAAAACCATATTTATTTCGCAACCTGAAAATTGGCTATTTTTCGAAGAAAAAAAAAATTTTTTAATCACATCTTTTTTGGATAAAAGTTGTTTTATTTGTAAAAAGAGCTTATAACACATTGTTTTTAAATAAAAAAAATTATTGTAAATAAAAATAAATGAAAAAAACACTATCTGCATTTAAAAAAAAGATGCATTCTGTGCTCATCGCAAACTGCTGCATGACATTCTGACATACCGATGATTATTAACATTTCCGCAGCCATTGTTACTTCTTATCACTAAATTTTAATTTTTTACCAAAAATAAATAATAAGTTATCAAAAATTTTCACTTTATAGCATAAATATGAAAAAAAATCTCCCTATCTGGAAACCAAAAAAACTTACACCGCCGGCTACCATGGTCGAAAACGGACGGAGGCCAACTTTGACCTGAATTTATACTAAAACGGCTAGACACATACTAACGTGCGTTGGCAAGCTTTCCTGGATCATCTCTACAATTTTTTACGAAGGGGTACCAAAATCCCTTTACTTCTAGTTTCCGAGTTACAGGGTTGGGGCAAAATTCGTGAGGACGATATCGTCCATGGTTGCCGGCGGAGGGTTAAAAACCATGGAGTTATATAAAGCATTTAGTTAGAAGCCAGAATCCACCTTTACCTCCAGGAGCCATCTTTTACATCAGAATTCATTTTAATTGCAAGAACCCCTACATTACTGCTGGAGGATATCAATTTACAATTGGTGTATTTTAAGTAACGTATTATTTGCGTTTCAAAAATAAGTATTTTCAGCATTTTCAAACCAAACTTGACCTAACCCAAAGGTGGGTTAGAAATTGGTTGTATAATTCGTACTTATGGCGAGAAAAATAAAGGATTGTCCGAATCGCACGTAAATTATCTTCCAAGGCGTAGCCGAGTATGTTAAACTGGGATTTGGGGCATTTTTTTATTGCCAAGTGCCGTATCTTATTTTTCTCCGCCAGAGGCAAGAAAACAAGTTTTTGCCGGACGCGTAGCGAGGAAAATGCGTGGTTTTTCGCCGCCGAAAAATATTTTTGCATAAAATACTACTTAAAATACATATGTTAAGTTTTTGCTCCTAAAATTCAATTCCCTATTTTTGTCAGTTAATTTCTTTTTATTGAACATTTTTAAAAATACCAGCTAATTTTTTTAATCTCTTTATATTTAAATATATAATCGTCAAAAATTAATTTATCAGCATTTTAATTTTTGTATTTGCGAAAAAGTGTTTTGTTGGATAAGTGTTAAATAAATATAGTTTTTTATTATTTATTTTTTATTCAATTAAGACAGTAGATACTTTGATACATATATATATATACACATAAAAATATAACATAAAATAGATAAACATAATTATCAATTAAAGATTTCCATCGTAATCTGCAAAATAAACTTTTTACAAAAATATATTTTATACAAAAAATGAAAGTAAGAAGCCTAATTGAAAACATAAATTTGAATAATGAAAAATAATATAATTAAAAATTTTTTTGATCTCTTTAAATAAAATTAAATAAGAAATCTTTTTAGGAAATATAATTTGAAGTTTATTTTTACAAGTAGTTTCTACGAAAGTATCAATGTTAAAGCTTTAGAAAAAACTTAATAAATTCAAGATTACACTTCTTTATTTGATTTTTTTAATTGTTTATCAAAAATGAAGAAAATTATATGTATTCTTGAATATTTCAAATTAATATAATTGTACCTAGATGTTAAAGACACAAAATAGTTATTCTTAAGCCAAGAGAAAAATATTTTCTTGTTAGCGGCAAGAAAGCACGTATTTCCTGGCCACTGCGTGACTGGAAAAGACGTATTTTCTTGCCACTGTTGAAGGAAAATCGTATACAACCCTTGTCCATAAATAAAGAATGACTCAAATCGCAGTTTACCAACCACGATTTTGGGCCATTCTTTACTTTCCTGGGCACGGGCTCGTAATATACTGTTTCTTGCCACTGACGGAGAAAAATAATAAACGTCCTTTGACCATAAAAAAAGAATACCCCAAATCGTAGTTTACCATCCTCGGATTCGCCTCGAGGGGGGTAAATTTACGTGTGATTTGGGTCATTCTTTATTTTTCTCGTCATGTGTCGTAATGTACTATAAATTTAGCCATATCATAATTCAAAGCTACATAGGCAAAATTGGCAGGCACATTGTCTGATTATGGAAAAAAACTGGCACACAAAGCGTTTTAAAAAAGCAATGGCACAGAAAACTGAAAATTTTAAAACTTGACCGTTTTTATGAATATTAAAAAAAATTTTTTTATGAATATTAAGAAAACTGTGTGCCAAATTTGCCGTTTTCGCTCACCTTTTAATAATTTTCATATTATTTAAAGCTGTTGTTTAAAGTTATGTATTAAAGTACGAAGCACTAATTTATTTATTTTTTTGATATCTTTTATTTTATTTTCTAGATTCTATAATTAATATTTAGCTTATTTATAATATTTAGGTAATATTAATAATTTCTAATAACTAATATTTATGTGTATTAATATATAATCTAAAAATTAATAATTTTTCAAGGCTTTTAAAAAAATTTTTAGTATTAGCTTTTACTATTTTATAATTATTTATATTGTAACTATATTATTGATTAAATTATAAATTTTTTTTTATATTTTTTTATATTCTTAGTTACAATTTTATAAGTTAGTATCAAATAAGTTTTAATTTTTTTTTGTAAATTTTTACATATTTTAGAAAATAGTAAATTAACAGTGTCGAGCACAATAGTAAATGAAAATTTTGCGATGAATTCAAATTCCTGTAAAATTTGATAGGCAATTATTTTTAGAAAAAGCTGTTGATAACCAGAATAATTAAAGATAAAAAATTTAACAGCTTTCAGAAATTTAAAATCGATCGGAATTTTTATTTGAGAATATGCTCATCACTGGTAAATAAGCATGTTTTCTTTTTTAATTTCAGAAAAATTAAAAAATAAAACATTGAAAAGAATAACGAAATATAGAAAAAGGAGCTTAAAATTATGACAAGATTAAAATAGTGCCAAAATTTTCATACAGTCTCTTATATATTATGTACATTTTTGTATAGTACCTTGGATTTGGCATATACCCTTATATTATTATTATTATTACTATATAATTAATGTAATAAAGATACTTCCATTGTTTGATCAGATATTATATTTATATGTATTTAAATAGCTTTTGGCACTTAAGCTTATCTTACTTATAATTTTATATTTTTTTAAAAATATTTTTTCTTTTTTAATATTTTGCGCTTGTAATAGTACAGTTAAGAATTAAATGGATATATTTTTTTATTTCTTATTAGTTCAAGGTAAAAAAGTTGAGAAAATTATAAAATGAAATTTCTACAACTTTAGATTTCCAAAATTTTTTAAACTCTTTACGGTGGAACCAATTAATTAGAGAATTATACTCTATTTTTTTCCACATTTTGACAGAAATAAAAATTTTCGTGATCACGTTAATGCTTAAATTTTACAGATATTATATAATTTGCTATTTTCTGAACAAGAAATATTGAAATATGAAATATTGTTTTCAATTGATTTTAAGAATAAGTAAAAAATTGAAATTTAATATGTTAAAAAAAAACAGATTTTATTGATGCTAATATTTTGTCACATATTTTACTTTTGTCATGGATTTGAAAATAGATAATTACGTATTCAATAATAATAATATTTTAAATGGGAACTTAGACGTTAAATGATTTAATTTTAATTTTAATACATTTCAATCGAACAAAAAAATGTATCCATAAAATTGCACAAATTATAATTAATAATACAAAATCATTTTTCAAAACTGTTTTTCATAGCTATTTATTAAACAAGGGATAAAATATTGGTTTTGGCTTTGCATGCAGTTGTATGCACTAGCGAGCGTTGCGAGCGAGTGCAGACAGCATGCAAAAGTTGAGCCCAATATTTTTTCCCTTGTTCTAAAATATAGTTTTACATATAATGGGCAAAAAATACGACTCCCTAGGACAGAAAATAGGCTTTTTTTCCCTAGATATGTAAACTTATTTTCTATACTGCAAAAAAAACTTTCAATAATTACATAATAACTGCACTGAAAAATAAATCCATTTGCCGCAGTTTTTTTGTTTAAAATCACAAATAAAAAAATTTAGCAAACAATTTCTTCTTGTCAGTGACTAGAAACCACGTATTTCCTATGTAATTTCTCGCCACTGTTGAAGAAAAATTTTTTATGACCCTTGACCATAAAAAAAGAATGCCCCATGTCTCGAATTTATCTGCGGTTTGCGGTATTCTTTATTTTTCTGGCCATGTCGTATTGTACTATTTTAAGTTTTATAATATACTAGCGGTTCATGGCTACCAACTAGATACCAATTTTTTTGCAACTTTTCTCTATTTCTGTTGCCATTTGCAATAGCTCAAAAAAAAAATAATTTGTTTGCCACAACCTGAATTGTGGTTCTCGCAAATAAATTTTATTTTCAGTGGAAGTAGTAATTTTGAGCGGATATCATTGCGCCGCTTTGTAAAATGTGCCGCTTATTTTGTGCCGCTAAATTTTTGCCGCTTCATGAAGGTGCTAGCACAATGTGAAATTAAATAAAAAAGAATAAAATTTTGTCGGTAAGGCAGATTAAATAATAACAATAAGAAAGGTTATGATAAAAAAAATTAAAAGAAATGTTTACATAAAAAAGAACGTATAAAAAAATTAGGTATTATCTGGTATAATAGGTATTATTATAAGATAAATAATAATTGGAATGAAAATAATAATTATGAAAAATAAAAAATAAGTGTCGTTGCAGATTATAAAAATAAAAAATTGGACAATTTAATATTTATTACGTCCAATTAGATAATTTTTAATTGAATTTTGATATGACCTTGTAGGACAAATAATATATCTTTTTTATTTATAAGTGTAATAATTACGACGAGACTACGCTTACCGTAATATCCAAACTATATCCACAGAGAATATTCAGGATATCCACGATGTCCACAGAGAATATTCACGATATCCGCGATATCCCCGTTATATTATTTATACTGGCGCATGGCCGGGGGGGCCTTCGGCCCCCCAGCCCCGTTTGAGTTCTCTGGGTCATATTTGGGTTATGTATATCGTGGATATTCACCGCGTATATCGTAGATATTCCGGTGAGAGTAGTCACTTCGTATTTTTAAGTAAACATTTTACTTGTAGTAATTAAAGAACGATATTCACGGTGAATATCCACGATATAAATAATCCAAATATGACCCAGAGAACTTAAATGGGGCTGGGGGGCCGAAGGCCCCCCCGGCCATGCGCCAATACAAATAATATAACACTTATAAATCAAAAAGATTTATTATTATTTTGTCCAACCAGTTCATAACAAAATTTAATTAAAAATTATCTAATTGGACGTAACAAATATTAAATTGTCCAATTTTTTATTTTTATAATCCGCAACACTTATTTTTTATTTTTTACAATTATTATTTTCATTCCAATTATTTATCTTATAATAAATTAATATTAGATTATACCTAATACTTTTATACGTTCTTTTTTATGTAAACATTTCTTTTAATTTTTTTTATCATAACCTTTCTTATTGTTTATTATTTATTACCAACAAAATTTTATTATTATTTTTTTTAATTTCACATTGTGTTAGCACCTTCATGAAGCGGCAAAAAATTAGCGGCACAAAATAAGCGGCACATTTTATTAAGCGGCGCAATGATACCCGCTCGCTAATATTTTTTTTTTTTTTTACAAAATATGGTAATCTTTCAAACATGTATAATAAAATTTAGTAATACTTTGATTTTCATCAAAAACAGCATTAATCTCCGTTTATATTTTATTTTTCAGGCCTTTTGATTAATACTTATTTGAATTTTAATAGTAATTTTTAACGTAAATATTAATTATTAACTAACCTGAACAACTTTAAAGGCGTTTACAAAAAAAATAGTTTTACAGCATATAAATAGGTTTTTATTTTATTTTCAGAGCTAACATTTAATTTAAGCTCAGATTATATTCAGATTTAATGTTAGTCCAGACGCAGCCCATAAGGCCTGTGTGTATAGTAGATTCAAAAGCAATAGACCATTGCAACCTAAATTTTTTGGTGTGCTGATTACGAATTTTTAGGTCCTTTATCTTGAAAATACGCCACGTTTTCAGCTATAAACCAATTTAGGTCACTTTTGACCATAAATTCGTACCTAAATCTAATAAAAATTAATTTATCCTAAACCCTGAAAAATATGTTTTTTTGTTTTGTAGATAACGAGAATATTGGAAATTTTCCGGAAAACTGTCATTTTGTACAGTATAGTCCATTTTAGGTATTCAGAATATACCTAAGAGTAAAAAAGTTATTGATACTGATGGAAGTTAAGATTTTTGGTACGTAGATTACGAAAACAATGGCCACTTTTCCAGAAATTTGTTATTTTTCCACTGGAACTCATTTTAAGGTATTTTTGGTAATTCTCTTAGTGTTTCAATTTCTGGTGTAACAAAAAAATTTATCCTTAGCTAAATTTATAATTATTACTTCTATATAATCCTAAGCATCGGGAACTATGTTTTATGATACGTATATAACAAAAATGTTGGTCTTTTTGCCAGTAGATGGTCAGTTTTTCCAAAAAAAACGTTAAATTTTCCGCTTTAGAAGGTTTAAAATCTTGGAACATTAAAAGAGTGGTCAAAATGTCCTGAAGAAGAACAATTGTTTAATATACGCATCAAAATAGATAATTGCTAAGGTTAGGATAACTTTATTTTGTAATAAGAACTCAAAACATGGCCAAAAATGCCCTAAAATGGGCTAGAGCGGAAAAACTGACAATTTCCTGGCAACGGAACCATTATTTTCGTAATGTACGTTATTAAAAAAACTATGGCCATTGTTTAGGGAAAACTTATTTTAATGTAAAATTCTCTAAAATGGGCGACAGATGAAAAACTGGAATTTTTTTGACTAGTAGACTAATATTTTTGTAATCTACGTACCAGAAAAACATAATTTTTATTGGTTTTGATAAATTTTTTAATATTACTCGAAGTATGAATACTATAAGAATGGTTAATTGTCCTAAAATGTGTTATAATGTTTAAACTGATAATTTTTCGTAAAATGTCTAATATCCTCGTTATCTACGAACCAAAGAAACATAATACCTAGGGTTGGATAATTTAATTTAGTTACAGCAACTCAAAATATTAAAATTGGCAAAAAATGATCTTAATTGGGATATAGAGGGAAACATGGCCATTTTCCGGAAAAAGGAACAAAAAATTTGTAATCAGGCTTTATATTTAAAAACTTTGACGTTAAAAAAAATTTTAAAACAAATTTGCTCCAATGAAATTTCCAGAATTATTTTTTATATTTCAGTAATAGTTGTTTTGTTTTCAAACACGTGTATGAAATTACCAATATTTTTAAGAAAGTTACAAATCTAAAAAATTTTCTCGCGTACCTTTTATTTTTTAATTTTAGAAAATTACTTTTTTATATAATATCAAGGCAAATAAATAAAAATTAATATTTTTTATATTATACTCACAATCAGTTTAAAAATTTATAAATCATTATTTATAGGCTTATGTAATAAAATTTATACACTTACATCAAAAAATTTTTAATATCATTATTAAAATTTTAAATTTTTATATATAATTATTAATAATTATTTATATTTATATTTAATATCCTTAAGTACATTTACACTAATTTATAAATTTTACTCTTAACAGTACATATTACTTTATTATAATTATTTACTTTCAATCAAAATATTTATTAAGACTTAATTTTTTTTATTGTGAAAAACATTTGATGTACAAATTTTTTTTTTTTTTTTAATTAAATAATTTATATCACAAATTAATAAATTTTTTTTTTCTATATAGAATTAGATGTAATATGGGTATATATTCATAATTTACAATAGATGCATATTTTTTGTTTAATTTTTTGATTTTTCATTTTTTATCGTATAATTTATTAAAAATTTATTTATTCGTCCTTTTATCACGTAATATTGATAATTGCATATTTATCATTATTATTATTATTTTATAATATATTTTTTGTACAATTTTTAATTATTTAACGAATTATATTTATGTATTTAAAATATTAAAAAAAAAAATTTGTTTTTATCTTTTATAAAGTGCTACTGGATGGAACATGTTAATGGATGTGTTAATGCATGGTCCAATAAAACTGGCGTTCCAGCTGCTATTTCCGATCTTCCATCACCGTAATCATCTTCGTAATCAAAATAATTACCCTGAAATTTTAATTAATATGTATATTAGACTGTTGGTTATTTCAAAAAATATTTTTATTTTTTTACTGTACTTTTGTGTCCCGAAAATTTTAGCTAGTATGTTGTGCTAAATATTTATAGTAGTTACTATTGGAAAAAATTGAACCTAACCAATTCTTTTTATGTAAATGTTTTGTATAATTTAAAATTTATTTTATGAGTTGAACACTTTAGGAACATTATTTTTTGGTCAATGGTCTGCTTTGTTACCCAAAATAAATTAAATCTGCTTGATTTCTTGCTGACATATGTATAGCAGACTCAATTTTTTTTAAATAGCTATAGGGTTAATTGGTAGTTACTTTGAAAAATAATTTAATGTATTAAAATTAAGATTAAGATAATTTTTGACTTTCTTTAGGTTTTATGTGATTTGCAACCATTTAAAATAAAAACGAAATTCCGGCTGCCCCTACTGTGATTCTGGTAGCTACAATCGGGAATTTACTAGCGGTACCCGGAATCCCGGTAGAGATAACCTGATTTTTGACATGGAACAGGTTTATAGGGAAGGGGTACCCTGGAAATTTGAAAGGTCAAATTGGACTTAGAATAATCCGGGTTTAGGAACTTAAAATAATTTCGATTTAGGGACTTAGAATAATCTGTGTTTAGGGACTTGTAATAACTCGTCCAACATAAAAGGATTAAGCTTAATTTTGGGTAAGCTTACTGGATTAGAAGTTAAAATTAGAGGCTTACTCCAGTAAGCTTACTTGAATAAGCTTACCCAAAATTAAGCTTAATCTTTTTAAGTGAGGCATTGAGGAACTTAGAATAATTTCGATTTAGGGACTCAGAATATTTTGGGTTTAGAATCTTAACATCTGGTAAGGTGATAATTACAAATTATAAAAATGGCAAATTGTATTGTAATGTTGCGTAACATTTGCATTATACCTAGCTCTCAACTGTAAGTAAACAAGTTCCATGCATTTTGGTTGTGTTTTGCACAAACCGGTTATAAGTTTTTTTTAGCAAAAATTTCCAAAGTTTTGTGTTATAAGTAATTAAAAGATTTAAAATTTTGGGTACCTTTTTTTTTTTTGTTAAATAGACCTAAATATTATCTGAATTACATTAATGTAATCTATAATTTTACTTTACTTAATTACTCCCGGATTATTTCTTATCTCAAAAAAATTTCTTATTTTAAAATTATTATATAAAAATGTTCATTTATCAACTTTTTTTTTAATTAAAAAGTATTATGCAATATTTTTTTTATAAATTTTAATGCAAAAAACTTTGTAAATTATATTATATGTTTCATGAAACTTAAGTTGAGTTTTACAAGAAAATATCATATTTCATGTAACTGTATATTGATTTTTCTATGTTTTTGAAAACTTTAAGTCGTATTATGGCTTCAGGCTGAATAATTAAAAAAGTCAAAATTATTATTAAAGTAAAGTTTAATTAAAAATTTAAATGACAGAAATATATACTGAATGTATAATAGAGCTTTCTCAAAGATAACAAATAATTTTACAAGGGATAAATTTTAAAGGGCCATATTAAAAATAGTCGATTTTCGTTTCAAAAGCAGATTATTTAGCAGTCTAGGGATGACTAAAACCTCTTTTCTTGGGGGCATTAAAAACTGTAGGATTTTAAAAAACGGCTTATTTTTGGGTATTTCAGGATTTTTCAAACGATTTTACGCATAAAAGTATATCAATGTAACGTGCAAACAATTCCTAACTAAATTTTGGAACGCTCAGTGAAAAAATAATTATCTTAAAAATTTTTATCATTCTTATTTTTAACTCGTCCAATAAAAATTCCCACCCTTTTCCAACTAGTTTTTCTTGTCCAATCCCGTTATAATGGTGGGGTCACAAATGACCTATTTTTAACATTACCTTTTCAGGTATTTTTTTTTTTTGAAAATAAAATATGAAAAATAATATGAAAATTTTTATTTTTGAAACAATACTGTTATAAGTAACTGCAATAAATTATTTGCAAAAGAAATGTATATTTGCGACAAATTAGCAAAAAACGTCAAATTACTAATTTTAGAAAATTTACGAAAAAATTGAAAATTCTCGATTTTTTGTGTGCGTATTTGCAACAAAAGTTATTAATATACCTGGCAGTCTATACATCGGCAGCTGTCACTGAGAGTACAGGTCAAACCTAAAATCTCAACAGCTTCTTTGTAGAGTTCTGTACTTGATTTACGTTGCCGAGGTGGTGAAGTGGGTGCACTAACTGTACCAGTCTCTATAGTCTTTATTCCTCTCTTTATTCTAGAAGTTGGTTCTCGTGATAAAGAAGACGTTGACGTTGATTCCTTTTGTCTGTCATCCCTTCTAACTAATGCTCTTCCTGCCGGAGATGCAAATAATTGTAACATATCCATATCCTAAAAGTAAAAAAATTTTTTTTTTAATATTATAAAAATAAGTTTACTCAATTAAATTAAATTCATTTCTCATTATTTTTATTTCTTCAAGTATAGAGCCTGGAATAAAGGAAGGGAACGATAATTTATTTTATTTGATGCATAGATAAGGTGATCGTGTCTAAAAATTTAGAATATTGAAGTAAATTTTAAGTATATACTGTTAAACTCATTCAAATTTACGATATAAATAGATAATTTGCAAAAAAATTTGCGAGAGGAATTCCGATTGCGGCAAGAGAAAAAAATCGGTTCATCCCAAGCGTAAAGTTTTTTAGTGTATTACGCAGAAATATTATTTACTGATACGCGCATAAAATTTTCTAATGATTTTTACCAAAAATAGACTAGTAGCCCCTGCAGAAGGAAATGTTAGTTATTTTTTGTGGTTTTTAACACAACTTCAAGTTTTATTTATATTATTTAGCAGACAAATATAAACATAATATCCATTTTAACGGAACCAGTTGCTTAGAGTAAAAAATAAAACGGAGAAATCGCAAAAAAGAACGTAAAGTTGCCTCTTGTAAAATTATAAGAAAAAAATTTGCAATTATATATTTTAATATGCCGAACAAGCAAAAATAAAAATTAAGAAAGATGATGCATAAAAAATTAAATGGAGTGTGCTCCACGTGGCAGGATCTGAATAAACTCAATTTGAGCACCAGATATACTTTCAGAATTATGGATTTTCAAATTAATAGCAAATTAGCTGATTAGCCTCGCAATGCTTGGCTTAACCCTTATAAGAATAAAATTAAAATAAAATAAATATTAGGCACTTCTGCATGTTCTCACTTTCATCTAGTCGTCGAAAAAGATAATTAAATAAATATACATATATATAGTTAAATAAGTAAATAAATAAAAATAAATAAATATAAATATCTTTGTACGCCCGTCTTTGGTGCCGTGCCCAAGAGCGATCCATCTCGACCGCTCCTGCATACGGCTCTTAGTTAGCTTGTCGTCAATATCTTCTAGAGTTCCACGATACCAAGACAATACGATATTTTGACTAACATCGATATTGGTATTGAAAATATCGTTCTGGGCCATATTGGTCTTGGTATTGCAGAGCTTAATATCGTATCGGTATTGGTAAATATCGTAATATCGGATTTTGAAATTTGAAATTTTTAAATGCTGATATTCTTTTTTTTTTACGATTCGATCAAGGTTTTTAAAAATATCTATAGTAGTAAATATTGTATACAAAAAGAAAAAGAATTTGAAATGCCTCGCAAAAAACCAAAAGTCGAATCAGAATATTTTTTAGATATAACTTCGATTTACGTCGATGAAAATGATACATTGGACGATGAATGGGGTAATACGAGCCACGTGAGTATATAACAGCTTTGAGAGTGTCAAGAAATACAGATATCTTGGAATGGTGGCGAAAACATGACAATATATATCCAACGGTGGGTTGCATGGCAAGAGACATGTCTAGGGCACATTAGCCTCATTAGTTCCGATTGAAAGATTTTTTTCGATTGGCTCCTTAACGATGCCGGCTAAGAGATCAAGATTAAAAGACGAATCTCTAAAAGAACTCATGTGCATAAATTCTTGGACCAGATCTAAATTGTGTAAAATTTTATGTGAAATATAATTATATTTTCTAAATAAAGACATTTAAAAAATTATTTATTTTAAAACCAATACCAATACCAATACCACCAATATATCGACCTCTTTGGTATCGATATCGTATCGAAAATAGGACATCAGTATTGTCTTGGTATTGTCTTGAAAATCGAGACGATATCGATACGATATCGATATTATATCGAAATATCGCGGAACTCTCATATCTTCTTAGATCGAAGAATATCCTCCACGAACCTTGCGACAGCGCTCCATATTTCTTCATTTTGAAGCATTCTTGCAACGATTTTGTCAGGTGTAATGTCGCCTATTTTCACCTGCAATACCCTCCTTTTGGTCACCCAGCGATCGCATTGAAAAACGTTTGATACACATCATCACGTTCACTGGTACAGAACAAACGTTCAGGGCTTTCAACGTAGCCCATCCTGAAGAGATATGTCTGGCAAAGCCCGTGTCCACTGAGGAACTGGGTCGAGAAGTAATTTACTTCACCGTGTTCTCTTCCGATCCTAGGCGCAGCCTCTTTTATGAGACGCTTGGTCCATCTGCTGTCATCACGGTTTTGTTAGAGTTCCAGCCACTCCACTATCACAGTTGACGTCAGCGTCACTCACGTTTTCCTATCGCGTATGAGTTTGCGTTCTTTAGCGAGGAGAGAAATTGGAATAATTCCAGCGATCACAAGGACTGCCGTTTCGGAGACAGCCCTGTATGCACAGGCAACTCTTAGTGCACCTTGTTTTTGTACTCTTTCCATGCCTTTCGCATAAACAACCGTGTGTAGCACCTTTGCCCAGATTTCTGCTCTTTATAATAATATGGAGTGGGTAACGGACATTAGTAACTTCCACTTACTTGCCTTAGGGCCGTTCAAAGGGTATGTCGGGTTAAGATAAGTGAAATGCCCCTGTTCTTGGATTTTCAAACTAACTGTTTTAAAAGTTTTTGGTGGTAAAAAAAATGTGGTAACCGTTGCCCGTTTGTCCATTTACCCCTCCCCGCCACCAAAACGGCCAAAAAACTGTCCAAAAACCTGTTCTTTTGGTTATAATTTTTTTTCTCTGGAACGACATTGCCAAAAACCCTCAAAATTGGCCAAAATGGTCCCATTGTATATATTTTTCACTAAAAAAATTTTGGGACCCCTACGACCACTTTAGACCACTTTAGACCACCAAAAATTAAATTCAAAAATTTCAAAAATCAATTATTTTACAAAATTAAATATTGGGAAGGGGGCTGCACAAAATTTTATTTCAAATTATTTTTTCTAACATAAAAACACAATTTTTCCAAATAGATTCAAATTTGATTGATTTGATAGATTGGATTTTTTTAATAGATTCAAATGATTTATAAACTTGACTAAAACGCGTATTTCTTAGTAATTTTTCAATTTTTACAAGAATTATTTAATATTTACAAGAATTAATTACATTTTTTCCCTCGATAATATCATTAGCTTCTTCATCTGAAATTTTATTTAGCGATAAAATATTTTTGAAATTTGTAAAAAATGAGCTTTTGGAAGCTGCTATTTTCTATTCTATAGAGCTCTCTAAAAACAATATCTCATAAAAATTTTTTTTTCGCCAAAAAATATACAATTGAAGAAAAAATTTAAGCCTGGTTAGAAGATTTTTAACTAAATAGGCATTTCAGAAACCGACTTTTGAAGATGGGAAATCCTATATATATAATTTTTTTAGTTTAATATATTATATTTTTAAAAAATACGATCTTCTTTTATTTTTTAGACCCTCAGACCCTTTGTTTAAACTTCATAGCTTAATTCATTATATACTATTCCTATATGTACTGTTGCTATATCATACATCAAAATTGCAGTTTTCAATGATTCCATTATATCGGCAATAAAATGTGGACATTTCCATGCAATTTAAATAAAAAAAGTCGGGAGGAACTGTATATGATGAATTAAGCTTTAATAACAAGCATATAGTTTTACATATTACATCAGTATTAGATAAGTTTTGGTTTCGGAATTGCTGATGAAGAATCTTATATTTTTCACCAAGAATACCATGTACACTTTCTACTACCCAACGAATTTTAGTCACAAATTGAGATGCATTTGATTCTTCATTTGAAAGCTGCTTTTTTTACCTTTTAAAGCTGGCATTAGTACTCGATACCCTTTTTTTTCTAAGAGATTTATAACAAAAAAATCTAGCGCTTGTAAAATTTTTTAAAAGCTCAAAGATTAGTATAAGATCGTTACTCAGGGAAGAATATTGTATATTCTTTACTTTAAAAATATTTAATAAGGTAATGTTTAATTTTAAATTTGGAATTATGTAAAAAAAGTTTTTATAAAATTGTAAAATATTGTAAATTTTGAGCCTTGATAATGAAGACTGAAGGTCTTCGAAACGTGGGCAATTTATTGAAAAAATAAAGCAAATTGTTAGCTCAGAAATCAAATATTTTTATTTAATATCTTTAAAACCTCTATCTAAAACAAACACTTTTCCTGGTTTTAAAATACTACTTACCATTAGGGTCTTTTAATAAGTGTTCTTATCATTGAAAACTGCAATTTTGATGTATAATATAGCAGCAGTACATATAGGAATAGTATATAATGAATTAAGCTATAAAGTTTAAACAAAGGGTCTGAGGGTCTAAAAAAATATAACAATTTTTTATTTGATTGAAAAATATTGCATAAATTTATATAAAATATTGATCTAAAAAAAGTTTATATATGGGTGATTCCACACAATATAATAAAAAAACCAAAATTATTAAGAAAAAAAATACAATACTTGTAATTTTGAGAGAAACAAGTAGAGTTTGAGGGTCTAAAAAATAAAAGAAGATCGTATTTTTTAAAAATATAATATATTGAACTAAAAAAATCATATATATAGGATTTCCCATGCAATGTAGTAAGAAAAGTCGAAAGAAATTCAAAAATTTGAACTTTATTGTTCAAAATATGGGGTCTAAAGGGTCTAAAAATAAAAAAATAAGTTATATGATCAAAAGTATAATATATTTAACTAAAAAACTTTTTTATGGTTATATATATGGGATATTCCGTCAAAAAATTATAAAAAAAACAAAATAATTAAAAAAAAATATTGAAAATTTGAAATTTGAAGTGCAAAATATGTGGTGTGAAGGGGTATAAAGGTCTTTAATCTGTCTTATTATTAAGTTCCGTTCAGAATACATATAATTTTTCTAATTTAACATGAATGCATTGGATTTTCCATGCGATATCGTCGAGAAAACGGTAAAAAAACGATAAAAAAACGAGTTTTTTGGAATTTTCACTGGGTCGCACCGGGTCTAGAGGTCTAAAACTTTTTGGAAAAATTGTGTTTTTATGTTAGAAAAAATAATTTGAAATAAAATTTTGTGCAGCCCCCTTCCCAATATTTAATTTTGTAAAATAATTGATTTTTGAAATTTTTGAATTTAATTTTTGGTAGTCTAAAGTGGTCTAAAGTGGTCGTAGGGGTCCCAAAATTTTTTTGGTGAAAAATATATGCAATGGGACCATTTTGGCCAATTTTCAGGGTTTTTGGCAATGTCGTTCCAGAGAAAAAAAAATTATAACCAAAAGAACAGGTTTTTGGACAGTTTTTTGGCCGTTTTGGTGGCGGGGAGGGGTAAATGGACAAACGGGCAACGGTTACCACATTTTTTTTACCACCAAAAACTTTTAAAACAGTTAGTTTGAAAATCCAAGAACAGGGGCATTTCACTTATCTTAACCCGACATACCCTTTGCCATTAGCCTACTCAGGGCTAGTGTAGTGGTGTCTTCCTTTTTGATTCTTTGGGAGATATTCTCCCAGTACGTATCCAAAGTAATACCCAGAAATTTTACCAATCTCTTAGTTTAGATGATGGTATCATCATCAATTCGCATCAGGATAATAGTATATTTATTCGCTTCCTCGTGAACATCACGATTTCTTTCTTACCTACTGCTAGACTTAATCCACATTCTTCCATCCATAAACTTGTTTGCAGCATTCAGACACTTAAGCTGTTTTGTGCCTGTTGCGCGTTTCTTGCAACGATTACGAGGGCAATGTCATCGGCGTAGCCTATCATGAAACGGCCATCCGCTAGCTCCAGTCTTCGGATACTATCATAAGAGATGTTCCATAAATCAGGTCCCAATATGAAACAGCCATCCGCTAGCTCCAGTCTTAGGATACCATCATAAGAGATGTTCCATAAATCAGGTCCCAATATCGAACCTTGAGCTGCACCTGCTGTCACGTTTTTTCCCTCCTTCCTTGAAGTGTCTCGTACAAGAGTACCCGGTCACTCAGATAACTCTTCACTACTCGCATAAAATATTTTGGTACTGCGAAGATATTTAGTTCTTGTAGGAAACATGTCCACTTTGCTGAGTTAAAAGCATTTGTAACATCCAGGGTAACCAGAAGAGTTATTTTACGGGAACGTTGATCACCCGATTGGGTCCTGTTTATTTCATCGGTGGCCTCCTTTACTACCTCAATCATAGATAGTACTCGTCTGAAGCCGTATTGACGAGGAAAAAGGCCCCCCTGCATTTAAAATGCGAGGCTATTGCATCTTTTCGAAGCATTTACTTGCCATGTCCAAAAGTACTAGCGGTAGCCTGTACGATGGGAGTGATGGATCATCCTTCCCCTTGCTAATAAGGACCAGTAGAACTACTTTCTATTGTATGCTTTTATAATTTCTAATTATCACTTTTTCTAGATGTCAACATTCGAAGTTATTCAATGTCCTTAACCCGGATTATTTAAAGTCTCTAAATCGAAATTATTGTAATTGCCTCAATCCATATTATTCTAAATCCCCTAATCCTCCTTGGTTTTTGGATTCCCAGGGTACCCCTACCTACAAACATGTTCGATTGCTTATAGCTGCCTGTTGTGTGGAACTCAAGTATTTTAGGCTAAATCAATGATTAAAAATTTTAACATAGAACACGTTTTTAGGGAGGGGTTACTTCAGAACTTGAAAATTAAGGGGGGGGGGGGTTTAAATTTTTCCGATTTAAGGGGGGTTCAAATGAGACTTATAATAATTTAAATTTAGGGACTTTGAAAAATCTGGGCTTAGGGACTTAGGATACTACTATGGACTTAAAATAATATCGATTTTGGGACTTGGAATAATTCAGGTTTAGGGACTTGTAATAACTCGTATTAAGGAACTTAGAATATTTTTCGTTTAGGGACTCAGAATATTTTGGGTTTAGAATCTGAATATCTAGTAAGGGTGATAATTACAAATAATAAAATTAGCAAATTATATTATAACGTTGCGCAACATTTGCATTATACTTAGCCCTCAGCTGTAAGTAAACAAGTTCCATGCATTTTGGTTGTGTTTTGCAAAAACCGGTTAAAAGTTTTTTTTAAACTTTGATTAATTCAGTAAATTTTTACTTTGCAGATTTTGCAATATTAGCATCATTAAATTGATTAATTTATTTCTTTGTAATGTATATATTATACAATAATAATACATTAATTTATTATTATAAGAAAATATTTAATTTTTACATAAAAAATTCTATGAATAATGTAATGATTGAAGACATTAATTTAACGTTAAAAAAAAGTAATATCACAGTAGTTTAACAAGTATTCTTATATAATTAAAAAATAAGCAAAAAAAAATCCATAGGTATGTGTTAAAAAAAAAAAAATTATAATGTATAACAAAAAGTAAAAAGTTTTTTATTAAGCAAATGAAGTTAATTAATGAATTAAACAAGCGAAGAAGTTTTAATGTAATAAGAAATTTATAACAAAATTGTAAATACTACACAGAAATGTAGACGTTAAAGAGGTCAACTTTTGAAAAAAATAAAACTGAAGGTACACTTTGCTGAAATGCAAAAAATATACATACAAATGGCATACTCTTACATTAACTTAACTTTATTAAAAACATGAAAAGATATATCCTTATGTAAAATTTCCTGCGGAAACCAAATTTTTGGTTAGATTTTTAATTGTTTACGTGGCTTGGTAGGAAATTAAAAATTTGTAAAAATAAGCTTTTGGAATCTGCTACTTTTTGATCTAGAACTCTCTAAAAGCAATGTCGCATCAAAATTTTTTTTACGTCATAAAATATAAAATTCAAGGAAAAATCTTAAGCCTGGTTAGAAGATTTTTAACTAATAATCATTTGACAAACCGACTTTTGAAAAAAAACAGCCATCTTACCGATTTCTCGCAAAAAATTTTTGACCCTGGGATCAGATAGCCAAGGAAATTTCCTATCCGGAACTAAAAGGAAAAAAATTTTCATGTTAATGCGAGTTTTTAACTGAATAAATAAGTAAAATCATCCCTCATTTTTCTTACTGTTTTTGTAAAAGTCCAAAACACAAAAATGGCTGCCAAAAATCGAGATTTCGCTTTGGGAGACTAAAAATTGGATTGGTGACTTATTTTTGGTACTACTTTCAGAAAAAAAAAATACTTTGAGCCAGTTTTGAAGATCCGGCCATACATTTCATACACACTTCATTTAAATCTACTTATATTTAAATTTGATGGATTCTAAATTTTTGATAATTAAATGACCACAGGTTTGCTACTTTGGTATGGATAACAAAGAGCCACGAATTTGGTACTTTTATTATTTTTTTATAATTTAAAATTGTTAATTTAAATTGGAGTGGTTTTAAGCACAAAGCTCATGACTTTTTTAATTAAAAATTAAAGCCGTATTTTGTTGGCCAAAATAGCCATGTTCCTAAATTCTTATAACATAATCAGTTTTTAACCATTAGGTATTTTTCCAAAAAAATACATTTCAGAATATTTAATCAAATAAAAGTTATTATCATTAAAACCTATTTTTTAGAAATAAATTAACATGAAAAAAATTCCATTAATATTGTAAGAAAATATTATGTCATAGAAAATAAGAAAGTTCAAAAACCCTAAAAATTTCTTCGACCTCTCTGATAATTTGTTTCATTTTTATTCAAAATGATTTTCATTCGTAAAGTAAAATTTCTTATGTGCAATTTCTGATAACTTTTTGACTGAAGCATTATTAAAATTCGGATTTTAAAATTTAATTAAAGACCATTCGTTTTATTTATGACTCGTAATAATTTATTTACATTTTTAAAAATTCGGTATATTTGGATTAGGTGCAAAAAATTTCGTTACACTTTTCATTATGGACTTTTATTTTTCATCGAAAAGCTGTACCCCACCCGAATTTTAATATTTTGCTGGTTTTTTCGTACCTGAGTTAACATTTATATTTCATGTGTTAATTTTCTTGTGATTTTAACTACATTTAGCATACCTTTTTTTAAAAAAAGTACTCATTGGAAGAAGTAGTTTTAAGTTTTAGCTTTTCAAATACGAAAATTTCAGAAATTGATAATTGATTGATGAAAAAAATTTTTCCGAAGTAAAAGAAAGCCTAAAAACGACAATTTTTTATAATTCAAGTATACAGTCTTGAAGCTTTGAAAATTTATATATCAGCTGAATTTCTGAACATAATAATTATAAAATATATCTATTATTAGAAATATTAATATGCTATTGAGATTAGAATATCCTTTTCTCACAATATTAATGAAATAAATAAAAAAATACTTACAAAGTTATAATTAAAAATTCATGATTATTTATAAAACTACTCGTAAGTTTTTCAATAAATTATTTATGATTGTATTATTATATTCCTATGTAAATTAAAAAAAATTAATAATAATAATAATTTAAATCAATACTAGAAAAAATGAATAGTTGCATAAATTATATAAACTGCATGTAGTTTATAAGATATTTATACGAGTTTGTAATAAAATTATAATATGAATAATTTCATATCAATAACTAAAAAATATTACTTTTACCTATTATATATAATACATTAAATGAAACATTAAATTTTTTAGAAATTAATTTATCTTAAAAAAATTTGCCTAAAAAAATGAGAAAAAGCCTCGGAAAAAGCATTAAATTTTTTAAAAACTAATAAAAGAATGATTTATATTAATTTTATATGGATTCAATCATATAATCAATTTCAGAATGATAATTTAAAATTTTAATTTATGTATCAATCTATTGTAATCGTCCTTATTACATGTTAAATTAAATTATTTCTTTTATTAGTTTTTTTTTTTTTTTTTTAGTTAATGGTTTTTTTTTTATATTATTAATTTAAATTTATAACGTAATCTAATTTAAATATTTATATTACATTGTTGCAATTTAACACACATCATAAATCAAATCAGAAACACCTACAATATCTTATAAAACTATCAATTAATAAAAAAAATTTTTATTTACCTAATTATCATACTTATATAAAATGATCACAAATAAATAATTATTAATAATTTATTAATTTATTAGATAGCTACTATGTGATATATTTAATATATATTTGATAAATATAAATATTTAATATATATATATACACACTGTAAAAAGTAACTTTCTTAGATTTACAAAAAAAATTGAATTTTTTCGAAAAATTAGTGAATTTTCAAAAAATTTTGTAAATATTCGATAAAAATCGTAAATTTACTAAATTTAGAATATTATCGAAAAATTCGAGAATTCCCGATTTTTTTTTGTAATTTTACGAAAAAAGTTGTAAATTCACAACTATTTTTCGGAAATTTACAACTATTTTTTGTAAATTTTCGAAAAAAAATGGTAAATTATCAATTTTTCTTGCAAAATCACAAAAAAAAATTGAGAATACTCGAATTTTTTGTTAATATACTAAATTTAGTAAATATACCTACGATTTTTTTCGAATATTTACAAATTTTTTCGAAAATTTAGGTACTAATTTTTCGAAAATGTTCTAATTTTTTGTTAATATAAGAAAGTTAGTTTTTACAGTGCATGTTTAATATATTTGATATATTTAATACGTAACGTATAGTTAATATAAATCTTTTTTATTTGAAATTTTTTAAAACTGAAATATTTATTTTATAATGAAAATGTTATTTGAAAACTTTTGACTGGTTCATGCGCTAAGTTAGCGCCGGTAACACAATTAATGAGCATGGGACAGACGGACATGTTGACTTATAACAATTTTAAATTATAACGCGAATAATTTTAATTTCATACAGCAGAATTATTATAAGTCCCTAATTCGGAATTATTCTAAGTCCCTCATCGATACTATTTCAAAATGACCTCATTTGGTGGAGCGTTTTCTAATGTTAAGAAAATACTCCTTGTACCTTTAGCTCGATCTCATAGGCCTTCTGGACCAAAAATGGCAAGCTTAACTTTTAAAAAATAGGATTCTTAGGTATTTTTCTGTATAACGCAAACATCTTGTAAATCAATCAAAAAACTTCTAGTTGGTCTCATTTTCTTCGTATAATTGTAAATAATTTTAAGCGCTATTAACCGATTTTTTTATCATTAATTTTCTCACTGTGATGCCGAATAAATCAAAAGCCCTTTTTGAACAAAATTTATTTTAAATGGATTATTTAGGTTTACAGAGAGGTAGTAATGTTAAATAAAATCAGTTTTTAGCGCTTAAAACTAGACATTTAAACATGAAAATGTGACCACCCGACAAATTTTTGAAATATCTCTTATGATCTCTGGAGATCTGAAGTGATAGCAAATTTCGGGAAATTTCTTTAGTTCTCCGTAGATCTTCAAAGATCTCCGTAGATTTTGGTCTCTGGAGATTACTGGAGATTTAAATAGATCTAAAGTAATCTCCAGAGATCACTGAGGTAAAAAAAAGTTAGAAAAATTTAGAAAGAATATTTAGAATCATAAATAACACAATAGAATGAAATCAACCAATTTATGTTAAACATCAAAGTACCACCAACTTTTCATCGACTGTCTAGAAAAATTTCAGAATTTCCTGATTACAAGGCATACGAATAGAATAATTGGTTGCTGTATTATTCTGCATGAATTTTTAGAAAATATTTAACATGAAATTATTTCCAGCTTCGGGCTATTATTAGATTTATGAATATTTCTACGCAACAAAGACGAAATATTTCATCAAAACATTGAATTAGCAGACAAATGCTTACAAAAATTATAGGAACCGCGAATTTTGTAAAACTTTGGGGTCCTCTTTTTGCAACATCAGTTTTTGCATTTGAAAAGAGGAGTGGACTTTTGGCTAACATGGTAAATGATAACTCGAATAAAGGGAAAGAAATTGCAAGCAAATTAAAACTTCAGATTCAATATGATTGTGTACAATGTAAAGTATTGTTGAATAACTATAAAGATGAGAAAAAATCATATAATATTAGAAATCTTGATGAAAATAATGAAAACAAATATTTGAAGTCTGAAGAATTAACAGCAGTAAGAACTTTTTGTAAAACAGATTGACTTTACTAACGAATAAAAATAAAAAATTTATTAAATAAAATAAACGAAATGTGATAAAATTTAAAAGAAAATGTATGTTGTATTGATTAAATTGTTTTTATAATTTAATATTAAATTTAATTAAAATTTCAAGTCCTTAACATATCTTTAATAAAATGTTATAAAAGTTATAAGCAAATATTTATTAACATGAAAAAAAGAGTTCAAATTTAAAAAAAAAGGATGTAAAATAATAAGTTGTTAATTAAATTATAAATATTTAAGTACTTTGACATTTTTCATTCATTAAGCATGTCCTATTTCCTTGAAGTTATTCAAAACGCATAAGAAAATCAAATTATCCTTTAATACCTTTTCAGTAAATGATTTTAAATGACATTTATAAATTTTTATACCTATTTTTTTTTTTTTTTTTTTTTTAATTTCACAGATCTCTGAAAATCCATTTAGATCTATTTGAATCTCCAGAGATCTAGAGAGATATCTAGAGATCAAAAGTGATCTGCGGAGATCTAAAGAGGTCTCGCCAATTTTTCGATCTATTTAGATCTCTTTTGATCTCCGGAGATCACTTTTGAAAAATTCGTCGGGATGATAGAAATAATTTCAAAATTTAACTTCTCAAAAAAAAAAACGTAAATTATTTTTTCCGAGTCGGGAGGCGAACCTTTAAAGTTAATCAGATTGAAAATGTTGAAGCGCTACCGAATGAGCTATCAATGCTCTAGGAAATGTTATTGGGTAAATGAACAAAAAAAAATTAATTAGTTGATCATTAATAATTTTATTAATTGGAATATATTAATAAACATATTTTAAACGCACCAATATACTTCACAAATATCAACCAATTTATAAAGTTTTAAAATAAATTATCAAGAAATAACAATATAGTATAATATCAGTATAATACTTTATAAAAATATTGTACTATTTATCTTTTATATGAAAAAAGAAAATTTTCTTTTTCTTTGTTACAAAAAGATTCTTTAGAAATTATAAGTACATAGTTGTTTCAATATAAGGTATTATTTTCATAATATAACAAGTGCAGTCAAGTATTCCAAAAATACATATATATTATATATATATATTTTATATTCCTTATATTATTTCTTGGCACGTTTATTTTGAGCAGTCTTGTATTGAAGTGCATATATACCTCTTTGTACAAAAAAAATTTTTTTTCTGTACCTCAAGCTGTTGCCTGAGGGTTTTAGAATTATACCTAACGAAGGCGAATGAAAATATAGCAACCCTTACATCCAAATGGATTGAATGCGCGTTTATTTATATATAAAATATATATATAAATATTTTTTTCATCTTACTTATCGCAAATCTTATGTCAAATAAGAAAAAAAGAGAGAAAGTATTTAGGTAAATGACAACCTATCTGTGTATATATATGCCTAAACTCTCTATTCAAATACAATGCTACATATGAGTTTTGAATAGCTATATATATGTAAAGAAGGAATGTCTCGACGTCAAAGTGAATTGCTGAAGAGGTATTTTTTTCTCCACTTTTGCCTCTCTAAAATATGTGTCGTCAAAACTGGTGCACTTGAATACTTAACTGAAAAAATAAATTTCTTTTTCTCGTTTTATAAAAATTTTTCTTTTATATATGCGTATATGTGTATGAACTTACATAGATATAAATTTAAATAGTTAAAAAAAAAATGCTTTTTTTTTCTCTTTTGTAAATGTACAAGTGTTTTTACAATTTTCCTTACAGTTTTTATATACTTTTTATTTAAGTTTGTTTGAATTCCTATCTTTATATATTATTACTTTTTTTTTCTTTTTGAACTTATATTATCGTAAATTTTTTTACTTTGAATTTTTATCAAAACTTGTTAACTGACAAAAATAAATAAATCTAAAAAATATACATTTACAGATACATAAATAAAATAAGTTTTTGTATGCTCATATATTTTTTAGATATTTAAAGTAAAAAGTATTTGAAATGTGTAGTATATTACAGCACTGGTATATTACGATCCATCCATGGCTAGAAAAATAAAGTACGCCCCAAATCCTTCGGGAGCCTATTGAATTGCAGCCAATTAAATTAAACTTTGGATTTTGTACCAATTATGAGGGGACCAATTTTAAAAAGTTTTGCAGTCTTCAAGAAAAAATTTTTTGAATAATATTTGCAAGAGTTACTTGTATATTTTTTCCTCAGGAATTTTGATGAAACCTCTAGTTTTTTATCTGAGGTTATTGTTAGCCATAAAATCTTTTGCTTCTATTTTTAACGGCTTCATCCAGTCTTATATAATTTAGATTAATAGCTCATTTGAGTCTAAAAGGCTTGAAATATTTAAAATTATCTTTAACAAATAAATAGGGGAAAACTACTCTTTAAAATGCTAAAACTTTTTGTTATTTAAAAAACGAGTTATCGTTAATTAAAGATTTTGCAATAATTATTTTTTCACCTCAATTATTCTTTTTTTATTAGCATTCCTAAAAGAATCATTTTTTTTTTTAAATCCCATTTTTTTTTTTTTTTTTTTTTTTTTTATTTAAGCTTTTAGAACTTACATTATATAGAAGTTATTAAGCTAACAGATTAAATTAATAGAATAAAATAAATTTACATTTTTTGGAATTAATACAATAATACATTAATTTTCATTAGATTTTAATATTTCACCTTTTAAATATCTATATTATTTTCTTCTAGAAAATCATTGGTATACTTGATTGCTGTTGAGTTTGGTTTTTTTAAAAGGTTGTCTATATATTTGAATTGATTAATTTTTTTAACTATTTTGTTGACATAATAATGGCTAGATGAAGATTTGATGGAGGGATTCTTATGCTTAAGCAACAACTTAGTGAGTCATTAAATATATTAATATTATGTGTGGAGTTTTTAAGAGCAATATCTAAAGCCATAGATATGGCGACACTTTCGGCAGTAATAATGGTTGCTACTTGGTTGAGACTGGTGGAACTCGAAATATCAAGTTTCGGGCAAAAGCACGAGCATCCAACGGATTTAGCGAGAGGTTTTTAACTTCCGTCGGTGTATATATTTATACAGTCACTTTTGGATATATATTTGTCAAAGAGTTTACTAGGGTTATCTGATTGCTGTATTTTTTCACCAAAGTCAGTAATGATGATCTTTTCCATGTTGTTATTAATATCATATGCGTAATTCTCATTATAGTTGCCTCTTGTTATATATTTTTCATAGCACTTAACTTTCCTTATGGATTCCCAAAGAATATTTTCAGTTTTTCTGTGATCACTAATTGCATAAGGGTAAATTGCATTAATCTTTTCAGCTATTAGGGTGTCTTTCCAGACTATTCGATTTCAGGAAGAATTGATCACAAAAAAATTTAACTCTGTATTCTATTTTGCATAGCTTTGACTCTGCAAGAAGAATATTAGTAGGGGTACTCATGCGATAACTCATTGAATGCCTAATCCCATTTAATATATAATTTGTGGGGAATTCCATTAATCTATCAGAGGAAAAGAAAAATTTTAAAACCAAGTCTATGCCAGATAATTAGGTACCTTTTTAACCCTAAGAAAATTTATTTCTCCTTTTGACAACTTAGTGAATTTGATAGCAATTATTTTAAATTTTATTTAGACAAAAAATAAATTATTACCCCCTAGAGACAAAGAAACATAAAAAAATCACTGATAATTTTTAATAATAAATTATATATTTTTTATTATAAAATATTATTAGAATATAAATATATTTTGCTTTAATTTGATTTTGTTTTAAAATAAAAAAAAAATTTTATTTTAGAGTTTAATATTTAAAAAAAAATTTTTTAATACAATTTACATGTATTATTACTTTTCTTATATTCATGTATTTTAATGTTTAAATTTAAGACTTTGTGACTCTACTTTATGGAAGCACAAATTGAAAATGTGAATTTCTAGTGTGTTTTCAACTGAATAAGTCTATTGGGAATTAAAAAAAAAGGAAATAGTATGACTTTGGTACTCTCGACTCGACTCTTGAGATCTCGTAAATTTCATTTTGAAAATAGGTTGACCAAAACTTTTTATTAGAGATTTTTTTCTAAATCTAATCTTTTATTTTTCTATTTACATTGAATTCAAGTTTATGTTCTATACAAGGACTAATTTTTTTTATCTTTTTTAGTTCAAACTTTTATATATGATCGTATTTATTGCTCAAAGTTTTATTGCTTATTGTATCATTCAAAAGTTTGTAATGAAAAATTGAAAAATCAATTTTGATTCTCTAAAAAGAAGAATCAATTTTGATTCCTTTGTTATTTTTTTATTATGATCCTCATACCTCTAAAATATACATTTGAACTATCGCTTTTAAAGTTTAAATGGATCGTTTTTATCTGGATTATGTATCTGCTTCATTAAAATACGCAAAATAGTTAAGCTATTGGTTTTGACCTTGTATGCAGTTGTGTGCAAACAGCATGCAAAGGTCAAACCTCATATGTTACCGCATGATTTAAAACACAGTTTTACATTGTATAAAATACAAAAAAGCATTTTTTTGTTCAAGAAATTTTGTTTTGATCCCCTATTGTATCTTGTGATGCTGACTATGTATCTCTGAACCAAAGAGCATATTATGCCCAAAATTTAAAAATAAAATTTGCCAAGACAGTTAATGTGTAAAGTTAAAATAAAATAACTTTTTTGAAAATCAGATTAAAAGTTTTAGAATTTAAACCAGTCTTAGTTAGACACTTTTTATTACCTCAGCTATTTAAAAATTCAAGCAGTGCAACCTAACAATTCATTATTGAATAAAAAGTGTCGCTCAGAAAAACAATTACTTAAATAGTTCTTCAAATATTTTCAAAAAAAAAAAAAGTAAATAAATCAAATTAAATTAAAACCTACAATCAATTTGATTAAAAGAAGAAAAAAAAGAGAAAAATAAAAGCTGTAAAATAAATAATAAAAAAGAACATAAAAACGTTCGTCTGAAAAGATTGAAGTTTTAAAATAAATGAATAAATTCCTCGATAAATTCAAAAGAAAGTATCTTTTACAAGTTTTTTTTATAAGGGAGTTATTGCTGAATAATCGTACCAAATAAAAATCATAAACAATATCTTGATAAATATTATAAGCACTACACAGCAAGGCTACTTTGCTTGAAATTTCTTCCTTTTTTGAATTTTCAAGTATTTGCTTGAAATTTCAAGCAATTCAAGCAACTGCTTGAGTTTTCAAGCAAAGTTTTTAGCCTGGTCGTGTATGTAATCAGCAATAGAAAAAGCAAAATTTTATTTATTCATTTAAGAAATTTTATTATGGTAATGCAAAAGCACCTATTTAAAAAGAAGTAATAAAAATTTTGATTTCAACAATAATATAATTAATATTACAGAAGCATAAGTACATAATATGGAATAAAAATAAATAAAATCGAATAAATATGAATAAATGAAATAAAAATAAAAATTGCAGTTAAAAATTTAATTTTAACTGAAATTAAATATAATTTAAATTTAAATTTAGAAATTTAGAAATCAAGAGAGCATATTTCGATAAAAAAAAAGTAGAAAGAAAAAATTAGGAATTAATTTGAGTTTCTCAGGTAGGAATAAAGGGTGAGTAAAAAGATGAGATTCAAAGAATCAAGAAAGGTGTAACATTTTATAGTCCTGACTCCTGGCGTAGACTCCTTTTTCATAGATATTTTTAACCCTTAATGATCTCGGAAAATTCCCACCAGGTATCTCTATATATACGTTTTTTATGTATCACTAAATACGATTTATATACTCGTTTTTACAGAAGTGGTACACATGTCCGCAATTTTTATTGGGCTTACTGAGTATGAATATAAAATCCGATTTTACCTGAAATAACCCAGTTGCACATAAACAAAATTGTCTAAGAAATTGCAGAAATTACCTAATCTTGTTTATTGTAGGCAACAAAATTATTAGAAATCCTAAAAACATAATCTGAAAATTCTTGTGGTACCATATGGGTCGATATTCCTCGAGTGTATGTAAACCTAATTCTTGGGTCTTCCAATCGGTCCCAAAATATTATTCCCTCAAAGTGCTAGCAAAAATAAGTTACGTCCCCAATTTTTAGCCTCCTAGGTCTTATCCTTGATTTTTTACAGCCAAATTACTTTTTTTTGTGCTTTTTATTTTTTTAAATTTTAAGAGCGCAAAAATTACTAAAAATTGTCTCAGACTCTTATTTTATTGCAAAAAAAGTTTTCCTCTTAGGCCCGGATAGGAAATTTCCCTGGCTATCCGATTCCGTGGTTCAAAATTGATTTCGAGCTGCGCATGCGCGAGAAATCGAGTAAATACGTTACAACTTCTAGCATTCATAACTCCCCAGCAGACAAATCAAATTTTATTTTTGAAATACAAAATTTTTGTCTTTATGTACACTTTTTATGGTAAAATTTTTGTTTTGCTTTTTGGCTCCCTTAAAAATCTAAAGCAAAAATTGCATTCTAAATCAGATCCTTTATTATGTAATGATCCATATTAAAAAAAAAAATTAGAATTTAATGTACCAAAAATGTCTTAATATGGTTTTGAAAAATGACCGTTGAAAGTCAAAATACATACATACATACACCCATACACACACAAACACACAGAATTTTTTTAAAAACCGATTTTTTAGCTTCCTGAGGTCTTAAAACGTGCTTATATTCCAAAAAATCAGAAATCAAAATTTAACACAACACAGTGTTCCTCTATGAGGAACCAAAAATACTAATTAAGAAATTTATTTTTTTTTTTTTTATTTAACAACCTAATATATACTATAGTATGAATTTATAGAAATAATGATAACTATGAATTTGTATTCTATATCAAGTACAGAATCAATTTATATTGTTAATCAATAGAAACATGAATGTTTATGCATCACTATTCACTGATAAACAATTCAAGGATGAAATGTGCATTGATTGGTTACAAACGAATTGGTCAGCAAGCCGACTCCAAATTAATGTCAGCAGAAAATTATTCTATTTATGCGAATTAAGTTCAATTTATGAAAATTTATTTGCAGTATTTAATTTTTTTTTTTTTTTTTTTTTTAATTATTAAAAATATAATTTTTTTTATATTTATAATATTTTTTAAGCTTTGTTAAAAATTTTAACTTCAGATTATTAGAATTTCAAAAAAAAATTGTTATTGATTCCTTTTATTATCTGTAATATACTCGTTGCCCAATATATAGGAAAAAAAGGTTTAAGGACTTACCGGTAAAGATTCAGGAGTGTGATCCAAAACGTATATACTGTTTGTATATCCATACAGCATTGTATCGAGTTCTAAAACATTGAAAAATAATCATTCGTTAAAATTTTGAAATGTTAAATTTCTTCTATTTATTATGTTTAGTCGATATATTTTATAAATTTAAATTTAGTACCCTATGCATCCAACTATCTATGTAGCAGAACAATCACGTCTTTTTATTTAAATGGCTATATTTTTGAAAGATATAATAGAAAAATGGAGAAATGTGCACTCGTTTTTAAAATATGAGAATAATATACCTAAAAGTCAAAAAATAATTCTTATCAATCGTGAATATGAGAATTGTTTGGTTTACAAAATTCATAAAACTTTTATAACGTTGAATAATTACATATCTAGGAAAAAAATAATAAAATAGTACATTATTCAACGAGTTTGAGAAAATTTAACTTTGCTGATTGAAATATTTTTAAGCCCCAAGCGATTAATGAAGGCAAATTTGACAATTTAAATATTTATATTTTTGTTCTTATAAAATATACATTTGAACTTGTTCTGAATGAAAGTTTTGTTCTTTTTGGTTTTACTGTACGTATTAAAATCTTAAAAAATTTATATCTAAAATCCGAAAAACAATGATGTATATACACAGAAAATATTTTATACACTGTGAATAAATGAAGAGTAGAAATTATTCTTAATGTTAGTAAAAATATTTGAAATAACATTTCTGAAAATTTTCACTAATTTATACTATTCTTTGGAGCGATTTTTATACTCTGATTAATAGTAATTTTTAAACTGGACCTTGTAAATACTACAGTAAAAGTTAGGTATCGTCATTTCGAATATTTTTATTATCCTTAAAAGTAATTTCTACTCTACAATTATTTACAGTGTACTTTTAAGCCCTGACTCTACAATAAAGTATAATGTAGTCGATGTTTTTTAAAATAAAAACATAAAAAATGACGTAATAACGAAAGAAATGTTTTATTGTATGATATAATTAATATAGAGCAAAATTAATGTGCAGTGGAGTCAGGGCTTATTTTATACATACTGACATTGTTCATTTTAAACAGAAAGTAAAATTACAACAACAAAAAATAGTAAAACTACAAATTCTAGTATATATTACTGCAATTGTAGTAAATTTAATATTCATCGATTTTTCAAAAAAAATGGCTTAATTTGATTTTAGATGCATCTAAATGCGCGAAAGTTGTGGCACTGAAGTGATCATGAGGGGACGAGTTACTCGTGTTCACGCCAGTGTCTAAAGTTTCTGGCCCACAGTGCTTACAATATTTTTGCCTACGAAAGCGTAGAAGAAGTGCAGGAAACTTCATGACAAATTTTACGCCCAGGTTAGCAAAAATGTATCTTTTAAAACATGTTTATTACTCTAGTCAAACCACAGTTTTGCGGTTGCTTTCGGAAACCAAGGTGAAAAAAGGTCTTCTATTGATTTTTCAGGTCATTGATTCCGAAAATCAAGGTTTCGCTCATGCGAAATATGTCTAACATTAATTAACAAAAATCACTGCTTATGGTGATTTTGTAATATATACAGAAACTGTAATAAAGTTCAGCCGCAATTACATAGATTTTGGGAGCTTCTAATTACGAATGTAAAGGTCTCGGACATGGAAAATTGTTGAACTAACCTTAAATCGGGAAAAACACCCTTTATTAGGGGTAAATTTTCTGTATTCACATATCATAATAAAATTTTGCCTCCGGTAAGATATTTAGGTCGCTGATTTCAAATTTTAGGGTCTTGTAACTCAAAAATTCTCAAAATGTGATTTAATACAATAACTACCCCTAAAAAGCGGCGTATTTTGTTAATTTAAGGATTTTGGATAAATTTTACACATTGAGAACCTAAAATTCGAGATCAGCAACCAAAAAAACGTACTAGAGGCATAATATTGTTACGATTTGTGTATATTGAAAAATCACCACTAAACGAAAAATCGCTTCAAACATGCACAACATAATTAATTAGGCATAGGCCATAAAACTATAAGAAAAGTACATGGCTGAACCAGGAGTATAATAAAGTTTTTAATTTATAAAAAAAAATAAGACATTCAAGTCACAAAAATGCTCCTTGGAAGAAAGAACTTTTATTGAAGTTAATTTAATATTATCGAAAGACGAAAAATTATTAATAAGAAATTGGGAGATTAAACAGTAATATTACAACAACAACTACTCAAAATGCAAATATTTGCAAGGATATTATGCTTCATATCACACAGAAGTAAGGGATCTTCTTATGTGGATGCAGAAGAAACCGAAGCAGGAAGATGCGGTAAACGCAAAATAGAAAACAACATCAAAGGCAGAGAGTTGCAGTCAGTTCAGTGAATAATAATAGACTGTATACTCATTAACAGTCATAAAATAATTTTAACATTTCGAATAGTTTTTTTTATTTAAACTCTATTGTACTGACCCAGTCAAAATTATTGATTTAATCTCATTACAGTTTGTGAATATTGCCAAAACAACCTTAATAAAGGGTGATTTTTTAATTTAACGGTGTTTGATAAATTTCGCTTGAACAAAACCTTAATTTTCGGAATCAGCGAACGTTTAGGATAATTTTTCTCATTTTAGTTACCAAACCACCCCCGTTCCCCCCGCTCCTCCGTGATTTGACTGGAAATGAGTACTTTTATTTACAGTGTACACAACAGCTTCAATAATAGAGTATAAGTAAGTTTTTTCGAAAAATGTTAAATATTAACTTATTGTTACTATGTTTTAGCGTTATCTAAAAATTTAGGCTATTTCAAGGTTTCTAAAGATTTTTCCAGAACAGGTGGCCAAAAAAATTAGGATGCGAAAGTGGCTGTATTTTGGTTTTGACTATCTCCGTGCCAAATAAGCTGTTATACTTAAACGCACTTATTACCATATAAGGCTCCTAAACTCTTTTTTTATTTAATAAAATTACGCTTTAATATACTTTTTTATAAAATTTTAAACTATTTAAAAAAATCCATTGTCAGCAACCGGTTTTTTTATTCAGTGATGTAACACAAGTTACTTCATAAGAATTAAAACTTAAAAACTTAAAAATTTTAAAACTTATTAGTTATTACTTTCTAATCAATTAATCAAACTGATCAATGCATCAAAATGATGAAATTCATAGATAATGGAATTACACATGGAATACATGTGGATGGAATTACATTTTTGTTGAACTATATAGGTTTAGTCCAAAAAAATATATCTAATATTAAGATTTTAAAATTTTACGTGTTTATTTTTTATTGAACACTAAATTAATTTTAAAACTAATATTTATGAAAAATTATTTTAAAAGTGCTACTTAATTTGAGCCTGGAATGGTATCTTTTTTTTTTGAGGGCACATCGATATGATCCATGTTTTCAGGTAGTTTGAACCTTCAGAAAACCGAAAAAAATCGTGAACAAGAAATCGGTGATAGGTGCCAAAAAGATTTTTTCACTTTTATGTCAAAAACCGTGTTTTTCGTATCTGAGCTACGCCAAATTTTTAAAATAACTTTTTAGGTAAATAAAATTCAATTTTTAGGTCAAAAGCCATTGAAAACTGTAAGTAGCAAAATTTACTTAAGACAGTTTTTGAATAATAAAAATATATTTTGTGTTATTTTGCATTTCTATGATATATCACTGATGCAAAGTTCATACAAAAGCTTGAAATTTATTGTTTAGTTGACGTTTATAAGGTTTTTCATCTATGTGAAGCGAAAATACAAGAATAAAATTGCTTTTAAAAATAGCGAATTGGGCCCAAAAACTATAGGTTCCATCAACACGATAAAAGAAACCCAGTTTTAAAAAATGAAAGTAATCCGATGGATCGTTGTTGAGATATCGTGCCCACAATATAAGGTAGAAAGTTTATGATAACCAAAGCACAGTTTATTTTACAATATTTTAGAATAATTATTTTATTTTATATATAATTTAATACTATAAAAGTATAAAAAAAAATTAATATGCTTAGTAACTTTTTTGGAGTGTAGTTGAGAAATTATCACTTTCATACAAATAAAAAAAAAATATATACTTTTAAAACTGACCAAACGAGCTACATGTTTCATCTCAAAAGTTTCTTGTCAGCTGCAGGCTAAAGTAATGAAAACTTGCTTTAACAATTTCACTATTTCTCTTATACTTATATTTTAATGCAAATAACATACTCTGCATATTATACATTTTATGAATTTCAAATTTCATTATTTTATAATTTAACTTTTTTGTAAATAATCTTACATAATCAAGAAACTTTTTTATTAAAATTTAAGAATCATAATATAAATCGCCACCGTTTTATTGATCCTTCTAGACATAATTAATTTCAAAGGTCCGCTTTCAAACGTTGTAGAAATGCTGTAGAATGTAAGCATGTGCTGACGTCCAAAATTTGTAGGACTATAATCGGGCTCCCTTGTAATCGAGATTTAATTAAAAAAAAGAACTCAAAGTCTGAAATCAAGGTGTAAAATATTCAAAACAAAAATAACTAAGAAGTTGCCGATACTAAATTATTTTATAAAATAATTATAAGGAATTAGATAAGTCGAGCTCTGCTGATTAACTCAATGATATTGAGTCTTAGAAAACTACTTCAAATATTAAGGAGGATTTTCCGGTCTGTGAAAATTCTTTAACAATTTTTTTTTGTCTTCATAAATGGCTTTTCTTCAATTCCCTTCCGAAAAAAAGTTATCAAAAATTTTAAAATCAACCTACGAGTTCTTTTGACCTAGGCATGGTAGAGCTGCTTTGGGTGAATATTCAACCAATTGATTGAATTTCGCAGTTTTTGGTTGAATTTTCAATCAATTGGTTAAATATTAAACCAAAAACTGTGATATTCAACCGAAAATTGCGAAATTCAACCAATTGGTTGAATTTTCAACCAAAAGCTAAACCACAAAATAAAAACGATGTTTTTATAGTACAGGGTAAAAAATGATCAGGGCATCCATTAAAAATGAATGAATTTTATTATATTATTGTAATTAGTAATTTTTTATGTACTATTTCTTTTGGCTCTGAAACTGAAGAATGACTAATTAAAAAGGTTATCCTACGTAGAATAACAAGGTTTAGGTTTCAGGACTTATAATAATTAGGGAGTATACTTCAAAACTGTTATAAGTGAACAAGTTCCATGATCTTGGTGTGAAAACACAAACCAACTATAAGTTTTTTTTAGGTAACTTTTTTAACGCCATCCTTGGTTTTCTACGTCGCACGGAATACTTCGAGACAAATAGACCATAAAAAAAATGGTATTTGAAATTTATATTTTGTTACGCACGGTATTATAACGTATTTATTATATACTATGAAATTAAAGTTTTTGTTCATATATGAAATTAAATAAATTAGATGAATATCTGTATAATGTCTCTTATAAAAACAATTTATTTTATTTTACTGATAAAAAAGTGTAATGAGATTTGCATAAGTATTATTTTACATTTGTGCATCCAAAGAAATATAATTAAAATAGATATAAACTAATTGAAAGATTAAATTTAACCATCTAGAAAACTATAAAAGTATAATTTAATTTTCATCCAGAAGTATTTAATCTACATGTTATTAAATCATATTTCATTTGAAATAATAAAAAAAAAGAAAATAATAAAAAATGTGTACAATTAGAGTTTACTTTTTTTTTTCTTTTCCTCTTTTTTTTTAATTAAATGCTTGTCGATTCTATGAAAATTATTTATGTAGTTAAATAAAGATATTATATTCACTGATTTTAAAAATTAAATTGCTTAATTTATTATTTTCTTTTATTAAAAAAGTTCAAATAATTAAAAAAAAAAGTTATAATTTTTTATGCGAGGAAAATAAATTAAAAATTTTGTATACCTTCGTAGGAAAATTAGTCGGAAAATTATACTAGTTTTTTTTTTATTATAAGCACCATCGGCGAAATACTATAGACACGTGCTCACGCTGGTGCCAAAACTTTTACGCCCTTTGGGCCCACGGATAAAAAATTGTTTTGTTTCCATTGTAAATGGGTTTGGGTCTATAATGGTATAGATATAAAACCAATAAAAAAATAAATCCATCATTATTTTGTAAAAAAAAATCTGAAAGTGGTTTTTTAGAATATTGAGAAAAAGTGATTGTAAGCCTTCCAACTCAAAAAAAACTATGAGGAGAGCACAATTTTTTCTGTTTCTCAATTAATATTGTCTATAAAGAACCCGAAGAAACGTATCAGCAAGGTGTGCTTCAATGTTTATTTCTTTTAAAAAGTTCAACATTCTAAGAGCAATGTTTCTGTGTATTTTCTCATATATAAGCGGTATCAAAATTTTAACTCATTACAAATTAAAAAAATTAAAAATGAGTATAAACCTGCAAAAGCAATAATATTTCAACATGGTTTCAACAAATTTATTAAAAACATATGTATTCTAAATCGAAAATAAAAGAAATTTATAATATATAAATAACGAAAAGGTAACAAGATCAGTTTCCGGTCAGTTTATTCCGTCTCTCATATATGTATATAATATTATACTATACTGCAGATCACTATTCAACCGGAAATAACAAACGAATTAATCTTACTGGCTATTGCATTGTATTTATATGATATAATATATTAAATCTTCTATATTTTTGTTTGCTTCTATATATTTACACATTAACTAAAATGTAACGACCTTTTTATGCATGAATAGCTTACATTTATAACTATGCATAAAGTAATGTATTTTAAGCAAGAAAAACTTTAGTTATAAAGAAATCAATAATTATTGATATACCTATTATTTTTTTAATTAGTTATTTGAAATTATGTATTTTAATTTCTGTTAATTATTAGAAATATTTATTTTCTAAATATAAGCAGGGTCCAATATTACTTCTAGTTTGAGGAATGAGCTTTCTCGTAAATAAGAGATGGTCTGCTTAGCAGAATGGGATGTGGTGATAGATACTTGATTTTTTTTTAAAACACAGGAGGTGTGTCAAAAATTGACGTTTATAAGAGTGGGGGTTTATATGGAGTTAAAATAGTTTAATACGATTGTATCTTCAATAAAATGCTACAGTTTTTGTTAGTTATTTTGTTAATAATAAGCTTTTAGAACTTTTTAGCAAGTTTTCTAAAGGTTTTTAAAAACACACTACACTATAATTAATAGGGTTGTTCACTAAAAAAAAAAAGTGCGCCAAAAATGTTCTTCCTGAAGTATGTTGAAGTTTAGGTGACAAAATGATCCCATACCAATTTTCAGCACATTTGAGAACGATTTAGGGGTTGCACAAACCCAGTGTAGCTCTCAAGTGGTTGGCTAATACCGACAATTAGTGCGAACGACAAAAATTTTTTTCAAAATACGTTTTCTATGCTTCCTAATATGTTTTCGGTGTCGCTAAACTCGAAAATGAGGTCCTCAGAGTCCGAAAATACCTTAATCACCCTTAAACACCGAAAACACCCATTTTTTTACCAAAAATTTTTGGATTTTATAGCGAAAATCGTATGTATTCGAAACATCTGGATTATAAATTACAATTCATGATTTAAAAATGTTGAAAAAATACCGAAAACTCCTTCCGTTTATTCCAACGCGCCTTCTTGGCCGAGAAACACAGGGCTCAATTCTATAACAATGTTATAAGATAGGGTTTTTAGGCAATTTTCCAAATAACGCTGTCATATTGCAATTCTACCAAATCACTACCGTTTGGTCTCAATTTTTCTCGTATAAGTTCTACCTTTCAAACGCCGTAAACCGCAATTTTTCATCGCCGATTTTCTCATCGCTATAGTTAGTAAATCAAATGTCCATTTTTTGCCAAAAATGACCAAATTTAAAATTGCTGCTAATATTGTAATTTTCGAAGAAAATAAGTCTTATAGGTCTCCAACATTTTGTACTAGTCTCAAGTTTTGAAAAATTTTTCACTCGTCCATTTTGCTTTATACCTTTTCGAGATATGACTCGTCAAAGATAGTGATAAAATATGATTTTTTTTAAAGAAACCTTCAATCAAGACTCTTTTTTTAAATTATCATATCTGCTAAACAAACAATTGAAAAGGGATGAGTAAAAATTTTTTTAAAACTTAGAGCTTAATTGAAATTTTTGAGATCTTTAAGACTCATTTTAATCAAAAATTAAAATTTTAGCAGCAATTTTAAAATTGGTCATTTTTGGCAAAAAATGGACATTTGATTTTCTAACTAAGGCGATGAGAGAATCGGTGATGAAAAATTGCGGTTTACGGCGTTTGAAAGATAGAACTTATACGAAAAAAATGAGATCAAACGGTAGTATTTTGGTAGAATGGCAATATGACAGCGTTATTTGGAAAATTGCCTAAAAACCCTATCTTATAACATTGTTATAGAATTGAGCCCTGCGTTTCTCGGCCAATAAGGCGCGTTAGAATAAACGGAAGGAGTTTTCGGTATTTTTTTAACATTTTTAAGTCATCAATTGTAATTTATAATCCAGATGTTTCGAATATATACGATTTTCGCTATATAAAATCCAAAAATTTTTGGTAAAAAAAGGGGTGCGACCCCTAAATCGTTCTCAAATGAGCTGAAAATTGGTATGGGATCATTTTGTCACCTAAACTTCAACATACTTCAGGAAGAACATTTTTGGAGCACTTTTTTTTTTTTAGTGAACAACCCTAATAATTAACTTTATCTAAAATTTTTTTTAAAGTATCGTATTAATAATTTTCTCTGCGGTCAATTTGGGAAATAAGAAACACCCTACTATTTATCGAGATATGCGATTTATTATATGTGGCTATATTTCTTTGGTTGAATTTTTTATTGTTTAATTAATTCACAACAGTAATTATTTTTTTCCTTGCGTTTTAACACATCAAATGATAAATTATATTTTTTTAATGCATAAATATTTAGCATATACATAGAAAAAATGTTGCAAGGACTTGAAAAACTACTTTATAATTCATTTATTTATGTATAATATAATAAATCAAGGACTTTAAAAAACTCCATCAATATTGAGTATTTTATAATCTAGTAATAACTAGTAAATCTAGTAAAACCAACTAAATATTTTTATGTGGGTTGGATTTATTCAAAACGCATATTTAACAAAAAGACTTCGCGGTATTTCAATTTCTAAAACGGTTCAGTTTATGAGGGTGGAATTAATATTATGAAAAAATATTTTCTATATTTCTAGCCCGTTTAAACTAGTCCCGGGTTTTGAGACAAGTAACAGAGGACTATTCAGTTTTTCTTAAATTAACTTTCAAATAATACTTTTTCACGAAATAACTTCTGGTGAGCCTAGATTTTTTCACTGCAGTGATTTGGGGACTAAAAGACCGTAAAGTATCCTTTTTAGGAGTATGTCTTTTTTGGGGGTACAAACTTAGCCCCAGATATAAATACTGCGTGCTGAAGTGAAGCGACTCTTGCCCGTGAAAGAAAACTTAGGGACAAGCGATTGACACCTGCGGGATTTCCCCGAACAGTTTATGGCAGTTTTTCCTATAACTCATAATCGACACCACGTTTTCATGTAGCCTGTAGAAATGATGTCATTTGCGAGAAAAATTTTAACTATTAAATTGTCATAAAAATATACTGTGTAAAAAAAGTAACTGTTTTTTATGCAGTAAAAAAAATGTACACAATATTACTACAGTTTATTATTTTACTATAATTATATTACTACAATTGGTAGTAAATTTACTATTTTTTTAGTAATATTACTAAATTTTACTAAAATGACTAAACTGTAGTAATACTGTGTACATTTTTTTTACTGTGTATACGGCCAGGCTGCTTCGCTTGAAATTTATTTGTTGCTTTTAGCAAACAAAATTATAGCAAACTGCTTGGAAATTAAAGCAATTCAAACAACTGCTTGAATTTTCAAGCAAAGCAGCCTGGCCGTGTACAATAAAATGCTAACTGAGTTAACACGATGTCTATTTATTAGGTTTTTGAGTGAAAATGATTTCTAAAGATTATATAAGGAAGAAAATCTGGTTATAAAATAATGAGATGGTTTGCAGTTTTCAAATTTGAATAATAGGAAAAGCGTTACAAGTTTGCAAGGCCTCTTAAGTGCAGATTTTAATAAAAATTGGTATATAACAAGAAGTCATATTAAAAAAATATATATTTGAAATTTGAAGATCCTAGGGTGATCCTAGGATTGTTGTTAAATAATTAAAAATAATTTTGCTGTTTGAAGCATTTTATACGCATGATTCTTATGGGACGAAATTTTGTAATAGAAAATTTTAATATTTTTTGAGAACAATTTGTAATAAAAAAATGTAATTTATAAAAAAATTGTAGTAGACTAAAAAAAAAATTGTAGACTATAATTATTAAGTTTTATTTTCGACTAAGGTGATTTGTTTATACTGAAAATGTCATTTATTTAACAATTCTATTATATAGCCGTGCGCACGCAGGGTCTAAAGACTCATATATCTATATCCCCACATTTGTAGTCCACTCCCTTAAGTAATATAAATTATTACTGATATTATAGATTTCATCACCTACAGTTTTCCTAATTATTATTATATTACCTAGTACTGGTCAATATAAAGAAAATGACAAATATGCAATTAAAAACTATAGGTACAATAATATGAAAATTAGAACTTAAAAAATTTTTAAATTAGGTACTTAAAAAAAATTGTTAAATCCTTTTATATTCTATTTGATTACCAATTCATGCAATACAAATTTGTCTATGTACCAATCAATTTATTGAAAAGCTATTACAGAGTACGTGAAAATGAGATTTGCTCAATATTATACATAAAATAATAAATTAATAAAGTTAGATAAAATCTACATTATAAAATATAAAAATAAATAAAAAAATATATATAGAATAATAATACGCAGTTAAATTAAAATTCAAACAATTGCAATACAATTCAATTAAAATTCAAACAGAGTAACCTGATAGTGTAATTTGATTTTACTCATTTTATAATATTTTTAATCGCTTTCAAAAATCTTTATTGGATTAAATTTAATTTTTTAAAACTATTTTCAGTTCTGATAATTATCTTTTTTGAATTATGATTTATGGGTTGAGGCAAAAATCTGGAATTTTTATTTTTATTTTATTTTTTTCTATATATTCTGATCATAAAAATAATAATTAAGTAAAAATTGTTTATTTTTTGAGCTAACAAATTTTCTTTATTGAAAGATTTTTCAAAAAATGATAATTTTTTTCTCAGTATAGATCATCAAGATTAGTATATTCGCGTTGTAAATTTTATAAACTCGGTTGAAAAAATTCTTTCTTGTTTTTAAGCAAAACAGGAAATAACATATGAATATCAGTTACAATTAATAACATAGAAACATCCAGTTTTGCACAAATTTTTCAACAACCTTTTTTATGTTACACAATACTTACCTAAAGTACAATATTACATACAGTAGATGAATGTATATTTTTTCATATTCGAGGGTGATTAACAAATAAAAAGTTAAAAATTAATTTAAAAGCTTCTTATTTATAGAAAATAAGATTGTTGAAAAGTTATAAATATCTATTTGTTCAACAAGGGAAAAAAAATAGGATTTGGCTTTCAATGCAGTTGTATTGAGACAGCATTGAAAGTAAAATTTCCTACATTTTTTCCCGTGTTCAACACATAGTTTTTCATTAAAAGCGAAAAAAAGATCGCCCGAAAGTAAGAAAGTAGATCTTTTTTGCAGCGTATAATGAAATAGTACATTTTTAACCAAGGGAGCAAAAAAAAAGAATGGCCCAGATCGCACGTTAATTAAGGTAAACTGCGATCTGGGGTATTTTTTTTTTGTTCCCATGGACAAAACGAAATTTTTCTTTCTCAGTGGGGTGAAAACGCGTTTTTTTCGATTTCGTTGCGGGGCGAAAAAAGTGTTTTCGGCCCGCTAGGAAGAAAAGTATTTAAATGACTAATTATTACATTTTATTTACATCTCAAGCACTGTTCAATTAAGAAATTCAATAAGATATTATTAAAATGTTTGAAATTTTGCGCTTAATTTAGGTTAACACACAGTTTCCTGAATTAACTACTGGTATTATGGTTCGATTTGGGCACCTTCATTGTTAAAAATAAAAATACCTTATTCAAATAGATTTTATAAGAAAAAAAATATTTCTGAAAAGAATAGTCTTTAAAATATCAAAACTTGTGAAGTTATTACAGAACAAAAGGGATGCATTTGAAATATTCTATCAAGATTTAGTCAAAGGAAAATTTTAATGAAAATTCTATATATAACTCTCTTTGATGTTACATAAGCTACAATAGTATAAATAATTAAAATGAAAAGCTTAAATAGTTTGACTTAGTTTATTTTAACAAAAAAAATATTCCTAACACGGCATGTTTGCTGTAGAAGTAAAAAATTGGGATCCGGTACTTTGTATATCATAAACAATATACAGAAACCTCCAGAGATATAAAGGGTAATTTCTTCTAAGGATTTTTGTACTTTACACATATGACCTGATGAAATAATGAGTCATGTGTAACAGTAAACATGTTCAAAACTTTTTAAATAAACTTTGGTAATTATCTGGATATAGGTATGAAGATAAAATATTTATAATTATTTTAATCACTTTTTTTGTCAGTGGCCAGAAAGAACGTAAAGCCTCTGCGCGTCCAGAAAAGACATATTTTACCGCTTCCGAAAAAGAAAAATCGTATAAGACACTTTAAAAAAAAAAATAATGCCCCAAATCGCAATTTACCATCCAAGGCTTGGATTCATGCAGGAATTTACATGCAATTTGGGCCATTCTTTATTTTTCTGATCGTGGGTCATAATCTCTATATGTTATAAAGTTATAACCGCTGCTGCCGCTGTCGAATGACACCTTTGAGCCATTCTGACACTTTCGGGCCAATCTAACACTTTTGGGCCATTCTGACACTTTTGGGCCAATCTGACACTTTTGGGCCATTCTGACACTTTTGGGCCAATCTGACACTTTTGTGCTAATATGGTACTATTGGGCGAAACCGGACCTTGTGGGTGTAAGTGAACCTTATGGGGTATAATAAAATTTTTCGTTTTCTTAGTTATTGACACTTTTGGGCTAATCTGATACTTTTGGGTCAATAAGATACTACTGGGCAAAACCGGCCCTTGTGGGTCTAAGTGATTTTATTTTTTTTTACAAGGCTACTTATATACCAGGTAAGTTTTTAGATATACGCTGATTTCAAACATTTAGATCTCTAACCCTAAACTTAGCTATAATACCAAAAAACAATGTTTTTTTATCGTTTTTAAAGGTTATTTTAAAATATTTCATAAACAAATTTTCTAATTTTTCTCATAATAATAGATAATACGTTTTGCGGTCATTGAATTAAAATATTTTGGTAGCGAACCTAACAAATTTTCTCCCATCACCAATTATGGGCATTAATTGGTCCGTTTGCTTTTTTGCGTTTTTTCTACATATTTCATAAGATATTTACTCTAATATTATGAATATAAAAACAGAATTTAGGTTTTTGGATCGCTGATTCCAACTTTTTAGGTGCAGACCCAAAAAACTTAAATCTAATACTCCAAAAACAGATTTTTTGGGTCGATTTTTAAGATGGGTTCGGACAAAAATATTTTTGTTTGGTGACCTCAAAAACATATTTTCTTTCATTTTGAGGGTGATTAGAAAAGTTTCTTATAAAATAAGTCAAGATAACTTTCAAAATCGACCGAAAAATACAGTTTTTTGTTATTAGGGCTAAATATTCGGGGTCGGTACCTGAAAATTTGAAATCAGTGCTTGAAAAATTTACCTGACACATATTGCATACATCTAAAATATTTACTTGTTTTTGAAATAAAAAAATAAATAATGAAAAGAAGTATATATTATATCTAATGTTTTGACACCTTTTAATAAGACCCAGGATTAAAAATGTCAGTAATAAAAGTAAATTTTTAGTTTAAATTAAATTAATTTTTTTCGTAAAATTTCTTAATTAATGTAAGGAATAATTTAGCAATAAATTAATAGCGTTTTAACACAAAAGATACATATATTGTAAAAGCAGTATTTGAAGGTATTTAAAGATCAATCTTCATTATCCGAAAATTAATACGTCTAACGAATTGAACGAATTTATACGTAATATTAGCATTGGATATTAATATATTTTTGAATTATGTTTTATAATTTGTTGATTCATGAATTTCTGAAATATCTAACGGGTTAAAAACTCATTATTGATACAAAGTTATTTACAATTTTCTGTTAACTGCGTCAAATCGTATTGTTTTAGAAGTGCTAAGGTCTAAAGATGGCTTTATTCATCATCACAGTGTAAGAGATAATATAATAGTAAATTTTAACTTTTCATAAATTGGCTACGGTTATTTAAAATCTTTATGAATTCGAAAGCTTATTGTTGCTGCGAAAATGTTGTAGGTATATTATTTTTGTTATTTAATTAAAATGTAAAATTCGCATACTATAGATCATAATATTACAAAGCACAAGAGAAGCGATCTGTAAAGTAGTAAAATTTCTTCTGATAAAGACTCGTATTTGGAAAATAATGTGTTATATTTTATGTTCATTATATATAAAGCACAAATGAAAGTAAAGCTATGTGTATAAAATACTTTGCATCTAAATATATATAAAGTTAATGAATTTGATTAAGCTCACTTATATGAAGTTACATATACATATATATATATTAGAGTGGACCTAAAATTGGAGTTTTAGGAAAAACTTTGCTCCCCGGGTTTTTTCGTGAACTTTTGGTCTTAAAAAGTCTCCAGTTCCAAGAATTTTGTATTAGCTTTTCAAAAACACGTGACTGTAAACGCCTCAATTTTCCCAATTAAATAACATGGGAATTTTGACTTTTCAGCTTTCTAATTTTTTTCAAAGCTTGCTAAATGTTTGGAAAAGCTGCTAATCGATGAGAACTACTATTTAAATGTATAAAAAACGATATCCAATCTCCAGTAGCCAAAAAAAATATTTTTAAAGCGATTTTATTAGTAATAAACGTAAAAAAATAAGGGGCAGTGCAGGTTAAAATCCGACTTTTTTGAAAAAACCTAATTTTCATAAAATGTTACCAAAAAATTGAAAATTCAAGAAAATGGCAACATTGCCAAGACTTTGGCGGATTCAAAACTTTGGGTTAGGGTCTTTTTATAGTATGTTTGCTCGGAGAATTTTCTCTTTGAAAATTTATCCTTAATTTTTTAAATAAAAATTTTCAAAGAAAAAATTCTCCGAGCAAACATACTATAAAAAGACCCAAACCCATAGCTTTGAATCCGCCAAAGCCTTGGCAATGTTGCCATTTTCTTGGATTTTCAATTTTTTGGTAACATTTTATGAAAATTAGGTTTTTTCAAAAAAGTCGGATTTTAACCTGCACTGCCCCTTGAGCTTAGATATTGTTTTTTATACATTTAGATAGTAATTTCCATCGTATAGCAGCTTTTCAAATCATTTTGCAAGCTTTATAAAAAATTAGAAGGCTGAAAAGTCAAAATTCACATACTATTTTAATGGGAAAATTAAGGTGCTTACAGGCACTTATTTTAAAAGCAAAAGCTAAATCCTTGGAGCTGGGGACTTTTCTCTGCCAAAAGTTAACGAAAAAATCCGGGGAGCTAAGTTTTTCTTAAAACTTCAATTTTAGGTCCACTCTAATGTATATATATAAAGCCATAAATATAGTGTTTAGGAATCGTATACAGTATATATAAGGAAGTTTTAATCTTTGAAGCACACTAATTGAATTTACATAGAAAGTTGGAAGGAAGTTTACTTAAATATTCAAGCTTCTTGATATAGAATATATATGTAAATATTATGTATATCTATATACAATATCAAACGCACGTAAATTTCTATATATAATATATATATATATATATATAGCATTAAAGCTTGTACCATTTTATTACGTGCAGAGATAGATCTTATGCACCCGACGGCAAAGTATTGAACCGTATTTCCTAAATGTCAATTTCTTGCTTGATTATTAGTATAGCTTATTCAAGTATATATTAATATTATATATAAATATACAAGTGCTATAAGTCTCTTTACATAATATAAGACGGCTATTTAATTAACCTTTGACTTTACGTATCAGCACTCTTTGTTAGAATACGTGAATCAAGATATAAACAATAAATTGATAAAACTTTTCTTTAATGCATATAGGTACAGACAATCCCAACTTTTTTAACATTTTAATGTACATGGTAATTTAATTAATGAAAATAATGGGAATGTCATTCTATTTTAATACAAAGCTTTTAAATAACATTATATTGTTAAATATCTAGGTGTTTTATCACTACAAGCACCATTTTTAGCTTTTTCATATATATCTTTAAATAGGTTTTCTATCGAACTTTTAGTTTAAAAAATTGTATCATTTTGTCGTTCATAAATATATTAGTTAGAAAAGCAATAATACATATCTTACTTTGCAAGGAAATCTAACACTACATAGATTCAAATATTTTAATTTCAGGAAATTAATAAAATACTAGAAAAAATCATTTCCATTAATTTTAAATACCACAATATAATAAACTTACAGAAATATTCATTTATTTTAAAAAATTTTCTGCTACTTCTACAGAAGTACCTACTTTAATTTATTATTTAGCCTATATTGTAATTAATTGCAAAATAATTCAATATTAATTACTGAATAAATTTTGAATTACCCCCTTGAGTAAAATAAAAATCATTGAAATTAAAGTATTAAATTTAAAGTACACTGGAAAAAATTACTTTCCAACTTTTAATACTTGACAATATAGAATATTAAATTACCATAGGTAATATTTCCTAGAAAGTATTGTATATTAACTTTAATGTTACAGTAGAATTTTTACCGATTAAAATTTATATTTTATTTGAAATTCATAGACATAAGTAAAAGAATTAGTTAATTTTTGATATTTTAATAGTAGTGGCACCAGTAATCTATTTTTCAACCCAATTTTAGGGTGAATAAAAGTAAAGTAGGTACACAATCTTTGAGTGCTAGACTTTCGTCATTTCATAGTAATGCCCCGAATGACAAAAAGACTAATTATCTCACTCTAACTTACAGTTTTTGTCACATTAACATGAAATGACTAACGTCTAGCACTCAAAGACCGTGTATATATTTTTTGCCCCAAAGAAAATGAATTGCAAAGCGATAGCTTAATTATTATTAACAAGTTATTGTTTGATTTTGAGGTCAAAATAGACCCTGAATTTGTGTTCAGTGGGTCCAAAAACATATTCTCACCCTATCTTTATCCTCGGATTTATCACTAAGAATTGTGGGAAAATGGGCTACAAAATACATTGCAGACAGGACTTTTATAAAATGATTAGAAGGTTGACCATAAAATTATTTATGAAAAATAGAAATTAAAAAAGAAAAGAAAAACCCTGTTTATAAGATTGAGCCAACATGTAAATTTGCCTTTCCAGTCCCAGAATTCCATTCGGAATGAATGCAGGGCTATTTGCATGTCTTTACAACATATGAAAGTATGTTTTTCAGTAAAAATTAATTTTTTAAAAAGCTTTGTGGCCTTTGTAAAAATTTGTATAGCTAAAAACTCAAAATTTCCATGTCATTTAAATGGATAACTTCAAGGGCTCAGTGGCACAGGTCAAAAAAATTGAAAATCAAAATCCTTGGAGCTGGGGGTTTCTTATGACCAAACTATTCGAAAAAAGTTAGGGGAGCCAAAATATATTGAAAAAAAAAATAAGACACACTCTAATATATATATAATATTTATATGATAAGCTGAAAACTTTTTCAGCGCAATCCGAAGACTATCTGCAAGTCAACATATATTTCACATAGAATTTCACATAAAATTATCCAAATGTGTGTATATGTTTTTTTGTATGGTATAATTTATCAAATTAATAATAGAAAGTTTTTGTTTATCTTTAATATTGTATAATCATTCTGCAACAAAGATTAATGGCAAACAAAATAATCGATTTTGTTAAAAAAATATTATAAAAGTTTTGTTGTTAAAATCTTAAATGATTTAGAAAATATTTATAAATCTGCGCGTTAACACATAAAAGATGGGTAAAAGTTATAATATATAGACATCGATCGATATAATGCATATATTGTGTTATGAATGCGTTTGATCTATAGTATCAATCTTATTTGCATATGAAAGAGTGTCACAAACAGATTTGCACATATAAATTTGTTTTTAGTTTTTTTTTGTTTAAGTATAATATACGACATATTTTTTTTAACTTTAATATATACAATATACATATATTATATTAGCTAAAATAATAAATTTCTGTACGTAAATATGACTATAATCGGAAATTAAAACTGAGTAAATAAAAAGATACATTTATCTTTCATGAAAAAAATATTATTTTAATGTATAGGTACATTAATTTATTATTTTATCATTTTATTCAATTATCTTTCTTAATTGAAAATTAAGTTTTGTCTTCATAGATAAAATTTTACAATATATTTTACATCACGTAGAAGTCTCTATACTGAGTTAAAATCCAGATTTCTGCTTACCACTATCACGATTCTGGTTGTGGCAGTCATAATTTTCTTTTATTTTTATTGTAAATCAGGTAAAACATAAAGAAAAGTTTCAACAACAAAATTTTCCTTCTTTGTCAAAACATTTTTTTTACTAGTCACACTATGTCCCAGTGCTCGAATTTTTAAATGAGTGAAACTAGTTCTTCTAAAATTTTCTTTAAGTTTCAATTGTTTGCTTTAAATTCGTTTAAAAAAAAAAAAAAAAATCCGGTTGCTCCAACCAGAATTTTTTTCAGTATATTTTAAGTAAAAATTATTATGGTTTTGAGGATTTTAGCATTAAAGTTTTAAAAAAGTTCTGATAATAGGAAAATTTTTACAAAAAATAGAAGTAGAAACTATAATTAAGCGACAGGAAATGCAAAGAAATTAAAATTTTCAGAAAATAATAAATTTTTATTTTTTATCAATGATTTGCTTCTCTTGACTCCTCATATCTACTCGTATACTAACAATACTGCTGTTTTTAGCGTAGAAGATAGTTGGCTTGATGCGAAAAAAGTATGGTTGAATATCTTTTATTAATTGATAACCGGTTTATATCTAATAAATTGACTCTGAATTCAAATAAGTCAATGTTCATTACTTTTGGATGCAACAAAAGAAGTGTACCGGATGATGACTTTACTCTAGCTTTTTCTAGTTATAAGTTACTCAGAAGCAAATCTTGTAAATACCTAGGTATTGTGGACTGTATTAGGATGTTGAGGTAACTTTAGGATTGGTGATGAATTAATGATATTACATAAATTATAAAAGACTATTACTTTTATTGTGCGTTTATTAGTAAAGACAGCCGCTTTGTACGACAGTTAGACGCACTCTGCCCTAAGGCTGGGAGCGCGCGTATTTCCTCTCTCTTTCTTACATTAATATAAGGGCTCGTTTACAAGAATATAATACTAAAGTGTGTTTCCACCATTCTCCCCTTTCAAAGTTTAATTACATGATAATTGAACACATTTTTTAAAAATAATTATTTGCAAAAAATACGATTAAAAAGAACATATTTACAGCATATTTACAATATAAAATATATAAAAAATAGACTTTGGTTCTAATTTTCAATTTTTGATTATATTTTGATTTAATTTGCTTAATTACTACAATTCATTGTTTGTTTTAAGTAAAATTAATATCTGTATGGGCCTTCTCAATATAGAGGTACAGGTCCGGACATCCACAATCCTTGTCAGATTGTCAGGTCCCTTAAAAGTTTTTAAAATTTGACCTAAAGGCCATTTACTAGGAGGTGAATTCTCATCTGACACCAGAACAATATCATCGATCTCAATATTCCTACTTTCTTCCGACCACTTACTTCGCTCTTGTAAAGTTTGTAAGTACTCGGAGGACCATGTCCTCCACCAATCTTGTAACATGGCTTGAATTAATTTGTACCTTTGAGTAGCAGGAATATTTTGATTTAGATAGTTGGGTTCGGGGATGATATAAGAATTAGATTGTGTCAATAGAAGTGAGGGACACAGAAATTTATGGTCTGACGGATCATCGGTCAAAAGTATGAAGGGTCTGGAGTTGAGACAAGATTCGACTTGCTTTAGAAGGGTATAAAATTCTTCTAACGTAAGCGTACAGTCGTCCATCACCCTACGAAGATGATGCTTGACGGACTTAACCGACGATTCCCAGATTCCATTGGTGTGTTTCCAGCACTAGGAATTTATTAAGATCAACATCTCAAATGGTATGTGCATGTTAATTATGTTCTTAATAGAATAAAATATCTTGTTTTTATATTTTTTAAATTAAATCATATGAATGAAAGGATTTTAAAAATAATGAATCATCACTTTTCATGGGTGTCGTCTCTAATGCTATTTCAATCTGGGGTTGTGCTTTTAAAAATACTTTAAAAGTACTCCAAATTTATCAAAATAAAATCAAAAAGATCATAAAACCTAAAAGTTTCCTAATATTAAATATAACACAGCTCTTTCAATTAAATTCACTATCATATTATTTTGATGAATTGAAGGCTAAATATGATGCTTATTTATCAAGATCAAAAAACAAGTATTTATCTTTACCTATCATTAAAAAAACTTTATATAAAAAAGCCCTTCTATAACTTAAAGCTATTCAATGTTCTTTCCGCTGAAGTAAAAAATTATAATGCAAAATCATTAAAAAATCTAAAACATATTTTACTTCAAAGTCTCCTAAAAAAGTCGAACTTCTGTTAATATCATTTTTATTTTTACTTAAGCATTTATTAAAACCTTTATTTATATTGCTGTTAGTATCATGTGATTTGATTTTATTATATTGTTGCTTATTTGTATGATACATAATTTCTTGAAAATTTTAGTTTATTCTAAATGTTTTTATATTTGTTATATTACTTTCTTCTTTTATTAATTTTAGTTCAAGTCTTTTGACGATTTTAGCATACTATCTCCGGCACAGTCAACTTTGTTGACTCAGGGAAATTTATATATGTCAACCTTTATGTTATCTAATATAATGTATACTTGTACAATATGTAATTTTTTGATGGTTTAAATATATAAATTAATAATTAATAAATCATGAATATTTTTAAGCATTAGAATGAAAATATCATTAAAAAAGTGTAAATCAACGAAAGTATTTAAAAAATGAAAAATTTTATCGGAAGTTAAAGGCAAAAATTTTATATGTAATATTTTTTTAATACATCTACATCTGTACTGTTTTACCTCAGAGAAATAAGATAAAATTATTTGATCAAAAATATAAATTTTGAAATTACTTTATTTTACTAAGTTTATTAAATAATACGAGCTTTTCAGACAATTATTAATAGCACATTTAAATACTCGTCCTGATATGTGGTGTAATATTTATACTCTAAGTATATTAGACAGTGTAATATTAAATTAAGAACATTAATTAAAAGTTGTTAGTCTAAATTCTTTTTTGTATTGGGAAAATCCGAATGAATTTTTGAAAAATCCCAAGGTCATTGCGCCTTTTGGCTAAACAATGTGAGGGGCATCAGTATGATTACATTAGAGTTTTTTTTACTTATTTTATTATAATTTTTATTTTCATTTATTTATTCATATCATGTGTTCAATATATTATATATTATGGTAAATTAATTAAAATACCACAACCTCATAGAAACTTTAAGTCTGTACATGGGCCTATTATGAACAGAAAATATAATAAAATATAGTAACAATATTTTTATATAAATTTGGTTATTTGTATGCTGTAATGCATTTATTTTTTAAGAGTACAAAAAATTATAGTTCAAAATCAACTAGCCATTTTAATGAATTTTCTGAATTTAATACCACACTGTCTGATATACTTAAGTGTAAGTATTACACCACATTATCAGCACGAGTGTTTAAGAATATGTTCCTTAACCCATTAGCGACGGCGCGATCATACCACTGAAGCTCGGATTTTCATTTAGAAAACGGGTAAAAAATGATTTTTTTTTAACTTAGAGTCTTTTTTTACTAAAATGGCCTTGCTTTACAAGATTCTGGGGTCAGATTTTTAATATTATTGACCGTCAATTAAATATAAAGGAATCTTGTAAAGCAGGTCCTTTTTAGTAAAGGAATACTTTAAGTTAAAAAAAAAATCATTTTTTACCCGTTTTCTAAGGGAAATCCGAGCATCAGTGGTATGGTCGCGCCGGCGCTAATGGGTTAATAATAATCTGGAAAGCTCGTATTATTTAATAATTTGAAATTACATTATTAATGAAATCAATTTACAAATTGTTTGTAAACTAAATCAAAGAGGTTTTATAATTAATTTTACAAATTAGTATAAACTATGAATAAGACGAGTAATTTAATAACGCTTGCATAGTCGAATATTTGTTATCCATATTGTAAAATGTATTTGTTTACCATAAAGTTAATGAGATTTGTATTAAGGAATAACAAAATCGATAATGTTATAAAAATAAATACTTGCAATATTCAGAAATGCTTGTAACTTTGTGGATACATTTAAATATTACATATAATTTATCAAGTTAGTTCGTATTCCCTTTTCAAGTAGCATAAAGTTAATAAATGTTTATATTTTATGTATAGGTAGTTAGTTCAAAAGTCATAACTTGGAATAATAGAGCAACAACTACTAGGACTTTTAGTAATCTGTATATTTCATTAAGTGCAGATTGTACTTGTACTTCTATATATATATATATATAATATATATTTATAGAGTTCGGAAACTGAATAATTCATAGAGTAATATGGACAGTATAAGTAATAATACCTTAGAAACCTATTCGTTATTATGTCCATTGTATCAATCCTATCATACATGCATTATTAATAGATTGATTTTAAACTTTATTATTACTTGTAATATTCATGCCTGATTATTCATACATTATTAGTATAATTGAATTATTAATGATAGAGAAATAAATATATTATAAATGTTATAAAATAGTATTAAAAATTGGTATGAGGACAAAAATTTCAAAAAAAGTTTCCCGATTTTAACAAAAAGTTTATTTTCCCATTACCTTTTTTTCCCAATCATTTTTTTTTTTTAAATTTATTTTTCCCATAAATTAATTAACATAAAATATTGTTAAAAAAGATTTTTTTACAATAATTCTTTTTTAACTTTTAAAGTTTAATAAAAAACAAAATTTCTATGAATTGAAGTTGGTTACAATATTATTTTACAGTATACTTAAACCCCAAATTTTTAGTTTAAAATTATAATCATATAAATTTTAACCATAAATTTTCGTATAAAGAAATACAAATTTTTGCTTTTCCAAATTGTTAGAATTTTGGATACTATTCATTTATTATTTAAAAAATATTGCGCTTTAAAATTTTGCGGGTTACAAAATTTTAATAATGAGTGATTTAACTGGAGAAATTATTATAAATGGAAGTACAAGATATCTTCATGTAGACGGGTTTTTATATTATTATCATTCAGACGGTAGAAAATCAACTTATTGTAACTGCAGAAGGAACTGCGTAAGGCAAAAAAGGTCCAGAACTAATAACCTATCAAAAGGCTGGCATAATCGTTTTCAGATGGTGGTTGACGGTATCATCCAAGTTCCTTTGCTTTCTTTGCTGAGTTGCAAAAAGAACAAGCATCCACTGAGACAATTCTACGCCTAATCTTGGACAAAAGATAAAAAGGGTAAGAACACCTGCCCAAAAACGATTGGAAACATCCGCATTTATAATATTGTATCTAGATACGAAAATATGAAGGAAGAAGGAAGTGGAAATATACACTACTTAAACTAGGGGGCACATAACATTTCTTTTTAAAAAGTTTTTAATAATAATAAATTTTTTGGGAAATATTCAAAATTTTTTTGGAACTTTATTATTTTTTTAAATTTTTGCAATGGGAAAAAAAGTTTTTGAGAAATTTATACTTTGGGAAAAAAATCCTGTAAAATTTTTGTTGAGAAAATTGTCTTGGAACTTTTGACCCTCAATCTTAAAAATTTTTTATTAAAATTATAATGATGTGAAGATTTTTCAGAATTGAATATTAAATATTTATTTTCTGCAGTTTTTAAAAAAATAAAGATTTTACTGCCACGATTACAAATAAATTGAACTGTGAAGAAAGTTTAAGAATTTTATAGGATTTTTTTTCTTCAATTTTCCTTAGTTCAAACAGAAAGCCCGCTTGCGGTTAAAGGAAAAATTCCGTTTGCAGAAAACTGAATTCTACCTATCACAAAAAAATTTAATATAAAAATGTATATGAAAACATAATATTGTACAATAATTTTTGTTAGTAAGTTTTTCTAATCTGTTTTTAATAAATATATATTATTTTTTTCAAATTTTGTACAGTTAACAAAAATTTTGTTTTTTTATATCATTATATTAAAACGAGCCAATGATTTTGTTAAATAGTAACATTACTCCTATAAAGCTTATATAATATGAGAATATTTGTTTAATCCGTATGTATACAAGCAAATTATAAATAGGATTTCGATAATGCCTTTAGTATCTTTAGTTAAAATTCTAAATTATATTCTATCATGCACAAATGAAATAGCTATTTGTTAAACAAGGGAGAAAAACAAGATTTAAAATAAAATTTCTATATTTTTCCCGTTGTTCAACTCAATATAGTTTTTTTATTAAAAGTCTAAACAATGATCATCTGAGTGTAGAAAGTCGATCATTATTACAGTATAATAATGAATAAACAATTTTTCTACAAAAATAAAGATCTTTTCAAAAAAGTGCACATAACAGATTAATTTGACAAAATATGGTAAATTACCACACTCGTAGTAATAATACTAAAATTTGTAATAAATTTACTAAATTCTGCAAAATACAAAATCTTGTAAAAATAAAAAAATTAAATAAGTCACAATAACTTAAATTGAGTACCTAAGGAGTAACTTATAGAGTTTTTATGACCATGCATTTTATTTATTTTTTTTTTTTTGATTGTTGTAAAATAACATATACTGAATTCAAAATTTTTTTTCTAACTATATAACTTTTATTAAAAATTCCACTTACAAACTTTTTTGTTTTATTTCTGCTTCAAGTACTTTATTTTACAAATTTCTGAATGAAAAAAGTTTATTGAATTTGAGAAATATTATTTATTTATTTCTTCTTCAAAAAAATGCATGCTTGAGAAAATAAAAAATTAAAAGTAACTTAATATTTCAAATTAAAAGGAAATTATTCATTTGTTAATTAGTTTTTTCAAAGTATAACTTCAATAATATAATAATATACGATTGATAAAAATTTGCATTTATATTTCATTTAACGCCTCATTCATATCTACCTGGCTAACACCCGCGTGCAATCGCATATTGAAATGAAAATAATTAAAAAAATTTTTTTTAACTTTGCATACGTTTTATTTTACTATTATTAATTTAATTTCAAGTTTTGCTTAATAAACTTCATGTTAATTTTTATTGGAAATTCTAAAATTACAAAATAATGAATTTTCAAGTACTATTTTTGTTTTAACGTTAAAGTTTGAGTAATTTCTACATGCAAAAAAACTAAAATAAAAAAAAAAAAAAATAAAAGTTGAAATAAATTGCTTCTACTTTTATACATTATGAAACTATATTATTTTTATTTAATTTTTTTAAACGTTATAAAGCTTTTTCTCTCTTTTTTTTTTTAATTATACTAAGTTGTTTGATTTTTATCCAATATAATGTAGTAATTATTTTCTAGGTAATGAGATCATATTAGATTGTTTAAAACAAAAAAAGGATCTTAAATATGATTTTTTTTTTAAAAAAAGTAAGCTTTTAGCCTTTTGTTTTATTAAATAACTTTATTTTACAAGGTAAAACAAGGTGTCTTCGGATTATGCATAATTTAAGCAAGGCGCTGGTCCACTTAGCGCACACTTAATATGCGGCAGGTGTGCGTCACGGGTGCGCCTCATGTCCAAAAAAATGGCGCACTCCTAAGAAAATTTGTATAACTGATGCAGGGTGTGCTTAAAACTTAATAAATAATTGATTAGAACCTATATTCAACCTTACCAGATATTTAGATTTTGCAAAATGAGAATACTTGTCAATTAAAACTATAAATTCTAATCAATTTTAGCGACAAAATTTTACGAAGTAAAATTATAATTTTCTTTTAATTTTTTTCAAAATTCCTTTTTTATACTTTCTCTGGTCTCCAACATTTTGTACTAGTTTCAAGCTTCCAAAAATTTTGTATTCGTCCATTTTATTTTAATCCTTTCCGAGATATGTTTCGGCAAAGATTAGATAACGATAAAATATGATTTGTTTTAAAAAAACCTCAAATATTGATATTCTTTTTTAAATTATCATATCTGTTGAACAAACAATCAAAAAGGATGGACTAAAATATTTTTCAAAACTTAGAATTTGTAAAAAGTTTTTGAGACCTTTACAACTCATTTTCATTAAAAATTACAATTTTAACAGCAATTTAAAAATTGGTCATTTTGGCAAAAAATGAACATTTGATTTACTATTAATAGCGATGAGAGAATCAGTGATAAAAAATGTCGGTTTATTTTTTATCCTTGAATGGTGGAAAAAGCTAGAGACGGGTTATCCAACATTATCTCAAATGGCTAGAGATGTACTCCTTAGGTTCGTCAGTTCGTTAGTTCCCATTGAAAAGTTTTTTTCAATGCAATAAAAATTCAATATAACTTTTTACATTTTTAAAAAATTTTTGAAAAATATCAACTTCTTACAACAAATTTGCAATTTCGTTTTACATTAAAAAAATTTTTCAAGCATGAGAAATTAATAAGTGTAAGGTATCTGTGCTCTTGAAAAGTGGATTGTAAATGACAGTATTTCTGAAGAGATCATACGAGGTTACATAGTTAGAACAAGTCTCCTGATAAGGCTCAATTTTTGCACGCATTTCTGTCTACATAAAATATGAAATTCATAAAATTAGAGTACGATTTTTAATTTTTATTACATTTAAAGGTGAATTTAATATTCATAAATAAGCCATGAGATTTATATTTTTTTTTATTATTTGGTTACAAAAAGAAGTCAATAAAAAATATTGGGAAATTCAAAAACATTTTTTAAGTTTTGATAAAAAGTTTTGAAATTCATAATGAAAAAAAAATTCAAATCAGAGATTCACCTGCTCTTTGTTAGCATGTGATTATAAATATTGGTTTTTTTTCAAAGAATATTGAAACATTCCTTTTCAGTTTTTTATTAAAAAAACATCACTTTTTGTAAGCTTTGATTTTGTAAGCTTGAATAATTTCCTTATTTTTGAAAATTTATAAACTCAAGTTTTAAAGAATGCACTAAATTAAAATATAAATAGACCATTTTTGTCACTGTGATAGATGAAATTTTTATTTTTGAAAATTTTGCATTCAAGCACGTTTTGAGACCCCAAAAAGCTAAAAACTGGTTTTAAAGAAAAGTATGTATGCATGTAACCGGTGATATTATATTGTGGTATTATAAGACCTAATTTTTTTTTCTCAAATTTTTCATCAAAAAATCTCAATCTATATTATTTTTTTTTTTTAATAACCCCTCATTTTTTTCTATAAAAGTACTAATTTCTAGAAATATTGATTTTACTCGATATTTCAGATCTGATAATTAATATTTTGGAAATTTTTGTCTAAAAATCTTTACCTTCAAAAAATACAAAAAAAACCATAATTTTTTTTCTTTTTGTACGCAGCGCCAAATTTTAGTACTAATTTTAGAAATACCAGTTTTACTTGATTTTTTGGATCTGATATCTAATTTAAAAAAACTTTTTTGTCAAAATTTTTTGCTCTTAAAAGTAAAAAAAATCAAAAAAATATTTTTTTCTTTTTGGACCTAGTAACAAATTTATTTATTTTGATGTACTAATTTTTTTATTCAATTTTCGGATTTGATACCTAATTTGTTGAAAATTTTTGTAATTTTTTTTATTTTTGAAGCAATAGCTAATTTTTTCCAATGAGAGTTCTATTTTTAAGAAATTCGTTGTATTTTTCGATTTCTTGTATTTTTTTATTTACATTTTTTCCGCCAAAAAGTAAACAAACTCCATTCTTTTTTTGATGACGTAATGCCTAATTTTTGCCCAAAGTTCTAATCTTAATACTTTTGGTACCGCAAAATGGTAAACATTTTCAACTCATATGAAGATTTTAAAAATTAAAAAAAAAAATTTTTAAAACAAGTTAAAATTATTTTAAAATAAATCTAGGTATGAATAAAAAAATTTTACAACGCAATAAAATATCATTAAATTCAATATAATAAATGAACTGTTGTTGAATAAAATATTTATTTAATGAAGAAAAGCTTTTAATTTAATTGTAATAATAGAAATAAAATTAAAACAAAACCATATATAAGAAAAAAAATTTTTTTTAGCAAATGAAATTAAAGATTTTCTTATTTTTTTCTTTCTTAATGTTTTATTCAATGAAATGTTAATATTTTTAGTAATTAATGAATAATAAAAAGGCTTAGATAAAAAAGCACTTTGGATTATCCTTGAAGAAAAAGTAATGGATAGAAAAAGTAGTGAAATATAAAAAAGTATGTAAATCAGTTAAAGTAATAACAGATAAGTGGTGTCAATTACACTTTCTTTTTTCAACTTTTCTTTTCTTTTTTTTTCATATAAAAAAGTGGGGTTAGGGTAGTTTCTATAAATTTAATCTCTCTTGAGAGAGTTTGTTCATTTTGTTTCAAACGCGTATATAAAAGCATTCATAAAGAGTCTCTTACTTTGATATAATAGTTACTGTACAGTTTGTAGAATTTGAAAATACTACATAAAGTTTATAAACGTAATTATATTATTGTAAAATTGTTGTAAATATATTTTAGAAACTTTTAACTTAAATTAATTACTGCAAAAACAAAGCTATTGTATTAAATTTAATTTGCATTTAATTTTAAATTTTTCATACAACCAAAGAACTTTTGGACATGAAAATTTAATTTTAAACACTGTTGGAAAAATTTTAATTTAATCAGGAATTTCCAATTTTAAAAATTTTAAGCTTCAGGAAACTTATTAGCGCATTTGGAAGCTGAGATTTCAACTATTTTTGTTCATAATATATAATATATATAAAATCCAATAGCTTAAATTATTTCCGAAAGTGTTTTACAAAAATATTCTCATTTTCCCTCTGCCCCTAAAATTAAATATTTTTCAAAATTAAATAAGCACAGTTTTGATTCCAAATGCCTAGATTTGAAGTCTTAGATTTTTATGACCCACAACTATTATTCCCAATTTTGTGTTTTTGTTGATTCCAAATATCAAAAGTATTAAGAACTCTTTTGTTGAAAAATATTAAGTTTCTCGGGAGTGGTGGCAATCTAGCGAGCGATCTAGTATAATATTGTGTGTATTTTAAGAAAAATTGTTAAATAGATTTATGAAATAATAAAAAATATGTAATTTTTCAACGCTCGGGATGAGCGAGTATCTGTACCAAAAATATATTATCAGTCTTAAATTACAATTACACGAATTTAGCTCAAAATCTTGCTTATACGTCAAAATCTTAATCTTTACTGTTAGAAAAAAAAATATTTTAAATAAATAGTAAAAGAAATTATAATCATCAGATACTGTTTTTAGAGTGTATTCTTTTAATTTTAATTAAAAATACGGAAGTTAAAAATTTTAAAATTGTACCAACGTATTTAAAATACATGCAAAATACATAGAGAATCTTGGATCAATGCCATATAAGACAAAACCGCAAATAAAAACGTACACAAGTACTTAAATAAAACACGCAAACGCTACCTATTTTATAAAGAAAAAAGTTTAAAGTAATTTTAAAGCACGTAGTATTTGTTCTTATCAAAAATCCACAAAAAAAAAATAAATAAATGTGTCATATTATTTAATTGTAAGCCAGGTTGTAAGCAAATAGTTTAAAATATCTATAAGGAAATAAATTGAAATCATTCAACTAGTTTTCATTTTTTTTGCAAAAAAAAAAAAAAAAATAAAAAAATTGACAACATAATCGAAAGGAATTAAATTATGTAAGAAAATTTCTTGATATGTATATTATTGTTCGTATTACTAGAATCAAGCTTATATCGATATAGAGAAGTATAGTAGAAATAAAATTGATAATATAATGAAGTGGGGTTATGAGCATATTTAAAAAAGGCCAAGTGATCAGTATTATTATTTTATTCTGTGCTACTCTCTTTCTCTTGACTAGTGATTGTGTAGTTTTTTATTTTTTTAAAATGTCGAAAGATTTAGATTTAAATATAATAAAATACAAATTGTTGACACTAAATAACGTTAAGGAAGCTGTTAATTTACACATCGAAACATCGTTACAAGAATGTTTAACTATTGGTTTTGGTTTAGCTGATGAACCTGATAAAATAGATAAAAATGGGTTTACTGCTTTATTAACTAATATTATCGAAGATGGTGTTAGTATTGGTGCTTTTGATATTACGACGAATGAATTAGTTGGCGTTTGTTTTAATAAATTACATGTAAGTTTTTTTAAAAAATTTTTTATTTATAATTTACATTGTTGTGTTGATGATTTGCATTTATTAATATTTTGTATTACAAAAGCATGCAAAAATAAATTATTTCCTTTTTGTTATATTATTTTTTTTGTTTCCTGTATAATCAATCTTCTTTTTTATTTAAATTTTGGAATAACTTGAAAATTATCAAAAAATAAATGCAATTTTTAATCTAAAATGCAAATAAAATTTTAAAATTTGATGGAACGTCCAAATATCTTAAAATTTTATTGAGTTTAAAACGACCTTGTTGGATAATTTATTAGCAAAGAAAAATTCAAAACACTTTAATTTTCTCTCTTGTCAATATTTCATTCTTGATCTAACAACCTCGTCAGGACCTTTATTTATTAAAGTTAGAACTTTCAAAAAATTAAAAAAATAAATTTTTTCGAATGAATGAAAATATAAATTCTTTTTCATTGATATAAATAAAATTTGATATCTTAAATGTATTTATTTTATTACTTTGAGCTTTTTATAGATATGAAAACTATTTTTATTAGATGATAAAAGAACTTTGCAAACAATAACGATAAAGTTAATTTTAATCAATTAATCTTTGTTGTTTTTATAAGATTCAACCAAAACACATATTTTAATATTTTAATTTTTTTTTAATGACGTATAGCTGTTTTGTATGATGATTTAGACATATAATTTGAGTATATTTACATTTAATTATTGTAACATTTTTTTTTTTTTTTTTAAATATTTTATTGACGTTGTAGGTATTTGTAATTTTTGTTCTGTTTTTAATTTATTTAATATTTTTGAAAAATATTTTAGTCATGTTTTAATTTTTTTGTTGGTTTTTTGCCTTTCTTGAATTGATTTGTAATATTATAACCTGTTTTTATTTAAATAATTTTAAGTTTAAACGAGTCAAAAAAGATTTTATTAATTAATTAGAGGATGAAAGTTACTTGTTATTTGTTTTTTCGGAATTTAAGGAGGCTCTTCAGTGTACTTGCTAGTCATTGGAGAAGCTATTACAAATGTTTGTTTATATTGTAATGTATGTGAAATATGAATATGAAAAATTTTTTTTTAATTTTAATAATTATTTAATGCTAATAATATAACAAATATTCTCTTTATTAACGAATTACCGATAACAAAAAGTTTACGTAGTATACAAACAATTTGGAGTGCAGATATTAGAATTTATATTTACCATATTTTAAAGCATTGTATGACTTTTATTATTTATCAAATAAATATAAGATTTATCGTTTATAAGTAATTATAAGAGTTTTTATTTTTAAAGTAAAATTTAATAAATAATATCAATAAATACATATAATATTTACAAATAAACGCGTGCCCCTGTATAACAGACTATCCATATTATATCATGGCTGCTTTCTCTTTAGAACCTTGTTTACTAATTTTTGGAGTTTAATTGCTCAAAAAAATACACGGCTACCTAATATGAGAGGGTTGGCAATAATTTCCTTGGGAATTAAATTTTATACTCAAAATACTCAGGTTTTATAGTTTTTTGTTTTAAGAGAATAAATAGCTACTTCCGGAATTCCTCTAATAAGAGTAGTGTTAAAATTTTGTGACTTTTTTCGCTAATATTTTTAAATTTTGCACGGCTATCGAATATATGCTCTATACCATTCGAATCGGGGAATTTCACTTTATTCAGCCATATATCTCACTATTTATAATTCACTAAAGAGCCTCCTTAAACGAGCCTCTTTTTTTTACTGACTTTTAATAAGGTGTTATTATGGATGAATTATGGGAAAATATGAGAAAAAAGTTTTTTTTTTTTTTTAATACTAAAAAATAGGCTCTAATATCAGGTTTTAGCAAAACATCCAAAAAACATCCCTTATGAATATTTTAAATCACCATTAATAAGGTGTGTCCTTTACAAATCTAAGAGTCTTGCAAAAAACTTTTAAGTACAGTAACACAAAGTTGTTGATTAGAGACTCAAAAGTTATACAGTAAGCAAAAACTTACAAACTAAATTCTTAAAAATTTTCAATTTTTATTTAAACTTTTAAACACTATAATCCAGTTGTATAGTCACTGTTCATTACCAAACTTGGTCTAGAATAGGTTTTTTGGATCATGCATAACAATTTTTTGCGTCATTTATTTATGAAATCGGCGCTTCACATATAAATCAGCAAAAACTACCCACAATAAATGGTATTTTTATGTATTCGCATTTAAAGTATCCAGATTTGGTATAAGAAAGTTTGTTGGGTTATTGATCACGAATTTGGGGACCCTAAATATGAGAAATTAGCTTTACCCCTAAATTTTAAAAATCTTATACCCCTAAAAGGAGTGTTTTTTGTATATGTAAGAATCCATTAATCTGGTATCTTATGCTCCCGCAAGCTTAATAATCCGGGACCACCCTCGGTGGCAGTTAAAAGTAAAATAATTGTTGAAAGTAAAAAAAATTATAAATTTTACAAATGCACGTACTTGTACACGTGCAGCATGTCTTTAAAAATAAAAAGATTAAATTTTTTATGAGAAAAAAGTCTGATAAATTTTAAATAATTAAAATTTCAAAGCTTAGTCCGTTTAAAATGTATATTGTATTGAATTTAAATATTTACTTTAAATTTAGTGACGAGTTTGATAATCCGGCAAATCTCTTAGTTCTGCATGGTCTCGGTCCCGTCCATGTATTGTATTCGTTATTTGAGGCTCCCGATTTGGTCTATGTAGTTTTTTTTTAGTCGCTGATCACGAATTTCGGGGTATTAGATACGAAAAATTTGCACTTCGCCCCTAAGTTAGCAAAAATGTATTAGCTCTGTATTAGATCAGCGACCTAAAAATCCTATACTAGACTAAATTTGGTGATTGCCAGTAACTATACAATCATCCACCGCAATTTGACTGGAGTACTATGCTAGAAAACACTTCATATTTTACACATACAGTTAACAACTGCACTTTTTTTTGTGCAAAACTTTCAACAATGAGTGCACATAGACTTTAATATAGCTTTGCAAAGCCGGCATATTTTGAATCGGAGTTTTTACTTTATTTCTATTACTTTTGTCGTATTATTCTTTTTTTTTTGTATTAGGAATTGATATTTAAAGTCCAATATTTTTCAAAATTACGTGTGATAAGTTCAACAGAATTTCATTCAGAGATAACTCCTAAGTTAATTACAGTCCAAATTCGTAAGATAATTGACGTAACAACTATTTTTTGAATGCTTATAAAAATAATTTTTGAATTTAACATAATATAAGTATAAGTATTCGAATAATAGATATATTCTCAATGCACAATTTAAATATTAAATTAATAAATCATTTATGAAAATTACCTTGTATTATAACATAATGATAAATTTATATTTAATGAATCGTAATTTTTTTTTTTGTTTTTTTTTTTAATTTATCTATTGTTATTGAGTATTTAATTTTAAATTGAATTAATATACGTTGTTTTAAAAAAAAACTTGATCGACGATTTTCGAATTCTGAAAACTTTTTATGTAAATAAATTTATAAATATAAATGAATAAAAATTTTTTGATTGCCTAATTGTAAAAAACCAAAATTGAATGACATCATTTTTTGTTAAATATTCACTATTTTATTTTAATAAATTAACAAAAATTATTCGTAAATAAATAAAAATATTTAATGAAATTTGAAAAAAAAAAATTTAATTTATTAAAATACTAAAATAATCTATTGAATAATCGGATTTATTATTTGTCGAATTCGTAAACCGTTTCCGAAATCGTACAGATTTTAGATAAAATAAAATTTTATTTATTTATTGTTTTTAAATTTTGTTTCATTGAAATTTATAATCAAAATTTCAAGTAAATAATAAAAAGATTATCCTGATATTAGTAAACAAAGTTTAAAAAAATTGGTAAATTTAACCAAAAAATATAAGTTTAGTATTTTAAACAAAACTTCTTAGTAATTTTTACGAAACATGTAGAATAACTTTTATCTAATTTTTTGAATGCGTGTAAGTACTTATAAATATTTTATAGTATAAAAATGTAAGCAAACAATAATAGTAATTTATTTAATCCTTTACGATGATTTTTAAGTACAAACATTTTTTGGTTACGTAATAAAATATTATTGTCATATTACAGTCATTTAAGTGAATAAAAGCATTGATCAAAAAATCTTGAATTCTCAAAAAAACTACAGATTAACGTTTATAAGTGTTTAGGTCTTGAATAGTATACATTGTAAAAAAAAAAAATTGTATTTGATACGTAATATTGATAAAGCATTCATTTTATGATAAGAAAATGTATAGATAAATATTTATCCGTATTTTACACATGTTATAATCAAATTCTAGTAAATTTTTATGTTCTTAATATACACTGAAAAAAATCCAACTGCGTTGTTTTGTTTTAAACGATTGCTAGCTTCAATTATTTGGTATACGCGAACCACGGCATAACGGCATAATGCGACAATGGAACTTAAGAAGAAAAATTTTTGACGAAAAAAATCTATTTTTTTGAACTTTTCTTCATTTTTTTTTTAATGTTTATGTACGCCACTTATACATGCCAGGTAATTTTTTCCATTGGTTTTAAATTTTTAGATCCAGGCTCCAAAAAGTTAACCCTAGTACTGAAAATCAGATCTTTTTTGGTTGATTTTAATGCTTTTTTTAGCATATATTTTGAAACTTTTCTAATTGTTCTGAATATAACATTTACGTTTCTTTTTGAGGTCGCTAAATAAGAATGTTTTGGATATTAAGAACATTCTTTTAATACCATATAATTATGGGAATCTATTGTCCTGTATGTCGCATTTTTCTTAAATACATATTTCATATAAGATATTTACTCAAATTTCATAAAGTATGACTTAGTTTTTGTTTTTGAGGTTCTGATTACGACATTTTAGATCCAGTCTCCAAAAAATTAACCCTAATATTGAAAAGCAGTTTTTTGTTTATTTTATGAGAAACTTTTCAAATTGACATCTATATAACAATTAAAATTGTTTTTGAAGTAAATATTTCCAGGGTCTGTAACTAAAAATTTGGAATCAACAACTCCAAAAGCCTAAACTCAGTCATATTTATGAGATTTGAGTAGGTATCTTATAAAAGATGTAGTTTGTTCACACAACCAACAATCATGGAACATGTTTACTCATAAAATTATAAATCCAAAAACCAAAATTACAATAAATCCCGAATTATAAATTATCCTAAGTTCATAAACCTAAAGTATTCTAAGTCCTTGTTCTTATCAAGGCCTAACCAGGCCCTGATTCCCAGTTCAAATTATTCTAACTCTAAATTGAAAATATTCTAAGTTCACCCATCCCCCCTAAAAACGTCACTTTTTCACTCCCCCCTGCCGAGCCAGACTTTTTCAAATACCCCATCCAATGACCATGTTCCATGTTAATATTTCTTATACTTGCAATTTATAAGAGGATGCCGTCACATTTGCGATGCCAAATTATATTTTATGGTTATGGACGAGTTTATTATATTGAAAAAAAATTCCCTTCGTTTATTCCCATGGGCCTTCTATGCCTAGAAACACAAGGCTCAATGTTATAAGATAGAAATTCTTCTTCCGAATACATTACATTGAAAAATTGAGATCCCAGCTTCATTTATTAATAATTTTCTGGCTATAGTTTAAATTTCCATAAAAATTTATTTATCTTGAAAAAAAAAATCAATACTATTGTATTTTGATTAATTAAATTCCTTTAAAATACAATGTATGTTTTTGTAGGGAATCACGTTAAAATAACATTATTTAATTAATAGAAGTTTTCACATATGTATTGTAATTAAAATTTAATTACTTTACAATGTTTAGAAAGACTGTTTAATTTAAATATTTTGTATGTATAAAAAAAAATCTGTTATTTATTCAGATTAAAATAGGATTAATAATCAAATATAAAATTTTATATAATGTTTGTAATGTTTTAATTTTTATTAAAACTTACATCAGTTAATAAGTAAATATATGCTAATAAAAATCTTAGATTTTATATTTTATAAAGAAGATAATTAATAGTATTGCACTCGATTGCAGTAAATAAACAAACAAAGAATTTAATATTCTTTTGGCAATGAAATAGGATTGTATAATTTATAATTCTTTTATTTTTGGATTTGAAAATATTGGCTAAAATCACGATGAATAATAAAAAATTAGAGCTTTTTAATTTTTAGGTACGATTACTAATTCATTTACTGCAGGCTTCGCCTCGCCTCATGCCCCTTTTTTGCATAGATCAAATTATTAATTTCAGTTTATAAGCATTTTATCCATTTGATTTTAGGAGGTCGATTCTTCGCGACTCTTTAAATTCATTTTTTATTTGGATAGGAAAAATTTTTTATTTGATTTAAAGAAACTTAATATTGGTTTTATATATGGGCACGTCCAGGATAGAACAAATAAAAAAAAAATGTTTTCGCCGCTGTTTTCGCCGCTGCGCGACCGGAAAAGACGCGTTTTCTCGCCACTGACGAAGAAAAATCGTATACGACCCTTGTCCATAAATAAAGAATTGCCCAAATCGCAGATTACCAACCTCGGCTTCGCCTCAGAAGGTAATTTACGTGCGATTTGAGCCATTCTTTACTTTTCTGGACATGGGCTCGTAATATACTATTTTGTGTCAATAATTTACATCTTCTGGAACATAATTTTGAGATACAACTGCTCCAAAGTTGGATTTTTTCAATTTTTTAATTTCAGCTGCCCAGTTGAAACTGAAATAACTCAAAACCATGAAATATTAACATACACATATGATTGGGAAAATATTTTCTTTTTACCTGGCCTACCCAAAAAAAAAAATTTTTTATTTTGGGCCAATTCCGGTTTCATTTTTAATAATTTGAAATTTTCAAATTGACTGTAAGTCAAATTCGCCATTCTTATTTTTGCTCAAATTTTCCCAGAATGTTGGCCTATGTGTCAGTTATACTCACAAAAATTTAGGTTTTTTCAATTTTTTGGAAAAATTTTTTTTTACCTGGCCAACCCGAAAAATGTTTTTTTTTTTTCAATTTGGGGCACTTCCGGTTTTATTTTTAACAATTTAAATTTTTCAAATTGACTGAAAGTCAAATTCGCCATTGTTATTTTTGCTCAAACTTTCTCAGAATTTTGGCCTATATCTCAGTTTGGTCTAAAAAAATTTTGGGCATGTGATATTCAAATGAGCGCCCATAATCGTTATTTTAGCCTGCCAAAATCAGCCAAAATTAGCTAAAACTGAGGGCGGAATTTTTTTTTTTTTATCTAGTTTTTATTACGGTTTTCATTAACTCTTAACACGTCTTTTTTATCTTTATTTTTTTTAATATGTTTATGCTGGATATGAAAATTTAAAATTTAAGTCCCACTTTAAGATTTTTTAATAAACGCTAATTTTAAATACAATCTTTATAGATCCATATCACGAAAACAACCCTATCTAAATGAATTTGACCGTAAAATTTTTTACTTTATAATTATTTTTGGATTGATTAATAAAATTTTTAAAATTGATTTTTTATTAAATTATTTATTACTTTTTACTTTTAGACAAAATCTGAGCGAGATAGTACAACATCTTTAGAAGATAATGTAGACGAAAATATGAAAGATGCAGCTACCCGAGATCTCATGAGATTTATATTCGAGGTATTGCAAATTAAGTATTTATATACAATATCCTAACACAGAATTTTATTATTACCTGTATCACATTTTTTTCTGAAAAAAAAAAATTATTGTAAATGAAATTATTATAACCATAAATATTAATTATAATATTTAACAGGTAATAATCCTTGATCACTTATATTATTTTCATGGTCATTATCAATAATAATAATATATCCTAGACCTACAGAAGAAAGGATTGTTTATGATTTATGTAATGTATACCGTATAACATACACATATATTATATATATGGGCATATCCATTACTTTTCATACAAAAGTGTGCGCACCCATGACTCCTATCGGGCTCAAATTTTCAGGGGTGGTTTGAAGTAATAAAAAACTCAGCCAGCCAAAATTTCAGCCATTTTGCAGGACGCGTTGCCGAGATACAAGCTCTAAAAGGTCCAAAAATAGCTGTTTTTAGCCAATTTTCAAAAATTTACTGGGCTTCAAGGATTAGTCCAAAGAACATCCGGCTGGTCTCATTTTTTTCCTTGAACATTCAACTTTTACCAAAAAAATTTTCAAAAAGTTTCATGGAGTTGATTTTTACTGGCATTGATTAACGTAAGACTTATTTTATCGAAAAATACTGATTTTTGAACTTGAATTGTGACTCAGCATCATTAGCTAAAGACTTCCGGTTGGTTTCATTAAAAGCGTCTATTAAGGACCTTTCAAATGAGACCTTCAACGTTAAAAAAGCTTATCAGTGACCGGAGATATAAGCAATTGAAAGTTTGCTGTTTCCGAAAATATCGATTTTTTAACAACTTTAATCGTCTGCAAAATTTTTCTCTGAGCACTTTAAGGGCTGAAAGTTTCAGGAAAGCTTCTTTTGATATTAAAAAAAATTCCCTAAAAATTTGGGCGATGGTATTGGCTTCTCTTCGTAGATATAAGACTCTGAAAATGTGTAATAATTGGACCAATATTGGCCAATAAATGGTTAAGGGGTCAACCAAAAAATTTTTCTTCTTCAATATTCGAATAGCCAGGGAAAAATGAGCTGATTTTAAAAAAAAAATTTTTATTTTTGACCGAAAAATAAGCAAGTTATCATCATTTTAAGATTTTTTAAAAAATTTTCCAAAAATCCCATTTTTAGGGTCATTATACAGTATTCTAACTTGAAATAATGATAACTCGCTTATTTTTCGGTCTAAAATAAAAATTTTTTTTTTTAAATTGTCGTATTTTTTCCTGCCTATTCGAATATTTACAAATAAGAAACTTCTTATACGCAAAAATTATTTTTTTGGGCCAAAAACTACCCGAATACATTGACAAAATAAAGTAAGTTCTAAAGTAATTTGCCAAAAAAAAATAATTTTTGCATATAAGAAGTTTCTTTTTTGTAAATATTCGAATAGGCAGGAAAAAATACGACAATTTAAAAAAAAAAATTTTTATTTTAGACCGAAAAATAAGCGAGTTATCATTATTTCGAGTTAGAATACTGTATAATGACCCTAAAAATGGGATTTTTGGAAAATTTTTTAAAAAATCTTAAAATGATGATAACTTGCTTATTTTTCGGTCAAAAATAAAAATTTTTTTTTTAAAATCAGCTCATTTTTCCCTGGCTATTCGAATATTGAAGAAGAAAAATTTTTTGGTTGACCCCTTAACCATTTATTGGTCAATATTGGTCCAATTATTACACATTTTCAGAGTCTTATATCTACGAAGAGAAGCCAATACCATCGCCCAAATTTTTAGGGAATTTTTTTTAATATCAAAAGAAGCTTTCCTGAAATTTTCAGCCCTTAAAGTGCTCAGAGAAAAATTTTGCAGACGATTAAAGTTGTTAAAAAATCGATATTTTCGGAAACAGCAAACTTTCAATTGCTTATATCTCCGGTCACTGATAAGCTTTTTTAACGTTGAAGGTCTCATTTGAAAGGTCTTTGATAGACGCTTTTAATGAAACCAACCGGAAGTCTAATGTTTAGTTTAGCTAATGATGCTGAGTCACAATTCAAGTTCAAAAATCAGCATTTTTTGATAAAATAAGTCTTACGTTAATCAATGCCAGTAAAAATCAACTCCATGAAACTTTTTGAAAATTTTTTTGGTATAAGTTGAATGTTCAAGGAAAAAAATGAGACCAGCTGGATGTTCTTTGGACTAATCCTTGAAGCCCAGTAAATTTTTGAAAATTGGCTAAAAACAGCTATTTTTGGACCTTCTAGAGCTTGTATCTCGGCAACCCGTCCTGCAAAATGGCTAAAATTTTGGCTAGCTGAGTTTTTTATTACTTCAAACCACCCCTGAAAATTTGAGCCCAATCGGAGTCATGGGTGCGCACACTTTTGTATGAAAAGTAATGGATATGCCCATATATATATATATATATAGATGTATATGTTACCGCTAAAGTACTGAAAATGTTATTATATATAATACCTAGGTAATATATATATTAACGAAAAACTCCAAAACTGATACGTTAATTTATTAAATAAAACTCAATTTAATATATTACCTAGGTTTTATATATAATATCGAGACAGCGTTAGGTAATATATTATACTCGAGTTTATTACCCGCTAATTTATTGAATAGATGAATTTTTCAAGTATTTATTATTGTTTGTTTTTATAAAAGTAATACATATTTGAAAATTTTGAGTTATAATATTACAAAAATAATGAGTGCTATGGGCGTTGATAAGTAAAACTGAAGAAATAATCAATAAAGTTAAAGAATGTAAAAATAGCGTATAAAAAAAAGCGTATAATTTCTCCTTAAAATAAATCTTAAATTTTTTTTCTATAAATTAACCTAGGTAATATATATAATAACGAGTGCTGGTAGGTAAAATATTAAACTAAAACTGAATTTAATATATTAACGGGTGCCACTTAGGTAATATATTAAATAGAACGATATTATATATAAAACCTAGGTAATATATTAAATTCAGTTTTAGTTTAATATTTTACCTACCAGCACTCGTTATTATATATATTACCTAGGTTTTATATATAATAACGGAATTCAGTACTTTAGCGGTAACATATATATTATCTTCTTTGATATTACCCTGGCAATTACTTTTAAAAATCGCTTGGAGTTTCGATTCCTAGGTGAAAAAATTGCCTATTACCGAACAAATAAAATTCACTTACATAGCATCTTATGAAAATAAAAATTTTCTCCAAAAGATAATTTAATGAGCTATAATTTTAGGAATTTTTTTTGATAAATTGCAAATTTTTTGAACCGGTAATCGAATGGTCAACAGATTCTGCTGTTGGGGCCTTCACATAGGTGAGAAAAAACTCAAGGATCTGTAGTCCAAGGACTAGCTATCCTTTTTTGAATTCCATGAAAAGTAAACAGGTGGGGTGGGTAAGAATTCTCTCCTTCGAGTGCGACACTGAAAAAAAATCCACTTGTCAATAATACCACCGGTTACCGGATTTTTTTTCTTCCTCAAACGATTGCAAATGACTTAAAACGTATAAGAATTTCAAAGAATTTTTTTTTATTGTACTAAGTCTTTTAAAACCGTTTGTGCATGAAGGGCGAGAGGGAAAATCCGCTTGCAGGAAATAGAACAATTCCGTTAACGGTAATCAGATTTTTTTTCAGCATATGGTCCATTCGTTGTAGAAGATTCTAAGAAGCGTTGCACACTTAAATAAAATGAAAAAGAAAAAAGATTTTCTTTAAAACTTAATCATTATTTCTCTGAGTATTCCAATATAATCTTTATTCAATTTATTAAACAAATTTTATCAATCAGATAATAAATTACTTGTGTTTTATTATCTAAAAATTAATTAAGAAAAATTTTTATTAAAAAAATATTTTTTTTTTATGAAAAAATTTTTAAAATATATAAAGCAATAAAATTTTTTTAAAAATAATAATAATAATAGCAGATTATATACATGTATTTGTATGCAAAAGCTGAACTTTCATTTAGTTTTTTTACGGCATACACTAAAAGGTACAGTAAAAAAAAAAATTTTACGCATATATGGCAACCTGCATTGTTGGTATATGAAAAAAACTATTACTCTAAAATAAAAAAAAAAGGAATTACTCCCTATATTTATATTGCCGTCCATATCCAAAATAACGTTATCTGACATCTGTAGATAGGTTATGATTTTTTGTGGACGTTATATTTAGTGCATTTTAAATAGGAAAAAACAAGAGAAAAAGTATTATCTGCAAACGTCAGATGGTGTAATTTTAGATGTAAACGGCGTTATAGTACACAAGCAAGATATTTTTTATATTTTTATCAGGCAAAATAAGTAAAACAGGCCCTACACTGAAAAAAAATTCCGGTTGCCGCAACCGGAATTTTTCCGGTTGCGGCAACCGGATTATTCCAGTTGCGGCAACCGGAATATCCGGTTGCGGCAGCCGGAATTCCAGTTGCGGCAACCGGAATTTCCAGTTGCGGCAGCCGGAATTCCAGTTGCGGCAACCGGAATTCCAGTTGCGGTAACCGGAATTCCGGTTGCGGCAACCGGAATTCCAGCTTTAAAAATAAATTTTTTTTTACATCAAAGACTTAATATAAAACAATTCTATCTGTAAAAATAGATGTTTTAAGAAGAATAAATATAATTTTTTATACTTTTTAAAAGTTATTAATTAATTATTATTAATGTTAATAATATTTATTACGCATTATTTCTTTAAACTAATATATTTGACTATTTTTATTTAAATCTGATTGTTAGCAAATATTGTATAGATAAATCCTACTTAATCCACCTTAAAAACATCAGAAATTTTATAATTTAAATTATACAGGGTCTTCTAAATTTCCATGGAATTTTTAATTTGAATAATTTTTTTCTGTAAATAAGTTTAATATTTAATATTTAAGTCTTGAGCCACACTAAAATATATTATTTGAACACAAAAAATTGTTTAAAACCTTGTGATAGCCCAGAAATAAGTTAAACTAACCTATTTCCTATTTCCCCTAAAAGACCTATTAAATGATACTGAACTTTTGAGTATTTTTAAGCAATTTTTTCTGAGACAAAAACAAATTTTGAGAAAATCAAATATTTTAAGAAACTCTATGGGTCAGAAAAAGATACTCATAATAACTCTTAAATCCTGTATTTTCAATAGGGAAATTCGGGAGTCTCAGCGAAAATACGTCAGTTTAAATTAACTAAAGATACTAACTAAAGGTCTGAATCAATTTTTAATGTTGAAATAATATATTTTACTTTGGTTCAAGAGAGGTTCAAGATTTAAATATAATAAATTTAAATTAGTCAGGAAAAAAATAGTTATTTTGGCATTCTTAAAAGCTAATTTATACGATTGATAATATTTTTGATGTAAAAAATGTAAAAAAAGGATTAAAAGTAGTAAAAACTAGTGGAAAATGTTTAATTATGATAGAATGAAAGATTATTACAATGACAACTTTATGGATCGAATGATTTTCCCAAGAATTGTACTTCTTTCAGAATTTATTTTAGGTATTTTCAGCAATTTATTATTTTACTTAACATAATAATTTGACTAATTTTAATTTATTAAAAGATTTTATTTTATTCTTATTTAAATATTAAATTAATTAATTGACTATGTAAAAACAAGAGTAAAAAATATATTTTTGCTCAGACAAAATAAATGCTATAATAATAATAATAATAGTGTCAATATACTATTATAATTTAAAAAATTTTTTAGTCAAATAATAGCTTAAATAAATAATGTGTAATAAACAATATAAATTTAAACAACTTTTATACAAAATTTAAATTATTCTTCTTGAAACATCTATTTTTATGGATAGAATTGTTTTATATTATGTCTTTTACGTAAAAAAAAATCCATTTTTCAAAGCTGGCCCAAGTAAAAATGTGAATATATTGTCAATATATTGATTTTAAAATATATTATCAATATATTGTGAACAATATATTGTTCACAATATATTGCAAAAAAAACCAAAATTTTTAGGTTAAAAAAGTATAATTTTTAAAATATAAAATATAATTAAATCATAAAAAGTAGATTTAGAGCTATTAATCGCCTTGTTGCTTAAAACTTAACCAGAACAGATTAGAAAGAAAGAAGTATTTAGAAGTAGAAAAAAATTAATGTCAGCCTAAGGAATTCGGGGTTTCCTGAAAGCTAAAAAAAAGGACACATCCATGATTTTTTTCCATTGAAAATTTGTTGTTCCCCTGAATGTCTACCTGGCAAGATTTTTCGACCTGTAAAATAAAATTAGAAATTTATTAGCTAAGTGAACGAAAGTTACTTTTATTATTTGATCTTTTTAAAATATAGTTTAATTTTTAAAATTTTAAAAAGTTAATTTTTTCATAAAAATAAAAAAAATAAATATTTTCTAAATTTAATCGAAGTTGAAAAAAAAATATTAATTGTAAGTACCTTACAAAAACTTTGTACTTCTTGCCTAAATTTTGCCATTAAAACGATTAGTTTTTCCAGAATTACTGACAAAAATTTTTGATTCTTTTTCTAATAATTTCCTTGATACATTTTGCTTCAACTTAAAATTTAATTAATTTTTATATTGCTGCTTAATGCTGCTGATTCATCACAAAAAAAATTATGAACTTGATGCTGGTTGATTCGTGTAAATAAATTTTGTTCATTGGTTGCTAACCTATTTCAAGCCGCTATTTTATTTTGTTTTAATTATATAGGTAAATGTAACTAAGTAAATAAACAAATATTTTGTCTTTTAACTTCACTCAGAGAAAAAATATCAATGTTTTTTTTTTGTGACACATCAAACTTCTAATTTTTTTAATATTAAAAAGTATTATGATAAATTCAAAAATAATATAGCAATTAAATTATTAGTAAATGATGTAAATGAAAAATGCATCAAGGAAATTATTAAAAAAAAAACCAAAAATTTTTGTCAGTAATTCTGGAAAAACTAACCGTTTTAATGGCAAAATTTAGGCAAGAAGTACAAAGTTTTTGTAAGGTACTTACAATTAATATTTTTTTTTCAACTTCGATTAAATTTAGAAAATATTTATTTTTTTTATTTTTATGAAAAAATTAACTTTTTAAAATTTTAAAAATTAAACTATATTTTAAAAAGATCAAATAATAAAAGTAACTTTCGTTCACTTAGCTAATAAATTTCTAATTTTATTTTACAGGTCGAAAAATCTGGCCAGGTAGACATTCAGAGGAACAACAAATTTTCAATGGAAAAAAATCATGGATGTGTCCTTTTTTTTAGCTTTCAGGAAACCCCGAATTCCTTAGGCTGACATTAATTTTTTTCTACTTCTAAATACTTCTTTCTTTCTAATCTGTTCTGGTTAAGTTTTAAGCAACAAGGCGATTAATAGCTCTAAATCTACTTTTTATGATTTAATTATATTTTATATTTTAAAATTATACTTTTTTAACCTAAAAATTTTGGTTTTTTTTTTTGCAATATATTGTTCACAATATATTGTTCACAATATATTGATAATATATTGTTCACAATATATTGATAATATATTTCAAAATCAATATATTGACAATATATTCACATTTTTACTTGGGTGGAATTCCGGTTGCCGCAACTGGAAAATCCGGTTGCCGCAGCCGGAATTCCGGTTGCGGCAACCGGAATTTTTTTTCAGTGTATACATCGGACAATCCCTCTAAAACACATATTTTTAGCGGGGCTTCCAAATTATTGAAAAGTATGATATTCCTGAATTTTTTTAGCTCCCTGGGTCTCAAACTATGCTTGATTAAGCATATTTATCAATTTAATTCCTAGGAAAATCTTTTAAACAATCCTGAAAAAGTCCTTAAAAAAATAACTTTGGATTTCTAGATTAGGAAAAAATTTAAAACATTCAATAAAAGTACATTGAAAAAAAATTCTGGTTGCGGCTGTCAGAATATTAAAAATTTTTTTTTTTAATTTTATCTAGGATTCCAAGCTTTTTTCTAGGATTTCTTTGTTGAATTTTTTCATTATGAATACTGGAAAGGTCCAATTGGGCTGAAGTCCAAGTTTCCAAAAAGTGTAGAAGTATTATATTTTCTAATTTTTTCCTTAGTTTTGGAAGTTTGACCTGTCAACTAGTGGCTATTTTACGAACATTTGTTTCTATGATACACTGTAAAAAGTAACTTCCTTATATTAACAAAAAAATTAGAACATTTTCGAAAAAATTTATAAATATTCGAAAAAAATCGTATATTTACTAAATTTAGAATATTAACATAAAATCGAGTATTCTCGATTGTTTTTTGTTAATTCACAAGAAAAATTGATAATTTTCAATTTTATTTCGAAAATTTACAAAAAACAGTTGTAAATTTCCGAAAAATAGTTGTGAATTTACAACTTTTTTCGCAAATTCACAAAAAAAAAATCGAGAATTATCGAATTTTTCAATAATATACTAAATTTCGTAAATTTACGATTTTAATCGAATATTTACAAATTTTTTTGAAAATTTACTAATTTTTCGAAAACATTCTATTTTTTTTTTAATCTAAGAAAGTTACTTTTTACAGTGTACTTTATAAAAATAGAATATAAAATTAATAAATGAGATATTGAAAAAATAAAATAACTAAAATTTTTTTGTTACAGCTTGAGTCAAGTGTTGATATATATGAAAATTATGGAATAGATTTAGCATTAGAATTATTTTATATTGGCGTTGATTCAAGATATAGAAGATATGGCATAGCAAAAAATTTAGTAAAAGCAACAATTGATATGATAAATAATACGCCATTAAAAAGTAAACCAGGAATATTATATGGCGTCTTTACATCAAATTACAGTCAGTCGTTAGCTAAGAAATTTAATTTTGAAACATTGCACACTGTTTATTATACTAATTATTTAAGATTTGATGGTAAAAAATTATCTGAAAAAATTGGCAATGTACATCAAACAGTTAAATTAGCTGCCCTTCAATTATAAATATTTTTTGTTTTTAAGTTTCTTGTCTCTCTTTCGTATTAATCGAATATTTAAAAAATATAACTTTCTGAAATCCTTTTACAAACACAATAATTTGTGAACGTGGCTTTATATGTTAAATTTATTTTCTCCGTATGTACTTGGATAATTAGCTTTCGGTTTTTAGCAATTTTTTAAAATTTGGCCCTTTTCTTACAAATATTTCAATTTTTAATTTCAAATATTTACATTTTTACAAATATTCACGCTCATTCTAGATCGCGGTAGTAAATAAATATTGTAATCACCATGGACGAAAAACTTTAGAAACTAGCGTGAGCACATTTGACTCGTCTTAGGGTTTCCCGGGTGTTCGTGATCACGCTAATATCATAGCTATTTATTAAACAAGGGCTAAAATATTGGTTTTGGCTTTGCATGCAGTTGTATGCACGAGCAAGCGTAGCGAGCGAGTGCAGACAGCATGCAAAAGTCGAACCCAATATTTTTTCCCGTGTTCTAAAATATAGTTTTACATATAATGGGCAAAAAAACCATCTCCCTAGGGTAAAAAATAGGCTTTTTTGCCCTAGATATGTAAAAACTTTTGCATCCCTTACACTTAATATATTTTTTTCAAATTGTACATGACATAAAACCTATAGAAAAGATTTTTCTTATCAAAAATGTATTTTTTTCTTAATTTTCCTTATGTTTCAAGTAATTTTGAATTTGTGTAAAGAAAAAAAGTCGTATCATCCTAAAAATTCTACCTTTTTATATAAATTTATTTATAATTTTAAAATTTGATAATTAAGAAAAAAAAATTCATGGAAAATCTTTTAAGAGTTCAAATCTGATTTCAAAATATGTAATAAATTTTTGAAACTCTATACTAATTTTAAGTATTTTTAATTTATAACATAATATAATTTTGTTTATGAAAATCTGTATTATAGAAATAAAATTTTTTTTTATAAAAATTTCAAAATGTTTAATAATTACTTAACAATAATAACAAACTATTTATATGAAATATAAATGAAATAATAATTCCTCAAACTGTATAAATTTTAAATAAGTATAGTTCAGTTTTTTAATACAGTACACTGTAAAAATTTTTCCGATAAAAATTATTAACGGGTAGTAAAATAACACGACAATAAATATCTGAACCCAATTTATAAAAAAAATTATTTTTTAATTTTTAAATCTAAATATCAATTTTACAAAACTAGTTATAAATTTTTTTTTTTTTGATTTTTCGATCCGTTAGTAATATTAAATGGAAATTACAGTGTACATGAAAATAAAAATTTTTTATCAAAGCAAAAAAATATACTTTGTGTATAAAATGTTGTACATATAAACATAAACTGACATATGTAATAAAAATTCATTCTTAAATATTTATATTTTCAATTTCACGGTTACTTTGAATAAAATAATAATAATAACAATGATAAAGCTTTTTATATTAGAATGCATAAAGTATAAAAAAATTCAAAAAAAAAAAATAATGAAAAATATGTAATTTACAAACGTATATTATAATAAAATAAATTAACTTTTTTTTTTTTTTAACTTATAACGCGTAATTTTACATAAATTTTTATTCTTTTGAGTATAACGGTCTAAAAAGCACAAAAAGCATTTTATTTTGTTTTTTCATGACTTTTTTTTTTATTTTCGAGAAAAGATGAATACAAGAGCAAATATTAAAGTAAAAAATATTCGTGTATCATACGTAAATAAAACTGAAGATGGAAGTTAAAAAACAATCCGATAGTCAAATACCTATTGTAAATATAGTTATAAAGATGAGTTGTCACATTATAGTTCCGTATAATATAACTTCCGTTACTTATACACATCAGCGGATGAATGGTCAAATCGAGGCCGAGAGGGTGGATGAGCAGCGATTAAATCGCCTGATGCGGAAGAAGAATTTTTTTATCTCTATGTACGGTATTATCCCCGTGAGACGGTAATCGAAGTATTCTTCTTTTATAGTACACTGTTTTATCATTTTATGTAAGAAATTTATAAATAACCTGTGCGTAGAATATCATTAATTTCTTCTAAAATAATGATAATATTGATAAAAGGCAAGAACATAATCTTTATTATATTTTATCCATTTTATGTATCAAATTTATAAGAGTCAAGGGTTATATTTATTTTTTTTTTATAGATGTGCATGACGTAAGCGACATTGCGACCCGATTAGATAATATACTTGTTTGCAATGATATTCAATTTCGGTTCATTGTCATGTAAACCTTGATGTAAACTATCTATATGTCCTTCTCTCTCACTCTCTTTATTTCCTACTATTATACATTATGGTTTTAAGTATATGTTATTAAAACTATGATTTATGTCCATACATTTAATTTACATTTTATAGATCGTTATATTATTATTATTATGCAAATTATTCAAAAATTTTTTCCTCAAAGAAATTATAAATTTTTAATAATATTATATATTCTTTTTAACAATCCTTGTAACAATAAATTTTTTGATTTAACATTCGCGAGTGATATACACTGTAAAAAGTAACTTTCTTAGATTTACAAAAGAAAATAGAATTTTTTCGAAAAATTAGTGAATTTTCAAAAAATTTTGTAATTATTCGATAAAAATCGTAAATTTACTAAATTTAGTATATTATCGAAAAATTTGAGAATTCTCGATTTTTTTTTGTGAATTTACGAAAAAAGTTGTAAATTCACAAGTTTTTCGTAAATTTACAACTAATTTTTATATTTTATTGTAAATTATCAATTATTTTTGCAAATTCACAAAAAAAAATCGAGAATACTCGAATTTTTTGTTAATATACTAAATTTAGTAATTATACGATTTTTATCGAATATTTACTAATTTTTCGAAAATGTTCTAATTTTTTTGTTAATATAAGAAAGTTACTTTTAACAGTATACATTTTTTCCCTTCCAAGATGTAAGAGTTAAATTTTTCTTGAAATTCTTATGGCTAGTCTAATATAGCAATTTAATATCATTTAATTTTTAGCAGTAGTAAACTGATATAACATAAATATATTTGAAGATACTATACTGCATATTTAAAGAAATGTATCAATCATTAGTTGTAATCGTGTAGCACATTTTGAAACTAATATTTATTTATAATAATTTGTTGATCAAAGAGTCAATGCTTATTGATATTTGTTATTAGAAAATAAAAAAAAAATTAAAATTTTTACTTGTTTAAAGAAATACATTTTAAATTTTTGTAAATTTTGGGTAATAAATGCCTAAGATTCCAAATCTGGGCACTTTGGATTAGGATCCTGCTTGCCTCATGTTGAAAAGCATTCATTTTTAGGGGGAGGGGCCTTGGAAAAATTTTTGCTTAACCTATTTAATAAATTATAACTATTATGGTTAAAAATAATTTAAAATGAAAAATTTTCCTCGATAACCCCTTGGGTCACACGGGGTCTGCAGATCTAAAAATTTGTTGATTTATTGTGTTTTTGAATTAGAAAAAATATTTTGAAATAAGCAGCCTCCATTTCTGTTATTTAAAATGAATTTTAAAATTTTTTAAATTTTGCTTTTGGTGGTCTAAAGTAGTGATTGATGGTCCAAAAATATCAAATTATTTTAGCCAATTTTAAAATTTTTTCATAATATAGTTCCAGGGAAAAAATATAAATGCAAAAAAATAGGTTTTTTGGCCACTTTGGATAAAGGGTGGGGTGAATGGACAGACGGACTACGGTGACTACATTTTCTTGTCCAGAAATAGTATATTACGAGCCCGTGTCCAGAAAAGTAAAGAATAGTTCAAATCGCACGTAAATTACCCTCCGAGGTGAAGCCGAGGCTGGTAAACTGCGATTTGGACAATTCTTTATTTAATGGACAGGGGTTGTATACGATTTTTCTTCGTGAGCAGAGCTAAAAAAATAGGCCGCTGACAAGAAAAAATAGTTAATTTAAAAATCCGAAGACAGTAGATATCATTTATCACATCTCACCATACCCATTAATTTTTAAAAGAATTGAGTGAAATTTAAAAATTTTTCAGTAAACCGGAAATCTTTTAGGAGGCAGAATTGCGCAACTAAAGCATTACCCTTTTATATATTATATTTTTGTATAATTGAAAAAAATATTAATAATGAACCGAATTTCGATAATAAAAGTTCTTTTTGTTTTGAGGTAATTCATTTTTTTTTTCAAAATTTTTGAAATTTCAAGCAAAGCAACCTAACAATTTTATTGAATTATGAAAAGATATACTTAAAATTTGATATATTCACATTGACGAGGGGCTATCGTCTTGGAAATCACAAATTTGATTTTTTGTGATTTTTTTTGATTTTTCGTGATTTTTTGTGATTTTTTTTTGGTAAACATTGCTAAATATTATATTAAATAGTAAAAATAGATTCTTGAGGTCTTAGATAAATTATAAGGCTAAAAAACGCAAAAAATCGCGAAAAATCACAAAAAAAATCACAAAAAATCACAAAAAATCACGAAAAATCATTAAAAGACGGAAATAAACCATCTCAACTAGTAACGATTCATGATTGAGGTACAAACAAGCCAAAATCAGAAAAAAATCAACAAAAATTTTTTAAAATCAAATTCATGATTTCCAAGACGGTAGCCCCTCGCACATTGATATAAATGCAATTGACCATGGTCAATTAATACATAAAATTATAGAAAATTAATTTATATTTATTTTAAATATATTAAACATTTCTATGGTACTTTTGATTTACTCTTTATAGTAATTAAAAAAAAAATAAATTATTTCAATTTGTACGCTTCTCTAATTTCTTTTCATAATAAAATTTTTGCGAAAATTAAATTTCACAAAAAATTACTTGACCATATTTTATTTTTTATATAAATTCAAAAAAATGAAAAGGTAAATTAAAGTTCAGGCTACTCGTCTTATTATATTAAATTATCATTAAAATGTTATTAAAATTTTAAAATAAATTTTAATTTTTACAACTCTTTAAATTAAATTTTGATAATATATTAAATTTATTAAAAAAAAAAGAAAATGTGCAATTAGCCACGAAAAAATATAAAATTAAAAATATAATTACCATTGTGGTTTTTGTCAAAGTTTCTTTCAACTTTTTTCATAATGTAAAAAATTTTTGCTTTGATACAGCTTTTTTTCCAAGAGGATACCAGAAAATAAAATATTCTACAGAATACTTTTTTTTTTAATAACTTTCTTTGTTATCAGTAAAAAAAGGACTTCATATTTTTCTATTTTAATTAGACAGAATTAAATATTATTACAATGAAAATTTTAATTCATACTTTAATGATGCCACTATATTACTCAAACTAACATAAAAATTAAAATAAAATGATTTATTCAATTTTTTATATTATATACACAGCAAAAAAATGTACACAATATTACTACAGCTTAGTATTTCTACAACAATTTAGTAGTATTACTAAAAATAATAAACTTACTATAAACTGTAGTAATTTTACCACACTTTTCTTAATATTACTATGAAATAGTAAAATTACTACAATTTGTAGTAAATTTTTTTATTTTTAGTGATACTACTAAATTGTAGTAGAAATACTAAGCTGCAGTAGTATTGTGTACATTTTTATTTACTGTGTATGACTAAGAATACACATTAAATCATGAGTTTACCTAGTTGAAATTCCCTACACTGAGAAATTTATATAATTGTCACAATGACATTATATAATCATATGCGTACGATTTTATATACTAACATTCTGATGGTATAATGAATCATGGCAATTATATTTAATTCAATTTTTTTTTCTTTAAAATAATAATTTTTTGGATGTTTAAGATGCCCAGTTGTTTAATTGTGTATTTTACTTGATTTATTTTAACTATATAATTTTCTCAGTATACATAATTATAAAAAGAACTCGATCGATTTTAGACCTCTAGGTGCAAATCTGTTCAAATTAAAGACAAACAAGATATTAACATGGAACATGTTCATTGGATGGGGTATTTGAAAAATACTTGGCTCGGCAGGGGGGGGGGTTAAAAAAGACGCTTTTAGAGGGGGTCGAAATATTGACATTTTTAGGGGGGGGGAGTGAAAAATTGACGTTTTAGGGGGAGTGAAATAGCGAAGCTTTTAGGAGGGGTTAAAAATTGACGTTTTTAGGGGGGGGGGTTAAATGGACTTAGAATATTTTCAATTTAGGGACTCAGAAACATTTGAAGTGGGAGTCAGGACCTGATCAGGCCCTGATCAGGCCCTGATAACAAAAATAACTTAGAGTACTTTAAGTTTATGGACTGAGGATAGTATATATTTCAGGATTTATTGTAATTTTGGTTTTTGGATTTATTATTATTATGAGTAAACATGTTCCATGCTCGTTGGTTGTGTATAGTTACACAAACCGGTTATAATTTTTATTTAGTCTTTTTTGCAGTTTTTTTGTAATCTATTAATAAAACCAAATAGAAAAGTATTAAAAATGGCATTTTTTTTGACAGAAAAAACTCATTACTGATTTGCGTGTACACATTAACTAGCAAACATGGACCATGTTGACTTGAAGCAGTTTAAACTTATACTCCCTAAATCGAATTATTCTAAACCCCAAAATTCAGATTATTTCAAGTCCACAAATCCAAATTATTTTAAATTCCTAAATCGAATTCCTTTTCAGTCCATTTGACCCCCTGGTTCCACTTAAAGCGTCACTTTTTGACACTCTTAACAATGTCAATTTTTCAGCCCCCCCTCACCCTGAATTTGGGGCCTTTTTCTAGTATCCTTCCCCATGAGCATGTCATATGTTAAAAATTAAAGACATAAATTTTTACAACTTTGGGTTCAAATCAGAAAAATTGAGTAATAACAAATTTCCTAAAGCAAGAACTTTAGTTGAAAAGAATAATATATGTTATTTCATTTTTTTATGATTAAATTGTTTAGACAAAAATTGGTGACCAAAAAGTACGTGTTTTCCTGCCGCAGTTCAGCAAATTCATATTTTGTGGCTTTAGAGAAAGCAAAATCTTATATGACCTTTGGCCATAAAAAAGAATACTCAAAATTGCAGTTTACCGTAATAGCAGTTTACGGTAATTTACATCTGATTTGAGCAAATTCTAATTATTTTAGCCATGAGCATGGGCCGTAATGTACTATTACTAGAAGCACCCAACTGCTCTGTTTTTTCTATTAAAAATACAATTAAAGTTATTTAATAAAAAAAAGTTTTTTTTATGGATAATAATGTAATGTAATTTATTTTTCATAAAGTAAATCGTAAAATAATTATTTGCTATCATGTAGAGGAAATAAATTATATTACTTTTGGTCAATTTTACATTTATTATAAGAATTTTAATGCATTTAGGATAACATTTGTGCAGGCAAAGTATAATTTCATTTTTTTTCGTTGTATTTCTTTTTATTAACATTGCATGCAAATGTCTTAAAAAATCAGGATACGAATAATATAAAAAAGGAAAAAAAGCTTTAGAATCACGAAGCCGTGTAAAAAATATATATAGCCAGTAGTATAAAAAAAAAACATAATATTTCGCGCGCACCAGATTGTCTTAGTTTAATGCTAGCCTACTTTTATATGTTTTTTTCCTAGCTAAAAATATTAAACATATAAAACTTGCAAATCTACGAAAATATAAAAAAAAAGTAAAAAAAAAAATTTTTACATTTTATTGCGTGGAAATTGCTAGACAAAAAGTATTATATTATATAAATGTTGCTGAGAAATAACAATCTTAAATCGTATAAATGGCTTACAACTTTTAAAACACGTATTATAAACTATATGAATTTATTTAATATTATCACGGACTTTAGGGTTAATAAAATATTTAATAGTTTAAAATTATATTTTTTTATTTCATAATTTTTTTAATATAATTTCCTCATAAAATGTAAATGAATATAATTTAAAAAATGTTTTTAAATATATAAGTTTTAGGTTTATTGTGGGTACACAATGAAAAAATATCCGGTTGTAGCAAGCAAATTTTTTTTATTTTGTTTAAACTGTTGCAAAAGTCATAAAACAATGAAAAGTTTTTTAAAAAATCGAAAAAAATTACCTAATAGGTTTTTACGAGTTTCGGTACCTTAAGACTTTGAACATTTTTTTTGCGATAAAATTTTTTTTGTTAACGTCGCTCTGGCTATGATCCCAAGTCGTTGAGTGATAAAAAAAATAATATTAATTTAACTATTTAAATGATGCCAAAAATACTTTATAAATTCAAAAAATTAATTTTTATTTTTTTTATTACATTGATTAATCACAAATTAAAGAATAATATTATTTTTTCCTTTTATTTACTATAACCTTATAGTGCGCGAGCTTTGTTTAATAAAAAGCATTATGGCGTTCCGTCTTCTAAAACGGTTTTATAAAATTTTCTTCTTATTCGAAAATTACCAATATAGCTATTTTTTAAACAAGGAAAGAAATATTGGTTTTTTGACTTTGCATGCAGTTGCATACACGAGCGAACATAGCGAGCAATTTTTTCCCGTAATTTAAAACATAGTTTTACATATAATGGGGAAAAAAGCCGTCTCCTTAGGACAAAAAATAGGCTTTTTTTATATGTAAAATTCTTTGGACTTGGAACTTTAATTTATGTAATATGAAACTTAAAATGGAATAATATGGAACTTTAATTCATGTAATTAACTTTAATTTATGTAATCTGAATTGGGGAATTCGCGATTTAATAGGAAAAATAATTAACTTCCACAATTTTCCCTATAAGACTAATGTAATATTTACTTATCTTTGTACCCTTATACGTCAAAATTTTGAATGACTATCAACTATAAGACCCTACTATTCGACTTTTCACTAACAAACCGTGTATATCTTAATTGGGAAATTCATTGGTCGGAGCGTCCTTATTTTAAATAATTTTAAATACTTAATAATTAATAATAAATTTTTAATACTTAATAATTAATTTTTAATTTATCTTTTTCTATCATTCCTAAAATGGCTCAAAATTTAAGAAAATATTTTTCAAATCCAATAAATAGCCCTTGAAATTTTGGTGGATATTTTTTGCTTTAATCCGTTTTTGTGGCGACCATTCCCAAAAAAGCTTCATTTTTCATGTATTTTGTATATTATGAAAAATTTTATTCAGGTAAATTAAATGAAGCTGAATTGATAGCAACCTGAAAAAGCAAATAATGGCATATTGCAACATTGATATTAAAATATTTCCTGTCAATTTTAGAACGATAAAATAACACAAAGTGAAAAGTTTTAAAAAATTCCAAATATATGAATAGATCGAGGCTTGGGTCGAGGGGATTCTCTGAAAAAAATCTTTGAAAAACGAACCACGGGAGTCAATGATTTCTGCAGTTGGACGTAAAAAAGTCCCAACTGTATAAAACTGCAAAAAAATGCAAACAAAAATGCAAAAAAAATGCGACCAACTGAAAGTAATTTGACTGAATAATAAAGGAATAGCGAAATTTCGAAAATGGGCTAAAATAGGCCATTTTTTAGGCCATGTCTTAGTCTCATATTATTCTAGAGGGCTTTTGCTATTGGAATTGTAAAATGTTTATGAACACAAACTAGATTTTAAATTTTAAGCCCAACCGGTGACATGCGTGTGCTTACTTTTAAAAGTAATGGATATCATAATATCTATGCATTTTTAATCTTTGATTAATCTTAATGATTATGAAGTAAACAATGTCCTAATAAAAAAATATATAAATTATACAGACGCGTTTATTATCTTACATCTATGACATAATAAATAATAAATTGTATAAATTAAATAATAATTTTTAATTATGGCCTTTAAACTTAAAGTAAACCAATTGATTTTCATAGTCAATAACGCCTTTAGAAATTTATTGATCTTCATGTTATAATTACAGGTATTGGTAAAACAATTAGTTTGAAAATTATATGCACAATTACATATGAAGAATTCCTAGAGTCTAATAAACCTTTATGTTTATACATATTTTGAAATTAGGAAGATTTAATGACAGCGATAAAACTATTAATAAATGTTATAATTTTTTTTTTTCTAGAATATTTAAGAAAAAGATTTTAAGGACCAGATTATTTTTGCCCAAAGAGATTGCCCACAGTTGTTTGCCTAATCAATATTTTGAAATATTTTAATTTCCATAGCAATTTTTTTTTCCTTTAGAATCCTTCAACTTAGATGCGCATCTTCTTTACTTTATTCAAAAATTTTCGACTATCAAAGAGAATTTTAGTAATTTTAAGGATTTAAATTGATCTAAATTACTTTTTTGTCCAGACATTAAAATCAATTTTATTTGTCATATTGTGTATCAGGTTGAGATTAGGGTCAGGTATACGGGGCATGGACCATATCCGTATAAACGGAAATGAAAATTTTGAATTTTGTTTTTTGCCATATGTACGGTTAAAAAATGTACGTACCCGTATTTTAAGAACCGTACCCATATTAACATGGAGCATATTTACAGGGATTGGAGAATAGTATGCTGGAATCTGACAATTAAGAGATTCAAATATGTCCGATTTCAGGGGGAGGGTCAAATGAGACTTAGGATGATTTTGATTTAGAAACTTTAGAATACTCCGGGTTTGGAGGCTTAGAATATTTCCAGTTTAGTGACTCAGAATAGTTTAGGTTTATGGACTTAGAATAACTTCTATTTAGGGACTTAGAATAATCTGGGTTTAAGGACTTAGAAACACGCGGGTTCAGGGACTTAGAATAATTCAGATTTAGTTACTTAGAATAATGTGGGTTTAGGGACTTAAAGTAATCTGGGCTTAAGAAATCAGAATAATTCGGGACTAGAATCTCAACTTTTTCGAGCCATTTGAAAGGATGCCTAAAATACGGGTTCATTTTTTGCTAAGCCGCATATACGGAAAAATTTATACGGACCCGTACTCTCTTTAACCATATTGTGACTAGGAATGGTTTTACCCAGAAACAATAAAATTGCTGGAGTTAATTTCATGTTGAATAAAATTCCGACTTTTGAAGAATAATAAAATAAAAAATTAAAGATTTTAAATTAATTATTGAGCTCAATCAATTTTCTGAATTTGAAATACTAAAAAATAATCAATATTTAATTAATTAATAAATAATAATGTTGAGCACGAGAATGTAGGTCATGTAATAAACGATTTAATTAAATACAATTTTCCAGGAATACTCATTATACATCCATAAAAACGTGTTATCAATTATAATTTAAACACACAACAACAAAAATTATTAAAGCGTTATTCTAATTTTTTTTAAATTACCATTTCGACGCTTCCAAATAGAAAGGTCCTTATTCAGCGCCACGATACAGACTCCGCCATCTCATATACCTTATACTATGAGATGTCTGGTTTTTAAATAAGGACCTTTCTATTTGGAAGCGTTAATTTGGTATAATTTAAAAAAATTAGGACGAATTTTTAAAAAATCTTAACTTTTTTTAAAATTTTTTTCTTAATTTTTCATCGATAAAAGAAATTTTCTTTTCAAAGTCAATTAATTTTTTTTTGGCTATTTAAATCTTCAAAAAAAAATTTTTTTTATCCTCACTACTTTTTTAGTAGCCAATAGAAATGACCAAAATTATTTTTTATAAAAAGGGATTAAAAAGCAAATACTAAAATTTATTTATTGGGCATCTGAAAACATATTTTTTTAAGATACTTTAGTCCTAAATAGAGCGCGGGAAACATTGCAGAAGGTACTTTATTTAAATGTTTTGTTTTCATTGGTTTTTCCAATTTTCCGGGGTTCCCTGAGGATTCGCTTTAGCGGGAAATTTTACCAAGGACCTTTTTTGAAAAAATGCTTTTAAAGCTCCTATATGTGTGTTTCCCAGAGATTCGTTTAAAAAATGACTTTAAAAATTTAGGAACACCAAAGAGGTTGGATTGAGCATAACTTGAGCAGATTGAAACCTAAGCAGATGAAATTTCATAGCTTAGATGTACAAACCATCCTGTAAACCCGCGGATAAGTTTTGAGAAGTCAACTTGGCAAGTATTTTGCCTCTTTATTTATTTATTTATTTTTTTTTTGATATCGTATCCCAAAATTTTATAAATATGAGATTTATATTTAATATAATAATTTTGATTTACTAATTTACGTGATAAATAGTCGAGTATCTTTAAAGCTCCACCCAATATTTTATTTATACGAAATAAATAAAATAAAAGTCCTTGCTTTACTCAAACATAGTAAGTTAATTTGTATAAACTTAATATTTAGTTTGAAGTCTGGCACAATAAATTTTTATATTTTTATAAACAAGAAACTTTACGGAGTAAATTTTATGCGTGCCGAATTCACAAATTATCTGACATGGCTGCAGTGGCTTCTTTTCTTTTTCGTCTTCTTTGACAACGGCCTTTACTCCAGTCAAAATAGGGAGGATGGTGGTTGTATTTTCACTGGCGAACACGAGATTTGCTCTACTATTTGAGTCGCTGAACACGAAAATTGGGGTCATTTCGTAAAGAAATGGGGGCTTCACCGTTAAATTTGAAAAAACTACCCCCAAAAAAGGGTTTTTTTACAAATTCGCACTTTGAGCGCTCAGATTTGCACCATACGGGTTTTTTGGGTCCCCGATCAAGAATTTCGATTTCTTTTTCATAAATATTCAATATTTCACCCCTAGAATAGCTATAACTACCCCTAAAGGGGTGCTTTTGCTATTTTCGTACTTTTAGCATCCAGGATATGCCCATATAGGTTTTTTGGGTCGCTAATCAAGAATTTCGACTTCTTTTTCACAATTAATTAAATTTTTACTCCTAAATTGGTTAAAACTACCCCTAAAAGGGGTGTTTTTGTTATTTTCGCTCTTTAAGCGTCCAGGATATACCCTTATAGGTTTTTGGGTCACTATTCAAGAATTTCAACTCCTTTTTTATGGTGAAATATTGATTATTTATGAAAAAGAAAAACCTATATGGGCATATCCTGGATGCTAAAAGAATGAAAATATCAAAAACACCCCATTTTTGGGGGTAGTTTTAGCCAATTTAGGAGTAAAAATTTAATTAATTGTGAAAAAGAAGTCGAAATTCTTGATTAGCGACCCAAAAAACCTATATGGGCATATACTGGATGCTAAAAGTACGAAAATAGCAAAAACACCCCTTTTAAGGGTAGTTTTAGCTATTTCAAGGGTGAAATATTGATTATTTATGAAAAATAAGTCGAAATTCTTGATCAGCGAATGGTGCAAATCTGAGCGCTCAAAGTGTAAATATGTCAAAAAACCCTTTTTGGGGGTAGTTTTTGCAAATTTAAGGGTTAAGCCCCCATTTCTTTACGAAATGACCCCAATTTTTGTGTTCAGCGACCCAAAAAATCTATAGTAGAGCAAATCCCGTGTTCGCCAGTGAAAATACAACTAAACCCGTATTTTGACTGGAGTACTTAGCAAACAAACAATTTTATTGTCGTTACTCTCGACAACGACTGACTGGCTAAAATCAATTGATATTTTATTCAATCTTATAAATAAATAAAAATTCAATATTTTATGACAGAGCTTTTTTAGTTTGCGTTTATTGATAATCAAATTCACTTGCTGTTAATAAATTAAACATCTTTTGCGTTTATAAGTTGTATTTTTGCTAATAAAGCACTTATTGTTAGTACATAAAAAAATAAATAACTTTTGCATAATCTTTTAAAAACCTTATTTAAGAAAACATTTATAAATATAATATAAACAGCTATAATAATAATTTTATGTTATTAATTACAATACTTGTAAAATTCAACGTAAATTTTTATAACAATAATATTTTCTGAATAAATTAGTAATAAACATAATATTATGATTTTAATATATAATTACTTATTTTAGGATTTACATAAGAAGGATAAAAGATTGTATATTTGCATTACACGAAAGTTCATATATGAATATGCTATCGTCAAAGTCTGGTTTGTAGGTAAAGCTGCGCTGTTGCAAGTAACTTCTTTAAATTAACTAAAAAATTAGTAGATTTTTGAAAAATCAAAAATTTTTAATTTTTTTTTGTGAATCCAAAAGTATTTTTTTTAATTTAATTCCAGCGGGACACTATTTTGCCTAAGAAGAATAATCGGGCAGGGCTATTTTCATCGTCTGGAATCATTTTATAAACTACAGAGTACATTTTTACTCCTGAGGATTAGTTCTTACAAAAGTAGTTTAAACACAAATGTGCCAATTTTGCCATTTGGGGATACAATGAAAGGCTGTTTTTTCGCAAAGGGTTCATTTTGAACTACCAGAGCCCATATTCTTATATGATAAAACCAAAAAATCTTCATCTTGTCTCAAAAAGACTATTTATTTGATTTAAATAAGCGCCTTTTTTACTCAAATGGATTTCTTCTCGAAACGAGTACTATATTGGTCAGGACGATTTTTTTGACCTCGACTCAATGTTATTTTTACAGCGATCGGTAAAATAAAAAAGTAATATAATATAATAATTAATAGACTTGTTTTCAAACACATAGTTGACTGAATGAATTCATTACAATTTGCCCAAGTGTTAACGGATAAAACTGAACAAAAAAGATTAAAATTATTAAAAGTTGATTAAAAGTCTAGCTTTATCTTATATCGCTTTGGTGAAACTATAAGCTTTATCCATACTTCAATCATAAGATACTTAGAATGTATAAAAAAAACAAAAGTTTTCTTTTAATGGAGTATACAAATGTTAGATGAAAAAATAAGTTGGACATCGGTTACAAATAAAAAAAATTGAATCAGCTGGACTCGAAGGAAAATTTTTTATTTTTTTTTTGGATTTATAAACTGACTAAAATTTATAAAACTGATGAAATGGTGTTTATTTTTCTCCTGGACCTCAAATATGGGGAGAAAAATAGGAAAAATTTAGTTTTCCTCTTTTTTTCAGTTTTTTTTTTTGTTAAAATATTTGATCCGATCATTTCTTATATTGTTTTTTTATTTTTTTTAAATCCAGCAATAGTTGCAAAATTGTCTTTATTTGAAAAAGGAATCTTAAAGTTTTTACTTTTTAAAAGTATTATTGCACTGTAAGTACAATATATTTTTTCTAAAGTACTTTAACTTTACAATACGATAAATTTACTATTGAAGCTTATAAGATTAAATTTTTTATGTATTGAAAAATAAAAGTTGGGTATAAAAAAAAAGAAATACCTACACATTTTTAAAATAATTTTTTTTTTTTCATAGTATAAATCAATTTATGTTAAATATTTAGTTAAAAAAGAAATGTCATAGAAAATATTTCTTAAAAAATAAAATTTTATACACACCTATATGCATCATAAAATAAAATATATTGAATAATGTATTAGCTATTTTTATTCAATGCCACTTCTTAACAATTTGATAAACATGAAAATGATTTTAAATCTAACAATTTTTTTTTAAGGTATCGGTTTTTTTTATTCTTAAATCTGTCACACATTTTTTATTATTTATTTATTTGTTGAAAATAGAAAAATAAGTTCTTGATAAATTTATATTTGTTAGCTAACGCTCGAAATTTAATCCTTATTTTATGATATACGTAAATATTCAATTTATATTTTAATCTAAAAAGATTACTTTTTTTTTTTTAAATGAATCTCCATATGTACATGACTTTTTAAATTTGTTAAAAAAGTATAATATGAAATTTATCGTTTCTCATTAAGTATTAATTGTAAATATTTTTTATGAAAAAACTGTAATTTATAACGTTAAGTTTTAATTAAAAAAATTTTTTTTTTATTATTGTATAATAAATGCCAGGTTTAAAATATTTAATAAAATTACAGTTAGAAAATTTTTAATTTAAATATTACGAAATGATATTTATTTATCAAATTATTTATACTGAGCTGACGCATGGATTTTTTAATTTTATCAAAATTGATACGTTAAATTAGTTTTTTTCAACCCTAGAATGCATGCTCAGCTTTTTTTTGAGTAGTTTTACATTTATTGCCTCTTCTATTTCTTAGTACTTTATTCAGGGGCTACTTACATAAATAATATAAAACTGTTTCTGCGATTTTTTACATAAAATTTTGAGTTTTGGCTATTAATTCAAAATATAGATTTTTCTTAAGCTCATCAAATTTATTAAAAAATTACTAAATATTTTGTTATTAACTAATTCTTTCCAATAAATAGGTAAAAGAGATAGAAAAATTTATATAATAATTATAAAAATTATAAAATTTTAAAAGTACAAAGTAAAAAATTAAAAATATGAACTCAGAATCGTGACAACTGGTCCGAAAAACTTACTAAACAACGTAAAAATGCTTAAAACAGCAAAAATTACCGATTCTAAGGTTAGAAATACGCCATTTTGAGTCCGCCATTTTGATTTTTAAAAATCTGTTTTCAAAATAGTGATCAGCGACCCCGCAAACCTAACTGGGGTACCAAAAATATTATATTCAATTAGCAATTGTTTTCAAGAATTTACCTATCTTTTTAATTTTTTGCTTATTTTTTATGATATAGCGTTCATTACTCAAAACTGGTCATTCGAAAATAGATGAAACCTTCAAAATCGATTTCAGTGACCAAAAATACATACGTCTCGCTGAGGTTAATAATAAATATAAATAATTAAATAATTATTATTATTAATAATAATAATTGCACCCTTGATTCAAATTCATAGACTAAAAAAACACATTGTAAACCTTTTCTCAAGTCAGAATACAATTGCATCCCTCCACCCCAGGCACTGTAACTGCAGTATTTGTTTTAAATAGTAAAGATATAAAATTTTTAGTCAATATTAGAGTGTATTTCTTTTGTCTATTTGTTATATCATATTAATTTTTATTATCTCTACATCAATTAGCTCTACGGTTAACTTATAATTTGCAATAAAAGAATATGTTTAAATCGATTCAAATAGTATTTAATTTTCATTTTTATCTTTATGTTTATAAAAACGAAAATAGTTTTCAGTTAATTATTTTGTTTGCAATTTTCTTAATCTTTTCCATACAATTAAATTTATTCGATGATTCTTTCTAAATTGTGCATGCTTAATAGTTTTGTATTTTATAATTATATAGAATTATATATTGTTTCATGTAATTGTATTATCTCATTTTATCTTTGAAAAAACTACTTTCAAAAAGGAACTTGAATTTCAAATTTATAAAATTTCATTAAAATTACTTTATTTTAAACAATCATGTAATTATACTTTCACGTTGTTTTTATAGAGCAAAGCTCTACCTTCTAGGATGGAAAAATCTACACTTTGTGGGCACGATATCTCAACAACAGTCAATTGGATTGCTTTCAATTTTTAAAACTGACCTTTTTTCATAGTGCTTACAATCTGTATAGTTTTTGGAACCTATTCGGTATTTTTAAAGGCATTCTTATTCTTGTGCTTATAATTTCATAGCTTTTGTATAAAATTTGCATCCGTGAAATATCATAAAAATGTAAAATAACACAATAGATATATTTTTATTAATTATTAATTAATTCGCATTTTATTCAATTAAACGTTTAACGAACAAGAGCCTATTGACGTGCTCTAAATTAATTTTAAAACCAAAATTTATTTTTCTAAAACCGTACCCCTATGTGAAAAAGTCTTAGTTTCAGAATCTTATGTCAAATTTACGATCAAATTAACCGGTAACTTCGGTTCAAAGTTGGACACATCCTGCAGCATAAAAATTTAATTAATTTCACGTCTAGAGCTTTTAGTATTAAACTGCATAAAAAGAAAGCGAAAGAATTTCATATGTTAATAGCATAAAATAATTCCGAGAATAATTCACGCAATAAAAAAATATTAAAATTAACCTATACAAATGAAGTAAAAACAAATTAATATAGTAAATTAAAAAATTAGTAAATTTTACTAAAAAAATTGAAATTTCAGTTTTATAAACAAATTTTATTAGTAAATTTTACTAATAATTTATAGTGACTTTTAACCAAACAGAATTTACTAAACAACGTCATAATTTTAGTTATATTTACTAATTTTTTGTATGCGTGAAAGCAAAGATAATAATATAAAGAAAAATACAATTAATTTTTATTATGAGGTCACCAAATTTTTTTATTATTTCAATCATACCTATTTTATAAAAAAAAATATATAATTTTTCAAAATGCAAAATGACTGCTATTTACTTAATATGTATAAAAGCTAGTTGATATGTTTTTTTATAAACATTGGTATTTAAAAAAACATAGCTTAAATTATTTATTTAACAATTTATCTGATAAATATAAATGAAATGAAACATCCTGGGTCATATTTATTTAATAATGCAATCGCAATAATGGATCTATTTTTAGCTATACATATATAATGCGCCAATTTTAAATGTCACATTTAAATCATTTTTTAATTCGTATGCACTTAAATGCCAATTAAATGAATAATGAGATTAGTATATTTCACATACATGGGCACATCCCTAAAATGCTTTCAGAATCTGATGTCAAAATTACGATAAAATTAATCAGAAACTTCGGTTCAAAGATGGTCACTAAAAATCTAAATCTTTAATTTCAAAATGGCGGATGTAGAATCGCAAAAAGTTACTGAAAACAAGTTGCATTAGATGATTTGTTTTTAGTAATTTTTTTCACAATTTTTCATCTGCCGTTCTGAAATTAAAAAAAAATATATGCAGGCAAAAAAATATGTCGTAAAAACTCACAGCAGATCAATGATGTTTCACTAAATATACCTTTTTTTAACGTTATTTACAATCCTGATAAGTAACGTGTCGATTTTTTTTTAAGGGGCCAACTTTGACCCGCAATATTAAGTTTCTGGTTGATTTTATCGTGAATTTGACTTCAGATTCTGGAAATTGATACATTTTTATTAAGGGATACATTTTTAGAAATACAATTTTTTTCTGTATTGTAGCCACGAAAGTACGATTTCCTGGCCGCTGCGCGATGGAAATTTCTCGCCACCGTCGCGGACAAATTTTATACGGCCCTTGTCCATAAATAAAGAATGCTCCAAATCGCAGTTTACCATCCTCGGCTCCTCTAGGCCCATCCTCTAAAACTGAATTATTATCAGTCTGTAAGCCTAGATTATTTTAATTACCTAAATCGAAATTATTCGCGGGGTCAAATAGCGGGGCCCCCTTAAATTAGACACATCTGACACGCTGCTTGATTTTCGGAATTCCAGGTTACCCTTTCTTATAAACACGTTCTATGTTAAAATTACAATTTTGGCAGCCAATTCAAAATTGATCATTTTGGGCCAAAAATGGGCATTCAGTTAACTGACTGTAACAAAGAAAATTAAAATAAAAATTAAAAATATAAAATATTTGGCAAACAAATAATTCTAAAGGACAAGTAAAGAATTTTTAGAAATTTAAAGCTTTTAGAAAATTTTTAAGACCTATAAAACCCATTATCATCTAAAATTGCAATTTTTGAGGCAATTTAAAAATTGATTATTTCGGTCTAAAGATGGCCATTTGGTTAATTCACTATAACATTGAAAGGTCAACGATAAACAATTACGATTTGCGAGGCTTGGAAGGTGATTTTAATACCAACAAATTGAAACCAATGAGAAGTGATTTGGTTAACTTGTAAGGTTACAGCAAAATTACCTTGTGCCCTAAGTTTCTATGCCAAGAAGGCCCGCTGGAATAAACTTTCTACCCATCTTTGACGGTATCTAGTATTTACTTGATTAAAATTTAATAATTAAGTAAGTACTTCGTAATGACAAATCAAAATATAAGAATATAAATCATGTAATGAAATTTTATTGCAGGTGTGTAACTTATTTTGAAAAAGTATACAATAAATAAATTTATAAAGCTTAAATATTTATTGAATTTTTTTAATACATTGTTATTGCTTATAAAAATGTCATAGAGAAAAATAAATTTTATAATTTTTAATATAATAACAACAAAATTACAGTATTACAATGTATAATATATAAATTTACTTGTAAATTTTATAATTAAGTATTTTATGTTCTATTATAAAACAAAAGTATATAATTTTATATTACCTATTAATAAATAAAAATTTAAGTTTTAGTGTAAGTCGATATAATAAATAAAAGTAACATTTTTTTTGTTGTTAAAATATTATGTATCCTTACTCGATTTCAATGCTAGATACCGTCAAGACGGGTAGAGCGATGCTTATCATGTAAGAAAAAATAAACTGTTATTTTTAATTTTGGGATTTTGACACTTTGATTACATAAAAATATGCTAAGAATAGTTTGAATACTAAAATGTACTAAAAAAACATCAACAATCCGCCCCTTATTTTGCAACCTTTTTATTTGTTTGCTGAACAGATTTCAACAAAAATTATTTTTGCGGAATCTTTCGCATCCTATAAGATAGAGCTTCGCTCTATAATGATATTATTTTCTTTTTTTTCTTTATTTCAAGATTAAGAGGCCTATAGCCATTTACTATTATCCAATAAATTTTATCATTTTATTTAAGTCAATCACAATATGTAAAATTAAAAAATTAAAAATATTAATAAATTATAACAAATGTGATTTTAGTAAGTAATTATAATTTTGTAATCTATAAACAAGTTCAGGATATTTCGGTTATAATTAATTAAATCAATCGTACTGTTGTAATCAATTTTTTTTTTCAGATATTGCTTTAGGGATTGATTATCAGAAGTGATTTTTACCTCAAGGGATAAACTACTCCACTCTCTTCTCATTCTAAAGAGAGGGAAGTGGAACAGAAAATCCCCAGAGGTATGGACCTATATTCGTGAAAATAAAAAAAATATAGTAAAATATAATTATTTCATACTAACTATCATAATAATTATCATACTAACAAAATGTAAGTGCAAAAACAAATTTTTTCTAATTTAAAACGCAATTTTTTTGTTAAATTTTAATAGTAATTAAAATTTTTTTTTTAAATTAAAAGTTAATATCCGCAAATAGAGTTAAAATACTTTCTGAAAATTTCTATTTCAATAGGCTTGGAAAGGAAATTAGTAGATTTTCAAAAAAATTTGTAAATATTCAAAAAAAAATCGTAAATTTTCTAAATTTAGTATACTAGATACTATTAATGACGGGTAGGGCGAAGTTGACCATATTAGAAAAAAGTTAAAGTAATTTTATAAAACTAGTATATGAAGCCGTGTCCAGAACAGTAAAGAATGGCCCAAATCGCATGTAAATTACCATCCGAGGCTAAGCCGAGGTTGATAAACTGCGATTTGGATCATTCTTTATTTATGGATAAGGGTCGTATACGATTTTTCATCGTCAGTGGCGAGAAAACGCAACTTTTCCGGTCGCGCAGCGGTCAGGAAAAACGTGGTTTCTGGCCGCTGACAAGAAAAGAGTATTTTCGTAATTTTCACTAGAACAATGTATCTGGCAAGTTAATCAAAATAATTTTGCTTGGTCTTATTTTTTTTGTGTATGCTTCGGTGCATGCGTCACTTTTCAAGTACCGTAAACTTCAGTTATTTATCACTACAGTTATTATCACTACTGCAGTTATTCTCTTATTGTTATATTCCATAAATCAAAGGCACATTTTCAGTCCAAAAGGACCAATTTTTTAAATTATTGCTTAAATTGCAATTTTCGATGAAAAAAGGCTTCGAGATCTCAAAAATTTTTTATCTTTACCAATTGGTTGAAAATCAGCTATTATTAATAAATATTTAATTTACTGCAAGTGTAGTAATTTTATTACCCTTGTCGTAATATTACTAAGAAACAGTAAAATTACTACTAGTAGTAAAATTACTAGAATTTATAGTAAATTTACTATTTTTGTAGTAATGTTACTAAATTGTAGTATAATTACTAAACTGTCCTAATATTGTGGACATTTTTTTACTATGTATAACATTCAATCCATTATGTTGGAAAAATATCTCGACTGCCCTATGCTCGTTGCAATGAGCCTTCTGAGGTTTAATGATATCAGATAGAGTTTTTGAGGCTGTTCGAATGATCGCTGTAGCCTTGCACTTTCAGTGGGTCTCAATTTGAATTCACGTAAATATTGTTTTTTATAATTAAACTAGTAATTATATAATACTCATTATTGAGATAGTCAATAAAACAAATAACATAAAAATGTACTTCTAGTTTCTAATTTTTAAAAAAAAAGCAATACAAATTATAAATTATTTGGTTTCTAATTTGTACCTAAAGGCTACAAGTCACTATTAACAACAAACTTGCTACTACTAAAAAGTATTTATAAGTTTTAAAGATAAAAATAAACTTCAATAACTATAAGTATTATTTAATTTAAGTCATAGAAATCTAGAAAAGTGATAAGAACTTTTTTTTTCAAACTAACTTATTCAAAATTCAAAAAGATTTTAATAACTAACAAAAATAATTAAAGTTTAGGAACTTTAAATAATACGGATGCAAGGAATCAAAATAATTTGGGTTTAGAATCTTAACAGCTAGTGAGGTGATAATTATAAATTGTAAAAATAGCAAATTGTATTGTAATTTTTCGTAACATTTGCATTATACCTAGCCCTGTCAGTAAACATGTTTCATGCATTTTGGTTGTGCTTACACAAACCGGTTATAAGTTGTTTATTTTTATATTGAACTAACCTGATGGCGTGCATGGAGTACGTGCAGTTTCAACTAGGTCTTCTCGACTACCAGGAGGTGCCTCTAACATTGCGTTGCTGCTAGCCGATGGTTTAACACACAGCAGGCTCAGCGCTAAAACAAATAAAATTTTTTTAGTCATTATAAAAATATACACATGTAAAATCTATTATTGATTGATTAATAACGTTATTTGATCATTATTATACAAAAATTTTAAAATTACATTCGCAATAAAATTGTATTGTACATTATTTTCAACTTGTAGATGTCGTAAAAAGAAAAAAAAAACTGCATAAAACATTTTTTTTATAATTCTATGTAAAATTTATAAACAATTTCTAAAATTGTCATTGATGGGATTGACAACAAATCTCTGGGTTTACATTCGAAATAGGTAAAATATGGGTAAAACTGGATCCATTGCAATCTAGAAAAACTAACTATGATTTACTTTTATGCTAAAAAAAAACAAAAAATGATTTGGAGCTTTTTTCTTTCCTTCCTTCCTTGTGTGATAAAAAATCTGAGAAAAGTCCCTTAAAAAATTTCTCTATATGAGATTAAAATTAACAAAATTAATTTTTGTATATAGAGAATTTCGGCTGAGTTAATAAATTTTCTATTCTAGCTGTTATTCAAATTTTATTATATTCATATATAAATAATAAAATTTAATTCCTGCATATTATTATGATTTTTGACTCTTTAAAGATGAACCATTTTGATAATCCGAATTTTAATTTTCGGTTTTTTTTGCATGGTTTTTAAAAAGAGTTGGTTGCATGTGTGTCCGTTAGTATGTGTATGAATTTATTAAGGCCATTTTTAACCTGGAACTTGTTTATAAGGAGGGGGTAAGGGTTAAATATTTTTGATTTAAGGGGCGTGGTGTAAAATGGGACTATTTTCGATTTAGGGACCTAGAATAATACGCGTTTAGGGAATCAGAATAGTTTGGATTTCGAATCTTGTATCTATTAAAGGTGATGCTGTAACTAAACATGTTCCATTCATTTTGGTTTTGTCTATATAAAACGGTTATAAGTTTTTTTTTTTTTAATTTTTACCCCAAAAAATCTGATACTACATTTTTTTATTTGCTTGGACGTGCAGACTAATATAATTATACAGATATTCTAAATTAACCAGTTTTGATAAAAACTTTTAGTCTAATTAAGTTGGTAGTGCCATGAATTTATTTAAAGAAAAAATTTAGTATTTTTTATAATATGAACAATATATTCGATACATTGAATTAAAAGTGTCACTATTTCGCCTCTGAATGAATAGTAATTTTCAGTAGTTATCAATTAAAATTGGAAAAATACGCATAAAATATAAATAAAATTACTTTTGATAAAAAATTTTATTTTAAAACAGTTTTTAAAAGTTTTTAACAGATTTTCTTTACTTCTATCCATATTTAAAACGAAATTGAATTTAAATAAAACCTGCGTTTTACTGTCATTTATATAGAATAAGAATAAGAATTGTTTTCAAAAAGAAATAAATAAGCTCTTCAAATTCAAATCAGTTAAAGAAAAAAAAATACATAGGTGTTCTTTACTTTATTTGAGTTTATTTCATTGTTAACGGATATCGACTTTTTTTTTATTGTAAAAATTTTTATTATGAATTGTTTTACTTTAAAAATTGCAATAAATTTTAATAGAAAGCTCTACAATAAAAAAAATCCGTTTGCGGTAATAAAGATTCTTTCTATTCATAATAGAGAAAATCTGAGCAAAAGTTTGGAATAGGGAATCGGAAAAAAAATCTTTAGTGCTACCTGAGGACCTAGACTGTAAACTTTTGCTCTCTTTTACTAAATTGACTCAGAGATCCTCATTATTGTTTATAAAATAAAAGTGTATTCACAGTAATTTGTTCAGTTAGGACTAAAAATAAAAATAATGTTGGTTATGGAACTAAAAATAATTATGCTTTTAATGCGGTTTTAGATCGTAGTTAGGAAGCTGAGAGTTTGTAATAGAAAAGTACTGAACTTGTTTCATGCAACTTATTTGTGTATATATGCAAATTTGTCATAAGCTTTAATATGGAACATGTTTATAGGCAGGGGGGTTACTTCAAACATGTAATTTTTGGGCGGGTAGGGGGTCAAATGGATTTTGACAATAATTTTGATTTAGAGACTCATATGTAATAAGTTTGATAAAGGGTTCTAGAATACTAAGGATTTTAAGAGCTTAAATTAATATAAATTCTAAAAATTATCCTAGAATACTATTAATTTAATGGTTAAAAATACTAGCGGTGATTTAAAGTAAAAAGTTAAACATGTTCCATGTTTGTTTATTGTGAGGATTTGCGGTGAGTTCCCTTCCGTGGACATTTCCTCCTCGGTATATTTTTCCCCCGGTTACTTTACCCCCATGGTATATCCCCCCCAGACATTTATCCCCGAGGATTTTTCACACCTGGATAGTTCCACCCGAGCCCGAGGACTATTTCCCCCCGGATAGTTGCCCCCTAACAATCCCACCCTGACGTTTAGCTTATTCTAGGGGTAGGTGCGAGTACAGCAGTTGGGGGTAGGTTATTATTCATGATTTCCTTAGTGAAATCAAAAGCACTAAAGATTTTTTTACCCCCATGGGGGGCTTCGCCCACTTGACTCCCAAAGTTTCAGTAAAATATTAACTCAAGAGGAATCATACAAAGTAATCTTAATTTTTAATTTTATTATTATTCTATAATTTTTTATTAAATAATAATTTAAAATTATTTATTTTGAATATCAATTGAAACTAATAATGTTGCTAGCAAAAGATAACAGAGAAACTGAATTTAATGTGTAATAAAATATTATTTATCAAAACTTGTAAATTGATTATAGATTTTATGCATAGATAAATATTTTAAAAGTTACTAAATATTAGATACTAATACATTCTTTTAAATTATTTTTACATAAATATTGTTACCCATGTAAAAACGTAGATTAATTTAATAATAATTAATTTTTTTTGTCTACTATTAGTATTAATTTAATATTATTCACTATAGTTTGCAATTTGATTATAGATTTTATACAAAGATAAATGTTTTAAAATTCAATAAATATTAGTTAATTTATAAGTATAAGTTGTTTTCAATTATTTATACAAAGATATTGGCAACCCATGTAAAAAAATTAATTAATTAAATAATGAAATTTTTTATTTAACATAAGTATTATTTTTATAGTATTTTTTTGTTACTAATAATTTATAAACAGTATTTCTCTACTGCTTAATATAATACCACAAAAAATTAGTATAATTGTTAAAATTAGTTATTACACTTAAAAAATTATTATTATTTTTTACACGTAATTATTATAATTTAATTATTTTTTTAATAATTTCTTAAATTATTTCTTAAATTATTTCTTAAATTACAAATTTATTAACTTTTATAAGTAGGGTGGAAACGTCCGGGGGTGAAAAGTACTCGGGTGCAACTATCTGGGGGGGAAAAGTAACCGGGGGAAATGTCCACGGGGGGGAACTCAACGATTGTGAGTTCACAAACAGGTTATAAGTGTTTTTTTATTTTTCGTAAAAGCTGAAGATTTAAAATAAAAAATATTCTTCAAACAGAGTAAAAAAAGACTTAAAAATTAATCAAATTTTATTTTCAAATAATTTTAAATATTAGTATAATTTAATAGTACCTAATTTACCAATAACTCTTTCACTAAAAAGGAACCTTGGACTTTCTAGTACACTTCCTATCTTCAATGATATTGATTATGTATTTAAGTACACAACGTTATTATTCTATTCTGCTTGACTACTTTAACTTTATTATAACCGTTATTCAAATTTCTTTAAAAGTTCTAAAAAGAAATATAAAGAGGAAAAATTCTTGCAATTTTTTCTTAAAGAAAAAAAAAAGGAATGTATAAAAAACAAAAAATATTGTCTTTATTTATTACTATTATTATTATAATATTATTATTTTTATATTATTCATTCTAAAGAATACAATTTTGAATGCTTGAAAAAATCTATATTTTGCGTAAAAATAAAAGTAGATAGAATAATTTTTCAGTAACTTTATGTATATTTATTATTTAAATTTTATAAATATGTATAATTTTGTTATTATAAACCAATTAAAATTATTCATATTTTATTTGGGTAGAAAATTGTGAATAATTATAGGATTAATTTAAATTAAATTTATACATAAAAATTATATGATTTTATTAAATTTTTATTAAATAAAATTAATATTTAATTATTTTATAAAATTAAATTTTTATTTTATATAATAAAAAAAAAGGTATTTTCATAAATTAAATTGTAAATTATATACAAATCACTGAAATATTAATTAGTTGTTATGATAAAAATTTTTTAATTTTTATTTATTTAAATTTATTTACCAAATATTTCATTTTTTTTTGGGCCGTCTGAATGGCTTAAATTTTGTAAAACTTTGCATGTGTTTTTCTGCATTCAACCTACATATAAGCAATTTATAGGTGAAAATGAAAATGATCATTAACAACAGTTACGAATAATAAAATAAAGTAGTAGTAGTGGTTTATTTTTGTCAAATCATTATACGTAATTGTTACAAGACTTACATAGGAATACAAAAAGTTACAAGAAAAAATTTACAACAAATTTAAATTATATATGAAAAAGGAGTAATTCTTTTTCTTTAGTAATATATAATAAGTAAGATATTAATATAATATACAATATACATGTATAATATAATATTTATCTATTTAAATCAAATTCTTTCATTTATTTGGCTCATTTTCATTTTTTTCTGCAAAAATAGATTTCAAAAAAATAATATAAAAATCTTGTTTTAGTGCTGTAATTTTTTGAAAACATAAAGTAAACATTTTTTTTATCAAAAGATCAACTTTTTATTGTCATGAAAACTTAGTAAAATTAAAAAATTTTTATTATTGTGCTTTTAACCGATTATTTCTTGAGGTATAAAAAAGTATTTTTATGCTTTTGTGAATAAATACGTAATTGTTGGTCATATTTTAAACTAAAATAGCATCTAAAACATTAATTTAAGGTTAAATAGCTGTTGGTACATCTAAAATTAAGTGAAATACAAACTTTAAAAAAAGGAAATAAAAATCCATGCTCTTATTTTCCTTAAAACACCAAGTTCTTAATAGAAACGGTAAAGGCTTTTTTGTCATATTTTAGCCAGAAATTTTTTTTTCAACTTAAAATTATGTTAATTTTTATGGTGTATGGTCAACAACTTTTTTAAATACAAACTTTAAGACAAAAAAAATTGTGAATTCTTACTTCAATCGGTATATACGACCATGTGACACTATTTTTGCAAAAAAAATGAAAATGAGCGATTTATTTTATTTTATAGCTTCTTATTTAGCCGTATATATAAATATACATATTTTTTTCTTTTTTTATATATAGTTATATATATATTAGAGTGGACCTATTTTTGGACTTTGTGGAAAAACTTTGCTCCCCGGGTTTTTTTGTGAAGTTTTAGTCATAAAAAGTTCCCAGTTCCAAGGATTTTGCTTTAGCCTTACAAAAACACGTGCCTGTAACCACATCAATTTTCCCATTTAAATAACATGGGAATTTTTAGTTTTTAGCTATACAAATTTTCACAAAAGCCAAAAAGCGTTTTATAATACTAATTTTTACTGGAAAACATACTTTTATATATTGTAAAGACATACAAACCACCCTGCATTCATTTCAAAGGGAATTTTGGGGCTAGAAACGCAAATTTACATGTTGGCTCAATCTAATAAAACAGGGTTTTTCGGTAATTTTCGATAAAAAACTACGACCTCAAAAATTAACCAAAACACTTCTGGTTGGTCTACTTTTATTGGTATAAGTGTCACCTTTCAAACGACGTAAGCCGTATATTTTTATCACTGTTTCTCTTAGTGCTATAGTCAATTAACCTACCGGTAATTTTTGACCCGAAATGACCAATTATTAAATTTATTTAAATTGCTGCCAAAATTATAAATTTTGACGAAATTGAGTTTCAAAGGCCTTAATAATTTTTTAAAAGCTTCAAGTTTCCAAAAATTTTTTACTCTTCTCTTTTCTTTAATTAGTTTTTAAGATATTACTTTTCAAAGATAATGATAAAAATTGACTTTTTTTGAAAACCCTGAAATTGGGACTCGGTAAATTTGCGTTTCTAGTCCCAAAATTCCCTTTAGAATGAATGCAGGGCGGTTTGTATGTCTTTACAACATATAAAAGTATGTTTTCCAGTAAAAATTAGCATTTTAAAACGCTTTTTGGCTTTTGTGAAAATTTGTATAGCTAAAAACTAAAAATTCCCATGTTATTTAAATGGGAAAATTGATGTGGTTACAGGCACGTGTTTTTGCAGGGCTAAAGCAAAATCCTTGGAACTGGGAACTTTTTATGACTAAAACTTCACAAAAAAACCCGGGGAGCATAGTTTTTCCACAAAGTCCAAAAATAGGTCCACTCTAATATATATGTATGCAAATATTTAAAAAATAAAATAAAGTATATATAAATATATGTCAGATTTTGATTCCATGTACCAAATTCTTATGAATAAATATGTCATTAAGATATTAAGGAGATCATTAGTAAGAAACTTAATTTATCTTTCTCATACAACAATATCAGCTTGAGAAAGCCTTTGATTTCTTTTATACTCTTGCTATTTCTTAATTGAATCAATTAATAACATAGGCTACTTTGTGGTGTCAAAAGTTAGAGCTGAGTAAAAAATGTTACATTCAAAGCACCAAATTCATGGTATTAGACTTAAATATGAATGTATTAATTAACTAAAATTAACAGGCGCCTGTTTAGCCATTCGAATAAAATAAAAAATCTTGAATTTTCAGCAATAAAATATGTTTCTGACGCAGTGTTAAGGATGCAGTTTTATATCCAAGGGGTTATCTCCTTAATTTATTAAACACATTTGTTAATCATAATTTTTCAATAAAGTAAGTAGATACTTTACGTAATTTTTTATCAGAAAATAGAACAAAAAGGCAAAGGATTTGTTCGACACAAAAATGTGAAAAAAATTAACCTATGAAACCTAATGAGATAGTGAAATAATTAATTTAATGTATTTTTTAAAAAAATTGTTTTTTGCAATACAGGCAAGTGTGTTTTGGAATCCATTAACAGGGGCAAATCAATTATAAAAAATTGATTTCTATTATCTCACAGCAAGGAGATGTTAAAAAATATATCTAAGTACTTCTTGAAATGGTAAAATTTAGAATTTATTAAACTTAACATAGGCTACATATAATAGAAAAAGAAAGAGTTATTGAAAAAATTGCTGAAAGACAATTTCATTTTAAAAGTGTACATTGATTTTGGAGCGCTTCATAAAATTATTATTTTATTTAATTACTATTTGGTAAAAAATGACGTCTATTTTAAAATATTTAGAAAAATTTAATTTAACAAATTTTGTATCGCAAAAGGCTTTGGAAAAAGAAAAATTTGTGGAAAAATTGAATTTTATATATCATAATACATATTTTCAACATTATTTTTATTTATTTTTCTTATTTAAGTTTAGGTATAAAAACATTCATGGAAGCATTTACTTTTAACATTTTTAATCGTTTATTACAATTTTCTTTCTTGAACATTACATTTTTTTCCCAAACTTTTTTTGGTGCAAAATGCGTATTAACTAAATTTTTATAAATATTGTAAAAATGGCGCAATTTTTTACCGAATATTAGCCACCAATTACACGCCACACCCCAAAATCCATGTTCACTGGTAAAATATCGTTTAAAATAGTATGAAATACAAGGAAATCCATGCGAAGTAGGGGTGCTTTGAGATGATTTATTTATTCTACTTTAGGTGCTGACTTCTATTATACTGGGGGCTGTAGGATAGATGTTGCAGTATTGACTTCGGAAATAAAAAGACCGACTCAAAAAACACCAGGGATAGGGGTTATTAGGGTGCTTCTTATTTCCTGAATAGACCGCAAAGAAAAATACTGGCTCAAATATGATACTTCAGGTCATAAAAATAATGAAAATCGTTAAAAATCAGGGAAAAGGTTTAAAAACCATTTTAGAAAGCATTTAAAAACATTAGCAAAAACTTTTTAGTACTAAAATTTTTTAAAGCTTGTTCGTAATGAAATATTTAAAGAAAACTGTAAATTATAATATAAAATTTGAATTAATATGTCAATAATTACATTTGAACCTAATTTAAAATTTATAGACGTTTAAATAGGAATTACCCATGCCTATTGCAATTTGACTGTTTTATTCTCTGATTATTTGTTAAAATGCATATTTTTTATTATAATGATGAGAAAATCAAAGAATACATTCAGGAAATGATCAAACTATCTTTGTCTTGATTTTTACCGATTTTTATTTGCAAAACGACACACTACATTAACCCATACGTAAATTTTTTTTTAGATAATAGTTTTATGACCTGAATTATCATATTCAAGACTGTATTTTTCTCTTCAGTCAATTTGAGTAATAAGAAACACCCTAATGCACAGGTTCCCTGTTATGTGAACTTATTAACGTGTTACATAATAAAATCAAGTTTTTTTTTACAGTGTATAAAGAAACTAATTTTCTATAATATTATTACATTTTTATAATGTTAGATAAATATGAATTAATATTTAACTCATAATTAACAAAATAATTTTACTCTTAAATACACTACGTAGGTTGGTGGAACTTCCTGCAGCATAAAAAATAAATTAATTTCACTTCTAGAGCTTTTAGTATTAAACTGCATAAAAAGCAAGCGAAAGAATTTCATATGTTAATAGCATAAAATAAAGCAAAGATAATAATAAAGAAAAATGTAATTAATTTTTATTATGACGTTACTAAATTTTTTAATTATTTTAATCATACCTATTTTATAAAAAAAAATATAAAATTTTTCAAAATGCAAAATGACGGCTGTTTATTTAATATGTATAAAAGCTAGTTGATATGTTTTTTATAAATATTGGTATTTAAAAAAACATAGCTTAAATTATTTATTTAACAATTTATCTGATAAATATAAATGAATTGAAACATCCTGGGTCATATTTATTTAATAATGCAATCGTAATAATGGATCTATTTTTAGCTATAAATATATAATGCGCCAATTTTAAATGTCACATTTAAATCATTTTTTAATTCGTATGTTTTTAAATGTCATTTAAATGAATAATGGATTAGTATATTTCACATACATAACTTTAAAAAAATAATTTTAGGTTATTTTTTTATTTAGAGTCCATTATTATAGAGCGAAGCTCTAACTTTTAGGATGATGAAATAGACACCTTGAAGGCAAGATGGAATCTTGGTCAATTGGAATCCAATTGACCATTGTTGAGATATCTTGCCTTCAAGGTGTCGATTTCATCATCCTAAAAGTTAGAGCTTCGCTCTATAATAAAGGACTCTAAATAAAAAAATAACCTCCATTCATTTTTTAAAACTGAGCTTTTTTCGTCGTGCTTACGATCTGTTTAGTATTTGTACCCTATCCGGTATTTTTATAGGCATGTTTATTCCTTTATTTTTTCTTCACACAGGTGAAAAACTTTATAAGTATCAGCTGCGCAAAAAATTTCCTAGCTTTTTTATAAACACGTATTTTTATTAATTATTAGTTAATTCTCACATTTTATTTAATTAAACGTTTAACGCACAAGAGCCTATTGACGTGCACTAAATTAATTTTAAAACCAAAATTTATTTATCTAAAACCGTACCCCTATGTAAAATAGTCTCAGTTTCAGAATCTGATTCTAAAATTACGATAAAATTAACCGGAAACTTCGAGTCAAAGTTGGACATAAGAAAAAATCGACACCTTGCTTATACTCCAGTCAAAACGCGGTTTAGGGTGCATTTTCAGCTACTGACATGAGATTTGCTCTACTATATGTTTTTTGGGTCGCTGATCACGAAAATCGGGGTTATTTCCTTCCGAAATTTGCGGAACACCCTTAAATTTGCAAAAACTACCCCCAAAAAGGGTTTTTTTATATATTAGCAAACTGAGTTTATAATTCTAGATCAGCGACCCAAAAAACCCGTAAGGACCTAATCTGGTCGCTCAAAGTGCGAAAATAGCCAAAACAACCTTTTTAGGGGTTGTTTTTGCTAATTTAAGGGTGAAATATTAATTATTTATTGAAAATTCCCCCATATTCTTGATTAGCGACCCAAAAAATCTGTATGGACATAATCTGGTCGCTCAAAGTGCAAAAATATCAAAAACACCCCCTTTTAGAGTTAATTTTTCCTAATTTAAGGGTGAAATATTAATTATTCATTGAAAACTACCTGAAATTCTTGTTTACCGACCCAAAAAATCCCCTAAGACCAGTTCTTGGCTAAATCTATAAACTCAGTTTGCTAATATATCAAAAAACCCTTTTTGGGGGTAGTTTTTGAAAATTTAAGGGTGTTCCGCAAATTTCGGGCGGAAATAACCCCGATTTTCGTGATCAGCGACTTAAAAAACATATAGTAGAGCAAATCTCATGTCAGTAGCTGAAAATACACCCCCCCCTCCGCGTTTTGACTAGAGTATTATCAGTATTGTTAATAACATAAAAGAAGGTATATTTAATGAAGAATCATTAAATTTTTATTTTTTGTGTTTTAGAAATTTTTATTGTTTTATTTTTTGCATGCTTTTTTTTTAATTTCAAAATGGCGGATAGATAATTCCAAAAAAATTACTAAAAACAATACTTACTATGGGCTCTTCTGTTTCTTCAATTTTTGCAGACATGGTATTTGCAGATTTGGAAATTGAATGCTTAAGTAAATTAGATTTTAAATCAATAATTTTTTACCGTTATGTAGATGATATTGGCTCCAGTTTACTTATGAACAAGAAGTTAACAATTCCATAAACTTCTTAGATGTTATGATAACAAAAGAGGAGGGAAAGCTAATTTATAATTGGTATAGAAAACCAACGTACTCAGGTCGCTATCTAAATTTCAACTCTGGCCACACAAAATACCAAAAAATTGGAATGATTTATAGCCTAATTGACAAAGTTATTTTGTTATTAGATGTCACATTGCACCAAGAGAATATACATATTGTTAAAAGTTTTTTAACAAAAAATAGTTACCCAATGAAATTTATAGATTACTATGTTAAAAAAAGACTTGATTATTTAAAGTACAGAAAGCAAAATACAGATATTGAAAAAGGCAACATCTTGAACATAGAAAAAAACATCATGCTAAAAAAACCAAAAGTATGTATTCTACCATAGTATACAAAAAAGGCTAAGAAAATACAACATCATCAGCTTTCCGAAAATTCCAAACAACTTAAATCATATTGTTATCAAGGCTAAAGATAGGGTCCATAAGAATGACCACACAAAGGTTGTTTATAAAATTGACTGCCAGGATTGCAATGCATCATATGTGGGCCAGACAAAGAGACAGAGTATTGTGAGGATATCAGAACACAAAAGTGACATTGATAGATTGATTGAAAAGCAAAAAATTTTAAATCAAGGTAGCAATCACAATATGACAACAAGATCCAAGTCAAAAATATAAATTTAAATCACAACCTTGCTGAAATTGAAAAGCTCTTAAAAGTTAATGATGATGACCCAGTTATAGTAAAACATTATAAAAACAATAGGCGCAATTTTAAATGGGATGAATTTAAAATATTAGACCAAGAACTGCACTTTCTAAAAAGAAATGTTTCTGAAATGTTACATATTAATATCCAAGAGCATCCCATAAACAAAAATGAAGATTCACAAGGTCTTTTTAAACCTTATTTGTATTGTTTACACAATATGAAGGAATAAAAATTACATCCAGTTTGTTTTTATAAAATGTTTATTTTTCAACCAATAGATGACGATCTAATGCTTATTACTACAATGCAATATTATTAAAATTCAATTCTTACTTATATCAAGAGATGACGCCACATATATCAAAATACCGATTATTTACATTAAGAGCTTTGGTAGCTCTGTGGTTAAGACGTTGGACTTCGGACCCAAGGGTCCGCGGTTCAACTCCCGGCTATATCAGCATTAAGTTTTTTTCTTTAGAATAATTCTTAATGTTGTTCTACCGTGGGTTCCAGGATTGAGGCATCCGCATAATGTTAAATTAAGGCGTAAAACCCGGCATTATGTAGATAACGCAGTCCGAAGTGCTTCCAGGGCACTATAAGCCGGCGTGGGGTTTAGGAGAAGTCGCGTACCTCCTGGACCATAGGTTACAACGCCTACACACATAAAACTAACGCCCAGACATTACACAAACATTAACACTGACACAACACAATACAAATATGAAGTCGAAAAAGTTGTAATAAAGAAATAATAAGGGTGATACCATTGGTTATATGGGCTAAGTTCTCAAACCGTTGAAATATACTAATCAATTAAAAAAAAAAAAAAAAAAAAATTATTTACATTATTTATTTAAGGTATTATGCAGCTTGATTAAAATGATGACAGAGCTTAATGAAATAGGAAAATTATGAAAATTTAAACATTTTAAAACTTAAATAAACTTTATTTTACCCCTCTTATAGCATTAACTTTTTTGTAATTAAGAAAATAAAATCGGAGCTTTAACATTGATCTTATGGGAGCAATATTTTGGAGCTTTAAAAAAATATGAAAATGATGACACACGAGATTAAAGTTAGCACGAAATGATAAATAAATGATTAAAGATTAAATTTTCAATTTATTTTCCCCACCGTATAGACTTTAATTTTAAATAAATAAATAAAAACTATGCAAATAACCTGAAATTGTACTAATACATATATGATGTCACATATGCATGTAGCGTCGATAATTTAGAATGCGATAAAATTGTTTGTCCAAGCTGCATAAGACCTTAAATTAATATTGTTATTTAGTTATGAGAAAACAGAAATCGTGACACATTTTATGGAAATATTATATTTTTTGTTGACGTGGTTTCCAAGATATGGGGCCAATATAAATTTATATATTTAAATCTTTGTAAGTTAACCATTTATATTGTAAAATTGTTTATATTTTTTATATTTTATTATAAATCATACGATTCTATTATTATAGAACTGAAGATGTAGTGATTACTCCGAAACGTCTTTAAAAAACTAAAATTTTAATAAAGATCTTCACTTGGAAAAATCGTATTCATTTTTATTTACTAAAAACAAGATGTATTTTAAAAACAAGATGTATTAGATGATTTGTTTTTAGTAATTTAAAAAAAAAAGCATCTAAAAAAATATGTCGTAAAAACTCACAAGAGATTAATGATTTCTTTATTAATGGTTTCTTTAAGTATATCTTTTTTTAATTTTATTAACAATGCTGATAAGTAAAGTGACGATTTTTTTTTAAGTGGCCAACTTTGACCTGCAATATTGAGTTTTTGGTTGATTTTATAGTAAATTTGATTCCAGTTCTGGAAATTGATATATTTTTAATAAAGGGAGGCGTTTTTAGAAATATATATATTTATAAATATTCGATTTGAAATTCATTTAGTATTCAAAATGAAATTGACAGGTAAAATTTTAAATATTAATATTACATATATTTTTTTGGACTAAACCTAGTTCAACGAATATGTAATTCCATCCACATGCATTCATTGATCATTTCGGTCCAAAGATGGCCATTTGGTGTATTCGCAATAATATTGAAAGGTCAGCGATAAAAAATTGCGGTTTGCGAGACTCAAAAGGTGACTTTAATACCAACAAAATTGAAACCAATAAGAAGTGTTTTGGTTAACTTGTAAGATTACAGCAAAATTACCAAAAAACTCTATTTAAAAGCATTGTTCCTCGTGTTTCTATGCCAAAAAGGCCCGTTGGAATAAACGTTGGATAGAGTTTATCAGAGTTTTTTTCTCTCAACGTATTTAAGTTATTTGTTTTCCTAAAGTTTGTGGTCTCTTTCTCAAGAAAGCGAAGTAAAGAGTGACTAAAAAATCTGCCCTTTTTTTCGTAACCTCGTTAACTTTTTGCAAAAAAGGGAACTTGAATAAAATGTTTTCGTGCAAAATCTTTGATACTATATGCATTTTTCAGTATAAAGCAAAAGAAATTGTCCCTCACCCCTATTTTCCTCCGTTTTTTTAATTACTAAATAAAATTCAGGGGTAATTTTGATCCATTTTTACCCCCAAAGAGGAAACAGTAATTAAATAAAAGTTAAAATACATTAAAATATTTTCAAATATAAGATTTAAAAAAAATAATAAAGAAAAAAACTTATCATCTTATTTTTTCGATTTTTTCTTAGTCTGGAGATAGTTTTCAACCCCAGTAATTAACTCTAATATTCATTTTTTAATACAGAATTAAATAATAACCTCAATATTTAGTTAATTACTCCTAAAATATGGCGCTTATTAGATTGTCCATTAATTACAAAATATTGCGAAAAAAACATACATAAGATGCAAAGTTTCTGCTGTGTTTTTCTATTTCCTAACCCAGTAGACCCAAAATTCGGATTCAGTGACATACGAAACGTATAGAAGACTTTTTCTGTTTCTGGTTGTCGAATTTGGAAACCCTTACACCGCATTATGACTTGAGTATAATGTTAATATAGTAATAAAGTGCATTAGTTTTTTTTTTTTTTATGAATTGTGTTGAAATCTGTTCAGCAAGCAAATGGCAAGGTTTCAAAATAAGTGGTGTATTTTTGGTGTTTTTTTTTTTTTGGTCAACCATAGTGTTCTAGTTATGTTTAACATATTTTTATGTCTTAAAATTAACAATTTATAATAGAAAATAAAAGCCTGAAAATAATTTTATACCTATATATATTATACCAATACATGAAATCTAACAATACTTTGTTTAAATCACAATGATTTATAGATATTTGAATGTGTTACATGCACAAATTAGATTAAAATATATTACTCGTCGATAAGAAAATAATTGAATAATATGCATATAGTTGTACTTTATGCAATAAATTTTGGAGCAATTTATGGCATTTACTTTTACTCTTCTACATGAGACAGATAGAACTTTTTTCTTAATCGCAAAAATTTGGAATTTTTAGTATTTATAAGCTGAACTTACATTACATTTTTCAAACAGACTAAACATTTAAAATTTTTTATTTTCTGGTTGAAAACTTGCATTGTCAGTATGCTGTAGAGCCGCCTCAATCTCTTTTTCGTGAAGCCCAAATATCAAAAAATTAAAATAAAATGTAAAAATTCTCTATATTAATTTTATTGAAATTTTTCTGTAAAAAAATGTAAATAAAGCTTAAGCTTATTAATGTGACTAATTAGTGAGGAGATACGTCCATGACAGAGTTATTATTAATTCTCATTTGTTATCCATTGAACTGCACCTGATCACCTTGCGTATATATGGATATAATCAAATATGCTTTCAGGAATATTATATACGCACACCCAACGTTATCGATCTAATTGTCTTTTGTACACATATATTACATTATATATTATATATTGTTTCATCATTCACTCATGTACAATATTTGTACTTAAATTTAGTCTCGTACATATTTAATATGATGCTTTTACTTTATGGATCGGTATTAAATTATTCTGCAAATGTAAATGCTAAATAAAAAGAAATTAAAAAAAAAAATCATTAACAGTTAGAAGAATATTCATTATTCATATTTTTTTAAAATTTAAATTACATTGTATTGTGAATTAAACTTTTGTAGAAAATTATTTGAAACAAAATTAAATGCCAACTAAAACGTATAATTAGAGTTACATACCTTTTTCTCTCTTTCTATCTCTTTTGCTAAGACTGTATAGCAATTTTCCAAATATTTACTTTATATTTTGTTGAATTACTGCTTGTAATTAAAATAGTTATCGCTAAATGGAATATCATGTACATGCATATAACCTCGAATATTACAAACGTTATTTTAATAAACAAGTTACAATGGGAATCGTTAAAATTTTTTTTTATATGGCAGATTTTATTGCTCTTATTGTTTACTTTATTTTATAAAAATTTATAAGTAATTCAATTTATTAAATTTATTTATCAACTTAGATTACTTAACCTAAACTATGAACTAATTTTTTGTCGATATTTCAGAGTCATCAAGATACTTTTACCTACGCTCTTAATTGTAATCATCTTTAAAATGTTGAATTGCATCTCGTAAATATTGATTCTCCGTTTATTTTTATGGGCCTCATGGGTCTAGAACAAATAAACTCAAGATTATCAAGTAGGGTTCCTTAGATTAGATCTAAAGATAACCAAAAAATTTACGACCTTAGCATTTTTTTTTTTAAATCCATTTTCAAGCTCTGAAAATTGTGTTATTTATTTTAGAATTTCTGATCATGAAACTCAATTGATGGCATGATATCAATTTCCTACACGAAGAAAAATATAAGACGGAAATTGTGATATTAAATAAAACCAAAAATAGTGACCGCGCATAATCCGCTTTTTGTGGATTCTATGCCAGAATTTCAGGCATAGAAATTTTCATCAAGTTACTACAAAATAAAGAAGCCCAAAAAAGTGGTGTTAAGTATACTCCAGTCGAAATACGGGAGGTTGTATTGTTTTGGCCACCACCAGATTTGGTCTATTATAGGTTTTTTGGGTCGCTGATAACGAAAATTTAAAATTTGGTCTAATGGGGTTTTTTAAGTTGCTAATCACAAATATTGAGGTATTCTCTATGAAGAATTAGAGTATCACCCTTAAATTAGCCAAAGCTACCCCTAAAAAGGGCATTTTTGCTACATTCAGTCTAAGCCTTTGAAATTTGGTATAGGGGGGTTTTTTGGGTCAAGAATATTGAGGTATATTAATGAATTTTTTATTTACAATATTAGTAATCTAATAATAATTTTTAACCTTCAAGGGGTAGTTTTGGCTAATTTAAGGGTGAAGGTCTAATTTTTAATAAAAAATATCTAAATATTCGTGATCAGCGACCCAAAAAACCTCCGTATACCAAATTTTACAGGTTTAGAGTAAATACAGATAAAATTCCCTTATATTAGAGATAGTTTTGGCTAATTTAAGGGTGGAGGTCTAATTTTTCATAAAAAAGTACCTCAATATTTGTGATCAGCGACCCGAAAAACCTTCGTATACTAAATTTTAAAAGGCTAGAATGAATGTAGCGAAAATGCCTTTTTTAGGGTTAGTTTTGGCCAATTGAAGGGTGAAGCTCCAATTTCTCATAGAAAAGTTCCTGATTTTCGTGATCAGCGATCCCATGAAGACTAGATTCTAGCCTTCATGAGCGATCCAAATAACCTATACTAGACCAAATCTGGCGGTGACCAGAAACTATACAACCAAACCCAAATTTTGACTAAAGTAGTATTAAAAATTGAAGATATATGAAATATATATGTAATATATGTAATAATAATAATATATGCCAACGTAAGTATCGTATCGTATCGATATCGACGATATTTCTAAAACTATTTATCGTATCGGTATCGATATCGTCTCGTTCTCGTCTCGAAATCCGATATAATATCGTCCTTAAATGATATAAATAAAATTGTAATAAATGAAAAAAAAAATAATTTTAGTAAAAAACAATATTTATTGTCATACAGCATTTATATTAATTTATATATAATTTTTTTGAATAAAGTTAATAATACTTTTTTTATAAATTTTTATCAATTCTAATATTAATGAATTCAACTAGATCACCGACTCGCATGCAGTTTTTTTTTAATGAACTTTTCATCCATCTGTTTGTACAGACTAAGGCACAAATGGTTTCATCAGTTAAAGAGGAACGTTCTTTTCTTATCGTTTTTTCCGCTTCCGAAAAAAGTCTTTCAGCTGGTACTGAAGTCACAGGGACACATAATATGTCCCGAGCCATTTTTGAAATAATCGGATAAACCTTGCAGTGGTTTTTCCGCCACAACAAAATATCACCATCGGATCAGCTCGCCAAGATGTTAAATAATTAGCAAGTCTTTTTCTGATTCTAACGAATCGTCAGCTTTTAGAAAAAGGACATTAAAATCAATTGAGCTTTCACTCTTGTCTGTTTTTTGCTATTTGTGCACAGGTTCTTGGGTTTCTATATCTCCATTTCCTTTATACTGTCGGTAATAATGTTTATAAATCTGTTTAAATATTTTCATTGTTTCTTCTTTTATCTCTTTACCCCAATGTGTTACATCTAATCCATCGCTTTTTACACAAGGATCCAAAATTAATGAAACGCAACAGATCCAATTAAATTTTCTGTACTGCTAATTCTGTAACGTATAAAGTGACAGCAGTATAGCTCATATTATTATCTGCGCTTTTATTCTCTTATTTATATGTAAAAATTTAAAATTTTATATAAAAAAATCAAGATCGATATTTTTCGATATTCTCGAAATTAATTATCGACGATACGATAAATACGAGAATCTTGACGATATCGAAAAATACAAATATCGTATCGTCGTCAGTAAACTTAACGTGATATCGTATCGATATCGTATCGAAATTCGATACGATACGATACGATAACGATATTATTCTCGTATATCGTGAAGCACTAGGTGCTCTTATCCACTGGCGTGACTGAAAACCCTGGTTTTTTGTTTTGAAGGAGGATAATAAATGAAGTTAAAGATGGTTATTACGAAAAATTTCCTACAGCTCTTAGATGGAAAAATAATTTACGTTGAAGTACGCAGTTTAGATGAGAAATAAGAAAGTAAGCATGTTTAAATATTGAAAATTATTTAAATATAAAAATATAGTCGATAAACGAAAAAACTTAAAAGTGCTGAAAATAAAAAAGATCTAAAAATTTTGAAAAATTATTTTTTTTTATTTATACTTTGGGAAAAAATATTTTGGGCCTAAAAAAGAAGCTATATATCGAATTCTGTATTTTATTTATTTATTTATAATACATTAAAGGGAATTTCACCCTTTACAGTTATTTGTGATGCATACCAAAATTAATAATATAATACATTTGAAAAGGGGAGTGAATGAGTTAGTCAATATAAAATATATATAATAATTATAATATAATATAATATCCATTCATTTTAAACAATATTTTTAATTTATCAATAACTTTAAGCCATATATTTCTTTTAAAATGATGCAAATGTAAATAATATATTATAAATTGCAATCAGAACATTAATAAATTTAAATTTATAGTTTATAATTTATAAATGAATTTTATTCTAGAAACAACGAGCCAATATTGAACAAACCATTCCAGCACTAAAAAAAAAAATTTATAATAATTTTGAATGAACCAATCAGTGTATCCCAATATTTATTTTTTTATTCCACTCTCTCCTAAAAGTAGAATAAAACAGAAGATCGAAATTTGAAGATTCTTTTTCAATAGGCCTGATATTACGAAGGTTATAAGGAGCATTTCTTAAGATAACGTTTTCACCCAAAAGATCTGAAAAAGTTTCATCTAAAAGTATCTTACAAGGGGAGACCGGAACATTTGGGTCGCCAAATTACAATCTATTGTTACGAATGACTTTAAAATGTTGAAAAAACACCCAAGATATCCTCCGTTTATTCAATGCGCCTTCTGGGCTTAAAAACGCAGGGCTCAATGTTATAAAATAGGATTTTTAGACCATTTTCAAAATGACGTTGTAGCCTCGCAAATTAACTAAAATACTTCCCGTTGGTCTCATTTTTTTTTGCATAAGTATCATCTTTTAATTCCCGTCAGCCGCAATGCTCCATCACCTTATCTCACAGCGCTATAGTCAATAAACCAAATGCCCATTTTTGGACCAAAATGACCAATTTTTAAATTGCTGCCAAAATTGCAATTTTCAATAAAAATAGGTCTTGTAGGTCTCAAAAGTCTTGTACAAGTTTCATGCTTCCAAAAATTTTTTACTCGTTCTTTTAGCTTTAGGCGCGTTGGAATAAACGGAGGGTATCTTGGGTGTTTTTTCAACATATTAAAATCATCCATAACAATAGATTGTAATTTGGCGACCCAAATGTTTCGGTCTCCCCTTGTTAGCCACAAATAAAATATTAAACACTTGATGAGTTGATTCTATTGTAGAAATACCTGTTAATTAATATAATGCAAAGTAATCATGGACATCATATGGCGTGGGAGACTGTAATTTACACGATGTGTATCAAAGGAACTTGTAGATTAGTCCTCTAATGGGTTTGAAAGCAGCATCATTATATGGTTTCCATATTACTGAAGCAAAATTTAACCCATTAAGTCCGAAAACTGTATTTACGTGTCGTTGAAGCGGTTTACAAATCAACACGTAAAGGCGGCATCGGAATTAATGGGTTAAATGGGGTAAGACCATGGATTTAAATAGTAAAGTAATCATTTTGAACGACTTAAATTGAAACGTTGATAGTTTGAAAAAGCCTAGAATTTTATATGATTTAGATGTAATAAAGGCTCTATGAGAATCAAAAGACCATTTGTTATCAAAATACGACTCAAATCTTTAATTTCAACTTCCCTTGCGAGTTCCCTTGTTAATATCAAATTATTGATACTTGAAGGAAAAAAATAGGATCATTTAATCTTTAGAAAGTTATAGTATAACTTTTATTGATATTTATGGGCATGTCATTTGCTAACGATCAGTCATAAAACTTTTTACACCTGTTTGCAATAGCTCAGCACCCCCTACATCCCTTATTTTCTTTTTCAATCTAAAGTCATCAGCAAATAATTTTAATTATGATAACTTTATATGTTAAAATAAATCATTAATAAATAAAATAAAAAGCAAAGGACCTCAATGAGAACCATGAGATAACCCAGATGATGGAATAAATCTAAAGGACTTACAGTTATTGTTACTTACAGATATTTTCTAATATTTATTAGACCCTCTCTACACCAACACGTAATAAATTTTTATGATAATCATGTTTGTTAGATATTTTGTGGTATAACTGAGAAATTAAAGTTATTACAAAATAGCATCGCTAGTAGTATTGGTAAATATTTTACAATAAAATGTAATTAAATAGTATTTTAATTACAAATTATATTATTTATTATTAAAATTATATACGATTCATGTAACTAATAAGTTTTTAATGGATTATAATCATTTCAAATACGTAATTTTGAGGTTATGTTTTTATTTTAGTACAGTGTATCTGGGTAAAAAATAACCAACAAACATGATTATTCATAAAACATGATTACGTGTTGATGGAGAGAGCGCCTTAGAACTATTGTATAAGTTTTAAGTACACAGTAAAAAAGAAATGTACCCAATACAACTACAGTCTAGTATTTTTACTACAAATTAGTAATATTACTACAAAAATAGTAAATTTACTACAAATTGGAGTAATTTTACTACTTTTCGTAGTAATATTACTGAAGGTGCAGCAAAATTACTATGATTTGTAGTATAATTAATTTTACTATACTTTCTGTAAATTAAAAATCTATCTGATTTTATATTCAGACACGAATCAACTTAGCTTCAAGAGCAAATATATGTTTTCAAATCATGTCGGGTGAAAAATTAATAAATTTTTAATTTACTTTTTTAATAGTAATATTAATAAATTGCTGTAAAAATACTAAACTATATTGTGTACATTACTACTGTCTATTCAATTAAAAAATCATTAACATAAATATAATGAATATATTTAGAATAATAATAAAAATTGCTTCGACAATTTTATAAATATATAAATACATGAAAAAAGTTATGCATTTACGAATACTACAAGAAAAGTAAAAATAAAAAAAAGGACCGTAATAATCTGAATTTTGTCATTTTATATTATTTTCATGATGTTTTGACTTTTCAAGAATCTATAAAAAGAGAAAAAAGATATTTTAAAGTAAGAGAAGAGAAGAAGTAACTACTTGGCAGATTGTTCAAAATTCCAGCTGAATCTGAGCTTACTTGTGGACACTGATCTTAACCATTTTGAGAATGGACAAGAGTATATCCTTCTCTCTCGTTCACGGTACACGTACGTGGTTTGAAATTCAAGTGGATGCTTTAAACACTGCACATATTATTCTATACTTGCTAGCTCACGTCGAATACTAGCCTCTGGAATTTTTATTTATAACAAAAATATTTATTGGATTCTTTTATTCTATATATACATATATACACTGTAAAAAGTAACTTTCTTAGATTTACAAAAAAAATAGAATTTTTTCGAAAAATTAGTGAATTTTCAAAAAATTTTGTAAATATTTGATAAAAATCGTAAATTTACTAAATTTAGTAAATTATCGAAAAATTCGAGAATTCTCGATTTTTTTTTGTGATTTTACCAAGGATTTTACGAAAAAAGTTGTAAATTCACAACTATTTTTCGGAAATTTACAACTATTTTTTGTAAATTTTCGAAAAAAAATTGTAAATTATCAATTTTTTTTGCGAATTCACAAAAAAAATCGACAATACTCGAATTTTTTGTTAATATACTAAATTTAGTAATTACAAGATTTTTTTATGTCGATTATTTACAAATTTTTTCGAAAATTTATTAATTTTTCGAAAATGTTCTAATTTTTTTGTTAATATAAGAAAGTTACTTTTTACAGTGTATATATGTTATATAAAACTACAATTATAAATGAGAAATAAAATTAAAAAAATGATACTTTTCTAGAATAAAATAATTTTAAAAAACAATCAAAACTATTATAGGAGAACTAATGATTAAAAACAATAACTTACCCCGCTTAAAATCTCGCCACGTGTTCGTTATTTCGACGACGTCTGCGCCACCCTTTTTTGTGCTTTTGCAATTTATTTACTCATATCCTTTCAGCTTCAAATTCTATTTCATGTCTAAAAACATAAAAAGAAAAATAATTTTCAATTTTTTTCTTTTTCATTTATTTTACAAATTTGACTTTTTTTTTAAAAATAGAATAATATATCTATGCATATTCATAGTGAATGATATATTTATTTTTTCTAAATATTCAGTCGAGCGATATAATACTATTCGACAGTTGACAAGAATATCTCTGTATATTTTTTGTATAATCGATTGTGATATAAACGCATATGTATGTAGGTAAATGTGTTTCTGTATAACTTCAATTTTATTTAAAAAAAATTTTTTTATCTCATCTGATTTATGGCTCTTAATATGTAACTATTCAACTGACTGATTTTTTTTATGTATGTATATGTAATATTTCAATTGCAATTATATAAAAATATAGACATTTCGTAAAAAAAAGAAAATTTGTATCTAAACAATTTGGAGACAAGTATGAATTGATAACGCTATTTTTTTGTTTATTTAGTTATTTTTTTTATTTTTAGAAGATATGATTTTTTGAGTTTTTTTTTTAATTTAAGGGAAGGTTTCACTTTATAAAAAAAAATGCTTTCACATTAAGAAACGCAATTGATTCGTTTTAGTATTCAATTACTCAAGCAAAGTAATTCAAACAAAAAAGTTTGATAGAATTAAAATACTCCAATGTGTAATATTTTTTTAATTTTTTATAATTTTATAATTTTGGAAATCTAATTTTTTTAGTGAATTGGTAACAAATTTTACCACCCCATAAATTTATACTACACGTTTAGCTTATTTTATATATTCCATGCTAAAACTATTTTATCTCTAGGAAAAAAATAGAAAAAGAAATAAACACATATTCTAATCTTATATTTTTTATTAAAAAAGTATTTTAACGCTGTTTAAAATAATATATAATCACAACGTGAAATATTTTATGCACTCGTACTATCACCTACTATAAAAATTAAAGTACTATAATAACTAAACAAAATTGCACGATATGTACAATAGCTATTTTTTAAACAATGGACAAAATATTGGTTTTGACTTTGCATGCAGTTGTACGCACGAGCAAGTGCAGACAGCATGTAAAAGTCGAATCCAATATTTTTTACTGTGATTTAAAACATAGTTTTACATATAATGGACAAAAAAGCCGTCTCCATAGGGAGGAAAAGAGACTTTTTCTTGCCCTAGATATGTAAAATAATGTAAATTCTTTTTTTAAAATAAAAAGTATTATTTTTTAAATTATCTTTTTATTGCTTCTCGTCTCCTTTTAATATTTTATTTGAAAATTTTAATAAAATGTAATAAAAGTATAATCGTATTTATCTAGAGATATAAAAATCAATATTAATATGCAAATAGATTTTTGTTTATAAAAAAGTTCGTTACTTTAATTAAAAATTTATTTATTTATCTACTGTTCTTTTATAAATTTTGTTTTCCCTCTTTTTAATTTATTTATAAAAATAAAATTAATATGTAAATGTTATTTTTATAAAATAATAATTCATAAAAGTGTGTTATGCAAAAATGAAAAAAAGAAAAATTAAAGAATAATTCAAATCACGTTTTCTTTATTTTATATTGTGTTGTTTTTATAAAATATATAATATAATTAGATTTACATTTTTATTTATATAATGAAAAATAAAGTTAAACATTTGTATTCTATGTAATTTTAATTCTTTTATCAGACTAAAAATTATAATAATATTAGAAAAAATTAAAATTATTTCAATATAAGTTATTTAATATCAAAATTCTCTCGTTTAATTTAACAATTTTAATTTAAAGTTTTTGCATTATGTAAAATATTTTTATTACTAAATATTTTTTAATTTTTGTAAAAGTTATAAAGCATTTAGTTAATAGTTATTTTGTTTAATAAATATTATTCATTGTTCTATGCTTTACCAACTTTTGCTTATAGTTTAATAGATAATTTACATTTTATTTATTTATTTAAATTATTTAGTTACTAAGCTACTCGATATACCTACTTCGCGTTCTACCACGTCAACTCATCAGCAATAATTTTTTTTAATCCCTTGTAAATTAAAAAATAAATTCTTAAGTAAAATAGGTACAAATATTTGTATTCTGAAAAAATGAACCACTCTAATCTATATATTTTTTAAAAAGAGCTCATTTGGGAAAAAAAAATAAGAAAGATAAGAATTGCCTTTTCGTCATTCAGTTTCTATACTTTTATCACATAGCTGAATAAGAAGATTTATGTCTATTTTACAATTGAAAAATTCTCATCTATTTTTCTTATTTTATTTTTATACTTCTTCTAAAAATGATTTTTCTTTTCTTTATTTTTTTTTTCTTGGCACTGAATCTTAATGTAACATATCAAAATGTATAAAATGTATATTAGCCTGACATTTATATGCAAATTTTTATCTTTTAACACTATTATTTATTTATTTATGTCTTGGGTAATTCCAGATAAAAAGTGATAGGCTTGGTGGATAGTGTCTTCCGATTTAGTCTATTTTTGTTACACTTTTTTAAAAATATAAAGCTTATTTCACCTCTAGACTTTTTTGCATCATTTTGAAACTTAAATCATGACATTTGATTTCCAGTTTTTGATTTTCAAGGGTGAATAGTTACACATAGATACAGGTTCATAAATAAATTTCGTAGTCGTAAGGATATTGTTTTATATTTTTTATTTTAAAAAAAAGGACAAAATATGAAAGTCCGTTAAAAGTATTTTTTATTTTTTTTTGTTACACTCGAAAGAAATCCCTTAAAAAGTATGTATGTATAAAAAAGTATCTTAAGTTTATCATCTAAAGAATCGCTGAGAAAAGGAGCTTTTCATAATCTTTTGCACGTACGTACGTTGAAAAATGCCAAGTAAAAACTAGATATATAAAGAAAAGTTTTTCAAGTTTGTTAGATGCAAAACTGACAAAACATATAACAACCTTAGAAACTTTTTAAAGTATTTATAAAAAAAAAAATAAAATAATAATGAAAATATAATAATAATATTAATAAATACTGTATAAATTATAATTAGCATTTATGAATATCGATTCATTTTTTATAAATATTACCATTTCGTTTTTGACTTGTTAGGCAAACCAAAGGCATTTAGGTTATCTAGTAATTCTGAATTTAGACAATACCTTAAAGTACACTGAATATTTTAAGCGATTACAAATGACTACAAATGACTTGAATAAAAAAAGTATTATTTTTTTTTCATAGAAACTTCAAATATATTTTTTAAATTTATATTATTAAAAATTTTTGGTAAGGACTCAATTCATCCATAAAACAAGAAAATAATCTTAAATCCATGCATCCAAAAATATAAAAATTTAAATATTTTTGCAATGTCGTCCTCAAAAACTATTTAAAAACTCACTTCAAGTATTTCAGTGTTCAGTGCTGCAGTAATGAAAAATAAAAAATTTTATAAATCCAAATACAACCTCAATCTCTAGGTCAGCTCCTAAATTGGAGTCAGCATAATCAAATAATTCAGCATAATTACACTCAGCTACCTCAAAGAACTCCAGCTAACAGGGGAAGTTTCCAAACCTCGCAACTAGCTCAGCCACCTCCAAGATCTTCTCCAAACCAAGGTCAACCACGTTTAAATAATAATCATTTTATTAATAATAACAGAAATTATGTTAGCTCCTCTTTCCAACCCCGTCCCAAAAATAAAAACCTTTCTTCCCAACTAGTAAATCCTCAATCTCACAATTTTTAATTCAAACCCTCTTCTGTTCCTTCATCTCAATTTCAGTTTTCCCCTTCTCCCATTCAAACAGCTACCGCTACAGCCTTCTCTCTCTCACCCTCCTACTTCTGTTATGAACCCTACTCCCTTATCTGCTCCAATTCCTACATCTCAAATCAAATACCCCCACTCCACTTCTCCCATTACTAATTTCACTCCATCTCATTTGAGCCAATTTGATACCTCTATACTCACTCAAAATCAAAATTCAAAAAATTCCCAATAGCAATTAAACTATACTGTAACAAATAAAAATCTAAATTTTTCTTATACTGCTTCTTCAAATTCTTTTCGCCCCCACAAACCTCACAAACTAACTCCAAATTCCTTTTTCGCTTGTCATTTTAATACCATCTCGCTATATAAACCCAATCGTTTAGACTTTTGTAGAAATTATTTCTCTTCCGCAAAACCGAAACTTGGTTAGATTCCGCGTTCACTAATAAAATGGTTCGAATTCCAGGATACTCGTTAATCCGAAACGATAGACAAGGTCGTAGTTCAGGTGGCATTGCCCTATATATATGCGAAAATCTAAAATACAGAATTCTTTAAATAAGTCAGGAAACGGGTGAACTCAAACTCCCCGAATATCTTATCTGTGAAATCTCCTTTGTCAACACACTCATCATGGTTGCCGTTACCTACAGGCCTCCTGATTCCCCTTTCCACAGAGGCATCAAATTCCTTGATGTCCTAGCTGATTCTGCTGCAAATTACAGCAATAAAATAATTCTAGGTGACCTAAATGCCAGCATGTGTTATTTTAAGCATAAGTCAAACTTAATCTATGACTTCATATTCAAAAACAAACTATAACTAGTACTCCTTGGAGATACTCATATAGGCCCCTCAAATGATTCGGCCATTGACCTTAGCATCATCGATGAAAATGATAGAATACTCTCATTTAGCAAAATCCTTTTCATAAATAGTCATTATCTCACTTAGTTCTGTCTAGACATTTTTGTACCAATAACCCCCGCAACCGAAATTTCCTATAGAAATATTGATAGCATCAATCAAAATCAATTCACTTTAAGGCTACTTGAGTACAAGTTGCGTTTACCAGTTCAGATTTGGACTACATTTGGAACACCACAGCTTCAAGTACAATTAAAGTCTTGAATCCTCTTACACCCATAAAAGAGCTCACAATTGATAAAAAGTCTTCTCCCTGGGTTACCCCTAAAATATATGTAGAATACGCCAAACTTGATAGGCTTTATAAAAGTTATAAAAACAATAGAATCCCTCAAAAATTAAATGCCTACAGCAACTTTAAAGATAAATTACTTGAGAAAATCTGAGTTGCAAAAAGGAACTACTACTTAGACAAACTATCTACTAAAAATCCACCTGCCAACATTTGGAAAGACCTTGACCATCTGGGCCTCTAAATTAATTTATCTTTATTCTGAACCAAATACCCACAGCATGGAAGCATAGCAATATTTTCCCAGTAGCTAATGCCTCTAATCCCTCTACTCCAGCAGAATAGAGACCAATATCCAGATCTGTCATTATCTCTCTTATGTATAATTTCAAAAATACTGGAAAAAATCCTCCACAAACAAATTATTGAATACATCAAGCACTACAATATTCTTGACTCTGGTTTCCTAAAAAATCATAGTACAAACTTTTTTCTCACAAACTTAACTAATGATATTTGCAAAGGCTTTCACTTAGATCGCATCACTATACTACTCCTGTTAGATTTATCTAAAGCTTTCGACAGGGTTTCTCACACTATCCTTCTGTGCAAACTTTCTGCAATTGGTTTTTTTCCTCAAGGTGTAGGATGGTTCTCAGAGTACCTACAAAACCGTACCCAGTCAGTCATTTTGGATAATCAGTCCTCATCTACACTCAACATAGTCAGCGGGGTTCCCCAAAGGTCAGCTCTTGGACCTTTACTTTTCCTCATTTATATAAATGATCTTGGGCGTAAAATCTTATTCAAAGCGTCTCATGTTTACTGATGATCTCCAAATTTACCTCCAAGTACCTTACAAAGACTTGAACTTAGGAATGTCCCTACTTCAAAATGATCTTCATGAGATAGTAAACTGGTGTTCTGCCAATAACTTCAAAATAAACATTGACAAGTCCAATTTCATGATCTTCAGCAAAAAATCAGGCACTTTTGACACAAATACCTCTTTCTATTTTGGTGGTACCAGAATCCAGCTCTCAAAAACAGTAAATAACCTTGGCCTCTTCATTGATCAGGGTATGAAATGGAGATCTCATATAATCCATATAGTAAAAAACGGAGAGCCTCGATAGCTATGTGGTTAGGGCGTTGGTCTTCGGACATAAAGGTTCGCGGTTCGATTCCCGGCTATATCAACATCAAGTTTTTTTCTTTGAAAAAATGCTTGATGTTCTTCTACCGTGGGTTCTAGGATTGAGGCAACATGTTGTTAATGTTGAAAAAAAAAAATTAACATTATGTGGATAACGTGGTCCGTAGTGCTTCCAGGGCACTATAAGCCGGCGTGGGGTTTGGGAGAGGTCGCGTACCTCCTGGACCATAGGTTCAACACTCATCCAACTACACTAACACTCAAACATTATACAATAACACTTCACTAGCAATTGCCAAAAAGCGCTTTTACATCCTCAACCCACTAAAATAGATAAATAAATAGAAAAATCAAAATAGTGCAGGATGTTATAGCATGGGCAGTTGTTGGTGACCTCTATCACAACATCCGTATGGAAGTTTAAGTTGGAGGATAAACAAATACTAAATAGTAAATTCGGTCAATAATATCCTATATAGGTTAAGAAACTTACCTGACCAGCAAAACAAACGTTTACAAAAATTACTGAATGCCTCTGTCAGATATGTCTGTGATATTAGATAGCCGTTTCGTACTTCCCCTAACAGAATAAAGCTTGGCTGGCAAAATCTTAAACTTAGAGGGAAATATTTTAGTGCAGCTCACATCTGTAAAATGCTAAACAATGGGAAGCCAGTATATCTCAAGGAAAAAATTAAAATTTATATTCCCACAAAAACCCTTCGTCCTAAAAATTGCCCTCACCTAGTAGTAGACACATTGACAAACCCTATTTACAACAATTGTATTTATGATCTCCTTCTGGAACTCCCTCCCTGCAGAAATCCATCTGTCAAGCTCAGTGGAAGTTTTCAAATCTAGTATTTACCAATACCTTCTATAGATTGACAGAAGTGAAGCAAACCTCCCTTAACTTAAATTTATTCCTATACATTCTTTTTACATATTTTAATCTCACTTGCCTCTTCTTTCCCCCCTTCCTCTCTGTTTTCTAGATCCTTATTATAAATTTTATTACATTGTAAATTGTTACATTATATTAAATTTTAATTAGCGTGTAGCTACAAAAATATCTATATCATTAATGTACTACAATATTTGGTACAATCTTGTACGATAATCTTATTAATTAAAAAAAAAAAAAAAAAAAACAATTCAGAAAGCTTTTGAGAATAACAAATCTGTTAATGAGTATTAGATTTAATCGAGAAAATAATATGAAAATACTTACATAGAAAATTATGATTTATTTACAATGTATCAGCGTATAGATGTATATTCTATTTTACTTGTTAAACAACATGAATAAAATAAATTCCCCAAAGAGTTACGAGTAACTCTTTCTCTGTCTTTCTATTCACATACCAATATACCTATACCTATACATATTTATATATGAGTAGTAATTACGTAGAAGACTGACACTATATCTCTTATCATTCCCTAGTGTACTTCTATCAGTTTACCTATATAACAGTAATAAAGTCAATGAATATTCTAAATATATGACCCTTTATTTTTATTTAAGCTAATAAAATATATTATAATTATGTTAAAAGATATTTTTTATATTTTATGCAAATTCTGAAATTGCTTAATTCTCAGAGGTACAGTCAATTTTGTTAAATTTTACTGTTTGCAAAAGGGCTATCATAAATTTCGTCTAATCCGTAAAGTATTTTATTTTTAAAATTATCACAATTGATATGTATCGATGTTGACTATCGAAGATGCTTTCTAGTGGAGCTTATACTGAGACATGAGCGGAGCAACCCACTCTTAATATCTTAAACTGAACTCGTATTCACTCGGAAACCTGTCAACTAATAATAAATTATACGCTATTAAAATTATTTTAAAGCATCAATTTGTATGTTAATGTAAATGTTATTTATTTGCAATTAAACAAAATACAATAATGGATTACTGTAATTGGATTAATTTTTATATGTTGTACTAAATATTTTTTAGTTTAATTAAGAGCGTTTGAAAAATACAACTAATTGAAATAATGTCAAATTTTGGACTTAAATAAAATATTGTGTTTTCATCTAGTTAAAAATATTATATTTATATGGAAATTAATAACTAAAATAGTTTTATATGTGAAATCACTAGAATATAGAATAACAGCAATAGTTTTTTATTGATTGTGTAATAACATATCTGTTTATAATTTTTTTTTTAATAACTTATTTAAATTATTAAAAGTAGGTTAATGCTTTTTCAATATATAAGTCTACTTTGTGTATGTAATGAATTTTGTTTTGTACACATAAATATATTATATAAAAAATATTGTATACGAAGGGGTAAAAGCAAAATCAAAAAGCAGCTTATTACGTTATATATATATATATATTTAACATATATTATTTAATATTTAATAATTGTAAAACAATTAAAACAATTAAAAAAGTTTTTATGAATTGCATTTTGTTTTATTTTCAATAAATTTATAATAAGCAATTTTTATTTGTATAATCTATTATGTAAATCTTAATAAATACTTGGAGAACATTTATTAGGGTATTTATGATATTTTCTATATTATTTATTTTAATCATTTATAAAATGAAATTCATCTAACACATTTTTAGCTACCTGAGATTAATGTAAGAAGATGAAAAGTAAGGAAAATATCTCTTACAATAATTTTAAGGTTACTTCTACTACTAGAGAGTTACGTAGTTAGTGACCCAAAAACTTCCTATACTTAAACAAAGGATAAGGAATTAAATAAGTTCTTTACATAGTCCTTTGCAACTGTGCAATTACAAAAGCTATTTAATCATCAAGTCATTAAGGGCTTAGCAATCAAGTTTGGCAGAATTATACTTTTTAGCGAGGTAATTTAATTACTTTCATGTTAGAAAAGTAATAATGATAGAATGAAAATTTATTTGACAAACGTCTTTTCTCTGTGGAAAAATTCTTATAAAAATACATTTGACGCTTTAGCATAAATTTTACTTTACCAAAAAATTACTTCACCAGAGATTTATACCAATAAAAATAGTTGTTACTTTTAGGCACTTATAAAATATCTGTTCATAACTTTGCTGCGAACCTCTGGCCTTGCTGTGCTTTTTGACAGTCTTGTCACGAGCTTGGCCGCGCATAGCCTTTGGCTTGGCTTTACCTCCTTTTACTCGTAACGGATATAACATTTCTTTGCGATCGCCTTTATTCCCTTTCCTCATAGTGGGTGTAACATTTCTTTGCAAATCTTTGCTGCCTTTGCTCATAGTGGGTGTAATATTTCTTTGCAAATCTTTGATGCCTTTTCTAATGGCATGCATGGTGAACTCCGTAACGAATTTGCGCTCCAATCAGTGAACGAGGTCGAAGTCAGCGAAGGCTTATAAATATAACCGCGACTCTGGCCAAAGGTGCTCGCATGTTTGTAAGTTTTTGATTTCTCTTTTGTATGTTTGAGTATGTATGTGTATTTGTGACTTTAGTGATTGAACTTAACCGGTTATACGTTTTTATTCAAATAGAACTGTTAATTTGGTTGTTTACCAATTCAATAATGATCACAATTTTTCTGTACAAAATTTTGTATTTTACCACTTAATCCTTATAAGTTTTTTTTTAAATCCGAAATGAATTAAAAATGCCTGATAATATTTTTCTGGGTGAAAGTTTTTAAACATTTTTGTTTTTTTATTTCGTTCTTTTTTCAAAATTTTCAGGAGTTGGGTGACCAAAGAATCTTATACATTTTATTTTAAATTTTATAAATTTTTTAAACGATTTAACTAAATTTAAAAAATTAAGTTTACATTACTTATAACAATTACTATAATAAAAAGCTTCTTCTTTTTTTAACTTTTGTATCTAACGACACTGCAATAATTTCTTTTTTTATTTTTTATTCAAATATATAAATGAACTGGGAAAGAAAAAAAGTGTTCCACTTACTTAAAAAGAAAAAAAAAGAAAGAAAGAGGAAAAAAAAGCTTAAAAAAGTATCTAAACTTTAATTAAATGGACCAATTTATTAATGAAAAACTCTTTATTTCAGTCTTTTTATACTTATTAAACTTTATTCATAATAGCTTTTTAATCAAGCTAGTGATTTATGTAAAAAATTTTAATCTCTAAAATGTTCTTTAAAAAAAATTACTTTTTTGTATGCTATTTTAATTTTTATATATATTTATTATTCTTTTCTTAAATTATCCCAAGAGGCTTTTCAAAATTTTATAATGTATTATTTTAAACGCATATGTATTTTAATTTTGTATTTAAATAATTTGTAATTTAAATAAATATTTTAACTTGCTCTAAATTTTTTTTTTTACATACAAAACCTTTTAAATATAATCCTATAGAATAATTCATCACGTGTATATGTTTTAGTGTTGAGATTTTATTTTGATAATTTATGTATACATCAAAATCAGAATATATTAACCGAATGAAAATAAAAATCATTTTTCTTTCATTTTATGCTACCAGTTATGTTAAAGAATAAATTTTTGAATATTTATGAAGATGTTTTTTTAATTTTTAACTCTTTTTATTTAAGGAAATTATAATTTTTTTTTTCAACTTTAAATAATTATTATTTGCTATATAAAAGTTATTCTTTAAAATTCTTATTCATGTCTAATGTACGATTAAAAATTAGATAATTCTTGTTATCTTTTTAATTAAAATAAGTACATCCAGTTTTTATACGTATGCTCTTTACACGCAAAAAAAGTCTAGTTATATTAATCTTAACAAATTTAGTAAATACAAATTAATAAACATTGGTAAATTTTAGTTTTATAAGTACTAGATTTTAGAGACACTAGAGTTGAAACGATTGAACTTTATTAATTATTACTAAAAATCGAGCTAAAAATTTATTAAAACTCTGCTTGAAGATAGTTTCCTGGATCCTGCTCGAGCAGAATTTTAATAAATTTTGAGTTATAATTAATTATTTCTACTCTAGTTTCTACCCTTAGAGGGTAGATTTCATGGAGCGTATTTTACTAGATTCTAGGGGTACTAGAGTAGAAATAACTATGAAAATACATTAAAACAAAATTTTAATAAAGTTTTAGTGATAATTACTGGAGTTCAATTGTTTGAACTCTAGTGTCCCCAAAATTTAGTAAGAATATGCTCCATAAAATCGACCCTTAGTAATTATCACTAAAAATTTATTAAAATTTTGCTTTCGAGGCGATTTATGGATCCTGCTCGAGCAGAATTTTAATTCATTTTGAGTTATAATTAATTATCCCTATCCCTAGAAACTAGTAAAAATATGCTCTATGAAATCTCCCCTCTTATGTAAAGTTAATAACCAAAGAAAAAATTATAATTTTGATTATAGTTACTAATTTTTTGCATTCATAATGTATAGACTAGAGTAATTGTTTGTTAAAAATTTTACCATAGTTTATTGAACACTTTTCTATTGACAACAGTTTGATAAAATCCCAATTTTTTTTTTTTATAAAAGAAAAGTTTTTTTTTTTGAATAACTACCAATTTAGCCATTTCTATAAGATAAAAAGCTTTGGTAAATCTTTTCTTCGTTTATCTTCATTTTCTACATCTAACGTGTCTCTTTTTCTTTGTGAAGTTCAACACTTTCAAGAGCTTTATTTTTCTCTATAAGTCTAACTTTAACCTACTGTAATATTTTTTTATAGAATTTAGTCTTTTTGCAGAAATAAAAGTTATGAGTTAAGAGTAAAAAAATTAAGAGTTTTCTAAAAAGATGCCTGGTTGTAAAAATTACTACTCAAAGCTGCTGCACTTCAAATTTCAAGCGAATACTAAATTTTAAATATTTGCATCATATTTCAAAATTTATTCAGTAAATAATGAATTTACTGGAATAACATCGCATTTTCATTTAATTAACTAATATGTCCAGCAATTAATTTTAATTATAATATTTTATGTAATTACTTAACGCTGTTAAAAATGCCCTATGGTAAGTATACGAAATAGTCGTAAAATTATGATTTTGTCAAAAATTTACTAAAAAAATCATAATATTATGAACGAATCGTAAGTTTACAATTTTTATGATAATCTTACGATTTTGCATTTGTAAATTTAAGAAGCCTTAAGAAAATATTTCCCAAACCGAGAGGTAAGTATACAAGTTTACCTTATTTTTTTGTTTCTATACTTACATACGAGTAAAAACTAATTTTAGAATTATTTTTTTTTATTTGCACTAAAAAATCTAAATAGTATTCACCCATTAATGTCAAAATTGACGGAAATTTTTGATTATTTCAGCTAGTCCAGACATGGAGCCCCATTTCGTAATTTCCAACGCATATTTATGTTTTTTGGGTCGCTGAACACGAATATGATATCGGTTTTTTTTAATATGGGTTAATATCCCACAATAGGTTTTGTGATTATCATTATAGATAGCTTTCAGGTAAAACAGGGTAAATCACGAATATTAATTCTGCTTGCAATCAACTTTTTTTTATGAAAATTCATCCAACGTCAATGTATAAGTATTTAGAGACAGTGTAGTATTCGATAGTGTCACGCAAGAATTAATTCTCTGTTCTCCCGGCTACATTAGATATAAAACTTAATTTTATTAATTTTCAATGTAAGTCGAGAAGAGGCTATAGAAATTCAAAAATTTTTGCTGATGGATTGATCCGACGCTTAACCACCCAGCTATCAGAATTAAGCTTTTCTCTCTAACTGTATTGGGTAAATATTATTTAAATTTAAAATTGCATAATTTTTAAGACTGATAATTCATGCCTAGTATTTTAATATAAATATTTTTATGTTAAATACTTTGTTTTCAAAAATTAAAAAAAATTTTTTTTTCAAAATTTCTTTTTGGTTCAAATTTTCATGGTATTATCCATAAATCACTTGTAAAATTTTTTAAAAGCTCAAAGATTAGTATAAGATCGTTACTCAGTGAAGAATATTGTATATTCTTTACTTTAAAATATTTAATAAGGTAATGTTTAATTTTTAAATTTGGAATTATGTAAAAAAGTTTTTATAAAATTGTAAAATATTGTAAAATTTTTAGCCTTGATAATGAAGACTGAAGGTCTTCGGAATGTGGGCAATTTATTGAAAAAATAAAGCAAATTGTTAGCTCAGAAATCAAATATTTTTATTTAATATGAAAAATCAAATAGCTATTTTTTAAACAAGGGAAAAACTATGTGTTTTAACTTTGCATGCAATTGTATGCACAAACAAGTGCGGAAAGTATGCAAAAGTTGACATACTATGTTTTGTCCCGTGATTTAAAATATAGTTTTGCATATTATGGGCAAAAAAACCGTCTCCCTTGGGTAGAAAATAGGCTTTTCTCCCTGGATATGTAAACCTATTTTTTTCCCTTGTTTAACAAATAGCTATTTCATAAAAATTGCACAATAAAAAATTTCAGATACTAACGCTTCCTGTAATAAAAAAAAAAGTATAAATTTCATGTTTCGCAAAATTATATTTATTGTTTTAAAAATAAAACATATCACGAATCATATAAAAATGAAATAAAGATTTGTCTATAAAAAATTTTTTGTTACAAAAAATAATCTAACAAAATTAAAATTCCACGTGTCAATGCTAACCCTTCTTCGTACGACCTATTTTTAGTAACTCGGTGATACGACCTATCCCAAACTGTAGTACATATTATATTGTACTTAATTTTTTATATAGAGTTCAAAATAACTTTACCATATATTTTTTGAGAAACTTCAAAGACTCTATATACTTTTAAGAAATGTCTTTTTTTACTTTTTATCTCTATTAGTTACATAAGGAGTTGTATTAAAGAACTAAAAAAATGACCTTTTTTAGAAAAAATATGTAGCCCTTTCATTAGGGGTGTTTAAAAAAATCAAATATCGAATTTTTAGCTGGGTAATCGAAAAAAAGTTTTTATTTGTTGAAAAATTAAGGTGCCTAAATCTTTGTTGAAAAATATTAGCATTTAAAGGTCGCTCAATAGCTAAATATCCACTTTTTTTTACGCTATTTTGGAAAAAATTGAAATTTTTCGTTATAAATGGAAAATTTCATTTTTAAACGGTCAAAATGATTACCTATTAGTATTTTCTTATAAGGTTATGATGTATAAAGTATCCGAAACTATAATTTTACACCAATTTAAATAATTTAATACTTTTGTATAGAAAATTCGTTGTTTTTTTAGGGTTTTTAACCTCTTTTTATTTACTTTTTTTGGCCCGAAATTTCAACTTTTTTTACCATACTCGGCGAGAAACTATTTTTTTTTCATCAGAAAAGTGAAAAAAAATCTTAAGAAAAAATAGGATACATTTTTGGACCTTATTCAGCAACCCTAAATTTTACTATATTTTTCGTTTATTTTACGTAAAGATGGTTAAAAATTTTGTTTTCTTATTTTTGGTTCCTCAAAGAGGAACCATTGTGTTAGGTCAAAATTTGATTTTCTATTTTTTGGCATATAAGCACGTTTTGGGACCCCAGGAAGCTAAAAAACCGGTTTTTACAAAAAGTCTGTGTGTGTGTGTGTGTGTGTGTGTGTGTGTGTGTGTGTGTGTGTGTGTGTACGTATGTTGTAATCGGTGATATTTCACAAACATAATTTGAAACAATAAAAAATTAAGTTCAGCTCCAATTCTGGTCAATAAAATATTATTTTTACTTTTATTATGGAATTAAGACCTAATTTTTTTTTCAAAAATTTTTTCACCAAAAAAGCTCGAGGTACTTTTTTTTTTTTAATTTGGATGTAACACCTCATTTATTTCCACGAAAGTACTTATATTTGAAAGTATGGTTTTCACATGATATTTTGAATCGGATACTTAATTTTCTGAAATTTTTTTTTCTAAAATTTTTTTCACAAAAAAATACAAAAAATACCAATTTTTTTTTCTTTTTGGACGAAGTACCTAATTTATTTCCATGGAAGTACTAGTTTTAAGAACTTCGTTTATAGTAATTTTTTGGATCTGATACTTAGTTTTTTCAAAATTTTTTTCTCAAGATTAAAAAAAAAGAAAAATAAAAAAAACTGCAATATTTTTTTTTTTTTTTTGGTGTAATACCTCATTTAATTCTATGAAAGTACTAGTATCTGAAAATATTGTAACCAGTGATATTTCAAAACCATTATCGAATTAAGACCTAATTTTTTTTCCAAAAATTTTTTTAATAAAAAAATCTCAAAACCCCTTTTTTTTTTTATTTGGGTGTAATACCTCAATCATTTCCACGAAAGTACTTATATTTGAAAGTATGGTTTTCACATGATATTTTGAATCGGATACTTAATTTTCTGAAAATTTTTTTTCTAAAATTTTTTTCACAAAAAAATACAAAAAATACCAATTTTTTTTTTCTTTTTGGACGTAGTACCTAATTTATTTCCATGGAAGTACTAGTTTTAAGAACCTCGTTTACAGTTAATTTTTTGGAACTGATACTGAATTTTTTCAAAATTTTTTTCTCAAAATTAAAAAAAAAGAAAAATAAAAAAAACTGCAATATTTTATTTTTTTTTGGTGTAATACCTCATTTAATTCTATGAAAGTACTAATATCTGAAAATATTGTAACTAGTGATATTTCAAATCCATTATCGAATTAAGACCTAATTTTTTTTCCAAAAATTTTTTTATTAAAAAAATCTCAAAATACTTTTTTTTTTAAATTATTATAAATACTAGTAAAAACTCCTATCTTTTTATAATAATTGAGCGAATATTTGTAATTTTCGCATCGTTACCAACCATTTCTTGGCAAAACAAAAAAATCCTGTTACCCAATATTTTAATTATTAAGGGATAATTATATATTCTAATAAAATAAAATTTTATAAAAAAAAATAAAATTAGCTTTTTTTATATTTGTCTCTTTTTAATTATGCAAAAATGATTTAAAATCCATTAACGCCGGCGCGACCAATCCATGGACGCTAGAATTTTCACTTTAATAACAAAATGATCTTAATAATCTACTTTACCAGCTACTAAAAACGAAAAATGTATGTATAATTGCATGGTTGTAATCAATAATATTTGTTGTAAATTAAGATTACAGCCCATTGTTTGAGGAACCTCAGTGCCAGCTAGTTGGCAGGGTATTTTTCTCTTGAGTCTGAGTGGGAAATTTCCCGTAGAATCTTATTCCACTGACAAAAATTTCTTTGAGCTGTGCATGCTCGAGAAATCGCATATTTTATGTATGAAAAAATTGAAATTTTGGGCCAAAAATAGTATCCAGTAGGTATTTAAGGCTGCTCTTTTCGAATCTGAAGTCCGTTTTCACGTACAACCCCTCGGGGGTGTGATATCAATCCCCAAAGTGGGGTATGTTTTAAACGAATTTTTGAACTTTCTGAATAATGTTATTTAGCCAATAAAAAAAGTTTATTATTATAAAAAATTATTGCTAGAACCTTTAAAAACCTCAAAAAATAAAAGAAAAATATTTTTATCTGTTTTACCCCATTGGGGGGCACATTATGAGGGCATGGGGGATAGACTTTTTAGATACTTGAATAAATTGAAATTTTTACCTAAAAATGGTATCTAATGAGTATTTTTGGCTGCTCTTTCCGAATCTGAAGTCTATTTTCACGTACCACCCCTCGGGATTACGATATCAACCCCTAAAATGGGGTAAATTGTAATTATACTTTTACAGATTTTTTAACTTTTCAACACTTGGAAAAGTGGTTGTTCTTTAAAAAAAATATTTACACGAGCTGTAAAAAATGTCAAAAAATCACGTGCATATCAAAATACCTCATTTCAACCCCTTAGAGGGGTGGTAATGGGGCGAACTTTATAAATAAACAAGATTATAATTTTTAGGTTTAAAAATGGTGTCTAGTAGGTATTTTTGGCTGATTTTTCCAAATCTGAAGTCCATTTTTACATACAACCCCTCGGGGGTGCGATATCAACCGCTATAATGGGGTAAATTGTAAATTTACGTTTAATGTTTTAAAATTATTAAAATTATGCAAAAAAATAGCTTGCTAGGTATTGAATAATTATATACGCACGTGATTTTTTGACATTTTTTACAGTTTGTCTAGTTATTTTTTCTAAAGATAAACCATTGTTTCAATTGTTGAATCGTTTAAAAATTTTTGCGAGCATATCTACAAGTTACCCCAATTTAGGGATTGATATCGCGCTCCCGAGGGATTTTATGTGAAAATTGACTTCAGATTCAGAAAGAGCAGCCTAAAATACCCGCTCGAAACCATTTTTAGGTAAAAATTTCAATTTATTCAAGTACCTAAAAAGTCCATCCTCCACGCCCCCACACGCAAAAAAAAGAATAGTAAAATTAACCTCAAAGAATTTAGTAAACACAAATTAATGAATGTAGGTCAATATAACCAAGAAATTAGTAAATTTCACCAAAAAAATTGAGGTTTTAGTTTTATAAACAAATTTTTTTAGTAAATTTTACTAAAAATTTGTAGTGTCTTTTAACCACACTGAACTTAGTAAAGAAAATCGTAAATTTAGTTATATTTACTAATTTTTTGTATGCGTGCATAATGTGCCCCCCAATGGGGTAAAACAGGTAAAAATATTTTTCTTTTATTTTTTGAGTTCTTTAAAGGTTCTAGTAATAATTTTTTGGAATAATCAACTGTTTTTATTGGCTAAATAACGTTATTCAGAAAGATCAAAAATTCGTTTAAAACATACCCCACTTTGGGAGTTGATATCATTTTTTTCGAAAGCAATTATTTTTTTTTATAAGCTTAAACAATGATTTATGTTCTACTTCGATCATTGTTTTCATATTCATAGAAAATTATGTGTTTAACAACAGAAAAAAATGTAGGGTTTAAAATGTCCATGCTATCTAGATTCACTTGCTACGATTTCCTGTTCATAGAATATCATGAAAAGTGAAGTCCTTAATAAGGTATATAATATATACTTTTCCGTTGTTGTACAAGTAACTATTAAATTATATTAGGCATAACAAACAGTAAAAATTTTCTAAAAATTTATTTCAGGTTTATACTACTCTTGATGTCAGTCTAAACTGCTTTACAGGTAAAAAAAAATTTTATTACATTTTTCCATTAACATTTTGCCAGATAATTAAGGTAATTAATATTTCTTAAAATTTTAATCCGTATAACGCAGACCAATTTTATTAGTAAAACTAATTATAGTTGTAGATTGTAATTTAAAAAAAAAAATTTTTTTTTTTAATGAAAGAGAAAAAAAGAAAAAGAATTTAGGTGCAAAAAACAGAAAAAAAAAATATAATTTTATTAAACTTGTTAAAGGATAGTGTGCAGTTCATTATTATGACGACAAAAAACTATTTTTTAACTTTTAACCAGAATAAGCCCCATAAATATGGACTGATGGCATCATTTAGATCACATATTCCTTTTTATGAAATATTTTTTGATTTTCATTAAAATAAATTAATAATTAAATTTTTATAAGTCTTATTTGACCTTTGCCCTCACATTGATTAACAGATCTTCTGGGGTAACCCTTTCTGATACCAAGAAAAATGTCATTTTTTGGGTATAAGCTTTGAAAAATTTGGATATGCCTTATAAGTTTTAATTTAAATTGATTGAGTTTAAATGTTTTAAGTAGGCTGACCCACATATTTTTTTCAAATAAAATTTGCGTGGACTAATTTTAGGTCCTGTATAGTGTATAAGTTCAATCTGATGGCATCTAATACTATTATTAATAAATACTAAGAATCGTACCAATGTTATTCCAAAAGGTTTACAAGCAAATCTAAGAAAATATGCAGCTATTTTTAGCATTTTAAGATTAATTTTTTTTTTATTTAGGAATTTTCAACCAAAATCTAGTTAACTTTCAATTAATAATGATTATTCGATACCGACAAAAATTTCAGCCCACTAAGTTTTTTTTAAAAACTTTTTATTTTAATAAATCTGATGCTTTGTATTACATTTCCTGCGTTATATTATATTGTTGTTTTGAAAAATTTTATTGTTACCCTTCAATCTATAATTTTAAATTCCTTGATATTTACATGTGACATTTATGGTTAACGTACGTACATATAGACCTGCATATATTAAGTTATAAAAAAGAGAACGGAAAAAAAAATGTTTTGCTATAAATTTTTATATAGATATATGACTAGTATTCATCATGTTTATCTTACTTCATTCTACTTACCTATTTCCATTTCAAAATAATAGCAATAACTATTTTACCATAAAACATTTTTTTATTACCTTTACTCATTTTTTTCATGTCTAAATATTAAGCATTTTCCATAATTTTTTTTTTATTTATTTTCAGTAATACAAATAGTTATTATTTATTTTAATATTGTACTTATTTTACTTATACATTTAATTAAATTTTTTAGCAAGAAAAAAGTTCATTGTGATGTTAAAAGCATGCATTGAAACGGTCTTTATAACATTTTAAAGAGGGTCTTTATTACTCTTAGGTATCGTATACTTTTACCACTATTAAGAGGTTGACCACAAGTTACAAAGTCAAACTTCCCTGAACTTTTGTATTAATTGTGTTACAAACATTTAGAATAATTGTAAATCTAGAACTTCATTTAAATTGTTTTTATTAAAATTGAAAATAATCAATTGAATTATTTCATAGATATTTTATAAGATATTTTAACAAGAAGGTTTCGTTGAATTGATTAAGAAATGTTAAATAAAGTTTCGACAAGTATACGTAATTTAATATAATAGAAAATTGGATAACATCAGTATTTTAAGGATTGACTAGTTAATTGTTTAATAGCTGAAGAAAGATCATGATTAGTACCTGACTTAAATTAAACTCATTTATATGAGTTGCATCGATAAAGTTTAAGAAGTTTACTGACCCAACCTTGTCTATACAAATGAGTTTTGGTTTTATAACAACTATAAACTATTCCCAAGTTATATCTTTAACTTTAAGATACAATATCTAGAATATTTATTTTTAACTTTTAAAAATAATTAATAATTAATACTCTTATTCAATTTAAATTTAGAATGAAAAAAAAAATATTTGATTAATACTCCAGTCAAAATACGGGGGGGGGTTGTATTTTCACTGGCGAACACGAGATTTGCTCTACTATAGGTTTTTTGGGTCGCTGAACACGAAAATCGGGGTCATTTGACAGAGAAATTGGGGCTTCACCCTTAAATTTGCAAAAACTACCCCCAAAAAGGGGTTTTTTTTACATATTTGCAATTTGAGCGCTCAGATTGGCACCATACGGGGTTTTTGGGTCGCTGATCAAGAATTTCGACTCCTTTTTCATAAATAATCAATACTTCACCCCTAAATTGGCTAAAACTACCCCCCCAAGGGGGTGTTTTTGCTATTTTCGCACTTTGACCATCCAGGATATGTTCATATGGATTTTTCGGGTCGCTGATCAAGAATTTTGACTTATTTTTCATAAATAATCAATATTTTACCCCTAAATTGGCTAAAACTTCCCCCCCCAAGGGGGTGTTTTGCTATTTTCGCACTTTGAGCATCCAGGATATATCCATATAGGTTTTTTGGGTCGCTAATCAAGAATTTTGACTTATTTTTCATAAATAATCAATATTTTACCCCTAAATTGGCTAAATCCCCCCCCCCCCCAAGGGGGTGTTTTGCTATTTTAGCACTTTGAGCATTCAGGATATATCCATATAGGTTTTTTGGGTCGCTAATCAAGAATTTTGACTTATTTTTCATAAATAATCAATATTTCACCCCTAAATTGGCTGAATTCCCCCCCCCCCCAAGGGGGTGTTTTGCTATTTTAGCATATGAGCATCCAGGATATATCCATACAGGGTTTTTGGGTCGCTAATCAAGAATTTTGACTTTTTTTCTTAGATAATCAATATTTCACCCTTTGAAATAAATTTCAAAATTTATTCAAATTGAACATAAAAAAAAAAAAATTTTAATTAAACGGAGTGAAAATATAGAAATTTACTTCAATTTAATATACAAATTTTTAATTTAATATACTTATTAATTAGTTTATAATTTAATATTTATAATTAAACTTAATATAGACATTTTTTTAATTGAATAGGGTGAAGATGGTCAAAGTGCGAAAATAGCAAAAACACCCCCTTGGGGGGGGGGGGGAGTTTTAGCCAATTTAGGGGTGAAATATTGATTATTTATGAAAAATAAGTCAAAATTCTTGATTAGCGACCCAAAAAACCTATATGGATATATCCTGGATGCTCAAAGTGCTAAAATAGCAAAACACCCCCTTGGGGGGGGGGAATTTAACCAATTTAGGGGTGAAATATTGATTATTTATGAAAAATAAGTCAACATTCTTGATTAGCGACCCAAAAAACCTATATGGATATATCCTGGATGCTCAAAGTGCGAAAATAGCAAAACACCCCCTTGGGGGGGGGGGGAGTTTTAGCCAATTTAGGGGTAAAATATTGATTATTTATGAAAAATAAGTCAAAATTCTTGATCAGCGACCCGAAAAATCCATATGAACATATCCTGGATGGTCAAAGTGCGAAAATAGCAAAAACACCCCCTTGGGGGGGTAGTTTTAGCCAATTTAGGGGTGAAGTATTGATTATTTATAAAAAAGGAGTCAAAATTCTTGATCAGCGACCCAAAAAACCCGTATGGTGCCAATCTGAGTGCTCAAATTGCAAATATGTAAAAAAAAACCCCTTTTTGGGGGTAGTTTTTGCAAATTTAAGGGTGAAGCCCCAATTTCTCTGACAAATGACCCCGATTTTCGTGTTCAGCGACCCAAGAAACCTATAGTAGAGCAAATCTCGTGTTCGCCAGTGAAAATACAACCAAACCCGTATTTTGACTGGAGTATAACTTATATGAATATATAATAAAAGCTTTAAAAATTGTTTTGAATACTAAAGAAAAAACGCTACCAATAAAATGAAAAATCGGTTATTCAAAGAACAGTAATTTTTTCAAGTTAATCAAAATTTTAAAAAAATTCAGCATTCTAATTTGATAGAAAAAATATTGGGGACCAAATTTTTTATAAATTTAGGTATCAGATCTTCATTCCAGTTTGGGCATAGTTTGGGGTGGAATCCCTCATTTTGGAAACATGATATTTGAGTCAAAGGTATAATTCAAGTATGCATGCCAATTTGAGAAATCATTAGTTACATATGTACACAAACACACGCACACGCACATAAAGACGTGACGTAATGGTTAGATACCAATTTTAAGATTGTTATTGTTAAGCTTTGCTATAAAGTTGTGATTTATTAATTTTAAAGGGTGGCATTGGTCTAAAAAAATTAGGTCAACCAAAAGTGTTGTAGTTAATTTACGAGTTGAAATTGGCACTATTAGAAATTGAATCCATGAAACTCTACCTTTTAACATGTAAGTTTGTGGTTTTAAACCAAGAAAGGTTGTTTGCATAAATGAAGGGTATATGGTAAGATTTTTCAAAATAATTAACCGACCCACCTATATAACTTCTTTATGTAATTTAGTGTTTTAATTGTAGAGAGCTGCTCCTGTCTCGATTATAAAAACATAATTTAAAAACATAATATTAGAATTAAGATTAAATCTAGGATTATACATGATTACATACAAAACAAATTTAATTTTGATACAAATTCTTTTTTTATCTTTTTTTTTAAACAAAAATTAAAAAAAAAAGTCATTAACATCATAAAATAGATTTAAAAAATAATTTCCGTTCAGTGAAAAAGAGGCGAAGAAAATGCATATAATTTTTTAAAAAATAATAAAAAAAAAAAGATTTAATATTAAAGCAGTATTAAAATAAGTTAAAAAAATATATGAAGCTAAAATATGCTATACGCTAAACGATCAATATTGAAAAAAAATTCATTTTTTAATTTATATTTTTCGATGACAGTTTCTAGGGAATAAGAAATCTATAATTTATATTATTAAAGTTTTAAAATAAGTTTAAAATTTGCATCAAGAAAATTTTTTTATTTAATTAATTTATAGATTGTATTTTATATGGGTTGATTTATGCAATGTGAAACAAACTTGTGTAACATATTTGTTTTTTTTTTTTTTTTTGTGATGGGTCAAATTTTGTTTTTATTGTCAGCAGCCAGAAAGCACGTATTTCACAGCCGCTGTGCAACCAGAATAAACGTGTTTTCTTGCCACTGACGAAGAAAAATCGTATACGACCATTGTCTTTTAATACAGAATGACCCAAATCGCAGTTTACCAACCTCGGCTTTGCCTCGCATGGTATTTTACGTGCGATTTCGGCCATCCTTTACTTTTCTAGACACATGATCGTAATATACTTGATTTTTTGTCATATAAGCACGTTTTGAGACCTCAGGAAGCTAAAAAACCGGTTTTTAAAAGTCTGTGTCTGCGTGTGCGTGCGTGTGTGTGTGTGTGTGTGTGTGTGTATGTGTAAGTAGCCGGTGATATTTCACAAACATTATGGAATTAAGACCTAATTTTTTTTCCAAAAAATCTCGAGGCAGTTTTTTTTTTAATTTGGACGTAGTACCTACTTTATTTCCACGGAAGTACTAGTTTTAAGAACTTTTTTATAGTAATTTTTTGTATCTTATACTTAATTTAAAAAAATTTTTTTTTGTCAAAATTAAAAAAAAAGAAAAATAAAAAAAACCGCAATATTTTTTTTTTTGGGTGTAATATCTCATTTAATTCCATGAAAATACTAATATCTGAAAATATTGTAACTGGGTGATATTTCGCAACTATTATGGAGTTAAGAGAGAAATCTATGTATGATAGCATGGTTGTAATCGATGATATCAGTGGCATATTAATGTATTAAGCTCATTGTTTGAGGAACCTTAGTGCCAGCTAGTTGGCAGGGTATCTTTTTTTTTTTTTAATAAACCAATGTAAAGTTTAATTAAATATTATTCATCAGCATCAAAAGATCTTAATTGGTATAAAAACGTATTTTGCTGCTACATGTGCAGCGAGTATTTGAAAATTAAATATTAAAAGTTTAAAATCTATGAAAATTTTATTATATTTTTGCTTGAAAATTTTAGGATGAATCTTCTTGAATTTTTTATTTATATCAATAAATATTTATTGATTCTTGATATGATAAATTTTCTTCAAAAAGTATTAAAAAAAGCATTACTGATAAAAAGAAGAACAAAATATTGTATAAAAATGAAAAAGAATTTTTGAGTTCATCGATTTTTCCTTTTCTTTCGTAAAATAAAGAGAAAAGTTTTAGAATACTTCCAGGTTTTGAAGTATAAATATAAAATTTCAAGTATAACCTTTATAGAGAGTGTAATCAGAGAAGTAAAGACAAAAAGATATCTTTACATTGTGCATAGTACAAATAAAAAGACAAGTGATAATATACCTGAAACACGAAAAATAACAACAAAGGTATCAAAATTTTATGCACATAAAAAAGAATATTATCATCTCACACTTTGTAATATCAAAACTTTTTCAAGATGTATCTCGTGTATGCTTCAAATATTGCAAGCATTTTTGCATAAAATTCAGTGCTTGAACAATGAAAAAAGTATTGACGTATGAAAATTAGTAGAAATGTTAAATTTATTATTCATTGTTACTCTGTACTAACAAGTTGTTAAGTTATTAAAGTTTTTAACCGTAATTGAACACATTTTCTGATTAATCGGTAAATCATAAAAGCTATTAGAAATTTTGTACTATAGTTTTCTTCTAACCGATAATACAACGATAAACATACATATTCAGAACATTTAAGCCGCAAACTAAACTTGTTACCAAAACTTTTTACTATTATTAACGTATGTTGTGTTCGACAAATTTAAAGCTATTCAATGCATGTATTTATTTGTAAGGCAATAATATACATGTATATTAGAGTGGACCTATTTTTGGACTTTGTGGAGAAACTTTGCTCCCCGGGTTTTTTTGTGAAGTTTTAGTCATAAAAAGTCCCCAGTTCCAAGGATTTTGCTTTAGCCTTGCAAAAACACGTGCCTGTAACCACCTCAATTTTCCCATTTAAATAACATGGGAATTTTGAGTTTTTAGCTATACAAATTTTCACAAAAGCCAAAAAGCGTTTTAAAATGCTAATTTTTACTAGAAAACATACTTTTATATGTTGTAAAGACATACAAACCACCCTGCATTCATTCCAAAGGGAATTTGGGGGCTAGAAACGCAAATTTACCGAGTCCCAATTTCAGGGTTTTCAAAAAAAGTCAATTTTTATCATTATCTTTGAAAAGTAATATCTTAAAAACTAATTAAAGAAGAGAGAAGAGTAAAAAATTTTTGGAAACTTGAAGCTTGTAAAAAATTATTACAGGCCTTTAAAACTCAATTTCATCAAAATTTACAATTTTGGTAGCAATTTAAATAAATTTAAAAAATTGGTCATTTCGGGTCAAAAATTACCAGTAGGATAATTGACTATAGCGCTAAGAGAAACAGTGATTAAAATATACAGCTTACGTCGTTTGAAAGGTGACACTTATACCAAAAAAAGTGAACCAACCAGAAGTGTTTTGGTTCATTTTTGAGGTTGTAGCTTTTTATCGAAAATTACCGGAAAACCCTGTTTTATAAGATTGAGCAAACATGTAAATTTGCGTTTCTAGCCCCAAAATTCCCTTTGGAATGAATGCAGGGTGGTTTGTATGTCTTTACAACATATAAAAGTATGTTTTCCAGTAAAAATTAGCATTTTAAAACGCTTTTTGGCTTTTGTGAAAATTTGTATAGTTAAAAACTCAAAATTCCCATGTTATTTAAATGGGAAAATTGATGTGGTTACAGGCACGTGTTTTTGCAAGGCTAAAGCAAAATCCTTGGAACTGGGAACTTCTTATGACCAAAACTTCACAAAAAACTCGGGGAGCAAAGTTTTTCCAAAAAGTCCAAAAATAGGTCCACTCTAATGTATATATATAATATATGGATGATTCTTTTAAATCCTGTCTTTTTTATCTTTGATTAATTTATAAAAAATGGCTCTAATTGATAAAAAATAGCTATTTATTAAACAAGGGATAAAATATTGTTTTTGGCTTTGCATGCAGTTGAATGCACGAGCGAGTGCAGACAGCATGCAAAAGTCGAACCCCATATTTTGTCCCGTGTTCTGAAATATAGTTTTACATATAATGGGCAAAAACCCGTCTCCCTAGGGCAGAAAATAAGCTTTTTTTGCCCTAAATATGTAATAGTATATTTACGGCTCGTGTCCAGAAAAGTAAAGAATGGCCCAAATCGCACGTAAATTGCCTTCCGAGGCGAAGCCGAGGATGGTAAACTGTGATTTGGGTCATTCTTTATTTATGGACAAGGGCTGTATAAAATTTTTCTGCGACAGTAGCGAGAAATTCCGATTTCCTTGGCCGCGCAGCGGCCAGGAAATCGTACTTTCGTTGCTACTGACAGAAAAATGATTTTTTTTATTTTAGGCACAGTCTCATATTTCCAAAAGTTTTCTGGTGGTTTTTAGTTATTAGACACTATTTGAATGTTCACTTAAATTTTTAACATATGAAATCAGTATTTTTATGAATTCTTTGCAAGGATTGGATTTTATCCAATCGTAATTTTATTATATTAATTAATTAATTTTATTACATCCTAATGAAAAAAGTGAAAACCCTGTGAATAGTTCTGATTTCAAAAAATTTGCTCCAAGGGATTTGTGATTAATTAATTTGGTTTTGAGAAATAGAGGATACAGCTTTTTAAACATATATACCTTCACACTGCCATCCAATTAAAGCATTCTAGAAGCATCGAAATGGTCTGGAGATTAATTTTCTCTATGAATTAAAAATTTTTAATGCTATTTAATTATTTTACCTTTGTTATTTTTAAAAGTTTTCTGCATTATAACCGGTTTGTCTAAATGTAACCAAAATGGATGGTACAAACTATTCTGATTCTCTCAAAGCGTATTATTCTAGGTTCCTAAATCAAAAATATTCTAAGTCCCTAAGCTCAGATTATTCTGAGTCACTCTAAATCGAAATTATTCTAAGTCACAGAAATGAAATTATTATTATCTAAGTCCCATTTGACCTCTCCCCCTTAAATCGGACAAATTTGACACCCCCCCACCCTTTGATTTTTAGATTTCCAGGTTACCCCTATCTATAAACATGTTCCATGTTAATATATGTACAGAATGTAGCAACGGATCAAAAGCTAACAATAAAAGGTAATAATATGTGTAGCAAAGTCCCAAAAGCATGCAAAACCAGAGGCCTGCGGTAAAGGCCGAGGAAAGATTTGAATACCATGCCAGGAGCTGCAGCATAGATGCAACGATTTAGTTTTAGGAACTGCAGCTCCGAAACGATGAATTAATTTCAGCAGCTGCAGCACCGACGAAAAACCCAAAGTAAAGTCCGCGGCAAAGTGCCAAGCAAAGGAAAGGCCCTCGGAAAGAGGAGAGCAAAGCCTGCGCGCGGAAAAAACCCTAGCAAGGAGCTGCAGTACCAAGGCAAACTATAATTGTTTAATGCTTAAAAGAACAACCTCATAAACTTAGAAGGGATGATTTCATCTATATATCAATTTTATAGGGTGGTCACACTTAAAGATAGAAACAGTTATTGTGGTAAATTTTAATTGATTTCTCAAATCAAATTAAAAATGGCAGGTCCTAATTTTAAGTTTTGATTAACTCAAAATTAGTACCTGCCATTTTCAGAGCATTGCATTTTCATTTAAAAAAAAAATGCCCATACTTCATTGTTGAGTCGCTTATCCTTTAAGAGGTAGTGTAGCAGAGTTGAAAAATAAATACCCGTATATATTTAAGTTTTTTATACCAATAATATTTCAAGTCAAAATTCCCTACATAATGGTATAATATTTGAATTTTACGCGTATTTTACAACAAGTTTAAATAATTTACTTTTTTTAAATTATTCAAATATATTTTATTCTCATTTTAACAGATTAAAACTTGTTGTAACAAATTTTCGAATTATTTTGTCCTTCTATACAACAATATAGCGTTATTCGTATTATATTATTATTCACGTAAATTAATGCAAGTTTTTTAATTTTCTAATTATACAACTTTATGTATGCAATTGTTAGAAATTTCTATTGTCTTACTTAATATGAGTTTATCAAAATAAAGAAAATTTTTACAATTGAAGTATTTTATGCAAATTGGTTTATTAAAAAAATAATATAAATTTTTAAATGCAAAATGTTTGAATAACTAAGTTATTTAAAAATTACTTCTTAAAATTTATTAGTGAGTCAATTGATCATTCTATCTTAAATAACTTCATTTATTGTGCACTGATACAACTTTTACAACGTATCACTAAAATTCAAAAATTTTATGACTAATCCTATACGCGGCTCTGATTTGTATTCTGTGAAATTATGGTAAAATAAGTTATTTGTGACCTTTGATCCTGAAACTAGTGACTAGTTTCTTATGCTAATAAAATGTTTTTTAAGCACTAAAGAAAGATTACTTATGCACACGATGACGTTCTTCAAAAGGTATTCACTGACAAGTGTTGCAAGACGTGCGAATCTTTTTTCTTCTTATTTAATATTCTTAAGTCACATATACTAAAGTGTTCCATAACGAATTGTTTTATAAACGTTTTGAAAGCATTTTTAGAAAAACTTATATAAAAATGATTAACTTCAAATAAAAATTTTTCTTTTATAGATTCGATTCTGTTTACATTTATTTATATTAACAACATTTGGAGCCAAATATAAAAATTGAAAATTCTAGGTTATGTTCCCTAAAGATTAAAAACCTAAATATCTGAATTTTTATAAAAAATGAGTTTTTAGTAAACAATTTAATCAAAATTTAAAAAAAATTTCTTAATAACTACACTGTAAAAAGTAGCCTTCTTAGATTTATAAAAAAAATTTTGTAAATATTCGATAAAAATCGTAAATTTAGTAAATTTAGTATATTATCGAAAAATTTGAGAATTCTCGATTTTTTTTTGTGATTTTACGAAAAAAGTTGTAGATTCACAACTATTTTTCGGAAATTTACAACTATTTTTTGTAAATTTTTGAAAAAAAATTGTAAATTATCAATTTTTCTTGCGAATTCACAAAAAAAAAATCGAGAATACTCGAATTTTTTGTTAATATACTAAATTTAGTAAATATACGATTTATTTCGAATATTTACAAATTTTTTCGAAAATTTACTAATTTTTCGAAACTGTTCTAATTTTTTTGTTAATATAAGAAAATTACTTTTTACAGTGTATATATTAACAAAATAAACAAAGTGTTGGAAGATTCGATATTGGAACTTTTGTTCCAATACCTTTTTCCCAAGAGTTATTTAAATTGAATGCACAATAAAAACGATTTGAAAAAATTATTGACCAAATTAACATCAAGTGAAACTCTCATAAATTTTCAATTTTTTTTTTTGGAAAAGGAATTGTGCTTAAGTTATTAATTATAAAAATCAGAAATAGAAATAATTTCATTGCATATAATATTTTTAAATTGAAAAAGAACAAAACAATTCGTTGCACGTACGCAAGATATAACTTGAGTAGCTTCATTTATTATTTTAATGTTAGCCATAACATGATAATACATTTTATGCATTATTTCCAGATTTAAATTTTGAATGTTCAAAAATTAAATCAGGATTATATTTCATGTCCAAACTAAAATTTTTGCATTTATTTCTACAAAATAATACATTAAACTTATACCATTCGATTTTTAAATTATTTTTTAAGGTTTTTGGAATATTTTAAATAAAAAAAATAATGGGTATTACATTATTAAAATTAAAAATATTTATAGATTCAGGGGTTATGATATTATTTTGAAAAATATTATCTTTAGTTGAATAGGACGAGGAGAAAATTTGGCTAGTCGAAAGCGGTTTCTTTTTCAGTGTATAATATATTAATAAATATCTATATAAAGTTATAAAATTTTTATAGTCAAGAAATGCATACAAAATTTTTAAGTGGAGCTGTATGGATCTAACAAAGTGATTATTATGTATTTTTGCTAAAAACGGTTTTGAAGGTTTCATTCATTTTTCGATTGCCAGTTTTGCATAATTACACAAAATAGGCAAATTAGGATTTCGGGTTCGCTGATCTCGATTCTGAAACCAGAATTCGAAAATTCAAATTAGTCAATTAAATTAACAATTTTGAGGTTAGGAATCGGTTATTTTGAGTCCATAATTTTGAATTTTAAAAATCTTATTTCAGAATCGTGATCAGTGACCCTGTATACTACTTAAAAAACTTTAAAATGCTTTAAATCACCTAAATAATCGTTGTTACGAGTAGGAATCGGCCATTTTGAGTCCGCTATTTTGAATTTTGAAATTCTGATGGTTTCAGAATCGCGATTAGTAACCCCGAAAACCTTTCTATATGTAAAAAAATCGTTTTTAGTGACTAAAAATATATAAGAACCACTTGGTTGGATCTATATACAGCTCCACTTAAAATTTTTGGATTCATTTAACATTCTTGGCGCATTGACTAGTATTAGTTGATATTAAATGAAAAGTATTATTATTTATATTTTAATTTGGTTAAATATTTATAAGCATTATTAAGCTTCTAAATATGAATGAATGATAATTATAAGCTCTTATGATTAAATATGCATGAAATAGATTGTAAACAGTTTAGCTAAAGACTTAATATATATATATGTATGTATTTATATGTATAAATATATTATGTAGAAGAAAATAATCCTTGATTATATACACAAAACGCCAACGTTTAGTCAGTTGACTAAATTTATTTGGCAAACAAAGTGTTGCTCATTCATTCATACTAAAACTTTTGTTGATTTAAATATATATAATTTATAAACAACAATCTATTTTATTGCTGGAAAATATGAATGTTTTTGGCAGACAAGAGTCGTATGTGCCTTATGCACGAAAATTAGAATATACTACATTTTTATTCTACTACATTTTTATTGTAACATTTATCCCAAAAAAAAATTTAAGTATGAATCAAGCATCGGTTTTCAAAAAGATTTTGGTATTTTTTAACGCCAAAATTATTTGATTTGAGGATTTTATTTTATAGTGTATATTGCATTTATTAACCTGATATTATTTAATCTAAAATACACTGAGAAAACATGATGAGTAATTTTTACTGTACTTTATTGTAGTGCGCAACCCATTTACCAACTCAGGGAAAAAATAATATGATATTTCTAATATATTATATTATTCAAGAGAAAAATATAAAAAATGACGTAATAACGAAAGAATATTTATTTTTTTCGATATTTTTTAGCAAATTTTTTTTTTACTTTTAACTACTTTTTCCCTGGCTATTCGATTATGAAAGAATTTATGTGAACCCCTTTTTGGGGGGTAGTTTTTGCAAATTTAAGGGTGAAGCCCCCACTTTGTTCACTAAATGACCCCGATTTTGGTCTTCAGGGACCGAAAAAACCTTTAATAGAGCAAATATCGTGTTCGCCAATGAAAATACAACCAAACCCGTATTTTGGCTGGAGTAAAACTCGAAAAAAACATTGATTTTTAACGAAAATTAAAGTTTTGGAGGTTAGGATGTCCCAAATCAAAAAAAAACTTTTTTCACGCGAAAGTACATTAAAAATTTATAACCGGTTTGTGTAACTACACAACCAACGAGCATGGAACATGTTCACTTATAACACGGATAATAAAGTATCTATTGTGTTCATAATATAAATATTTATACGCAAATATTTATATTTAGACTTTTATTATAGAAATCATGCAGCTTAGACATCAAAGTGAATAAAATTAATTAAATTTTCAAATTATTATAGATTTTTAAATAATATGAATTTATTTTTTATTAATTTTTACAATAAATTCTTTAAAAATTCTGCACCAATGGTCCCTAGGTACTTCTGCACCAAAGGCCTTTAGGGACTTCTGCACCAAAAATTCCTACGTACTTCTGCACCAAAGGTCGTTAGGGACTTCTGCACCATAGGTCCCTAGGTACTTCTGCACCAATGCTCCCTAGGTACTTCTGCACCAAAGGTCTCTAGGGACTTCTGCACCAAAGGTCCCTAGGTACTTCTGCACCAATGCTCCCTAGGTACTTCTGCACCAAAGGTTCCTAGGTACTTCAGCACCAAAGGTCTTTAGGGACTTCTGCACCATAGGTCCCTAAGTACTTCTGCACCAAAAGTCCCTGAATCGAAAATATTCTAAGTCCATTTGACCCCCCCCATAAAAACGTCAATTTTTGACCCCCCCCCCTAAAAGCGTCAATTTTTGACCCCCCCCCTAAAAGCGTCAATTTTTCACCCCCCCCCCTAAAAGCGTCAATTTTTGACCCCCCCCCCTAAAAGCGTCAATTTTTGACCCCCCCCCCTAAAAACGTCAATTTTTGACCCCCCCCCTAAAAGCGTCAATTTTTCACCCCCCCCCCTGCCAAGCCAGACTTTTCTAAATACCCCATCCAATGAACATGTTCCATGTTAAAATGTGTAACTTTTAGAAAAAAAAAATTGAGGGGTCCCATTTAAAAATTTTTAGCTGCGCTAGTCCAAAGTTAGCAAAAAAAGTTGTAATTTCACAATTATTTTTTTGTAAATTTAGTAAATTTACGATTTTTATCGAATATTTACAAATTTTTTTGAAAATTTGGTAATTTTTCGAAAAAATTCTATTTTTTTTGTAAATCTAAGAAAGTTATTTTTTACAGTGTGCCTTAGAATTTCCTGTATATATTTAAAATTTTTATTTTATAAATTCACTAAATAGATTTAAAAAATTTATTTTTGAAAAGTATGTTAGCTTTGTAAATAAAAAAAAAATACCTAACATTAATTGACGTAAAAAATGTCATTCAAACAATTTTTAAAAGCTTTTTTTTCCTATGTACAATTTCAAATGACATTAATCAAAATCTAATTATAAAAGTAATTTAAAAAATGCAAGTTTATTTATCATGAATTTTTTTTTATTTTGTTTAGTTTAGTCTGCTACACAATCTATCTCTCATTTATACACTTAAACCATAATTTAAGTTTTAAAGCTTTTTCATTAAAGTTTTTATTTATTTTTATTTAATAAATTAATACCAGGCTAAAGCTAAATTACATCCTGAGAGTTTAATTTTTAGTCTAATTAAATACTTTTTCTCAAGATATAATTTTAATAAAAAATTTTTTATACTTTTTAACGTTGAGAAAATTAATTTTTTTTCATTTTTTCTAAATATTTAACTACTTTAATAAAGATCTTTGAAAAAAAACAAATGGATTCACATAAAACAAAGCAAAAAAAAAGTATTAATAATTTGTAAATAGTAATATTACATAAAAGTGTTATAAATACGTAAGTAAAAAAATAAATTTTTTTTTTATAAAAATTTCCTTTTGTATAATAAACCTTTTTTTATTCTTCTATTTTTTTTTCTTACTTATTTCCTGTTATTATCACGCTGAATTGAAAGTAAGACCTTATTACGGACATTGTATCTTTTTTCAAAAGAGTAAGAAAAAAAAAGCTTTAGATTTTCCTGTCATTTTCAGTATATATTCTTTCATAAAAGAAATAATTATCACACAAAAAAAAATAAAAATTTTTAATATCTAGTAAAAAAAAAAAAAAGATTTATGATTTATTTTTATTTATTTTTTATGCAATTGTTATTTTTTCCTTTTTTTTTTTACTACTACCAGACTTACTCTTTATCTTTTATTAAAAAGTTGTGTTATGTGAAGTATATTTTATAGTGACCTTTTATAGTAACGCAGCAGAAAATCTCATCATACTGTCATTGTATAAAGTTCCTCTATTTTTTTTTTACTCGACACGCCCTAGTAATGCTTGCATAACGAAAAAAAAAAGTATAAAGCTTGACAAAACGTAGGACATGGTTTTATACTCAGGAGATTTTCACATGTATGACCACGTAAAGAGTCATAGAAATCATATTTATTTATTTGTATTTTATTTATTTCGTACATATTTTTAAATTAGTGAGTCTTCATTTTTCTTTTTAACATGGAACATGTTTATAGGCCGGGGGAAGTATTTCATTTGGGGGGGGGGGGTAAAATGTGCCATATTTTGGGGAGGGAGTGAAATGGTTTTAAAATAATTTGTGTTTAGGGATATCGAATAATTTTGATTAGGAGACTTTGAATAATAAGTATTTTAGGAGCTAAAATTATTTTTTTTGCTCAAGGACTTAAAATTATAAAGGATTCAATATTCAAAATATAAATTTAAACATATTCCATGTTTTTAAAAATCTATCTTCAAAATCGTGATTAGTGACTCCGAAATCAGCAATTATTTTCAATAATTAACCTACCCTGAAAATTTTTTATTGATTTTTTATGGTATAGGTTCATTACTCAAAACTGGCAATCGGAAAATGAATGAAACCCTCCAAATCGATTTTAGTGATCAAAAATATATACGTTTCACTAAAGTGAATCTATTTCCGTACAGATTAAATTTTTCGGAATGCATCTATCATTATTGGCGAATTAACTAAGTTGCAAATACTTAAAAATGGTAATTAAAATTTTTTTTCAAGAAAATTCAATCAGCTACCCCAAACTTTCCATAACTACTACAAAGACAAATATTAATTAAATAAAAAAATAATGTATGCGTATCATAAAATTTCATGATTTAATCATCCACTCAAAAAAATAATGATTTTATAATGATACATAAGTTTGGCTTAAAAATTTTAGCTATTCAAGCAAAATCGAAGCGCAGCAGTTTGACAGTATATTTAACACCCGAAAAATCAGCTTCAATATTTTTTCCTTTGAGTTATTTTTTATTTGAATTAAGTAATAATGTGTACGGCTTATTAATATCATTTAGTCTATAAAAACAGCTGCTAAAATTTTGAAGTTAGCCCAAGAAGTAATTTGATATTTATTTTATAAGAAAATTTTCCGCAATTTAATAAACTAGATCTCTGTTTTGTCTCTCTAACTGGAGAAGAAAACTTTTTACCATCTTTATTGTCAAGAGCAACCCTGATGTGATAAAAGATAGTGACAATCTTTTGAAATTAGAATTTCTTTTTTAATTTTTTTTTTAATATTCATAAAAATATATTTTTTAAATCAGTATTAAACACGTAACATTGAAGGATACTAAGAAAAAAATTTTCTTTTTTATTTAAGAATTCATTTATTCGTATTTAACTTTCTTCTTTATAAAAATTGAATAAATTTTTGCTGTTATTATCCAGTTATATACTTTTAATATATAAAAAAGTTTTTTTTTTAATAATAATAATAATCTTAAAGTAAGAAAAATATCATTAAGGGAATTGAAGAATTCAAAGACAAAAAAATCTCTTTTTTTAATTATTTTTTAGAATAAAAATTAATAAACATTAATTTGATGAAAAATAACAGACTATTAGTAATTAGTGATTGAAATTTTATTTATTATTTTTTTTACTATGAAAAAAAAGGAAAAATAAAATGTATAGAAAAATAATTAACTTTTAAAAATTCTAAGCACGTATAACCTGTCAAAACGTTGAATGAAAAAAATCTATACAACTTTTTTTTTTCTAAACTTTTCCTGTCTTTTCATATATATTTTAAATTAATTCATACAAACTGATTTGTTATTACTTTTCTATCAAATTTTTATATGAATAGTTCCATTTGATAGAAACATAATTCGGTAATTGACGTCTTTAGATAAATTTATAAATATTTATTTTACAAGTGGGTAGCTTGGGGTAGCTCAGATATGAAAAATACGGTTTTTGACATAAAAGTGAAAAAATCTTTTTGGCACCTATCGCCGATTTCTTGTTCACGATTTTTTTCGGTTTTCTGAAGGTTCAAACTACCTAAAAACACGGGTCATATCGATGTGCCCTCAAAAAAAAAAAATTACGATTCCAGGCTCAAATTAAGTAGCACTTTTAAAATAATTGCTCATATGCGTCTAATGCTGTAGTATACCATGCATTCGCACTTTTGTAAGCAAATATCTGTATATTTTTCTCAATCACTGACTAAGAAACCCACATCATTAGATTTCTGAGACTTTCCTAAATTAACTTTGACTCGAAATATTGAGTTTCGGATTTGATTTTATCGTGAATTTGACTTAAGATTCTGAAAAATGAGACGTTATAACATGGAACATGTTTATAGGAAAGGTGGACCCTGGAAATCTGAAAATCAGGGCGGGAGGAGAGAGTCAAATGACACAATGGGCTAAGCCCTCACAATAAAATGTATAAAAAAATATACATAAAAAATCTTGCATATGCAAAAAATTTTATAAAAAATAATTAAAATTTGTAGTTGTTGCATTTTTCTCATCAAAAATCATCAAAACTTGTTGCTTACTTAATTTTATGCGTTTTTTGCAATTTTCAGCAAAATATTAGCAATTTCGTTGGGAAGAGGGGGCGAAAAAGATCCAAAGTTTTTAAAAAATAATAATTGTTCTGAAGTAACTTGGGTTAATTCACAAAAAAAAATCCGTTTCGTCGACAACTGATTTTTTTTATTAGTTTAAATTTTGTTATTTTTTGCAGTGTTAAGGAGGATTTTTCTTTAAAATTCAGTAATTTGAAGCCCATTTTTTGAATTTGTTTTTCTCAAAAATTTTCTTATATATTAAAATAAATTATTTTACCGTAATTGAAATCCAGTATTTAAATCATGATTGTACTTATGAAAAAATTAAAAAAAAAATTTTTTTTTAAATTAAAAAATTACTTCAAATTTTTCCTATACGATCAGCTTCACTTTACCCGTCAATGACGGTATCTAGTATTAGAAAACGAAGGTAAAGGTAAAGCTATAGGTAAACCCAGCTTCGAAATCCAAAAGCGACTATATAAACAATAATTATGTATATGTCTGAACAATGTTCATTTATAAAATGACGAGTAAATACGATAATTAATAGGTTGACAATATAAGTAGAGTAAATGTTATGTGTAAAACGCATTCAAATATTAAATAAGATATTAATTATTTAATGAATATCCAACTAATAAGATAATAATTAATTCTTAATAAAAATCTACTATTAATAAAAAATTCTTAAGGATAAAAAAATATATTTTTTACTTTTTTCAATAATAAATAATAAAATACAGTAAATAATCTTATTTAATGTATAATAAGTTATTAATACTTTTTAAAGACTTTTTTTTGTCTTTTAATATTTTTATAATTAGATTTTTATTATTATAAAAGCACTAGTCAAATGAAAATGTTTTATTATATTTCTAATAAGTAGAAATAATTTATTTTATATAGGAAAAAGTTTTTAATTAGAGATATTAAAAATCTGTCTTATAATAAAATTATTTTTCTTTGCTTTTTTATTTTATTTTTTGTGTGTAGAAAATATGAAAACAAATTAATAGTTTTATATAAAAACTTAAAATAAGGAGGTTTATAAGTTAAAAAAAATAATGACGAAATATAATAAAACGTTAATAGTATTAAAATTTAAGTATTTTTGAGCTAAAATCGACTTATTTTTATCTATGTCGCTGATTACAATAATTTTTTATGAATAGAATAAAAGTGGTATTTTAACATTGCGCTTATGGGAAAATTTGTTTCGGCTTTATAAAAATTAGGATGCTAATGATACAGACCGATGAATCTTAATAAATCTGATAAATAATTGCTTAAAGATTACATTCCCAATTAATGTTACATACTTTTTCGACTTAATTTTCGTAAATTTATTAAAAAACACACAAAAACACGTTTAAGAGGGGTGGTCAAATTTGTCCTATTTAAGGGGGGTGGTCAAATATGTCCTATTTAAGGGGGGGGGGGTCAAATATGTCCTATTTAAGGGGGGTGGTCAAATTTGTCCTATTTAAGGGGGGTGGTCAAATTTGTCCTATTTAAGGGGGGTGGTCAAATATGTCCTATTTAAGGGGGTTGGTCAAATTTGTCCCATTTAAGGGCTGGTGGTCAACTTTGTCCTATTTAAGGGGGGTGGTAAAATTTGTCCTATTTAAGGGGGGTGATAAAATTTGTCCTATTTAAGGGGGGGGGGGTCAGATGAAACTTAGAATAATTAGGAGACTTTGAAAAATCTGAGCTTAAGGACTTAATTTAGGGACTTAGGGACTTGGAATAATATTGTTAAGGGACTTAATAATTCAGGTTTAGGGAATCAAAATAGTTTAGAATCTTAGCAGCGAGTAAGTTGATAATTACAAATTATAAAATTAGAAAATTGTATTGTAATGTTGAGTAACATTTGTATTATATCTAGTCCTCATCTGGAAGTAAACATGTTCCATGCATTTAGGTTGTGTTTACACAAACCGGTTATAAGTTTTTTTGTAATATTCTTGGATTGTTAATGGTTTTTTATAGTTTCTTTTTAATTAATAGCTTTTAAAATAAACATAAAAAAAATTTATGTCGGTAATCGTAAATCCTGCGAAAATGTAGAATCAACAGATAAACCTCCTTAAAGTAAATATGTTCATTATTAATGGTAAGAAAACGCGTTAGATAAGTACTTTCTATCTACTGATAAAATATCTATTTCTTAAATAAACAATGGAAACAGCATATTATTTAGCAGTTGTGTGGCTGACAGTATAAAAAGTACGAACCCTCTATTTGTTCCCATTGTTTTTCATAAAAATCAAAAACGATGATCGTATGAAGATAGGAAAAATATTACACTTTTTAACCTCAGATGATCAATCACGCAAAAAAAAGAATAGGAAAGGTAACCTCTACAAATTTTTTAAATAAATATTAATAAATATTGGTTAATATAACCAAAAAATTAGTAAATTTTACTTAAAAAAAATTGTGGTTTTAGTTTTTTAAACAAATAGTTTAGCAAATTTTACTACAAATTTATAGTGACTTAGCCAAACTTAATTTAGTAAACAAAATAGTATTTTGGTTATAATATTTACTAATTTTTTGTATGCCTGATGTTCTTTCGATTATAAACGATATTTCACATCACATATTATAAGGTTTAGAGTCAGCAAACTGTTTACTCTTGCTCTCAATGCTTGTTAAAAGTTTATATTATTCATTTAGAAAATAATTTAGTAAGCCAATTAATAATAAACAGAATTTTAGGCTGATTCAATCTGACCTGGTACCTGTTAAAACCTTTTTAAATATAGACTTTTTTTATTAACAAAATTTTTTAAAATTAAAATAACTAAAAAAATATAAAAGAAAAAATTTTATTTATTTTTTTAATACTTTTTACTTTTTGAGTGATTAATTAAATGTTTGAAAAGTAATAAAAAAGCACAATGAAAAGATTTAAGTTTAAACTAAATATTATATATAAAGTTTATATAAAGTTTATATATGGGCACGTCCAGGTTAAAATGACCAGCTAAAAAATAAAAAAAAAATTTTATCTTGTGTCACTTTTCACCTGGGATTGTGAAACTCCTATTTTATACTTCCTGATGCATAATTTTGAAATGCAGCTGCTCCAAAAGTTGGATTTTTTCAATTTTTTGATTTCAGCTGCCCAGTTCAACCTGAAATAACTCAAAATCATGAAAATTTTAATGTGCTAGGGGGCAAGCCCCCTGCGCGCTGAAGCGCGCCAATCCTCCAATTAATATTTCTTGTTAATCACAAAAATAATTACACAGTAAGTTGTCAATTGTAAATAATGATCCTTTTCCACAATTTTAATAAACCATCATTATTTTTATTTTCAAAAATTATCTCAAAATAAAAAAATTTTTAATATAGCATAAGGATGCAATTACTTATTACTGACCCTTGGTTCTACGTACCTGGCTAATTTTGGCAGACTAAAATAATTATTGTGGGCGCTCATTTAAATGGTACATGTCAAAAATTTTTTTGCAAAAATTTAAGCAAATTTTATGATAGCGACTTCATTTAAGGTTAATTTGAGAAATTCAAATCGTTAAAAATAAAACTGGAAGTGGCCAAAAATGAAAAAATCATATGTATATTTTAAAAGTTTCATAATTTTGAGTTATTTCAGGTTGAAATGGGCAGCTGAATTCAAAAAATTGAAAAAATCCAATTTTGGAGCAGCTTTATCTCAAAATTATTAATCAGGAAGTATAAAATAGAAGTGGTTTCACTAAGCCCAGGTAAAAAGAGACACAAAAAAAAATTTTTTTTATTTTTCAGCTGGTTGTTTAATCCTGGATGTGCCCATCTTACTACTTTGTATATTTGAAAATTTATTTGTATAGCTGTGTGTGTGTGTTTCCGTGCAAGTTTTGGGCTTTTATAACTGAAGATCCGCGGAACCAATTACATAAACCCGTTGTCGAAATGAAGAAAAAAAGTCTGCGGGTGACAAAGGCCATAGTTTTGCGACTCAAATTCCTAAAATTAAAGTGACATGATAGTTTCCCAAAAATCGTATATACAAAAATTGGAAATTTACTTGGTTCAAAGTAGAACTTCGCTCTATAATTACCAGATCAGTCAAAAATGCATAGAGCTCGGGATAGAGCGAAATATACCAACATAAAAATTGAAAAAAATCGTTGTTCTAAAATTAACTAATTAATTGTGCAAGCGCAAAAGCAAATACGCACAGCGGTGAACATAAGTTTACAATATCAGTCGATAACCAAATATTAAACAGTTCATCTAAACGAAGAAAAAAATTTTAATAGGTGCCATTCACATTGTTGATTAGCCATATCAGTTCTCAAAATCTTCATGTCTAGATTTTAGAAAACAGACTGAAAATCTCTTTGGTTCAAAGATCAATTGTATTAAGTCGTTATATTACTAATTATTTGTTGGTTTTACAGCCAAAACTCGAAGATCAGAGCTTTAAAACTGATGCTAATTGGCTATAAATAATGAGTTGTTTTTGATTATACTTTTTTTATAACCTTGAATTTAAAAAATTTTTTAAGTAAAATAAACATCTAATCACCAATCTAATTCCATATTATAGAATTGCCCTCCAATTTATTGTAGTGAAGCAAGGTAAGATTTTTAATGCAGAGGTAGGAAAAATTCAATTCCGAATTTATAACATTAGAATACAATATAAAATAATGAATAGGGAAAACTCGGAATTTTTTTAATAAAACAATGTATTTTATTAAAAATTGACGATAAATATAGAGCTAAATTTCGGTAGAAGGTAGCTTCGCTCTATAATTATTATTTAATATCTAAAGTGGTAACTCCGATATTGAAGTTTCTTATATTCTTTTTCTAAACCGTTTTAAATTTGTATTCTAAGCTTAATTTAGTTAATGATGTACATAAATTAAAATATATCTTTAATCGTCTAATTTGTCCGAGTCTTTATTTAAAAAAAAAGAAATAAGTAAATTTATAATACCTTTTTAAGCTTCAGATATATTTAATTATCTATCTTTTTCTATCTTTCTATGTAAATTTATAAAGTATTATGTTTCGTAAAAAAAAAAAAAAAAATTAGATAAAATATCTCTATGTATTATATGAATAATTAAGTTAATTTAAACAGGATATTAAATTTTAAAAGTGAAAGCTTTTCCTTAATTAATGTATTAAAAAAACTAAAAAGGTTATTTATTATAGCTGAAAAAAAAGAGATTTTCTTTTTTTTTTTAACTTAATTTTTAAGATTTAATTATTACTATCATATTTTTTTTTTGTTACATTTTTAATTATATTTTTATTACGTTAAATTTTAATAACAGTGGCTTGACGTGTGTTTTATTATTTATTATTATACTTAAAATTTTTAATTTTAGTTTAAAAACAAAATTTTCTTTTAATATAAATTTTGACCTTTTTTTTTAATTTATTGATTAAAAGTTTTATTTTTATAAAAGTTGATGTATTAAATATATGTTAGTTTTTTTTTTTCATAAACTTAAATACCAATTTCTTATAAAAGTTTTAATTAAAAATCAAATTATGAAGTGATTAATACTTTTTTATTTTTTAACACACTTTACTTTAATTGAGTTCTTATTAAGTAATAATTTTTTAATTATTTTTACGTGGTTTCAACTTTTCATCTTAAGGCCACTGTCTCTTTATTGGGATTTTTTTTTTCATTTTTTTTTTAATTCATTATCTTATGTTAAAACATTTCAAGAATCTAAAAAACAAATTTCAAGCAAAAAAAAAAATATGTTTTTTAGATATTTCGATTTTTATGGGTCGTAGTCATATGAAAACATATGCATTTAAAAACTTTAAACGCGTTTTTCTCAAAACTACTTTTTTGAAATCGGTTCCCACGCTAGCTCAAAAACTAATTGAGCTATCGACATGAATCTTGTTTCATTTTTTTCGTTATTGCAATACCTGGTATGTGAACCAACAATATCAGCTTTTTATGCATCAGAAAAATTTTTATTGTCCGTTTTAGGCGCATTTTTTAACGTCAAAAACTGCATTTTTCGTTTTTGGTTCACCAAATGGTCAATTTTTTGTATTTTTTGCTAAATGTTGGTTCACATACAAGAGGAAGCTATAGAGATTAATATGCCTTTTTATTTTTTTATTTTGATGCCTACAATAGGCGCTATGATGGGAACCGTTTTTCAATTTTTTTTTCGAGCCTCTACTTTCACGCCATCTACAAACTGTAAAAAAAAAGCATATGAAACAAAAATTTTTTTATGTCATCTAGAATAGTTTTGTAATTATTTAAAAATAAATTTGTAAACTTTTATAATAAAACAGTTGAGAAAAAAAATGTTGAAAATCCTTTGAAAATCGTCACAAAAAAGAGACAGTGGCCTTAAAGAGTTACCTTAAAATTATTTTTTAATTAACACATTCGCTGCGGCATGGGAAAAAGACGCCCTTTGATCCCATGAATTTTAAATGGAGTCACATGACCTGCCACGGCTTATGTGTTAATAATTCAAAATTTTATTTTAATTTTTTTTTTCATAACAAGTTTCTTGAAAACTGCAATTGTGCTTGTAATCCGCTTTCAGGTAAAAATACCTAAAAAACTGTTACGTGTTAGCAGATAATGTCCAAAGCCATCCCAATTAAATTAAAAAAAGCTTTTACCCCTGCTGCTCGCGTATTAATTTTATTCTTTTAAAATATCTTTTTTAGGGTGTCTCTAATTTCCTAAATTCACTGTAGAAAAAATACTGTCTAATATGATACATCAGGTCCTAGAACTATTTCCTTCAAATAAAATTTTTACACACAACTTAAAGTAGTGTGCCAATTTGCAAATGAAAATTGGAAAAAATCTGAAAAAAGTAGTTAAAGAGGATTTAAAAATCTTTTAAAAACTTTGCTTAAAACTTTTGACTAAAATTTTCTGAAAGCTTGCTATTAATGAAATATTTAAAGAAAAACTGTAAATTGTAATAAGAGTGGTTATTTTAAGGTAATTTGATCATTTTCTGGATTTATTCTGTGATTGACTCGTCATTAAAATAAGAAAAAACAAAAATGAAGAACACAGTCAAATTGCAGTTGTCATCGATATTTGCTTTTTATGCAAATAGGAATTTTAAATTAGGTTCGAATATAAAATTTTATATTATAATTTACAATTTTCTTTCTATATTTGATATTTAGCAAGCTTTTAGAGGTTTTAGCTATAAAAAATTTTTAGGAACGTTTTTAAAGACTTTCTAAAACATTTTAAAATCTATTTTCTGTTTTTTACCGATTTTTATTTGCAAATTATAAACTACTTTTTTAAATTAGTTTTATGACCTAAAATATCATATTCGAGTAAGAATTTTTCTTTACAGAAATAAGAAAAATCCTAATATTTATACAGTAGTAAGATTTTAATAAACGAATAAAATTTTATGGTTAAATCGATATGATGTCTAGAGATACTCTGAGTAAATATTCAGCACTAATGCTTTTATTTGAAGAGAGGAAAGAAAATTTATAGTAAATTTATATTTCAAATCAAAATTATCTTCATAAAGGCAGTCAACAAATATAAATATTAAAATTAAATAATCATCACCCATTTTGTAAAATTGAGAAGATTTAGTTATTTTGTTAGTGATTTATTATGTTCGTACTGTTTATTTGTTTGACTTTCCCACTTCGCCTTTGCAGATTGCACCGTGTTATATTTTGGCTTAGGTAAGTGCTATGATTCATAATAATCACTTTTGAAATAACTCACTTGACAAATAAAATTCAAACAACAAAATGCTAAATTATGCTAATTTACTGATAACGCAAAATTTCACTAAATTTATTTTAAAATATAATTTAAGCTTTAGATATTATATCGAATTATATTTAAAAAAGTACTGTTAAGTACTGTTTTTATATCTCAAATTTATAATTAAAGATATTTTTATAGAGCGAAGCTCTACCTTAATGGATGCAAAAATCGACACCTTTCGGACACGATATAGCCAAAACGATCAAACGGAATGCTTTCATTTTTTAAAACTGAGTTTATTTTATCGAGTTAATGACACCTATTGTTTTTGGGCCCAATCTGGTATTTCTAAAGGTATGTTTATTCTTGTACTTTTGCTTCACACAGGTGAAAAACCTTCTAAATGTTATCCGTGCGATAAATTTCATAGCTTTTGCATAAACTTTGCATCAGCGAAATATCATAAAAATACAAAATAACACAAGATTCTTATATTTTTAGGCACGATCACCCTATGTAAGCAATACATAGATGAAATCGTGCCTTATAAGTTTGTCAGGTCAAAAAACGGAAAAATTTCTAAATTGTACAATTCATGGAGAAATTTGGTCCCCAGGTCATTCCGATGCCTCTAAATGCTTATATTGCCTTGTTGTGTGTAGGGATGTATGTTCGAGAAAGTGTATCCTCAAGATCACAGAACCTACTCGATGAATCAAAAATCCCTTAAACCAAATTTTTTGAAATAAGATCTAGTTGTAGGGTTTTCAATTTCAAGTGATTTCATCAAGTACTTGCAGAGAAATGTCCTAAAAACTGATTTCAGATATCAAAAAAAATTATTAAAAAATAATAAAAATGGTAAAAAATGAATTGGTTTTGAATTTAATACATCCAAAATGTGGTTAATGATCTAAAATAACCAGAAAATAACTAAATTAATTGAAATTTATTTTTTAGGAACGATAACCCTGTGTATGCAATACATAGATGAAATCGTGCCTTAAAAGTTCATCAGGTTAAAAAACGAAAAAGTCTTCAAATTCTTTAATTTATGGAGGAATTTGGTCCCAAGGTCATTCCGATGCCTCTACATACTTTTATTGCCTTGGTGTATAATAATAAATAATAGTTTTCAATTTATGAAGGCGTGGATCCCATCAACGTTATTAAAGAGAAAATACTCAATGAATATGTGATCGTGCCTGAAATAAAAAAGCCTTAGCTTTTTTATAATTCTTTACGATTTTTATTATTTATTAATTAATCCAAATTTTATTCAATTAAACATTTAACGCCCAAGAGCCTATCTACGAGTTCTAAATTAATTTTAAAACCAAAACCTATTTTTCAAGTCTCTATTATCAGAATTCGATTTCAAACTTTCTATAAAATTAACCGGAAACTCATTATTTAGGGTAAAAGTTGGATACTAAAAAAAATCGTCACGCTGCTTATCATTATTGTAAAAAGCATCAAAAAAAGGTATATTTAATGAAGAATAATAAAATTTTCATTTTTTGTATATGTTTTAGGACACATTTTTTTTGCATGATTTTTCTTAATTTGAAAATGGCGGATGGAGAATTAGAAAAAATTACGAAAAACAAGTTGCATTAGATTATTTGTTTTTAGGAATATTTTTTGGAATTTTACATAAATATTAGTTTTAAAATTAATTTAGTATTCAAAAAGAAATCTAAACGTAAAATTTCAAATATTAATATTACATATATATTTTTGACTAAACCTAGTTCAAAGAATATGCAACTCCATCCATATGCATTCTATGTATAATTCCATTATCATTGAATTTTTTTATTCTTACACATAGATCAGTTTGAAAAATTGATTTGAAACTAATAACTAATACGTTTTTAATTCTTCTGAAGGTTACTTCATTGAAATAAAACCGGTTGTTTAAAAACTGATTTTTTTAAATAGCGTAATTTTATTAAATAAAAAAGAGATTAGGAACCTGGTAATAATAATGGTATTGTAATAAGAACGTGTAAGTATTACACAGCTAAATTTTGGCACAGAGATATTCAAGACCTAAATACATACACTTTCGTATTCTAATTTTTTCGGCTACGTGTTTTGGAAAAAGTTATGAGTACACAAAAATGGCCAATTTAAAAAAAAAAACTAAAAGTAAGTATGAAACCCCGGAACAGGCTAGGTTTTCAACTAAAAGACCAAAACATAATAAGTTTATATTTGACATTGTTTGGTATATTAATTCTGGAGAGACATCTCGGGCCATTGAAGACCTTTATCCGAGCTCAAAATCATGTACACTATAAACTAAGAGCGTGAATAAACGGCGGGTCTTCAATAGCCCGACATGCCCTTCCAGAGCCAAAATACCAAAATATTTAAAATATAAATTCAGTATGTTTTGGCCTAATATAAAAATCTAGTCTAATCCGGGGTGTCATAATTTCAGTTTTTCTTCCAAAAATTGGTTAACTTTTTCTAGTACACGTGACCAAAAAAATTAGAATACAAAAGTAGGTATGCTTTGATTCTGAAATACGTAATCTGGGGTACAAGTGGCTGAGAAGTAGAGGACATGAAATCAGCAAAAACTACCCCATTTTAGTTTTTTTGCAATATTTTGAAAGCAGAGCTAAAATTATCTAATTAACTGCCTTTTTTGAAGGGTAAGAAAATATTGAGATTCAATAATTACAAGCTCTAATTGGGCTATAAGACTAATTATAGGACGTGAAAACTAAACCTCTAAAAAGGACTAGTTATAATACATAAATAATAAACAACATTACAATAAAATCGCTATTCTTATAATTTGTAATTATCACCTTTACTAGATGTTAAGATTCTAAACCCAAATTATTTAGATTCTGTAAACCCGGAATATTTTAAGTCCCTAAACTTGAATTTTTCTAAGCCTCTTAAAGTAAATTATTCAAAGTCCCTAAATATAAAATATTTTAAGTTCCTAACCCCACATGATTTTTGACATTTGACCCCACTTGATTTTCAGATTCACAGGTTACCCCTCCTTAGAAACATGTTCAATGTTAAAACTACGATTTTTGCAGCAAATTGAAAAATTGATCATTTTGGGACAAAAATGGGCATTCAATTTACTGACTGTAAAGAAGAGAATTTAATATAAAAAATTAGAAAGGTAATAATGTTTTGCAAACAAATAATTCTAAAGGACAAATAAAGAATTTTTAGAAAAAAGCTTTTAGAAAATTGTTGAGACCTATAAAACCCATTTTTGTCTAAAATTGCAATTTTTGAGATAATTTAAAAATTAATCATTTCGGGAAAAAAATGACCATTTGGTTAAATTGCTATAACATTGAGAAAAATTGCGGTATCCAAGGCTTGAAAAATGACTTTAATACCGAAAAATTGTGACCAATAAGAAGTGTTTTTGTTAACTAACTAACTAAAAAGCAATATTACCAAAAAACTACATTTAAAAGCCTTGTGCACAGTATTCTTGTGCCTAGAAGGCCCGTTGGAATAAACGGAGGTTATCGGAGGTTTTTTTCAATTATTAATGAAAGTAATTCGTAATTTGGTTTCCTAAAGTTAGCGGTCTCTTGTTAGCGAAAGCAAAGTAAAGACTTCGAAAAATCTGCCCTTTTATTGAATCATTGTTAACTTTTTGCATAAGGGAACTTAAGCAAAATTTTTTCTTGCCAAATCTTTGTTATTACATGATCTTCCGGTGCTGGACATGGTATTTTTAAAGTCATATGACAAAATTAAATTCATATGTTTGTATCAATGGGACCTCCGTACGTTGCGTTCACTTATACTACGATATAATAGTGTTAGTGTGTGTTAATTCCGGGCAGGGGTGGGTAAAAACGTAATGTTTTAGGGGGGGGGGGTAAATACAGGGCGATCCAGAGCGGATGCATTGTTTGTTTATTAGTTAACCAATCGCAGCTAAGATTACAAGCATTAATAACTAGCGATGCACCTAATAAAATAAAATTCACGTCCCACCCGGGATCACCGTGTATTTACGTTTTAGGGGGGGAGGGGTTAAAATATTAACGACGTTTTTAGAGAGGGGTATGAAATGGACTTAGAATATTTCCGATTAAGGGACTTAGAATAATTTAAAGTGGGAGTAAGCACAAGAACTTAGAATACTTTAGGTTTATGGACTTAGGATAATTTATATTTTGGGATTTATTGTAATTTCGATCTTAGGACTTATAATAATTAGGGAATATACTTCAAAACGTTATAAGTGAACATGATTCATGATCGTTGGTTGTGTGAAAACACAAACCAGTTATAAGTTTTTTTCATTTTTTGTTAAATTCAGGGGTAGTTTTATCCATTTTTGCCCCCGTATAGGAGTCAGTAAATTAAATAAAAGTTAAAATAGGATAAAACTTTTTCAAATGCAAGATTAAAAGAAAAATAAAGAAAAAAACTCACATTGTATTTTTCCGATTTTATCTTACCCTGGAGATATTTTTCAACACCAATAGTTAGCTCTAATATTTCTTTATTGATACAGAATAAAAGAATAAATTCAATATTTAGTTAATTACTCTTAAAATGTGGCACTATTAATTTGATCATTAGTTCCAAAATATTGTGAAAAAACTCATAAGATGGAATGTTTCTGCTGTATTTTCCTATTTTCTAACCCAGTAGGACTCCAAATTCGGATTCAGCGACATACAAAACCTACAGAAGACTTTTTCTTTCTCTGGTTGACGAATTCCGAAACCGTTACACCACATTCTGACTTGTGTATAATATTATTTTGGTAATTATGTTAATTGAGGGGTATTAGAGTTCAGAGTAACTTTTTTGTTGTTGGTGAATTATAGAAAAAGGACGTAATAACAAAGTTCCGCCAACAAAAGTTTGGTTGAAATCTTTTCAGCAAACAAATAATAAGGTTTCAAAATAAAGGGCGGATTTTTCGTGTACTTTTTGGCCAATACTTAAAAATTTTAATTATGCTTAACATTTTTTTACGTCTTATTTAAACATTATTATTGAACTCAATCTAATCAAAGCTTTTAAAATCCCTAAATTAAAAAATTACTGAAACTCCTTTCTTGCTTTTTTCTAACATGATCAGCTTCGCTCTACCCGTCTTTGACGGTATCTAGTATAACTTTTTATTATAACATGAAAAATTTTTTTAATAGCCTGAAATATCTTAATTTAAAAATTTTGTTTCTTATCTTAAGCTTTAATTGAAAAGTTTTAGTGAACGAGTTATAATAGTTCACATAATCTATTTTATATTTATTAATCCTGTTTTTAAAGATGACAATATTTCTTTACTTTATATTCAAGTTATAAAATACCCGTTGTTTACTACTGTTTTGTAGACATTTTTTTATCCTTTATAGGTCGATGTAATTTTCCACCGGTTATTTACGTCGCTGAATATGAATATCAAATCAGTTTTTACCGAAAATTTTCCAGTTTCCCAGAAAAGGATTTTTCAGATTAGGTATTGTATGATTTTTTATTTTATTATTGATGTTTTTTGTGCGTAGCGAAGAACTCATAATATTACAGAAACTTTAATACGTTTCGAAAAAAGCCATTAGTCGTTTGGCATTACTTAATTTTTGACTTTTTAAATAAAATTTTGACATTAAAAAAAATTGAATGGAATAAATTGAAAAATTTTAACATTAAAATTCAGTGCCGCGTCGGCTACCTTAGCGAGCGCTCGAAATGACGAAAACTCGAAAAAGTAAAAAAAAAATAAAAAGTGTTATTTATTAAATTATTTATGTGTTAGTGTTATTTTTAAACCCTGATGATGAAACTAATTAGTTTCTAAACGCGTCGGCAATGACGAACTAACGAAGTCACTGACGGATTATAATTAAAGGTAATTTATATATTTTAAAAAAAATTTCTCTGTAAAATTGTGCTGTACTATAACAATCATTTTTTGTAATTTGTAATTGATAGTGGCAAAACTTCATTACTCATTACAAAAAATAATTGAGTAATTGGATATTGCTATTAAATTTTCATATTAAAAATCTGAGTAGAGTAATCATTTCATGAAATATTACAAAAGCAATGACATTAACCGATCTCTGTTGGATCGTTTATGAAGTTATAGGAATAATCACACGAATATGAAACCCCTCTGAGGTTTGAAACAGAAAATTTGCAAGAATGTCTAATAAAATAACCTAAAGTTGTTTATTGTGTGTAACTAAACTAATATTAGATAAAAAGAGATGTCATATTTTTGTTCAATATCCCAAAAATTTAAAATACACATAAGAATCTTGAAAAAATTGCAAAAATAATCTGAAAATTCCTATTGCAGACAACTGGAAGCGGAAATCATATTCGTAATCAATGACCAAAAAAAAGATGAAAAGTGTCTACAAAACACGGATCTTCGTCAGAACTACAAGAAAATAATTTAATAATTAAATTGAGTAATCTAAAATTAAGATTTTTTTAATTAAATTTTAATTACAGTTAAAAATAATAATTAATGTTAATGTTGATGCTAATTCATCGCCATTTTCCCTGAACTGTAATAAATAATCTAATAAGGAATTTAATACTATATAAGTATAAACTTTTCTTTGTTTCATTAAAAAAAATTTAATCATCAAAGAATAATTAATAGTGCATTTAGAAATTTCTTTTTATTGTGCAAATTAATAACATAAAATTTTTAAATAAAATGTAAATGTCATAAAAAGAAAAAAATAATTGTAAGCAAATACATTTTTAAATAAAAGTATAAAAGTAATTCATCAGTAAAAATTTTCCATTGAATGTTTTTTTAATATTTTACATGAGTAAACATAATGATAAATAATTTTTTTTTCACAAATAAATTCAAAAGAATTAAAATTTAAATAGTAAATGTCTGACTAATTCTATACTCTAACTACTGATTCTCGTTTAATTCTTCATGTTTCTAAAAGAGGGCGTTGAATTAATCTTTTGTGTTTGATGAAATTTGTATGCATTTATTTTATATGCTAAATTATAAGTACTTTCAAATGGTCAAAGAATTTCTTTTATTTAAAATAGGTACAATTAAAACATTTTTGTTGTTGTTTTTTATTTCAATTTTATATTTGAATAGAATATTTTATTTTTTTTTAACTATACTTAGAAAATGGAATACGATGACAATTCATATAAAAACATTTCTACTAAGCTCAATATTCACACAATTCAATCATACCATCAAGCATGTGATTTAAAATTTGTATTTAATGAATTATCATCTGACCACATAAATCCTAATAAATACTCATTTAAATTTCGAACAAACAAATACAACTTAAGAAACCCTAGACCATTAGAACAACAAACATCAAAATCAAATTTTTTATTTTATTCACCCTTCATTAGACTTAACAGAGAATGGAACACCTCAACCAACTCTTTAAATAGTAAAAATGTTAAAGAAATTAGCTTAAGAGATTTTAAAAAATTTCTACACTCAGAAATATTAAAGTATTATGATTGACCTAATTTAACCATATGTATAATCTTTGCTGAATAATTCAAATTTATAATTCAAATTTATTCTATCACTGTAATTATTTAAACAATATGTCGTATAAAAAATCAAATTAATGTGACTGTGATATATTAGAATACTAAGATAGTGATTATTATAAGTAAATGCAATATTAAATTTTTTATAAATTAAACCTTGAAATTCTATTATAAAATTTTAAAATATAATGATAATTTACTAATTTAATTAGATTTGATTACTATATATATTAATAGTTATTGACGTTAATCAATTTTATTGTTTATATAATTATATGTATAAAGGGTTTTATAAACCCGTTAAATTTATGTAACTTGATTTTGCATGAATAAAGAATAATACTTTGAATTATAATTGATAAGATGAAAAAAATTTTAATTTTAAATACTTTGGTTAATTTCAGCATTTTCGAAATTTTTATAATTTTTGAAGAAGTATCTTATTGACGTAATTATACTTATGTACTATACTTTCTATTAACAAGTCTAACTCCTTTTTTAGTGCTATTTTCTTGTTGCCTTTTTTTTAACTCCATATATAATGTTTATTTATACATTTCTCGTGTTTATTTTTAATCATTGATAACTACTCCAATAACATATCTTTACTCTTCTTCAACTGAGAGAAAAAACTTTGTTTCATTTAAAGTTTTCTAAGCTAATGCTTATTACTAACAGTTTTATTTCCACGGGTTATTTATGTAGTATATCGTCTATGTAGAAAGATTACAACTTAGACATTTCCCTTTCATAAAGTGATATAACAGACATCGAAACAATTTTCCCATTCTTTAATTATGGTGCTTTTATAATATGTATACTGTAAAATGTAACTTTCTTTGATAAACGAAAAAAATAGATTATTTGCGAAAAATTAGTAAATATTCCAAAAAATTGGAATATATTTGATAAAAATTGAAACTTTACGAATTTTAGTATATTAACGAAAAATTCGTAAATTTACAATTTTTTTTTGTATTTTTTCAAAAAAATCGTAAATTTGCAAGTGACTCTTAATTTTACGAAAAAATCGAAAATTTACCAATTTTTTTGCAAATTTACGAAAAATAATTATGAATATACAAACGTTATTTTTCGTCGAAAAATAAAAGGAGAAACGCTTTAAGGTTTTAAAGCAAACATCTTTGCTTTAAAATCATGAAAACATATTATAGAAATATTTTGACTATACCTATTAATCTAGAATGGCCCAAATTGAACGTAAATTATCTTCCGAGGCAAAGCAGAGGATGGTAAACTGCGATTTAACGTGATTATATTATACGTGATTTGTGGCCGCTGACCAGAAAAAGTAATTTCTAAATTGGTAAATTTTCGATCATTTTTAGTGATTTACAAGTGATTTGTAATTTTACGATTTTTTTTAACAAATACAAAAAAAAATTGTAAATATACGAATTTTTCGTTAATATATTAAAATTCGTAAATTTTCAATTTTTATCGAATATATTCCAATTTTTTGGAATATTTAATAATTTTTCGCAAATAATCTATTTTTTTCGTATATCAAAGAAAGTTACTTTTTACAGTGTAAGCTTTTATGGTACCAATACGACCGACTACAAAAGCTACAAAAAGTCATATATGTGTCTGACATTAAATTCCAAAAAATAAGATTTTATTATTTACAATTTTATTTTATTATTAATTAGTCGTATTTTTTATATTAGCTATCTCATTTTTGAATTACTAACAGAACATAATAAAATTTTTTCTTGCATTTTAATTATTTTGTACAATTTTGTATAAATAATTATTTTAATCAATCAATCAATCTATGGACCTGTAGAATACATATAATGCGTTGAAATTCAAAAAGATATTTCACTACTTCCTAAATATGGTCATTTTAAACTAAAATAAATGAAATTAAAAAATAAAACTTATTTTTATACAAAATTAATCATTTATGTACCACAGTAATTTTAAAAGTCTTAATCTTTCTATACGCTGCTAGATAAAATGAATTTTATTTTTAAACTGACACATTAATCAAAATTATAATAAATTTATATAAAAAATAAAATAACTTGAAAAACCAAAAGATAATTTTAATTTAAAAATAAAAAAAAAGGAATGAATTTAAAATATTTATTACGTTTAAAATGTCAAAAGCATTTTACTGAAAAGAATAAAGGAGTTTAAGCGTTTTTTGACTGAAAATAATATAAAAAAAAGTGTAATATAAATATATATAATAGTATAAAATCGTTTTTTATTATTAAAAGAATGAAGAGAGGTACTTAATAAAGAAGCCAGCAACCCTCGAGTCAATTCGTCAAGTGAATAGTATACTTGAGTCTCTAGAGTTTATTTAGCTCGGCGTCCTCAGTTAAAAGCTTTATATTATATGTTGCATATATATATTATATATATACATAAAGCTAAATTCTATACGTTATTAGGTTCATGATAGAGAAAGAGAAAGAATGGATATTGGTAAAAGGGTCAATTTTTAGACTATGGGATAGTTAAAGTGACAACCTTAAAAGTGCACGTGAGAAATATACATTCAGATTTGTCACTGGCGATATGCCAGCGTTGCATATTTCTCTTTCCTTTTTTTATATTTTATTCTAAATTTTCATATAAACATGAACACTCAGGAAACTATTTCTATACATCCATACACGTACTTCCTTCTTTTTTTTTCACGGTAAATGTGTCCCTATATATGCATACGAAATTACATGTAGCACAGATGTTGTGTGTGGAATTTGACAGTATAGTTTTTTTTAACCCTGTGCATGTATATCTAGTTTGAAAAGTTTGTAAAATATTATATCTCTCTTTCTTTAACATTCCTTCTTTTTTCTTCTGATATTCCTATATTACTTAGAAAAAGTGTTTGACGTATTTTCACAGCTTGTGCATTCTACAGTAACTTTATCGCGCCTTAAGGCTAAAAGTACCGGGACATTTGAAGTTTGATGCAACTTTTTTTCTTTCTTTTTGCTGTATGTGTATATATAAAGTACAAACTTCTTTTTTTATCGATATAGTTATGACGAAAAAAAAGAATGAAAAGTACTGATTATTGGGATTCATGATTAAACACATGCACGCGCGTCGGTGTAAGTAAGATGGCTATCCTAAGGTATGAATTAACATTGTACATATAGACCAAAAAATGATATTTTTAATAAAATGAATTAAAGGTTTAAAATTTTTACTAAAATAAAACAGTGAATATTAGAAATAGTATTGTGTTAATAAATTTATGTGTTTTTTTCAATTTAATATCTTTATTTTAACTAATAATGAACTATTTGTTACTTTTCCTATGTTATTCATGGAAAAAGAGTAGCCATGTTTTATACACACCTACGTGTGGAGGGGGTAAAAAAGTAAGCATGAATTTAATCGTGATTCCCAATAGAAAACATTTTTTTAAGATTCATTAATAATTTTATAAACTAGTTATTGTTAAACTAGTCAGTCATTAAATTAATTAATAGTTTGAGTGAAGCTACAGTATATATAAATATTATAATATTAATTAATTTCCTTAAATTTTTTTATATGTTAAAAATTTGGAGGGAACGCAACAATGGAAATAGTTAACATGAATTTAAAAAAAATCCCACTTGTGTAAAATTGCAGAAAATTATAATTCGAGTTAAGTGAAATTTAGGTGAGAGGATAAACAACTATTTTTTAAAAAGAAAACCAAACCCCTTTCACGGATTTTTATTTTTTTCATACGAGCTATTTTTTTTCGTTCAATTCCATACCGAAAATCATAGATCCTGAGCCATCCTTAGTAATTTAACAAACATCTTTTGTGAAAAAAATTTCAGCTATATAATGAGGAATCGGACCCTCGACCCCACAAAACAAGAGCGATACTCATCACTATTATATTAAATTTTGATTGCCCTCTTTGTATAATCTTCAGAAATAATTTTGCTTGCGAGAAAAATTTTATACAAGTTTGTAATGAAATATCATCAATTCAACACATTTTTTATCCTTAAAACTAAAAAAAAGCTATTCTGTTTTGCAAAATGCCTTTTCAAAAAAATTTAATAGTTAAAATTTTTCTTAAAAGTAAAATTATTTCTAAAGATTATATAAAGTCGCAATATCGTAACGGTAATCAACAAAGTTTTTCAAGACGGGTTTAATCTTTTTACATAAATATTCATGCCAAGCTTAACCTACTAAACGTATTAAAAAATATTTACTATCAGTAAGCTAAGAAATGTATTGTTACGTATCCTGAGGTTTAATCGGGATACATAATAATAGATAATTAAATATAAGTTTATCCTGGGGGTTTCAGTTCCCCAGGTATTTTATACTTATATAGCTGGTTGGTTATAGATGTTATAGAAATATAGAGTTGATATTGACCTCGGGTTCTAAAGCTGGAGGAACTTAACCTTAGGTTAAGCTCACGATTACAGTAGGACTTGTGTCACAATAATAAATAAATATTAACTGTTTTGATTATAAGTTCACTTTTATTATAAATTAATTATTGTAACTGCCTAAGTCAAGTAACTATAAATATAAATCTCCTAAACCAGACCTGATGTTATTCGGTTGGTTATCGGGGAGTCTAATAGCCGGAGAGTGATCATTTGGGGTAGTTACGGGTATATTATCTAAACTAATTTGTAACTGCCCAATTTACTTGACTTTGGGGGAAACGACCAATACGAAAAAGCGTCGGTTAATACACGTCAAATTAACTAAGGTGTCCCTAATTAGTTTGGGGGATCGCGAGGAGGGATTTATGCATTTCGTTGCATAAGCTATTTAGGAAATATATTATTGCTGACCTTAAATAATGATGAGCCAGAAATATATAGGTAAAATATAAGACAGGATGATAGGTTTTAATTATAAATTATATATATAATAAAAGAATGCGGATATCTCGGATAGCTAGGATACACAACAGTATACTAGGCTAACTTTTGTTCCGATTTCAAAGTATTACAAAATATAACCCTTAAAATACGAGTTTCTAACATATTGAAGTGTGTATTGCTCATTTTCGGAATCACAAAATTAGTAAGCTCTAAGAACGTACATTAAGGGCTAAATAACTGTTTACCATAACCAAAATTGCTTCTTATGTTTACATCATAAAGTTTTGTTATTTTCTGTTCAAAAATTTTTTAAATATAACCATGGTTATGGTTAGAATTGCAATTCTAAATTCATATTTTTAAAATTTACAAAATTTTTTTGTTCTTAGAACTAACCTCGATTGACTAAAATTAATCTTGCAAAATGTACAAAATATTTGTCTCCATTTTTTATAAATGACCCAAAAAACCATAGGTTTCCAAATATTACCCCTTTTTTACGAAATCAAAATCAGCTGTAATAAAAATTTTCTATGTCAAAATGATAAGAATACAACAATCAAATCCATATTTAGTATATAAGAAAAAAAATTATTTTCAATTTATATAATCTATTTCAATTGTTACAATAAAAAAAGAAAATTAGTTTTTCTTTAGAAAATTTTTACTATTTATAAAAAATATTGGAAATTTAGTATGTATTGAAATGAATTTTTATTAAGTGAATTTTCTATTCATTTTAAATAATATATTTTAATTCGTATAGAAAGGATATCAAAGTCAAACAACAATTTTTTTTATTAACAATAAAAATAAAAAAAAAACAACGTACAAAAAATAAACATAAAATAGTTTGCTCTTAACAAAAGTAAATGGCTACTTAAGTTGTTACCAAGCCTGTAACACATTTAAAGATAGCTTTTGTTAAAGAAAAAAGAAAATTTTTATGCATAAAGCTTCTAGGCATACAAAAAAAAAAAAAAAAATAATAAAAAAAAAAAAAGAATCATAGACTTTAAAGAGAAGTTTTCATCTTTTATTTTTATAATTCAAAATGTATATAGGTAGCTTGGTAGTTATTATGTTGTCTAAGTATAATCGCTGCTAAAAAAGTTTTAAAAAATAAAAATGAATATATGGGCTGACTCAGGCAATTTTGACTTAGTAAAATCTTTTAGCTCTTATCTTATTTACTTTGTTTACTTCTTTTATTTTTTGTATTTTTATGCTGAATGAATTAAATATTTAATGACAAAAATCTTTATATGGTGGTTTTTTTATGAAAATGATAAAAAATATTTAATATCAAATTTATTTATGCACTGTAAGTAACCAAAAAAATAAACGTCTACAACTCAATGAACCTATTAAACCTAAATGGATAAAATTTAATCAAACTGATTCGCCTAGATATTTTCTAATTGGTAAATTGTAAAATTTCACATAATTTGCTTAATCAAAAGGACGATTTTATCGATTTACCATCTTAGTTCTTGAAAAGAAAAATAAATTGCTTGTTAATTTTACCAAATAAAATTACCTAAACTATCCCATGTACACAAGTAAATCTGAAAAGCGTACACATAATCTTAAGTTTTTACTTATTTTATAAATATATACTTTTTCTCTTTTTCTTGTATTAAGATCGTTAGTCTTTTTATTTTTTCACATTCTTTATATAATAATGTTTGGTATAGTTAAATAAAAGAAAAAAGAATATTATTATTAAAAATTTATATTTTCTAACTGCATGTTATATACATATCTTGAAGAAAAAAAGTTTCAAGTTTGTATAATAAGATTTTTTTTTTATGAATGACAAATTATTGTATAAAAATGACAAATGTATTATGTCATTACTATCATTTTTTATTTTTTCACTCCTTTTTTTTTTTTTTTTTTGTTATCTTTTTTTCGTGTATAAAAATCAGTTTGTTTGCATTCTTTTTTTTCATTTTTATTTCATTTTTTATAAATTTTATAGAGCATGTCATTTCTTAAGCAATTTTTATCCATGTGTATCAGCATTTCTAGAATTTTTGTAAAATTTTTGCTTAAATGGATATAAATTTTCTAATATAAAAACATCTTGTTATAGATGACTTATTTTAAAAAAATTTTTTTCATCCTTAAAGTATAAATCTAGGCTTGATTCCAACTTGTTTTACAACGGGCGTTCACTTCCTTTGAAAAACCAATTTACACCAAATGATCATGGAAGAATTAATTATGTTGAAAAAACATGTCGAACACCCTCCTGTTCAGGCCTGGAAACGCCAGGGCTCAATGTTATAAAAAAGTTTTTTTCGTAATTTTCAATTTTAAGCTATAATACCTCGCAAGTTAACCAAAATACTACTACTAAACTCTACTTGTTCACATTTTTTTGGTGTAAGTGTCACCTTTCAAGCCCCGTAAACTTAATGGTATTAAATGCCCCAAAATGACCAAATTTTAAATTGCTGCCGAAATTGTAATTTTTGTCAAAAATAGGTTTTACATCTCCTAAATCGAAAACTTATAACCGGTTTGTGAACTCACAAACAACAAACATGGAACATGTTTAATTTTATACTTTAAATCACCGCTTGTATTTTTTAATCATGAAGTAAATAGTATTCTAGGATAATGATTGGCGTTCATTTAAATTTAAGCTCCTAAAATCCTTATTATTCTATAATAGGCTATATCCATATATTACGTAAGGCAAAAAAGGGGGAGCGGGTATCTCAGGGTATCTTACATATATCCGATACGGTTGTGCATATAAGCGCTACTTACGATCTCGAATTTTTGTTCAGTCAAGTTGTCCAAGGTAAGATATTTATTCAGTAACTGTCGTGATAACATAATAAGACTTATGTAATTCAAATTAATTAAAATTCTAAAATAAAAGGTTTTAAAATAAAAAGTAATACATAAAATTAATATATAACACAATTTTAAAAGTAACTTAGTAAAAGTATCAGTTTTATATGGTAATCCGATATTATCGTAGATATTATAATAACTAGAAATTAATAGACCACGTAATCTCCTTGTTTCAGAACATAGGTACATTATTTTAATGCGAAAATAAAAAAATATCATTTTCAAGATAATAAAAAAGTAATTTAAAATTTAATAATTTTATTAATCAAGAAGATTACGCGGATTTTGAATGGTCAGAGTGAATCAAATTATAATAAAAATTTAGCAAAACTAATACCTTAAATTTTAGCCGTATAAAAAAGTGCGGGACAACTATTTTCATTTATTAAGGGTAGTTATTCAAAAAATGTATAAAAATTTAAAGGCAATAAATTTAGCCAAAAATTTATAATTCAGACAATAAATAAAAATATATCTAAATTTTTAATGATTTATTGTTGTCTCAAAAACTTGTCCTCAAAAACTTGATTTGTCTCTTTGAAATAATTGTGTAAATAATTTCAATTAAATAATAAACGTGCCAAATTCGTTATTAATTTAATATAAATGTTATAGAAATATTTCTACTACAATAGTTCAAAATTTAATAGAAAAACTCAGTCATAACATTCTTCAAAAATATGCTAATAATAAAAAAACAATACAAAAAAAAGTTTTAATTTTTTTAATCGATTGTTTTTATTAGCAATATGCATAAATGATTCAAAAAAAATTAAAAAACTTGCAATTTTTTTCGTGTACCTTTTTCTTTAATAAATGAAAAAATAAATGAATTATTTATGTGAAAAATAATTGAAATCATTTGAAGACGATGCGATGTTATAACTAACGCTTTAATCAAAATATGAATAAATGCATGAAGGGTTAAAAAAATATTTGTATAAAATGAATGAGTTTTTTTTAGTTTGTCATATGCATTAAACTGATGGTATTACTGTCAATTTTTATTAAAAAATAAAATAATTCTCTAGTTATGTTATTTCAGCCTTGTCAAAACAAAAAACAAAAAAAAATACATTTGTACATTGAAATAAATATTTACATTACCATTGGGTATCTTATTAAAATTATATTGACAAAATATTTATAGAAAAAATATATATACTCCAAAAGTGAAATGTATGTCAAATTTTATGTATTCGATGTTGTTTTTTTACTTCAGTACTTTATTTTATTATTTATTTATACTTTTTTTTTTACAAATTAAATTAAATTTAAAAAAAGCAGGCATTAAAATAAATAAAAATTTTGTCGAAAATGAATTCAAAAAAATAATGATGGTTTGAAAAAAAATAAATATTGCAAAAATGAATTTTTTATCTTAGTCTTCGATTACTGATTGTGAGTGAAATTAGGTGATATTCGTTTTTAAAAAAATAAGTTTTCCAAAATTATAAGTTATTTGGTATTACTATCAAGTATATGGTTGGCTCTTACAAAATAAATTTTTTATTTTGACCCCAAGTAGTTTATTATTAAAGAGAGATTAATGAAGCTTTAATTTTGGAAAACATATTTTTTTGGCAATTGAAACCTAATTTTACTAAAAAATTAAAAATCCAAAAAATTTATTCTGCTAGTCCAGATACTTTTTGTCTGCTTTTTGGTACCAAATATTAATTTTTATTACTTTATCTAAAAGTTATCGGTATTCCTATAAAATTTCATGTAAAGTACATTCCATTATTGAAATACTTCTGATCTTCCTTACCTTCGTTAAAATGTAAGGAAATCTTGAAAAAGATACTTTTTGTATTTATTGTGTTGAAAAAATTAAATTATAATATAGTTTTGGATTTAAAAAGAAAAAATTTTATTTTGCTTTTTTAACATAAAAATTGCAAATTTTCGATTTTGAAATATAAAATATAAAAAATTTATTTTAAAACTTTAATAAATAATCTTTTTTTTCGGAACCAGACATAAATAAAATAGTATTTAATTTTTATGAAAACTAAACTAAATGTATTTGAACATGCAAGATAAGTTCTAAGTTAGATCGAATTTGAAATTTTATTGTTATCGGTCTTTTACGCTCTAAGAATCACCGTAAACGTATATAAAATATATAACTTGATAAGAGTACAACCGTGACCAAAGCTTTGCTAGTTTTGACCAATGCGTTAAGGTATTTAAATCCAACCTTTTAAAAGCTTTATTTGTTTTGAAAATTTATTTTAACTTAAATACAATATATAACTTTTTTTACTATACTTATGTACTATAAATTTGAAAAATATAAAATAAAAGAAAAATAAATAAAATGGAAAAATTAATTTTTTATAAAAAATGTTTTAATAATTTTTTATTTATATGATAATAATATAAAAATTTGATATTATGCATAATAAATTTTGTGAAAATGATATTGAAGCATATTTTATATTATATCCGGGATATATACTCTATCTATCTTTATATATATGCATACATATATCTACATATATACTAGCCTGGTAGTATAAAAAAAATTCTTTAGAAACAAAATTTCAATTTTTAGACAAATTTAGGTACTCCTTACCCAAAAAGAATAAACATTTCAAAATAACGTCTCATTAAATTTAGTTCTAAGTTCTAATAGAGCTTATTTTTGGTTTAATACGAATTAACATTATTTTCAAGCCGAGTTTTTAAAAATGATTCACTGAGCTTTGGCCTGAGCTTTGAAGTTTTAAAAATTTTCTTCTCTTGAAAAACTTTACCAGCTGATCTAAAATACATGTAATTTTTTTAACTGGAAGGCTAATATTCACATAAATAAATTTGAATTATAATATATGGAAAATTTTCAATGTGATTTTATAATGTTAGGCACGTCATTTATAGTATTTGAAATAAATAAATGACTAATATAATAAACAAAATAAATAATGTGAAATATAATGCAAAAAATATATCATTTTTCGATGTAATCATTTTAATATGCTATTTAAAAATTACATTAATATTATAAAAATATTTTTAGATATTCTTTAGAGTCTCTATAAAGTCTGTAGGCTTTTGATTCTTTTTCATATATGTGAAAGGAAAGAGTGTGATCTTTATTTTTTCTAATGTGTCTCTGGGGCTTAGGGGAAAACTCCTTCATGTTATAAGAAAATATATTTTGAAAATAACTTTTTTATCTAAGTTTTAGTGAATCTTTTTTTTTTTTTATTTATGTAAATTTCAGCTTTTGAGCCCCGGTCTGTTCTTTTTGTACTATTTTTTTCCTGTATCCTTTTTTACCATATAATGAAAAAAGTAGTTAACTGTAGGACAAAAAGTATCTATTTAATTATCTCAAAAGTTTGTAAATTCTTCAAATGTATAAAAAATTTTCCCACGCTTTATCCTTTGGCAACATGTAGTTCTGTAAAGGTGAAGGTCAAATTGAGATATAAATTGAGCCTTTGGCTTTTCTCAAATTGTAGATATAAAAGAACGGAGAAAATTATCAGTTTAAATTAGTATTCACGTTTCATTTAAAAAGTTTAATTGAAATTATTTGAAATTATTTGAGATATTATTTGAAATACATGTATCGATGGTAACAAAAAAAAAACGTTAGCTCAAATCCCTAAGGAACACGACGCGACGCCCTAAAATGGAATAAAACATCAGCTTATTTTAAAAATACTGAATGTCTGCAATTTCAATCGATAAATTTTAATTTTTTCCAATATTTTTTTCATATACAGAGTGACTTTTGATAATTCTTAAATTAATTTTGACCTAAGGTCTTTTAATTTAAGTTATCGTTTATAACGATAATTTATATTAATTGATATTATCTACAAAAAGTCATCGTTTACTTAGAAATTTGATTATACAATTAGAAAATTCTTATATTTGCAGAGGATCAAAGTTAGAGTGTTTTTAAAGAATAATCTTACCTTATTAGTAGAATGAGATAAAGTAACGGGTATTTTAGAATTTACAATTAACCACTATAATACAGTTTCATCGTAGAATTTATAACCTGTAAAAAATATTTCATGTTAGTATATTTTATGAATTCTTTATTGAGATAATAGAATACACCTTTAATATTATGTAAATAGGCCTTAATATATATGTAAGAAGAAGAGAGCACACATGTCATATTAATAATTCAAAGTGTCTTATATTTAATATCCATCACCATCCTATACTAGTATTTACCATAAAAAAACACTATTTTTAGTCTAAGCAGCATGATTTTTATAATAAAAATCTAAATATAAATATTTGGATATAAATATTTATATTATGAACACAATAGATACTTTTTTTTTTTTTTTGCCTGGGTGGGGGAATACAAGCTCCGGAGCACCCGATTTAATTTAAAAGCCCCTAGCGCTCCACCTGTTACAGTCTCCGTTGGTCCATCCTGGTCCCTTTAAGTAAGAGCCTTGGATGTCCCGGTATTGTGTTATGTTTGTCTCCCTTGGATGGTGTTCGCGGTTAGTTTCCCAAAAGTGATAACCTGCAGGTATCGTGCCTCTGTAGGGAAGCCCAGACCTGGTTCCATGCGAGCATGGTCCCAGAATCACCCTTCCGTTGATGGTTCGAATAACTGTATAGTTGCTACCTTGTGTGTTAGTGTTCCGAAGATGCGGAGCAGAGGTCAGAATAACCCCCATCAGGTTCTTCCAGCAGTAAACCAACTTCAGGTCCCCCAGTTAGGGGTATCGACCAGGGCACACATAGGCCATTAGGCATAGCCCATAGAAATATGTCGCCAAGATCTTACCACAATTTGGATATATCTGTTGCAGGCTCGCCTTAGGCTTCCCCCTCAGATGGTCTCCGTCGTCCTATGAAGTCCTCAAGGCCGAGTGACCTTATGAAGTTCACTAGGCCCTGAGGTTTCAATGGTCCAACATCTTCTGTGTTCGTTAGTGAAAACTCGAGGTACCTTCTGCGTCGTTCCTCCAGCGTTGCAAGCCCAGATCAGATGTTCGGTTGTTTCTGTCGATTCATCGCAGAATCTGCGGTTCCGAATATCGTTAATATTCCCCCATCTGCGATGGTTCAATACGGAGTGACCTGTTATCCAGCCCACCACAACACGAGTGTAGATTATATTCATATTCAGTAGTTCGTCACGCCACTCGTAGATCGGAGAGGTACCTAGAGCCCTTTTAGACTGCCTGGCTCCCCTTGATTCCGTCCACTCAGTGTCGTTTTCCCTACCCATTAAGTCAGAGATAGCCGATACAACCTCGCACCAAGGGGTTTCGATGACGGCAGTTGGGGCTGCTATCTTAGTTCCTTTCTTGGCTAAAGAGTCAGCTTTCTCGTTGCCTAGTATGCCCACGGGTACCCAGTAAAGCGTGATTTTGTTCCGACTACCTAGAGTGTTTAGCGAAGTTTTGCATTCGCGTACCAGCTTCGAGAAAGCTGTTACTGGGTCCGAAGCGTTGAGAGCAGCCATTCTATCTGAGCATATGCTAATTCTCATTCCCTCTGTCCCCTGACGAAGCATCTTCTCCGCACACATCTTTATAGCCAGTATTTCCGATTGAAAAACCGAGGCTAGGGGTCCTGCAGAGCTAATGAGGGCTCTTTCTTTAGGACCCCATGCTGCCGAACCAGTATTTCCATCCTGTTTCAACCCGTCCGTATACCAGACTCTTCTATGAGCCAGGTCCGGGTGAGTGCCGTCTGCCTATTCATTCCTGCTGGTTATTCTAATGGAGAACCTCTTTTCAAAGGTAATTTCCGCAGCAGTTCTGTCTAACCATTGTTCAGTAGTTCCATGCAGGGCAGTTCCGCTATCGCAGCGTGCTTGCCCCTACCAGGAACCCATTCACCCAGAGCTCGTAGTCTAGCCGCGGTTCTAGCTACTGATTCTTTGATAACAATGTGGAACGGAGGAACACCGACAAGCACACGGAGTGTCGTCTTTGGCGTGTTTTTTGGTGCTCCAACCATGCTTCTAAGCATCATTGCTTGTAGATGGTCCAGGTTCTTCCCCTCAGTGATGAGGTTAGATCTGTGACACCATACTACCGATCCGTATTTGAGGTTAGGGATCATAACCGCGTCGTACGGTCGTAGACTCCAGGTTACTCCCACCATACGTCTGCTACATTTCTTCGCTTTTTCCAGTTAAGGGTCCTAACTCTCTTTTTCTGAGCGACAAGGTCCTTCTCGAACCTCAGGTCACCTCTTTTCTGACATTTGAGCCTCAAGGGGCAGTTGGCCTCATAAGAATCCATAACTGCCCTCTCGATAGCTTCTAATGCGAGTTCAATTTTCTCTGGTGTCCCATACCTCCTTGGAAATTGTTTGATCGATTCCCCCAGGGAGTTCATGTACCCGTCCTAATCAGTATTTCTAGAATTCCTAGAGTACTCTGGTCCACTACCCTCCAAAGAAAAGTGAACATACTTGTGATCCGAGAGAGATTCCTCGTCTAAGACCCGCCAATTTTGAATGAGGTCATTCAGGTTTGGCATACAAACTGTTATATCTATAAGGGTCTCGCCCCTACTGTTCGAGAAGTAGGTACGGCCCCCCTGTTCACAACATCTAATCTGTTATTTACTAAGAACTCCAGAAGGTCACGGCCTCTACTGTCGCTAGTCTGACTCCTCCACAGAGCGTGGTGCGAGTTGGAGTCACACCCAACAATCAGCCCCGAGCCTCCTAGGTTTTCATCTTCTGCCAGTGCCTTCAGACTGTCCGAAGGCACCGCGTCCCTGCAAGGAAGATAAGAGGACGCCACTACGACCTCCCTATCCGCCCCGTCATCTCCAACTACCTTAAATATAATAGTAGTTAGATCCTTATTAGTATGTCTAGGTACCAGCTCAGTTATCAATCCCCTGACTACAATACAGGTTATTGACTTAGTGCAGGCTGCTTGGAATACCGTACCAGCCTCATTCAGTCCCTTGATTTCATTATGTAGAATTCAAGGTTCCTGAATAAGGGCTATGTCTGTGTGCCACCCTGAAAACAGTCGAGTGAACTGTGCACTTGCTGCTTTGCAGTGTTGCAAGTAAATCTAGGTAAAGGGAATCTTTGCGGTAGCCACAGGGCTATGCATGTTGATGCCTCTACCCGTAGCCCCGGTCCTATTATCATTGAGATTCACGTCCGCCATTTAATCAGCTTTCCCTCCTCCCTAAGTAGGGTCCAGATTAACATCCCTATTTTCCTGGTTTTCCCCAACAGTGTCGGTGGTCTCCATTGCGGACATCGCCTCCACTATTGTCGCCACATCTGAGGTCAAAGTTGTATCGACGTCAGTCTCCTCTGGCAAGGTCTTCTTTTCCTTATGGAGAATGGCACACCCAGCCCTACCTAATCCAAAGGCAGGTTTGAGGTCCAGTCCCTTAAGGGCTTCAACCTGCTGTTCTGGCATACTGACTACCATCAAATTTGGCCCCGATGGAATTTGCTTTGGCCAGAATTTTCAGAGTGTCCGGTCCATTCATGTTGCCATTCACATAGATCGCGACCTTAGCGTGTTTGGGGAGGGTATTTATGTCAGCGACAAATAACTCTGCTCCCTCCCACGGCTTCAAATCAGCTATTCTATCATCGATCCACTTCTTGTCCTTGTCCGCCTGATATTTTACCTTCAGGTAGCCATGGGCAATCCAGTAGTCTATAAAGTTGGGAGCCTCCTCAAGCTCGTCCTGAAGTATGTAATTCAAGATCGATTCTTGGATAAGCTCTCTCCTTTCCTCATTTATATAAGTCGAAGGGTCTGGGTATCCTCTAACCACAATCCTAATAATGTTGCCATTTTTGAGAGCTTGCTTATAGGTCCCCTTCGCCTTCGGTGATCCCGTATCCCTTTTTTACGGTTCTCAAAATTGGGAGAAGTGTCTTCCCCACTTCTACCTCTCTTAAGTCTCGCAGATCTGGGAGAAGGGGTTTCATATCCTTGGGCTTCTCTTTCTTTAGCTATTCTAGCTAACCTTGCATTTTTCTTTTGAGCCCGGATCTTTTATTTGCGCTTGTTCCACCCGGAGGTGTTCCATTTGCAAACTTCTGATTACTTCCACCTGGTTTCCCTTGTAGAGTCCCAGTTTTAAGGTTAGTTTTAAGTTACTTCCATCTGGTTTTCCAGATTGGGTCCCAGTCGCCGGTTTCTCATTATGAGTCCCGGGTTTAATGGAAGGAGTATTCACTGAATCAGTGGTTGTTTTAGCCTGTGGTGTCTCCTTAGGAGTCCCATCAGGGTTTTTGTTAGGTTTTTTTTTTTGTTAGGGTTTTTTAGGATTATCAATTTTGGATCCCACGAATGGGTCGGAAAGGGTTGTCGCCCCCAAACAGAGCTGCCTTATCTGGGAGAAGGGGGAGAATATTCATCACATAAATCAGGGGTTTCACAACGTAGTCTCCGGAGGGTACATGGGTGTAAAATGGTTAACCATTAATTATAGTGGAGCTTTCATGGTTGATGCATGGTTTCACATAATATTTCGAGAAACAAACCACGATAATATAACTTTTTAATTAAAAGAAAAATTATTCATATAATTTTTTTGAAGATTAACCATATGAACCTCACAACGGAATAGATCCTGGTAGATTCCGAGCATGCAAAAAACTTTTCTTACTGTATTTTTTATACAGTATATGATGCAAATGCAGTATATATTGTCTAAAACTTAATTATTTGTTCAGTTAACACAGGAATAGCAACAATTAATATTAATATTAACATTAACATATTAGTATTAATCTTAACAATTACTATTAACATTTAATTTTAACACATATTTAACAATATCCAACTAAAAAGGCTTCATCAACATTTTGACCTCTAAAGTTCATATTTATGTACATCAAATAAAAATAGGTCTTGACAATCTTAAAATAAAGTCTTAAATATACATAATACATAAAATATAACATAATTTTGTTTTATACGAGGTTCAAAATAATAACAGATTAAAATTATTTATCTTTAAAAAGTCAAAATAAATTGCTCATAAATAATATTACGTAATATAAAATAAAGTATGAAAAACCCAAAAAAAAAAATTATTTACTTGACATTTTTATCTAGCACTTAACAAAAAATATTTCAAAAAAATGTAATTATTATAAAATCTAATAAAACAAAAGCTATATAAATATGCTTAAATTTATCAAAAAGATAAAGTAGATTTTATTTAACTATTTTTATGTGAATGCAAGTATATAAATTCAATAAAATAAATGTATATAAAAGGATAAAATAGTAGTTTATATATAAATGTCATTGTTTAATATTCGTTAGAATTTCAAGGAAAAATAAATAAATGTTAAGTAACATAGTTTTTGTTTTTTATGTATAATACAAAATTGAACTTCAATTGAAATAATGGTAAAATTTTTAACCACAAAGTTCTGGCAGCTTAAAGTTAAGCGTCTTCTTAAAACCATATGTGCAACCACAAATTACCTATACTTTCTACATTTATATACAAATACATACACACTTGTAATTTACTTTTACATTTATGTATAAATCTAATTTAGTTCTAGTAATTACTTTAATTTATTATTTTGAATATTATCAAAAATACTTTTTAATCCATTATCATTCAAAGATTTGAATGAATTGTGCACAAAAACAATTAAGCTTTATGCAAAACAAATGTATTCTGTTATTGTTAATCAAAACTATTTGAATTAAACTTTTTTTATTTTTTAATTTATTTATTTCGAGATTTATTTATTAACCTTTTTTTACAATTTATTTATTTTAAATTTTATGAAGAACAGTTTTCAGATTAAAATCTCATCATCACACTAAGAGTTCATTTGAGATAAAAGGAATCCTTTTGCCTCAAAAGGAAAATAACCTGGATTTTAGTATACTATTGGGGCCAAATTATATTAAATATCAAGGGTGTAAAATTTTAGCGCTATAGTGTGAACACCTAAGTTCACACTAGTGTATAAATATATTTGTGTTCACACTAGTGTCTGAAGTTTTTGGCCCATGGTGCTTAATGTTGCCTAATTAAGTGTACAAAGAGTGCAGAAAATTCCGTGTCAAGTTTTACGCAAGAGTTTTGATTATTTTCCATTTGCCTCAAAGGAAAATTTTTTTGAAACTCATCCATTTGACGCAAAGTGTAAAAAGAAAAATAATTTTTAAATTTCAAGTGTTTTGGGCGCGCCTCTTTTTTAAGGCAGAAAGAAGCCTCTCTCTTTTCCGTGTGAAGCGGCCTCTGGAGGTCCGTTGAGTATGTCAGATGGTATTGCGTTTGCAATTTCGTGATAACTCGTTGGGCTAGAAGTAACAGGACTTTAGGTAGTGACCATGAAATTTCTGGAGAAACCCCCAGGTGGGGAAAAGCGTGAAGAGAATTTTAATTGAAAGTAGGCAGAAGAAAATAACTATTTATTTTTCCAGGACATTACCGATTTCCCCAAGCTAGATCTTAATTTCCTTATATTATTTAAATGTTTTGAAATTAAATTCTATGCCAGAAATAAGTTTCTAATCTAGCCGTAAAAATATAACAAAAATTTTTATCATAAAATTTAATAAAAGTTTCAAGTTTCTATAACTTCTCGCATCTTTTCTTTAAATAATTTCTAAGATATTGCTTTTCAAAGATATTGATAAAAATATTTTTTTTTTAAAGATCCTGTAATTAGAACTTTGATTTTATTTGGCAAATAAAAGATTATATCGGGGCAAACAAAATTTTAGAAAAAATACGTATTTTTTAAAAATTAAAATTTTGGCTGCATTATAAAAGTTCGTCATTTTGGGCTAAAAATGGCCATTTGGTTATTATAACTAAATTTATTTCTTAGTACTATTTAGTCATTTTTCAAAGCTTTGAGTTATGCAAAACATACCTAAGTCTTTTATTAAAAGAAGACACCAGAACAAATTTTTTGAGTATCTGAAAAATCTACCAACTTGGCTTTGTGCAATGAATTTTTGAAATTTAAGAATAAAAAATTAGCTTAGACTCTTATACAATTTTATTTAAATAAGGTAATGAGATTGTATAGAAATTAGGATGAACAATTTTGAAATGTGGATTTTTTTTAAAAGAACAGAACTATTTTCTAAAATATTCAGATCAAAACATTGAGAATAAATTATGCTTCAATGCAACACCACTTTTCACGATATCATCATCTAATGATTTCATAATAATAAATAAGTTTTGCTTGAGAAATGGTTCACTAAAAATAACTAAAAGCATCTAACGAGAATACGAAACGGTTTTGTAGATCGATCTTTAATATCAACCTAGAAACGTATAATTTAAAATATTAAGATTTTTTTGTAATTAGTAATGCAAATTAAATTAACGCTGATTAATTAAAATCTCAATAAATTAATTTAAATATAAACTAATTCAGGAAATGTGGAGTATCAAATATAATTATTTGAATAATATGTATGAAAAATAGGTTTATACGACTCTATAAATGCAAAAAAATAGCATGATTAAGTCATGCCATCAATAAATCAATAGATTAAGGACATCTCAAAGAAAGAAAAAAGAATTAAGTACCTCAAGGTTCAGCCAAGGGTATCAAATCGCATTAAAGAAAAATGAGATTCTATGCGACATTTGCAAATAAGTAGATATGTTATATATAAAAAAAAGTGTTAAACCAGACATAAAAGAATAATGTGTGAGTGCGTCTTTACTCCAGAGAAATAAATGTCGTGGAAGTAGATTTTAGAAATGCAAAAGGCTAACCCTGTAAGAAATTTACCTTCATTTTCCTCTTTTTTTTTTATTTTTATATTCTCACAACTTATATTATCCATGAACGTAGGGTTCTTTTATTATTTTTCATCGACGTCTTTTGCAAGAATAATTCATAAAAAATTCAAGACATTAATTATTAAAAAAAAAAATCAATATAATAATTTTTTTTAAAGAAATTAGTAACTTTTAAAGATAAAGATATTAAAATATTATATAATCTTTAAAATATATGTGAAAAGGAAATGACTTGCTGAAATATATATTTTAAAGGAATTACTTTATATTATTAAAGAGAATGAAACCATTTAGTTAAAAACTTAAATTTAATATGAGAAATTTCTACATTTAAATTTTATTAAAGTAGTCAGTAACTATTAAATATTTTTTTTCTTTTAGGTACTAATAGAGATATGATAATTATTATTTTTATTTTTATTTTTGATTATTTTATTATTATCATTTTTGATTATATTAATAATTTTCCTTTTATATTTATTCATATGCGATATTAAAATGAACAAACAAAGAAAAAAAAAATACTATGAAATTAAAATAAAAAAAAATAATTCAATTATTTTTTACATTTTCTTTTTAACGATTGGATTTCAAACAATAAAAAAAAAAATTATAAAAAAAAAATTCATCGAATTTCAATTTTTTTTAAAATAAATATTAAAAAAGCTTGAAGCTATAAAATATACACGCATATTGTAAATATACACGTTTTATAAAAAAAAAAAAATTAAATGTTACAAAATATTATTTTAACTACTGAACAATAAAAAAAAAAATTGTAGGTCGAAACTCTACCTTATGAACACGTTTTCGAGGAAACTATCGATTAGATAACTTTCATACTTAGGGCTTAGCTTTTTATCATCTTTTAGAGATGAACAACATTAATTTTGGTTGTAACTCATTTTTGCCCTACAGATTCACATTTTTACGATTTCGAGATATTTAAAGAAACGCGTTTCAATTAAACATGTTTTTATACTACTTCCGGTAATTCATGCTTTATTGCATGCAAAATTTTTAGCAATACCAAAGACCACTTAGGTAAGCCTCGCTATTTTGCAAATTAAGAATAATAAGAAAAATTTTTTGCATCATCAGATAGACGATTCAATGATGATTAAGTCAATATAAAAAACTCAATTTTCATATAAATATAGATTTGGAGACTTTAAGTCTGTAAGGCAGAATATTTCTAAGGCTATTTTATATGCATATGTTGTTCTACTTTACTCTACCCAATTTTAACAGCTGTGCTAGTATCTATTTATTAATTTGATTATTATGTTTATTTATAGAAACCATCAATATTAAGAGCACAAAGGGTTTGCGTATTCTGATTATTAGTAATGAAATAGTTAGCAATACATTTAGTTAATTAATTTTCAGATTCTCCTAGTAAAAGTTCAGTCTTTTTTTGGTTGAGTAAGCCTGAAATTTTTCGCACTCTGCTTTATTAATATTTTTTGACGTTTAATTCTTGTATTTTGATTTTTAATAATTTTAATTATGTTTTAAACTTTAGTTTATATATTTTTTTTAATTATTAATTTGCTGTTTAAAATATTATTTTTTTTATATAGAAATCACTGTAAATGAACGCGTATATTGTAAAAAATCCCAGAAGAGAGTTAAATAGAAATTTCTTATGATATTCAATTAATTAGTTAATTGAAAATTTTATTTTTTTAAATAATCGAACTTTTCTAATAAGTCATAGGCGTAATTCTTCGCAACAAACTGAATTGCAAACGAAAGTTTAAAACCCTCTGGGGCTTTCTTTTTACTTTTAAATCATCAATAAAATTCTTTTCATTAGTAAAAATGTTGTATACAAAATCATTGATTTTACAAGTGCTTATGAAATTGAATTGCACATGAAAAGTAAAAAAAGAAATTAAAAAAGAAAAGTAACATTTTCAAACAAATAATATGCATGGAATTAATGTTTTATAATAATAAATAACATTTTTATAAAAAAATATTTTGAAAATCTTTTCTTCGGAAATATGAATTTATAATAGGAATGGGCACATTGAAATATTTTAAATGCACGATGAGTAAAAAATAACTATATTTTTTTTATTTTCCGATAAAAGATAAATACTTAATTATATGCCATCGAAAAAAATTTTTAAAAATTCACACTAATTTATGCGATAATTCGATAAACGATAAAAGATAATGATCAAAAATTTTTCTATTAGTAGATATTTTAACATGGAAATATTTTATTATAGAGAGATACTAAATTTGAAGCTGAATTATTCTTGGGGGAGGGTTGTTTAATTTAATTAAACTTATATTTACTAATTTGAGATTTTTAGTCATTAATCAGCTTACAGCTTGTAAAATGTGACTGAAAAATCTGCCCCTTTTTTGCAAGCTCATTAACTTTTTGCAGAAGAAAACTGAAGAAAAATTTTTTTCTGCAAAATCTTTGTTATTATATGTGTTTTTCAAGATTTAGCAAAATAAATTGTGCCCCACCCCTAGTATTTCTTCGTTTTTTTATTTACCAAATAAAAATTTTCAAAAAGGCCATTTTTCATATCACCAAAGTGTCCAAAGTTAAGATGGAAAGCTGGAAAGTTTCTGCTGTATTTTCTAACCACTTAGGACCCTGAATTCGGATTCAGTGACGTATACAAAACCTACAGAAGACTTTTTCTAATTCTGGTTGTCGAATTCAAAAATCCTTACACCGCATTATGACTTGAATATAATATTAATTTTTTTTATTGATGAATTATAGAAAAAGCACGTAATAACAATGATTTTGCAAACAAAGTTTTGATAAAATAATTACAAGGTAATTTACACTAACTTATATTATTTAGATTACATTAGTTTAAATTTGTAAGCTAACAAATAACAAGATTGCAAAATAAGGGTGGATTTTCAGTGTTTTTGGTCAATTTTTAGTCTTCTAACTATGCTTAACAAATTTTTACGTTTTATTTACATATTAATATTGAACCCAATCCAATCAAAACTTCCAAATTACCAAATTTAAAAAATTACCGAAACTTTTTTCTTACTTTTTTCTGACATGATCAGCTTCGCTCCACCCGTCTTTGACGGTATCTAGTATAAAATATTATATTCAATTTTTATAAGTAAAAAAGAAAAAAATGTATTTAAATACTACAAAAAAGTATAGAATTATAATAGCATATGCAAAAATTCATAAGATTTCTTTTGAACTTTGTTTTTTTTATTTCTCTATTTAATATTGCCTAAGGGCAATTTTTTTTTCTTATATAAGAAATAAAATTTATTTTAAAAGAAAAGCTCAACTTAAATCATATAGTGTAGTTAATATAGACTAGCCGGATACTTGTTTCAAAAAGTGTTTTTTATTTTTAATAGATTGAACCTTAATTCAAATTTATTTTATAGGAGTTTAAAAAGGCCACTAACGCAGAAGAGGGATCAAAAGTTGAGTTTTTTAGAGGGAAGCGGGGGGGGGGGGTCAAATGGACATAAAAAGATTTCAATTCAAGGACTTAAAATCATTTCAGTCATTGCACATATATGTTAACATGTTTCATGCTCACTGGAATTATTTGTACACAATTTCAAAGTTTTTTTATGGGGATATAGTGTTTCCTTCCTACCCCACTTCCACATAGTATAGTTGGCTAACTGTAAATATTAAAATTAAAATTAACAAGAACATGTGGACCATGCGAAAAACAAAATGCTGCCAAATTATTGGCACTATGGTTCCTCAAGCAAAAAATAAATACTCTTAATGGTCTATTTATCTGATAAAGTATAATATAACATAAAAAAATACTAAAAATTGTCTTTTCCTTGATATTGTCATTTTAAACTTGCATAGAAAAAATTAGTTATTACATCTTAGGTATTAGGTATAACAAGAGAAAAGAATTAATACAATAAAAAATAATATTATTTTTGTACGGAAAAATAGTGAGACAAAAATATTTACTATTTTAAAATTGAAATCTGTGAAATTAAGAAATAAATGGTAATTTATGTGTTTTTTTTATTTTCTAATGCAAAAAATGTTGAGAAAAAAATTGTCAAAAAATTGGGTATCAGGTCTAAAATTCAAGTAAAAACTATATACTAATACTTCCATATAAAATAAATAGGTACTACGTCTTAAAAGAAAAAAAAAATCGCATTTTTTTGTATTTTTTGATCGAAAAAGTTTTCAAAAAATGAATTATCAGATCCAAGATATCGAGTAAGAACGATACTTCTGGATATTAGCAAAGAATATATATTTTATATATACTGTTATATTAGTACTTTAAAAAAAAAAAGAGATATTACACCCGAATTAAAAAACAAAAAGTATTTTAAGATTCTTTGATGAAAAAATTTTGGAAAAAAAAATTAATACTATAATGATTGTGAAGTATCACCAGTTATCCTGGGGTCTCAAAACGTGCTCAAAATATGAAAAAAATCAAAATTTTATCTATCGCAATAGTTCCTCTATCTGAGGAATCCTAAATGCATATTTGACTGTAACATATACACACAACTAAATGAAAAGCAGAGAATAATAATTAAATAATCCTAAAATTTCAAATGAAATTAAAAGAAAGTAAATTTCTATTATTTATTTAACGATGTATATATATGCATATTTATAGAGAAAATGGTTCGATAATTGAAATTGACACTTATGATATAAAACGAGAAGTAATAATGATATGCGTACATTGATACAGTAATTATACAATCTATTTAAGCATATAAAATTGTTTCATACATATATTTTATCAATTTGTATATACCAAAAAGATGCGTTTTTCAGATATATAATATTATATTGAAATGAAATATATATATATATATATATACTTTTTTTCCAATTTTATTAATAAAAAAAAAAAGAATAGGTATTTGATGGTGAAAATAAAAAAAAAATATGATTTCTTTTAATGAAAAAAAAAACGAATAAAAAAAACAATAGAAATGAAAATCGTATATTGCTTTTATATTCATAAAGTTTATTCATGCAAGCTCATTGATTTAATTTCAATATATATTTAATAAAAGCATAATTAATGAATGATTTGTATATTTTCGTTTTTACACTTCATAAGAAAATATATATATATATATTATACGTATTAAATGTAATAATAAAATAATTTATGAGATAAATAAAATAATTGGCCATTTTGTCATACATAACAATAATTGATTTAATTTAGAATAAACATATTTTGTTAAATACAAATTTTATTCAGTATTTTAAATACTGTGTGTGCAATGTACATGTTTATATTTGCATACACATAGAAACGTAATAAAATAAATATATCTATTTTTCTATCTTTACCCTGTAAATATAAATATCGATCGATATATAGGCCGTTCCATTTATAGAATCCTCATTGCACAATAACCTTTTATTTTTTCTATATATATACATAATAAGGAAATAAGGAAATTATATTTTACAGTATAAGTTTAATTAACTCACTTTTTTACGCTTTTTATATATGTGTTGCTTTAAATGATATAAATTTATTATTATTGAAAAATTTAGTTGAGTCAAATATTTTTTTTTTGAGGTGGCTCTGTTATGAGCCCTTTTACAAAACTGAGATATGGCCATATTTATGTGCAATAATGTGTCCATGAAAGAGTTGACAATTTAAGTCTATTTTTGGACAAGAAAATGAAGGTCTTGGCTGTAAGGATCAAAATTCATGGTCCGCTTTGAAAAGCAATTGAATTGAATTAAGCTGGAGAAGCCATGGGAATATTTCCGAAAAAACCTTTTTAAACATGAGTTATAGCTATCCTTATTTATAAAATAAAAGCTAAAAATCTTCGAAAATTTATAAACAAAGAGCTATATCTCATCATAAAAAAAGTTTTTTCGGAAAATTTCCCTAGGCTTCTTCTTCTTGAGTGCTTTTCAAGATGAGCCAAGCAGAATTTTGATCTAAACAGCCCAGACCTGACACTCCATGGCTTTACGACTCGCTTAAAACCCACATTTTAGTATGACCCATATTTAAACGATTAAACTTTTTTAATTTTTTTTTTTCATTTTCTTGTTTAAAATATATAATATGTCAACTTTTTCATGGACACATTTTTATACATGAATATCGCAAAATATATCAGTTTCAAAAAAAGGCTACGATACAGCATTATTTTTTTTAACTGACAAGGCTTGCACAGACTGTCTTGTGTGGTAATAATTGACCTTTTGATGCTAAACTTTACCCTTCCGCAAGTCATTGGATACGATCGTATCCAAAATATATAATTCATGTAATACTAAAATTTAATAAATACATTCTTTTGTCTGTAAAGCTTCTTTATATGCTTAAAATATATTATTCATGTTCAATTATTTTTAATACAGTAGGTTTTCCATTTTTAGGAGTGTATCCATGGTATTTCAAGTTAAGGACCTCTATTTTTAAAATCGGCTCTTTGAAGCAAAAAAAAGAAATGATCACTTATTTACTGCCCGAAAAGATACAAAAAACTTATAGTATAAAGGCCCGCTAGTATGGGTACAAAATATTTCTATTTTTGTAATAAAACCCAATGAAAATTAACAATAATTATTAAAAGTTAATTTAAAAAATTTGATAGAAAAAGGGCAACTCATAATATTTTTTTAAAATACTATTGAGATATCTACAAGGATAACCCTAAAAAGGGGCGGCTTTTCAATTTCTAGAGGTGCTTCCATAGTTTTTAAGATTAGGGGACCCATTTTTGGGGTCAGTCTTATGCATGTTTAAACAACAAGTTGTACGATTTAAATGGGCTAATCAACCTCATATTATTCATAGATTATGAGCTCAAGGGAGTTCAAGAATTTTAGTGATTTTTCTGATGTTCTATATATCTAAAACCCTGTGTTAAACCAAACTAAAAAAAATATTTTACTGGCTTTTAATTTTACGCGTTAGATTTTTTTAATAAATAAAAAAAGGAATTATTAGATATATTTATAGAAAAAAAAATTTTTATTAAGAAGCTTATTCAGCGCAGAAGCATGCAGAAAGATGTTCATAAATATATAATTATATATATATAAAGATTTTCCTTTGGCAAAGCACATATCAGCTGAGGAAATGCGGCATATATTGCGGACGAATAAGTTAGATACTATACAAAGTAATATAATAAATAATTTAAATTTACCATTTCTTTTTTAATAAAAAACTTATAATTTATTTATATCAAGATCTTGAATATTAATACTGAATAGCTAAAGAAGAGGCTTTATTTAAGATATAATGTAAAATTCATATGGAAGTTGTTGCTCAAAAACCCAGCAAGAGCAAAAGGATGTAACATTCATTTTTAGAAAAATTGGTCTAAAATCTTATAATAGTTGATTTTAGGTTAAATTTTAAACATTTTATTAGTTTTTAATTGATTTATTTTATCCTAAGACTAAAAAATTATACTTTTTAGCATTTTAATAGGAAATTATTTTTGATTTTTTATTATATTTTTATGCATTTTGCTGACTAAGCATGTCCGTACGAATACATGATTCTGCGAGGTATTGCATATTCATAACCGAAATTACTATAGCAAAAATTTTACAAAATAAATAAATATAATTATCAGCAACTCTAAAATACTGTTTAGCCAGAGACTTTTTTTACACTACTTTTACACCAACTTTATGTCATTTAATTATAGAATTTCACTTCCAATCATTTTTTAAATATTTATTCTTTTAAGATATAAAATAAATATATTACTTATACATATTTTTTAGCTATGCAAAATGCATTTTATGCCTTAAATTTTATACTTTCACATATATATATGTATAAGAACGTGGTTAGTTTTCATAATGATTGCCAATTGGAATATATTTTTTTCTTTTTTCAAGAATATTTAAAGCGATTTTGGTATGTATCTTCATCGTGCTTTATGGATTCTCGTTATATTCAAATTTACGACTAATGCTTAACATCTATTTTCCATAAATTTATGATATATATATATCCTTCTTTTTCCTTTCCATACATGTATAAAAAAATTCCAATTACTTTGGTATTACCTATTTTTTTCATTTTTTACGTATAAATATATTATGTAATTCATATTTCAGAAACTAGAATATATTATATAAACCCGGAAAATTTAATATTATATTTTAACTTCATTATACCTTTATATTTGTACCATATTTTATTTTCCTAAAAAAAAAATTTATTTTTTTGAAAATATTAAAATTTTTATAAAATTTTTACAAACATCGCTTTCTACATACATGATTTTAGAAGGTATAAAACCAGTTTGTAAACCAAGTTTGTAATCGGTTTAATAAAATTATACGCAGATTAAAGCCAAAAAAACTAAGATAAATTGGAAGCTCTTTTACTTTTTTTTATATGAAGCTTCGAGCCTTCTTTGGGGCTATGCAGCTACGTTTGATTCACTTTATTTTAACATATTTAAGTGTAGCTTAAAGCATTATACCTTACAGAATTACAAAACTTTTTTTTTCTAACTAGACGTAAGTTAATTAAAGTAATTAACTTAATAATTCTGTAATTAATTTTATAACTGACTTAAATTTTAATTTGGCAGTTGTTGAAAAACTCATTCACATAACTCATCATTTTAAGTTCGGCTTTGATAAGATTTCTGTGATATCAATGGGAAGTTGATATTTATTTTGATATTTATTTTGATTTAGTTTATAAACGAGAGATTTTCTTTCTTAGTCGAAGCGTGGGCATTGCCAAATAATATGGTCAGATTTTCCACTAGGTAATCACACAAACATGATGGATCAGGGACTGCATTAATTTTATGCAATGATTAATTTTATTTTTAGTGCCCTGATCGACATCTGTTGATAGTTGTAATTAAAATGCAATTCAGATTTTTATTTTAAAACCATAGTTTACCATAGGAATGATTAAAATACTCAAAATAACTCACACCCTTAATCAATCCTAACTCTTCTGTGGAAATTCTTAAAGCTAACTTTTCCTTTTGGACTATATGATAAATGGGGTATGCTCTATAGTGGGATCTATTAATGTAGCTGATTTTATCAGCTCGTCAATATTTTCATTTCCAGTTAATCCTTGGTGAGAAGGAACCCAAAGAAATTTTATTTAAGTATCGCTATTGTTAAATTCATTTTCTTCCTAATACCAAAAATAAAAGGGTTTGCTTGCGCGTTAAAACATGGTTGATTAAGAGTTTTAATTGCGCCAGGAGAATCTTATACGATGACTATATTTTTATTCTTGTTGTCCAAGGCAATATTTAGACCATCTTTGATTTGCAGCACACTCTGCTGTAAATACCGATGCATGTTTGTTTAATATTTACTATTAATCAATCCAAGACCTTAGCTAAATGTGATATTATGAGGAGTTAGTAAAACTTAATATTAGAATGATAGGCAATGGTAATTAAGATGGTTGCAGTAGAACGTTTTCCTAACAATTTTATTATTTATTTCTTTTTGGAATGTAAAATTATATTTTCCTTACTAAAAGCAACTTGGAAAAATTTGATTAAATCATCAATGTTTTTACATTTCTTCATCGTCAAAATGATTATAAGAAGTTAAAACTAACGTATAATCTACTAAAAGTTTAATGACCCTGGAGAATAATTTTTTTTAAAACCCTAAGGATTTTTTTTAAATTACTAAAATCTAAAAAGTACCATAAAACGTAAGTTATAGAAAATTAAAATTAAAAAAATTAAAATAAGTAGAAAATCTGCTACTGCGCATGCATAGAAAAGGCTATTTTTTGTTTTAAAGAATGTAGTTATACTGTCATGGCAGGGTTAGAATTAAAAAAATTGAGAATATTTTATTATTATAGAGCGAAGCTCTACCTTAATGGATGCAAAAATCGACACCTTTCGGACACGATATAGCCAAAACAATCAAACGGATTGCTTTCATTTTTTAAAACTGAGTTTATTTTAGCGAGTTAATGACACCTATTGTTTTTGGTCCCAATCCGGTATTTCTAAAGACATGTTTATTCTTGTACTTCTGCTTCATATAGGTGAAAAACCTTCTAAATGTTATCCGCACGATAAATTTCATAGCTTTTACATAAATTTTGCATCAGTGAAATATCATAAAAACGCAAAAGAACACTAGATATAGTTTTATTAATTATTAATTAATCGACATTTTATTTAATTACACGTTTGACGCCCAAGAGCTTATATCTACCTACGAGTAGTTTTGTTTTTGCACACTAAATTAATTTCAAAACAAAAATTTATATATTTCAAAATGTATATCCCCATGTATAAAAGTCTCAACTTTCAGAATCTGATGTCAAATTTGCGATTAAATCAAACTGCAAACTCAATATTTCGGGTCAAAGTTGGCCACTAAAAAAAATAGACAAGTTGCTTATCAGTATTGTAAAATTAATAAAAGTATTCAAAGACAGTTAACGATAATATAATTGCAGCTTATGATATGATTGCGTTAAGTATCTTATGCAAATAAAAAATTTTAAATCTTAAGGGGCAGTACAAGTTAAAATCCAACTTTTTTGAAAAAACCTAATTTTCAGAAAATGTTAGAAAAAGTTGAAAATCTAAGAAGAGGGAAACATTGCCAAGACTTTGGTGAATTCAAAACTGTGGGTTTGGGTCTTTTTATAGTATGTTTGCTCGGAGAATTTTTTCTTTGAAAATTCATCCTTAATTTTTTAAAGATAAATTTTTAAGTTTTTCGGGTCGCTGATCACGAATTTCGGGTTCTTTTCTATGAGAAATTGGTGTATCACCCTTAAATTTGCAACAAATACCCCTAAAAAGGGGTATTTTTGATGTATTCGAATTATGGGCGGTCAGATTTGGTCCATAAGGGTTTTTCGGGTCGCTGATCAAGAATTTCGAGGACTTTTCTATGAAAAGTTAATATTTCACTCCTTAATTAGCAAAAATAATTAATTAACAATAATACTTAATAAAAAAATTTTGGCACTTTAAGCGTTCAGAAACGGTTTTAATGGGTTTTTTAGGTCACTGAACAAGAATTTTGAAATTTTTTGTTAAAAACTAATTTCTCACCCTTAAATTAACAGAAACTACCCTACTACCATACTACTAAAAGGGGTGTTTTTGCTACTTTCGCATTGTCAGCGTTCAGATTCGATTCAAATGGGATTTTGGGGTCGCTGAACAAGAAATTCGGGGAATTTTTTTGTAAAAAATTAATTTAGCACCCTTTTGTTAGCAAAAACAAAATTTTTTTGTATATATATTTATTATTCTGAAAATTTGAAAAACACTGAAAATGCGAAACTAGCAAAAACACCCCTTTTAGAGATAGTATTTTTAACTTAAGGGTGAGAAATTAATTTTTAACAAAAAATTCCCCAAAATTCTTATTCAGTGACCTAAAAAACCCATTAAAACCGTTTCTGAACGCTTAAAGTGCCAAATCAGCAAAAACAGCCCCTTTTTAGGGGTATTTTTTCTAATTAAGGTGTGAAATATTAACTTTTCATAGAAGAGTCCTCGAAATTCTTGATTAGCGACCCAAAAAACCCTTATGGACCAAATCTGACCGCCCATAATTTGAATACATCAAAAATACCCCTTTTTAGGGGTAGTTTTTGCAAATTTAAGGGTGTTCCAAGAATTTCTTATAGAAAAGACCCCGAATTGTGATCAGCGACCTAAAAAAACCTATATTAGACCAAATCTGGTGGTGATAGGTGATTATAGTACCCCCCCCCCCCCGTCGTCGTATATTGTCTGCAGTATAAGGAATTATATTTTTTATATTTTTATTTCATTTTATTTAATATTTATTTCAAAATCTTAAGCATTCCTTAGTTCATAACAATTTTCTTTGCAGCGTATACTAAAATATTAAATAAATTTTTGTTTTATTCAGTAAACTCTAAAATGGGCACCATCATTTAAATAAAATATTCTACATGTAAACTTGGATTAAATACATAAAAAATTTTTAGATTAAAAAAAAATATCGATACCAGAACTTTCATACATTAAATTCCACTAATTGACATTCTTTTGCCATTTTTTTTTCGTAAAAATCAAAAACATCCCCAAAGCCGTTTTTTTTTCAGATAAAAAACCGTATTTTTGAGGTTTTTTTCATTTTACACTAATTTTAAAGGAGTAGGGTCTCTAAGGGCTGTTTTTGGCCCATTTTATTTTTTACTTTAAAAAATTGGAAACGGCTTTTTTTTAATGCTTAAGTCCAAAAAAAACAATTCCACCCTCAACGGACCCCTCCCCCTCCCTTCCCCTCTCCATACCCCTCCCCTAACACCACCCAGTGCAATCATTCATTTTGATTTAGAAGAGTTGCAAAGTGATTTTAGTAGTATATAAATGTCACTTATATCATTTGCTCATCCCTACACCTTAGTTTATTTCTGCCCAGTGCTCTGAATGTCAACGTGAAGAAATTCAAAAAAGCGCGGGTAAACGGCGGGAGTAACTATGGCGTAAAATGGGCCAAAAACAGCCCTTAGAGACCCTACTCCTTTCTTTATTCGTGCCAAATAAAGTTCAAAACGGTTCTGTACTTTATAAAATGTATCTCTGATGTTAAATTTTTCACTCTTGAGCATTAAAGTAAACTTATACCTGTATAATTTGATTTCGGTAAGCTGTGGATGGCTGAGAGGGTGGCTGAGAAGTATATCATTCCGTATAAAAAGTCATTGGCGGATTGAGTCCCCCAATTTGACTCATTTTGTGCACGCTTTTTTATATACATAAAATATGAACTCTCCCAATTTTTTAGCCCTCTAGGTGTAAATCTGCCAATTTAGACCCAAATTAAGTTTTCAGCAATTTTTGATTTTTTAATGAAATTTTTTAGAAATCTATAAACAAAAGCATTAAAAATAGTTTTTGGACATAATCCATAGTCAAATTTCCAGCTGAATTCGTATTTGGAATTAGATTTTAAAAATTTTGCCCCTAGATAGCTGTATTCACTATTTTTGGTCAAACTCGCAAAAATCAAAATTTCGTAATTTGGGTCAAAATTGGCAGATTTTCACATAGAGGGCTAAAAATTGAGGATAGTTCATATTATATTTGTATAAAAAAGTGCGCGCAAAATGAGTTAAATTTTGGGGACACAATCCACCAATGACTTTTTATACAGAATGATATAACTTCTCAGCCAACCTCTCAGCCATCCACAGCTTACCGAAATCAAAATATATACAGGTATAAGTGTACTTTAATGCTCTAGAGTGAAAAATTTAACTTCAGATATACATTTTATAAAGTACAGAACCGTTTTGAACTTTATTTGGCACGAATAAAGAAAATTAAAAGTAGTGTAAAATGAAAAAAACCTCAAAAATACGGTTTTTTACCTAAAAAAAAAAACGGCTCTGGTGATTTTTTTGATTTTTACGGCATTCAACTTGGAAAATTATTTCAAGTATATCCCGTTTTTAAAATTTTCAGTAACTCGCACTTCGATTTAAAATCGTTTCAAGCCGCCCACCGTGATTGATATTTAAGCTAAATCTGATCAAAGCTTGTAAAACCCAAAAATTAAAAAATTATTTAAACTTTTTTTTAAATATGATCAGCTTCGCTCTACCCGTCGTTGACGGTATCTAGTAAATAATAATGCTGGAACTGCTTATTTTTTATTAATTTTTACATTATTTTTAACATAGAAAAATATTTTACAAAAATTTTTCAAGAATATCCTAGTATGTGCAAAAAAATGACAGTCTGTGATCTTTTTTTGAAAAAGGAATATCATTTCTTATTTTTAACTTTTGATTATAAAAATTTGTAATTCGACCTTTTCCCCTAAGATGTAAGATTTTCACCTTATTATCTGTGAGATTTACAATCCCCACACAATTATAAACTCTTCTGTGGTACTTCTCTTTATGAATAATGATATGATGTTCTATCATCAGAACCTAACTTACAAAATATTGCTTTAAAAACTCCCCAAATATATAGAAAAAATCAAGAAATTAAAAAACAAAAAAAAGAAAAACAAAATTTTTTTCTTATTTTCTTTGTATAAATTAAATTTTAGCAACGAATAAAAAACTTCAGCATGTAGTCTTTTTTATGTAAGAAAATAAAAAACTGTTGTAAGGTAAGAGATTATGTTAATATATTATAAGTAAAAAGACTTCTTATTTTTTATTTTTTTTTTAACTCATAAATCTTACAAGTTTTAACCCCACAACTCTTTTATCTAATAATGTTTAAAATAAATAAATAAAATTAAAAATATGATTAAAAAAAAAAATTAAAAAATTTTAACGAGTTTAATAATTTATTTTATTTTAATAATTATAATATTTCAATTAAATTTCAATTATATTTTATTATTTTTCAATAAAAATAGAATAATGTAATATGTAAATTTAATGAATAATTATAGAAAAAAAGTAATTACAGATTTCATTAAAATAAATTAAATAATATAAATTTACGATTATTATGAAAAGCTTTTTTCATAATACTTGCCATATAATAACATCGTTAAAATTTCAAAATAATAATAATTAGATGTAAACATTATTGTTGTTGCAACGAATGGCATTATAGATGTATAATAATATAAATTTTTCAAAAGTACACACACACACATATATGTACTATAAAAATAAAGTTTTCACTGTATTCAACAACTATAAGCCACTCACAAAATACAAGCACTTATTCGCTGTTCTTTGTATAATGATCATTAGTAAGTAAAAAAAAATAAATATATAGCATGTATTGTATAAAATGGCTAAGTTTCATGTTTTTTTTATTTTTAAAAATTTTCTATTAAAGTTTCGTATGCATTTGTGTGATATGTAAAAAAAGGATAGTAACAGCCAAAAGGGAATTGTTGAAAATTAAGTTTTATTCGATTTAAAACTAATTTTCACTCATATAATATTTTGCATGTGTGTGTATAACCATATTAATTATAAAACATCTGCACTGGATTTTCAATATTATAGGGATAGGTCAGGATATAATTTAGAATTAAATTTAAAAAAAATATATAAAAAAATATAGGAAATAAACGATACTGAAAATAATAAGCAAAAATAACACTTTAAATTTATATATTTTTATAGTACTTTACGAAATGATTCTATGACTATTCTCGAATCGTATATTCTATATACTTTTTTTTTTGCTTAAGAAAAAACCAATTTCCTGCAACGTTCAATCGATTCAAGTTTTTTTTTTTTCAACCACATTTCGCTATTATAACAGTCAACTCGTATATTTCTTTTCGAATACGACACAACAAATTCACATCTTTTTTAAAAAGAACATATTAACAAATCACTTTTATAGTTCAATGTTTACGTTGCATTTTATATGTACATATAAAAAAAAATAAATAAATAAGAGATTTATAGAATTTCTTTTTTTCTTTTTAATTTAATTTAATGGAAATTGCTCTTTTCAACTTTTTGATTTATATCGACATTTTTCTTTATACTGTTTTCTATATGCATAAATTAATTTTTCAACGTTATTATTATTTATTATAAAGCACAAATTCAATATATTTCAATTATTACAGGGCTTAAGGTTGAATTAGGTGGATGGAAATGGAATTTTCGGATTTGAAATTTCTGGAAATGTGAATGTAAATGGACTTTATTTTGGTCATACAAAAAATAGAAACATAAATACATAGGAAGCTAAGATGTGAATACATATACAAATTTTAATATATCTGAATAAAATAAATTAGAATATAATAATAATTTCATAAAATCAGTAGAGCAAGATAACAACAATAAAAACGTTTAATAAATAAATAAGTTAATTGATAATATGCTAAGTAAGTATAAGTATAGATAAGGAGATAATTAATTTTATTACAGTAAATAGCAGTATTATTGCAAATAATAATAACCATATTCTTTGATAATCAATAAATAATAAATAAATGGATAACTTAGTTAATGTCATTAATTAATTGATCAGTAGTACTTTAAGGCAACTCAAAAGACTGAATTATTTTAAATAATTGAGTTGGACAGATTTAAAAGAATTTAATGAGGGAGAGTATCGTATTTTTGAGGGTAGAGAGTTCCAACTTTTTGTTTCTTAGACTTGGAAAGATGAGTCTGCATGCTGTTGTTCAGTTTCCGGCAACAGTAATTCGCGTGTTAATAATTTACCTGGGAATCAAGACTTCTGGAATCTTTAATTCTTGTAGCCATTGTTCAAATTATATGTTCTTTAAATATTTGAAAAAAATATTGAAAATTTATTGACTGCAGGCGGAGATATTAGAGCTTAAAATTTCTTTGATTTTTGAGCTACTAAATTAATTAATACTTTTTTATAAAGTTTCTGATTCTAAAAACCTTTGAATATAATATTTAGGACATTATTTGACATCGATTCACTGTAAAAAATTGTTTATTTTCTAATATTTTGAAAAGTATAAATTAGGTCAAAAATTTAAAAACTTGAAAAACATTTGATGTTGTAAATTGAATTTTTTTATTGAATCGATGCTAAATTATGTCCTAAATATTATATTCAAAGATTTCAAAAATTAGAGACTTTACAAAAAAGTTTGAAATCAAAGAACTTTTAAATAAAAAAATGCTATTTCTATATACCCGATTCAACTTTAAGAAAGTGGCACACCTCCACTTTATTTAATAAATACAAATAATCAACTACAATTTTTGTGAGCTTAAAAATTTTTCAACTACTTGATATTGATTTATAGTATTTTATTTAAAATTGAATTTTCAAACATTCAAGTACAGAGAAATGTCACAGTGTTCTTTTTCCTCTATTACTGCGGTAGATATTACTTACTAAATTTGTAATTTAAGTTTATAGAAGTTTATGACGATGAGAAAACTTTCTATAACTTAGGGAAATGACACAAAATACCATATTGTCTAACATTCATACAAAATTTTTGTTTTCTGACTTTTATTTTATAAAAAGCAAATATTTTAAAATAGCTAAAATAATTTTCTATCTGCAATGTAGCTTAGTAACTTGAAATCCGAAAATGCAAAAAGTAATCAATTTCATAACCTGGATTTTCAATTTTTTTTGTTCTTTATAAGTGGAACTATTATAATGATAAAATTTTTATTTTTTTGCTGCTTAAGCATGCTTTGAGATCCCAGGAAATTAAAAAACCGATTTTTACGTGGAGACTAAATGTTTGTGTGAGTATGTATTGCACGTATAGATGTAAACGGTAATATCTCCAAGCCATTGTCGTACGAAGACTTAATTTTTTTTTCAAAATTTGTGTCCTGAAAAATTCCCGAAGTACTTTTTTTTTATTTGGATGTAATAATTTTTTTAAACAAAAATACTAATTTTAAATAAATTGTTATTACTCAATTTCCCGGATTTGATAACTTAAAATTTTCAATTTTTTAGCTCAAAATTTATTTGGCATTGAAAAATACCATTTAATTTGTTTTGATTTCGAACGTGATACTTAAATTTTTTATATGGAAGCTCTGGTTTTTAGAAATTCCATATTACCCAATTCCTAAATAATTCTGGAAACACCTTTAATTAGAAAACTCGGTAGAAAAAAGAAAGAAACTGTTAAAAATTATTTTTCACATCAGAAAATTGTATTTTAAGAGCTACATCATTGTCAGACTTACAAAATGTATAAAAATAAACATTTTACAATTGAAAACATATTTCGAAAGTATTTGTAACATTTGTGGTGGTTTAAAAGGAGGCCTTATAGGGAAATATTATTTCAATCGTTTTTTTTTAACTGTGTTACTTTTAAGGTTCGTAAACATCAAAGTGTCATATTTTAAGTGGTGGTTAATTTTATGAAAAATGTGTACAAAACTTTTATTGTAAAATTTTTTCATCTTTAAATTAGTACACTTTTTCGAATTTTCAATATTTCCTGAGATATTTGAAAAAAGGTAATTTTGGCTATTTTTACCACCAAGTTTAGGCACCTTTAAAAAAAAAAAATTGTGCAGAAAGTTAAAAAATTTTTTTTTTGAACCTTGAAGTTAACGAAAAAAAATTTTTATTACGATGTACTAGTTTTGCTTGAATTGTACTTTTTAGTTTAGAAAACAATTTATTTTTACAGAGTAATTAAAATCTAAAAATAATAAAAATAAAAAAAGCATAAAAAATTATGAAAATAAAATGTTTTTCACAAAAAAAAAAGAGAGTATAAAATAAAGTTTTATTTATTTTCAAACGAAATAGTTTGATTTTATTTTATATACAAAATGTTCCTTTTTTCCAACGATTGTAAATTTTATACTTGATTTTCTGCAGTGGCACAGTTACAAAAAGCAACAGATCAGAGAGACTAACCTCTTGTTATCGTTCAATAAATTTTTTCTTTTTTTTTTTAAAGCTGAACTTTTGTTTAGAATAAAATACGTTAAGATATCTTTTAAAATTTATTATTTTATAAAATTAAATTTTATTTTATTTTAAACAATTAAACTTAAAATTAACATTTTAGCTCCTAGGCATTGTTTGAACTTTTTAATACTTCATAGTTTTTTTTTAACTTACTTTATTATCTAAAATAAAAAACAAAAAAGAAAACTTTAAAGTTTAAAAAGAAAAAAAAAACTATAAAAAAGAAAAATAAATTTTATCGAAGCACAAACTTATATCATAGGTCACCCAATTTAATTATACTACCAAATTTTTTTTTTAAATATTCAAATTATGTTTTGACTATAAAATTTATGTAACAGTATAGAATAATAATTTTTATTCGTATACTCCATTTAATTTCAGAGTGAAAAAAAAAACTTTTCTTCAAATTAATTTATAAAAAAATATTTTTATGCATACGTAATTTTTTGTCCTGGTCATTTAAAATGAATATTAAAATTATGCATACGGCGTTTCATGAAGTACAACTTTAAAACTTTAAATTTATATTCGTATAAAAGATTTCTCAGAACTTGACATTTTCACATGAAATGGTTACTTATGTGTTATGTATTTTATTATTTTTTAACTCCTGTGTAGGTTTAATTAAAAATGTAAAAATATGCAAAATTCATTAAAAATTTCATTTAAAAAAAAAGTTAATAATAAAAAAAGAGCTAGATGTAGGTTATAAAATGAAAAAGAGAAAAAGAAATTTAAATTAACTTTTCTTCTTTTTTTTTTCGATACGATTTTTTTTTTTTAAGATCAGATACTTGAATATTTGAATAAAATCAATTTAATTTCCTGCGTATTATTCAATTTTAACAAGACTTGTGGTTTTATTAACTTGAATTTATTCCAATTTTTATTTTTTTATGTCCTATATAAACGATAGTGCCAGTAAATTTTTCCTTAAAGTTAATACTTTTTTGTGTAATACGTTTCTTTGTAAGATTTTTTACCGTTATTTAATTTATTCATGGATGAAAAATCCAATTTTACTGATTTTTTTTCTTTTGATTTTCGTATATTTTCAAACTTTTTATAAAAATTAATTGAATTTAAAGTATATTGAAGAATCATCAAAAATAAATTTTATTTTTTATCGCAATTTTATTGTTACTTTTAACTCATTCTATAACCAAGTAAAGTTTAAGATTATTATCATTTTTATTGTTTCTCGAAGATTATTCATAAAGTGGAAATGTCTATTAAATTAAATAAAATATTAAATGAGACCTTTAATAGCATCCATATTATTTGAAGTACCAATTCACTGAAAATAAATTATTTTTTTGATTTTTATAAATCTTGAAAGTAATCAAACTTAATAGGTTATATCTGTGTTATAAACACATAAGCATTCTGGTTATAAACAATATTGATGCCTATCGAAATACAAAATTTACTTGCCCTTTACGTAAATAATATATCTTTGAAAAACCTGTTAATAGAAGAGAGAATTAATTAATTTTTAATTGTTTTTTCAATTTCATATCTTAAAATTTAAATGCTTTGGGAATATTTTTTGGGTGAAAAATCGGGTTATACTGTATAACTTTCGGAACTCGGAAATTCACTTTTGATAGTAATAAAATATAATCTAAAAATCTATAAGGTAATATTAATAAGCTCTAGCAGAATTCGTACACCAAAAGTTTCGGAACTAGACTAATCGCCAACGGAATAAAATTTAAGAAGTTGCGGAACTCAAAAACAGCCTATAAATTTAGGCCTTGGAGGTAGAATCTCCTATGTTAAGAGATTACTATTTGCTGATAACTCTCAAATCTACATTGAAAGTACTTGGAAACTTGTATTTTTCGGTAATAAAAACTATATATTTTAGACTGAACAACTCACGCAGGGTGCCATTCACTGGTCATAAGGAGTCCATATGGGACAGTTTTCTAAATCCCGAAAATTAAGTATCAAAACTTTTTATTGCAGAATAATAAAAACTAGAAGGATTGTACAGTGGATAAATCAATATTTGTCAATATGCCTAAAAATCAGTGCAAAATTGATAAATATCAGAATTTATTATTTGTAAAAAGCATAAATTTACCATGAAATACAAGGTTTTATAAAATAAATTTCAGAAATTCTCCCATTCTAAATTTTGATCTATTCTAACTTCACGAATCCGGAATTAAATTTTCCCGCAAAATTCATTTATGGATCCAAACGCACAACGACAGTTATGACTCCTCACCTAGTAAGTACTTTGGGTCGCTCTTTTCATTTCCAAAGTCCTTTTTTACCTAAAATCCCTACGACATGAGATATCAACCCCTTAAGTGGGGTAAATTTTCAAATAACTAAAAGAGTGACCCCAATTACCTACTTGGTGCGATTTTTAGCCCAAAATATTAAATCTTTTATTTATTTGTAAAACTAGCCCTATTTCTTACCATAATGACACCCTGTGAAGGGTAATTACATGCATATTTGATTATGTATTTCCTTTGAGATTTCCTAGTAATAATTTGAAAATTTAATTTAATATCTCATTTCGTAGGAGTTGTATAGATGAAAACGGGCTTCGGAAAGGAAAAGAGGGACCTAAATTATCTTCTGACCAAATATAATTTCAAATATAAATATAAAAAAATTTATTTATTTGTTTTATTTTATTTTTATATTTATTTATAAACATTAATCTTAAAAATTCAATTTAAAGAAGATAAAGCAGTAAAAAATATTTCTATAAAATACAAGTTTATAGAAAAAATCTTTAAGGAGTTAGATTTAGAAGATTAAGTTGAAAATTATAAAATAAAAAATTTATAAAATTTTAGATTAAATGTTAAAAGTTTAATGTATATAAAGCTTTTTTTGTAAAAATAAGATACTAAAAATAAGAAGGAAAGTGTGAAAACTTATAGGTATTATAGGTATATATATCGTATAGTTTTTTAATAAAGAGGAAAAAAAAGGATTTTCATTAATGACATTTTAAGATATATACACGAGATAATAAAAGGTTTCATTAGTTAAATTCATTTATCTTAATTTTTTTAAACGAAGCTAGTAGGTATGATTAAATAAATTAAATGCTATTATCTTTTGTTTAATAAATTATGAAAAAAAAAATTGAATTAATCATACTTGAAAAGGATCAATAAAATAACTTTTGATATATAATATATATATATTATTATACTGCAGTATATATTGATTAAAAAAGTATCTTAACAATTAGACTTTGGCACTTTATTACTTTTTTATTTATAAAATGAAAGAAGTATATATTAATTGAATTGCTATTTTATTTCTATTTTGCACTCTATAGCTTAATAAAAAATTAGTAATAAGTATAAAAAAATTTTTTAATTATTTCCTGTCAGAAAGTAGTACAAAATAATAATACAAGGTTTTAATTGACGATTTTTTTAAAACTTTTTGTAATTCTTGAGCATGTTATGTAATACGCACACTTTCCTTTTGGCTGACAAGCCATTTTTAAGGGTAAGAATCGCCCCCAAAAACAATTTTTTTCAAACATCTCTATTCTCTTTACAGATAGAATCTTAAAATCAATAGAAAATTATTTGTCACAAAAGTCTTATATTAATTTATCTTTGATGTAGTAAGCCCTCTGTTAAATTCGAGCTATCGAGAACTTTTAGGTATACTTCTCCTAATATAATTTACAAAAACTAAAAACATAGCCATATCATCCCTGTTAATAAAATACCCAATCCCCTCTCATTAAGTAATTATCGTCCGGTATCTCATTTATCAATTTTATCTAAAATTTTTGAAAAAATAATCAATAATCAATTATTACAATATTTAAGTAGATAATCAATTATTACAATATTCAGTATAAAGTTCTCGTCAATTTCCAATCAGGTTTTCAAAAACTCAACAGCACCCAAACTCTTTTGACTAATTTAGTTGATGATATTTGTAGAGGCTACCATGATGGGAATATCACCATCCTACTAATGCTTGACCTTTCAAAGGCATTTGATCAAGTATTTCATAATCTTTTATTGTCCAAGTTACTGAACCTTGGCTTATCCAAGGACGCAGTAGACTGGTTTTCCAGCTACCTTTTAGATAGAACAGAACTCAATCCACCACAGTAGGCGAAAAAATCTCCTCCGCGGAAGTAGTGAATAGTGGTGTCTCCCCAGGCTCTGTTTTGGGCCCGTTACTCTTCCTAATATATATGAATGATATTGGCTCTTATATTACTTATGTCAAAAGACTACTTTTCGCGGATGATTTACAAATTTACCTTCAAATTCCCAAGAAAGATTACAATCTAGGTATTTCTCTCCTACAAAACGACTTAAGAAACATTGAAATCTGGGCTTCTCAAAATAATTTCCACCCTTAATAATTGCCTCCTTGTATAGCTAAAGGACAAAATCAATGTATATGTGCCTGCTCGTGATCTACGCCCTCATTTACGTCCTCATTTCTCCGTTCCCACTTCGACATGCTCTAAATTCAACAATTCCTCTCTCGTTCACATGCTAAATTTCTGAAATACCCCACTTGAATCCGTTCGTCTTGCTCCTTCCATCGACTCCTTTAAACACAACCTATACCACTACCTATTGCAGAATGACTCCTCTATTTCTCTTTAAGGTGGTTCACCAGTTATTTAGAGGACAATAGAAATTGCTAAAATTTTTCTAGGGGCTTTATATTATAATAATACACTTAAAAATAAAATTTTAAGAAAATTGTCGTTTTTGTTTAGGAGATACAAAGCTCCAAAGTTGAATCCTTATACATTGCAAGCATAGGAGCCGAGTCAAAAAACGTGGGTTTGGGATTTTTATTTACTGTTAACGCCAAAACTGAACAATAGATTTAAAAAAAAATTGCACCAAGTAAATTAATTGTTGAAGAAACTTCTATTCGATTTTTAAATAAATTGTGATTTTCGTATAAAAGATATTTTAATTAGAAAAAATAAAAAACCGATGGAAATTTTAAGGTGACAACGTCGTCGTTTAAAATACACGCATAATATTATAATAATAATCATGTAAATAAAATCGTGCGCGTGCAATTATTGTGCGATGTTGTCACACTTTTTTTTTTATTTAAGCTACCACGAAAAATGATCTGTCAAAATACCGTAATTTCAATTGTCTGGTGAAGAACCATAATACCATTTAACTTCCCACAGATTAGTTTCAATTTCTCTTGGTCCTACTCCTGATTACTTCCTACTCTTTAGTTCTCCTTAATCTTTAATTTCTACACTCTTAACATCAAATTCATAATCATCCTCCTCAAACCAAAATTATAAATCCGCATTTTAAAGTTCTCTAATTATTTTTCTTTTTTTTTTTTTTTTAATTATTTTTTACTTTTATTTTTTCTTTTTTGTAAATATTTATACCTGAGTAAAAATTTTTATTAATTGTTTATAACTTAATTTTAAAATTTTATATATTAAATTATTCTACTGTTTTATTTTGTTAAATTTTATAAATTTTTCTTTTTTTCTTTTTATTTTAAATATAATTTGTAAATAACGTACTCGCACAATTTATTCTTTGTTTATTATCTCTGTAAATTACTTTTGTATAATTTAGTATATAAATAAAATAAATAATCAATCAATCAAGAAAAGCTTTTTTAAACATAAAAGTAATAATTTTTGAGAGAATAAGTGATTACATATTTTTTTCAAGGGTTATAAGTTAAAATTGACTATACAACTGATATAATAATAACTTATTCAACCTTAAGTGACTATAAATTTGAAAATTTTATGAAAATTTAAGCAGCTAGATATCAAGTAGCACGTTTCGTCAGCCCGGACATTAATCGGTTAAAATAAAATTCACAAAATAGGGTCATATATAATTTATCTAAAACATGATTTAACAGCAATTCATTTATAATTTTAATAATATATATTTTATTAAGTATTGTACAATTTTCTTATATGAATTAATTTACGTACCTTGCATTTACAGAGTTGCCAACAAATTGACTGGTCATCCAAATAGGAGTATAATAGTTTTAATGCACACACTAATCAATTTACTTCACAAAGTTCTTGCACATTAACTGTTTTTTTGTCTCGTACTTCTGTAAGCAAATAGTTGAGTGATTATTGAACAAATAATTTTTGATAATATTTTTAATTCAAATTAATTCTTTCTCTGTACAAAATCTAATATAAAGTTTGTTTACTATTAGAATTTTTTCCGAATTTTTTGATATACTTGCGGAGATTGGGAATAAAATTCAAGGAAAATATTTTATTACAGAATAAATTATTTTTTTTCAGACGCAATCCAATATATAGATTGAATCGTGCCTTATAAGTTTGTCAGGTCAAAAATCCTGAAAGTTCTGAAAATGACCAATTTGTGGAGAAATTTGGTCGACTTAAATAACTGTGTGTAATAAGTATGTATATGCGAATTGGTATCTTCTATTTCTTAAAACCTACTCGATAAATCAAGAATTCCCTTGGGTAAATTTTTTGAAATCAGATTTTGTTATGGGGTTCCCAGTAAGAAGTGGTTTCATCAAGTCATTATAGAAATAAAATAATGAAAAACCAATATCAGATATTCAAAATTAAAAGAAAAAATTGACCCACTATAAAAATAATTTATATTTATGCTGAGTACTCAAAAATAGCAAAAAAATATTTAATGAATTTATTTTGCAAGTTTTAGAAAAATTTATTTTAATAAATAAATAATTTTAAAAAAAATTAATACATAAATAAATTGAAAAATATTTTTTTTTTAAATATAAAAATCTCAAGATTACGAAAATGTATGTATTAATTTTAAAAATATGAATGTGAGTGTATACTCATGTATATGTGTGTGTAAGTGTATACCAGAGTATCTAAGGTATAATTTAGTAAAAAATTGTTGATGAATCAAGCATCAAGCATACGACGGCACTCTAATTTTACGGAAATTAAAAAAAAAAAATAATAAAATAAAAAAAAAAAAATGTACTAGTTATATAGTATAGCAGAAAATTGTAGAGTATTCTGACATACTTGATATAACATATTCAGCTGTAAAAGTACTTTGCATACGTTGTAGAGAAAAAAAAATTCTAAGATATATTCTGAATACATAGTAAAATATAAGCATTGACTTGGTGGATGCCTATGTTTTTATAAATAATTTGGTTATATTATGTAGCAATCTCTTGTGTATATAAGTATATTTTATTATTTATATAAAGATATACGCAGCAGCCCGCGAGTTTACACGAAAACTAAAATAACTGTGTCAAACATTAGGGAAGCAAGTAAAAGCAAAATCTCTTGAAATGCAAATGTTTGTTACAATTTCAATTAAGGCTTTTCGTATACATATAATACTCAGTATATATGTAGCAATCAGTGACATTGCAAGAATCTCTTCTACTTTCTTATTTCATTCCTTTTTTTTTCTTTTATATACAAGATAAAGTCTCTTGTATTATTTATAGTCAAGAATTTTGTTTGTTTTGATTCTTTTTCTTTTTATTATTATTCTTATTCATATATATACATAGAATTAGATTTCCATATCTTTTTCTTATGTATTTTCCTATTTGTTTTTAAAACTACATTATGCATTTATATGACATTTCTCGTTTATCTTTTTTGTACATTAAATCTACAGAAAATGTAAATACATGGAATGATCCAAATAATTTCTTAAAAAATGACTATTTTTTTCTTTTGTTAAGTAACGCAGTATCTTTGAGATATTTTAATTTATTTGAATTTTTGAGTCCCATTTTTAACATAATTTGATACGTGTAGGTACTTTTATTTTTATGTAAAATAAAAAAGGTTTTTCAGAGAATCTAAATCTTATTACGCACACTTCCTTGTCTATATATTTTTAGAATCAAGAAAAACTCGCTAATGGTTTCTTATACTATTTTTTATAGTAAATACAGCCAAAAGTAGGGACCATTACACCGCAAATATTTACAGTTCGTATCAACATGATTTAGAGAAAACTATTTATCAGAAATCTTTTGCATTTGATACTCAACCCTGCATCTTCGATCAATTGGATAAATTTTTAATACAATTCAATATTTTTTTTGTCAAGTTTATGTATGTGTATTTATCGGTGTCTAATGATTATGCAATTGTATTTTTCTCTCTACATTCTGCTTTTATACAAGTAATTTTCTTGTTTTCTGCCAGAGTACGCAAACAACATTGACTACATGATTTTAAGAATTAAATTATTTATTTACTAAATCTGTAGAAACCAAGAAATGGTTAGATAACTGTTTTAATTAACAGGTTATGATGTTTAATAAAATAATAGATACTTTTCTCTTTGAACAGCGAAGTTTAAGAAATTTTTAAGATCAACCCATATACAATTATTTAACAATGAATTTTATATTTTAAATTATTTTAACCTGCATAAGTTAAACTTATAAATATTTAAATCCTTAAAAATTATCTTGAAGATTAAATTTATTTTCTAACACAATAAACATTATATAATTTAGCTATAAAGTTTTAAAGTACTAAATAAATTGACATAAGCAAATTTATTCATTCTTATAAATTATATTTTCTAATTTTTATACAAAGTTATATATATACATATATATATAATGAAAATTACATTGCACTCAGAAACAATTAAACATGCTTCAAGATTTCAGTATTTCAGGTGCTAAAATTTTCTTCTTATAAAAGTTCAAAAGTTTTAATTTTAAATATTAAAAAATTTACAACCGGTTTTTGAACTCACAACCAACAAACATGTAATATTTTTATTTTTATTTATTTATTTATTTGTTTATTCAGTAAATACAGTAAATACATTTACATTGAACCATACAGAAATGGATACAATCCATCTGTGCGCATGTAACTAAATATAATTAATATTAAATATATAAATTTAAAAAATTAAAATTAGAATTATAATTAAATTAAAATTAAAATTTTGAAAATGAAAAACAATAACAATAAATTAGTGTTACCTATAGGATATTATTAGGTATGTTTATACATGAAAATATTGAGTAATGAAGTTTACCAGAAATTTTATTTATTGATTAGAAGCTTTAACATAAGCAAATTTTGATGAAAATTTATTTTCAAAAATAAGGCTATGACATTTTTTGATACTGATTTATCAGTTCGTGTTATTTTTAGCCTTATTAAATTTAATAAAACTTTGAATGTAATTTATGAAATTAATAGAATAAAAATGCCAGCTGTATTTAAATTAGAAAGAGAAAACTAAACTTCTCCTTTCTAACGGTATACACAAGCCAGCATTTTTAGTTGTTTTGAAAGCATGTGCGAGGCAAGTACTTACACAAATTTTAAAAAAAAATTAATTTTATAATTTTAATATTTTTTGTTTTTTAAATAATTAAACGGTGTCTAGATAAGGGGTATTAGGAGTCTACTGACGAGCCAACCTAATACACTATGGAGAAACACTGTTACGTACCTATTAGTTTAAAATTAACCAATTTATTGGTTAAATTAATAAGAATATCACATTTAAATACAAATAGTTTTTAATTTTGCTCTTGATATTTTTCTTAGCTAATTCGAAATTTTTTATGTTGTTAGGCAGTCTGTTATAATTTTGTATGGCAATGATCGAATATCATAAAATTAAGTGATTTACGAGCATTGAATTTTATACTTTTTCCTCTAGTTTTAGATTCAGAAGTTAGAAACTCGTATTTTAGTTCATCATAATTGTGTACAATGGCTTCTAAAATAAACGCTTGTTTTAAATTCAGCATGTTAGTTGCTTTAATTGTTTTTAATATTCTATTTTGTAAGTTTGCAAGTGGCTTAAGTACATTATTATATGCCCCACCCCAAGCAATAATGCCATAAAAGGCATGATTTTGAAATAGAGCAAAATAAATCATACGTAAGACATTTGTAGGTGTATATGAGGACATTTTTTATACAAAAAGTAAATATCTGGTGCGCTTTACTGTCGACAGAATTTGGTAATCCCATTTTAAAAAACAATCGAAAATAACGCCCAAATATTTACAATGATCAACTCTAGTTAAGTTGTGAGTTCCAATTTGTATATCTATATATTTAGGAATGCTATTTTTATATGCCCCATATGTTACAAATACAGTTTTCTCAAATTGCCTCTCTGACAGTATGTTATTTTTATTTATGAAATTATTCATTCTTATGTGTACTCCTTTTTCCAAAATTTTAGAGAAATTAGATGAAATTTATATTTTAATACAAGTTTAAATTTAAATTTTGATTCTTGAAGCCTTTATAATTTTAAGTCCTTTACAATTTCAAGCAAGTAAAACATAATTTTTAGCTCCACTGAAAAAAATTTTTTGAAAAAAGAGCTTTTGGAGTAAAAATGATAAACACTTTAATTGGCTTCTATTCAGCAATGTACTATTTCAATAAATTATATTATGTCACACAAACGACACGTGTTGCAGCAATAGCTGTTTTTAAAGGGTAGTGTAATTATTTTATCATTTATGTATACTTTATAGCTTACATTTCATAATAATTAATACAGTTATTTCATTACTGCATCACACAAATCTAAATTTTGCTTGCGAGTTAAAAAATTAATTATAAACTATTAATATATTAATAAAAAATGATTAAAATCCAACAGCTTCTATTACTTTTGCTGCTTTACACTTTATTATTATTAATTTTAATAATTTTCATTATAGAATTTTATTAATTCTAAAATAAAAATTCTGATTTATCGATGTATTTTTGAAATATTTAAAAGCATATTTTCAGGTCATTGTATTTACAAAAAAATTATACCATTTAAAATTTTTATTTTATTTCAAAAATTAACATTATTATTATTATTATGAAACTTTATTTGTCAACTACAAAATACAACTACATATTCAACACACTCAATTGTCAATCATGTATACTTTGCAAAAGTATAATATATATAAATTAAAATCAAATAAAAGAAAAATTTACAATAATTAATTAAATAATACTGAATGGTTTTAAAATATAATCTGTATATAAAATTAAGTTGAATAAAAGAAAATTTACAGTAATTGATTATATAATGCTGAAGACTAGTCAAAAGTTAACTGTTAATAAGTAAATAGTAAATATCAATAGTACATAGTCAACTACAAGGTGTTGGTATAAGTTCCCTTAACACTACTGTGCGTTCTCTAATTTATAAAAGTAAAGTCTGATACTCCTTTTAAAGCGAGAATAGGTTGGTAAATCCCTTATACATGGGGGAATCAAATTCCAAAGATTCGCGTACTTTACTTTAAAGGAGTATAGACCCCAGTCAGTAGATACTAGGGGAATTTTAAAATCATTACGGGGAACTCTAAAAGATTTGTATGGTTCAAATAATGCACGTAATAAAGGAGGTTCTTTCATACGCACAGGTCTATACAGAGTAAGGGATTCGAAGTAGTCAGTTCTGGTCACGTTAAGCATCCAACCAAGACGCTTCCTTTACGGTGTAATGTGTTCTGGTCGTCTCAAACCAAAAATGTACCTAATATCCGAATTAGTGGGTCTCTGTAATTGCCCACTCAGAAATATCAAAATAAATTGCTGTGCAAGATTTGATAAATTAAAAAAATGGTGAGGATTCAAAAATAAATGTGCAACAATGATGAATGAATTTATTATTTATTTACTCATTTAACAAAAGCTTGTGCAGGTATTAACGATACACGTTAACAGATGAAGCTAAAAAATATAAAATTGTTAATTTAAAATTTTAGATCCAAAAAATATCAAGAAAAATAAGTAAGGCAAATTAACAAATGTTTCTTATTGCAAAAATGCATTTTATTTATTTTTTTAACTTTTTGACTCTAAAATTATTATAAGTTAAAAAAAATTAAGTTTCATAGACAGAGAAAGCCTGATTGATAAGCAAAAACTGATAATTTCTGGTACCATTAATAATTTTAAGACCGATAAATTTAAAATCAAAAATCATAAAAATTAAAATAATATAAATGAGTTCATTTCCCATGGGAAATTTTTTTTTGAAAATCTTTTTTAGTCGCCATATAATTAAAGAATAAAAAATATTAAAATAATTGCCAAGTGTGTTTACGTTATAAATAATGTATTTATAATGAATATTAATTTTAATAATACCGATGAACTAAAGAAAAATAATTAAAATAAAATTTATAAATAATATATTTTGTATAAATTATAATCTTTTTTAATTATTTTTAAATAATGTATTTTTGTTAAATTCCACGTTAAATAATAAAACAATATTTTAAATTGTATTAAATTTTAATTTAATTAAATGTATATATTAATGAAAATTCAAATCAAATTTTAAATGCAAATTACTTTTTTATAATTGTCTTTTTTTTTCATTGTTTTATTAGTCAATGACATTACTGCCACTTCAGAGACAGCCCTGTACGGGCAGAGAACCCTTAAGGCACCTTGCCTCTGCACTCGTGTCTTTTAAATAAATAACCTAATCTAACGCCTCCGTCCAAGTTTTCGTTCCAATAGTATGGAATGGTTAACGGACATTAGTAATTTCCGTTTGCTGGCCTTAGGACAATTCAAGAAATCAAGTTCGCTATCAGCCTGTTCAGGGTTAGTGCCGTAGTACCTGCAATCTTGATTCTTTGAAAGATATGCGCTTAGTAGTCAAGCTTCGTATCTAAAGTTATACCGAGATATTTTACGAATTTTTTCGTTTGCTTTTAACATGCAAACTCTTAAGCTGTTCTTCACCAGTTACACGTTTCAAGTGACAATCAAAGTAGGGGCAATTCCATTCGCCTATCCTATCATGAAGCAAGAATCCGGTAACTCAAGTCTCAGAATGCCGTAATAGGAAATGTTCCACATGTACGGACCTAACATTGATCCTTAAGCTGCACCGTCTGTCACTTTTCTGCTATTTTTTCCTTGGAAGGTATCGTACAAGAGTACCCGTTCACTCAGATGAAGAGCTCCTCATTACACGCATTACATATCTTGGTACTGCGAAGTCATTCAGTCCTTAGAGGAAGTTTCTGTTCGCTTTGACGTGTTAAAAGCATTTTTGACGTCAAAGGTAACCAAAAGAGCAATTTTGCGGGAATATTGAATAATGATTACCTGTTTGAGACCTGATTATCGTGAATGTGGCCTCCTTTACTGCCCCGAACGTAGATCGCTACCATCTGAAACCGGGTTGCCGAGGAGATATATCCCCCGTTGCTGCTTCTACCACGTTTAAAATATGGGGTTGCAGCATTTTTTTGAACCCATTTCCTGTTGTATCCAGAAGTTCTAGCTATTGCCAGTAGGTTGGGAGTGTGGGATCACCCTTTCCATTGTCGATAAGGACTAGCGAATATATTATACGGGCATAGCGCACCACGTCGGGGCATATCCCAAATCCTGGTCCTAAGACCCGAGACCCTACGGAGCCCTATCTACTATTTCACTATACTGGGCCTTAGGTAACCAAACCGGGAAAAACCGTCAATCCACTGGCGATCTCTAGTGACCTTTACACCATGATTTTTACCTCATCAGCGCAAGGATCCTTTGTGCGGAGGGACACCACTTCTGCTAGACCCGCTCCTATCCTTTTTCTATCGTCTACTAAACACTCTGATTTGGATGCAATTGTACATCCTTAGTATCAATGACGGGCAGGGCTGGTATGCCGTTTGGACTGAAAACTTTCATTCTTCTAAGGGAGTCAATGGTGGTGAACATCTCTTTCTCTGTGATGTCCGAAATATCGCCTACATTGATGTAATCCTCTTAGTCCAGTCTTGTTAGTTATGTTGGGAAGAAAGCGCCAACGAATGCCTTTGCCTCTTCTTCGTTTAATAATGAACCGGCCGAAAGACTCCTTAACTTCTTTGTAACGATCTTGAAGCCTAATCCCTAAGGGTCATTATCAACTTCGACTCACAGCTTTCTTTCGTAGTGGATCTTGCTAACGCTGATCGCGTTTAAGCGTTTAACTTCCTTACGAACTTGCATAAGTTCATAAGCTTTTGCGCAAGACATGGACTTGCTCGCCCTTCTTCAAGCCTTGTGGCTTTGTCTGCGAAGCTTCATAATTTCTGGATTCCACCAGTATACAAGTGGATTTTTTTCCATTGAACCTTATTCGAGGCATTGAATCGTCACAGACTTTCTTTAGCAGCGATATTAGTTCCAAAACTAGATATCCCGCGTCTTCCTTACACCCTTCGCAGACAATTGCCCCTTGTTCCATCGTAAAAACCATCGTTCTTTATTCAGCTTATTAAGATTCCAGCCCCTTGGTTTGGACCGCTATGCCCTACCAAGGGGTTACCGATGTGGCTGTATTTTAAACGAAATATACTGATGATTGCTTGCCGTAAGCATTAAGTGCCATAAGCACCAACGTGCCAAATTTTTATCCTTGTGCTAAAAAATCAAAGAAATTAAACAATACCTAAGATTTTACGGGGGGGGAGTTTAGTCATATGATTTTAATGGACTCAATTTAACGGAAAAATGGTATAGTTTTTTATGCCAAATAAAACTCAAATTCAAGAAATAAACTAATAACTGTATAAACAAAATATCGAAATTTCGCAAACTGACCAATTTAAAAAAAAGTCAACATTTTTGTTTAAAAAAAAAGTTATAATTGGTTTGTGTGTAATCACAAGTAGTTAGTAGAACATGTATACTACAGCTAAATACTGATTATAATATACATAAATGGTATTCAACCATACAATTAGCTAATTTTTAATTCATTGAATATTACTTTTACTAAAAGTTTATCACTTATACTTGATCCATTATTCCCGGATTAACTCCCTAAATTGATTTTTATTTGAAGTCCCATTTGACCCCCCGTCCCTTAAATGGAAAACATTTAACCCCTTCCCCCTTGATTTTCCGATTCCCAAAGTACCCCTTTCTATAAACATGTTTAATGTTTAAAAAAATTTTATTCCGACAACTTGTGCAATTTCTCCATGGAATTTCGCATGTAAATTAATGCATATAAATAGATACTGGAATAACTTATAAACTGGCGTAGATCCGAAACTTATAAACGCAACACAAAAAATGTGAAGAAAGAATATGCACGTTATAAAAACTTTCTTAAAGAATTTTGAGGAAATACCTCGTTTAAATATTTTTGAAGATAGTCAACAAAGTGCTGTTGGTTATCAACCTATATACATTCAGAACAGTATAAGATAGCAATATGCTGATAAATAACGAGTAGTAATTTTTTTTGAATTCCTTAAATTTTCTTTTATAGATATATTTATGTAAAAATACGTCAATTTTATGAGTTGTGATAAAAATGTTACCGATTTAGTACATTTTTGAGCTTAAAAAATGTGTTCAAAAAAACTTATATATATTTTTTTTATTTTTTTCGTCTGATGGAAATATGAATCGTAGATGAGTGAAAATTTTATTTAAATATGTTTAAATAAAATTAGGAAACTCGTAAAATAACTTACAAAAGAAAACGTTTTTTTTTCTTATGAATAACAAATTTTAGTTATAATTTACGAAAAGAAGAAAATTGTTTTACTCATTCATAAGAAGTCACTGAATTTTTATAGTATTAAAAACTATGAGCATCACTAAACAACCTTTCTGAGATACTCTGAAAAGATAAAACAAATTGACCAAATTCCATTTGTTAAATAACAATAAAAAAGTATATCTTTTTTTTTTAATATAAATTATTTAGATCAGTAATAAAAAGTTTTTTATTATAATAAAATAATTGTAGCAATGAAATTTAATTTAAGATTTGCATGTTAGATAATAAATATATACACAAGAAAGAAAAAAAAAAGCTTATGCAATATTATAATTTAAACGGCCAAGGAAAATATATTTACATGGATATAAAGCCAAGATTAAGCTCTTGATCTGAATCTTAAGTAATCTCAAATGTAATGCTATATACTTTATAATGTATATGAATTTATATATAAGCATAAGCTTTTCAAAGACCGTATAGATGTATATATATATATATATTATATAACAAGAAGCTCATTTAAGATCAAAGGGTTTCATTTTACTTCTATGTTTTAACTTATCCATATGATAAACATACCTCATTTTCCCTTAAATAAATATTAATATTTGCCTTACTTTTTAAATGCATTTCATATCTGTGTAAATAAAAATCTACTTTAAAATTTTTTTAATCTTTTATAAAAACGAAAATAAAAATACTATTCATATCATGTGAGCTTATTTTTTTAATTTTGTACCATCATTTTTTGTTAGAAATAAAAAAATGTTTTTTTTTTTACTTTTAATAATAGTGATAAAATAATTTTTTACTATTGGACTACAAAAAATTATTTGAAAAATTTGACTAAAATTTAAAAATTATAGTAATTAATTTAAATTTTGGTAAGTTGAGAGTTTTGAGGCCACTAAAATTAATACAAGAAACAGAATTTACAACCTGAATTTCCAATAAAGTGTATATGGGCATATCTCACCAAGTGGTTATATTTCTAATTTTATAAAATAAATTTTATTTTTGAGAGCACAATAATGAAATTTGGACAGAAGTTTAATAAAACAATAAAAATTAAGATTTTCTTTGCGTAACTTAATTTTAAGCTACGGCGTTTGATAAATGAACTTCTTAAATTAAAAAATATATTTAAGGTTATAATTACTGAATAATGAAATTAGTTCTCAAAAATGCTGGAAAATATAGAGGTATATAACAGTCCAAAAACCAATAATAAGAAGATAAATTTTCAATTTTTTTATAAACAAAAAATTAATGTTCTACAGACTGCGCTATAGGTATAGCTAAGCTAAGCTCCCTGAATCTTTAACTCATTGCTCACATAAAGCCTAAAATATAGTTAACGTTAAAGCCTAAAATATAGTTAACATATTTAACTTCCTATTATTAAATACTTGTTTTAAAAATTCTTTATCATTATACCTAATTTTTATTTAACTACTGCTAAAATCATGGGCGGATCAAAAGGGGGGTGGTAAGGGTGATTGTCTCCCCTGAGCTCCAAAAAATGCATGTTTTTTGTTCATAATTTTGTTTTTTTATACAAATTTCATAAGAAAGCATACAAAATTTTGCTTAAGCGCCCCACCCCCTTAGGCCTTTTTCTGAATCCACCACTGGTTAAAATATGATTTAAATCATTTAGTTGTGCCTTCTATGATTTTTGAAACATTTTTTAAGAGTTTTTGTTTTTTTTCAAAATGTATATTTCTTGAAATATGGATTTTAATGATCCACTAAGTATGACCTAAAACTACAAAATTTTATTTATTTCTTTAAAGCACTAAATTCAAATCAAAAACATCTTTTTTGAACTAAGAATGAAATATATGTAATTCTTACACGTTTGTTATTTTTAGGTTATTGGTAAACAACGCTTCTAAATTGTACGATTAGTTTATATAAAACTGAGGTTTATACATACAACGCAAAGAATTAAGCTATGCCGTTTTTTTTAACTGAAATCTTATAACATTTTACATAAATCACAAAAGATTTTGCGAAGATTTTTTAAAAATTGAACGAGTGCCATTAAAAAATGTGATTTTAGTACCAAAATTACGCTTCGACAACAAAGCCTTTTGATGTCGATATCTACTAAATTATTGGAGGCACCAGTTTTTCTCAAATCACTTTCAAATTGTGAAACATTGTACAGAATTTTGAGAATAGTTAGAAGTAAAAATTGTTCACGGCATTCATTTGTGGCTTAAAAAACTTTCTTTGGTCGTTTTTATTTGAAAATGTGGTTACCAATATTTCAGCTGGCAGAATTTTTTTTAGAAAAGGAGCACACTATTTTAATTATGTGAAGAAACTAAATATATTATTAATTTATCAAAATCAATTTATAAAAAGGAAAATAGTTTTACGGCATTCCTTCTGTAATGTTAAGAATTTAAAAAACTTAAAAAGGTTACCAACAAAATATTAGGGTTTCGAATCATTCCAAGGCTGTTATTTCATAATAATTAAAGAAATTAGGCAAAAAAATTTCTTGAGGCTTGAGAAGAAACATATTTAAATAAATTTCAATAATTTTTTTTTTAAACAGAAAGCTGGATTTTCATTAAAATCCTCATGTATGCAATATAACCACTTGGTGAGATATGCCCATATGCTTAAATAAAAATAAAAATATTTTTGAAATTAGATAAAAAGGATTAAAATTAGCAAAGTAAAGTGAGTAATGAGTTTAATCCAGTGAATGTACAAATGAAAATAGTTGTCAAATTATATGATTAGGCCAAAACTTATTAGTTTTTTTCCAAATTTATATACCAGTTATAAATTAGGTTCCAAAAGTTATTTATCACAAGTGAATTCCACAATATTTCAAATTAAAGTATACCCACAAGATTTTTATTTTTTATCCTTATAAGAATAGAAGTCTATTATCAAACCAAAAAGAACCTAGTAACCAAAAAATTTGGTAAATTTTAACTCTGGTTTTTCTTAAAATTTATTAACAAAAATGAAAATTTCTTTTGAAAATTTTTGAAAATTTCTTCGCAAAAAAATTAAAAATTAGCCATATACAAGAATTTTGCATATTTATTTCCTATTTATTTCAAATTCAAGAAAAAAAAATTACATTTATTTTGACTTAAATAAAATTTTCAATATTATATGTGAATTAATAAAATATTAAGTTTTTTAAAAATAATATTATTTTTTATTACATTCAGAGACTTACAATAAAAAACATTCTAATCATTATTATTTTAAACTTTATATTTCAGTTTAAATATAACTTTATAAAATTTTTAATATGTATATTTTTTATTACAAAATATACGTAAAAAAAAGGAAAAAAACTTTTAACATATTTACCTACTTTTATTAAAATAATAAAGTGAATTTATTTAAAGTTATATGAAAATTTAATGTATTTATGGAAATGTAGGTAAAAATCATAAAGTGCAGTATAAAAGAGAGAATATGCTTTATAGGTAAAGGTACTTTTTTTAAGCCAATAGAGTATTAATAGTGTAAAATAAGTCATTTTGATATTTAATTTAAAACTTTTAAGTTTAATAGATAAATCATAAAATGCGCCTTAAAGTTATAGCCCTTAGATATACCTCTAAATTAAAAAAAAAATAAAGGAATTGAACCCTTTCTGAACGAAAAATTACATTTGATCCAGATGTACACTGTAAAAAGTAACTTTCTTATATTAACAAAAAAATTAGTAAATTTTCGAAAAAATTGGTAAATGTTCGAAAAAAATCGTATAATTACTAAATTTAGTATATTAACAAAAAATTCGAGTATTGTCGTTTTTTTTTTTGTGAATTCGCAAGAAAAATTGATAATTTACAATTTTTTTTCGAAAATTTACAAAAAGTAGTTTGTAAAAAAACTACAAACTAAGTTGTGAATTTACAACTTTTTTCGTAAAATCACAAAAAAAAATCGAAAATTCTCCTATTTTTCGATAATATACTAAATTTAGTAAATTTACGATTTTTATCGAATATTTACAAAATTTTTTGAAAATTTACTAATTTTTCGAAAAAATTCTATTTTTTTTTTGTAAATCTAAGAAAGTTACTTTTTACAGTGTCGTATGTTTAAAACTAAAAAGTACTGCTAACTTATACTTCCAAAAATTAAAATTAAAAAAATAAATTTCATTGTAAATGTTAATTTCAGAAGCTTTCTGATTTATTTGTTCTTTTGTTTTACATTATATGTGGCCCTAAAAAGAGCTGTTTAGTGATCTTGTAGAAATTTTATATGTGGAACAAGCATCACGCTGCAATTATTATAAAATTCAAGAACGCCATCAAATCTATTTGTACAAATTAAGAAAATAAATTCACAATAACTCAGTTTCGCACCGGGTGACAATCTCGATTGTAAACTACGAGCTACTTCAGTTGCGAGAGCCGCCAGGAAATCCAAGGGCAAACAACACTGCGCCTCGATATACCGTAATATAGCAGTCAGGAATATAAGGGAACCAAATCAGCAGAATAGCCGTCAAGTAACCAAGAGCATCAGCAGTCGAAGGGGTTGAGTCGCGATGAAGCGTCGTGGCCAAAGTCCAAGCATACATAGTAAATACATAAATACATATATTACATATTTTCTGTAAAAAAAATTTGCTTCCGATTTTGCTATAAAGATATTAAATTTACAATCACTATAGAATTACTATCAATAGTAAATTTACTACCGTGTTGGTAAAATCCGAGGCAGTTTTTTTTACAGTACACATATAAACATATTTTTATGTTTTTAAATGTAAAGGAAAAATAGGAAAAAAATTTAATGCACCAACTAACATAAATAAATTTTTTTATTTTCTATTTTGATATTTTATTAGTAATAAATCATTATCTAAAGAAAAAGTTGTAAATTTATATCTATAGTTTGAAAAAGATAAATTATTAAAAATGTAGTCGCATTATTAGAACAGTGCAAAAATATTTATAAACGTCAAAGTGAAAAGAATTTGCTTCGTCAGAATAGTACGAAATATTATAGTATGATAAAAGAATAAAAAAAAAAAAAAACTGATGAAAGAGTTCACTAGTCAGAAAATAGAACATGCGTGACTTGAGAAATCAGCGTAAAATCTATATAATATACTCTATACGTATGTATGTATGTATATGTAAGAAAAAAGAAGAGAAAATATAATAGAGCACTCACTTCCAATACATTGGTCATCTCGGCCACGTCTCAATGATTTCTAATAACAGCTTCATATAAACTCATACCCTATAATTTCTTTTTCTTTTATTCTTTTTTATTATTTCACTTTTTTTTTTTTTAATAAAAAATATAATGATCAAAAACTTTTAAAATAAAAAGTTTAATTAATATGCAGTTTTGTATTCAAAAAAAATATAAAGCAGCAAAATATATATATTATACAAAAAAAGGCATCTGCAGCATAATTGATATATATTTTTTGAACACAGAAAAAAAGAAAATAATAATAATAAAAAAAAAATTATTCTTCATGTTTATCTTTTGAGTCTCGTCAAATTTTCACGCTACAATAATTTTAATTAATGATGTAGACCTATTTGTTGAACTCCTTTTCAACATTTACTAAACAATATGTATGTATGTAAAAAAAGATTAACTTTTGTATACGAGTCTATAAAAATTTATTTGTGTTTCTCAAGACTTAAGCCAGATTTAAATGGGTATAGAAGCCATTACAAAACATTTTCTAATTCTCTTTTTTAGGTTAAAGTCAATCTTGATATGATTTTTATGGAGTTACTAAAATGAGGTCAATTTTTAAAGGGTCATAATTGACCTCTTTATAAAACCTCGTTATAAAAGTTAAAAAATTCCCAAATAAAACCCACCTAGTTTCTTGACAAGTAAAATAATATTTTTAACAATCTTATGATTAACGTGGTATTTACTTTTTTAGGTTTTATTTGATCATTAATTTTGAATTGCATATACTGTAACTGCTATTTTGAAACTGCATATTCTATTTGGCCCGTAAAATATATATTTATAATTACATAATATAATGATATATTTTCATTTTTATTACTTTTTTTAATAATGACATAATATAAGAGTATTTGAGTGTATTTGAAAAAATTAATGTAATGTTTTTTTTTAAATTCAATGTTATCAATAAATTACTAGATACCGTCAACGACGGGTAGAGCGAAGCTGATCATATTTAAAATAGTTTAAATAATTTTAAAATTTTTCGGTTTTACAAGCTTTGCTCAGATTGAGCTTAAATATCAATATTTAACGTGTCAATCAGACGTAAAATTCATTAATAATAATTATTATAACTCGTTCGATAATCTGTGATTATAAATAAAACAAATCAACTTAAAAATTTTAATTCGTTTTAAAACATTTTTTTATAATGCACTTAACTGCAAAAATAAAGTTTTTGATTTTTTCTGAGTTTTAATATTTTTTTTTATAATTAAAAAAGGATGTTCGATACATTCGTAACACCAAATAACTCAAAATTCTAATGCATCAGTTTATTATGTTTAAAAAACAGGCCGAAACGCCTGTATTTATTCCAGCAGGCCTTCTGGGCCTAGAAACGAAGGATTTAATGTTATTAAATAGGGTTTTTTGATAAATTTCACAGGAATTCTGCAACCTTTCTAATTAACCAAAACACTTCTGGTTGGCACCATTTTTTTGTGCAAGCGTCACTTTTTATGCCCCAAAAACTGCAATTTTTTATCACAAATTCTCATACCTTTGTAGTCCATTAAATCCCATAATGACCAATTTTTCAATTGCTCCCAAAAATGCAATTTTTGAAAACAAAGGCTTTTAGATCTCAACATTTTTGGTTTCTCAATGAGGAACCATTGTGATGCGTCAAATTTTGATTTTTGATTTTTTGGCATATAAGCACGTTTTGGGACCTCAGGAATAAAAAACCGGTTTTTAAAAAAAGTATGTATGTGTGTGTGTGTGTGTGTGTGTGTGAGAGAGAGAGAGTGTGTGTGTAACCGGTGAAATTTCACAACTATTATGGAATTAAGAATTTTCAAAAATTTTTTCATCAATTGAAAAAATCTCAAACTACTTTTTTTTTTTTTAATTTGGATGAAATACCTCATTTATTTCCATGAAAGTACTTATATTTGAAAATATGGTTTTTATTCGATATCTCGAATCTGATAATTAATTTTTTTTTAAATTTGTTCCAAAATTTTTGATCAATAAAAAAAACTTTTTAAAGTTAATGTATGTATGATTGCATGCTTGTAATCAGTGATATCTGTGGCAGAGGAACCTTAGTGCCAGCTAGTTGGCAGGGTATTTTATATTCTCTTGTTTGATTTGCTTGAGTTGTTTTGGAGTTATGGTTTTACAAAGATAGAGATCAAAATAGACACTTTTTGAAAAATCAAATTTGGGAGTTTATAAATTATTATATCTGGCTAATAAATAATTGAAGAGAGGTAGGAAAGAAATTTTTGTAAACTTGGAGCCAATACAAATTTTTTGAGACCTAAACCCTTTTCTCTATAGAAAATTGCAATTTTGGCATCAAATAATTGGTCATTTTTGGCAGAAAATGGGTATTTGGGCTGTTGATAATAACAGTAAGAGAATTATATAAAAAAATAGGCACAACCAGTGTTTGATTTCTTAATGAGGTTGCAGCGTTCTATTAAAAATTACCAAAGAACCCTATTTAAAAATGTCAAACTCTGTGTTTCTATAGTCCAAGAAGGCTTAATGGCATGAACGGAAGGTGGTGTTCATGTTTTTTCAACAAAATAAATTATCTATAACCATTTTGTATTATTTGGAGTTCCAAAATTATTAAACTCCCCTCCTAAATAAAAATTTTGTTCTTTAAAAGTATTTTTAAATTCATTTAATCTAAGTCCTTAATGGCCAAAATACGGTTAAGTACTTACCAAAATTTTATTTAAAAAAGAAGCAAATAAAAATAATCTTTTATGATGTAAAAGTTTTTTTTTTCAGTTTCGGAGATAGTATAAACTTTTTGTACTTAGCCCTCATAGTCCAATTACTATTTTTGACGTTTAAGGGACATTTGGGGTAAATATGTACTGTTTTTTAAGTAAGAATTGTGAAAAAACGGTTAGAGATTTTTGAGTGAATGTTTTTTTATTATTTTAAATAAGTATTAAAATTTACAAAAAAAAATATTATTTTTATTTTTATGACGTCACTTCCGCGTCACACGAGCGTAAAGAAGGCACTATACGAAATCGGTGGGCAGGATAACTCCAGTTTGGCTTATCAAAAAAAAAAAAAAAAAATTTGGTAAGAATTTAGACCAATTGCCAGGGGCTGACTTCGAGTTTTTTCGAAAAAAGTAACTACAAAAAAAATGGCGGCTGTTTAAAGTTAAAATGCAAAAAAAGGCCTAAATTTTTAGGACTAAATAAGTAGCTGTAAAATCTTTTTGAGGACATTTTAAAAAAAAAACTCGAAGTCAGCCCCTGAAAAATATATTTTTTTAACTACACAGAAAATATGAAAATAATTGGTGAAATAGTTAATGCGCAATTTTGCCCACCGTTTTTAAAATACCTGTTTCGAGAAAAACGAGTTTAAAGTTTCAATACAAGTTTTTTGATACTTTTAATGAAATTTTTTTTTGTGTTTTGTTTTTTTCGTTTTGAGCAACTCATAGTTAAATAATCTAGACCGTAAACATTAAAATCGGTCCTGTATTTTTGCAGATAAGTTAATTAGAAGGTGTAAAAACGTGGTTTTTTTAAAAAAGGAATTTTTTTAGAAGGTTAATTTTTTTTTTTAATTAATTTTTTTCAGTCATTAGTGATTCCAGGCTAATAAAATAACCCATTTGCCTCCTTATGTTTGACTTGAAGATGATTATTTTCCTGTTTCTGATTCCATTCCCCATTTTTGGCCATTTTGGTACTGCGAAGTTTTGCTTTGTAAGCAACCGCAAAAATTCGCAAAATTTGCTGCATAATTTACATCCAAAAGTAGCTCTAACACAATTTCTAACTATTCAAAAATAGTTAGAAGTATAATGAGAGAAAAATGAATCTATTTTCTTAAAATAATAAAGCTATTTGTTTAATTTCTTAAAAATGTAAGTTTGATAGCACGCGCAAAACAGGCCAAAAAATATACTTAGATAGGGGATTAAAAATATTTTTTTTTTTTACATGTTCTTGAGACATATATGAAGTGATTTATACAAAAAAAACATTTTTGATTTCATAAAAAATATTTACCCCAAATGTCCCTTAAGTCTTAATAGTTTTTTAATTTTTCTTTAAAAAATGTTATTAGTTAGTCATTTTTGACCCTTCTTCTGAAACATTGCAAAAATAAACCCTTAAAATCGAGTAGTTTTTGTTGTTTTCAGGGTGTTGTCATAATAATAGCCTAGTTTCTTATCCTATCAAATTTTTGTTGGTTTTAGTTTTTAGTGCAAGTTTTCATTCAAAGTCCGTCAGTTGTAAATTTTTCATGACCAATTTTAAAAGAAATCTCTCACCGATAGAATCTAAAAATCAAGTACCTTAAGTTGCTGCGAAAATTGCAATTATATTAATTTTATATTTTATTTATTTAATAAAACTAGCCTTTAGCACTTTAGCCTTAGCATACAAAAGTTTAAACTAATTAAAAAAATCCGTTGTCAACCAGATATTTCAGAAGCATTAAAAACATCAGTTATTAATCAATTCTCATATAAATTCAACGATAATGGAGTTCCGCATAGAATGCATGTGGATAAAATTACATTTTCTTTGAACCAGGTTTAGTCCAATACAATATAATCTTAAGATTTAAAATATTTTATTTGCATAAGATACTTAACGCCATCATATCGTAAGCTCCAATTTTATTATTTTTAACTGTCTTTGAATACTTAATTAATTTTACAATACTGATAAGCAACTTGTCGATTTTTTTTAGTGGCCAACTTTGACCCGAAATATTGAGTTTGCAGTTGATTTGATCGCAAATTTACATCAGATTCTGAAAGTTGAGACTTTATTACATGGGGATATACATTTTGAAATACATAAATTTTGGTTTTGAAATTAATTTAGTATGCAAAAACAAAACTACACGTAGGTAGATAAGCTCTTGGGCGTCAAACGTGTAATTAAATAAAATGTCGATTAATGAATAATTAATAAAACTATATCTAGTGATCTTTTGCATTTTTATGATATTTCACTGATGCAAAGTTTATGCAAAAGCTATGAAATTTATCGCGCGGATAACATTTAGAAGGTTTTTCACCTGTATGAAGCAAAAGTACAAGAATAAACATGCCTTTAGAAATACCAGATTGGGCCCAAAAACAATAGGGTTCATTAACTCGATAAAATAAAATCAGTTTTAAAAAATGAAAGCATTCCGCTTGATCGTTTTGGCTATATCGTGTCCGAAAGGTGTCGATTTTTGCATCCATTAAGGTAGAGCTTCGCTCTATAATTACTCAGATTTTGAAGTTTCCTTATTCGAAGAGAATATTTGAATAACTCTAATTAAATAATAACAGTATTTTAACATGGAACATGTTCATAAGGAGGGGTGCCAGAAAAGGTTCCATTCTGCAGGATGGGGGTGAAAAATTGACATTGATTCAAGGGGGAGCCAAATGGGCTTAGAATATTTTCGATTTAGGGACTTAAAATAATTTGAAGTGAAAGTCAGGGTTTGATCAAGCCCTGATAAGAACAAGAAATTAAAATACTTTAGGTTTATAGACTTAGAATAATTTATAATTCGGGATTTAGTATATTTTATAAATTTTTTTTAACATGTTTTTTTAGGAATACAGGACAATCATTTATTGACCAATTAATTCACAAAAGTTTAATCTTGGATTAAAAATCAAATAAGAAATTATTATTTGGCTCAATTTTAACCAAACCGGGATAAAGTGCATAATTGGGTCATCGAATTGGTTCCAAAGTATTTTATCCCAAAAGTATACTACTAAAAGGAAGCCTTCATGTAATTTCTTAGCTCATAAGGTTCAGTCCTCGATTTTTGGTGGCCATTTTTGTGTTTTGGCCTCTTGTAAAAAAAGTAAGGTAATCGAAATAAATTTGTCTTACTTTTTCTGTAAATAACTTACATTAACATGAAAAATTTATCCTAAATAGGAAATTTCTCGCAGAATCCAATTCTGGGATCAAACCTTTTATTGAGCTGCGCCTCAATTCTGAGGTCAATTTTCACCACAGAATCAAATTTTGCGTGAAATTTCCTATCTGGACCTAAAAGGAAAAAATTTTTTATGTTAATATGAGTTTTTTACAGAAAAAATAAGAAAAATTTCCTTTCGATTTCCTTACTTTTTTAACAAGAGGCCAAAAGAGACCACAAGTGGCCACCAAAAATCGAGGACTGAACCTAATGATTTAAAAAATTACGCTGAGTCTGATTTTTAATAGTAATTTCGGAAAATAACTTTGGAACCAATTTAAAGACCCAACCATGTATTTTATCCCGGGTTTGTTTAAATTTAGCCATATATAATTATGAAATTAATTAATTATTAGGATGGATTCACCTGAATCTTAAACTTCGGTCTAAAACTTATTTTATAGAAAGAAGGAATGAAAATAAAGTGTATGTGAAGTTTTTTTTTTATTAAATAATGAGGAAATATTTTACACTTTAAATTAACAGAAGAAGATATTGGGTTATAATACTTTGCAAATCGCTTATTGTTTAATCGCTTTTATAAACTCTCGGTTTCTTGAAAACTGGAACTCTATATTTCAGTTCAGTGTTCTCTATAGATTCTTGACGTAACCATAATGGCTAAAAATTTAAAACCTAATATTTTATATTATACATCCTAAAACGTCTAAAACGTGGTTTAATACCTAACACTAATTAAATGTATGGATGGTAATAAATTAGAAAGTAGATATTGTACAATGTCAGGCGTTCGACGGTTTCAGTAATTGATTATGCAGTTTGTTTACGTTTGACTTCATGTTTTTTTCAGAAAAGATAAGGTTATTATTACATTTTAAAATTTAAGATTTATTATGGCTTCTAAAAAATTAAATCAAAAAGAAATTGAGTCTCTAATTAAGGAGAAAAATATAAATGTGGAATCAAAACTTTTTAAAATATTTCAAACGCCTATTTTAAAATCTCATGAAAAATATCGAAAAAAAATTAAATCGTGCATAATTTGGGTAGCTTGAGATCTAAGATACTGAAATTTGATAGAACTTTTTTTTTTGTTCAATAAACACATTATTTAAATTATTGAACAGCTTTGAAAAGTAATTCTGGTAAGTAGTGGCTAGAATAAATAATAAATTACTTATTAAAACTAAAAAAAAAAAATTATAGCAAAACATAAGTACAATTTACGTAACATTTAATCCTTTGACCAAAGTATAATGCAAAGTTTTATTATTTATTTATCACAAAGTTTACAGTATAAACTAAAAGCTATTATTTCGGAATTACTCATTATTATTATTATTACCAAGTTAATACAACAGTAGTTCGTTGACACATAAACTTTTATTTTGTAATAAATAATTAAGGGTGTCTTTTTAATTTAATTGGAAGAAAAAATGCATTAAAACTTATTTTTTTGGAAGTTGTTCCAGAAAAATTCTTTGTAACTCTTTCAGCTACAAAAAGAATTTAGTTTATGTTAACTATTTAAATTTACAAAGTATTTTATTGTAGATTTTTTCTAAAATCTACTAGGCGAATTTATTTATTTTTTATTATATTTTTTCAAAGTATTTACATTCCTCTTTCCAATAATTTTTTAGGTTTAAAATTGATCAGAACAATCTAATTTTATTCATTCATGTGATAAAACCTTCAATACAATAAGAGATAACCTTGAAACATAGAATAAAGCTACGAGTTTATGCAAAATCTAAAAAAGAGAAAAATTTTCATGAACCAAGAAGTATCATAAATGATATTGAGTTTCAAAAGATAAATTCCACAATAGTGACCTTGGCTCTTGTGCACAAATTACAAATTGGTTATTTATTGAAAAGCGCTATTAATAAAACCAATCACAGTAAGAGCTACTTTCAGTATAGATCTAGTAGTAGCACTTGAAACTAGTGCTGATTGAATTTCAAAATATTTATTTTACACTGAATAAAATCTAGTTACGGCTATAAAAAATCTTGTTACAATCATTATAAATTTTTTTGTAATAAAAAATTAAGATTTGTGATGCTTAAAACTAGATCCTTATTAAAAAATAATAAGGCCAAATTTAAGTTTTTCAATTAAAATGCAAGTATTTTTTCGAAATAATAAAACGCTTTGCCTTGTGGGGTCAAGATCTGGCAGATCCAGCTCGTACACTCTTTTTGTAAATACTAAAGAAATTTTGTCAAATCATTTTCTCCAAGAAATATAAAATAATTACAATGTATTAAAATGGCTGAAGCATGCTAATTATTCTTGAATATTTTTCGATAAAAAATTAATTTCTTGAACTAAAAACGGTTGAACTAAAATAACCAGAAAATATTTAAACCAATTAGTGTGTGTATGTACCCAAAACTAAAGAGCCTTTAAATTATTTCCTAATCATTACTATATAATAACTATTTATTTATTACTTACTTACTCCCTAATTGTTATATAGTATCTACTCAACTAATTATATGGAATTTAGATATAATCGTTCTTCTATTTCCTCGGTTCGTAGAATCAAAATTTTTGATAATTAAGATTTTCATTGGCTAGCGTCGAGTTCAAGTGGTCATTGAATTTAAAATTTGTTAATAGCTTTTATCTTATTTTAGAGCTCTTAAATATTAAATTAAGTATCAATAAATAATATTATATGGCTAAAAATTTTAAATCTATAGATGGGTTTATATGAGCTTGATTTTGAATATTTTAATATTTTTGTCACTATATAATTAATATTTTTTTATAATTATCTGACTATATAATTAATAGATTTTTAATCATTACTTTACTAATAGGTTTGGAAGAATCTTAAGATTACACATGAGGACAAGCGTGGAAATTACCATTTGCAAAAGGCAAGAAGAAGGCGTTATTTAATTTTCAATAATAATACTCTTTGTGTATTGATTACATGTTTAGTGCTAAGCATCTTAAAACTATAAACATGCTCAATTGCTCATGCATTTTACCAATTTTCATTATAAATGCAACTCATTCAGCTCTATTTATTTTTCTGCACATTTATTATAGTTTTATTTATTTAGATTTTTATTTAAATATTAAATAATTTGAGTTTTGTGAGGAATCTTTTATTTATGCTATCTTAGGGCTCTATTATTTTAATGGTTTTTTTATTTAAAATACTTATAGTTACCATTTGCTTTCAACATTGTTCAATGGCAACATGTAAATTTTCTTTGAGTAATTTTTTTTCTAAGTGAGAAAATAGCAGCCATAACTATTTTTTTTTTAAAAACACCATCATTGATCTTTTGTTATTGTTACTTATTCAAAAACTTTTGCCTAATTTGTTTATAGGGTGGGGTACCCCAGACTGCTTCTTGGTAATTAAAAGTGAGAGTCAAATGGTCTGAATGAAAGTGGTAGAGAGTCATCAAATGGGTCTTAGGATGATATCGATTTTGGGACTAACAATAATCTAGGCTTAATGGCTAAAAAAATTTCCATTTTCCCGTTATAGTATATTACGACCCATAGCCAGAAAAATAAAGAATAGTTCAAATTGCACATAAATTAACTTTCGAGGCGAATTTAACTATGGTAAACTGCAATTTCGGGCATGTTTTTTTTCTTGGCAGCGGCTAGGAAATCGTATTTTCGAGACCACTGTCAAAAAAATGTTATTTTATAGAATGTACTTTAAAAACCTAAGATGTTTGTAATAGATAAGTAGGCAGTAAATGTGTTCTACGTAAATTACTTGTGTATATTTGGAAATCTGTCATAACTTTTTTACATTTAGATTTACGTACATATTTATTTAGAAAAAAAATTTACACATTTAAAAAAAAATTATTATTTGCTAAATTATTATTTTTTGAAGTATATTAAGTAATAAATTACCATATTACAAATATAAAAACCATGCCTCAATTATTTTGGGCTAAAAAGACTAGATGCGTTATTAATTGAAGATCCCATTTTTATCCTTAAATTATAAAAAAAACAATTCATATATAAATGAAAAGGCAGAGTTAAAATAGGCCAAGTACTTTATAAGAGGCAATCTGAGAAAGTGGTTCTCAGAAACTAAAGGAATATAATTCATTCATTATTGATTTGAGTTTTTTAATATTTTCGAGTGAATTTTTTTTTTTAATTAAAATTAAATAATAATAAATTTTTAATTTTACTTTCTTGCTAATTTTCTATAATAAAGGAATATAATTTGGTTTTTTAAATGAAATATCAAGATGTTCAATGAAACGACTGTTTTCGCAGTCAAAATTTTGAAAAATTAGAATAACAGGGGCTTTAATAAGAAAATACATAAAATTATCTGCTATTTAAAAAAAATTACTCTAAAAAATGGATTCCGAAAATGGAAAATTGGATCATAGAAGCTAAAAAGTGCCATAGAAGCTTATTCTTACAATTAGCATTTGAAAAATTCTAATACTTTAGAACCGGTTTGAAGACAAATTAACCATCATTTGGAACTCATTTGATTTTACTTTACTTATACGGTACTTCAAAAAAGTTGTCCAAGGGGTTAAATTCTACCAAAAAATAAAACGGCATACTCTTAAAAAAAAAATAAAACAATTTTAACTTGATTTATAAAAAAAAATTAATGTTTTTCCCCTAAAACAGTACTACAATCAAGTGAATTTACATAATAACCAAGTTCTTATTTTAATTGAAAATTGCACATATGCAGCAACTAATTATCATGTCTAGCTTATAGGCCGATATACACAAATTATACAATTCACCAAGACGGTAAGAAAAGCTCAAGTTTTAAATATGAAACCAATCTGATGGATAGTTTTCTCTAAATCTTAGCTACAAAAATTATTGCAAACTTTTTTGGTGTAGGTAAGACAGAACTATATAATTATATTCAATTTCAAATAAAAATCCATTAATAAGCATTTTTCTCGATATTTTTTAATTAAAAATAAAATTTAATAACAAAAAATATGTAATTATAAAATATGTTAAATAAATTTTTTTTTTTAATTATACTTCATATGAAAATATAAATTGTATCAACCCACACATTTGTATTATACTTGTGTATGTTTTTGTATCTGCGAAATAATAATGATAAAACATCCAATTATTTTATACACAGAAAAAAAAATTATTTAAAAAATTTTCTAATTAATATAACGAGCGTTAATAAGTAACAGCCACAGGCAAAAAAAAAAATAATAATCACACTTTTTTTAATTAAATTTACTAGAGTATTAAATGAACATTAGAGAATTGGATTTTTTTTAAATTATAAATCAAGCGTTTATAGTTAACATAATTATTACGTATTCAATCAAAAAAAGTACATTATATTTTTATTACTACTTAACTTGGTGCTGGAATCGAAAAAAAAATTTGAAGACACAAGATTTATATTTTCAAACTACTTTTTTTATATATCTAGTCGGTTTTGTATATTAATTACCGAAAATTGATTAAGAAAACTTATTCTCAATAAATTCAAATGGGCCTAATTTGGACGTTTGTGCACCTAGAGGGCTAAAAATTTGGGCAGAATCATGTTTAATAAAAACGAAAACATGTGCGAATTTTCGAAGCAACCAGTAAAGACAATTTAACGAGCGTTATACCCTCAGATTTCTATACAGGTATGATAAGTCCAAAATTCTATACTGCATTCAATTGAAAATATTGGTGTTTTTTTGCAAACAAAAGAGTAAAAATAAATTCTATATGGTTTACACAATTATTGACTTTTATTTGCTTTGGAAAATATATTTTCTGAGTTAAAAAAATTTAGATACTTTTTGGCATAAAAAAATAAAATTACTTCTTTATAACTAAAATGCAAACATTGACACTCTTGGGGTTCTCTCATTTAATCACGTTAAAATATCTATTTTCTGGCCATCTAAATGGTATATTATAATCACTTTAAGCTAAAAATTATTAAACATTTACAATTTTAACTTGTACGTAGATTGAAAACAGTCTATGATGCAAGAAAATGTAAAACGATAAAATTTTTTAAAAAGCTAATAAAGTACAGGATTTTCTAGCTTGTAAATGTCAAAGTATTGTTTAAATCCGATACTTGTTCATATTAGTTTTGAACTTTATTTACATTTTTGATAACAAAAAACTTATAACCGGTTTGCGTAAGCACAACCTAAATGCATGGAACATGTTTACTTCCGTCTGAGGACTAGGTATAATACAAATGTTACTCAACATTACAATACAATTTTCTAATTTTATAAGTTGCAATTATTACTTTACTAGCTGTTAAGATTCTAAACCCAATCTTTTTTGATTCCCTAAACCTGAATTATTAAGTCCCTAACCTAAGTCCTTAAGCTCAGATTTTTCAAAGTCTCCTAATTAATCTAAGTCTTATTTGACCCCCCCCCCTTAAATAGGACAAATTTTAATCCCCCCCTTAAATAGCACAAATTTTACCGCCCCCCCCCCCTTTAAATAGAACAAATTTGACTACTCCCTTAAAAAGGACAAATTTGACTCCCCCCCTTAAATAGGACAAATTTGACCAGCCCCTTTAAATAGGACAAATTTGAGCCCCCCCCCCCCCATTTAAGTTCTGAAGTACCCCCTCACTATAAACATGTTCCATGTTAAAATACCGAAATATATCGTCAGCAACCCCAGAGATAAAAATTTTCAAAAATATTAGGTAGCTGAGTTACAAAAAAATGTAGTTTTTGACATAAAAATGGAAAAATCTTTTTGGTACCTGTCGCCGATTTCTCGTTCATGATATTTTTCGATTTTCTGAAGGTTCAAACTACCCAAAAATACGGGTAATATCGATGTGCCTTCAAATTTTTTTTTTTTTGAGAATTAAATTGATATTCTTTATGAAATAAAATAAAATTTGAGTTGTATTTTATATTTATAAATTAAGTAGTCATAGTCAACGTTATGGCAGACATGACAAAAAAATATATGGGTGTAAGCACGAAATTTGAAATTTTTATTCCTTATTCTATGAGAGGGATCCAATGATAATACCATGATTTATTTTGTTTTATTCAGATTGCTTATTAGACTAATAAAACTACACTGTAAAAAGTAACTTCCTTATATTAATAAAAAAATTAGTAAATTTTTGAAAAAATTGTAAATATTCGAAAAAAATCATAAATTTATTAAATTCAGTAATTTATTGAAAAATTCGAGTATTTTTGATTTTTTTTGTGAATTTGCAAGAAAAATTGATAATTTACAATAAAATATAAAAATTAGTTGTAAAACGAAAAACTTGTGAATTTACTACTTTTTTCGTAAATTCACAAAAAAAAATCGAGAATTTTCGAATTTTTCGATAACACACTAAATTTAGTAAATTTACGATTTTTATCGAATATTTATAAATTTTTTTGGAAATTTACTAATTTTTCGAAAACATTATATTTTTTTTGCTAATCTAAGGAACTTACTTTTTACAGTGTAATTAGGAAACCAAATTTCGTTATTAATAAATAATATTTTTACTTTTAAAATATACTTTATCATTAATTTTTAAGGTTGAATCAGGTGGATAGAAATAGCATTTTTTGAGTAAAAATTTCTGGAGATCGAAGCTTCTGGAATGTTTAATATTTTTAGCCATTGATCATGTTACATGTCCCTTAAAATTAAAAATAGTATATTACGGTCCTAGGCCAGAAAAACAAAGAGTGGCCCAAATCGCACGTAAATTACCTTCCGAGGCGCAGCCGAGGATGGTAAACTACGATTTGGGTCATTCTTTGTTTATATCCGAGGATTGTACAAAATTTTTTTGCGTCTGTGGGGAGAAAATATGTCTTTGCCGGACGCGTAGCGTCCGGGAAATACGTACTTTCGGGCCGCAGTACAAAAAAATAATTTTGAAAATTTATTGACTACTCACGGAGATATTAGCGCTTGAAATTTCATTAATTTTTGAGGTACTTAATTAATCAAGACTTTTTTATAAATAATCTGATTCTAAAAATCTTTGAATATAATATTTAGGACATTATTTAGCATCAACTTACTAAAAAAAATCTCAATTTTTAACAATAATGTTTAATATATTTCTAGTTTTTTGATTTTTGGCCTAATCTAAATTTTTCAAAAAATCAATTTATTCGCGGCGAAACGTAGAAAATCAAAATTTTGTTTAGTGAATCAATGGTAAATAATGTCCTAAATATTATATTCAATTATTTTAAAAATCAGATTATTTATAAAAAAGTCTTGATTAATTAAGTACCTCAATAATTAATGAAATTTCAAGCGCTAATATCTCCGTCAGTAGTCAATAAATTTTCAAAATTATTTTTTTAATTTTAAAGGACACTTAACGTGATCAATGGCTAAAAATATTAAACATTTCAGAAGTTTCGATCTCCAGAAATTTTGACCCAAAAAATTCTATTTCTATCCACCTGCTTCAAATTTTACATTAAAATATAGATTAATTAGATAAATTTTTTTTTGTATAAAAACTAATTAGTTTAAAAGTTCCTTTTATTTTCAATTTTCTAAAAATTTATAAACAGAGATTATATAATTAAAAATAGTGGTAAATTACGTTTGCATAAACTTTTATAATATTATAATATACGTGAGAAAGTTGACTAAATAAATGTATTTAAAACACAAGTTAAATTTCTATACGAAGAGCCTAAATATTATATTATATACTTGTTGAGAAATTCATAAAATAAATAATAAGTTTTATTAAATTTGAAAATGTCGTGAAAAGTAAATTAGACTAATATGCAAGATAACAAGTTAGTATCTTAGTTATTACAGAAGCAAGGTTTTTGTACCCTCTAGGGTAATATTATATATATATATATGTGCATTATATATATATGTATATTCAAAATTTTAGTATAAATGTTAAGAAAGTTTTCAAAAACCATTATAACGACCTCTTTTATAGTATCGATGTTCACCTTATTTCTTATTATTTTATACCTCGTTAGATTGATATAAGAAAATTTCATTCTAAGTTTATTATAACAAAAATTATATTATTCATTAAAAATTAATTATTTTTGCATTTAAGTTCAGAAAATGTACTAAACCGTAACTGATATGGAATACGAACAATAGTCACTTTTTTTTGGTAAATATGAAAGTTATTTTCTTTATCATAAAAATGAAAAAATTACTTTTTACATTATTAAATAATCATAAAATAGATTTAAAAGTGGTCAGTTGCTTATTGGAAAAACTCATTTTTATGCACGGAGAAAAAAAACTGTTAAATATAACCAAAAATGCTAATTTTATTGACATTATAATGTTTGATTATTTTATGTTCAAAAATTTTAGTAAATATAACCAATTTCAATATTTCTAAAATTCATTTATAAACAAAACAAAAATTTTTTGTAAATTTTTCAAAAAATTTTGTAATTAAAAAAAATGTTTTTTTTTGCATTACTCCAAGTAAATTAATAAATTTTAAAGAAATAATAAAAAATAAGTGAATAAATAAATATTAATCAGGTTAAAACAGATTTTATTGAATTAAAAAAATATTAAATAAACAATATTTTATGTATTGTCTGGAAGCTAAAAAAATTGTATTTTTTTTATGTTGGCTTTAATAAACATTTGATTTTTTTGAATATTTACCGCGTATGCATGATAATGATTATTAAAATTAATATTGCAAATTTTATCATAAAGAATAAAAAATTCATTTTCCTTAGCATATATTTTTGACATTCAGTCAAAAAATGACCATTCTTCAAGTAAATCAGTAACTATATTTGTGTATCTTCGCTGAAATTGATTATTAAAACCCTAACCTCAGAGTTATAACCACTGATACCAAAAATTTCTTATGCATCACGAATTTATGCAATAGTTTTATCCTAGGCAAGAATATGCCAGAGCATGTCTAAATTGCCATACGAGGTGAAGACAAGTCACACGTATTTTTAAATCTCGCTCCGGTTAGAAAATACGTGTTTTCTGGCCGCTGATAAGAAATAATACATTTTTAACTAAAGGAGCAAAAAAAAAAAAAGAATGGCCCAGATCGCACGTTAACGAATAGCATTTATTGACGATTTTAAATTTTAATGAAATTTTTTGATGTAATCAAATAAAGTTTGTAAATATAAGTTAAATGTTTGAAATAACTTAAATCATCGATTTTGAGGTTAAAAACTTAGCAATACGGGATTTCGAGTCTGCACTTTTGGAATTTAAAAATTCTGATTTTAGAATCGTCATCAGTGACCTCAAAAATCTAAGAGGTACGCCAAAATCTAGCTTAATCAGCAATATTTTTCAAAAAATAGCATTTTTTTGTTATTTTGGGAGATATAGTACTAGTGTTAATTACTCAAAACTGGCCATCGGAAAATGGATGAACCTTCAACATCGTTTTTAGCGAACAAAATTACGTGTGATCCACCGAATTGGATTCATATATTGTTTTTTTTAAATTTTTGGATGCATTTAACATTACTGGCCCCTTGACTGGTATCAGAACGTGAGATTAAAATGAATTTTTTATTTTCATTCAATTTTTACAACTTTTGCTTTTTATCATTTTCATTTTTTCTTTTATTTATAAAATAAATAATTTTTTCAAAATACAAAAGCACCCCTCCTTGCGGAGATTTTGTTGGATCTCTAAAAAATAATTTTAAAAAAAGGTTTAAAAATTGAATATTTTTTGTTTATAAAAAGTTTTATAAAATTTTTTTTTAAATCTAGAAATAATGAGTAAGAAACTTAGCAAGAATCTTACTTTGCCAAAAAATAAAAAACATACCAATGAATAAAAAACTAAACTCATAACTAGTTCCAAACAATATGTGACCCAAATTTACAAAGAAAAAAAGTTATATTTGTTATGTTGAGGTCTTTTGACATTTTTTACAAAATTTTTTGTTTGTACTTAATAAAAATAAAATTAATAAATCCTTTTATGAAAAAAATCTTGCAATAAAAATAAATTTATTGATTTCCTTTCAAATAATGTTCACAGTTAATTTATCTGTATTTTATTTTCATTTTGAATAGTATAAAAATAATTTTAAAATTACACATTGTAGATGAAGGAGAAAGAGGGAGAGAGAGAGAGAGAAGGGGGAAATCTCAACCCTGGGGGAAAACATAATACTTTGTTTTCCATTAGAAATGTTGGTTTAATCGAATACTGAACTACAGAATATACGGTATTATAAAAAAATTTTCTTTTTTAAAAGTCAGAAATCATAAATTTTCATTAGCTACAAGAATTTTTTTTAAACCTCTCGAGCTAATATTTTTCTGATAACGTCATTACGACACCTTATCGATACTCCAGTGACACTAACGACCTTATATTATAAAAGTATGTATTTGTTTGTATATACACGTATTAGAAATATACGTACCCATATTTTTTTGGCACAAAAATTTTCTGTCGGATTTTTTTTTTTATACATAATTCATGTGAATTTAATAATTTAAAAAGAAAATTTAATTCATTATTGTTTATTAGCTTCAAATAAGACGAACTAAAGGCTAGTATAATATAATTTATGTTTTTAATCCTTTGGCTGGACTTTAAGATAAAATATCCTGGATTAAGAATAGATTAATCCAGCATTCTCCAATTACAATGCTTTCACGCCTGATGAGAGCTTTCGGTACAAAAATAAAATTTCATTGAAGTCATAAGCTTTGTTCAAGTTTTTGTTAAACAAATATTTGAATTTTATGCAAAGTTTTTTATTTGTGATTAACAAAAATTATAAAATTAAATTGAAGAGTGTTAAATTAAGACCTTCTCAGAGATAATAATTAAGTTTTATTAAAATTATTATCAATTTTAGAAATTTTCTATCCTATTGCACTGTATTTAATACAAAATAATCTAATAAAACAAAATCCTAGATGGCGAAGTTACTCGAATTCAACTGGGGTCATCTTATTTGATCTTATAGTTTTTAACAAATTTTGAATACATAATTTTTTTCCAACATAATTAAACTCAAAATTTTTCAAATATAAATTGAATTTTAAACTGGAAAGAAAAAAAGGTATACATTATATAAAATTTTAACTTTCTTCATCCTTTTTTTTTAACTAATCCTAATAACTTTATATTAAATTTAGTTTTAAATCAGCTTTTATTTTTATTTTATATTTTTGAAAATATAAAAAAGAAAAAGTAAAACTTGAGAATAATAAACTTAAGCAAAATATATATTTTTTGCACTAAAAAGTCATAAAATATTTATCAAATTTTATATATTTTTTTAAGTAGCTCAACTTTTGTTTTATTATATTTAGAATAAAAAAATTATAAAAAATTTTCTATTCACTAAAATGAATTGTGCAAACTGAAAAAATAATTAATAACTTAATTTAAGTATTATAAAAGCAAACAAGAAGATAAGAAGACTTAAGTCAGATATGATAATAAATATTATAATATTATATGTCTAAACTAATTTGATGCAGAAAATCTTGATAACTATTATCCTGTTGTGGTCCTGATACAGTCGAGTGTTTGATCAAAACAATTTTAAAGTTCATAATCTCTCAATTCTTCGAAATACTTTAAAATCCGAAATTATTAATAATAAAACTTTTTTAATTTTCCTAGATTATTACTTAGTTTCATTTCTCTCTTTTACGATTAAACCCTTTTTAACTCAAGAAATTTAATTTTACTTGAGATAATAATAAATCAACAAATAATTTTAAATTTCTTATCAAAAAATATATTAAAAATTTTAAAAAACTTTAATGGAACATATTAAATTTTTTATGTTGCCTATGGAATACGGCACCAACTCTATCCGATTTTTGTTTCTCTTAGAGAAACTATTGTGATAGGTGAAATTTTCGGCTACACCAAATTTTAAAAAAAAGTAACCAGCGATATTTCACAACCATTATGGTATTAGGACCTAATTTTTTTATCAAAAAATCTCACTAATTTTTTTTTTTTTTGGTCGTATACTACCTAATTTTTTTCTATGGTAGTACGTTTAGAAATGTCATTTATAGTCGACTTTTTATATCTGATACCTAATTTATTGAAAATTTTTTCTCAAAGCTCTTGCATTAAAAAGTGAAAAACATCAATATTTTTTTTCTTTCGAATGCAATATCTCATTTTTTTCTATGAAAGCACTAATGTCTAGAAATATCGTTTTTACTTGATATCTTGAATCTTTTTGAAAATTTTTCCTTGGATTTCATACCTGGTTTTTTGAAATTTTATTCTCAACGATTTTTGCTTCTTCGTTTTTGGTACCTAGTACCTAGTTTTTTTTCTACATGAGTTCATAGTTTTAAGAAATTCATTATTTCTCTATTTCTCGTATTTTTTGTATATTATACATTTTCGAAGTATAAAAAAACTCCACTATTTTTTTGTATATAAAAAAATTGTTAACTCATATGAATACTTGTCATTCCTGGGAAACCGAAGTGCCAATAATTTTACAGAGTTTTTTAAAATTTTTACAGAAATATCCAAAATCTCCATTTAAAAAGCATAGGAAAATCGACGTGCTTACAGGCAAAGAATTAAGCAAAATCCTTAGAAGATCTTTTTAAATATTTTAACATATCATTTTTACTCAGTGAGCAAAGAACTAAAAAATAAAAAAAAAATTAGCACACACTGTATAATATTTTTTAAATTCAACTCAATCAAAAAAACTTTGCTAAATGAGTAGATTTTATTGTACTTTATACCATTTACTTTTAATTGTATTTGTGTGATTTGCTTTTTGAAAACTTTAAAATTAGTTTTTTCGACCGATAGGTCTCACTTTATTCTTTTTTAACAAAATTTCATCAGCGTTTTATTATAGCGATACCTTTGAATGAATTTTTCGGTTTGGATTTTTAAAGCTTTTTCATTTATAATGTTTCAACAAATACATAATTTTTACATATTTTATATTACGTTTTGTATCCTATATAACCTCTTTTCGTACTAAATATTAATGTTTACATTTATTACTATAAAACACAAATTACTATAATATTTTTGATGGTAAATTTTGAAATAAACCTTGGAGTCCTTTAAATTAATTTTTGTTCCAATTTGCTTATATAAAATACTTATTAGGGTGTTTCTTGTTTCTCAAATTGATCGTAGTGGAAAATACTGGCTCGAATATGATTCTATAGATCATAAAACTAATCTCCAGAAAAAAAAAATTTAAATAAAGTTTAATTTAGTGAGTCGGTTAGCAAATGGAAATTGGTAAATATCAGGAAAAAGATTCGAAAAACGTTTTAGAAAGCTCTTAGAAACGCTGCTTAAAATTTTTTACTACTAAAATGTCGTAAAAGCCTTTTAGTAACAATATATCTAAAAAAAAACTGTAAACTATAACATATTTTGTGATATTTGAATCTAATTTAAAATTCCTAGTTGCTTAAGAAGTAACTTTAATTTGACTGTTTTATTAATTCATTTTTTTGAGGTCATCAAAAAATAGCTTTTATAATTGGTTAAAATAGCTAAAAATAACCTCTCAAGTAATAATTTACAGTTTTTTTTACAACTGATTTTAGAAGTCAAAAGTTCTTAGCAAGGTTTCCAGCAATTATCTTTTGAAAGTTAAAAATTTAATGAATAATACTTTTATTTTTTTAAACCAACTTTAATATCTAAAATTGCAGACATTGCATACTTTCTTTTTTATCACAGTTATATTCTTTAGAGAATCATAAAATAATAATAAAATTATATAGAATAATTCAAACACATAATAAAATAAATCTTTTGATTAAAAAAGAAGTCAATAAAATAATCAAACTCAATAAATCTTCAAAAAAGTGATAATATAAAAAGACCAAATAGAAAATAAAAAAATTTGTTATAGAACCGAGCATTGATTAAACAGAGTAATGCTTTTTTATATTTGAATTTAAGATAAAAAAAGAGAAAAGAAATTACTAACTCAAATAATAGCCGAATTTTTCAAGTTCAACAGAGCGTTATAGTATTGAATGTATTCATTCAATGTCTATTGAATTTTCTTTCACAGTGGCTATTTTATAAAAAAGTACTTTACAAAAGACCAAGCATTTACAATCTTCTATTTTTATCTACCTCTATCATACCCTATATATAAACATATATATATATAGTTTTCTTTCTCCTTCTTAACAATAAACCTAATGTGGTAAATTCCAACGTCACTTAGATATTAGAACAGTTATGTGTGCCCTAAAACTATCGTCAGTATGTTTCAGACATTTTATGTGACATTGCATTGCCGCAATGTACAACTTTCTGGATATGACTCTGATATTGTAGAGACAATGCTTTCACTTTAAACAATGAATTTAGTGTGTATCTCCTTTCTGTATTATATCACATATTATATAATATTACTTACATCTTTATTCTTTATCTAAAATTATATAACTTGAATAAGGGGATTGTGGATTGTGTTCACGTATAATTCATACATTTCTTAGATTACGTAAAATATATTTCTATAATGTGTAAATTATTTGTTATACGTATCTTTCTATTATATATATATTTGAAAATTTATTTGTCTGTCTGCTGTCTCTGTCCTGATGACTCAATAATGGCCGAACCAATTGACATGAAACCGGTGTCATACTAAAGAATAAAAGTATGCGGATAACATAGGCTACAGTTTTGCGACTCAAATTTCGTACTTTTGGAGATATTCAATATTTACTATTTTTGGGATAAATAAAATTTTTTGAAATTTTGTTTAAAAAGTGAAATACCTGAAAAATATGATCAAATTTTACTGTTGCAATTGGTATTACTTGATTTGGCTTTCTAATTTATACGTACTCAGTTAAATTTTTTTATTTTCTGTAGATTATAATTACAGAATCAATCAGAACTTATAATTTTTCATTAATAATGTTTCACCTACGCTGCTCTGAATAGTTTGAATGTGTGCATAATTATAAATTTGTAGTGAAAAATGATTTTTTTAAGCAACACAAACAGAAGTAAATGCGGAGCCCCCCTCCAAGTTTTGCTAGTATTCAATAAATATAACATCTCGAACTCAATTTTATTAATGTCAGTACTTATAGAATAAAATAATAGCATTTTTCACTCACAAAGTTCACAAAGAAACTTAATTTTGGGTGAATAATTGCAAAATAAAAAAAAAATTCATTTAGCATTACTATACTTCTTGTTTTTAATGCTAGTTACTGTTTTTTTTCCCTATTTTATCCATACTTGATAAAATAATTTGCACATTATTCTCGACCATAAATTATTCTGAATTACCTTGAATTTCAAGCTACGATCTAAAGTTTTAAAAAAAAGTTTTATAATTACGAGTAGATGTTCTTAGGTTTTTGAAAGTAAATAATTAATATTTCAAAATTTTCATATTGTCTGAAAACTAACTAAATGTTAAGATCAAGCAAATATTTCTTGGTTCAGGATATTTTCATTTAGAAAAAAATACTTGTGTGTACGTAACATTAATTAAACGAAAACGATGTAATAAATTAAATTAAATTTAACGTTTTAAATTTCATTTAATTAATTAGTGACTAAGATATATTTGGATAAATTATTTTTATCTACCTAAGAATGTCTAATGAAAGAAATGTACTTAAAATTATTTATTTAGTTTATTTTTTATTCCTAATTCTTTGCAATATTTCATTGATAATAAAAATTTTAGTAATGGCTTAAAATAAAGTCAATAAATTAGGAAAATTAGTTTAAGTAAGATTTGAATCTTAATTCCTATAATATGCAATTTAATTTTAAACTACATGATATGAGTTATTAAATATCTCATTATTATTCGTTTAAATAAGTAATTTAAATTTTCATCTTTAAATATACGACATTGTTTTATATAGTAAAGTAGTTTAAACTTAATTTATTTTTGTCTTTAATAAATTATCCTATCCTGGAGATCGATAAAATAGTTATAAATAGATGGAAATAACGAGATTTTAATTACCTGATATACAATACTGTTAAGTTATTGTGCTTGTAATTCTTGTTACTTAAGACAAACGCTTATTATTGCAGGCAAAAAATTTAAATTTATTAGACATGAATTTTTTTTAAATATTAAATACTTAAAATATTAGCTTGTTTTTTAAGAACTGTTGTGAGCAGAATTTTCCTTTCTGCTAAAAACTGTTTTTTTTTCGGTCAAAAGATCAACAATTATACTCAAATAGTAAAAAAAATTGAAAAAAAAAAAATTTCTAGAGGGGTTTATATAATTTCCGGATACTAGATTTGGTCCACATGGGTTTTTTGAGTTGCTGGTCAATAATTTCGGGAAATTTCTTATGAAAAATTAAAACCTCACCCTTAAATTAGCAAAAACTACCCCTAAAAAGAGTGTTTTTAATACTTTCAAATTTTAAGAGTACAGGTTTAGTGCATAATCGCTCCCTGCGTCGAGGTAGAGGGGAGAATTGAGATTCGATTGATGCGCCCTCGGTACAGGTTAAACAATTGTTTTTCGGGCATATTTGTTTATAATAGCATGCAAATTTTATAAAAAGTATTAATTATTTTAATATTAAAAAATTTGTGATAGATTATTGTATTGTAAAGTGTAAAAATAAATTTAATAAAAACTCCGGAATAAAATTAATTTATTTTCCTAACACAAAGAAGAGAGAAAACCAAAGAAATAAGTGAAAAAAAATTTAATAATTGAAAAAAAAATGAAATAAATGACAAAATATTAATGAAAAAAATATATTTAAATGAAAAAAAGTAAAATTTTTAATTTTCCTATCAAATATGAAAAATTATTATTTTAAATTAATTGTATATACAACAAAACACATAACCTTATTAACATAAAAAATAGCTTACTATATACAAAAAATTAAATACAAATTTTTCTTTAATTGCTTCCACAATTTACTTAACATATTTAGCAGGTTTTTCGATTATTAAATTGTGAAAAAAACTTCTTTAAATTGAATAATTAATGTTTTTCCTGAACTTTCCTATGCTACACGTATAATTATGCCCGAAAAAAGTAAGAACACCACGTGACCTACTAAACCACGCCTCTCGCAGGGAACGAATAGGTTTTTTGGGTCACATATCTAGAATTTCGACCATTTTTTTCATAAAAACTTAATATTTCATCCTTAAATTAGCAAAAACTAAAAGGAGTGTTTTTGCTATCTTGACGCCTTGAGTGTCCAGATTTGGCCCACATGGGTTTTTCAGGTCATTAATCAAGTATTTCTGAATAATAAATTTAAAAAATTACCAGAAACATAAAGACGTATTTAATTATACACAAACAAACAAAATTTAGGTGACTTTGGGCATATGATAAATTAATTAATATTTATTTACGATTATAATATGAGATTGATTGAATTGGGTTAAAACTACCCCAAAACATGGGCTTGGTTACATTCTGAGCTAAGTGATTTATATTTTCTGTGTACAGGTTTTTGGGGTCCTTTATAAAAAAATTCTGGTCATTTTTTTAAAATTTGTCAGACACCCTGTAATTAAGAAAATCAACGCCAACAGGTGTTTTTGTTCTATTTTAACTATAAATCTTAAATTAGCTTAGTTATTTCTAAATAAAGTTAATTCGTAAATTTTATACTTTTTTTGATACTTCGCTATGAAGGTTCTTTTTTTAAAAGTGTATGCATTAATAAAATATTTGTTTTAGGGGTGGTTCTATCCCCTTTCATTAACTTGAATGTTGAAATTTAAATATTCGTTTAAATTTATATAAAATATCATTTTATTATTAAAGTATTGAAACAAATTTTTTGGACATGCATAACTGTGTTTGTAGTAAAAAAAATACCCTTTTTAGGGGTAGTTTTTGCTAATTTAAGGCGGATTAAATATTAATGTTGCATAAAAAAGTCCCTGAAATTCGTCATCAGCGACCCAAAAAATATAATTAATAAAGATAAATATGTTTTTTTGGCTGCTAACTACGAATATTATATCCATTTTTATCAGAAATCTTACAATAGGCTGCAATACGAATTTTTAGCTATGTCTTGCAAAGTTTTTTAAAGATTTTTACCGGTAACTTATGTTTTTTTGTTGCTGAATTCAAATTCTGTTAACACTTAAAATGGCTACTTTTTCCAACCATACGCATTTAATGAACATATTATTTTAAGTAGAGCATCGTAACCTAGGCAGTAAATGAATAACAGAAAATTTTATTATACTTTTAATAATATCTTAACATTTTACTGATATAAGATTCGAATTTTTAATAGAATATAAAATTATTACAATTAAAATAAAAATTAATTTATTTGCACTTGTATTATTTAATAACGTTATTGAAAGATAGAAATATTATTTGCAGCAATGATCTTAAAAATAATTACTGAATAAAAAAATTAGAGAAATAGATATTTCTTAATATCAAAACGAGTTTTGTTTTTGTTATCCAATAATATAAAGCTTAAGTTGTCACGTAAAGTTTATATCTTTATATTGCACATAGTGGCTTTATCTCTCAAGACAAGACTCAACAAACAAGAAACAGTGAATTGATCTGATGGTGATTTTTATACTTTCTCTTGTTAAATAGGAGACTTTACTAATTAATTTTAATTACTAATTCTCAATTAGACATATAAAATTTAATTGAAAATCACTAATACTTCATTTATTCCATAATATTTTATATTTTCTACATTTTTTTCTTAAATGTTAATAGTAAAATTGGGAGCATCGTAAGACTTTGTTTTCTTACACTTTGAGTTATAATATATATCCATTAAATTATTAATATTATTTTTATAAAGGTACATAAGGGTGCAAGTACGCCTACTATCTCTAGGGTAATAAATATAATAATTATTATTTTCATCTTAAAATTACTTACATGTATTGTTATTTTAACGTTTCGTATTCACTAAGATGATATACTGTTTATTCCCTTTATAAGTTAAAGTATTAATGATCCGTAATAAATCCATGGTAACTAGAGTTTGTAAGCAAGCATTACAGAAGAATTTTTATTTGCCCTAGACCATCTGGGAATATTTCGTTTTAAACACCATTACTTCTATAATAAAATTTTATTTATTTTCTGTATATTATCAAATTAAAATAGATTTTTAGATTATCTTTTTTATATACACAACAAGAGTAAAAATATGTTTTTAAATTGAAGGTTTCATTTAAGTTTTCATATTCGGCACAAAAATAGCTATTTTTTAGACAAGGAACAAAATATTGATTTTGACTTTGCATGCAGTTGTAGCGAGCAAGTGTAGACAGTATGTAAAAGTCGACCCCCATATGTTTTCCCGTGATTTAAAATATAGTTTTACATATAACGGGCAAAAGAGCCGTCTCCCTAGGGTAGAAAATAAGCTTTTTTTGCACTAGATATGTAAAAAATTATATTTTAACAATTTAAGTAAATGTTATTGACAAACAATGTACACATTCTACCTGGGGGAGAGGGTTGAAAATTTGCGAAACTCTTTAAAAAATTAAGGATCAATTTTCAAAGAAAAAATTCTCCGAGCAAACATACTATAAAAAGACCCAAACCCACAGTTTTGAATCCACCAAAGTCTTGGCAATGTTTCCCTCTTCTGGGATTTTCAATTTTTTTTTAACATTTTCTGAAAATTAGGTTTTTTCAAAAAAGTTGGATTTTAACCTGCACTGCCCCTGAATATCATACATTTGATCTGAAAAAAATGGCTGATATATATTTGAGTTACTAATTTTTTTGAATATTTAGAAACTCCGATCTTCATTATCTAATATTAAACTAAAAAGCAGTAAATTAAATTTTTTAAATGCACTTAGAATGTAAAAAGTAAAATATATTTTTGAATATGGCTCATACTTTGCCATAAAAAGTATACGCATTGTTTAAAGGTAATAATAAAAATAATGGAAAAAAAAAATTGTTTGAAAAAAATGTACACTTAAAAATAAAATAAAATATTGAATAATTTTATCTGATCAAATAAATATTACCTAAAGCATTCGTATTTTTATATAGGTTAATAAAATTCCAATTATTTCACTTTTTTTTAGTACAAATTGCCAATTATAAATTAAAAAATGAAAAAATTTTACTCTTTGCTAAAAAAAAAAATCAATGAACTAGCTTTTTTTTTAAAGTACCTTGTAATTAAAACAACTTTTTATGTTGAAGTCTATTGAAAAAAAAAACTTATTCTAAATCGTTTTATATAACAAGTTACAAGTCCTACAAAGCGCTTTATGTTCCAGAAAAAATTTTTCATTCTTTTTTTTTTTGTTTTATTATTTTTAGTATTAACTTTAAACAATGTGTATATTTTTTTATACAAAATATGAGCCATATTCAAAAATTCTCTATTAGCAAAAATACGCTCGGGTCCAAATTAAGACTTCCTTGTGCTAACAATTAGAGTCATAACTGTTTAGAAATCAATTTGTTTCTGACTTTCATGACAGGTTGTGGTAGTTGGAAAAACAGTCCTCATACCCTCAATTTTCCTGAATGGCTTTTCTGTGCCTAGAAATTAGACTTCCTAGCAGAGTTCTATGCATCAATATAGGGTTTTTCGGCATCTTCTAAATGACGCTACTATTTTTTTTTTGCATACGGGCAGGGAAGTGAGAATGCATTACGCACGAACAGAACCAGATATTCTAAACAGTGTGGGACTACACTTTTTCCGGCAGCTACTCACTGAACTCACTCTTTATTTCGTTTATATTCTAACAGTTCATCAACTGGTCTTCTTTGGATCTACTCTTCTGCATTGAACTACATAGCTAGAAGTATGCCGCTATTTTTCCCGTTGCGGACTTGACGCTTTTGTCATGGAAACGGGTATTCCTTTTGTTAGTAACTTGAAGCTTCATAATACTCCATTCTTGTTTTCCTGGCTTAAAGGACTCTTGAAGTCGTGCTATTGAACCTCGTCCAATTTGTGTACGTTCCTTGTAAGTCATCTAAATACCTTCCAATTGATCTCGTCTCTCTCTTTTTTACATGGGTAAGTAATGATTATGTTTTGGCAATATTGATACCAAAGGTTTACGAAGTTCAGAAACAATATTCTTGAAAATTGTCCGTATATGTTTTATGTGAATATTTTGTATAGTTTTGCACCAATGTGCAAGATAATAGCTATCAAGTTTTATGCTTTATTGAGCACATTAAATAAATTTCCTTTAATTCTCTAAAAATTAAAATAAAAATCAAAAAAATTTATAAAATATATATCAGTCATTAAAAAATAATGTTAAAGTTTTTATCTTAAATCTATGTATATAATAGTTGTATAGTTCAAATACTACCCTCAGTATATTAATTACTTGAACAAGTACATTAAAGGAACTTTGTAATTAAGGTATGATTATCACATGTTACTAAAAACGTAGACTTTGGAGAAAAAAAATTAAAAAAAAGAAAAGTTTATATAAATGTAGACATAATATATAACAAAGTTTCTCATTCTGTATAGGAGGTCATGACCGACTATGAAGTTTCTTATTCAAGATCCCTTTCGGATTCTATTTTACCTGACGTAATATACGAGAAATCGAGGAACATACTTCCTTGTAATTCCTTACAAAGTATATATGAGGTATACATGTAGACCGTATATATTGGTCACATAAACACACACAAACTTATACATAAATATCCTTGGGTTATACATAGAAGAGAATGAGCTTTTGCGGAAAGTCATATATAGCTTTTAGCAAACCTTTGGTGTAAACACGAGAATAGTGCAATTTTCATTTGATCTTGTAACGCGCTGTCACTCAGCAACTCTATTATTATACATCGTATTATAAAATTTTATGAAACATTTTTAGAAAATCTCTTTATCGTCATTTTATATTTTATATGTAAATTGAGATATTAAATTTTATAATAAATATAAATTAAAAATATTTATGAATGAAATATGATTATAATTTTTTTTTTTTTTATTTTTAGATTGATACTTTTTACTAAAACAAGATTGAAACTGGTTCCCGAAAATTTTAACTATAAGCATTGAGTTTAGGTATGTTTTGAAAATCTTATCATTAAAGTAATTTTTTGCTACTATTTAATACATTTAACAAATATTAAATCCCTTGCGAAATAATAGTCTGAGATAAGTTTTGCAAATTAGTAAACTTAACTATATGTGTGTAATGTGTATTTATTGAAACATCACATAATCAACTGAATACATATTTTGATATACGTTTTAACTGAATACGTATTTTTATGCAAATCTGAATTTCGGGTCTAATTTTTATATCAAACTTCAAAAAAGGTTTTGAAAAATGAAAATTCTCTAATTTCAAATAAGTGTCAAATGTAAAGATATTAGATATAAAAATGATTAATTTTACTGAGCTGACATTGAGTATGTTAGCCTGGTCGTCATTTTAAATTAAATTCAAAAAAATTAGATTACTTATATGTATGGCTACCAAATGGAATGACAAGAAACAAAAAGTATTAAATCCCTTTTTTGGATAGTTCCTCCGAAAAATATATCTTTATCTCTTTTTGATATCACAAAATTCCTTAAAAGGTATACGGCATCAGTTATCTAAATTTGGTTTCTCATCATTTCAAAATTGAACTAAAGAACTAATTTTTAATAAATGGTGCTTCTTAAATTCTGAAATAAGTACGATACCTACGGCATAAAATGGATATATGGAAATAATCTCATAAAATACAATTTACCCTTATGAACTTAGATTTTGAAAATTTTAATCTTTTAACATGGAACATGTATATAGGGATGGTTGTACCTAGCTAACTTATTACACGCTTATAAAGACATGGTTAAGCACGGTTGACGCTTAAAATTCATTTTTTATACAGCTAGACACGGTTCATCTCTTTTTCATTAATATTAATATGGTTCAACACGGTAGCAACCATAAATTCATTTTTATATCTGAAAAAAATTGCAAATGATTTGAAACGTCAAGAAAATTAAAAAAAAAATATTTCTTCTTTTCTTTTTTCAAAAAATTTCTCAAATCTCATACCGATATACGCATATCTCAAGTGAGCGCAAAAAAAATTTTTTTTTTATTTTCTTTACGTTTTAAGTCATTTGCAATCGTTTGACGAAATAAAAAATTCCGCTAGCGGCAAACGGAATTATTCCGCTTGTGACAAGTGGAATTCTGCTTGATGCAAGCGGATTTTTTTTCAGTGTACGACTAGTTGAATCTTTAAATATATTTTTCATACCGCTGCACACGGTTGATCTCTTCTACGATTATAAAAATACGGTTACACCAGGCTGATGCTAGAAATTCATTTTCCATGCGGTTATACACGGTTGATCTTTTTACCGTTAATATAGATACGGTTAATATAGATACGCCGCAGTAGCTATAAATTCATTTTTCATACGGTTGCACAAAGCTGAGCTCTTTTTTGTTATATTGACTCGGTTTTAAGTACGGTTGATCCTTTAAATAAATTTTTCACAAGTTTAGACACAGCATTTCTTTTTATTTATTAATAATGACATACGGTCGAAATATTTGAATTTTTTTTCGCACGGTTTTTAGTCAGAGAACGGCAAATGGGTTAATGCTAATATTGTTGGTTGCATACGGAAAAGATGAAAAACCGTGGATTTTATCTGAAGAACGGAACAACTGTGTGGAAGCGGTAAGTGTAAAAAGACCGTCGGTACCATGCATATTATTTTTGTACAATACAAGTGGCTTTAAGTTTTTTACAATCAGCTTTAGTCTGAAATTGATAATATGAGAAATTTTCAAAATATTTTTAATGCTAATATATATACTGAATTTTTCGTTAAATCTTAGAGAAATTCCAATATAATCTTTTGTAAGCTAATCTCTACTCTATTATCGTAGAGTAGGGGAAAAAATAATATGATCTTTTTAAGAAGCAAAGTTTTATGGGAAATTTTATTTATAACCTTAACTCATTATTATAATCCAATTTTAGATTTATTATGATATAAATTATATTTTTATTTTTTTGAATATAAATATTTAAGTGTATATTTTTTTTTTTTTTATTGACATATTTATGGGAAATAAGAGGATTATTAAACGGTCAAATTTCCGAAGTGTGAATCGGGCTCAAATTATTTTTGTCAAAAGTATGTATAAAAAAAATAATTTTCTAACTTTTTAGCCATCTAGATCCAATTTTCTCTTTTTTACAAAATTTTATTTGATGTGTACATGCGCAAGAAAAGCACGATCTACAAATTTCTTAGTTCTCTTCTTTTTGGTCTCAAGTTACTTGTTTGCTTGTATATTTTCATTATCTGGAACTATATTTTTGGGATCTTTTATATTGAATCAGCTAGAATAAAAAATAATGCTAAAAAAAAAAATTATTTTTCACAAATTTTAAATTTGCCAAAGTCATTTGACCAAATTAAAATCTAATAGGAAATTTATATTCCTCAAAAAATTTTACACAGGGATACCAAATGAATTTTTTGATTTTTTCGTTTTATAGGAGTTAATTTTAACAGTGTACAATAAAAAAAAATTATTAATTCATACTTCAATCGGTAAAAAACATAAAAATTTTTTTTTTTTAATAAAAATGAAAATGGACGAAATACATTTTTGCTAAATTTTGAGAGTACCCTGGAAATCAAGGGTGGGGGGTCTAAACGAAGTGAGAGCATTTTGTCCACCTGCGGCCTTGCTATACATGAATTCGTTTAATTAAATTCGTTTGATAAATGCTTAATAATAATTAAAAGTAATCCCATAAAATATAATAAGGGCAACCTTGTTTTTTTATACTTATACAGTAATCAAGAACCAAAGTAAATTTCTAATATAACTCGCATTTGAAAAGATGTAATGTAATGATCATTAATTTTATAAATTTTTGAAAGTAATAAATAGTAAAAAAAAGTTTAATACTACTGCAGTCTTTATATTTTATAATTAACTCTGATTCGTGTATTAAAAAATTAAAAAAATTTGATATATAGAATAAAAATTTTTATTATCTATTTTTATATTATAATAATAATCATAAAAGTTTAATTAAAAGTTGTATAATAAAAAATTTATTATTTTTAATAAATGAACATTACTTTTTAAAATACAAGTAAATAGGGAGAATTTTATACAGTGTATACGAGACAAGGGTTAATTGACATATAAAATAAGTTTTTTTTTTTTTTTTTTTTTTTTTTTAGTATCATATAGAAATTTTTTAGTTTTAATAAAAATACCTGCATTTATCAACTATTATTATTTTTATTTGAAGTAAGATATAGTTATTTAATATAGAGCACTTTTACTTTAATTATTAAATATTAATTTTTAGTAATATTGAGATAAAAACAAAATTACGTTTCATAGTTATTTTTGATTTTTTTTAAATAAGATAAATTGTTTTGTTTTTTAATTACATTGGTGCATAAATTTAAGCTTAAATTTTTATTAATCTTTAATCTGCTTATTTTTTTTTGTATATCACATAACGTGTGCATAAGTAAATAATCTAAACCATCTTTAATTATATATAAGGGGTACCCTGAAAATCTGAAAATTACAAAGAATATTAAGGGGGGAGGTCAAATATGTCCAATTTGAGGGGGGGAGGTTAAATGAGACTTGGAATAATTTCAATTTTGGGCATAATCCTAGTTTAGGGACTTGGAATAACTTCGATTTAAGAACTTGGATAATTTCAATTTAGGGTCTTAGAATAACTCAGGTTTATGAACTTGTAATTATACGCTTTTAGGGTATCAGAATAGTTTGAGCTTAGATTCTTAACATCTATCAAAGGTGGTAATTACATAATATAAGAATAGCAAATCGTATTCTAATACTACGTAAAATTTATGCAATTAAGTAAGTCAACATGTCCCATGCATTTTGTAGTGTTTACACAAACCAGTTATAAGTTTTTCTTTACCCTTTGCATATTAATTACAAATATTAAAAACGCATTCGCTTTAAATCATTTCAACTTCTATATTTAAGTCATATATTTTCCCTCGCTGTTTAAGTTGACCAATCAGGTTACAAATAAACATAAACATATATAATGGGTATTTGTTTTTTTTTTTAAGCAAAAAATTTGTTGAACTTACAATATCAATTTAAGGGCACATTTGGTTTTACATTTTAATTTTTAATTGTCAATAATAAGAAGTTAATTTAAAAACCTATCATACAGTGCAAATTGACAAAAAAGTATCTATTTTTTTTTCTGATTTTCTCAACTTTGTATATTTAAAGCGCCCATTACAGGCGCTGCGCGGCGGCAGATTGAAATTTAAAAATCATAATTTATTTAACCTACGAAAAAAAATTCTGGGGTCGTTTTGACGGTGTGTGACTTTTGAGGTTTAAAGTTTTTCAAAAACTACATAGCATCATAAAACTTTCCGAGAAATAAAAATGGAAAAAAAAAAAAAAGAATTAAAAAAATAAACGTGTCTTTTTTTACTTTTTTTTAATAAATAACAACTTTTAAGACAAAAAAGTTTTAAAAAATTTATCGTTAACCTACATTTATTTCAATTTTTCTCGTTTTTTAAGTTTAATCTGTTTCCGTTTAACGCCTATAATGGACACAAAAAGGCAGTAAATAAAATAATTTAAACCTTTTTCTGTAAATTTGAGACAATAAAATTCCTTTAAACCTGCCTCCATCTTTGGACAGAGGGTGACCTTGGTGAAAAAGAATCGCACCTTTATATGTATAAAGCTTTTAAAACCAAATGAAATTTGAATATAATGCGTGAAATTGATATCTTCGCTAATTATATTTTTATTTATTATTGGTTCATATTATGCTATTAGTGAAAGTATAAACAAGATAATTTTAAAATTAAAAATATTTTATGATGGATTTCCTGCCAACAACGGAACTAAATTTAAACTGAAGAAGCGCGAAAATAGGTCAAAAATATTTTTTTAAGTATAATTAAAAACTTAGGGTTAGGAATAAGCTTAACACAGGTCATCGCTTGTTTTGAGGGATAAGAATTATGCCTTGTGTAAAAGAAGCAATTTTAAGTTTCACTTTAACCCCGTTTCTAACAGTTGTAATATTCCCTCCCTCCCAACTTGATTTCTGAACTTTTGGGTCATTCTGAAATTTTGTGTAAATAAAAAATAAGTATTATACTAAAAATGTTAAAAGAGCTTATAAAATTTGAATAGTCCACCAAATCTCTTGATTATACAAGAAAATTAATCAAACAAGTATTCCTGGATTAGTTTCCTAGTATGAAAAAGATTCATGTGTGTAGGAGCTAGCTAAAGCGAGTAAAATATAATAAATGAATATGATTGAATAAAATAGGTAAATATACTTTTATAGTATAACTGTTATTCATCATAAAGTTAAAATAAAATATACTTTTAAAATAAGCGACTATTTGAAAAGCATTTTAGGCGTTATATTGATGGATTATGGGATATGAATAGTTTGATTATTTAAATTCACTATGCATACAAAGTTTAAAAGCTAATGGTTATTCATAATTTGCATGATCAAACTATAAAATTTTGATCGATTTTTAAGCTGTATGTACTTATTTGTTGTAAAATTTGCCTTTATCATCTTTACAAGTCAATGAATTACATGATAATTTTTTTGAATAAATATTAACATGAATCTAAATTTTTTTTTTTAAATAAAGTTTTTTTGAAGTTAGAATCTTTGTCTTTCTTAACAATTGAGTACTTAATATTATCTTTAGTGCTTTATTTTTTAAAACTTGAGTGCTTTATATTTTGAAAACTAAAAGATTTTTTTTTCTCAAATTTATCAAAACAAACATGTTTTGTGGAATTTAGCCTTAGAATGATGAAAAACTAGACCGTCAAAAAGCATTGTTTTAACATGGAACATGTTTATAGGGAGGGGGTACTTCAGAACTTGAAAATTAAGGGGGGGGGGTCAAACGAGACTTAGCATAATTAGGAGACTTTGAAAAATCTGGGCTTAAAGACTTAGAATAATACAGGTTTATGGACTTAGAATAATATCGATTTTGGGACTTGGAATAATTCAGGTTTAGGGAATCAAAATAGTTTGGGTTTAGAATCTTAACAGCTAGTGAAGTGATAATTACAAATTATAAAATTAGAAAATTGTATTGTAATGTTGAGTAACATTTGTATTATACCTACAAGGGGAGTTCAATACATTTGGAACACCGAATTACACCAAATGGTTATGGATGAGTTTGTTATGTTGAAAAAACATGCCGACTACCCTCCGTTCCTTCCAATGGGCCTTCTGAGCCTAGAAATGCAGGGCTCAATGTTATAAAATAGGAATTTTTGGTAATTTTCAAAGAAACGCCAAAACCTCGCAAGTTAACCAAAACTCTTCTGGTTGGTCTCATTTTTTTGGTTTAAGTACCACCTTTCATACGCCGTAACCGCAATTTATTATCACTAATTCTCTTATCACTATAGCCAATTAACCAAACGGTCATTTTTAGCTAAAAATGACCAATTTTTAAAATGCTGCCAAATTTATAACTTCTGACGAAAATGGGTTTTATAGGTCTGAAAAAATTTGTACAAGCTTCAAGTTTCCAAAACTTCTTGACTTTACCTTTTGCAATTATTTGTTAACCAGATATGATAATTTGAAGTCACAGTCCCAATTTTAAGATTTTTTAAAAAATCTCATTTTTAATGCTAACTTTGAAGAGCCATTTCTTAAAAACGAATCAAGGAAATGAGACGAGCAAAAAATTTTTGGAAATTTGAAGCTTGTACAAATTTTTTCAGACCTATAAAACCCATTTTCGTCAGAAATTACAATTTTGGCAGCATTTTAAAAATTGGTCATTTTTAGCTAAAAATGACCGCTTGGTTAATTGGCTATAGTGATAAGAGAATTAGTGATAATAAATTGCGGTTTACGGCGTATGAAAGGTGGTACTTAAACCAAAAAAATGAGACCAACCAGAAGAGTTTTGGTTAACTTGCGAGGTTTTGGCGTTTCTTTGAAAATTACCAAAAAATTCTATTTTATAACATTGAGCCCTGCATTTCTAGGCTCAGAAGGCCCATTGGAAGGAACGGAGGGTAGTCGGCATGTTTTTTCAACATAACAAACTCATCCATAACCATTTGGTGTAATTCGGTGTTCCAAATGTATTGAACTCCCCTTGCTAGTTCTCAGCTAGAAGTAAACATGTTCCATGCATTTAGATTGTGTTTATACAAACCGGTTTTAAGTTTTTTAAATATGAACTGCTTGAAATTTCAAGCAAAGCGACCTAACTGTGTACCATAATTCGATAGCTTCATCTTCTGCAGAACTAGAAGAGTAAAATCTTTTGATTCTTATAGAGTTACTATTCAATTTTAAGATACTATTATGTCTTGAAAATATCTAATAAAAGCTTTTTTTTGCTTTGAAAAATAGTTTATTTGTTTTTTTGAAATTTATATTAACTCTATTGAGAATTTTTTTAAAGGTAAAGATAAGCTCTAGTTTAATTCATATAAATAGTCAAAGCAAGGAATTTTTTAATGCAGGGTATAAAAACGAGGATATTTAAGTGTCAAGTATATTTTACGATTTAAACTGTTTACTTATTATTTTACAACGTTTGCTGCATCAGGTAATAAACCTAGTTCAACACAGCAGTTAATTTAATTTTTATATGTTTATATTTATGTATACACATATATTACATTTTATGTACTTCAAACAAGCAATTTAAAGATTCTTTAATGCAATCTTGTTCACTCAAGCTCTGGTTATTCTGAGTACCGTAGAATTTAAGCTTTAAGATTGTACTTTTCAAAATTTCTAGGTTTCTTTTTTTTCATGAAACAAAGAATTGATAACTAAAAAAATAACTAATCTAAAAAAAATAGTAAGTTTAAATTTAAAAACAAAATAGGGGTGTCCGGTTAACCAAAAGTTGGGTCGCGTACCCGTAATTACGGGTTTTTTACTTTGAGTTGGATTGAATTTGGGGTATCTGAGGAAGCTCTTTATTCAAAACTGCCAGTGCAGATCTTTTTTGAAAAGTTTTGGGCTTTGAAACTTATGGCACATCAGGAGAAATGTGACTTCTCCTAAAATTTCGGACGGCTTTATCTACATAATACAGGGTATTAATTTAATTTCAATTTAAGATTATGTGGATGCCTCAAATCATAGAACCCACGGTAGACAACATTCAGAATTTTATGTAACAAACTAGTACAGCCGGGAATTATACCACGGACCCTCAGGTCCGAAATCGAACGCTCTAACTATAAAACTACCAAGGCTCTTTAAACAACCGTTTTTTTTGTACTTTCTTTGATGCCGTCTATAATGAAAAATAATAAATGAAATACAAAAAAAGTTTTATCCTTTGATCCAAGTAGAGTAGATTAACCAGTGTAAATAACCAGTTAAATACAAACCACTCATTTCACGGTATTGGTCATTCACTGGCGAATCTATCTTAAGTATATTACATTGATTTAAAAGAAAACGCTGCCAAGTAATTGGCACTATGGTTCCTCATTAGCAATAACAAAATGTTCTTAATTTTCTGTTTTACCTAACAGAGTATAATGACATAAGAAAAACTGAAAATGATCTTTTCCTTGAAACTGTTTGTTTAACATCTCATAGAAAAAATTAGGTTTTTTACATAAAAAAAAGAAGATTTTTTCTACACTACAACATAATCTTCTTTTATAATAATTTTGTCTGCTATATAGACAGTTTTTGGTGAAGCTGGCGTAAATATAAAAAAATTAGATACTACGTCCATCAAGAATAAAAAAGTTGTTGTTTTTTGTATCTTTTGGTCGCAAACATTTTGAGAGAAAAAATGTCCAAAAAATTAAGTATATCAGATCCAAGAAATCGAGTAAAAACAATATTTCTAAAACTAATACTTTTGAAGAAAAAAATTAATATGTACTACATCCAAATAAAAAAAAAATTGGTGTTTTTAAAATTTTTTTATGTAAAAAATTATGAAAAAAAAAGTTTAAAAAATCAAGTGTCAGATTGGAGAAATCGAGTAAAAACAATAATTCTAGATATTAGTACTTTCATAGAAACAATTTAAGTACTACGCCCAAAAAGAAAACAAATTATGGTGTATTTTTAATTTTTTTATATAAAAAATTAAAAAAAAAAATTTCGAAAAATTAAAATTTAAAAACTATACATCCATTATTAATTTTAAATCCACTTAATTTTCTCAAACTAACTTCTAAGCAAATTTCTGTGTTGAAATGAAATTTTGAAATTCAGTGGTGCACTTAAGGGACTCTATACAATTATCCAGTAAACTCTTTACGTTTATTTGCTAGAATTCCATAAGTTAGTGCTGCCAAAAGAAATAAACGATAAATAAAAAATTAAAAATAAACAAACATAGGTTTTATCTATTATTTATTTTATGTCATCTTACAAAGGATTGCATCAGATTACGGGATGATTGTAGAAAGTCCCTAAAAATCATTGTTCATAAAAATACCATAAGCTTTTTATTTAAGTTTCCCCTGTGTAGAAATATACATCGAAGTTTAGGTGACAAATACTTTCCCGATTTGTAGCAAATTTTGTGCTAGTGCTATTCTTTAATTATATAATAAAGCGAAAGAAATTCCTTATTATACGAGTAAAAATTCAATTCAATTTTTCAAGTTGTATATTCAATAGTTCGCAATACTAAGTTGAATATCGTATTTACTAAGTGCGCAATAAAAATAGAGAAAAAATGATCTAATAAAAAACTTTTTTCAAGCAATATCTAAATAAAATGAAACAAAAAGTAATATTAATATGAAACGACTTCAATTTTTTTTTATAAAATTATTTTTCGAAGTTTTGAACGATATTATAAAAAAAATAATGAAAAAACTATATTAATTTATTATAAAAGATATTCTTGTATAAAAATAAAATGTAAATAAAAAGTAAAAAAAAAAATAATAATCATTGGTGAAAATGAGCCAATTTAATATGAAAGTCAATAGTAGGTATGTATAATTTGAAATGTACTTTTTGGTAAAATGCATTTCCAATGCTAAGTGGAAAAAGTATAGTGAAGATGGTAAAGTTTCAGAAAATAAATGCTCACCACTTTCAAAAGTCTTAAAAGTTTTCAAGTTGATAGAAGAAGGTAGAAAATTTCTTATAAGAATATATTTACCCTTTATATAATATATTCACATTTATAAATATATATATACTAGGGGGCTCCGCCCCCTGCGCGCTACGCGCGCCAACCCCCGCAGAGTGATTGAAGTATTGCGATAGTATATTTTTATAATCACTTGTAAGGCGTACCACAGTGTAGTAAAAAAAAAAGTGGCCAAAAATCGGCTTCAAAAATCGGTATTAAAGTATGCACATAAATGATAAATAAACCTAAAAAAAGTGTATTAGTATAATTTTAGATGGTTGTATGTAGTATAAAGAGGTGTTAGTCAACATTTTCAATTTAGTCAAAAAATGAAAAATTTGATTTTTCTATTTTTACTTATATTTTAAACTTAAACAAAGTATAAAAAATATAGATTATACAAAAATATAAAAAAAACAACTTTATAATAATTGGTTAAATATAGAAAAAACCGCATTGGCCCAAAAGGACCACTTTGGCCCAATAGGTTCACTTTGGCCCAAAAGGACCACTGTTGCCCAAAAGGACCAGATTGGCCCAAAAGGACCACATTGGCCGAAAAGGTCCATTTTGGCCAAAAAGGACCACATTGGCCCAAAAGGTCCATTTTGGCATAAAAGGACCACATTGGCCCAAAAGGACCACATTGGCCCAAAAGGACCACATTGGCCCAAAAGGTCCATTTTGGCACAAAAGGTCCAATTTGGCCCAAAAGGTCCATTTTGTCACAAAAGGTCCATTTTGGCACAAAAGGTCCATTGGCACAAAAGGTCCATTTTGGCACAAAAGGTCCATTTTGGCACAAAAGGTCCATTGGCACAAAAGGTCCGTTTTGGCACAAAAGGTCCATTGGCACAAAAGGTCCGTTTTGGCACAAAAGGTCCATTTTGGCACAAAAGGTCCATTGGCACAAAAGGTCCGTTTTGGCACAAAAGGTCCATTGGCACAAAAGGTCCATTGGCACAAAAGGTCCATTTTGGCACAAAAGGTCCATTTTGGCACAAAAGGTCCATTGGCACAAAAGGTCCATTTTGGCACAAAAGGTCCATTGGCACAAAAGGTCCATTTTGGCACAAAAGGTCCATTGGCACAAAAGGTCCATTTTGGCACAAAAGGTCCATTGGCACAAAAGGTCCATTTTGGCACAAAAGGTCCATTGGCACAAAAGGTCCATTGGCACAAAAGGTCCATTTTGGCACAAAAGGTCCATTTTGGCACAAAAGGTCCATTGGCACAAAAGGTCCATTTTGGCACAAAAGGTTTATTGGCACAAAAGGTCCGTTTTGGCACAAAAGGTCCATTGGCACAAAAGGTCCATTTTGGCACAAAAGGTCCATTGGCACAAAAGGTCCATTGGCACAAAAGGTCCATTTTGGCACAAAAGGTCCATTGGCACAAAGGGCTCATGCGACAGCGGCGGCAGCGGCGGCAGCGGCGGCGGCGGTTATAACTTTATAATATATAGAGATATATATACTCATATATTGATTTATTATATATACTTATATACTATATCTCCTCAGTCAGCATCTATAAATATATACAATAAAAATTTATACTCACACAAATGCAAATAGTTTTTTATTTTTTTACAGTTTATTTGATTCATATTGGTTCCTTAAAGAGAAACTATTGTTATGTTCAAAATTTTTATTTTTCATATTCTTTCAGTTTAAGTGCACGCTTTAAGACCCTTCAGATGCTAATAAAGAGATTTTTCCTTCGAGTACTTAAATGCACTAATTTTAGGAAAAAATTATGAATTGGTTTCTTTGATCTGATAACCAAATTTATGAAAAATTTTTTTTTTATATTTTTGTTGCCAAAAAATAAGAGGATACTGTTTTTTTTTCTTCTTGGGCTTAATATCTAATTTGTTTACATGGAAATTGGAAATGACTATCTTCAAAAAAAAGGTTATTTTTAATTTTTTTTATTTGTAATTAGATAACAAATACATTTTCACAAAAACAAAAAATAAATGGTAAAATACATTTTCACCAATAAATGGAGGACCTTTAAAATTTTTATTTTTATTTTTTTTGTAGGTATCTGTAGATTTCAAACACAAACCCAGAAAAATTTTATTTTTAGTAGTTTATAAATGAACCTGCAAAAATAGCTCTTATTTTTACCTATCTATGCTAGCACAGCAATCTAGTAAAATCACATAAGATTAAAATATACTAGTCTACAGACAGGGCTTAGATACTTTTATTAATAACTTATTTAAAACATTTTAAAAAAATCTAATATAACATGAATTTTATGAATAAATTTTTGTTAATTAAGTCTTTAATATTCACCTTCATAGAATGTACTAATATAAAGTTGTATAATTTATGATAGAAACTATAATCTTCAAATGTATATATTATATATTTAGCAGATATATTACAGTTTAGTGCCAGGTAAAACTTTAAAAATTTTACTAATTGTAAGTTTGCTTTATGGATTAATTTTATTTGGAATAATATGAAGACGAATATTTTTATTTATTTATTTTAAATAACAACTTGTAGGTAAAAAAAAAATTATCCTTTTTTTTAGCAAGTCATTTTTTGACCCCTTTATTCTAATTTTAAAAGTGAATGGAAATTTTTCGCAAAAAGGATTATTGAATCGTAATGGCAGGTAATTTTCCCACCTAAAAACTGTACCTTCAGACCTCTGAAGTTTCTTGGGTATAACCAAAGACCGACCCGACCCAAAAAAATCCAAGACCGCCCGAAGCTTCGGTTCGGGTAACCACATGCCCCTAATTTAATTGTAACCAAAATTGAAATTTTTAATGATAAAAAGTTGTATAGGTCTTCAAAATTTTGTATAAGCTCCATGTTTCCAAAAACTTTTTACTGGTTTGATTTCCTTCAATGGTTTATGAAATGTGGAACCATAAAGATCCATAATTAATTTTGTTATAGTTAAAAATTTTTATGATGCTAAGAAGAAAGAAAAGTTAAAGAAAGCTATAAAGCTAAAGTTATAAGAAATTAATGTGAATTACAGGCGTCCCTTCTTATACTCGGTTAATGCGTTCCAGGAAGGTGCCGCGTATAAGGAAACCGCGTATACGGAGACCAATCTACGAAGTAATTAAATATTATTAAAAATTCTGTTGCATAATTTTTTTTCATTTTAACTTTTCATGTTTTGATAAATAAAATAAATAAAATAAAAAAGGACTACTTTTTCAACAAAAAAAATTTGTTATATTATCCATTATTTTTTTTTTTCGCGTTAATTTTTCATAGTAAATTTTGATTTTAATCCATCCTGATAAAATACATGTTAAAACAATGTTAAAAACTGATGTTAAAATAAAATTTTATAGCTTCGAACTCCAAAAAAATAATAAATAAAAAAAACACATCTACAAATAACGAAAAAAACACTACAGCCGCGTTAAAATTATTCTCGGCAGTATTTGTAAATTACAACAGCAGCGCTCGCGAAGTGTGAAAGCAGCTATAAAAAAAAATTCATCACAGCGGCGTCTAAATTTGTGTTCGCAGCGGAGGCCCGTTCACCGCAGCGAGTATTCGGGTTTCTCTGTGTGACATAACGCAATACAATTATGAAGTCATAAAACTTGTAATAAAAAAATAATAAGGGTGCATACCAATGGTTATATGGGCTAAGTTCTCAAACCGTTGAAATATACTGATTAATAAAAAAAAAAAAAAAAAAAAAAATTTTGTCAGTTATCTTGGAAGCTACGTGTCCTAAGATACTTAAACCCAAGTAACATGTAGTTTTTTGACCCGCTGATTTCAAATCTGCAGCCGTGTTTTCACTAAAACACAAGAGTTTGCCGCTAGAGGGCGTTAAAGAGGTAAAACGCTATTTTTGCAGTTATCTTGGAAATTACGCGTCCTAAGATACATAAAACCTAGTAACTTATGATTTTTAGACCCGCTGATTTCAAATCTACAGCTGAATTTTCTATAAAATGACAGCCTTTTGTAAAAGAGGTTGTTTGATAGATAAAAATACCAAAGAATAAAAATCAAAGCAATGAAGTTGCTCGTGACACTAAGGGACTTATTAGACAGATCAAAATTATTTGCTTTATTATAATTTTGCTTAATAGAAGAATAATTTAAGTACTAAAATAAGGTAGGGTCAAAAAAGTATATGTTATGTGGGTTTAAGTATCTCAGGGCGCGTAGCTTCCAAGATATCTGCGAAAAATAGCGTTTTTACCCCCCCCCCCCCCTATAACTCCCTCTAGCGGCGAAAGCCCCAGTTTTAGCTAAACAATAACTGCAGATTCGGAATCAGTGGGTCAAAAAACTTCTCGACTATATATATATATCAATAGTAAAGTACTGACATTCTCAAAGTTAAATACCTAATAATATCAAATAAATTTAAACTTAAAATAAAAAATTCAATTTTTACTGACCTTGAGAATATCAGCACGGGGGAGGGGGGTGCAAAACAACTTAATTACTCTCCTGTTGTCTCATTCATTTTTTTCGTATTATTCAACTAGAGCCCTGTTAAAAATAACTCCTGCATATTTATAAAGAAAATAGTTAATTTTATATAAACTATTATTTTTGTAAATTTACAGAAGTTATTTTTAACAGTTATAAGTGGTTAAATTTGAAAAATATTTAATTTAAAATTTTAGCCAGCTTTTTTATGCAAATTTTTTTCTTTTTAATACATGTAGAATTTAATCACTAAAGAATTTAAAATGAAAAAATTTCTGTGTTATAAAAAAAATGCAAGATTAAAATTTGTTCAAGAAGAACATTCCATTACGTTGGTGTACTAAAACTTTAACTATTTCTTTATAATTCAAGCTTTATTTTTTAACTTTGTAAAACAACTAACAAATTGATGCAAATAAACATTATATATTTTTTTTGTAACATGTTTGAAAAAATCTCAAAATTTTACGTTAAAAATACAATAAATTCCAAGCACAATAGATTGATTTTAGACAAAAAGACTGAATGATAATTTAGTACAAATACGATAAAATTTAATTCAGTTATAGTCGCCTCGCTTGAAAACTTTTGAAACTTTACTTATCTTGAGTTTAAGCTTTTGCACTAAAAAAAAAGTTTCAATAATTGTCTATAAAAATAAAAGGAAATGGATTCTAACATAATAATTCTCAATTTTGTAAAACATCAATTACTATTAATGTGGATAAATCTTTGATTTAAATATTTTTAGCAAATTTTGCAAATATATTTTGGTACACTAAAAAAAATCTTTTTAGATAAAACGAATTTTATTTTTCATTTATTTAGAAAAGTTATAAAAAATTCAAGAAATTAAAAAAAAAATTAATTTTTATTCAAATACTTTTTTAAGTCTTACGATTCCTGATCTGTTGTTACACGTATCATTCGTACCAAGCTTCACTGATCCTAGTGTTCACGTTAGTACCAAAACTTTTGCGCCCGGATTTTACTATCATTGTATTTATAAAATGGTATATCCCCCACTTATAAATTAAATAAATAATCATTATTTTACATAACGAATAATTTGAATAAAGATTTTTCTTTACTAATAGGACTTTGAAAATTACATTAATCGTATTACATTAAATCTCGAACTACTCTGCGTAAATATATTTGAAATCAAAAAATAATTCCATAAATTATATATAAATTTAAAAATTTTTAAATAGTGCAGTCGTAGATCCCTATTTCGTGTCACTTTTTTTCTTGATTGGTCGATAAAAATTTACAACGATTTTACGTTTTTTGGGTCACTGATATATCGAATCAGACATCCATTCATCCCGAAAATAATCTAACTGCCCACAATAGGAATTTTTTCAATATTAATTTTTATAACTAACCAATAAAAATCCTGAAAAATTTGAAAAACATAACCTAAACATTCCTATTAAGGGCAATAGGATTATATTCGGTAAAACTTGATTTTTTATATTGGTATTTAATGACCCAAAAAATCTAAAAATTCTTTGAAAATTTTATATGTCTATCATTAACTAAAAATGGCTACGAAATATGGGTCTACACCTGCATTTAAAGGAACAATAATTTATTTACTTTACTTTCAAAATAATTAAGATTTTTTTCTTCAAATTTTTTTTATTTTTAATAAATAAAGTTTCTTGTATAAATATAACTTCAGTATATTATACTTTGTTATAATTTTAGTTTTAAAGTTAATCTTTATCTCAACAGGATGAGTAAAAGAGAAATAGTTTTATTTTACATGGATAACTTATTTAATATTTCGATTAGTATAACTTTTAATAAGAACCGCTTGAAGCAAGAGTAATAAAGTATAAGTAAATTGATTATAAGACACGAAATAGAAAATTTATTCTATGAAATAAGAAGAAAGTAGAAATAAAAAAAATGGAGTTAAACTAATAATAATTTTACCTTATTTAAATAAAAATAATTAATTACATAAAATTATTGGATACCTATATTTGTTTGATGAAAACCAAAATATTTTATTGATTTAAAAATTACTATTTTTCTTGCTAGTATAAAATGGTATAAGCAATTCTATAAAAACAAAATGGTGTTCTTTGACGTAAATTAGATCACCAGATGGGCTTGAAAATTGAATAATTTTAAATTATCTGTTATATAAAAGTTCGATTTGCTTATTAAAAGAAGCATTTTCCAATTAGTTACAAAAAATCACTTATTTGTTATACATATAATATTGATATAAATAATATATAAGTACGTACAAGTACGTACAGTACAACCAGAGGGGGAGCCGAGGGGGCCATGCCTCCACCCCCCCCCAAATGGAAATTTTTATTAAAAATGGGAATATTTTTATTCCTATTTTCAAAAATTTTTTATTAAGAAATATAATGTTTAAACAATTTAAAACAAGAAAATGACTCCCTCCCGAAATTTAATTTTTTGGACCCCTCCGAAAAAAATTTCTGGATACGTGCCTGAAATATATATATATAATAAATATTGAAAATTCAGAATAGTAGTTACATACAATAAAGCTTAACATATTATGCAAATTACTTTTGTCAAAGTAGGATTACACTGGTATGGTAATCTCATACCAAACGAGCAATGTGGCTATTTGAAAGAGCATCTGATCAGGTAATCAAAACTTGTATTAGATATGTTTGAATATATGTCACTATAAAATAATTCATCAAGACAGTATGAAAATTCAAAAGAAGTTCTAAGTATATTGCAAGTCTGAACCCCTATTTCGCATTCACTTTTTTTTGTCGATAGGTCCATAAAATCATCCAATGAGTATTTACATTTTTTAAGATGCTAAATACGAATATTAAATCCGTTTGTGCCAAAATTGACCAGTTACCCACAATAGGATCTTTGAGGTTATGTTTTGCCGAATTTTAAACATTTTTATCTGTTAGATATATTGTTTGGGTCCCTGAACAAGAATATTATATCTCTCCTCGATCTTTTCCTGCTTAAAATTCTTCCTTTACCCACATAATAATTTTACGTATTTATAAATACCCCCTGCCGCCCACTAATTTAGCCTAATTGACTATAAACATCTTTTCTAATAATGTTTCCTTTCTTTCCTACACAACTTATACTCTTTGTAAATCATTTTTAGCCTCTATTAAAAATACTTTTTACCCACTACCAACATTCTACAGATCATGGCAACTTTATTATTTAACAACTGCTAAATCACTAAATGACAATTTTCTTTTTAGTTAAGTTTTTAATGTATTTTCTGAAATGCCTTAAGTTTTACGCCGCAAGTTTAGCTCTTTAAAAATTTATTGCATTATTTAGCTGCAGAATATTGTGCACTTTTTGTCATCAGAAAAGATTTGTTCGAATGCTTAATAATATCTAAATTAAAAATGAGGAAGCCCCTAAATCGAAAACATTCTAAGACTCTTTTGACCACCCCATTATGTGTATTTTATTTTGGCTCTTCATAGAGAAATAATAATAATTGTTTTAGGTGAAATTTTGATTTTTGATTTTTTGACATGTAAGCACGTTTTGAGACCCCAGGAAGCTAAAAAACTGGTTTAAAAAAAATGTGCGTATGTGTGTGTATGTAATTTTTGGATCTGATACTTAATTTTTTCAAATTTTTTTTCTCAAAATTAAAAAATAAAAAAAACTGGATAATATTTATTTTTTTTTTGGGTGTAATACCTCATTTAATTCTATGAAAGTACTAAAATCTGAAAATATGATTTTTACTCGATATCTCGAATCAAATACTTAATTTTCTGAAAATTTTTTTTATTCAAAATTTTTTGCATAAAAAAATAAAGGAAATAGAAATAATTTTTTTCTTTTAGGACGTAACTCAAATCGGATACTTAACTTTTTTAAAATTTTTTTCTCAAAATTTTTTGCATAAAAAAATAAAGGAAATAGAAATAATTTTTTTCTTTTAGGACACAGTTCTTAATTTTTTTTCTATTAAAGTACGAATATCTAGAATTATCGTTTTCACTATTTTAAATACACCATTGAGAACATTTTGTTACAGTTAATGAGGAACCATAGTGCCAATTATTTGGCAGCGATTTTTTTTATGACCTTTGTAACAATAGTAAAAAAACTAAAAATGAGTAAGATATTTTTTGTTATGATAAGAACTGTTAAGAAATTTTCATTATGCAGACTTTAATTATTTGCGTATACAATTATCAGGTAGTTGTACTTTTTGATATATACTTTGTGTTTTTAAATACCATATAACTGCTTGTTACAAACTTAAATTTAAAAAATATGCTATACTACAATATTTCAACAAGTTTATTACAAGGTTGCTTATTTCCAACTTTAGAACTTTGTAATTTGATAATTTTATAAAGTTTCTGATTTTTTTTAAATGATTTATACTAGATTCCATAAAAGTTGCTTATTCATAGTTATTTTTTTTCTAATGAATTCCCCGAGTATTTTACAAGTATCTGATGAATAGTGCCATGCATACAATCTTAAAACTTATTTAAAGAACGAACCATTCTAAAGATGTCTTGAATTGTAAATTTTACGATTATATTCAAGCTTTGTATCCGATTGGAAAATGCAACTTCGTAGAAGCTTTACGTGCTTCTGGCAATGAGTAATAATTGAAAGTTATCGTAAAGTTTATGGAATCGAATTCTCCCGAAAATAGCATGAATGCCTCTTTTTTACGTAGGACCGCTCGTAAACGAACGAGAATTTGGATTAAAATTTTAATGAGTAAATTTATGCATTTTTTCATTCGTGAAAAATCATCCTACATTCAAATCCAATTTGTCTAAAAAATAAATACACTAGCTGTTCATTTCATTCAGTATTTTCTCAGAATTCCCTGTATTAAGATATGATTTTAAAGTATTTGAGATTCTGAAGAATGTTTTTTATCGTTATTGAATAAAATAAATGGTAAATATAGAATTCAAATAAAGCTCTAGCTTCAACATCTTGATAAAATTGGTTAGTATTTAATTAGCAATTTTAATTAATCTACGAAAAATAACTAGCCTTAATCTATTGACAATTTTGTGTAAAATAAACAAATTTTACATTATTATTTGGTCCTTTCATATTAGATAATTGAAGCATCTTTTGGTAAAAGTAAACATCTTGAACCAAAAATATTATTTGTAAAAATTAATATGAAAATTTAAAATTTACTAAATTTTTTTTATAATAATAGTAAATATATTAAAATTATGTAAAATAGTAGAAATTTTACTTAACACAAATATGTAAAATACAAAATAATGACTTCATTAGGTCTAAATTTAATACTATAGCTTGCCAAAACAATACTGTATAATTGAGACATAATTATAACATTTTACTTGACTATCCTCCAAAGTGAAATTAAACTAACTCTATACAAATTAAACTTTATATCAAGTTCAGATGCGTAACTACTCTTACGTAATCACAAGATCTTATATATTTTAGTTAAACTGGTATCACATGCATTGTCAATAGGATTCCTTTGTTAAAATTATATTTTGTCCTCATTATAATTTATGAAAGCTCTCAAAGTTCGAGAAGTCATACTTAGTACTTTACTAGAAATAAATTTGTAAGTATGGAGAACCTAAATTTAATATAATATTAAACATCTGGGTAAAAACTTCGTATTTTAACAAAATATAAGGAGCCATTTCAAGGACCATACTACGTTTCTAGGGACACTAAAGTTAATACAATTGAACTATATCAGCAGAAATCAAATCAAAAGCTGCTCCAGGATATTGCGCCTTAGAAGTTTCACTAGAAATTTACAGTAATAATTACTAAACTTTAATTCTTTTAACTTTAGTGTCCCTAAAAGTCTAGTAAAAATATATGAAATCGATCTTATATGCACATGGCTCAAATTAAAACAAACCAGGATAAGATGCATGGTCGAGTCTTCAAATCGTTTCCAAAGTATTTTTTCCCGAAATTACTAATAAAACCTTTTTTATCCCAGTTTGGTTTAAATTGAGCCATATAGTATCGGAAATTTTCACAAGATTTTTACGTAATTTTTTCTAACACAAAGTCAATTAATCCATGTTTCGTTAATAAAATTACGCAAAGTGTATTTAACTAAAAATTTTTTATGTAAAATACACTCACACATTTACAAAAATAAAAAATATTTTGAACCTCGACTTAATGAGATTTGTTTTTGCTTGCTTTTCTGCACTCAGCTTTTTATATTAAAAATTTTTGAAAAATCGACTATTTTTTTTAGTACTTTACAAGATTTAAATATATTTAAAAAATAATTTAAGTTATTATGAGTAAAATCTTTGAAAAAAAATTTCTGAAATTTTAAGGTTATTTATCCAGAATTTCCGGGTAAATAGACTCAAACATAAAATTAATCTATTAAGGCCTAAATTGCACTAGATATGAGTTTATAACTTATTAGAATTAGCATATTGGATCAAAGAGAGTGAAAATAAGTATATGCTGAAGAAAATTTCCGATTGTAACAGCCCAAAATTTTGTTTTGTTTTAAACGATTGACAATGTTTTTAAACGTATAGAAAATTAAACAAAAATGATTTATCACCCTTAATGCAAATACCGCGACATGGTGGGATTTATTAAAGTTTTTGGACAAAAAAGAAAAAATTTTTTTTAAAAGTTATTTTAGTCGTATTTTAGGTTATATGTCATTTGCAACCATTTGAAAGAATTGTATTTTTAAAATACAATTTTTTCAAAATTTTAAATAATTTTGAATATTATTAATAAAAAAAATTTCAGCTGCCACAACCGGGATTCAACTAACAGCAATCGGAAATTCCAGTATCCACAACCGGACTTTTTGTGTCTGTAAAAATTACCTTAAAAAAATACCATATTTTGTCGAAAATTTGAAATTACTCTTGACATTTTAGGCTAGATATGATAATTTTTATTGACAAAAATAATTTTTATAAATTACTTCTTTTTATTCATTTTAATCTAATGCTCTAATTAAAATAAGTTTGACATAATATCAAGAATATAAAATTTATTTTTATAATTTTATTAGTAAATAATATAAATGAAATTCTGATCATTAATTAATCATCCTACTTGAATAATTTACATTGCAAATATAAATTTCCAAAATTACTGATTTATCACATATACAAGTTTTTAAAAGTTTTTTATAATAGCTGCAGCAGAGATTTTATTAATTTTTTGTCTAAAGAAATAGGTGTATTGTAAAAATAAAATAATAATTCTAATAGCAATAAAAATAGTATTAAATAAAAATAATTTTTTTTCTTCAATATATTATGACAGTTAAAGGTTTTAGAGAGTTTGCTGGTATGATGAAATGAAATTGAGAGAATAAAATAAAGTTTACGTCCAATTTCATTTTCAGAAAAGGGAAATTTATGTAAATTATTCATTTGGTGTACCATTTAAATGTAGTAATCGTATACTAATGAAAATGCGAACGATTATTCGATTTCCTTTTGACGTATAAAGAACAAAAATAAAGTGGAATTTTAATGAAGACATGTTGGAATCAAAGTTTACTCATTGCATTCGTCTAATAAATCGAAGATCTTACAATTTTTATGTATATTTGTTAATTTTGTTCTCTAAAATTTGTATAAAATGATGTAAAGGGGATGTAAAGAAATACTTTGGCTTACAAAAAATTGTCTTTAATTGGGTACTTACCAAGTATTTAACATTTCACTATTCTAAGGCAAATTTTCCTACTACATATATTTAAAAATTTATTTGTGTAAGTGTGTTCGTGTCAAAAAAATTACATAAAGCAGTGGCAAAATAAAAAAATAAAGTCTGTGAGTTAAATAGGGTATAGTTTTTTACAATGCAGCTACTTAAAATCCCAATTGTGCTAATCACTCGGTTTCTGCTATATCCATAACTAAAGTCCGTAAAAAGAGGTGATATTGGCGATCCCATAGGAGACCCCAAAATCTGTTTCAAAGCTTTGCCCTTAAAGGTAAAAAATGTGTTATTGAATATAAACTTAACCGTATCGATAACATCTTCGAAAGGCTATGGACACTTGCGCCTAATTTCATCACATCGACAATCCAAACTCTGGGTTACAAGTTCCACTGAAATATTAGTGAAAAGTGATTGTACATCTAATGAAACTAAGATGTAATCATCCGGTATATTAATATTTTATAAGTTATTTCGTAAATCAATGCTGTTTTTTACATGTGAATTTTAATTCATTTTTTTTTTTAATTTCGGTAAGGCGCAGGAATCGGATAAAAATTGATTAAGAAATTTGTGTACAAGGTAGACTACACTATTCAGATCTGAAAAAATAGGTCGGCCCAGATACCCTAATTTATGTAACTTAATAACCGCAATAAATCTAGCTAGCACAGTGTTAGTTTGCATGAGCTCTCTACAATGATATTTTTTTCCTAATATGTCCAAATTGGTCCAATAATGTAGCATGGCATAATTTCTGTAAATTTTTTAAAAATATAACTTATTACTTTCCCGTATATAACTATAAGTCCTTACTTCTGATAATAACTCATCATAATCGCTTTCATACATTAAAATAGATGTACTACTTTTATCAGTATTGACCATTGTTTAATTCGAATTATCTTTAAAAAATTTTTTAATATTTTTAAGTTTATTTTTGAAAATTTTATCATCAATACTCGTATGTTTTTTTATTTTTAATTGCATTATTAAAAGAATTAACAAATTTTTCCACGAAATTCATTAATAGTATTATTGTCCATCAAATTAGTATTATTATTTTGATTTTTTTTTTTTTTTTTTTTTTTTTTTTTTTTTGTCAAGGGAATCTTGTGAATCTTACATCAGCCATGGAGTGTTTGCGGGCCTTAAAGGCCCGCAAATTTCCATGACCGCCCAGTTGCACAAAGTGTACAACTGGGAGACCACCGGCGAACGCGGTCGCCGACTACGCCCCAGATTCTTACTGGATAAACACACTATAAACCCCCCTGCGCTTGTTTGCCCCAAACCGGAACTCCCTTTTCAGGTATAACTTCAGTTTGGGACGCGCAGCCTAGGCAACTGGCCGCTGCCTTCCCCCAGCCTAGTGACAGGAGAGCAATCTACGATAGAAAGCCCTCCTCCTTTTTCTTCAACAAGGTGGCCCTTACGTACTCTGCTACTTTGTTCCAATTTTCAGAACTCCGTAGCATTTCCGGAACCACCTTCTCTGGCCTCCAAATCGGGAAGGGCGGGCGCCCTTCCACGTAGCGCATACATCCGAAGAAAGTATGCTCCACTGTATCCTTCTCGCCTGGGCAGTGCAGGCACTCCTCTGTTGCCACCTTATGCCAATGTTTCAACATTGCACGGAAATACCCGTGTCCAGTCAAGAATTGGGTGAGGTAAAAATCCACCTCCCCATGTTGTCGTCCAGTCCATGCCTGCAGATCTGAAATCAGTCTGCGCGTCCATCGGGCATTTTTCTCTTCCTCCTTTTTCCACCGTTCCTGCCATTTTCCCATAGAGCTGGAGCGGGCGCGAGTGGATGCCACTTCGCGGTCCTCTACACTATCGTAAATGTATTTCCGCTCCAACGCTAGCAGGTCGATGGGTATGACCGATGCTACTACCTGGATCGCTTCGAGCGATACCGTATGGTACGCGCAGGCGATCCTCAGGGCCGCTTGCCGCTGCACAGACGATATTTTATGTCTGTACTTGGCAAATTTGGTGATATCCGCCCAGATCTCAGATCCATAAAGCAGGACAGAGTTGACAACGGACATCAACAATCTTCGCTTCCCGGGTTTGGGCCCTCCTATGTTGGCCATGAGCCTTGACAAGGAGGATGCGATCGACGCGGCCTTCTCACTCGACCTCTGAAATTGTTCCCAGAAGTTCAGCTTGTTATCAAGCAGAACTCCCAGGTACTTAACCGATGTCTTGGCTTGGATCGTGTGAGGGTTTCCACCATCATCGACATTTACATCGATGTCCGTGGAAATTGATGTGCGACGGGTCAGCAGTACGATCTCCGTTTTTGGGATCGCGAGCTGGAGCCCGTGCTCGCCCATCCAGAGGTTGATCTGTCTCATGACTAGATTCAACCTCTCCTGGGTTACCTGCATGTCCCTGCCAGTGATGGTCAGAGCCACGTCGTCCGCGTACCCGATCAGAGAAGCTCCTTCCGGGAGGTGAACGCGCAACAGGCCATCGTAAAAGGCATTCCACAGGTCCGGTCCGAGAACCGAACCTTGGGCAATGCCCGCACTCAGAACCCTCTGTCGCCTGCCATCGAGAAGTCTCCGGTCCCGTAGGTAGTCCTTTATTACGTTACCCAGATACCTGGGTATCCGGAAGTCGTACTCGAGAGACCGGATCATGTCATCCCATCTGGCCGAATTGAAAGCGTTTTTGACGTCCAGCGTTACAAGAAGGACGTCTTTGCAAATTGCAGGCCGCTTTTTCCTCTCAGCCTCTACGGTATCCACGACACGCCGAATGGCGTCTATCGTGGAATGCCCCTCACGAAATCCATACTGCTCCTCGGAAAGGCCACCGCCCTCCTCGATGGCTCTTCTCAATCTTGCCCGGAGCATGCTCTCCATCACCTTTCCGATGGTGTTTAACATGCACAAGGGTCTGTAAGATGATGGAGAGTCCGGGGCTCCACCTTTACCCTTGTTCAAGAGCACGAGACGTGCCACCTTCCACTGCCTTGGAAACACTCCCGACACCAAGCATGCATTAAACATGCTTAACAGGATACCAGGGATTATTTTGACCGCTCGTTTGAGCACTTCCGCTGGTATCCCGTCCGGACCCGGCGCCTTGCCATTTTTCATTGCCTTGATGGCCTTCACCATCTCGTCCTCGCTGAATAACGGCACTTCCTCCCTGGGTATCGCCTCTACCGGGTTTTCCCGGATAGGCCGCTCGGGGAAGAGAGCGCCGATGATTCGTTCGGTCGACACTGCGTCCATCATGTTGTCAGACCCCCGGTTCAACTTGCCCATTACGACTTTGTAACCAAGACCCCAGGGGTCTTTGTTTACATCCTCGCGTAATGAACGCAGGCATCGAGCCTTGCTTTGACGGATAGCTTTGGCCAGCCGGTGTTTAGCATCCTTGTGTTCCTGGGAAAGTGCAGCAGCCTCGGGCCTGTCCCGTGCTCTTTGCGCCCTTCGTCGCGTCCTGTGGCACTCCTTGCGGAGCTCCGCTATTTCGGAAGTCCACCAGTAAACTGGCTTTCTCCCTTTCCAGGGCCTTCGACGAGGCATAGAGGCGTCACACGCCCCTCGCAATAGAGACGTTACTTTCTTGACTAAGATTTCAGCCTCGCGGGGACCTGTAGCCTCTCCATGCCAAGCAGGGACGGACGACGACTCCATTCGAAGATACTCTTCGAACTTGTCCTCGTCCATCTTTGGTACATTCCAACCCAAGGGACGCCTCTTGTACGGAGGCCGTTGGGAGGTTCCCTCAAGCACCCGGAACGTGATGTAATGATGGTCGCTACCATTGTAACCATCCATCACCGTCCATTCGCCGATTCTCCCAGACGCACCTTCTGTTGCGAAGGTTATGTCTGGGATAGAGGCACCCCAACCTGCCCTCTCGTAGGTGGGCCGGTTTCCTCTATTCTGGACCACTAGTTTGCATCTAGTGGCCATTTCCAGTACCTGCTGTCCCCTAGGATTGGTCGTCGGCATGCCCCATTCTAAGGCCCTAGCGTTAAAGTCTCCAGCAAGGATAACGCTTCCAGTTACCGTCTGAACCGTGTTCTCGATGCTGGCCAGCTTTGTAGCCAGCACTTCCGAACTATCGTTTGGGGAGAGGTAACAACTTATATAAGTTGTCTCCCCGCACGTGACCCAAACGTGGCAATTGCCTTTCCCTTTTTTGGTCAAGGTCGTTTGGGCTCTACCCCGGAGCCATATGGCGCAGCAGCCAGTGTCATCGGTTAGCCAGTATTTGTGGTTCATGTTGTATGATTGCTCGCTTAGTAAGAGGATATTTGAATCCTCTTCGCGAGCAATCTGTTCCAACAAAGCACCAGCTTGCCGGGCTTGGTTCATGTTCCCTTGTAGAACCTTGATCATTTTCGATGACACTTATTCCTCGCCACAGCCAGAGCCTCACGGTAGCTGGGGCAGTTTCCTTCTCCGGCATAGTGTTCCGTAGAGCACTTGTCGTCCCTATTCTTGCACAGGAAACACTCGGGTGTTTCCTTCTTCCATTCTGTTCTTTTGTGGCCATCCATGCCACATTTGAGACATGCTTTTCTACGGTCTGGCCCTTTGCAGACATACTGATTATGTCCATAGCCCAGACACTTGAAGCAGCGCCTTGCATCTGCTCGAAGGCGCACTCTGTTCAAAGCCCATCCAATTTGGATTTTCCCTTTTTTGGCTAGGCGGAAAGCATCAGCTTCGAGTAATTCCACCACAGCCATCTGACTCATTGTGCCTTTGGTTTTGAAAATGGTAACCAGGAGGTTTTCCCCGTTTTCAATACCTATCGACTTGGCAACCGCCTCCTGGATCTCCTGTTCTTTCGTGACCCCGTCTAAATCTCGAATTTCGAGTTTGAGCATGGGGATCATGTCCCGAACGTTCGAATCAGGGCCCGTTACCGCTTGAACTGCTTCCTGCAGTTTGCCGGAGTCCAATATCGACTCCAGCTCGATGAGGACGCTGCCGCCTTGCGTCTTGCGGATTCGATGGACTTTAGCCCCGGAATCTTCAAGCTGGACGTTCTTCTTAATACTGAGAAGAGTTTCCTCGTATGTATGGCCTGCTGCTGGCTTTATAAGTAAGGCCTCCATCCTCTTTTTGTACCTACGCCTACTCGGCTTGGTACTGACCGTTTCAGCAGGCCTTTTTGGCTGCTGAGTATTCTTCTTCTTAGCTTTCTGCTTCTTTTTGGGTTTTTCCCAGGTATTCACTTTATTGGGTGTTTTTTCTACCTTAGCCTGTTTTTGCAACTGGCTTGGGGTTTCAGTTACCTGGTTTCCCTGTTGAAGCTGCAGCTTTTTTTGTTTTTTCCTCCTTTTTTTTTCGGCCTTGCTGATCCTTTTGGGACCGTTTGCATTATTTTGCTTACGTGAATTGTCTTGCTCACGTAAACTGTCTTGGTCCTCTTCCGAAATTTGAGTTTCCATTGGAGACTCGTCTACCCCAGGGTGGTTTGTCAATTTCACTAGATCATGGTGATCAGTGGAAGACCGATCGAGAGCCGTTGCGTTCGGCTTCGATTTATCCGACCCTTCTTGGATTATTCTTTCTTCTAATAAGCGTTTTTCACGCCATTCCTTCTGTCTCTTTTGCTGCTGCTGGAGCTTCTCACGTTGCTCTTGAAGCCTCTTTCTGTTTTCTTCTTCCTGGAGCACTTTTTTCCTCTTTCTTTGCCTATTATTATTTTGATTATTGTTGTTACTATTATTTCTATTATTTACATTATTATTTGTGATTCTAGTATTTTTACAATATTCTACGAACTACAAAGTATTTTCTACATCTTTAAAAATATCGAGTACGTCAGACTTATTAAGGTCAGCATTAAACCCAAATTTAAGGCCCAATGACAGAACATCGAATTCATGTGGTACTTTAATGACTAATAGGTTTTTAAACCATTTATCTTTTAATTTAATTACTTCTCGATCAATGTTTGTGTCAGTGGTGCATACGGAGTGTGGATTCCTATTAAATTTATTTGTTAATAAATGTTATGCCTACGACTATTGCTTTCGAATCTGTCAGTTTGAATAGCAAAGAATTTATTTTTTAAATTATCATTAATGTAAAGTTTTTTATAAACATTTTTACGAGTCTGACACTTTATTCAAGTATTTTATATGCAAACAAATATCCGTAATTTCCGTATTTAATAAACTTTTACATAAATTTGCAGTATCTTTTTCAAAAATTTTCATACTTGAAATTGAACAAAATTGTATGTTCCTAAGTTTATTTTTAATATTTGAGATATTTTTCGGAACCTCATTGTATGTACGGCAATGTAATAAATATCGCCAACCAGTAAGAGAAATTGCCAATTCTTTTTGTAAGCTCATAAAGTCCTTCAAATAGCCAGCATTTTAATCACCATAAACACTTTGAATGAATTTTATAATTCCCAAATTTATGGGTTGGTTGGTTTTCAGTCCACAATCATTATCTTAAATATTATCACTACTTCTATTTTCCATTTTTATTAACTTACATAATATTTTGAATTTATTGACCAAAACTATTTTTATTTTATGTTTTTCTTAAAGTCTAAAATTTAAAGTACGTTGGATATTTTATTAGATTCGGATTACAATTTTTTCAGTCAAATTGGACTTAAAATAATTGGGGTTTCGGGACTTACAAAGGAAGTGTCAACTGTTTGGAAAATTGGCTTCTGACTTTCAGTACAGGTTGTGGTAGTTGAAAAAACATTCATCATACTTTCACTTTACATAAATAGGACTGCTTGGCCTAGAAATGAGACCCTCTAACAGGGTTTCATACTAAAAAATAGGGTTTTTTAGGCTCTATTTTAAATAAGGCTGCTACCTAGCAAGTCAACTAAATACTTTTCAATTGATCTTATTTTCTTTGTGCAAGTCTCAGCTTTTAATCTCCGTAAATTGTTTTTAAATTGCTACCAAAATTGTGATTTTTGACTAAAATGGGGTTTATAGATCTCAATAATTTTGTACAATCCCTTAGTTTACAAAACATTTTTACTCGTTCTTTTGGCTTCAGATTTTTTCTAGATATAGCTCTATAAATATCCTGAAATATGTTGCTTAAAATTAGTGTTTATTAAAAAATCTTAAAGTGGACTTTCTCACCAACTAATGATTGGAAATAAACAAGTAAAGAACTTTTAAAAACCAGAAACTCTTGCAAAATTTTTGAGTTCTATAAAATCCATTTTAGTAAAAAATTACATTTTTTTTTCAGCATTTTTAAAATTGATCATTTCTGGCCAAATATGCCCAATTGGTTTACTGATTATAACGGGAAGAAAATCAATGATAGAAAAACTTATAACCGGTTTGTGTACACTGAGAAAACTAACATATAAATATTCCTATATATTCAAGTAAAAATTACTGTATTTTCTAGTAATTGACGACCCTGGTTAAATTTATTGTAATATTTATTATTTAGTATACAGTAAAAATTGCTTGTACTTTAAAGAAATATAACTATAATATAAATTAATAATTACTGGATTAATTTAGAATTTTTACTATACGAGGAATATAATTTTTATTTCAGTATTTTTTTAATGTAAATTAAAAACATATTAAAAAATATTTTTTTTTTTTATTTTTTTTTATTTTTTGTGGTATATTTATTATTTTTTATTTATTTATTATTATTTTTTTTTTTATTTAATTTTTTTTTTTTTTTTTAAGTCGCAGTTTGGGGATTTGAACGCGGGTCCCTTGAGTTGCCGGTCTATCACTTCGTCCACTACACCACAGTTGCTTACGCGTGTAAGAATCGAAGTTTGAAAACTATATGTTTTGGATATTACTCACTTACGCCCCTGTTTAATAAATAGATATTTTATTTTCACTTTTTTCTTTCTTTATTTAATTCACATCTACACCTTTATTAAACTTTTTTATTTTATTTATTTGTTCTATTTTTATTAATACGTGTTTATTTTTTATGATTAGTTTTGTTTTAAAATACCGAAATACGGATAAATGTGCCTGCTCGTGTGCTAAAATTTATTAAAAAAGGAGGGGTAACAAGAAGAGAGAAAAATTACTTTATCTATGTATTAAAAATTCCTATACGCGTACTGGAATTTTTATAAACATAATTTTTACTATATTTTATAGTAAAAATAAAGGCGCGCGCAGTAATATTTCTTATATATTATATTATTTTTTCCCTGAATTGACAGGTGGGTCGCGCGTTACTATAAAATATAGTAAAAAATATTGTTCTTGTTTTCTCAGTGTACACACAACCAAAATGCATGGAACATGTTTACTTACATCTGTAATCTTACAGCATAGACACACAAAAAACAATACAATTTCCTATTTTTATAATTTGTAATTATCACCTTTACTAAATGTTAAGATTCTAAACCCAAACTATTATGATTTCCTAAACGTGTATTATTCTAGGTCCCTAAATCAAAAATATTCTAAGTCCCTAAACCCGAATTATTCTAAGTCCCAAAATTGAAATTATTCCAAGTCCCATTTGACCCCCCCCCCCCTTAAATGGGACATATTTGACCCCCCCCCCCTTAATTTTCCAGTTCTGAAGTACCCCCTCCCTATAAACATGTTCCATGTTAAAATACAATATACGAGGATTAAAACCTGAGATTTACACCCAAAAAATGAGACCAACTAAAAGATATTTGGTTGACTTACAAGGTAACAGTATCATTTAGAAATAGGGATTTCTCAATAAGTTAAAGTTTTTTTTTTAAATTTAATATCTTTATTAAAACTTATATTATTATTAAAAGTTATATTCTACATTTATTTTTATATGAAATAATTTATCAAGAATAAACGAGGGCCCTCTTAAACATATGCGGAGCCCTCCCCCCCCCCTTTTTGAATTGACTAGTACATTATGATATTATGAATATGTATCAATTATTAAGATAATTTATTCTTATGTATTCTCATCCTAAAAATTTAAACTATTTTTAATTTCATTCGAATATTTAATCAGAATGAGACTTTCAAATAAAGCATTTAACTTATGATGAGTTGCTTCTCATGCATAGTATATAATATATATACGACTTTTTTTGTTAAATACGCCGTTTATTGATTTTATTGAATTATATTTTAAATGAGTTTTTTATATTTAGATTTACAATAAAAAGTATTTTACATTTCACTCTGAAATCCGACAATGTTCATTGTAAAATAGAGAATCATTTTATTATTGAAATTGAATTAATTATTTTATTTTTAAAATTTATAATAGCACTTGTTTTACAACAATTGTAACGTCATTGTGAGTAGAAAATTAAAAATTGTTTATAATCGAAATAATAATAATGTACTGAATAACTGTTGCAAAAACTTAAATGAAAAAAAAACCGACTGACGAAGACCGAATTTTTTTACATTATGCTTTTGCCTGTATCAAGAGAAATTATACAAGTAAAAAAAAATGTTTAGAAGAAATTTATTGCAGGTTTGTTCTCTTGTATTAAAAATAATTTCTTTCAAATTATGAATAATCCCGCAATTAAGAAATTATGCAATTGTTTTTACGTGTTTTGGTAAGGTGTACTTTTTAAATACCCAGCCATTCTAACCTGTTAATCTTACCTTAAAATTAAATTTTTTGTTTTTTTAGCGGTTAAATGTGCTGTTAATTTAAATTGAAGACTGGAAATTAAGGAACATAGGTCAAAAGGCGAAAAAACTATGATAATATTGGACATAAAAAATATAAAATTACCTATAAAATAAATTTTGAATTCAGTTTTACAAAATTTTAACTTCTACCTTCAATTAAAACTTTATAATCCTTCAATTCTTTAACTTTACGAAATTTTTCACTTATCTCTTTTTCATCTTCAATCGTAAACTTCGATCGAGAAATAAAATTTTACAGTTGTAAGCCTTCATTCGTTATAAAAAATTAAATTTTCATCATCATCTTTGTTGAGTTATATATCTCATAAAAAATTAGTTATAAAATGACAAGTAAAAATTTTTGGACATATTTGAAATTATTTAGACTGATGAAATCTATTTAAAATCTGTAATGTTGTCAACAATTTAAAAATTGTTCATTTTTAGGCAAAACTCGACACCTGTTTTCGATAAAACCGAAATCTGAAGGTTTTGTACTAATTTTTAAGGGTGCTATATTGTTTGAAAGTTTAGGTAAAACTGCTCTCTTCAAATACCATTTTTGAAAGTTACGTAAAAAAGCTTTAAAAAAGGATAAAAAAAAGAAATAGGTTTTCGATGTAAAATTTGATGAGGAATTATAATTTACAGTCAGATTTGATACACTCTTGAGTGAAAAGATAAGTCGATAAGTTCCCACTAAAAAAAAAATTTTTCTTTTAAATTTTCCAAAACTGCATATATTTCACTCACAAACATTTTCCAATTTTTGTGAATTTTCACCTTTTTTCAATTTTGACTTGTTAGTTATTTTGCTGATTTCCCGCTTAGTTATGGGACAAAATGAAAATATGACCAAAAAATTTTAATTCTGCGGGAAATTTTACATGGGTATAGTAAATTTGGTATCCTTAGAGTGATACATCTCAATTGACAAATTAATTCAAATAGATTATTAAAATTTAATAAAAATGAAAATTTTTAAAACGGGCTTTTCTTGATTGCTTTACATTTTTAGCATAAAAAGCACAAAAATGCTAAAAAAAAGTATTTCTTTTTTGAAATACAAAAATTATATTTATTATTAATAAAAAGTAAGTACCAATTAATGTTAAATTAAAAATGGGTAATAAATTGCAGATCATTAATGATAATAAAAAGTAAGTTTCTTTTATTAAAAAATGTACAAAAAAAATGAATAAATTCACATTTTATCAATTTTCATTTTTTCTATATTTTAATAATCTATTTTAATTAATTTGTCAAATTGAGATATATCACTCTAAAAATACCAAAATCACTATGCCCATGTAAAATTTCTCGTAGAATTCAAATTTTTGTACAGATATTCTTTTGTTAATATGACTAAGCTGAAAATCAGCAAAATAACTAACAAGTTAAAATTGAAAAAATCGAAAAATTCGCTTTTAAGTTGTTTTATCGAGAAAAACAGAATTTTTATTTTTGAGACCTCACGTACTATTTTGTGAAACTATTTCGTAATCCATAGAATAACCCAATAGTTGTTAAACAATGAAATGCTATTAACATAGATGCTAAATTTCCGTCCCAGGAGATTAGTTAAAATAAATGAAAGAGGAGTATCTTATAACTGTTGCCCGATGTCACTTGATATTCGAATGTAGTGAATTATTAAACCTTATCGCACAAATATCTGTGACTTGACTCCTGTGAAATCATAGAAACTTCTAATTTATTGTCACGATAGTAAATATAAGGAGTGAATGAATTTAATTGAAGAACTATACTTTACTATAGTTTTGAAAATGTACCGAATTTTAATATAATTTTTTTTTTTATTAATGTTCGGTCTGGCCATATATTTACTTGATTCACTGATTTTCTGTAAAAATTCATTCGTGACATTTATAAGTAAGAAAAATGAGTTTTTTTTTAATATAAAAATAATTTTTTAAAAAATTAATTAATAATATTTTTAATAAAGCAAATACATAAATAAATTTCAAAAAGCCATACTTTAAATCCTTAAAAAAATATTATTTTTGTTAATGACACACATACAAAAAAAAAAAAAACAGTTTTTTTTTTTTTTTAAAGCAAAGTTTTTTTTATGATTTATGAGATAATGCCTCGTACCTGTAGATCCATAAATGTGTGCGTATTATATTTTATTGTTGATAACGATAAATTGATATTATTAATATTATTTTTTATTAAGCTTTATTTATTATGTATCAGAGTTAAATTTTTTATTTTTAAATAAATAAATATGCACTAACCAAAAATATTATTTTTTTATATTATCCGATTTATGAATTATTTATTTGATAAGGATTACAAAATATATACTGTTTTTAAATTACGGATATTATAAAATGTAAAAATAAAAATTTAATTCTCAGTTTTAAAAATAAAGATTTTTTTTTAAACATGGTATTAAAAAAAAAATTAATGAAAAAAAAAGTAAATTTAAATCTAAAAATACTAAAAAAATGTTTTAAAATTTTATTTAACCTAAAAAAAAAAATAAGATTTTTGGTAAATATTAAAAAAATTTATTTACTTTTCAATTAAATTTTATAAATTCATAACTTTTTTTCAAAAAACACTTAGATTTAAAAAATTTAATAAAATTTTTAAAAAATATATATATTTTCGGTCTTACCTTAAGAAAATATAAAATGATTAATTAATCTTGATCTTAAAATTAAATAAAACATAAAATAAAATAAAACAAAATCTCACAGTATAAAAAATGTAAAATAATTTAATTATTTTTTAAAATAAAAACACATAAACACATGTAAAATCAAAAACTTGATATTTTTCTAAATAAAAACATGTCAAAAATAATCACGCATATAAATAAGTCACCCTCTCTATCTGAGGGTGCGCGAACGACTGAACCTAACTTTTCCGCATATAACCATGGGTGTAGCTGGCGCTGTATCGAGGCAACGAGAAAGGAAGATTTATTTTGTGCCGGGTGTAAAAGAGTGAAAAAGAAAAAACATACTTAAAGGGATTGAAAGTTAAAGGGAGGGTCTATAGTAGTAATAATATAGGTATAGAGAGTATTTACCTATATATATATATACCTATATACCTATATATATATTGATAAAGTAGGCCTGGAAACGAAGAGTAAAAAATAAAAAAGAACACCGAATTGATAGGATGAGATAAGGAAGGGTTAACTGGAAAAGAGGATAAACCTTTTCTATCTTAAGATGAAAAATCTTGTGTTCAGTTAGGTCGTTGGCTTTATATACTTTCTTGCACACAAACATTCATGAATGTAAGTATAAGAAAGTTAACCACGATTAGCTTATGCAGCTTCTGATACTTATAATATTTTTTTCTTTTTTTTAATTTTAAATAATACTTTACTACTTTCGCTACTACTATACAGTTAATACAGGAATATTTTATGCAACCCACAAAGAAAAAGAAAGAAATTGAAATTTAATAGGTAAGCCTTTCTTTAATTAATGGGAAAAATAAATGTGAAAACCAACTTACTTTTTTTTTTACTTTTTTTTTTCCTAAGTTTTTAATTATTATTTATAAATTAGAAAAAATAACAGAACTTTTTATAATAAAGGATTTTATATTTATATTGGTATATCTATTCATTTTCATACAAAAAAAGGCGCACGCATAATACCAATTGGGCTCAAAATTTCTGATTTTGTTCCTGGTAATCCTGGTCATAAAAAACTCCACTCCATTTTTAGCGCTCAAGGACAATATATATAATACCTCTAAAATTTAGCCCTATTTCGAAATTTTGCCATTCTCTTATTATTCAGTTAAATTTCTTCCAGTTGGTCAAATTTTTTTGATATAAGCTTTAACTTTTACAAAAAAAATTATAGGCCACAAAAAACTTAAGTTGATTGATATGTAAAAAAGAGGATTTTTAAATTGATGCAAAATACGGAAATCTTTCCGAAACTACTTTCTGTCTATTTATCGCAAAATTTTAAAAAACAGTTTATTCGATACGGAGATATGCGGATTTTGGTTCGGTCGTTTTTAAAAAATTACGGTTTTTTAGTTCTTTTTAAATTACTATAACTTTTTTCTATTGTATTAAAATAGCTATTCTCAGAAATATTGAGCTGTTTTAATAACGATAGAAAAAAGTTATAGCAATTTAAGAAAGCCAAAAAACTGTAGTTTTTGAAAAACGATCAAACAAATATCTACGTGTTTCGAGATCAAATAAACTGTTTTGTGACATGCGTGTGCCTACTTTTGTATGAAAATTAATGGATATACCCATATAATATGAAAATATTTTTTTTTTTTAATCTTTTAATGTATATGTATAAATTTCATTTATATAGAAGAAATTGAAAAATCTTCAAATCTCCTGAGGATACCGGATGCAAAGTTCCATAAAATAAATGTATTAAATTTTGTATTTCAGATTTATAAGTAGAAAAAAAAGAATGGAAATATAGCAACTGAAAATTTTACTAAAAAAATCTTTTAAAAAATGTGTGAATTTAAAAATAGGAACAGGAAAATATTTAGAAATTGTTGCTTGCTAACATTTTCCTAAAAATCAAAGTTTGGCTACATAAATTAAATACTATTCTTAGCAAAAGTAAATCAAAAAAAAAATAAATTAAAAAAAAAAATTAAAATTATATTACGTAAAATTCATTCGTAAGAGCTGAAATTTGCTAGACTCATCTTATGTCTAGGCAAGCAAAAAATATCGTTAACACCACCGATAAAAAACTTTGAGCACATGCCTGGCTTCGCCGAGCATTTGTGCTGCTTATCACGCTAATACTAAAACTTTAGCGCCATTTGATATTTAATAAATTATTATGTAATTTCAAATGATTTTTTTTTTATTTTAAGCGATTGCAAACGTTTTGAAATGCAAAAAGAAATTTTTTAAAATGAGGTTTACTCATTTAAAATGCTATCACTGTAACATGGTGGGATTAAAAAAAAAATATATATATGTACAAAAAAAAGTTTTTATTTACTCTTATCTCCGAATTTTTTTCTTCAGTTTACATAACGAAGTTTTGCTAAATAAAATTCCATAAATTATAATAATTTTTAAATTAATATAGTAATATACAGTTGTTCTAATATTTTTGAACTTTAATACTATAAATGTTTACTTTCCGTTTAAATATTTATTTATATACATTCCAAAGGCAATAGCTAGGAGTGAGTTAATAAATTGTGAATTGACTCCTAATTTCAGGTCCAAGGAAGAAAAAGCTATAACTCCCTTTCCTTAACATTACGATGTCTTACCTCAATTAATTCTTTCAATTCATTGCTTAAGTCATGCTAACAAAGTTATTTGAGCATGGAAAATTAAAACAAAAGTTAAACTGATTAAACTGATTAAGATTAAAGTGACCTAATGTAACCATTCGTATACTACTAAATTATTTGTTTAATTATTTATTGACTGTGATAAAATTTTATTATGTAAATGAATTAGCAGAAATTCTCTCAATAATTCTCACTAATACTTATACATTACAAATATTTATTATTTCTTATATATGGGCATATCCATTACTTTTCATACAAAAAAGTGCGCACCCATGACTCCGATCTGGCTCAAATTTTCAGGGGTGGTTTGAAGTAATAGAAAACTCAACCAGCCAAAATTTCAGCCATTTTGCAGGACGGGTTGTCGAGATACAAGCTCTAAAAGGTCCAAAAATAGCTGTTTTTAGCCAATTTTCAAAAATTTACTGGGCTTCAAGGATTAGTCCAAAAAACATCCGGCTGGTCTCATTTTTTTCCTTGAACTTTCAACTTTTACCAAAAAAATTTTCAAAAAGTTTCAAGGAGTTGATTTTTACTGGCATTGAGTAACGTAAGATTCATTTTATCGAAAAATGCTGATTTTTGAACTTAAATTGTGACTCAGCATCATTAGTTTAAGACTTTCGGTTGGTTTCATTAAAAGCGTCTAGCAAAGATCTTTCAAATGAAACCTTAAACGTTAAAAAAGCTCATCAGGGACCGGAGATATAAGCAATTGAAAGTTTGCTGTTTCAACAAATATCGAATTTTTAACAACTTTAATCGTCCGCAAAATTTTTCTCTGAGCACTTTAAGGGCTGAAAATTTCAGAAATGCTTCTTTTGATATTAAAAAAAATTCTCTAAAAGTTTGGGCGATGGTATTGGCTTCTGTTCGTAGATATAAGACTCTGAAAATGTGTAATAATTCGAAAGACCGAAAAATAAGCAAGTTCTCATCATTTTAAGATTTTTTAAAAAATTTTCCAAAAATCCCAATTTTAGGGTCATTAAACAGTATTTTTTTTAAATTGTCGAATTTTTTCCTGGCTATTTGAATATTTACAACAAAGAAACTTTTTATATGCAAAAATTATTTTTTTTGGCAAATTACTTTAGAACTTACTGTATTTTGTCAATGTATTAGGGTAGCTTTGGCCGAAAAAAATAATTTTTGCATATAAAAAGTTTCTTTGCTGTAAATATTCAAATAGCCAGGAAAAAATTCGTCATTTTTAAAAAAAAATTTTTATTTTAGACTGAAGAATAAGCGAATTATCATTATTTCAAGTTAGAATACTGTTTAATGACCCTAAAATTGGGATTTTTGGAAAATTTTTTAAAAAATCTTAAAATGATGATAACTTGCTTATTTTTCGATCAAAAATAAAAATTTTTTTTTTTAAATCAGCTCATTTTTCCCTGGCTATTCGAATATTGCAGAAGAAAATTTTTTTGATTGACCCCTTAACCACTTATTGGCCAATATTGGTCCAATTATTACACATTTTCAGAGTCTTATATCTACGAACAGAAGCCAATACCATCGCCCAAATTTTTAGAGAATTTTTTTTAATATCAAAAGAAGCATTCCTGAAATTTTCAGCCCTTAAAGTGCTCAGAGAAAAATTTTGCAGACGATTAAAGTTGTTAAAAAATCGATATTTTTGGAAACAGCAAACTTTCAATTGCTTATATCTCCAGTCCCTGATGAGCTTTTTTAAAGTTTAAGGTATCATTTGAAAGATCTTTGCTAGACGCTTTTAATGAGACCAACCGAAAGTCTTAAACTAATGATGCTGAATCACAATTTAAGTTCAAAAATCAGCATTTTTCGATAAAATGAATCTTACGTTACTCAATGCCAGTAAAAATCAACTCCTTGAAACTTTTTGAAAATTTTTTTGGGAAAAGTTGAAAGTTCAAGGAAAAAAATGAGACCAGCCGGATGTTTTTTGGACTAATCCTTGAAGCCCAGTAAATTTTTGAAAATTGGCTAAAAACAGCTATTTTTGGACATTTTAGAGCTTGTATCTCGGCAACCCGTCCTGCAAAATGGCTGAAATTTTGGCTGGTTGTGTTTTTTATTACTTCAAACCACCCCTGAAAATTTGAGCCCGATCGAAGTCATGGGTGCGCACACTTTTGTATGAAAAGTAATGGATATGCCCATATATTATCTTCTATTTTTACTTATTAAAAATTAATTAATTTATCAAAAAGAATTCACATGTTATATTATACAGGTTTAAAATTTTGCATCAGAGAAAATAAAAGCCAATTTACATTTACATTTTAATATTTCTATTATAAAAATTAAAATTACTTTTCGGGTTCTTAAAATACTTGAAGAATAATTTTACATGTTATTACATTGACCTTCACCTAAATATTCATTTTATGTCAATTATTTGTCCAACTTCTTCAAGTATGTTTTTTCTTCTTATATTCTCTATTAAAAATTTGTTACAATTCTGAAAGATGAACACTATACTGCTTTTTTGCTCTATCGAATCATCTGTTCATAATAATTTTAATGATTAAACTTTAATTTTCGATGCTTCATAAAAAGATCATAGGCAATAAAACTAAATTATTTTGAAGCGCTAAGTATTTGCAGCAAAAACATTTTTTGCTAAAAATTCCAGCATTAAAGTATGTTTGAAAAGTCATTTTATTATCATTGTCTGAATTCCGCTGAATACTTTATAGCTGCAAAAGTTTTTGATGAACCAATAAATTTTCATGTAAATTTTATTTCAAATAATCTTTAGTTAAAAAAAGTAATTACTATTAGGCTAAAATTGAAGTTCCTGATTTTTTTGTTATAAATTTTCTCTGTGTTTTTAAAAAAGTAAAGTGTATCTGCAAATCAATAAATACTTAATAAAAATTTTTTAAATATTTTTAACTAAAATTATTTTTTAAACATTAATACCTATTTTATGTAAATGTTATTAAAATTTACTTTTATTTTTGCTTACTAACTAAGGAATTATTTAATAAAATGAAGAATAATTTCAAATAATAAAAGTCGAGCTTAAAGCTTAAAAAAGAGTGTTCTAGAATCTTAATAAAATTGTGGTGCCACTAAGTCGCGCCTTACTGGAGCCTTTATAAAATTCTGTATGTATCCTTAATATTGATTAAATATATAATTGAATATATTTTCTTTTACTCATCTGTTCCAACATTGCAAAATAAAGAGTAATAGTCTGCACACATTTTAGTTAAAAATATAAGAAAAATCAATAGAGAGAAAAAATTGTTGGTAATGCATTATACAAATTACAAGGTCAAATATTAATTGTTTTTATAAATAATTTTTAAAAGCGATTAAACTTATTAAAGAATGTAAAATTTTAAAATAAAACTTAAACAATATAGTAATTAAGATCCTATAAAAAACAAAGAGTGGTCCACTTCGAAAGGCCTTATCGAAGAGCAATACTATCGCTCTATTATATGTTGATATTAGTAATTTCAAAAATTGAAAACCCTATTTAAAAAAAAATTTTCTTTTACAGGTAAATTTATTTTTTTGAAAACTGAATTATTTTACATAAATACTAGAAAATATGCTCAGATTTTATTATGACTTTACTGACAAGCATTTTCGTCAGAGCGTCCGAAAATTAAAAAGTTAATTTTATTTTTTGAAAAAATCAGTATATAGCATGAATAATTTGACTTCGATATGCCCACGCTCGAATAAAATAATAAAATTTTAGTATTAGCGTAGTAAAAAAAAATTAGAAATCTTGCAAAAAATAAAACTTAAAAATCAGAAATTAATGCTCTTTACAAGAATTAATTTTTTCTGTTGTAAATGGGCAAATATTTGAGTCGTATGGTCAAGTTTTTAATGTGGGTCCAAAATAAGTTTCTACTTAAATAAATTCCAAAAAAAATATTAATTAATAAAACGTGAAAAAAAGTGACAAAAGGTAATTAAAAAAAAGAAGCCGAAAAAAATAATTTCCCCCAATTTTTAGTTTTCAAGACTTCATCCTTCTCCTATTTTTTACAACGCAGTTTTCAAATTTTTTTAAATTCAGTTTAAAATTTTTCGATTACTTATTTTTTTAATTTTTAATTGTACTTTTAAATATATATTACACATTAAAATTTTTTCCCTCTAAACAACCCACAAAAAATTTTCTTTATATGTTCTAAGGTCAGAATCTTATTTACACTACATATGCGGGAGAAAATTTAAATTTATTATTTTTTTTTTTAAGCTATAGTACCTCTGCTGCAGATGCTTGAATTTTTTTCTTGTTCGTCTAAAATTACTTTATTTTGAAAAAAATCATTTTTAAAACGCAAAGACTAAAACGATTAAAACCTATACAAATAACTCAATTTTCACAAATTTCAAATTTTCTTCGTCACGTGATTCTGTGAGAAATTCCCCGTATATATAGAAAGTAAAGTGTCTTTTGAATGTCACCTTTCAATGCGACAATAACTAAAAAAAAATAAAAAAAAACTTATTTCGGTAGAATGGAATTTCCGGTTTGAGTATAGAAATTTACCCTTTTATATACATTGATTTATTTTTTGTCTAAATTCTAAAATTTTCTGGAGATTGTGAATTTTGAATCAAATTTTTATTTAGTCGCGTGACTTGACAGAAATTTTAAAATTTTTGTATAAATTGATTGTTTAGGCTACAATATTTTATGCCCAATAGCGCTTTAAAAATTAAGTTTACCAAAAAAAATTCATTTATAGAAAATTAACAGCATTAAGCAATTTAACACCAACCTTGAAAAAAATCAAGTATCTGCAGCAAAGATATGACAGCTCAACATTTCCTTGGGGATTCCGCAAGGGTATTAATAAAAATCTTGTTCATTCTAGGACATTAAAGTCATCATATTTTAGTTTACTTTATGGGCTGTTTAGATATGAAATAAAATTATACCGTGACATACGCGCAAGCTAAAAAAAATGTATAAAAAAAAAGTAAATTTAAAAATAAAAAAAAGTTAAAAATATTTAAAAACACTGTTAAAAAGAAACAATGGGGGTCGGCCAGAATCAAATTTATCTATTGACCAATTCCATGTCCATCCAAATAAATAGTATATTTACGGCTCGTGTCCAGAAATGTAAAGAATGGCCCAAATCGCACGTAAATAGACGAAGCCGAGGATGGTAAACTGCGATTCGGGGCATCCTTTATTTATAGACAAGGGCTGTATAAAATTTCTCTGCGACAGTAGAGAGTGCGACAATATGCGAATAATAGAGAAACCGAAAGAAATAACGTAAAGATTGTAGCCCACTGCGGCATTATAGGTGAAAACAGATTTCAAATTCATACTCAGCGACCCCTAAACATAGGTAACCGATAAAGGGTGCATAAGAACTAGACTCTAAACTTAAAAATTTTAAGGTGCACCAGAAGTTATGTGGTGCAAAAATAAAGTAACAGTATTTTTTGACAGATAACTTAAGAAGTCCTACATGGAGCCCAAAAAGACTCATTTGATGCATTAGATTCGCGATCCCAAAAATCTTTTTTCTGACACGCACCAGACTCACGCTTGGAGTACAGGTAATATTAACTGAGTACTATATTGAACAAACGTCTACTAAAAAGTAAGTTAAAAAAAAGTTCAAATATAAGTATTTCGTCTCCTCTGAACTGTCATTTTTAATTATAATTCCAATTAATTTATGTAACTAATATTAATCTTTTATATTTAAAAACAGGATACAAATTTTAATAAAAATTTTATGTTCTATTGTAATCAAAAATCTATAATAATTAGACTCAATCATATTAATCAAGAAGAAGTAAAATACCTAACAATCTTTAAACTGGTGAAAAGTGTTTTTGAATTTTAAAAATTAAAATTATAAAATAGTTACAGGAAATAAAAATCAAAATAAAATTTAAGGTTTTTTGTTATAAAATAGTATTTTTAAATTTAGTTTATTTGCAAAAAGTTCAAAATGCGTCGTGCTTGAGTCTATTATCTATTTCTATAAGCCGCAAAAAATCGATTTTTTTTTTATTTATTTGACAAGCACTGTAAATTTAGTTTAAAAATTTTTGTTACGTAAATAGTTTATAGTAGGTACTTACATGTAATGATGTAATAAAAAATTAAGTATTTAATTAATTAAAGGAACAATAAATAAAAAACTAATATAAATTTAAACATGAGTTCGCTTTAAAAGACTTATTTTTTCATCACTGGCGAAGAAAAATTGTAGACCCTTGTCTATAAATAAAGAATGACCCAAATCGCAGCTTACAAATTCTTTATTTTTCTGGACACGGGCTCCTAGTATACTATTTCCCTCTTACTTGTGATATGCGTGTTTCAGTTTAGACTAGAAAAATTTTTTTGACCCCCCCCCCCCCCCAGGCGTGAAACTTGTGCGTAAAACTTGTCACGGAACTTTCTATACTCGTTGTGCGCCTAGGTAGGCAAAAAATATCATAAGCACCATGGGCAAAAAACTTTAGACACTAGTCTGAACTCATATCACCCGTGCCCGGCTTTTCCGAGCACTCTTACTAGTGCTCACAATAGCGCTAAAATTTTATGCCCTTGATACTTAATATACTACTTTTTATTTCTTAATACGTTTTAAGTCATTTGAAATTATTAGAGAAGAAAAAAAAAGTGTGGCATGTGCAATTTTTTTTTAGTGTAAAATATTTTAAAATTGTAATACAGTCTATTAGAAAAAAAATAGTGGAGTATAATTTATTAGTAACATTATGAAATTAAGTTACTTATAGACTTAGGATTTTCCACAAAATAGCTTTTTGTCTGCCATCTATTACCGCAAAAAGTTTTTTACAAATATCTGATTCTTAAAATTTTCTATTTTGCCAACTGAATCTATACTACCATTTGATGGTAACTTTTATAATCGTTATACATTTTTTCGCATAAAACCCAGTAGAGTTTGCTTATTGTCAATAAGTATGCGGAAAATTAATTGCATAATGATTTTCATTCTTTTAATATAAATATAATTTTTATAGGAGAATTGTTGAAAATAATTCCTGCTAGGATATTTTTATTCAATTTCGAAATTAATCAGATTTTAAAATTGATTGGCCCCCTCCAACTTCGTAATCAGGTTTTTCAATTTTTTACAAAGTACCAAAACATCTGTAATTTCTATTTTTTGAACCGAAAAATAATATTCATAAAATAATACATCATTTTAATGTTAAATACCATAGGTGCAACAGTTTGAAACTATAGCGTAAGAATTAGTTTTCAATGATATGGTTACCTTATTCCGGACTGAAATTTTCAGAAATTTAAGTTACTAAATTCGAATTTCAAGATGGGTTCGTTGTCAAGTGAGTCTATCGTTCCATCTGTAATCAAAGTTCAATATAAAAATGAAGTTACCACACCTTTCATAATAGCCCATCTTTCATTCTGAATTTCGTAACTTAAAATTCTTAAATTTTCCAAATAATATAATGAAATATTCAGTATAAATACTGCTTTCGTTCCAATAGTATATTACGACCCATGGCCAGAAAAATAAAGAATGGCCCAAATCGCACGTAAATTACCTTCCGAGGCGAAGCCGATCAGAAAATTTATGAAATAGATTTATTGGATTTTTTATAAATAATAAAATTGATCTATTAGGATCTAAAATTTTTTATTCAATTATTTACGTTTTAGAGGAACTTATTCTTCATTTTTCAAGATCTAAAAAATTTTAAATATTTTTTACAACAAAATTTTTTTACATTTTAATTAGTTTTACTATAATAATGATTTTTTTAAGACACTTACAAAGTTACCTCTGAAACGTGAATAATTCAATAAAAAATCATAGTTCCTAATAGATCGATTTTATTATTTTTAATAAACCCCAAAAAATCTATTTCTTAAAATTTTATCCAGTTATTGACAAAAAGAAACACGTTGAATTTCTTGTAATTTTGTCGCTTAAAACATGTATACCTATCTTTGCCCTGAAAATTGTCCTGTTTAAAGGTGTCTATAGATTGCAGATATACAACAATAACAACAAATACATAAGGTACTAATACCAATACATAAACGATCACCAGTACCTGAACGATCGTTCAGAACTTGACTTTTTTATATTATCTTGTAGATTTGAATAAAAAAAAAGGGTAAATATTGAATCTGAAGGATCACAGCATAATTTAAAAAAAAATTAACCTATTATTTTTTGAGGTCTTTGAGAAAAAAAGAATTGAATTTTTCAAACCGCTCAGGTACTGGAGCATTTTCTTATACACGGTTTTTCCATTTAAAATCCGATCATTCATGTACTGATGCAAAAAATATTTCGTGAATATCGCTTAATTTTATGAAAGAAAAAACTTTTTGGGACGAAAATCTTATTTTATCGTATTGGTAAAGATTCAAAGTAGCCATTAAAAACAAAACTTTTACCATAAATAAAAACATTCATTAAATATTTCAATTTTAATGAACGGAGTTACCTTACTTACAATGATAAAAAATTGATAGATTACATTTTATAAATCAAAATCATGAGAAAAATAATAAACAAAAAAAAAAGCATAGGCTAAAAAATATCAAGATTTATTATAAAAATTAATTTTAAATTTGAAAATTTGATTGAATTCTTGTAAAATGATAAAGGAATGAATAGGTATATCTTTTATTGAAACAAGAGTTAAAATAATTCTGTTTTATTTGAAAAATTCTATTTGTTAAAAATAATTGCTTAATTATATATTTCTTAAATATACATTAACATTTGTGTATATATACATGTAAAAAAATGTCTTTTATTTTAGCATTAATATAATAATAATTGTACTAAATAACTCCCCTCAAACTTTAATGAAAAAATGCTTATAATTATAGAAAAATGAAATAAAAATAATTCTTATAAGTATAATAGTATTTGTAAAATGAAAATAATATCTTATACAATATGCATAAGAAATTTTACGAGTCTTATAAATTAAATTACAATATTATTTCTATTTAGAAACTTACTTATTAAATATAATAACAAAAACTGAATGCTTTAATTTAATTATAATATAAAAAACAAACACACACTACGTTGTGGCAGTTAAAATGATATTAATATTTATAGTTTCTTTTTTCACATTAGGTACGTTTTAATTATTATAATAAAAACATGTAATGTTTACTTTGATCTTGCTTTTTACTATTACAGTAAATATTAATCCATTCATTAACAACAATTACGATGCTACTGCGATACAATAATTGGATTTATTGAATTTTTAAATAAAAGAGTCTCCCTTATTATGTCATAGCATTTGACAAAGTTGAAATCACCTTCTCGGTTACTTGTTTTACAGCTTCATCTGATGAAGAAAAAAAATTTTTTATTAAATCATAATTTTTAATATCTTATAAAGAATGGTAAAATTTATAGTTTGGAGTAATTTCAATGAACTATACTTTTAAAATTTTATTATAGTTTTAAAATTTGACAAATAAAAAAAAATTTACTTTTCAATAATTTGCTAAATAAAATAAATCTAAAAAAGAATAAAAAAATATTGAGATTCTACACCAACTGGGCTAAAGTTACACACATGGGTCACGAAAGTCGATCAAAAATATTTTTTTTCAATAGTGCTAATTAAATTTAGTCCTGCCATACATTTTTGAACTTCTAGTTTCAATTTTCGATTTTTGGCAGCCGTTTTTGTGTACTTGGTCTTTTTCTCAGAATTAGCTCAAAATTTTCTCATATTTTCTGCCAAAAGCTTATGTCACAGTGAAAAATATTTTTATCAGGCGGAAAGGCTATTCCCGGATAAGCATAGTGATTTGGTCCGCGCAACCAAACCTAGCCTAATTGGTAGCATTTGAAAATTCTAGGCCATGACAGACTCTCAAAAACCTAAAGAAAAACCCAAAAATACGGTTTTTTAGGCTTATTTTAATTTTTTCTGTAAACGACACTTAAACAGATAATAATACTCTGCAGCTTGTTTGCAAAATTTAAAATATCAACACTTTTCATAAAGAAGTATCTTAGGCCTTTGGGACCCCTTTAAGAGCCCGAAATACAATTTTGAAATTTTTTGAAAATCGGTGTTTTTCGAGCTAAAAAAAATATACCATCTTTAATTTTGTTCATTTAAACATTTTAATGTGGAAAAAATTTAAAGGTGTAGTTTATAAACTGATTATTTGTTCTATTATGCTACCGCCGTTATTGCATTATTTTGCTTTTTAAATTCTAAGGTGCAGAGTATTATCTGTACATGGCTTCATCTGTTGGAAAAATTAAATTAAGCCTAAGAAGCCGTAATTTTTGGGAGGTTTTTTGGGTTTTTGTAATTTAGTTATGTAAAATTTACGTTTTCATTAGGTCATGCGACTTTTCGAGAATTTAAATGTTTTAAAAAGTTGTATTTTATAGAAATCATCATTTTTTTACCTGGAACATATAAATCTTAGGAAAATTATTATTTTTTTCTAACAAAAAAATTGTATAGCAACAAAATAAAGCCTAATTAAAAAGTAAATGCAAACTTAGAGATATTCAAGCTTAAAGTACAGGAAATTGATGATGATTTTCTAGCGCTTACTTAAATTCAAACTTTTGAGCCCTAAAAACAAATTCTACGAATCCTGTTAGCCCTTTAATAGGAAATATTTTTCACCTGACAAGTTTTGGGCAGCAAATAAAAAAAAATTTGAGCTAATTCTCAGAAAAGAAGAAAATTTTTATTGTTTTTTTAATTTTGAACTTTTTTGTAGAAAATTACATATTTTTAGGATAATGACTATCAAGTTATTTTTTTTTTATTTGCATCAGTATGGCACCAGAAAAAAATTCTACATATCAAATCTTTTTGGATATAACCCTCTTGGGGGTCAGTTTGTCCTATTTCGGGGATGAAGAAAATTTTTTTTTTCTAATTTGATATCGATTAATTTTTTGATTCTAAGACGAAAAGGTGCATATAAATTTTTCGATAAAATGCATCCCTCTATAGTTACAACCCTTCCAACTATAATTTTTCCACTATTGAAAATACTGGATAATATACACGTTCTTGAGTTTAAAATGTTTTAACTAATAAAGGGATGCATTTTATTGAAAAATCGATCTCAAATGTTAAAAAAAATTTTTATTTTTCTCCAAATGGGATAGACTAATCCCTAAGGGGGTCCATCCAAAAAGATTTGATGTATCGCATTTTTTACTAGTAATAAAATACTCAAGTAAATAAAAAAAAATAATTAGTCATTATATTTATCATATTTATGCTATTAGAATAATAGAACGGTTTGAAATTATTTCATCTACTACATTACTCCATGTACTGTAATTGTAACTTAGAAATCAAACTGTAATTCAAGTTTTTTGAAATTCAATAACTCTGCGGGCAAACGCGTTTAAAAATAATTTATTCTATCGATCATAAAGAACTGTTTTTAACATTTGAAGTAAAAATTAAAGCAAATTTCTATTTAGTATAAAGTAAAGAAATAAAATAAATAATTACCTAAGACATAACTATTTTTTTCATTTATTACAGTATCATTTTCAATACTCTTTGGAACTTCGTGATCGTGATCGTGTCCATGAGAATGTCCATGATCATGAGTATGTGCAGCTAAAAGAATAAAAAAATTATTAACTATTGAATTTTTATTACAAAATCACATAAAATATTTAAAATAAATAAAGATGAACATTGAACTTGATAATTATTTTATTTTGATATAGGTAATAATATTTAAAAATTACGCATTTTACATAATCGCACGTGTGTCGTAAAATTCATTAATATTCTTTATAAGTAAATAACCGAAGAAATAAAAATCAGGATTCCATAACTTTTTTTAAAAAATATATTTTGCTAAAAAATACTTTAAATGAACAAATAATTATGTAATTCTTTTATTTGGTAGAATTTATTTTTAGCTACATTTTTAACACAAAAATACACGCCTTGAAAAATTATACATTTTTTAAAATTTTAGCCCCAGGCTGATTACCTATAATAAATCAAAGTTGTTTCTCTGAATATTAGTGTGTATATTTACCAGATAAAATGACAAAAATTCTTATATATTTATGAGAAATTTTTGATTTATCGATAGTAAAACTAATAATAAATCAATAAATAAAAAAATGCATAATATCTTAATTCAATAATATTTTTAACAGTCATATTAAAGCAAATAGCCTTCATTTATCACTCTGTAAGATTTTTTCTTTTTTTTTTATCATCCTGTCTGAATCACACTGTTAAGAAAATAACAATAACTTTTTTTTTTCTATCTTTAAAAAATGTACAATTTTTTTTGAAAAGTAGTTTTCAAGCAATAATACTTGTCAATTAAATCTTTAAATTGTTAAATAAAGGTTAAATTATTTTTATAATTACAAAATATCTATTATCCTTAAACTTAAAAAAAAAAAAAAAGAAACGGGTCAAGAAAAATACTTATTTAACGCATTAAATTTAATTACTAATTACCCTTGTAAAAAAAATATTTTTATTCTTTATTTACAACGCTAAATAATTAAAAATTGTAGAAAATCTTCTAGAATTACACATTTTGTTTACAAGTATTATTCACTTTTCTACAGATCCTTAATATACTCACTTGCAATTTGAAGACCTAACATGAGCATAAATCCAACCATAATTGCTGCCAATTGAAGTAACCCACTTTTATTATTAGCCCTTTCTCTGGCAAGTACTTCAAAAAATACAACGTAAAGTAGCGTGCCAGCTGCCATTCCTTGAAGAATCGTAGGCGTTGGGCCTAAGGTTTCACTGTCACTTCTCATGTGTCCAAGTGCGATTCCAACTCCAATGCCAAGAGGTGTGACCATTGAAAAAACTGATAAATATCCAAGTATTGATTTTTTGGATGCACCAGCTACGTATAACTCCATGCCCACGCAGAATGAGATTACGAGTTTATGAGTAGCAATCGCTGCTGCCAAGTAACAAACAGAACTAAAAGCTGGTTCTAAGCCAACTGCTAAACCTTCGAAAATTGCATGGAAAGATAAGGCTATTACTGTAAGTAAACTTCTCATGGAATTTTCAACAGAGTTTGAAGAGTTTGTAATTGTTTTTTCAATTTTTGTTTTTTGAGAATGATTTTCTAAATCAACAGGTGTTGGCGATAAGACGAAAATTGTTGAACCAGATTTACCACTCGGAACTCGTTCTTCATCTCCAGAACCATCTCTCCAAAGATTTGCAGATCCAAGTGAGTTTCTGTTATTTTGATGATTGAGATTATTGTGATTATGATTGTGATGATTATTTTGATGATGATTTTGTTGATTGTTGTTATTTGAGTGAGTTGTTCCATTAATTGTAGCACTGCCGTTACAACGCCTAACTGAAACCGTACGGTACAGTAAAGTTTCAGAAGAATCTGGATGGTTGGTCAAAGCAGCATGTACTGTTTCTTCAACTAGATAAACAAAGAAAAATCCAGCACAAAAAAGAAGTTCAGCTAGACTAAGACTTCCTAAATTCGGCAGTTGACCGTTTGATTGATGAAGTTCGACACTTTCTCGTACTTCTGGTGCAAGGTGTAAGAAAGTCGTAAAAAGTAATACGCCACCACCAAAGCACAACAATAACGAAGTGAGAAGACCCTGCTACATGATGCGGAAGTTCTTATTATTACTTGAAATTTACATTAATATTCAAGAAGAAGATTCATTTGTCTTATTTAATATTTTGCAATGTAACACGAATAAGGAAATAGGTCACGTAGCGATTACACAATTAAATAAACGGAACAAATATTTTAGTATATAGTAATATGTAATATATGAAATATTACTGAATGGACATTTTATTATACCGTATGAGAGAGGGTTTTCGATCAAATCATTTTTTTAAAAATTAATTAAAAAAAATTATTTATTCAACAAATTAAGGGCATGGTGGTGTTTCGAACGACTTCTAACGATGAAATTCACTTACCGCTAAATAAAATCTGCTATTATTTTAAAAATAATGAGGTATTTTTAATGCTATTCAATGTTATTTTGTTTAAATTATGAAATCAACTAAAATTTAATATTGCGACTTAAAAGTATGTTTTTTTTTTAAAGTTAGACTTTGGAGAATGTCGAACATTATTTGCTTATGTTATAAGAACAATAGTATAAATTTTAGTAGCAGCTTTAATTTTAGCGGTAAGTGAGTTTCAATATTAGAACTGAAGCTATGTGAAATACCACCCTACCTATATAGTTTTCTATGTAATTTTCGTTAAACTTAAATATATTTCTTTCGGAAAAAAAAAGAAACAGAATGAACATTTTTGTTTTAAAGAATTGAAATATTGACTACTTAAAATTAAATTAACATAATTAAATTAAGTAATAGAAATATTAATTTTAAGAAATATTAATTTTGTAATTCCTTTGGAATTAGAGTGAATTTTAATTTAATAAAAGTTAGATAAAACTGCCTAGCGGACAAAAAAATGCAATATAAATAACAAAGAAAAAATGGCAAAATTAAATGATTATATTAGAACACTTAACTCTCAAATAATAAACATCATATTCGTATAGGTACGTAAGTTTTAAAAAATTTTGGATTTAAGGTAGCTTCAATCACTTGGTTAAATATTCAACCAAAGCAGCTCTACCGTGAGTGTCTGGGTGAAATATCAATATATTTTAAATTTACTACACTTGTATTAATATTACTACGAAATAGTAAAATGACTACAATTGTAGTAAATTTACTATTTTTGTGGTAATTTTACTAAATCGTAGTAAAATTACTATAGTGTTCATTATTTTTTACTGTGTACACATAAAATAAATGATAAATATTACATATATTTTAAAAATCAAGTATACTATAAAATAAGTCTTCGTGTTTATTACACTTTCGTGTAAAATATTGTTGAATAATTTGGAAAAATTAGTATAATAACAAATTACTTTTGCCAATAATGAATGCTTATATTACACTAATTAATTTATGTAATCTTTGTAAATTTTATAACATCTAACTACGTTAGCAAAAATTTATAAAATTAACGGTTTTTTATCATAAACAAACTTTTTAATTAACTTAAATACCTATAGAATAAACATGCAAATTGATAAAAAATATTGAAAAGCATGTTTGAATTACATTCAAATTTCTGTAAAGTCATGGTTACTTTATATGTAGATAAATCAATAAATTTATTTTCAAGGATGTCACATTTTTTCATTAAACAAAAACTAATGCGTATTTATTGTAATATCCGGATTCGCGTCACTTTTGCAAAATATTTTTTTAAAAAATATATAGACAAATATAAATTTTAAATTAAAAAATTACTTGAGAAGAATCAGCATGAGGATCATCAGTAAGCGTAGTTGTTGAAGTTAGTGTCGTCGATGCACATGATACATTTGTACGTCGGTTTTCTATTTTTTTAACTCTACATTTACCAATAATCAATGGTAACATGCCTAATATTAATGAGCCAAAACCTAATATAAACATCGAACATATTTTTGATAATAAAAGTATCGATGTTGTATCATCTGTTGATATTGTTGATGTTGTTATTTCTGGATTTTCCATTTTTTTTAGATATTTTTTAAATAATTATTTTATTCAATTAATAAATATTAGTTTAAAGATTTTCACTTTTAATATATCTATATATAACTATAATGTTATGTTGGAAACTTGTAAAAGTTTTTGTGGTAACTCGATGCACTATTCATAATTTTTCCGGATATCTCTGTAGAATATAAAACAATTGATTTTATAAACTTTCTAACGTTGTAAAGACTAATAATATACTGTATAAACATTATTAAAGATATTCAATTTCCTCATAAATAATACTTTTTTTCAAATTAGAAAATATGAATTTTTTTAAATTCTACATAATTTATCATTTTTACGTAAAATTTTTTTTTTTTCTTTAATTAATGTTTATTTAAGTCCAATGCACGAAATCACTTGTAATATTAACTTTTTACGTATATTCAAATAGACAACGTATCAAAGTTAGTACTAGATTATTATTATTATTATTAAATTTTCATGCTCAACGTATAATTTTGAGATAATTGAATGTGTATTTGCGGATATTAAGAAATTTGTATGCATGAATTAAAATTAAATATTGAGACATTTGTTTGAAAAAAAAGGTAGTAACATTTTATACCAGGAGCATCATAACCTATTTATAAACTTGAATTTTGAGCAATGGGCTTAAAAAATTATGGTTGCCATATGACAATTTGGTTGCAATTTGGCATCATTTCATTGATTGGGATAGTAATGCGACGATTAAGTTACTGATTTCTAGGTCGAGCGAATGAGACATTTAAATGTTCTAGTAGGTACCTAGGTTCAGTAGTCTTTTGGATTTCTGTGCTTCAATTTTGCTTTTGCTAATTCTTAAAAATTAAAATTAAAATTCAAGATAAATTCAAGCACAGTAACCTCATAGTATACTTCGTTCTTAGCTATCATTACTTACAGATTACTTATGTAATTTGTAAGGAATTAGTAGAATTAATTAAGAAATTTAGTAGAAGAAGTAGATAATTTATAGAGTTTTTAGTACTTGGTTTCTGTTACAATAAGGCAAATACGTTTCAAATACGTTACAAAAGAAAATACGTGTCAAATAGAAAGTGCGTTGCAGATACAAAAAAAATAATAAATCGGGTCAAGTTTATTGATCCTCGTACCATTGAAAATTACACATTGATTCAAGAATTACACAGGGAAATTCCCACATATACTGATTTTTTTTGTTACTATTAGTAAATTAAAAGAATTTATAGTTTGGTAAAAGGCTAAGAAACCATGATTTCGAATCCCAATAACCTATAACAAACCTCTAAGGTCGTTGTTAAGGTTTCACATTAATTATTATCAATTTGAAAAAAAATAAAATAATGGTACTGAAAATCAGACAAGTAATTAAATAACATAAGAATGGAACTTAAAAGGGGTTAAAGTAGAGTAGCTACTTCCACAAAAAGCTTGTTAAATTCGTAAAAAAAAAATAAAGTAACATTTCTTTTAGTTTCCAGAGAAGAATGTTCCTGGTGCAAAAGTAGAGCCATATGCTAATTTAAAATAAAAGTGCATCTGGTATAAATAATTGACTTTTTGTATTTTAAATAAATGTAAAGAATTCATACATTATTTATCAAAAAATATTAAAATTAAAATTTTGCAAAAATATTATAAATATAATTCAATAATATACTTTTTTTCATTAAAAATTATGTTTAAAATCAACCATGCATACTAATAAAAAAAATTATTATATTAATTTAAAAATGTTATAAATTTTCTGTCATAAATAAAAAGAGCAGTGTGAAAGTTTTTGTATTTATTTATTTTTCATTTTAAAAAAGAGCAAAGACCTATACTTAACATTTTTATTTATAAGATTCAGTAAATTTAATATTCCCTTTCTCTGATCGATGATATTTTTCTTATTTATTTGCATAAATTAGCCTTGAAATCGTAATTATTATTTAATGCATTGAGAATGAGAGCCAAAAGAAAAGTTATAAATATTAATAATTAATGTTATTATTTAGATTCAAGTAAATTATTGGTTCAATAAATAAAAATTTTTTGTATCCAAAAGAAATAAATTATTTAATTGTAAATTCCTTTCTCTAAAAAAAAAGTGTATACGAAACAGTTAGTTTTATTATTTCTAGAGAATGCGAATTTACAACATAAAACTATTATAAAAACAAAAACAAAATAACTGAGCGAAAGAAGTATAAAATAGGTAGGCAGATTACAGTTATTATTTCAAGTATTAATTTTTAATAAAGTATTAAAAGTAGAAAAAAAAAATCAGATAAATTTTTTAAAAAATGTTTCTTTTTGACAATAAACATTTTGTAATCTATGAATCAATCAGTGATTATTTTTATGTAATCATACGGTGATAAATATAAATTTTTAATGCTATTTTTTTTTGTATTTCAGGTATTAGTAAGAGGTCAAATTGACAATTATTATTATATATGAAAAAATTATTTTTTTTGTTTTTTTTTAAATATTATTTACAGCAATAAATTTTCACAAAATTTATTTGATTTTTTGAAGATTATTTTATATTATGAAATGGAGACATTACCTATATTTAATTTATCTTTTAATTTAAATTACCTATATTTAACCTTGTGAAATTTCATTTATGGGTATAATCAACGGTACAAACTAGACGATTTTTTTTTTGTTGAAAAAGTAATCAAAATGGTTCTATTATCAATGAAATTTCTCTAACTGTGAAATTAAAATACATTTTACTTTTTTTTGGTTCAGATAATAAGGCTGCTTTAAGAAAAATCGAACTTTGGCAGTGATATCAAATTATCTTAAATTTTAATTAATTATTTAATATCAACTAATTATTACACTGATGATGGCTCACTTTAATTTTTGCAAGAGCCGAAATAGACCGCTAATAATTTGTTTGTTCCGTTATGTGCGTTAAATTTCTTATTAAAAATAATTTTTTTCAAGAATTAATTTTATAAGAAAATTTAAATAATTTTTTTTAATTATTTTTAATTCATCAAGAAAATACACCTAAAACTTGAAGCGTATAAACTGATAAAATGAACATATTTCTGGTTCCCGTATAAAACCCTTGTCCTTAAGGTATAAATTTAAAAAAGAAATCTAAATAGCATCTTGAATTTAAATTTGCCATTCAAAAATGATCTTTTAATCAAAACTATTGTTTATTTATAATTGAAATGTTATTAGATTATATATTATTTAATCAACGATGGTAAATCTAGCATCTCCAAACCCTTTTTTTAATAGGGCTCAGTTTGTAATTTAACATGCACTTATATTTTCATAAATATTCTATCATTAAATTATTATTTTTATCTTTCAGCCGAATAAAAAATAAATTTTTCTAATAAATAATATAGGGTACGTTCATAGTGGAGTGAAGCAGTCTCCAACTTTAGGTCTCGTTATAAAATGGTATATTCGCATATTTTTATCGTTGCGTGATACCTGATCTGCAGTGATCCTGAACTCTAAAGTCATTTGCAACAGATATAAGGAAATGATAAAAAAGTACACAAGTACACTGAAAATAACCGTTAGCCACAATTCAAAACGAGATCAAACGTCCTTGGAAACGTAATCTATTCCACTCTTTCGTGAACGTGCCCTTACACTCGAAGTTAATTAAAAAAGCTATAATATAAATTAATCCTTGTGTTAAAAAATAAAAAAAAAATTACCATGAAGTCATCAGTATAGAAAATTAACAGGTTAAAAAATACAGAACATGAATTTACGTGCATAAATAAATAAATAAAATTATAAGAGCATTCATAATCAATGTTATAATTATATGTTTATTTATGAATAAATAAATTCTACAAGTGCAAGATTCTCTTCTTGCACAAGATCAACGTTCGCTTTATCGTTTTTATATTTAAAATAAAAATAACTTGACATAATAAGTACCAATTCGATAATTAAAAAATTTTTTAAAAAAAGGTATTTCTTAATCTTTTTATCTAAATATTTTTATATTGATTTCATAGATTACAACCAAAAAAAATATATTCTTTGATAATTATTTAAATTTTTTTAGGTTATGGGAAAAAGTACTTGATAATTGTATGCGTTTACTAAGATAGATTAGAATAATACATTATTTTAATGATTAGATACCAATTTAAAATAGGTACAACTAAAAACTGTAAATTCATTTTTTAATTTGCAATTTTATTTCATTAACGTTACACTAACGTAACTTTGGTAATTATTTATTTGAAATAAATCGAGTTAAAATTTATTTATGATAATTCTATATTTGTTATCATTACTGTAATTAAAAATATTTTAACTGTTAGTGTATTATTTTTTCGTAATTTAGATATCAGATATACCTGACACAAAAACTATACATTTTTTGAAGTGCATTAAAAAAATAATTTATTGATTGAGATTAAAATCAAAATTATGATTAAGATTATTTTTAATCTTTTACTGTTAATTTATAAAATTATTTTTTAATATACTTGACCTTTATTTTTTTTTTTTTTTTTTACAAAAAAGATAAAATTAAATACGGAAACATTCACTAATTTAACTTTCCTTTTGCTCTTTCGTCACATAAATTTTCACCTACAACTTTCTATACGACAGATGAAATACCAAAAAAATTTACTTGAAAGTCGAATAAAAATGATAAATATCAATCTGATTTTTTTATTTAAAAGTATTTAGCAGTAATAGAAAAAATATTATTGATCGAAACAGAGAAAAAGATAGTAAATTTTTGTTGTAAAATAATTATAACAAAAACTAACTCTAAAAATAATTACATGACACGTGCATTGGACTTTTAGCTGAAATAAATGAATTAAAAAAAAATTACTTTATTAAAACAAAATGCCAAGTTGACGAACATTTAAATATGCTAATACCTAACACAATATTTAAATATAAAACTCCACCAACGCGCACTATTTTCCTTTATTTGGTCACTCACTCACAATACTGACAATAAATATTTAAATTTCACTGTCACTCACCCACTTGGTACAATTATCATTAATCGATATATTATATCTAATTATTAAAAAAAAAAATTTGTTCATCTATAATACAATTTAAAAAGACGTCTACATTGACCGTGCGTACATCGCGAATTAAAAAAGGGCTTTAGAGTATGTATGCTCTCAACTATATATGGATAAGTATAAATACAAAACTGATGCGAGAGGGAATATAAATGATAATAAAAAAAATAAAAAGAGAAAGAACGAAGAAGGAAGCTTTAAAAAAAAATAAAAAATACGTGTTTTTCAGTAGAGAGGGAAAAATACTACTACATACTTTTTATGTATTATTATCGCGTGCGCGAAAAATGCCGGTTCTTCTGCTTTTTAAATGGTCACGTGTGTACTGTTGTTGTAAATATTGTTTATTTATTTTTTATGATTTATTTGCTTTATGTTTATTTCTTTTATCTATTAGCAGAAAAAGTTAGAAGTTAATAAATAGTTGGATAGGGTAAATAACACTTTGTACTGCGGTAAAAATTTTATCAGATTAAATTTTTAAATATTAATGTATAAATCAATAAATATCAATTGCAAAATATTTTTTTGCCAATGATACTTGCTTCTTTTTCTTTGCAAATTCTATTGATTCATTTTAAATTTAATGAGATGAAAAAGTTATGTAAATGCAAATTTACACGTACAAGTTTTTGGACACTTTTTTAAAAATTTTCTAAAACTTTAAAATTAATATGTATCAATCAAACTTGCAATCAAATTCTTAACTAAAACATTTTTAGAATTTTCCAAAACAATTTATGTATGTGTTTCGCAAAAGAATTAGAATTAAGTCTAAGTCCCTAAATCGAAATTATTCTAAGTCCATTTGACCTCCCCCCAAATATGGCACATTTGACCCCCCCCCCCCCCAAATGTAAAATGCTTCAGATACCCTCCCCCTGTCTATAAACATGTTCCATGTTAAAAGCATGACCGCCAAAATCATTTATTTGCCTAAATTATCAATTTTGAACATAATACCTAATTTTTCAACATGGGAGTTCTATAGTTTTAAGAAATTCCTTATTACTGAATTTCTTGGACCTGATTAAGGTATCAATGTTAATTTGTAAAAATTTTTGCCTTAGATCCTACCATTGTTTTTTCTTTTTGGACGTAACACCTGGTTTTTTTTAAACGTTACTTTTTTTATTAAATGAATACTCAATTCTTTTATAGGGTGTTTTAAGTTTTAAGAAATCTCAATTTATCTGATTTGAATTCAAAATTTAGAAAATTTTTGTAATAAAAAATTAAGTGTTATGTATTTTCAACCCATATGAATATTTGTTATTGCTTGAGCAATCGTATTGTCAATAACTTGGTAACATTTTTTTTTCATGTTCTCTGCGTAAGTTAAAAAAAACGCACGATTCCTTATTTACATATTTTTTTAAACAGTTTGATTACTAATTTTTGATAATAAATTATTTAAAAATTCACGTTTTTTTTAAAAAAATAGAAGAAAATTATCTGTTAAACATTTACTTACTTATTTTTTTTGTAAATAAATTACCCATCTATTTAATATTTTAGATATCTTTTTACAAACTTATAAAAACCAAACGTGATATTTTTAAAAATACTAAAATTTGATAAATTAAATTTGGATAGTATATATAGCTTAGTTAAAAACAGATTCTATTAGTTGTCAAGAAAATTTTCACTGCACATTTAAATATTTGAAAAATAATAAAATGAAAATTTTATTTAAAAGTGTTTTATTAATGGTAGTTTATTTTCAGGTAAGAATTTATAAATTTATAAATTTTCTAAAATATTCTAGAATATAAAATATGCAAAATAAATAATTAAATATTTTTCAAGATTTGCACTAGTGCTAGACCAGCGATACGCAATAAAGAAACAAAAGATTTGATAAGTAAATATCGTACAAAATTTGATTCATTAAAATCTGATTTATTTGAATTTTGGAGATTTGCTGATATTATGATAATATGGAATCGTTTCACCGTTGATCTGCCAAAAATTAAAGAATCCCTAGAATCAGTTCTAAATGAACTATCGGTATGGAAATGATATATCATTACGTACACCCTCAATTCTATATAATTTATTATTTGTATTCTATTTTGGCAATGTTTTAGAATGATAGGTGTAGAATAAAGGACCGAGTTTATTCATTACCAAAATTATGCATTGGAAGAGCTTGGCGAGAAGCATCTATGGCGATAACAGTTATCAATTCTAACTTTGAAGAATGCATAAAAGTGGCAAAAATAAAAGACGCTTTTCAAGAAATCGAAAAACAAAAACTAATTGAAGTATTTAAAATTTATTAATTAAGTTTTCTTCTCTATTAGCTGAAGTACTGCTGCATCGATCAGTTTTTGAAAGTGCAACAGCACTTCTAGCTGTGGAGAAAATTACCTTAAAATAAATAAATCTGATAAAAAATATTATTATTTTTTTAAGGAAGCTAAAACAATACAGCGCACGAAAATAGATAAATACTTTGATTTATGCAGTAAAACAGAAAATTTTGCTTCAATAAAGGAGTGTTTCGAATTTCGTGAAAAAAGGGCAAAGATTTATGTAAACCTGTTTCAGAATATGTATCGACATTACCTAAATAAACTTAGATACATGGGTGAACCAAGTCACTGCGTAAATGCAAAGAACAAATCCCTCTATGAATTCAAAAAGTCAATAAGAGAAAATGCAAAAATTTGTAAAGATCTTCACAAAAATATTTATCTTTAAAATTTTTATTCTTTATCAATGTTTAAAATTATAATATTTATAAATTTATTTGAATATTTAAAACTATTTCGAGAAAAGATGTACTTTTATATTTGGATATTTATGTAGGAAAATTAAATTTGTATTCTAAAATAACATGCATTTTATTAATTTCGAAAATTTTGGTTTTTGATTTTTTCGCAAATAAAAACGTTTTAAAAGACCCTCAGTTGCTAAAACACCAATTTAAAAAATACATGTCTGTATGTATGTTTGTATGAGTTTGTGCATATAAAATATGAAAAGACTGTTTTTAACAGTTTCAAAGTAATAACTAATTTCTTTTCATGGGGGTTTGAAATGAAAAATTACAAAACTACAAAATTTTGGGAATCTTCTAATTTTAACTTGTTTTATTTAAAATCATGACCGATATTTTGGTTCCCTTATCCATAATGGAAATTATGATGTTAACATGGAACATATTCATTGGATGGGGTATTTGAAAAAATTTTGCTCGGCAGGGGGGGTGAAAAATTAACGATTTTAGGGCGGGGGTGAAAAAGTGATGCTTTTAGGGGGAGAGGTGAAATGGACTTAGAATATTTTCAATTTAGGGACTTAGAATAATTTGAAGTGGGAGTCAGGGCCTGACTAGGCCCTGATAAGTACAAGAACTTAAAATACTTTAATAGGATAATTTATATTTCAGGATTTATTGTAATTTCGGTTTTTGGATTTATTACTGTTATGAGTGAACAGGTTCCATGATCGTTGGTTGTGTAGTTACACAAACCGGTTATAAATTTTTGTATCAGAATTTTTAAATCTTTTAAAGTTGAGCCCTCTCTAGACTAGATTAATTTTGTTTAATCTTGTTTGTCTTGACTATAAAGCTATGCTACAGTAAAAGCTCATGGGATTAAACAAAATTAATCCTGTCTAGAAAGGGCTTAGCTCTACTGAAAAAGTAATTCTAAAAGTATACTTGTTGTTAGTTCAAAATTTTTTCTCTGTAAAATCGAAACTTTAATTTTTTTTTTAATTTTGCATTCACGTAATTTATAAATCTTGGTAAAATTAAAAATTGAATTTTTAATGGTTTATAATTGTTAAATGATTAGATAAAATCAAAAGCATTAAATTCATTAATTTAACCAGATTATCTAATTTTTTTTTACATTTCAATAAAACAATGTAATAAAATATTTTAAAAGGATATCTACCAAGGAGAATTTCGAGGTTGTAACTTGAGGTTTATCTTTTAAATATTAGATTTTTTATGAAAAAAATTGATTAATGCGTGAATATTTTTTTATTTAATAATAATTAATTTTTGTTTTCTGTTCTCTTTTTTTAATTGTCATTTAAGCATTTTTATTAAGCTTTATGTACGTTAATTTTTTAATATAATACCGAAAATAATAAAAAACAAATTAGTCTTGAAGCCTTAAAAACAAACTCCTAAAGTTTAAAAGATCAAGGCTCTACAAATGTAAAAATTTATTTAAGATCCAATTTAAAATTACTATCTATATTTTTTTAAATTAAGAATAACTAAAAGAAAAAAAAATGTTTATGAAATTGAATGATTAATAAATTATATAACAAAATGCAGCATTACCGAATAAAATTACACGTAGCATCAAAACAAATCATAATAAATTATAATCAATTTAATACAGCATAAGTTATAATTATTTCGTCTTACTTTTTCTAGCTATTAATTAAAAAAAAAAAAACATTTTTATATTTTTAATGATGTGTGAAAAATTATAAAAGATTTATCTGAAAAAACTAGCTTATTAAACATAACTAATTTGTTAAAATTGCACAATTACTTTTAGGCATATTAACCATTACGTAAAATAATAATATTTTTTCCATTAAAATTTTGTTAAATAACTTTTAATTTTCACAAAAAAAAAAAAAAAACATTTATTTCAGGCAATTTAAAAAATAGATACCTACATATAAAGGTAGAAATGAAAGTAGAGCACACATTGTGTTTATAATAGATGAATTAAAGTTCGTGATTCATTGAGGCCGATTTACAATTCAATTTCAAAAGAAGACTATACATATAGAGCTGTTACTACTATATTGCGTTTATTTTTTTTATGCATAAATTATTTTACGGGTCGGATGTTATGTTGTAATTATAATTGAGATTCCTCTATATGTATAAAAAATAATTATAATGAAATTTTAGAATTATTCCGTTTTTATTATATTTTTAGCGCTAACAATCGTAATAACCGAACATTGTTTTTAACTGCTAACTATGAAATATTTTGCTTCAACGTTCGTTTAATAAAGTAATTTTTTTTTTAATTAGTATATTCAATTCTATTAAAAGAAAATAATGTATCGTATTATTCGAAACTGATTGGTCCAATTTAATAAACGCGAGAATATACATAAATATGAAACAAAATGTTAAATTATGACGTATATTATTTTAAAATTTCGCCATTCTTAAACAAATCCTTTAAAAGGCACTAAAATGTACCTAAAATTTCCCAAGGTATCCGAATTTCCAGTTAGATATTTATTTGGTTACATAGCTTCTCACGTAAGTAAGCTTAATTTTGGGTAAGCTTACTGAATTAAGGCCCTCTCTACACCAGCACATAATTATGTTTTATGATAATCATGTTTGTTGGATATTTTTTTCCCAGCTACACTGTAATAAAAACATAACCTTAAAATTACATATTTAAATGACTATAACCCACTAAAAACTTATTAGTTACATAAATTTTTATAATAAATAACCTAATCTACAATTAAAATACCATTTAATTACATTTTATTGTTTAATTTTTATTAAAAATATTTACTAATACTACTAGTGGCGCCATTTTGTAATAACTTTAATTTCAAATATCCCAGCTATACAACAAAATATCCAACAGCCATGATTGTCATAAAACATAATTATGTGCTGGTGTAGAGAGGGCCTAAGTTGTTTTTTCAAAAAGTTTAATAATTAAAAAAAAATGTTATTAGAAAAAATATATATATATGGGATTTAAGGTTACAAAAGTATTCAAAGCCAGGTAAAATTTTTTTCTTCAGGTATTTCTTATTCGTAAAAATAACGTTTTGTTAGCTTTTTCTGTCATAAAATTATTTTTTGTATATAAATATCTTAATTTAAAAAAAAATATATGAAGAAAATGTTTAGTACACGGCACTTTAGGATAATTGGGTAAAATTTTGGAAGTTTTCAATCATTTCTCCACATTTTATTTTTCTTTATTTTTTATTTTGCAGACTCAACCTAATGCATCTTAGGACATGTTAAAAATCAAAAAATGTTATAATTTATTTACTACTATTATTTACGATAAAAATATATAAAGTTTTTGTTACTATGATAAAATAAAGTTTATTTTACGTAAATTGTTTATTTATTTATTTTAATTTCTTCCAAATAAACTTTAATGTATTTTTTTAAAGCATTTTTAGGTTAGTCCAGTAAGCTTACCCAAAATGAAGCTTACGGTAAGCTTAATCTTTTTACGTGGGTTGGCAAAAATTCAAAAATTTGAAAATCTTGTAATTTATAAGAAATATAATTTTTTGATATTCAGCTTTCAGATTTACTTATGATACTCAGATTTACCCATGGATTTTATTTTGTGGTAAAAATAGGTTATAAAACAAAAAATTCCAGGCAAATAAGAAGGAAATCAAATCATGCTTATTTTGAGATATTTAAGCTTGATCAAAATTGTAAAAAAAATTTTTTCTTGTATGCACAGTTCAGAATTTCAGATTAACTTTTGGACCCCGGAATCGAATTCAACTGAAAATTTCGTACATACACTGTTAAAAATACCCTATATGGTAAATATACGAAATTATCGTAAAATTACGAATTTGGTGTAATTTTACTAAAAAAATTGTAAATTTACAATCGTTATTAAAATAACAAATTCGTGATTTTACGATTTTTTTTCGTAAATATATGAAAGGATCGAGAATTTACGAATTATCGTAGTTTATTTACATCTGAAAAATCGTAAATTTACAAAAAAAAATTGTAAAATTACAAAAAAATCGTAATTTTACGATCGATCGTAAATTTACGATTTTTTAGTAAGTTTACGAATTTTTTGTTAATTTACGAAAATTTTGTATAATTACCATATAGAGTATTTTTAACTGTGTATCAGTAATTAACAGGAAAATATTTTTTAATGTAAAATTAGCAATTGGCAACAAATGTAAAAATACGAAAGTGTTTGTCAAAAATCGTAAGTTTTAACCTAGAAATGTAAAAATTTCTGAGATTTATTTTTGGTTTTACATTCGGAAAAAATAAGTTTTGAATCATTTCTGGGACTCTTCAGTTCAACTCATGTCTAGTTAACATGGAATCCTATTCAAAAAATAAAAATTCTTTTTCTGGACAGTAGTCACGAAAGTACGATTTCCTGGCTAAGTACGATTTCCTGGCCAAGGAAGTCCATATTTCTGGCTACTGCCGCAGAAAAATTTTATACGACCCTTATCCATACATAAAGAATGCCCCAAATCGCAGTTTATCATTTACGTGCAATTTGGGTCATTCTTTACTTTTCTGGACACGAGTCGTGAATATACTATTTAGCTCCTAAAATCCTTACTATTATACACGCCTATCGAAATTATTCTAAGTCCCTAAATCGAAAATATTCTAAGTCCATTTGACCACAATTTGACCCCCCCCCCTGTCTTTGAACATATTCCATGCTAAAAAGATTCCTAAATGCATGTGCAATAATATACGAATACATATTAATTTAATAAAACATACAATGGAATATTAATTTAAAATTTAAAAGTTATTGTTGATGCTTCTATTAATTAATATTATGGTTCAACGTTCTCTGATTCTTTTGCTACACTACCATAACTAAATAAACAACGATGAACGTAGATAGTTTCATATTTTAACAATTGATAATTAAAAAATTTCTCCTTTTAGATTTTAACATTGATTCCAAAAATATGTTTTTGTTTTGTAAAATTTGTTTAAAGCATTTCTATGATATTTACTGATAATAGAATATGATAATTATTTGCAGATGAAAAACAGAATGAAAAATTTCTTTTAACAGATAAGTCTTTCTTATAAATGATAAAATAAATATTTATTTAAACAATAACAAATGAACTTTGACATGTAAAAAATTTATAAATCTTTGAATAAATAAATAAATGGGTACAAGAGGAATATCTGATTTAGTACAATTATTTATATTTTTTATCTAATACAAAAACCTGTCTATCAAATAACGATAATTTTTTAACTTCCGGTCTTAATTATGTGATATATTAAATAAACAAATAATTTTAAATAAAAAGTATTGATTTTTATTCATTTTATATTAAAAAAAAAAATAGTTTCAAAATCAATTTTATAAAATAAAAAAAAATCGGAAATCGATTAGATTTACCGTTACTTTGCATTTATAACGGTGTCATTGTTATCATGATACCTGTCACATACACTTATACATTAATAATAATTTCGTTTGTATATTTGTTTGTTTACTTATTCATTTTTATATATGTGTATATTTTTTCATTGTGCATTATGTATGTTTAAATTGTATTATTAACAATGAAAAATGACATTGCGTTTAATTCTTTTATTGTAAAGTATTTGCAGAAAAAAACTTAATAGTCATCTGTATAAAACTGAATAAATAAGTAATTTTGATTATTTTCATAATATTTGCTAGTTTTGAAAAAAAATATCTGATGAATTCAATAAAAAAATCTTATGATTCAATAAAAACTAATCAATTAGGCAAAGAATCAAAGAGTTGAAAAATTCAAGTATTGGCACATTTTGTTAAGCAAGGTACACTAGAGTCTAATAAAATATAGTTTTGGGAAAATGTAAAGTATCTGAAATTTTCTCTTATTTAATTTGTTCTAAAGCCTCGCCTAAAAAGATGAAGTACCTCATTAATCTTCTTTTTAACACCAGCCAGTCTCAAATATTGCAGTTATCCAAAAAATATGTCCCCAAAAAGCAAGTATCTCATAAACCTTCGCAAAATACGGATATTCCGATGTTTAATTTCATATAATTTTTTGATAATTTTATATTCATTCAAATGACGCCTAGTTTATCACCATTTTTAAGGTCATTCATAAGTGTAAATTTAATATCTTGAAATTTCTCTTTATTTAAAAAAACTATTTACGAAAGTAGTTTAATTTTAAATACATTTTTGTCGAATTTATACTCATTTTTACTTTTTAAAAATTTATAATTACGATTCCATTTTTCTTGAAAATATTTAATAAAATATACGCATAAAAATAAATGACAGCGGAAATTCGAATTTTATGGAAAGTCGTGTAAAAAATAAAATTTTCTATGCCATTAGGTCAGTTTTCTTATGTTATTCTAGTCTAAATTACTTAAAAAATAACCAAACCTATTTAAGTATAATGATAAAGTAGAATACATATGAGTGAAAAAGATAGTGAATGTTATTTTTTTTTAATAAAAGAAACTCGTCTTATATTACGCACGAGAGCGTTCATTGAACTAATCTGCATGCATATTTAACTAAAGATAATTTTCTTATTAAATTTTTTTTTTGTTAATTTATTTGTTATTTTTTATCTAAGCTTTTAATAGTAGACTTACGATAATGAATAAAAAGATTTATAATTCAGTTGGTCATATGATTGATAATATTATTTTTAATTATGATAAAAATTGTTATACAGAAGAATTTCTTAACTTATAAGATTAATTTTTTTTTTATCATATTGATTAAGTTATATCGGATATTATGTAACATTTGGGTCTGTTAGGCTGCTGGAACTATGAAAATTATTTTTTCTGCATAAATACGAAGAATTTTCTTATTTTAGTGACAAGAATCAACATTTTTTTGCTGCCAAATTGAAAACAAAATGAAAAAAATGAAATAATAAAAAAACAGCTCGTTACATGCCAAATATTATTTAAACGTTGTTAAGAATGCTCTGGTACTCATTACGTGTCAAAAATTTTACATATCTAGGGCAAAAAAATCTATTTTCTACCCTAGGGAGACGGCTTTGTTGCCCATTATATGTAAAACTATGTTTTAAATCATGGGAAAAAATATGTAGTTCAACTTTTCCATACTGTCTGCACTCGCTCGTGCATACAACTGCATGCAATGTCAAAACCAATATTTTGCCCTTGTTTAAAAAATAGCTATTTCGTTTTCATGTTAAGAAAATAGTGGGATATACCAAAAAAAGATATAAAATTATACATGCTATGCACTTTTCTTGTATAATTTCAAAACCAATTAATTTTTTATTAATATAACCTTCAAGACAAAGATCAATATGTTTTCTCAAGATTATAATTAATGTAAAAGTGATAACCATTAACATACATAATTAATTCTTGCAATAACAATTTGCACAATATAAAATTTAAATGCTAATTATGTAAAATAATAACATAAAATAGAAATTATAAAAAAAAAAAATTAATATTAATGATGAGTGAGAAAATCTTTTTTTTTCTTAAGTTATTTTCTATTTAGGCTGAATTATTAATATTCCCAATTGAGCTTAGATTGAATAAACGTTAATAATTTTTTAAGTTTCATAGGAATTTATCGATCATTTTGGGCTCTTTTAAATAAAATTAAAGAATATCGTTAGTTTTTATAACTGCAACTATTATTTGAGCAAAAACCTCGTTGAGCTTGAACTTAATTAAAAAGCATTAATAAATTACATAAAATTCTACAAATTTGTACATATTTCTTGTACACGTACCATAAAAGACTTTTAAATTTTAAGCATAGAATTTAAGATTCTTACATAATACTAATAATGAGCTTTCTATATACAACACAAGTGTACAGTGTCAACTCTTTTGATAATCTAGAAGGTGTATAATGTAAACAAAATTAGAATAGTTTACCAAGATCCTGTATCCGGAAAAGCAAAGAATATCCCAAACCGCACGTAAACTGCGATTTAGGTCATTTTTTTGTGGAATTTGTGGGTCATATAAGATTTTTTTTCGTCACAGACCAGAAAAATTGTAAAGAACCCTTGGCTATAAAAGAAGAATGTCCCAAATTGCAATTTACCACCCTCGGCTTTGCCTTGGAAAGTAACTGTTACATTTGGGTCATTCATTATTTTTCTGACCATGTAATATATTATTCAATATATATTTTTTTTTATAGATACATTATTACTCATCGGCGGATTTTTAAAAGTTTATTTTTAAAAACTATTGACTTTTTTCCTAGTGACTGAATTAAAGATAACTGGTTTTTTCAAATTTTTAATTTTTTACATTGTATGATTTTATTTTCTAGTATCTATTTTAGCTTTTTTGAAAATAAATTGATTATCAGTTGATAAATTTAGTTTCAATTTTTTATTCAGTTAACTTATTAACGTCGATGCGGAGACTTTTGGAAGTGGTTATAAGCAATGTTGGGCAAATACAACAGATATGAATTTTTTTCTCATATCCATATTTCATATTTTTTCATATATGGAATCCATATATGATCAATTTTTTTTCTATATAAATATGGAATCCATATTATGGCACTCATACCACTATGGAAAAAATGATCATATTTGGATTTCCTATATGAAAAAATATAGAATATAGATATGGAAAAAAAATCTATATCTGTCATATTTGCCTAACTCTGGTTATAAGTCATAACTTTAATTTATATTACCCGTTTTCACCTGTTTTTTGGGTATGTATAAGGTTTTTATATGAAATCCATCGACTGATTTTAAGGAAATTTTTTTTAAACAATGTATCCGAAAGGGAAATTATTATTTTTCACCACTTCCAAAACCGTCCGCGTCGGCGTTAATGAGTTCATGGATTCAGTTAACGAATATAGATATCTTGGCATTATTTTTGACTCTAACAAGATATGTGAAGAGCATTTAAAAAATACTACAAATAGATTAACGTACTTTTTCTTTTTAACTTTCTTAAAGAAATCGTAAAGCAAAGAAAAATCTTTTTTGTTGTTATAAATTTATTGAATACGATGGCTTTATTTTATTTTAGATTTTAATAGAATAAAAATCATTGAGTCATGTTAATATTCGTATGATATCAAAACAATTGACATAATTTACAAAATTTGTTGCAAATCAAACTTACATAGAAAGATAACAATGAATTTACACTGGATACTGATTTTCCATTTATATAGAATTTGTAAATGAATTTGAAATACTAACTACTATAATGATTTTGATTATGAAATTTCCTGTACTCTTCCTATTTCCAAGCTTTTCTGTTGAACCACTAAATAAATGTCTACTTATTGTTATAAACTTTATAATTTTTATTATGCATGAGCAAATCCGAATCAAATATTATTACAATCGATATATGCATTTATTTTTTTTGCAAGATGTAGTAAACTTTTAGTATGAGATAGGAAATGTTTTTGTGTTTGACATTGGAAAGTTAAAAATTTTCAAAATTGATCGTAACGAGTTTTTTTCAATTATCATAGCACCTGACTTTATGTGTTTATTTTATTTTACATAAAAAAAATTTCTCAGCTTTTCCTTTAACTTAATATCTTGAAAACGGAAATGTACGCAATAAGACTACGTAGTTCCTCGACTTACGTCGACTTACGAACTTTTTGGGACCAAAAATTGGTTCGTAAGTCGAAAAGTTCGTAAGTCGAAAAATGAAAAAAAAAAGTATTTTGAAGTCGAGTAGTATGTATAGATAGCTGATATTATAGACAAAATTAAATACTGGCGAAAACTGAATTTAAATGTCTGAAAATGAATGCTTATTATTAAAAAAAATTATAAACAATAAAATAAACCTAGAGGAAAATATAAAGCAATGGTATAAAAATTAAAAGTTCCTGAAAATGTCAGGATTCTATATTTTAATAAGCTTACTTATATTAATTGTAAACAGTTAATAGGGGTTTTCCAAAAATATTATTTCTCATCCCATTTCACACAGATTTTGAACTGTATTTTTATAAAAATCAAAATTTTTCATGTTCTAAAAAAAAGTTCGTAAGTCCGAAAGTTCGTAAGTCGTGGGTTCGGAAGTCGAGGAACTACTGTATTAATAATTTTAAATAATCAAACCTATTATTTTTGGTGAATCTTTCGACCTAGAGAGCTAATTAGTAAATCGACATGATACGCGGATGCCATCTGCAATCACTATTTTTATTTGAACCTATCGAGCAGTTTTAAATGATTTTCATTAATATTTTTTAAAAATTTAATTTTTATCGAAATTAATTTTTTAAAAGCATAGAGATTAATAAATACTTGATTCTCAATTAGTGAACTTTTCACAATTTTAGCTTAAATTATAAAATTTGTTTTACAATGAATTAAATAATAGTTTTCTCAAAATTTATTAATTGATTGGTTGTATAACGAAAAGGATATTTAAAAAACATTTAGAGATTTTCTCATAAAACTTTTCATGTTACAAATGTTTTTATTCAATATAATTATTTTTAATTAATTAAGTTATAATTTTACTTTGTTAAAATAAATTTAATTATAATAAAAAATTAAAAAAAATTTTTTTAATTAATAATTATTAATTATATTAATAAAAAGAAGCACATTATTAGCAATTCAATAGTATATATACTATATATATATAAAAAAATTTGAATTTAAAATGCATGAAAATCTTTTGTTTCACATAATATATTGCATATTAAATTCTTATAACTCATCAAGATGTAAAATTGCGTAATAATAAAAAATAAAACTAGATTATCAAATATAAATGTTATAAGTATATATATTTTTTAATTTGATTTATGTTAAAGATAACAATTATTTTGTATATACATACAATTATGATAATAAAATTAATTATAGTAGGGTATATTCATCAGTAAATGACCTTTAATAAATGACCAATAAATGTAATTTAAAAGGAGCGGCAAGCTCTTTACACTCCGTACTCCCACATTAACCAAAAAACTTATTTTGGGATCGTGTTGGTATCTTAACATCATAAGTTTAATTAGAGGCATAAAACACCCATATTATCTCCATCTTTTAACCCTTAAATTGAATTTTTAAAAAACCGACTTTTTTTAATTAAAGGAATCTGTTTTGTATTTTGGTAAATTCTTCAAAACTGAAAAAAATGTTATTTTGGACCTTTTTCGTTAATAGGAGGGGGTGGAGCTGTTAAACATCCTTATAGAATTATAGGAATTTTCTTTTACAGAACTTTACTCCTGTGATTTTCCTGAAAAGATTCCACTAGGTTGCAACTGAAAAATTCGTTTTCGTGATTCTTACAAGTTTGGCTTTTTTCCCCCGACTAATATTATTCAACAGTAAAAATGAAATTATATTCATGAGCACAGATATAAACTTTAAAATTTTTAATTAAAAACATTAAATAATTTTTTTTTTGATTCTACAACTTGATGTAATTGAAAGGACTAGTATACTTCATGCTTTTATCTTCTTGCAATTACTCTCCTTGAATAATGAAAAACTGTGCAATATTTCAAATACATTGAATGCATACGAAATTGTATGATTCATTTAAATTAGTTTTGGTTTCGCGTGTCAGCTGATATTTTCTTTTATTATTGTTATTATTATATTTTTAATGTTTAACATGCGCGGAGTAACGGATTGTTAAAATAGTTTGAGGACGAGTGTTAACACTTGTCAGATAACCTGTTGATAATTATTATATATATTAGTCAAGACAATATTTATTAAATTCAGTCTTATACATTTCGTTTCAGCATCATTGAAACGAAGCTATATATTAGCTAAGACTTATAGTACATTTAGATTAATGGCCAGAAAAGTAAAGAATGGCCCAAATCGCACGTAAATTACTGAGAATAAGCTGCGATTTGGGGGATTCTTTTTTTATGGCCAAGGGTCGTATATTATTTTTCTTCGTTAGCGGTTTAAAATTGATTTATCCAAGTTTTAAAAAAGCTTATAGTTTGTCATGCAATTCCGTCATCGGTATAGTATCCCGGAAGAGAACGTTATTCATGAACTTTTCAAGGTCTTTCAAGATCCAAGCATGCTTTTGCATAAGTTGCGCAAAGAAAAATCAGGGGCCTTCTAAGATTAAGAAGCTTTTCCTAGAATTCGAATTCGAAAAAGCACCATCTATACTAAAATAAAATTCGGTTGCCGTGAGCGGAGTTTTTTCGGTTGCCGTTACCGAAATTCTAGTGGTGGTAGCCGGATTTGTTTATTTTCTTTTGAATAGTTACTAATGACATAAAACTTAATGAAAAATTAAGAAAAAAAAATTTTCTTTTTGCTCAAAAATTTTAAATTCTACCACGCCGTGATATTCAAATTAAAAAAAAAAAATTTTTTTCGTTTCAAGCCATTTGTAATCATTTAACCCATTAACGCCAATCGTCGCATTCAAGCGATTTAAATATTTTTTAATGGATTGTTGTAGACTAAAAACATAACCTAGTAGGTAATTGGGGCTGCTCTTTTCATTTCTGAAGTCCATTTTTATGTACAACCACTATAAAGTGCAATATCATCCCTTAAATATGGGATGAATTTTATATAATTTTTAGACGTTATTTATTAAATTGACACTGTGCGCACAAATACGATCTTCAGCAGATCTTCAGACATAATGGTATTATTCAAATTTATATTATTTGTTGTCAAATAATTTTATATTTTTTTACACGTGTTAGATTAAGCAAGAATGTTTTCAATAGAGGGGGCTGAAGGCCCCGCAATTCCTACAATAAAATGTAAATTTTTACCCTCTCCTTGTGAAGGGGCAGTTATTTTCAATAAATATATTCTCGTATGAGATTAAATTAGTGGTCCCTATTATATAATATTTTGACTTTTTTCGTTTTATAATCTTCGAGAATCATTTTACTTGTGAGAAAAATTTTGTGACAAAAGACACTTACAAAAAGACACTTTTAGCACAGTATTCATTTTTATTATAAAAAACAACTGCTTTTTTGCATGGTACCTTTTTAAGACAATATTTTATGCATCATTTGACTCGTAAATTGCATAAGCTACACTGTAAAAAGTAACTTTCTTAGACTTACAAAAGAATTTTTTCGAAAAATTAGTAGATTAGATCAAAATCGTAAATTTACTAAATTTAGTATATTATCGAAAAATTCGAGAATTTACGATTTTTTTTTGTGAATTTACGAAAAAAGTTGTAAATTCACAACTATTTTTTGAAAATTTTCGAAAAAAAATTGTAAATTATCAATTTTTCTTGCGAATTCATAAAAAAAAATCAAAACAAATTTTTTCGAAAATTTACTAATTTTTCGAAAATGTTTTAATTTTTTTGTTAATATAAGAAAGTTACTTTTTACAGTGTATGAATTGATAATAGCAACTCCAGCAGTTTTATTTGAAAGAAGAATGTAAAACCTTTTTTAAATTTGAAAACCAATTTCATAGGGAATGTCAGACAAAAAATTAGGTTCGTATGTAACCTTTATAGGGCTTTTATAAAAAAAAAGATAGTTCGTATTTTTAGGATTTTATTCTTTTCAAATCAGTAGCCGATTTTTAGATCATAGAAATATTAAAAACAAGTTTTTTTTTTAAATTACCATCAGGCTAATATACATTAATAAACATTTGTTATGTGAATTAATTATTTTTTTATCTTTTATATGAAAAATTATATTTACCAAAACGTTTAAAAAAAATAATATTTTTAGCATAAATTTTTACATATTATCTTTTTTATTTTTCTTAACGCCTTGAGAATAATTTTTTTTTGTTAATATATTATATTTAACATATGTTAGTATAATTAATTAGTTTATTTTAGAATTAAGAAAATACTAAATTAACATTTAAATAAGTATAATAATATTATGACTGTAATTAAAATATATGAATACATTAACATATTGGGTATTTCAGATCAATTTAATCGCTTAAAATTTAAATCTTGAATGATTTCTAGGTACAAACTGATTTGAAAAGGCAGATATTTCTATACAGAAGGCTTATAAATCAAAGTTCAGGATATTTATCTAATTTTTCGTTAAGAAAAAATTAAAATTACATTACCTAAGAGAAAAAAATAAATTAAGAAACACTAGTGGACCAAGGCAAGTGCAATGGGGATCTTAAATGTGAATAAAATTTATCGTGGACGAAAAATCAAGAAACAATGTTCACCTTTATTATTTATAATATCAATGTTTAAAAAACGAATATGATTACTTACTTAAAATTTGAAGTCCAAACATAAGTAAAAATCCTATTAAAATTGAAATGTACTGAGACAATCCATTTCTGTGTTTATGTAGAATTTCAAAAAATACTACGTATAATAATGTTCCAGATGCTAGACCCTGCAATGTAATAAAACGTAATTAATAAAATTATTAGAGTAGGTTAAAATAATTTAATATGCTTATATTTATTGCAGTCTGAAACTTAAAAAAAAATACAATTTTACTAAAATTTAGAAAAAAATTGTGCTCTACTATCTATTATGTTATTTTAAAAATTATTGTATAATACACCCGATTATAGACAATTTGACACTAGAAGCTATGTTAGGTTGCAATAGTTTCAGGGGATTGTAGAAATAATGATCTTGTAAGAATTTTTATCAAAATTAAATACGATTTATTTTATTGTATTTCAATAACACCCACTGATTGACATACTTTTGGCAAGTGGAATACTTTTTTGGTGTAATTAAATAATTTTTTTTTTTTTATTTTTATTATAATTAAAATTGAGCTGATAAATTGAAACATAGAAAAAGCAACACTGAAAAAAAAACTGGTTGTGGCCACCGGAATTCCACATGTAAATGAAATTTATTTAATTTTTTTAAACTGTTGCAAATATCATAAAACATGAAGGGTTCGACTGCAGCTGGGACCCAGCCAAACTGAAGAGTCGCAGGAATCAGCCCACACTATTTTTTTTCCGAAGGTACAACTAAAGATAGGTACTCTCAACCAATTTTAGCTTTCTAGATCAATTCCTTGATTTTTGACTGCGATTTTTGTATTTTTGGTTGACTGTGATTAATTGACTCAAAATATTTTTTTTTGCCGTTAAATGCTTATTTTACGGTGAAAAATAAGTAAAAAAATGTGCAGGCTCAATGCCCGTATGAAATTTTCTGGCGGCTCCGAAATTTTTGTCAGCTTTTTATTTGGTCGCGTGACTGCGTGGCAAATTGAAAAATTTGAAAAAATAGTAATTTAAAAAATATCATTTTTTGTTCTGGAGCTTTCAGATTAACGTATCCCACGCATTTTTTTTTTTTTTTGAGGATGAAAATAGGTTATAAAATAAGAAATTTAAACCTAAATAGAAGAAAATCGTGCTTACACATTTTTTTTATTTAAGATGAAATACCGCGGAATTGTATTCTGCAAGAAATTCACTTAATAAGCACTGAGAAGGAAAATATTTTTCACTGCATAATAAACATTTGACAGCAAAAATAAGAATATTTTGAGTCAATTAATCGGTGTAGGCCAAAAACAAACAAATCGCTGCCAAAAATCAAGAATGTGACGTGGAAAGCTAAAATTTCCTAAGGGTACTTATTTTTAGTTGAACTTTCGGAAAAAAATTATTTGGGTCGATTTCAAACATTCTGTTCAACTTAGGCTCAGTTGGTGGAAAACCCCATGCAGAAAAGTTATCAAAAAAATGTATACTTTCATGGTTAAAAGTGACTTATTTAAATTTACGAAAAAAATAATTACTTTTCGAAAAAATCAGTTGATTTTTAAACAAATTAGTAAACTTTCTAAAAAATCTTAATCTTTTTCAATTTTTTTTCGCAAATTTGCGATAAAAAATTCTAATTTACAACTTTTTTTGTGAATTATTAAAGATTTGACAATTCTCTTAATTTTTTGTTATTAAACTCACTCTGTTCATTTTTCGACGAAAAATAACGCTTGCATACTTACAATTATTTTTCATAAATTCGCGAAAAAAAACGTCAATTTTTCTAATTTTACGTCAATAATCTATTTTTTTGTTAATCTACAGGAGTTACTTTTTACAGTATTCATGGTACTTGTCGCTCTCAATGCAGTTATTTATCACGCACCTCAATACCTCAAAATAGAAGTTTTTATTATTTTAATTTCCTAAAATTCGCATGCTATTTGCAGCAGTTTAAAAAAGGAAAAGACACGCATTTGCTAAAACTGGAATTTCTTTTCAGTATAATACAGATTATCTCACATTAAAAAAAAAATTAAAATTAAAAAGTGCCTTAAAACACTTATTTTGGTTTTTCCTACAGTAAAAATATTTATGTGACGCAAATACATATAACTGCATTTAACTTCACTTAAATAAAAAAAATAAGAATGAAAGAATTATTATGCAATTTTAAACTACGAAATTACCTATGATCAATTGGTTTTTCCAAATTTACAATTTGAAAAATTATCATCCGAGTGAAAGTGTATTTCTCAACTCATTTTGCATTAAAGAATCTCTTTAGAGTATAATATACATCTCGTCATAAAAATATCTTGTTTACGGTAAAGTTAAAAAGGATATGAACTTAATTAAATGACCAAAACCAAAAAGAGCGTAAAAAGATATAAAATGAAAGAATTATATTTTAATTTTTACCATAAAGTCGGTATTACTCACTTGTAATAGCTTTCGCAAAATATTATGAGATAAAATATAATAACATAAAATTATTTGTAAGTATAATTTTGTTAGCAAGAGAATTTGTCTTTTAATATTCTTTCAAATTGTCTTACTTTTTATTAGCAATTAATATAAAGAAAATGGAACAAAATAAATAGAAAAAAAACTCTAAAATGAGTTAATAAAAAAAATTGAATTTTAATTTTTGTTGCAATTAAAGACAAGATCTATAATATCACGAATGAAATTCTTATTTCTTATCAAATTTGATGACCCTGAATAGATAATCATTTTTTTCTCAATCAATTTTCATAATCTTTTTAGCAAAAAAAAAAAAACTACTTATCACTAGCGAAAAATTGGAATAAATATTTTAATAAATTAAAAATTAACCTGTAAAACAACAGCTAATGGCATAGCAGCAGCACCTTTACCACCAACGAGTATCATACCAATACCAATTCCTAATGGTGAAACAACAGCAAATAAACAGACATATGCATAACATAAAAATTGACTTGTTTTAGATGTAGTTAATTCTACACCAATACAAAATGCAATAATAAATTTATGTGCTGCTACTGCTCCAAACATATACCTGCATATAAAATATGTATTAGATTTTATCTATACTTGTACTTGTATACTTCTATAATAATAAATGATTTATAACAGTAATAATACTAACCATACAGAACCAGGTGAGCTCTCAAGACCAATCGATAACCCCTCAAATAATTCATGTACAGATAAGCCAAGGACAATTAAAAGTCCTCTTATTGCACCAGTATGAAAACCATCGCAATCTTCTATAACGTTAACGTGACTGTGACCGACTTCGCATCTAGATAAATAAATCTTTTATTATTATGTTTTAACTTAACTAGAATATTTACTCAATTAGGTCATAATTTATTCTGATAGTTTTATTTATATTGTTATTATAATATGAAGAAATAATCTATTACGTGTGACAGTTTTTATTTATTTATTTATTAATATTTCTTCGTTATTCTCCTTTTACTATTATTAATAATTTCATTATCGTATTATTATTTTAAAAGTTATCAAAAATCTCGATCAAAATAATTTTTTTACTTTTTTTGTAATCAATTATTTTTGAAAAAACAATTAATTCTAAGTGTTTTTCATTTATGATTCAAAGTATTTTATTTTATCACTCGATCAGTTAAGCCAGATTTTTTAAATAAAATACATGAAAATTTAATTAACAAAATTATTTGATTCAAGCAAGGATATTTTCTGGATTAACCTTAATATATTTACCCAGTATTTTAATTGTAAATTTTTGTCCAAAAATTTCGTTTCTAGTTTCTAATAAAAACAATTCACACGTAAATTTTTTCCTCAAACAATTATAAGAGGTTTAATAACAAGTGTCATTTTTTTAAATTATACCAAAATAAAAAAAAAATTATGTTTTTGTTAATATTTTTTGACTATTACTATAGACGGATAATTATACATGCATAACAAAGACAGTAATTATAATGTACGTCTAAATTATTAATGTTGATGTAATAAATTGCTTATTTATTTTTTTGTTAATAATTCAAAAAATTTGTTTAAAAATTTACCTGTCAGTATTATTTTGCCATTTAGCAGTGCATTCAGCATCCTTGAAACTACCATAATTTTCAACAGAATCAATACGATAAATTGTTGTTTGGCTACCTTTTGGTGATTTTGCTTCTTCATGACAATGTTTAGAACTTCTATTTCTTAAATGTGTATGAACAATTTCTTCTATTAAGTACATTATAAAAAATCTGTAAATTAAAAATTTATGCAATGCTTTTTTTTTTTTAATTTAATTTTTATTGTCTTATGAATATTAATTAAATTTTTATTTATAAATATAAAAACTGTGTCAGTGGAATAAACTTGAAAATAATAATTTATTATTTAATGTTTAAAAAATACACTTAAAAAGGTTAATTATTTTTTTGAATGACAGTAAATATTATTTTAATAACTCTTTAAAAACTTGTAATTAAATAATGCAGGAAGATTTACATTTAAATTATAATTTTATCTTTTTATAATTTCTTTGAAAATTTATTATATCTTCTATTTGATTAAGGATATTTTAAAATATGTAAATTTGTTTATAATTATTTTTCAACTTTAATTAATTGTTTATAATTTATTTTAATCTAAATTCTTTGTTAATAAATATTTATTATAGGTATATAAAAACAATGTCTTAATTTAAAAAATTTTGTTAATTTTTAGCAAAGAAATGAAATATAATTTAGTAAAAGGAGCTTTTTAAGTTTTCTGCTAATTGGTTCTGTATACATGAATTACTTAAATGTTTTAAGTGATAAGGAAGAGAGAATTTGTAACTGGATTAATTTTTATTGTCAGCAGCCAAAAAGCACGTATTTACTGGCCACGGCGTGGTTTGAAAATACGGGTTTTCTTGCTGAAGAAAAATTTGTCCTTGGCCGTGAATAAAGAATACCTCAGATCGCAGTTTGTTAATTTACATGCTATCTAGGGAATTATTTACTTTTATGGCCTATAGGATACAAAATACAAATACATATTCTATTTTGTACACTTAAAGGGCAAGAAGGTATCTAAAGCATTTTCTATACTGAAATAAAAGGCGAGTAGGAACTGAGTCTATAGGATTATACAAATCCTTATTGCAGTTGATATAAAATTGCGATTCATCATCAAAAATCCTCAACTACGCTATCAATTTTAAAATCTTAGAATCGGATTATACTCGTCTTTTAAGAAAGTGTAAAAAGGGCTTAATTTACAAAAAAAACTATGATACAATAATAGAAAAAGCCTTGAATGAAAGCATTAACATTCTAGTTGTGTAAATTTATGCGAGATCTCTAAACTGCTGAGACTAATAAGAATCATAAAGCCCTTTTGGGTAAAGTATAACAAGCAAAACTTTAAAAAAAACTTGCTTCAGTTTAAAGCAATGTAGAAAACCAAAAGGAATATATAGTTTGTGCTTTTTTAAATTAATTAAATACATACCAAACCTAAAAGAATTTTTTGATACGCAGAAAAGATTTAATGTTTATTTAATTATTTAGAGAAGAATTATTTTGAGGTTAATTCTTTTAAAACATTATTTTCAATTTAATTCTCTTTGAACAGAATAAAAACAAAAATAATTGTTTTTAAAAGAATTAACCTCTAAATAATTCCTCTCTAAAGAATTAAATAAACATTAAATCTTTTCTGCGTAACAAAAAATTCTTTTAGGTTTGGTGTGTACTATTCTAATTTTAAGGCAAAAACTAGCCTAAAAATGAAGAAATTATACTGTACGTTAACAGTTTAAACGAATTCTTTTAGGGTTTATATGAAAGCATTGAGCAGAAATAAAATTATTTAATGAATTATTATTATCTGTTGACATTAAAATTCAAATATCAAACAAAGACAAACCCAAAAAGTAAAAAAAAAAATTCCTAGATTTCTAAATTTATAATTTTAGGGCAGCTTTCATTCCTTAATTAAGACGAATAGTCTAAATAGAGCATGTGATCGGATAATTTAATAATTAATATATTTTAAGAAAAATAGCAAGATAATTTAAAAACAAGGCTCCCTTTAGGTTTCGACCGTTTCGACAAGGGTTATTATGAGCCATAGCAGTTTTTTTTTAAAGTTTATAAAAAACTCGCAATCGTTAACCCAAAAGGGACTAAATTTTAAGTCACTATTTTTTTAGTTGAAAAATAAGTAATTTTTTTGACAAATGCAAAGATTATATTATTTTAATAAAATGGCAGGAGAGGGTCATAAAATCTTTTGATAATTTAATTGAGCGAAGGAAAGAGTTATCCATTTTTTGTACTATTTTAAAATTTCGAATTTCGAATCGTATATTTTTATCAATATGTATTGTGATTCTTAAATCATATTTTTTTTTTACTTTTTTTAAACATATTTATTCTGGAAACTACTTTTACCGCAAGAAGCTACTCTTTTTGTTTGAAAATGCATAAAAAGTTTTTTATTTAAAACTATTTTTCCATACTCATCAAAAATACACTAAAAATATAAATCTTACCCAGCACAACATAATACTTTAGCTAATGGAATGTTAAAATGTGCAAGTGTTTCATTTTCTTCAACGCCATGTTCAACTTCTGGTAACATATGAATAAGTGTAGTACAAAATAAAACGCCACCTCCAAATCCTAATAATAAACTTACCCATCTTTTAGACCTAAAAAAATATTTATTTTATGATTAAAAAGAAAACATTAAATGATAATAATTACTTATTTTGAAATTTCTTAATTTTATTAGAAAATTCTTCATTATTTTACTATCTTAAACATTTTCGAAATAAAATTTCTAATATTTAAATTAAAAATACAAATTATTCAAATAATTGATTTTGATAAAATTATTTTTTATCATTAGTACAGTAAAAGTTAAAATTTTATCAGAAATTAAAAAAAAAGAGTGAAGTATATAATAATTAGTACATATTATGTACACCTAAATATAAAATTGAGAGGAAATACATAATATTATCATTTTGATTATTTTATTTTTTTATAATGAATGAAATATTAGTAATTATATAAAATAGATTTTCTATTTCTATTTTCTGCATCAAATAGTTGGTAACAAGTAGGTATTACACAGTAATATGTATTTTATGATTAGGTGTATAATTATCTAATTTTTTTTATTATACTGACAAAGGAAGTTTGATATGATTTAATATAGTTAAATTGGATTTCAAGAGAAGCTAACGAACTTTTAATGTTTTTATTTTATTACTTTGGGAAAAATAACTCTTAATGATGTCAGCCTCAAGTTAAAAATCTAAAGTTTAGTTTCAGTCAGGCTTCAGTAAACACAGAATTTTTTAGGTAGAAATTTTCTGAATAAAAGGATCGACTCAAAACTTTACTAAGAATTTGTATTTTAGAGGTACAAAAAAATAGAGGCTAAAATCCCAAAATTATAAATTACTTTTTAAAAATTATGTAATTTAGTTAGTTTTAAAGCTTATTGTTATTTAAAAAATTTTTAAACTAAATTGCTATTTAATTAAAACTTTTAAAGATAGAATTTTTAATTTGTTAAAATACTTAAAAATTATTTTACAGTATATTTACTCTACTTAAACAGCTTGTTTTACAAGTAAAAAATTGATGACTAATGAGGGCACCTAATTTATTTTTATTTCCTAAACATTTATTAGAAAAAGTTTAAATACTGTATTTTTGCTAATAAGTATGTGGGATTTCTTAATTTGTTAAACATTTTGGTTAAAATAAAAAATTATCCACTTGTCAAAAATAGAAAACTTAAGGTTATATTATGAAATTTTTCCCTATGTTTTTATCTATTCTTAAACTCTTACAAATTTTTATCAGATTTGAAATATTTGTTCAGAATAGGAAAATTTTCTGTGACTAATATTTTTACTACATGAAAGTTTCTAAGAGCAAAAAAAGCCCAAATAAAAGAGATTCTCGTATACAAAAAATACAACATTTTCCACACTCATCAGATCAAATATTTAAAAAAATCAAGAAGATTGAAAAAATATAAAAATTTTTTTTCTACGATAAAGTAAAAGTTTCCTGGCGTCATTTTTATAATTTGGACATTAAATCCACATTGTGCCTAATTCAAACAAGACCTAATAAACGTGTATATTTTATATAATTATTAAATAAAACAAAGATTAATAAATTTTACATTATCTTATTAATAAAATAAAGATATACGTAAAAAAAAAAACAGAACCTTATCAATATAAATTAAATATAGAATCAAATAAATGTAATTTTATTAAAAATTATGAGAGATAATAAAATGTTATAGTTTTTATTTTTGGTATTTGTTAATAAAATATTTTTTCTACGTCACTTTTCTTTATAATTATCTAAATTAATGCTATTTTAATTAGTTATATCGAATTATATTAACTTAAAAAAGTCATCAATTTATAAAAAATTTATTAGTAAACACTTGAATTATTTTAATGCTCAGTTATTTTGTAAAATTAATGAAAAACAATAATCGTTCTAAATAAAATAAATTTCTTAGTAATAATAATAAAATATTTTAAAAATTTATTTACCTTGGATTGGAATTGGTAGTATTTATAGTTGTACAATATTTGGCTATTTGCATTGGTATAATACCCATAAACAAACTGACAAAACATAAGGTTATCATAGTTACAGCTTTGGCAACAAGAACATCATAAATATTATTGTCTGTTATTGTTTCGTTATGATAATGACTATGATTATCAAACATTATTGATGAGATATTACTGTCTTCTGGATGCATTTTTTCTTTCTTTTATAAATTTCAATAAACTGGAAGTAAAACAAATATTTTTATTTATTTAATAACACCTAAAATCACAAAAACACTTTGAGCACAATTAATTATTTTTTTTTAAACATTTTAGTCAATATTTAAGACTGTTACTTCATTCAACTCGTAACTAGCAACTAAATATATCAGAATCCAAATGAATCCATTTAAATTTTTTTATCATTAAAAAATAACCGTGTAGATTATCAGAACGAATGATGATCGAATGATAAGCTTAATCCGTGGTATTTACTTAGTCAGTGTGTATTAAAGAGTAATAATAGTAAGTTAAAACTATATCAAGATATTTCATGATTATGAAATATTTAAAGTTTGGTAATACACACATTCATAAAATGATATACCGGTGGGGATTTTATTATATTACTATAACAGAAATTTAAATCTCTTGGCACAATCACTTCTTTACTTAGATACCCATACATACATACACTACATATATACGTATAGTACATTATTAAAATTTTAATATATTATTACAAAATTTTTACTTAATACACGTGTTTCAAGTATGTCTGTTTATTTGAAAGTTTATCTAGTATTTGTGTATTTTATTTGGATTAAATGGTTGTAATTTAATGTCAAAAAAAAATTATTATTTGGGACAATAATAATGATTAATGCGAATTTTATTTATTCAGATCACTATAGATCGTTATAATTATGATAAATCTTTGCTAAACACAGAATCCTATTTATCTATTAATAAATATTAGATTGTGTGACCATGAATAATATAATGTATTATTTATTGCGTGATACACGGTGTCATGTAAAGTATTTATATTGTTTATAGAATTCAATAGTTTCTTAATAAATTTTTATTTTTTTATTAGATTTATTTAATGAAGCAATATTATACAAGGCTAAAATACAGCTTCTCTCACCTTGATTCTGAGAAAATTTAATTTTAGGTAAACAATTTGACTATGTGGCCAATCAAACTTGATGCACTACAGAATTAGGGATTCAGTCATTTTATTTAGAAATAATTTTATGTAGGAGTATTTTTATTCAGGAGTATAATTTTAATTGATTTGAAGAAAAAAAAATTGATATTTATAAAAAATAAATATATTTAAATTTTTATGTAACTAAAATTGAACATTATTATTTTTGTATAATAAAAGTTCGAATGTTTTCAAAGCAAAATAGGATAATTTTAAAGGCTCGTGTGTTTGTTTCTAGTTTGACCATCCACTCTTGATCGTTTTTTTTATTTTACCCATCATTCACTTGTGAACAGTCAAAAACGACAATTTTTTTTAAATTTCATTAAAAAATTTATATCTCGGGACCTAACTCATACTATTTAAAAATATTATAGGCTCATTTATAGGTTTTTTTCAGAAAAATTAACCCAAATTTAGTTTGCTCTAAAAACTCTAATTATTATTTTACCACCTAAAATTAACTATGTTCAAGCAATGTATCAAAATAAATATTCTGACCTATATTAAAGCATGGAAGCCGATTATTTTAGCCTTCGTAGGACAAAGAGTACAAGAGGCACATTTTCATGAAAAAAAATGCAAATTATGACAAAAATATTTTATATTCAATAAAAATACAATTTAGTCTGGAAGCCGTATGTTAGATATATGCAATTTTTTTCTAAATTTTGGGCTACTAATATGTGAAAGGGCATCAATCGTCCCCAATTTTTGCATTTTTTCTGCACTACTTATCTAATTCTCATAAAAATGATTGAGCTAAGATAGTGCTTTCACAAGGAGTGCAGCTATAAGACTTATAATCCCTACCTCGCAAACTTAACCAGAATATCAAAAAACCGTATTTTTAGCCAATTTTTAAGGTTATTTGACACTGTATACAAAACTTTTCTAATTGTCTTCAAAATTACAGGCAATATGTTTTTGACGTTTTTTAAAAATTTGGTCGTAAAACCCTGAAAACTTCCTCCTTACAACATTTATTCGATATAATAACTATATTAATGACTATATTACCAAAATTGTATTTTTTTTACACATTTTCTTCATAAGGCACCTACTCGAATCCCATAAATATGTATGCATATGAATTTTGAGAATGGCAGATCCCAAATTTTTAGGTAAAGCCCCTAAATAGTTAGCTTTAATATAAAAAACCTGGGTTTTTAAGTTGCTTTTAATGGGTTTTTTTTTTGGTCCAAGCATCTTTATAACATTTTGAAATTGTAAGAAATTAAAAAAAGTCTCTTATAAAATATGTAAAAAAAAAAATTCAAAATTGACCAAAAATATGGTCTTTTGGTAATAGAGCTAACTTTTTATAGTCTGCACGTAAGATTTTGGAATCAGTGACATCAAAAACCAAATTCAGTCATACTCATGAGATTTGAATAATTAACTTATGAAATACGCAGAAAAAACTCAAAAAATGGACTAACAGATGTCCATGAATAGTAATTAAGGGACGGTTTTAAGATTTGCGACCAAATCATTTGATTCTTACTTAGCGACCTTAAAAAAATAAAAAAATTTAATTTTAAGGAAAATTTGAAAAGTTATTTAAGAAGTACTATGTCAAAATAACCTTTAAATAGAGTAGTAGATTGAAAAATAAAGTTTTTATTTTGGGGACGGAATATAAAAATTCGAAAATAATTAGCCTTACACAAACTTAGGGAAAAAGTGCATCCATCTAACATATACAGCTTCTAGACTATAAAATTTTTAATTAAATATTTTTTGATCTGTAATACCTATATTAAGTTTATTTTATATTATAGAATTAAGTTCCTTTTATTAAACTATTAATCAATTTTTGAAAAACGCAACTTTTAAACAACTATTTAAAAATTGAATAGGTCAGATTTAAAAATTCAATTAGATAAAAACAATAATTATGATTTACTTTTCCTAACATATTTTTTCTCACAATTAAAATCATTTTTATATTAAATAAATAAGATTGTTTAACTGGTTACGTATAATAAATATAATATATTGTTTGTAATGATTAAAACAAAAATGAACCAAGATAAGGAGTACTTGTTAGTATAAGAGTATTCTTTTCTATAATCATTATTTATTTTTTAGAAAATTTGGTTTGCTCAGTAAAAAATATTCCCATGAGTACTGTACAAATAAGTAATAATTTTATAAAATATTTAATTGACTCTATTATAATCAGACTAGAATCAGACAATTGTATAAAATACGACGCATTATTCAGGAATGGAATACTGCGCGGGTGAAAAATAAGTATTTTCTTGTTTCTAGCCAAAAAGTCGTAATTAACTTTCGGCCATGAAAGAGAATGCCACAATTTTTTTTTTTTTATAATTTGAAGATGGTTGCTGATGGTTGCTATTCTCATAAAAACCGTTTTTTGAACTTCTGTACATCGTAGCTCGAAATATATTCAACATATTATCACGAAAATTTAAATATAAGTTACTCATAATATTTCTAAGAATATGAATTCAAAGGATTTTGAATATTGGTTTCCAAAATATCTTTATTAACAAAAAAGAAGGAAAAAACTTTTTATGGGTAAAGTTTTAAGGAAAGAAGTTTTTTTCTTTTTAAATTAACAAATTTTTAAATTTTGATAGATTAAAATTCTGAATTAATATGAAAAATATATGATTAAAAAAATAAAATTTTTCAATTACATGTGTTTTAAATGATCCTGGTAGCCACTAGACTGCACGCAGCAAAAAGAGATCTGTCGCGGAAATAGCAAGTATTAATACCATCTTTTATTTATAAAAAAAAAATTGTATTTTTAAATAAATTACTTATCATTTGCAAAAATTTTCAAGCGTCTAAGTTAATTATTTCTACCCGAAAAAATGAAACAAAAATCCTTTTTTTGGCTTGATTTCAAAAGACCCGCACTCCTTAAAATATTTTCGATTTAGGGACTCAAAATACTTTAGTTTTATGGACTTGACTTAGGACAATTTCAATTTAGGGACTTGTTATTATTTAGATTCTAGGACTTACTATTTATTATTATTTATATTATTATTTTTTTACTTATTATTTTGGAGTATGAGTTAAAATTGTGTAATTTAACATGTTCCATGCTCGTTGGTTGTATTACAACACGAACCAGTTATAAGATATATTTATACAGCAAAAAAAAAATGCACACAATTATATTACAACAGATTAGTATTTTTACTAAAGACTACTGCAGAATAAGGTTTGTTGCCCTAGCATATTTTAAAGACTTTTTTGCCTAAATTTGATGATTTATGATAAAAAATAGGATTCCAAGAGTCGGCACCCCCAACCCCCCTGGGATTACCGGGGAAGATTGGTTTTTTTTTTTTCTTAAATTGATATATCTAGACTGAATCATCCAATTGGGACGCGAATGGTGTCGAAATTTTTGTTTTGAAAAAATACACACTAAAAAGAATATAAAAAAAAAATTATTATTATTTTAATTCATTTTAAAATGATTTACTCCCAAATAAAAATACTCACACCTACCCCTAAATTAATCTAAACCAAAGGGAGTCGAGGGGGTGCAGCCCTACCGAGGGATTCAATAGACAAATTCTCCATAAAAAGCAACCAAAATTTAACTTGCCCCTAAATAAAAATACTCGCACCTAACCCTAATTTAAGCTAGACTGATAAGGGTTGAGGAGGGCGTAGCCCTCTGTGGAGATTCGGGGGAAGTTTCTCACAATAAACAACCCAAATTTCACTTACCCCCAAGTGGTATGCATGCATATACCTTTAAATTAAACTAGACTATCCTGGGGAAAACTGTCCTATCTACTTTTCTTCGTTTTTCTGCATGAGAATATCATTCACGAGACTATAGTTTAATTCAAAAAAAAAGATGACAAAAATATATTATTGCTACCTTGGTTAACAGCATAAGTACGAGTTCGTGCTTATGGATATGAAAAAATGTGTTTGTGTATGTTTGTCAGTGGGTTCAAAACAAAATTTTTAGTGCCTATGAAAAATTTTTCGATTTATTTTAAAAATTTTAGAAAATATTTTAAAGTCAAACTTTTTTAACCTATTAACGCCTCAGTGGACATCCTTGGGCACTTGCATTTTTCGGTAATAAAAACTGCATATTTTAAGCTAAAAACCCCACCTAGTAGGTAATTTGGGTCGCTCTGTTCATTTCCGGGGCCGGTTTTTTGATACAATCCTTGCGAAACGAGATATCAACCCCTAAAGTGGGGTAAATTTTCAGATAATTCATAAAGAAACTTAAGTTCTTCCCAAATGCAAAAAAGACTCTATTTAGCATATAAAATTATTACTAGAACTCCCAAGAAATAGTTAAAAGTCAAATAAGCATGTATTAGCCATTGCGACCCTCTCTGGGGGTGTCTTTAGTAAGCAAATGGGAGAGTTTTATAAATAAATGAAAGATTGAATATTTTGGGCTAAAAAACTCACCTAATAAGTATTTTGAGTCGCTCTTTTCATTTCTGGAGCCCATTTTTAGCTACAACCCCTACGAAATGTGATAACAACACCTAAAATGGGGTAAATTTTTAAACGATTTTTGTTACGCGTGAGATGTCTCCAAATGCAAAAAAGATTTTATTTGACATTAAAAATTATTACCAGGACTCCCAAAAAAGAGGAGGTTCGTAAAATTGAAGTATATAGATAAAATTTACCCCATTTTAGGGGTTGGTATATAATTTCGTAGGGGTTTTAGCTAAAAATGAGCTCCAGAAATGAAAAGAGCTACCCAAAATACTTACTGGGTGAGTTTTTTGGCTCAAAATATTCAATCTTTCATTTATTTATAAAACTCACCCCTTTGTTTACTAAAGACACCCCCAGGGAGGGTAGCAATGGCTAATACATACGTATTTGACATTTAACCTTTTCATGGGACTCCTAGTAAAAATTTTTTATGCTAAATAAAAACTTTTTTGCATTTGAAAGCAACTAAAGTTTCCTTAAGAATTATTTGAAAATTTACCCCGTTTTAGGTGTTGATATCTCGTTTCGCAAGGGTTGTATAAAAAAACGGGCCCCGGAAATGAAAAGAGCGACCCAAATTACCTACTAGGTGGGGTTTTTAGCCTAAAATATGCATTTGAAACAAGACAATCACACAAAAAAACCGAAATAAGGAATGTTTAGGCTATATCTATCGGTCAAAAAGTAAAATTTGGCCAGTTGTTATAAAATCTCTCACGCATTTTAATACTAAAAATTATTATTTTAAAATACTTACGTAATTTTCATTTAATATTTTTAATAATAGCTATTCACTTATTACTTTTATTATTAAAATAAATTGTATTACTTTTAAAAATTAGAATAGATTTTGAACAAAGTTACGTTGTTTATTGACTAAGTAAAAGAAACAAAAGATTTCTTCAGTAATTACAAATTTTAATTAACTTAAAATTTATTATAAAATAAATATTTCTTTTTATTTTCTATCGGTTTGATTATTTCCGTCCTTGCTTACTATTATAGTAAATGTTGTGAAAAATAATTTGACATCCGGTTTCTAAGTATCTCTGTTAGTATCAAGTTTTACGAGAGTAATTATTTATGCATCGTGCAACTTGATTGTTATGCATAAAAAAATTTTTTTTATGAGCTTTTCGTTTACAGTGTCAGATACTCGTTAAATTTTTCTATTATATTGTTTTTAACTTTATTACTGTCTTAGGCAATGTTTTATAACAACAAAAAAACAGCTTCGTGATTACAAGTTTGGTCTCTTTTTAGTTTATAAATTTATTAGTATTAAAAAGTGAAATGTTTTGGTTATTAAAATTTATTGTATTGTTTTTTAAACTTATATTATTTTATGATACTTCGTGTAGTTTTATTAATGTTAGTATCATAAACGTTATGAACAAATGACAAATTTTATAATCTTTTTAATTTCTTGATAAAATGTTAATTTTTATTTTATGTTACATTGTAATACCGTTTTCAATAAAACGTGATTTTTTTTTATTTTAATAATTGCTTTTCTTGTTGATAATATAATCATAAAAATTCAAAAATAAAATTTTCCAAAGAAGTAAATTCAAAATATTTTATTTCTTTTAATTAAAATTTAGTTCCTTGATGTAAAATTTTTCTGCGACTGCGGCGAGAAAACACGTCTTTGCAAGACGCGCAGCGTCCGGAAAATACGTGCTTTTCATCACTGACGAAAAAAAATCGTATGTGACCCTTGTCTATAAATAAAGAATGACCCAAATCGCAGATTACCAACCTCGGCCTTACCTTGGATGGTAATTTACGTGCGGTTTGGACCATTCTTTACTTTTCTGGACACGGGATGGTAATATACTATATTTCTAACTGTCATTTTCAAAGAAGTTGTTTAAAAATTCAAAATTAACTACGTGACTTTAATAAGATTTTTACAAAAGCTAGAAAATATATTGAATTTTCTTTAAGGAAGTTATTTAAAGAATCAAAATTAACTACGTGACTGTTAATAAGATTTTTACAAAAGCTAGAAAATGTATTGTAAAAAGAAAATTTTTATAATTGATATTTTTGTATTATACACTGCGTTATTGAAAGCATCCATGCATAGATATTTTTTTATATATGGGTAGATTTAAATAAATGCGAGGGCGACTTGTATAGTCGGATTTTCAAAACTGCCCCAAAGTGTTTTTTTCTGAAAGTACTATCAAAAATAAGTCACCAGCCCAATTTTTAGCCTCCCAGAGCAAAATATCGATTTTTGGCAGCCATTTTTGTGTTTTGCTGTAAAAAACTTACATTAGTATGAAAAATTTTTTCCTTATAGGTCGTGCGGGAAATTTGAAATTTGTAAAAAATGATCTTTTGAAAGCTGCTATTTTTTTATCTAGAGCTCCCAAAAAGCAGTGTCCCATCGAAATTTTTTTTTTGCCAAAAAATATAAGGTTTAAGGGAAATTTTAAGCCTGGTTAGAAGATTTTTCACTAGTAGGAATTTAAGAAATCGACTTTTAAAAAAAAACAGCCTATCTTAACGATTCCTCGCGCATGCGCTACTCAAAAAAAATTTTTACCCCGGAATCGGATAGCCAGAGAAATTTCCTATCCGGACTTACAAGGAAAAAATTTTTCATGCTAATGTAAGTTTTTTACAGCAATAATAAAAAAAATTATTACTCATTTTTCTTACTTTTTTTACAAAAGTCCATAATACAAAAATGGCTGCCAAAAATCGTGATTTGGCTCTGGGAGACTAAAATTTGGGCTGGTGACTTATTTTTGGTAGTAATTTCAGAAAAAAACACTTTGGGGCAGTTTTGAAGACCCGACCATACAAGTCGCCCTCACTTCATTTAAATCTACCCATATTAATCTTCACCTGCATAACTTTATTTTCAGATGCGACTAAAAATTATCTTTGCTGATTGTTTATAAATGGCATATATTCGTTTAATCTACTCCACTATTATTTGCAACAGCTATAGCTGAAAGACTACTGTGGAATAAGGTATGAATTCCGGCCCCAGCATATTTTTCATATTGTTTTGACTCAATTTGATGGCTTACGATAAAAAATAAGATTCCAAAGGTTTTCCAAAGGTTGTACTCCCCCCCCCCCCCACACTTCTGCATTCAACGGTAGAGGTTCAAACGTATTTTTTTCTCCAAAATTAATCTCTTTGGAATGGATCATTCAATTGGGGTCAAAATTTTTGTTTTGAAAAAAAAACACCAACAAATTTTTTTTAATATTTTTTTAGCTTTTTTGACAATCTAAAAATTGAGATATCTTGGGACAGAGGAAAAACTCCTTTTTTTCAAGCTCAGGGGAACTTTGCCTAAGACTACATTTCAACATGCCATCGGAAAAATGGCAAATTTTACGGTGAGTCAGTCGCAATTAACGATTATGTGAAAGAAATTGTGTTTTATTTCTTGCTTATTTTATCATACCATTTTAATATTTGATTTTAAATATAAAATTAGCTTTTATATGGTCCTTTTTATGTTTTTCTATCATCTTTTTTTTATGAAAATATCTTACTTATAATTTACCAAAGAAATTCATTTATTTCATGAAATCTCTTTTAATTTTCGCAATATAGTGATCAATGGATCATCTTAGAAAAAAAAAAAAAAAAAAAAAATTGAAGGCACAACTTGCTGATATGTTTCTTTTGGTTACTTAGGCCATATAAACAAAAACAAGACAAACAGAAAGAATTTTGTTTTATTTTTTGAGTTGAAAATCTAAGAATCACGTTTTTTCAATATTTTTAAAAATAACCAATTTTGTAATTATTTTTTATGTATTAAAATTATTTTTTAAATGATAGATTTATGATTTTTCACTTGTCTTACATTCACAATTTACTAAAAAGAGTAAATTTAAGACCAAAGAATACAAAAGAGCAACATTGATTCAATCGTGTGCTTGACATCTAGCTATAATGTAAAATTAAAGTTACCCAAAACTACAACAATTATTTTTGGATTTTCTCCTTACTTTTAATCCAGCTTCTAAACTTTTCACCGCATATTATCAAGTTATCAAAATCTTTACACTATAGCCTACACGGAGCAAGGTTAAAATCGAGACTATTCTCCATGAATTACTCGTAAACTCTCCTGTCAACTTTTTTTTTTTAATATTGCTTTCTGGTCAATAAAAGTCTGGTTACCTTTGAAAAGATACTAAACCTTGAAATTTGATTTATTTTTAATCCAGGTCACTAAGATCCAGCTAATTTTACTAATCGCGTAATAAACTTAATTCTGTCAATGCTAAACACTATCGAACGTATTTTAAATTATTATCTCTCAAAGCTTAGTGACCTTTAAATGTTTATTTTATTTTATTTCTTACTTTAAAATACCCTGATTCTTTAAATCAAGCTTTTAGAAGTACGCTTCTGGACTTCAAAATTTTAAACCTAACAGAGAGGTTAAAAATGGTATATCGCAACCCAATGATGCAAACACAGGGATCTTTAGGCTGGTTCTACGAATCAATCTGTAAGCGACCATATACAAATATGCATGAAAATATTCGCATAGTGCCAACCGATAATTATATATTTATCCTTCACTTATAACAACCTCTAGTGAGCAGCAAAAGCATTACTAAAAACTTATAACCTTAATGTAAACACAACCTAAATGCATGGTACATGTGTACTTCCAGATGAGGGCTAGGCATAATGCAAATGTTACATAACGTTACAATGCAATTTTCTAATTTTATAATTTGTAATTATCACCGTACTAGATGTTAAGATTATAAACCTAAACTATTCTGATTCGTATAAGGGTTGATATTCCTCAAGTGTATGTAAACCTAATTCTTGGGTCTTCAAATCGGTCCCAAAATATTTTTCCCTCAAAGTACTATCAAAAATACGTTACCTCCCCAATTTTTAGCCTCCTAGGTCTTCTCCTTGATTTTTTACAGACAAATTACTTTTTTTTGTGCTTTTTATTTTTTTAAACTTTAAGAGCGCAAAAATTACTAAAAACTCTCTCAGACTCTTATTTTATTGCAAATAAAATTTTCCTTTTAGGCCCGGATAGGAAATTTCCCTGGCTATCCGGTTCCGCGGTTCAAATTTTTTTCGAACTGCGATAAAAAAATTATGAGTAAATTTGAAAACTTCCAACAAAATTTAAATGGGCCCAATATGGGCACTATTGCACCTAGAGAACAAAATAATTGGAAGAAATTATGTTTCATATATATATAAACATCTGCCAAATTTGGGGTCAATCGGTGAAGGTCATTTTGCAAGACGTTTTTTTTTTTTTTTTTTAATTGTGCTAAATTAATCGGCATTAATCGGGAAATTCTTTCAAATTTCGCTGCCTCAACATATAAGCTTGTAAAAACATGAAAATATATATCCTTCGGTAACATTTTCCGCGGAATCCATTTTTGGTCAAATTTTTGATTGGTCACGTGACTTGGCGGGAAATTTGAAATTTTAATAAAATGAAAATTTTGGAATCAGTTTTTTTGCTCTAGTTTTTTAAAGGAGTCAAAAAACAAAACAAAAATTTTACCATAAGAAGTTTACATAAAGACAAAAATTTTGGGTATTTAAAAAGTAAAATTGGTTTGTCAGCAGGGGAGTTATTATTCTCTCGCATGCGCAGCTCAAAAAAAATTTGAACCACAGAACTGGATAGCCAGGGAAATTTCCTTTTCCGGGCCTAAGAGGAAAATTTTATTTGCAATAAAATAAGAAAGAGTCTGAGAAAGTTTTTAGTAATTTTTGCGCTCTTAAAATTTAAAAAAATAAAAAGCAAAAAAAAAGTAATTTGGCTGTAAAAAATCAAGGAGAAGACCTAGGAGGCTAAAAATTGGGAAGGTAATTTATTTTCGATAGTACTTTGAGCGAAAAATATTTTGGAACCGATTTGAAGACCCAAGAATTAGGTTTACATACACTTGAGGAATATCAACCCATTAATATTATTCTTTCTAGGTCACCAAATAAAAATTATTCCAAGTCCCTAAACTTGAATTATTCCAAGTCCTTAAATCTATATTATTCCCTAAGCCCAGATTTTTCGAAGTCCCTAAATTGAAATTATTCTAAGTCTCATTTGACCCCCCCCCCCCTTAAAACGGACAAATATGACCTCCCTCCCTTAATTTTCAAGTTCTGAAGTACCCCCTCCCTATAAACATGTTCCATGTTAAAATAAGCATATGTTGGCACTATACGAATATTTGCATGCGTCTTCGTATACAAACGCTTACGTTGATTCCTACTACAATAACCTGCAAACGCAAATATGTGACGCATATATGCATGCAAACAGATGCGCAGATACGAGTTTACGTATTTAAAAATGTGCTGCGCATCGTGTGCGTACATATATACACCGCTTTGCCGATTCGATTTGCAGCTATTGTAGAACCAGCCCTCAAACCAGCCTAACCTACAAACGCAAATATGCAGACACATATATGTAGGTAAACGGTTGCGCAGAATAGTATATTTTTACCCATGGTCACAAAAGTAAAGAATGGCCCAAATCGCACGTAAATTACCGTCCAAGGCGAAGCCGAGGATGGTAAACTGCGATTTGGGGCATCCTTTTTTGTGGCCAAGGACAAAACATAATTTTTCTTGCTCAGTGTCGAGAAAATGCGTTTTTTCGAATAGCGCAGCGGCCAGAAAACACGCACTTTCTGAACACTAACAAGAAAAAGAGTTTACGTATTTAGGCACATTCTACAATAGCTGCAAATCAGCAAATATGCGGTGCATATATGCACGCACACGATGCGCTGTACATTTTTAAATACGTAAACTCGTTACTGCGCATCCATTTGCCTTCATATATGTGCCTGCATATTTGCATTTGTGGCTATTGTAGAATGTACTTTAAAAATTTACTGAGCGTCCTTAGCTTACATATATTCGCCTCATATTTGCCGATTTGCAGCTATAACCTGCAAATTTGTTTACGGTCAATCTTCAGATAACTGCGCCTTCTATTTTTCTACATTAAATATTTACCTGTTGGTAAGGCAGATATTAAAATTTGATTGACCATATACAAATTTTCCTGCATATGCATCGCTAATTTGCGTTTGCAGGTTATTGTAGACCGTACATTATCTTTCCTGTTACTTTTACCAAGCAGATTTTTTTGAAAAACTTATCCTCTGCATGGTGCGCCCTATGCATCAGTTATTAATAGGTACATTGGTCATTATTGTAGTTGTTAGTCTGTGCAACTAGATTTCAAAACCCCATTAATCAAGTATACTTAATTTAAGTTTGAGTTTGAAGAATACTGATAAATACAGCAAATGAAAAACATAATGTACATCAATATTCCTAAAAATCCAATAAAAATCAATGCAGATTTTACAAAATTTAAAAAGACCTTATTTTTAGTAATGCAAAAATTTCAGAATTTACTTACTATTTACTCTAATACTTTAAGTCTAATGATAAAAATCATCCCTTTGAAAAAGAGGCTAAAAAGGCCTGAAATTGTTTATTTTCTTAAGTCACTGAATGGTAAAAATTGATTGAATGCCCTTAAGTAAGCAAAACGGACATTTATTTAATAAAGAATATGTAGCAAAAAAATTTTATATAGGGCTATAGGGCTCATTTTTGTTACTTTAATGGGGCTGAACCCTGAATTTTTTTCAGATCGGACCATTATTTTTAAAAACTTTTTGGAGAATTGAAGAAAAAATGTAGCTGATTTGTTGTATAGTAAAAGTTTAAATTAATGTATAAAAAGAAAAGCTTTACAAAAGTTACGAACCTATTAAGAGTATTTTGAAATTTAAACTTTTATGCTTTGAAATAACCAGTCATAAAAAATTAATAATATTTGATATTCATTCGTTAAATTAAACATCAATATAATAACATCTTTTTAATATCTTTTTAATATGTATATTATAAACACTTGTTTATTCGTGTACGCAATAAATTTGTTAATTATATATGGGTCGATATTCCTCAAGTGTATTATTAAAAAAAGTGAAAAAAGTCACGTGACCAATCAAAAATCTGACCAAAAATTCGGATTCTGCGGAAAATTTTACATAAGGATACCAATTTTTGTGTATTTTCAAAATTTCGTATCAATTTTACGAATTTTTAAATTTTTCCCCAAAATACTTGAAATTTCAAAAAAAATTCATTTATCAAAAAAAGGTTGTTTTATTGATTTTTTCACACTTTTAATCCTTTAAAATTTAACTAAAGCAAGAAATATAAACTTTTTTGATACAATATCAGTCAATTAATCTTAAATTTCAAAATTTTAATCATATTAAAAGTTTTTTTTTCATTTTAATGAATTTTAAATTATTAGAAGTGTGCAAAATCAATAAAACATCGTTTTTTGATAAATACGTATTTTTTGAAATTTTAAGTATTTTGGTTAAAAATTTTAAAATTTGTAAAATTGACACAAATTTTGAAAATACACAAAAATTGGTCTCCTTATGTAAAATTTTCCGCAGAATCCGAATTTTTGGTCAGATTTTTGATTGGTCACGTGACTTGGCGAGAAATTTGAAATTTTTAAAAAATGAAAATTTTGGAATCAGTTTTTTTGCTCTAGATTTTTAAGGGAGCCAAAAGGCAAAACAAAAATTTTACCATAAAAAGTGTACATGAAGACAAAAATTTTGGGTATTTCAAAAGTAAAATTGGTTTGTCTGCTGGGGAGTTATGAATGCTAGAAGTTGTAACGTATTTACTCGATTTCTCGCGCATGCGCAGCTCGAAAAAAATTTTAAACGACGGAATCGGATAGCCAGGGAAATTTCCTATCCGGGCCTAAGTATAAAACTTTTTTAACAATAAAATAAGAGTCTGAGACAATTTTTAGTAATTTTTGCGCTCTTAAAATTTAAAAAAATAAAAAGCACAAAAAAAAGTAATTTGGCTGTAAAAAATTAAGGAATAGACCTAGGAGGCTAAAAATTGGGGAGGTAACTTATTTTTGATAGTACTTTGAGGGAAAAATATTTTGGGACCGATTTGAAGACCCAAGAATTAGGTTTACATACACTTGAGGAATATCGACCCATATAAATATTTTACTTTTCTATAATAATTTTAGTTGTACAGAAATTAAAACAGATAAAATAGATGAAATTTATAATTAATTTAATCACGTGAATAACTAAATCAGTATTGTATTATTATAAAACATTTATAATATATTGGGATGTGTACATCCCAACCGCGTATGATAAACCAATTCGTGAAATAGTCAACTTTTTGGCTTGCTCGTGAAATGGGAAACGGGCTTGAAAAATTCATGAATTGTCCAAATAATTTGACCATTCAGTGAATTGATCAGAAATAATGAATTGTATTAGTTTTTTTATGGGAATAAACCTATTAAGTAATAAATTTTGTACTTAACCAGACTTTAATTTGTCATGTGACTTTGTGAGGAATTTAAAAATGGTAAAACCAATTTTTAAAGACCATTCTTCTGTAAACTGGTGCTTTAAAAAAGAATTCCCAATTCTCAAAAATGTTGTCGTCTATTTTACGAACTGTTATATTACGCGTTTGGGGTGTAACATGTATAAATATGCACCTACGTATATATATGTATATCTGTATGTATCGAGAAAATATTGACAATTATTATCTTTAGCCAAGTATTAAATAATTAATAAATATATGAAGATATAATTAAAAACAATGTCTTTATTTATATAAGGTAATACAATAAAATAATCAACAGTGTATTTAAGATTATGCATTACATATACGATTTTAATATATACTTGCATAATGATGTGTTTATTTATTTTTAAGCGAGGACATACACACTTTAAAAAAAGCTCGAAAAAAAGCTTCGTTAAGATCTTTATAAAAGCTCTTGAGAAAAAAAAATGATTCATTCATGTTTAACTAAAAATAAATTTTTACTACAATTTTAAATATTTTTTTTTTTAAATTTTAATAATAATATTGTTTTGTAGATTTTAACACTGGGAAAACCATTGTTATTATTAAAGATAAATATCTATTATTATTTATTATGTTATACGAGCTTATGTTAAATACTGAAAAATAATAAATACCTTTAAAAAAAATAAAAGAAGATGTGTACACTAAAAAACCTTGTAAAACGTCTCACAGTATAAACTTAATTAAAACAATTATTAATATAATATAGGAAGTTTTTAATTAAAAAAAAAAAAATTATTATTTTATATTTTTCTTTTAACACTTTAAAATTAAACAAAAAAAAAAATTTTTTTCCGGCTATTTTAAATATCTTTGAATTTATTATTTACATTTTTTTTTTATTATTCTTCCTTCTTTAAATATGACACGAAAATTTAAATAAATATATAAATAAATTTCTGTGTATTTTTTTTAAACTTTATTTTTTTGATGCATCCCTCTCCGGTACAAGATCATAACTGATGACATAGTTATTTGGTTTCAGGCGTTTTGATGATTTTTGTTTTCTCTTCTCTTTTATGTTATTAGTACTGTGTTATTATTATTATTATGAGCAGACGCAAAAGATCTTTTCTATATTATATTAAGAAATAATTTATTTAAAAAAAAAAAAAATATTTCTTCGGTAATATCATTATTAGCTATTATATTTTTTGAATTCTTGCGTAGTGTTTATTATATGCTTTATTTTTACATAAAATTTTGCGTATTTCTTGATTACGTAAATAAGTTGGGTTTTATTTATTAGGAATACTACAGAAAATAATATGAGTCAAAATTTTTGATTATTTAACCAATAGTAACGACTGAAATAAATTATTTTCTTTTTTTGATCTTTTACTTTTTAATAATTCAGGATACCCGTGTTATATAAAATTATATTACGACAGATCTGAACCCGTTCTTGTAATTTTTTTGGGATATTATTCGTTATTTTAGGCAACAAGATCGTATAACTTGTATTCCGCAGTAGAAACATTACAGTATTTTACAGAATAAACATAATTATTCTAAAAAATAATCTTATGAAATATTTAACAGAAATGCTTCAATCTAAATGCGGATGTAAAAAGAAAGTGGAGTTTAAGTATTATAAGCTACTGGGATATAGAATTATTTCGAAAATTATTTGATACATAAAAGAGGGGGCAGGTAAAATTAATTTTTTTTTTCGTTTCTAAATATGAAATGCTTGTTATAATTGCAGTATGAAAATTATATTGTTCATAATATTTTTATATGGACGTGGAAACTCGGCTCAATACCAATTGGCATGCAATGTGGAACCTCCAAAATTATTTTAGAGAAAAAATAAAAATAAATTTTGCATAGATATCTAGATAGCCTATCTGTTAACAAATATCAATTTTTGAAAAAGTCTCTCAAACGCTACACTGCACAACAATTTTCATAAAACATTAATTTTTGAAAATTTTTCTGCATCTTTAAATTTAAATGAATAAGATATAATTGAGAATTATAAATCGGGAATTCATATTTTAACTTATAAAAAATTTTTATTATTTTATTTTACTCCAATAAAATTAAGTTAGAAAATAAAATAGCATTTATTTATTTACTTTTAATTGACATTACTGAATTTATTATATTTTTATAAATAAAAGATTAATCATTAAAAATATGTCTCTAATTTTTTCTTTCATAATAAATTCTAACGAAACACCATCTTAATAAAGTATATCAATTGAGTTTATAATTATTGTTATGACCTTCTTATGTGCATTTCAAGGTTTTATTTCTTTAAAAAAAAATTGACAGATTTTGAAGAATAAATTATTTATTATTATAAGTAAACAATGCATTTTTAATTTTTCAATTTATTATTAACTTATTTTTTAATTATTAATTTTATATTTCTTGGTAATCAGAGTGAAAATTAAATTTCTAAGATAATTTCTTAATATTTTAATTTAGAAATTTTTTATCTGTTGTTAATATTTTTACTATTATTTGATAATATTGTGATAATTCAAAATCGAATAAAATAATCGTTACACAAGTATGATCATAAATTAATTATTTCTTTTAGATCTTAATTTAAGATTTATAATGCATCTTTAATAGGGAGAGAAGGGGGATTGAGTTTTTAAAAATTTTTTTCAAAGTGGGGGATTTTTGAATAAATAATAATACAAAAAAAAGTCTTTAAAAATTAGCCTGTTGGTTTCAGGCAAATATTATAAAGAATATTTTTTGAAAAAATAAAATATTCTCACGCTTCTTATCCACGTGCTCTGTCACAGATAATCCCTTACTACTTATAAAATTTCCAATCTCAACACAAAAACTATTGTTTATTTTTTGTGCATAAAAGAAACAGGAAAATAAGCTTTCCTTAAAAGATCATATCAATAATTAATGCAAGATCAAATTTATTATCTATACATTTTGGGTTATTTTTATTTTTCTATAGTACTATAGTACCTAAGTTCATATTTTAAATTAGCTAAATGGAAAACTAAAAAAAAATATTGTGCATAATTTTATGCCTCTGATCAGATATTGGCCATATAGAATGACCATATTATGGTTGAACAGATTCTGAACAGAAACCGACCTTTTTATGTCAATCATGTTATACAAAAATTAACAGTCTCAGAAACATTCAAACAGATAATGCGTGGCGCGAAATTTGGCCATTTTATAATAATAAGATAGGCCCCCGAAAACCCAAAAAAAAAGAAATATTTTTTGGGGTTTTTTTTTAGATTTTATTTAAATTCTCCGGCCTGTAAATAGATAATATTCAAGGTCTCCTGCCCAAAATATAATTTTGAATATTTCGAAAATCATAAGCATAAGAAAAATATACAATCTTTAAATTTGTTTTATGGTCTTGGTAGGTTGAAGAACCATATTTTAAATTTTTTTAGAAAATCTCCGGGATGGGAAACCATTTTCTAATATCCAAAAATCTTCTACCGCCGTTTGCCCGCGCTTATTAACTGCTATGAAATTTTTATTTTAAATTGTCCATTTTTGTGCCAAAAATTCAAAAGCATAGTTATTAAACTAATTTTTTGCATGTAATATAATAGGACAGAGATTATTTTAATGGCCAGTTGTGGTAAATTTGGGCAGTTGTAAAGTCGAAACGGGTAGTTGTGAAAAAATTATTTATGAAAAAGAAGTCGAAATTCTTGGTTAGTAACCCAAAAAACCTGTATGAGTATATGCTGGAATCTCAAAGTGCGAAAATAGCAAAAACACCCCCTTTAAGGGTAATTTTAGCTATTTTAAGGGTGAAATATTGAATATTTATGAAAAAGAAGTTGACATTCTTTATATCAACGACCCAAAAAACCCGTATGGTGCAAATCTGAGCATTCAAAGGGCGAATATGTATATAGATGAAATTTATAATGATATATACCTTTATATATACCTTTTATATATATACCTTTTTTGGGGGTAGTTTTTGCAAATTTAAGAGTGAAGCCCCCATTTCTTCACAAAATGACCCTGATTTTTGTGTTCAGCGACCCAAAAAAACCTATAGTAGAGCAAATATCGTGTTCGCCAGTGTAAATCAAAATTATTTTAATTAAAACCTTTTAAACATACATGAAATTTAAAGAGGGGAGGGGGAAATGACGTCATTTTAGGCAGTTGTAAAAGACCCTTAGAATAATCTTTGCGATGTGGACTCCAGAATTAAAATTAAATTATTATTAAATATATTTTTCTACGAAAAAATACAGTTCACTCTTGTTCTTACATTTGCAGAATACAGACTATTAATAAAAATCAGTTTAATACCTATGCTTTTGCATTTTTTAGTAAAACGATTCATTTCTGCTTTTGTTTTAAAAACTGAAAATCTGCCTAGTTTACGTCTATGAAATGCTCTTTTAACATGGAACATGTTTAACAAGTGGAACATCAGAACTTGATAATTAAGGGGGGGGGGGGGTCAAATGAGACTTAGAATAATTTCAATTTAGGGACTTGTAATAGTTCAGAATAATACAGGTTTAAGGACTCCGAATATATTTGATTTATGGACTCAGAAAAGTATCAATTTAGGGACTTGGAATAATTCGGGTTTAGAGACCTAGAACAATACGCGTTTAGGATCTCAAAATAGTTTCGGTTTAGAATCTTAACATCTAGTAAGGTGATAATTACATATTATAAAATTAGAAAATTGTATTGTAACGTTGCGTAACATTTGCATTATATTTAGGCCTCAACTGGAAGTAAACATGTTCCATGCATTTAGGTTGTGTTTTTAAAAACCGGTTATAAGTTTTTTGCCACAAGGGGTATTTTATAATCGAACATATTAATTTTTTTTTAATATGGTTGAAAATTGACGTTTTTAGGGGGGGGGGGGTGAAATGGACTTAGTATATTTTCGATTTAGGGACTTAGAATAATTTGAAGTAGGAGTCAGGGTCTGCTCAGGCCCTAATAAGAATAAGAATTTAAAATACTTTAAGACTTAGGATAATTTATATTTCAGGATTTATTGTAATTTCGATTTTTGGATTTATTACTGTTAAGAGTGAACAAGTTCCATGCTCGTTGGTTGTATAATTACATAAACCGGTTATAATTTTTTTTTGTTATTAACTTGCAATAAATTTTATTTTTTTGTTTCAATCACGTTTATGCGTTAAAAATTAATATTTAATTTTTTTTAATACTAACATTCTATGAAAATTTAACGATTGACAAATAAAAAATTTTATCAGTAAAAGAACACATTTTAAGTAGAATAAATTCAATTTATAAATTTTTAATTCTACCTAAATTATTTTTCATTATTGTGATTTTAAAAATTTTATAAAATGCGAAAAATTATTTTATTTTATTTATTTCTAATAGTTATACAAAATTTTTTCATTAATGTGAATGTAACTTATTTGAATGATACAGAAAGTATATTGGATAAATCAGTAAGTAATAATATCATTAAATAATATAAAACCTATATGAGCCTGTCAGTTATTTGAAAAATTTGCTTGATTATAGGAAAATTTATATGTTATTCACCAATAAAATAAAGTCACTAAAAAATTGATTTTAAAAATTTGGGCAGCTGAGCTATTAAAAACAATATTTTGGTCTCAAAAAAGCTAAATTCCTTATTATATCTGCGGCTTAAACCTTTTTTTCGATTATTTGTATATTTTACAGATGTTGTAACTAATTAATAGATAAGATAAAAACTTCAGAGGGCCTAAAAATATTGATTTTAAAAATTTGGGCAGCTGAACTATTAAAAACCGCATTTAGGTCTCAAAAAAATTAAAATCCTTAATATATCCATCGCTTAAACCTTTTTTTCGATTATTTGTATGTTATAGATGTTCTAACTAACTAATAAATAAGATAAAAACTTCTGTTAACAACAATTCTATTCTTTAAAATATTATTTCAAAACCCATCTCCTACAATTATAGACATGTAGACAAGGTTCTTCTTGTAAAATAATCGGTAATATTAAAAATAAATACTTGAATATTTTAAATTAAAATTATGAATTGAAAAAATTTTTTTCAATAAAATTTCAACCAAAACTTCAAATTATCGAGGAAAAATTTCGAGTTATAGAAGAAATTACAACGTGTCTAAGTATGGAAAATTCAAAGGGGCAAAAAGAAAACTTTGAATTATCGAGTATTTAGTATTATAAAGCTTCAAACTATCGAGATTTCACTGTAACAATTTATATGAATGCGTTTAACTTCAGGCTACTTTATTCGAACAGGAAACATAATAGAAAGAATAATTATATGGTTCTACAAATAATATTATTATGGTACAGTCTGAAAAAAAATTTAGCCTTGCGTGTTCTTCTAGATCTCTTTTTTTATAAATCTTTGAAGGTGCATACGATGAGTATTCATGTTTTTAAAATTTCGTTTATTTAACTAGCTTTTTAACCAGCAAAGTTTAATATTTTAGCATCAATGTATCTTCAGGCGAGGGGCTATCGTCTTGGAAATCACAAATTTGATTTTTTGTGATTTTTTTTTATTTTTCGTGAATTTTTGTGATTTTTTTTTGGTAAACATTGCTAAATATTATATTAAATAGTAAAAAATAGATTCTTGAGGCCTAAGGTAAATTATAAGGCTAAAAAACGCAAAAAATCGCGAAAAATCACGAAAAAAATCACAAAAAATCACAAAAAATCACGAAAAATCATTAAAAGACGGAAATAAACCATCTCAACTAGTAACGATTCATGATTGAGGTACAAACAAGCCAAAATCAGAAAAAAATCAACAAAAATTTTTTAAAATCAAATTCATGATTTCCAAGACGGTAGCCCCTCGTCTTCAGGACTATTCAAGAATTTGCTAACTTTTAATTATTAAATACGTATAAACTATCACTATCAGCCATTTTCGGAATTTTTCAAGGGTTTACAATCTTTTATGAAAAAATCAAAAGCCTTGCCATATAATTTGATTTCTAAAAACAGTTTTTAATACTTATTTTTTTCCATTTGATAATTTATAAGTGTGTATACTTTTGGAATTCAGCAATTAAAAATTCGATACCCAGAACTGCAAAAAATGATTATATCTTATGTTGCTTAAAATTTTTGAAAATTATCAGACCTATTTTAGTCAAAAATTGTAATATTGGCAAACTGAAAATTCAAAATTGTTCATTTTTTATTGGCGGATCTAAAAAATTTTTTGGAAGGGTCAAGTTGGTTCTCGATAATTATGTGACGTAAAATTAGCTAAAAAAAGTAAAACTGACCGCTAAAGGGGGGCAATTGACCCTTTTAACACCCCCCCCCCCCCAACGTATCCAAAACTGTTTTTAGTCAAAAATAAACATTTGATGTTATTGAATATTAAGGAAAGAGATTTAATGATGAAAAATTAGAGGTTACAGTGCTCAAAAGACCTTTTAATGACTGTTTTATTAAAAATATAGTCACCTCTAAAATACTTTATTTATTTTAAAATAATATCTTTAATTTTAGGTTCAAAGATTATATGTCATAATTTTAGCTGTTGTCCAAAGAAGAATAGGTTTAGATGTACCAGAAAAAATTAATTTGCATGATATTTACAGCTACCTACAACAGCTTTTTAATATCAATCCAGAATCTCACACAAGGTTATTAGATAACATTTACGAAATACAGGTAAAATTTTAAAATTTTTTGTTTATTTTCTCTTTAAATTAATTATTTCTTTGTGTTATAGTTACCTCAAATCTATTTGAGCACTCTTGTTGATGAAGCTAAACAATTAAAAACTAAAGATGCGAATGGAAAAAGTGACCCATTTTGTACAATATACATGGATTCATCAATAGATCAAATATATAATACAGAAATAAAATTTGAAACCTTATCACCAGTTTGGAAAGAAAATTTTGAAATGTATGAACATTCTATTACAAATAAAAAATTTATATTATTAAAATAAAATATTTTTTGTAGACTATTGAATGGACCAGATGATATCCTCAATGTAGAAATTTGGTTAGCCATAAATATTATTAAAAATTTTCCGAAAATTTTAATTGATTAAATTTTATAATTTCTTTTAGGGATTATGATCAAGAAAAATCCATACGCGAAAAAATAAATAATGTGAATAAAGTCAATAGCATGAAAGGTGTAATAAAATATGCCAAAGAGTTTACTACACAATTTAGAAATAGTAGTGAGTTTCTAGGTAAAACTCAAGTACCCTTAGAGGTAAAAAGATTATTTAAAAAAATTATATTATTTCATTGTGCACCAAGTCAAATTGCTTAAATTTTCAAGAAATTACTTGATAATTCGAGCAATATATCTTTACAGTGTACAAAAAATGTTATATTTACAAAATTAATAAATCTGGAATCATAATAAGAGATATTATAAAGCTGGAATTATAAAGTAATAATTTTTTTTAGAAATACTTAAAGTAATTTTTTAAAATAAAAGTTTCCCAAAATTATAAATCTTTTTATTATTAAATTTATAATGCTGATGATCCACTTTTAAACTGGATCTCTATCAAATTTTTCGTCTAACAATTAAAAATTTGTAGAAACATAAAAAAAGTAATAAATGTAATAAAATAAAGTTACAAATTTTAGATTTTAATGATATCTTACTCAATTATTTATTTACAGACCATACCAATAACAGGGCACATTATGTGGTATCCTTTAGGAATAAAAGATAAAGAAAAAAGGAAAAAAGGAGGAAAGGAAAAACAAAAAATTTGTGGCTCAATAAAACTAGGATTATCTTTTAAGACAACTAGTAAAGATGGATTAGCTTTTGATGATCATAGAAGTTTAATAAAAATCCTTTTATTTAATAGTATTGAAAGACAAAAAATTGAAAAATATGAATGGTTTGAAAATTGGTCTGCTATTGATAAAATAATTATGCTACAGCATGGAATACAACGAGGATTAACTTTGCAAGATTTATTATTAATAAATTGGATTGAGTTTAGTGTTAAACATCGAGAATATCCTTTAAGTTTTGAGGTTTTCTTTATTCTTTTTGATAAATTAATTAATCCTATAGTAAATAAAATTTTTGGAGAAGAAGAATTAATTTTATTCTGGGAGTCAACAAATAGTTTATTTGATTCAACTTTACATTTTATAAAAAACATTAGGAAATTTCATACAGATGAGGAAAATGTAATTCATCAGTTAAATTTTGTTCTTAGGTGTGTGTATGGTTGTCTATTTTCAGGATAAGTTATAATTTAATTTTAATTTTTTTTTTTTTTTTTTTTTTTATTAATTTCAGAATAACGTAATCGACCCATATAGCGATCAGCTTAGGGACCATAAAACTATAGTTGATAAATTTATTAAGTTTTTAGTAATGTAGCGATTTATTTTTTATAAATTTTAATTTATGCATGTTTAAGCACGAAACTAAAAAAAATATTTTAAAAAATAATAATTTTTTACGATTTAATAAGGATTTTAGTAAGTATAGTGATAAACCCCATTTATGGATCAATTTTATCTTACTATCTCAATTATGAATCACATAAGTCCTAATTAGTGATCATACGATGAAATTCATTGGAGGTATTTATTTAAACAATAACTAATAATTAATTAATAAAATAAAAGTAATTTACTGTCAGAAACATTGAAAAGTAAATAAATTTGAGAATATCTGTATATTTTAACCTGTATTATACCTAAAAATGCTTTATCGTAAATGGTCATTATGGATGGGCAATGAATGGGCATATAAGTAAAATCTATAGTACCATATAAAAGGAATGCATGAACCTTTTGTTTATAGATGAATAAAAATAAAAATTATTCAAATTAATAAACTACCACCAGGAAGTTTTATGAATTACTCAAAGTTAGGGTATTTAATATATAAACGCTGATAAACGTTATAAGAAAAAAGATAATAAAAAACATACTTTGAATCATATTGAAGTCTGTTAAAATTTTTTATTTCATTATTTATATGTTAAAAATAAAAATTTTTTCTCTCCTTTTTTATTATCTATTTTTTTTAGCAGGAGCCATTTTTTATCTGTAAAACAACATTGTCTTTGTAAACATTTAATTATGAGTACATGTAAAATATATACTAAGGATACGATAATTAATATAAATACAGCAAAGCAAAAAATAAAAAGCTTTAATAATTAAAAATATATAAAAGAAATTAAAATTTTTTGTGATACATAACCTCTGATTCATAATTACTAATTACTTGTTCTGCCGAAGCCCAAATAAGAATCATAAATATTTACAATTCTTTATATATCAAATTAAATCTATTATGATTGCTTTTATTTTAAAATTACATATTTTATGTAAATAAAACAATTAAAAACTTTAAAATACATTTTTAACGACGAAAAATTGCTAAATAGCAACGTGACTTCGCTTAACATAGCTGTTAAGAACTTAGAAAACGCGACAATAAGCTTATACTTTTAAAGTTAAAACTTTTTTTTTTATTTTCTTATGAACCATTTCGTTTTAACTTTTTTTTTAATTAGTTGTTAAAACTCTAAATTTTAAGATGCAAATGCAAAGACAATAAATTTTGCTATAGTAAAATTATAATTAATATAAGTATAAAATATTGATCACTAATTATGGGCTGATCGCTAAATGGGTTGATTACGTTACATCTTACTAATTTTTTTAGACGATTTTTGAAATAATGTAAATATAGTCCAGACGAGACCCAATATGATTTTCGTGCATGATGGATCAAAAAGACTATTTCAATTTAAGCTTTTTGGTGTGTTGATTACAAATTTTATTTAGCCCATTTTTCGGAAAATAGTCACTTTTTGCGCTGTAGCCTATTTCAAGATATTTTCTTCCCACTTTTCGAAAACACTTTTTCCGCAATTAACATCCGCCTCGGATGCTAATTAACTTACGATCTGGGCCATTCTTTTTTTTGCTCCCTTGGTTAAAAATGTACTATTTTTTAACATGGAACATATTTATAGGGAATGGTACACCGCGATTCCGAAAATCAAGGGGTGAGGGGGGTCAAATATGTCTGATTTAAGGTGGAGAGGGTCAAATATGACTTAAAATTTTAGAAACATATAAATAATCTAGGTTTCAGGACTTAATAATTCAGGTTAAGGAACTTAGAATATTTTCAATTCAGGGACTTACAGTATGGGTTTAGGGAATCAGCATAATATCTAGTAAGGGTGATAATTACAAATTATAAAAATAGCAAATTTTACTGTCTACTATATAGAGTAATATTAATTTTGCGTAACATCTATGCATTATACCCAACTCCCCAACATGTTCTATGCATATTGTCTTTACAAAAACTAATTATAAGTTTTTCAATTCTTTTAGTGTTTTGAGTGCAATTGTTTTTTACGTACATTACGAAAATTTGTATTTTTTTCCAGAAAATAGTTAGTTCTGCTACAGTCTATTTCACAGCATTTTTTTGTGATTATTTACTTTTTTTGGGCCTTACAACCTAAGACACCCTCAAATACACCACATTTTAGTAAACTAGACAGCTAAAAACAATTTTCAGCGGTTCAGGTAGCTTTATTTTATTACAGAATAAAACATTGAAAAATGACCTAAAATATCTTAAATTGGTTTGTAACAGAAATCGTGACTATTTTCTGAAAAAAGCACCCATAAATTCGTAATTAGTGCACCAAAAAACTTAAGTTGCAATGGTCTTTTTCTTTTGAAGTCATCATATACATAAGCCTTATGCGCCTCAAGACTCATTACGCAGTTTCTATAAGAACCCACGTTGCATTTAATAATTAATTATTTTAAGATTTTAAATTAAAATCAATCAATATAATAAAGGTTTAGAACAAAGTTAGGTATTTGAAGAGTATAGGGCTCAGAATCATGGTATTACTTTTTCAAAGCAAAAAAGAAATTTGGATTTTAATTTTGACGCATAAAAATTTTCAGCATAGACTATAATCCAAGGGACCTGTACTTTACAAGTATTTCAGCCCTCGTAAGCAACTGTTATATTTGCAGTAGCTTCTTCCCTAAATTTTAAATATTTATTAAAGTATCCAAAATTTTTAATTCTAATAGATCAAAACTTATTTTTTATGGTAGAATAATGATATGCATCAATAAATAAAACTGCATAGAATTATATAGTTAATATGTGCTAAATTAAATTAAAATATTCTTTCTTAAAAATTTTTTTTCTAATTTAGATTTATACAACTTTTATCATCTCTTGAGATACCCAAGAATGTAAATTTGTATAATGGTATCTCTAGTAATTTTTCACAATTTCAAAGTCTTGAAAATTATAGGATTGGAAGCATTGAATTAATAGAATTAGTAATAAAAGAAGGAGCTATTGAATGGTAAATTTAGATTTTAATACAAAAATTCATTTTTAATATGCAACAAGATAAACATTTATGTTAAATAAATAATTTTAACAAACTTGCTAGCTATGCCTTATTTTACAATTTGTATGGTTCCGTTGGTTAATCAACTTTTATAATAATTTTTAAAATATTTAAGTAGGTAGGATAAAAATACGATGTTGAGTATTCATATAATATTAAACATATAAATGGTAATTTCGTATATTACCGAGGTGTGCGAAGTTGGTCGCACGCGGCGCCAGCCAAGTGAGACTAATACACATCGAGGTATATAATATACTTTATACTTCACCTTGCATATAATTAGTGTCTAACTATCCCGCGCATAGATGGCAATTCACATCTTTATTTTGTATTTACGCGATCGTACGCTCCTAACTGTTCTACGAGAAATAAAGTTGAATAAGCATGATTTAGTATGCTTTTTTGTGAAACAGTTATAAGGAACGCATGCGCAAAGCTAAAAATGATGTGTCGTGATTAAAAATAAATACTAACCTTTTCTGAGATATCGAAGCTGATCACAGTTATATTCAAGTCATAGCGAAAAAATATTTAAGATGTTAATGATATAATTATGATTTTATTATAAATATTTTTTTATTTAAAGTACCAGACACTAATTATTTAACAAGGTGAAGTATAAAATAACGTAAAGGACTCGGTGGAAATTACGTATATGGGTGGTTTTCACTGTAACGATATATTTTTTTATTGTTTACGGCACAACACTAATTAAATTTTTTTTTTTTTTTTTTTTGTATTTTAATGTTTATCAATGTCCAAAAACCTAAAATTTTCAGTGGTACTGCTACAGATGTAAAAATAAATTCTACGTGTTATTCTTATGGGATTTTTTTATTTATGCAGACGGTGGCGTCATGGACGGTTGCGACATTTTGAATGTATTATTGAAATAACTTTGTATTGAAGCCATCAAATTTTCTCAAATTCTGGGTATCTTATTTTTCCATCAAAACACATAACTGAACAAGATATATTAAGTAATATATGACATACACTTGGAGAAAACGACATGGACGGTGGCGACATTTTTTTTTTGTAAAAGCGTTTTAAAATTTTAATAGATTTAATTTTCATAGTTAAAGCTTTTATATTTAAAATTTTAAGTTTTCCACGGTTCATATATGAGTAGTTCAAGTAAAAAAAAAATACAACAGTGCTTTTAAGTGCATACATATAGAGTGCGCTCCAATAAAAGATGGGAAGCTTAAAAATAGCTAAAACCGGGGGACAGACTTATATGCGACGATATGCTAAGAGGATTGCATGAAAATTTTTTTCGTTGAAAAAATTGAGTTTTTAGGACCTAAATACGTCATATGCATCCTACAGAAAAATTTAAGTTCAAATTTTAAGCCGTTTGTTAATACTCAAAGTTTACAGTTAAGCAAAAGGACAGCAGACGGTAGCGACAATTTGAACACATATGCTCCAGAAAATTTTTTTATTAAGTTACCAATATATGCATAGTAGGTTGTGACTTTAAAAAAATATTATTTATGAACTTTTTAGAAGAAAAAAAAGTGTAAAAGAGCTTTAGTTTCGGATATAAATGGAGGGGACACTATGTATACCGTTCCTGCGAAAACCACCCATATAAACCTCGGTGTGTTTAGTTACTCCCACTCGGCTTCGCCTCGTGGGCAACTTCACATACCTCGGTTATATACGTAATTCCCACCTAGTTGTTTAATATTATATTATACATTTTAGGCAAAGAATTACATCATTATTTATACACAACTACACGTGTAAACAATCAAATTCTAAACGACTTTTCGAACTCTGAAAATGCGCGTGCGCGTAAGGAAATAATGTGTGTCCTTGAATTTTCTCATACCACCACGGCTTTGAAACAAAAAAAAAGGTACAAAAACACGCTTATTGAAAAGTATAAGTAATAGGTATTTTCCACGAGATTTTCCAAGCATAAAAATTATATTTAGGAAAGGGAAAGAAAGAAAGAGAAGCAGATAGTCTCTATAAATTATATACTATTGACATCACCAATATTTATTTAAACTTTATCGCTGCATTCGCATTTTCAGAATTCAAAAGTCCTTTAAGAATTTGATCTTTTTACACGTGTACCTGTATAAAAAATGATTAAATTCTTTGTCTTCAATGAATAAAAAAATATTCTTAGACGCGGTAAAGAATATTTACCCATCCCCCAGTATGAGTAATATTCTTTACCATGTCTAAGAATCTTCTATTATGAAATTCTTTACGTTATTTTATATTCCACCTATATAATTAGCGTTTGGTTCTTAATAAAAAAAAATATTTAAGATAAAATCATAATTATATCGTATAATTATTATTTTATCTTAAATATTTTTTCGCTACAACTTGAATATTGCTGCGATCAGCTTCGATACCTAAAGAAAAGTTAGTAGTTATTTTTAATCACGACACGTAATTTTTAGCTTCGCGCATGCATTACTTATAACTGTTGACTGCACATCACCAAAGCTCATCATTTCACAAAAAAAGAATCTAAATCGTGCTTATTCTTTTCCTCAGCTAAAACATATGAACGCGTACAAAAAGCGTAAATACAAAATAAAGTCGAAAATTGCTACGTATGCGCGCGTGAGTTATACGCTAATTATATGCTAGGTGAAGTATAAATTAAATAAACTTTTGTTAGAACTGAAAAATATAGATTTCGAAAAAGTTCTTTCAAAAATTTTTAAATATCTTAAAAATACCGTTGCATATATATAAATATTTATCTCAAACGATAAACTATAAACATTCCGTAACTTTCGAAGTTTAATTGCTAAGTAAATTTTTTACGTGTAGGTTGGAGCATCTGGAAACTAATGTTATACCAAATGAATTGGAAAAAGATAAACTGCACAGCTTCACTGAACTAATACACTTAGTAAACATAGATTTACAGAAAGCAATAGATTTTTATGAATTGGCATTTGCTAAGTATGCTTATTTTAATTAGTTATTTTGCTATTTTTATATATGTGTGCAATAAATATTTTTTACCAAGTGGTAAAATTCTTGGTTTTATACACGATCGAATACTGACAGCATGCAAAAAAAAATTATATTTTGTCCCTTTGGTTTAAAATTTAATTTGTTGTAAAAAGATAAATACGAGCGTCTGTCAGGTAAAAAATGGGTAAAAACGATCATTTTTAACGTATGTGATAAATAATTATTTGATGTTTTGAATTTTTGGCTTTTTGCTTAAAAATGCTAAAAGTGCAAGAAATATTTTAGGTGCAAGTTAATGTGACTAGGACTGAAGCTAATCATTCATATTCATATGTTCATATATTATAATTTTCAGATTCTTCAATTTTTCCTATTTAAAATTATTATTTTCACTATATGAAAAAGAAATCAGTGAAAAAGGATCGATAATTGTGAAAGAAATTTGTACCTTTTCGAAAAAAATTCAAAATTTAAATGATAGACAAGCAAATTTGAGTATAGATTTATGGCAATTGTATTTAAACCTTCAAGAATTTACAAGGTTTTAGTAAAAATTAGTTGAAACTAAAAATATTTAAATATTTTTTGTAATTTGTAAAAAGTTACAATAATTAAAAAATTATTGTTTTAGATTGGGTCAAGATTTATATGATACAGGAAACGAAAAACTTGAAATTAAATATTATTATCAATGGTTTCGCTGTACTGTACCTAATTGGTTAGAAATAGCTACTTACAAAACCTTAAATCAAATTAATAAGGCTGTAGAACTTGATACCTTAATGATACCTGAGCCAAATGTTCAGTTCACTTCAAGTGCACTAGATATAATTAGTATATTAAACCAAAAAAAAATTTTTTGGAAAGAACTTTCCTGGCCTGATCCTGATGAAGCATATACAATTATTATTAAAATTATTGATGTAAGTTTTGCTCTAAAAAACAACTCTAAACTTATCTGATAAATTACAAAAAGTTTAATTTTTAGGATATTAAAGATTACTGCATTTCTTATATGAATCTAATATATTCAAAAATAGAACTATCAGCTGAAAAAAATGATAAGGAATTGATAGACGAATTCGATAGACCTTTTACAAGGTGCCATGCAATAAATAATTTAGATTTTTTAAAAAAATCAATTGCTTTTTTTATAGAAGATTTAGATCTTAATAAAATGTTTGATAAACTAAAGGAAATTAAAAATTCTCAAGATTTTCAAAATTATTTTCAAAATTTTTTACGCCTCACAGATGAAATTGAAAGCATTATTCATTATAATATTATTCAAATGATAGATGTTGCCGTTGAAAAAATGTCATCTGATATAAAGAGATATTTAATTACAGGAGCTAAGTTAATTAAATCAAAAAATTTTTCAATGGATCCTCTAATACTATATTTAGATAAAAATTTAATAATTTTTAATCATAAATTTAATAAAAATTATTTTCAAATAATTTTAATAAAAATATGGAAAGCAGTTGTGTATAGATTTAGTCAGCTGGTTGATGAAAATTTAAAAGTATTGCATTTTTTTTAAGTTGTGATTCTCGAAAAGTTTTAATCAGAATATTTTTATAAATAATGTTTTAGAAAGATCGATCACCTGAATTCTATCAGAAACTTCGAGAAATATCCAATGTTTTAATAGATTTTTTTAGAATCAATGAAAATCCATCATTAGATGTTAAGAATTTAAATGAACTTATAAAAATACTAAATCTCTATAGTTTAGAAACAAATGAGCTGATTTCTAAATACTACATTGATAGATTGAAAGAACAGAATGAATTAAAAAATGATGAGCCTTACGGTTTATTAACATTAAAAGCTTATTTTTATGGTAATATTCTTCATTTAAATTTATTAAATGGAAGACGTTTATCAATTGCTGATAAGAATGGTATAATATATCAAATTAATACATTAATTATTATTTATTTATTTGTATGTACATATTTAAATGTGATTTTGCCTGCGCATGCATTTTATTTATCTATGATTTTAGAAATTTTTAGCATTTTTTGGCCCAAAAACGGGTTTGGACTCAAGCTCCTGTACTATTATGTACCAAAAATATTGAAAATATAGTTGAAATATTATAAAAATATAAAAAAACATAATTTTCCAGGCGTATAAAATATATAAATCTAAAAAAAAAAGATATTTTTAAATTTTTTTGAAAAAAACTGTTCTTGTTTGCAGGCAAAATTAAATTTAAATATGTGCATATTTTGATTTGAAAATATAATATGGATCTTTAATAAGCCATTCCATGATAAAGTTACCCATATTTATAAGATTTTTTAGCTGGAAACACCAAAAAATGGACACTAAAAAAAATTCACGTTCTTGGGGTTGCAATGCCTATATGTAGGGGTGCAGAAACATATACATGCAAAATTTTACTTCCACGTACATACTATTAGGCAGGTTCTACAATAGCCACATACACCAATATATGTATATGTATGGATAGACATATTTGTGTATGGCCAACCTTCAGATAACTGCGCCCTCTATTTATCTACATTAATTTTTGTAGACTTTTTACCTGCTGGTAAAACAGATTTATAAATTAGGTTGGCCATACACAAATATGTCTATCCATACATATACATATATTGGTGTATGTGGCTATTGTAGAAAGCGCCTAAAAAACCTTACATTCCCATATCTAACACTTTTTACTACCTGTCCCAGTGCGTCCGACTAAAAAATTACATGTTCATTTTTGTAGGAAATTCTTTCAGTTATAGCTTTTATTTGAAACTTTTTTTTTTATTTTGTTTACTTTTTGAGTTATTTGCAAAAAACCGTCTTGCCCCAACTTTAGCCCCCCCCCCTTCCTGGGATTGCCCAACACTGGGTTGGAATGTCCGATTTTGATTCCCCTTTTAAATTAGCCCAAAACCAGCACATTCCACAACTTTTTTTCTCTGGAGGATTTTTGTATAAGTTTCCCCTTAATTTAGCCTTTATTTAATGGTGTATTAATTAACTAAAAAATTAATAATATACACAGAGCCGTAAACCCGGAAATTTTAAAAACAAAACTAGGTTTTAGCGTTATTCCGAGTTTTTAAACTTAGTTCAAAGCGTAAAGAGAAATGAAAACCTAAATGATACTAATTCTATGATTCACAACTCGGAAGCAAGGTTATTCCGGGTTTTGACTCATATAAATATTATGATTCAGATTTTTATTTCTCTTTACGCTTAGAACTAAGTTTAAAAACCCGGAATAACGCTAAAACCGAGTGTTGTTTATAAACCATTTCTACGTGTACCATTTCTTGATGACTAGTACTTATAGGTTAAGTATCCCTATTAATATGTTTCATGTTAAAGTAAGTAAAAAAATAGCTATCTATTAATCAAGGAAAGGAAACATAGACCTCGGCATTGCGCAAACGAGTGTATTATGCCCCATAGTTAGGTTAGGTTAGATATAGGATAAATAATAACTAGTCCTATAGGTATAGAAAAGTAGTCATTTTTATCCATGCATCCATGTAATAAAAAAATTTTTTTTTAATTTTTATTCATATCAATTTAATGTATAGAAACTTGTTTGATTTATATTAATTTTTACAACTGATGTTAATTTAATAGGTAAAAGCGACCCATTTGTCATAGTTCGATTAATACCAGCAGAAGTTTTCAAAAGTATCAAAATTTTTAAAACAAATGTTCAAAAAGAAACGCTATTTCCTTTATTTGATGAAATATTTACAATGTAAGCATTATAATAAAGTATTCTTATAGAAAAATAACAAACAGTATTTTAGCTAAGTTTAATTTTTTATACTATTAAAGTGGATTTTTATATTACTGAAGTAGATATTATGTAATTCATTTTTTTTTCAGCCCACTGACTTTTGAACAAATAAATTATAAAAATTCAATGTGCTTATTTGAAATTCATGATCATAACTATTTACAAAACGATAAATTTATGGCAGAAGCTTTTTTACCGTTAAATGAAATTAAAAACTATATGAATCAACAAAATTTTTCTTCTATTGAACAAGTTCATTTGACGCTGTCTAGACCAACTCAAAATAGTAAGTTTTTTTAATAATATGATAATTTTGCCTCGATTTTACGATTCAAAAGGTTGTAGCGATTAAAAGTAACCCAAAAAAAAATATTGCAGGTTTTTTAATTTTTTTGTTTTTTTAATTTTGAGAAAAAATTTTTTAAAAAAACTCGGTATCAGATCCAAAAAATGACTATAAAAAAACTTTCTAAAACTATTACTTTTATAGAAATAAATTAGGTACTACGTCCAAAAGAAAAAAAAATTTGGTGTTTTTTGTATTTTTTCGTCAAAAAAATTTTGGGAAAAAAATTTTCAAAAAATTAAGTATCAGATGCGAGATATAGAGTAAAAATCATACTTTCAAACATAAGTACTTTCGTGGAAATAAATGAGGTATTACATCCAAATTAAAAAAAAAAAAGTACCTCGAGCTTTTTTGATAAAAAAATTTTTGAAAAAAAAATTAGGTCTTAACTCCATAATGTTTGTGAAATATCACCAATTAAATACACACACACACACACACACACACACACACACACACAACATACATACTTTTTTTAAAAACCGGTTTTTTAGCTTCCTGGGGTCTCAAAACGTGCTTATATGCCAAAAAATCAAAAATCGAAATTTGACCTATCACAATGGTTCCTCTTTGAGGAACCAAAATGACCTTCACCGATTGACTCCCCATTCGGCAGATGTTTTTATATATACGAAATATGATTCCTCCCAATTGTTTAGCCTTCTAGGTGCAAAAGTGCCCACATTGGGCCCATTTGAATTTTTTTGGAAGTTTTCAAATTTACTCATAATTTTTTTAGCAATTAATTTATGAAACCGAAAAGATGTAAAAAAAAAATATTTTCAAAATAGATACCCCTATGAAAAATATCCCGATGAATTCGATTTTTTGGTTGGTATAAGCCTAAAATGCTTTAAGACGCCAGAAAATGAAGATTTCGACCTCGGATTTTGATTTTTTAGAAATTCAAATTATCAGTGATCTAAATCTTCATTTTCTGGTGACTTGAAGCATTTTAGGCTAATACCAACCAAAAAATCGAATTCACCGGGAAATTTTACATAGGGGTATCTATTGTAAATATTTTTTTTGCATCATTACGGTTTTATAAATTAATTGTTAAAAAAATTATGAGTAAATTGGAAAACTTCGTGACTTGGCGAAAAATTTTAAATTTTTAAGAAATGAAAATCTTAAAATCAGATTTTTTGCTCTAGTTTTTTAAGGAAGCCAAAAAACAAAACAAAAATTTTACCATAAGAAGTATACATCCTCCTGATGATATTATGTAATCATGGCAATTTATATTTAATTCTAGCGTTTTTTTTCTTCAAAATATTAATTTTTTCAGGATTGAGACTCACACCTGTTTAATTATGTATTTAACCTGACTTACTTTCGCAAGCTTTCGTTGTAAATTATCGAATCCTAATCTAATCTACCGAGCGCTTGCCGATCATTTTTCTTATTGTGTATTATATTCTCAGTCACTAAGTGGAACGTATTTTTTACACTTACAAGAGAAAAAGCCATAACAAACTAACTATAATATGCAATTTATCGTTCTAAATGTTTTAAACTCATTTAATTAGTTAATTAGAATAAAAAAATTTATTTAACTATTAATGCATGTTAAAAAATATGAATAAAAATTCGGTAATAATTATAATTTTAAATATTGATTTTTAAAAATAAATTTATTGTTTTAGGTTCTGTAGTAATAGGCGTATTAAGGGATAGAAAAAAAGATGCTTTGGCTTCGGAATTTTTAAATCAACAGCAATATAAATTGATTAACATCTAGAAATAACAAAGTTGTCAACCTAGAAACTTAGAACTTACCACATTTTACTTATATGTACCATTTTCCTATATAATTTACAGATTGAAAAAAATATAAAAGTTTTATTTTCTTGGGTTTCTTATATTAATTAATTATTAATTAGAATATATTAATTATGAATGCACGGTAGAGCTGCTTTGGGTGAATATCACAATATACGTCTTCAGGATATAAATAATTTTTGCAGAGCTAAAATGACAGCTATAATAAACTTCTATGTTTTCAAGTGAATGAATTTTTAAATCCTTATTGTTAAATATAGTTAGAAATTATGTCGGAACTGGTCACTGATAGAAATTATGAGCAAAGGGTATGTTGGGTTAAGATAAGTGAAATGCCCCTGTTCTTGGATTTTCAAACTAACTGTTTTAAAAGTTTTTGGTGGTAAAAAATATGTGGTAACCGTTGCCCGTTTGTCCATTTACCCCTCCCCGCCACCAAAACGGCCAAAAAACTGTCCAAAAACCTGTTCTTTTGGTTATAATTTTTTTTCTCTGGAACGACATTGCCAAAAACCCTAAAAATTGGCCAAAATGGTCCCATTGCATATATTTTTCACCAAAAAAATTTTGGGACCCCTACGACCACTTTAGACCACTTTAGACCACCAAAAATCAAATTCAAAAATTTCAAAAATCAATTATTTTACAAAATTAAATATTGGGAAGGGGGCTGCACAAAATTTTATTTCAAATTATTTTTTCTAACATAAAAACACAATTTTTCCAAAAAGTTTTAGACCTCTAGACCCGGTGCGACCCAGTGAAAATTCCAAAAAACTCGTTTTTTTATCGTTTTTTTACCGTTTTCTCGACGATATCGCATGGAAAATCCAATGCATTCATGTTAAATTAGAAAAATTATATGTATTCTGAACGGAACTTAATAATAAGACAGATTAAAGACCTTTATACCCCTTCAGACCACATATTTTGCACTTCAAATTTCAAATTTTCAATATTTTTTTTCAATTATTTTGTTTTTTTTATAATTTTTTGACGGAATATCCCATATATATAACCATAAAAAAGTTTTTTAGTTAAATATATTATACTTTTGATCATATAACTTATTTTTTTATTTTTAGACCCTTTAGACCCCATATTTTGAACGATAAAGTTCAAATTTTTGAATTTCTTTCGACTTTTCTTACTACATTGCATGGGAAATCCTATATACATGATTTTTTTAGTTCAATATATTATATTTTTAAAAAATACGATCTTCTTTTATTTTTTAGACCCTCAAACTCTACTTGTTTCTCTCAAAATTACTAGTATTGTATTTTTTTTCTTAATAATTTTGGTTTTTTTATTATATTGTGTGGAATCACCCATATATAAACTTTTTTTAGATCAATATTTTATATAAATTTATGCAATATTTTTCAATCAAATAAAAAATTGTTATATTTTTTTAGACCCTCAGACCCTTTGCTTAAACTTCATAGCTTAATTCATTATATACTATTCCTATATGTACTGCTGCTATATCATACATCAAAATTGCAGTTTTCAATGATTCCATTATATCGGTAATAAAATGTGGACATTTCCATGCAATTTAAATAAAAAAAGTCCGGAGGAACAGTATATGATGAATTAAGCTTTAATAACAAGCATATAGTTTTACATATTACATCAGTATTAGATAAGTTTTGGTTTCGGAATTGCTGATGAAGAATCTTATATTTTTCACCAAGAATACCATGTACACTTTCTACTACCCATCGAATTTTAGTCACAAATTGAGATGCATTTAATTCTTCATTTGAAAGCGGCTTTTTTTACCTTTTAAAGCTGGCATTAGTACTCGATACCCTTTTTCTTCTAAGAGATTTATAACAAAAAAATCTAGCACTTGTAAAATTTTTTAAAAGCCCAAAGATTAGTATAAGATCGTTACTCAGTGAAGAATATTGTATATTCTTTACTTTAAAAATATTTAATAAGGTAATGTTTAATTTTAAATTTGGAATTATGTAAAAAAAGTTTTTATAAAATTGTAAAATATTATAAATTTTTAGCCTTGATAATGAAGACTGAAGGTCTTCGAAACGTGGGCAATTTATTGAAAAAATAAAGCAAATTGTTAGCTCAGAAATCAAATATTTTTATTTAATATCTTTAAAACTTCTATCTAAAACAAACACGTTTCCTGGTTTTAAAATACTACTTATTCCATTAGGGTCTTTTAATAAGTGTTCTTATCATTGAAAACTGCAATTTTGATGTATGATATAGCAGCAGTACATATAGGAATAGTACACGGAAAAAAATTCTAAGTTGTATTGACAAATAACTTTGTTGAAATATGCCAACAAAGTATTTGTTGAATTGTCATAGTTACTTAGTTGATTCAAACAGAGTGAAAATTTTATTTAAAAAAAATTATTTTTTTATTTTTTTTTTATTTTTTTTTTTTTTTAAATTAATTATTTTTTTTTTTATAATTATTTTTTTATATTTATTTAATATTTATTAATTTAAAATCTGTTAAAAAAAACCGAAGAAAAATTTTGACTGCTACTGGGATCGAACTGAGTATTGCGGCTTCCGAGACTGCGTGATTATCCATTCTGCTAACAGGACACTTGTATTTAATAAAAAAATTTTAAGTACTATATGTTACAGATAATAATTTTCGAAATTATATGCAGAGTAAATTATACATACCCAGCGAAATGCATATTTAAAAATAATAGTTAAAACTATCATAAATAATTTTTAGGAAATCCCATTTCTTTATTATAATAATAATGAATAATAATATAAGCAAAAGTAAATTATGCATTACCCGCAGTGAAATTAATATTTAAAAATAATACTTAAAACTATCATTAAAAATTTTTAGGAAATTCCATTTCTTTATTGAATAATAATATAAACAAAAGCGCGCTGCTGAAAGAGAAGAGCATAATAGGATAGAAAGAGAAAGAATGAATAAATATTTTAATATAAAAGAAAAAGCATTGACCTAACTACTAAAATTAATCATATTAATGTTGTAGGTTGTTGGTTTATCTAACACTATGTTGATTCAACAAAGATTTAAGTGGTTAATTTAACAATTTTAATTTTGCTTGAATCAACAAAGTATTTGTTGGTTTAATGTTTTTATTTGACAATTCAACGTTTAATCTTTCCATTCAACAAACTTACAATACTAATCATATTTCAGTTACGTAATACGTTTAGTTTGTCTTATATTTTTTTTACGTGTATATAATGAATTAAGCTATGAAGTTTAAGCAAAGGGTCTGAGGGTCTAAAAAAATATAACAATTTTTTATTTGATTGAAAAATATTGCATAAATTTATATAAAATATTGATCTAAAAAAAGTTTATATATGGGTGATTCCACACAATATAATAAAAAAACCAAAATTATTAAGAAAAAAAATACAATACTAGTAATTTTGAGAGAAACAAGTAGAGTTTGAGGGTCTAAAAAATAAAAGAAGATCGTATTTTTTAAAAATATAATATATTGAACTAAAAAAATCATGTATATAGGATTTCCCATGCAATGTAGTAAGAAAAGTCGAAAGAAATTCAAAAATTTGAACTTTATCGTTCAAAATATGGGGTCTAAAGGGTCTAAAAATAAAAAAATAAGTTATATGATCAAAAGTATAATATATTTAACTAAAAAACTTTTTTATGGTTATATATATGGGATATTCCGTCAAAAAATTATAAAAAAAACAAAATAATTGAAAAAAAATATTGAAAATTTGAAATTTGAAGTGCAAAATATGTGGTCTGAAGGGGTATAAAGGTCTTTAATCTGTCTTATTATTAAGTTCCGTTCAGAATACATATAATTTTTCTAATTTAACATGAATGCATTGGATTTTCCATGCGATATCGTCGAGAAAACGGTAAAAAACATAAAAACGGTTTTTATGTTAGAAAAAATAATTTGAAATAAAATTTTGTGCAGCCCCCTTCCCAATATTTAATTTTGTAAAATAATTGATTTTTGAAATTTTTGAATTTGATTTTTGGTGGTCTAAAGTGGTCTAAAGTGGTCGTAGGGGTCCCAAAATTTTTTTGGTGAAAAATATATGCAATGGGACCATTTTGGCCAATTTTTAGGGTTTTTGGCAATGTCGTTCCAGAGAAAAAAAATTATAACCAAAAGAACAGGTTTTTGGACAGTTTTTTGGCCGTTTTGGTGGCGGGGAGGGGTAAATGGACAAACGGGCAACGGTTACCACATATTTTTTACCACCAAAAACTTTTAAAACAGTTAGTTTGAAAATCCAAGAACAGGGGCATTTCACTTATCTTAACCCGACATACCCTTTTGCTAATATTCACGATTGTTTATGACGCCAAATTTAGCCGTGCCAAGCGCCTAGATTCTCGAATTGAGTAACGGTTGTTGTGAAAAATAAATTTTTCACTAAGCTGGGGACAATTAATTATACCACACAATATCTGTTGGGTAAACATCATATTAATTAAAAGTTATCAGTTATTATAATAATCTAATAATAAGTAATAAATAAAATTATTAAATGTCGAATATCCTATCCTACAAAAAGACATTGCTCATCGATTGCAAGTTATTCATTTTTATAATATTTAATAATTTAAGATGAAATAAGTTTTAAAAAGTTACAATATTCATAAATGTGAAACTATTGGGATAAAGCTGTTAAGAGAAATACAGATGGGTCAGAGGTTCATAAAACGTGTTAAGGGATGTAGATTTAAGAAAGATATAAGAGATTAATCAAATGCTAGGTCATATAGGTGTAAAATGAGCTAAAACTTAGATAATAAATTTAAAAAATAATAATGAATATTATTAGAGATGCAGTTTTTTATTTTTATTTTTTGAATATGAAACATAATTGAGTACCAAAATAAATTAATTTGGTGAATTTAAAAATAAAACTGGGGTAAACAATGTCTGACTGAAGGGAGAGAGGTGAAATGGGATTTGAAATAATTTAGATTTAGGGAGTTAAAATAATCCACTTTGAGAGAAGTAATAATAATTTGAGTTTTGAGACTTAACACCTACTATGCATAAAAATTTCGAATTATAAAACTATCAAATTTTTTTGTTTTGTATCATTTATTTATTATATCCAGCATTTAGCTGTAGTCAGGTTCGAATCCAGAAATATTGGTTCCTCAATCAGGAACCATTTTTTTCAAAGGGGGGAGGCAGAAACTAATAATAACAATTACCATTTAAATTTCTTTGTTAACAACAAAAATTTAAAAGCTTATTAATTTACATTGTTTAGGGAGTATCGCCCTTATACTATGGTATCGTCCTCTAGATACGTGCCTTTTGTAGCAAAATTCTTGCATGAATTAAGATTGTGTTAATTCTAAAAAATTACAATTTTTTTTTAATTCATCTGTTTTTTAAGAAAAATAAACGTAAACACTTATTAAAAGAAACATCGAAGAAATTACACGATGTCTAGTAATCTATGTAAATTCCTAATCAATATAAATTCCAGTCACAATAGTTAAATCTTAAAAATTACTATCATAATCAGAATATAGTATATTACGGCTCGTGTCCGGAAAAGTAAAGAATGGCCTAAACCGCACGTAAATTGCGTTCCAATTTGAGGCTGAGGATGGTAAACTGCAATTTGGGGCATTCTTTATTTATGAATAAGGGCCGTATAAAATTTTTCTGCGGCAGTAGCCACGAAAGTACGCCGCTGTGCTACTGTACAGAAAAATATTATTTCTTACTGAACATAAGTTTAAAACAGACAATTAAGTTTCTGTGCGAAGCGCAGTTGAATCTAGTCAAATTAAAAATTACATAGTCAATAATTTGGAACTTGTGTTATACTTTGTAGATAATTATTTCATTTCATAGTTATAGTTCTAAGCATTGCAAAGACTGAATAAGAAAAATTCACGATCTGAAAATAAATTAGAATGCTCATTTAAAAACTGCAGGAATTAAGCAGATAAAAAATAAAAAAATTCTCACTGCTTTAAAAGATTCCAGAGATAGAACAAAAAAATAATTGCTCTTTATAAAAAGTGGTTGTTGACTTGCTTGAATCATAATAATTAAACTCGTAACAGATGATTTGCTTAATAGGTACCAATCAATATTACAAAGATTTGCACTAAATTCATAGCTCTGTAGGAAATAAAAATAATATTTGTAATATTTATTTGTAATTTTTTTAAATAAAAGCTAAATACCCTTAAGGTTAGCTCATTTCCAAAATAACAGTAGAAAAAAATTTCTGTTATTGAACTGCATATATAAATTATGGCATTTAAAAATTCCGTAAAATCTGCTCCACTAACTGATACTTGGAAAATGGTATTTGCTGTGAAAATGCTGCTTGTAATAAATTGAATCAAAAATAACCAGCCAAACGTATTGTTTATCATTTCAATATAACTGAAAATCCAAAGTAATTAATAAACATTTTATTTGAATTTAATGACCATGATTGTTACTTTAAAATTTCCACGTGATGTTTAACAGAATTTCTAAAAATTTTTTTTTCGATGTTTAATTTTTCATCTTTCGACAAAGGCAATTTTAAATCATCAGCAGATCTTAGAAATCTCAAACTTAAAATATCAAACTGACAGCATCCATTCAGTATAAGAGCATAAATTAAACGGTCTATAAATAAATTTGATACCGTACCAACGAAAATTATAAAAGTTTGCCATGCATACAAAATCCAATAGCTAGTAATTGTTACTTTAAATGGTAATTGCATTTTAATTGGTAAATTAATTGTATCCTTTTCTGTTACAGTCAATGGAGCCGATAAATATGTAATCAGATCCAAAATTTCAGCATACGAATAAATAGAAACATAATTTCTGTGATAAAAAAAAATAATTATAATCTGAAAAATGTAAATTAGAACGTAATTATTGTTTGATATATAGTTACCTAATTATTTGATCGTATTTTTTTTCAATTTTGCTCTCTTCCAAAGAACTAGCGATGAATAAGTCACTATTTAATTTATTGATTAACGCTTCGATTTGATTTTTATCGTTAAGAAAAAGATAAACTTTATAAATAATTAAAATAATAGATACTTCAAAAAGAAATGTTACATTGCTTTCAACAATATCAGTCGCTTGAGCGAGATTTACTGCTAATAACACGAAAATCATCAAGGAACTAAGAACAATAAATTTAGTATACAGCGAGTATAAAAATTCTCTTCTTTTCGAAATTTTCCAAATTCCTGCCAAATTTAATACTTTTAATGCTGAAATCAAGCTATTGAACATTGTATGTAATATTATTTTCTAAGGTAAGTTGTAATCTCATTTACTTATAACTAACTAATATAACAAACCGCATAATATAACTACAAACTCATGTCAGTTTTAATTCTGAACAATTGTGTAAAATTTTGTCAGTGTGTAAAAAATCGAAAATAACGATTTTCTAGGTTACTTCATATTATGCTATAAATTGCTGTTATATTATTATAATTTTATACTCACGTGTTGTAAGAAAGTCTATTTTCAAATTAATAATATATTTTACATATAAAGGGCAAAAGACACGTCCCTCCCGTCCAGGTCAAAAAACACCCCGTCCGTAGAGGGTAAAGGGTAAAAGTTAAATTACATTGTTTTAAAATTTACTTGTTGAAAAGCTTTGGAAAAATAGTAACATAAAGTACCAAAAGACTAAAATGCTCCAAAAATTTATCATATTTACCGTTTGTGAAACCTAAAAAGTGTAAAAACTTAAGACAACACAAACTGTATACACTGAATACAAAAATTGTCTTTTTGAGGATAAATCCCATATTCCTACTCAATTTAATATTCGGAATGTCAAAATTACGCTGCTAAATACTGGCATTGAACTAATAAAAAAAAATTTTAATATTAATTTTTCTTACAATCTATGAGAAAATCGAAATTACAGCGTGGAAGTTAATACATTTAATTATAATGTAAAATAATAAAAAAATTGATGTATGTTCCCATTATATTATATAATTATTGTAAAATCAATAGAATAATAGTCATTTGTGCAACAAGATTGCGAAGCACAGGCTTCGGCGAAACCAAAAAGAATATAAATGTCTATCATATCATTGCCTAAATATTAAAAAACTGAAATTACAGCCTGCAAAAAGATAGTTAAGGGGTAGTTTTTATCATAAAAGGGGTTAATATTTTTTTTTGTTATTAAAAATATCTGACTCTAAACTTAAATTGTGTATAATTTAAAAAAAAGGAATTGAGGACATTTTTTATAATTTTTTCGATTGGGGGTCAAATTGTTCGAAAACAATTTTCCCAACAAAAATTTCTCAGGACATTTTTCCGAAAGTATAAATTTTCCAAAACCTTTTTCTTCCATTGCAAAAATTTAAAAAAATAAATGTTCCAAAAAAATTTTTATTATTTTCCAAATAAATAATTTATTAAAATTAAAAATTTTCTTATTTTCCAAAATTTTTCATATTAATTTTATAAAATTAAATTTAACAAGTTTTTTTTGTTAAAATGAAATTTCAAGTAATGTAAGACCACCAAATTCAAGTAATGTAAGTTTTCACCTTCTTTCTTCCGATTTTCATATTTTTGGACAATAGGGTTGTTGCATGAAAAAAATACCCTGCCAAGTAATGGGGATGCGAACTGCATGGTGGCGCTAGTGATGAAAGCTATATATATAGATATATCTTTCCCATGTATTTTACGGACCAGAACGTGATTGGTCAATTTCTTTCCATTTAAAATACATGTGTTTTTTGGACCAATTGGTTTCGGCGCCCTCTATTTTAGCTTTGGGTGCGCATCCCCATTGGCACTATGGTTCCTCATTAGCAATAACAAAATGTTGTCAATATTCTATTTTACCTAATAAAAAATTAAAATATTAGAATAATTGTGCCAAATATTCTAAATTTAATAAAGAAAGTGGATAAACTTTCTCCTGATACCCAAAAAATTTTCAAACATCAATAAAAAGATATTTTAGATGTTTTAAAAGAAAATTTTGAAAAAAAATTAGGTATCAGATTGTTTTATCCAGTTAAAAAGATAATTCTACATATTAGTACTTTCATGGAAAAAAATGAGGTACTACGTCCAAAAAGAAAAAAAATTATGCTATTTTTTTAATTATTTTATGTAAAAAATTAAAAAAAAAAAAAATTTCGCAAAATTATGTATCAGATGGAGAAATCCTTTACAAACGATAATTCTAGATATTCGTACTTTCATAGGAAAAAATTAAGTATTAAGTCCTAAAATAAAAAAAATTTTGGCGGTTTTTGTATTTTTTGGCGACAAAAATTTTGACAAAAAAATTTTGAAAAAATTAAGTATCAGGTCCAAAAAATTACTATAAATGATATTTCTAAAACTAGTACTTCCACAGAAATAAATTAAGTACTGCGTCCATAGAGAAAAAAAAAATTGGTATTTTTTGTATTTTTTGGTGAAAAAAATTTTGAGAAAAAAATTTTCTATAAATAAATTATAAGATTCGAGATATCGAGTAAAAACGATACTTCTAGATATCAGTACTTTCATGGGAAAAAATGAGGTACTACGTCCAAAAAGAAAAAAAATTATGGTATTTTTTTAATTATTTTATGTAAAACACTTTTAAAAAAAAATTTCGAAAAATTATGTATCAGATGGAGAAATCCTTTACAAACAATAATTCTAGATATTCGTACTTTCATAGGAAAAAATTAAGTATTACGTCCTAAAATAAAAAAAATTTTGGCGTTTTTGTATTTTTTGGCGACAAAAATTTTGACAAAAAAATTAAAAAAAAATTAAGTATTAGGTCCAAAAAATTACAATAAACGATATTTCTAAAACTAGTACTTCCATGGAAATAAATTAGGTACTACGTCCAAAAAGAAAAAAAAGATTGGTATTTTTTATATTTTTTTGTGAAAAAAATTTTAGGAAAAAAATTTTCAGAAAATTAAGTATCCGATTCGAGATATCATGTGAAAACCATACTTTCAAATATAAGTACTTTCATGGAAATAAATGAGGTATTACATCCAAATAAAAAAAAAAAAAAGTACCTCGAGCTTTTTTGGTGAAAAAATTTTTGAAAAAAAAATTAGGTCTTAATTCCATAATGTTTGTGAAATATCAGCATGTGTGTACGTACGTACACACACACATACACACATACAGACTTTTTTTAAAAACCGGTTTTTTAGCTTCCTGAGGTCTCAAAACGTGCTTATATACCAAAAAATCAAAAAAAAAATTTTGACCGATCACAATGGTTCCTCTATGAGGAACCAATATTGAAATTCTATTTGGTTGGTTTTGTAGCCGGCATTAAAATATTTGATACGTATTTTTTTATTTTTCATAATAATTAAAAACAATGGAGTTATTAGCAATTAAAAATCGGGGGAGAGGGCAGCTGACGTCATACCGTTAAATTTTTATATAGAGTTAGATAGGAGCGTTTTTCACTGTATGACGTCATTTACCCCTTCTACTATCTTTTAGTAGCTAATAACTCCGTTGTTTTTAATTATTATGAAAAATAAAAAAATACGTATCAAATATTTTTAAATATATTTTTAGAATATCTAATAATCTCAATACCATGCAACAACCCTATATTATAATTATAAGATTATTGCGATTCTTAAAAATTGCAGGCATTGAGCCATTACAAAACCTACATTACAAAATTACAAATTTATACGCATTTAATGAAACAGAAATTATTTTTAAAAAATAAGAAATTTTTTTAACATACTTTTTTGACAATTAATTTATTCTACATATGCTTGGAAAATTTAGTTTTTATATAAACATCAATATTGAATTTTTTTTTAAACATGCGACTCTGTTTCTTAATTTACCTACCCCTCATTGGATAACATAAAAGCAGTAATAAACCAGAAATTTATATAACTAAAAAAGAAAGAAATAGGCAATTAGGTATAACAGCAGGTAATCCAATTTTTTTTTCTCAAATAACTCTTAAAAAAAAGGGAGGGAAATAAAATTTAAGCTTTCCTACGGTATTTTTTATCTGATTTAATTGATTGCTTGAATATTCAAGCAAATGCTTGAATTTTCAAGCAAAGCAGCCTGGCCGTGTAGCTTCAAAAAGCAGGATTTATTTAGACAGTTTTTATTGGTTTTTGACGTATAAGTTGAAAGGACCCCGCACAAAAGGATAGGAAATGGCCGTTCGGTCAAATTGGCTGAATTTTGGATATGTTATAGATTTCATCATTCTGATCAAAAGTCTCAATGGGCACAAAGCTCAAAAGTCCCAACTTTGGCTGCTACGGAGCTTTCAAGCTCCAAAGCTCCATCATAACAAAATTCCTCAAAAACCTTTTTTCTTTTATTTTTAAAGTATATCTTTATATTTTTGAGGTCGCTGACTTCGAATCTGATGTCAGATTGACAAGATTGTCAATTGACAGCTGTCAATTAGCTGTCAAAGCTGTAAATCACAATGTAAAACTTTATAGATTAGCTGGTATTTATGTTTTTGAGGTCACCGATTTCGAATTTGATATCAGATTGACAAGATTATTAATTGACAGCTGTCAATTAGCTGTCAAAACTCTAAAATATCGTAGAAAACTTTATAGATTAGCCGAGATTTATGTTTTTGAGATCGCTGATTTCAAATCTGATGTCAAATTAAGATTATTGATAGTTGGCAGCTGTCAATTAACTTTCAAATAGCCAAAAAAAAATAATATAACTATAGATTTTAAAAAGATTTTATGTTTCTGAAATCACCAATTGTTAAATATTATATTATATCATACTAGGCAAAGTTGACAGTTGACCGCTGTCAATTTAAATAGCCCATGAAAGTCAAATAACTTTTTTAGTCATAAATATCCGTTTTTAGCTTTACCCAGGACCAACGACGTGGACGTGACGGATACTGATCCCTGTGTAAAAGAATTTGACAGTTGGCAGCTGTCAAATAAAAGTTAAAATAATTAATAAGAAACATATGGTATTGTAGAAAGGTTTTTAACCTACAAAATATAATGCATGGCTGATTAATCACTTTTTATGTCAACTTTTTTCAAATTGTTATCTAATTTATAGTCAGTAACCTCAAAAATATTTATTCCCTTTAAAATGTAAAGTTTTTTTTTAGCAAGCTAATTGACAGCTGTCAAATGTTAACATTGTCAATTCAATAACAAATTCATAATAAGTGACATTAGAATCAAAAGATCTTTTTAAAATCTATTGTTATATTATTATTTTTTTTGGCTAATTGACAGCTAATTGACAGCTGTCAATTAATAATCTTGTCAATCTGATATCAAATTCGAAATCGGTGACCTCAAAAACATAAATACCAGCTAATCTATAAAGTTTTACATGGTGATTTACAGCTTTGACAGCTAATTGACAGCTGTCAATTGACAATCTTGTCAATCTGACATCAGATTCGAAGTCAGCGACCTCAAAAATATAAAGATATACTTTAAAAATAAAAGAAAAAAGGTTTTTGAGGAATTTTGTTATGATGGAGCTTTGGAGCTTTCAAGCTCCGTAGCAGCCAAAGTTGGGACTTTTGAGCTTTGTGCCCATTGAGACTTTTGTTCAGAATGATGAAATCTATAACATATCCAAAATTCAGCCAATTCGACCGAACGGCCATTTCCTATCCTTTTGTGCGGGGTCCTTTACTTGATGAAAATGATTTTTTTCTTGAAAAAATTAATCGATTAAAAACAAAATTTATTATTTACGATGAAAATATTACCGTATAGGAGCCAATTTTCGAACGTATTGGCTTTCGATCAAATACACACAAATTAGCTTTTATATTAAAAAGCATGCATCATTTATCTAAAACCGAGTTTTATTATGAAACTATAAACCCTAAAGAACTGATTTTTACCTTACCGATGTTAAAAAACAATTTAAATTAATAAAAAAAATAAGAAAAATGCTCTCTTGTACAACCTTAGGAGATTTTTCTCATCGTTTTCACCAAATCTCGTGTGTTATTAAAATCGAGTTTTCGGGATACCTACTCTATGCCGAATACTAAAAATGCTTTTAATTACGTTTTGATGCTTTAATAAATGAAGGGAAAGGGTTATATTCACTTATTTATTGCAAATTTATTTTAAATAGGTATATCGATAATCGAATCCGAACTTTTTTACACGTATGGGTATTTTCGATATTTTCAATTTAATTACACTTTTTTTAATTTAAAAGATATTTATTTAATAATAATACACTAAATTTGTCATAATTACATTATTTATAATATATTTTATAATAATTAATAGAATATTTAATAAACTAACACACATAAACACAATTTAAAGTACTTATATACTTATGTATCACTTTGTTTATAACACAATAAATGCTCGTAAATGCTTTGATTTTAATAAAAATTACGTATACACGCTTTGAAATGAAAAAAACCTTTATTTTAATATTAAAAATATATAAAAACTATATTCCAACACTTTTTTCATAAAATTTATGTCGTTTTTACTTTTAAATACACAAATAATTATACAGGTAAACGACCCCTAATAAAGTCGCGCGAAAACTGAACATTTACAGCCGAGTGCTTACATAAGGCGCCTATTTTGTTTCCTTGAGTTTTAATTATTAATAATAATGCATTTTCTTATAGAATGATTGCGGTGTAAAAAAAATTTTTTAAATGCAAAACATTTTATTGAAAGGGGCCCGCGACTAAAATTATGTGTTTATAATTTGATCGGCTACTATTGTATTTTTTTCTTGGAAAAGTTTCTATTTTTGTTAAATAAGACGTGTGTACAATTTTATCTAAAAATATTCGTTATTGAATTATTACGAAGTAAAACAATACTAACTCCCATAAGAACGCGTGTTAACCTTAAAAATTTTCAGTTGCTTATTTCTTTCTTAATTCATCGGGAACCTGGATATTGTTTGGGGTCTATAAGTTTGTTTTTTAATTATCTTCATCTCCAATAAATTTTAGTTCATATTATTCGTTTTTTATAAACTGCGTGAGCCACCTTAATATGCATCAAAATATACCAGTTCAAATATTTCACAATATCAATAACTAGATAATTGCTAACAATTATAGACCGTGCGAAGCATAACAACCCACTAAATTTTTTCCTAAATACAGGCGATTATTATTATTTGAAATATTATTAATTGGGTATATTAGGTGAAGTAAAGAATCAAACTTATTTTGTTATAAACAATAAATATTTAATGTACAAAATATTGTATGTGTATATTTACAGTATTAGCATGTTTATTTACATAATAGTAATTAATTAAATGTATATTCAAAATAATAACTTTAATTAATTAATTTTTGATTAAATATGATTTATTTTTGAAAAATTTTTTAATCAATATTTTATTCTTCAATTGGTTTATTAATTTTGTTTAATGATTGCATGAAAGCTTGTTTCACTTTAAAAGATGAAGAAAGTCGTATCGAGTCAAAACGATATTTATTGTAACCTTTTATTAGAATTACATCATTAATTGACTTAACTCGACTTAAACCGACATACGTGATACCTAATTGTCTTTCCGTGTCTCCTATGTGTAAGAAAATTTTATCTAATGTTTGTCCTTGAGATTTATGAATAGTTAGAGCATATGATAACATAATTGGAAATTGCGTGCGATTGCATAGAATATTGTTATGTTTCCAAGTTCTTTCTACAGGAATAATTGGGAAATAATTTTTATACAAAAAAGGTCCCTTGTAATTGTCAAATTCAACCATTAATACTTGAGGTAATTGTGGTGGTGATTCATTATCAGCATATATTATTTCCCGTATGTATCCTAAGCTCCCATTTGTTAATCCACCTTCTACCCATAAATTCGTACGTAACATTATTCTACAATTTTTTGACAAGTATAATATACTTTGTAATCCTGTTGCTTTTTCGTCTGAGCAACGCATGGCAATATTTGGTGTGTTTGTAGAAATTATTCGTGCAACTGGGTGTCCCGTATTTTTCAAAAATGTTTCATTATGTTTTTCAACTTGTGCACACGTTGGAAACAAATGAATTGCGTTTTGGAAATTGTCTAATTCTTCTTTGGGGATAACTGTCTCTCTTCGGTTATATAACAAGTTATAATTATGTTGAGATAACTCTGCATTTGCTATTTCATCAAGCAATTGTGAGTAAGGGGTATGATTACCCTTTTGTCTGTGTGCGTTTTGGAGACAATAATACTTTTGAAATTGTTTAAAAATTATTCTTCCTTGTGTTTGTAAATTGTCTGTTAGTTTTTTATCACTAAATACTGCTGTGTCTCCAACCGGTGTCAACTGATTGTAATCTCCAAGTAAGTAAATTATGATTCCGCCAAAAGGTTCATCGATTTCATTAGCATGTATTTCTCGACATCGTGATTCTATCTGAAATAAAGTTCTTAATCCGATCAAAGACATCTCATCTATTATTAAAAATTTCAAATCTTTCAAATCCGTTTGAAATTTTTTTGCATTTTGATTTTCTAATTTAGAAAATAACTTGTAGTTTAAAGGTAATCGTAGAAAATAATGTAATGTTAGTCCATATATGTTAACTGCTGCCATACCTGTTGATGCCGCTACTTTAACTGAATCATCTCCGAAAATTGATGTAATCCTCTTAACCATTTCTTTGATTATTGTGCTTTTACCAGAACCAGCTTTGCCTTGTATTATAACTCTTTTTATACTATTTGCTGTCATAGTATTGTTTTGTATATTGGTTATTTGACTATCTAACAAGTTTAATATTTGTTGTTGGTCATCTGTAAAAGATATTTTAGATTCTGTATTTTCTTTATATATTTTCTTTTTTTGTTGAGATTTGTAGGTATTCAGAAAAGAATGTATTTCTGATTCAGTTGGTTTGTTTTCAATAGGCATATTCCAGTTATAACATAAATCTATTGCTCTTTTTCCTAAATCTCTTTCTAAATTGTCATTATGGTATCCTGATAGAAATTCAAATGCATTTTTTATGTTGTCATCATTTATTTCTTCTGGAATTCCATCTTTATCAGTGAATTCATTTAAATCTATGTTTTCATTTTCATTTATATTTAATGTTTCGTAAATTTGCTTCCATTTATTTATATTTTTCACCGAATATTCGTTTCTTTTGTTCTAAAAAATCCCCTTGTAAAGTTGAAAGTTCATTATTTCAAGTTTTTTGATCCGCTATCTTGTAAAATCTGAAAATTTTTCTGGTTAAAAAAATGAATATTTTCCACCGAATATTCATTTTTTTTGTCCTAAAAAACCCTTTTGTAAAGTTAAAAGTTAATTTTTTCAATTTTATTAGTCCGCTATCTTGGAAAATCGGGTCCGCTGTATCGGAAAATCGGAAAATTGTGTAAGTTAAAAAATTGAATATTTTTTATCGATTATTCGTTTTTTTTCTTCTAAAAAACCTTTTTGTAAATTTAAAAGTTCATTTTTTCAATTTTATTGGTCCGCTATCTTGGAAAATCAGGTCCGCTATATCGGAAAATTGGAAAATTTTTTAGGTTAAAAAACTGGATATTTTCTGCCGAATATTCGTTTTTTTTGCTTTAAAAAATCCCATTGTAAAGTTAAAGAAGTTTATTTTTTCAAATTTTTTCAGCCAGCTATTTTGGAAAATCCGAAAATTTATTAGGTTAAAAAAATGAATATTTTCAACCGAATATTCGTTTTTTTTGTTCTAAAAAACCCCCTTGTAAAGTTAAAAGTTCATTATTTCAAGTTTTTTAGTTCGCTATCTTGTAAAATCGGAAAATTTTTCAGGTTAAAAAAATGAATACTTTCCACCGAATATTCGTTTTTTTTGTCCTAAAAAACCCTTTTGTAAAGTTAAAAGTAAATTTTTTCAATTTTATTCGTCCGCTATTTTGGAAAATCGGGTCCGCTATTTCGGAAAATTTGAAAATTTCGTAAGTTAAAAAACTGAATATTTTTTATCGATTATTCGTTTTTTTTGTTCTAAAAAACTTCTTTGTAAAGTTAAAAGTTCATTTTTTCAATTTTCTTGGTCCGCTATCTTGGAAAATCGGGTCCGCTATATCGGAAAATTAGAAAATTTTTTAGGTTAAAAAACTGGATATTTTCTGTCGAATATTCGTTTTTTCTGCTTTAAAAAATCCCCTTGTAAAGTTAAAAAAGTTTATTTTTTCTAATTTTTTCGGCCCGCTATCTTCGAAAATCGGAAAATTTTTTAGGTTAAAAAAATGAATATTTTCCACTGAATATTTTATTTTTTGTCCTAAAAAACCCCTTTGTAAAATTAAAAGTTAATTTTTTCAATTTTATTGGTCTGTTATCTTGGAAAATCGGGTTCGCTATATCGGAAAATCGGAAAATTTTGTAAGTTAAAAAAATGAATATTTTCTACCGAATATTCGCTTTTTTTATCTTAAAAAACCCCTCTGTAAATTTAAAAGTTCAGTTTTTCAAATTTATCGGGCCTCCATCTTGGAAAATCGGAAAATGTATTCGTGCGGAAAATGAAAAATTATACCTGCAGGGTATCTGCCGCAACCTGGAATGATTATTTTTATCCTGAAATATGTCTTATATTCGACATTTTGTGTTTTTAACCCTTTCATTCCCGTAAATCGGCTATAATGTCGGTACTATATTATCGATTTGGCTGAAAATCAATACAGTTCATGTTTGTCTTATATCTAACTTATATATAAATTTTGAACTTCATAAAACCCCTCTGTAAAGTTAAAAGTTCAGTTTTTCAAATTTATCGGGCCGCCATCTTGGAAAATCGGAAAATATATTCGTGCGGAAAATGAAAAATTATACCTCCAGGGTATCTGCTGCAATCTGGAATGATTATTTTTATCCTGAAATATGTCTTATATTCGACATTTTGTGTTTTTAACCCTTTCATTCCCATTAATCGGCTATAATATCGATACTATATTATCGATTTGGCTCAAAATCAATACAGTTCATGTTTGTCTTATATCTAACTTATATATAAATTTTGAACTTAATCGGAGATCACTGTGACCTTAAAGAGCGCGAACAAAAGTGAGATTTTGTCGCGGGTATAGACTGTGCTTCGCACAGTCTAATTAATTAAGACAAATAATTTTCATTAATATTAGACAAATTTAATAACCATGATAACATTTTTGGGATACATTTTTTTATATTTAGCATGTAGCAAAGGAAATTAACACCCCCCTTCCAAAAGACTTAAAATTAAATTGCTATATATTTTTACAAAACATGAAATTATATCAATTTTAAAAACTAAATATAAAATTATACAAGTACAGGCACGTAGCCAGGATTTTCGTTCGGGGAGGGCTTCGGGGGGGGCTTCAATGTAAAATTTCCCTCTCCAAACGGCATTTTACCCCCACTTTTGAAAAAAATACATTACAAAAAAGAATTTCGGGGGGGGCTTGAGCCCCCCCAGCCCCCTCCCTGGCTACGTGCCTGAAGTATATTCATTTTCCTATCTATTATAATAGCGAATTTATTTATACCTGTTCAATATTATTTTGATAAAGTTATAGCCTCTTTTATAACTTTATTATTCTAAATAATCAAATATTTTTTTTATTTATTATGAAGAATTTTTTAATTTTAATTCGTTAAATGAATTTATGATTTAAGTTGAACTGTTTAAAAATATAAAATTTTTATTAGGGCAGCTGCGAACTTTATAGCAAAAATTAATAATTCAATTTTTTTTATTATATAATTATTATTATTATTATCTTCCATTCGCATTAGTACTGAATGTACAAAAAAAATAAGAATAAATTTTTTTATTTCATTTTTTTTGTCAAAATTTTGATCCTACCATGATTCTACCGCAATTAAATATTAATTTATTATGTATGCAATAAAAGCTTACTTAAGACTTCTTTGTACTTAAATTTAAATTTTTCATATAAATTATTTTTCAAAAAAAATTTCGACACCGAGACGAGACCGAGAGTCTCGGTGCGATAATCTCGCCTCGTCTCGAAAAATTGTTGCTCGGTCTCGTCTCGTTTTCGAGACGAGACCGAGACGAGATCGAGACCAGTCTCGTGGTCTCGTCCATCACTAATTTGGGCAATTCTTTACTTTTCTTGACATGAGACGTATATGACGAATTATTTTTTTTTACTACTTGGACAAAAAACTGAAAAAAAAAAATTTAAAAGGACATCGATATGACCCGTGTTTTCTGGTAGTTTGAACCTTCAGAAAACCGAAAAAAATCGTGAACGAGAAATCGGCGATCGGTGCCAAAAAGATTTTTCCACTTTTATGTCAAAAACTGCCTTTTTTCGTAACTGAGCTACCCGATTTTCGAAAATTTTTATTTTAGGGTTTTTTTACGGTATTTTTCGGGATTTTTGTTTAAAACAAGTTAAAAAAAAAATTCAAAACTAATAGAAAAAAGGATTCAGCATCAGTTTTTAGCAATATTTTGACATTTATAACCTAGAAAACATGTTTTTATGTTATTTGATTCACCAAATTAAATGTGTCATTAAAAATAACACCCAAGTAAAAGAATTCACACTCTCAATGTCAGTGTTATGAAGGTAATAATTAAAAACAACAGAATTTTTCGATCGGGAAATTGTTTTTTTTTTATTAAAAATAAAGTTTTGTTTTCTTTATGCTTTGTTTTTATCTTCACAGATCTAATGTTAAAAAGACTGTAAAATTTTTTAAGCAATAGGTTAAAATATAGGCTGAAAAATCTGGTTTAAATTTCCAAATCGTGTATATTTTAATAAGAAACCTAAAATAAACAGAAACAAAATATTCTATCTTCTTTTTTTTATTTTTGATGAAGTATAATAAGGACCTAAAAAATAAGGTCAAAAAGGCGTGCTTGATTTTGCTGCTCCAAGTGATCTGGATTTAAAAAAAAAAAGAATATTTAATTAGACACTTCTAAAAAGGGCATTGAACTTCGTAAAAGAAATTTTGATGAAAATTAAAAAATCGGCACATAAAATAAGATGACACTTTTTCTCCAAAAAAATCTATAAAAATGGTGTAAAATTCTTACTCGTAGTTCAATGCCTGCAGAACTATAGATGATATATAAAATCCACGAAAAAAAAATTTTGCCGATACCATGCTTAGTTTTTCTGAAATCAGGGTTGCCACTTTTTAAAATATCTGTTGGTAAAAAAAAATAAAAAATATAAAAAAAATAATTATTATAAAAAAAATGCTTTTTTGTTTATGTAAGAAATAAAAAAAAAAATACATTTAAATTATATCAAAATTTTGATAATCTTGACGCTCATTTAATTATTTTGAAAAATTTTTAATTTGAATACTCTTTTTTTTCAAAAAAATAAAAATTAAAAACGTGATGACTTTACGGTATAAAAAAACATTGTAACCTTACAAAAAAATCAAAAAAATAGGTGTCTAATATTTTCATGTATATTGCAGATTATGCAAAAAAATTATCAAAATTTTGATCCATATGCAAGCCCCTTATTATTTATTTGAAATACAATTTAACTGCATAATTAGTACTAATTATACGCAGTAAAACTAAAAAAAAAAACGTATAAAATCAACAAATTTTAATTTTAATTGTTTTTTTATATTTATATAACAATGTTTAAAAAATTTAAACTATTACTAATACAGCTTGAAGCAATATAATTTAGTTTATTATAAGTTTTCATAGAGGACTTTTACAAAAATTTATAAAATCATAAAAATTAAAAAGTATAATATATAAAGTAATTTTTAAATACACATAAAAATCTAAATAAATCAAGTAAAGTAATTTTGAATAATTTTTAAAATAATTTCACCAGAAATTCATTTTAAATATTAAAGCTTCGTTTATAATATTGGTGTTTTATAAATTTATTAGTTAATATAATATAAGATATATTTCAAGAAAAATGATTTCATTTCAATTATAATGAGATACAATCGTACGTATGTGATTTTTTTGAAAAACTTAAATTTTAAAAAATACTTTAGATTCTCAATCAGTATACATTAGACTGACAAAAAAACATTTTTTTGATTTTTTAAGGTGCTCAAACATTTTTGGATGGCATTTTACGAAAAAAAAATTCTTCGTAAACCACATCTAAAAATATTTTTAGTCCTTGAACAGCGCAAAAGTATTTTTGATTTTTGATAAATGAATGAGGATAAAGCTGCTAAATTTAAAGGTAGCATAAAAATAAAATTTCGGGGTGTATTCTATAGGTTTTTGGTTCGGTAAAAATAATAGAATTATTTATTTTCCACCCTTTCAATTTATCAGCTTTACATCTGCCCGACGATCCAGAGCCACTTTTCAAAAATCGAAAATGCTTTGGCACTGTTCAACGACTAACTATTTTTAGATGTGGTTTTTTTTTTATAAAATTTCACCCAAAAACGCTTGAGCACCTTAAAAAACTAAAAAAGCGTTTTTTTTTTTGTCAGTCTAGTATATATGGTATCAGTATAATTGATAATTATCTTGAAATTGTATTATAAAATAAGAAATTCATTAGATATTTTACTGATTACATTTGCGACAGTTTGATAATAAAAAGTAAAAAAATTTTTGAATATAATTTCATAAAATTATCATAATAATTCAGAATTATAAAATATTTTAATCAATTGCCTGAGAAGATGAGATGAATTTTAAATAATTTTAAGGTAAAAATACAACATTTTCTCGCAAATTTTCAAATATAAAATTTTCTTACTTGAGTTATATTTTAGGGAAGAATACGTGTAAATTGCTTTTTAGTATCAATACATTTTTTTGAATTATAAATATTTTACCTTATATTATTATAAAAGATATAGAATAAAAGAATCAGAATATATATATTTTTTTCGTATCGACGGAATCCACAGTGTGTTTTTAGTGCCTTAAATATAAAGTAATTTTTATAATTGTGATATGATACATATCTACTGTAACAAATAAAATCAGAATCTGAACGAGTACTGGTGATCGTCCATGTACTGTTACGAGTACCTTAATAATATTTTAACTATTAAATAATGATTAATTTTGAATAATTTTTAAGGTATAGCAATCTCAATGGGTATTTATATAATTATTTTTTGTTTCTTAGTGCTGATATGATTTTTACATAATTAATATTAAATTTTTAACATTTTCTAAATATTTATATAATTTATTTTAACATTTTAGTGGCCAGCACTGTAATTATAATAATAATGAAGTTTTCAATACTACATAAATATATATATGTATATCTTTTATACATAACATTTATTTAATCGATTTTATTTACACAATTAACATTATTAATTAAATAATTTTTAAATTATCTGAATTTTTAATATTCTATAATATAAGAAATTATAAGTATTTTTTTATTAAATATTGTGAGAAGCGATGATTTTGAGAATTTTTTTATGCTAACTATTTTGTAGCTCTTATTTTTAAAAAAGCATCTCTGATATTTTTATTCTGTTGAAAATCTTTTGATTTAAATAAAAAATGTCCCATTTGCTGCGAAATATAAGCGCTTTTAGTTCTTAAATACGTATATCATTTCATTAAAAATTTTTATTTATTCAACAATTTAAATAAATAAAAATAGTTTATTAAGTATCAACGGCGTAAAAAACTCGATAATAGCGCGAACAATAAAACTAGTACTTGGCGAAGCCGTTCACGAGTGACACGTGTTCAAGTTTATTACCCATTGTGCTTACAATAATTTTTGCCTACCAAAAGACGTAGAACAAGAACGAGTTCAAGAAATGATTTTTCTGGTCAGCAGCCCGAAAGTACGTATTTCCCGGCAGCTGCGCGTCTACGCAAAGACGTGTTTTCTCGTCACTGACGCTGAAAAATTTTATACGGCCCTTGTCTATAAATAAAGAATGCCCCAAATCGCTTTTTACCATCCTTGGCTTCACCTCAGAAGGTAATGTCTTGCAATTTGAGCCATTTTTTACTTTTCTGGACATGAGCTGTAAATGCACTATGCTGTCATCTAAATTTTTTTCAGTATGTTAAGACATATTAAAATGATTTATATACTGATTTTGGTCACGTATAATTCGCTAATCAATATTCTTCCTTTAAAAATAGCCATTTTTGAAACGCAAAAGTCGAATTGTTAACCATATTTCACATAAATTAATAATATCAGGGATGATTTTTTAAGTATTCAAAAATTTTGTAAAAATTTGAGAGAAATCAGCAAGACATTTTAAACTGTCTTGAAAACATAAATATTTAATGAATAATCTCAACAGAGTTTTAGCTCAAGTTTTAGTCAAGCCTTCACAGGGCGCTGTTCTTGCACTCCTGCGTGAATAAAAGTTATTGGTATTTATGTTTTATGGTTTCCTGATACCAAATACGGGATCCATTTTCACCTAAAAGTTGTAGATAAGTTGTTATTAATAAATTATTGAAAAATTGGTCGTAATTTGAGGACCAATACTAAAAATTTTCAAAATTTTAAAAAGGGACTAAAAAAATTTTATGTAATTTGACCTGCCAAACCTAAATTTTCTATTTTTAAAGTCATCAAATAAATAGTTTAAACAATTTTGTGAATTTTATTTAACGTCTTCATATCAAGCATTCTTTTGTAACAGTTTATTAATAACACATTACTGGTCATTTTTTAGGTGAAATTAACTCATATTAAAACTGACGCTGAGAATTTGAAAGTATAGTAAAAAATAATAATTTCCCTTGTAGATATATGGCTAAAAAATGTTATCTTTAGTTTTTATGCCAATATTAAGTAAAGTTATTGTTTTTTTACCACTTTATAAACTTTCTTCGATGCGTCGGCGTTAATGAGTAAATATGTATCACACACGACTTTCACCGATTTTTCGCTTAAATAATTTATAAACAATTAAATGTTGTTAAAACTATTAATTTGAAATTGGCAGGTCAAATCACATAAAATTTATTTTGTCTCTTTTTAAAATTTTGGGTGAAAATAGACCCCAATTTCTATTTTGGGAGATCAAAAAACATAAATACTACCAAATTTGTCCACGCAGGACTTAGTTGCATAAACAGTGCAATGGAGTAGCTTGACTATTTACAGTATTTAAAAAATCTCTTTTACTAAAAACTTAAATTCTGAAACTTTCAAAATATTAGAATTATTTTAACATTTTTTATAGCACTGAATTATTACTTTTATATACTACATAATCAATATGTAAATCTTTAACAATGTAATTTATAAATAGAATTCTCGAGAAAAATTAGGCATTTTTAAGATTAAAGTAGTGTTCTCTATAAAGTCATATATCATAAAGTAAATTATTGAGTATTCTTTGTTTATATTGTACCATAATATTATTTACTATTAACATGGAACATATTTATATAGGGAAGGGTATTTCGCGAAGCTGCAACTCAAAGCGGTGGGTAAAATATGGTCGATTTAAGGGAAGAGGAAGTAAAAATTTTAAATCGACTTAATTTTATTTATTTAGAGGCTTAGAATAATTTGGGCTTATGGTTTTAAACATTAATTAAAAATATTAGTTAAAGATTATAATTACCGTCAAAAAAAAAATGGATGACAAAAAAATTTTGCCTAAGAAAAGTGAACTCTTATTTCGCCCCATTTTTATATATTCCACTAAAAATTTAAATAACATGTTCCATGCTCTTTAGTTGTTTCTACACTAATATTTGTAAATTGCTATAGTAATATATTTTGTTTACTTTTAAATTTGACTCTAACAAAAAAATATTAAATTAATTACATTATGATAAATATTATGATGAATAAATGATTCTTATTCTTAAACTTACAATTTAATTTCATAAAAAAGTGCCTTTTAATTAACTGTTATAAGTATAAATGTAATAAAAGACTTTCATTTTCTTTTGGTTTCTTTTAAACATTATTTTAAATAAACATTATCGAACAAACATTGTTATAAATTTAAGCCTTTTTTAATTAATATATAAAAAAAAAAATTCTCTTATATTGAAGAATTTTTTATAATTTGCATATAAGCTTAGAAGTTTATAATTGCTTTAATTTCTCAAAAATCTAAGTTTTTATTTTATAGAATAGTACTCCAAGGGGAGTGTCAGCTGTTTCGAAAGCCGATTTCCTTTTAACGATCAGGGCAGGTTTTGGTTATAATCACAGCTGTATATATACATTGTGTTATAATTGAAAAAACGTTTACCATATCCTCAGTCTACCTGAATAGGCTTGCTGGGCCTGGAAATTCAGGTATACATGCTACAAGAAAGAAGTTTTTGGTAAACTTCTGAATATATCGTTAATTTTTCCCACGTGACAATCAATAAACTAAGAAGCCCATATTTGGATAAAAATGACCAATTTTTCATATAATTACAGTTTTTGACTGAAATAATTGCTATAGGTCTCAAAAATTTTATATATATTTATACTACAAGCTTCAAGTTCTCAAAAATCCTCTATATTATTGCATGGATCTCTGCATTTTCAGACCCTCCTATCCTGAACGTTAAAAGCAATTTGGCTTACTAAACAATTGACTCTCCCCTTGTTATAATCACACTTATGGAATAAAGAAACATTTTAATTTTCAGGTATACTTATTGGCAGTGCAGTACTCATTAAAAAACTTTTAAGTAATTTTTAAAAATATAAATGACAGGCTAACGCAAATATTTATAAAAAATTTCTTTACTGAATTAAATAAAATTAATAAAAAAATATGTTTCTTCGAATAAAGATAAAAACTTATTAAAAATATCAAAATCTTAAATCTAAATTATTTGCTATTAAATACCGAGAATATAAAATAAACAATAAAATAATCGGTATCGTAAAATTTACTTGAATTGTTGAAGGTACATTATTACACATATCTTCTTCACAAAAACACATACGTCCTGTTCCTGTACCTTCCATCATACAAACATGATCTACCATAAACAAATTTATCTGTAATTGTGAAGTGCATGTCCTACGAACACTTTCATATGCTAAAAAAGAAAATTATTTTTATAAAACCATTGTAAGTCTAATTTCCTATTTTACGTAATTTATTTTTTTTTTTAAACTCACGAGATTTTGCATTTCGAACCATTTTTACACAACATCCATTACAAGTTTGTAAAGGCGGTTGGTCCCTTGGCAATGCCGTAAAATTGAAAGGATCTTTGCATCGTGCATCAGTCCATGAATCGCACTCATAACAATAGATTGAACGAGCTATTAAAAAGATTAAGAAAATATAAGTGTAGAAATTTGTTTAATTTATTTTTTTTTTTACTTTTACAACTTTCATTTCTTTTGCTCTAATTTAACTTACTTTGACATTCTGATGAACAGTTATTTATTAATGCCGATAACATAAACAAAAAAACTAAAGAAAACAAATCAATTTATGTTAATTTAAATTTAATGAATATAAAAATAATAATCAATAAAAACATACCAAAAATATTGCACGAGATACCCATTTTTTAAATTTTAGAAAAATCTTCTTTTTAATTTATCAAGATATTTTTTTATTCATTTTTATTTACTTTTTTTTTTATTTTATTTTTTTAATATCTGAAATCATAAAATTATTATTAAGTAACATCAATTCAAAAAATATATTTTAATAAATAGGAAGAGTTTATTATCACAAAAATTAACTTTAATTAAAAAAAAAAAATAGCAAACATTGAAGAAAATAATACATTCAATAATAATAATTTATTTTAAAAATTACTTTCTTACCTTTTTATTCATAACTTTGTTAATTAAAGTTATTTCAGAATCTTATACAGTGTATTTTTTCTTCAATATTTATCAATTCATAATAATTTAAAGAAGATAAATCAATTCACTTTAAACCACAAAATACTATTATTTAAAATGACAATAAATTTTCAGTAAATGTCTAAAATTAAATATTTTTTTAAAATAGAGAATTAAAAACTTATAAAGCATTAAGTTATGGTAGTTCTCGTGCAGATATTTTGCGTGCAGTCTTTTATTTTTAGTTACTAGAAGCGCATTGCTAGAGAATCAATAAGACTCTACTACTGCAGCGATTCTTGTGCAGGTTATCAGTAAATGCATAAAATAGAAAATTTTAAATTGCGCAAGCGCTTAAATAACAAACACGTGAATTGAAGTTCACTAGAGTTTAATAACAAAATTTTTGTTTATTTTATTTATAATTTTAATTATTAAATTATATTTTTTTTTTTCATTATTTTGTAAAAAATCAAACAATATTGCAAAATTTTTTGGCATAAACATTAAAAAGTTAAAATAATTTTTTAATTTATGATTTATTTGACCATCAGAATATAAGCTCTATATTCAAAATATATCACATATGTATAGTAGAAAAATCCTTGATTTTAAAAAAGAGAATCGTAAATTTTGCGAAAATATATGAAGATTTATCAAACCTCGAGGTTAAAAAATATGAATTATTAATTTCTTTCCCATTAACGCCCAATGGACGCATTCAAGTCACTTAACTGTTTCTTAATAAAAAAATCATTTTTTGGGCTAAAAATGTCACCTAATCGGGGCTACTCTTTACTTTTTAAAATCGGTTTTACGTACAACCCCTAAGGAATGTGATAACACCCCTTAAATATGGAGAAAATTTTATATATTAACATGGAACATGTTTATAGGGAGGGGGTACTTCAAAAGTTGAAAATTAAGGGGGGGGGGGGTCAAATGAGAGTTAGAATAATTAGGAGACTTAGACTAATATTGATTTAGGGACTTGCAATAATTCATGTTTAGGGACTTGGAATAATATCAATTAAGGGACTTAGAATAATTCAGATTTAGGTAGTGCATCACGATACGATATGATATCGATATTTTAAAATTATCGATATCGTCTCGACAGAACTACTATAAATATCGTATCGTATCGATATTGACGATATTTTTCAGAACATGATATCGTATCGATATCGTCTCGATATTCGATAAAATATCGACATACAAAATAATAAGTGAATTTTATTAATTGAAAAATAATGTGACCGAATGTCTTTTGTTATGTTATTTTTTTAAACTTACAAAAATATAATGCGCCTAAATATATTTATATATTAAGCTCTTTCTATTTAATTTATATGAAAACCAAATATTAAAATTTTTAAAAAGTTGGAATTTTTAAAAATAATTTACTAATTTTAATTTAACTCGATGTACGAAAACGATAGAATGTTTAGTTTGCGGTAAAAAAAATCAAATTTCCCAAGGACAAAAAAAGTTTTATTTCAAGTTAAAGTTTAATTCACTTTTTAACCCCTCCAATGGAGGGGTTTACAATAATTATATAGTTTTCTAATTTCGAGCACTTCCTACCCACCTAATAGAACAAGGGAATGAGCCCTTGAACCGCAAAGGTTTTAAATTATTGAGTTTAAAATTTAAAATTTAAAGTATTGAGGCTGTACCTCTCTTAAAAAATTTTTTGAAGTATACTTAAAAAAAAACTTTGATTTTGATTATAAATTGTAGTTATTTCTAAATGATTTCTTATCCTATATGTTATCAATAAATACACCAAATATATTTATTTTTCAGAAAAGCTAATTTTGTTTAAATTATTAGATTTTTAAAAACTTGCAAACTGTTCTGAGAAACAGAAGATACACCTTTTCAAACATACATTCATACTCACACCATGGCAAAATAAGCATATAGTTGCACCGAAATGACCTGGGGACCAAATTTCTCCATTAATTGGACAATTTAAAGACTTCCGTTTTTTGACGTGACAAACTAATAAGGCACAATTTAATCTATGTATTGCATACATAGGGCGATCGTGCCTAAAAATGTTTTTAAACGATGGGAAACCGGTACAAGGATATAATACATGATATAATACGCATATTTATATTTTTTTTAAATAATATGTATAGCTCTAGTTGAATAAATAAATTAATAAATTCACAAATAAGCGATATCGATAATTTCCGATATTCTCGGCTTTGAATATCGACGATACGAGAATATCGGCGATATTGCTAAAACACAATATCGTATTGTTATCGATAAATTTAGCAAAGTCTGGTATCGATATCGATATTAATATCGTAATCATGATGCACTAGGTTTAGGGAATCAAAATAGTTTGGGTTTAGGATCCTAACAGCTAGTAAGGTGATAATTACAAATTATAAAATTAGAAAATTGTATTGTAATGTTGAGTAACATTTGTATTATATCTAGCCCTCAGCTGGAAGTAAACATGTTCCATCCATTTAGGTTTTTTTAGATGTTATCTAAATTGATACTGTGTGAACAAAAAAGATCTTAAGGTATAAAAAACTCAAAATGGGACTATTAAGTTCACAAAAGAAATAAATTTATACTTATTTTTTATTTTTAAATGAGTCAAGGGAGTGGATTTATAGCCCAAAAGAAAAAAAGAATATTTTAATCTTAAATTGTCGTCTAGGAAGTGATTTTAACCGCTATTAACATCGAACATGTTCATTGTATGGGGTATTTGAAAAAATTTGGCTCGGCAGAGGGGGGGGGGGGTGAAATATTGACGTTTTTAGGGGTGGTGATAAATTGACGTTTTTAGGGGAGCTGAAATATTGAAGTTTTTAGGGGGGATGAAAAAGTAACGTTTTTAGGGGGGGTTGAAATTGACTTAGAATATTTTTGATTTAGGGACTTAGAATATGTAATTTGAAGTGTTTTTCCTAGGGGTTGTAAGTAAAATCAAATTTCAGAAACAAAAATAAAGGACAAATATACCTATAAGACAACAACTTTATCCCAAAATATTCTTTTTTTCTTTTGGGCTATAAATCCACCCCCTTACTTAATTTAAGGGGTTGAATATAAAAAACGCTACCAATTAATTGGCACTATCAAAAATATATATAACAAAATCAAAAATATTTGCTTTTAAATGTTTAAAAACAGTAAAATTTTGCCCTGGCATTAAATATTACTGTCTTGAAATCTTGAAATAATTTTTTTCTATTTACAATCAAATTTTAATTTCTTCTTTAACCTTAAAAAATATATATTTTTCTTGAAATATTTTAATAAATATCTCCTTTTTAAGATATATCTTAAAACATTACGAATGTTAATATTTTCAGAAAAAAGATTGAACCATGATTTCTCTCAAAATACCAGTGATACCACCACAATAACATTAAATAATGAAGCTATAAATGATGAAAATTTGGAAACTTTAAATTTTGAAGTAAATAATAAAATGGATTTAAATTTTAAAGATAATTTAGTTAATCAAAGTAATGTAATGCTGTAACAGCAAATGAGGTTGTTTACGAGCTAAATGATGAGTAAGCAGGTTATCTTTTTGATGAAAATAATACTGTAAATGAGATTCTATATATTCCTGATGAAGATTCGTTTCATAATCATGTTTTGAATCATAGCAATAAAAAACAAACAAAATTGCTTACTTTTATGTTTATTTTATTTATCGCCCAAATATTTTTCAAATTATATATATATTAGTTGTTTATTTATTGACCTGTACTGGGCATAACTGTTAAATGAATCATATTAATTAAATTGCCCTATCTTGATATGTGTATGTATATATTACATCCCTTTTTTTATTAAGATATATCAAGTGGCAACATTATATAATTTTTTTAAATTCATTTACCTTCTGTACCTGTATTAACAACCGCGTAATTTTAAATAATTTTTAAATGAATTTAAAAAAATTATATAATGTTGCCACTTGATATGTCTTAATAAAAAAAGGGATGTAATATATACATACACATATCAAGATAGGGCAATTTAATTAATATGATTCATTTAACAGTTATGCCCAGTACAGGTCAATAAATAAATAACTAATATATATATAAAATTGCTTACATTCCTGATGAAGATTTTGCAGATCAAAATAATACTATAAATGAGATCCTATATATTCCTAATGAAGATTCTGCAGATTATCTTATTGATCAAAATAATGCTCAAATAAATGAGGTTTTAAATCATACTGACGAAGAGTATCAAGAGGAGTCCTTTGACATAGCTGAAATAATCTCTGATTCTGAAGATGAAAATATGGCTCCAAAAACTCAAAATCTAGATATGGCTAATATTAATAACGCTTTTGATGAAAAGTTTTGATTTATATCTACAAAAACAAAAAAAAAAGATATTTTAAAGAAAAAACTTCAAGCAGTCAAAAAACAGGTAAAACGCCTTCAACAGAAAGTACTTAAAACTAAAAGTTTTCCAGAATATAGCAAAAAAAATTTTAATGAAGATCAAATCAGGGTTTTGAATGCAGAAATAAAAAGAGTTAAAGAATGGTCAAATAAAACATTGCAAGATGGTTTCGCAATTTAATTTACTTGTGGTAAAACTGGTTATCAAGACTTAAGAAACCGGAGTTATTCGTTTTAAGTAGTCTTAAAGAAAAATTGCAATTTTTGAATTTCGAGCCAGGTGTACCAGAAGAAGTCTTTTATTTTCTATCTATTAAAGTCAAGAGTTTTTTGGATTTTGCAAAACATTGCATTCTTTTTTTAGATGAAATGTCTATATTAACTGATGTTTTTTATGACCCAGCTTCAAAGCATTACATTGAAAATGCAACAATACCAATTGCAACTGGAGTCTATCTAAAAGCAACTCATATTTTAGGTTTTACGCTCGGAGGTATTGGAGAAAGATGGAAACAGATGGTAGCCTATTATTTTACAACCAATTTAGTTGGTGGACGTGTATTAAAACCAATTGTTGAAGAGATAATTATTAATGCAGAAAGTATAGGATTAAAAGTTCACGGTGTAACTTGTGACATGGACGCAATGAATCATGCTCTTTAATTAAGTTTTCAAATAAATGCTTCTAGATTTTCAACAGTAAAAAATTACGCCAAGCACCCAGTTGATACTATTAACCGTAAATTATACTTTTTCAATGATGTACATCATGAAAGAAGGGTTATTGAATAATCAAATAGAAAACCTTCCTGAATATGCTGTTTGTTGTGAAAACACACCTTTAATATTATAAAACGGTAAATACGCCTTAATGTAAGAAAAAGATAGAATATCAAGTGCTACTATAACTTGACATTATGCACTCAGTCGTATACCAGTAAACACGTATAATAAATCACATGCATCATATTAACCACAGTATTTATAATTATTATCCACTCCAATTATTCATCAATTATTCACCAATTCACTTCTAAATAACGGAAACACACTGTCAAAGAAAATAATTTACCAACAAATTTTATCAAGGCTTCACATTTGTCTGAGCTTTTTGAAATAAAAGAAAATTTTAATTTTTCGCTTAGTTTGACACCTGAATTGAAGAGGAAACTTGTTGAAAGAAAAGGATATTTTAATAAAATGAAACTAGTCAATACAATACACGTAATTAGTCATGATGTTGAAGCTGTTTTAAATTTTTATGGCAATGAAACGCAAAACAATAATTTTATTAGTACAGCCTTGTTCATCAGCAAAATCGCAAAATGGTTTCGACTAATGACATCTAGATCGTTTAAATTAGCTTTATCAAAACAAAAGATTTAAAAATTTTACGAAGCTATATATAATTATTTTAAAGAAATAATGAAACTTGTCCAAAATAGGAACGTAGGTGTTAAAAAATGGTGGAAAGCGTTTCAGACTGGTATATTAATATCTACAAAATCTTCTATTGAACTTTCGAGTTATTTAATAAATTCTGAAGGTTTTAAATATGTATTGACATCAAGATACACTCAAGATTGCCTTGAAAATTCGTTTTCCCTTCTTCGGTTTAAACATGTAACACCAAGTGCACTTTAAGTAAAAAATGATTTGGAATTGGTTTCTATAGTCCAATATATGAAAAACGTAAGTAACAGCAACTAGTCTTGGATGTAAACTTGGATGTTAGAAAAAAATAATAAAAGTAAAGACATTGAAAAGAAAAGTATAAAAATCAATTGTAATATTTCTAAGAGTAACGCTTAAGTTATTTTTAATTTATTGGAGCTTAATCGTTTGTATTGCATAGGAGGGTACATAGTAAGCTCAGCTAGGCTAAAACAAACAGTTTGCTCTATTTGTATTAGTGCAGCAGGTTCCTTACAAAGCTCAGAAACCCCCTTCACAAGCTTAACTCAATACAAATACTACGGTGATGAAACATTATTTTTTATTAACGATAGTGTTTTTAAATTTATTATAGGAATGCAAGTAATTTTTCGATCTCATTATGATACTGTTTGGAAATTAGATATTGATTAAAATCAATTTTATACGTCTAAAATATGCAAAATTAATTTTTTTCTACCTGAGTGTCACAAACTTCACAAAAAAAAAATTCGTCTCATTTAGAATAAAATTTATGTGCGGAGTGAATACTACAGGTATCAACCCTGAATTTATGCAAGCTAGTAAAAGCATGGCCATGCACCTTAGTATAAATTAAATAAATAAAATTAAAATTGAATTTAAAAATTTTTATAAAAATAATATTACTATATTTAAAGAATAATTCGATAATTTTTAAAAAAAAGTTTTATATATTCTTCTTTTATGTTTGTTTATTAAAAATATTATTGTTGTTTAATATAAAGTATTAAACTGATTACAACTTTTAGCATTTAATTTTAATATTAATAATTTTAAAACTTAAAAGCATTCAAGTAATACACAACTCCAAAAATTAATATGCGTATAATCTATACTTTGATTTCGGTTAATACATTAATTCCTACCAATTAAATAATCGAGGTTTTAGTCTTGTGAACTCATGTATTATATTATTCCAACATAAATAAAATAATTATAAATAAATTTATGAAAAAAATTATTAAAATATTTTGATTTTTATTTTTGAACACTTCGCCTAATATTTTGTTTTCCTGATTGCTATCTAAGATGGCTTCCAAGCCAGAACCACGTGCGACTTTGTCTTTCTCTGGTGATCTATTGTTTCTAGGCCTCGTAGATGAGGCCGTTTACAGTGCATAGGATAGCTCTAGTTCAGGTCATGTAAAACAAAAATTTTAACGGGGTTATTTTCAGAATCAGATTCTCTAGTGCGATAATTAAAAATTTTGCGAAAATTGCACAAATTTGCAAGATTATATAAAATGTATAAAATTTCACCATTTAATGCACGAAATTGAAGCTTAAAAATTTATTTAAAAATTAAATAATGCAAACTAAGATCAAACTTTTAATTACCGCAATACGTAATGACTTAATTTAAAAAAAGGAAAAAAATATTATGCCAAATCATTGATTACTTTTTATGTGAGAGTGGTTACCGTTTTCAAATATGTAATTTTGAGAATAACGCAAAAAACAAAGTTTGATAGCGAAGAATGATAGCGTTTGCGGGATTGAGATGTTTGTTTAATATTTTTTTTCTTTGTATCCAAGATGTTATTAAATAGAAATATTGAAGAAAAAGAAAATTGATTTTTTGATCACCAAAAACTAGAAATGTGCCTTAAAATAAAATTTACTTTCAATAGCAACACAGAGAGGGTGCGGCACTTTAATTTTACGGTTATAAATAAGCTGTAAAATTAAGAGTTATCATATTAGTTCTAAAATTGAGTGTAAAATGCACCTGATTTTCAGATGCATTTTTATTAAACAAAAATACGCTCAATTGTCGCGCTTATAAATAAAATATGTAATTTTATTGGTTATAACTGCGCGTATATACATTTATTTTTTAATTTAATAATAAATTATTATTATTAATATAATAAAAATAATATAAATATTAATAATTCAAAAAATTAAATTAATTCATTTAAATATTTATATGTATTACTATTTATGAGTAATATTTTGCATAAAATTTTAAGGCATAAAAATTTTCATAGTTCAGAATGAAGAAACTTACTAAAAATAAATCAAAGTCTTCATTATCTTTGAATTTTTTAATCAAATATTCGATTCCATGGATAGCTGATTTTATTGGCAAATATTCGGTTTCTCGTGATAAATACTTGAGAGCCAATAATGTTACATTATAACTTATCATTTCATTTCTTGATAGATTTATCAAATCATTAATTATAGATGCTCTATTCCTTACAGGTATTATTTTAAAATTATCACTGTTTAGTACATTTATTATTTTTTCCCAAGATTTCATATCATAGTTTATTCTATAGTAACCTGTAATTTTTACCAAAATTTGAAAAATATTACTCATATTAGTAATTTAAAATTCTGTTTTATATGTTACCAGCTGATTTGATATTTAAAATTATGAAATCAAACTTTGAATTATCAATGTTAACAACGTCAGTTTTTTTAGTTAGCCAGTAAACTGGAACATCAAATAAATTGCTAGTTTCTAAAAGTCCTTTTTCAGAAATCCGGTATCCGTTGCCCGTAATAGGAACATACCAAATGTGATTATTTGGTACGGAAGTCAAATTGTTGAATACAAATGTCTGTTGACTAATTTTTAGAAATTGTAATTCAACGTCAACTGAGATTATTGGATTGCCTAAATAATGAAACCATGTATTCATTGCGGTTTCAATAGAAAAATTTAATTTTTTTGGTTGTTTATCTAACTCTTTTTGAAAAGCATTCCATAAACTTTGAGGCTTAGCTGTTTTATATTTTCTATAATTAATTAAATGAACCATTAATTTTTCAAAAAACAAATTGAACAGGTAAATATAACGATTATATACCTATCTTTTAAATAATTTTTTATTGACTTTATAAAGATATCATTTCCAAAAGTCATTTCTACCATGCGTAAAATACTGGCATGTTTATTTCCAGAATCATCAAATATCATAGAATTTTGTACTAGGGTTAAAAATTGATCATCTATTTTCAAATTAGGATGTATCTGTAATAAAAGTAAAGAAAGCAGATAAATTTTTTGCATATTAGCACAAAATTATGCACCAAAAAAAAAATCTGGCAAAGACAAAATAAAATTTCGGCCACAGTGATCGGTATTGCGGTTGTAGTGCTTGTATTTTTGACATAAAAACATGTAAAAAAAGAATAAATAAATTAAAAACAAGAATTTTTTTTTTTTAAATACTGTGGCGACTATTGTGGTGCGTGATTACTAACTATATAAAGTTTCTTTTTTTTAATTTTTCATTATTTTTTATGAATTTCCCACAATCAGATTTTATTTAGTATTAAAGATTTGCAAATCGATATGCTGTTCTACATAATCTTTTAAAAGGTAAAAAAATTTTTTTTAATCTAAAAAAGATTTTAGCAAACCTTTTCAGCACCAATAAATTGGAAATAATTAGCAAATCCTTCACTTAACCAAGAGTGATCCCACCAATCAGGAGTTACCAAATTACCAAACCAAAAGTGAGCACATGTATGAGAAATAACTAATGCCGTTGTACGCTTATCCTTTTCCGAATATTTATTTTCTTCAAAAAACATGTTTTTTTCTTTAAAAGTAATCAATCCCCAGTTTTCCATGGCATCATATTCAACAACTGGAACAGCAAACATATCTAATTTTGGTAGCTGATATTTTTCATCGAATAACTCTTCGTAGTATTTGATAACAACATGGGCAAAATTTAAAGCATATTTTGTGTACTGTATAGAATTTGAACGAGCCCACGTACGAATATTGTCCTTTTCGAGTGATGCAAAATCTGTTATAATAAAAGCCACAAGGTATGTAGACATGTTTACAGATTCTTCGAATTCAGTATATTGTTCATTTCTGTATATTAATTTGTTCTAATTATTATTTATTTCGGTTTTTAATAAAAACCAATTTTATTAGCTTATACTAACTCTGTATTCGGCATTTTTTTTACTGGCATATTACTAAGAGCCTTAAATCCTTCTGGTACTTTTATAAATATTTTAAAATTGGCTTTCAACCCAGGTTCATCAAAACAAGGAAATGCATGTCTAGCATATTTTGAATGAAAGTGTGTAGCTGCAAAATATCTGTAAGAATTTAAATGTATTTTAGTTTGTGAAATTTAAATTATGAATTAATTAGAACCAAAAAACTGAATATTTACCGAGTTTCACTTATTTTGCTCTGTACGAGCTTTTATAAAATCCTAAATTATCATTCCGTAAAAATCCAGTATATTTTATTTTGATAACAATGTCAGAAGAATTTGATAATGTTGTATTTAAAAACAATGTCATTTGTTCATTCGTTGAATTGTATTCATTTTTAGTAATTAATATTTCATCAGATTGACTAACTACTTTTATTGATGAAAAAGCTAGATTCCCTTTATGAAATTTTATTTTATCTGCTTTTTTAAAAACAGATGCTTCGATTTCTACAATTCCATTAAAAGTAAAGTCATCAAAATTTGGTTCAATATAAATTTTATATTTATTCGGTTTTATTGATGCTGGTAGTCGTTCATCTATTTCCTCTGAGTTAAGGTTTGTAAGACTTTTTTCAATAAATAAAAATAGTAGAATAATTCAAACCAAATTTTGAAATTTCATGGTTCTGCGAATCTTCAAATTTTCGACTTGCTCAAAACCTAAAAAATATTTATTTTTTCAATAAAATTTTAATATTTTCGTTGAATAATTTGGGCACGGACAAAAACTCCGTTGTTCAATTACTTAAATTTATTTTTTCAAAATATAGCAATACCGTAAAGAATTTGTGCAAACTGAATTTGTGACCTATATGGTCAAACCCAAACCAGCTTGCTAAAAAAAATTGTAGAGTTAATAAACTGTGAAATAAAAATTAAAAAAAAGAGCATGATTTTTTATGGACCAGTGCTGAATAAGATTTTTTTCTTCAGTGGCGAGAAAACATGTCTTTTGCGTAATTTTTGGTCACGCGCAAAATAAAAATAAAATTTAATGCAAACAATATTCTTTTTTCAATTTGATAATAGTAAGAAAATTATTTGTATATCGTATTATTATTTGTAATTGACCTGTACTGGGCAAAAAATAAAAAAACTATGTATTTTTTATTTTTATAAAGTTTTTATTTATTTTACAAATGATGTTAGAAGATTCGCTTATCTCTATTTATAAATAATAATTCGATATATATTTAAAAATAATGGGCTATGATATTAACAACAATAAAAATGATTTAATTGGTCGTAGACTCGAAACCGACCAATTTATAGAAGATAACATCTTTTTTTAATTTTTAGTTATTGAAAAGGTTTATAAAATGGATATAAGCGAAACTTTTAACAACATTTGTAAAATACATAGTTTTTTTTATTTTTTACCCAGTACAGGTCAATTATAAATAATAATTCGATTTATATTTAAAAATAATGGCCGATGATATTAACAACAATAGTAATGATTTAAAATTATTTTTAATTATTTTTTTTTTTTTTAATTCAATTAATCAGAATAAAACGTATTTTCATAAACAAATTTTTAAAATAAAATTTTTTGATAAATATTTTTAGACTATTAACAAAATTAATAAATCAATTATTTGTTCGACATATAAAATTTTAATTTAAAAAAGCTATATCTTACTAATTAACAAAACTTCAATTTGGACCACCCTAGTGGGTTATAATATAGATGAAATTACTTGACACTTTTAGTTATACCTCGAGTTATACAAGTAATTGCAAAAGGATACCCTGGGTAAGCTAAACTGGTTTATATACAACTATAAATATTATAGCAGCCTCATTTTTTTTTTTAAATCTTAAGTTATGTTTATTATTATTTTATAGTTTTATCATTAAAAAATTTATTTCAAAATCATTTAATTTTTTATAGTAATTTTAAAATAATGGAATTTTTTTTTAACTTAAATGATAAATTTTTTAATTTTGTATCTCATGTATTTATATGACAGTGTTTTTTTCTTGTTTTATTTTTAATAATTATTAGACAATAATTTTTGTATTGTTTTTTAAGTTAAATAGCAAAATATACACAAGATAATATTGAGATAGCAATTTTTCAAAAATTTTTTATTATACATTCGATTTTATTAAAAACTCATTATCATTATTTTTATTTGAAGAAACTTCTGGTTATCTTTATAGTTTCAAGATTTTTTAACAAAAAGGATCAAGGAAAAAGATATAAAATAGTTACTTACTATAATTTTGAGTCAATCTTAGCTAATATATGAATAAAAATTTATTTTTTATCATGCACATTGTAATTTAATTATAGTAAGTATAAGCTACCTAGACCGTTTATGTTTATATGTAAATTAAATAGTTGTTTCTTTTGCTCGTTTGTTCGTCGCACTGATTGGATATCATCGCCACCAAAAGAATGCAGTCATGCCAGAATATCCTATCCTATGTCCCATCCTATCCTATATATATATGGGCGATTATTTCTCAACCCAGCCACCCACCTCTGTCCAAAAATGGTGGCAACTTAAAAAGATTTTGGTTTTCTCAAATTGACTGCAAAAGGGTCTAGTTTTTTATTTTTATTGGCCTTTTCAACTCTGTAAATCTACTGTGCCCATTTTAGGCACTGAACGGTGGCATGTCCAAATTTAAAAATCAGAAAAATTGAAATAAAAGGAGATTAACGGTAAGTTTTTTGAAATTTTTTTTTTTTTAAAGTTGTTATTTATTAAAACAAAGAAAATGAAACCACTTGTGTGGTAATTGGTTGATTCCTTAAAAGGTTTTGTGGATGCTATGTAGTGTTTATAAAACTTCAACTTTGACTGTTGATATCTCTAAACCTGTATATCCAAAATAAAAAAGTTTTAGTGCAAAATGGTAGTCTTTTGATACATAATGAGTGTGCCAAATATCAGGGGGTTTGATCTAGTAGTTTCGGATTTAGCAATTTTCAGGTATTAATCCTCTTAAAAAAATGGGTCAAAATTTGTTTCAGAATCACCCTTAAAATTGCTTAATCCAAAACTACTCGATCAAATTGGCATATAAGCACGTTTTGGGACCTCAGGAAGCTAAAAAACCATTTTTAAAAAAAAGTCTGTATGTGTGTGTATGTAACCGGCGAAATTTCACAGCTTTTTTTTTTAATTTTTTCATCCAAAAATTTCAAACTACTTTTTTTTTTTTAATTTGGATGTAATACCTCATATATTTCCATGAAAGTACGGTTTTTACTCGATATCTCGAATCTGATAATTAATTTTTTGAAAATTTTTTTCCTAAAATTTTCTTCACAAAAAAATACAAAAAACACCAAATTTCTTTTCTCTTTGGACGCAGTACCTAATTTATTTCTATGAGAGTACTAGTTTTAGAAAGTTCGTATATAGTAATTTTTTTGATCTGATTCCGAATTTTTTTAAAATTTTTTTCTCAAAATTAAAAAAACAAAAAAATTAAGTATGATTGCAGGCTTGTAATCGGTGATATCTGTGGCATACCGAAGTATTAAGCTCATTGATTGAGGAACCTTAGTGCCAGCTAGTTGGCAGGGTATTTTATTTTGGATATGTAGGTTCAGAGATATCAACAGCCAAAGTTGACGTTTTTTAAACACTACCTAACACCCACAAAACTTTTTAAGGAATCAACCAATTACCACGAAAGTGGTTTCATTTTCTTTAATAAATAACAACTTTTAAGAAAAAAAAAAAATTCAAAAAACTTACCGTTAATCTACTTTTATTTAAATTTTTCTGATTTTTAATTTTGGACATGCCGCCGTTCAGTGCCTAACATGGGCACAGTAGATTTACAGAGTTGAAAAGGCCAATGAGAATAAAAACTAGAGCCTTTTGGAATCAATTTGAGAAAACCAAAATCTTTTTAAGTTGCCACCAATTTTGGACAGAGGTGGGTGGCCGGATTGAGAAATCATCGCCCGTATATATCTTAATACTATACTATATATATATTTGAAAATTTATTTGTTTGTTTGTGTGTTTTTACCCTAATGACGCAAGAACCGCCGAATTGATTGGCACCAAACCGGTGTCAAAATAAAGAAAAAATATCTGCGGGTGACATAGGCTATAAATTTTCTGCTCAACTATCGTAATTTTTGAGATATTTAATTTTTTGTGTTTTTAAAATTGATAAAATTTTGAAAAATTTTGAAAAAAAATAAAATATCTCGAGACTATCGACAAATTTTATTGTCACAAGTTTATAGTATCCGGTTCGGCATCAATTTTTACGTATTCTCCTAAATTTTTATTTAAAACGGAGGTATCTTTAAAATTTTATAAAATATTTTTGAAGCTAGTAAAAAATATTTTTTTCATTTTTTTATTTTTTATGGTATTTTTAATAATTTATTTGTGTGCCTGTGCGTCTATGTGTTTCATCATGAGGCTCGAACCAATGAAAGAAATTACATAAAACCGGTGTCAAAATAAAGTTAAAATAAAAAAATTTTTACTATTTTTTAAAAAAATTAATTTTTTTTTTAAATTTGGTTAAAAAATGAAATAACTAAAAATATAATAAAATATAATAATTTCGCAATTGGTATTACTTGATTTGGTCAATTCTAGAGCTATCTATATACACATCTGAATACTATATACTATATATATTTGAACATTTATTTGTCTGTCTGTCTGTGCCCTAATGACTCAATAACCGCCGAACCAATTGACATGAAACCGGTGTCATAATAAGAAATAAAAGTATGCGGATAACATAGGCTATAGTTTTACGACTCAGTTTTCGTACTTTTGGAGATATTCAATTTTTACTATTTCTGGGATAAATAAAATTTTTTCAAAATTTGCTTAAAAAGTGATATATCTGAAAAATATGATTAAATTTTACTGTCGCAATTGGTATTACTTGATTTCGCACTAATTTATACGTACTCAGTTAAATTTTTTTATTTTCTCTATTATAACTAGAGAATCAGAACGTATAATTTTTCATTAATGTCTTACCTACCCTGCTCTGAATAGTTTGAATGTGTTTATATAATTATAAATTTGTAGTTAAACATGATTTTTTGAATCAACACAAACAGAAGTAAATGCGTTACGGGGGGGGGGGCAAAAGAACAATTAACTTCCTGATTACCATAATCATTTGATAGTTTAGAATTAATACATTTTAAATTTAATATCGTTTAATAGACATAATATCACTCTTTTGTTTAATAATAATTTTTTAAATACACCTGTATAGAACATTAATTAACACTTGATGCAGAAGAGCGTGATAATTCTCTATTATAATTAGAAAATCAATCAGAACTTATAATTTTTCACTAATGTTTCACCAACGCTGCTCTCATCCCTACGCAATAGTTTGAATGTGTTTGCATAATTATAATTTTGCAGTAAAAAATGATTTTTTGAACCAACAGAAACAGAAATAAATGCAACACAGGGGGGGGGGGGTGGAGCCCCCCCTATCACCTATGCTAGTATATATATATATATATATACATACATTTTTAATTATGTATGTATGTATGTGTGTCCGAACGCGATAAACGAGAACACGATAAAAGCTATTATACAGACATCGGGCTTACGGCAAAAGACACGGTTCCAAACATAGGCTAGGTTTTATTACGATTGATAATGACAAAAATTTTTTATGTTGACAAAACTGGATTTTTAAGAAAAAAATTTTTATTAAATTTAAAAAAAAAACCTGAAAAAAATATTTATAACCGTTTTGTGTAAATACACAAGCAACGAACATGGAACATGTTCACTTATAACTTTGATAATAATGAATCTATTGAGTTCATAATATCAATATTTATATCCAAATATTGGATTTATTTAATAAATACTAAATCAAGTCGCAGGGGTCTAGGGGGCGCAGCCTCTCCGGTGGCTGCCGGGTCGAGCAAAGCGAGCCAGAGGCAGCTAGTATTAATTAAATATTTACTCCCGTCAAGTGGAAAGAATTGAAGACAATATTTTGGCCCAAGTTTGGTCTACCTGTGAACTACCTGTCTTTTTCATGTGGGGTGTAATAAAAAGAGTTAATAGCCACTATATTTTGAGCTTTGTACGATTATTTGTACAGTATTCCAAAGATCACAATATTTTAGCGTTGCGGTTTTTTGTAAAAAAAAATAACTACTAAGTTAGAAATTATAATTTTAATAAAATTTTATAAAATCCATTATATAAAGATCGATAGAGTGATGAAGTTGCTTCTATTCAACTTTTTATTCACCTTCTGATTAGCCGAAATAAAATCTTTTATTCGATTATATTTACATTTATTATAAAAATTAGGATTCATTATCAATATTGTTTAAAATAAAAATATACTCATAAGAAAATATACATTTATCATTAAAATTTAAATTAATTCCAGAGTTGGGCAAATACTCAACTTTCAGACCGAAGTATGAGTATTAACAGTGTATCTTATATGGGAGCGCTTAAGGCGGGCGGGTCCTTTACAGCCTTGTAGAGAAAGGGATTTTCGTTTGATTTTGGTACACTTGTGCCCAGCTCTGGTTAATTCTAAACATTTAAATATTAATTAATAAACTAGTGATTATTAAAAAATTTTGTTTTTATGAAAAATTTAAATAAATAAAGTTAATGGTTATGCTATTTAGTTTGTTTAAAAATTAAATTACACAAGAAAAGTACCTACTACAAAAAGAGGTTAAAAGCAAAACAATAAAAAAATTACATAATCAGTTAAATATAAAGATAAGCTGTTTTACAAACGTTAGTTCATTAATTGGATGATGCGTAAGTGAATTAATGTTTTGAGAATGGAATAGGGTATGTAGATTGAGAATTTGGAAGTAGAGATTTGTTGTTAGATTATTTTGAGCTGGATATTGGTATTGGTTACAAGTTTAAAGATGGGGGACTATGTTAACAGTCTGATGGGAAGAACTATTGATATGTTTGGAAAGGTTATTCTTAAAGGTGTTGAGAGAGGAAGATAGTCTAATACCTGGTAGAAGAGTGTTCCAATATAGCCCGATAATGACTAAGAAAGAAGATGAGTAGGGTTTGCAATGATGAGTAGAAGCCTCAAACTTTTTGAATTTGTGCTTGAGTTCTCTAGGGAGTATCCTGTATTTTAATTTTGAAAACAAGAAGTCTGGGTACTATAATAACAGAATTTTAAATATGCAGCAAGTACTATTGAATTTAAATATGTCTCTGATTTCTAGCCAATTGAGACTCTTTCTAAAGTTGGAAGTTTAGTTACAAATGGAATGCTGATGTTATGGTAAGGTAATTGATTGGAGATGCCAGATTCGAAATAATTTTCGAGATGTTTTTGAGGACCGAACGCAGTAGCTTTAGTTAATGCCTAGTTGATTATCATGAGCCCAATTTTTAATACTTATTATATCGTCTATGAGCTTGTTGAGATATGAGTCGTTATTATCATATTCAGTGGAAAGATAGATTTGGAGATCATCAGCAAATAATAGGTATATAGGTGAAGAAAAAAATATAAAATTGAGATTTAAAAATTATATAGGTTTTGTTAAAGAACTAAACAATTTATACTTTTGTAATAAAAAGAAATAATATTATTTCTTTTCTTCTAATTGCTCAAAAAAATTTTATTTTCCCATTAACTTTCTATTGGTAAGCAGTTTTTCGGGGAGAATTGTCTTTTAAGTACTTAAAAACTCAAAAAACGAATTTTCATAATTTTCCAAAATTTTCCGGATTTTCCTGTCACCTAAACGAAATTTTGATACGATTTTTGGTTTTCTCGGGAAATTTTACTTAAAGAACTCTTTTGACAGAAATTTTGAGCAAAGTAGTTCTTTGCAAATAAAATAAAATACAATAAAAATTCATCAGTTTTTTAGTACTTAAAGACAAATATGCCCCAAAAACTGTGTACCAGCAAAAAGTTTGTGGGAAAACAAATTTTAAGGCCAATTAGAAGAAAAAAAAATAATGTTTTTTAAAATTTTAAATTTCTATTGGGACAGTCATAGAAATTTAATTCCAAACAAATATTAATAGATCCCGCAAATGAAAACTAATTAAGCAGGGTCAACATGGATTTAAAGAATGTAATTATGAAAATCCTCAAATTACCCATGTAAAAAAGTTGATCAGGGTTATATACAAATTGTATACATCATTGCATACAGAAAAACTGTATACAAAAATGATTCTATACAATTTTTCAATTATATATGTCGCAGTACAATAGGCATTTTAGTATAACGGGCTATTATCCGTATTTTAGAAAAATAAAGTATTTAAATTCTCATTTTGCCTATGATACTATAATTTTAACATGGAACATGTTTATAGGGAGGGGGTACTTCAGAACTTGAAAATTAAGGGGGGGGGGGTCAAATTTGTCCTATTTAAGGGGGGGGGTCAAATTTGTCCTTTTTAAGGGGGGGGGGTCAAATTTGTCCTTTTTAAGGAAGGGGGGTCAAATTTGTCCTATTTAAGGGGGGGGGGGTTCAAATTTGTCCTTTTTAAGGGGGGGGGGTCAAATTTGTCCTATTTAAGGGGGGGGGTCAAATAAGACTTAGAATAATTAGGTAAGTATATAAAAATAAATAAAATACTTTTAAAAGATTTTGAAAAATCTGGGCTTAAGGACTTAGGATAATACAGGTTTATGGACTTAGAATAATATCGATTTAGGGACTTGTACTCCAGTAAAAATACGGTTTTGGTGGTATAATCACCTACCACTACCAGATTTGGTCTACTATATGTTTTTTGGGTCGCTGATCACGAATTTCGGGGTCATTTCTATGAGAAATGGGTGGAACACCCTTAAATTTGCAAAAACTACCCCTAAAAAGGAGTATTTTTGATGTATTTGAATTTTGGGCGGTCAGATTTGGTCCATATAGGTTTTTTGGGTCGCTGATTAAGAATTTCGAGGACTTTTCTAAGAAAAGTTAATATTGCACCCCTTAATTAGCAAAATATACCCCTAAAAGGGGGTGTTTTTGCTATTTTGGCAGTTTAAGCGTTCAGAAACGGTTCTAATAGGTTTTTTGGGCCGCTGAACAAGAATATTGTGGAATTTTTTGTTAAAAATTAATTTCTCACCCTTATATTAACAGAAACTACCCCTAAAGGGGGTGTTTTTGCTATTTTGGCATTGTCAGTGTTAAGATTCGGTTCATATAGGTTTTTTGGGTCGCTGATTACGAATTTTGGGGAAATTTTTATTAAAAATTAATTTTTCACCCTTAAATTTGCAAAACCACCCCTAAAAAGTTGTTCTTGCTACTTCTGCTCTTTGAGCGTTCAGAATAGGTTCAAATGGGTTTTTTGGGTCGCTGAACAAGAATTATGGGGAAATTTTTTATTAAAACTTAATTTTTCACCCCTAAATTCACAAAACTGCCCCTAAAAAGTTGTTTTTGCTACTGTTGTTCTTTCAGCGTTCAGATTTGATTCGCTGTTTTTTGAATCGCTGATCACGAATTTCGCGCAATTTTGAAAAACCTATTTCAATCGAATCTGAATGCTCAAAGAGTAGAAGTAGCAAAAACAACTTTTTAGGGATGGTTTCCCTAAAAATTTCCCCAAAATTCGTAATCAGCGACACAAAAAACCTATACAAACCGAATCTTAACACTCACAATGCAAAAATAGCAAAAACACCCCCTTTGGGGGTAGTTTCTGATAATTTAAGGGTGAGAAATTAATTTTTAACAAAAAATTCTACAATATTCTTGTTCAGCGACCCAAAAAACCTATTAAAACTGTTTCTGAAGGCTGAAAGAGCGAAAGTAGCAAAAACAACTTTTTAGGGGTAGTTTTGCAAATTTAAGGGTGAAAAATTAATTTTTAATAAAAATTTCCCCAGAATTCGAGATCAGCGACCCAAAAAACCTATATGAACCGAATCTTAACACTCACAATGCAAAAATAGCAAAAACACCCCCTTTAGGGGTAGTTTTTGTTAATTTAAGGGTGAGAAATTAATTTTTAACAAAAAATTCCACAATATTCTTGTTCAGCGGCCCAAAAAACCTATTAGAACCGTTTCTGAACGCTTAAACTGCCAAAATAGCAAAAACACCCCCTTTTAGGGGTATAGTTTGCTAATTAAGGGGTGAAATATTAACTTTTCATAGAAAAGTCTTCGAAATTCTTGATCAGCGACCCAAAAAACCTATATGAACGAAATCTGACCGCCCAAAATTCAAATACATCACAAATACCCCTTTTTAGGGGTAGTTTTTGCAAATTTAAGGGTGTTCCACCCATTTCTCATAGAAATGACCCCGAAATTCGTGATCAGCGACCCAAAAAACATATAGTAGACCAAATCTGGTAGTGGTAGGTGATTATACCGACCCCCCCCGTATTTTTACTGGAGTATTGGAATAATTCAGGTTCAGGGACTTATAATAATTCAGGTTTAGGGAATCAAAATAGTTTGGGTTTAGAATCTTAACAACTAGTAAGGTGATAATTACAAATTACAACAATAGAAAATTGTATTGTAATGTTGAGTAACATTTGTATTATACCTAGTCCTCAGCTGGAAGTAAACATGTTCCATGCATTTAGGTTGTGTTTACACAAACCGGTTATAAGTTTTTAGTATTATAGCCTATTATACCTGTTTTAGCCTAGAATACTGACGAAGCACCGTATTTTAGAAATTAAATTTTTTCTAGTTTACTATAGTAAAAATTCACACGCGCGCCAATTATAAAGTAAATATATTATTTATTTACTATATATAGGCGCAGCGCAGTAGGCGCACGGCCTATGGGCCCCTACAAAATTGGGTGTATACAATTTTTTAAAAAATTTATTATATTAAAACAAAATAATCTAAAAGGCAAAGCGTTTTAATAATTAAAAAGAAAATAAATCAGTTTTAACATTTTAAATTAAAACTTTTTTGCCCACAATTCAATGATCATAACTGTCATTGTCCGTTTGGGCCAATTCTCAAAACTTTGAAATCTAGATTTTTCAAAATAAGACCCATAAATGAATTTTGCGGTAAAATTAATTTCCGGATTAGTAAAATCAGAATGCATTAAAGTAAAAAATAGCATAAATTCTGAAATTCATTTTATGAAATTGTATTTCATGGTAAATTTTTGATTTTTTTTTTATGGCCCAGGGTCGTATACGATTTTTCTGCATCAGTGGCGAGAAAACACGTCTTTGCTGGACGCGCAGCGGCCGGGAAATACGTGTTTCTGGCCGCTGACTAGAAAATAATATTTTATCAAATTTTCACTGATTTTTAGGAATTTCGATTTATCTACCTTACAATCCTTCTAGCTTTTATTATTCTGCATTAGAAAGTTTTGTATACTTAATTTTTGGGATCTGGAAAACTACCCCGGATGGACAATGACAATTATTACCAGTGAATGGCGCCCACTTTTTTATTTGATAATTTTTGATGTTTGATAAATATCTAATATTAAATTTTTTGATTAATAGTCCTTAAAAAAATGTTAAATACTTTTTATTTAATTTTGTGCGTAAAGTCGAACTGCAGAATTATAATTAAATTTCAGACTTCAGACAAAATTTCGAGTATTTCAGAATTTGTATCTCAAATGCTAAAAATTTTGAAATTAGTGCTTTGACTAAATCATTAAGTGATCAAAGTCAATGTTAATAAATTACTGTTTGAAATTTAAATTTACAGATCGCGAATCGATTATTCGGGAACCAAATATGGCGAACCGAAAATACTGAAAGAATAGTAAGTTTAAAAGTTTTTTTTCTTTAATCTTTCCAAAATCTTTATTTTTCAAAAAATATTCATGGTTTTTCATCTTCTTCTCCCATTTGTTTTCAATATTACGTAATTCTAAATGGTATCCTATTCTAAAAAGGAGTTGTTGCTATGTACATTGTTGTACATTATTATCGCAATAAAAGCGTTCTGATTGGCTACTAATACCGACTCATAATAATAATCATTGTGTATTTATGTATGATTATTCATAGTATTAGTAATGTTTATTTAGCGCAGAAAAAATAAATATATAACCTAAATTTAAAGTATTTTTTTTTTTTTTGTAAAAATTAAAATACATGTTTTTTTCATTAGTCGAAAATTGATATTCCAAAACAGTATATAGGGTTATATTATTTTTTTTCTTATTATTATTATTTAAAAAGTAATAAATTACATAAAAGTGAAAAATTTGTTGTTAAAATTAAAAATTAAAATTAAAATTAAAAATTCACCTTATTTATATAAAATAACCTATATTAACATGGAACATTTTCATTGGAAGGGGTATTTGATTAAGTTTGGTTCGGCAGGGGGGGTGAAAAAGTGACGTTTTTAGGGGGGGGGGGGGTCAATGGACTATGAACTGCTCAAATTTTTTACTGTTTTTTGAGCTTAACTATTTCATGAATTGGTCAATTACACGTTTGAGGTGTAAAACATATATTGTAATTTTGTTAAAATGGAAAATGTTTATTAGGAAGGATATTTGGAGTTATTTGTGAATATTTTTATTGCTTTCACTCAAGATAAAGAATCTTTCAACATGGTTTTAATATCAAATAGTACACCTATTAAAAGTTTAATAAGAAACGGATTTGTAAAAATTATTTTAAAAAAATTAATTTTTTATTCGTAACTAAAGTATTTATTGTATTATAAGTGTAATACATGAAAAGGAGGGGGGGGTGTAAAATTGACGTTTTTAGAGGTGGGGTTTTTCAAAAAGTAACGTTTTTAAAGGGGGGCTTAAAATATTTTTAATTTAGGGACTTAGAATAATTTGAAGTGGGAGTCAGGGACTGATCAGGCCCTGATAAGTACAAGAACTTAGAATATTTTAAGTTTATGGATTTAGGATAATTTATATTTCAGGATTTATTGTAATTTCGGTTTTTGGATTTATTACTGTTTTGAGTGAACATGTTCCATGCTCGTTGGTTTTTAGTTATTTAGTTACTTTAGTTACACAAACCGGATAAAAATTTTTTTAATTCATATGGATGAAACAAAATAAAATGTCCGAATAAATTCATAAAAAAGCATCATTTATTGTAATAATATAATAAGTAATAAATAAAATTATTATATGGTGAATATCCTATCCTAAAAATGGGTTAGTCATCGATACGGTAACTACGTACATTGTCATCGCTAAAGGAGTCATTCTGATTGGCTCATATAAATTTCATTGTTAATAGGTTAAAATTAATTGTTTTATTGTTTATATTATGTTTTTATTATTATTGAGGTTAGTTCGTTAATTGATAGTTGATATCAATAAAAAAATTAATGTAAAAATAAATTTTGATATTTAAGAAAATAATTAAGGTTGAAAGTTGTAAATTATTCTGCGCGCGACGCGCGCCTAATACTAGATTATTTAAAAAATTGTAAAATTTTTTTCAAGCATACTTTCTATTTGAGATAAATAGATTTTTTTTTAAGCGTAGGAAATATTTTACTTTATATTTCTATTTATGTAGCCTTATAAATGTTTAATATATATTTATTTTTATGGTGAAAATAATTTTTTTTAATTTATTGCAATAAAAAATTTTAAAAGGAATTCGAAAAACAAGGATAAGTTAAAAATACACACCATAATCGATTGTTCATTACTCTAGTACATTTTTTTTAATTTAAGAAAATTTCTTACTTCAGTCGCTATACTAGTTGGTCCCCTGGCCACCACAGTCCTTACCATTGTATCATTATTATATATTATTTGCAGAATTTTATCGTTTTTTGTACATAAAAGCGAATTTAGTCAATACTAAAAAAAATCATTAATGAATGGTAGATTTCAAATTAGTCAAATTTGGTCCAGCATTTCTTTCAAGAGCCAAAACTCGTATACTAAAACCTTTATTATCCAAAGAAATTAAATCTTCTTATCCTAAGCTTGTTAATTAAATACGAGATGTATAATGTTTTCTTAAGTTTAACACACCATTATTTGAAAAAATGGAATTAGCAGACGTGTTTAGAAAGCCAAGTTTTAGAAAGTCCATAATTATAATTTCATTATAATTTCAGCATCCCAAAGTTATATTTAAATGTACGTTATTATTTCCAAAAATACTACTTTTAAGCCCCTGTAAGTAGGCAGCAGACATGCATACTAAGCATCTTTAATATCGACTGTAAGTAAATAATAAAATATTTGAAAGTTTCTAGTGGGGAAAAAGCAGTTTGTTGTCTCCTATTTTTGTGTCCGAAATTGGAAAAAATTAAATTTATTATCAAATAATTTATAACTAAAAATCATTTTACTTGAATTATTATACAAACTAAAATATTTAAATTCTGTGACAAAACGAGTACTTGAGAAAAAATATCTAAAAAAAATATTTTAAATCCTGTAAGTTAAATTTTACAATACATTCTAAGTTTACACGTATACAAAATTCACTACAAAATCCAAAATATACAAATATATATACACTATTAAATATATATATACGTTGAATACAAAAAATATGAGAATAATATTATCAAAGATTTTTTTAAAGATTATACATATTATAAATAGTAGTATAAAATTATGTATTCTTTGATATTATTAATATTACCTATATGTCTTTTTTGGGAAATTTCTATATACTTTTGATACAAAACTATTTTTTTAATTATTTTTATATTTTTATTTTTACGAGTCTTTTTGTATTATACATAAAAGTATTATAAAAATTTTGAAGGACACCTAAAATAACGGAAATAATAATTTTAAGTGGGAGTTAATCATCGAGATTTAAAAAAAAAAAAATAATAATAGCGCGTAAAAAAATAAAAAAATAAGTATTCTTGTATAATAATATATTTAAAAAAAAACTATTTTTTGGTTCCATAAAAAATGTAAAAAATTATGAAAATTTAATGTGAAAAACAAAAAAAAAAGTTTTAAAAATTATATTTGATAATTAAAATAACTGATATACTAACAATAAGCAAATGTAGCAAATAATATAAAATTTAACAATTTTAATTTTTTTAGCAGTTTCAAATAATATTCCACCATGCATCGAATAAATTACATCAAAAACTCGTTCAAGATTTACAATAAATTATTAAAATTCCAATCTAGAAAATTAGCAATAAGTGCTCAGCCTAATATTGTCAATGGAGCTAATGGTGAAAAAATAATTAAGTCTCCTTTTGGCAGTTTTGAATGCCCAGAAATATCAATATCAGAATACATGTTAGAAAATATGAAAAATTATGACAATCTTGTTGCAACAGTCAGTGTTAATTTTTTTATTTTTTTATTAAATTTTTCATTTATTTTATAATTTTAAAATAGGAGTGTGGAATAACAGGAAGAAAATACACTTATGAAAAATTAAAAGATTATTCGAATTATGTGGCTCGAAGTTTATTAGATTTAAAATTACAACCAGGAAGTGTAGTTGCTTTGATTTTGCCAAATGTACCAGAATTTCCTATAGCATTTCTTGGTTGCCTAGAAGCTGGTATTATAGTTACAACTATAAATCCTGCATACACAGCACGTAAGTAAATTTTTTTTTTTTATTTATTTTAAAAAATTTTCGAATAATTGTAAGGTAATTCAATTTTGAAAAATTGAATATTTAAAAAATTTTTGTATGATTTTTCGACTAAGTATTAGCAAAGAATATATATACTGTGAGTATAGAAGAGTAGTTCTTTTTTTCTTTTCTGCTTGAGTTCGCTGCGTAAACACTATGGCTTAAGAGGGGGTCTGAGTTTGGCGTAACTGACGCGTCACAAGTACAGTTTTTTGTATTAATAAAAAAATTGGATAATTATTTTAAAAATAACGCTTCGTACCGAGCTGTAACATACGATTACCTAAAATATTTACTTAATAAAAAACTGAAGGCTCAACATGGGTTAGCAATTATAACCCATGTTGAGCTTTCAGTTTTTTATAAAATAAATTTTTTTTTGCCTCAAATAATTATGTAATACTTATGGGATACCATAAGAGGGGGAAATAGAGGTCGAAAATAATTTCATCTAGCGTCGTCTATTTAACTATAATTCAAGCAGAAAAAGAACAAAGCAACTACTCTTCAAAGCTTGCTGTTGATTTAAACCATAAAATAGCACATTTACGGCTCGTGTCCAGAAAAGTAAAGAATGGCCACAATCTGAGGATGGTAATTTATTGGTAATTTACGTGCGATTGTGGCCATTCTTTACTTTTCTGGATACGGGATCGTTATATACTATTTCTCTGGCAATAGCGAGAAATTTCGATTTTCTCGGCCAGAAAATCGTATTTTAGTAGCTACTGTCCAGAAAAATAATTTAAATTAATTTTAAAATGTTTTTAAAATATTAATACTTTATTAAATTTAGATGAAATCTCTAGGCAACTGTCATTAGCTAAAGCAGTAGCTATTATCACTTCTGCAGACGTCGCAGAAACAGCTACTTCTGCAGTAAAAATGACTCCACAAAAGCTTCCACTTATAGTTATTAATGGTTACACGAAAGGAATTCCCGATGGAGCTATTCCATTCACGGTAAGGAGTTTTAATAATTTAAATTTATGCATGATTGCTCAAAATAGTATAATAGCAAAACATTAAAAATATTTTCTTTGATTTCTAATTTGCAATTCTTTTGGATTCGAAAAGCAGAATTAAATTTAAAATTTTTTCTGATTTATAATTATAATAAGAATATAGCTATCCTAGATACCGTCAAAGACGGGTAGAGCGAAGCTGATCATGTTAGACAAAAGGAGAGTTTAAATTGGACAAAAGGACAGTATAAAAATATGTTATGAACAGTTAGAATACTAAGATTGGCCGAAAAAAAACACCAAAAATCTACCTCTTATATTGCAACCATATTATTTGTTTGCTGAACAGATCTCTAACAAAATTTTTTTGCGTCATCTTTGTTACTACGTACTTTTTCTATAATTCATAAAAAATTAATTTTTCCTCAACTCCAATAGTTAGCTAGATATTATAATAACTCATACAGATCATATACTAAACATAGAAAATAATCTCAAATCAATAATCGCTTGGCTCAAACATATCTTTAACTGCATCAAGAGACTTCATCAACTTAAAAATAAGGTTGATTCAAATAAATATTCGCTTCGCAGCACTTACGGTGCTAATTGATGTGTGTCAAGTCATATTATTTTGGCATCAGCGTATATTTTTTATAGTGTAAAGACATAATTATTAAGCTGATTTTTATTAATAGCCATGGTATATTTTTTTATGCTCAAAAAACTGATTTTCGAAAAATTCAAAATTATATTTCGGGTTCTTAAAGGAGTCCTAAAGCCATAAAAATAATTTTTTCTTGAAAAGTGGTGAAATGTTAAGTTTTCCAGTCTATGAGCATCAGATATTATCTGTTTATGGGCTGGATAAATTAAATAAAAACTAAAAACACGAACAGCAGTTATATTTATAATATTTGAAAGACTATTTTTATAAATAAAATAATTATACAAATTTGTTAATTGGTTTTAATATAATAAAGCTAAAAGAATCAATAATATTTATTCTAATATAAAAATTTAAGATGATAATAATAAGTTTATTATTTTAGAAAAAAGGAGTTGTTATTTTTACCGACGCTGAAAATAGTTTAGTCAATATAATAAAAATAAATAAAAATATATTTATACGCGTTCATATGATAACAAAAGTAGAATTTATCAAAAATTATTTAAAAAAATAGCACGGATCTGTCACCCTAACTTTTTCCATTACAGTGCCAATGTGGTAACCGGTCTCGGCCGGAACTTTAAAGTCCGGCACCAGACTCGGACCGCGATTTACCCTTGGTTTTGTTTTTTTCGGGTATATATAGTGGAAGCGAATTAGACATAAAAATCACTGAATAGTGATGTAAAAGGGAAGTGCAATTTTTTTTTTTTCGTGTTTAATATACATATGTAAGAAGGAATCTGATTTCTTATGTGTCCCGGAGGGTAACTTTGCCAGATATATGGCAAAAACTACTTTTTTGCTAAATTTTAAGAAGTTTGCTATCGGATTTTGTCATATCTCTGGTTAAAATGGTCATAAAAAAAAAAAAAAAAAAATGGAAAATTTTTGTAATTAGACAGAGAATGGAACTAATTGGTTGAGGTTACTATTAAAATATATCCTAACCTCCAAAAATCCAATTTTGTCCAATTTTTTATTTTTTTTTAATAACTTGGGCAAAAATAATCAGATTTTTATGAAAATCTCAGGAAATATGTATTTTAATGACGGGACCATGAGGTTAAATTTTTGTGAAAAATTTTTTTTTTTTTTTGCCAAAAATCAAATTTTTCCGCAAAAATTGAGCAATTTTGAAATTAGCGCCATTTTATGCAAAAACATGCTAGGGTAAATTTTTTTTTTTTAAAGTTGCCTTTTTTTATGTACTTTAACCTCAGTACGCGTAAGTATTCATTAGCTCAATTAAAATGCCCATTTTAGGAGCAAGAATGAAAAATTCCCTATTAATTTTTAAATTTTTTAAATTTTTGCCGTATTTGGTGTAATTTGCGGAATTTTTTGTGCTGTTTCTTACGTATTTTATACAAAATTTAACTTTTACTTTTATTTAGCCATAATATTTTTCTTAAAATTTGGCCTAACCTCAAAAATAACGTTTTTTTGGGTCCTGTCGTCAGGCATGCTATTTAATGCCATAAAAGCTCCATGGGAAAAAATGGCTGGAATTTATGTTTTTTGACCCCCTAAACACGAATCCGAGGCCCGTTTTACAAAATTCGTGGTCAATTATTTGTTATTAACAATTTATTGAAAAATTTTATAACAATCTAAATGTTAAATATCCTGTAGCTAAAACAATTCAAAATTTTGATAAGTTCCTGATTTTATTATACATATTTTGACTCACTGAATCCAAATTTCTAATTTATAAGGTCTATTAAACACGAAAAAAAAAAAAAAATTGCACTTCCCTTTTACATCACTATTCAATGCTAATTTGCTTCCACTAATAACCTAAAAAGTGATGATGATGTTTTAAAAATTTAGATACACTGATAAAAAATTTACTTGCTACAACCGAAAATATTTCGCTTGTGTCTAGCGGAAGTTTTTTCTTCTTGCTCATATGAATATAAAATAAATTTCTGAATTTCTTGAGATTAAGAGATAGCTATGGTAAAGTGTGCGTGTATTTAAGACACTTGAATTTTCGTTCAGATGTAGAAAACACCAAAACGTACTAACCTTCTATGAAAAGTTTTTTTCGCCAGCGGTATTGAAAAAAGTTATGAGTTGCTAAAGTTGGCCAATTTTGGGCAAAAAAAAAGTGAAGTGAAGACACCTCGGAATAGTCTAATATTTTAGATAAAGCCAAAACGTACGAGGCTTACATTTGAAATTTTTTGGTATCTGGAGTTTTAAGGAGGGAGTCGGGCCCTGGAAGGTTTATAATGTTCAAAATCAGAAATTTTACTTGAAAGGGAATCTGGCACCAATAACCGGCTTGAGAAAAGGCTTACTATACGTTTTTTGGGTCGCTGAATCCGAACCCGTGGTCCGAATCTGGCAAAAAATCGGGGAACACCCTTAAATGGGAAAAAACTAGCCTTTTTACGGGTTTTTTTTCAATACTTTGGGACTAAAGCTAAGATAACACAGGCGCACAAAAAAAAAGTCATGTGCTAGAAGGTAGACTCCGTGGAATGGGGGTTTTTGGTGGTGCTAAAACCGAATATGGCCATAGAAATGCAATTTAACTAGCCAATTTGCCCCCAGCGCCCCCATATGCCCCCCCCCCAAAAAGTAGAAAAATTTTTTTTTTTGAAAAATGAAAATTGAACTATATAACATTGAGTTTGAATTTTCCTAAAAAAAATATTTTTAACCCGTTCGGGAGGGGGGATTGGTCTACAGGGCCAAGCATTGGTTGAAAACATTTTTTATATGCATCTTTGGTTACAGCGTCTTAAAAAACATAAGAATACACATTGAATTTTAATTTTCCTAATAAAAATATTTTTAACTCGTTTGGGGGGGGGGGGGGTTAAATGGGGGCACTGTGTTGGCCTAGAGGATCAAGCATTGGTTAAACACATTTTTTATATTCATCTTTGGTTTCAGCGCCTCATAAAACATAACAATACACATTGAGTTTTAGTTTTTGTAATAAAAATTTTTATATCTCGTTTTGGGGGGGGGGTTGCATGGGGCCACTGGGGTTGTTTTCAGGGCCAAAAATTAGTAGAAAACATTTTCTATATTCATTTTTGGTTTCACCGTCCCAAAAAATACAAGAATTCATATTAAGTTTTAATTTTTGTAATAAACATATTTTTACCAATTTTAAGGGGGTATGAATGGGGGCACTGGGGTCGTCTACAGGGCCAAACGTTGGTTAAAAACATTTTTTGTATACCCAAAAAACCTATAGTAACCCTTTTCTCAAGCCGGTTATTGGTGCCAGATTCCCTTTCAAGTAATATTTCTGATTTTGACCATTCTAAACCTTCCAGGGCCCGACTCCCTCCTTAAAACTCCAGATACCAAAAAATTTCAAATTTAAACCTCGTACGTTTTGGCTTTATCTAAAATATTAGACTATTCCGAGGTGTCTTAACTTCACTTTTTTTTGCCCAAAATTGGCCAACTTTAGCAACTCATAACTTTTTTCAATACCGCTGGCGAAAAAAAATTTTAACGGAAGGTTAGTACGTTTTGGTGTTTTCTAGGTCTGAACAAAAAGTCAAGTGTCTTAAATAGACGCACACTTTACCATAGCTATCTCTTAATCAGAAAATTGAAAACAAAATTTGACATGGAGCATGTTAATGGAGGAATTAAATGGACTTAAAATATTTTTGATTTAGAGACTTTTAGAAATTCTGAGACTTATAATAATTAGGTAGTATATGTTAAAACTAGGATGCTAAAACTGATATAAGTGATTATTTTCCATGCTTCCTAGTTGTGTGGGAACACAAATAAATTATAAATATTAACATGGAACATGTTCATTGGATGGTGTATTTGAAAATGTTTGGCTCGGCGGGGGGGGGGGGGGTGAAATGGACTTAAAATATTTTCGATTTAGGGACTTAGAACAATTTGAAGTGGGATTCAGGACCTGATCAAGCCCTGATAACAACAACAACTTAGAGTACTTAGGATAGTATATATTTTAGGATTTATTGTAATTTCGGTTTTTGGATTTATTACTATTATAAGTAAACATGTTCCATGCTCGTTGGTTGTGTAGTTACGCAAACCGGTTATAAATTTTTTTCTTTCTTTTTAAGAATTTTTTTTGTTTCCTCATCATATCTTTACGAAAATGAGTTATCGGACGTTTAATTATGGCTAAACAGGGAGGGGGGCGTTAAAACAAAAACTTCAAAACATTCAAATAAAATTTAAAAGATTGTTCAATAAAAATATTTTAGGATCTTATTGAAAAGGGTAAATCATTGCCACAATTGCCACAAAAAAACTGGTCTCCTGATGATCTTGCAGTATTGCCATTTTCAAGTGGAACAACTGGACTTTCTAAAGGAGTTATGTTGACACATAAAAACATAATTTCTAATATTGAAATGATGAAAAAATCTGTAGTGAAAACCGCATATACTGAATCTACAGGTGATAATTTAAATATACACGTCCATTTATCTTGTAATTAGACTTAAATAACTGCTGTATAAATTAAGAAAACTATAGTAATAAAATTTTGAAATTACAGAAACAAATCAAGATATCATCCCAGCATTGATTCCTTTCTTTCATATATACGGTTTAAGTGTCATTATGCTTGGAAGGCTACTACTTGGTAATAAATTAATTACATTACCCAAATTGATCCCAGAGTCATTTATTAAAGTATTAGAGAACAATAAGGTTAGTTTTTTTCCAAAGACTATATTTTATTATTTTTTTCAACTTGCATCTTCTAATAACATTTGATGTTTGTATTACATAGGTTACAGTATTATTTGCTGCACCACCTTTAATTTTATTTTTATCGGGTACAGATTACATTCGAGAAAAACATTTGCAACATGTTTATTACGTCTTAAGTGCTGCAGCTCCAATTGCAGAAAATGATGTTAAAATATTTTGCGAAAAATTTGATCCTCCTAGAAAAAGGATTCAATTTTCTCAAGGTATAAAATTGATATGACTTTCTAAAAATACAAATAATTATCATCTTTTTAAAAATTTAATTCAAATAATAATATTAGGATATGGAATGACTGAATCCTCACCAGTAACACATATTGAAAATTCGAGTGTTAAATTTGCCAGTATTGGAAAACCAATTAGCGGATGCGATGCGAGAATTGTAGATCCAATCACAAAAAAAGACGTTTCTTCTCCTGGTGAAACTGGTGAATTATGGGTTCGAGGACCTCACGTAATGAAAGGATATTTAAATGATGAAAAAGCCACAAGCGAAACAATTCAGGATGGTTGGCTGTTAACAGGAGATATTTCTTATTACGATGATAGTTACGATTTTTATATAACTGACAGGCTTAAAGAACTTATAAAAGTTAAAGGATTTCAGGTATTTTAAAAAATTATCACCATAAGGTTGCTATGCTTAAATTTGGCTTAAATTGTTAAAATTGCTTTTTCAAGCGCAATTCAATTCAAGCACAGCAACGTATCATGCAATTAAAACAATAAATTGAATTAATAATTAGTCTGGTTCCACAATAACTTGCTCAAATATGCAGGTACATATATGTATGCAAACGGATACGCAGAAACGAGTTTACGTATTTAAAAAAGTAATGCGTAACATTTGCGTACACATATGCACCGCATATTTGCCGATTTGCATCTATTGCTGACAGTGCTTTAAAGTTATAATATTGGAACCAATTTTTGACTCTACTGTTATTTATTTTTCAGGTTGCTCCAGCAGAACTTGAAGCCCTATTAAGGTCCCACCCAAATATTATGGAGGCGGGAGTGATTGGAGTTCCACATGAAAGATACGGTGAAGTACCAAAAGCATTCTTAGTAACAAAGAATAATCAAATTGTTCCTGAAAAAGAAATCCACGAATTTTTAAAAGGAAAAGTATCCGAATTCAAAGAACTTCGTGGTAAGTAATTTTTATTTTTTTTATTTTATAAGCCGGTGTAAATTAATAGTTGTGAACAAAAGGAGGTTTTTGATTAAATGAAATTTTGATGATTTGGATGTAATATAGTATCATTTAATCAAAAAATTATGCGTCGCATATAAAAAATCAATTCACACAAAGGATGCCAGTTTACTTATTCTGAGTTTATTTTATATTGCTTAATCCAAATCTCTTATAACATTAGGTGTTAATTTTGTTTTAAAAAACTAACATTTTATGCTTTAAATTTTTTATTTCGGTCCTGTATTTTTAAAGTTCGATTTTTTTTTAAATTTTAGAGTATCCATAAATTTTGCAAAGAAATGATAACATACAAGTACTCTCTTATTTTTTTCTTGTCTGATTTAAGTTTAAGAAAGATCGCCCTCGTCCCCATATAATATGTATTCATCTTCTAGTATTAAAGTATCCATAGAGTTTACCAAAAATTTTTATATGTTGTTTTAATTAGTTAATAATAAGAAAATCTTTGAGGTTAATTTTTTTATTCATTTTTCACAACTCTATTTTATTTTTAGGTGGTGTTCAATTTATCGACAGTATTCCTAAAAATCCTTCAGGAAAAATCTTAAGAAATCAATTAAAAAATCAGTATTGTAATTGAAACAATTTTAGTTTCTAAGTTATTTTTTAAGCTTGCAATCTTATATTTTAATGAAAAATAGGTACTATTATTCATATTAGTATTTAAATTTTGTATTTAAATTTTGATTGAATGTCTTTATTGTTCACTATAAATATAGTTATAAATTATGTATACACCATAGTTTTTTAATTTTTTAAATGTATCATTAATGAAATATACAAATTACTTTTTTTTACATAAATTGTTAATTTTTGAATTCATTTAATAAAAGTATGATTTTTTATGATTTATTTAATTTATCTGATCGGTATAATTTAAAAAAATGATGTATGTATAATTAGAAATGTTGGATGTTAGTTAATTAATGACATCGCTTTGATGTTAAAATTGACGATTTTATTTTTAAATATTTTGATAAAAGGTTCAATAATATTGATTTAGAATTAATATACAAACGTACGAAGTAGAATGTTTTTTTTTATATGTGGGATTTCTAAGGCGCCAGCAGAACTTGAAAATATAACTAAAAAAAGTAAGTTTGAAAAATAATCAAAACCCTTTTGGTTCATTTCATTTTTTGGTGGAAACGTTGCTTTTCAAGCCCCGTAAACTACATTTTTTATAGTCGTAATTGCATGTAGTGATTGCAATTTTCGATAAAGAAAGTTTTATAGGTCTAAAAAATTTGGTACAAGCTTCAAATTTCCAAAAATTCTTTCCTCGTCTCTTTTCTTTAAATGTTTGCTAAGATATCTCTTTTTAAAGACAATGTTCTAAATTGACTTGTTTTTAAAAAAAAACCTAAAATTTGGACTCTATAAATTTAAATTATATTATTTGGCAAACAAATAAGGTTACTTTTTGACTAATGTAATATGTGGAAGCTCCTTATATTTCTGCTACTATACGGACACTAATCCAATTACACAGTTTTTATGAATGTTACTAAAAAATTTGTTAGCAAAAATTTTGGGGGTGGGGTTGAACTCACTCAGCCACCTCTTTCTGGCTACAAGCCTGTTTCATGTTTAAAATTTCAACAGTGATGCGCACAATCTTTAATATGCGGTTGCAATATTAATTTAAAAAATTTTGTTTTGATATAAAACATTGATATAAAAAAAGATTCTAATTGATATAAATTTTTTTTAATATTTCAGTATAAATCAGATCTGTGTGGAATAAACTAAAAAAAAAAATTTATCTGTTTATGAATATAAATTATATTCTTATTAGGAAACATAAGGTAATATTAAAAACAAAAACTACCAAACAGTTTTAAGTTAGAAAAAATATATATTTACATTTTAGTTGAATGATAAGCTAATAAGTTGAATGATTTATAATTTTTTGTAAATTAATTTCTCTACAATGCATATTTAAGCAGTATGATTGTATGAAATTTTGTTATCAGTACTTTTACTTATAATCTTTGAAAGATAATTTAACTAAAATAATGAGTAAAGTAATTATATAACGGAATTATTTATCCAAAGCAAAACAAACATAACATTGATTACAAGATGCAATTAAATATTTTTATATCTGTAATCTGTAAATTAATAAGATTTTGAAAACTATACATGGACATTCAACTAAAAATAAACGATAAGATGTCATTCCTGCACTTTAAAAATTCTTGTCCTTGGGTGTTTACTATTAGGGTAGTAATTTTTATCTTAATAGTAAATACACGGACAAGTATTTTTCAATACAGTTTCTATGACCAGATACCTTAGCAAAAATTAAAAATTATAAAAAAAATTAAAAAAAAAAAATTAAAATTGTAAAAATGATGAAAAAATTATGCAAAAATGGGTTATTTCAGTTGTCTTAAGTGTTTAGTACACTGTAAAAAGTAACTTTCTGAGATTTATAAAAAAATAGAATTTTTTCGAAAAATTAGTGAATTTTCAAAAAATTTTGTAAATATTCTATAAAAATCGTAAATTTACTAAATTTAGTATATTATCGAAAAATTCGAGAATTCTCGATTTTTTTTGTAATTTTACGAAAAAAGTTGTAAATTCACAACTATTTTTCGTAAATTTACAACTATTTTTTGTAAATTTTTGAAAAAAAATTGTAAATTATCAATTTTTCTTGCGAATTCACAAAAAAAAATCAAGAATACTCGAATTTTTTGTTAATATACTAAATTTCGTAAATATACGATTTTTTTCGAATATTTACAAATTTTTTCGAAAATTTACTAATTTTTCGAAAATGTTCTAATTTTTTTGTTAATATAAGAAAGTTACTTTTTACAGTGTACTTAAGGAAGCAGCTTGTTTTTTGAAAAAAGACACTGCCATACATTAAAATTAGGGGAGAATTTTTAACTTCTCTCAGTTTGAGTTTTATTGAAAAGCGTTACATGCATCACAATATTATGGTCATAGTTTTTCATCTTCTTACAGCAATCTAAAATAAAATATTATTTTATTTTAAAATTCAATGTATTAAACACAAATGGAATATCTTGAATGAAACGTGAATCATCTAGCTGCTTATATTAAATGAAATTAATTAAAATAAGAATTCCACATAACTCTAAACATTTAGAATATTAAAACGTTGTAACCATGTTTCATCAGATGTGCAAATTTAAAAAAACATTTAAACTTTATAAAAAATTTTATAATTTACAAATAAAAAGTTTGACAACTCAAGCAAAGCCAAAAATTATTTATGGTTCAGATTCTGAAAGAATTATTCCGTCTCCTTATGGCAATTTTGAGTATTCTGGAAAAACAATAACAGAATACGTTTTAGGGAACGCCAAAAATTACGAGAAACTAATAGCAACCGTAAGACACACATTTTCTTATAATAAAATACAGTATTTAATGTTTCTTTAAAACTTCCAATTATATCAAAAAGGAATGTGGTATAACGGGCAAAAAATACACTTATGCAGATATAAGAGATTTTTCTAATTATTTAGCTAGAAGTTTATTGAACTTAGGATTGAAATCAGGAAATGTTGTCGCCTTTTTTCTGCAAAATTTACCTGAGTTCCCAATTGCATTTTTTGGTTGTTCAGAAGCTGGTATCGTCGTTACTACCATAAATCCTATTTATACAATTAGTAAGTAAGATTTTGTGAATAAAACACATGTTTTTATTTTATTGATTTGTATAAAAATAATTTATAAAAATATTTGTGTAGATGAAATTTCCAGCCAATTAATATCATCAGGTGCATCTGCTGTTATTACTTCAACTGACTTAGCAGATACATTGAATATCGCATTAAAAAAGTCTCAATTGAATTTACCTTTTATAGTTATAAATGGATATTCAAAATCTATCCCAGATAAAGCTATACCATTCAAGGTATTAATTTAAAAATTGCTATTAATTAAATTATTATTTTTATAATTTGTATTAGCACAATTACAACGTGTGACCAATATTTGGTGCAACAAAAAAATTTTTTCCCCTAACAATACTCGTAATTCTTGTATGTACCAAAAATTTGAAATGCGAATTTTTTTTTACACTTTATTAACATATTATTTTTTTAATTACTAATAAAAAAATAAGAAAACTATATTCAATTTCAATATTAATAAAAGAACTAAACAGTTTTTATTGCACCAAATAATGGTTACACGTTAATGCGCGTACAGAAAAAAAGACTTTTTAAGGACGCTCTGTCTACCACTGGGTGTTTTTTGCGCAGTATACATTTATAATAATTTTTTAATGAAAGAATTAATGTATTTCAGTATAAATACAAGTAATATAAATTTTTTTAGTACAAGAATATAAAAAAAAAAATTAAAAATGTTTATTTGTTTAAACAAATACGACCTGTTAAATTTTTGAAATTTTCGGGTCATAAAAGCCTGAATTCCCAGATGTGGGCTACTTGTATCAAAATTCTGCTTAGCTCATATTGAAGATCATTCAATTCTAGGTGGAGGTATCGTGAGAAATTTTTCGCTAAACCTCTTCAGTAATGAGTTACAGCTAATTGTTTATAAATTGTAGAGAATTTTTAACTTTTTTTTTATAAACAATTAGCTTTAACTCATAACTAAAGAGGTTTAGCGAAAAATTTCCCACGATACCTCCACCTAGAATTGAATGATCTTCAATATGAGCTAAGCAGAATTTTGATCCAAAAATTAATTTTTATTAATTAATTAATTTTTTTTTTTATATTCTTGTACTAAGTACTGAAAAGCATTGATTTTTTCATTAAAAAATTATTATAAATAAATATATGGTTAAAATATTTTAGTTACAAATATACTGCGCAAAAAACACCCAGTGGTGGACAGAGCGTCCTTAAGCTATAAAAAAATTACGTAAAATTTTATTGCTAAGCTAGAATTATGATTTCATGCATGCAGTGTAATTGTGATATTGCCCATTCAATTTTGATTAAGAGAACACAGGATGCTATTTATTGAACTCGTAGTTATATCACCTTTTTTATTTCCTCACGAATTGTAATAAAATATGTAGAAATTTAATTTAAAAAAACTTATGCCTGGCTTGTGTATTCACACAATCAACGATCATGGAGCATGTCTACTTATAACAGATATAACGTATATTCCCTAATGATTATAAGTCCTAAAACTGAAAGTCCAATAAATCCATAAATATAAATTACCCTAAGTCCATAAACCTAAAGTATTCTAAGTTCTTATTCTTATCAGGGCCTAATCAGGCCCTGACTCCTACTTCAAATTATTAACATGGAACATGTTAATTGGATGGGGTATTTGAAAAAGTCCGGCTCGGCAGGGGGGGTGAAAAGTGACGCTTTTAGAAGGGGGGGGGGGTGAAATGGACTTAGAATATTTTCGATTCAGGAAATTTTGATGCAGAAGTACCTAGGGAGCATTGGTGCAAAAGTACCTAGGGACCTATGGTGCAGAAGTCCCTAAAGACCTTTGGTGCAGAAGTACCTAGGAACCTTTGATGCAGAAGTCCCTAAAGACCTTTGGTGCAGAAGTACCTAGGGAGCATTGGTGCAGTAAGTACTTAGGGACCTATGGTGTAGAAGTCCCTAAAGACCTTTGGTGCCAAAGTACCTAGGAACCTTTGTTGCAGAAGTACCTAGGGAGCATTGGTGCAGAAGTCCCTCGGGACCATTGGTGCAGAATTTTTTTAGAATTTATAGTAAAAATTAATAAAAAATAAATTCATATTATTTAAAAAAATATCACTTTGATGTCTAAGCAGCATGATTTCTATAATAAAAATCTAAATATAAATATTTGCATATAAATATTTATATTATGAAAACAATAGATACTTTATTATCAATGTTATAAGTGAACATGTTCCATGCTCGTTGGTTGTGTAGTTACACAAACCAGTTATAAATTTTTCTGGTCAGCGGCCAGAAAGCATATATTTCCCGGCCGCTGCGCGTCCGGCAAAGACGTGTTTTCTCGCCACTGATGCAGAAAAATTGTATACGACCCTGAGCCATAAAAAAAGAATGCCCCAAATCGCAGATTACCATCCTCGGCTTCGCCTCGGAAGGTAATTTACGTGCGATTTGGGCCATTCTTTATTTTTCTGGCCATGGGTCGTAATATACTATTTTAAGTCTCGAAATCGAAAATGTTCTAAGTCCATTTCACCCCCTCTCCTAAACACTTCAATTTTTTACCTCCCTCCTCCTAAAAACTTCATTTATAAATTTTTTAAGTCCCGAAATCGAAAATGTTCTAATTCCATTTCACCCCCTCTCCTAAAAACTTCAATTTTTTACCTCCCCCCTCCTAAAAACTTCATTATTTCACCCCCTCCCCTGCCGAGCTGGATTTTTTAATTACCCCATCCAATGAACATGTTCCGTGTTAAAACTTCTGATTAGCCTCATTTTTTGTGTAGGTGTTTAGTTTTAAGTGACAACTATTTTTTATCGAATTAATACCTATTACGTAATACTCAATAAACCACTTATCAATTTTGGCTGAAAATGGTAATTTGAATTATTGAATATCACAGAGAGAGAGAATTAGTGATAAGAAAATTTGGTTTGCAGAATTCAAAACTAAACACTTATAAAAAAAATTCTACTAACCAAAAGTTTTTCAAGTTATTGAATTGCAAGGTGGCAGTGTTATACAGACAAAAGCCCACAAAATCCATTTTTTACATTCAGGCTAGTTTTTCTATAGGCCCAGAAGACCTACAAGAAGGCCTACTAAAGGTATCTTTAATAAAGACCGTCTCGAATTCTTGCCTGTATACATAGTATTCACGGTGTTCGGGAGGTGAAATTAAAATAATTTAAAAGGTAATTCGATAATATTGACAGCTTTCTCACTGAAAAATTATCTTGATAATCTGGCTTAAAAGTAACCGGATGTACTCGAGTAAGGTTTTAACAGTTTTTCTATATTCTGACGGACCCAAAAATTTCTGGGAAAATATGTGCACTTTTATCAAAAGGCTATTACCGCACAACGGACTACAGATCCTGCAGTTAGGGCTTTTATGACCTGGCACTCGTTGGCTTTTCGACTAGCTTGAAAGCCAAATATTAATATTTTGTAATATTTAAATGCTCAAACACTTTGAATTTTTTTTTCATTATCTTGTTAAAAAATAGGCATAGACTCTGTTTTGGTCGTATTATTATACATGAATATGGCCAAATATCTCAGAATAAAAAAAGGCTAAGATATACCCAGTGGTCATGAGAGAGCTATCTTAAAATTAATATAAAACATAAAAAATCAAAATCTGAACGATTGTTCATAACCTTAAACAACCTTAAAAAACATAACTTGTGCTAGTGCGAGCACCTTACTAATTAAAATAATAACAAAGATCTTTGCAAACAATATTTTTTACACAATATTATAAAAAAGTTTTTAATTGTACAATTTAAGGCTCTTTATGAAAAAGGGAAATCATTACCACAAGTGCCTTCAAGAAAGTGGTCCACTGATGACACTGCTGTTTTACCATACTCTAGTGGAACAACTGGGCTTCCAAAAGGAGTTATGTTATCGCATAAAAATATTGTCTCCAATGCTGAAATGAGAGGAATATCAGTATCAAAAATAGCATATAAAGAATCTACTGGTAAAAATTTTAAATTTATAAAATGGTTATTACTGAGAGGCCACTCACTTGAGATAACCTACGGCCTCTTCCGGCTTTGCACGGACTCTCACCTGCCATGGTCTAGCAGGGTCTTTCCCGGTCTCACACGACTTTGCACGACCTAAATCTTAAATGGATTTTAAAGGTCTTTTAAGATCTACTCAAGCCTCAAAATGCCTTAAAAGGCTTGAAAAGGTCTTGAAAGCCTTTATAAAGCATCTTATTAATTCAATGTAATTATTTTTTTTTTTTCCATCTTGATAGTTTATAGGAAGGGATACCCAAGACACCCATGCACGTTCTCGTGGGATAAGAAAATCGGGCTGTGCAATTAACTTAAAAAAATGAAATTTTTAAAAATTTGCAGCAAGCCGAATTTTTTCATCTGGTCAAACGATTGCAAATGACTTGAAACGTAAAAAAAATGTTTTTAAATTTTTTCCCCGGTAACTTAGGATACGCGTGTATCGGTATGATAGAACTTAAATACTTTAAAAAAAAAAAAAATTGTTTTTTTTTAATTTTCTTTAATTGCAGAGTAAAAATGCTTATTTTTTATAAATTTTAATTTTCAAGTCTGCCATCTTGAAGACCCAAAAAATTAATTCGGAATAATAAAATGAAAATTTTTGTGCGAAAATCATTTTTCTGATCGGCGGGCAGAAAGTAGACATTTTTCGGCCGTTTTGCGTAAGTATCTAAGAAATTGGACAGTTCAATAATCTTCATTATTTTAATAAAAAAATTCAATATTTTTTATAATTATATCGTTTTAATATACCGTTTTAAATTTTTAGCTAAAAGTTTTATTATGGGTTACGCCTCTCTACTCGTTTTTACTGAAAACAAGCATTTTTTAGTCAGCTGTCAATCAATAAAATAATTTTAATTTACCTGATAAATATTATTTGTAATATATTTGTAATATGAATATATTATTTTAAATCAAAATGTTTATACTCTAAGAATTGACTGAAACAAAAAAAAATTTTCTGATTTTCAGAAAATAAACAAGATGTTGTTCCTATTGTGCTTCCTATGTATCATATGTATGGCTTGCATTTAATGTTTATAAGGCTCTCACTAGGAAGCAAATTAATTACATTGCCAAAATTTTCACCAGACTCATTCATTAAAGTTTTAGAAAACAATAAGGTTAATTTATTAGTAAAAATTGATATTATAGCTTCTGTTACTTTAAGCAAATAATTTATTCTGACATTTATTACATTTAGGTAACAGCATTGTACACAGTACCACCTTTGATTTTATTTTTATCAAAAACAAACTTTGCAACAAAAAAGCATTTAGAGCACGTTAATTATGTAATGTGTGCTGCAGCGCCAATATCAGGAAATGATGTGAATATTTTTTTCTCCAAATTTGCTCAGTCCCATAAAAAGATTTATTTTTGTCAAGGTAAGCTTTAAAGTCTACTAATAGATTTGAACTTAGATCTGTAGTCAAAATAATTGCAAAATAAATTTTGGGATATACATTAAAATTATATTTGAGAATACTATATATTCAGGATTTTCAGTCAAAAATTGATTAGTTTCTAATTAAAATGATTTCAAAATTCAGACATAATTTCTGGTTAAATTTTTACACACTAAGATTGTTCTAGTAAATAAATATTTAACAAAACAGGCACAATAATCAAAAGACCCGAATTGAAAGACTTATAAGGCACAATTAAATCTAAAAATTATACTATACCTACACTGAAAAAACATTGTGATGGGCCAAATTTTAATTTTGGATTTTTTGGCATATAAGCACGTTTTGGGACCTCAGGAAGCTAAAAAACCGGTTTTTAAAAAAACATAAAAATTCTGTATGTGTGTGTGTGTATGTATGTAACTGGTGAAATTTCACAACGATTATGGAATTAAAACCTAATTTTTTTTTCAAAAATTTTTTCATCAAACAATCTCAAACTACTTTTTTTTTTATATATTTGGATGTAATACCTCATTTATTTCCATGAAAGTACTTATATTTGAAAGTATGATTGTTACTCGATATCTCGAATCTGATAATTAATTTTTTTTTAATTTTTTTTCTAAAATTTTCGTCACAAAAAAATACAAAAAACACCAAATTTTTTTTCTATTTGGACGTAGTATCTAATTTATTTCTATGAAAGTACTACACAGAAAGAGGTTTGAACCGCTCAAGTCGGTTCTAGTAGGAACCGAATATTACTCTTACCATCAGAACGGAAAATGTTTATGCCTAGAACCGAGATTCACGGTTCTAAGCACTAGTTAAAAACCTTCTTTTAAAAAATTATTCTTTTTTTCAAAATCAAAATTAGTTACAAATATGTTTTTTAATTTAATGTACGCGATTCATAAAAGAAATATAAAAAATATTCTTTTAACTAATTTTGACTTTGAAAAAAATAAGAATTTTTTAAGAGAAGGTTTTTAACTAGTTATTTAGAACCGTGAATCTCGGTTATAGCATAAACATTTTCAGTTCTTATGGTAAGAGTAAAATTCGGTTCCTACCAGAACCGACTTGAGCGGTTCAAACCTCTTTCTGTGTAGTTTTAGAAAGATCGTTTATAGTAATTTTTTGGATCTGATTTCGAATTTTTTCAAAATTTTTTTCTCAAAATTAAAAAAACAAAAAAATAAAAAAACTGCAATATTTTTTTTTTTTTTGGTGTAATGCTTCATTTAGTTCCATGAAAGTACTTATATTTGAAAATATGGTTTTTACTCGATATCTCGAATCTGATAATTAATTTTTTGAAAGTTTGTTCCAAAACTTTTGATCAATAAAAAAAACTTTTAAAAGTTAATAGAAATGAGTGTATGATTGTATGCTTGTAATCGGTGATATCTGTGGCATATTTAAGTATTAAGCTCATTGTTTAAGGAACCTTAGTGCAAGCTAGTTGTCAGGGTATTTTTTCAGTGTAACAAACAAATTTTATAAGAACTAGAAAGTAATAACTTAGTAGTTAGTAAACTTTGGGGAATATATGTTAATTATTACAGTAGTAGTGCGTACCATATAAAAATTATTTACGGGCTTCGTTTAGATTATTTTTTTTCTTCAAATTACCTTAACTATTTAAAATTTTTAAGCATATGGAATGACTGAAGCATCGCCAACAACGCACGTAGAAACTTCTGGCAATAAGATTTCCAGTGTTGGAAAATCAATTTGTGGTTGTGATACAAGATTAGTAGATCCAATTACAAAAAAAGATGTTACCACACCTGGAGAAACTGGTGAATTATGGGTTCGAGGGCCTCATGTTATGAAAGGTTATTTAAATAATCCAAAAGCTACTAATGATACAATAAAAAAAGGATGGCTTTTAACTGGAGACATTGGCTACTTTGATGAAGATTATGACTTTTATATTACTGACAGACTTAAGGAACTTATAAAAGTTAAGGGTTTTCAGGTAATAATTTACATTTAGCAGTTTTAATAATTTAAAAAGTATTAAAGTATAAAGAAACTTATTTTTCAAAAAATTTCTAGAAAAATAGACTTGCCCGAAAATAAAGCTAATTAAATAAAACGTTAGTATAAAAAAAAATACACTGTAAATTTTTTTTAAATCTTGAATGCTTACAAGGAGAGTTCAATACATTTGAAACACCAAATTAAACCAAATAGTTACGGATGAGTTTATTATGTTGAAAAAAACCTCGCAAGTTAATCAAAACTCATCTGGTTGTTCTAATTTTTTTGGTGTAAGTATCATCAATTGTGTATTGATAATATTTCAATACACAATTGATGATACTTACACCAAAATTTTAATATTTCAAACGCCGTGAACCCCAATAAGATGCATTATTACAATAATAATATTGAATATCTAATAGACAGATGTCTTGTAACAAAACTTTTCTTTTATCATCATATTTGATCTAGTACATTTAAAAAAAAAAGTATTTATATTCAGGATGTCTTTTTTAAATTTGCCTAATATTACAAAATTGTATATTCTTGGGATAATTTATAAAGAATTTTTAAGCGAAATTTAGTAATAAAATATGTCCAGTACTAGTCCAGACGAATATTTCAAAAAAGTAACTATGATTAGAGTTTCGGTATGATTTTTCATTCAAAATCTTACGTTTCAATTTTTTAACAATAAATGATAAAATTTTTAACCATCAAATTGAAAAATTTGTAGTTATTAAACAATTAAACTTAAATTATGTTCAATCTCAGCAGAAAAAAGTTTGCTATTTTAACTACAGTATGCACGTGCGTTTTTAAGTTATGGTGGCATGCAGTATTTCGGTCGCTAGAGGCCCGCGTGACATTTCCACCAGAGGGCCTCTGGTGGAGAGGTGGCAATCTGCCTAGTCTTTCAGTGGGCCACTCGTACCGGTTTCGATCGGAGTAGTCGGCATGTTTTTTCAACATCCTAAACTTATCCATAACCATTTGGTGTAATTTGGTGTTCCAAATATAATAAACTCCCCTTGTTAGTAAAAAAAATTTGTTAATTTCTTACTGATGTGCATTTTAGAATATTTGGTAATTTTCTTTTTAAAATATAATTTAATTATACACATTTTATTTTTTCACTTAAAATCATTAATACACTGTAAAAAATAACTCCTTTGGATTAGGAAAAAAAAAAAATAATTTATTCCAGGATTCTCAATTTTTTGGAGAAAATTTACGGAAAAAGTTGTAAATTTGCAACTATTTTTCGTAAATTTACAACTATTTTTTACAAATTCTCGAGAAAAAAAATTAAGAATTATCAATTTTCCTTGAAAATTTACAAAAAAATCGAACATTCTCAAATTTTTCATTATTTACAGAGCGAAGCTCTACTTTATAGGACGCAAAAATCGACACCTTGTGGGCATGACATCTCATAACGATCAATTGGATTGCTTTCATTTTTAAAAACTGAGCTTTTTTCATCGTGTTTATTATCTGTATAGTTTTTGGCTATCCGTTATTTTTAAAGATATGTTTATTCATGTATTTTTGCTTACACAGGCTCCGCTTTATAATAATTATTATGTGTTGATAGATGTTATTTTGTGAGAATAGTTACTAATTGACATTTTTATGCCAGAAACTTTTTCAAAAAGATCAATAGAATTAACTTACAAATATATTTTTTTAGGTTGCTCCAGCAGAACTAGAAGGCTTATTAAGAACACATCCTGACGTCATGGAAGCTGGAGTTATCGGTGTACCACATGACAAATATGGTGAAGTACCTAAAGCTTTTTTGGTAGCCAAAGAAGGAAAAACTATAACTGAAGAGGAAATTCACAAGTTCTTAAAAGGCAAAGTTTCAGATTTTAAACAACTCCGAGGTTGGTACTCTGCACTTGTATATTGGGTAAACCACGTAAAATAAATTTATTGATAATGACTTTATCGCCCTTTTTTTTGTATAAACTTGTATTTGGAAAATTGAATTTATCGATCAATAGGGCAAAAGAAATAAAAAACAAAATTATTTTTTATATATCTTGTAACGTTTCGTGGATAATATTCCACCTCTTCTGACAAAAATATTAATTATAACAGTCTATTAAATCATTTTACATAGATAATAAATATAAATTTTAAAAATAGAGAAATGTGCTTCTCTCGTCATTGTTTATAGTATACTATAGTAGAGTAAAATAAATTCAATTTTCCAAATACACGTAAAATAAAATTAATCTAGCAAAGTAAAATTTAAAATTTACAAATATTAACATTAAAAAACAATTCACATAAAAAATTCTGTTAATAAAAAAATTTTTCACAATTTTCGTTCACAGTGGCCGAAAAAATGGAACGCACTTCTGGCCGCTATCAATAAAAAACTCTCTAATTCGCATTTGGTAGCTTACTTAGATTATTCAACCGCCCATGTAAAAAAATCGTTTAATAGCTGGCTAATAGCTGGCTAATAGCTGGCTAATAGCCGGCTATTAGCTGGCTACGATTTGGCTAAGAACTGGATATCAATTTATATTTTACAAATTTTCTTTGAAATTTTATTCCGGAAACTCCCACATCGAAAAAAGAATCTGCTTGCCGCAAGCGGGATTCCGTTTGCGAAAAACGGTAAAAACTTTTGCTTTTTTTTTATCATTTTATAACTTTTTGATCTGCAAAAAAAATCATTCATCAATTTTGTATTTTTCTTTGGGAAGCCATTCCGATTCGCGTTTCATGATTTTGTTCCTTATCAATTTACATTTCCGCACCAACTCGTTTTGCCAAATTTTAAGGTTACTTCAAAAAATTAAACTTTTCTTCTTCCCAATGACATTTGAACTCTAAGAAATTACGAAAATAATTTTTCTCTGCGGAAACGAGAAAGTTTCTCATCGTATGAAAAAATTTGTTCATGACCGAATTTCGGAAATTTTTTTCTTGTATACACAATATTGTTAACTTGAAAATTTACGGAAAAAATAAAATTTTTAACTGATATTTTTTTTTATTTAATGAAATATTCTTAAGTTCACTATAAATTTTAATACTTTAATTTCTTTAGATGGCTAAATTGGATCGACTCGCACGTTAGGCTTCACGAAAAAAATTAACTTGATACGATTTGAAACTATCTGTTTATTTTTTAATTGAAAATATTGACATGGCAACGAATTGTAATTATTTATATTTAAAAACAAAAAATTCAGTTCTATAGTTCGACAAAAAAATTTTTTATTCTTATACTAAATTTCTTTCGCAGTCAGGCTGCTGCGCTTGAATTTTGCTTAAATGATTGAAAATTCAAGCGGTTACTCAACATTTTCCTCAGCTGCTATAGAGACAAATATTAATTAAATTTTATGATTTAGTTATTTGAACAAAAAAATAATGATTTTATAATGATACATTGCTTGAAAATTCCAGCCCAGCAGCCTGAAAGTGTTTATTAAGAAAATTTTTCATAATGACCCTTTTTTTAAACTCGCTATTTTAAATTAAATTTTATTTATTAGATATTATATTTAATAAAAAAATTAGCTGCACAAACAGTAATAGGGAAGTTTTAGATGCAAAATTTTTTTCTATGTTATAAATATTTGTGTGTTATTGTTAAATGGTTTTTTTCAATATTTTTAAAACTAAGAAATATGATTTAAGACTCAAAAATTGAATTTCATACTAATTTTCATAAATTTTATTGTAGGTGGTGTCAAATTTATTAAAAATATTCCTACAAATCCTTCAGGAAAAATTTTACGAAGACAATTAAAAAACGAGTACTGTGATTAAAAACAAAAGATAAATTAGTTTTTAAAAATTATAAATAAAGGAATAAGGAGCAAAAAATAATTATTTTAAAAGTAAAAAAATTGTTTGTATTGAGTCTGTATCGTGTAAAAATAAATTTCACTGTCAGGTGGCTCCGTTTAAATTTTGTTTAAAATTTCAAGATTGAATAAAATCTCGAAGCACAATTATGTGTTTTTTTTCTTGAAAATAAATACTTAATTTATTAAATATTTAATTTATTAAATATTTATTCTTATTAAATCTAAACGTAGAATTTGAATTCTGCGTGACTGACTGTGCTCTCGAAAGTTTCGGTAGTTTTCTTCATTACTGGCGCATGCCGGCATAGTCCCCAATATCAAAGACGTTCTATACTCACGCGATTATGAAACTTTTTTTAACATGATCAGCTTCGCTCTACCCACCTTTGACGGAATCGAGTATACTTTCATGGAAAAACATTTAATGATATTTTGAACTTAAAAAAATAAAATTAAGTATACAATACGCATAGAAAAGAAATTACGTTCTTATACGAAAAATAAGCTGCTATTTTTTAAAATTACCAAAAAAAAAAAAATTGCTGCCAAAAAATGATAATTAACATATTTGCTGCTGCAGGAAATGTGGTACTGTTTAGAATACATGTGGTTATGAGCACGTTGCGCCCATGGTGCACCGAATATGTTGAAATCTTGCTAAGAAGGCTTATTTTTAGTATAGTGCTTATAAAAAAATACCAAAAATACTATATGGAACCTATTTGAAGATACGACCATCAATTTGAAAATCGTTTGATACCCAAATATTTTTTAAATTTCGATTAAATTTTTCAATTTATTCAACAAATAAATAAAGCACGTACGTGCACTGTAAAAAGTAACTTTCTTAGATTTACAAAAAAAAATAGAACATTTTCGAAAAATTAGTAAATTTTCAAAAAATTTTGTAAATATTCGATAAAAATCGTAAATTTACTAAATTTAGTATATTATCGAAAAATTTGAGAATTCTCGATTTTTTTTTGTGAATTTACGAAAAAAGTTGTAAATTCACAACTATTTTTCGGAAATTTACACCTATTTTATGAAAATTTTCGAAAAAAAATTGTAAATTATCAATTTTTCTTGCAAATTCACAAAAAAAAATCGAGAATACTCGAATTTTTTTTAATATACTAAATTTAGTAAATATACGATTTTTTGTCGAATATTTACAAATTTTTTCGACAATTTACTAATTTTTTTGTTAATATAAGAAAGTTACTTTTTACAGTGTGTAAATTGGTAAAAACGAGTTTTTTAAATTATTGAGTTTTAGATGTTAGAGTTGTTCTCCCTTCTAAAACAAGGTAAATTTAAAAAATGTTTTTTAAGATTTGGTCAGGTTCATGCTAAAAATTTGGAGTTAACTAATTTTTTTTATGTTCAAAAAACTGGTTTTCAAAAATTTTAAATTGTATTTTGGGTTTAAAGAGGTCCACAATGCCCAAAAAAATTTTTATCTTGAAAACTGATGATAAGTTAAATTTCTTAGTCAATGTTCAAAATATTCATCTGCTCATGTTGGAGAAATTAAATAAAGCATAAAAAATAGTCTTTTCTCGATTTTTGGTTCCTCAAAGAGGAACCATTGTGTTAGGTCAAAATTTGATTTTCATTTTTTTGGCATATAAGCACGTTTTGCGACCCCAGGAAGCTAAAAAACCGGTTTAAAAAAAAAGTCTGTATGTGTGTGTATGTGTGTGTGTGCGTGTGTGTGTGTGCGTGTGTGTGCGTGCGTGTGTGTGTGTGTGTGTGTACGTACGTACGTACGTATGTAATCGGTGATATTTCACAAACATTATGGAATTAAGACCTAATTTTTTTTTCAAAAATTTTTTCACCAAAAAAGCTCGAGGTACTTTTTTTTTTTTTTAATTTCGATGTAATACCTTATTTATTTCCATGAAAGTACTTATATTTGAAAGTATGGTTTTCACATGATATTTGGAATCGGATACTTAATTTTCTGAAAATTTTTTTTCTAAAATTTTTTTCACAAATAAATACAAAAAATACCAATTTTTTTTTCCTTTTTGGACGAAGTACCTAATTTATTTCCACGGAAGTACTAGTTTTAAGAACCTCGTTTATAGTAATTTTTTGGATCTGATACTTAGTTTTTTAAAAATTTTTTTCTCAAGATTAAAAAAAAAGAAAAATAATAAAAACTGCAATATTTTTTTTTTTTTTTTGTGTAATGCCTCATTTAATTCTATGAAAGTACTAATATCTGAAAATATTGTAACTAGTGATATTTCAAAACCATTATCGAATTAAGACCTAATTTTTTTTCCAAAAATTTTTTTATTAAAAAAATCTCAAACCCCCTTTTTTTTTTATTTGGATGTAATACCTCATTCATTTCCATGAAAGTACTTATACTTGAAAGTATGGTTTTTACTTGATATCTCCAATCTGATACTTAATTTTTTGAAAATTTTTTTCACAAAAAAATACAAAAAATATGAAACTTTTTTTTCTTTTTCTTTTTTTTTAATCTTGAGAAAAAAATTTTGAAAAAACTAAGTATCAGATCCAAAAAATTACTATAAACGAGGCTCTTAAAACTAGTACTTCCGTGGAAATAAAGTAGGTACTTCGTCCAAAAAGAAAAAAAAAATTGGTATTTTTTGTATTTTTTTGTGAAAAAAATTTTATAAAAAAAATTTTTAGAAAATTAAGTATCCGATTGATTTTTTAATATTTATGGATGCGTGTAGTAGCAATTAGTAAGTTTGATCATTTTTAAGTTAAGTTTGGTTGCGGGGGCTAAATCCCTGTGAAAAAATACTACAAAAGTACCACTACTGAATTGTTATTATTTTTATGATAAGGTAGAGAAATAGATCTCTACTTTACTTAAAAATGATAATATGTTCACAGGAAAAATTTTTTTTTCCAAAAAATTTTTTGAAATACAATTTTTTTTAAAACTAATTTTTTTAATATTTAAGTTTGCAGATGTTTTAAAAACTAAAAATTTTGAATATATTTTTATATAAAATACGTTTTTGATATATTCTGATTGTTATTTGTCAGTCATAAACAAAGGAACACTTGTGACTGACGAATTACCAAAACCTCTTTGCAAATTAATACTTTATATAGCAGAAACGTTATGCATAATATTTATACATTATATATATACAGATACATATATATAGAAACTCATACATTAAATACATTTCTTCTGCGCAGAATCCAATCTTAATAAATTTCAACACAAACATCAGCTGCTAAAGAGTTTTCAGTGCTTCTTCTATACCCAATGCAATGAAGTTAAATTCTTGCAAATATATTTCTTTTTATCACATATAAAAAATATAAACATTCATATAATGTATGTATGTGTGTGTGTGTACATTTAAAATAAAATTTTTTGAATATTTTATTTTAAAGAAATTTTTTTTCTTCAATTTAAATGAAAACTATTTTATATAATAAATAAATTACTACATATTATTATCTATTGGTATACAAACAAAGTTTGTGTTGTTTAGTGAACATTTGTTGCATTTTAATATTTTATGCAATTTACTTAAGAAAATAGATTCATTAGCGTGATTTTGCACTTTAAATATTTAATTTATTAAAAATAAAACACATTTTAAATACAGGTATTTATTTAATCTATTTTAATTAATTATTAAAAGTTGAATTAAAAGTGAAAATTTTGATCCTTAAGAATAACTCACTTTAGTAAATTATTCAAAAAAAATTATATCTAATTTTTACTTAGATTTAAATACTTAAAACCTGAATTAAAAAATAAAAACAAAAATATTTGCTTTTCACTTTTATAAAAGTGAAACTAAAACTAGCATGTACTTATTTGTAGATATCATAACTATTACAACGTAACTAATAAAATGGCAATAGCTAATGTAAAATTAGTTTGAAAGAATCAAATTTTAGAACTGAAAAATTGGGTTAGTAAGATTTACACTGCGCTAAAATTTTCTTAAATTGTATACTTTATCTTTTTTTTTGAGATATTTTGAGAAATTTCAACGATAAATCAAATATTTTTTGCTAATAAATTTACAATTTAAAGGTCAAATATTATCAAAATTTATATGTTTTAATACATGACTTTACAAATTTTATTATTATGACTGATTAAAATTACGTTTAAATAACTTTACTATAAATTAAAATTATCTAATCTTCTAGAGACATATTTAAGATTCAATTTTCAATTTTTTTTTCTTTTTTGGAAATTTCATTTATTTTAAAAAATCATCTAAAATTTTATTTTATTATATTTTAAGAGTAATCTGTTTATTTATGCATAAAAGTAATAATTACTTGCAAAATTTGAATTATTCTTATTTTTATAGAGAATATAATAAAATTGATTAAATAAATTTTTTGCCACAGTAAAAATTATTTTACTCTAATTTGGAAAAAATTCTTTGAAAAAATTTTTAATGCAATTTTCACTTCAATATAAGATTAAGTATCTGCGGTGGATAATAGATCCTGAAAACGATCTCTACTTTTTAAGTGCCGAATTTGCCTTCAATAATAGTAAAAAAAAATTAAAATTAAATAATTAAATTTTTTTTTGTAAATTACAAACGTAAATTAATAACGAAAAAAAATTATGGTGATATTCAAAAAAGAGCTTGAGATATTAATAAAAGTTCATTGTACTGAAAAAGGCGCCAGTTAAGTGCAAGAGTACCTAAATGTACTTAGAACATATTCCCATAAAACTTCACATATGGCAAAATAAAAAATTCTACGAGCCGATTAAGATTGCGTACCTACCTATAAGATTCTTTTTTCAGTTTTGTTATTTTTTTTTTATTTTTTGTTTTTTTTAATATTAAAATAAAAATATAATTTATTTGAGAAAATTTTTTTTAATTTTTTGATACAACTTTCAAAACGCATTATAAAAACTTATATTATTTATAGCACTTTCTACATAAGATTAATTATTTTAATCCAATCATTCCTACCTTACCTGCATACTATCTATAAACCATCTATAAACAAGAATTGAGAGACCCTTTCGAGTTTCTTTCGGAGGAGAGCAAAATTATTATATATCTTTTTTCGGAAATTTGCCTTTACAACATTATTTTTTTCAAATAATTAAAAGCTCATGGTTTATTAATTTATTTTTATATTTCAAAATTACGTTGTTTTGAAATATCTATTTTAAAATTTTTTTTATTTTTCTCTTGCGATTTCAGTTATTTTCCAGAACAAAGTTTTCAATAAAGTAAAGTTCATTATAAAAATAAAATTAAGCATTGCTATAATAAATGATTACATAGAGATAATCAGGGAAAACTTTTATTTTTTATAAATGATCAAAAAACTAGGCTTTTCTAAATATTTACAATGATAATATTTATTATTTACGTAAGCTAATTGTTTTTTATTTCTTATTTAATATAAATAATTGCTTTTTTAACTATTAACTTTTAATTACTCTGATGATATCTCAAAGATCTTCTGGAAAATATCTGCTAGAAAAAGATTCATATGCAGCTTTTTTAAATATTTTTTTCTTCTTTTATTTTGTTTTACTGGGAAGTAGAGATAGCTCTTATGAATATCATTTAGCCAGTACTAACTGATTATGTGAGACTCGCTTCCTGTACTACCATTCTAAAACTACATCATAATAAATTATATTGTAATCAGATTATGTCTGATAATACAGGAGATTACCCACCAAGCTCCACTTCTCCTTACCTTAGTTTTGTTGCTAAATGGCATAGGTAATCCTGGACCGGTACTCCCTGTTGAAAAATTAACTTCAGTCCGGGACATCCTGACTGAAGGCCTCCTGGCCTTCCGCCAGAATCTACTTTCCTTCGTAATCCTACTCCTCTTGTCCACTTCAGTTGTCTGCTGGTGTTTAGATTGAAAAATAAAGATATAAAAACCTTTCAAAAAATTTTCTATTAAATAGTTACAAAAATGAACATTTTCAGCATATAAAATTCTTGAAAATAAATTTTATATGATTCACCCTGCATGTCAAGGTATCTTATTTGTACCTATTTATTAGCATAATTAATTATTAAATGCATATACTTGTCCTCTTTAAAAATGTAAAATCAATAACGCATGTATAATATAAGAATATTAATTTTATATTACTTATTTGTTTTCTTTTGTAAATGAGTTATATTTTTTAGTTTATATGATAAGTTACAGAATTAATGAGAATAAAATTGTTTATCTATAGGTTTACTGAGATATCTATAAAAATTTAACTATGAAAGAACTCATACTACACAGTAAAAAATAATGAACAGAATATTACTACGGTTTAGTAATTTTCCTACACTTGTAGTAAATTTAAAATTTATTTACATTTCAACTAGACACCCACGGTATTAGTCACTACACGGTATGGTTCTAGGCTCTGATGAATTTGAAATAGTAGCGTTCATAACAGTATCTTCAAAATATCGTCCATTTCTTAGTCTAAAAATTCCGAGCTTTTTACCTCATAACACAACTCGACATTTGAATAATTCTATGCACTATTGATAGTACACTATCTTACATAAACTCAAATAATCAGAATTCTCGCAGTTTTCTACATCAACCAAAAAATAATTGAATCATCCATCAAATACTACACAAAAAGCCATAAAATGGAAAAATGAGACTAAAAATTCGTAATTAACAATCATCTGCATTTTACAATAGAAAATAGCAAATGAATCGATAGTTATTTCTGGCTGGTCGCATGTTGAAATACGTATGTTTAAACCATTGATTTAAAAATTTGTTATCAAGACAACTTTAAAAATTTTAATAATTTACGTGTATAATTATTCATGTAATATTTTTTTTAATTCATATTCTGTACTTGTCATTACTCATAATAATTGTTTATTGTAATGCGTTTAATTTGTTAAAAATAATGATAAATCTGCATGATAAAGCAAAAATTATTCATGAAACTATTATTTAATTCTTTAAATTTTATATCAAAAAAAATTTCTTTGTTGATTAATTAAATCAACAAAAAAATGTTGTTCAATAGTTTTTTACTTACGTGTTGGTAAGGCATTGAATTTTTACTACTTTATTTAGGCTTCTAAATTCAAAGGGGGGGGGGGGGGCAAAGGAACTTTGAGTAAAAATAGCAATATTTATTGCATAATATCTTTATTTACTTTTGAATAAAACCTAAAATAAGAAACGATTAAATTTTTATTCTTATACTAAACAAATTTAAACCATGTATAAGGTATTAGTTTCATCCCCCCTCATACCTGAAATTTTTTGGCTCCCTTCAAATAAAGTTCTGGATACATTCCTGCATTACATTAGTATATCTATCATTATAATTGTGACTTAAAAGAAAATAAATTTTAAAATTATTTTTATTTGTACCACCGAATACATTTCCCGCAAACATTAACCTATGTGGATAAAAGTAATTGGATTTTATGTTTTTAGCCTGTTTATAGTCTCCTGAAGTTTGGTATTTTTGCTATTATCGACAAATTTTTGCAAGTTTTGCCAAAAACAAAGGGTTGAAACTAACAGTTTTCAAAATTTTAGGAAAAACATAAACAATTTTGAAGTAATTTGTCCGAAATACTAATTTTTTATTTTTTGATATGGAAAATATGGATATTAATAATATCATATTATGTGATACTCCAGTAATCAGGTTAATAGTTTAAATAATATTTAATTTTTTAATAATTTGTTAATAACAATAAAACTACCACTTTCATTTAAAAACGGACCCCAGATTCGGTTTTAGGAGGCCAGGAAATATAAAGTTCTCACATTTTTAACCATGCAGGTCGTATGCTCACGAAAACTGTAGTAAGCCGCACAATAAAAATAATTATAATAATAATTTGTAAATAAATTGTAATAAAATGTTCATATTAGATTGCATAATTATGCTTACAAAGTATTTAAAATCAGTTGACATTATATAATAACGTATAGACGTATGTCGAAAAATCAAATAATTTTATCTATAAGCTATATATATGGGCACGTCCAGGATCGATAGAACGACCAATCGAAAAATAAAAAATAAAAAATTTTTTTTTTGTGTTCCTTTTTACCTGTCTTTGTTAAACCACTCTTATTTTATTTTCCTGATACATAATTTTGAGATACAGCTGTTCCAAAGTTGGATTTTCTCAATTTTTTGAATGAAACTTTTAACATATACATATGATCGGGAAAAAATTTTCTCTTTAACTAGACCACCCAAAAAAATTAACAAACAAATTAACCGGAAGTCAAGTTCGTCATAATTAATTTTGCTCAAATTTTCCCAGAATATTGGTCTATGTGTCATTTTGTCTCAAAAAAATGTTTGACATGTGATATTCAAATGAGCGTCCACAATCTTCATTTTAGTCTTCCAAAATCAGCCATAATTAGCTCAATCAGCCAAAAATAGCATATAAATAAATTTTTGTCCTTTTTCGTAATTTATACCGATAATTAATTATATTGATACCGATTTTACGTTGATTGAAAAAAAAAACAAATTCCGCCCCCTGTTTTAACTAATTTTGGCTATTTGTGTTTAGCAATCCAAAAATATTTTTTGGAAGAATCTTGGACTTATCAAGATTAGATATTTATCCAAGGGGTGACTTATATTTTAAATATCTAGGACAAAAAAAGACTATTTTATAACCTGGCGCCTTTTTCCCTTTTGTATGTGAAACTATGTTTTACATCACAGGGCGAAAATGGGGCTCGACATTTGCATGCTCTCTGCACCGACTCGTGCATGCAATTGCACTCAAGGTCAAATCTATTTTATAATTTGTTTACAAAATAACTATTATGATCTTGTATACAGTTCTTTGAAGATGTAAGCAATAATAAGCTCAGACATCATGATTTTATATAAAATAGATAAGAATGAATACGTTTTCCGGGTAAACTGTTCATTTTTAAGGCATGTGATAAAAATTACATAATTTGCGAAATACGCTAGAAAATATGATTACATATTTAAATTTAGAGTCTGAATATAATTTTTTTTGTAGAGTAATAATTCATAATTGAATCAAAGGAGACAATAAATAATTTTTATAGAAACTAAAGGAGTGTAAAATTTTTGTAAAATATATAGGACCTATGGCCTTACATATCTTAGCAACTGCCATTTTTACAGCAATATTAATATTAATTATTTTAAGCCAAAACAGAGAAAATTTTTTTAATGATTATTATATGATTAGGATATTAGTTGTGATACATTTCATTGAAAGAAAATTCAAAGTAGGCCCTCAGCAACGTTGTTTTAAACAGTGACACAATTATTTGGAAGAATTCTTAAGAAACCCTTGAGAGTAAAATTGTGTACTAATTTTTAATAATGGCTTTTTAGAAAAAATAAAGAGTAGTGAATCTCTGTATTTTCACCTTGATTTTGACATTATTAATTAATCTAACTGGGGGTAAAAATTGATTATGGAGGTACAATAGTTATTTTCTAACGTGTTGTAAAAAAGTTTATAACGTAGGTTTACGATTTCCTAGGGATAGTAATCGCATTTTGCACAATAAACCTTTTCAAAGCCACTTTTAGAAGAAGAATATTTTACACAAAGTCTATTTTCTAACGTTTTGTAAAAAAGTTTATTGCAAAAATTTACGAGCCCAAGGTGCGTTCAGTTAAAAACAATATTTTATACACATAATGGGCAAAAAAAGTTTTGCCCAAGCTAAATAGTCCTTTTCTGCAAACGTTGTGTAATAGAATATGAAGAATATCAAGGACGCAAAAGTTTTTGCAAAAGAAATTTTCTTAAACTAATAACACATGATTCGGATTCCTGAGGAAATATAACTAAAATTATTCTTTCCTTAAATTTTCAAAACTTTCTGGAAGAAGAAAGAGCAGCCCTCAGTAAAACTTCTTTTTTTTAAATTCACCCTGGGCTCAAATTTCAATATTAAGGGCTATAAAGCGGACAAATAAGTAGAAAATTAAAAAAAAAAAAAACGTTTTCAGACCCATACGAACAACCTGACCTGGAAGGTTTTGTTGATTTCACTCAGAATTCAAATTTCTCACAAAAAATTAAAAATATTTTATACGATGATTTATGGATTTGATATAATAAAACAGTTAAATAATAAAAAAATTATTTTTATTCGAATATTATGTAAGTAAATATTTGTAATATGTAAATTATGAATTCTAAAATTATAAAAAATGTATAAAATTTAAATTTGTTCCGTATTATTTGCAAAAAATAAATGAAATAAATATTAATTTTATCACATTAAATCATTTGATTTTTAAAATATAAACAAATATTTGATAAAAAATATTTTACAGTCGAGACAGATAATATTAATTTAATAATACATGCGCATTATTAATTGTAAAAACTTTATTAACGAGTATTTATACATATATAATCAATAATGAAATATTTATATTACACTGATAAAATTTAAATATTTTGCGAATTCTTAACAGTAATGTGTTAATTTTTTTTTTGTTTCAGAGTAAAAAAAAAAGTAAAGAAGAATACAAAAAGAAGATATAGTATTAATTATTATTAATTATTTAAATTTTTAAAAAAATGCATCGTGCAAATTATTTAAGAAAAACATATAAATTTTATAATAAGTTGTTAAAACTGCAATCAAGATGCTTAGCAAGTGCAGCACAACATAAGATTATAAATGGCGCGAATGGTGAAAAAATAATAAAATCACCATATGGTGATATTGAATATCCAGAAATTCCAATATCGGAATATATATTAGAAAATGCCAAAAATTTTGAAAAACTCGTATCTTTGGTTAGTATATCAATAATTTAATTTAAAAAAAATACAAATTAATTATTATTTTAATTCAACAGGAATGTGGCATAACTGGTAGAAAATATAATTATGCCCAATTAAGGGATTATTCAAATTATGTTGCCAGAAGTTTATTGAATATGAATATTAAATCAGGAGATGTCGTTGCCTTGGTATTGCCCAATTTACCAGAAACTCCTATTGCATTTCTTGGATGTTTGGAAGCTGGTATTATTGTAACAACAGTTAATCCAATTTATACTTCTGGTACGATAAATTTTTTTAAAAAGTTTTATAGGAATATCTATTCTAAGCGGGATTCTAAAACCCATATCATTTAGGTACGTCATTTTTATGTATGGCGTACACTTTTCGTATCAATTGAGTTTAGTTGTAAATGACACAATTTTTTAAATAATATTCGAGATTCATTATAAGAATTTGTTAACATGGAACATGTTTATAGGGAGGGGTTACTTCAGAACTTGAAAATTAAGGGGGGGGGGTTAAATGAGTTAGAATAAAATCGATTTAGGGACTTGGAATAATTCAGGTTTAGGGACTTGGAATAATTTTGATTTAGGGACCTAGAATAATAAGAATTCAGAGAATCAAAATAGTTTGGGCTTAGAATCTTAACAGTTAGTAAGGTGATGATTACAAATTATAAAAATAGAAAATTGCATTATAATGTTGAGTAACATTTGTATTATACCTATAGTCCTTATCTGGAAGTAAACATGTTCCATGCATTTAGGTTGGGTTTACACAAACCGGTTAGAAGTTTTTTATTTAGATTTCAAAACACTACTTTATAACCCTTGAAAATTCAAATTCAATGAACTACTTTAATTAAGCTAATATGAAATAGTATGTTTAGATTCGATAAAAAGTTTATTTCGCGGTACAGAAAAATTTGCAATCGGGTACGAAATGAATAACTTTTTTAGCGGTGTGAGATTAGATTAAAGATGCTTAAAGTGCAGAATAAAATAATGAATACCCAAAAATTTAAATTGTTTTTCCAGGTTCATGTAAAAACTTACAGCTGGTTTAAATGTTAAAGGCTCACACACAAACTCATGGGCACGAGTAAAAAAGCATACGAGCACGAGCAATATTGAACAAAGTGGGATTAATATTTTTAATTTCTCCTCTTTAGCCCCTCCATTTTAACTCCCACTATATACTACTTTTGCTCGTGCTCGTTTGCTTTTTGCTCGTGCCCATGAGTTTGTGTGTGAGCCTTAACTCAACCATTGAACATGCAACATGCTATGGCAGTCATAATTTATATCCTAAATACTTTAAAATACATGCAACTGACATATTTTAAGTCCTGATTTTTACCTTATTTTAAGTCTAATTGATCAACCCCCTAAAAATGTCAATATTTTACCATCACCCTCAAAACGTTTATTTTACCCCCCCCCCCCAACGTCAATTTTTGACCCCCCATCTCAATTTTCGACCTTTTTCAGACTGTGGACATGGTCCATCTAAACAATTAATTGAATTTTTAAATCATATTTATGTGTAAAAAAATGTAAAATATAATTTGTTATTTTTAGATGAAATTTCTAGGCAATTATTATCATCCGGTACAACAGCAGTTATCACGTCTGCAGAAATAGCGACGACTGTAAGAAATGCGATAAGTACGTCTGCATTAAAAATCCCACTGATTGTAATCGATGATAACACGAAATCAATTCCTGATGATGTCATTCCATTTACGGTATTTATATTTACAAGTATTTCTCCCTCTTTTTTTTAATCATAAAGTTAATACATTAAAAAAAATGAATATCTTTTATTTATTATTTTTCTTAACTTTATCACTTTATCATTAATTTATTTACTTAAAATGTTATTTAATGTCACAAGCGTTATTATTAATAATATTATTATTTTTTTTTTTAATTGATACAAACTGCGTAGAATTTACGAAATTATCTGAATTTACATTATGAATGCATTCAAAGTTAACATGTGCATCATTATTATGTAAATAATCTTATGTAAAATGATAATAACAAAATAGAATGTATATGGATCTATTTTTTAAAATTTTATTTACTTATAATTTGATAACGTGATTTTGTAATTTCAAAAATATTTCATAACATTTTTTTACTTAAAATTTAAAATTTTTTAAATTGAAGGAGTTGATCATTTAAGTTCTCAATAGAAAAAATACATTTTTTATAAGGGGCGTTTGAAAGATATAAAACTCGAAATTGAATCCTTGTAATTTATAAGAAAAGGAGCTCACAAAGGGAGTGTAACAGTTGGATCTGCTAGATCTTGATACCAGTTGGTACAAAGTTTTGTTAATTTAAAAAAATACTTGAACATTATGGTTTCTCACAAACTGCAATTTTTTGTCATTTTTACTCTTTCTGTAGTACGAAATATTACTGGCTATCGCAGTGACAGAATGAGTGATAATATATTTGCTTGTGCGGCACTTAAACGTATAGACCCATAAACAAAAAAAATGATACCAAACTAAATTTTTTTTTTGATATAAGAAAACGAGGTCAAACGAGGCCAAGATTTTAAAGGTAACTTTATATAATTGGGTGAAAATGACACTGATTATTAGGGTGTTTCTTATTTCCCAAACTGCCCGTAGAGAAAAATATTGGCTCGAATATGATACTTCAGGTCATAAAAATATTATCTAAAAAAATTTTTTTATAAACAACTCGATGTAGTGTGCCGATTTGCAAATGAAAATCGGTAAAAATCAGGAAAAAGTTTTTAAAAATGTTTTAGAAAGCTTTTAAAAACTTTTTACTACTAAAATCTTCTAAAAGCTAGTTAGTGACAAAATATCTAAAAAAAACTGTAAATAATAACATAAAAGGTTATTTTTAGGTATTTTGACCACTTCTAGAAGCCTTGTTTGATTGCCTCGTCACTAAAATAAGAAATATGAATTTTTGCAAAAAATCAATGAATAAAACAGTCTAATTACAATTTTCATGGATATTTGCTTTTTAAACCACCATAAAGTTTAAATTAGATTCAGATATCATAAAATATGTAATAATTTACAGTTTTTTAAAGATATTTTCTCATTTACACGCTTTTAAAACGTTTTAGTAGTAAAAAGTTTTTGGGTAGGTTTCTAAAAGCTTTTTCCTGGTTTTTACCGTTTTTACCTTTTTATTGAGGTTATAATACCACTCTTTTGAGAGCGCCATTTTGATTATTAAATATTTGATCTTAGCAAAGAAATCGCCGATTCCAAGAACTTATTATAAAACACATTAATATGTTTAAAGTAAAAAATTTATTGCTGATTTTGATGTTAGAAATCCACTATTTTGAGCCCCATATTTTGTTTATTAAAAATCTGACTTTAGAATCATGTTAACTAATCCGGAAGACTTACTAGATAACGCAAATTTGCTTAAAATAGTAAAATCACCGTTTCCGAGGTTAGGAATACGCAATAATGAGTCCAGCATTTTGATTTTTAAAAATCTGTCTTAAAAATCAAATTTTGTCAAAAAATAGTTTTTAGTAAAAAAAAATACATGTTTCACTGAGGGGATCCATTTCCATGCAGATAAAGTTTTTGGATGCATTTAATATTGCAGGCGCTTTAACAACAAAATTCGGCTTTATGATTAAAAAATAGTAATCTAATGGTAACGACGTAATACAATTGTTAATCAAATAAAAAGGATTTTCTGGATGGGATTATTACTTAAATTTATTTGCGTGTGTTTTTTAATATGAAACAAATTTAAAGTATATGTCATTTGGGAGAATAATTTCGATAAATGAGTATAGAATTATAAGGATTTTAGGATCTAAAAATTATTTTTTTTTTTTTTAAATTATAAAGGCTTCAAAAATCAAAATATAAATTTACACATGTTCCATGTTCGTTGATTGTGAGTTAACAAACCGGATGAAAGTTTTTTTTCTAAAAATTGTTTTTTAAGTTTTACGAATATTTATTGTCAAAAAATCATTCTTTTGGAAGTATTCAAGTATACTCTAAAAAGTCAAAAGTTTGTACTACATGAGATATCAATTTTTTGATTTATTTATTTCTATAAAAAATAATAAGCACCATGATATCGCCGCTAATTGTTGCAATCTGTTTGGTCAATTAAAAAAGACCGGAAAAAAAACTCGCTCGTGTCTAAAATTTTTCGCCCATGATGCTTACAATATTTTTTGCCTACCAAGAGTGCCTAATTCGAGTAAAGCTTTATTTCCGGGAGAGCAAAAAAAAAATTATAAATCTTCTATTTATCTTCTTTGAAAGTATAAAATCTTGTAAATTTCTAGTTTACAAATTAGTATACTAATACTGGAATTTCTTATTTTGTATTACTACGACTTTTATAAATTTTTAAAGGTCTATCCGTTCTAACTAAAAATTTAACTACGAAGTCGTAAAAATTAGAGCCAAATTGAATAATATAAAATTTCACTGTAAAATTTGACTATATTTATCAAATATTTTATTATTGCTTAAAATTTTTGAAAACATTAACTTTTGAAAACTAAAGTTACGTGAAAAATATAGTAAAAATTGAATATCTCAAGGTGTATCATATTTGAGCAATTAAAATATAGTCTAGTATGTCACTTGCACATTTTTTTTCTTTATTTTAACTCCAGTTTCATGTCAAATAGCTGGGTGAATCATGTTTATTTTAGTGAAATATCTTCTTATAAAAATGCATTATAATGATGGTCAAGCGAACAATACTATAGCAATAATTGGCAAAATTTTAATATCGCATATTATAAAAAATTTGCCAGTTTAAAATCAAAAACTTAATAAATAAAATAAATGCTGTTTCCTTCACTATTATTGTGTTTTGTTTTATATTACTAGACACATTCGATTAAAAAAAAAAAAAAACATGAGTAATATATGTCTAATGGCCTTCAAATTTTTGTAACATATATATAATATTCAGCTTACTCAAGTCTTTTTATAAAAATATGAATTCGCTTCCGTATTTATAATTTCAACTATAAAATAAGCATTTTATCAAATTTTTTCTTTAATAATTTTATTTAATGAATTTAATTTGTAAAAGTTTTTATTTATTTTTTTTTTAAATATATGCATTTAAATAAAAAGTTTTATCTAAACGCTTATTTTAAAAAATATATGCGAATAAAAACATTAATCACGTAATAATAAAATTTTTTTATTTTTTTTTTCAAATCGTACAAAATAAAATATAATTTATATAACGCGTTTCAGTATTCTGAATACCATTATCAGATGTTAATTATTAATTATAAAGATAAATTAAGTTACAATTATAGTCGAGAAGCTAACGTATCATTCCGTATGCAAAAAATCCGATAATAGGCACCAAGCAGATTATAGTTTTTTAACCCTTTGATTCCGAATCTGCAGTTATTTTTTAGCTAAAACTAGGGATTTTGCCGCTAGAGGGCGTTTAGGGGAGGGGGGTAAAAACCAGGTAAAAACGCTATTTTTCGCAGATAACTTCAGACACGTCAACTCTCCCGCGAAATGCGGGAATCTCCCGCTTTTTGACCCTCCCTCACGCTTACCCGCATAAGCAGAAAAAACTCCCGCATTTTCCAAAAGGTGTCGCTAATCGCAAATTTTAATAAGGTTAGTACTTTCCTGAATCTTTTTTATTTTTAAATTAAAGTTGACATAATTTGTCTGCTGAGCTTGTTGATCTATTCAAAATAAACCGTTAAAATTTTGTGTTTTGTATTTATATATTTTCTTCTCATATTTTTGTGAAAAAATCAATAGATTTATTTTGGTCTGCATATCAATTAATTTATTATTTTTTTGATGTTCATGTAGGTAGAGCTTGTTGATCTATTCAAAATAAACCGTTAAAATTTTGTGTTTTGTATTTATATATTTTCTTCTCATATTTTTGTGAAAAAATCAATAGATTTATTTTGGTCTGCATATCAATTAATTTATTATTTTTTTGATGTTCATGTAGGTAGTCAATATTTTAAATAACTATTAGTGTTATATTTTTGTGTTTAAGCATTGTTTGATCATTAAAAAAACGCTATAGAGTATAAACAATAATATATTAAGGATTAAAAAATCTTTTATTATTTGCAAAAATTTAAATAAAATTTTAGGATTAATATTGTTTGTTATTAACAATGAATAATATAAATAAAAGTTTTAACAGTGATGAGAGTTTCAGTGATAATAGTGATAGTGGAAATTCAGTAAATAATAGTCAAAAGAATAAAACTAAAGACTTAAAAAAAAAAAAAAAAAACTTATAGTTCAAGATTCCAAAATGATTGGACCAATGTGTGGTCTTTTATTAAACCAGTACAAGGCAATCAAAACCAGTTTAGATGCAAAGTATGCAAAAAAGATTTGAGTTGCGCTAAACAAGGAAAACGGGACGTTGAGCGTCATTTGGACACTGATACACACAAAAACAAGTCTAAAATTATTCAGTCAAATCAAAAAATCTTCTTTGCTCCATCTGTAAACGAACAGGTTATAAAATCAGAGCTGGAGATGGTGTATCTTTTAGTTACTGGAAATATTCAGTTGGCCTTTATGGATAGATTTAATCAATCGGTGGACAAACTATTTCCGGATTCTGAAATCGCGAAAAAATATTCATGTGGAAAAACTAAAACGTCGTGTATTTTAAATGGTGCATTAGCACCACATTTTAAAAATAACTTAATAGACCGGATGAAAAATGGCCCGTTTGCGTTGGGCACAGACGGGTCCAATGACAATGGAGATCAAAAAATGAACGTGCTTATAGTGTATCTATTTAATAAAAACAAAACTAGAGTGACAACGGAGTTCCTCTCAATGTGTTCCACTACTGGACCACATGTAGGAACAGCTGATACAATTTTTAATAAAATTAATGACAAAATGATTAATTTTGAAATTCCGTGGGAAAACTGTAGAGGTTTCTCCGTTGATTCAGCTCCTGTTAATGTTGGCATCAATTGTTCGTTGACAACAATGGTCCATAATAAGAATCCAAGTATATTTTTTATGGGATGCCCCTGTCATAAGGTCCATAACGCTGCATCAAAAGGAATGCATAAATTTAATTTAGCATGTGGGTTCGACTTGGAAGAGTTTGCGGTGGATATATACTACTGGTTTGACAAAAGTACCAACAGAAAAGGCACTCTAAAAAATTTTTGTGAACTATGCGATACCCAATACAGAAAAATGTTAAAGCACATAAGTGTAAGATGGCTATCTTTAGAAATTTCAATTAATAGATGCCTAAAGCAATTTATTGCTTTAGAGTCATATTTTATAGATACTACAGAAAAAGGACTAGGAGCAAGGTTTTCAAGGCTAAAAAATAAATTCAGTGATCCTATGACAGAAGTTTACCTTTTGTTTATGCAAAGTATATTTTAAATTTTATTATATTTTAATAAATTATTTATTTTATAAATATATTTACACCATATTTTATTTTATATATTTCAGGCATTTTTCCTGTTTTTACTAATTTTAATAAATTTTTACAAAAGGAAACCCCAGTTATATATTTAATTTATGATACAGTATTAGAATTTATCCGTGAACTATTAAGTAAATTTGTGAATGTCAAATTTTTAAAAAAATGCATTAAAAAAACAAAATTTGATGGTATAAGAGATAATATTCTCTCAGATGATAAGTTATTTATTGGCTTTACTACAAAGCAAAAGCTTAACTCCATATTTAAAAAAGATCCAGGAAATGATCTAGTAACTGAAGAAAGTGTTGATGCTTTTTATAAAGCAGTTAAAGAATTTTATTGCACATCTGTAGAATACGCTTTAGAAAATTTGCCTGTTCAAGATGAGTTAATTAAGAACTGCAAGTTTATCAAAATTGATAAAAGATTAGAGGCTAATTTTGACAGTGTTTTGACAGTAATAAATAAGTTAGGATTACAATTTACAAATCCAGAAATAGATATTATGACTGGAGAATTTATTAAATTTCAGATGTTAAACGATGAAGATATTGATAAACAAATATGGGAACAGGCAAAAGATGAGAATGGCCACTTTAGAATGGACATATTATGGGGTTTTTTGTTTAAAAAAACAAATGCTAATGGATCACCATTTTTTAAATATTTGAGTAAAGTGGTAGAATCAGTTTTAGTGTTACCACATTCTAATGCAACTTCAGAGCGAGTTTTCTCAATGGTTCGTAAAAATAAAACAGACACCAGAGATAATTTATCAATTGATAATACACTTTCATCTATAATAACAGTCAAAATGTCAAGCGAAAGCAGCTCAGAATTAGAACCTACTAAAGAACTTTTAAAAGCAGCTAAGCAAGCTACTATGATCTATAATAAAGAGCATAGTAGCTTGAATAATAAAAATAAAAGTTAATTTTTTTAATTGTTTTTTTGTCTTCAAAAACTATGTTATATATTTAATCAACATTTATTATAAAAATCATTTAAAAAATTTTTAAATTATTTATTTAAGACAAAAAATAAATTATAAGTTGAAAATGTTTTTTTTTTTTTAATATTGATTTAAAAATTATATTCTTTAAAAAATTATATAAAACTATATAAACTTTATAAATATACTCTACAAAAAAATTGTTTAAAAATTAATATTTTAATTTCTTTTGTTTGTAACTTTTTTTTCTTTTTAATTTCTAAAGGACTAAAAATGTGGTTTGGTATTAAAAATTATAGTATATAAGCAAAAAATACCAAAAAAAAGATATGTAAAAAAACCAAAAAAGTAGTAAAAATAATTCAATTTTACTTCATAGAATTAATTGAAATTAAAAATTATTTAAAATTTGTGCTAAGATTTAGTTTTTTAATAAAAATCAAAAATAAAGTCTTTAATTAATAAATTTTATTATGTAACAAATTATTATAAAAAAAATTGTCAAAAAATTGACATTTTACCTATTTTCTTTTGTTTATAATTATTTTTTAATTTCTAACAGGCTAAAAAAGTTTTTTGGTGTTAAAAATTACTAAAAATTTAAAATTATTATAAGCAAAAAATACCAAACAATATAATAAATATAAAAAATCAGATAAAGGTTATATATATTTTTTTATTTTAATTGATAATATTATATAGGTATAATTTTTGAATTTAATTTATTAATAATTGTAATTTGCTATAAATATATTATTGCAATTATTATTTCAAAATTATTTCATTTTTTTTCTATATGGCACTTATAACAATAAAAAAATCTATAGTTTATAAATAACCTATAATTAAAATCCAAATAAAAATAAAAGTTAATAATAAATAAAAATTCATAACTTAAATTTCTTTGATTTTGTGTTTTAAATCTCCCGCTTTTTACCTGCATTTCAACCCTTCAAATTCCCGCTTTCTCCCGCTGAGATTTACCGTGTCTCACGCAAAAGCTTTGTTAGAGGTTGACGTGTCTGTAACTTGGAAGCTACGCGTCCTAAGATACTTAATCCCTAGTAACATATAGATTTTTGATATAATATTTTGTACACTAAAAAAAATGGAGAATTGCAAAAATATAACTAAAAACAATATGCATTAGACTATTTGTTTTTAGTAATTTTTTTCGCAATTTCCATCTGCCAATTTGAAATTAAAAAAAAAATATGCATGCAAAAAATATGTCGTAAAAACTCACAAAAGATTAATGTTTTTTCATTAGATATACCTTTTTTTAGTGGCCAACTTTAACCCACAATATTAAATTTCCGGTTAATTTTATCGTAAATTTGACTTCAGATTCTGAAAATTGAAACATTTTTGCAAAGGGATACATTTCTAGAAATATAAATATTGGTTTTAAAATTAATTTAGTATTCAAAAAGAAATCATATTGATTCGGATTAAGCCTATAGTTCAACGAATATGGAATTCCATCCATATGCATTCCATGTATAATTCCATAATCGTTGAATTTTATGCATTGATAAGTTTGAGTAATTAATTAAAAAGTAATAACTAATAAGTTTTTAATTCTTATGAAGTAACTTGTATTACTTCACTGAAATTAAAACGGGTTGTAGAAAACAAATTTTTTAAATAGTTTAATCTTTTGTGCTAAAGTATATTAAAGCGTAGTTTGATATACGTGTGAGTATGACAGCTGAATTTTGGCACAGAGATAGTCAAGACAAAAACACACCTACCTACTTTCGTATCCTAATTTTTGGCCACTTGTTCTGGAAAAAGTTACCGGTCCTCAAAATTGGCCGATTTTTGAAAAAAAAATAAAAGTATGAAATCCCGCAATAGCCGTAAATTTTTATAATAAGTATTTTATTATAAGTATAAGTATTTATATAAGGCCAAAACATACGAAGTTTATATCGATTTAGGGACTTAGAATAATTTGAAGTAGGACTCCTTGGGAAGTGATCAGGCCCTGATAAGAACAAGAACTAAGAAAACTTTAGGTTTCTGGACTTAGGATAATTTATATTTCAGGATTTCTTGTAATTTAAGTCGTAGAACTTATAATAATTAGGAAGTATACGTTAAAACTGTTATAATTGAACATGTTCCATGATCGTTAGTTATGTGAAAATGCTCGGAAAATGCAAACAATTTATAAGTTTTTAATTTATATAGTGGTGCGTTCAGAATACCGCTATTTCAGAATAACTTTTCTTTAAGGAGAGAATTGGAAAATTAAAATTAGGTTTAGTATTTTTAAGGCGTATCTCTCATTTCTTAAATTTTTTTTTTTGAAAATTTTTTTATTCTTTTTTATTGTTTATAAACCTCTTAAGAATGCACACACAAAATTTTGGGGAAAAAAATATGGTTTTTGAGATATTAAGATATTAATAATTTTATATCAATATTTTTTTATATATTTTTTTTTTAAATTTAATTTTATTACATTATTTTATATTAATAATAATAAAAATATGAAAAGATATAAATAAATAAATAAATAAATAAATAAAAAAACGCTATCAAGCACGATTCTATACGTACTCGTCTATCGAAAAACCAAGAAAAGCAGCTAAGAAACAGGCTCGTATGGGCAAAAAGCAGGCCTTGCAGAAACAGGAATAAACTTATTTGGATTTGGAAGGACTTATATATGGTCCAAGGAATGATGGCTAGTTATTTGCTAGTATTATAGACCTTAATAATTGAAATATATTAATTAAAACAAAAAAAAAAACTTTAAACGCGTTTTTCTCAAAATGACTTTTTGAAAGCGGCTCCCGCGATATCTCTAAAGCTAATTGAGCAATTGACACAAAGCTTGGTGTATTTTCTTTATTAAAGTTATAGCTAGAGTTGGTACCTCGGACTAAGCTTAATATGCTTCCAGAAATCATTTTATGGTCGATTTTCGGGCCATTTTCGGCCCAAAAATCGTATTTTTTTTTTAAATGCCCACCAATTGGTCAATTTTAAAAATTTTTTTCTCATTTTGGTACCAACTCCAGAGAATACTCTACAAAACATAATGCTATTCTGTTTTTTAGTTTCAGCTGTCCTAAAGGGGCGAAATCATGGGAACCGTTTTTTTCAGACTATACTTTGACGCCCTCTATAATATGAACAAAACGACAAATATAATTTTTTTTTCATTTTTCTTAATGTTTAACAATAGTTTAATAATATTAAAAGAAAAGTTGTTAACTTTGATAATAAAATGATTGAAATAAAATGATTTGAAAATTTTTTAAAAATCGATAAAAAGATGAGAGATACCCCTTAAGGATATATTAAACAATCCATTTATGGAAACAAAAATAAAATAGATAAAAGATTTTCACAGGCCGAAAAAACTACCATAAAAGTAAACCGAAAAATTTGGAATGGTATTTTTTTGGTAAATGGTACTTAACTTCATTAAAGTCTTTAACGAGGGGCTATAGTCTGGGAAAACACGAATTTGATTTTAAAAAATTTTTTATTGATTTTTTTTTGATTTTGGCTTGTTTGTACCTCAATCATGAATCTTTACTAGTTGAGATGGTTTATTTCCGTCTTTTAATTATTAAGCGATTTTTAGCCTTATAAGTAAAGTAACCCTAAACCTCAAAAATCTATTTTTTACTAATCAATATTGAATTAAAAAACACAAAAAATTTCGAAAACTCACGAAAAATCGCAAAAAATTATTAAAAGACGGAAATAAACCATCTCAACAAGTAACGATTCACGATTGAGGTACAAACAAGCCAAAATCAAAAAAAAATCAACAAAAAATTTTTTAAAATCAAATTCGTGATTTCCAAGACCCTTTGTCTTTAATAATACTTAAACAATAATTTGATACACTTAGGTAAATCTATTATAGGCTGTGAAAAATAAAAGCCAAAGCTAGCTCAAAATATCAATAATAAAAATACAAAGAAGTATATATTTGTCTTATATTTGAAAAAAAATAATAATATAATAATTTTATTATACTAGAAATAAACTTTAATTTAGATTAGAAATAAACTTTAATTGTATATATGTTTAACAACTACAATAAGTTTTTTGAAACGACCTTGCTGGACAAATAGTAAGCAAAATAAAAAATTCAAAATAACTTTTTGATTTTTCCTATTGCCAATATTTCATTCTCAATCTTAGAACCTCTTCAGGACCTTACATCGAAATTACATCTAAAGAAATCATAACAGAACCTTGTGGAACAATTATATTTTTGATTTTTTTTAAATACTATACTATAGCGGGCTCACGTTGTTCGCCCGCATTATAATTTCCCCTTAGCTTTATTAAAAAAATATTAAAGAAATATAGGTTATAACCTATAAAGAAAATAGAAAAATTCAAATTTGTAAACAAACATTTTGATTGGTCTTTATATAGTCCACAAGATGGCGGCCCCCATAAAACCCATCAATTTTTATATAATAGATATTTTTTATGATTTGGTCAGGTTTTTTCATGCTATTGGATCAATATTGGATACATAGTATGCGTTCATACATTTTTGATTGTAAATACTTTACTCTAAAAGGGACGATTGTATCAATTTGCATGTTGTTAAGTAATAATTTATTTATATCAGACCATAATAATATTATGAATTGGCAAAATAAATATGATTATAAAACAAGTAAAAAATATGTAGTTCTTACAAAAAAATTAAACAATTTAGAAATACAAGCCAATAAGAATAATCTATCGATTTCTTTAAACAAACATAATTGTCCAACAGATGAAGATCCTTATGGCTTATAAACTTAAGTAATAAAACTATTGAGAATGAAATATTGGCAATAGGGAAAATCAAAAAGTTCTTTTGAATTTTTTATTTTCCTTACTATTTATCCAACAAGGTCGTTTCAAACAAATTTAATTTTCAAGATAAGCGGACGTTCCAAACAATTTTTCAAAACTACAATATTATTTAAAACATAAATAGTTTTAAAAAATAATTTAATTTTTGAAGCAGACTCTTTGAATTAATAAATATTGAAAAATTTAACAATTAATTTTCTATTACAGGATCTTATAGAAAAAGGAAAAACTTTGCCACAATTACCTCCAAAAAGTTGGTCTGCAGATGATGTCGCTGTATTACCGTATTCTAGTGGTACAACAGGACTTCCTAAAGGAGTTATGTTAACACACAGAAATATTATATCTAACATTGAAATGACAAAAAAATCCTTTTCTCAAAATATGTGGGTCCCATCAACTGGTAAGTTAAAATTTCAATTAACAGCTATAGTTCAGTAATGAGAAGGGGGTTGATTTTTGGCCACTTGAATTATCTCATAAAGGAAAAAACTTGTGAATTTGATAAATTTTGAAAGCCTAAATCAAATTTTAAAGTAATAGTGCATGAGATAAAGACTTCTTACCCCTTTTTTGTAAATTAAAGTTTTAATTTTAAAAAGTATTAAAAAAATAATTGTCTTTTATTATTATCATAGATAATATTGACGCTTCTTTGTCACTAAATAATTTATCCTTATTTGCACAAAAAAAATTTATACAAGTCACATATAAGTAAGTCATACTTGTCTTCATATTATCCTCTTGAGTCGAGAGAAGATACGTTTTTGCTCTCGCCTCGATCTCGGTCAGTTTTTTCAAACTTCACCTCCCCCCCTTGTTCTCAATAAAGGTCTATTTGAGACTTCAAAAAGAAACTTGATATAATAATTGATTATTATATTATTAATATTCTTATTTTTTATTTTAGAAGGCAACCAAGATATTATACCTGTTGTATTACCCCTCTATCACATCTACGGATTAACATGCATAATGCTGAGCAGGTTACTATTTGGTAATAAGTTAATAACATTACCTAAATTTACTCCGGAATCATACATGAAAGTATTAAAAAATAATAAAGTAAGTAAAACATGATTTAATTTTTAGGTTATTGCACAAGTGCAAATAATATTATTTATTTATTAGAGTACAATACTTTTTACGGTGCCACCGATTGTTTTATTTTTATCGACTACAAAACTGGTTACAAAAGATTATGTAGATAGTGTTAGATTTGTTATGAGTGGAGCTGCACCTCTTTCTGGTAATGATGTTGAACGATTTTATGAAAAATTTGATCCTAAAAAAAAACAGATTGTTTTTTCTCAAGGTATGAGTTTATTATCAATAAAATAACTGTAATGATAAATAAAATCAAAAATTAATTAAATTTACTAATTTAGGATATGGAATGACTGAATCATCTCCAGTAACACATGTGGAAAATTCTGGTGTTAAATTTTCTAGCATAGGAAAACCAGTTAGTGGATGCGATGCCAGGATAGTAGATCCAATCACAAAAAAAGACGTGTCTTCTCCTGGCGAAACTGGTGAATTATGGGTTCGAGGACCTCACGTAATGAAAGGATATTTAAATAATGAAAAAGCCACAAATGAAACAATTCAAGATGGTTGGCTATTAACAGGAGACATTGCTTATTATGACCAAGATAACGATTTTTACATAACTGACAGACTTAAGGAACTCATAAAAGTTAAAGGATTTCAGGTAATGCAAAATAATGTTACATAGTAAAAAAATTTTTACTACAGTTTAATAATATCACTACAAAAATCGTAAATTTACTACAAAATGTGGGGTAAAATATTGAAAATCAGGCTATAAATGGAGACTACTTAAAATATAAGTTTTTTGGGTTGGTTATTTCGAAAATCGAATCGCTTTTGAAGTTAGTTGAATCATTTCTGGGTAAAAAATCAATAAACTTTTCTACAAAGAAAATAACACCTTTTATTTTGGCGGTGAAAATATCCAACTTTCAAAATCTGTAAAAAATCTTGGCTTATTTCTCGATTCAGATATAAAATGGAACACCCATTTAAACCATATAGTAAAAACTGTAAATTACACTCTTTACAGGTTCAGACATTTTAAAAATCTAGTGAATAAAAATATACGGAAGCAATTGGTCTCTGCCCTAATTTTTTCGATAATAGATAATTGCATGTTTCCGATTGGAAATCTCCCAGCCTATCAATATGCGAGATTACAAAAATTACAGAACGCGGCGGTTCGCTACGTTTGTGATACAAAATTTCCACTACGTACTTCTCCTGCCAGAATAGCATTAGGCTGGTTGAACATAAAACTCAGAGCAAAATACCTTTGTGCCTCCCACATTTACAACTTTTTGCAAAATGGTAAACCTGACTATATAAAATCTAAAATAAAAGTTTATAAGCCCGCTCGTGACTTGCGACCAAATAACAGGCCACATTTATCAATTGAGACGACAAAAAATTCTTTTTATTTAAATTCTTCACTTATTTTTATGATTTCTTTCTGGAATTCTATTCCTGAAAATATTCGTTTTTTATCTTCAATCGGCTCTTTTGAAGAGAACTTACATAAGTATTTATTAGAGATCGACCTACGTGAATCTAATGTCCAATACATCACTCCTCACCTGTAAATCTTACCTTTTTACCTTTTCATTCAAATCAAATTACTGTTTCCTTTTCCACTCTTATATTATTTTTAATAAATAAATTATTTTTTAAACTCTTTTTATTATTTCTTGTTAAATCTTTTTACTATTTGCATTTAATGTAAATTTAAATTTAAAAATTAATGTTATATAAATTTATATCTCATTAGTTATTTTTTCACTAAATATTTTTTTATATTTTGTTCTAAATCAAATTTTTATTTTATCATGTGCAATGCAATTATTTTTGTAATTTATAAACCACTTAATAAAAAATTTTTATTTACTACAAATGTAATCATTTTACAACAAATTATAGTAATTTCACTATATTTGTAACTTTAGTACTAACAAATTGTAGTAAAAATACTAAACTGCAGTAATATTAAGTACATTTTTTTTACTATGTACTATAAAAAAATAAAAATATTAAATTCTTAAACAAATGTCTAAAAATAAAGAATTTATCAGACTTCTCATAAATTGACTACTATTTCATATAATTTTTTTGCCTTTGATGAGATGAAAAAAAAACAGAACTGTGATTCCTCTCTATAGAAAAAGAATTTTAGTATATGAATATTTCTTTTAGGTTGCACCAGCTGAACTTGAAGCTATCTTAAGAACGCATCCGAAAATTCTTGAAGCAGCTGTTATTGGAATTCCTCATGAAATGTATGGCGAAGTACCAAAAGCATTTCTAGTAACTAAAAATCAAGAATCTGTAACAGAAGATGAAATACATCAATTTTTAAAAGGAAAGGTTACTGAATTTAAAGAATTAAGAGGTTAGTTCAACATAAATATTTTTTCGGTATTAACACAAATAATCTATAAGGCCTGAGTTGATTCAATTATTAAGGACGTATCTCAGTGGATTGAAAGAGAGAGAGGTCTTTTCGGACCTCTTTCTTTCTCTCGCGAGTTTTGTATAAGAAATCGCAAAATGTTTTTGTTTATATTTATGTAAATAAACATCTAGGAGCTCTGAAATTTTTTCTACGAGTTTTTATAATAATAAATTATATTTTAACCAAATATTATCAAAATCTGTTCTGTAAATTTTTTGTTTGGAGCTCTTAAAATCTCTTACGTGAAATATGCATGTGATTTAATAAGTACGTATTGTAAAAAATTTACAGAACAGATTTTGATAATATTTGGTTAAAATATAATTTATTATTATAAAAACTCGTAGAAAAAATTTCAGAGCTCCTAGATGTTTATTTACATAAATATAAACAAAAACATTTTGCGATTTCTTACACAAAACTCGCGAGAGAAAGAAAGAGGTCCGAAAAGACCTCTCTCTCTTTCAATCCACTGAGATACGTCCTTAAGATATATATTTCGTCGGCTCTTATAAAAAAGTCGCTATGTTGTTTTTTTTTCTAAGGAAGGCACCGACATAATATACGTTGTATACATAGTAAGATATCGGAGTTTTCATTTGTGAAAAAAGATACATAGCGACTTTTTAATAGGACCCCTTGATTTGATTCTTGATATTTTGAAAAAATTGAAAATTATTTCATTAACGAATAAAATTCAGACTTAATATATTAATTTTCTTCGTAAAAAAAATTTGTATTCGTGTTTTTAATTTTTATAAGTTTTAAAAAAAGGTTAAACAGTTATCGACTTTAGTTTTTTTGAAATAAATAATTTTATTTTAAATATAAACATTTCAATCTGATTTAAATTTTATTTTATACGCTCCGTAATGAAATTCAAATTTTTATATTAACAACAAAATTAATTATTTAGAAAAATTATTATCGGTAATTGTTCTACCTTAACAACCCGTTACATTTAAATATGGATTATGTTTATAGGAAGGGGTACCCAGGAATTCTGAAAATCAAGGGGGGAGAGTTAAATGGGACTTGGAAGAATTTCGATTTAGGGACTTAGAATAATTCGGTTTAAGGGTCGTTTTACCTAAATATGTCGATATTTTAGCTGATTTTCAAGCTAGGATTGTGAAATAACGGATAGAGATATTTGAATCAAATTTTTTTTATTGTTTATAAATATATTAAAAATTAAAAAAAAAAAATTTTTTTTGTTTTTTGTGACGTCATTTTTGCGTAAGAGAGTTGTACTCGCGTCTCTGAAAAAAAAAATCCAAAATTATGTACTTGATATCTTGACTTTGGATAAACTAAAACATACGAAAAAAAAATTGGTAAGACTGAAAACCCGTAATTTCGAGATGTCTTCGAGTTTTTTCAAAAAAATTAATTACAAACAAAATGGCGGCTACACAAAATTAAAATGAAAAAAAAAGCCTATAATTTTCGGGCAAAAGCAGCTGTAAAAATTTTTTCAGAACATAAAAAAAAAACTCGATGACATCCCGAAATTAGTGCATTTATTAAATTGCTTATAGTAAATTTAAAGAAAATCGGTGCAGAAGTTATTGCGCAATCGTGTACATGGTTTTCAAAGACGTTCGAGTAAAACGACTTTGAAGTTTTGGAATAATTTTTTCGTTACTTTAGTTATTAAGGGAGTTGAAGCGTGGAGGAAAGAAGATATATTTTTTTTCGGACTTCTTTCTTCCTCTCAGGAGTTTCGTATAAGAAATTCCAAAATGTTTTTGTTTATATTTCTGTAAATAAACTCCTAAGAGCTCTGAAATTTTTTCAGTGTGTTTTTATAATAATAAATTATATTTTAACCAAATATTATCAAAATCTGTTTTGTAAATTTTGTACAATACGTACTTATTTATATTACATACTTATTCACCGTAAGAGATTTTAAGAGCTCCAAACAAAAAATTTACAAAACAGATTTTGATAATATTTGGTTAAAATATAATTTATTATTATAAAAACACACTGAAAAAATTTCAGAGCTCTTAGGAGTTTATTTACAGAAATATAAACAAAAACATTTTGGAATTTCTTATACGAAACTCGTGAGAGGAAGAAAGAAGTCCGAAAAAAAATATATCTTCTTTCCTCCACGCTTCAACTCCCTTAAATTATTAATTTTTTTTTTTATAATGTAAAGGAACTTACAACAACAAAAAATGAGACAAAAAAAAATTAAAATCGGTCAAGTAGTTTTAGAGAAATCTTAATTAGAAGGTGTAAAAACTTTGTTTGCTAAATAAGAGTACAAATTTTTTTTTCTTAAAAATTTAACAAAACATTTTTTTGTGGAAAATTTAAGTATACTTATAAGTTATCAGTGATTTAGGAGCCATAAAGTTATCCTTCTGGTTTTCATACCGAACTTGTAGCTGATTTTACCCCTGCTGCTGGGCCGATTTGCTATTTTTTACCATTTTGGCACGGCTAAATTTGGCGTCATAAACCATCGCAAATATTAGCAAAATTTGCTCATAATTTCTATCAGTGACCAGTTCCGACATGATTTCTAACTATTTAACAATAGTTAGAGGATATGTAAGATAATATTAGAGCCATACCGTTAAATTTTATTAAAAGCACGTTTGACGACGCCGGCAAAACAGGCCAAAAAATATACTTAGAGGGCAGGATTTAAAAATAAAATTTTTTTACATACTCTTGAGACATATATAAAGTAATTAATAGAAAAAAAAAAATTCGGTTATCAAAAAAAAGTTTAGGTAAAACGACTCTCAAAAGACTTAGAATATTTTCGATTTAGGGACTTAAAATAGTAAGTGTTTAGGGAGAGGGAATAGTTTAGAATTAGAATCTTAACATCTAGTAAAAGTGATAATTACAAAATATAAAAATAGCGAATTGTATTTTAATGTTGCGTAACATTTATGTATTATACCTAATCCTCAGCTGTAAGTAAACATGTTCCATGCATTTTGGTTGCGTTTACACAAACCGGTTATAAGTTACGCCCAATCATGACATTCATGTCATTTAAATATTTTTTCATGAAAAAATCAATATTTTGGGCTAAAAATGTCATCTAGTAGGTAATTAGGGCTCCTCTTTTCATTTCTGAAGTCCATTTTTACGTACAACCCCTAGAAAATGTGCTATGCTCCCCTAAATATGAAGTAAATTTTAAACATTTTTTTGGTCGTTATAAATGATACTATGCACAAAAAAGGATCTCCAGGCTTTAAAAACACTAAGTGAGACTATTAGAAATGCACAAAAAATAAATTCATACCGATGTAGCATATTTAACCCCTTCAATGGGGTAGGGGGTAGATTTTTAGCACAATATAGAAAACAAATATTTTGGGCTAAAATTATCATCTAGTAGGTATTTTTGCCCACTATTTTGATTTCTGAGGTCTGTTTTTACATATCATCCCTAAAAAATAAGATATCATCCCCTAAAAATAATTTATAATTTACCCCATGTTTAGGAAATGATATCTTATTTTCTAAGAGTTGTACGTAAAAACAGACCTCAGAAATGATAATAGTGGGCGAAAATACCTACTAGAGGATAATTTTAGCCCAAAATATTCGTTTTATATATTGTGCTAAAAATCTATCTCCTACCCCATTGAAGGGGTTAAGTATACTAAATCGGTATGAATTTATTTTTTGTGCATTTCTATTAGTCCCAATTAGTGTATTTAAAGCCTGGAGATCTTTTTTTGTGCATAGTATCAATTTATATAACGACAAAAAGTGTTTAAAATTTACCCCATATTTTGGGGATGATAGCATAATTTTCTAGGGGTTGTACGTAAAAATGGACTTCAGAAATGAAAAGAGGAGCCCTAATTACCTTATAGGTGACATTTTTAGCTCAAAATATTAATTTTTTCATGAAAAAATATTCAAATGGCATGAATGTCATGATTGGGCGTTAATGGGTTAATATATAAAGCTCAAAAATGAGATTTTATTAAATTATATATTTTTGTAATTCTTAAAATAGTTTTATTTTTATAGAGCGAAGCTCTACCTTAATGGATGCAAAAATCGACACCTTTCGGACACGATATAGCCAAAACGATCAAACGGATTGCTTTCATTTTTTAAAACTGAGTATATTTTATCGAGTTAATGACACCTATTGTTTTTGGTCCCAATCCGGTATTTCTAAAGGCATGTTTATTCTTGTACTTTTGCTTCATACAGGTGAAAAACCTTCTAAATGTTATCGCACGATAAATTTCATAGCTTTTGCATAAATTTTGCATCAGTGAAATATCATAAAAGAGCAAAAGAACACTAGATATAGTTTTATTAATTATTAATTAATCGACATTTTATTTAATTACACGTTTGACGCCCAAGAGCTTATATCTACCTACGAGTAGTTTTGTTTTTGCACACTAAATTAATTTCAAAACAAAAATTTATATATTTCAAAATGTATATCCCCATGTAAAAAAGTCTCAACTTTCAGAATCTGATGTCAAATTTGCGATTAAATCAAACTGCAAACTCAATATTTCGGGTCAAAGTTGGCCACTAAAAAAAATCGACAAGTTGCTTATCAGTATTGTAAAATTAATTAAGTATTCAAAGACAGTTAACGATAATATAATTGCAGCTTATGATATGATTGCGTTAAGGTACATTAGCGGTCACAAGATTTTGACGGTATACAACCGGTCATTTTTCGTTGAAGGTTAAATAAAAAAAAAAATGCGACAACGTCGCAGAATGTTTGTAGGGCGCGTTTCTTATTTACATGATTATTATTATAATATTATGCGTGTATTTTGAAAAGCGACGTTGTCGCCTTAAAATTTTTATCGGTTTTTTATTTTTTCTAATTAAAATATCTTTTATACGAAAAACACAATTTATTTAAAAATCGAATACTAGTTTCTTCAATAATTAATTTACGTGGTGCTATTTTTTTTTTTAAATCCATCGTTTAGTTTTGATATTGAGATTTTGATATTTCATAACATAAAAATCTCAAACCCCTGATTTTTGAATCAGCTCCTATGCTCGCAATGTATAAGGACTCAACTTTGGAGCTTTGTATTTCCTAAATGAAAAACACAATTTTCTTAAAAATTTTTTTAAATGTGTTTTATTATAATACGAAGCCCCTATAAAAATTGTATCGATTTCTATCGTGATCAAAATACACGCTAATCAACCTTAAGTATCTTATGCAAATAAAAAATTTTAAATCTTAAGGGGCAGTACAGGTTAAAATCCAAATTTTTTGAAAAAACCTAATTTTCAGAAAATGTTAGAAAAAAATTGAAAATCTAAGAAGAGGGAAACATTGCCAAGACTTTGGGTGAATTCAAAACTGTGGGTTTGGGTCTTTTTATAGTATGTTTGCTCGGAGAATTTTTTCTTTGGGGTCATCCATAAAATACGTAACGCAGTTACATAGTGGGTGGACTGCTGTTTAACGTTACTATAATGTTAATTTACATTCAATTTACATTGGTTAAGGTGTTACCATATGGTTGGTGGTATCAAAATTCTCTAATTTTTGCGTTACGTATTTTATGGACGGTCCCTTTGAAAATTCATCCTTAATTTTTTAAAGATAAATTTTTAGGTTTTTCGGGTCGCTGATCACTAATTTCGGGTTTTTTTCTATGAGAAATTGGTGTATCACCTTTAAATTTGCAACAAATACCCCTAAAAAGGGGTATTTTTGATGTATTCGAATTATGGGCGGTCAGATTTGGTCCATAAGGGTTTTTCGGGTCGCTGATCGAGAATTTCGAGGACTTTTCTATGAAAAGTTAATATTTCACTCCTTAATTAGCAAAAATAATTAATTAATAATAATACTTAATAAAAAAATTTCGGCACTTTAAGCGTTCAGAAACGGTTTTAATGGGTTTTTTAGGTCACTGAATAAGAATTTTGAAATTTTTTGTTAAAAACTAATTTCTCACCCTTAAATTAACAGAAACTACCCTACTACCATACTACTAAAAGGGGTGTTTTTGCTACTTTCGCATTGTCAGCGTTCAGATTCGATTCAAATGGGATTTTGGAGTCGCTGAACAAGAAATTCGGGGAATTTTTTTGTAAAAAATTAATTTAGCACCCTTATGTTAGCAAAAACAACGTTTTTTTGTATATGTTAGCGTGAAAGTATATAATTCGGTGTTATATATAATCCCTAGTGGTTATATATAATCACAATCGTGAGCCGTGAGTTTAAATAAGAAAGTAAAATAAAGTTGAATTATTTACTTTCCCTAGGGTTCATATATAATCACAGGTAGGCACCCGTGAATTTAAATAATTCAATTTTCAAGGCCGTGAAAGTAAATAATATAATCTGAATTATTTAATTTAGTTATTTAACATTATTTTGAATAAAAGTATCGACGCTCAAAATTTTTATTTATTATTTTTAAATTTGTAAACAAATAGATAGGTTTATACATTGTTTTGATTTTAAATTATATAATTATAATATTGTATAGTTTTGAATAAATATAAAAGTTTAGTTTATCTTTGGACGCTGGCAAAGAAATTTTAATTTGTAAATTTTAATTTGTTTAATTATTTACGTGTGTTAAAAAATATGAATATGAATAAGGAAAATGTTGAATTTAGTGACGAAAAGAAAAAAGTTTTCAAGCAACGATTTGATGATAAAATAAATGAATTATATAATAATGATAGAAAAAATAGTTATTTTTTAACAAAAATAAAAATTAATGAACTAATTGAAAAAATAAAACGTTGTAAATTTGTTGGCTACAAAAAGCATCCAAATGACTATTGTGTACATCAAGGTGCCATCATAGCAATACATGCTGTAATAAATAAAAAAATCTTTAAAAAATTTATAAAAATATGTTAAAATTGACTAAAAATATCTTTAAAAAATTTTTAAGAATATGTTAAAATTGACTAAAAAAAAGCCTTTTATTTTTAAATAATAAATATTTACTTCTTTTTATCATAATTTAACTCATTTTTTATTTTATTTACATTCACTGTGATGCATGTGTACGGGAATTTGAATAATTAATTTTATTTTATACATTCACGGGTAAGTCCCCGTGAATTTATATAATTCGATAGAATGGTACGGGATTATATATAATCACTAGGGAATGTATATAATTTAGAATGATTTATTTTGAATTATTCACATCCACTAAAAGCTATCGGGGTTATATATAACCACTAGGGATTATATATAATCCCGGAATTATATACTTTCACGCTAACATATATGGGCATATCTCACCAAGTGGTTATATTGCATATATGAGGGTTTTAATGAAAATCCAGGTTTCTGTTTAAAAAAAAAATTATTGAAATTTATTTAAATATATTTCTTCTCAAGCCTCAAGAAATTTTTTTGCCTAATTTCTTTAATGATTATGAAATAACAGCCTTGGAATGATTCGAAACCCTAATATTTTGTTGGTAACCTTGTTAAGTTTTTTAAATTCTTAACATTACAGAGGGAATGCCGTAAAACTATTTGCCTTTTTATAAATAGATTTTGATAAATTAATAATATATTTAATTTATTCACATAATTAAAACAGTGTGCTCCTTTTCTAAAAAAAATTCTGCCAGCTGAAATATTGGTAACCACATTTTCAAATAAATCCGACCAAAGAAAGTTTCTTAAGCCACAAATGAATGCCGTGAACAATTTTTACTTCTAACTATTCTCAAAATTCTGTACAATATTTCACAATTTGAAAGTGATTCGAGAAAAACTGGTGCCTCCAATAATTTAGTAGATATCGACATCAAAAGGCTTTGTTGTCGATGCGTAATTTTGGTACTAAAATCACATTTTTTAATGGCACTCGTTCAATTTTTAAAAAATCTTCGCAAAATCTTTTGTGATTTATGTAAAATGTTATAAGATTTCAGTTAAAAAAAACGGCATAGCTTAATTCAATGCGTTGTATGTATAAACTGCAGTTTTATATAAACTAATCGTACAATTTCAAAGCGTTGTTTACCAATAACCTAAAAATAACAAACGTGTAAGAATTACGTATATTTCATTCTTATAGTTCAAAAAAGATGTTTTTGATTTGAATTTAGTGCTTTAAAAAAATAAATAAAATTTTGTAACTGTAGGTCATACTTAGTGGATCATTAAAATCTGTATTTCAAGAAATATACATTTTGAAAAAAATCAAAAACTCTAAAAAAATGTTTCAAAAATCATAAAAGGCACAACTAAATGATTTAATAAATTATAATAAGATAATGCGATCATATTTTAACCAGTGGTGGATTCAGAAAAGGGCCTAAAGGGTGGGGCGCTTAAGCAAAATTTTGTATGTTTTCTTATGAAATTTGTATAAAAAAACAAAATTATGAATAATTTATTTGAATAATTATTGAATAATTATAACTACAGCTACAAAAATTATGAATAAAAAACATGCATTTTTGGGAGCTCAGGGGAGAAAATCACCCTTACCACCCCCCTTTTGATCCACCCATGATTTTAGCAGTAGTCAAATAAAAATTAGGTATAACGATAAAGAATTTTTAAAACAAATATTTAGTAATAGGAAGTTTAAAGACAAATAATTTGAATGCTTTGAGTGATTTTTTGAAACAAACAGGAACTTTTCTTACATATTAAAATTTTATAAAACTGCAAAAATAAAAATTTTTTTAAAATAATTTTTTAATAACTAATATGTTAACTATATTTTAGACTTTATGTGAGCAATGAGTTAAAGATTCAGGGAGCTTAGCCTAGCTATACCTATAGCGCAGTCGGTAGAACATTTAATTTTTTGTTTATAAAAAAATTAAAAATATATCTTCTTATTATTGGTTTTTGGACAGAAATAAAATTTATTGTTATATACCTCTATATTTTCCAGTATTTTTGAGAACTAATTTCATCATTTAGTAATTATAACCTTAAATATATTTTTTAATTTAAGAAGTTCATTTATCAAACGCCGTAGCTTAAAATTAAGTTACGCAAAGAAAATCTTAATTCTTATTGTTCTATTAAACTTCTGTCCAAATGTCATTAATGTGCTCTCAAAAATAAAATTTATTTTATAAAATTAGAAATATAACCACTTGGTGAGATATGCCCATATATATTTATTATTCTGAAAATTTGAAAAACACTGACAATGCGAAACTAGCAAAAACACCCCTTTTAGAGATAGTTTTTTTAACTTAAGGGTGAGAAATTAATTTTTAACAAAAAATTCCCCAAACTTCTTGTTCAGTGACCTAAAAAACCCATTAAAACCGTTTCTGAACGCTTAAAGTGCCAAAACAGCAAAAACACCCCCTTTTTGCTAATTAAGGCGTGAAATATTAACTTTTCATAGAAGAGTCCTCGAAATTCTTGATTAGCGACCCAAAAAACCCTTATGGACCAAATCTGACCGCCCATAATTTGAATACATCAAAAATACCCCTTTTTAGGGGTAGTTTTTGCAAATTTAAGGGTGTTCCAACAATTTCTTATAGAATGAACCCGAATTGTGATCAGCGACCTAAAAAACCTATATTAGACCAAAGCTGGTGGTGGTAGGTGATTATAGTACCCCCCCCCCCCCCGTCGTATATTGTCTGCAGTATAAGGAATTATATTTATTATATTTTTATTTCATTTTATTTAATATTTATTTCAAAATCTTAAGCATTCCTTAGTTCATAACAATTTTCTTTGCAGCGTATACTAAAATATTAAATAAATTTTTGTTTTATTCAGTAAACTCTAAAATGGGCACCATCATTTAAATAAAATATTCTACATGTAAACTTGGATTAAATACATAAAAAACTTTTAGATTAAAAAAAAATATCGATACCAGAACTTTCATACATTAAATTCCACTAATTGACATTCTTTTGCCATTTTTTTTTCGTAAAAATCAAAAACATCCCCAAAGCCGTTTTTTTTTCAGGTAAAAAACCGTATTTTTGAGGTTTTTTTCATTTTACACTAATTTTAAATTTCTTTATTCGTGCCAAATAAAGTTCAAAACGGTTCTATACTTTATAAAATGTATCTCTGATGTTAAATTTTTCACTCTTGAGCATTAAAGTAAACTTATACCTGTATAATTTGATTTCGGTAAGCTGTGGATGGCTGAGAGGGTGGCTGAGAAGTATATCATTCCGTATAAAAAGTCATTGGCGGATTGAGTCCCCCAATTTGACTCATTTTGTGCACGCTTTTTTATATACATAAAATATGAACTCTCCCAATTTTTTAGCCCTCTAGGTGTAAATCTGCCAATTTAGACCCAAATTAAGTTTTCAGCAATTTTTGATTTTTTAATGAAATTTTTTAGAAATCTATAAACAAAAGCATTAAAAATAGTTTTTGGACATAATCCATAGTCAAATTTCCAGCTGAATTCGTATTTGGAATTAGATTTTAAAAATTTTGCCCCTAGATAGCTGTATTCACTATTTTCGGTCAAACTCGCAAAAATCTAAATTTCGTAATTTGGGTCAAAATTGGCAGATTTTCACATAGAGGGCTAAAAATTGGGGATAGTTCATATTATATGTGTATAAAAAAGTGCGCGCAAAATGAGTCAAATTTTGGGGACACAATCCACCAATGACTTTTTATACAGAATGATATAACTTCTCAGCCAACCTCTCAGCCATCCACAGCTTACCGAAATCAAAATATATACAGGTATAAGTGTACTTTAATGCTCTAGAGTGAAAAATTTAACTTCAGAGATACATTTTATAAAGTACAGAACCGTTTTGAACTTTATTTGGCACGAATAAAGAAAATTAAAAGTAGCGTAAAATGAAAAAAACCTCAAAAATACGGTTTTTTACCTAAAAAAAAAAACGGCTCTGGGGATTTTTTTGATTTTTACGGCATTCAACTTGGAAAATTATTTCAAGTAGATCCCGTTTTTAACATTTTCAGTAACTCGCACTTCGATTTAAAATCGTTTCAAGCCGCCCACCGTGATTGATATTTAAGCTAAATCTGATCAAAGCTTGTAAAACCCAAAAATTAAAAAATTATTTAAACTTTTTTTTAAATATGATCAGCTTCGCTCTATCCGTCGTTGACGGTATCTAGTATCTATGTAAAAATAATACTTAATTCACAAATTTCTTTTTTATATTTTAGGAGGAGTAAAATTTGTTGATAATATACCGAAAAATCCATCAGGAAAAATACTTCGTAATCAAATAAAACAACAATATTGTAAATAAGATTGTAAATAAGATTGTTTTTAAGAAGCATTTACCAAAATAAAAATTGTTAAAAACGATTGCATATTAGAAGAAAAATCCACTTGTAGAATTCTGCTTGTGGTTAGCGGACTTTTTTCTCTTGCTCAAATAACGTGATTGCAAATATCTTGAAACGTAAAGAAAAATTGAGAACAAAATTTTTTTCCTCATTTAGGACATGCGCCATATGAGAATAAAAAATTTTTACTAGTTTCAAGTAATTTTAAATCGTTTGAAGAAGAAAAAAAAATCCGCTAGCCACAAGCTGAATATTGCCGCTTGCGGTAAATAGATTTTTTTCAATGTAAGAACAGAATAATATTTTTAAATGAAAAATAAAGCTGGTTTTTATAATAGCTGCTGGTTTTAAATTATACATTCTGCGAAATTGGCACTAATACTAAAAACATAAGTGTTAAACATAAGTAAAAGCATATAAGTATAATTAAGGTTGAAACAGGTGGATAAAAATGGCATTTTTTGATTTAAAATTTCTGGAAATCGAAACTTCTGAAATCTTTAATTCTTATAGCCATTGATCAAGTTATATGTCCCTTAGAATTTAAAAAAAAATTTTGAAAATTTATTGACTGCAGACGGAGATATTAGCGCTTAAAATTTCCTCCATTTTTGAGCTACTAAATTAATCAAGACTTTTTTATAAAACTTCTGATTTTAAAAATCTTGTAATATAATATTTGGGACATTGTTTAGCATCGATTTACTAAAAAAAATTTCAATTTCTAACAATAATAAAAAGTATTTTTAAAGTTTTTTTATTTTAAACCTAACCTATAATTTTCAAAATATTGATTTATTCGGGAAAAAATTTTTTAAATAAAAAATTTTTTTTCAGCGAATTGGTGCTAAATAACGTCTTAAATATTATACTCAAAGATTTTTAAAATCAGAAACTTTATAAAAAAGTTTTGATTAATTTATTAGCTAAAAAATTAAAGAAACTTTAAGAGCTAATATCTCCGTCTGTAGGGGTGTGTAACTTGTCAGTGACTACAAAAATCAAAAATTTTTATTTCCAGAAACCTTAAATCGAAAATGCTATTTTTATCCACCTGATTCAACCTTAAATGACGGAAAAATAGAAAAGTTACATTGTGCCTAATATGAACTACAACCAAGCAATTATAATTCAAAACAACAGTTAAACTATTTGTATTTTAAAGTTTGTATATTTATTAGAATATCTCGTATTACATTTATAATCTTTAAGAAAAAAGTTAAACTTTTTCTTTTTGTAAGTGCTTCTTAAAAAAAAAATTATTTTTTTAATAAGAAAAAAAATTATAAATAATACCAGCTTGAAAATCTAAATTAATTATTATGTAATAAAAAAATATTTTTTTATTTTTTTCATGAACACAACGTAAACTGACAGGCTGCTCTGCTTGAAATTTTAAGCATTTGCTTGAATATTAAGCGACTCGCAATTGCAAAGATTTGAAATCTTAAGCAAATAAAATTAATGTAATTTAAAACTGATGTAATGAATTTTGTGGTCTAATTACTAATAGGAAAGAAATGTGACTGAAAGTCCTTTCAGTGAAAAATTGTTACAGTATATGGTACATAAGAATATTTTTTTAATATATTTTAAAATTAAAATTTTTTAAAGATGTGTTCAGAATTTGTACATATTGTAAACATTAATTAAGACATTTTTATAATTAAATAAGTATAAATAATAAGCTATAAAAATCAAAATTATTTAAAAATTAAATATTTACATATTATATATTCAGCAACATTTGTAATTTTATAGAATTAATTAAAAAAAAAAAATAAGTTTTTAAATGTTTTTAATCTTCAAATTTTTATTTTACACAAAGCTCGTAAATACTTTTGAAATTGAATACAAAGTGAAGTTTGTATATTGTAAAATTGATAAATATTATACTTTTTTGTCCAGATCATAAAATTCTTCTCTATGCACAGAATAATTTAGCTCTCTAATGCAGGTTTTGGTATTTCAAAGGTCTTACGTTACAGCATTTATGCAAACTAAGGACTAAAACTTCGAAATTATAAATTCAATTAATTTTAGAAATATTAAATAAATTTCTCAAAATATTAACAATAATTACCAAAATCTCTTATGAGACTTAGCTATTAGCACTAAGTGGAGGTACGAGAATATTGGAAAAGAGATTCTAAATACCTAATCTCTATTTTACTATTCTTAAACCTATGCCTTATTTTCATTTTTTTCTTATACGATATTTTGTTTTTATTTTTTTTACTCTTTAAAAAACTGTAAAATTATGAATTTGTTAATAAAACTCCAATGGACTTTTTTATTTTAAAAGGTAACAATAAACTTTATAAGGTTTTTGTAAAATAAAATTATTTGAAAAACAGGTGCAAAATTGGTATGATAAGAAAAAAAAATTTTAAGTTTGCATAAATATTCTTATCATACAATAAATTAGGATAATTCATCCTTTATATACAGTAATTTTTATATATTATTTATGTTTCCAAAGGTATGAAATATCTTTTAAAACATTTAAAAAAATATTTTTATAAACTTACAAATAGTAAAATATAAAAACAGTTTGTAGTTTAGAAGGTGGTGAATGAAACTACTTAACTTTAGTTATTACAATTTTTATATTGTTAATTAATAAGATAGATAAATTTTTTAAGCTTTTTAAGGTGATTTATGAAATTTATTTTGTAAAAGAAGATAATTTTTTTAATGCAAGTTTTCCTTAATCGATTTTAATTATTTTAATATTAGAATTCTTAAACTGCTGATCAAGAAATAAAATATTCTTGTCAGACATAGAAACAAATTTAACTTTGGTTTAAACTTATGAAACACATACTCTTTTGTATATTGAGTTCCATCCTAGTTAAAATAAGAAAAACAAACTTTAAGTTTTTTCTATTTAATCTAAACATTTTCTAAGAAAAAGAATAATTAACAGTTTTTTAATAAATTTGAATATTAAAATTTGTAAGTAAAAAATAATTTTTTATATAAATGAAACTTTAGACTAGTTTAAAATATTTTATTCATAAAATTTTAGTTTTGAATCAGCCACAATTTCTATACGCAAAAATTAAATACTTTATATTTAAAATAATATAAAATATAGGTGATGTAAAAAGGCATTGCTGATTTATTACATTAACAAGGCAAAAAAAACAAGAATGTAAATTATTTTACTCTTTATTTTTAATTAATTTATATTGTTAATGTACGTAAATTTTTAAGCGGTTATAATTTTTTATTAGATTTTTGAAACGAAAAAGATTACTTTATAATAGATTATAGAATGGGTTGTACATTTTTTCAATTATTTATATGATTTATGTACAGTTGTTGCTTTTGAAAATTGATAATAAAATTTAAAAAATTTTTTTTAATTATCTTTTGTGATTCAAATTTATTGAACTCCTATAACAAATAATTTTTAAAGAAACATTCCGCCAAGGTTTAAATTGCGTTACACTCACCCAGTATCACAAGTGGTGTGTTAGGGTACCAATTATGCCCTTAACAGTTTCCGGTCGTCATATAGTCAAATTTAGGTAAATAGATGTCATGGACGTTGATAATAGGAAAACTAGGAACTGTTAAGGGCATAATTGATACCCAAACAGTGTGGATGGATCCCATCTTCTGAAGCAAGATATATTTACCTACTAAATATCACTTTCTTCGATCTATAAAAATATTTTAATGACATAGGAAATCTAGACGCTATATTTACCGCTGCATTCTTTACAATTTTCTTGTGGGAGCCGATAATCCGTTATATTACTGTAAAACTTCGAATTCTTCTCTTCTAGGTGGTTCAAGCCCGTTGGACTCTTGACTTTACTCTCTTAAACCTGTCCAATCGCTATGCGTACCTTGATAATAACCTTTTTGTTAAACCTAAGCTTATTATATATTCTAGTGACTTTAAAACCATGTGCTTCTGTAAATTAATCAAAGAATATAACATACTAAATATATATTCTTTGGTATAATAGAGTACAAAAAAATATGCCGATTTCCGATGAGGCTTATTTTCTCTTGCAAAGGCTTTTCTTATTTCATCTTTCTTGTACTTATTTGCCTGATAATGGTTTTTAAAAACCAAGTATTTTGTGTCAATAAACAGAACTTGGTTTCCTATCAATCAGATAAAATGTTATTTTCTAAGAGCTTTCTTTGGGCAATTCTCTTCGTCTAATTTCCACTCCTTCTATCTTATACCAGTGGCTAGTGTATTAGCTACTGAATCGTGCCAATTAATTCTACCTCCATGACCCTGGTAGGCATAATGACCGTAATATAGCCATAAAACTTACATCACGTTTGGATACAGCTTCAAAAGTCAACCGAACTTCATACTTGGCCGATACAGTTCAAAAGTTCGTATTTAAAATGTGTTATTAAAAATTTTAAAAGCAAAAGAAGAAAATTAATCTCTTTCAAATAAACGCAAAATCTCCTTGCAGAAAATTTTTTAAGCTGAAAAAAAATGGTAATGGGCCAATAGGCTCTTTAAAAAAAAAAATTACATGGACAATATTTAGCTTCTCAAAAAACGACATAATTAATCTATAATTTAAAAACTCTAACAAAAAAATTTAATTTCAGTTATTTTTACGGAAAATCAATAAATTTCAGCTTAAATATATTTTCCGAAAAATTGGTTAAATTATTAAGTCTTTTTAGGTAAGCTTAATCTTTTACGTGGGTTTCACCCCCCCCCCCCCAAAAAAAATTTGCCTTAATAACCCAAATTTGACATATTATCTAGTAAGCCCTATAATTTTGTAAATAATCTAAAAAAAATGGCATAAACGGTTAATTCTGAATTTGACATCTTAATACATTCGTTTTGACCATAATCACAAAATTCATTTAACAATAAGTACTTCATTATATTTCCCTCAGATTGTCATTTTAAGCTCCCGAATTCACGGATCTTATGGAATACTCTTCTCTATAAACATGATAATTTATAAGAAATTATACATAAACAACGTAAGCATTTAAAAGATAAACAAAATACGTAATTTAATTATTCTGCGTTATAATCCGAATCGTCCTTGATTATTTTTAAATTTAAATTTAGTAAACATGATATTTTAAAGATTTTAATTTGATTAAGGAGAAACCGGTTACAAGCTTATAAATTTTAAAAATAACAATAATTCTGAAATATGTAAGAGACAAAATTTATAAAATTATATCTGCCTGCAAGGTCAATCCGAAAATGTGTTTTTAAGAGCAGCTTATAACTATGGTACTTTTCATACTTGAATTTTTTATATCACTACCAAAACTTATACTATCAGTTCAAACATTTATGGAATTTCTCAGCTTTGAACATAATATTTTGAAACAACTATGGAAAAATCTATACTTAAAAATCGTAGATAAAAGCTTGAAATGCATTCTTAGGGTAAAAGTCCACAGTAAAATTTTTCTTTAAAATTGTCTCATACATTGATTTTGGAAAAATCTATAGAAACATTTTTTTGTTTTTTGAAATTTCGCTAGTTAAAGGAGCAAAGGGATCAAAGTTACAATCTTTCCAATGTAAAAATGTGATGTCATCAATTTTTTAATTTTGAATTATTGAAAAACAAAATAATAGGGATGTCTAATATTGTTTCATAGAATTTCATATTGCAAAAATATTATTAGACTTTTTAACTATGCAAGCCTCCTATTAAATTTTTATGATATTTAGTCGAGCCGTCACCAATGTATTTCGTAACCCACTTTTTTTTTTAAGTCCGTGGATAAAAATGGGTGTATAATGTTTTTTGACATGTTAAATCCGAATAAGGTGTCCTAAAAGTGGCAGATTAATTGTTATTAACAAATTATTGAAAATTTAGCCAAAAATTAAGCAAAATCAAGTTTTAAATGTTAACAAGCTTCAAAAATTTGTGAGTTAAGCAAAACTTTCTGTTATACTTTAACTTACTGTATATAAATTTTTAATATTTAATGCTTTGGATTCATTATTTAAACAATTTTCAATTGTACACACTAAACATAAAAGAATTTTTTGTTACCCAGAGAAGAATTAATGTTTATTTAATACTTTAGAGAGGAATGATTTTGAGGTTAATTCTTTAAAAAAAAATTATTTTCAATTTAATTGTTTTTGAACAGAATTAAGGTATTACATTAGTGAAAATTTATGATAACAGAAATAAATGAAACTTATAAAATATAAAGATAAAGTCTTTAAAAAATGAAATAAACTTTCTTTTGCAACTTTCGTTGCCTAATTATTATTTAATCAAGAAAAAAGTGTAGGTAGTTTAACATTGTTCTTATGGAAAATCATCTTTGGAGCTTGTGAAAAGTATGATTGCATTTACACAGATTAATGAAACTTAAATAATTTGGTAAATAAAAGCTCAAGGATTGTGTTTCCAAATTGTTTTACTTATTTCATTACATAATTATTAAATAATTAAATAAAAAGTATGTAAATAACCTGAAATTTTACTAATACATATGAGCAATTATTTTAAAATTGATACTTAATTCGAGCCTGGAAACGTAAATTTTTTTTTTGAGGGCACATCGGTATGAACCGTGTTTTCAGATAGTTTGAACCTTCAGAAAACCGAAAAAAATCGTGAACAAGAAATCGGCGATAGGTGCCAAAAAGATTTTTTCATTTTTATGTCAAAAACCGTGTTAATTAATTAATTAATTAGTTAATTAATTCTTGCTTGTTAACATTTACAACGCAATTTTGCTTAATTTTGGGCTAATTTTGCAATAACTTGTTAATAACAATTAATCTACCAGTTTTAGGTCAAAATACATATTATACACCTATTTTTATCCACGGACCTAAAAAAAAGTGGGTTGCGAAATACATTGGTGGCGACTCGACTAATTGGGGAAGTACTTTTTTGTTTAGTGATTTTTTTAAATATTTCGTTTTTCAGAAATATAAATCAGTTTTAAGTTTTTACAATTCGCCGAAGTTTTTTCAAAAAACTAATATGCAAACGACCTTAGCTGTAATTGCCATTAGTATGCTTTTATTTGGAAGATGCTTTTCAAGCTTATAATTTCTAGAAATTTTTTTTTTTTCATTTATTACTAGAAATTGAGAAATGGAGCAAAAAAATTTAATTATTCTCAACAAAAGCAGTTTGAGACCTGGGATGCTGTAAGAAGGAATACTTAGAAGGATCAAATTCTTGATTTGTGGCTCCCCTCCTTGCAATGTAGTTCAATTTTAATAGGTTGACCTGATGGACAGAGGAAATTTTATAAATTATGCCTTATTTAATAAAAACATTATTTTAAAACCAAAATATGAAATTCACGATAAATTTTTTACAGACCGTTACAAAGTTGTTGAGAAAATTTTTGATTGATTAAATTAGATAATAATGGTAATTTTCTATTGTGAATATTGATACTAGTCAGATCTGATCCTGTCCATTTACACATATAATACTGGCTCACATATGCACTTACGGCCATTGAAATCTAGTTTCTAACAATGAATTAACATAGATTGATCTCGTTTCTTCTTTTTAAAGTATAATAATTTTTGTAATATTAAAATTAAATTGAGTAATATGCTCTGATTTTATGATTAATATAATTTTGTTTTTATTATTTTTAATGCTAATAATATTTAAAATAAAAATTGATATTTATTTTTTTTTTTTTTTAATACTGTAAATTTTAATATTTAAGAACACTCAAACACGGATTTCTAATAAATTATTAATTAATAAATAAAATTATTGAATTCAATTATTATTTAATGATTTATTTTTCTTGTCTATGTGGGCGTATAAATATTAAAATTTGAAAAAAAAAAAAAAATGTTATTTTTTTTTGCTGCGTAAATTAACAGTATTATGAGTAAATTTTAACTTCCTATTTATTAAAAAATTTTGCTTGTTATGATCGCACACATGAACAAAAATTGTATGGAAATCATTTATAATAGAACGTGAATTGTCTCGTGCATATGCACCTACCTGTTTGATTTAATGTGTTTAGCCTATTCAAAAATATTAGTGGGGGTTAATACTTAAAATGCACTATAAAACGAATTAATACTTACAACAGTCCAGTCTTATTTTATACAATCGCAAAATATAACGCCCAGAATAACTTAATCTTAATAAAGTAATCAAAAAAAAATATTTCTTACATCATGAGATTTTCATACTTAATTGCAGGTAATTTTTTTTATTTTTTATTATATCTGAGAGAAATTTCTTAATGACAACGTAATAAAATGTTTTTTTTTTAATAAGGATTTTTTTTTTAATTTCAATCCCAGTATTTTGAAAAACTTTTTAGCTTTTTTTTTAATTTTTAATCAGATTAAGAATTCATTTTGTGGATTTAGTGAGCCTAGAGAAACTTCCATGTAGAAAAAAACAAAAAAAGTGGCCTTTACCGGCTTCTTTCGTGAGATATTTTCATCGAAACACATCTATTTTTCTGTTAACTTTCCTCTTTTGTAACTGTTTTCACGGCGCATAATTTTGTGTGGGATAATCAGGAAAATGATCGGGTATTTTTGACAGTTGGAAGCATTTCAATTTTCAGAATTAAATATTGAAGGGGAATTAAAATTGAAGCAAAAAATAAATGTCTTTAAAAATTACGGGTCGAAAATTCCTTAATAACTTTTAAGAACATTTTTCTTGAAGTAAAAATTACCCGGATTTTTTTCCCATATAGTAAGAAATTAATAAAAACTGAATAAAATATAACTTTCATCATAAAAGTTTTATTATTTTACCAAATCAAAAATTTTATCAATCCAAAAATCGGAATATAAAAATCCTAATCGCAATAATTTACAAGTATACTTACTATCATAGGCAACTGAACCATTTTGGTAAAAACTGTTCTCTTACTTATGTTGAGTAGCTCAAAAAACTTAAATACTTATTGGAAAATTCAATCGACCGATAAAGGATAAATAGTGTCTACGAAACAAGGGTTTACGACATTATATATTAGAACCCTTAACTCTTTAAATCCAAAGGCTTTATTTACGCTTAAATTTGTAAATTGTTAAAAAAGTCGATTCTTATGTTCCAAAATTTTATTTAAAATGATGGTCTTCTAAGTAAAGAAAGTTGCTTTTTCATAATATGAAGTGAGATTCAGCTCTCCGGAAACTCAATATAGCAGGTTAAGTCAATACGGCGGATATTTGCAATATTTTTTGTAGTACTGAATTTGAGTAGTTCTAAATCAAATACTTGACTTTATATACTGAAAAAGCCTTTTTTTTTTTAAATTATGAGGCCATTATGTTAAATAAAATTCCGAGATATAAGATACTTTTTGAAGTGATTTACAAATCTACGCGTAAATTAATAAGGCTTTTGCACTTAAAGAGTTAAACCGGATTTTTAAATACTATTGACATGTAAAAACAACGTTGTTTGAAAAAAAATTCAAAAATTTTTGACTTTTATTTAGCCATGACAATTTACTGTAAAATGAAGTTAACACCAAAATATAAAAATAACTTTTTTTTTCTCCGCTATTATTTGAAAAAAAAGATATGGTGTAACTTTTTTTTTGCGATTTATAATTATTAATAAAATTGATTAAAAAACAAATTTATTTCAATAGAAAAAATTCAATTTTATGAAAAAATTCAATTCATTTTTCAATTTATTTTAACCGAAAACTATATACATTGTATTATAAACAAAATTTTACAATGAAAAAAAAATCTATTTGCAGCTAGTAGAATTTGTTTCGTAAACGTAAAGAAAATTTAAAAAAATTTTTTTATCATTTTTAGAGTTTTTTTTATGACTTATTGTACCGCTACGTGCATATCGTAAATTAGCAAAACAATTTTTTTTTAATTTTCTTTACGTTTCAAGTCATTTGCAATCATCTAAGCAAAAAAAAATCGCTAGCCACAAGCGGAATTCCGTTTACCGCAAGTGGTTTTTTTTTTCAATGTAGGTTGCCAATAAAATTATAATCAAAAAAGGGTTTCCCAAAAATTTTAGTTTACTTAAAATTCACCTATGTTTTATACAACTTTAAATCTTTATAGGTCAAAATCCACCATTTTAATAGATTTTACACTAAGAATAAAGAGTATGATTTCGATAACCAAAATTTTAATAAATTTTCATTTGGTAGAAACTACTAAAATTTTGGTTTCCAGAACCAAGAACTAACTTTTTGTCCTAAATTTTGCTAATTTTTTGAAAAAATTTTTGAATAACATTTTTTTTATAATACAAATATAATAATAATATGTAAAATAGAAAAAGAGTCGTTATTTTTTGAAGATTAATTATTTTCATAGTTTAAAAATTTTTAATAACTAGAAAACTTATTTTAGTGTAAAATTTTATTTACTTGAAAGGCGTGACCTGCTGGTATTTTATCGACGGTTGTTTTAATTGTGTAAGGTTTCTAACCTCGTTGCTGCAGAAAACAAAATATCGTAGTAAATACGAAATATATGTCACTGGGTTACGATTCCTCTTCTACCTGTAGCCAAGCCCGTGATATTGCAGGTTTTATTTCTGATAATAATTATCGAGTAAATAACACTGAAAACCTAGCTGCGCAAAGAAGCGTAACAATTTGATAAACATTGCTAAATTGAATACTTGATTAAAGACGAGTTTGACTAACATATCTTTTTAGTGACTCAAAAAACATAAAAGTGAAATCCTACAGATTTAGTAATTGCATAAAAAGTTAGGAATGTTATCGAAACTGTAGTAAAAGTTTACGTATATGTTACGCCCGAAACGAGGTAACGGCCGGTTCCGCGGAACGGGGCAGTCATCAGCCGGTTGAATTAAATTATGAATAAAATTTGATAAGTCAAACAAATTTTTTATCTTATAATTAATCAGTATCATTCAAAAATGTATTTTAAATGTAAAAGAAATTAAATAAAAATCTTTTTTCTTAGAAATGTTTCTTATTTTCAATGTATTAATTTATTTAATTTGATGCCCCGTTCCGCGGAACCGGACGGTTTGATGTCCCGTTCCGTGGAACCGGCCGGCTTACTGTCCGATTCCGCGGAACCGGCCGTTACCTCGTTTCGGGCGTAACATATACACCATTGAATAAAAGCTTAATTAAGGGGAAACTTGGACAAAAATCCTCCAGAAAAGAAAAGTTGTGGAATGTGCTGGTTTTGGGCTATTTTGAAAGGGGAGACAAAATTGGGTACTCCAACCCAGCGCTGGGCTCCCCAGGGAGGTCTAAAGTTGGGGCAAAACGGTTTTTTTTGCATATAACTCAAAAGTAAAATAAAAAAAAAATTCAAATAAAAGTTGCAGCCGAGAAAATATCCTACAAAAATGGTCATTAGCAATTTTTCAGTCGGACCACTGGGACCAAGTTATAAGCGGTCAAAGACTAGACCTTTTTTACCAAATTTTCAAAAATCGATGTTTCACAAAAAAAAAAAAAGGAACGCGTTTTTGATGAGTTTTTTGGATTTTTTGGTAGTCAAAAGTGTTAGATATGGGTATATAAGGTTTTTTATATATAATAGAACGGTATGTACGTGGAAGTAAAATTTTGCATGTACAATATGTTTCTGCACCCCCACACATAGGCGTTGCAACCCCTAGAACGTGCATTTTTTTTTAGTGTCCATTTTTTGATGTTTGCAACTAAAAAAGCTTATAAATATGGGCAAATTTATGATGAAATGACTTTTTAGAGATCCATACTATGTATTTAAATCAAAATATGCACATGTTTCAATGTAATTTTTTCTTAATAAAAAACGATTTTATCTATGATTTTAAAGTTTTTAGCATTTCTTGGCCAAAAAGCGGTTTTGTACTCAATCTACTGTACTATTATGTACCAAAAATGTTGCAAATAGTTGAAATATTCTAAAAATATAAAATAATTCAAATTTTTCAGGCGTATAAAATATATGAATCCAAAAAAACGCAATTTTTCAATTTTTTCGAAAAAAATGGTTCTTGTTGCAGGCAAAATTACACAAACAAAAAAGCTCTAAATTTTGACCGCTTATAGCTCTGGAATTGAGTTATTCCAGTGCGTCCGACTGAAAAATCGCTAATGACTATTCATGTAGGAAATTTTTTCAGCTACAACTTTTACTTGAAACTTTTTTTTTATTTTACTTACTTTTTGAGTTATATGCAAAAAACCGTTTTGCCCCAACTTTAGACCCAACTTTAGCCCTCCCTGGGGGGGGGGGGCATAGCGCTGGGTTGGAAGCAGCACATTCCACAACTTTACTTTTCTGGAGGATTTTTGTCCATGTCGAGACCTTTATTCAATGGCCTAAATCGGTCAAATGCTTATCTAAAACTTAAGTAAAACAAAAATTAATTAAAAAAATTTTTTTAACCTTTAACTGATAGTTTCATGGACAGCTTAACTTGACGTACCATAAAAATTGTGGTAAAATTTATAATTCTATGAACGTTTTGTTTTGTTAAAAAATTTGATAAAATTAAATGAACCTGAAAAAGAAAATACATATAATTAACAAATATCTTTTTATTAACCCAAATAAAAAATCACACATTTATAATAATAATAGAAAAAATTTACTTTACATTTATTTATTTAAATACAGCGTGTGTGCTAGTGTGCATCATAAACAGTTATGATGTATCTGCTCAAACAACCATGAATTCCAAAGAAGTGACTGCTTCAAAAGATGTCAAAGATGCAATAAACAAAGCAAAAGAAGCTAAAAAAACTAAAAAAGATTGTTATGCAGAATGTGAAAACGTAACTGCATATGAGCCAATTTGTGCTCATGATCCAATAGATAAATCATACAAAGCGAGGACTTTTGGAAATGAATGTGTACTGAGAGCACATAATTGTGAAATGGGAACAAGTACGTTTTTTTTTCTTTTTTAAATAATTTAAATTAATGAAGAGGATACGTAAATAATTATTATTATTTATTTTGCAGAATTGGTTATCCAAAGCAGAGGCGAATGCCCTGGTTCAGAAGGAGCAAGAGTACAATAACAAAAAAACCATTTTTTTCACTAAAATTTATTCGTTATTTTAAATTTTAAAGTATATCAAAATTAAATAAATAAATAATTTTTAGATAACTAATGTCAAATATTTTAATACTTTGACCTAACATTAAAATATCTTAAAAAGTTGATACAGGTAAATTGTAAAGGATTCTTGAAATATAATAATTTAAAAATTAAAAAAAATATATTAAACCAAAATTAAATAATGAAACAAACATTAAAACACTTTTTGAATTATATATTTTATTCAAAATTAACTTCATAGATTTATATATAAATTATTTCATTTAGTCTTAGTATATAATTATTTTTTTAAAAAATACATTATATTAAATTAAAGAATACAATTTATTTCATTTTGAATCACAATGGTTGCGTAAAACAATAGGGCATATTATTTATTATAAGATAAAATTTTACAATAGGTTTATTTCAAGGGCTCTATCTCTGGACCCCTTTTTATACGTGTCAAGTTAAAACATATTTAAAAGATAATTTTAATAGAAGGTTGGACCTATAAATTTTTAAAAGGGGAAAAGCTTTATGCATTCGTCTAAGTATTAAGCTTGATATCACATTCATAATTCATTAAAATTTTTAGTCAAGTATTCTTTCTGATAAATGCAATAAAAATTTCACTCTCTAAGCACCAAAAACTACACGCCAGGCTGCTTTGATTGAAATTTTTTTGTTGCTTGAATTTTAAAGCATACTGTCATATTCAAGCAAAGTAGCCTGGCCGTGTATTCAATCTATATTACCCAAACAAAGGATTCCATTTTTTTGACCTTCTTTCAAATGCGTTACAAAAGAAAGGTAAGATTTATCTATAGGTTATACTGTTCTATTTATTTGAATGCTCTAAAAATACAAATAAATTTGCTCGTAGAAAGAGATTCATTATTGAATGATTGGCTTTCAGTGAATAGCAAATGCCATATTATCCTAATAAAAGAGCGATCATTTGTTAAAACTTAATCAGTCATTGAAATTATATAATGTTCTCTTATCGCTCTGCATTGTGTAGAAAGTATATTCAGTTCAGCCCTTCTTAGCTCCTGCTGGTACCATGTTTAAATTTGGGTCCTGCTCCAATTACTCCAGTCAAAATACGGGGGGGGGGTGTATTTTTACTGGCGAACATGAGATTTGCTTTAATATATGTTTTTTGGGTCACGGAACACGAAAATTGAAGTTATTTCGTAAAGAAATGGAGGCTTCACCCCTAAATTTGCAAAAAAACTACCCCAAAATGGGGTGTTTTTTACATAGTTGCACTTTGAGCGCTCAGATTTGCACCATATGGGTTTTTTGGGTCGCTGATCAAGAATCTCGACTTCTTTTTCATAAATAATTAAAGTTTCACCCCTAAATTGGCTAAAATTACCCCCGAAAAGGGGGTGATTTTGCTATTTTCGTACTTTGAGCAACCAGGATATGTCCATATAGGTTTTTTGAGTCGCTGATTAAGAATTTCGACTTATTTTTCATAAATAATTATAATTTCACCCCTAAATTGGCTAAAATTACCCCCCGAAAGGGGGTGTTTTTGCTATTTGGGCACTTTGAGCAACCAGAATATGTCCAAACAGGATTTTTGGGTCGTTAATCAAGAATTTCGACTTATTTTTCATAAATATTCAATGTTTCACCCTTAAATTAGCTAAAACTACCCCTTAAAAGGGTGTTTTTGCTATTTTCGCACTTTGTGTATCCAGGATATGTATATATAGGTTTTGTGGGTCTTTAATCAAGAATTTTGACTCCTTTTTCATAAATATTCAATATTTCACCCATAAAACAGCTAAAACTACTCCTAAAAGGTGTGTTTTTGCTATTTTCACACTTTGAGCATCCCGATTATGTCCATTCAGGTCCCTGGGCCGCTGATCAATAAAAATTTGTTATTTTTTTATAAAAAATTATTACTTACCTAAAAATAAATTATTATAGTGAAGGTAAAAATGAATAAATGAAACTTAATAATTTTTTTTTTTTTTTTTATAATGAAATATTGAATACTTATGAAAAATAAGTCGAAATTCTTGATTACCGACGCAAAAACCCTATAAGGACACATCCTGGTTGCTCAAAGTGCCCAAATAGTAAAAACACCTCCTTTCCGGGGGTAATTTTAGCCAATTTAGGGGTGAAATTTTAATTATTTATGAAAAATAAATCGACATTCTTGATCAGCGACCCAAAAAACCCGTATGGTGTGAATCTGAGCGCTCAAAATGCAACTATGTAAAAAATACCCCATTTTGGGCTAGTTTTTTGCAAATTAAGGGCGACCATTCAGAAGCGCTGATGGCAATTCGGGTCCAAATTCAGAATTTTTAAGAACGGAAACGTTTTTTTCAAACCAATTATTGTAGGTTCCAGAATTTTTTTATTTTAGAAAAAGAATCCTGTATAAATTGGAGTAAGTAATTTTAAGAAGAGCTTTTCACAAAAAGAATTAAGTCCTAAATGAAAAAATTTATTTCTTTTTTATTCATTTTCCCGAATTCGTATAAAGCATAATATTTTATAGTTTTGCATAGAAACAAACAACTTCAAATTCGGAAAAATTTAATTTTGGGCTTTGCAATTTCTTAAAATTATAATATTTGGTTAATTGAATATAATTTTCATTCGGATATTTTAAGAATTCTACTTAGAACTTTCTGAATTTCGATTTAGTTATTTTTCAATGGTATTTTAAATTCTTAATTTTTAACATTGAACCTTGGGTTTCGGATTTTCTGATTTGGAAAAATTAGCACGAATTGCCATCATCGCCTATGAACAATGAATGGCCGCCAAATTAAGGGGTGAAGCCCCCATTTCTTTACGAAATAACCCTGATTTTCGTGTTCAGTAACCCAAAAAACATATAGTAAAGCAAATCTCATGTTCGTCAGTAAAAATACAATCAAACCCGTATTTTGAATGGAGTGAATCACAGAAAGTAGAAATTGGTGCTGATAACGGAAATTTCTGTGAATTCAGGGCCGGAATTTAAATCCGCCAATGAGAAGACGATACGTATTTCCTCGGAGTTGAGAAGGATTTGACTCAGTATGACTATTTTCATTTGAACGTAATTTTTTTGTTTAACCTTTAAGCTATCACATGGTAAGTGGGGATTTGAGATTTTTAAACCTACTTAGAATGCTTCTAAAATTTAGCCAATATTTTTAATTAGTATAAATAAAAGATCAAACTTTTTTTTTTAATACTTCGTCAAAAGTGCTTAGATTCATCTTCGTTTTCAACTCGGTTGTCTATCTAGTGGAGTGCAATTGTCATTTAATAATGATGTAAAAGGTAAACGCAATTTTTTTTTTTTTTTTTTTTTTTTTTTTCGTTTTTAAATACATACGTGAGTAAGAATCCAAGTTCTGTGAAGCACCGGAAGTACGCTAGGCCAGATATTGGGCAAAAACTGTTGTTTTGTCAAACTTTAAGAAGGTTGCTTCAGTTTACAAAAAAAATAGAATTTTTTCGAAAAATTAGTGAATTTTCAAAAAATTTTGTAAATATTCGATAAAAATCGTAAATTTACTAAATTTAGTATATTATCGAAATATTCGAGAATTCTCGATTTTTTTTGGGATTTTACGAAAAAAATTGTAAATTCACAACTATTTTTCGGAAATTTACAGCTATTTTTTGTAAATTTTCCGAGCAAAATTGTAAATTATCAATTTTTCTTACGAATTCACAAAAAAAAATTGAGAATACTCGAATTTTTTGTTAATATACTCAATTTAGTAAATATACGATTTTTTTTGAATATTTACAATTTTTTTTGAAAATGTTCTAATTTTTTTGTTAATATAAGAAAGTCACTTTTTACAGTGTGGATTTAGAATATTTTTCATTTAGAGACTTAGAATAATTTGAAGTGGTACCTTGTGGTACCTTGTTTAAATTTGGGTCAGATAATAACAAGAACTTAGAATACTTTAGTGTTATGGGCTTAGGATAATTTATATTTCGGGTTTTATTGTATTTTCGGTTTTAGGACTTATTAGGGAGTATACATTAAAACTGTTATAAGTGAACATGTTCCATGATCGTTGGTTATGTGAAAGATATACGAACGCACCAACTCCCATAGAATATTTTTATTTTTATTTCTGATTATTTGTCCCGAGGAATGTAATGTATATTTAATTAAAAAAATTTTTTACAAAATCCCGTGGAGTGAAAATTATTTTTAATTCTTATTATGTGTATGAAATAAGAGAGAAGCCTCAATTTCGTGTATATTAGTGCTTCTAAGTTTAGGAACTTAACTAAGTTGCGCGCTCTAGCCAGCGCATTATTAGACAAAAAAAAAATTAGAAGTAAAAGGGGCAGTAGAGGTTAAAATCTGACTTTTTTGAAAAAACCTAATTTTCAGAAAACGTTAACAAAAAATTGAAAATCCAAGAAGAGGGCGACATTGCCAAGATTCGGCAGATTCAAAACTGTGGGTTTGGGTCTTTTTATAATATGTTTGCTCGGAGAATTTTTTCTTTGAAAATTTATCCTTAATTTTTTAAAGATAAATTTTCTAAGAAAAAAATCTCCGAGCAAACATATTATAAAAAGACCCAAACCCACAGTTTTGAATCCGCCAAAGTCTTGGCAATATCGCCCTCTTCTTGGATTTTCAATTTTTTGTTAACATTTTCTGAAAATGTTTTTTCAAAAAAGTCGGATTTTAACCTGTACTTCCTTATTCTTTTTGATTTTTACTTTTTAATTCACACTTTTTGGACTATACGTTTTGGTTAATACTTTTTGGTTTGCACTCTCTGGTTAATGTTCGTCAAAAATACGCTTTTTGTTTTACTGTTCACCAAAAAGTATACCGATTGTACTATTTGGTTTATACTTTTTGGTTAATATTCATCAACAAATATAACGATTGTAATTTTTGATGCATATAATTCACCAATGAATGTCGGCGACGGCGACGGCGACGGCGACAGTGGTTATAATTTTTATAATATACGGAGAATAGGTGTTCCTTTTCTTTTTAACAATAAATTGCATATTTTCAATGCTTCGATTAGATCTTGATTAGATTTCACGCATATTTGAACATACATACACTCCGGCATATAATTATATACATATCAAAAGAATATATTGAGAAATAATAAATGCCAAACGCGGGATGAAAGTGCTCCTGCACGATACTTCGTTATGCAGAGTCGGAAGTAAATTTTCTGGTCAGTTTTGTCCATAAAACACGTTATTTCTGGCCACTGAGTTTTTTTTCGCTACTGACGCAGAAAAATTTTATACAGCCCTTGTCTATAAATAAAAAATGTCCCAAACCCTAGTTTACGAAAGATTCGGATCATTATTTACTTTTCTGGACATGACATGAATATACTATTGTACTCTTGGATAAATACTTATAAATGTGTTTTTCATAGAAGTGAAAAGTATAATGGACTCTTAATAAATATTTACGTTTTTTTATGGGACTTTGCTGGATAACGGTATATAAGCAGGAAGTAAGTTATGCAGGGGTAGAAGTTCATCTTTCGCCCCTTATTGTAGAACGTTTTTGTATAAGTTCAACACTTTGTTAATATAATTATTGTTTTTTTATTAATAGTTTCAGTTATTAGTTTTTAGTTGATTTTCTCGTGGCGTGTTCAGTTCGAATCGGATTCTATAGGAAACTTTCTAAGTATTTAAAAAATGAATATACCTTAAAATACGTGTGAGAAAAAGGATAAGAAAATTAAAAAAAAAAATCAAACAACAATTAAAATACCAATAAAAACACACAAAAAAAATATAAAACAATGTAAAAAGGCTAAAAGTTGGGAAAAATTGTTTCTTTTAATTATACTTTTGACTAAAAATATTTTGAAGCAGATTTAGAGATCTGACCATGAATTAAAACCTGGCTCCATTAATTTTTCCTATGGTTGCAGATCTGCAGGGGTTAAATATTTTATTTTGTAATGCTTTAACTTTATTATTATATTTCTTTAGAAAAAAGCTACTTTTTTAAATTTTCATCTCTTTTGCATGTTGTTATACATATTTTAAAAATTCATTCATTTTTCATTCAAAATCTAACAAAATATTTAAAAAATGAGTACTGACATCTTCCTTTGGTTACTTAAATTTTTAACATTTTTATTAATTTATAGCTGAATTCAAATCAGTTTTTCACATTTTTTGAAAATGATGATTAAATCTTAGCTAAATCCAATTACTTATATTACGCTAGAAAAAATAGAGTATCTTTTTGAATAGTGTACTGTCGCAAAATTGTACTTTTTTATTACATAGGATACAGATATAAAAATATTACAATATAACAATTATAAATATAACAATGCTAAATTATTCAAGGGACAAGGGCGTTATTGTAGTAAAAAAAAAAAAAAATTAATTGATGACCGTACTCCCCTTTTTAATATTATCAAATCATTTTTCCTCTAGAGTACAATAATGAGTCTGTTATAAAATCAAAGTCTTCATGGAGTTTGATAATAATAGATGTTAAATATAATATAGTTATAATTTGCTAAAAAATGTATAATTCGTAAAAAATACAAATTAGAATCAATTTTCTATTGAAAAAATGCTTTTTAATTTGATAAAATTATGTATCCTAATTTTACCATTAATATTATGCGATGAAGAGTCATGTAATTATAAAGAAACCACATGTCTTGATTATTCTATAGTTGAAGAAATTGAAGGGAAAATTTCTACTCTTGAAAGAAGGCTAAGAGCTATTGAACAACCTGGTATGTAATTACTAAATTTAAAATATAATGTGAGTAATTATTTATAAAGAGTAATTGAATCTGACTTAGGGGTTAGGTAAAAGTCTGAAAATTGAAAACACCGATTGTATTGGATACAGTATATGATATCATGTTAATTTTTAAGGTTCTAGATTTAAAAGTTTTAAAATAGCAGCTGTTTTTTGATTTTGAAAAATTCTTAAATATGCAACAGTAATATAAACAAACTTTTCGATTTTAAATTTTTTACTACTAAATAAATATAAAACCTACTTTTGGGAAAGTTTCAAGCAAAGTTGGAAATCGGACAAATTAACGGGAAATTTCAAAAGCGAAATTCTTAAAAAGATTTTTTTCTTTTAATTGGGCATTAAGCCCAATAATTAATAGCTGTTTTCCCGTGTAATTTTTGTTGTCAAGTAGTTTCTTACGAATATCTCAACGCTCAGATTGTTAAAACAGCTAAAAATTACGTTTTTTGAAGTTTTTAACCTCAAAATGAATTCAAAAATATTATAAAAAGTTTTTTTGGTGTATTTTTTCAAAACAAAAATTTTGACATCAACCACGCCCCGTTCGGATGATTCAATCTGGAAATATTAATTTTGGAGTAAACGACATCTTTGAATCTCCCTCGGTGAAGGCAGGGGAGTGGGTGTGTGTTTCGGCCTTTGGAATCTTATTTTTTATCGTAAACCATCAATCTGAGCAAAAAAATGCGAAAAATATACTGGGGCCGGAAACCATACCTTATTCCGCAGTAGTCTTTCATTATGATTAGCCCTGTTTTTTGAAAAATTTTGAAAATTTCTGTAACTTTGTATGAAAAAAGGAAATGAAGAAAATAAAATTAATAAAATAATAAAGAAAAACTGACAACCGATTTGTGCACTCACAACTAACGAACATGGAACATGCTTAAATTTGTATTTTATCCTAAGATAAGGATGTTATCCTTATTATTCTATACCCCTTTATCGAAATTATTCTAACTCCCTAAACCGAAAGTTTTCTAAGTCCCTAAGTAATTCATTTGACCCTATCCTCCCCTCCTACAAAATTACATGCTTGAAGTACCCCCCTGCCTATGAAGATGTTCCATGTTAAAAAAAGGTCTATTGTAAAATTTCCCAAAAAATCCAAATATCAAATTAGAATTTTCATTTGCCGACAGGAAAAGTAAGTGCTCAAAAATCAAATATTTACTCCTCAAATACTGTTTACTAACAAAAATTGCAAGTTTTAGGCTAATTAAAAAAAAAATAATAATTCCGTTTTTTGGGAAATTCACATATGAGATTTCCCGTTCCAACTATTCTCTAGGTTTTTTCAAAAAACTTACGTCAGGATCATGTTCAGCGGAAAAGTTTACTAACCCGTATATCGAAAATAATTTTTAACTTTATTTAGAGCGTAAAAAAATTAAAATCGAAAAGTTTACTTAAATTTCAGTTACGAAATTGAAAATTTTTTAAAATCAAAATATAGCTACCATATATTTTGAAAACTTTAAATTTTGAACCTTCAAAATTACTATGGTATCATACATATTAAACCTGTAGTCCAATCGGTATCCCAAATATTCATTTAACCCTTAAGCCAGTTACATTAGAAATTACCATCGAGAAATAGTAGTACAATCTCAATTGGAATTACTCATGTATGTTATGTTACATATAAATCCCAAAATTGTATAATCTCTGATATAACTTGTATTCACGACAAATTGCATTAATAATCTCTTGACAATAAGTATAATTTTCTAAATACTTCATGTAAAAATCAAATATTTTTAACCCCAGATTCCATGGGGTCCTGAAACAACTTATTATAAAAAAGTCTCGCACTCGAGGTTTTTCTCTATAGAATTATCGAGTGACCTAACAGAAAAAACATCAAACGATCAGTTAAATCCTAAATGAAAATTTTATAAGCACCTACCATTTTTAACAACCTCCCATTTTCCGAAATTTTGCATTTTCCGGATTTTCCTGTAATCTAATCAAAATTCTGACTCAATTTTTAGATTCCTCGGAAAATTTTACGAAGTACGAATTTTTTTTTACGAAGAATTTTTTTTTAAGAATTTTTTTACGAAGAGTCTTTTAAAAGACTCTCTTTTTTGAGAAATTTTGAATATTTCTGTAATGCTGTATACAAATAAAAAAATGGAATTTTGCTAATTTTTTTAATTTTTGTTATATTTTATGCGTTAGATAATTAAGTATATTTATATTTATATTTACCTAATTCTAGTATTATTATTGTTTTTTATTTATACCACGTGTACATTACAGAAATGTTTCAAATTTCTCAAAAAAGAGGGTTGATATTAAAATTTCCTGAGAAATCCAAAAATCGAGTCATAATTTTGATTAGATCTGAAAAATCTGGAAAATTTCGGAAAATGGGAGGTTGTTAAAAATGGAAGGTACTCCTAAAATTATCTTTTAGGAACGTTTTGTATTTAAATGACCTTTGGTCGAGACATTTTTATATGTTGCTTCAAGACCCCCATGATACATATCAAACATATCATACAGAGTATGGCACTATTAATTTAAATAATCATTTAGCACTCATTTTTTGACAAACAATACTAAATATTTTACTTGTTCAAAGTTTTATAAAGTCAGTCATGAAGGTTTTAAGTCTTTTTAGTCAATGGTGATTAATTTCTTTATTAGTTATTGGCAATATTATTATTTAGCATGACATTATTCTTATTTTTTAAACTTTTTACAACTTTGTGGATTGTATAGAACATTTACACTAGGGTACACTATAAAAAATCCTACTCTAAAAAGTTTTCTTGCTTTTAATTTAGTTTTATTTTATCTATACTAATTTAAAAATTAAAAACATTGTTTAATAAATTATGCGTAGTATAAATCTTATAATACTCATATCAAATAAATGTAAATATTTGATAAACTTAATATGACATTATATGATAATTAAATTTTATTGATAATAATCCAACTGTCTATAAGAATTAATATACCTAATTTAGAGTTGAAAATACAGGGCACGCACCATATCCATATACACGGAAATGAGAATTTTAAATTTTTATTTTTTGGTTTATTTAATATGAAATCCGTATGAAAAATACCGTATATATAATATAGTTCAAAAAATTTACGGACCGTATTTTCAAACCATTAATTCATACGGATAAATTTATACAGGACCTGTATTTTGAAAACCTTAAAATATACGGATGATTCTTATATGGAGCCGTATATTATTTACCCGTATATACGGTTAACTGAATACGGGGCCAGTATGTTGCTAGCCGTATATACAGTTTTTACTTTATTGGAGCCGTATTTTGGGCACCTGTATAAATACGGGTAAAATCAGAAATCAGCCATTTTAATAACGAATAGTACACTGTAAAAAACAACTCCGGTGATTTTTCGACAAAATTGGTAAATTTACTAAAATTTAGTAAATTTTCGAAAAAATTCGCAATTTTTCGAAAAAAATCGGAAATTTACTAATATTTGTAAATTTGCGAAAAAATAGTAAATTTCGGATTTATTTTTTCGTAAATTTTCGACAAAATCGTAAATTTACAACTATGTCGTAATTTTACGATTTTTGTAGAAAAATTGCAATTTTTAATCGAAAATTTGCGACAAACCGTTGTGAAATTACAAGCTATATTTTTTGTACCTAAAAACGCATAGCAAACCAGTTAGAGTCATAAAATAATGTTTTTTGATTTTATACCATGAGAAAAGATGAATACTTTTATTTTTTTTCGCTACATTTCTTTTAGCAAATAGGTATATAATTATTAATATTTTAAGAATAAAAAATATTTTTAATTACGTAAAAAAGGATAATCTGGACGAACAAGTTATTATAAGTAAAAACAGGATGAGTCAATTATAATTTAAATGGGACATTATTACTTTTAAAAAAAAAAATTAATTTTGATAATAATTTTTAGTATATGAGGCATTATTTTTTTTTTACTACTTAACTTGGACAAAAAACTGAAAAAAAAAATTTACTTTAAAAATTAAAAAATAACCCGTGTTTTCAGGTAGTTTGAACCTTCAGAAAACCGAAAAAAATCGTGAACAAGAAATCGGCGATAGGTGCCAAAAAGATTTTTCCACTTTTATCTCAAAAACTGCCTTTTTTCGTAACTGAGCTAACCGATTTTCGAAAATTTTTATTTCAGGGGTTTTTCGCGGTATTTTTAGGGATTTTTTTTAATGACAAGTTAAAACAAGTTCAAAACTAATACAAGCAAGGATTCAGCATCAATTTTTAACAATATTTTGACATTTATAAGCTTGAAAACCTGTATTTATTTTTTGCTTTTTTTCAAATTTTGTTTTATTACTTTTTCTTGCACCTTAGGCTGATTTTAATCTACGTACAAGTTATAATGGTAAATATTGATAATTTTTAGTCCAAATTGATTGTTACATACCATCAAGATGCCCGAAAATAATTATTTTAATGCGCTACAATGATGGAACCCCTAGAATCCCAATTTTTTAATTCTTGTTAAAATGAAGTAATTATACTTTTTCATCTTAAATATTTTGTCTATTTTATTTTTATCTCATAAAATATATTTTTCCAAGCAAATAAAACTCCATTAATGATTATGTGCCCAAATATTTTTCATTTTTACACGTTTATTACTAATTTTTTCAATTTTATACAATACGTAATTTTTGACTGATTATGCATATTTTCAAGCTGTATAATTAAATTAAAAGGGGAGTTCAATACATTTGGAACACCAAATTATAACAAATGGTTATGAATGAGTTTATTATGTTGAAAAAACATGACGGCTACTCTCCGTTCATTCTAATGGGTCTTCTGGGCCTAGAAACGCAGGGTTCGATGTTATAAAATAGGGTTTTTTGGCAATGAAACGCTTAAACCTCACAAGTTAACCAAAACACTTCTGGTTGGTCTCAATTTTTTGGTGTAAGTGTCACCTTTCAAACGCCGTAAACCGCAATTGTCCATCACTAATTTTTTTATTAATGTAGCCAATTAACCAAATTACCTATTTTTAATTGCTGCCAAATTCGTAATTTCTAATAAAAAAAGGTTTTGTGTGTCTTGAAAAATTCCTACAAGCTTGAAGTTTCCAAAAATTTTTTCTCGTCTCATTTCCTTGAGTCGTTTTTAAGAAATGGCTCTTCTAAGTTAACATTAAAAATTAGCTTTTTATAAAACCATATAATTGGGACTCCGACTTCTAATTATCATATATTTGATGTTTAAAATTCAAAAAAGTAGAGTAAAGAATTTTTGGAAATTTGAAGCTTGTGGATAATCGGTTATGCATAATCGGTCAAAAATTACGTATTGTATAAAATTGAAAAAATTGGTAATAAACGTGTAAAAATGAAAAATATTTGGGTCCATAATCATTAATGGAGTTTTATTTGCTTGGAAAAATATATTTTATGAGATAAAAATAAAATAGACAAAATATTAAAATAGACAAGCCTAAGGTGCAAGAAAAAGTCTCAAAAGTAATAAAACAAAATTTGAAAAAAAGCAAAAAATAAATACAGGTTTTCAAGCTTATAAATGTCAAAATATTGTTAAAAACTGATGCTAAAACCTTGTTTGTATTAGTTTTGAACTTTTTTTAACTTGTCACAAACAAATATCCCTAAAAATACTGCGAAAAACCCCTGAAATAAAAATTTTCGAAAATCAGTTACGAAAAAAGGCAGTTTTTGACATAAAAGTGGAAAAATCTTTTTGGCATCTATCGCCGATTTCTTGTTCACTTTTTATTTTGGTTTTCTGAAGGTTCAAACTACCTGAAAAAACGGGTTATATCGATGCGCCTTCAAATTTTTTTTTTCTTCAGTTTTTTGTCCAAGTTAAGTAGTAAAAAAAAAATAATGCCTAATTTATGTGCATTTCTACGAGAAAATACGTTTTATGAGCACTAAAAATGAAAAAAAAAAATTTAAGAGGCAACGATTACCACCATGATTTTCTGATAGTTTGCAACCTATAGAATGCAAAAAAAAACGTTATCACGGAAACGGCGATGGATGCCAAAAAGATTTTGCCACTTTTATGTCGAAAACCGTGTTTTTCTTATCTGAGCAACCCAAAATAATTTAAGAAAAATAAAATAGGCGATAACTTCATTAATCAAGATAAAAATTACTTTTTTGTTAATTAAAATTTAAAATAATAGATGACAAAATCTGATTTCCAGGGAAAAACTACTCCAGAAGAAAAAAAAACTTTTCTTTTTACGATGAAATTTAGCCGAGTTGTCGTCAATTTAAAATTTTACTCAAAGTTTTATATTGAAAAATGCCTATTTCTGACTTGTTTGATTTTCATCGTAAAATAATAACTTTTTTTTAAAAATCGATTAATTTTTCCCTGAGAATACATTTCTTCAAAAAAAAAATCATTTTTGTTCACAAAATTTTAATTTTTAGGTCAGAAACCTTTGAAAACTGTAATTAGCCAAATTTATTTAACACAGTTTTTCATTGGTTTTTGACCTAAATTTTGAAATGTGATAAAAAATTATTCTTTTCTTGAAGAAATAAATAGGGTAGAAGGGGTGGTTTTCGCCACCATTAAGAAAATTTGAAATTAAACTATTATGCAATTGCATGGCTAAAAAGTGTTTAAATGTTTTTGAGAAAGATAATTATTAATTAAAATTCCGACCCTGGTAATTTCCAAAACTTATTTTTTGTAAAACCTAACCTTTAGGTCCAAAACCCTGAAAAACCGGGGTTCTCGCCACCAAGCATATTAGCGAAATGGGTCAATATTCTTGTGGCTAGATGCAATGAGTCATTAAAAAATAGATTTTTTAGACTTTTAAGGTAATTAGCACCACATTTTAAAAGGTTAAAGTTCAAATAACGAGGGTGGCGAAAACTGTATATACTGGCTAAAACCCCCTTCTCTACCCTACTCAGGGAAAAAGTAAACGATTTAAAAAAAAAATGAGTATTTTACCATAATAATCAAGGGAATAATGCATGTTTTAAGTTCAGAAACAGACTTTTTTTAATGTCTTTTTTAAGAAAAATTTGAGTAAAATCGTAAATTGACGATAACTTGGCTAAATTTCATTGTCAAAAGAAAAGTTTTTTTTTGTTCTTGAGTAGTTTTTCTCTGGCAATCACTATCGACTATATGGCCCATATCATTCGATTCCTGAGACATTCCTCTAACAAACTGTATATGTCTTTATTCGGAAATTCAAATGACGGAGCGTCCTTAAGTATGGTATAAAATAAAAAAACATTATTTTATGACTCTAAATGGTTTGCTATGCGTTTTTAGGTACGAAAAATAGGACTTGTAATTTCACAATTGTTTGTCGCAAATTTTCGATTAAAAATTGCAATTTTTCTACAAAAATCGTAAAATTACGACATAGTTGTAAATTTACGATTTTGACGAAAATTTACGAAAAAATAAATCCGAAATTTACTATTTTTTCGCAAATTTACAAATATTAGTAAATTTCCGATTTTTTTCGAAAAATTGCGAATTTTTTCGAAAATTTACTAAATTTTAGTAAATTTACCAATTTTGTCGAAAAATCGCCGGAGTTTTTTTTACAGTGTATACAATAAATTAATAATAAAAAGAAAACGGTATGCGGGTCATCGAATTTAGAAAACTATGAGTACTATACTGGTCCAGTATTTCAGTTACCCATACATACGGTTAACAATATACGAAACCCGTATATTAGAAATCCGTACAAACGGATGAAAAAAGTTGAGATCCGTGAATACGGGTGAGTGATTTATACGATTATGAATTTCATTCAACCGTATATTACTTCAGTCAAAATACGGGTTTGGTTGTATTGTTTCCGGCCTCTGCCAGATTTGGTCTAGTATAGGTTTTGATCACAAATATTTAGGTCTTTTCTATGAGAAATTGGGGCTTGTCCTTTAAATTGGCCAAAACTACCCCTAAAAAGGGCATTTTCGCTGAATTCACTTAAGCCTTTGAAATTTGGCATGGGGGGGGGGGTTTGGGTCGCTGTTCACGAATATTGAGGTATTTTTTATGAAAAATTAGACCTTCGCACTTAAATTAGCCAAAACTACCTCTAAAATGTGTATTTTCGCTGTATTTACTCTAAGTCTTTGAAATTTGGTATAGGGGGGTTTTTGGGGTCACTGATCACGAATATTGAAAAAATTAGACCCTTATCCTTAAATTAACCAAAACTACCCCTAAAAAGGTTAAAAATTATTATCCGATTAATAATATTGTAAATAAATAATTCATTAATTTTTATCTAAAAAGAAATTTTATTCTTATAAAACATTACATTTTTATTCAGAAAAACAAAAAATCTCAAGAAAAAAAAATAAATTTTATGATACTTTTCAAATCTTATTATTTACAGATGATCAAACATATTCTATACTCTTAATGCAATTCAGAATTACATACTGCTAGAAAATGCTGTTATTAAACTAAAACTAGTATAGTAGATTTTAAACACAAAAATTTGTTTTTTTTTTATGAAATTAAAATCAATCTCTTGAATTATATTTACTAGTATTTTAAAGACTATACGTATAATATTTAAAATTTAACTTTAAATTTAAATTTTAAACCTTAAATGCTTACCACCGGTACATGCTGCTTCCAAAAGAAGCAGCTTAAGTATGGCAGGTTAAATTTTGATGTAAAACTAAAAGTAATAATACTTAAAAATATATTTTAGGTTTCTGATCGTATTTAGCGTACAACCCTTTACAAAAAGTCTAGAAAGGATAGAATCTTAAAAAACAAGCTGATTGTATCCTATCTAGCGGCCAAAACTTGTCATTTTCGATAAAGTACGGATATTCTCAAATTTTAAGGGTACATTTTGAGGTTAATTGATATCTGTAGTATTTTTAATTTGCTTATTTCAAATATGGACATTATAATGTAAAAAAAGACTTTTTCGAATATCGTTAGTCTATTAAAAATTCATTATTAAGATGGTAAAATTACCATCGTCATGTCATGATTTTAAATATCTGTACTAGATCTTTACTCTGCACCTATTAAAAAAATAGCTAACTTTTGATTTTAAGGATTTTTTTATTCTTAAGACTATGCCTTAAATTTTTTTCAGCTAACATTTTTTTTTACTTTTAAACTATCTGGATTAATCCATGTATAATGTAATACAATTCTAAGGGTTCTTGTATAGCCAAAATTAGTAAAAGTTAACAGAGCATGTAATGGCAATTACCTACTTACTTATAAGTAGATATTATAAAAAAGAAGTAATTAAATAAAATTTTAATTAGTCTGGCAGATAAGTGGAAGAAAAGAAAGTTGGGAGATTTGTACAGAAGGTCCATGTAAATGTCGACCAGAAACGAAGTCAATATCTTGTTGGAGGTTAGGTTTTGCTGATTTGCCACCTTCTCAATTAGTACCCAAAGATGTTTTAAAACTGTAAATATAATTTTTAAATATAATTTTTACCTAAATATAAATGTAAATATTTATTTTTTCTCTAGAGATTTGGGTGCTAATCAATTATCTGCTATTCATAAAGGAACTTTAGATGGATTAGATCATTTGAGTTATTTGTAAAAACATTTTTTTAAATATAATTCAATAATTTATTTCCGACTAAAAGAATATTTTTTTGTTTTTTTTTCAGGGATGTCAATGATAATCAAATTGAATACTTACCGGTTAGTTTATTTTTTTCATTACATAACGTCACTCATGTACGATTAAGTAAAAATCTTCTACGAGAGCTCGACAGAAATCTTTTTATACGAATGAGAAACATGGAGATATTGTACGTCAACTTGAAACGTAATGAATTACAAATCCACAATGAAAAATAACCAAAACAAATAAAATAAACCCTTTATTCTATTTAATTTAAGAAAATAAAACTAAATATAAATCAATCTTTAAAAATATTATTTTTTTGTTTTAGAGATTTATCATCAAATAAAATACGTATATTGCCAGAAAAAATATTTAATTCAAATACAGCGTTAGTATTACTAGACTTATCATCAAATCGTATAACAACAATATTAACAACAAGTTTTTCTGGTTTAAAAAATTTAGAAGAATTATTATTAACAAAAAATCATATTACAAAATTACCAAATGATTGCTTTAAAGATCTTCACAAATTAAAAATACTAAAAATTGATGAAAATCGTATTATTGAATTACCAAGTAAAATATTTTTGAATAAAAAATTTTTAAAAGAATTGAATTTACGTGATAACCGTATTGTTAGCATACAAAATGATTTATTTACGCCATTAAAACAACTTGAAATACTTGAATTATCTAGTAACAGAATATCTCAAGTAAGTAATTTTAAAAAAAATTGCTCATTTCAAAAAGATAATTTTTATTTTTTTAATAATATAGATAAGCTCATCTTCATTTAAAGAATTAAAATCTTTAAAAGAACTTGAGCTTGGTCATAATCAGCTTAAAAAAATTACAAAAGGACTTTTTTTAAATCTCGGAGCACTTGAACGTTTAATTCTATACGCTAATAATTTTCAAGTTCTCGAAGCTGGCGATTTTAAAGGTTTAACAAATATGACAACATTGTTTTTACATTCAAATCATTTAAGGATTATACACCCAGGAGTTTTTAAAGATACACCTCATTTACGAAAATTGTACGTTCTAAAATATTATTATTGTTTTTTTGAAGAGTACTTAAAATAAGAATATATTTTATTCTAGGCAACTAGAATCAAATTTATTATCAAGTTTACCGCATGGTATATTTGAAAAAGTACCAGAGCTTAAACAATTGCGTTTGGGTAAGAATCCATGGCATTGCGACTGCGGAGCAGCTTATTTAGCCGCATATTTGCAAAAAAAGCGTACGAAAAATGAAGTTGCTTATAGCACTGGAAATTCAAGTGGTATTTGGGATATTGGTGCTGGTGTAGTATGTCGTGGACCTCATTATCTTGGTGGAAGATACTTAGTCAATATAACTTATCATGAGCTTTGTGATGGTGAATGGGCTTCAATGAAAGGTTTAGTACCTAGAATATCAGTTGAACTGACTAGTATTAAGACTAGTAATACCGATCAATCACTTGAATCTATTGAAAAGAAGACAAATGAAACAGAAGAATAATGAGAAAGATTTGAAATTATTTATTAACAAATATTTAATGCAATGAGTTTACAATCTTTATTTGATTACTATTCAATTAAATTGTATAAACTGTTTTAATTACTGCCCTAGATCTTAATTGTAATAGTAAAGTAAATTTACTATCGTGTTAGTAAAATTGAGGGCAGTTAAATTTACATTAAAAACTTACACAGTTATATTTCATTTTAATTAAAACAGAAAAATGCGTTTCTTGAAATAACTACATCTGATAATATTTGTTATTATTATTATTTTTTTTTTGAAGAATATAAAGTAACAAAAGTTTTGTTTATTTATAAGTCTAGAAATAATGGATTAAATTTATTTCATACGTCATTGCAAATAGTCATTACGATTATTAACATTATTTAATTTAAATCTAGATTACGCATAGATGCATAACATAGATAAATAACTGTGTTTATGTAGCTTTATCTACACGTTAAAGCCACTTTTCCGATTGGGTTAAAATCCAACCAAAAACTAAAATATTAAATGTAAAGGGTAATGAATACCTGTTTAATTTTATTGTGCATGAAAATATTGAATAAATAAATAAATATAATTGATTTCCTTCGAACACTGTATGGTTAGGTTGCTTGGCTTCAAATTTCAAAAACTTGAAGTATTTTCCTTGAATTTCCAATCTAATTCTTGATATTTCAAGCGGAAACTCAGTAAGAATTATGCTTTGATATTTTCAGAAATTTAGTTTTCAGTATACTCTTTGGGTCTAGTTGCCCCCACCCCCTCCCCTCGAAATCGAAATTTGCATGCATAATTTTTTTTAACATGGAACATGTTCATTGGATGGGGTATTTGAAAAAGTTTAAGGTGGGGTGAAATGGACTTAGAATATTTTCGATTTAGGGACTTAGAATAATTTGAAGTGGGAGTCAAGACCTGACCAGGCCCTGATCAGGCCCTGATAACAACAACAACTTAGAATACTTTAAGTTTATGGACTTAGGATAGTATATATTTCAGGATTTATTGTAATTTCGGTTTTTGGATTTATTACTATTATGAGTAAACATGTTCCATGCTCGTTGGTTGTGTAAATTTAATTAAATTTGATAAATATAGGGTACACTCAGCGACTATTGGTATTGTGGCAGCACCAACGTTCAAAAGAACAATAGACTAGTCTATTGTATTTTGAACGTTGGTGCTGCCACAATACCAATAGTCGCTGAGTGTAGATGAATCAGTGAATGACCGAATCATGAATTATTATTTCTTACATTTTATTGTATTATAAAAAAGTTAATATTAATCCATGATCTGAAAAATAAATGTATAAATTTTCATTTCATATAATTATTTTAGACACAGCGTCTACCGCAATCGAGTAAAAAATAATAATAAGCAGGCTTGTTTACGTATTATAAAAATTAATTTTTTTTTAACCTTTATCACAAATATTCTTACTTACTATAAAGTCATCTGTTAGGTTAGTTTTCCAATATGGCCAACCCAAAAATTCTAAAAACACCCGAAAATCAATATCCTTCATAAGATATGGATTTTCAGACACAATAAAAACTAATTTGAGGTGCTTATTTTCATTTTCTGCCCCTTAACATATTTTTCGGTTCTTGAATATGGAGGACAAAAACATGCAAAAATATTACTTTCATAAGATTTGGGGTTTTAAGCTCAATAAAAACTAATTTAAGATGTAAATTTTTATAATTTCAGCTTTACCATATTTTTCAGTTTTCAATATGGCAGACCCGAACATTTCAAAAACAACCGAAAATAAATTTTATGCGAAATTTGCAACTTAATTTCATTTTTATGGAGCCTAAAAAACCAAATATTATGAAAAAAATTGATTTTCTAGTGTTTTTAGTTTTCAGGTCTACCATATTGGAAAACCAAAATATAATAAGTCAAATTCTGAAATTTTTCATCTAAAATTTTTTTCTATTGAGCCTGAAAATCCAAATCTTATGAAGGAATTTAATTTTTGGTATTTTTAGAGTTTTTGGATCCGCCATATTAGAAAACCGAAAAATATGGTAAAGGTCAAATACTTAAAATATGTAAAAGATATTTAAAAGCATTATTAAAAAATAGTCATTTACTGGTTCCTCAGCGTTCATTTGCTAGGAGTAACCGGTCAATTACTGGTGATTTTTAGGTTGAGAAACTCGAAACTGGTCATTCACTGGTTCATCTACCCTATGTTAATTTTATCTTAAATAGTTAATAAAAATTAAATCTGAAATCATCTGATTAAGTCTGGTTTCATGGGCTCAAAATTTTTTCCCGGGGGTTTACGTTAAATACTAAAAAATTATTATTAACTAAAGAAAACTATAACGTCTTATTTTTCTGTAATAAGTGTAGCTGCAAGATCAATTATATCAGCATTATGGAATATAATTTAGAGGATGTACTTTATATTTGATGATTTTACCTTTTACAATTTCATAAATAAATACAATAGTAGAAATAAAATAACCCAGAAATAATATAATCAAGACTGGTACTATTGACATTCCGTCATTATCATGATCATTAGAATCATTATCTTTTACTTCTCCATTGAAATATTGGTTTTTCCAAGCCATTTCAATACCAGACTCTTGAATCATTGCCATTATTTTTGAATATTTTATAGTAAATGGCGAATTATATTGAAAACTTAAGACTTGATTAAGTACAGGTAAATTTAAATTAAGTATTTTATAATTCCTGACATTATTGTTCACAAACTTAATATATTGCTCATAATGTTCATCAAAATAAGTTGAAAATGTAATAAGTACATTTTTTTCATAATTAATATTACTTGCATTACAGACTTTAATTGTTTTTAATATTTTGCCAAAATTATTATTTAATTCATGTTTAAAAAGATATATTCCAATAACAAAATTAACCGGAAATAAATTACATGCACTATATTTTTTTTTAATAATATCATCAATATTTTCAATTTCGATAATTTCTTTTTTATTAATATTTATTTCTGTCAATTTTGTAATAATATCAGTAAAAAAGAACAATGACATAAATATTATTGTTAAATAAATAATTTTTGATTTTACGAATTTTATTTTTACTTCAATGCTTAAACCAATAATAATTTTGAAAATATTAAACAAACTGAAATCATTTATAATATTTAAATAACGTACTGATAACAATAGCAACAATAATATCATTGAGATCATAAAAATCATTAGTGATACATTAAAATATGAAAATTCTAATTCATTTTTTATTTTAAATGGTGCAATTATTAAAAAATATGATCTTTCATTAATTATTTGTTGACTGTAATGTAGCATATCAGTTGCTATCATGTTCATTAACACCATATGATATTTATTAACAATATCCCAGCCAACACCTTGTAATGGTACATAATTGCCCGTTGCATTCAATAAATTTAATATTATTTCATTTTTTTTATAAAATATTGTATTTAAATGTATTTTTTTCGATTTTTTATCATAGCAGCCTAAATATAACTTTGGGTAGGTTTTTTGAACTATTGTATTTAGCTTGTAACCATTTAAATTATTTAATTTATCTGGAAATATTATACTGTTATTGTAATTTATTTCATTTAAAAATGGATTAAAATTAATAATATTTGATCCTTCAAAATTTAAAATAGTAAAATCAAGAAAATTATTTTTCCATGCTAGGAGTAAAATTTTTTTAATCATTTCTTCATCGATGTTGCTTGTCAATATTAATAATATTTTACTTTTTGTCAAATAAAAATATGATAAGTTTATGTTATTTAGTATTTTTTCCAAATTATTAATGTCGCTATTATTATTAAATAATATTACATCTAATGGCGCTGCCAAGAAGTCCTTATACAAAAATTTTGAATTTAATGAAAAATTAAAGTCATTTCTAGTGTTATTTATTGAAATTATTGGATATTTATCCACAACATTTTTTAAAATTAAGAAAAATTTATCTTTTTCGTTAATATTAAAAATTGTGATTTTATTTGGATTTATTGATTCAATTGTTTCTTCTACAATTTGTTTTGAACATGAGATATGAATTAAGATATTTAAAGATAAAATTATTAATTTTAATTTCATTCTAAACACTGAGTGGCTGAAAATTTTAAACATAAAATAATAATTTTTGAAATTATTTTAAATACCATTAAATTAGAGATAAATACCTTTTAATTATTTTTTTCCAACAAATCAACAATTCAATTAAAATTAAATTTTACATTCAATTCCAAACGATAGCTAACAGATTATAAAATTTGAACGGCAACTAACTTATTGGTACATGACTTTAAATTGAAGTACGAAAAAATACAGAAAGTTAAGTGTAAATATTATATTTTTCAATGAGTTTTCCGATACTTAATATACTGCAATACATTGATTAAAATATAAAACATAATACCCTTAATTGTAAACTTGTTTAGAGCCTTTTAAATTTTCTAGAATTTAATATCTTATGATATAATAGTATAATTTATTCAGCTTTATATTTTTTTAAATTTTAAATTTTTTATAATGCTTCTAGAAAATATTTAAATAATTATTTTAATAATGCTATAATAGCGTAAAAATATTTTTTTTATATTATTTAAATTTATTACAAAATTGATAAACAGTTTAAGCAAGTTGCTAGAAAGTTACAAAACAATTAATATACTAATCGATAGTCATTCATTTTATCAAGTTAATAATGCTATTTTATGAAAACAATTTTTAATACTTGTTTATTTTTGTAGCTAAAATTAAAATTTGTACTATATTTTTTATTAATAACAATATGAAACTACGCTGCATAAAAGTATAGCAATCATTTTTAATAAGATGAAGTTTGAGAACCTTATCTAGGGTAGATACACCAGTTACTACGGATTTTTTAAAGCGCACAATTTTTCTCCCATTTCTGTCTAATTTTTATATTTTTAGACCAGATTTTCTTTTAACCCTCTCATGGGAAAAAAGCCACAAAACGTAATCGCTGCATATTTAGTATAGCGCTGCGTATGTATACTCTGTATATGTGACTAAAGTAGTGGGGAGCTATTCCCATGAGCGGGTTAAATTAAATTTTGAAGTCTTAGAAATAAATTAAAAATAAAAATTTTCCCGAAAATAACTGTTTTGAATTAAATAAAACGTCTTAAAGTTAAGATAAAAAAGCCCCAGTAACTACGGTCTGACCCAATTACTACGTACAAGTTATTACATTTTTCCTATTACTACGCACTAGTTACTACAATTATTGAACGAATGGTAACTTCAGGAATATTGTATAAAATGGATAACTCCTTAGTCGACCAACCTTTTTTAGCTTCTTCAACATATTTTTTTAATTGTTGCTTATCATAATTATCTTTTTTTTTTTTGGTCTTTTATTACGATAAGGATCTCAATCGATCCATAAAACAAAAGGAAATAACTTTTCATTCACAAACTAAATTTTATTTGTATATTTATTTAAATATAAGTACTCGACGTGGTAAAGGAGCAAAATTCAAAAGTTAAGAATAAGTCTCGTAAAGCAAGACTGAGCGCGGCAAAGCCCGTGGCAAGGCTGTCAAAAAGCACAGGAAGGCCAGAAGCCCGCGGAAAAGTGCCAAGCAAAGACTTCGTTTTATCACGGATATTTATTTTTGATGCCTAAAAATAACAGATAGCTTAGACAGAAGATACAACCAAATTTATAAAAAATGCAAGATACCTCTGAAATTGTTGACACAGTGAAATATCTGTATAATAACACTTACTGCACTTTCAATAACGTTATGTATAGGCAACTGAGAGGGACCCCGATGGGTTCAGCAATATCATCGTTACTGGCAGACATCTTTATGGATGACTTGGAAACACAATGTTTAAAACAATTTGATTTCACGCCACTTTTTTTTTTAGATATGTAAATGACATAATACTTTGCATACCCTACCAGAAAATTGACTACACTCTTGATATTTTCAATAAGTATGGTCCAAAACTACAATTCACTGTAGAATTAGAAGAAAAAATAGAATTAAAGCTAATTACCTATGATTGGAGGCATTGTTACTAAGTAAACTAAATTTTTCGCTATAAGCCAATTACGCGCGAATCTCCTCTCCTCATTTACCTTAGCGTAAGCCTTTAAAAAGCTCTCGCAGAAGCTCCTGAACAGCAAAACTTGGGACCATGTATTCCTTTAAAGAGAACTGACTAACACTAGAAACTATATCAACAGACTAACTTGTACTCAGGATTCTCTCTACCGCTAATTAAGAGACCTAAGCACGGCCAATATTATTATAAGTCAATAAACCAGCATTTTAATAATAAAATGTCACCAGTGAATGAGTTTGGCAAGCAGGCTAAATAACAGAATAAGAATATCCTCGTTAATCTGTGTTTATTTGCCATCAAACACTACAATACATACAATAAATACACTCAATTAACTTACACATAAAAATAAATACACACACAATGATAATTAGACAATCATCATTTTCAGTTATTGATATTAAACTTTTCACACATTCATAACTTCATATCCTTGCAATAGTAACGGCCACATTATTACGCATAGTTATATTTGTTATAAAAACTAAGTGATAATGTCTAGCAATACCACTCCACAAATACTTATAAATAATAATCAAAAATGTGCAACTTTTTTCTGCTAAATTTATATATCATAGGTAAATTTTATTTTTTTTGTATTAAATAGAAAATAACTTCAAATAATTTTTATATATGTAACATATTTTTTACAGTTATTGATAAGGCCTGAATTTAAATCAGGCGAAACGTATAACTCAGTTAATAAAAAGCACCACAATTTTGAAATAAGTTAATTTTTTTCAACCATCTACCCAGTACTGGTCAATATATGAAAACATTTCTAATTGGTATTTTTTATTTTTATTTAGCACTACTTTTTTTTTCATATTTTTTAAAAAATTATATTAAACTGTATCAAAACTAAGTAATTTAAATAGAAAACTCTTACGAAAAATTTGAGGTTATAAATAAACTTTTTAACCGTAGTAATAGGGATAAACGCTAAAATTTGGTACCAAATACTACATTTAAATAAATAATATTTTAATTAGTGTAAGATCAATTTTAAACAACTTAATTAAAAAAATTAGACTTTTTTAACAAAATCACCTTAAAGAATTACAATTAAAAACCGTAAAAATAAATAAAAAATATTTTTATTTTGGCCAGTATACAATCAATGTTGGTAAAAGAGGATACGATCGAAGATGGCCGAGCGTTTAAATTTTAAAATAAAATTTTCTGGTCAGCGGCCAGAAAGCACGTATTTCCCGGCCGCTGCGCGTCCGGCAAAGACGTGTTTTCTCGCCACTGATGCAGAAAACTCGTATACGACCCTGGGCCATAAAAAAAGAATGCCCCAAATCGCAGTTTACCATCCTCGGCTTCGCCTCGGAAGGTAATTTACATGCGCTTTGGGACATTCTTTATTTTTCTGGCCATGGGTCGTAATATACTATTTCATTTTAACAAAAAAATTATAGCTTAAATCATTTTGTGTTTTCAAAAGCTTTTATGTTAAAATAACGAAATAATAATATAAGAGTCTTTCTTTGCCAAAACAGCAATGGTGGGCAGGTCGGGTCATCGGATCGGCCTCAAATTTTTCCCAAGTTTTTATAACATAAAGATAGGAAAATCCTGAAATTTTCAGCCTTCTAGGTCTTAAACAGCCCGAGTTATGGCCATTCAAACTCATTAGGCGGCTCTCGACCGGCGTTAGTGCTTTTCGGGAAAATGGTTAAAAATCATAAATATAAGCTTGAAAAAAAATTCTGAAACAGTATATATGTTGGGAAACCTTCAGTAAATCCATTTCTGCCATTATTTTTTCGGAAAACCCCCGGGAAATTCCGGAAAATCGGAAAATGCGTTTTAAGAAAAATCGCAATATCTCATTTGCCGCCATTTTTTTTTTGAAAATTTTTTTTTCAACATTTTTTTCAACCGAAATCCCATCGATCTGTATGAAAAAAAATTTTGATTTCGGCCATTAAGGTCGATTTTAGCCTGTTTTAGAAAAATTTCACATTTTCAATACTTCTTTATTTAATTTTCCGTAAGGGGTTAAAATAATTGACTTTTTTGCTTTCAGAATCCAATAGCCAGGGAAAAAGTAGTCCTAAATAAAAAAAAAAATTGCTCTTTTCGATGAAAATTAACCGAGTTATGGTCAAGTAAAGATAGTGTCACAAATTACCATTTTTATACTAATTCCAATTTTAGGGTCCATAACGACATTATAACTTGAAAAATGCATAACTCGCTTAAATTTTATCGTAAAAAGAAAAATTTAGGATTATTATCGAATATTTTTTCCTTGACTATTCGTTTATCCAATAAAAAAATTAATTTTCTTGACAGAAATTTATTTTTTTTGATAAAAAATGATAATAATCAAAAACAGTCCTTAACATGTTACATTAGTTTTTGAACAAAAAAAAACTTTTTATTGACTAAACTAATTTTTTTCTTGCATAAAAGAATATCCAAGGAAAAAATATTCGATAATAATCCTAAACTTTTCTTTTTACGATAAAATTTAAGCGAGTTATGCATTTTTCAAGTTATAATGTCGTTATGGACCCTAAAATTGGAATTAGTATAAAAATGGTAATTTGTGACACTATCTTTACTTGACCATAACTCGGTTTATTTTCATCGAAAAGAGCAATTTTTTTTTTATTTTTTTCCCTGGCTATTCGATTCTGAAAGCAAAAAAGTCAATTATTTTAACCCCTTACGGAAAATTAAATAAAGAAGTATTGAAAATGTGAAATTTTTCTAAAACAGGCTAAAATCGACCTTAATGGCCGAAATCAAAATTTTTTTTCATACAGATCGATGGGATTTCGGTTGAAAAAAATGTTGAAAAAAAAATTTTCAAAAAAAAAATGGCGGCAAATGAGATATTGCGATTTTTCTTAAAACGCATTTTCCGATTTTCCGGAATTTCCCGGGGGTTTTCCGAAAAAATAATGGCAGAAATGGATTTACTGAAGGTTTCCCAACATATATACTGTTTCAGAATTTTTTTTCAAGCTTATATTTATGATTTTTAACCATTTTCCCGAAAAGCACTAACGCCGGTCGAGAGCCGCCTAATGAGTTTGATTGGCCATAACTCGGGCTGTTTAAGACCTAGAAGGCTGAAAATTTCAGGATTTTCCTATCTTTATGTTATAAAAACATGGGGAAAATTTGAGGCCGATCCGATGACCCGACCTGCCCACCATTGCTGTTTTGGCAAAGAAAGACTCATAATTAATTAAATATAAAGAATTTTCTGATTAATTTTTTTTTAAATATATCCTTTTGTTAAATTTCCTGTGGAATTTAAATTTTTGGTCAGATTTTTAATTGTTCACGTGACTTGACGATTTTTATCTAGCGATCTCAAAAAGCAATGTCCCATCGAAAAAAATGTAACCCTGGTTAGAAGATTTTTCATTAGTAGGCGTTTGAGAAATCGACTTTTGAATGAATATCATTTTGAATGAGTATATTTCAATGATTTCTCGCGCATGCGCAACTCAAAAAAAAATTGTTGACAGAATCGTAAAAAACAAAGGTCGAAATTTAAAAATCAGAAAAATTGAAATAAATGTAGCTTAACGGTAAATTTAATATAAATTATTTTTCTTCAAAGATGATATCTATTAAAGCAAAGAAAACAAGACAATCTAGGTGTTGATAAGTTTTTTTATCAAAGTTATTTATGGGTGCTATGTAGTTTTATGGGTACTTGCAGTAAAAAGTCAACTTTTACTGCTGATATTACTGAAATTATGGTTTCAAAATTAAAAAGTTATAACGCCAATTTTTAGTCTTTTGATATACTAGGGGGCTACGCCCCCTGCGCGCTAAAGCGCGCCAACCCCCTCAAATTCAATTTTAAATGAGAAACAATTTAAACTTTAAACAAATATTTATTTAATAAAACTATTTTATTTATACAAAATCTTCATTATAAGCTAAAATTTATTATTTTAAGTTTTACTTTATGAATTAAACCTAAATTAGGTACATTTTACCAATTATGCGATCACAGTCCCTCGGTGCTATGCACCTCGGGCCCTGTCAACCTTCCCATTTGATATATTATAACTTTATATCAAACTTATTTCATTAACTGATTCCTTATAAATAACTAATTTTTTATTTAAGACAGAAAATAATATGTTAATAATATTATATTATTCACCCTTTCAAAGTGAAGAAAAAAAAATAAAAAAAAAATAATAATAAAATACAGAATTTTAAAATACGCGCCATTAAAAATAACAGAACAGTATAAGGTTTAATTTGTACACCGCAAGAGCGCGTTAGTATTAATTTCGAAATGAATAACAGCTGTTAAGTACAGACCAATCAGAATGAGTTTTAAAATGTCTCAAAATCAGCGTTACATTTCATTCTTTTAATAGAAGATAACAAGTGTGCAATATGGCAGGGGATTTTATTAAGTGGTTTCAGATTTAGCAATTTTCGGGCATCAATTCTCTTTCAGAAAAAAATGCATCAAAATCTGTTAAATCTGTTTCATAATAACCTCAGTTAATCGATGAAATCCCCTGTTACTTTACACACGTGTTTTATTATATCAAAAGACTACAATTTTGTGCTATAACTTCTTTATTTTGTACCTGTAGATTCAGCTGGTTCAGAGATATTTTCATCGTTTTAATAAATAACAACTTTTAAGACAAAAAATGTTTTTTTTAAATTAACCATTAACTTATTTATATTTTAATGTATCTGATTCTTAAGACAGCTTCTACAATAGCCACATACACAAATATATAAGTACCTATGGATAGACATATTTGTTTATGGCCAACCTTCAGATAACTGCGCCCTCTATTTTTCTACATTAATTATTGTAGACTTTTTACCTGCTGGTAAGGCAGATTTTAATATTAGGTTGGCCATACACATTTATATCTATCCATAGGTACTTCCATATTTGTGTATGTGGCTATTGTAGAAAGCGCCTAAATTTCAACGTGCTGCCACTCAGCGCCTATAATGGGCCCTTCAGATTTATAGAAATGAAGAGGCTAATGAGAAAAATAAACTACATCTTTTTACCATCAGAGACAGTTAAAATCCTTTTAAACTGCCTTCATTTTGGACAAAGGAGGTGGCTGGCTTAAAAAAGAGTCGTCCATAAATTTATTAAATTTTTTTGTGCACAACATGATTTACAATCACAGTAGCTAAAACGTCCAACAGAGCACAGTGCCTTAACATAAAAGTAAACATACATAATACATGTTGATTTCTCAAAAAATAAAGCCCTTAGATTTTCTTGTTTTTCATACTATTTTTTAAACGATAATTTACCAGTCAACATGGAATTTTTAAAGCTTTATAAAATTGGTTTGCCTTCACTTTTAAATTTTAACAAAAGTTGACTTTCCTAAGGGCTTTATTTTTTAAAAAATAGACATATAAAAATTAAATATTTACCGCATTTTTCAAATTATTTCGTATTGACTTAATTGGTCTAGACTACAGACAAAGAATATAAACATTGCGTAGTAGTATAGGTGTATTCTTTGTCACAGACATTCTTTTGTCTGCACTTTGAAGATATTAATCCAATCAATCTTAAAAGAACGACCTTTTAATTTTAAAAACTACGCAAACATAACTGTATTACAATAATACCAATCAAGATTGTTCTTTCTTTTAAAATAAAATTTACAGCCAATGACGTAAAAACTTATAAGAAAGAGAAATGCATTTAACTTTGTAGTTAAATATTCTACAGTTAGTTGCTCTTTATATCCTTCTGAGTATAGTATTTCATAAATTTAAACGTGATTCATTGAAAGATCGGAAAAAACTTTAAGTGATTCTAAAAATATTTTGACTCAAATTAGTGCTAAACATCGAAAATTTGGCTAAAAAAGTTGATTTTTTTTAAATCTGTGATTAAAAGAAAAAAAACCATATTTGTAACATTGATTGATTTAATGAGTCAATGCACATAATTGAAGTAAACAGTAATTATAAATAATAACCTTAACATTTATATGTGTTACAGTGTTTATAGTTGATACATGATTGATATTAGTTGAAATAAAAAGAGAAGGGGAAATATAAAATAATTTCTTAAAGATAATTAAAATTATAAGAACGATTTTTCAAGTCTTGCTTTCATACATTAATCGTATATTATAATTTAAACTCTCATATTATACTATATCATCAAGTCAATATAATATTAAGTGTTTTTATAAACAATAAAGTTTTGTTATACTTTTAAAAATGGAAAAAAAAAATAATAATTCTAATGGAATTAAAAATCCATTAAAAATTATACTTGATATATTAGACGAAGCTGGTTTCTTTGATAGTAATTCGAATGAACCGGTTATTAGATTTTTGCATCCTGAGGAACTAAAGGTTTGTTTTTCTTTTTATTGTATACATGTTATAAATTCTAGTCAATCGATATTCAATAATTATTTATGTAAATTATTCGTAATTATACTTTTTTTATTTATAAAAAAAGAAAAGTAAAATGGGAACAAAATTTATTAAATTCATTCAATATTTTTTTGAAATATTATTATCTTTTGTTCCTTTACTTGTGTTCTCTTATTCTTTATGTAATATTATTTGAAAATACATTTTTAATTTTATCAAAATAAAATATACTAATAAGGAAAGAGTAAGATATTGGGGTCGATTATTTAATTTTTAGTTTTATGATTATATTTTATTTGAATTTATTAAGTCAATTTTTTAATCGTATAAATGCACGGGATACAATGTTTGATTCATGAATTGTGAATTTGAAAGCGATTTAAAAATAACCTTTTTTTTAAAAAAGGTTTTAACTGTTTTAATGTCCTTCGATTAATCTACACTCAGTGGTGGACCCTGCGAGGGATTGAGGGGTGATCGCCTCAACAAGAGCGTAAATTTTGTATGTTTTTTAGAAATTTTACGGTTTTTGGAAGTATTTTTTGGGAATTCGCCTCCTCCAGAGATGCTTCCTGAATGTACTACTACACTACACTGAAAAAAAATTCCGGTTGTTTTTTTATTTTAAATCCATACAAATGTTTTGAAATGTAAAGAAAATTAAAAAAATATAAGTTTTACACATTGAATATGAGTAGACTAATATGACTATTGTAAGATTTTTATTGGGTACTTATATTTTTGGGGTCAATATGAAATCCTTTTACGCCCAAAATTGCACAATTGCCTACAATAGGCAATTTGAGTTTATATTTTGCGGCTTGTTATACATTGTCTTGTATGGGTAACTGAAGCATTATAGTTAAAAACGAATTTCATATTTGTATTCAGCGACCCAATAACATAAGTGCCTGAAAAATGTATTTCTGAAAAGCGGTATTTCTGATAAAAACGAATAACATATTCATATTCATTTACCAAAAAAGTTCACCCAGTGAAAAATTTTATCGACCAAAGAGGATAAAAAATATCTACGATAGGACTAGTTACTAGTATGTTAATAAATCAAAATATTTACTTCTCGTTAGTAATTTTAACTGCAAAAACAGCTTTTGAATCGTAGATTAAACGAAGGACATCGAAAAAGTTGATTAAATTTCATTAATTAAATTTAATGATCCGAAAATGAGAGTATTTCCTTGTTTATATTAATTAAATTAGTCATTCATTAATAAAATGATAAAAGAGAAATGTAAATTTTAAAAGTAATAAAAATATAGATTAAGTGGGTATATAATAGAATTGATAACGATTCTTGTACATTTTATTTTTTTGGGTATCGAAATTATCATAAAAATTTACGTTTTATATTAACTTATTATTATCATTTCATTGAATGCGTAAATTTTTTTTTTTTAATTAGGAAGAATTAGATTCAAAATTAGATGAAAAGCCAATCAATCAAAATGAAATGGAAGAAATCGCTAAAAAAATTGTTAAATATTCAGTTAGATCATTTAGTCCTAATTTTCATAATCAACTTTATGCTGGTGTTGATATTTATGGTACTGCTGGAGCATGGCTAACAGAGGCACTTAATAGTAGCCAGTAAGTTTTAATTAATAATAATTTGTTTTTATTTATTTTTTAAACTAATTCATTAATGAAACTTATTAATGGCATTGGTGTGTAATCAAAATAAAAATATTATTTTAATTTCAAGATAAATAATTTATAAGTAGACGTTGTTAGTTTTAATAATTTAACTTCTTAATTAGATAATTTATATCTGTAATTAATCAAATAATTATATCAAGATTTTCATACTTGAATTAATTGCTTGATGAGGATGATGAAGTTGCTTTTTATAACAATGATTTTTAAAATATCGGTTTACGCATTTTATTCTCAAAATAAATTCGATTTTTTCTTTATTTACTATGTAAAGACTTTGTTGATAAAAATTGTGGGCAAAGTTTTAATTTACATATACTTAAACTTCATAATTATAAAAAATACTGTGATTTGATTACTTAGGCCGCTTGAGTTATATTTGTACTTCTCCATTTTATTTCAAAAACAGTATCTTTAGAGTCTTATTTCAAAAAATACTATTTTGCTCTCCCGTGCGTAAAACGTCACTGAATTCTCTAACCTCATTTTAAGCCTAGGCACGCCAAGTACTCAATGCTGATTCGATCACGCTAATACCAAAACTTTTGTGCCTTGAAATTTTATATACTATTTTGGTATTTACTATAACACTAAACACGGAGGGCTTGAAACGATTTTAAATCGAAGTGCGAGTTATTGAAAATTTTAAAAACGGGATTAATTTGAAATATTTTTCCAAGTTGAATGCCGTAAAAATCAAAAAAATCCCCAAAGCCGTTTTTTTTTCAGATAAGAAACCGCATTTTTGAGGTTTTTCTCATTTTGATCTACTTTTAAATTTGTTTATTCGTACGAAATAAAGTTTAAAATCACTCTGTACCTTGTAAAATGTATCTCTGAAGTTAAATTTTTCACCCTCGAGCACTAAAGTACACTTACACCTGTATAATTTGATATCGATACGCTGGGGTGGCTGAGAGGGTGGCTAAGAAATTATTAATAAAAATTCATGGGCAGAATGAGTCCCTCAATTTGACTTATTTTGGGCACACTTTTTTATACACATAATAAATAAACTCTCCCAATTTTTTAGCCCTCTAGGTACAAATCTGTCAATTTAGATCCAAATGACAAATATTGCGATTTTTGATTTTTTAAAGAAATTTTTTAGAAACCTGAAGACAAAGGCATTAAAAATAATTTTTGGACAGAATCCATTGTCAAACTTCCAGTTGAATTCAAATTTTACATTAGTTTTTAAAAACTTTGCAACTAGATGGCTTTATTCACTACTTTGTCCAAAACTGTAAAAATCTAAATTTCATTATTTGGGTCTAAATTGACAGATTTGTACCTAGAGGGCTAAAAAATTGGGAGAGTTAATTTATTATGTATGTGTATAAAAAAGTGAGCCAAAAATAAGTCAAATCGAGGGACTCAATCTGCCAATGACTTTTTATTAATAACTTCTAGCCACCCTCTCAACCATCCCAGCGTATCGAAATCAAATTATACAGGTGTAAGTGTACTTTAGTGCTCGAGGGTGAAAAATTTAACTTCAGAGATACATTTTACAAGGTACAGAGTGATTTTAAACTTTATTTCGTACGAATAAACAAATTTAAAAGTAGATCAAAATGAGAAAAACCCTCAAAAATGCGGTTTTTTATCTGAAAAAAAACGGCTCTGGGGATTTTTTTGATTTTTACGACATTCAATTTGGAAAAATATTTCAAATTGATCCCATTTTTTAACATTTTCAATAACTCGCACTTCGATTTAAAATCGTTTCAAGCCCACCTTTTAAGGTAAAAAAAAACTTTATTTGCTAATATTTAAAACATTTTTTTTATTACAATTGATGATATTTGAAAATTTTTTTAAAGCATATATTATAATATATATCTCATAAAACAGCTTTATTGTAACTAATTCTAAGTTATTAAGCAATTAATTAATGAAGTGGTTTCTAAAGCTTTCTGCATTATTGTTTAACACGCATGAATTAAAAAAAAATTTATTTTTAATCGGGTTACTGAATGTAGGAATTTTTTGCTGTTACTTGTGCTAAAAATGACCGTTTTTCTACCTAGTAAATATTATACCACATGAAAAGTTTATATATTTTACTACCTTTGCATATACCTTCTGTCCTGGTTCACTATATCAACTCCTATAAATTGAATATTAGATCCTTTTGTCTCTAAGTTAAAATTTATAATTCTTTCGAGGTATTTGAAAATTTTAAAAATATTCAAAAAAATATTCTAAAATTTTTTTTTATTTTTGATAAAAATTATTCTTACGGAGATAAAGCGATATAAAAACATTAAAAACTGATAAGAGGACAAACGGCACCATATTATATAACACTAGGTACTTTTATGACGTCACTTCAGTACAAACAAAATTAAATCTATCATTTCTTGGGTTAAATATTGTTTAAATAAAAAATAAAATATTACGTATCAAATATTTTAATTCAAGCTACAAATCCAACCACATAGAATTTCCAAATTTTTTTCATGCAACAACACACTATCAAAGCAGAAATTATTTCATTGGCCTTTTTGGTAAATAACTGATTATAAATAACATTGTAGCTAATATAACTTGCTGGGTTATCTAATTAAAAATAAATTTTTTTCTCAATTAGTAAATCAATTTTTTAATTTCAAAAGCTTTGAGATAATATCAAAAATTTACTATTAAATGAATTATCATTTTTTTCTAAATGTTAGCTTTGGTGAAATTATGCATGGACGCTATTTTTTCAGCTGTAAGCCAATCCCGTAAACGGACGCTTTCTCACCTACTCATTGCTTCAATTTTAATTAAAATAAAAAATGAAAGAAAAATAATATCCAGAAAATTCTGAGGATGGGACAACTTTGCCTAGTCATGGAAAATTTTCCTAAAATAGTTTAATAAATAAAACAAAATTTTTGTTTTAATAAAAAAATCGCCTGCTCTGTCATTGCGCGCAAAAATCGACGTGGAAGCTATTTTGTGGTGTTTCATTAACAAGTTTGTTGACCTTTTCAAGCAATTGAAAGTTAATATTTTTAAATTAAATCTTTTTTTAAGGTGGCTCTCGGTTTTAGCTCCGTATATTTTAGGATGACATCAGAGGAGGGCTAAATCTAGAAACTAAAAGTGAGAAAATATAAAAAATGCACATTTTAGGGGTAGTTTTTGCTGATTTAAGGGTGAAATAGTAATTTTTCATTTAAAAACCTCTAAAATTCGTAATCAGCAACCCAAAAAACCCACATAGACCAATTCTAGAGACTTAAAGTTCGATTTCATAAAAAATACCCTTTTTTAGGGATAGTTTTTGCAAATTTAAGGGTGTTTCGCACATTTCTCAAAGAAAAGATCCCGGAATTTATGATCAGTGACCAAAAAAACCTATGGTAGAACAATCCTGATGGTGGACGGAAACTTGACAACTTTAACCGTATATTGAATAGAGTATATAGAGACAATAGCTTAGGAAAATTTTTAATTGTGATGCAGAGTGATGCAGAGTATATCTACCTAACAACCCCTTCTGAACATATTAGAACAGTTTTCAGAAAAAAAAATTTTTCGCATCACGCATCATGATACGCAACACCGCATCACGTCGCCTACCCCTTGTATAAACCTAAAGTATTCTAAGTTCTTGTTCTTATCAGGGCCTGATTAGGCCCAGATTCCCGCTTCAAATTATTCTAAATCCCTATAAATCGAAAATATTCTAAGTCCATTTCACCCCCCCCTAAAACGTCAATTTTTCACCCCCCCCCCTGCTGAGCCAAACTTTTTCAAATACCCCATCCAATGAACATGTTCCATGTTAATAATACATTTTCTTATATAATGAAAGCGGTGTAAAAAAAGTTTTTTAAATACAAAACATTTTATTGAAAGGGGCCCGCGACTAAAATTATGTGTTTATAATAATGTTTATAATTTGATCGGCAACTATTGTATATTTTTTTCTTGGAAAAGTTTCTATTTTTGTTAAATAACACGTGTGTACAATTTCATCTAAAAAGATTCGTTATTGAATTAGTACGAAGTAAAACAATATCAACTCCCATAAGAACGCGTGTTAACCTTAAAAAATTTCAGTTGCGTATGTCTTTCTTGATTAATCTGAAACCTGAAAATTGTTTGGGATCAATGGATTTGTTTTTTAATTATTTTCCTCTCCAGTAAATTTTAGTTCATATTATTCGTTTTTTAAAAACTTCTTGAGCAACCTTAATTGTTATTGAGAGCTAAAATATTCTCAATGTCAATAAATTTTTTTATTTTCAAAATGTTTTATTTAAAATTTACTATATACGATAAAATAAATAATACATATTGCACACATGATATTTATTTATTTATTTACTTATTTAACATTGTAACATTATTGATGTTAAAATTGTACGAGTTCGTAACCCTTCACATAGTAAATTACAATAATATTTAAATATAACATAATTATTAGTGATTTGTCATTTATTTATTCATTCTTATAATATCACAGTCTAAAAATTTTTTTATTACGTACATAAAATACATCAATACAATATTAAATATAAAGTTTGTAATTATAAGATTTAATTTATTTATTTATAAATTAATTAATCAGAGAATCAGAGAAAATTCATCAATTTAATACATCGTATCATGTATCAATTTAAGACTAGATTTTAAGGCCTGTCTATCGTTCAGGAGGCTTTGTACATCTTCAGGAATATTTTTCCAAAGTCTCCAGAAACTATAGAGGGAGAGTGGAAGATAACATAATTACTGCATTATCCTTTTGAAATTTTCTATAGAACCTCAAGCTATAGTTTAGATTTCGAACTTGAAAATTATTAAATAAATTATTACCATTTATTCTTCCCGAAATTCTGTCAGAAAATATAAGAATGTCATCAATCAAATTACATTATTTAAAAGTAGTGATATCCTTTTTATTTGAAATAGGAGTGTAGTCGTGATTAGTGTAATTCACAGCTATGCCACATTTCTTTTGAATTATACGAAATTTACAGCAACCCGACAGGATAGTTAAAATAATAATATAATAATAATAAAATTGTTTAAGTTTGAGCAACATTAAAAATAATTTATAACTTTTTTTTATAGTTTTATTAAAAATAACAATTTTTATTAATCTTGCGAAAATCGAAATTTATTAGAAATGAATGAAAACGTAAAGTAAATTATTTGGCTTATTTAAGGCATGCTCGCAAAGGATTGTTGATGCTAAGAAAATATTTTATAAAAAAAAAAATTTTTGATTTTCTTTGCGTTTATAATCATTTGCGATTGTTCCAAATCTGTTAGTGACAATTAAAATTTTTTTTTCTTATAATGCTAAATTCACAACACAATAATTCCTATCATACAAAATAAAATACATTAAACTTAAAAAATATTTACATCTTCAAATTTGTTTAAAATATTCTTTTTATAATTTTATTAATTAATAATAGAGTTAATTTGGTACCATTAATGTTTATTTGTTATTTTTACCTAACAGGTACACGTATGAAGTTGCACCAGTGTTTACAATATTAGAACGAGAAGTAATCGAAAAAACCTTATCTCTGTTTGGATATCCAAAAATGCCTGAAGGCGATGGTATTTTATGTCCTGGTGGTAGTGTTTCAAATATGTATGGAATGGTATTAGCTCGATATCATTATTTTCCAGAAGTTAAAAAAAAAGGTATGAGTGGGTTGCCACCACTCGCAATTTTTACAAGCGATGATAGCCATTATTCAATAACAAAAGGTGCGCATTGGCTTGGTATTGGAACTGATAACATTTATAAGGTAACGCATTAATATTTTTAAAGTTTAAAGATTATTTTCTAATTAATGCATTTGAGTTGCAAATGAAAGTATAAATGATTGTGTGTTGGGAGTATTTTTTATTATTTTTTATCTTGATCTACTCCAGCAAGTTTACCAACCATGTAATTACTATCTTTGATAGATTGCACCTAGTGAGATAAGCTTTGTTATTACTTGCTTATATTCTTCTATTTGTTTAGAAAAATCTGTAAATTACCTTTTATATTGAAAATTTATTTTATTTTTATTTTAGGTGAGAACAGATGATTCAGGTCACATGGATATAAATGATTTGAAAAGAGCTATAGCAGATTCACGAAAAGCTGGCTGCGTTCCATTAATGGTTAATGCAACTTGTGCTACAACAGTATTAGGAGCAATTGATCCTTTGGAAGAAATAGCTGATCTTTGCGAGAAAGAAAATTTATGGATGCACGTTGATGTAAGCAGTGTTATAAATTAACAATATTTCAATATTAATTCAGTTAAATCATGGTTTGGCATTTTTCTTGAATCAGTTCTGTACGATTTGCAAATTCTTGATTACGAATTTCTTAGTTTTACTCATTGTAATTACGAGAAGCACCCTTAAATTAGAAAAAATTACCCATTTTTCAGGTTTTTTTTTTGTAATGTTCAATAACTAATATATCTTATCATATTGAATAAAATTGGAGCTGGGAAAGGCAATTTTTATAACTTTAGGTTCAGCTTGAATTAAAAAAATAAACAATATTAAAATAGTTGTTAAAATAGATTTTTTTAATAGTTATTTTAATTATAAAATGATTTTTAATGCTAATTATTATACTTCATGCAAAATTTTTACTTATTTTCAATTCAAGTCTGTCCTAAAGATTGAGAAATCGCCGTCTCACAGCTCCAATTTTCTTTTGGAGTGGGGAAGGCCCGGACTCAATATCTATAGAAGTTTTTCTGATATGGTTAATTAGAAACTTTAGGGTTCTATGTATAAAGAATGCGAAATCCCTTAAATTAGGAAAAAACACCCTTTATTAAAATCCCAAAAAGGAATTTTTTCTAATTTAAGAGAGGGATCCTAAATATATAAGTAGAATAAAGTTCGTAACCAGTGAACCACAAAATCTATAGCAGTAATCCAGTCAAATCGCGGAGGGAGAGGGGGAGGAAGTTTTATTTTTACTGATCATCATAAGATTTGGTCTACTATTTATTTTTTGGGTCGCTGATCACGAAAATCGGAGACTTTTCTGGGAGATATCTGGAACACCTTAATTATAATGGAAAAAAGGGGTATTTTTTATGTATTCGCATTCTAACTGTCTAGACTTGGCCAAGAATTAGTCTACAAGGACTTTTTAAGTTATGCTCAAGAATTTGTTGGAATTTTTTATGAAATATTAATATTACACCCTTAAATTAATAAAATTGTCCCAAAACAAGAAATTTTTTCTAAATTCATGCATTTTTTAAAATTTTACTTTCAGGGGTTGTTTTTGCTAATTTAAGGGTGAAATATTAATATTTCATAAAAAAATTTCCGAAATATTTTATCAGCGACCCAAAAAACCCGTATGGACCTAATCTTGTCGCTCAAAGTTCGAAAATACCAAAAATACCCCATTTTAGGGGTATTGTTTGCTAATTTAAGGGTGAAATATTAATATTTCTCATATCACTCACAATGCAAATACATAAAATATACCCCTTTTTGGGGGTAGTTTTTGCAAATTTAAGGGTGTTCCGAAAAAAAGAACCCGATTTTCGTGATCAGCGAACCAAAAAACATATAGTAGACCAAATCTCATGACGGCCAGTAAAAATACACCCTGAACCATGATTTGACTTGAGTACACAGGTTTTTCTTCAAAATGGGGAATAGCAAACCCTTTTCTATGATTTTGTGTATAAAGTGAGAATAAAGTAAATTTTCATGAAATAGATTATCAAAAACTTTAGTTATCCGGTAATTCTATTACAGTAATTATATTGCCGTGTAAGACGAGATAAGAACTTCTTTTTTAAACATTCAATTAAATTTTTTATAATAAATATTCGATTCTATAACAATTTTAATACAAGCTTCCAAAAAATTTTATGCTATGTTTTTTTTCCATTTTCTCGAAAATTTTCTTTTGGGCTTCTAGGCTCGGTAAACCTAAATGGTAAATAATTTAAAAAATTTCTATTCAATTGTTACACAATATTTTTATCGTGTTGCAAAACATTTATTAATTTCTGTCGTCTCTGACTTTATTGAAGAACAACCTTAATAATTAATACTTAATTACTTAATACAAGGGGGATTTCACCCCAACTGGGCTCAAGTAGAACTGAAGGTTCACAAAAATTGGTCTGAACTAATTTTTTTTTTTTAAATTACAATTAAAAATGCCCCGATGATGAAAAATGGTTAATTGATAAAAATCGACGGTTATTGATACAACGCGCCACCTTTAATGAATATATAATATATTTATAATATTATTTGACGGTTTTCGACAGTTTTTCTTCATTGGCGAGTACTTTAAACTAGTTTTAGCTTTCTAGGTCGAATCCTTGATTTTTGACAGCCATTTCTGTGTTTTTGGCTTACATATTGACTCAAAATCTTCTGATTTTTGCTTCCAAATGCTTATTTTGTGATGAAAAATATTTTTCTTTCAGATGCTTATAGTAAATTTCAATAATAATAATTTATAATAATTAATTATAATAATTAATAATAATAATAATTTTCAATAAATTACGTTTGTCATCCGTACGCCTTTCAACTTAATAAAAAAAGTGTTCAGGTTCTATTTTCTTCTACTGAAGCTTAAATTTTTAGTTTTATGACTTAATTTTATCCTCCCCCCCATCCATCTAAAAAAAAAATTCGTTGGATACACTATTCTGAAAGCTTCAGATCAAATAATGATATTCTTTAAATTACTATTTTTTTAAACTTTTGAATGTCCCGCTAAGTTACGTGACCAAATGAAAATCTGACAGAAAATTAGATTTCTTGGGCATAAGCATATAACTTTTGGTAATCTTTGAAATATTTGCTTGAAAATGGCGAAATTCTAACGTTAGAAGTCGTAAAATTTAATGTATTAAAAAAAAAAAAAAACAAAAATGTCAAATTATGACTTACAATTTATGCCATTTTCACACAAATCTTTCATAGCAGTGGTGAACATAACGCAAAAAAAAACTATTCTCAAAGAATATTTATCAATAAAATTTTGAAGATTGCTAAAGTCTGAACCCTTAGAGAGCTGAAAAATTTTTGTTGTTGAATACTTCAAGTACTAAAACGGCAATATCTGATTTACTACAATTATTGTGTGATAAGATTTTGAGTCAAAAATACATAAATCGCTATAAAAAATCATGGATTTGATCTGAAAAACTACAACTGATAGAAAGTACTCATTCTTAGTTGTATCTTCGGGAAAAAAATGGTAGGGACCGATTTCTGTGAACCTTCAGCTCGATTCGGTCTTAGTTGGGGTGGAATCCCATACATAAATATTTACAATTTTAACATTTTTTTTTTAAATAGGCTTGTCTTGGAGGAACACTTATTCTTTCTGAAAAATATCGTGCAAGGTTAAAAGGAATAGAAAGGTAACTCGTTTGGTTTACTAATTCTTCAATTTAGCAGCTTTTAACTATAATATATAATACTCTTGAATATAAAAATGGTCTTATTAAATTTCAAGCAGTAAATTATAATAAGTTACTTTCAATGAAAAAAATTAATAAATATTTCAAGTAATTTATTCTCATTAACGTGTTAAATACAAAATAAATTTTTCTTTCATTTTGTTTATAGAAATTAAAAATGCTGCAAAATATTTTTTAAATTTATGATCCTTACTACATAGAAAGATAAAGGATAAAAATATTTAAATAATTTTTAATATTATAAGTTTTTTTAATTAAAAATAAATTAAATATTTTTAGATCTAATTCTTTGGCATGGAATCCTCACAAAATGTTAGGTGCACCATTTCAGTGCTCAATATTTTTAGTTAAAGGAAAAAATGCTCTTCATGAAGCAAATTGTGCTGGTGCAAAATATTTATTTATGCAAGATAAATTTTATGATGTTTCTTGGGATACTGGTGATAAAAGTGTTCAATGTGGAAGAAAAGTAAGAATAAATAAATAATGGTATTTTTTTACACATAGATAATTCCTTTTAACTCGGTCACTCCTTTTTATGCAATAATTCAAGCCATAATGTAAAAAGATTTGGTTAGTCAATTTACAACCAACATGAGAAGATCAATCAGTATAAAAAGTAGACCCTTTTTGCAATAAATTAAGACTCACTACGTTATTTTTGTTTAAGTTGCTTTAATTTAGACAGGAAGGGGTGACCGAGTTTGAAAAGAATCACGTAGATGTATTTAAATAAATAAATGTGAAGGACTATCAATTATAATTAATTTTTTTCATTAAAGACTGATGCTTTGAAATTCTGGTTAATGTGGAAATCACGAGGTACTTCAGGTTTAAGAAAATCAGTAGATGTTGCTATGGAAGCTGCAGAATATTTTTTCAATAAAATTAAAAACCGGGAAGGATTTAGATTAGTCTTACCAAAATATGAATGTTGCACGATATGCTTTTGGTGAGAAAAATTTATTTATTTTGATTGTTATTCATTTATATAAGTAGTGTTTAAATGTCTATAATAATTTAAAATATCGTACCTACTACAATGTAAGCAATGTTGGGCATACATGACAGAAATAAACAATTTTTATAAATTCACATCCTCATTATTAGTCTAAAATAAAATAATTGTAAAATATGATCGTAATATATATAAAAAATTATATAAGCATGCGAATCATATGGATATGAACAATTTATGAAACCTATTATCTGATTTTATATAAACTATAAAAGGGACATTTTCTATCGAAATTTAACTTGGAATGTTTAGTAAATTCTAAGAAATTTTAGTTCTTCGTCCATAGAGAAACCTTTGTTAAAGATAAAATTTCAATTTTTGAGTTTTTGGCAAATAAGTATATTTTGTTACCCTAGATGCTAACAAACTGATTTTAACGTCACGTATGTATGTGTGTATTTACTTAGAATTTTCTCACATTCTTTAGGATATATATAAAAAAATTTTTTGTTTTAAAAAGATTCTCTTCTAACTACTACTGCAGAACTAATTTTTTTAACTTGAATTAATTTTTTATATGGAAGCACTAGTATTGGGATATTTATAGTTACTTGATTTCTCATATCTGATAACTAAATTGGTAGAAATCGTTGTCCCAAAATTTTTATCTTCGAAAAACAAGGTAACCCTGTTTCTTTTTGGACGTAGTACTTATTTTTTAAAAATAGAAGTACTAGTAATAAAAAACTCATTAATACTCGATTTTCTGGATCTAAGACCTAAATTTGTCAACATTATATTTTGTTTTAATAATAAATTGATTTTCATTGGTGTAGTTCTAGTTCCAAGAAATATTTTTTTATTCCTTGAGCGACACCTTAGTACGTTAACCCTCCGCCGGCAACCATGGACGATATCGTCCTCACGAATTTTGCCCCAACCCTGTATCTTGGAAACTAGAAGTAAAGGGATCTTGGTACCCCTTCGTAAAAAATTGTAGAGAGGATCCAGGAAGGCTTGCCAACGCACGTTAGTATGTGTCTAGCCGTTTTAGTATAAATTCAGGTCAAAGTTGGCCTCCGTCCGTTTTCGACCATGGTAGCCGGCGGTGTAAGTTTTTTTGGTTTCCAGATAGGGAGATTTTTTTTCATATTTATGCTATAAAGTGAAAATTTTTGATAACTTATTATTTATTTTTGATAAAAAATTAAAATTTAGTGATAAGAAGTAAGAATGGCTGCGGAAATGTTAATAATCATCGGTATGTCAGAATGTCATGCAGCAGTTTGCGATGAGCACAGAATGCATCTTTTTTTAAATGCAGATAGTGTTTTTTTCATTTATTTTTATTTACAATAATTTTTTTATTTAAAAACAATGTGTTATAAGCACTTTTTACAAATAAAACAACTTTTATCCAAAAAAGATGTGATTAAAAATTTTTTATTTTCTTCGAAAAATAGCCAATTTTCAGGTTGCGAAATAAATATGGTTTTTTTAGCGTAGCCAAATCTGGGTAGGTTTTTTTTAATTACCTATATATGAACTTCAAAACCCTGCAATATTTTTTCTTAACATCAATTAGAGCCCAAGATATGAATTTTTTAGTAAATTGACCCAAATTGCTCGTTTAGAGCGGTTCAAAAAATTTTCACGGCTAAACAAATTAATTTTTTCCAAAAAAACCTTCAAGGCGGTTTACCTGAAGAGTTTCCTGAAATTTTGCCGTCGGTTTCACTCAAATCCGACTACTCTAGGGAGGTTAAATTTAGCCACGTCCGAAAACGACCATGGTTGCCGGGCGCGTAGTAAAAATCATATATAGCCGACGGAGGGTTAAAGAAAGGATGGGCAAAATTTCTTACAGAGTAGACATGCCATGAGGGTTGTAATATAATTTTTTCTACTTGCGGACAATAATGACTATATTCCAGTTTTTAGAGGCCGTCATTATTGCCCTTAATAGAGAAAAAACATTCTGAAACTCGTGTCAGAAATGTTTATTGTACTAAATGCGACTACAGTCTACCTTGGCGCTACGCTCATCGGGCCTACAATCCATCGCATTCACCAAAATAAACTTTTCTAAAACCCATTTAAGAATGTAGTATTATACATATATGATTTAGAAATATATCATTATTTATACACAAATACACGTATTACTATTTTGTCCAATACGGGGGTTCACAAGCCTGAGTTTCATAAGAATTTTGCATGAATAAAATGAAAAAACATGAATTTAATCAAAATAAATTAAATAAAAACCCAAAAATACGCCCCTTTTTTCAAACTTTGTTAATTTTTTGCAGAAGGGAACTTAAGAAAAATTTTTTCCTGAAAAATCTTAGTTATCATGTGTTTTTTCCAGAATTTAAGAAAAAAAAATTTCCCTATCCTACCCTACCCTAATCCTCCACCCTTTTAAGAAAACAATTTTTAAAATGCCTCTTTTGATAATGTAAAAGTTGGTAACAGATTGAAAAAATTTTATGATATTTTCTTAATTTATGGGTTATATTAATGCATTTTCATACCGGGAAAGTAATCAGTAAATTATATACATGTTATAATACGGCTAAACATTTTCAAATACAAGATTAAGATAAAAAAACAAAGAAAATAATCTTACATAAAATTTTTTAACATTTTTTCTTATTTTTGGAGTATATTTCAATACCAATAATATGTTTAATTTTTTACTTATGAAACATAATCAAATTAACCCAATATTTAAGCAAGGGAGGAAGGCAGCGGCCAGTTGCCTAGGCTGCGCGTCCCAAACTGAAGTTATACCTGAAAAGGGAGTTACGGTTTGGGGCAAACAAGCGCAGGGGGGTTTATAGTGTATTTATCCACTAAGAATCTGGGGCAAAACCGTACTTATACAACTGGACGGTCATGGAAATTTGCGGGTCTTTAAGGTCCGCAAACACTCCATGGCTGATGCAAGATTCACAAGATTCCCTTAGAAAAAAAAAAATCGATATTTTTTTAATTATTTACTCATATGTAGCATTTATTTCATCATTAGTTCCAAAATATTACAAAAAATCCTTTAAAGAGTTTTTTTTTTCTAATTTAAGGACATTATCCTATTTTTCAACCACTTATGACCCGAAATTCGAATATAGCGAAACAAAAAGCCTACAGTAGATTTTTTCTAAACCTCTTTATCAAATTTGGACCCCTCACATTGCATTATGATTGGAGTACAAGGGTTTCATTTACGCAGTGTTATAAACATCGTCAAGTCAATCCAAAATGCAATCGATGCAAGATCCTATCATGACCCACTGTTTGCGTTTCAAATACAATTCTAATCTGGTACTACAAGTTTATGAAGAGCTATACAAAGACTATACAAGACAGTTAAAATAAACTCAAATAACTGACTTTTTACATCTTGAATAAAGATGAGAAATTATTTTTGGCTTGATTTTTTCAATACCAGGAACCTAAACCCCTTTTCCTCATAAGGCTAATGTCTCCTCATTTACGCGGATTCCGTGTACGCGGGGCTTCCCAAGGACGGAATCCCCACGTATACGGAAGGGCGACTGTATAAGATTACTTAAGGAATCAAGTGGATTATAGATCTGTTCAGCAAATAAATAACAAGGTTTCAAAAAGTTGCAAAAAGAAAATGAAACATGAACATTTATTAACTTAATTTTAATATTGACCCTTAATGACATTTAAAGTAAAATCATACCTAAATCAAATTGGTTCCTCATAGAGGAATTTTTTCATTTTTTCATTTTTGCTATAGCCAGTGATATTTTTAATATAAACCAAAAACTGTCTTGGTATATGTGATATACATGAGATGTAAAAATATTTCATATCTGCCATAACATAGTACCTAACTTTAAATTTAAGCTTCTTAGTAGATTTTATTTATTTTTTAAAATTTGTAACTGATATATATATATATTCCTTTAATAGGTACGTTCCTCCAAAAATGCGTGGTAAAACTGAAGATAAAGAATGGCATGATAAGTTGTACAAAGTAGCTCCATTAATAAAAGAAAGAATGATAATGAAAGGTACATTAATGATTGGTTATACACCATTAACACAAAAAGGACTTGGAAACTTTTTCCGGATGGTTGTAAATTGTCAACCGCAGCCTACATTCTCGTCAATGGATTACGTCATTGAGCAAATTGAATACTACGGATCAGATTTAGGTGAATGAGATGTAAAATACAAGTTTAAGCAATTCATAACAATTTACTTGATAACATAAGTTTACAAATTTTGACATTTAATCTCAAATTAAATGAAATTATTTTAAGCATACAAATTCATAAATTATTAATATAAAATATGACATTATTACATTAATTTTATCATGTAGGATATATTCTCGGATTTGGGATATCGTACAAATAATTTATATTAAATAGTTTAAATAATGTTATATTAAAAACAAATGAGATACGTACTTATTATAGTAACCTTTATATACTGTTTTAATTTAATAAAATAAAGATGTAAAATTTTCAAAATCATATTTAATTTTTTGTAAACCTAAAATTTACTTTTCCTTTGTCCAAACTGATTTTTATTTGTCATCTCATCATAAAAAATTTACATCTTCTTTGCAGTTAAGTTTACAAGCAAAAAATTTTTTAGCACATCGTTCTATATCCTCTTAGTCAAGGTGCTGGCAACGCTTAATGCATCAAAAAATTTTAAATTCAGTAATATAGATCTGACCTAGTGATTCTTATGCGTTTTTGGTCGCTAAAAACGATTTTTAAGGTTTCAAAAATTTTCCGATGGCCGGTTTTGTGTAATAAAATATTTATTCTTATTTAACGATATATATTGTCCAAAAGAGGCAAAAAATTTCCAAACTTAAAAAATATTGCTTATTAAGCATTTCGGTACGCCTGTATGGTTTTCGGAAACGCTGATCACGATTCCAAAATCAGATTGTTTGAAAGCGCTATTTTAACACTGTTACGTGACCATTACTTGCAGTTGGAAAATGAATCAATTTATTGGTTAAGTATAGAAAAATCGTATTTAAAAATCTGATTTTGGATGCGTGATTAGTGACTTCAAAAACTAGTTAAAAAACTTTAAAAATGTTTGTAATTACTAAATTTATAAAGGACCCCGCACAAAAGGATAGGAAATGGCCGTTCGGTCAAATTGGCTGAATTTTGGATATGTTATAGATTTCATCATTCTGAACAAAAGTCTCAATGGGCACAAAGCTCAAAAGTCCTAACTTTGGCTGCTACGGAGCTTGAAAGCTCCAAAGCTCCATCATAACAAAATTCCTCAAAAACCTTTTTTCTTTTATTTTTAAAGTATATCTTTATATTTTTGAGGTCGCTGACTTCGAATCTGATGTCAGATTGACAAGATTGTCAATTGACAGCTGTCAATTAGCTGTCAAAGCTGTAAATCACCATGTAAAACTTTATAGATTAGCTGGTATTTATGTTTTTGAGGTCACCGATTTCGAATTTGATATCAGATTGACAAGATTATTAATTGACAGCTGTCAATAAGCTGTCAAAACTCTAAAATATCGTAGAAAACTTTATAGATTAGCCGAGATTTATGTTTTTGAGATCGCTGATTTCAAATCTGATGTCAAATTAACATTATTGATAGTTGGCAGCTGTCAATTAACTTTCAAATAGCCAAAAAAAATAATAATATAACAATAGATTTTAAAAAGATCTTATGATTCTAATGTCACTTATTATGAATTTGTCATTGAATTGACAATGTTAACATTTGACAGCTGTCAAATAGCTACCAAATGCTAAAAAAAAACTTTACATTTTAACTTTAAAAATAAAAGAAAAAAGGTTTTTGAGGAATTTTGTTATGATGGAGCTTTGGAGCTTTCAAGCTCCGTAGCAGCCAAAGTTGGGACTTTTGAGCTTTGTGCCCATTGAGACTTTTGTTCAGAATGATGAAATCTATAACATATCCAAAATTCAGCTAATTTGACCGAACGGCCATTTCCTATCCTTTTGTGCGGGGTCCTTTTAAGATTAGCAGTCGAATGTAGTTTTATGGAATTTGTTGCGTAAACTGTATATAGAATATCATTTAAAATTAAACCCCACTTTTTTTCTGATTATGAGTTAGAAGTGGAGGCATTTTCACTTCCAAAAATTACAGCTTATGAACCCTACAGTAAAATAAAAATTAATGAACTGTTTCATTTAAAAAGTTTGGTTCTGAATACAGGAGGGAGCCATACCAATCAATCCCAAAAATTAAATTTCTTTTTCCGAAGATAAAAATAGGTGATAATAAAGTTTTTCGACCCGCTGAACACAAATTTGGGGTCCGTTTTGCGAATTTCGGGGTCAATTTTTTGTTATTAACAAATTATTGCAAAATAATCCAAGAATTTGTTAATAACATAACCACAAAATTCGCAAAACAGACCTCAGATTCGTCGTGTTCAGCGGATCAAAAAACTATAATACAACCTATTTTCATCCTCGGAAAAAGAAATTTAATTTTTTAATTTTTGGGTATGATTAGTATGGCTGGCGCCTAGCCTATCTTGCTGATCCTGAATTTAATGGTGGGGGTCAAATAGAAATTTTGTTAGGAGCCTCTGTCCATGCTTCCATAATTTAAGGAGAAGTACGTAGAGGAGGTCCTTTAGATCCTATTGCTATGAATTCTAAATTAGGCTAGATTGTATCTGGGAATTTCGGTATAGGTCAGTTTGTGGGTTATCCGTTTTTACTGATTTGGTTAAATTTTGTCTAACATTCGATTTGGAAAAGTTTTGGAGATAGGAAGAAATTTTTGATAAATCTAAAGTTCTTTTAACTCTTGAGGAGCAGGAATGTTAGGATTTTTTTGTTAATGTCCATTCTAGGGACGATAATAGTCGATATATAGTACGTCTTCCATTTAAAAGTCCAAAAAAAAATTTAACATTCTTTCGCTGTTGCTGAGAAAATGCTATCTCGCATTGAAGATGTTGATGACGATGAAGATGCATTGGAGATGCAGAATTTTTTAAAGTTTATCATAAATTATTTCTGATTACAAAAGCCTTGGAGATATAGAAAAGGTTTCAAATTTGTTGTCAATCGATTTGTGCTATTATTTGCCTCACCATAGAGTAAATTTAGTTCAGTCTTCAATGGCGTGGCTAAAGATTATAATAAAAGATCAATAAATGATTTACTGCACTGTAGTGCGAATTTGTTGCCTGACTTAGCCGAGCTTTTGATTGGTTGGATGAAATATAGATATGTTTTCGTCTCAGATATTAAACACATGTTTAGGCAAATTCTAGTACACGAAGATGATGAAAATATTATGGCGTTTTAGTACAAATGAAGAAGTTAAGTCGTAGTCACTTAAAACAGTAACTAATGGAATGGTTAGTGGTACATTTTTGGCTATTCATGTTATTAAACAGTTGGTTTTAGATGAGGCTAAGAAATTCCTTTTAGCCATAGAAATTTTAAATAAGGAAACGTATATGGATGCTACGCTTTCCGGGGGTTACTCACTTGATAAAGAAGTTGAAAATAACGGCAATTAATTGAAATTTTCAAGGTGGGTAGTTTTCAATTCCATAAATGGAAACTTAATAATATATCTTAACTTAAAAATTTCCTAAAATCAGATTGGGCTGCATTAAATGCATCTAATTTTTATTTTAAAGTATTAGTACTTTAGTGGTCAGTTAAAAATTTTTTTCTCACTAAATTTTTATTTGAATACATTTCAAGACAAAATAACAAAAAGAGATGTTCTTTCAAGCATAACAAAATTTTATGAAATAATAAATGTAATTATTACTGAAAAAAATTTTATGCAGATGTTATACTTAGCAAAATTAAATTGGGATGAATTACTGTCTAAAAAGTTATAAAATGAATTTTTGGATTGGTATTCGGGTATTCCTGTATTAAGAAACCTAAAAATATCAAGATGGTTGCATTTTATCTATGGAGCTAGGTATGAGCTGTATGGTTTTGCTGTGATGTATCAAAATTTGCATATGCAGCTTGTACCTATCTCAAAGTTATTCATGATGGAAAAAGTACAACACATCTAGTTCAGACAAAGTCTAAAGTAGCTTCTATCAAACCTTTGCAAACAATACCGCGTTTAAAATTAAGTGTGGCCCATTTTTTTTTTAAATTAGTGGTAAAGTTCCTAAGAGCGTTGAAATTGAATAAAGTAGATGTTTTCTTGTTCACGGACTCGATGGATGATGTTAATTTCAGTAGAAGCTTTTTGAATTATTGTTCTTATTTTTTACGTATTAGGTGGCCCTAAAAAGGGCCGGTGGTTTTTTAACATTTGATGCGTGGCCCCAGCCACACGTTCCAAAAATTAATAAATCACAAGCACACTATAAGTCAATCACGAAGGTCACAAACATACACAAACATACAAAGAGAAATCTAATTTACAATCATGTGAGCACCATGTGCTCAGGTGACTTCTCCTGGCCAGGAATATCAATGTCCACCTCTTCAAGCCTACGAGCTCGGAAAATTGCACCAAGCGATTCAAACAATCACAGCTTACGAGCTGCTTCAATGAGAATTCAACGTCCGAAAGCCATGGACTCCTCCAAGTGCACCAAGCACATCAGCAACAATCAAACCAGCAAACAATCTTATCCACAGCATAGTGAAGCAGAGTAGCCGCAAAGTAGCCGCGTGCGTGAAGGCTGAAGTCAGGACAGCAAATGCTGCTTTGGCTAGATTCGCGGTTATATTTATAGGCATCGCTGACTTCAAGCTCGTTCAGTGATTGGAGCGCGCGCGACAAATACGTTACAAAGTTTACTATGTAAAAATTATAAGACGTGGCAAGGGAGGATTTTACCAATCGGCCCTTTTCAGGGCCACGTTCCTTAAACGAAAAATACAAGTATTCGACGTGGTAAAGGAGCAAAATTCAAAAGTTAAGAATAAGTCTCGTAAAGCAAGACTACGCGCGGCAAAGCCCGTGGCAAGGCTGTCAAAAAGCACAGGAAGGCCAGAGGTCCGCGGAAAAGTGCCAAGCAAAGACTTCGTTTTATCACGGATATTTATTTTTAATGCCTAAAAATAACATTCTCCACCCTGTAAAAACTTCTGGGTTTTTACACCCAAGTTTGCTGAGTCAAATTTATGCTCCACCCTGTATGGGCTCCGAAGGAATTCAAATTGCCACATATTTCGCGATTCTTTTTTTCTTTTTTACATCGAATTTCATACTTTTTTACTGCTGCCACGTGCAAATAACACAAGTTAAAATAGAATTTTAACAATATTACTTCGTTCCAGTAAGCACCCGAAGATGATGCGTCTGCAGCCACACCATCCCCAAGGACTCTCCGAAACTCGGCAATTATTGTTCGTGAAAAAAGATATTTAAAAGACACGTACAAGTAATTAATTTAACGTAAAAGTTAGAAACCGTTTATCTACAAATCGACATTCAAGTTTTTCAAAAGGTTACGCGATCCCGATATTTCAAAATCAGGTAAACGACCTTCGAAAAATTATTTTTTAGTAAACGTGAGACAAATATTTCAACATAAGATTTTTTATTTTAACAACGAAAATATTTAATTTGCACGATAAATCCCAAGTTCTGAGCTATAAAATGCGTGAAACCGGTATCATCGAATTATCTAAATTTCAGATGAATGATGCAATTCAATCACTCAAAATTTAAATGACATAAATCATAAAATTTAATTGCCTCATAGCCAGATAATTTAATTATTTACAGGAATAACGCGCAATAAATTTATTTATACATGCTATGAGCAAAAGGAGCATAGACCATCACAAATAATGTTACTGCCGCTAGAGCAAAGGGAGCAAAGACCAACGCTAAGCACCGCGAAGCTAAGTTTGGCAAGGCTATGTGAAAGACTACGGACGGCCGAGCTTGCCAGAGTGCAGGAAAAATTTGAAAGCGTGGCAAAGCTATGCGAAAGGCCAAGAACGCCCGAGCTCGCCAGAGTGGCAAAGCTATGAGAAAGGCCAAGAGCGCCCGAGCTCGCCAGAGTCCCGGAAAAATTGGGGAGCGTGGCAAAGCCATGTGGAAAACTGCGGACGGCAGTGCTCGGTAGTGTTCCCGGAACGACTCTAATATTTTTTTTTTTATATTCCCAACACTGTGATTCAAATTCCACCGAGTTTTAAAAGTTCAACATGTAATTTACTTACTCAAAATTAACACAACTCCATTCATTAATTGCTTCAAAGCCAAAATTTAAATTATTCATTAGCGAAATCCGCAATATATTTCGAGTAAAAACATGTGCCACAAATGTTAATACACGAAGCCCGACAACGAGAAAATACTGGTGATCACATCGCGTTAAAGTTATAAACCAGGAGCATTAAAATACAAATCCGCATACGTATATATTTTTTATAAAGTACTTCTTGAACTGCGATTCAAAAAACGGAAAGTCTAGGGGTATTTCCCGAATTTAATCGCTCTCGACGAATAACAAATCAAAAATAATCCAGAAAGCTATAAGATCCCGGTTGATGCACCAATTTCAGTAGAAGCTTTCTGAATTATTGTTCTTATTTTTTACGTATTAGGTGGCCCTAAAAAGGGCCGGTGGTTTTTTAACATTTGATGCGTGGCCCCAGCCACACGTTCCAAAAATCAATAAATCACAAGCACACAATAAGTCAATCACGAAGGTCACAAACATACACAAACATACAAAGAGAAATCTAACTTACAATCATGCAAGCACCTTGTGCTCAGGTGAGTTCTGGCCAGGAATATCAATGTCCGCCTCTTCAAGCCTACGAGCTCGGAAAATTGCACCAAGCGATTAAAACAATCACAGCTTACGAGCTGCTTCAATGAGAATTCAACGTCCGAAAGCCATGGACTCCTCCAAGTGCACCAAGCACACCAGCAACAATCAAACCAGCAAACAATCTTATCCACAGCATAGCGAAAGTGTCAAAGTAGCCGCGTGCGTGCAGGCTGAAGTCAGGACAGCAAATGCTGCTTTGGCTTTTTTTTTTTTTTTTTTTTTTTATAGGTAGAAAAGAGCCCCTCCTCGCTCCTTTCTGTGAGGAACAACCACCGAAGGGCGCGACGCGAGCGTTTGAATGCTAAGCATGCGAAGCATGCTTAACATACGAACGCATTGTTCCTCTCCAAATTGAAACGACGTGTACTTGACTGGGAGGTGTAGTGCGGATTACTCGAATGAGCATGACCACAAATCTGATTAGTAGGTGTGCTTGACAGTTAGTAGGACATGACTAATTTTGGTGAAAAACCCCACGTGGGGAAAAAACCATTAACTATCGTGATAAAATGTAGGATCATGATATTTGGAATAGTAAATGAAACATAATGTTTCAGCTGAAAATAAAAGATGTTAGGATATAGAAAGTACCAAATATGAATAGTTGTTGTTCGTACTATTAGGTCCAAGGTTGGACCGCTAAAAATCATGTTATATTGCTATAATGTATTTACGGTCATATGGTTCTGAAAAATAAAATATCAGTTAGTTATTCTTAAATAAAAAGTCCTTGGGCCTTGCGTACTTGACCAAGGGATCGTAATCATATTGACCCAATCTCTTGATCAACTCATACTCGGACACCTTGCACCTCTCATAAAAAGACTTGCTTAATTTAGTAGTAAAGTCTTTTAAATATTCAAGTTTGAATTCTTTATGTAGTTGCTTCATTCTAGTATAGCGGTGAGCATTAGTAATTAATCTTAAGACACGATTTTGAATTTTTTGAAGTTTACCGTGATTTGTTTTAGATGTATTACCCCATATAACCGATGCATATGTTAATATGGGGCGGATGAAGATTTTATAGATTATAAGACCGTTCTTGATATTAAAACCGGATTGACATTTCAATAGAGGATACAGTCTTGATACAGCACCAAAAGCTTTATTGCGAACATTATCAATATGTTTGTTAAATTTAAGTCGGTGATCAAGGGTTACGCCTAGATATTTTACTTGGTTTTTCCAGGCTATAGGGGTATTATCAAATTCAGGAGGGTTTATGTTACGATTTTTGAGTTGGTAACCAAAAAGTATTGACTCTGATTTGGAAGCATTAATTTTGATGCGCCATTTCTTGCACCAACCACTGGTTAAAGTAAGTTGATTATTTAAACGTTCAACAATCTTAGTATTACTCCAAGAGGAGACAAAGTATACTCTATCATCTGCAAATACACCGGTTTCGACACCCGGCTGACGCGGCATATCGTCAATGTAAATATTAAAAATTTTGGGACCAATGAGGCTACCTTGCGGTACACCAGATTCAATGTTAAAAATGTCCGAAATTTTATTGTCTACTAGAACTACGAACTTGCGTGATTTTAAGTATGAATTTAAGAAGTGTATGAAAGAATCAGGAATTTTGTACTCGATTAGTTTGCGTAGGAGTCCATTATGCCAGACGCTGTCAAATGCTTTGGCAACGTCTAGAAAAACGGCCCCTGTTCTACGATTTTTATTAAATTCTTCAGTGACATGTTCAGTCAACCGTAGAATTTGTTGGTCTGCGGAATGCTGGTGTTTAAAGCCAAATTGCTCATTACAAATTAAATTTTTATCTTTGGCTATTTTTTCAAAACGATTTAAAAATATTGCTTCAAGAGCTTTGCTCATAGTATTAAGTAAACTGATCGGCCTATAGCTGTCTGCTTTAGTGGGGTCTTTACCACCTTTTTGAATTACCGTAATGACAGCTTTTTTCCAAGCCGTTGGAAAATAATTTAGTCTAAGGCACGCATTAAAAATTTCTACGAGAAATTCAATAACGTGTAAGGGGAGCTTTTTCATGATAAAATTAGATATGCCGTCATCACCCGGAGCCTTGTTATTTTTAGTACGCTTGAAATAGCCGAAAACCTCGTCAACGTTCGTTGGATCAATTTCGCTAGTAGGGGGAACATTGAGGAAGTCTTTAACAAATTTATCCGTTTCTTTAATAAATGGAGGATCTGAAATATCCGTATGAGGAGTCATAGTTGTTGCAAGAAACGATGCAATTCTATTAGCTTTGTCGCGAGGGGAAAAGAATTTAATTTCACCGTTGTCGTCTTTTAAGGGAGGAATGGAACTTCGGGGTCTAGTCAGTAATTTAGTCATTTGATAAAGAGAACGATCTTTAATATTTAATTTTTGAACTGTAGTAATCCACGAGTTATTACGGAATTTTTGGATTTCAATAAAGATTCTACGTCTTAATGCGTTTATTAATTGACTATCGTAAAGCTGAGGCCGCCGGCGGCTTTGATTTATTTTACGGTGACGGTACTTTATTAAATCAATAATTTCAGCAGGCAAGGGTTCATGAACTGTTTTGTATGTATGTTTGGGGGTAGAGATCTTAATTGCAGCCATAATATCATTAGTTATTTTATTAACTGCCCAATCTATTTTTTCTACTGAATTTAATTTTTCCGTGCCAAGTCGACAGTTTTCGAGAGATTCGTTAAATTTGTCAAGGTTCATCTTAGAATAATTATATCTAGGTTTATTTATATTATGGCTGCATTTAAGATCAATAGTATGAAGTACTGGAAGATGATCAGAATCAAGATTAATTTGATCAGGATCAGAATCATCTGATCCAATCACCTCTGTATTAATTATATAATTAAAGTTTTTAATAAGAGCGAAGTCAATTAAGTCCGGTTTTTTGGGTTGTCCGTTTGTACAATAGGGAAAATGAGTAGGAGTATTAGGAACAGTGATCTCGACACCATTTTTCATACAATAATCTAAAAGTTTATTGCCATGAGGATTATTAACCCGACTACCCCATGCGCGGTTTTTGGAGTTGAAATCACCGGCCGCAAATACTTTTGAGGAAGCATTAAAAATTTTGTCCAAATCATTTTTATTAAATTTATTTTTAGGAGAATTGTAGACTGAAATTATCGATAAGGTTTCACCGTTAGCTTTTACGTTAACCGCGGTTGTTTCTAATGATTCAAGATTATTTATTTGAATTTCATAATTTTTAATGCCATTTTTAATTATCAAGGCCGTACCTCTATTATTGTCGTTACGATAAACTCTATAACCAGGAACTTTAAATTTATGTTTATTTTTGAGAAGAGTTTCATTTAATAATAAAATATCAATATTGTAATGATTCAAGAAGTTTCGAATTTCCATAACTTTACTATGACAGCCATGTGCATTCCATTGACATATTTTTAGCTTTTTTTCGGTTGTATTATCCATTTTAAGCAACAATTAAGTCCATGAATTTAGAATTGATTTCAAACTGTCTTTGAAGAACTTGCATTCTTGTTAGACTTCCTTTAAAGTAATCATTAAGTAAACCGTTACTGAGCTGAACTAATTCGATTAAACTAGATTCTTTATCAGCAGGGATGCGGTTTTCTGTATGGTGCGTTTGTCTATTTTGTTGTCTAGTTTTAGTCGGGGTACTTTTGGCTGCATGAGCAAAGCTATGGAAAGACGATTTCTTTCTCAGGTTAGGAAAATCCTTACTGTTTTCAATATGAAAATTGGGTTCAAAGTCGGGATTTTCCTTTTGAATTTTAGCTTTTTTAATTTTAGCCACATTTTTAATCTCCCTGGAATACACTGGACAGCCCTTATAGCTTGCTGTATGATTGCCTTTGCAATTTATACAGCGAGCTGGAGCTTCTTTTTTCTTAGTACATTCTTTAGTTTCGTGTTCACCGGCGCACTTTACACAGTAAACTTTGTTTAAGTGACAATTTTTAGCAACATGTTTAAAGCCCTGACACTTGTAACATTGTCTAGGAGCTAAGGGCATAACATAATTTTCAATTTTCACGGGAGTGCGAAATAAGTACTTAAGCGCGGCAATTTTCCGATTTTCTTCAGTGTTTTTCAAGGAGACCAAAAATAGTGGCATTTTTTGCTTAACTTTATTATTATCTACAACGCGAGTTTTAGTGAGTTGATCTACACTAATGACTTCAAATCCATTCTCAACTAATTCATTTTTAATATCGTCAGTTTGTTCATCAATTCTTAAACCACGAATAACAATTTTTAAGGGAACATCACTATCTGGATTGCTATAGAGCGTGTAACCAAAGTTTATTTCCTCAAGTTTTTTTGTTAAAGCACGAAAATCATCAAGATTAGCGACATTTACTTGTACTTTATTTTCACGATTAAAGTTATAGAATGTAGGTTTGAATTTTAAGTCATTAGTAATTAGATATAATTTTTTGAAAGTATTTTCAGCAGTGATTTTACAAGTGACAGGATAAATTTTTTGTTTATTATTACTACTATTATCAGTAATAGAGGTGTCGTTATTTTCAAGGACAGAAAAAGAATTGCTAGTTAAAATTTCAGTATTTTGCCTTTTGGCTTTAATATTATTAAACTCTTTTGACTCACGTGACCTTTTTTGTCTACCACTCCTAACCTGTTGGAATCCTTGTTGGTTTTGGTCTCCAATAACAGCATAGTCCATAAGCTCATCCTCGTCGCTCGACATCATTGAGCGTTGTTGATTCGTAGACACGTCCAGCTCTTGCGCAGTCGCGCCCAAAAAATACGTTGGTTGCCTCGAGAAGACAGGTTGTAGATATCCTTGCAGCTCCGATGTACGTCCTCACCGAACGAAGATCAAAGCAAGAATGATCTCAAATAACAGTCTGCTGCTTTGGCTAGATTCGCGGTTATATTTATAGGCCTTCGCTGACTTCGAGCTCGTTCAGTGATTGGAGCGCGCGCGACAAATACGTTACAAAGTTTACTATGTAAAAATTATAAGACGTGGCAAGGGAGGATTTTACCAATCGGCCCTTTTCAGGGCCACGTTCCTTAAACGAAAAATACAAGTATTCGACGTGGTAAAGGAGCAAAATTCAAAAGTTAAGAATAAGTCTCGTAAAGCAAGACTGCGCGCGGCAAAGCCCGTGGCAAGGCTGTCAAAAAGCACAGGAAGGCCAGAGGCCCGCGGAAAAGTGCCAAGCAAAGACTTCGTTTTATCACGGATATTTATTTTTAATGCCTAAAAATAACAGATGAATTACATAGGTTGAAAGATCACCCTTGAAAATGGCCTATGTTTGTAGCTCATAGATGTTCATAAATACATACGAATATTCCAGATGCTTACTGGAAACATGTCAGAACGCATGATAATCCAGCTGACTATGTTTCCAGAGGCATCCTCCCTACCCAGTTAGATTCATTTCCTTTGAGGTGGGATGGGGGGTTCTATGTTACATAAAGTAAATAAGTAATAATAATAGTAATAACAATAACTTGAAGAATAGTTTTCAATGTAAATCAATTAAATTAGCGTCGATCAATTTAAATGTTGGTGCTTCCAAAGAAAATATAGAAGTATCATTTGGATTTAGGGGAAAAATATTCTGATTTGTTAAAACTAGGTGGTCGTGTGCAAGCATCTATGTTGGTTCCAGATGAAAAGCATCCTCCGATTTTACTATTTAAATGCAAATTTTCGGAATTAATAATTGGTTTTTGTTATGAGAAAAAGTTACATAGTCGCATTAGATTGATGGCTAGAAGAGAAGATAGTTAAGTCTCTTAATATGATAAGATCGTATAGAAGTAAATGTAACAGCATTAGATACAAGGCGAATAGGTTAAACCAAAAGATGGGGATTTTACCATCTATTTGAGTAATTAGACCTGATAAACCTTTTAGATTGGTTGGGGTCGACTATGCTGGGTGCGGAGATTTTTTGCGTTTTAGGGGTCATGGAAGTAAAACATATAAGAGTTACATCGTCGTATTTGTATGCATCACTACTAAATCAGTTAACTAGGAACTAGTTTCAGGTTATTCGAGTGACTATTTCATCGCTGCTTTTCGTAGGTTTACTTCCACTAGGGGGCAGTGTTCTGGGCTTTATAGCGATCAGGTCACGACTTTCGTTGGTGCAGCTGTATATGGAGTCAAGATACTCAGGCAGATGTATATGGAGTCTTCAGATTATATGCATCAACTTTTTGGGTCTCTGGCTAACGAGGAGACGTCCTGGACCTTTAATACCCTAGACAACCTGGGGCCCCGCACTTTGAAGGTAAACGGGAAGCGGCGGTAAAATCTGTCAAACTCCATATTCGAAGGGTTATTTGTTGTCACAAACTTACATTTGAGGAACATCACACCCTTCTCAAGCAGATCAAAGCTTGTTTGAATTCGAAATCCTTAGTGCTACTTACTAATGATCCATATGATAATCTATTTCTTTCGCTTTCATTAATACTAACACAAGCAGAATCTTATATTCTTCCCAAATCTAATTACTTAGACGAAAAACTACCACCCCTGCAATGGTACAAATAAGTACAACAGATGGTTCAAGACTGGTGGAAACAATGGTCCCGAGAGTATTTGCAATTATTACAACGTTGGCAAAAATGGGATAGTAAAAAAGAAAATATTAGTGTTGACTTGGCTTAATTTCTTAAAAATATTATTTTAAAATAAAAAAATTCTGGAATATATAATAATAGATTTGAAAAAAACGTTTCTGTTTTTTGAAATTTTCAATTTGGACTCCGATTGCCATCATCGCTTCTGAACAAAAAATGGCCACCATTTAAATATTTAATACTTACGGAAAAGAAAAAAAAATTATTTTGCTTCTACTCTGAAAAGCAGTAATTCTTCTTCCATAAATTTGCCAGGATCTTGTTTCCAATGGAACCAATCCAACTGATACCAATCAGTAAAATTTTTTATAACTTTTTGATGGTACTACTTAATATATATTCGGATGCGGGGAGTAAATCACCGGCAAAATTCACTGGCAATTTTCTTCTGTGATTTAATTTAAGTTTTTTCGTATATTTATTATAATTTATCTAAACCATAAGATTTGCTGGATGGAGAAGCAGCCAGGAATAGTAAATTTAAGGTTATTCAAATAATAAGAATAATAATTTTTATTACAAACATTACTTTAATATATTAAATTTTATAATGTAATTGTAGTATACAGGTATATTTTTATTTATTCCCGAAGTAAAAGAATATAAATTTATTTTTTAATTAAAATAATTAAATTAATATACACAAAATTCTTAGAATATTAACTTAAAATGTAACTTTACAATAATTTTGTAATAAAATATTATTACATTAATGAAATTTGTTTTATCGCAGTATAAAAAATCAGACATACTTGTTTTAAAAAGACTCAATATGAGCCAATATATATATAAAATGATTCTCATTTTTTTAATTTTATTGTTTTTATTGCGTTTTACTTTCTAAGCACAATTAAAATAAAAAATTATTTTTATTTTTCAAAAAAAAACTGTACTTTTTTCTTGTCCCGTTATTTTAATAGGTCATGACAACTTTGTGTAATTTTGTTCCAATAAGGTACATTATTTTAATAAAGTTGATTTGCATGGTTTTAAAAAATATTGTTAACAGAAATATTTTTTTTTAAGTTTGCAAGGAAATGTTATTTCATTTGAATTTTAAGGCTCGATGCTACTTTTCTTCTTTCTCGACAAACAAAATGAATCTTGTTTCCTAACACGTTAAAAGAAGTACAATTTTTTCATGGCACTAAGTTAAAAAATATTTATCAAATACAATAATTTAACGCATTTACATAAAAACAATTTTTTTCTTATAAATAAATGTTACTTTTATTATTTACACATGTCTAATTATTAAAATGAAAATTAATGATATAGTACTTTATTTCTTAAAGTAAAAGTGTGAAATGAATTTATATTTACAAAAGTTATTTTGATTAATGATTACATCAAGTAGTACATTTTTAGTCAAGTTTTAAAAAACTTTGTTTTTTTGAACAAGAGGTTTTCTCAGTGTGAAAAACTTCTAAATCTCTAGTTTGATGTTGTTAAATGAATTTTCATATAACTAGAGCAATTATCACCATCCAAAATTTGATATCACTGCTCTAATTATGAAAAAATCATTTTATTTCTTAGTCCATACAAATATTTTATTTTTTTTTTCATTTACAATTGTTATTATTATAAATAATTTATATATATATACATTCTTAATAATTATTTTTTTGTTTTAACGTTTTATTAAAATTTTTATTTTTATATATACTTTAATTAATTTTTTTTTCTGTATAACAAATATAAAATAATTTCTTAATATTTTAATTAAATATAATTTTAATATACATATTTTTAAATATATAAAAATTTTTAAATTCTTTAAGTGATATTTTTCGTTTAAAGAGGCACAATTTACTAAGTTTGTAGAAATATTTTTATTTTATATATAAAAAAAGGTAAGTCACTTTAATTTTGATCAAAATTTATACTTTTTTTCAGTTAATTTTAAAAATCTGTATTGGTATACGTATTAATACTAGTTTATACTTAATTAAATTCAGTCAAATAAATAATTTTATGCGCACAATAAACAATATTTGCGCCAGAGTACAGTCTTTTATACCTTTATAAGGCACAATAATATTTTTTGTTCATAAAAATTTGTTTTAAAAATTGTTCTATAAATATTAATAGAATTATGTATCACAATATTTTTTTAAATTGTCAAAAAATAAATAAATATAGAACAATTAGCAAAATTTTATCAAAATAAATTAAATTTATTTAATAAAATTTTTCTTGTTCAAAATCAGCTTTTTCTCGACTATTTCTTTTAAGTGTCGATGATTCAAATGGTTCTAAACTTTTTGGATATAATTTTGGACTAGCCAAACCAATAAGTGAAGTATTATTTTTACTTCTTAAGGTTCCATTCATTGATCTTAAAGTACCATTTGACCTTAGAGTTCCATTTATACTACCAGAAAAACTTGGTGTTCTTTTTGCAACCATTGGCGGATGCTGGTGTGGTCCAGAGAATGAAAAGACTCTTGGTTTATTAACTTGTTTTTTGATTTCTCGAGTTATGAGAAAAGAATTCGAGTGGTTTAATTTTTGATTAAAACGTTTATCGATCGAATTTATAGAATTACGTTTTGTTGATACTTCTTTTAATGGTACGGTAACGTAAGGGTTCTGTTTACTTATGTAATGAGGATTTCCAGGTATTCTTAATTTTCGATGCCTTAAGTAGTAAAAGCACAAAAGTGCTGTAAGTCCAAGACCAATTAAGAAGCCTGCAATGCAACTACCAACGACTGCTCCAACTGAAACTCCAGCAACTTCTACTCTTGATGGTAGAGCACTTATATCTGTAAAAAATTAATATTATTTAGAAAATTACAAACTAATAATATTAAAATGGAACATATTAATATCAAAGAATATATAATTCTACATATTCTTTGTTAATAGTGAGAGGTACCCTGAAAAGTCCCTTGCAGTAGGGGGGGGGGGTCAAATGGGCTTAGAATATTTTCGATTTAGGGACTTAGAATACTTTAGGTTTATGGACTTAAAATAATTTTAATTTAGGGGCTTATTATAATTTTGGTTCTAGGAATAATAATTATTAGGGAGTGTATGTTAAACTTTTTATTAGTGAACATGTTTCATGCTTGTTGGTTGTAAGTTTGATTCTTAAATTTCTAAAAAAATAAATTCTTACCATTGTAGTTAACATCTACATAGCAAGTCCTCATTTGTTCTCTTGGTCCAATACAATCTGTCGAACTTGGTTTTACTAGGCATTTTCGTTTCCTAAATTGTTTGTTGTTTTCACATCTAGTCCATTCAGACCAATCATCCCATCCTTTAAAGTATTCGCAGGCAAGCATTTCACATCTTTCTGTTATTTTACTTGGTCCTTCACAACTTGCAGGGCCTAAACATTGTCGGGTTTTGCTTCTATGACCAAAGCCACAAGAGACTGAACATTCAGACCATTCTGTCCAACAACTCCACTGACCATTTTCAATTTCATGTTGATAGTGGCATTGGTGATTGTTACATGAACGAGTTTCGGTTAATGGACCTTCACATGACGAAGAGTCGCAAGGTTTTGTCTGAAACAAAAAAAAATTATTAACTTACTTTATAAATAGTGGTAGCAGTTTATGTGTGAAAATAGTTATTTATGTAACGAATTTGTACAAATTAAAAACCTATTATGAAAACGAACACAAGTGGCGGTCGGTAATGCATACGATCAATCACGCGCACGTATTACCTACACAATTTTAATTTTAATATTCTTTACTTTTCAGGTCATTTGTAATTGTTTGAGCAAGAAAAAGAAATTCCCTTAGCCACATATGGAAATTTACTTGTGGAAAATGGAAGTCCTTTTATTTCTGTAAACTAACTTTAATTTACTTTTATCGAAGAGTTTCTCTTTGAATTTTATAGACCTTTCTATATATAAGACTGATTAAAATATAAATTAGTCGATTTTTTTTATTTCGATGCCATAAATTAAATAATTAATTGATTTATAACAAAATAATTAAATCTTATTTTATTTAATATAAAAAAATACCCTAAATTGAGTTCCTCCACCGCAAGATTGACTGCATGGTGACCAAATAGACCAATCAGACCATGAAGATTCGGAAGTTACATCAATACTTATTGAGCTAGGTGTAGGTCTACGATTACAAAATCCGTCGTTATGACAAAATCGTTCTTCTTCTTTGATTGGACCAAACTTGATACTTGATGGATCGTCAGTTTGGGCACGACATACAAATTTATAACGCTTCTCCGTATGTCCAATACTACTTTGTTCTGTGAAATTCGAAATTAACCATGGTGACCAGAAATATCGCTTAGCATTGTCTTGACACATATGAGTATTACATTCTTCAACCTTAAATAATTAAAAAAAATTATTTATTTGTCAAGTATACCTAAAAAAAATTAGTTGTTGATTTATAAATTTACCTGGAAAGCGCATCCATCACATTCAGTTTTAAATTCTTTCGATGTAGAACGTTCACAAGTTCGCTTCCTTATTCTTATACCTGGAATGATAAATAATTATTAATAACCATAAATATGTTAGGAAAATATTGAGCCTGAATATCAATAAAACTTACCAGAATTACAAGCCTTAGAACACACACTCCAAGGTCCCCAATCACTCCAAGTTCCTTTTATGACTGATGGAGCAATATCGATTGTTTCAGAGCATGCTGGTAAATCTATACATGGCATCTCTTCTTTATCCACACCAAAGCAATCCCTGCCACCGAAAGCTGGTGCTGGATTTGTACACGTTCTTGTACGCGTTTTTAACGTATACCCACATGTTTTACCACATGCCGACCATGCTGACCAAGGTGTCCATCCACCATGCACAGTACAATTAGCAACTCGAATTTTGATTCCTTTACAATTACTACCACCGTATTGAGGAGCTGGATTGTTACATTCTCGTGTTTGGCACAAGCAATTATCATTTTTCTGAAATTAAAAAATTAAAATAATTAGGTTTCAAAATTACGTAATAAAAAATAATTTGAAGAGATACAGTGTCTAATTTTTATTATACGTAAAATTAAATTTATGAAATGCAAAATGATTAAATTTCTAATTTTATTTATTTTTTTCTTGCATACATACGCGCTAATTAAATATTTCTGCATTTAAAAACATTAATTTTTTTTTTTTAATTAAGTGCATATAATAAACAAAATAATTTTTTATAAATCAAGTTTTACCGCTTAATCATGTAAGAGAATTTTTAATAATTTTATAAATACTAATCAATTACTCATTTTTTATGATACATATTTACGTGTAAAAAATATAACGATTTTAAAATTTATTAATCATAAAAATATACATGCTACATATTTATCTAAAATTTATTATGATATAATTATTTAGTTATTTTACGTTCGAGTAGAAAATATAAATGGTGAGATTTGAACATTTACAAGAGTTACATTCTCATTAAAATCGGGGGCAAATGTATTTCCAATAATGTATCCGGATTATAGCAAATAATATAATAATAATAAAAATTTATTACAAAATTTAGTTGGATTTTTATTATTCGTTACTTTTTATACATATTATTGTAAAAATATATTTGCATTTGTATGGATATTCAAGTGATTGCTTGAAACTTTAAGCAGAATTCAAGCAATTAATCATAACTTTGTTCTGCTACTATATGGCCAAAAATTTAATGAAATTTTTAAAATGTATGCTAAGCATCATAAAATATCATGATTAACCATCCATACAAAATAAATCCTACATTTTTAAAGACGTTTTTGAATGATCACCAAATTCACCATCTCATAGAATAAAAAATTTTATAAGGCAATGTATAAACTAGTAAAATCTAATTTTAATTTAATTTAAATATGAAAATAAAGTAGGTGAAAAAAATAAAAAATCATTACTTTGAAAAAATATGCAGAAAAAAAAGAAACATCTTCCTTAGGAGTGTGTGGTTAACCGAAAGTCTGGTTGGGTACCCGAAATTTCGTTCTTTTTCGTCAAAATTCGTATAAAGCTCGAAGCTTCCTCAGATATCCCCAATTCGACACAACTTGAAGCAAAAAACCCGAAATTATGAGTACCCGACCCAACTTTCGGGCAACCATACACCCCTAGCCTACCTATAAAATAATAATCTGTAAAACTTGATGTAGACTAATTTAAATGCTTCGTAAGTGAAAAGTTACTTTTTTTTCTTATTAAATTACAAATCAAGTTATATAAAACTAATGAATACGCAAAAAATATATATATTTTTTTTCCTAATGATGCCATTCTCACTTAGCGTAAAAGAACATTTTTTTTTTTATTGTAAGACCTACTTATCATGATTAATATAACCAGATAGATTATAATATTGATATTTGATTACTATTTTTTTTCAAGATGTATATAAATTTATCTTGATTATTTTTTTCAATGTTAAAATTATATATATTTTACAATAAAATAGTAATGATTATTTTACCATAAAAACGTAATTAAAAAAAATAATTATTATAATTAACAAATTTATTCATTAGCGTCAAATTAACGTGATAATAAAAAAATTATATTTAGAATTTGAATAAAACTAATATAATTGTTTCAACACTAGTTTTATTCATTCGACATTTGAAGATACGAGATCGCTAAGAAGATTTAAAAAAAAAGTATAAATGTTAAACACCCATCATTATATTATTTTTTGTCTACATTAATTAGTTTTTGACAATAAGTTTCATTATTTACAAATAATATAATAATATTACGATTTATTTAATTTTCAATTTCTTTGACGACGTTATAAATTATATAATAGATCGTTTTTTTCATAAAAGCAAATTTATATCTGATATATTTTTTATATATTTAAACGATAAGAATAAAAAATTCAAAAGTTAATAATATAAAGCAGGATATATAAAATCTCTCTTTCTCCCCATAACGTCTAAATCTTTTTTACATGGAAGCTTTTTTTATAAAAGAGATTTATATGAAGAACGTTTATAATAAATAAATAAGATATTTTTTTTTTATATTTTATGATAAAAAAAATTGTTTTTTTAATGCTTTGGAAGTAACGGGTTTGTTGATATAATATGCAGATTTTTTATAATCTCGAGTTTAGAAGGATCAAGGATAAAAACTAGATAGATGCAAAAAAAGTGAGAATAAAGTAAGTCAAAAAAATATATTTTGTACAAAAGCTTTCTTGGCTATACGAAACCCGGCCCAAATCCAAGCAAAAACCCAAAATTTCGGATACCTGACTCGACAACTTTCTATTATATACCCTGATCCACACAAATAAAACAAAAACTTGAAATAAAAATATTTTTTTTTTAAATTATCTTCTTTCAAATTGTTCTGTCTCATAATAATTTTGTTTATAAAAACTGGCTGTTCTGGAACCTATCCTTCAGATTATTTACATTAAAAATTTTTTTTGCATACAATATCATTACCAATGTGTCAAAAAAAATTATTTGAATTAAAAAATATATATATTTCTAAAGCTAGACATCCAAAAAATATTTATTACTACTTCCATAAAATTTATTTTTAAAACGGTTAACTTTTTTATAGTACCTAAGGGTATTCTAAAAAAAAGTCAAGAACGATTTATATTTTTATAGTATTTTTTTCAATTACAATTTTAATAAAATATGCAGTAAAAAAAAATTTATGTAAATATTTACCTCATCTTCATAAGATCTAGTATCAAATATATCCTGGGTATTTGATTGTATAGAAGTAGCATGCTGACATTCATGCCATGCGCTCCAATTGCTCCAACCACCATTAACTGGATCATTTAATATAGGACATTTTGTAGCATCTTGTTGCCAATGATTTTCTAAAAATGCATTCGGATTTTGTGGTGGTGCTGAAGTACATTTTGATAAATTTTCATCCCATCCGCAATATGGCTCTTGAGCATTTATACATGATTGAGAGTCACGATGACGATGACATTGTATGGCTGGTATTCTAATTTATAAAAAAAAAAATTATTTTTATTTATCCTTCATACTTTATGTATACTTCTATAATAAAATAAAATAAACCTTGAATTTTATTACGTTTTAAAATTAAAGCAAATATTGTTTGGAAATCTTTTTTCTTCTAACATTTTAATTAATTTAATATAGAAAAAATAGAAAAAAAGATTTAAAAAATCTTTCATACATGCAGAAATAACTTTATTTATATATATATGCTCATTTTCAGTCAAAATCTTCCGATTATAAATTGAAGAAATTTAGAGAATTTTCCATTTATTAGAGTTTTATTGCTAAACAATAAGAAAAATACTGACATTGCAAACAAAGTTTGCATAATATTTTCTTGTTGAAAGAACTTCCTATTTTTTAATCTAAAGGGACTTCATAGTTTTAGAAAATAATCCTGAATTTCATAAAATAAAGTATTTTATAGACTATGTTTCAGGTAATGACATTGCTTAATCATTCAATCAAATATTAACTTAAAAATATTTCAAAACATAACAATAAACTGCTTATTAAAAATAATTAAAACTGTGTTAGTTTAAACCGTAAAGACTTATTTGTATCAGCCTAAGAGATTAATAAAATAAAAACAATCAGAGTATTGAAGAGTTTTTTAAATTAATAAAAGCTTTGTGCTATATTTGCAAGCAAAAATACTCTTCTTTAAAATGCAAAACAAATATTTTTTTGTCTTTTAATTGAGTCAATGTTATATTGAGTCGACGTCAGTTTTAATATTTTACACCCTTGATGCATAATATATTACAAAAAATTAAAACTACTACTTTCGAAATTTTTATTTTGAAAGCACCCATGTATACTTAAATGGAAAGTTATAAACTATAGTATAACACTTAAAATATTATAGTGATGAATAAATTTACTCTCGACTAGTATGTATCGTTAAAGTCCGCTTTCCCGATAAAGTTTGCTTGAACTGGTCTAACTTTAGCGAAGTGTTTTCGTTAAAGTCCACGAAAGCGATTATAATGAAAAAAAATATAACATTAACGGTTTTATGTAAAATAAAATTAACTTTAGTTAATGTCCATGAAAGCGGTTTTGCATACTAATAAAAAGTTTATATTATATATTATATACGACTATCGCTATAAAGCACCCCAAGGGCTTAGGTTAGGCTACTCTTTTAAAAATGTATTTCTTGGTACCAGTAACCAATCCTAGCTATAAGGCACACCTATGGTTAGGTTGGGCTATTTTTTTTTAAAAGCCGTTGTCACAGTATGGTGCAGCATTTACTTACAAACTTGCACATGGGTCCTTCAGCCTCTTGCCCGAGCTCCTGCCCTAATTCTAGGGAATGCCTTTCTGTGACAATGCCTTTTTTTTTTTAAATAGCCTAACCTAAGCTCTTGCGGTGCGTTATAAGAGTCTTATATAGTTCATAATACTAACTCGAACACCTATACAAAACTGCTTTCATGGACTTTAACTAACAAGAATTGGTTAAAGTTAACTTTATCTTCTATAAACTCGTTAAAATTATATTTTTATTCATTTTAATCGCTTTCGTGGACTTTAACGATGTTAACTTTAACCAATATTAACTTTATTGGTTGGGGGTACATTAACGGTAACACATATATACCAAGCCTACACACAAAACTTTAATTATATATTTTTAAATTTTAATTAAGATTCAAATTTAGTTATATATTATAATTATAAAATACTATGTGCAATTTTTTTAAAAATGTAAATATACCTTGTAAGTGAATTTTCCATTCCAACATAAAGGCTATTAGTTTCTTTTAAAAATTGCATCGTTATTATTTTTGATGGCATTGGTCCCCATATTTCAACGATGCATGTTTCTAATGTTCTTGGTAGTATTGATATTTTTTTAATCAAACCTTCGATTGTTGAAACATACAGTACTGCTACATTTCTGTGTAATTTTGTTGATGTTATGTCAACTGCTATATGTTGAAATCTAGAAAAAAATAAAAAATATTTATGTTAATTTTTATAGATTTTTAAATTTTGATAAGCAAAAAAAAATTTTTTTTGTCACATAAATTTTAAAACATAAAATGAATTCCTTGTATTTTTAATTATCAGTTTATATATATCTCACATTTTTATTATGTCATTTTTTATTATATGCAATAAAAAAAAATTTTTTTAACTGGTTATTTCCTTATTTTAATTATAATTTTGTTAATTTTTATCAGGTGATAAAATTTAATGTGATTTAGATAAATTACCTTTCAAGAACAGTTGTATGTAATGGTTTTTGGGTTATTGGTTGAACAGCATCATCCATAAGTAAAAATCTTTGATTCAATATCGAATATGCTGATTGTGGTTTATCAGTTGAACCACATTGCGGAAGATTATTTGATGGTGATGTTCTTTCCCATGCTGCACCAGAATTTTCTTGATGTTTGAATGGTCCATTAAATGAAGCTTCTATTGCTGACATGTTAAATGCACATATTGCTGAACCTGCTATTCCATTACTGAAAAAATAATTTAGAAAAAAATAAAATAAAAACAATTATAACTTGTAACAAATTTTTTTTTCTACTTATGTTTTTATGCTTTAAGAAAAAAAAAACCTTGCAGCAATTAAAGTCAAGCTAAGTCATTTTTTCAATTTTGTAGATGATTGATATACCAGAGAAAAGAAAAAGAAAGAAAAAAAAATTGCATACTGTAATACCCTTAATGTGTTTCTTGAAAAAAAAAACTAATTATTTTTTTTTTTTTTGAATACGCAATTATAAGTTTACAAGGCAAAAGGTTCATAAAAAAAAATACCTTGGAGTTGTAAAAGTAGCATAAAGAAGACCTTCTTCCGGTTGGTAAACAGCTCCTTGTATTTCATCATAGTAAAACGGATATTCTCCTGGTAATGAACAATTTAAACGTGCTTTGCTAAATGTCGTCCACGTATCTTTCACTCCAGAGTCAAATTTACATACTCTTGCTATTCTTGAATAAATTTTCTGAAAAATGCGTGTGGTTTGTTATTTTACAGTAGTTTTTAAATAAATTAAATGTACGGTTTTACTCGCGGTAAGTCATTTTTAAGATAATAGAAAATTTTACGCTATTGACCATAAATCTTAAAACAAATAAATACTTTAAATTTGTAATTTTTAAAAATGGAAATTAATCATTTTTATTTTTATTGTTAGTTTGTAATTTACTTATGTTTTTTTAATAATAATTAAAATTTAATTTAAAATATTTATGAATTTTCCTTTTTTTCATGCGTTAAGTAAGTAAAAATTGTTTTTTTTTGTAAGAAAAATGTGTTGAAAAAAAAAATAAAATATGAATATTTATTACTTCATTTAAGAATCATAAATAAAATTTCAAGGCTTGAAAAAACTAAAGAAAATAAATATTAAAGATTACCTTAATTTTAAAAACAAAATTTTTTAGTATGCTGAATTTCAAAAGAAAAAAAATGCAATTACGTTCGCTAATCGAAAATAAAAAAATGTAAATTTTGAGCAAAGCAAAAGAAAAATTCAATTTAAAAGAATTTAAGTGACGTTTTTATATAATAATTTATTTATAATACTTTATGAAAAATTAAAATTCTTGGAAATTTAATGATTGATTGAATAAATCAAAATAGAAAACGTATCAAAAATTTTTAAAATAAATTATTCAAAACAAAAAATACTGCGAATTAATAAAATAAAATTTTATTTTAAGAATTTTCTATTTTCAATGACATAAACTAACCTTTCCACAGTTTATGTATTCAACAGCTGATTCTCTGAACAGAAAATAAACATAAAGTTCTGTTTCAAAACTAGCAACAAATTGTGCGCCATTTAGCCACCTAAAATAAAAAAGTTAAACAAAATTATAATAAAATAATTTTAAGAATTAAATAAATCATTTAATATTTACTTGGAATCGTATTGTCGAGTACGTAAATTGTGTGATGCTAAATTCCTATAAATAGCAGCGTCATTGCCAGAAAAATCAGTTGGAGTACCAGCAAAAAGACCAGATGAATCTCCCCTTGTCAATATGGCAGTAACGTTCGAATGAGGCGAGTATGGACACATCGCAATTCCATTAATCCAATTGGTTACTTTGTTAATGTTATCGATCTGTAAGATTGTTTAAAACTTGATTTATTATTTATCCTTTTGGAAAAATACATACAAGTCACTCGTTAAACTTATTATCCGTTAAAAACATCCAAACTTTTTTTTTATCGATTAAGAAACTTGATGCTTTTAAGTCGTAAAAAAAAGTATATAATTTCTAATGCTATAAGTAAATTATTGTACCAAGAAAAAAAAGAAGTTTTTTTATTTTTCTGAAAAAACATAAAATAATATTAACAAACCTCTCTCCAAGAACATTGCGGACTAAAGGCATTTGTACCACAAGTAAATAAACTTTTTCCATTACTAAGTAAAACTTTAATGTAATTATGACAATCATCGACTGTTTGTCCTTTATCTTGACACGTTGTTATTTTTTCTTTAATTGCTGGCCATTTTGCATGCTCCATTGGCGTTAACAAAGTCAATCTTAAACGATATAAATTGTCACTGTAACAGAAAAAAAAATTTATTTATTTATTTATCGAAAAATTATTATTATAATTTAAAATTCATTTTCTTCGTTAATTTTTGTTTTATCTATCTAGAATTTTTTAATTAAATTTAATGTGCATTGCGATGCATAAAACTTTTATAAATTCGAAAACTATATTATTAGATTATAAATATATGCATCGATAATATTATATAGATACTTTTATTGATTTATGTGTGTGTGTGTGTGTGTGTAGAAGTTTTAGTATCCAATAAAAAAAAAAACGAAATAATTTGTTTGAATTTCATAGAAATTGGTTTAAAACTCTTTATTACTTTTTTTATTTTTAGAAAAAGTGTTGATTATTGTTTTCTTTATTAATTATTAAATTTTATTTTAATTATTCGAATATAATATACGTTATACGCAAGCTCGTACGCAAGAATAGAATTTATCTTTTGATTATTTAATGATTATAAAATTTGTAATCAGGCTGTAAACATGTATGGGCAAATGAGGCGCGCTAATTGCTATATATTTTTACCATACGACTGACTTCAGAAAATTTCAGGGCTGATTCATTTAAAAATTTCAGGTGCAAGAAAAATTTTTAATCTTGGGCGCTTTGATTACTGCTAAATAAGCAAATTTTAAAAATTGATTGTTCAAAAAATTTGCCATAGAATTATTTTGTGCAATATTTTTGGAACAGAAAAATTTTCTAATTTTCCTTGAATGTCAGATTATCATAGCACTCTAGTTTTATAATTTTTCATTTACGTGAATTTTTTAAACGAAACAGTCTTAAAATTTTACCGTTTATATCAAAATCCACTGCACATTTCAAAAGAAAATTTTTTTTTTTGGACAAAAAATTTTTCTTTAAGTTCCGCCATGACGTGGTACTCTCGTATTAAAAAAGATTTAAACTAGTTTTTTTCAAATTTTCTTAAGATTTCAAACAATTTGAATAGTAGTTTAAAAAAAAAAAAAAAAAGTAACGAGATTTCTGGCAACTAGAATTTTTTTTCAGTGAAAAATTTTTGAGAGCTTTAAATAAGATCTTGTAGGTTGGGTTATATTTTTTTGGTTTATAGTTCGAAAGGGTGCAAAAGGGGTGAATTTTAGGGCCACTATTTTATTCAAAATTTAGTAACAGATGACTATATTTGTAATCATATCTTAATTCCAGTACAAACATTATCGAAGCAAATCATTTTCATTTTTTTATCTCAATTTTTAAAATTTAAAAATTTTTTATTCCAATATGCATATAAAATTTGACCTTTTTAATGAAGTTTTATAAAGGTAAAATAAAAGTTTTTGACAATAAGATTGTGAATGTATATTTAAAACAAACAGAAATATAAATAAAAAAAACAAAAAGTATGTGCATTAAAAAAAGGTAACAAAAAACATTGATTTATTTATTTAAATTTCAGTTAACTTTATTTTTTCAAGTACATATATAAATTTTACTTATGTGTATTACATAATACGATATTATGGTATTATTTGTTTTTGGTTTATTTTTTTTTTCTTTTTTAACATGTACGAAACAAATGTGTACAAATTATTATGTAGTACATAAATTTTTGTTTATTTTACAGGTTTTTAAATTCTTTAAGAATTTATTATATAAATTATTCTTTTTCTTTCATATGAATTAATTTTTAACGACCTAATTTATAAAAGTAAATGTAGACAAAGAATATCGACCAATAAGGCATATCCCCTGATTTTAGAATTTTTTTTTTGTTAAAAGCTGTACATTTTAACTTTTCTGGACCATTTTTACTGAATAAGCAGTAAAATGATTAATTTATGAAAAATTAAAAAAAAAATTTTTTGCATTTAAATTACGTGAGTTAATGAAAGGAATCTTATAATTTACTCTGACCTTTGTAATAACCTCACTATCTTAAAGATGAGTAAATAAAACAATATTAAAATAAATTTTTTCTTCATATTATATAAAATTATATTGATAAATGATGAGTAATTTTTTTAATGTATAAAATCATGAATCAAATATTTTATACAAGTTTATAATTTAAAAATAAATAATAAATAAATAATTTTATATTAAAAACAAATAGTTTTTATGATATTATAATCGGTAAAATTAATTTTAAAAGAAAATTATTATTAAATATCATGATTCTTAGTAATTTTTATCAATTACGCATATTGTTTAAAGAAAAATTGATTTAACTTTTATATAGGGTAAATAGCGAAATTCTGACTACCCCTAAAGTAATTTACAAAATTAATTACAAATAATTGTAGATAACTATTCGATGACTGGCAAAGTTGGAAGTATTTCATAGCCACTTGCAAATGGAAATTGTAGATGAATTTTTACTCCAAAAAAACGATACCCCATAGGTCGCAGTTTACCATTTTTGGAATATGGTATATTTTACATGAAAACTGAACAATTTTTTATTCTTCTGGACTGTTATGGAATATCCAGAAACAGTTACTGTATATTGTACACTCAGTATTCATTTTAATACGTGAAAAGATTACCACAAAATGTAACAAAAGAGCATCCCGGAATAAGAAGCGATTTCGGCCCCGGCATGAAATCAAAAAAACCTTTTTACACTTGAATGTACTCATAAAAAAAACATTTTTCCCGTTGGAATTTTTACCCCAGCTGCCCTCTGTTGGGCTAGGGGGGCAAAAGTGTTTAAAAAAACGCTGCCAAGTGATTGGCACTATGGTTCCTCATTAACAATAGCAAAATATTTATAATGGTCTATTTTATCTAATAAAAATTATAATTTGAGATATCAGAATTTCATAAAAAAAAGTTAAATACCGTATTTTAAAAGAAAAAAAATGTTGCTGTGATTTAATGTTTTTTATTTAACAAATTTTTAGAAAAAAATTTTCAATAAACTAGGTATTACACTTAAAAAAAAAAACAATATTACAGATTTTTTAATTTTTTTGTTTTATTAATATTGAGAAAAAAAATTTGAAAAAATTCGGTATCAGATCCAAAAAATTACTATGAATACTTTCTAAAACTAGTACTCTCATAGAAATTAATTAGGTACTACGTCCGAACAAAAAAAAAATTTGGTATTCTTTGTATTTTTTTGGTGAAAAAAATTTTGGGAAAAAAATTTTCAAAAAATTAGTTATCAGATTCGAGATATCGAGTAAAAATCGTACTTTCAAATATAAGTACTTTTATGGAAATAAATGAGGTATTACATCCAAATTAAAAAAAAAAAGAAAGTAGTTTGAGATTTTTTGATGAAAAAATTTTTGAAAAAAAAATTCGATCTTAATTCCATAATGGTTGTTAAATACCACCGATTGCAAAATTTTCAAATATTAGTACTTTCATAGAAAAAAACTAAGTATTACGTCCTAAAATAAAAAAAATTTTGGCATTTTTTGTATTTTTTGGCAACAAAAATTTTGAGAAAAAAAATTTGAAAAAATTCGGTATCAGATCCAAAAAATTACTATGAATACTTTCTAAAACTAGTACTCTCATAGAAATTAATTAGGTACTACGTCCGAACAAAAAAAAAATTTGGTATTCTTTGTATTTTTTTGGTGAAAAAAATTTTGGGAAAAAAATTTTCAAAAAATTAGTTATCAGATTCGAGATATCGAGTAAAAATCGTACTTTCAAATATAAGTACTTTTATGGAAATAAATGAGGTATTACATCCAAATTAAAAAAAAAAAGAAAGTAGTTTGAGATTTTTTGATGAAAAAATTTTTGAAAAAAAAATTCGATCTTAATTCCATAATGGTTGTTAAATACCACCGATTGCAAAATTTTCAAATATTAGTACTTTCATAGAAAAAAACTAAGTATTACGTCCTAAAATAAAAAAAATTTTGGCATTTTTTGTATTTTTTGGCAACAAAAATTTTGAGAAAAAAAATTTGAAAAAATTCGGTATCAGATCCAAAAAATTACTATGAATACTTTCTAAAACTAGTACTCTCATAGAAATTAATTAGGTACTACGTCCGAACAAAAAAAAAATTTGGTATTCTTTGTATTTTTTTGGTGAAAAAAATTTTGGGAAAAAAATTTTCAAAAAATTAGTTATCAGATTCGAGATATCGAGTAAAAATCGTACTTTCAAATATAGGTACTTTCGTGGAAATAAATGAGGTATTACATCCAAATTAAAAAAAAAAAAAAGTAGTTTGAGATTTTTTGATAAAAAAATTTTTGAAAAAAAAATTAGGTCTTAATTCCATAATGGTTGTGAAATTTCACCGGTTACATACATACACACACACACACACACACACACACACACACACACATACATACTTTTTTTAAAAACCGGTTTTTTAGCTTCCTGAGGTCCCAAAACATGCTTATATGCCAAAAAATCAAAAATCAAAATTTCATCTATCACAAAGGTTCCTCTATGAGGAACCAATTTTTTATTTTCAAAAATTCATATCTCTGGATCCAGAAAACGAAAAGTGGTCTACAAGGTCTCAAAAAATTGGGCTTTCTATGCACTTTAATTTTATATATGTAAAAAAAATTTTTTGAGACACGTAAGCCTATTGATTTAAACTAATGTAAACTATTGATTTTTAGCATTTTTTTGCAGATATCAGGAGTTTCTAAGAAGAAATAACTTTATTTATATAATGAGGACTTATATGCAAACATTTTATGCATTAAATTTACATAAAAATCAAAAATCTTTCAATTGAAATCGGTTTTAACAAGTTTTCAGCGTAGAAATCGATAAAAGATATAAAAAACCGCTAAAATTTTGTACCTTTTTTTACTAATATTTTTGAGGTTTCTTAATAAGAATAAGGGTTTTTATGCAAGCATTTACTCATACTTCACACTTTAACCTATCTGTTGAACTATTAAAATATTACGCAAACCGATTCCATTCAAACCTAAGGTGAAAATGTTTAATAAAATAACGCTGTTAAATGATCATTTTTGTTTTTTAAATCACTGTCAGTAATTTTTAAAATCAAATAGTATATATTTTTGTTTAACATATTATAATGTTGCATCTTGTATTAAAATTTAATAAAAAAATTAGAAAAATTTTTCTGAGTAAGTTACGCACAGGGAGCGTGAATTCCCTTATTTCAGCAATTTTTAAACTAAAAAATGATTCACTTGTATCAGGTATATGTGATTCTGTACTAAATGCTTTTGAATCAGATGTATTAACATTGAAATTTGACTTTGCATCTTGTAATTGGAGTAACTTGATAAGTAAACACACAAATTATATGGCTACAAAGATTTACACAAAAAATGGCTGCGTATAATTCATTCGTGCATAGATTACTTACAATTCCAATGGAACAATCCGATTACGAAGAAGAGTTAAACATCATAAAACAAATAGCTGTTGCCAATGGATATAAAAGTTCAATAATCGATAAACTTATTTATAAACAACAAATAAAGAAAATGCATCAACTCTTACCAAAAGACAACCTCAAGTACTTATCAACTACTTACGGAAATATCACCAATCAAATCTTAGTAGAAGTTTTCAAAAAACTAAACATGAAAGTAGCCTTCAAAACGGATAACAACATCAAAAACATATTAAGATTTAGAACTCCCGAAAAATTGGAATTTAAAAGTGGTATTTACAAACTAGACTGCAACGATTGTGACAGCATATATATAGGACAAACAGGGCACACTTTTTTCAAAAGATTTACAAAACACATACAAGGCCCAAATCAAAAAGTTCTGACATCCAATTATGCCGAACATCTTCTCACAAATAAAAACACAGGCACAATCCTGCACGAAAATATGAGTGAATGCTTGCATAAAAACCCTTATTCTTATTAAGGAACCTCAAAAATATTAGCAAAAAAAGGTAACAAAATTTTAGCGGTTTTTTATATCTTTTATCGATTTCTACGCTGAAAACTTGTTAAAACCGATTTCAATTGAAAGATTTTTGATTTTTATGTAAATTTAATGCATAAAATTTTTGCATATAAGTCCTCATTATATAAAGAAAGTTATTTCTTCTTAGAAACTCCTGATATCTGCAAAAAAATGCTAAAAATCAATAGTTTATCTGTAATTTTGAGTTCTGATATTGGGATCCTGTTGAAACCGGTGCTAATAGAAAATTTTTAAGTTTTTATATTATTTACAATCATAAAATTTGCATATAAAAGTATATATTTAGAGTTAAATAAAAATTTGAGCTTAAAAACCCAGAAAATCAGTTGAAAAATGAAAAAACCATCGGTTTTTCGGCTTTTTAAAAAAATTGTACGTTGGAATCTCGTTAAAACCGGTTTTATTCTGCAACTTCATGTGTGACAAAAAACATATAAATTTTTTAGGGATGAGTAAATCTTTGTGGCAGAGAAAATTAACTTCAAAGATAAAATTTGAACTAAAGTTTTTCGTTTTTTTAATTTTAAGGTGGCTTACGTGTCTCAAAAAATTTTTTTACATATATAAAATTAAAGTGCATAGAAAGCCCAATTTTTTGAGACCTTGTAGACCACTTTTCGTTTTCTGGATCCAGAGATATGAATTTTTGAAAATAAAAAAATTTTTTTAAACACTTTTGCCCCCCTAGCCCAACAGAGGGCAGCTGGGGTAAAAATTCCAACGGGAAAAATGTTTTTTTTATGAGTACTTTCAAGTGTAAAAAGGTTTTTTTGATTTCATGCCGGGGCCGAAATCGCTTCTTATTCCGGAATGCTCTTTACAAAAAAATAACTGATACCTATCTAGACATTTAAATACACAGTAAAAAATCGTTATTTAAAGGGTTTTTTTCATAACTTTTTACAGAGTATTTATTGTCTTAAAATTAAAATTATCTTGTTATTAATCATTTAAAGATCACTTATACATATTATATATATAGAAAAATAAAACGAAGAAAAAAAATTAAAAAATTTGCACAAATCCCAAGATTCACTCATCCAAAACGTCCAGACACAAAGTCGCGGAGAAAAAACCATATAATCTTTACAATTTGATTTTTGTTGAAGGGGTTTACATATATTAGACTCTCACTTATTTCAAAATTTTTCTGATTTTAAGATCCTCAAATCATATAATGGATTCGATTCTTAAACAAAAAATGGTTATGAAAATTTTATATTGGTTTGCCATAATTATAAGCCTGTGATGCAAGGCTAAAATGGGTTTTAAAAATGTATAAAATTTTCCTCATTTGTAAATTGCGCTAAATTAAATATTTGGTTTTTCAAATTCAACCTTAGTTATATGTTAAATTTGAATTTTAAATTTGTTGCATATCATCTTTTTTTGGTGAACCTTGGACGCGGTTTTCAGTTTTTCAGTATCTTCTCCGATTTTCAGTTTCTCCCCTAGTTTCTCTTCAATTTTCATGTTACATCTGTTTGTGTATATTTACCCAGAATTTTTCCTGATTTTAGTATCTATCCCTATATGAAAATTCGTTGCTGATTAAATTCTTGAATTTAATATCAAAATTTGTAAAAATTTTGTCTCAAAACTTTTACCATAAAAATTTTGGATGTGATGCATAATTTCTTCTTTAAAAGTTCTAGCAGCAAATATTTTCCTTTGCATTTTGGAACCTCAGTACCAATTATCAATGGCTTTTATCGGGCTTTACAACCCATTTTTAAAATACCTTATGGTCTAATATACATTAATCTGAATTTTTCTGCATACATAATACATAAAAAATAATAAATACGTATAAATCCATAGAGATAATAAAAATAAAAATAAAAAAAATTACGGCGCCTACGTAGGCGCCCTAGTCTATATATTATAAAAATTATATAAACATATAAATATCTGTAGGTATATTAAACGAATAAGAAAAAAAATATATATATATAATATCATGAGTTTGATGCCTAAGGCGCGCGACAGCTTCGACATAATTATTATTACAAAACTGAATTTTATTTAATGTACTTATGTGTGCATAAGAAAATATATCATAACGGTCAATTAACGAGCGTTATGTATGTTATTATTGATAAGAAAATATTTTATTATTTATATACTTTGGTTTACTTTTTCTTCGCTACCTGTTGCACAGCCTACAGATTGTCGTCGCGTGCCTAAACATGATTTTCTCTATTTATTTTTTCTTATCCAAAAGTTTATATATAAAAGTTTTTATTTAAATTATGAAATATCTAAATTTTATTTATATTCAGAAATAAATATAACTTGAAAATAATCTTTTTTCTATTTACATTACCTGTAATTTGATTTAAGTGCCATTCTAGTTTAATAGAGTATTATAATAAATAATTTGAATTTTCTTAAAAATTCAAGCACCAAATATTTTGAAAGCACAAAACTAAATTTAAATTTTAAAATATCTCGAAAATACCAGAAATTAAGCTCTACTATAAAAAATCCCACTGCAATGCAGTATGCAATAAAGTTTTAAAAAAGTCAAAAAAGATAATTTTAAAATATTAGGGTAGAAAAATTCCATACTGTTCTATTTTACTGTTTTGCATTAAAAACTCTAACCTGATTAAATTAACATAAAATTTTTATTTTTATAAATAAATATTAATAAAAATTGATTTAAAACAATTTGACGTGTATGAAAAAACAAAAGAAAAATAATTTTTTCTATCATGAATTTATTTCTTAATAAGTTATCAATAACTTTATATAGATTGGATGAGAAATCAATTGTACTCAAAGAGAGGCGACAGTAAAAGAGAAATAAAATACAAGAAGACAAATAAAAATAACATGTACACTTAACATTATAAAAGAAAAAAAAAAAAAAGATTGACTATTGTTAACGAACCATTTTTTTTATTATCTTTTATAAAACATAAGTAGATATTTTCTATAATACATCAAAGATACATCAGTTTTTATTATTATTTTTTTCTTTTTTACAAGGAGATAGATTATTTCCTGCTCAAAGAATAAAATGTGTCTCTTATATTTATTATTGCATCTATAAAGATGAATCGAAATTTATTACAGAGTCACGTGTATATTGAAGTTAATGATAACGACACGATTTAAGCCATGGAATATTATAATGATCGTGTACTACTTTATTATATTTATTTTTTTTAAAGTTATTTATATATTTTTTAATAATTAAATATGATTTTCAATCGAAATTTTTCATTTTATTTATTACTGGATTTTTTTACTTTCTCTAAGGCATTTAAATAAGCTTTTATTTATGAAAATTTTTTCCTGTAGCTTTTGATGAATATGGATAAAATGTTTTTAAGTTCAATAGGTCATTATAGTATTTGAGCTGGAAACCAAGAAAATTAAAAAAAATAGCTTTTATCTACAAATATTGCTAAAAATATATACTTTTTTGTCGATTCTAAAAATTTTGGACTAATTAACTTCAAGTCTATTTTAAATTTATTATTCTGAAAAATTTGTTTTCTTTCTAATAGGTAGAAAACACCTTCTTCGTTTCGTGGCGCCTACAAAAACAACGTTTTTTCTCCCCACCAAGAAAGCAAAATTGCATTTTATCCATGGGAGCAAAAGTACCAGTAAAGCCAATCAAATTTCCTCCTAACAGTGATTTTAATATTTTTTGAGAAGAGCAGATTCTTTTATAAAGCCAACCAATCACTAATTCAAATGTATAGAGTTTAAAGGGGCTGAAATGGATTTGAAATGTAATTGTACATGTTTACAAAAATGATACTTTACACAATTTCATTTTTGAACTCATAAAAAAGATTGTTGTGGTTACTCTGGTTAAGAAATAAATTTAAAATTTATTATTAAAAAAAAGGTATAATTACATTTCGCTTTAGGCTAATATTTAAAGAATAGGGATATCGTATACTTAAGGTTAATTAAAATCAATTCTAAAATATCGCAACCTATAATTAAAGCATTTTTTTCTTTTGATATACCATACTATAAAAAAAATCTCTATGCCAACTCTGTATTGTAGGAAATGTTTAAATAGCTTACATTTCTTGTTTTATTTTTTTGTTTGAAAGTTCTTATAATTCAATTTGTAGTTGAAGTTAATTATTATTATTTATTTTATTTTCAGTTTATTAAGGTTAATTTATATACGTTTTATAAATCGTAGAGGTAATTTTGATAGAAAATGGATCTAATGAAATCTAAACGCCTTTTAGTTCTTAAAAAAACTACCCTGAGTCGATTAGAAAAGAAGACTTTTTTACCCTGGGTAAAAAAATCTAGGCAGATTCTAGCCAGAATTTTTGGAGCCCCATTATGGGCTTTCTCTCTATCACTGGATAATAATTGTAGAAAAATTTTTGGATTTCAGGTAAATTTTGAAAAATTTCGGATAAGCTGCAGAAAATATATTAAAAAAAACGTATGTGAAAAAGGAGAACTTTTGATAAATTTCTCGAGGAATATGAAAATCGTATCAGAATTTTCAGTAATTTTTATTTTGTGACAGGGAATTGTGTAGAAATTCTGGCTAAATTTTACCCAGATACTAAAAATTCTGTTGCTTTAAAGGTTTTTTAGCAGAGTATAGATTAAAATTAAAAAAATAAATGAATATTGCAGTAAAAATCGGTAATTTGAGAAATGACAGCGAAATATCCAGCTCGTATTAAATAACACACATAATTTGTTTTGAATTCTTTCAACGAGTTATAAAGTAAACAAAGAATTTTTTTCAACTGATAAAAAAATCATTCGAAATATTCTTATAATTCAAAGTGTCATATAATTTTAATATTACCAAACAATATGTAAATAAAATATTTTATAAACAGAAAATATGTATTTAATCAAATAATGTCAACGTCCTTTTAAAAATAGATAATTTCTTTGAATCCAAGGTAAATACACACATTATAAGGTGACAAACAAATATAGTAAAAAAAAGCGTAGGTCGCATCAGGTGGAGTATATGTTTATATTATAAAACTTGACCAAGTGCGTATATGTCATTCTAAAATTTATATAATATTTTTTTAAAAGTTATTTATTTTTAACTGGTTTTTTTTTTAAATTGCATTTGTAGTGAATCTCGTTTTTATTCACGTTGTATTGATTAAATTTTATTGATATAAAAAAAAATAAACTTGTAGTTTATCGTGAAATAAATAAATAAATACAGCAAAAAAAAAAAAATTTAAGCGTGAAAGAGAAGAAAAAATTGACTTTTTTATTATATCCAAAGGTATCTTAAAACGCGTTTAAAATATATATTTATTGAGGGAATCGAAATGCTAAGAGATGAAAGTATCGCACTAGTTAGAGAGGCAGGCGATCAACTCTTTTGACAAGATAAGATGCCACACCTGAGCTCAACTTGTATTTATTGAACATATTATAGACTATTTTATAGTATTTGATTACCTTGTTCATCCTGTCCACCTTTTTATTTATTTTTTTATTATTTTTAGATTAAAACTTATTTTATGTCTTTCATTTTTTTTTTGTTTTTTTTTTGCATCAAATGCTAATATACATTGATTTACAAAAAAACAATAATATTAACTTTTCAACTCTTTTTTATTTAAATTATAATTTGTAATGCGAAATTGGACCGTTCTATGGCGTAACATCAAATTTCTATGGCCAAACATTGTCCGCACCTCACAGCATTTGTAGTTGTAGGTAAAGGCCTATTTGAATTTGCCAGAATATCATTTGCCTTAAAAGGAGAAAGTTTTGCTAAAGGGGCAATTCAAAGACTTTTTACTTCGGATATGGCTCCATTTATAATGGTTTACATAGATGAAGTCGTCATAGCAAGTGAAACCTGGGAACTACACATATATTGGCTGGAAATAACTATTGTTAAAATTACAGAAATCGGTTTTACAAAAAGAACGGTGAAAAAAGCGTCTTAGAGAGAAGTGAAGTAAAATTTATAGGATTTTTAGTTAATACTAAAGACACTGGTTTAAACCCAGATAAAGTCAATGCAATTGTTGAATTTCCTGTCTCAAAGAATTTCAAACAAGTAACAAGATTTTCAGGAATGGCTTCTTGGTTTAGAAAATTAACTCCACATTTTGCGAGTTTCTCGGAACCATTAGTCAATCTGACCCGTAACGTACCTTACGTAAGGGATGGCTCAAGCCAAGAGGCGTTTGAAACTTTAAAAGAGAAACTCACGTCAGCTCCAATACTCGGAAGGCCTGATTTCAAAGAAGAATCCATAATTGAAACAGATGCATCCATGACAGGAATGGCATGAGTATTAATGCAGAATATTAATAGTAAAGTTATAGCTTACGCCTTTATTTTAAGGTTGTGACTGTTCACCACTTTTTGAAATGGCTAATGAATCTTTGTAATCCAGCAGGACACCTTGCACGTTGGACACTCAAAATACAAAAATATGACTTCGAAGTTAAGCATCGAAAAGGTACAAATATGTAGCAGCTGATGGTCTCAGTGGTAGAGTTTTTACAAGAAAATAATGATAAGTGGTACATTGAGATATAATTTAAATAACTTAAAATAAAAATATTGCATAAGATGATGATTTATTACTAAAACATCACATTAAAAATTTATACTTATAGTTTTATGTTATCTATACTAATTTCACAAAGCACTCATAATTATCTATAAGCATAAATAAGTTTAAAAATTTTAAGTGCAACAACCTAACCATGAGTTTTAAAAATAGACAAATTTTTAATATGCGGTACAAAGAAATTTGTTAATTGATTTGAAATTTGAGACTTTTGGGTTATTGAAATAAGGAAAGAAAGCCACAAACAAATTAAATTTTATTGACAGCAGTCAGGGCAACCGGAAAAAATATTTTTTCCCATCACTGGCGAAAATATATCGTAAGTTTACAACCTTTGGACAAAAAAAGAAATCCCAGATTGCATTTTAGTATTATCAGGCTTTGCCAAATTATCCTTAAATGATAATTTACATAAGAAATAGCTTATTCTATTATTTTTCATAGATCGTAAATATTTGAACAAACTAAACTTTTTTTTTATCCACAGAAAGGAAATAAACAAAGATTATATTTTTCCTAGGAGATTTATTTGAATGTCCTTAATTTCTAGACTGAAAAATGTATGTTAATAATCTTGAGTAATTATTAAGGAGCAATTGGACCAAAAACCTAGACTAAAAAAAATTAAAACCCATATATGTATTATAGGAGCATCTACTATTGCTCTCTATAGCTAAACAATTGATTAATATTTATAAGGTTTTTTAACGTTTTTTTTTTGTATTTATTAATAATAAACATTCGATGCATTGGCATAAATTTAAACATATGCATGTATAAATTAAACATAATTTACATATTATAAACCTATTTATATATCTTTATATATACTATATAATAAATAATAAAATTTAATCCTATATATAAAGATTAAAGCCAATACATGCGACACTATGCTGAACAATAAACGGGTGTGAGCCAAAAAAAAGCGAAAATACAATTTATACTATAAATATTTCTCAGAAATCTTTGGGTATTAATTTATATATTTGTTATTGGATTAGCATATTTAGTATTATACACAGAATACAAAAAAAAGATTTTTTTGCGTATTTATTTTTATCAAATAATTTTATGCGTAAAAACACTATTGTGAGAATAAAGTTCCTATTTTTTGATTAACTTTTTTTCCTTTACGACAATTTCTGAAATTTCAAATTTTTTTATAAAATAGTTTTGGGGAACGCTATGGTAAATAATACGTATAAGTATGGCAGCTAAATTTTTGCACAAATAAAATTTTGGGATCGGTGGTTCTAACGGTCGTTATATGGCTACAGTCTCTCGCAAATGAAAGGAGACAGCTTCGGTCTAGCTTTGGTTCATATATAAGGCAAAATAAGAGACGATAGAGTACAGTCGTCATATGGAGTCATCACCCAAACATATCTGATGATACCTTAGGGTGGTTGTGGGGCAAAACGACTTTGAGGATAGGCGTTATCCTCTTTTTAATGAACCCTACAAAACCAATATCAAAATATACACACCTTCTGCATGAAATTTTTTCAGCCACGAGTTCTGAACGCAAAACTTTTCATTATAGCCATTCCCGAAATGAAAAATCTTCAAAGAAATTTTCAAAAGTAATTGAAAATAAATTGCATTACAATTAGTAAATTTTTTTACAGATAGAGAGGCCCAATAAGAACTTCTATCCATTGTCCTGTTATTAAATGCATTTTAACATTAAAAAATAGCAAATAAATCTTATTTTTATTAATTATCTGTCAAGTTATTTATACCTATATTTATATCACAAACTTTCTTTTTTTAAATCATTAATTTTTCTCCATGGTGCGCATGTTACACAGATAAGAGAAAAAAATTATAATATTAAATATAAAATGCAAATTTAATACTATAAATAGTTATAAAATTATTATATAAAAAAAATCATTTCGTAAACCATGGCGCCAATATTTTTGCAATTGACTTTTTTTTCATATGACATTTTAATGTATTAGTGATTAAATTTACATAAACATCTTTTTTTTATGTATTTGAAAAAAAAATAAAATACCTATGTATTATCAATCTGTAGAAACATGTTATGATAAATCTAATCGATATGGAGTAACAAAGAATTTATTTATAATAAACATTACTTTAACAATACTCAATAGATTAACTGACATTCTTTTATGTAGTTTTTTTATTTACTGAGTAAAAAGCAGTTTTTATACTTTTTTTTCAATTTTGCTCAAGGGAAAAATGTATATAGAGCATTTTACGTTGCATTTCGTAAGCTTAAAATAAACAAGATATTTTCATAGCACTTATTTCTACTGCAGGCTAAATTATTTTGGGATCCAAAAATATACCTATGAGGGAATTTCAATAAATTTTTGTCTAGTGGCTGCCCATTAGTCCTGTATGCATGATGGATTCTAAAGGAAGAGACTCTTGATGCTCACATCACAAGCTCTAGTAACAAAATAAACGTATCCTAACCACCAGCAATTATGTTTTCTGGTAAGTTGATTATGAAAATTTTGGCTCTCATATTCCCATAATCTAGACACCAAAAAGTACATAACTTCTAGTTATTAGGGTTAATTTTTTGATTACTAGAACTCAAAACGCTAAGAAGACCAAGAAAAATAGGTAAAAATACCCTAAAATAAGCTACAGCGGAAAAAAGAAACAAATACTAATATTTACGTCATTTATGTACCACAAAACGTAATTCCCAATTTTTAGAATTAATTCATTTGGGTTTCCAGAGCTCTAAACGCTAAAAAATGGCCAAAACTGCTCTAAAATGGCCTAAATCAAAAAAACTTACCATTTTATGAAAAAACTACTAACATTTCCTGAAACATAATGCCCAGTGGTTAGGAAAAGTTTTTAAAACTCCGTAATTTTTATTAAATATTAAAAACCTGACTAAAAATGACCTAAATTAGGCTAAATTGAAAAACGTGACCATTTTCTGGAAAAAAATCAAAAAATTCGTAATCAGCACACTGAAGTTAAGTATCAAAGGTCTCTTCCTTTAGAATCCACCAAGCATAGGCCTTATGGACGGCCACTAGATTATATAAACATTCTCCTTTTAAAAAATTTTTTGCAAATTTGTAGTTTTTTAGCAGGGTATTTCCATTTGAGAAAATTAAATTCAATTTTTCCTAGTTTTACTAAAATTTTTCGAATGTATCGATTAAAAATATTTTTGACGGTAACGATTTCAAAATTTGAGCTGCTGGCCTTGAGAAATACAAGAAATATTTAGAAAAAAGATTAAGTTGACATGAGATACTCCAAATGTCCAACAAAATCAATAAAAAAAGTGTGATTTGATAAAAATAATATCAATTGACATTAACATGTTATTTATACAGTATTTTTTTTGCAATTTCATTTGATTAAGTACACAAAATATATATTATTTTGCATGTCTATATATAAGCAATTATAAGTTTTTATTTTTTATATGCATTTGATTAAGTAATATTTATTCCCACGACATACATTTTTTTTTAAATAAAGAAATAAAATAAAAGTTATAAAAAATAAAATATTTTTCAACGACATTTTTGGTAAGTATTTTTAAGAGCTTTGGGCTTACAGGTTTTGTATATTTAAGTTACCGTGAAAGTCCGCTCTCCTAATAAAGTCCATTTATTCAGGCTTAGGGTAACTTAACCTACCCTCAAAACGACCAATACTTTTATTTTTCACCATTTTTTATTTTATATTATTAATAATTTTAAATTTTTATTAAAAACTATCTTTAAAGATTCAAGAAAAGTTAACTTTAACCAGTTAAAGCTAACTTTATCGGGATAGCGGACTTTAACGGTAACATTTATATGTGTAACCTAATAATGAAATAAAAATAAAATGCTTTAAAAGCAAAATTTATATTAAAAACGCAATAAGAATGAAACTGGAGAACTAAAAAAGAAACATCAAACGCAAAAAAGAAGGATCAAGATAAAAAAAAAGACACTACGACATCTTTTTTTTCATTTTTTTATCTCTTCTTTTATTTTCAAAATAAAAATCAAAATCTCTTTATTATATTATTATCTTTAAAAGGAGCTATTATTTTTTCGAACTTTACGTCATATAAATTTTTATCTGCAGATAGTCTAATAATCAGAATTTTATTTTTTTATTAATATTAAATTGTAAGAATTTTTACTAAAACCTGCACATCTTGAAGAATAATAAAATTTTTTTGAAAATATTGAAAATTCATTGCAAAGTTCGAGAAATCAATATTATAAGATACAGATATGCAGAATCGTTAACGAATTTTTCATTTTTCGTATATAGAAAAAAATTAAGTCTTAGGTAACTCGTTTGAGCAATACCCTATACAACCACTTTAGCATCCGGCCCAGGGCGTAATTATTGCCCTTTTTAAATAAAAATTCTATTTTAATCTCATCTAGAAATATTTATTTTTACCAAATGCGATTACAGGACCTTCTCATTTGGCAAAATAAACATTTTCACGAGCCGATTATGAGTGCACTATTATAAATTAAAAAATATATAACAATATGTTGATCAGTATAAATGATGAAAAATTCTGAGTGACACAATATAATCCAAAGTTTCTCAAGCAAGTTTAAAATTTTACCAGAAGCCTATAAAAGTTCCAAAAGTCTAAAAGAGTTCAAAAAATCTATAAGTGTCTCAAAAGTATAAAATTTTTTCAAAATTTTAACACAAAATTGAACTTTTATTGAACTCTTAATTTAATGTTAATGAGTTACAATCAGATATGATACGATACTATAAACGTGTTTTTTTGTGGTCCATGATTTTTCTGTTTCCCTTGGCATAGAGATTTTCTTAACTTACAATTCAGAAAATATTTATTTTAGAGAATTTATTTATAAAATTATTTATAAAATCACAAAATTCTTTTCACTTGCCAAATTTAAAAAAAAAATGTAATCATTATTTATCTATCATTATTTAAATTTAAATTAAAGAAAATTTGTCAAAAATTAGTAAAAGTTTTAAAGAATCGTGTCTTTTTTCCCATAGGAATTTTACTATTAAATCAAGACAATCCTGTAGTATATATAGTTTTAAATTAGAGCAAATACACTAATAAAAATAAATGACTTTTTTTATGCAGACGACAGATAATCTTGTAAGTTTTTTATTCTGTTAAATTTTTTTTATTATTTTTTTTTCTTCTTACGTTTATTATATCAGATATCAACTTGAATATGTCACGAGTATGAAATCTGTGTAATGCCAAAGTATAACTGTCATATTTTTTGTAATATATTTTATTAATGTATCCATTTTTTTACATCAGTAATGCAGACTTTGAAAAAAAATCTTATAAAATTATCTTGTCCATGCAATTTTCCTTTTAATCTTTTTAAATGTTTATATATTTTCAGTTAACAATAATTTGGGACAAAATTGGCAGAAAAATAAAATTTATTCAAATTATCACTTTCTAAACATGACCCATACTGATTTGACGTATAACACACTTACAATTAGACAAAGAAAATTCAAAAGAAATTTGATGCACAAGTTTTCCATTAGAATTCGCCCAGAAACTTATACTTAACTTAATTAAATAAAAAGTACAAAGAAAGTTTGAAAATTAAAGTAAAATTTGAAATTTTAAAAACAAAACTGTTTAATATTTATTTCATGTGTATAAAATTAAATCTAATTATTATCTAACATATAAACGTGATATAATTTTAAATATAAACTTTTTTCTCTGCATTTGACTACAACACGTTTTAAAAAGTTTCATTTTTATTTCAACAAAATTATAGTTTTTAAAGTATTTATTGGTAGTTATAGATGATTCTTTTAAGACAATATAAATTTTCTTGCTTCGTGTTACTTGCATTAAAAAAATTTATTTTTTTTGTAAAAAATCTCGTGAAAAATACAGTATTTATTATTATATTATTTTTCTAACAAGCTCTCTTTTAGCAGAAATTTTTTTTACAAAAATGGGTATCGAAGAGAAAGTTTAATAAAAATATCAGTTTAAAATTTTTAATTTCTATAATTTTATCATTTTATTGATAACATAAATAATGTCATAATTTTCTCTATTATATCGTGATCAAATTTTTAGGGTACTTTATTTTGAACTTGAAAATTACAAAATTATTATTTAACAATTAGGAAAAATAATATACATTTTCATTACATTTGTTTGTTATCTTCAAATTTTTTTTATTTTGCGTTTATAAAAAAATTCAGTAACTAATGCTAACTCTCCTGTATGTAATTACTTTGATTAATTATTTATAAAAAATTTTCGCTTTCTATTTCAGGTGTGATTAATTATCCATGCTTAAATAGCATAAAAATATGTAAAACCATTTCAAAAATTGGTTAGCAGAATTTAACCTACTTAAGAGAAATGAAGATTTAAAATTGTATGATTTTAAATTTATCTTGGCTATTATTATTTTCTAATTATAAATGTAAAAAAATTTGTTAAAAAACATAAATTTTATATAAAAAAACGTATTTAACATTAAACAGTACTTTAGTTAGATTGAACAAAGTGATTAAGACCCTAGAAGCTTGTTTATCTGTTAACTTGATGTCCTGAAAATATAAACATGTCACTACAAACAGTTTACTTTAAAATACCACATTTAATGTCCCTTTTTTTAAGCATTAACTAAAAGGGAAGAATAAAAAATTATTTGATATATGGACAATTTCAGTTTAAATGTACATGACTGCATGAAATTTGTTAATTTATTACTGAGTTTATATATTTCAACATTAAAATATGTACCTACTGCAAATTTGGGTCAAATTGAACAGGGTTGTATTTATTTCCATAATATGAAAATAAAGAAAATGACATTTAATTTAAAAAAAAAACTGTTCAATGAAAAATCTATTAGAATCTATTATTTTGTATAAAATAATTTGAATAAATATAGAGAAAAATAAAAGGTTTTTATTTTTTTAGTTTTAGGCTATTCACGATTTTTTCATGCACGAAAAAGAAAGGAATTATATTATTTTTGTTTACAATATTTATTTAAATGCATTTTTATATTAAAAATGAAAAACAAGCTAGAAAAAATTTACCTATTTATATTCTTACATCTTAAAAGTTGTAATTTATTTATATGAAAATTTTTTCTCTTTTTAACGAGATAAAAGGGATATCAACTTTAATAGTAATTAACTACATACCTTATTATTATTAAAATAAAGTTATAATAATATTATTTTTACAACATCAGAGATAAGAAATCTGATATTTTTAGAATAAATTAAATTTATAGTTTTTTTTTTTTTTTAGTAAATAAAAAATTTTTTAGAAAATAATTTATTATTTTGTGTATGAATTTATAGGTTTTTTTATTTTCTTGTTTTAATTAGAATGATATATGAGCTATTCCATGGGGTGTTAGGAATTTAAGAAATATTTAAGATAGAGAAAACCAGAATAAATTTGCATTTACCTTTAATTACATTGAGTCTGGATTTAAATTTTTAATCTTTTAAAATTTGAGTTTTAACCAAAATAGCCTTAAGTTATTCTACTTAAATTTTGCTTTTATTGCTATCAGAAATCAAAACAGAGCTACCTTTAATTATATCAGTGCAGTTCTCTAAATTCCATAGACTAGCTCATATAAAACTTAAATAAATAAAGATTTCATAAAAAATAATTTTAATGATTAATAAAATAAAATTTACAGTCTAATAAAAATAGAAAAAATTAGACACGAAACAAAGTTTTATCCAAGCACATGTAATAAATTTGCTTTAAAACTTGTAATAATTAAAATTTTTCATAACTTTTCTTACTAAAAAAAATTTTATATTCTTAAATAAAATGTCTTGAAAATATGTTTAATTTATTTTAAAAGTTCTAGGTACTTTTTTTAAGTTAGTTTGCACTTTTTCATCTGTAAAAATACTTATGAATAAAAAAAACGTGACTAAAACTTCAATATCTGGATTTATTGTTTATAAAATATCTAGAAATCTACCCTGTACAAATAAATTTGAGAAAAAAAAAGTTTTGTTTCTTTATATAATAAAAGAGAAATCTCTGACTTCTAAGAATACAAATGCAACATATAGTACAAATAATTGACTTATGAAAGTACATAACTCATTTTTTTTCTTTTTTTTTCTATCATTCATGTCTACCGAATGAATAATTTAATATTTATCGTATTTTTTTAACACGTACTGAAGAATATTTTATTGTGCGAAATAAACTACATAAGTATATGTTTTTCACACTGAGAGGAAATAAATAGAAAAAGGAAATCATTAAAAGAAAAAAGTTTATCGAAAGTGAAAATTCTAAGACTTCCTTTTTATTTTTTATCGAACAGTGAAAATGACAATTCTATGTATTATTGTACACTGAAAAAAATTACTATTTTCTTAAATTTCTGCCAAATTTCTGTTGTAAAATGTTTTTATTGCAGTTAACCCAGTACGAAAAATGATGCTTCAAATTGTGCAATGTGGAATTATTTCATGAGGTTACAATAAGCAAGTTCCTAAAAGATAATTTATTTTTTATTTTTAATTTGTATTCCAAATAAAACTATTATCAAAATATAAATCTTTAAAATTTAAGCTCATAAATTCGTTCTTAGGTGCCCAAAAACACAATTTTGACTACCATAATAAACTTCTTATAATTTATAGAACTTAGAAATGATTATTTGGGCCAAATTTTTCAGGATCTAATTTTTTGATAAAACATCGTTTTCGGAATCCATAAAAATGAAAAAAGAAAAAATTTGGCACACAATGTGGTTAATCTTTTTGAAGTTTATTTCTGACGTAATTTTGTAGAGTAGAATTCACAAATTGATGTGCAAATATAATTATCGAGAATATATAAAAAATTAATTAAAAATTTCATAAGTTCTTAAAAATTGTTCGAGAAAAATTATGAGAAAAAATATTTAAATAAGCATAAAAATAATCTTGTGACACAATTTTTTACAGTGTAAATAAACTATATAATTCGCTACAAGTGTCAAAGAAATGAATAAAAAATGAAAAAAAAATAAATAAAAAATAAAAACTTGTTATAAAGTAAATAAAAAAATAAAAAAAAAAATCTCTGAAAAATAAACATATTTTAATATCATATTTTTTTTAAATATATAAATCAAAGAAACATTCTTTTTGTAAATTCCAATATAAAATTGTCAAGTAATATTATAATATAAAAAAAAATCTGTTCATAAATTTTATGCATTACAAAAGAAAGATAAAAAGACAAGAAAAGTTTTTTTTTTTTGCATTAATAAACAAAAAGTTATTATTTTTTTATATTTTTCTCAATTGCATAAGTGCAAAGTATATGTCAATTTAAATTTGATTCTTTAAAAAAATATCATGTTTCTATTGGTTAAATTTAACAAGCTCTCAAAATATAAATGATTTTTTTTTTTTTAATAAAAAAATATGATATGTTTATAATTTCTTTTTTTATGAATAATTTGTCCTACTTAATCAATAGAGTGTTTACGAAAATTGATTTATTATTATTTTCATTTACCAATAAATAATTAATTGCAAAATATTTATTGCAAGTACGTTTTTTGAAAAAATTCAATAAAATTAATTTTCTTTTGTGTATTTATGAGTTAATTCAATAAATCCTTGAGTAATTTTGCAGTCAGCAAACTAGTTTGGCTTCTCTAAAGAGTTTACTTTCATTAAAATTCCAAAATAAAGAGAATATAAAATTTTGCAAATAAAATTCGATATTTTAGGTCATTTAATTGAATATGGGCAAAATTTTGAGATATTTGACTTACAATATTCGAAACATAATATAAGCTCTTTTTTCCAATAATAATACGGGTTTGGTTGTATAGTGCCTGGCATACATCAGATTTGGTCTAATAGAGGTGTTTGGGTCGCTGGTCGCGAATTTCGGGGTCATTTGGTTAAGTAATTGGGGCTTCACCCTTAAATACGCAAAAACTACCTCCAAAATGGGGTATTTTTAATATATTCGCTCTTTGAGTGCTCAAATAGTTAAAACATCAAAATATGAACATGGAGTATAAAAAAGATGTATTTTTTGAGAATCTTGTTTGATGAGGGTATTAATGTAAACTGCAACCATATTTTCAAGACTTGAAAAGTAAATCTCTAAGAATAAAAGTATTATAGTAAAAGTATTATCGATAAGGTACTGGCGTATTTTTCAAATATGCTTTTTAAAGAAGGTGTCTGGAAAGAATATGATCCTTAGACTAGAAGCATTGAATTACGTGCAGATAATGCATCGTCTAATTATGCGGACTGCTAATCAAATCATTTTATTTTGATCAATGAAAGTAAGATGTACCTACTTTTGGGGGCTAGTAACTGTCTACGTGGAATTTGACCTATGACTTCCAGAATCATATTCAAATCGAAAATTAAAAATTTTAACTTATACTTTAAATTACGTGTACTTGTTTAAATATCCAACCCTTTTATACAAGAAATTTTTTAGCCTTTTACAGAATAACAAATTTTGGAAAATATCCTAATATTTCGGAAGCAAAACCAGTATTTTTATGAGAAAAAGTAATAATAAAACAGAAAAAAAATACCTGATATCAAAAGTGAATAAATTTTGTTAATTTCACCTGCATAATGTAAAAAAATTACACGTTTAGAGAGTAGGTAAATATTATCTGCGTATTTGAATACTTTTATCTTTTTAGTAAAAAAAAAAAAATAATATATACCGTATACACATGCCGGCGGGCAGTCGCGTGGCTACTCAATTGTGTTTGCAAAATTATATAGATATTTTTAAAAACTGCATACGTGGGTATATTTACAACTTTTATATTTTTGATGCAAAAGCTCAATTCATGTTTTTCTCTTGCAATAAGAATAATGATTATTGCCTTTTTCTTTCCTTTATTTAATTCTAAAAAAATAAATATCAATATTAACTTTTGATAAAACATGTGAAATTTATTTTATAACATTTTATTTTCTTTATATTTTCTATATTTTTTATCATGTCCTTGTAAATAAATAATAATAATAACGCATATGTGTGTGAATATCTGTGTGGGTGTTTTAAGAGAAGACAATTTAAAATTTACATCAAGATTTATTATTCATTTTTTTGTTTTGTTTTACGATTAGCTTTTTTTGTCTTTTCGCCTTTTTTTTTCTTATCGGTGAATGTTTATATTGTACTTTTTTTCCCTTCAAAGTATTTAATGTCAGTCGAAGAAGAGAGAATCTTATATAGGCATGATTATTATTATTATTATTATTTTATTTGCAAGAAAAGAAGAAGATAATTTAAAAATAAGAAGAACATAACAATTGAAATAAGAAAATTATTCTTACATATGAGACAAATTATTTTGCATTGGTTAAAAAATTTTAAATTCTTTAAAAAAAAACCTTCATTTTTTTTTTTGGTAGATTGTCAGTTCTGATCTGGAGTTTTATCAAATAAGGAATTGTGAAAGTCAATCAGGTTGTTTTCTCAAGAAAATGATATACATTTTTTTTTATTTGATATGTTGAAATTTTTTTTTTTTTTCATATTAAATTATTGATTTATGGGTTTTAAGGTGTGATTTAACTTAGAATATTTTTGTTATTAGTTATTGTTAATAATAATAAATTTTTATTGTTATTATGATTTAATGTGCTAAAAAAAAGGCTAAGGAATTTCTACAAATTACTATAAAAGAAGAGAATGGTTTAAACATTTTTTTAATTATTTATAGAAGCAAAAATATTATGATTGCGTGCCTTATTTTTTAAATTCTTGAAATATTTTTTAAAATATTGTATAGCAAAACAAAAATTTGATCGATTTAAAAATATATTGTTTTCTTTGCATGAGAGATTTTTTTATGAAGTTAACAAACTCTTTGGATATTTTTATGTTTTTGGGAGATTCTTTCTCAATTTTTAGAGATTGAAACAAAGTAAACATATTTTTAAGTAATTTGAAAATATTTGAAAATTTGCTGGTTGCTGATCGGTATTAAATGAAAATTAAACTAATTACGTAAAGTAACATTTATTTTTTGTAGAATTATTTTTTGTACTTTTTGTACTTTTCTAAAATTTCACTTTTCTAATTTCAATAAATATTTTTACAATAATTATTTTTTCCGAAAGTACAACAAAAAATGTGTACTCTCAATCAGTTTTAGCTTTCTAGATCTAATCCTTGGTTTTTGGCAGACATTTTTGTGTTTTAGGCCTACTTTGATACATTGATTCAAAATATTCTTATTTTTGTTGTTGAATATTTTTCTTTCTAGTACTTATAGGAAATTTTCCGCGGAATTCGACTCCAAGGTACATTTTTCAACAAAAAATTATTTTTTAAAACTTACTTTAAAAAAAACACAATTATGACTTACAACTTTAAAATTTCGTTATTTTCACTTAAATCCTTCAAAGCTTGCTAAAGTTATATGCCTATGTAAAATTTCTCGAGGAACCCGAATTTTCAGCCAGATTTTTATTTGACTCAGAAGGAGTTTCTTGAACTGTAATTTAAAAAATACTATTTTTTTTATCTGGAGCTATCAGAATAGTGTATCCCATGGATTCTTTTTTGGAGGATAAAAATAGATTGTAAAACAAAAAATTGAAGATTAAGTAGAAGAAAATTTGACCTGCACACTTTTTTTATTTAAGCTAAAAGACATATTTAGTAATGGAAAACGTAATTACTTGTTCGTGCAAAATAAAATTTTAAAGCTCAGAATCGAATTTTGTGGATAACTTTCTATAAGCACCTAAGACAAAAATATTATTAACCGCAAAATAAATATTTGGCAGCAAAAATAAGAATATTTTAACTTAACCACAGTAGGCCAAAAACACAAAAATGGCTACAAAAAATCCAGGTTTTGACCTAGAACGCTAAAAGTGGTCAACAGTACTTATTTTTAGTAGTACTTTCGGAAAAATAGTTAGGGCCAATTTCTGTGACCATTCAGTCTAAGTTGGGCCTCATTGGGGTAGAATCCCTCATATTCATTGTTACTTTTTTACTTTAAGGAAATAAAAAAAAAAACACAGGGCCAATATTTAATTTATTTTTCGTGTAAATGCACCCACATGAGATAACTTTTATTTTATAAGGGTTAACTCTTTCCATTTGGTTTTTATCTATACACCTTAAAAAAAGAATATGAAACACAGACAAATGTTAATTTGTGCCTTTTTGAGATTTTCGTATGTATCGAAATTGTTTTTTTATTTTTTATTTTTGTTTCATGCTGGTGTATAAGGTGAATAAAAGAGACAAAAAAATGTAAATAAAACAAACAAATAACAAGGATAGATAACAAAAGTTTTATAAATGGCACGATTCTTATTTATTTTTTAAAGATATATATCCAATTAAATTTTATAAATGAATTATTTTTTATTTGAAAATTTATAATACAAAAGCTTTTATTTTTTCTTTTATTCCGTTACTTTTTGATTTTTATCTACATGTAACTGGAGACAAATAAAAAATTCATTATTTTTTAATTTTGGGCAAATATACATAAAAATATTCGAATCTATTGAAATTGAAAAATATTTTATTGATGCTGTATTGGAAATATGAAATTGAGAGACAAAAATGTTTGAATTTTTATTTGAACTTTTTTAATATAAATTTTTTATTTATATATACGTCAGTATGTAAAATTTTATTCTAAATTTAATAAAACAGAATAAAAGAAAAATTGCTTTTATGAAACATGTGCGTAATAAAGTAAAATATATTGTATTTTCTACAAAATTTAACCACATGAAAGTCACTGGAAAAACCAAAAATTAAAATTTTAACAATACAAAAAGAAGAAAACCAGACAGTTTCATGACATTAAACTGCTAAAAGGTTTACCATTTTGTCATTTTAAATAATAATAACAGAATTTTCTGGCTTAAATCCAAAACCAAAAAATTATTTTTTCAAAGTACTTGAATTTTTTTTTTCGTCTGTAAAAATTATTTTAAAAAATGGAAATAAATAAAAGAAATTTAAAATATTCAATGTGTGTGTCCATTTTAAGCTTAAATACACGAGGAAATGTCATGTTAGTTAATTAAGAATATATTAAAAGACTACTATTTGTTATTTTTTTGATTAATTACTTCAAGGTATAAAAAAATCTTTAAGTATAATTTTCAATTTTTATTTACATATATTCTTACATAACGAAATAATTAAGATTAAATGTCCTGATAAAAATGAAGAAGAAGAAGGAAAATAAAATAATATTAATGATAAAACATAATAAAATTGACAATAGTCAAAAATTGGGTAGAGAAAGATTCAATTGATGACCTTGAATTTTAAATAAATTTTCTAAAAAAAATCTTTTTTCAAGCTTCGTTACTCTCAAATTATCGATGGTCTATTTTTGATTTTAAAATTAAAGGGAGGTTTCTCTTTTGGTTAGAAAACTATAAAAAAATAAATCCTATGTTGTAAATCGTTTGGCATTAATCCAAGTTTGCACGTGTGACTTTTAAAACGAACGAAGAAAAAAAGGATGTTGTGTGTAGTTTTATTTTGTTTTGCCTTTTTTTATGCGTTTGCTTTTATTCTTTTATATTAAACATGCTTTTAATTTTAAATGAGATTTTCAATAAGCTCTTCAAATTTAAAATGATTTTTTTTTTTTAATTTTTTAATCGATTTTAAGTATTGTGAAAAAAGAAAAATTAACAAAGAAAATAAATAATATAATGGAATTATGTCTATATAAACAAAGTAATTAATTTATAAATAATTAACTGACATAATAATTATGTATCTAATCAATTGTTAAAATAAAAAAGAGTAGAATATAATAAAATAAAATAGAAAATTTACCGAGCACCAACGACGAGCTGCTTTCGAGCGACGTCGAATAAAAGTTGTGAAAAGGTCGTGACCCCATCTTGTTGGAAAACTCGTTTCTCTACCAAGTCTGTAACAAATAATTATCGTCAATTAGAAAAAAACTTGATGTGCGGCCTGTTGACTGATGATCTTTTAAATCATGTCTTATTATTATAAAATTATGTCTAGATTTATGTGAATTAGTGATTAATTTTTTTTTATCATAAATTGTAAAAAATTATTATGCGGATTCACAGGTACTGAAGAAAGATTTTTAACAAAATCTTTATTTATTAAGGGAATTGGGTGAAAACAGGATAAAATAGTTCTCCATTGGCTTGTCTATTAAATGAAAAAAAAATATCCTTTGCTATGAATACTGTTAAAAACAGAACAAATAGTAAGTAAATTGCGTAAAGTTTTGTTTTAGATCTCAAAACTTTCGCAGTGTTTAATAATGGTGAATGTGAGTGACAATACAATTTCAGGCACACTTGCGTAACTTTACATGTAAATATTTTTTTGTGATATTCGATTTCCCTTTTTTACTAAAATTAGTAAAATTACTATTTTTATCAAAAATTCACTAATTTTTCATAAGAACTATTTTTTCAAAAATGTTTTCGCAAATAAACTATTTTTTTGCAGGAGCTACTTTTAACAGAGCAGATTATAAGTTTTGGATAATTTTGAATTTTGTTATTTAAATACAACTTAAAAGCTTATTGATATTTATATTTATTTTTCCTTAGAGCTCTAAATAACTAATTAAATTTAAATAATTTTCTCATAAATATTAATCTCTTTATTTGAATAATGCAGCTTAAAGTTTAGTATAACTTTATTGCAGTAATTGTATAATAATGGTAATAATAATGCGCTAAGTTTTGTTAATCTTTTAAAGATATATATATTTGCTTAGTAAGCAAATCTAATTAATTTAAAACGGATAAATATTTTCTATGTTTTCATAAATTATATTCACAATATTTATTTTACATTATTTTAAAAATACATGTTTTATTTTTATTTTAAATTAATGCTTATTCTCGGGAAATCATAATTCTATTTTCAGCTTCTTTGCTTTGATTTTTACATTAATCAAGACTTTTTTACTGCTACTATTTTGTTGGTAATTGCAAAATAATCCAAACGATCAAAATTATTAGAGAGGTGCCTACTAAGCGTAAGAAAAATAAATTTTTTTCAAAATTTAAGGACTATTTCATTACCCTAGCAAAAATAACATAAAAGAGACTACATTTCTGGGATCCACATTTCTGCCACTGGATAAAAATTCTATTCCAAACAATGACAATTTTTAATAATATTTTTGAAACTTTTTTTGTTCAGTTTTTCAAAAATATCAAATATTTTCCTAAAAAAAATAGGCTTTGGTGAAATTTTTCGAAAATTTGAAAATCGAGTTAGAATTTTTCGTAATTTTCATCCGGTGACAGAATTACAGATCTCAGAAAATCTTAGAACGAAATCTTGGGAGATAGCAGTTTTTTTTGCTAGAGAAGATAGGGTCTAAATATTTATGATTTACTTTATGAATATTTTTTTCTGATTCTCTGTAGTAAGGGTGTGCACTTACTTGAAATTTCGGCCTTTTTTGGCGGGTCAAATTTCGTGTAAAACCCGAAATTTTCGAAAATGGTCTTTGATGTTTGTGATATATTATATTATCTTATATTGTATTATATCTATGGATTGTGATATTTCTTGAATTAGATACAATATACTTTTAAATTAAGAGTGACTTAACTCTTTCATTCATAAATTTTTCTTTCCAACATTTTGGACTGAAACTTGTTACTCTGAACTTTTTTGGGTCTCTAATTAAAAAATTGAAATTTTACAACCATATTTGTGATCAACGACCCTAAAAAACCCCGTAAACCAATTTGGGAATCAATTGGTTCAATATTACAGCTGTAATGACTATTAGATTTTCATTTCTTTAAAAAAAAAAAAATAGGTGTTTAATATTTATCGATCTAGTATCAAATTATGCGAAAAAATCATTAAAATTCTGACCCATGCAAGCCTCCTATTGAAAATCACCAAACATTTTGAATAACAACATTGCATTATAAATATTCAGAATATTATATAAGATTAAACTTGTTCTACATAACTCAATAAATAAGAGTTTTTTACTTGAAAATATAAAAAGTGGTTTTATACTCAAAAAAGTATTTATAAAAAATTATATTATTCAGTAAAAAAAAAGGAGAAATCTTATATTATGCTTGTTTTGTTCAATATTCCCCAACAAGCTACCTCTCAATCGTTGAAGACGTTTTTTTTATACACAATATTATATAGAGACAAGAGATGACCGCAACATCACGATTCTTTATATTACATGCTCAATGATGGGGTTGTTGGTTATAATGTTATGTAGAAAACGAGTACTGTTTATAATATATTTTTGCTCGGAAATTAAGCATGAAAGAAATATTTATTTGTATACATAGATGATGATAATATCGTACTTTTTAGTCAGATGATTATAAGACTATTATATTTATATGCATGAATATTCATATTGTTTATGGGTACACAATATATGAACATAATTAAGTATGCATAAATATATCGTTGATACAACTATTGTTTTAGTATATCTGTACATCGGTTCATTAATTCATCTTTGTTTACATTTATATTAATGATCAGATTATTATTTTCTGTCCTTTAATTTATTTTATAAAGTGCTAAATATATATTTTAATCGTTTTACACAGCTCTATATCATATTGTGTTATATAGTGACAATTTCCTTTCCCCCCTCTAACCCCCCTAGCGTATTTTGTGTGTGTATAAAAATAAAAATGCAGTATTCGTATTTCATTTGCAATGTGAGAGTATATAAACGAAATTTGATACTTCAATCTTGATGATGTGCATATTATGGGTATTATAGTACTATACGTAAATTACTATATAAAAAAATTTCATGGTTTTAATATACCATCCGCAATTTTACCATATACGTGTATTTTTTACTTAAGAGAAATTTTTTTGGTTGAAATGTATAAAATTTTTTTTTTATTATGTTAATTTAATATTTTAATATTTTCTTTGAGAGAAAAAAAATTGTCTTTATTTATTGTAATAAATTTGAAATAATTATAAATTATATTACAAATTATATATGAAGTTTATTTATTGCAAGATATATAAATATGAAAAAAAAAAATATCACCAATTATTTTTTTAATAATGGCTATGTATTTTGTAAATTTTAACGGTGTATTTATGAAAATATTTATGTACACACTTTATACTTAATATTATTGATATTATAAATCATAAAATTATTATATCTGAAACTTAAAAAATTAAAAGGTACATACGTTAGTCTTGACATTTTATTAAATATTTGATCAATTTTTAGGAAGAATAATTATGCTGTAGAGTCTTTTTTTACCTTAAAACTATATATACGTATTCTTTTTTAACTTCAAGATAGAAGCCTTCTCGCAAGAGAAAAGTAATTTATATGCTATATAAACCAAAATTTTAAATTTGGAATTTTATATTTCTTTTATATATTCTAATTTTCTTAATTGATTAATACTATACAAATTTAACGATATTGGATGAATCCTTTATTTTTTAGCAATTCTTTGACTTTATTTTATTATGCGCTATAGTTCAAAGATACATTATTCATTATTAATATACTTTAAAATTTGTTTTAAAAATGTTAAATTTGTAATATTCTGAATTTTTAAATATGTTATGAGTTTCTATTTTTTCAACAATTCAAATCTGAAAGTGCAATCAAATTATTAAACTTTTTTAAATAGAATTATCCTTTTGCTTTAACAGAACCGAGTACAAAACTGTCTACCGAAAAAAAAATCTGGGTGCCGGTACCTATATTCCAGGCAGCCAGAATTTAATTTTCTTTTAAATGGTTGCAAATGACATAAAACCTAAAGCCAATTCGAAAAATAGTATATTTACAACTCGCATCCAGATAAAAAAGAATGGCCTAGATCCGTAAATTACCATCTAAGGCGAAGCCCTTTCTACCCTTAAAAAATGCAATTGTGTATAAAACGTTATTATTTTATTTAGGTGGTCCCTAGTAGGTATTTTGGGTCGCTAAATCAGAATCTGAAGTCAAAAATAAATTTTAGAGGGTGCATCGCCCTTAGTTTAACGCTTTTCTACCTTTAAAAAGTGCGATTTTGTATAAAACGTTTTTATTTTATTTTGGTGGCACCTAGTAGGTATTTTGGGTCGTTCAGTCAGAATCTGATGTAAAAAATTATTTGTTAGGGGTGCAACACCCTTATTTTAACTTTTTCAACCCTTAAAAAATGCAATTTAGCATAAAACGTTTTTATTTTATTTTTGTGACCCTTAGTAGGTATTTTGGTTCGCTGAGTCAGAATCTTACGTCAAAAATTAGTTTTACGTTTGCTAAATTGCATTTTTTAAGGGTTGAAAAAGTTAAAATAAGGGTGTTGCACCCCTAACAAATAATTTTTTACATCAGATTCTGACTGAACGACCCAAAATACCTACTAGGTGCCACCAAAATAAAATAAAAACGTTTTATACAAAATCGCACTTTTTAAAGGTAGAAAAGGGTTAAACTAAGGGCGATGCACCCTCTAAAATTTATTTTTGACTTCAGATTCTGATTTAGCGACCCAAAATACCTATTAGGGACCACCTAAATAAAATAATAACGTTTTATACAAAATTGCATTTTTTAAGGGTAGAAATAGGTTAAAATAAAGGCGCTTCACCCCTTAAAACTAATTTTTGACTTCAGATTAGGACTTAGCAAGCCAAAATACCTACTGGAGGCCACCAAAATAATATAAAAATGTTTTTTAAAAAATTGCTTATTTTAAGGGTAGAAAAGGTTAAAATAAGGGCGTTGTACCCCTTAAAAACAATTTTCGACTTTAGATTCTGACTCAGCGACCCAAAATACCTACTAGGGGTCGTTGAAATCACAAAAAAGAATGTATGGAAATTTTAGGGCTTAAGGGGGTGAAAATTGGGGGGGGGGGTTTCACCAAATTTTCAATTGTACAAAATGAATTTTTGTAAATTTTGATCTTTAGTGTTTTGTGAAGAGATTCCCATAAGTAAAATCTTAATTCAAGCTCTATCGTGGTTTTTAAAGGTTTGGCCTTTTTTTTTACATCTCAGCCCCGACTAATGATTGAAAGAATCGTAGATTACTAATCTATAATTGATAGAATGAGACTCAATAAAAATTAAAAAAACACGATCCATAAAAGAAATATTAATATAAACAAAATTTATAATAATAATAATAATTTGAAGAATATAAAGATTAAAAAAAAGGTAAAATAAAATAATGAAAACCTTGAAATTTCAATTTTTGATACGAAACTGATATTACATTTAACTTTTGATATAAATTTGACTTGACATCTTCATTATAAAACATTTTTTAAACTAAAAGGCTGCACTTATCTTTTTCTGTAATTATAAAAAAATTTAAACATATTACATTTCTTATTTGAAATTAAAGATAGGAAATTACAGTAATTATGAAAAAAAAATCATGTAAATGCTTTTTTTTTTTTATAAATCAACACTATCTTTTTTAAATTATATAAATTTTTATACAAAATTACTTTTTCATATTAACGAAAATTAAATAATATTGAAATAAAATGTAATACAACACCATATACATTTACTCTTCATTATTTAATTACCATATAATACGGAAATAATTCATCCATGCTTAATATGGATATAACGAGTTTGTTTGATAAGAGTGCGGCAAAAAAATTAAGGATCAAAATAATATGTGAAACTTGATGAGTTTTAAAATTAAAAACAAAAATTCATGAAAAAAAATGTTGTACACACTCAAAAATAATATAATACTGTCAAAGTCAATTATTGTCAACCAAGATTTAAAAATTTACGTAGGTGCAATAGTTTTAAGCATAAATTCTGTTTTTATTATAAATATGGATTACATTCATGGATAAAATTATGCAATTTAAAAAAAATCTGTATTAGGCTATATTCAGAGAAATTCAGCCTTTTGAAATTTAAAGGATTGTACCTTAACTTTCTCAATATATCGTACAATTAGGTTGGATGAAAAGCCCTGAGAATTATCAAAATAAATTTTTGAACCAATTTTCTTTAGTTACAAGAATATAATTTTTCCCTAATAAATAGTGTGGTACAACTTATTAGCTTATTACAAATCAGTAAATTTTGTTCCACAATCTGGTCTGAAACTAAAATCATTTTTTGTTCACATAACGACTTAAAAAAGCACTCTTCTTATAAAGAACCCATCCCATAATGCACGATTTTAAATATTAAATATGAAAGAATCATAAAGAGCTTATATACATTAGTATGTAATAGTAGTAGAAGATTATCGTATTTGCAGTGCAAAACTCGACATTCGCGATGTTGGACCACCGGCTTGGCTATGTTAATACTGATAATTGCTATATACGTGGCATAAGCAGTTGTACAAGATTTGCTTCAACTGGAATAACCTAAAGTTGTACAAATGATATAGAGTGAATCAAACCATAATTAATTTCATATTAAAATAAAAGCATATTAATTAAATACTGACTATTTATAGAGATAAATTATTTATTGCTTTTATATGTATTTTATGCACTCCATTAGCTTAGTATATTAGTCAACCATATGTTTGTACTCTGGTATTATATATTTTATTTTGTTCTAACTGTATGTGAAAGAAAGTTTTTCTCATACTAATAAATACATTTATATTGTAAAATTTTTTGTAAAATTTTTAATTTTCAACCGTAAATTTTCAGATTCTAATACAAAAATATCGTTATTAGAGAAATTAAAAATTTTTATATTATTTATTTGTGATTAATAAACATTTCCATGTCAGCTGGGTCTGAATAGTCTTTTCACACTTTGTTTTCTTTCAGAAAAAAAATATTTTTAACCGATTTTTGAGACCCCTCAGTCAAACTTAGACCCTGTTGGCATAGGAAAAAATAATACTTTAAAAAAAAATTAATAATTAATAATAAAAAAAAAAACAAGGTTAGGTCTAATGTATTTGTACGAATTCAGTGAAAGATGAGTCTCATAATAATTCTGATATTATAAAGGATGAAACTCTGAAAGTATAAATCCATAAAAATATAAAACTATATCAAAAAGATAAAAAGAAAAAAAATGATTCATGTTCTAGAGAGCAAAACTGTTAATGTAAATTCTAATAATAAAAGAAATTTCTTTAAGTTTATAAAATAATAAAAAGATACAAACTTACTTATGACAAATATACAATAAATATTCTGTTAGAATTCTCTTTAGTATACAGATATTTTGCATTCTCATCAAAAGAAAACTTTTTAACATAAAAGTCTACTTTTTATCTGATAAAAAAGAGAACTTTTTATAAGTCAAATTTCATGTATCATATTTTTTAGGTTAAAATTATTTATGATGCAAAAAAAAAGAAGTTAAAATTATTATAAAATAGATAGAGATTTAGAGCAAAAAAGTTTTTAATAATTTTAATAAATCATTCTTTATTATTTACAGTACATAAAAAGTTTACCATTTTTTTGAGTTAAGAATACAATACCCTTACATTAAAATCGATATTACTTTACTTAAAAGAAAGAAAAAAAGATCTAAGAAAGTTAAACTAAAACTCAATAAAAATTTCATTTTCTATAAGCTTTAAGTCTGTATCGTAAATATTGCATAAAAGAATAAAATTAAAAAAAAAAGAAGCAAAAGTAATAGTTAAAGAAGTCGCTGATCATCACGCACTCAATATAAAAAACTATATAATATAAACTGTGAAAAAAGAAGAGGAATTCTAGTAAAAAGTCAAGAGTTAAGTATTAAATGCATTTCACTATATGGACAAATCTAGAAAATTATTATCTAAGGGATAAGTATAATTAAGCTATTCTTTGCAAAACAACCTACACCTAAGGCTATTTGTTTATCTTTTAATTTAATTACTGCATTCGTTTGTAAATAAATCTAAATTAAATTGGTTTGATAAGATTTTTAAGTACATAAAAATTCTTGACCTAGAGTAATTTAATTAAAATTTTTTATTTTCATTTAGCAGTTCAGTGTCGCTTGTATTTTACGAGTAAATAGTTTTTGTATTATACATATTTATTATTTATAAAAAATTTTAATACATTGCTAAGATTTAAATGTTTAATATTAGGGGCAATTAATGAAGGAAAACAAATAGAAGATATCAAGGAGCGCGTTAACAGTTATAATGTAAAAGTACACTGTAAAAAGTAACTTCCTTATATTAACAAAAAAATTAGAAAATTTTCGAAACATTAGTCAATTTTCAAAAAAATTTGTAAATATTCGAAAAAAATCGTAATTTTACTAAATTTAGTATATTATCGAAAAATTCGAGAATTCTCGATTTTTTTTGTGCATTTTCACATTATTTTTCGTAAATTTACGACTATTTTTTGTAAATGTTCGAAAACAAATTGTAAATCATCAAGTATTTTTCTTATGAATTCACAAAAAAAAATCGAGAATTCTCGAATTTTTCGATAATATACTAAATTTAATAAATATACGATTTTTTTCGAAAATTTACAAAATTTTTTGAAAATTTACTAATTTTTCGAAAATTTTCTAATTTTTTTGTTAATATAAGGAAGTTACTTTTTACAGTGTAAATAGTATTGTTTGATTAGTGTGGTTGGCGGAATCTAGGTGGCGCTATTTTCTCAAAAGAGAAATGACTTTTTAATATTATATAAGGTGTATTAACTATTAACTATGAAGTTAATTTTTTTACTATTTTATAAATGAATGATATCTTTAAATATTAATTTGACAATTATAAATTTATTGGTTATGTCATCCTATTAATATAGACTAATAAAAAATCAGACATTTTTCAGAAATCTGTTTAAGTAATTAAGAAACATTTTTGTTAATAGTTACATTTATGATTACATTTAGGAATTACAATCAGAGTGGTTGTATATGTTTGATTTAATTAACAATTTACCTATAATTGGTTTAAGTTAATCGTTGACGTTTGGTTCGATAGTTATGAATCAATTAATATATTCAGAATACATTTAAATTACGAGCAAAATTAAAGAAATTAAATATAATGCTTCGTTTGCAATTTTCATCTTCAGTATGAACATTTTTTCTATAGTAAAAGGATGAAATATTTAATTCAAGGTAAATCTTAGAGCCAAGTCCCATTACTGGGCACTAATGTCAGTGCAGTAATGTTGCAGGGATTAATTATTTAAAAACGTTAATTTAAAATTCAGCAGAATAACTAATTTGAATAACTGATAAAATCAGTTGGACTTGTCCATATATGCAATAAATAACATTTATTCCTTATATGACAATTCGATCTCCTTTTTACATAGCACGAATTATCCATCTCTCACAAATAGTTTACACAGTCTTTTATAGCTCAGACATCGTACTTTTGTACAAGTTTTCAAGATCGACGTCCTTGAGTTCATTGGTGTTCTTCTCAAGTTTTTCTTCTTCATGTCGATCGAGTAACATATAAAGAAACCTTAGTTTTCTTTTTTATTTTAACTCTAGAACTTCTTCCTGTGACTGACACATAGTTGCTCGATATAGGCACACTTTCTTGATTTTTCTTTGCAATTTTTATGTCTTTACCATCTGTCAGTTGTATTAGTTGCTTTTTTTTTCCTGTTAGTTTTTTAAATTGCAAAAATCTATATAAATCGATCAGTTATATACATCAGAAAAAAATGCTATTAAAAGAATATTTATTGAAATTTTATATCATTATTATCATTATTATATTATATATATTTTTTTACTTTAGTAAAGATTTAACAACAACTTCAAGTTAGCATAACCTGATTTTGTTCATTTTTTTAAAGACTTTTTTCTTACAACGTTCGTTGAAGAAAAGAAGAATATAAGAAGAAATAAATATAAAAAAAATATAAGAAGGTTCAGAGCCCTAAGGCCCCTTTGTGAGTATCTTATGAATATATAAAATTTATATATAAAAATAAGAGATTGATGAACATATAAGTAATGGAAGCTTCTTGCTTTTTGATTTCATATCTTATGTTGCAGCCTCGTATTGTATTATATTTAGATTAAAAAAGTGTGTTTTTGAAAAATTTAAATGTTTCATACGTTATAAGAGCATGATAACAGATACATATTCAAATATTTTAATTATTGTGTACGTAATTCGAAAAAAAACTGGTTTATTTTTTTAAGATTCATTTCTGTTATACTTATTATCATATTTTTATCATAAAGAAAAATGAAGTTTGAATGAATATTTTTTAAAACAACTTTTTTAATACTTAATTTACAAGGTGAGTTCAAAATATTTGGGTCATTGGTTTATATTATTGGTTGGTTGTAGTTAGCAAAAATACTTTTTGCTATTTTTAGTGGATTTATGAATTTAGAGCACCAAAATTCTTTATTCAATCTTTACATAATAATTTGTTTTAATTTACATTTTTCTTCGTAGTCGATAAAAACTTCGGGGTTTCGAAATTTCTAATACCTACACCCTTATGAATTAAATAGATTTTCAGTTATCTAATGAAAAATAATAAAATTTTGAAGAAGTGAACAGAAAAAAAGAAAATGAAATATTTTGACGAAGAAAATTCATTAACTTGAAGTTTTTTAAATCAACAACAAGATGGTAAGATCGAAAGTAATAAAAAATTGGCTATTTAAAAAATTTAAAACTTGTTATCAACTTATTCCAAAATGCCAAAAGATAAATTTAAATAGCCTAAGAGAATAAAGGAAGTTTCTAAACAATTTGAAAATCACCATCCAACAGAAAATATCAATTTATAGAAAAACTACAATAAAAGTTTGTTAAGTTAATTTGCACATAGTTGTAATAATTAGCCTCCATTTCCTACGATAGTTCAATGGAAACTAAATTAAATTGCAATCTATAGACATTAACTGCAATAAATTAGTAAATAATTTATGTAACATAAATAGTTGCATTAGGTATAAATAACTTAATGTATTAATTTAAATAGAAAACAGAAGCAAATAATGTAAATTAAATATATGATAATATATAAATAACAGTATAAATAGCTATTAAAAACTAAAAAAAATTAAAAAGAAAAAAAAAGTATTTTAATATAACTTCCGGCTAATATTTATAAGTAAACATATCGATCACAAAATCATTTTTAATATTTTTCTTTAATAAGTGGTTTTATATATTATTATAATAACCAGAGGCTGTTTACGGTTCTTGTTTATGTTGTAAAGAAATTTCTTTTATATAATAATATTTTGTTTAAATATTACTAATATCTAGTAATTTTAATATTTTTTAAAAAGATGTTTTTCATAGATTAATAATAACTATTTCTTTAAAATGTACAATTATATGATTTTTTTAAAAAAAATTGAGGTTATGAAGAAAAATGTGATTTTTACTGAAAAAAGAAATGAAAAGTCGTTTCAGAGATAGTGTACCTGTATTATTATAATTATTATTAATTTTTTAAATTAATTTATGTGACATTTAAAAAAAAATATGTTGCCCAATAATTATTGATTAATTATTTACATGTGGTATTAAAAAGTAAATAAACTTTTCATAAAATATATATTTTATTAAATTATTATGATATACTTTATATGTCCAAAAAAATAATGATTATTAATTAAAATCGTTTTAAATAAATTTTTCGACTAATTATAGGTATATTTCATCTTAAATTATGATTTAAAAATTTTTTTGATATCAGTTTGGAAATTTTGAGCCCATAAATAACTAAAAAAATTTACCAATTTAATCAGAATTATTGTTAATTTAGCTTGTACTGTTCAGAATTTTTATAAATTTTCTTTTTGTATAATTTGAAACCAGATAAAAAAATATTAGATACGCAATTTTTTATTATTTTTCTGATTCGCTAATCAGGCTGCAGTTGTACCCAGCAGGACCGCAGCTACTATATTTTCAATGTAAAAATTTGACGTCATCAATTTTTTAATTTTCATTTATTAAAATGTTGACTCATCCAAGCCTCCTATTGTTCTCAATTGTTCTTCTAAGTAAATCTAACCAAAAATTAAGACTCGTAACCAAGACTTTTATGATATTACTATAATCTTAGGACCAGTTTTTACTAAAACGCCATTTTTGTCAACTTGTGATAAAACCCATACCAGCATACACAAATAATTAATCGTAACAGTAGTATAGGTAAATGTACTTTCATCTAATTTCTTTTATATCATTTTTTTACCATTAAATTTTATGTCTATTATAAATATGCATATAAAATACAGCTTTCTCTTTATTATCTATAGAAATACACATTGAAACGAATAAAACAAGATATATCTAAATTATAATATTATGTACCTTTTTATGTTCCAACAACAATATTAATAACTTAGTTTTATAATTTCAAAAAAAAATTCTACTTATTTTCAGTTTTTTTTTTTCAAAAGATATTTTTATGTATAAAATGAAAGTAAAAATATATAAGAAAAAAATAAAAAATTTAGTATTACTTACAAAGGATAAAGTATTATTTTTTTTTTCTACTTAACTTTACGCAAGAATAAATTTAATATTAGATCTCTAAGAAGAAGAAAAAAAACTGTACTTTTATATGTATTATATTGCAAAATAAATTTACAGTTGTTCTATTGGGATATATATATTTATATATTACTGTTGATGTTTTGAATCATCTAAAATAAAAAAGTAATTCTGGTAAAATAAGAAAAAAAAATTACTTCTTTTTCTTTGAAAATTATTATTTTCTTTGTGGGAATCTAAATTTATTTTTAAATTAGATTATTATTGGTACTTCTGTACAATTTTACTTCTTTTTATGTCGTATATTTTTTTTTTAATTGTATCTAATTAATAAAATTGGGTTACGAAATGTAACACTAATTGTGATGTAATATTGATTTTTTTATTTTTGATAATTAAATCGTGAAACATCAATTGAACATTTTCTGAATTTTCTTAAATCTTAAGATTTTTAGAAATTGGACAAACAAAATTTTTTTTTTGCTAGCAACTTTTTAGCCTAAGACTTAAAAATATCAAATTTTCAATCACTCATTTTCTATTTTCAGAAGAGTTCAATTATAGACTATCCCTTGAAAAACATATTGCAATGTCCACATAAATATAATTTCGTGAATCTGAATAAAAGTGCTAAACTAAGCCAAAAAAGTCAAAACTTTACAAACTCGTTGTATAATAAACTATTTTGCAAGTAAAAGCTTCTTTGAAAAATAATGATCTCAGGTATATGTAAATTGGCTTCTTAAGGTGAAATCTCTCAGGGGAAAAAAATAGTCTTCGAGGTGAAATAAAATTTCCCAAAATAAAAATAAAATTTTTGGAGATCAATATAACCTAATCAGAACTGTTTTTTAAGAAACAGCGTATAATTATATTATTTTTGAATATAAAAAAGTTAACTTAAATTACCTGCAAGGTAATATCATTTTGAATGTATTTCTAGCAGTCAAAATTATAAAATAACATTTGAGCATTATTAAAAAAAGAAGAAAAAAAGTAGCAACTTTTTCCTTATATTTAAATAACCTAATTTTCTCAATTTCTGCAAATTAAAAATAAATATTTTACAAGAAAACCATTCCTATAAAAACAATTTGAATAACAAGGTTACTCTGCAATTTCTAAAAAAAATGTATCTGTATTTTCTTAAAAATTATATTATTTTTATGATATAAATTTAATATGCATTATTTATAAATTGTACTTTTATTGTAAAAAAAAATAGGTATTTATTTATTCTAGCGTAAAATAAGAATTTTTATCCTTATTTTTTATAATCAATGTATATAAAAACTCACATAATTTCTTATAATATGATAAAGTACGTTGTATTTTTTAACCTTCGAATGCCATGTAGTTAAGAAATTTTTTTTTTTTATACCTATATTTTCAATCAATATTAATTATAAAAATGCTCATACGTATTGATTATAATTTTATTATACACGGAAAGTTAAATATTTTTATATTGCACGTAATTTTTACACATAAAAACTAATTTTTTTAACGAATTCTTATAAATTACTGTAATTATTGCAAGAAAAAATTTTTTAGTAATCATAATATGCTTACGTTGAAGTACTATATTGTTATATTTTTAGATAAAGATCTAAGAGATTTTTCTTTAAGGTTCTGGTAGCGATCTATTTTTTCTCTAGAGTCGTAAAAATATATTCCATTTTCTTTATTTTTTTTTATTATTACTGTAGGTACATTTATTTTATTTTTAAAATAAAATCTTCCCCTATGTTATCAAAATATCTTGAATATCGTTATTTTTATTATACATCCTGCCAGTAAAGCAAAATAAATATAACATATGTTCATTGTTTTTTTTTATGCAATTTTCTAGGAGGCAAAATTCGCGAAACGGTAACCACTTTCCAAGTTTTCTCAAAACTTATTCGTGGGCTTACGATGGGGTTCACTCATCTAACATATAATTGAAGTATTCATAAAGAATTTGAATATCCAATTCAAAAAATATCTTATTCTAAAATATAAACTTTCAGCAAATTTCAACTTCGTAGGTCCTCAATCTGTCTGAGTTGTGCCCAATCAAACCTCTTCGGTGTTTCTCAATTTTTTTAGCCATTTTTTAAAAAAATCTCTGGAAAACACACATAGAAGCTTTAAAAACATTTGTTCAGTAAAGGTCCTTAGCAAAATCTTCCGTTGAAGCCATTCCTGACGTTAGTTTTTCGGAGAAACCTCGGGAAACCCCGGAAAATTGAAAAAACCAATTAAAACAAAACATTTGTCGATTTCTTTTAACTACATAAAAAACGAATGGGGGGAGAAAAAATAAATTTTTTTTCTTAGAAATCAGTACCCCATATAAGGGATATTTTTGTAATATTTCTAAAAAATAACGAACTTTGAGTTACTATGTTTTTCTAGTCTTTAATTATGCATTTTAGAGTCCCGAGGATTAAAAGTAACTTCTTTAAATCGGCAAAACTATTGTTTTTAGTAGCCCAAAACTCGTTCATTTTTGTAAATATTGCAAAAATACCTCTATTTATATGTTATATTAGTGCAAATTAAAATATCTTGTTTAAAGGCATTGGATTTTTTTTAATCTTATACTATTAACTATTTTTTAACCCAATTTAAGCGTGTAGTACTCTGTAGAAAACTTTTGAGATCCAAATATTCGTGAGCAAGGACAAAAAAAATCTACAGGAGAAAGAATCTTTAGATGGTGGATAATATCTACTCTAACTTTCACTGGAGCATGATGAAAGATTAGACTGGAGTAAATACCAAATCGGAGCAACCAATTAAATTTTCCTATTGAATTAAAATGATGAAAAAAACCTTCTAAAAACGCTGCGGTAAGTAGAAAAATAGAAAAATACAAACAAAATATTAGTGTTATCAGCAGGTATTATGGTTTATTACGATAAACATAAATGTACACATGTTCTAAGAAAAAAATCAAGGACTCCAGGGAATTTACATTGTTCGAGCCCCGTAGGCTTGGAATTTTCTGATCGATATATAAATTTTCTAAGAACATGATTGCGTTATGTGAATTGAGTTTACCGGAAAGGTAAAGAACTTAAAAAGTTGTTTTTGTTGTTTGCTGCTCCGGGTGTTCCTGCTTCTGTTATAGTTGTTTTTTAATCGTTATGCTACTAAGACTTAACGTGTTTTTAGAGTTCAAGAAAACTATCTATCTTTAATACAATACGTGAAAATACTTGAAGCACTGAAATATAGCTGTGAGATTTTTATTATATTGTTTAAAGAAAAAAATATATAATAAAAGTCGACGTGAATTGTATTTTTTTATTATATACCTACTTTTTTTTAACTATTAAAAAAATCATCATCTTGTGTGAAATAATGAATAATAAAGAAATAACAATGATATAGCAATTTAAGTAATTTTTAAGGTTTTAAAGTTTTTATCTAACTAAATACCTGTAATAATATTAATTATATTAATTGTATAATTTTTTAGATATGGCTTATAAAAAATTTTTGTAAAAATAAAGGATTGACGTGTTAATAATTATTAAATAAAAAAAATATCTTTTTAACCAATTTACAGTTATTCATTCTTATTTTTTGTATCAGGTGTATGTTATTGAACAAGTATGTAATTTGTAAAGGTTCATTCTTTCCAAAAATAATTTAGATTGCCTTGGGGCTGGTAAAACTTATTTGAAACATTTTTTACTAAGAATATTCGGTTTTCTTTAATTTTTGACATTTTAAGAAATCTTTTTCATGAAAAATAATTTGAATCTTAAAATTATTATAGCAGACTTTTGGGGTATAAGTACTCCATTTAATATACGACAGAGGGTGTTTAGTTACTGGCCGTCACCGGATTTAGTCTACTGTAGATTTTTTGTGTTGCTGATAACGAATTTTGAAATCCTGTTTACGAAAAATTGGTGTTTCACAAATTTGCAAAAGCTACCCCTAAAAAGAGTATTCTTGACGTATTTACTGTTTAAGTGTCGAGATTTTCCTATAGAATTATTCTATGGATTTCCCTTATAGGTTAAAAAATTTTTTTTAATGAAATAATATGAAATTATTGAAATTCAGAATAGTCTCTAAGAACATTATACTTCGAATTTTCAGATTTGGTCAGTAGCATATACAAAGCGTAAAAATTTGTAAATAAAACTAAAAATTTGACATAATATATTGCAATATTTAATTGCTAACAATATATTATTATAGACGTATTTTAATTTCTTATCACTTTCTAAAATTAATTACTCCGATGATCAAGAATTTACAAGAAAAAAGAAGAGTGTATATTATAAAATATTGATGATCGCGTGCTACACGCAAAAAATTATCCCCATAAATACTTAAATGTGTTATTTTATTGATAAATTATATAAGACTTATATCTTTTTCAGGTGTGATAATTTTGTTTTTTTCTTTCAAATTTCGAATAAATTATGTTTTATGAATGTTCCTTTTTCACAGCAGGTTATGATGTCAGAAAATATTTTTTTTTAAAGAGAGCATATTCTATTTGACAAATTTGAAAGAAGAAATTATGTTACATATTCCTGTAAAAAAAACCGTTATTTTATTTAGTTCAAGTATGCAATTCGTACAAAATTTTTTATAATATTACGTTATGTTTACAAAAATTTTTAGTTAAATTTTGCTAATTTGTTTCTTTTTTTTCAAACATTCCTATATTTGGTGATGTACGAGTTAAATATTTTTTTTAATATTTGATTTAAAAATGAAAGTTTCATAATTAAAAAGATTAATAATTTATGAATTTTAAAATATTCATAATTTCCAAAAAACAAGTTTAAATTATTTTCTATATGAGAAACTGAAATTACGTGTTAAGATATTTGGATTAAAAAGCAATAATAAAACCTATCAATCTAACGTAATAAAAAAGAAGAAGATTATAAAAAATTCAGAATTTTATAAATTTTAGGTTATTAAATTGTTTTGAATTAAAAGATTTTAATCCTTTTTTTGGGTATTACAAATCTAATACATAAAAAAACCTTTTTTTTTTTTTAAATTCTCCGACTTAACAAGGAGGCGTTCTTTTATAATAAAAGAGTTATGTATGATTATCTATAGTTTTTAATAAATCATAGTTTTTATTTTTGACTGATGAACTTCAAAATAGATAAATTATACATAAAGATGACATTTTACATAAATTTTTTTTCTTTTTTATATTCAAATCTAAATTAATTTCAATCAATTTATTTCTATTAAATAAAATTATAGGTTTTTATAAAATGATTTATGTTGGATTTATAGAAAAAAAAGGTTTCTTGGCTTTATAAAAAATTATTAGGTTTAAAATTGGCCATTATAAACTTGACCAAGTATAATACTGTATAACTTTATAGTATGAACTATAACTTTATAATAGGTTTTGCCCATCTAAAAGGATTTCCAAACTTCGTTTCAAACGAACTTTTACTATGATATATTCTAGTATATTATGACCCATGGCTAGAAAATTAAAGAATGGTCCGAATTGCACGTAGATGATAAATTGTGATTTAAAGCTTTCTTTTTATGACACTAATCATTGGCAAAAAAAAAAAACGTTAATTAGTGACAAAATGATTAATGTTTCATGTAAATTCATTTATCTTCCTTAATTAATATGTCACATATTTTTTTATACAGTTTATTCATTATAAGTCTAATTAAATTTAATTTTTTGTTAAAATCATCGATGAGCAGTCAATGATGTTATGCAATTCCTAATCAATGATCCTAAATAATAAATTTATAAAAAACAATGAACTAATTATTTATTTAAAAAAAAAATCCTGTTATTTATAATTTTAATACAATTACGTAAGTCATTCAAGAAAATAATTTTGCAGTTAAAAAAATTCCATGAAAAACAGTCAAAATATAATTGAATTAGACTTAAATTAACATTTTTTTTCTTATAAAAGGAGTTTATTAAAATTTGCACTTTTAGAATTTAGTAATCATTGTTAGAGTTTGCGTTACGAAAACATGATTTCAAATAATATTATTATCTTCGTTCTTGTAAGCTGTGTCTTATTACAGGTACATTTTAAATCGAATTAATTCTATAGTCTAGTCATAAATAGGAAATTATTATAAAATTCTAGGTTTCAAGTAAAGCTGTTGACAATAAATCTAAAGGAAGTTTACCTAAAACAAAACCAGAAAAAACTCCAGAGTTACCGGAAGAAATAAAAGGTATTAAAAAACAATATTGATTTATTTTATTAATTTTGAACTTTTTTTCTTTACATTTCACATATGCAATAAGTTTTTTGTCTGTTTGGGTGTGAAACCTATGTTTAAAATTTTTGAGAAATTTCGGAAAATACATTTTATGGGTCCAGATTAAAAAGTTAATTTTAATATTTGTACAGATGTTTTACACGTCATATTTAATGGGTTAAAGGAATATTTTTTTAATCATTTAAAATAGTTTTATATAAATTATATAATACTGAATGAGTAGAACCGACGAACCAAAATTATTAATTAGATTCAATGGATTAATTTTATTTAAAAAGTGCGCTAAAATTGTCCCATCCGTGCGATAAAGTGATTTTCATATTAAATAAAATGAATTATACAAATAATTTCTTTTAAAAATTAATAAACTAAAATTGTTTTCAGGTAAAATTAAAAGTATAAAATCATTCATTGAATTTATCAAAGAAAGCGAAAAAATATTGACTGATGTACATAATTCAGCAATAAAAGAATCCATCAGCCTAAAAAATTATTTAACAACGAAATATATTAATTCGATAAAAGAAATTTATAGCCTTGATGACAAATTTGTAAAAGATAGTACAAATGTTACTGAAACTACTTTCGTAGACCATAAAAAATTATTAAAACAGTTATTTGAATACGTGGATGAAATTAAATCTATCAGACTTTCATTTGAAAAGCTAGTAAAAAATTTAGAAAATCAAGAAAATGTTGGTAAAGATAGTATCAATGAAAATCTTCGTAACATTATCGCAAATTTCAATAATCAAATGAATAAAATTTATGAAGAGTATTCATTCTTTAGGGTAAAAATGTTTACAGACGTAAAAAATACTGTTCTTAATACAATACCTGATGAAATTAACAATTTAAATCCATTTTATAAAAACAACGAATCAGCTAAAGAACCAGATTGGATTAAGTTAAATAATATTCATTACGAACTGTCAGAAAATTTTGAAAAGCATCAGCGTGTAGTAGAAAATGGTTTCTTAAAAATTTTTGAATATTATTCAAAAGTTAACTTAGAAACTGCAACGTTAAAAAGTGTATTTTTCTCTGATTAAAATTTTTTAATAATTATTTTTATCAGTAAACAAACTTGTATATCAAATATGTTTGATTTTGAATAAAAGTCTTACAAAAAGTTATATTTTTTAATAAATTTTCAGTAGCTTATAAATAACTAATTTTTTTTCTAAAGTTCATCAAAAACATGTATACGTAATTTGATTCAAACACAAATAAACAAAAAATTTACTGTTAATTATACTTTTATACGATACTCAATATCAATCTGTGGTTTTTTTGGTATTTAAGTATAAACAATATTTTTTTTATTTCTTTTTCACGAGTAAAATGATCTCGATACGTGTGTATAGACCACAAAAAGTGGCCTTGCTAATAATTTTGACAATACGTACTATATTAAAAAATCATTATTCATTTGGCTAAGTATATCATCCTTTCTTTTTTTTAAATTTCTTATATTAAAATTTAAAAAAAACATGAGGTTTACACTTAAATTATACAAGATTTTACACGTTTAAAAAATTCGTACTGCATAACCAACCGCAAAATTTCGTAGAGCACAAACATTTTTTTTGAAACCTTTTCAAATTTATTTTTTTAACTTATCCATTCATTGCAATAATATAAAGTTTGGAATATAATTACATGGGTGCTGACATTGATTGCTTTTGGCAATTTTTTTTTTGATGTAACAAGAATTTTTTTTCATCTTTTTTTTTAACTTGGTGAATGGGAAGAGTTGGGCATTTTTTATTTATTTTAATTGCTGTACATGAAAATATATTGTAGAGTTAACTTTAAATTATAGAAGTAAATAAAAATTTGAAGTAAGCTTGGTAAGAAGAACTAAAACACAGTTTCTTCTTGTTTAATAAAATTTACAAACTACCGTAAAAAAAGCAACATAAAAGCAACTTAATTTCTGGAATTCAGTCACAATCCTTGCCAAAATTTCTGGGACCCCCTTTTTTGACAGTAAATGAAATTGTCAAGAAATTTCATAAATATTTTTTCTTATCAGTGGCTATAAAGAACGTTTTTCCCAAGTAATTTGAAAAATGAATCAGAATTTTCCGGAATTACTGTCAGAAAAGGAGGTCCAAAAACTACTTAGACCCCAAAAAATCTGTTGTTTTTATTTTTTCGTACAAGGCGTATCTATCAATATTTTCATTTGAGAAAAATGATCACTCTATTAACCTCTTTTAATATTTAAAATTTTAAAAAGTATCCAATTTCTTTAAAAAAAATGTTTACCATCCATAAATTTGACCACAAAATTTTTACATTATTTTTATGTTATCATTAATGAATAACAAAATAAACTTTAGAATAAATAAACATAATTATGAAAATTTAAAAAATTTTATAAAAACATTAAAACATTCATTAAAGCGATAAGTAGTACTTTCTAGTAATTAATCAAAAATATTATAAATTTTTTGCACCTACTTTTTACAAGACTTTGAATTTAAATAGCTTCATTATAAATATTTTTAATTTTTATGTTATATGCAAATTTTTTTTATTCAAAAAGAGTGTATGAAATATTTATTATTTATTTCTCTAAAAAAATAATAAATTCTAATAATTTTCAATATAAATTTACTTTTAAATAACGGTAAAACAATTATTTATGCTTAAATAACAGATGGGTTCAATAACTTTAAAAATTATACTACAGGACGTCATTGCACATCGATGCTTTTAAATTTTTTATTTCTTCTAAATTACAAAGTTAAAATTGACTCTTGTCCTTTACTTCCTATACACCCTAAAAACTTGAATTTAAAAGGACGAGCATGTTCATCAAGTATAAGTCCTGATGGCTCAACTTAAAGTTTACTAGTACGTTAATAACAACCTTTCAATGAAATAATATTTAAACGTATCAGCAAATCGAATATTATTTGCTTTTTATATGCAAGTCTCGTTTTATATTTAAATTATAAAATTATAAGAAGGAAGTTTTACAAGTAAATTTTAAATTTCGTACACCTGTGTTCATTCCGGATATATATTTTTTTTGACACAAACACCTTTTCAAGGTCTTCTTTAATCTAAATAAGAAAAAAAATTATAAAGGCTTTTTTTTTTGAATTTGTATAAAATTCTTGATCTGATGAAATATAACATTTAAATATGACGATGACATTTTAGCTGTTTTTAAAATGGATTAAAAAATAAAATTCTGTATGGTTACAAGAGTGTAAATTTACAAAATTTTGTTTTATTAAGTGTGTGTGTGTGCGTGTTTTTATAGTATGGTATGATTTGCAAAAAAAATTATTTTGATATATATTAACCTGAACCTTAATTTGAAAATGTACCGAGTATCTCTGATTTAACTTCATACTAATTTATAATGGATTCTGTAGAAGTTGAGAAAATTACAAAAATCATCAAGGATTGTAAGATATCTATTAATTAATCTTGGTATAAAAAATTGCATGCATGAAAAATATGAACTCCATTCTTTCTTTCGTAGTTTAACACATTCTTTTCCATCAACAGCGAAAAAGAAAATAGGTCACTGTTTAAGCGTTGAAATAAGACAAAAATATTGCAAGAATTTATTTATTTTTGTGATTCTAAGATATATAGTTATAAAGTGAGCATTTAATCCACTGAAAATATAATGTAAGAATGTTGGGCAAATGTTCTTACGGCCATTTCAGCCAAAAATTATTTTTTGAGCTGTGTTTAAATAGGGCGTAAAAATACTATTTTTTAACCTGGACGAGACGCTTTTTTGCCCTTTATTGTGTAGAACTATATTTCAAATGACGGTGTAAAATATGGGGTTCGGCCGTTGCATGCTGTCTGCTCTCGCTCTTACATACTGCAAGCCAGGTCCAAATCAATATTTTGTTCCTTGATTAAAATTAATAGCTATATTTTCCCTATATTTAGCTATGATAATTATAACTTATTTAAAAAGTAACATCTAGGCTAATATATACTCCAAAAAGCAAAAAAAAGAGTTAAATCCTTCAAGAAATAACATAAGAAAACAAGAATAAAGGGTCGTATTGTAAATAGACCGTATAAAAAATTTTCGAATATTTATTACAATAAAAACAATAAAAATCTATAAGAAACACATTAATAATATACAAAAAAAATATTAGTAATTTAAAAAAAAATATATCCTTGAGATAAATTTTAATAAATAAAAAATTTTTAAGTCATAATTGATTTGTTTTTATAATATTGAGTCTATAAAAGTATTAAGATTATATTCGAGTATAGTAGCTGCATGTATAAGTTTATTAACAGAGTTCAAGGTCATACATAACCAATGCAATATTATAAGCTTCTCTCTTTTATATATTTATATTTTTTTTTTTACCTCACACCAATTTCACGCCTTTACGATTCCTGTTGAGATCGTATTATACGTACACTTGGTAAAAAAAAAAAAATGACTTTATATATTTTTTTTTTTTTTTTTTTTGTTATATTCAGCAACTAACCGGCATCATATACTGTATTTTGCTAAAGGCGATTTGCCATGCAAATGAATATGAATTTTTTTAATTTTTTTTGTGCTTTAACAATGTTGGTTACTTAATTCTTTTTTTTTTAATTTTATGCATGTAATATTAATTGTTGCAAATGAAAAAAAGTTGTTTTAATAAAAATAAATTTATTTAAATTATGAATTTTTTAATAATAATTCAGAGTACGAATACTAATTTTAAAAGGCTCCTTTTGAGTATCCATTTTAATTGTTTCGACGTAGAAATTAAATGAAACGTTGAAGAAAATTAGCACAAATGTTTTTTTTTTATTTTGTAAAAAAAAGGTTAATATCGGGTAGTAGGGATATGCAGTTGTCTAAAATGTTGGGTATCCAACCCAAATTTTCGGGCTTTTTTCAGATTGGGTCGGGTCAGATCAATATTCGAGTAAAGCTCGAAATTTTTTCGTAAAATCTATGCAGGTATACAGAGAAGCGAAAATTTCCCTGGCTAAGAGCTCAATAAAAAAAAAACGGATTTTCAGGTCAGGTAACATTTTGGGTAACTGCACACCCCTGCAGTTAGGTATTCTAGGTGAAGAAGCACAAAAAGAATATTTAATCATTCTCACAATATCTAAACCATATTTAAACACCATTTCTGAAAATTAAAACCTAAAAGAGTTTAGTGAAGTGTATAATGATTTTTACAGGATGTGTGTTGTTCATATTCATTTTTATCTTTAATTTGGATCTAAGCAGACGTTTTAAGAAATAAAATTTAAAATACTAAAATAAACCAACTAAGTTTTTTATCAACTTTTTTTTCTTTTTCTACTAGAAAATTTTCGTTATGATGTCTAGACGTTTTACAAGAGTACCTTGAATTCAAATAATCTCCATTTTTTTGTGAAAAATATAATTTCATTTTAGATACGATTTTTTCATCTACGATTTTTCGTTTTTGGACACAGGAATGAAATTGGGGCTTTCAAGATTACGCATTTTTCTCTGAACAAATTTTAAAATATTACCTGCATAAGTATAGTATATTAAATATGAAAAAAAAACTTTCTGCGAAAAAGAAATTCTTTTGACGTGAAATAGGTGAAGTAAAAATCGATCATTTACTTTTGTAACACCATAAACTTGAAATATTACCAGATAGTATATTTTTATTAAATTTTACATGAAAATAATTCTTCAAATATTTTAGAAGAACTACTCATTGAAAATCAAAGTTCATGAGGCTGAAAATATAAGCAGTAAATTTAAAATGCTCAAAGTCAGATAGAATGCGTTAATGCAACGCTATTTTTAATGTCAGTATAAACAGAAAATGTCACTGAATGAATCACTACGGTACACTTACATTTATAATTTGTTAGACTTGATGTCTGGCAATTTAAACTTTGCTAAATATATATACAAATATTTTAAAGTAAACGTTGCAATTAATTTACTCGCGTCTATCTATAGACACTTTTTTAAAATTAACTTTTACAATGCAAACTTAATTTTTATAAATTTTTTAACCAGTATCTTTTACATTGGGCAAAAAATTGACGAGGTAAATTTGACCCTAAAATTGTTTACAGTGTATATGAATTCTAAAAAGTATGAATTCCTTATCAATGGACTAATATTCGATAAGAATCTAAAAAATGAACAATAGATAAAAATTATTTTTATTTAGCAAAATTACACGTAAATAATAAAAGTTGTTTTGTTTAACGTTTTAATTAACATACAAATTACAAAAAATACTTAACAAAGGAGAAATAAAAATATAAGTGTTAAATACTTTTTTTTATCTGAGAAGAGTCATTAAAAAATGTATAATTTAAAAATAAAAAAAATAGGAAAACTTTCACCGAGTATTTTATGATATAAATTTAACTTTCAACATGTGTGGTATAAATAAATACCCATCAGCAACAACAAAAATGACCTCAACAGATTATCTATCGCACATACTAAAACATAGAAAATAACACTTAAAAAGAGTCCTGATTTATAACTTAAGCCAGATTGATTTATAACATTGATGTTCAAGACCATTTCTGGATTTAAAATTAATAAAATATGCAAGTTTATTCAAGAAAGTCATAATTGATGTTCGTACTATATCTTGGTAATTATTAGTTGTATTTGACATTTCATAATATTCGTTGGATCATTTTCTCTTTCAAAATACCGTATGAAAAGATGAAAAGCCTTTTCATATCGAGATGTTTACACATATTAGAGTTTTTGATCCTTTCATTTTGACGCAACGTCAACTTTAATCTTGATATAATTTTTAATAAAATATTATTTATTTATAAAAATATCACAAATTTCCTAACTCTTCATTTTTCTTAATTTTTTCAGAATAGCGCCTATTTTCTTGCACATTATTTTTATACATTACAAGTGGCTTTAAATTTTATGTACATTAAATTTTTACATAATAGATTAGAATAAATTAGAAAAGTTGGCTTCAAAAACATTGCTATAAAAATCAAAAAATATGAATATTATTATTATACTGTAAAAAGTAACTTTCTTAGATTAACAAAAAAAATAGAATTTTTTCGAAAAATTAGCGAATTTTCAAAAAATTTTGTAAATATTCGATAAAAATCGTAAATTAACTAAATTTACTATATTATCGAAAAATTCGAGAATTGTCGATTTTTTTTTGTGAATTCACCAAAAAAATTGTAAATTCACAACTATTTTTCATAAATTTACAACTATTTTTTGTAAATTTTCGAAAAAAAATGGTAAATTATCAATTTTTCTTACGAATTCACAAAAAAAAATCGAGAATACTCGAATTTTTAGATAATATACTAAATTTAGTAAATATACGATTTTTTTCTAATATTTACAAATTTTTTTGAAAATTTACTAATATTTCGAAAATGTTCTAATTTTTTTTTTAATATAAGAAAGTTAATTTTTACAGTGTACATATAAAACAAATAAACGATACCCCTGCTGAGCTTTCTATTCATGATGCAAATTTTATCTTAGGTATCAAACTTCTAATTTAAATTTCATGTTAAAAAAATAAAATGCATTTTTTAGTATTTATACATTCTTCACTTAATATTTTTAATTAAGCTTTATTTATTTGTGTTTATTTAGATAAACAAACATCATTTTGAATAGAAACATAAGATTAACTTTATGATAATAGAAAGTTTAATTTTGTACTTAACTATGGGGCTTTTTAAAATTACTTTCAAAAATCGCAAAGAATTATAAAAAATTTAAGGCTATTTTATTCCAGGCACAATCACATATTTAGTGAGTATATTTTCTTTTTACAAAACCTTGATGGGATCCATACCTCATAAACCAAAAACTATTATTTACAATAAATATATTCATAAATAAAGATAGTTTCTTATTAAAAAAATCTCGGCTTACATAAAAATATTTGAATAATATTTTATAATATTTAAAAATTGTTTGAGAAGAGGTCATTAGACATCCTTCAGATTACTTAAAATTTAAAAAAAAGTTCAATTTTAGCATTTTTTCCTTAATTATTAGATGTCTAAAACCAGAGTTTTTCAAGGTGTTTTTGGGTCCTACAACAAATGAATAAAACTTAGCCGAACTGGAGGACGCACAACTAAATAAAATTTGATTTTGATCAATTTGTTCCTGATATATTAGCAGTTTTATCATTTTTTCATAATTTTTTTTGATGTCTGAAATCAGTTTTTTGGACATTTCTCTGCAAGGACTGAATACAATCACTTCAGATTGAAAACCCTGCAACTAGATCTGGTTTAAAAAAATTTGCTCTAGGGGATTTTTGATTTATTGATTAGTTTTTGAGAAACAGAGGATACACCTTTTCATACATACATCCCTACACACACCAAGGTAAAATAAGCATTTAGAGGCATCAAAATGAGCTTGGGACCAGGTTTCTCCACGAATTGGACAATTTAGAAACTTTTGCGTTTTTTGACCTAACAAACTTATAAGTCACGATTTCATCTAGATATTGCATACATGATCGTGTCTAAAAAATTATATGTATTTTACCATATAAATTTACATAAATGCATTATTTTTAATTATAAATTTATCATTAAAAAAAAGTATTGACGTAATCTTCGGTAAAAAATGAAATAAATTTTTTTATATACTTTTTAAGTAAAAAAGAGAAAACATCTCAAAATTTTAGTTTGAAAAATTCTTAATATGGTTATATCAATAATCATTTAAAAAGCAATTAAAAAAAACTTTATTTATTTATTTAATTTTAATTTTTTATCATTATTATTTTTAACAGAAAGTATTGATAAATAAAAAATATAATCTTTTTTCAATAAAAAATAAGAGTCCATTTTTTTTATCTGTTTACTTTAATTAAAAATTGTATAACAAACATAATAATAATAAAAATTTTCAATTCAAGAAATTTAAAAAATGCAATGTTTCATATAAATGAAAGATTATTACCATTATATAAGGTTTGAGCAATAATGAAGTTTTTATCCAAAAGAAGAGAACGATATTAAAAAACAAATAAAATTTAAATTCCAGCTAATAGGATCTTTAAATAATAAGTTTAATATAAAATGAAATTATATTTCAATGTCAATTACGAGAGTACCAAAATAAGAACATTCAGATTAAGATTGAGCAAAATTCGAGGTGAAATCAGTGGAGAAAAATGAGTTTTATTTTCATCACTATAAAATATTCAAGTAAAGTTTCTTAAACAGGGTCAAGTATTAAATTGACAAAATTTATTTGTTATTTCATATAGAAATGAAAATTTTCCAATCACGTGCCATAGCAATGAATCCATGAACTGGAGTCAAAAGATACTTTACTAAAATTAAACAACTTAAATTAACCTAGCATCTGAAAATGGCAATGTAAATAAAAATACAGAAAAAAATTTTAACCCATTGTAATTATCTAGTTTAACCTAAATAAAAATGAAACAAACTTTCTAATTACGAACATGTATGTTAATTGAATCTTGTAATTACCTTAACTCAAACTGAACCCAATATTTTTATGGCAAAATATAAAGAAAAAGTAAAAATACAGTTTTTCTATAATAAATATATATATCTTGATTTTATCTTCATATTTATAACAACATCTTTATTTAGCAATAATTCCGCTTGCGAAAATTGAATGGAAAATCTCTCGTTAAAGATTTACGAGAGATACATGCATTAATGTATATTTTCTATAGCATACTATTATTAGGGTATAAATTTAAAAACACTTAAATTGCTAATAATTTTTGATCATATACAATTGTTATTTAATACAAGTTAAAGTAAGTAGTAAACATACTTTAATTAACGTTAGTTATATATTTTTTTTTATATTATACATTTATACAGCATTCATAATTCTTAATGTTTTTAAAGGCTTTTGATAATTATATCTAGTTTACGTACATAATCCTACGAAATAGCTCACGTTTCTTATTATATCAGACATGACAACCAAGGAATAAATTCGTTATTTATATCATGTACGTGTGCCTTGGTGTCTCTATGTGTTTGTGTGTGAATTAATATAATACTTAAGTGTATTAGACTTTCATTATATTATGTATGCATTTGATATTGAGAGATACTGACATTATGAACACATATTATTCGACAAGTATTGTAACGTCATACTAAATATTTTAATAAGAAATTACTTCTGGTTGCATTGTTATTTTATCTTTGTACATTCTTATTAACCTAAATAATTATTCGTGATATTTTTTGTTGTTGATTTTTTTCAGTACTACTTTCATTTAGGCGATTGAAAAATTTCATAATTTAGAGTTTCTCCTGAAAATTTTTAATTTGGTCCAAGATATCCTTTAGATTTTTTTATTATTACCTGAGTTTATAAATTCTAAAATTATTTTAGCTTCAAGTCTTTTTATTCCATGTTGTCAGCTTACGTATTTATTAGGAAAATTAATTTAAACTAACAAGGAGAGTTCACTACCTTCAGAACACAAAATTACACCAAATGGTTGTGGATGAGTTTATGATATTGAAAAAACAGACCGACCAACTTCGTTTATGTTTCATGTTTGATCAAAGTTATAAAATAGCATTTTTTGGTAATTTTCATTAAAATTTTGCAACCTCAAAAACTAACCAAAAACCTTCCAGTTAGTCTCATTTTTTTGGTGTTAGTTTTGCCTTTGAAACTGTGTAAACCAACATTGTTTATAAAAAATACTCTAATCGTTTTAGCCAATTAACCAAATGCCCATTTTTGGTCCAAAATTACCATTTTTTTCAACATAATAAACTCATTTATATAACCATTTATTGCAATTTGGTGGTAGTGAACTTCCCTTTTAAGCTAGAAGGGAGTCAAACAAATTTTTCACGAGCAAAACTGTAATTTTCGGAGTCAGTGAGCTGAAAAAGCATGGTATTTTTTCGTTTTGGTTACGCCTCCGTCATAATATGATTGTAGTATATGAAAAATTCTATTAAAATTAGCATACCCAAAAATACCAGAACATATTCTAAAAAATTTTGTTTTCAACCTAAAAATTTGGCGTTTTATTTCAAAAATTGGCAAAACCAAAACTTTTAGGCTTGAAATCCTAGCTTTTTATATTTTATACTGGCCAAAAGAAAAGACATGAAATATAATTTAAAAAAATGAACGTACATTTTTGTCCAAAATGACTAAAAATCCTTCAATTAAATATAATCTGATTATATTTTTTATAAATTTTGTAGGTCTGGCAATTAAAAACCATAAAAAGGAAGAAAAAATGTAATAAAAAAATTCTTCAATAGATAACTATAATTTAGAAACATTAATGTCAAAATCAAAACTATTATAATTTTTGCATCACCATATTAGACATTATATTTCTTAAAACTCATAAACTAAGTTAAACATTTTATTTACAGCCACATGCAATATATTGAAATCCTTAATAAAAAATTAATTTTTCCACATATGGGAATGCTATAATTATTTAATAAATATAGTTGTAAATTTTTTCATATTTGTATTATTTATTTTACGTTATAAATCTACAGACACTTTTACTTGCTCATGCATAGGGTACGATTTGTACTTTATCTATAAAAAGTGAATTTTTATTTATAAAATATATATTACATATGATAAAAACTAATGTTTTTGAATTTATTTAGTTTATAAAATTATTAAACTTAGGGGAAGATGGGGCAAGTTGGATTTTATTTGTAAAAGTAAGTTATTAAAAACAGATTTTGATAGATTAGACGTATTTAAATTCAAATTTCACAATTTTACGAATCTCTGTTTAATTGGAATTAGAAATTTATTGTTAGATCCCTATTAAAATGAAAGTGAAACAGTAGTAAGAAAATTCCTGGAATCTGGAACGCTTCTAAAAATCACACTAAAGTCTTTTTTACAGAAAAATTTTAAACTTCAGAAATACTATATAAAAAAAAGGAGTACATACTGAAAAAAAATTTTAATTGCAGCAACTCGATTTTTTTTTCAGAGTAAGTATAAAAATTATGGAATCGGGATAATTTTTTTATCATATCAATATTTTTAATTATATAAATTTTGAATAATTATTCAAATAAATAATTAATTATATGAAATTTCATTCTTTTTTTTCTCATACAGTGTTTTAGAAAAATCAAAATATTGTCTCAGAAAAAAGATTTATTATCCGAGGAATTTGAAAATTGAGTCAGTTTTTATTTGGAGACAGGAAACTGCAGTTAAAACTCTCAGATTCGAGAAATTCTGTTGCTTCTGTGATATTTTTTTTACTAGGGATCAAGATCTAGAATCTTTGGATTAACAAAGAACAGTTTTTTTCAATAAAAATAAATCACCAAATTTCAGTTAAATAAAACTTATTTCAATAGCATGTGTCGAAAGTGTATAACTTTAATATACAAACTGTGCAAACAACTTTTTTAAAGAGTGAACTTCAATCGATTTCAATTTTAACGTGTAGACGTGCGTCAAATTTACTGCTGTCAAAATGCAAATAAAGATAGCATTATATTTTCTTGTAAATTTCCATACGAATCTATTTTAAAACATTTTTGAATTTCAAGGTGTTTGAAAATTCTTGAAATTTTTTTTTCTTCAAATGGCATGTAATAAAATATTTTTAAAATGCTAATTTTTTATGCGTCACAAGAAAATAGTAATGCTATTACTTTGCACAATTTAACATTGTCAACTATGTAGTTTTAAAATATAAAACTGGTATTTCAACAATAACATGCTGTGAAATAATGAATCATCAGAGAAATTAAAAAATTTTCTTTCTGCAGTATAAAGAAAGGGTCAAAATTAAAAGCTTAAGTAAAGTGCAATAATTAAAACAGCTGAATACCAAATTAATAAATAATACGTTAAATTATGAAAATTTAAGCAAACACGTCCATTATTCTAATGTATGTAGATTAATTAAAATGAACCTTTGTTTATTCAAGTGATAGATTATTTTTTCCAGTTATAATTTATACAATCTAATTGCAAAATCTAAAATAAAAAATAGAGGATGCAAGTTTATTTAGACTAAAAAATAAAAAAATTACAATATTAATGTGTTAGAAATTTTTTTTTCTAGATAGAATCAGAATGTGTTAGTTTATTTACCATGTCTGTGTATTATTCATTACTAAAACACTTTATTTTTTTTTTGTATTTTATCGTATAAAAAATCTTTAGCATATGCAAAAAAGCCATTTAACTTTCTCGAAGCATATAATGTACACCCATAGATTTTTCTTACAACAAAAGAAGAGAAGAAATATATATCGTGGGGGCTAAATAAAAAAAAGGTGAGACACGCGACACTATAAAAATTTTTTTTTTTATAGAGGAAAAAATACATTTTCTTTTGTCTTTTATAAAATATATTTATGATGATTTCATCTAATACTTATCTATTCATGAATTTTTATGGATAAATAAAAACAATGATGGTGTAAATCTGTCGATTTTATGTCAACAAAAAATATAGGTGTGGAAGATATTTTTTTATTTTTATTTATTATTATTATTTGTTAATGTTTATTACAATACTAATATAGAAATAAATTGTTTTCAAGTTACAGATAGAGTCAAGTTGGAGGAAAGAACCGTTCTTGTTAGTAAAAGATTGAATTTCAACAAAAATTTATTTTTTACGTGCACATACAGAGCTTTTCATGGTAATAGAACTACTTGAAATTGCCAAAGCTTGTGCAATTTATCAGTTTCAATATTGATTGTCTGGAAATTAGTTGATGAACTTATTTTAAAAATAATTTAAAATTTTAAAGCTCCCTTTGGAACTTATACTTGTGGACCATAAGTCTAAGTCTTCAGCAATGATATATAATCAAAATAATCCTGCTATAATGTTAGAAAGTAAAAATTTCTGGCCAGCAACCCAAAAGCTTGTAATATTTCCTGACACGAAAATATCCTGTACGACCCTTAACCATTGTTTATTTTCTCTGACCATGAGTCGTGATATACTATTTTTCCATAAAATTAAAAAATATAAAGTTGACACGAAATACCCCACATATATAAATTAAACTTACATTTAATTTATATTTTATATAAAAACCCAACCAAGATTTACATTATTTGATAATTTTTTTTAAATCTTTTTTTTTTTCATTTGAATTTCTAATTTTAACGGATGTTGTGAGAGAAGCGTAGATCAATTTACGGATATATTTTGTTGATTATTTTATTTCTGTATAAAATAGGAATTCAAAGGATCAGTTGTAGATTATATTACAATTCAAAAAGTTCTTGCTTTAATTTTACAATATCTTATTTTTTCCCAATCGATAATTTAATTAATTATAAGGTCCATTGTTTTAAAGTTTAAGGAAAAGTTTTGGATAAAGAAATAATTGATCTTCAAAACTTTAATTCTTAAACTTTCAGAACAAAACGTTACAAAACAAAGGGAAATTCTTTAAAATTTATAAAATTGTGCGTTTGTAAAGGAAATTTCTATACCAACGATCATAAAATCTATAAGTGCAAATATTAATTGGTGAATTTAAATACTCAATTAAGAATAATTGGGTTAATGCGTTAAAAGTTTTATCAATAAATGTTATTTTTACACTCAAATTAAATTAATTCAATCTCAGTTAAAGAAAGAAAGTACATAAAAATAATTTTTAAAAAATCAATAAAAAAGAAATTTTTTATTGACAGTATCGGCATATTTTTATTTTGATAAGAAATAACACAGGAAATAAAATGTTTTTGTATAAAATACAAGTGAAATTTAAGATAACTTCGTCATTTTTATCGAAAAAATTTTCATTAATTTTTTTTTTCTCTCATAAAATAATATTTTTTCATTAATTCTTATCATAAATATTTGTTAACTTACCATTATACGATATTTGTCTGATGTCGTTAGCTCCGTAAAGTCCGAATAACAAAAATTGTAATACGAGAGAACACCATAATAATCTAGTCATTTTTTTAACTGGTTATTAAAACTTCTCCTGAAACAAGAAAAATAATTATAATTAATTATGTGATTTATAAAAAGTTTTTTTGTTAATATAAAATATGATTTCATTTTTTTAAAGCTTTTTCCCTGTTTTATACAAAATAAAACTCACGCATAAAATAAACGAAGAATATTATTCTCAATTTTGAAGGTAATTTTGATATTAATGAATCTTAATCCGCCCTCTTTTTTTTGTATTATTCACTTAGCTTATGATTTTTTTTTTCTGAATAATTTTCTATAGGTACAAAGAAATAAATAATAAGATTAACAAATATGTAAATAAATAAACATCGTGGTGGTCCAAAAAAACAAGTTAATGCACATCATAATATGTGACTTTTTTTTCCTTTGCAATAATACACACCCTTTTTTTTTGAATACATTTTCTTCTTTTTATATGAAATGAAAGCAATAATAAAACCCAGTCAAAAAGAATCAAGGTGGTCCCTAACATTACAATATTTTGACTCGTTTGTAATTTATATATTTTATGAGTTTTTCAATAAAAAAAAAAATTTTATTAAATACTTTTTATACTTTGCAAAAATACAAAAAGGGTATTATATGTTAAAATAATCTTGATTTTTATTACAGTGCACTTCCTTCTTTGGTTCTTAATAAGTAAAGCGTTATTCTTTAGATTATTGGAAACTTCCTGATTGAATAAGATATTTGAGAAAATAAAAGCTTCTTTAAACTTTTTTTTTTAAGTGGCAAAAGTGGATGGTTTCACCACAAGGGAAAAGAAAAGAAAATGGACTTGCTACTTATGGGGATGAGTTTTTTACTCACTAAGTAAGTAGTTTTTACTTTAAATCTGAGGAATAATCATCTACTTTCAGTGATTAAAATGAAATGAATTAATATTTGCATTATATGAAGTTTTACCTTATATGCTATTTTTATAGTAATTTACACATAAATTTTTTTTTCATATATGACATGATTTTCCAGGAAGAATGATCGTTTAACAAATATTGAATTACATATGAAACCGTGAATCAGCTGTTTTTGAGATTCTTTATGGAATTCTGGCAACTTTTTAACCTCAATGCCAAAAAAGACATACTCAGGAATTACAGGGTGAAAATTTTAAAATATTTACATGTTAATACTTTAATTTCCCTCCTTGTCTCATCAACACAAAAAATAAAAAGCGTTTCACAATTGGTAGAACACAAAGAAATAATACTTGTCCAAAGAGCCAAAATAAATATTTTCGCTCTTATACAAAATATAGCTCATTTAGAACAAAACATTTTTAAAATTACAAAGTTTATTTTAAAATTACTGTTTTATTAACGATCTAGTTGAAAGAAAATATTAGAACATAAATTAGATAAATAATTAAATATTTTTATAATCTATAATATTTTAGCACCATTCCTGATATAAAAATTTATTTTACAGCATTTAAATGTCACGTAAAAATACTCAAAATTTAATAAATAAAACAAATCTATTTTTCATAGTTTTTTCTACACAAGTGACCTAGAAAGTTAAAGCAGCTTTACTCTTAAATGTCATCTTGTATTATCCAATCACAAATGATCTTAAATATTTGAAGAAATTAAAAAATTATTTTTTATAAAAAAAATGTGTAATAAAAATTTTTATGTTGCTTTTATTTTATAAAGTGGGTCATAATTAAGTACATGGTTATGTATTTCAAAAATAATTTGACTTTAATCGATCTGAATAAAAAGAAAAGAAGTTTTCAAACTCCTACACATAAGTAATAATAAAGTAAGTGTTGAGTTAAAATAAAATTTCTTTTTTTGATATACGTAACATTAAAAAAATCATCAGTTGCATTAAATTTATGTACTTATAATTTTATTTTTTTTTTATTTATTTTGATTTATTTCTTTATAAAATGATGTCTCGTAAATTTTAATTTATAATATAAGCCTGCGCAATAATTCATACACCTTATTATTATATTTTCGTTAATTTTTTCTTTCGTAATTTTTAACTCGTATTTTAAATATGAAATTATCATTTTTTTAGCTTAATTTTCAGAAAATTTTGTGAAATTATTTAAATCGAGAAATGTAATTAAAAAAAAAATATTTTATTGAATTTTTATTTTTGGGCATAAAAAATTTTGTTTATCTGTTAAAGTACATATAAATAAAAGAAATTATGATAAACTTTCACATACTACCAGTTAATTTTTTTAATCAGCATAAAGTTACTCGAGTTATGATATTATTTTTGTGTAAATATACAAATAAAGTTCATTTTTTTATGAATCTTTTCAGTTAAAATCATTACTATACACTGTGGCAGATTGAGAACCTTTCAGCCTAAAAAATATTTTGCAGATATAGAGTGACTAAAAATTCGCTTTCGGTAAGCGTACTTTCCTCGGTACTTTCAGTTGCCACTTGTAAAAAATTTTTTTTTTTAATTTCCTTTATGTTTAAGTAATATGCAATCATTTGAACAAGAATAAAATTCCATTAGCCACAAGTAGAATAATTTTGCTTGCTGCAAACAAATTTTTTTCAGTATACACTGTCAGGTTGTTCTGTTTCAACTTTCCACCTGACCTATATGTAGTGAACAGCGTGTGAAATTATTACTGTTGGCAATCTCGTTGGCCTTTGCTACAAATTTGCTAAAAATTATAAACCAGTCCAAAATCTTATACCTGTATGAATTAAGGTACCAATTGGTTCAAAAAGGTTCTTACATAATTCTTATTTTTTATTTAGTATCCATCACTGTACCAAATTTCACATACAAAAGAAAAAATTTACACTTGATTAATAACGAATATTACACCAGCGTACCGATACATTTTATTCAATAAATCAGTATTATCAATCGTTGAAAAAGAAAACAGCCATTTATTATAATCATATCACAAGGTATATTATACGTGTCGTAACACATACTACATCCTTCTCATATAAATGGACCAATTTTATTTTTTTTTAAGTAAATAAGTTTACTTTTTTTTATATCTTAATAATATTTGATAAATTTTCAAGTATACATACAAGTTTTTGGCAAAATTTTGCATCATCATAAAATAATTACACACGTACTTGTTTATATACCTCATTAAAAATTTAAATTATTATTTAAAAATAAAGTAATTTTTTTATTATTGCATAAAAAAAGAGTGTTAAACAATCTTTAAATAATGATAAAAATATTTTTTTTACATTAAAAATTTTATTTCAAGTACACAAAATTTATAGCCTTATAACCAAAATCAAAAAAGTATAATAAAAAACTGTCCCATAACCTTTTTTTTATTGCAAATATTTTTGAGGGAAGAAAAGAAATAATAATTATTGGCATATATTATACGAATGTCTGACATGCACATAATAATGGACAACAAAGTACATGCTACATATTTTATAAGCTCAGTATAAATTTCAAATTTTTATTTCAACTTATGCACCAAGTACAATAAAATTTATTTAATCACCCATATATTTATTTCTTATTGTCAAAAAATTCGTATATCAACGGTTTGTTACATTGTTGAGTAGAAATACAAAGTAAAATAATGATTTTTAAACATATTTTTTTATTAGATAAAGTCTCGGTCTTTATATTTCAATAACAATCAACTGAATTTAATGGGGTTACGATATATAAGTGGAAATTTTGACTCATAGAAATTCAAAAGTAAGAACTAAAAACTAACTAACAATGCCTGTAAAATTATTGCATTTGCTAATTAACAAAAATTGAAATTTCTCTGCCCTTGCTTTATTATTGAAGACATTTTGTCCTACTATTTTTGAAAAATAAAAAATTGTAGCTTATTTTAGCCCCCTTTCAAAGTTAAATTCCCCCTCATCTTTTCTGTGATTATTTTACACCAATTTTTGAGAATAACCTTCATGATAAAAATTAATTAATTTCTTGCACAGCATTAAATCATTGTAACAATTATACGCTAATGCAATAACCAGCCAATATATAATTCGCATAAATTGAGATTTATCTATTTCGCAAATGTTTCGAAAAAAATATTAATCCTATAAATGCATATCTTATGTATAAAATTTAAACCTTAAGTTGTTTTCTTTTTTATTTGAGATCAATATTAAAGTTTGCTCTTCCTTTGAGCTTCAAAAGATAAAATTTATTTGATTTGAAAGCATGTGTAAAGGTTCCCTCCCTTTTGCTAATTAAATAATCTTTTTTTAGTAATCTTAAGCTTATATTTTTCAAACTGTTTTCTTTTTTTTTTATTTTATTGCTTTTCGTTTCACATAAATACTTTCTATGTATTTGTCAGATTCGTTTTAAAAATTATGAGTTTGTTCTGTACGTTTCAATTATTATTTACTTTGTTCATTATAAGTTTCGAAAGATTATTTATTTATTTTTTAATTATACATTGTCTATAGCATCGTAGACAAAAAATAATAAAAAATATTTTTTTTTGTAATTAAAAAAATAAAAATTTCATTAATAGAAATTGCATGTATTGATTTTTTCTTGTGTTATAATTATGTATTGGGAAATTAAATATTAAACAAGTTTTATATTTTTATTTCTTAATATATTCAACTAAAAATAGAGACGAATCTTTATGTGCATTTTGCATTAATATCATCAAAAACTTAGTAAATTGCAATTCTCGAATTGTAAAAATCGTAAGACTATTGTAATATGTTAAAAAGCTGATTTTAATTGTCTTGGTTTTTGAACAAGAAAATAAATTTCTATTAAGAAAAAGAAAGGAGTAACCAAAGGGAAAATTATCTAAGAAAACTTCAAATAGATCTAATTTGGGCAGTTTTGCAATTAGAGGACTAAACATTGAAGGGGGAGTATATTTCTTAATCCGAAAATGTTGCAAAATTTGAAGGTAATCAGAAGAGTTCATCATGCAAAAGGCCTACTTTCTGGGTATTTTTTTCCCTCTTAGTGCCTTATAATAAATCTCGTAGTAAATTAGTCATTGAGGCTAAAAAATTTTTTTTTTACGACAAATCTTAAATCCAGGTTGACAAAGTGAAATTTTTTTTAGGTGCTAAATTTTTATGCAATTCGATTTAAGAATTTGGAATAATTTGAAAACGGATTCAGGACCTGATCAGGCCCTGATAAGAACAAAAACTTAGAATACTTTAGGTTTATGGACTTAGGATAATTTATATTTCGGAATTTACTGTAATTTCGGTTTTAGGACTTATAATAATTAGGGAATATACGTTATATCTGTTATAAGTGGACATGTTCCATGATCGTTGGTTGTGTGAATACATATACCAGTTATAATTTTTTTTTATAAGCAAGAAATATTTAAATATTTAATCACAGACTTTTATAATTGCTAGACTTTTAATAGCATTTCCAATAAAATTATATCTGACTTATACATTTATAAATTTAGTAACGATTAATTAAAAACCAATATTTTCTACAAATTTATAATTAAATTATTTGATTATCCAATAAATTTGAAATAACATTATTCGATTAATTTTGAAAATGAGATTTAGCAATTTTTTTTTAAATTTATCAAAAGTCAAAACTAAATAAAAAACAAATGGAAAAAAAAGGGTTTATAACGAGGTAAAGCAATAAGTCAAATAAAATAAACGTTAGAGGAGTAAGTTAAAAGCTATTAAAAGTCTGACATTTATCAGATTTTACACATACTAAGAATTTCACACATATGTTGTATATTATAAACCAAAAAACTATTTTAGGATAAAACTAAAAATTTCTTTTTTCTTTTTTATTTTAACCCATGCAATTTTATAACGATTTTAAACTATACCAACAACCTCACGCTGTGTGTTGAAAAAAAAATTTTTTTTTCTTTCTTTGACATATAAATATGTGTATATATGCGTAAGTATATATAGAAAGGACACAACGACACATTGGTTAATTTTAGAGTTGACCTTTTTTTTTCATATTTTAAACCCTTCTCGTGTGCACGTCTTTTATTTTTTAGTATGCTTCTTTATTACTTTTTTTTTGTTGTTGACGCTTTTTAACTTAGTACTATTGTTTTGTATTTTTTTTTTATGTGCAGCATAAATGCGCCTGTTAAATATTTAAAGAGATATATAATTTAAAAAAAACATATTACATATTTTTTAATTATTATTATTTAAAAATAACAATAGAAAATAATTTATCATTTTAAATGAAAATGAAACGAAGTGAATGATTAAAAAATTTTAATTGCACATGAAAAAATTAAATAAATTTTACTCAAAAAAATAATAATAATGGAAAATAATTAAATGTTAATATTAAATAGCAGTGTAATATCATGTGATAAAAAAAAGTTATTGCTAGAGGGTAAAAAGCAAAAAATTTCAATTTCAAACTTCGCACAATATAATTTCATGCACACTAATAATATATTAACTTACTATATTCAGATACATGATTAGAGTTTCTAAAAATAATATTCTATATGTAGAGATGAAATATTGAATCAAATAAATTGATGTAAGTACACTGTTGGCTTGTTTTTATTAAATTTTGAAAGATTCTCTACTTGGAATTAAATTTTTTAGTATATTTTCTGCTGAATTATCTGGATTTTTGGGCTTTTTATGGAACTATGGACATTAGTCTTTTGATATCGACCTGAATTAGGGGGTTTGAGAGTGTTTCAACTACAATTACATGCAAGTGCTATACTTTTCAAACGTTACAAATCGTTTGTTTAAAACTCAGTATTAATTTATACAATAATTGAGAGAAAACTATAAGTCAGGAAAAACCGCTTTTAGCTTAGTCAAGGCGACTTTTATTGTTTTCAAATAATGTATGCCCTAAAAAAATGGAATATACCTACAATTTGTCTTGAAATTATCAAATTTTGAATATTTCCACTTGTGGCAGTGTAAAAGTAATTTAAAAGTTTCTAATTGAAAATTTTTTGAAAATTCAAGCAAATCTTAACATCGATTGAATTTTCAAACTAGTTTCAGACAATTAGAAAAAAATTCCAGCAGAGCAACCAGATTGACTTGATCAAAGAATTAAATTGGCTTATCTGTCAAACAGTTCAGTTACATAATTTAAAAAATAAAGTTTTAAAAAAATTCAAAAATCAGAAAAAAAAACATAATTTAAGCAAAAAAATTGAAGCATAACAAGCTAACAGTATAAATTCATATAAATATACAACTATTTTTTATATACACTGGTTTATAAACATGTGATTTTAATGTTTATACATATAAACATAGCAGTACTGTCTGTTAAATAAATGTCACAATTATAAGAAAATATGATTTTATTTTTAATATTATAAAAAAAAAGTACCAAACGCTCGTCTTTTATTTATGTAAGATTCAAGTAAGTAATGTTACATCTTTTATCATACTCACTTATACACATACAACAAAAATTTTTTTAAAAAATGTATCATTTTTTTTGTCATGTAATTTTTTATTCATTAATTCATAAATATGTAAATAAATCATGTTTTAATGCACAAAAAAAATTAAAATTACGTACATAATGATCAGATAATATGAGAGGCAAAAAACGTCCATCTTTTGACTTGTTAAAATATTTTTTGACTTTATGAACAGTAGTTACTTTCACATAGTAATAACTTTTTTTTTAAATTATCTTACATTATGTTTTTATAAAAAAATATATAAGCGTGGAAAGAAAAAGATGTTAATAATTTATGATAAAAAATTTTTTTATAAATGAGAAATTAAGTTTTTTTTTTAATGATAATTTTATAAGATACAATAAATGGTACGTTCAAGAAATGTGCATGAATATTTAATTTTTTTAAAGACTCTTTTTTTGTATACAAATAAGGAGATTTTATTTATTTATTTTTTTGTTAAAAAATTGTTGATAAAATATTTAACATTTAAATTTAAATAAATTTGACCTATATTTAAATGCAGCTTGTCAACACTTTTATTTTTATTTATGGAAAAGATTACAGGTGTTTTTCATTTAATTGTTCTTTTGTTAACATTTTTTTGGATTACATAAATTTTGTGCAAAAAAAAAGTATGCGAAATAAAAAATTATTTTCAACAGAAAATTTATTGTGGCAAATTAATATTTATTGCTCAAAAATAAAATTTAATGCTGAGTTGTGTTTGGTTCAGTTATCTTTGTATGAACTTTCAATGAAATACCATGTCCTCAATATTGCAAAATACCAAATTTTGAATTTTAAAAAAATTTGTACTTTTTAAAAATTTTCTAAAAATTTTTTTTTTACAGGTAAATGCAAATAAAGGGCAGTAATTTATTTCTAGAAATTTAACTTACATACACTGAAAGCAAGGAGAATGAAGAGAATCAAAGCTTAAACATAATATAAAAATTAGCATAAAAATGCATATTTATAATGGAAGTTAATTAATGCATAGGAAAACCACTAGAAAATTTTGATGTTATACTGTATTATGCAAATTTCAAAGTTTGTAATTAATGAATAATAATAAGTATCGAAATTTAATAAAGATAACTTTAGATTTTAACAGGATTTGCATCAAGCTGTAACTTTCAACTAAAATGTTTGTTTTAGCCAATTTTCCAAATGATTTATCACTGATTTAGAGATATTTGTTTTATCAGACAACATGAAATCTAAATTGTTGACTAAAAAAGCAAATAAAACAAATTTTGACCTCAACTAATTACTTTGGTGTACAATAAATCATCCAAAGATTTTGACGTAATAAATTGCCTTGCCACTTGAATTTCTACCCCCTATAAATAAAATCAAATTCGTATTGTATGTTTTTGTCTGTAACCAAGAGCATTTTTTTTTTTTTTGGGAGTGTCCAGCAGGATGTAATCAGGAACGTTTCACACTCGATTAATCGAATGGTTCACATGCACATAAGAATATTATATACACGAGAAGACCGTAAAGATGGATCCTTAATTTTTATCTTATTCAATCTACAGAAAAAAAAAGTATACAAATTTTGTTTTTTCTTTTCTTGTGTTGACGAGCTTCTTTAATTTTAATTTTCAGCTACTTGTTTAAAAAATGTGTTAAAAATATATTGAAAAAAAATTGAATACATGATAATTAAAGAAAAAATTCTTTTAATGTTTAACATTTTAATAAATCAAAAAGAAACATTGTGTGTGAATTATGTAATTTTAAAAAATTCTCCTCTTCTATATAGATCAGAATTATAATAAATAGAATATAAGAGAGGATTTATATCGTTAAATATACTTGACAGCAAAGGATTAAGATCCGTTACATTATCGTATATATAAATAATAAAATGCATAAAAATTAAATGACTTTCTTTTTTTTTTTCATACTATAACCTAATCAGCCGTATCCTATCTATAAGATAATTTATGTCTTCTAGTATAACGTACAAAAAATTTTTTGCTTCATAACGTATTCATTCTAATTTATATTTAGTAATATTTATATTTCTTTTTAAATATTAATTATATCAGATCAATTTTTTTTTATGGTTCAAAATAAAAAAGTAGATTATCATGATGTTTTATAAATTGGAATATAAAAAAAATTGATAAAAATTATATTTAAATCTTTTATGGCTCTGATAATGGTGAGAAAAGAAATTTTTTAATTATAAAAATTGTTTTTTTTTTTTAAATGTTTTTTAAAAATATAGATTTAGATAAATACAAAATTATATGCTTAATAATTTTTCTAGGTTTTGAGTAATTTGCATAATATGAAAAAGAAAAATGATGTGCTACGATATTATGTTTTTCTATATTTATACTTATTAATTTGAAAGTTAAAAATTTTATGATAAAACAAACAAATTTTATTTTAATTTTATATGAGTGAATCTGTCAAATTATTACTATTTTTAAAGAAACTGTATGAAAGTCCTTTGGGATTCTGGTCGAGTTGGTTGCTCTGCTTGAATTTTGCATGGATTTGTAATTTCCAAGAATTCGTTTGAATATTTAAATAATATGGTTAAAAATTCAAGCAGTGTAATCTGAGAGTGTATAGGTGTATAACCTGAATCCAGGATTCAAATATTAGACATAAACAGTTCATAAATGATATTCAGCGTTTAGCCATCCCAAACCTCCAGTTCGGCTAACTAAAATTGGTCCATTTAGCACTCTGAACAAAATGATACTCTGGCTTCGCCATTCAAGTAACCCAGAGATCTCACCCATTTAAAGTTTGAGAATAGGTTGAAGTATTTGCCGTCCCAATGCTAATCATTCGCTTAACCAAAAAAGATTCATTTAACGTATCCTGAAGGAAACTTTGGAGAGAACCAGCTACTATAGATGGTTCGATTAGATATTCAGCACTACATTCAGTTCCAAGAACCGGATTGCACGTTAGAATCGCAAAACCTCTATCAGGGTTTTCCCCAACCAAAATCAAAAAAATTAAAAAATCTAGATTTTCTCATGTATATTTTGTAAACTTAATTCAAAACATAAAATATTCTCGAAGAAAGGAAGGATTATTATTATTTAAGCTCTATCAAATATACAATTTTGATTTCTCTCATCTGCATATTGATTTCTTGAGAATAAATAATATATGCAATATATTATGTAAAATAGAAAATAATAGAGTATATGTAGTTTAATCGATAGGATATTAAAAATCAACTTTATTGTTACTATTAAATTCAAAATTTCCATATTGTATTTGTTTTATAATAAAAAAAATTTTCTTCAACAAAAACATGTAAAATTTCAATATATATTATAAAAACATATGTATGAACAAGACAAGCAATTATATGAACACATAGGTATTATAAATATATAAATAAACTTTATTATGTAGGAGTTTAAAAGATGCGTGTATGGATTTTTTTATGAAAACGGTTTTGCCATAAATGGTTACGGTGACTTTGGACTTCTCTCTCCATATATTTAAGTACCTTTTTATTATTCAATCATCTGTTATACAAAGTAAAAGAGAAATGTAGAATATATTTTTAATATTTACATATGACATTCAGAAGTTGACTGTATAATTTTTGAAAATATTCTGCCTCGAGAGAAAAATTTTCTGTTCGAGTTTAACATAAATTACAGGTATTATAAGAGTTTTAAAAATTTATACAAGCTGAGTAGTTTTTGTCTATTAAGCTATTAACGTGCATAAGAATGTTGGAGTAAATTTAAGATAAGATTATGAAAATTTTAGCCTCTTGAGCTCATTTTAACTTGTACTACAAGGCTTGTAATCAATTTTGAAACAACATTTTTTCAGTTAATAGGGTTAAATTGGAAAATTACTAAATTGCTACCCTTAACCACCTGATGACTCCATATAGAATTGAATCTTATTTTTCAACTCCAAATGGAGTTTTCAGATGAATGCTAAATAAATAAAATATATGTACAGTGTAATAAGTGACTTTCTTAGATTTACAAAAAAAATCGAAAAATTAGTAGATTTTCAAAAAGTTTTGTTAATATTCGATAAAAATCGTAAATTTACTAAATTTGGTACATTATCGAAAAATTCGAGAATTCTCGATTTTTTTTTGTGAATTTACGAAAAAAGTTGTAAATTCACAACCATTTTTCGTAAATTTACATCTATTTTTTGAAAATTTTCGAAAAAAAATTGTAAATTATCAATTTTTCTTGTGAATTCACAAAAAAAAAATCGAGAATATTCAAATTTTTTTTTAATATACTAAATTTAGTAATTATACGATTTTTCTCGAATATTTACAAATTTTTTCGAAAATTTACTAATTTTTCGAAAATTTTATAATTTTTTTGTTAATATAAGAAAGTTACTTTTTACAATGTATCTATGTAAAACTGACGAAAAGTTAACAACTATCATCCAAAAATAATCAAAACTATGTTTTCAACTTTTTGGAGCAAAGTAATAGTACGCAGTAATATTATTCTATGGTAATAGAGTATGCCAAAGATTATGATTTCCCAATTTCTTAAGAGTAAAATTATTTAATCACGATTTTAAAAATATTTGAATATCATTTTTACATAAATATTATTTCTAATCGTGAGAAATATTTTAAAATTATCTTGCATATTTTTTTATCAAAAAATTTATTTATTAGAAAGTTTATTATTTTTTATGTAAATTTTTTAAGTATATTTTCTTTATAAATAAAAATCAAATTATACATTTGTATGCTAACGTAAGTATTACATACGAACGTTTATTTAAATAAACTAGTTTCCATAATTTCTATTATTTTATAATCTAAAATTAAATTAAAATTTTCTTTATAATATTATTTAAATGTTAAGTTATAGCCATTTAAGATTATTTTAACCAAAATAACATGATAAAAAATATTAATTTCAAACAAGTTTTTAAGTACTTAGAATATAAAAAAAATATTATTTAGAAACAGCTTGAGATATAAAAGTACAAATTATTAATAATAAAAATAAATAATTTACTTTTGCCATATAATAATTCATTATAATATACCATGAATTTAAATAGTAGTTTAAATTAATTTATAAATAGTAACAACAGCTGTTTACGTAAATAATTAAGCTTGTTACTAATTAATTTCAGATTAAATATGTATATATATAACTTAGGTTACGTAAAAGTATATGTTTTCTTTTAAATATTTCCAGAGTAAAAATTTATAAATAATTTATGATATATCATTTACCATGAAATTAAGTTTTACGGATCACCCATTTTCTGTAGACTAAATTAAGAAGGAAGTAGAGTTTATTTGTTTTATGGTTGAGGATGAAAGTAAGTTTTTGCAAATTTTTACAAAGTTTAAGAAATTTAACTTTTTTTATGTTGTTATTATTTTTTCAACTCCAACAAATATTTTATTTTTTATCTGAATTATGTATTAAGGTTACGATAACCTTTGCGAATTCTTTTAATCAACTGGCTTTATCGAACTTTATTTTTATTTAGATATTTTTGTTGCTCAAGCAGCTGATAAAAAGCAAATTAAGTGACTATTGCAGCCAATATAATAATTCTAGGTTCTATTTTTAAATGAATTTTTGGTTCCTCATAGAGAAACCATTATGATAGATGAAATTTTGATTTTTGACCGATGATATTTCACAACCATTATAGTATTACTTTTATTATGGTTTTAAGGCCTAATTTTTTTTCAAAATTTTTTTTACCAAAAAATCTCGAGGTACTTTTTTTTTTAATTTGGATGTAATACCTCATTTTTTTTCTTTATGAAAGCACTAGTTTTAGGAATATCGTTTAACTCATTTTCTCGGATTGGATACCTAATTTTTTGAAAATTTTTTGCTTCACACCGTCAAGAATATTTGGTTCTTATGCATTTTTCCAAATATTTTGTTATTGCTTCAGGAGCCGTAGTGGCAATTATTTGGCAGTGTTTTTTTTTCAAAGTGCTCACCCTTTTACCCCTGTATAAATAATTAATAGTGGTATTAAAATATGATGTATAAGTAAGTAGATTAAAAATTATAAATTATGATTAATTTAATGAAACATTATAATCTATAAATGATTCAGCAAGTACAGATAATAAATTCGTTAAGAATTCTTTAATAGACGATAAGAGAATTTTATAATAATTAAGAAATAGTTACAAAACTTGATAAATTTATTTGCTATACATTAGCATTTAATTTTTTGCGCACACGAAATATCTCAAGAGATAAATTTCGTATACGTTAGTAAATTATACTTTCTTTATGCATTCCTTTAAGTTTCATGCAACGTACTCGTGTTTAATATAAATAAAATGATAACTTTATATTATTATATATTGACCAATAGAATATATTTATTTAGATTATAAGAGACCAACAATAAATATTTGTGTCATGAGAATTTAATAATATTTATGTTTATGAAAATTATAACTTACTCTTATTATTAAATGTTATTTGCACATGATAAACTGCTCTATTTTTTTGCTTTTTTTTATCTGTTTGAATTGATTTGTTTATTGAAATAATTGATATTACGAACTTCAATGACGTAGTTTGTTATTGGTATTGAAGTACTGAACACATGATAAGAGAGTAAGCACGTATCAAGAAATTTATATTAATAATTTTTGCATTTTTTCGTTTCCTGGTTGTTTCTGAGCCTGTTACGGTTTTGTTCCCCATTCCCTTATATGGATTTTATTTCTTCCCTCGAGCTTACTTTTTGCCATCTTTCCTCCTCCGTGCCTAATGCATTTGCTATTGTAATTTATGGTGTTCTCTTATGTATATATAATACCAAGCTTCTCATTTCTGCCTCCAATTTCTACATAATTATTAGATGCATTAAGCCCTATCTCTGCATAGGTTTAAATTGACGAGATTTATTTTTATACATAGTGAAGCCAGAAAATCATGAAAAAAAAAGAATTAATAATACTGCCCAATACCAAATATTACACCATCTTTTATGCTTATGAATAAAAGAAAATGATTGTCTACAGAATTAATTTTATCAATTTTATATTATTTTAAAGCTATTTGGGGAGAGGGCTTTAGTTTTTATGCCCACAATCATCTTCATGTATTTACCATGAATTTTTTCGATGCTTTTTCTTCTTTTTACCCCCATATTTCTACTCCACAAATTAAACATTGTTGTAAAAATTTGCAATAAGTTCACCCTTTTGCTTACTTTTTCTGACCCTATTCTTTTCTGAAGTCCTCGTGCCACGTTTATAGATTTCTTGTGTTTTACCACCATCCCTGCTGTTTGATTTTTCAACGATTCAGTGCTTGCAAATATGAATCCCAAGAATTTGAATTCCGATAATATTTATAACCAGATTATATTTAACTTAATAAAATAATAACGTGTCAATAAATTTGATAGCATTTAATAAATATTTAATAAATAAGAAAGTGTAAATATTTATTATTTTATTACTCATATATTATTGCAGTCTAATCTTCTAGTTTTTTAAATAGGAAAAAATGAAGGAAATTGAAATACAAGTTATGGTTTGTTACGGTTATTTATTTCTTTTTGACTCATCAAATCTCAAAAATTTTTAATCCGGGAATATTTAAACTTGTGTGATTTATGTTTAATCCAACCTATTTCATTTTTTTATTTTTTGACTACAGAAAATTTAATAAACTTAACACTTGAGATTTTTCACGTAGCAAAGCCAAAAAATGCATTAGACCCAGTTTTTGATTTAACCAAACAAAATTTTTTGCCAAGTTCCAATATGTTATTCTATACAAACTCGAACCAAACATCATTACACCCCGTTTTCTCCTTAAGCTGTATATTAATCTTATTTATTTATTTACCTAAAAAAAACTTAATTTTTAAAATTTACGCGCACTTAATAAAAAAATTAATTTTGCATAATCATTTTTGTATTTAAATGATCAAAATTACATAATTAATAATTAATTATTTAAAAATAAATTACAATAAAAGCATTTGCATAATTAAAAAAAAAAAACAACAAATTAATTTAATGCAAAAAAAAAGGTTATATTTACCTTTGCATTAAATAAGAAACATCTTTATTTAAATAATCCTTATTTTTAATGTCAACAATATTCATATATAAAATATTATGCGTGATTAAAATATTTAATAATAAACCGGATATTAAATATATACAACAAGTTGACATTAAAAATGCAAGTTGTATATTAAAATGAAAGAACGGTTATTTTTTTTATGAAATTTCCGACGTTTTTTTTTTTATTTGACACTAAAATTTTAAATAATAGTACATTCTTATTATGAAATGTTTATTATGCCAAATGCGAAGGTTTAAAGGTACGGGGTACGTAGAGCTGAGGTCCTGTAATAATATTTGGCAAAAATTAATATTTTTTATGAGCTTAAGAATGTTTCTTTATTTAATATAAGGGCAATAATGACGGCCTATAAAAACTGGAATATAGTCGTTATTACCCGCTAGCATATGAATAAAGATTCCATACTAAAATTAACACAATTTTCTTTGATATTATATCATGTCATCAAATAATTTAGTTTTATTCTATATAATATCACTTTGAACGAATATATTATAGGGTAGTCAAACAATTTCTCTAGATTGGTTCAAGCATATTATTTAGATAGTTCTTAACTTTATTATTCGATTATTCGTCCTTGATCCAGTTCAATAATTTCTATGTGCAGTTTATGTGAATAGAAGAAAACTTTTATTTATTCAACTTTAAATAATTTTTATTTTCGGCATTTTTCTGTGTCAGGTTAAATATAAAATTTTAATTAAAAATACCTACTTTTTTATAAAATCCATTAAGATCATAATATACACACATAAGGTGAATAATGTATCCATGATTAAGATTAAGATAAAAAAATTCGAAAAAGGTATTAAAATATTATTTGATTGTTCGTTTAAAATTTTAAAAATATAAATTTTAATTATAATAGCTAAGACATTTTGGTGTACGGGATTTAAAAAAAAAAAACTTGATTGGCAGATTTAAAAAGCTTTCTTTTCATAAATTATTATTAAAAATCATGTATGCTAATTTTATGCTTTTTAATCATGAAGAAGAATAATGAAAGTTTAATTTTTTATACATTTTATGAGCATAATAAATAATAACAATTTTTTTGAACATTATTTTTATGATAATTTTAATCCTGATGAACCAGTATTTGGCACATTGTCTTTTTTCGACTAGATTTTTTGGTTAGAAATAAGCAAGAATTTCTGGGTAGGAATTCCTTAGATTTCTGAAATCTAAGAATTTAGAATTTTGAATATTTTTTCAACAGCTCCAGATAATGTGTACAGCCCAATAACACAATTAACTAAAAAAAGAAAAGCTGTTTCTCGAAAATGTTCCCAACACAAGTTTTTCTGTCACAAGTTATTTTAGTTTCTAAAGATCGCAAATTTGGTGTTTTCAAAAAAAAATATCGATTCAAAATTTTTTGGCGAATAAAACTTTTATTCAAGTCACAAATCAAAGTCATTTTTCAAAAAAACTCCCGGACTAAGATACATTTTATTAAAAAGATATAGTTAATGACCTTGAATATATTACATATCAAAAGATAATTGATCGATCATCATTTTTAGTTAACGGTTTCACGAAAAATTAAAAAGAAAAATGTACATAATACTTTTTTTTATTATCTGAGTGATGATCGGTTATATTGCATTTATAGCATAAAAAAAAATTGATCGAACACGTTAGTAAAAAGAAAAAAATTTTTTTTTATAGTAAATTTTTTTTTTGGACAATCAATTTTTAGAGAGGGATATAACAAGACTTTTTCTTTTTTATTTTTTTTTCTGTCTTCTTTAATTTACAGTGTATATTTTTTTTTTGATCGATGAGTTTTGAATGAAATGTCTGGTGTGAAAAAAATGTACATTATGAGCAACATTGATGATTTTTATGCTGAAATGTGTTCTTTCTAATAATAATAATACTTTCAGTTTTTATTAAGAAAATATTTTTAGGCAAAATAAAATATGCAAAAAATATCTAATCTTAAAATAATCGAAAGGACAAAATTATAAATTAAATAGACAAAAGATTTCGTTTATAATAGAAAATTTAAAAATAATTCTGCTGTATTAAAATGATAAACAAGTACTTGCAATACACTGTAGTATTAATAATAACAAAGCCCAAGAGAGATAAATCGAGAAATGGCGACGTGCTGTCTCTCGTAAAGTATAAAATTATATAACACATTATAGTTAAAATTTTTTATTTCAAAAACTTGTTTTTACATATTGCAAAAATTTCTTTTGTTGATATTTTATCTAAATAATTATATTATTAAATTTTATTTTCCAAACTTTTTTTTGCATGACATTTTTTTGATATTGCACGACAGGAATTTACAGTATGCATTTGTTAATAATATCTTATTCAGATTATTTCGATTTATGATAATTTGTCATCTTTACGAGTTCTGTGGATTTTCCTATGTTTCAAAGGATTAATTATATACTGACTCGATTGTTAATAAAATTCTTTTATTTTTCATAAAAATTTCTAATCGCTTAATAAAATTTGCTGAATACTATAAATATATACTAGCCTGTTGGTTAAAAAAAAGTTAGCTTATAGTCTGCTTGGACATATTGTAAAAACTTTAAAATAGTGCAACACGATTATGTCACAATTTGCTTGAAATTTTAAATAAAGTATTTAGTTTTTAGAATACACTTCTAATTTTCATAAGATGATTTATCATTTCAAAAAATTTTTTTTTGCATATTTGGTCTACATAACTTAGTAATAATTAATATAACTAAATTTTTAACTTTATTAAGCAAATTTTTGATATTACTTGAAATTTCAAGCAGCCTGCTTGAAACTTATTGAAATTTTAAACAAAACAATCAAATAATTAATTAAGTAATTAATACTTAGGCTCTTCTGAAGCGAATTTCCAGCCACATACGACTCATATTTTGGAAAAAATTTTTTAATCGAAGCGTTCAAAAATAACAAATTTTATTTTGAAGTGAAGGTCTAATATACGTGCAATCTAAAAAATATATTGCAGTTATTTTAGAAAATATCAAATGTTATGATATAAAATCTTTGTGATTTTTAATATTCATAAAAATTTATGTTCCATGAAGTTAAAATTATTATTACATTGTTTAGAGAAAAAATTGATAATAAATTACTAATGACTTTATGATGTGAAAAAATTGTCCAAGGTTTGATCCAGTATTATTAAATTTTTATTAGTTTTATTAAATAATAAATTATTAAAAATAATAAAATAATATATATAGAACAAAATAACGAATTTTTACACGCATGATTATTTCATTTAAATTTTCAGACAAAATTAAAATATTTGCATTCAAATAATAGTCCTAAAGGCGTATATGCTAGATATATATGAACTTTTTTTCAAAAGATTTTGCAAGGCTACACTGTAAAAAGTAACTTTCTTAGATTCACAAAAAAATAGAATATTTTTGAAAAATTAGTAATTTTTCGAAAAAAATCGCAATTTTACAAATTTAGTTTATTAACTAAAAATTTGAGTATTTCCGATTTTTTTTCGTAAATTCACGAGAAAAATTGATAATTTACAATTTTTTTTCGAAAATTTACAAAAAATATTTGCTAATTTACAAATTTTTTCATAAATTCACAGAAAAAATCGAGAATTCTCGAATTTGTTGTAAATATACAAAATTTGTAAATTTACGATTTTTTTCGAAAATATTCTATTTTTTTTGTGAATATAAGAAAGTTACTTTTTACAGTGTACTTATATGTGATAGGTAATTTTTTTTATTTGCTGTTTTCAAATTTTTAGGTCCTGATCCTGAATTTTTAAAGGTTATTTGACATGTTTCATAAGAAACTTTTTTAATTGCCCTCGAAATGCTAAATGATGTATTTTTAAGGTAGCTGATTCAGAATATTTAGGTTTTGACTACAAAAACTTTCACTTAATAACGGAATATATGGCTAAAAAAATCAGTCATTATTTTTAAAAATTAGGCAAGTATCTTATGTAATATATAGAAAAACGCCAAAAAGCAGCCAATTGATGCCCAGGTGATGCATCAGGTGAAATTTTTTGGCTAAATATGCTTAATCAGCTACCTCAAAATCAGATTATTTGTCATTTTGAGCCCAATTAAAAAAGTTTTTTATGGAATATATTAAGTAAACCGTTAAAATTGACCTAAAAGTACGGTTTTTTGATATTAAGGCTAAGTTTTCAGGGTTGAGACCTAAAAATTTGAAATCAACATATTGAAAAATTTTCCTGACAGACATAAGCAACCTTGCCCAAATTTTAGTATTCTTCTACAGTATCTTCTATAGAAGAGTGCACACCTCTAACATATGTGGCTTCTGGACTATAAGTATAAAATATAATATGAAGCAGACTTAAAATAATTGAAACAACTGTCTAACAATAGCCGAGTAGATTAAGCTTAGAATGTAATACATTCATAACGCATGCATAATTACATAACATATCTGTTATTAACTGCAGAGATTTAAATATAGAATAAAGTTAAATAAAGACAAACAATTATTTTAAATAATACAAAATTCATAATTTTTCAAAAAAAATAAAAGCGTTTTTAATTATTTTGGAAAACACAGTTCTACAATGAATTATAGCAATAAAGATAATTTAATAAAGTTTATGAGTTATAAAATACATAGTAATTTATGCGTTAGCACGAAATTATATTTTAAATTTTATATTATTTGACTTATTTTACGCACACCTATAAATAGAAAATACGAACATTCGTTTAATCAAATTTTAAATCTGACACATTCTTTTTCATTTTTTTCTGATTAACTCATTTATAAATATATTTTTGAAAATTAAAAATTTTAGTACTTTTTTTATCGTACAAAAATATAGAAATCGTCAAAATTTATCTTTGAGTTTAGATAAGAAACTTCTGTAAAATAAATATTACGTAAATTTTGTTTTTTTACACATTTTTACCTTATTTATATATATTTTTTTTTCGAGGACCACACGTATAAATATTCTTTTTTTGTTGTTCTCTAAAAATATTATGTACGTGTTTAGCATAAATTATTTAAAAAAAGAAAGAAAAAAAAAATCAAATAAAATTTAATGCTGCATACAAGAACAACAAGGCATACATGTTTTTGCAAAAATAGTATTAATAAAAATGAGTTTAAAAACTTGTATACTTAATATAAATAATAATAAATTGTAATTAGGTATATGTTTATAATGGTCATTAAATATACACTGAGGATAAATAAATTTTAATACTTAACTATGTAGTTTAACATTTGAACATAAAATATTGGCAAACTTGATATCATTATTTTTATATTTTTTTAATAGATAATAATTATCAACAGAGTTTTGAAGTTAAATTTTAATTTGTTGCTTAAGAGCCTGAACAAATTGAATGGCTCGGAATTCTGTAAATATTTATCAGTACACACGCATATAAAGTATTCGAGAAAGTATTACACTAAAAAAAATTACAGTGTTACCGGAATTTTTTTTATTTGTTTAAACGATTGCAAATGGTATGAAACAAATAATATTTAACAACAATGAGTTTCACTCATTTAAAATACGAGAACTGTCGTATGATGGTGGAACTTTAAAAAAAAATTTTTTTGACCAAAAAAAAGAAGGAAAAATTCTAGCTACCAAAACCAGAATTCCGGTAGTGGCAATTGGATTTTTTTTTCAGTTTAGTAAATATAACCAGAATATAGTTTTATTTTACAACATGAAGTTTGGTTAATTTTACTTTAATTTTTAGTAAAATTTACTAATAAAATTTGTTTACAAAACTAAAACCTCAATTTTTCAGTAAAATTTACTAATTTTTTGTTGAAATTTATCAATGATTTCTGTTTACTGACTTTATTGAGGTTAATTTTACTAAACTTTTTTTTGCGTGTATACGTCAATAGTAGATAAGTAGCTGTATCGAGACAAACTAAAGTCGCTTTGTTCTAATTTTTATTTTTTGGCACCAATATTGTACTCGATATTGTATCAATTCTTCTGCAGTCTTATTTATAATGAAAAAATTGAAAACTTTTTTGTTTTATACAAGAAGATAATTCACTGGAAATTTTGCACTTATCCGGTTCGACGGACCAAAAAATCAGGAAATTGATTATTAATGGTTAATATTTCGTATTTTATTTAATTATTTAATTTTTTTTATTTTTCTGTGTTTCTTCCAATTTGTTCGAATCTTGATTCGAATATAAACTATCAATAATGAATGAGGCTATTAGCAAAAAAAGTTTGAAAAAATATAGCTTTAGATATTTGCAGTTTTATTTAAAATGCAAAGACAAAATAAGAAAATCAATAAAAAAATAAAAAGAAGAACAAATCGTCAATTAAATTTCAATTATATGATATTTATATTTTTTTTTCTATGAATGACAGTAAAAAGTCATAATTTATACTCACAAAAAAAGTAGAAACACTAATAACCCTAAATAATATAAGTACAAAATTAACAATAAAAAAAGAAAAATGATTGTCTTCTCACCGTTAGAATTACTATTCAGGTCACGAAATGAGAACAATACGATATCTTTCAGACAAATACACACAAATACAGGTATATATATATTTTAGCTATATCATTTATGATTTCCTGAAACTTTAAAAATATAATGCGTAAAATATATAAATGCACGCATAAAATAGTAAAAGATGTTTAAGTGAAAGTCACGAAAAAAATTGACACCCATGATATAAATTTTATCTATAAATTATTGCTTTCAAGCCGGAAATCTCAAAAAGTTATAATCATAGATCAATATATTAATCAAAATAATTCTTTATGATGTTAATATATAATTTAAAGTTATTAAAAATAAAAAATTATTTTTTACTTGTATGGAGATAATTATATAATCTACAGTAGTTAATAGCTGATATAGAAAAATCTTGACTTAAGACAGTAAATATAAATTGTATGGACGAAGTATAATAAATAAAACCTTTATAGATAAAAAAATTATTATGTATTGGTTAATATATTTTTTAGTTTATAATCAGAACGAATTAAAATCATTATCGGATAAATTCACTGGATTAAATATTTTATGGATATATAGTAGATTAATTTTTTATTAATAGGCACATAAAACTCTTAATTTAAGTTAAATTGTATTATCGGATTATTACATTTCAGTGATTTTCAGTTGAGGAATGTTGATTGCTACCCTCTTAATTTAATTTTTTTATGTTTTTAGCATTTTTCACATTTTGTCAAATTTTAGTTTTTCTACGATTGCTAAGTAAAAAATCTATAGCTTATGTTATTTCTGGACTTTTTTTAATTTTTACAATCGGCTTTATGTAAATGGCTTTGCTGGAAGCAAACCTTAGGTGAATTCTCAATAATTTGTAAACTAAAAAATTTGTAAAATAATAATTTGAATGAATAATTTTCATTGGTTTATCCGTATCTCAAAAATCGTATTTAAGGCTTGCATCAAAATTCACAAGTTCAGAAAAGAATATTAATCTGAATTTAAAAAGTTATAAAATGTTTTCAAACAACATAATATTTTTTATTCTTCTGATTTCTATTTCATTGCAGCAAATAAATTTTAAATGCAACCAAATACAACTAATTTACTTTATTTTTAAGCATATAAATAATAATTGTTAAATTATTGGTTACTTCCCACCCTAGTGTAAAAACTATACCAATGCTAATAAAGACTGGATTTAATTTTTTGTTGAAATTAAAACTTAGTAAAATTCTATCACTTTGGTATATTTGTATTAAAAAATACAAAAATATAAAACAAAAAAAAAATTAATTGCCAATACAACTATAAATCAAAATTTACTACAACAAATAAATAGATAGAAAAATAATGTTATTTCGTATAATAACATAAAAATGTACAAAATTATGACTTAATAAAAAATAAAAAAAAAAAGAAATTGGAACGAGTGTTTTATTATAATAGTAAATAGATTTTATTTTATTTCAGCAACAAGGGAAATCAATTTTTTGTCATGACTTTTATTTCAAAAAAATGCACTAAAAACATGGTAGTATCTTCTATTTTATGAATACAAACATATTATATAATTTATTTTTATTATTTTATTAATAAATTTTTACTCGCTGTTCTCTAACGCCATTGTTTTAATGTATAAAATTCGATAGCTTTTTTTAATGAGTTTATTTTTATATGAAAATTTATTTATTTATATAAACTGTAGATAGAAAAAACAACATTTTGCAATAAAAAAAGATTTTTTTTTTTAAGATTCTAAGCATTGATTATTTTTCATGTTACTGCTATTTTCTTAATGATGAAACTTTTTTTTTTTTATTGATACTTTTTTTTTTTTGCTTTGTTATTTTATGTATGTAATTCTTTTTTTAATTTTAAATAACTTAACGATCTGATGTTGATAATAGAATTTTAATAGTATTCGTGTACTTTAATTATTTATTGAAAAATTTTATAAAATAATATGTTACACAATTACAATGTTGAGAAAATACTGCCAATTTAATTAAAATAATTTTGCACTTTTTTTTTTTAATGATTTAAATGAAAATTATTTATAAAAAAAAGGAGGTAATGATAATAATCACTTAATCGTTAAATTCTTTGTTAACAGCTTTTTTTTAGAGATCGTGTAAATGTTACGAGTGAAAATCTTTAAGTATTATCTTATTTATTTTTTAAATAATCTATACTGTTTTTTATTTTTCTGATTTTCTCTCCATAGTAGGTTGTTGCACTTTTAATGGTAAGTAAACAGAATTATTTTTTAATTACTTCATTCTACTTCTTATAAAATTTTTTGAGTGAAAAAAAAGTTCGTAATACAATTAATTGCTTTAGCTGATAAATCATTAATTAAAAAATCAAAGTGAACTTCAATCTAAATATCCCTTTTAATAATAGAAATTCTTGCAATGTTTTGAGAGATTGAACTTTAATACATTGACGAGAGTCTGTCTATATAAAACTCAATGAAAGTAGAAGATGAAAACTTTTTGGCATATAGTCTCGACTAAAACTTTACTATAAAGGCATTTCCTTGGCGCCAGACGAATTTCCAAGTCTAAAGCTTAATATGTATTTTAATAGTATGCAACGAAAAAAAAAATGATACTTAAAATTTATATTTATATGGTGTATGGTGTACATTTTTATAATCTCAAATTGTGATATACATTTTTTTTTATAAATATGGATTACAATGTAATGTGGTAATGTGGAGTGTAATAAATTTTTTTTCTTATTTTGGGATAATCTGCCTGACAGGGAGATTTTCAGGATTAAGTTTTAAAAATATTCTTTTATATTTTCTGTAGTATAAAATATAGAATATTATCTGAGGAAAAGCATTTATATTTCTACCTTGGTGACTTGGAAGGTAGTTCGTGGGTTGTGCAGTTTTAAATACTTTTCTAAAAACTTGAGCTCAAAAAAGCTCTACCTCTTTTTTTAAGTTTAGTAATGAAGATTTGAAGTAAGGAGTACCCTCTACCGGGGTACTAATACTGCCGTGCAATCTTTACGTTTTTCAGGAGAGCACATTTAAATATTTTTGTCTTTTTCTCTAATCCTTTGTAATCCTTTGCCCACTTTAAAGCCCACAGGCCCATTATTGTTCAAGTTAATGTTTTTCCAACAACACGTATTAAATTGATATTATATTGATTGCCTTGATTCGCTTCCAGAAAAAATGTTTATTAAAAACTGAAATATTAATATATTAATATTGGAGTTTATTAATTTAAAATTATGGAATTTTGCTAGGATTTTTAAAGTTCCATCCTCCATCTCTACAATTAATTTTATTTTTAGTTAAAATTATACAGTACGGTACTTATGGCAAATTTTTCTTAAAGTCTTAATCATGGTAATTTTTTTATTATGCAAATATGAAAAATGACTTGTATGCACATAAATACATACAGCAGAAAGATTTTTAGAAAAAACATAAAAAGTCATATTTTTAAAATTTATGTATGTAAATGTGAAAAAGTTTATACGTAATAGTAATATACTTGATAATTTATATTTTTTTAAAAGAAAATATATTATGACAAAGCAAAAAAGATAACTAAAAATATTATCAGCATACGAGTATAAAAATATACAAAGATTTAGATAAGATAAATAATATATTATATATTTAATAAATAAATGCATTTCTGTGTTTCAAAAAAAAAAAAACGTTAGTATGAATATTAAATTTTCTTTTCATACTTTTTAATTTTAATTATCTTTAAGATAGTAGATATTTAATTACAAAGTTAAAATTACAATTTATTTAGAAGTGTATCCAATGCTGTTCTTGATATTAGCTGGTTTAGAGCTTGAAAAACATTGTTGACCTTGAAAATCTTGCAACTTAATTATTTTTAAAAATTAATGTGATATCCAATTGAGTAGAGTTACTTTATAATCTATTCCTGCAAAATCAACTTGGGCTTTTTTACAAGTTCTTTTTAGCTAAAAGGCAATCGTGTTAAAAAAACAATCATAACTAGTTTGTGTGTTCACCACTAATTATTATAAGTCCTGGAACCGAAATTACAATAAATCCCGAAATTTAAGTTATCCTAATTCCATAAACCTAAAGTATTTTAAATTCTTGTTCTTATCAGGGCCTGATCAGGCCCTGGTTCTCACTTCAAATTATTCTAAGTCCCTAAATTGAAAATATTCTAAGTCCATTTGACCCCCTCTCCCTAAAAACATCACTTTTTCACCCCCCCCTCTCCTCTGCTAAACAGAACTTTTTCGGGTACCCCTCCCTATGAACAAGTATCATGTTAAAATTAACACTTATTCACCAGTGTAGTTTTTATAAATCTGTAATTTTTAGCAAAAAATGAAATTTTTCCTGTAACAATTGTGAATCAAAATCGAATAATAAATTGTTCCACGCCCCTAGTAAAAAAAAATAGCTTTAAAGTAACAGGATTTCTAAGATCTGGGCAAAGTTCTGAGACTCACTTTTTCAATTACTGGATGAAAATTCTGGAAAAATCTAAGTCGAATTTCGGATTCCTCAAGATATTTTACTTAATCCCACCTTGACAGCGACGGAGAAGTTTTTCAAAATTTGCCTGTTAAAGGGAACTTATAAAATTTCCCACAAAATTTGAATTGAAAAGCAAGTTCCAGAAAATCTGACCAAAACTTGCCCAGATCTTAAAAAATAAAAAAATAAAACCTATGTTCTTACTAATTGTGTAATGGTACATGATTATTACCTCAGAAAACATACTGTTTTCAGTATAATGAAAATAATTTTAACCTTAATTTGTGCAATATTCAATGATTTTTTAATAAATGGAAATAAAAAATTGTTAAGCAACACAACATATTATTAGAAATCATGCAGAAAAAATTATATACATTTTATAAACCACCACAATTTCATATAATAGGTTGTTTACACTTATAATTATTCTGCATCGTGATTTAATTTAATAAGACAAAAAATTATCTCTCTAAACAAGAATTTACTGTAAATAACAGTTACAGAATAGTACTGTAAAAACCAATTAATAAATAAACCTATTTTGTACTCTAAAAAAAATCCAATTCATTTGATAATAATTATGTCGTACATAAAAATACATACAAAAATATTTTCTATACGTGTACCAGATGCCATATTAAGATACTAAATTTTCAAGTATGTATAGATAGAGAAAGTACGTTTATCAAGAAGCTCATTTATTTACGTAACAGACCCAAAAGATATTATTGATATATCCAAAAAAAGAAACATTTATAGATAAACAGATGTTTTTTTTTTTAATTTGAGCAAAAAAAAAAATATTTATGAATTATGCTTATAAGAGAACAAGGAAATAATATACTTAAAATGTATTTAATAACTGACATTTCATATTATCATTTTCTTGTATAATGTAAGAAGTACTTATAAGCAGCCTTGCCGTAAGCGAGAAAGTTTTTTTTAAAACAAGAATATAATATTATAAAAATCTATATATAATATATTTAATAAGAAGTGAAAAATAAATATATATTTCTTCACCTTAACAACAACAAAAAAAAGTTTTTTTAGATGCAATATTCTTGTGGTGTAAATTGCATTAGATATTCTTATAAAGATATTATAAAAGTTTGTATCTTCTTATGAATATACTTTTTTCAGGATTATAAGCTTTACCTATCATAGCTTGGATAGATTAGACTGGGAGTTAATTTTTTATCTTGTGTGTGGTTAAATTCAAAAAATTATAGTTGAGACTGCTTTTAAATAATGATGGGTGAAGTTAGTTCAAGCAGGAAGTTTGATAAAAATGCCATTAATATACCCTAATTAATACTCTTAATATTTCAAATTAACTAGTTTTTTTTGTGAAAATAAATATTTATACCATGGGTGACATTTGAAACTTATCGGGTTTACCCATCCCGATGCGAAATATGGAAATCAAACTTTTGGGTTGAGTATCAAAATATTAAATAATTGCTGAAAGATAATTACAGTTTTAATAAAATTTTGTATAGTTTACAGTTGTATCTGAATAATTTTGCAGGTTTCGAAATTTAAAATAATATATTTTTTTATTAACTATACCCAATTATTAAGTATATAGAAAATTTTGAAATTAATGTCCAAGCTAATATGCATTATAATGAAGAAAAAAAATTTTAACAGAATTTTTAATTACAAATATTTTTATAATATATTTTTATGCAAAGCTATATTAAATATTAAAACTTTTATAAAGGATCAGAATAAATAAAGCCAAGAGTTAATCTGATAAAAGTACATTTTAATGTTTATATAATATTTTCTAGCACATACATTTATATTTTAGCTCTGAAACTTATTCAGTATTAAATTAAGCTTATGCTTATACTCCAATGATTTTTGCTAAACTTTCGTGAGTTCATGCACAATATAAATTAGACTGAATTTGGGTATAAAATATTTGTTTAGTGAGAATCTTCCTAAAACCACAAAAGTTTCTTTAAAATAATTTTGATTTTTGATTAAGATCAAGAATTCTTTCTAAAAATTATATATTTTTTATAAATTAATTCTCAATCACCTTAAAAGAATCGTAAATTTTTTATCAATGTGATTTTTAATTCATTTCTCGTTAAAAAAAATTTATTGCTTAAAATTAACATTTAGGTATATCAAAGTAAATATTTTTACACAAAAAAAAAAATTTAATAAATTAAATTCTTTGAATATTTAAATTATTTAAATATTGTGACGTAATGTTTAATTTTTTAATTAATTTGAGGCATAAAATATATTTTTTATCTGTTTTTAATAAAGAAGAATATTCATTTTATTTTAAAATACCAAGAAAATAAACTAAAAATGAAAATTAATAAAAAAAATTTCTAAATTTCGAGTTTCAGCTTGACAAAACAACGAAAACTAACTATCTCAACAGAGCCAATATTGTAAGCTCTAAAGCTATTTTATAAGTAATTTTATCAATTTCATGTACTTCACGTCTAATTGATTGCCTAAAAATTTCTAAATTATCTGATGATTCTTTATGTAAACTAGATAATTCATTGTACACTTTTACCAATTTATTAAGCTTTGCATCATCAAGTGGATAGCCTCTCGAAAACTCATGCAAATAATAATCACACGTATATTTGATTCCGTCAAATATATCTTTGTTTAAAATATTAAATTGATAAGCAACAAGATCTATAATTTTATTGAAATCGTGTTTTATTCGAGAAGCTTCTTCTTTAGTACTAGTATTCATTATTAAATTATTCAATGTTTTCTTTAACTCTAATCTAATAACTTTAGCATTGTTGGCATAAACTGAAAATTCGTGCAGTATTTTTTGGCCTTTTGAAAAATCATTTTTAATTATGTAGTTTATATCTCGCATGGTCTTTTCACGAATATTGAATATTTTTTGTAACATAGGAAAATATTTTGTTTTTAAGTAATTTTCTAAGCTTTTAGAGGCAACCATTATTGTATTTTGAGCATTAATCAATCTTTCGGCATATTCTTCCATGGACTTATTTGCTGATTCCATAATTTCTTTTTTTTCTATAAAATTATTAAAATTGTTATTAAATAATTTTTAGGAATATGAAATTTTTTCATCAAAAGTAGGTATACCTCTCATTTCGTAAATAATTTTTTTTTCAAGTTTAATTTTAGAAAAATTATTGCTTACAGGATTACTAGAAACCTAAAGTTTTAAAAAATGGAATTATTTATGCAATTTTTTATTTCTATTAAAATTTACCTGTAATAATACACAGCTCAGAAGAAAAGTAACGTACAGCGTAATGCTTATATAATTATTTAAAAACATTTTGTTATGCATAAAAAAAATCAGTTCTTTACTTGAAAATGTAATATTTTGTTTTAAATTATTATTAATTTAAATTCAAGCTTTATATACGAAAGTAATTGTTTGATAAGACTTAAACTAAATAAATGGGTACCCAAATAAATTAAAAGTGTGATTTTTTAATTTACAAAAATGATTTGCAAATTCTAAGATATTATAATTTTTCTAAAAAAATAAAAACCAATGATTTCATTGGCATTTTTATTCCGTAGGCTAATAATTTATCTTTACCTAAAAATATTAAATTTATTTAAAAATAATTAATTTATTGTCAAAAAATTAATAAGCCAAAAAAATATCAATATATTTTATTTCACAATAAAGTGTTGTACGTTTTATTATTACTATTTTAAATAAGAATAAAAATCCTACACAAATATGCTATTTCATAAATATTTATTATTCATATTTTATATTTTTTTAGTAAAATAAAAACATAAATAAACGATAAATTTTTTTTATATTTATATTTACATTATTTTTACATTATTTAAACATTTTTATTTTGCAAAAATACAAACAAGTGATAAAATTCTTAATGAGAAGTTCCATTCTCAACTGGGTCCAAATTGAACTGAAGGGTCGCAAAAATTGGTCCAAACTATTTTTTTCCGAAAGTGCAACTAAAAATCTCAATATCTAAATTTTTAACTAAACTGTCAGGTTGAAATTAACATAAATTGCTTGAAATTTAAACAATTTATATATTAAAACTAGGGTATAAATTTCTACTTTAATCTAAGCGAATTTTAAGTAGAGCAATCTGAGAGAGATTTAGAACTCTTATGGGGAATTTTAAATTTTCCAAAAGTTTATTAAAAAAATCTAATTTTTGCATATTTAAAAATAACAAATCTCCTTGAGCTTTTTGAAGCTTTTAAAATATTATAAGAATTTTCAAAAGGTACTAGAGAGTTGAAAATTTTTTAAATATTCAAGAAAAATTTTTGGGCCAAATTGGTTAAAAAAAATTCATACTAACTGCCACTGCAAATTTCGTTATTAAAAGTACAAAAACAAAAACTATGAAAATATGACACAAAAAAAATTATTGTGACTTCATTTTTTACTAATAAAACAAGAAAAATGACACTACCTCAGACTCCCCTATATTACATAAAATCATTAAAATCGTCAATAAATAAATAATTTAACGCTAAATTAAATAAATTACATTAAAATCAATATAAAACCAATTAAAAAAGTTTGTTTTATTACACTAGTGTAATGTAATTTTTATTACATCGAAAACTCTGAAATTTAATTAAGGATAATAATAAAATAGTTTTACTTATTTTCAAACAATTAAAGAAAATTTCTTTGTAATTATCTTAAAAATCTCATTGTTTCGACGTTGCATTCATTTTCTTCTTACAAGAAGTTTTCTCTACTTTTTTTTAAACTTGGAAAATATTTGAAAAAACTAAGTGAACAAACAAAAAAAAAAAGTAAAGTCTCGAGTAAAGTATGATTACCTAGCTAAATAAAAAAAAAAAAGAAATTATTTTTTCTCGTTTTACAATAATAATAAAAAAATAATAATATTCTATAACAATAATAATGTCTCTCGTAGTGTAAAACTGTAAATATGTAATACAAAGTATAAAATTTTATTGTTATTATTGTAATAAATTTTAATTTGATTATAAGTTATAAATGTTAAATAAAAAAAAATTGATTAAAATATATAAAAAATGATTCGTTAAAAAAAATATATATATATATATTTTTTATTGAATCTATCATAAAAAAGAAGATGAGAAATGTTTGATAGAATATAAATAAGGTGTTCTATAAAAATGTTATATTCATGTCATCGAAAAGTATAAGATTAATCGATTTAAATTTATATGCTGGTTGTGATTATTATGATAAAATCTATTTATTTTGGTAAGTTGAATTAACATTTATAGGTTATTGATAATATAATTTATGATCTTTTTGCTATTCATTTTTTATGCTCTGATTAGAATTTATGCTATCCAAGGAATGTTAGGGACTTATGGTAGTACTGACAAATGGAAAATGGGTATTAAGTGAATATATCATGTATAATAATTAAGAGCTAGGTAAATTATATTTCTTATATTTTATGAAATTCGCCTCATTTGTACCTCGTATAATTTTTTTAAATTTTATATAACATTAATTAGTGTATGATAGAATCGATTAAATTAGTGTACGTTTCTCCCAAGGTTCCTCCTCTACATTGAGGCCTCTTCAGAACATTAATTATTAGAAAATTGTATTATTATTCGATTTTCAAAGGACCCCGCACCATTAGCATTGGAAAATTGCAAATGGTGCGATTTTCTTCAAACTTTGGGAAACGATAGTTTAAGAGATTTTGAAACGAAAATGTCCTATGGAAAAATCGGAAACATTCATTTCCTTTTGAGATACGGAGGCTAGAAAAGTAAAAAAGTTAAAAAATTATTTTGCTGATACAGAAGAGGTAAGTAAAAGATTTTGCTTGTAGGGATTACCGCCTGAATCAAGATTGGATTTCAATATGTTTTATGGGTCACTAATTCTAATAATGATGTTCCTAAAAACCCAAACGTATGTGTTAGCCCTTAAGGGCAAAAATGGCCCTTTTAAGGGTTTCTAAGTACAAATCATAAATGCTTACATCATAACTCAAACTATACGACATTATGGAGGCTAAATTCGATAATGGTCGTCACTAAGCACAAATGGTTTATGAAGAGCTCTCAAAGGACTACATTGCCCTTTTTAGGTCTTTTTCTTGTAAAATCCTTGAGAACAATGTAAAGAACTCAAGATAAACACCCTTAATCTTTAGGTTTATGAAAAAATTTATTATTTATCATTAAAAGTAATTTTTTCAAATAAAAGCTTTAAAAAATGTATAGTTTTTGTAATTTTAGCATAAGTTTAAAAAAAGTTTTTTTTTCTAACAATATAAATTCGAATCTTTCAATGATAAGCTGAAACTCTCAAGATTAAAAAAAAACAAAAAAAAAACCCATGGTTTAAAATTTCATTGTCCTTTAAGAAATAATAAAATTGATGCGTACAAGAATAAATTTACAGATGCAACGCACGTGTTTCTCTTGTTCGCTTAAGTTTCTTATTATTATCATTATGCATACAAATGCATGTATATATTAAATCTTTTCTTATAACTTACATAAAAAAGGGTTAAATCTCATTTTTAAAAAACATGCTATTTTATAAATGACCTTCAAAACTTCAACAATATTGTCTGTAAAATATACAAATATGAAGAAGAAATAGAGAAGAGTCTATATTTACATGTTTGTATTATAGGCGTGGGTGTAAAAGGGTTCAAGAGGTTCTTCTTCTTAAAAAAATACACTCTGTAACTCTGTATGTGTGTGTGTATGCTAAAAAACTGGTTTCTTACCTTTTGTCGTTAAGTATTGAATATAAATAAACGTACGTAAAAGTTTTCTTTAAACTCAACAATAATATCGCAACTGTACTTACATTCGCAAATAAAAAAACAAAGGAAAAGAGTGTATCCAAGTAGCAAAATAAAAGAGAATGTACGATTATATTAGTTAACTGAAATTCGTAATGAAATAATAAAGATAAATTTTGTAAAAAGTCTTATTTATTATTTGAATCAGATAAACTGTAAATGAAAAAAGTATTAGTTGATATTGCAATAAAACAGCAGCCACAAAGGTGTTGCAGATAGAATAAAATAAAAACTAATAGCTAGTAGTTTATACTGCCTTAAGCTGGGATATTGAGAGATAAAAGTTGCATTTGATAATGAAATATGATAATTTCTATGCTTGATGGGATTAAAAACCATGCGTATATTAACGTGCATTACTATTTTTAATCTAGGACGTTGACTTCTTCTGGCTATTTTGCTATTTTCTTCATTATCTTATTATCTATTTAAAGCAATTTTAAAAAGAGATTTCAATTTTGATTTACATCAGGTTAATATTTATTTATATTATTGATTTATATTTAATTATATACATTTTTTTTTCGAATTTTTGTAACGGTTTTTTTATATTATATTTTTAACCTACTACTGTTTGTTGTATATGGATGGAAAGGATACATAAATAACAATTTTTTTTTTTTTTGAGTTTTTTTAAAATTCACACCGTTATTTTTAAACCTTTTTTTTGTAAGTTTTTGCTAAGTAATAATTTAGATCGATTTTTAACTATTTCTCAGTATTTCTTTATAAATTTCTACAATCGATCTTTTTGGCATTATATTTGCTTTTTGTGAACGTAGTTTACGAAATTTAAGCTTCAGGTTAATTTTAACTTTTATATTTTTTTTTATACCTAAATTGATTTTAAACGAAATGCTTTTAATATAAAAATATTAAATCGAGTACTAATAAGCACATAGTTTAATTAAACTTAATTTCAATAAAAATGCAATAAAACTTTTCTAATTTATACTTTTCTACTTTGGTTAATTTAATATGATACGAATGAATCTTTTGGTCCCTAGAGAGAAACTAGTTTATTTGCGCAAAATTATTTTCTAGAACGAAAGTTTAATTCAAATAACAAAGTTAATGTCTACTCAAAGGACTCTTTTGAAACTATGAATATTTTTTTTTATTTTTCACGCTTAAAAAAGAGGAGAAATTGTAAGAATTTAACTACTAGATACCCATAATTAATGAAAAATTTTTTAAAATGTATTCATAGTATTGTAAAACTAGGGAAATTACTGATTCAAAACTGTATCTGGGGACCTCTGGAGCTTTATGGTTTATCCAAAAAACAATCAACTCGACTCAAGGGTTGAGGTAAATTAAATAATGAAACCGCACTCACCCCTACTTTTTAGTTTAAATACATATTATACTTGTCAGCTTTAATATTTTGGAAATTAAGTAGCATAAAAATCTGTAGTAATAAAGTAGAAGAGGATTCGAAAAAAAAAATATCTAGTTACAAAACTTAACAGACCTTAAAAAAATTGAGCTTCCTTTTTTGGAATACCTGAAATCGAGCTTTAAAATTTATTTTAACTTTACCGGTATCTTAAAAGTAAAAAAAAACTTGATTTTTGGTAGAGAAAGTTGTTAATTCAAGTTGCTGGATTATTCAGCAATAATAAAATATAGTTAATTAGCATTGTCAATACAGAAAATTTCATATAATTACACACTTAGGAAAATATGCTATTAATTTAATAGAATCTGAAATTGAAGTAGAGCAATGAAATACTCTATTGAACCAATAAAATATCCTAGAATATTACATTGCTCCATTTCAATCAAATATTTTATTAAATTAATAGCATATTTTCTCAGTGTAGAACGAAGCTCTACTTTATACCAAGAAAATTTCCAGTCTTAGGGACACGATTGGGACACGATTTAGAAAAAACTATTAATCAGCTATAGCTTTGATATTTGAAACTTGAGCGTTTGTCATAAAGTAAATGAGCTATTTAAATTTTAGTTACATTTCAATATTTCTAAAGTCATATTTTCATGGATTTCATCAGATGGTTTGCTTCGCTCTACCCGTTTTTTAACAGCAACTAGTATTCGTTTCAATAGATCATTACAATTTTCGGAAAAACAAAAAAGAATCGGTTATAAAAAAGAATAATGTTATTGAATAAAAAAAGTTGAGTATTTTTTCTAATTTTTCAATGCATTATAAAACAAATGAATAATAATTTTAAACACTTAACTTTCCTTTTTTCAAAAAATTTAAATATAATTAAAATAATTTAATTTATACTTTGTTTTGTTAAAAATAACAAAGTGTAAAATGAATTGTCTGTTTTATTATTATTATAAAAAAGAAAAAAAAATTATGGTTAATTAAGACTTTATTCTGAATACAGAATGAAAAAAAGCATGAAATTTTCTTTAGTACTTTTGGTCACGGTAATTAATGTATTAGAAGATGCGACATTTTTTTTTTGTTGAAATTATGGTTTTGTATCGAGAACGCATTAAAATAATTATTGAAATTACAATAAAACATGAAGACGCAATTTTTTTCTTTTTCTCTACACGCAAATTTATCATTATTATTACTGTTGTCTTGGAAACAATCATAATTACAATTATTTTATTTAAAAAAAATAATCAACTCAAGCATGAATGAGAAAATTTACTTTTTTTGTTTTCATGTTAAGGTAAAAATAAAGGGAAATAGTAACTGAAGCATAATACAATTTTTGTTGTTTATGATAAGTAATTACAGGAACAGGAACTCCGGATATTTAAAAAACTTGGAAGTTTTTTTTTAAAAAGGATAAAATGTCCCTTGTATAAAAAAGTTTAACTTGTATGACTTTACAGTAATCCAAAGTGTATGTAATTAAATATAAAATAATTAATTATTAAATATATCTACGAAATATTAGACTTTTTTTATACTCAAAATTAGGTCATCGAGTACATAAAATGTAATATAACGCTTGTGTTTGAAAAATTATACAATATAACGCGTTTTATTATATCTTTTATTTAAATTGTGTAAGTTTTTTTTTTTATAATTAATACCTATAATTTTATTATTTCTATGGTTACACCTTTCATTGTGCTTTCTATAGATACTTTTATTTTTTGCGTAATCAAATTTTTCTATTATTGTTTTTTATTTCTTTCATGATTTTCTAACTTGTTTATTACTGGTAATTGACATAATAGAAATCACGTTTTTATATGAACTATTATGTAATTTAATTTTCTTTTTTTTTCTATTTATGGAAAATTGCGTGGACCTTTTTTAAGCGCGTTGAGATTTTTCCTACAATTATTGGTGTTTTTAGTTTTTGAGCGAGTGAATTACAAAAATTTTGGTATTCGTGTATAAATATTTTTTATCGTAACTCTAGAAGCACAAGTAAATTGAAAAATGTTTTAAATGACTAGGTGAAAATTATATTAATCTAATGTGGAATTTAGCTTTCCTCGAGTGGAATTTTTTTTCATTTAACAAATATTTCATATCCCAAGATTTTCTCAGTAAACTAAATTTTTTCTTTCTTTAAAAAATATTATGTAAAATGCGTCTTCATGCAGAGTTCCGGTTCACTGTCATTCATTAACCTAGAAAATTCGTTGCACAAGTGATTAACTTTTACCGGGTTTATTAAAAAAAAAATCATTTTTAAAGCTAGATTTTTTACGCGATAAGTATTTCTAGTCCTAAGAATACCCGGATACAAGTGACTGAATTTTTATTTGAAAAATTCAAAGACATTGTTTTGCATCCTTAGTGAAGAGTAAAGTTGTAGTAGTTATATAAAAATAAGGGAAAATCAAGTCATGAAAAAATCGTCTTTATTGTTAAAAATAACTCCTGTAAATTTGCAAAAAAATTTAGTATACAAGAAGTTTGTAAACAACAATTTTATTAGTATTTAAAAAAACTCTTTTTTGACCAACCTTTTAATCAAGCATGCTTGAAACTCTTATGATACTATTTTTTTTAAATATTTAAAAAATTTTATTTTGGTCTCGTTTGTAAATTATTTTTGATCAAAAAAATATTCAGGATCTTAAAAAAATATAACATAGTTTTTAAAGTATTATTTGAAATTTTGGCAAGGCCTTGTATTTTGAAAAAATTTATATCCTTGGTAATAAAAATGTCATAAAAAGGTTATAATCAATAACAATAAGTCAAAGAAAAAAAATAAAATTCTTTTATTATAATATATGAATATCTGTTTAATAGTAAACACGAACAAAAAAAATCATTTTTTTTTAAGTCGTATGGTATAATTTTTACAAAAATTTCGAAGTTTTAAAAAATCGAATAGAAGAAAAATAAGAATACAGAAGAATATAATAATATATGTAAAATGACTATTTTTGGCGTCAACTGCATGGCTCCGGACGTCTATATTTTAAACAATAGGGGCCCAGAATAGGAATCTTCTATACAGCATTTCCTTTTTTTATTATATGGCTCATATATCCGTGTTACGGAATTAAAGTATTACGATCGTGATGTAGCGTAAAAAATACGCGGGAAAAAGTATACTGTTCGAGTAGACTTCAGAATAAAAAAAAGTGTACGGGTTCCTTAAAAAAAAAAAAATAAGAAATTTTATATGTATTAAATAATTTATGCGTAAAAAACAGGTATACTATAAATAAGAGGCGTGAGCGTGAGTTTGTATTAGTATAAAATTTTATTTAAGGAATACGAGAAGGCCTAATAACAATAATAGAACTCTCTCCTCAACTGGTCCATAAGAGGCTTTTTTTCGCCAAAGATCGACGGGATATATAATATAGCCTTTCAATTTTTTTTTCAACCCCCTGCAGAATTATTTTTATATCTACATTATTTACTAATATTTTATTGTAATATGGTCAGGTAAATTAGAATTTTATTTATTTAAAATTATTTTTTATTCGGACAAGTTGACATTTTTTTAATTTGCATATATTTAAGAAAATACGTCCAAGTACGTAAAAATTTAAAGAAGGGTAATAACATTTTTATATTTGAAGAAAAAATATATTTTTTTACTTTTAATCAATTTATAAAAAGACTTTATTATGTACTCTTTTTGGCAGATAAAGCGGTATGCTTTTTTTATAAAAATATTTTTTTTTAATTTGAAAGTTAAAAAATGATTTTTTTTTCATTTTATGATTACTCTCTTCTTTAAAATGTTCCTTATTAATTTGAAACGGTTTTTCAGATCTTTAAAAAATATAAATTTGATTACTAATGAAGAAAAACGAAATTTAAAATTAAAACTTTTTTTTAATATGCAGGTAATTGTTACCCTGAAAGAAAGTGGAAGACTTATCTATTTTGTCCCTAGAAACTAGTTACGAAATTTTGCATCTTAAACATAGATACTATGGACAAAAAATTTGAGTTACATCTTTGTAAAGACAATAATTAAGATGCAAACTTTAATAAAGTAATTTGGAAGCCTGTTTATTTTCAGATTATACTAAAATGAGTTTGAAAATATTAATTTTTTTATAAAAGTGTAAATTAATTGATTTATCTTTAACTTAATCTTAATTAAATATTTTATATGCAAAAAAAATAGAAAAAAATTTTCACTACATTTTACGCAATCTTGGATATTTAAAAATAATTGCCTTATAAATTTGATAAGGTAAAAGAATATTTAAAATAAATAATCAACTATTTTTATATAAACTTTCAACAATTACATAAAAAACATAAATTTATTATAATTTTATTTAGAGAAATCTTAAATAATTTACAAATAAGAAATTAAAAATTTTAATTATATGCACCTACTTCTAGAATATTACTCAATAAAAGAATTTTAAAAAATCATTAAATGAATTGACACGAATAATTTTTGGCAATTACCCATATAATATTATCAACATTCCTTTTAATATGATCTTTTATTTTGATATGTTAAATATAAAATATAATAAAAATGTTATTAAAGTATAAGTGTTATTCATCATCATCATAATCATCAAAATAACATAAAAAAGGTAATTATTACCGAAGCTTCTGTATATTTTAATGCTTCAATTACTGACATATTTTTTTGATCAATTTTATATTGTTGTACAAGATATGCATATCATTGGTTTATTATTAAAAAAGTAATTTATCTTTTAAAAAATAAAATTTTCTTTTAAGAAGAAGTCAACTATGTTTGTTGAGATAAAAAATTTTTTATGTTATCTGTAAAATATATGGAGACGTGTGCGTTTATGTTCAGACATTAAAATATGTCAAATATAAAAAATTATTATTTTCTATATCTATTTATTTTAATATCTAATATTTTATGTGTCTTTATCGAATTTTGATAATAAAATTACCGTTAACGTTTGGCATCAATATATATATACACTGAGAGAAAAAATTTTTTATATCTGGTTAGAATTAACGAGGAATTGAAACTTCACATTTTTATAAACAATTGATAAGTGTTTATTAAATAATTGCTTTATTTTTTTATTGGTAATCTCAGTTAGTATTGATATTTTTTCAATTTAATCTTCTTTTATACGAATTATATTAACTTTTGATTAAATCATTATTATTATTAAAAAATACTTACTCGTTTCGCTAATGAATTTTTAACAAATTTTAGGAATACAGATGTTCCTTTTAAAAATTTTTAATGGATTTCTTAATCCAATATTCATGTTTCTTTATTTGCTATATTCATTGTTTATTCTTGCTTGTTCCCCCAACACGTTTGTGTAACTTACAAAAAAAAATGGTTCTGATTAAACACTTTATTTTCACTTTAAAATTATTTTAAATTCACAAATTTTTGATTGTATCTTAATCAAAAAAAAATTTTAAATAGAAAAAATATTCTATTCAATAATCACACACTGAAATCACAGTATATATACAGGATATATTATTTGCTTCACTACCAAACAATAAAACACTTTATATTGTATACAGCAACCTATAGGTAACTTGTAACTGATTACAAAAATTTTTGTCTTTAGCAAATGCTAAAATTTCATAATTTCACAATCTTCAAATAACACAATTAAATGAGAATAAACAAAGAAAAAAGAATAGTAAAAAAAAAAGAAATTAAAATTTTTTTATATTAGCGTCCCTTGCTCACATAAGTATAGTTAGGTACCAACTAAATTCAACGTACAGAAATTTTTGCTTTCGAGAGTAGGCTTGTAAAGTTGTAACGCAACACTGGGTATCTTTGTAAGTATTGGTAATATACATTAAAATTATTATAAGAATCGCCTCGTGTTATTCCCCTCTTTTTTATTTAAAAATACAAAACACACACACACATATTATGTGTTGCTATTATTATTTTGTTTTGAATGCTATCTTTCGTTCGTTTGCCTCTCTCCCGCCATAAAACCGATTTTACCGGTTGTAAGTTACGTGATTTTGCACTAGACGGTGCTAGTAATCAGCAAAAATCTTTGATACTTTTTTTCAATTATTTTACATCAGCTCCTTCTCTATATTAATATTTGTTATGTATTTTAAACCATGGAACCTTGGCTTTAAACAATAATTAAATATTCGAGAATGTAATTTAGAGTGAGAGGAATCTTCTCTGAACTGTAGATTAAATTATTAATCAAACGTAATCGAATTCGCCTGGAAATTGATTACCAAATTCGCATTATTGCATGCTAAACTCAAATTAAAAAATAATTTTTTGGTTCCTCACAGGAAATTCCTCATAGAGGAACCATTGTTTTAGATGAAATTTTGATTTCTGATTTTTTAGCATAGAAGCATGTTTTGAAACCTCAGGAAGCTAAAAAACTGGTTTTTCAAAAAAGTCACTATGTGTGTGTGTGTGTGTGTGTGCGTGTGCGTGTGTGTGTTTGTATGTAAGTATGTATGTATGTATATATGTATATTGTATGTATGTATGTATGTAACCAATAAAATAATTTGTATTGTTTTATTTATTTTAAATAATTTGAAACAATATAAAATTAAGTTCAGCTCCAATTCTGGTCAATAAAATATTATTTTTACTTTTATTATGGTTTTAAGATCTAATTTTTTTTAAAAATATTTTTTTATGAAAAAATCTCAAAATACTTCTTTTTTTTTTTAATTAGGATGTGGGTAGATTTAAATGAAGTGAGTGCGACTTACATGGTCGGGTCTTCAAAACTGCCTTAAAGTATTTTTTTCTGAAAGTACTACCAAAAATAAGTAACCAGCCCAATTTTTAGCCTCCCAGAGCGAAATCTCGATTTTTGGCAGCCATTTTAGTGTTTTTGACTGTCGTAAAAAAAGTAAGAAAAATGAGTCATAATTTTTTTTATTATTGCTGTAAAAAACTCACATTAGCATGAAAAATTTTTTCCTTTTAGGTCCGGATAGGAAATTTCCCTGGCTATCCCATTACGGGGTCAAAATTTTTTTTTGAGTTGCGCATGCGCGAGGAATCGCTAAGATAGGCTGTTTTTTTTCAAAAGTCGATTTCTCAAACGCCTATTAGTGAAAAATCTTGTAACCAGGCTTAAAATTTTCGTTAAACCTTATATTTTTTGGCAAAAAAAACATTTCGATGGGACACTGCTTTTTGGGAGCTCTAGATAAAAAAATAGCAGCTTTCAAAACCTCATTTTTTACAAATTTCAAATTTCCCGCCAAGTCACGTGACCAATAAAAAATCTGACCAAAAATTTGAATTCCGCGGGAAATTTTACATAAAGATATGTCTTTTCATGTTTTTAAAAGCGTTTATGTTAAAGCGGCGAAAAACAGTGAAATAATAAAGAATTTTCTGAATAATTTTGAATAATTTGGAATAATTTAAAAAATAAAAAAATTCCTTAATAAATGAGATATTTTAATCTTTCAATTTAAAATTTCGCTGCTTTAACATAAACGCTCTTAAAAACATGAAAACATATATCCTTATGTAAAATTTCCCGCGGAATCCAAATTTTTGATCAGATTTTTGATTGGTCACGTGACTTGGCGGGAAATTTGAAATTTGTAAAAAATGAGGTTTTGAAAGCTGCTATTTTTTTGTCTAGAGCTCCCAAAAAGCAGTGTCCCATCGAAATGTTTTTTTTGCCAAAAAATATAAGGTTTAACGAAAATTTTAAGCCTGGCTACAAGATTTTTCACTAATAGGCATTTGAGAAATCGACTTTTGAAAAAAAACAGCCTATCTTAGCGATTCCTCGCGCATGCGCAACTCAAAAAAAAATTTTGACACCGGAATGGGATAGCCAGGGAAATTTCCTATCCGGACCTAAAGGGAAAAAATTTTTCATGCTAATGTGAGTTTTTTATAGCAATAATAAAAAAAATTATGACTCATTTTTCTTACTTTTTTTACGACAGTCAAAAACACTAAAATGGCTGCCAAAAATCGAGATTTTGCTCTGGGAGGCTAAAAATTGGGCTGGTTACTTATTTTTGGTAGTACTTTCAGAAAAAAACACTTTGGGGCAGTTTTGAAGACCCGACCATGTAAGTCGCACTCACTTCATTTAAATCTACCCATGTAATACCTCATTTTTTTCCATAAAAGTACTAATATCTAGAAGTATCGTTTTTACTCGATATCTTGAATCTTATTATTTATTTTTTTCTCAAAATTCTTTGGATCGAAGAGGCAAAAATTTTTCGTGTTAATGAGAGAAGAAAAATTATTCTTTATTTTTCTTACTTTTTTTATAAAAGTCCAAAACACAAAAATGGCTGATAAAAATAGAAATTTCGCTCTGGGAGGTTAAAAATTCGGCTGGTGAATTATTTTTGGTAGTACTTTCAGAAAAAAAACACTTTGGGGCTGTTTTGAAGACCAGACCATATATTTCATAAATGCACACTTCATCCAAATCTACCTACATTTAAACTGAAAAAAAATTAGGTATATAAGTTCCTAATAACCTATTCTTGTCCTTAATTTTAGGAATTTTTAGGAAAGACCGATTTCCCATTCCTTAAATTTTTTTTAGGATTAAAGTCAAGAGTAAATCTCAACTTTCACATCATATTTTAAATCAGTGACCTGCTAAACTGGTAATGGTTTAAAATTTGAACAATTATTTTAGTTTATTGACATCCAATCGACAGTTGCCAATTGACAATATCGCCAAATTCACATCAGATTTAAAATCCATAATGACCTTTAAAAAGTAAATAACTAAATTAAAATCTAAGATTTTAATACTAAGATTTTATTACTAAAAATTGGGCGATACACAAAACAACAATTATTTAATAGGTCGTGGACCCGAATCCAACCATACCACACTGAGAAAATTATATAATTGTGACAATGATATCATATAATCATATTTGTACGATTATACATGTAATCACCCTGATGCTATTATATCATCAGGACAATAATATTCTGTAATCCTGACAATTATATGCATATCATTGGGGCAATTATACATATAATCCTCCTGATGATATCATATAATCAAGGCAATTATATTTAATTTTTTGTTTTTTTTTTCAAAATATTTATTTTTTGGGTATATGAAGAAACTCACAGATATTTAATTATGTATTTTTACCTAATTTATTATTTATTAAAGTTTTTTTAAAGATTTTTAAAGATTTGAATTTTTATTATTTTTATCTTTGGTATTTTTGTTAATTTTTTTTTCGCTCGCACGCTTTCGTTCGTTATCAATTATCGATACCGTATAACCCTAATCTAATCTAATCGCATATGTATTATATTGTAATAACGAGCGCTCGCCGATCATCATTCTTATTGAGTATTATATTCTCGGTCCTTATATAGTAACTGGAACGTATTTTTGACACTTGCGAGAGAAAAAACCTTAGCATCTAGCGGTTGGAAATTAAAACAATACACCGCGCAAAATTCGAATTCAAAAAAAGTTTTAAAAAAATTTATTTTAAATTTGATTTTAGCGCGGTGTATTGTTTTAATTTCCAACCGCTAGATGCTAAGGTTTTTTCTCTCGCAAGTGTCAAAAATACGTTCCAGTTACTATATAAGGACCGAGAATATAATACTCAATAAGAATGATGATCGGCGAGCGCTCGTTATTACAATATAATACATATGCGATTAGATTAGATTAGGGTTATACGGTATCGATAGTTGATAACGAACGAAAGCGTGCGAGCGAAAAAAAAATTAACAAAAATACCAAAGATAAAAATAATAAAAATTCAAATCTTTAAAAATCTTTAAAAAAACTTTAATAAATAATAAATTAGGTAAAAATACATAATTAAATATCTGTGAGTTTCTTCATATACCCAAAAAATAAATATTTTGAAAAAAAAAACAAAAAATTAAATATAATTGCCTTGATTATATGATATCATCAGGAGGATTATATGTATAATTGCCCCAATGATATGCATATAATTGTCAGGATTACAGAATATTATTGTCCTGATGATATAATATCATCAGGGTGATTACATGTATAATCGTACAAATATGATTATATGATATTATTGTCACAATTATATAATTTTCTCAGTGCATCCAAAACATTTTCAATAATAATTTTATAATTATATGTTATAGTTATTGAAAAGGCTTATAATAAAATAGGCGAAACGTCTAATAAAATAAAAACATCTATGAAAAAAAGAACCTTCTAAAGTTTTTTTTTATATAGCCCAGTTCTGATCATTAACAAAGAAACAAAGATTTTAATTTACTAAAAAATGGGCGATACACAAAACAACAATTATTTAAATAACTAAAATTGAAAGATTTTTTCGATTTATGAAAGCTAATTGACAGCTTTCAATTGATAATTTTTTCAATCTGACATCAACTTCGAAATCAGCGACCTAAAATACGTAAATCCCAACTAAGATTTAAAGTTTTTTACAAATTGTAGAATTTTGACAACTAATTGACAGCTGTTAAATAATAAGCTTCGAAATCGGAGACCTAAAGGGCGTGCAAGCAAATTAAGTATTATGCCTAAAAAGGAAAAAAAATAATGGCACTTATTTATCCATAATAATCTTAATATTTGAAATTGAGACAAAAAAATTTGTTTGTTTAAAAACCAATAAATCTTAAGCCATTATTTTTTTAATTTAGGATCTCCTTGTATTGAATTTCAGGGTCTGCAAGATTTTGATAAGAAAAATAATCAAACAAAATAAGACTTTCTAATGAATGGCTACCACAAAAATATTTCCTGTGAATACAACATTTTTTCGTTTAAATAAATTGAATAACCTGTAAGATTCATTTCCAACTCCTTGCATTATTATTTCACAATAAAAATATAAATAAAAATATCAATCCAAGTATCAATTGTGAAATTTCGAAATCTGGAAGACTTTCAAAGCCCAAAACTTTAACCACATATAAAATACCCTGCCAACTAGCTGGCACTGAGGTTCCTCAAACAATGATCTTTAAACTTCAATATGCAATAAATATTATTGATTACAACCATGCAATTATACATACATTTTTCTTTTTTAATAGGTAAAGTAGACCATTAAGATTTAAATTAATTTTTTAAATTAATTTACACTCAAATTTTCGTTTTTAACTTAACAATATAATGTTATCTAATTAAATTTATTTGGAAAGGTCTCAATCCACGCTCAACCTCATTTGTTTAAGCGTGGATTTAGCCACAAAAATTTAATTAGACTCGATCCACGCCTAAAAAAAAATAATAATTAACCTCAAATAAAATTTATTCTAATTTTCTAATAAAAAATATAATTTTTTTGCAGTTTCAGTGCATATATAAAAAAAAAAATAAAAAATCATTACAAATAAATATTTGTTGTGCATCGGTTGTGCATAATTCAAATTTAAGTTTTTTTAAAGAATATCGTAATTTCAAGAAATTTTATCATTAGGCGTGGATGGAGATCTTTCGAATTAAATTTCAAAAAATAATTACCAAGCAAAAATAAACAAACCTAGAAACAAACGTAGTTCAAAAATTGAGTCAAAAATTTAACAAAAATTCGAGCCTCGTGCAATTATTATCCATCATTGTGCAATTTAAAATAGCGAATTAACAAAAGTTAATCTTTTTAAATTTTCTCGTGAATTTTTATTTATTTTAAAAAATTGAATATTAGAATTCGATTTTTTATATAATAACGTATGATTCTTTAAAAAATTCCACTTTTTGCAACTTTTAAATCTGAATTTTAAAATTTAAACATAACCATTTAATATTTTTAGGTTGTTTATTATTGTTTATAATTTCACTAAGCTGCATACATAAATAAACATAGCAAGGAACAAAATAATCCGAGGAAGTCAAAAAGAGGCAAGATTTCCATCATTCTTTCTTATGTGTTATAATTTATATCAAAGTAAAAAAAAAATTGTAATCAAATACAAAAATTACTATAAACAAAATTTATAAAATTTATACTCTCATTAAAATAAATTAGATATGTCCAATACGAAAAATAAATTTGATGTTTTATGTATTTTTTTGTAACAAAGATTTTTGGGAAAAAATTTTCAAAAAATTAATTATCAAATTCAAGATATCTAGTAAAAACTATACTTTCAAGTATAAATACTTTCATGGAAATAAATGAAGTATTACATCCAAATTAAAAAAAAAAAAAAGTATTTTTAGATTTTTTTAATAAAAAAATTTTTGGAAAAAAAATTAAGTATTCGTTTGATAATTGTTTTGGAATATCACTGGTTACAATATTTTAAAATATTAGTACTTTCATAGAATTAAAAGAGGTATTACACCAAAAAAATATTGCAATTTTTTTTATTTTTCTTTTTTTTTAATTTAGAGAATAAAAGTTTTGAAAAAATTAAGTATCAATTCCAAAAAATTACTGTAAACGAGGTTCTTAAAACTAGTACTTCCATGGAAATAAATTAGGTACTAAATACAAAAAAAAAAAAGTTTCGTATTTTTTTGTATTTTTTTGTGAAAAAAATTTTAGGAAAAAAAATTTTGAAAACATTATGTATCAGATCCAAAAAATTACAATAAACAAGGTTCTTAAAACTAGTACTTCCATGAAAATAAATTAGGTACTAAATCCAAAAAGAAAAAAAAAATTGGTGTTTTTTGTATTTTTTTGTGAAAAAAATTTTAGAAAAAAAATTTACAAAAAATTAAGTATCCGATTCGAGATATCATTTGAAAACTATACTTTCAAATATAAGTACTTTCATGGAAATAAATGAGGTATTACATCCAAATTAAAAAAAAAGGGGGGGTTTGAGATTTTTTGATAAAAAAAATGTTTGAAAAAAAAAATTGGGTCTTAATTCGATAATGGTTATGAAATATCACTAGTTACAATATTTTCAGATATTAATACTTTCATAGAATTAAATGAGGTATTGCACCAAAAAAAAAAAAAAATATTGCATTTTTTTTTATTTTTCTATTTTTTTAATTTTGACAAAAAAAATTTTTTTAAAATTAAGTATCAGATCCAAAAAATAACAATAAACAAGATTCTTAAAACTAGTACTTCCATGGAAATAAATTAGGTACTACGTCCAAAAAGAAAAAAAAAATTAGCATTTTTTGTATTTTTTTGTGAAAAAAATTTTAGAAAAAAAAATTTCAGAAAATTAAGTATCCGATTCGAGATATCATGTAAAAACCATACTTTCAAATATAAGTACTTTCGTGGAAATAAATGAGGTATTACATCCAAATTAAAAAAAAAGTGGGGGGGTTTGAGATTTTTTGATAAAAAAATGTTTGAAAAAAAAATTAGGTCTTAATTCGATAATGGTTTTGAAATATCACTAGTTATAATATTTTCAGATATTAGTACTTTCATAGAATTAAATGAGGTATTACACCCAAAAAAAAAAAAATATTGCATTTTTTTTTATTTTTCTATTTTTTTAATTTTGACAAAAAAAATTTTGAAAAAATTAAGTATCAGATCCAAAAAATAACAATAAACAAGGTTCTTAAAACTAGTACTTCCATGGAAATAAATTAGGTACTACGTCCAAAAAGAAAAAAAAAATTAGTATTTTTTGTATTTTTTTGTGAAAAAAATTTTAGAAAAAAAATGTTCAGAAAATTAAGTATCCGATTCGAGATATCATGTAAAAACCATACTTTCAAATATAAGTACTTTCGTGGAAATAAATGAGGTATTACATCCAAATAAAAAAAAAAAAAAAGTACCTCGAGATTTTTTGGTGAAAAAATTTTTGAAAAAAAAATTAGGTCTTAATTCCATAATATTTGTGAAATATCACCGATTACATACGTACACACACACACACACACACACACACACACACACACACACACACACACACACACATACAGACTTTTTTTAAAAACAGGTTTTTTAGCTTCCTGGGGTCCCAAAACGTGCTTATATGCCAAAAAATAGAAAATCAAATTTTGACCTAACACAATGGTTCCTCTTTGAGGAACCAAAAAAAATCAAAAAAAGTTTTTTCAATTATAATTTCAATTATAATTTTTTTAAAATTTTACAATTCTCGAGCTACGGTGAGGATTGAAACTCGAAATCAAATTTGAGCCTTTCTATATGCAACCCGAGTGATTATCGAAATTTTAAAAATTAATTACAAATTACAGCGCCCTCTAGGGCGCGCGACTAAGTTAATAAGTTACTAAACTTAGAAGCACTAATATACAGGAAATTATAGTTTCTCTCTCTATTTTTGACAAATCTTCCAAGCAAGATATATCGAAGATGTCGAAAGTCGAATTTCGATTTTTTGATCGAATTTCGATTTTTATGTCGAAGATCGGCGGATTTATTTTTTTTTTACACATACACATATAATAAAAATATAGCGTCTGCTCTCAACCGGTACAAGATATATTCAGATATAATTAAAAAAAATAAATGGTCAATTGAAGAAGAAACAAAGCGTGTTTATAGCTTTTCTATTCTATCTATCTATTATTTTAAAAAAAATAGCTGTAACAAAAAAAGAGTGTATATATATTAGAAAAAAAGAGTGTATATTAGAATTTATCCATTTATAAAAAAAAAAACTGCATAAACTACATGGCTAAAAAGAATTTTGTTTCTAATTAAAGTTTAGTAAGAGATATGCAAAGCGAGAGCAAAAGTTTTTTAAATAAAATGTACCATATTAGCAGAATAACCTAATAAAGTGATTACTTTTTTTTCTACTTCTTATATTGGTGAATACCAAACTGTATTTTAATTTAAAACCAGCTTCTGAAGCAGGTCTAACTTATGTAAACACAAAAGTTTATTGGGAATTCATGGATATGGTTTATTACCAATATAGTTCTAGATCTTTGTACGAGAAAGAATCATGAGCCATGAAATCATCCTGTTTGCATAATTGAAAATTATTTGATAAATAAAATCCAAACTAGAATGTATAATCAAATTTGGACCTAAAAAAATATAAAATCCATGTAATTAGTATTTTACATTACAAGTATAGTTTCATTGATGCGTTCTCAAAAAGGTTTGGAAAGCTATTACTGAAAATTTTATATACAGTTTGGGTCCAAATTTGATAAAATTCTAATTTAAATCTACTTTGTTAAGTAGTTTTCATTTATTTAAGCAGGCTTAATTCATTGCTTCTGATTCTTACACATAAAAACATCCAGGATTTTAGAAAGAGCCATTACGATATACGAATTCCCAATAAACCTGTTCAAGTGATTACTGTTTTTTCTACTTCTGTATTAGTGAATACCAAATTGCATATTAATTTAAAACCAACTTCTAAAGAGGGTCTAACTTATGTAAATATAAAAGTTTTTAGGTTTTCAACGATATGGTTTATTACCAAGTTCTGGATGTTTGTACGAGTAAGAATCATAAGCCTTGAATTCATCCTGTTTACATAATTAAAAATTATTTGATAAATAAAACCAAACTAAAATATATAATCAAATTTGGACCTAAAAAAATATAAAATCTATGTAATAACTATTTTACAAGTAGCTTCATTGATGCGTTCTTAAAAAGCCTTGGAAAGCCATTACTGGATTTTATATACAGTTTGGTTCCAAATTTTATAAAATTCTAATTTAAATCTACTTTGTCAAGTAGTTTTCATTTATATAAGCAGGCTTAATTCTTTGCTTCTGATTCTTACCCATAAAAATATCCAGGATTTTAGAAAGAGCCATTACGATGAATTAATTCATCTATTACATAAAGATTCTAACTTCCTAAAGTAGGTTTAGTCAATAAACACAGATTACTCTAAGTTTCTCAATCCAGATCCCAGAAACCTGTTAAAATGATTACTGTTTTTTCTACTTATTTATTGGTGAATACCAAATTGCATATTAATTTAAAACCAGCTTCTAAAGAGGGTCTAACTTATGTAAACATAAAAGTTTATTGGGAATTCAACGATATGGTTTATTACCAAGTTCTGGATGTTTGTACGAGTAAAAATCATAAGCCATGAAATTCACCAATTCACCCTGTTTCTATAATTGAAAATTATTTGATAAATAAAATCCAAACTAGAATGTATAAACAAATTTGGACCTAAAAAAATATAAAATCCAACTAATTAGTATTTTACAAGTATAGTTTCATTGATGCATTCTCAAAAAGCTTTGGAAAGCTATTACTGGACTTTATATACAGTTTGGGTCCAAATTTTATAAATTTCTAATTTAAATCTAATTTATCAAGTACTTTTCATTTATGTAAGCAGGCTTAATTCATTGCTTCTGATTCTCACCCATAATAACATCCAGTAAGTTTTTAGAAAGAGCTATTACGATGAATTCCCAATATACCTGTTTAAGTGATTACTCCCGTACGAAGCCACTGTATACAGTCCTGTAAACAGCCGTGTATACATTTTTTCACGGAATACATGCACTGTATACAAAATGTTTTTTTTTTTTTTAATATAGCTCTAATTAGCACGTAAGGAATTGGCCCTATAGGGATTCGTAACATAGTCAGGGGCGTTATAGGAAGAGGAATAAATAAATTACTAATGTAAAAGGTAATTACCGAGTATATAAAATAATGGACTCTGGAAGTAAAAAATGGCTCCCACATGATAAATTAAATACCAACTGATAGAATTAGTTATCCAGGGGCTCATTGGGCCCGACCAGAAAAAAATGAGATCTCGCTGTACAAATCGATTCCCAGGGAAAAAAATGGACTATAAGGGTAAAATATGAGTTCAGCAGGAAAAAATGAAATCCCGCTGTATAAATCGATTCCCAGGGATAAAAATGGACTATAGGGGTAAAAAATGTGTCCAGCAGGCAAATAAATGGTAAAGAGGCACCTGTGTATTTAAAGTTTATTCTTCTGCAAATATATGTTCATATGTAAATTAAATCGCTGGACCAAATTTTCTTTTTTTCATAAATTTTTTCTTACCGTATTATTTATAAATATGTTATAACTTTTGGGCCATAAATATTGTGAGATGAAATTTTATGGCCTAAGCTAAGTAAAAATTTAATTTCAGTAAAAGTTTGGTAAAAGTACATTTCAAAATACTGATACTGATTAAATTAATGTTTTTAAAACTTTAATAAATTAAAGTATAATTAAAACTAAGTTAAGTCTTGTTGTTTCCTAATCACAAGTTATATTTTAAGTTTTGGGCCAAAAATATTGTGAGATGAAATTTTATGGCCTAAGCTAAGTAAATTTTTATTTCAGCAAAAGTTTACAGTAAACAGATAATTTTTCTTATACAGATTTTTCAAATTGGGCTCACAGGCTGTACTTTAAATATAATTAGCTTATATTCTAAAAATTTATTATCTTTTTTATAATAGATAATTATTGATACAATTTCCATTCACGCCGTTTACTGGTTATTTAGGGGCCTGGCAAGTTAAGCAGTTTCTAAAGATAATAAATTTTTAGAATATAAGCTAATTATATAAGCTAATTATATAAGCTAATTATCACTTAAACAGGTATATTGGGAATTCATCGTAATAGCTCTTTCTAAAAACTTACTGGATGTTATTATGGTTGAGAATCAGAAGCAATGAATTAAGCCTGCTTACATAAATGAAAAGTACTTGATAAATTAGATTTAAATTAGAAATTTATAAAATTTGGACCCAAACTGTATATAAAGTCCAGTAATAGCTTCCCAAAGCTTTTTGAGAATGCATCAATGAAACTATACTTGTAAAATACTAATTAGTTGGATTTTATATTTTTTTACGTCCAAATTTGTTTATACATTCTAGTTTGGATTTTATTTATCAAATAATTATAATTGACTTAAATTTTATCATCATTTATGTAAGGCTTTGATAAAAATTCTGTGATATCTACGGGAAGTTGATATTCACTCTGAATTAGTTTAGAAACAAGAGTTTTTCTTTCTTGGTCGAAGCGTGGGCATTGCCAATTTCAGGTTCAGGTTCAGGTTTTCCACTGGGTAACCACATGAACATGAAGGAACAGGGGCTACTTTAATTTTATGCAACGATAAATTTAAGTTCTAGAGCCCTGATGGTTTTAATTAAATCGCGATTCAGATTTTTATTATAAAACCATGGTTTACTATAGGGATTATGAAAGTACTCAACCCTTAATCAATCCCAACTCTGTTATGGACATTTTTGAGGCTAACTTTTCTTTTTGGACTATATATGGATTTCTTAAATCGGTATGTGGAATATACTTTATAGTAGGATCTATTAAAGTGGCCGATATTGCCAGATTGTCAACATTTTCATTTCCAGTTAACTCCTGGTGTGAAGGGCCCCATAGAAATTTTATATAAGTAACGCTAATGTTAAATTTATGAACTTTCTTTCTAATATCAAAAATAAGTGGAATAGTTTGTGCGTTAAAACTTGGGTAATTAAGACTTTCAATTGCGCAAAGAGAATCTAATATAATGACTATATTTTTATCCTTGCTATCAAAGGCAATATTTAGAGCTTCATTGATTGCAGCTCTGCTGTAAATATCGATGCATGTTTGTTTATGCTCACCATAGCTTATAAAATATACAAAGCTAGAATAATTTATAATCGACCTAACATAGGATTTATAAATAATCTTAGCATTTTCGGGTCAGCTCCCCACCGTATTCCCCATAGAAAATTTTAAAATATTTAATGCCCTATTAGTTTTTGCCTGTACTGTTAGTATGTGTGACGTAAATTTGAGCTGAGCGTTAAAATAAATGCCTAAGGATCTGATTGGGATGCTTTAATATATAATCCATTTAGTTTAATTTTTACATTATTGATATCAAAATTATCTTTTCTATTAAGGCACATAAATACCGTTTTGGTAGGCGAAATTTCAAGAGAAATTTTTTAAAATTATTATTAAGTATGCCAATGGCATGTTCAAATTTTTTTTAAACCATTGGCGTTACATTACTAGATATTTTATAGATTGTTATGTCATCAGCAAATTGAAGTAATTTAAAACCAGGTGGTAGATTAACAACTATTTTATAAACATAAATTAATTAAAGAATTGGGCTCAAAACTCCACCTTGAGGGACTCTTTTATAGGCAAGAAAATATAGGCCTTTTGCAAGTGAAAAATTTAATAAAATTAATTAATTTATAACCGCACCCAATTATTGATAATTTTTTTAATAATATATCAATAATGACGTTATTAAAAGCACCAGTAACATCGAGGAATCCTGCTAGAACAAGATCTTTATTACAGAAGACATTATCTATTTTGCGGGTTAAAACTGTTAGATTATCAGCACACAATTTACCTTTTTGAAAGCCTGCTTACATTGGTAATATTTTTTGTGTTTATAAGCACCAACACAGGCGCTTAGATAACATTAACTCAAAAAGTTTAGAGCAACAAGATGTTAGCGCTAAGGGACTGATACTACCGTTAGATTTAGGGGCAAAATGAACGAAAACGTTATTCCATTCTTCAGGATAAGACTCAAGGGCATACGTGTCATTAAAGCTGTTAAGAAGTATGATTTTATATTTATGTGGGATGTTGTGTAGCACCTCATAGTTAATGCCATCTATGCCAGGAGCTGATTTATGGCCTCTAGAATTTAAAGCTTTTACCATAGTAATTGGAGAGTTTACCTTTATTGCATGCTCTTTAAATATCCCGTGAATGACCTTGTTTGGTAAAATTGGATTTACATTAGAAATCACTATTTTTATCTTATTTTAAAACATTCGGCGTATGACAGTTTCTTTACCTTTGATTTCGATAGTGTTGTTAGTTTCGACTAACAGGATATTTGCGGTTTCTACGCTGTCTACAAACCACCCAACTCTTTGTTTAGGCATTTTAGAAATAAAACTTATAACCGATTTGTGTAAACACAACCTAAATGCATGGAAAATGTTTACTTCCAGCTGAGGTATAATACAAATGTTACTCAACATTACAATACGATTTTCTAATTTTATAATTTGTAATTATCACCTTACTAGACCCCCCCTAAACAGGACACATTTGCCCCCCCCCCTTAAATAGGACAAATTTGACTGCCCCTTAAATAGGACACATTTGACCCCCCTCCATAATTTTCAAGTTCTGAGGTACTCCCTCCCTATAAACATGTTCTATGTTATAATAGATTTTTTCCGGTGCAACCTTTGTATGCAGCACGTCAAGATAATCATGAATACAGTCTTCAAACGAGTCTAACACTAATCCTTGATTTTTGCCTGTTGGGATACAATTATTACCACCGCTTATTGTGAAACTATAATGCAAGGGATTGGAAATGAATCGAACAGATTGTTCAATTTATTTAAATGAAAAAATCTTGAATTTACCGGAAATTTTCAGAAAGCAATCCACATTTACTAGATATACTCCTTTTCTTTGTTAAAAGCTTTTTGAATAAGTTTTAGAAACATTTTGTGCTCTATGTAACAAAATAATTCATCATGATTTAAGTTTTATAATTAAAGATCTCATCGCATATGGGTAGTATGAGGAATATCTATTCCTCAAATATAAGTGAAACTAATTGTCAGGTATTCAAACAGGTTCTAAAATATTTTCCTCTCAAAGCACTATCGAAAATTAGTTATCAGCTCAATTTTCAGTCTCCTAAATTTAGTCCTTGATTTTTTATAGCTATTTTAGTTTTGTTTATATTATTCATTTTTTTAATTTTAAGGACGCAAAAATTATTCTAAATTCTCGCAAATGCTTATTTTATTGTAGAAAAATTTTTCTGTATAATTCCGAATAGTAAATTTCCCTCACTATCCAATGCAGAGGTCAAATTTTTTTTTTATTTGCGCATTTGCGAGAAGTCAAGTGAATACGTTTCATCTTCAAGTATTCGGATCTCGTCAGCAGACAAGCCAATTTTATTCCTAATTAAAGTACTCCAAAATTTTGTATTTTTGTATATTCTTTTTAGTAAAATTTGTTTTGTTTCTTCGCTTTTTTAAAAAACTAGATAAAAAAATCTGATTTTAAATGATTCATTTGATTATTAATTTTAATTATTTTTATTATTTTTATTTTATTATTTATTTTGCCGGCCTGCAGCAATAAGATTTGTTCTTATTTAAATTTTAGAAAATATTTAATTATTAGAATTGGAAGTCGACGGCGTTAAAACTTTTTCAATATACATAGTTTGTTGCGGTAACTGATCATCAATTTGTACATCCATTGATCGATAAATTTCTTTCAAAATGAATAGTATTGTGTCTTCTGACTCCCTAAAAGTAAATTTTTTTTAATCGAAAAATGAATCAGAAATTAACAGTAAATTAAGCCTACCAATAACAAAAATGACTGAATGTGGAAAAAATATATTTGTTAATATTTTCTAAAGGTGCTTCTTGCAATGCATAATCTATTCTATTTCCATTATTCAATTTTCCAATTTTGAAGTTAGCTCCATCTTCATCGCCATCTGATTGAAGTGATTCAGTTAAAGTATTATGTTCTTCAATCGGGTCTTCAATTTCTGTATCAATTTCTTTTTCTGAAGGTTGGTTATATTGAGAATGAAACATACCAAGAGAGTCCCATACGTCCTTTCCAAAGTTTAGTATTCTTCGTTTCAAATCAGTTCCAGAGCGAGCCAAAGTTTCTTTAATTTCTATATAAACAAACTATTTGTACAATACGAAAATTGTATTTTTCAAAATTTTTTGTTTTTGTAAATCTTTTAAACTTTAAAAAATATTAGAGACTTAAAAAGGTTCAACAAATATTTTATAGATTTTTACATTAAAAGAATAGGCGTTTTATTAATTATTTACAATATGTAAAAAAATGATTAAAAATGATTTGTAATACAAAAAATCCATTTAATATGAAGGATAACTTGTTTTTACCTAAATGCATTCGTTTTCTTCCTTTATAATGAGAAATTTGAACTGGCCTATATTTTACAGCTTCATCCTTAATAAATGGCTCAATCCTAAAACAAAAAGGATCTAATGGATGGAAAATATTAAAAAATCCAGGACACGTAGGAAGTATAAAATCCTCTCCAAGTCTATCAATTCCTCGAGTTACTAAAAAAGCACCAAGTGGGCTACCGAGTGCAAAAAGAGCCTTTGGATTAAATGATAATTGAGGATATTTGATATACGGTTGAATTATCCCAGCTAATCCCACAACATAACTATCTTTTTGAATATGATTTTGTTTTGAAATTGGTGTGGATGTTTTTTTAAGTATTCCTCCCTTATACGGATCCTTTAAATAATTTTAAAAATAATTTCAAAAAAATTATTTTCTTACAAACATTTTTTAAGAAACGCATTTGAAACTTAGAGCAAATAACATAATTATAAGGACAAAAAATGAATTAATGTAAATTCAAAGATTAATTAATAAAGTTTTATATATGAATTAATGTAAATTAAACAAAACTTACAAAATAATTTATTGGGTTTGGCTTCTCTTCATTTTGAATTTCAGAATCTATAAGATTTTGATGAGATAGAAGATCATACAAAATAATACTTCCCAACGAATGGCCACCAAGATAAAAATTTCCAGTAAAATCAGGATTTCTTTGATTAAATAAACTAAATATTCTATTTAGCTCATTTCCAACTCTTTGTATGATTTTATTACCATACATAGGGCTTATATACAGAAAGACATCAATTAAGGTATCATTCATAAAATCTCGTAATTTTGGTATACTTTCTAAGGTTATAGCTTGCATTTTTTTGTCGATCTCAGAATGTAATATTGCATGCCACGAAATTGGTAGAACTTCTATTCTGTTTACGATCCCCTGAGCAAATGTATTTCGGTAATGAGATTGTAATAATTGGAATGAAATTTTTCGGAATTCATCAACTGTAAGCAAATTGTGTTATTTTTATTATTAAAAGAAACAAAGATTATAAATGAGAAATTTATTAGACGTAAAACTAACCAACTTCTTCAATAGATCTAAAATTTATATCACAACTACTTCCAATACCATGTACAAGAAACAAGACGTGATCTATTTTTTCTGGTTCGCCGTCATCTATACTACATTCATCCATTCCACGTTTAACATATTTTAGCTTATTTGATTTTCCTTGTGAATATGAATTGTTTTTGGAACCCTGCTTTTAAAAAAACATTTAAAAAAAAATTAGAATTTGCTAACAAGGTGATAATATAAAATAAAAACTCAGTTACAGAAAACTAGGTATAGAAAGTTGTATTAATGAATGAAATATTGAAAAAAAATTAGGTTAGACTAAAAGAAGATTTAATTTAACTTAAAATAAATTTCACCTTCTTATTATTCCAACATAAAGCTATCCCTGGAGTAGTTTCTGGTAAGTAATGTAATTGTAAAATTGGGCTATGTAAAATAATAAATTCTCCTCCATTAGGTAAATCTACCTTTTTATTCCAAATGTTTGAAAAACAAGATTGCTTATAATTTTCTTCAAGTTCTTCAGATACTACTTCTTCATATGGGCAATACCTACTTTCATTTGATTCCTTGAAAAACCACAAACATCTTCTTACTTCATTTTTTGGACCATTCCAATAAACCGGAGCTTTTTCACGCTTTAAAATTTGAACATCAAATCTTCCACCATCAGTTGCTACTTTTGTTCTAGCATTTATTTCATTAGAATTTTGTGCGCTTTCCAAATTTAAACTATCATGCATAGAGAAAGGAAGCCATAGAACCTCTTTTTTTGCTTCTGTTTTATAAAACCAGTGATATTGCAATGGTTGGTATGACATGCTTGTTTTGATATTTATTAATCTAGAAATATAAATTTTAATTAACTCTAATCGTCATAAGAAAATTTAATAGTTCAGGAATAAATATTTTTTTATATTTCAGGAATGAATATTTATTAAACGAGCTATACTTTTTGGAACCTTCTTTTTTTGGCAAATCAACTTTTTTTATCAGCTAATTGAAAATCCAAGACATCTTTAAAAATAACTTCCAGGCTTTAATATATCTTAGCAGCGTAGAAAAATATATCCAACGATTACCTAAATGTCATTAGAATAAAAAGTGTCTTCTATAAACTCCGGAGTATAGGAAGTATTGAATTTTGAGTGTTATTTGCTGTTCAATTCTCAAGAGTAGAAAAATTTTACCATAAAAATTATACGTATTTTGAGAGAAGAAATAAAATACTAATTGAAAAAATTATCAAAAGGCGTTAAAATACTTGATGAGAAAAAATATTTCAGTTCCATTCCCGTGGCTTTTTAGTCCAACTTTAGCTTGAAATATTGCATATAATTATAGAGCGAAGCTCTTTATAGAGCGAAGCTCTACCTTAATGGATGCAAAAATCGACACCTTTCGGACACGATATAGCCAAAACGATCAAACGGATTGCTTTCATTTTTTAAAACTGAGTTTATTTTATCGAGTTAATGACACCTATTGTTTTTGGTCCCAATCCGGTATTTCTAAAGACATGTTTATTCTTGTACTTTTGCTTCATACAGGTGAAAAACCTTCTAAATGTTATCCGCACGATAAATTTCATAGCTTTTACATAAATTTTGCATCAGTGAAAAATCATAAAAACGCAAAAGAACACTAGATATAGTTTTATTAATTATTAATTAATCGACATTTTATTTAATTACACGTTTGACGCCCAAGAGCTTATATCTACCTACGAGTAGTTTTGTTTTTGCACACTAAATTAATTTCAAAACAAAAATTTATATATTTCAAAATGTATATCCCCATGTATAAAAGTCTCAACTTTCAGAATCTGATGTCAAATTTGCGATTAAATCAAACTGCAAACTCAATATTTCGGGTCAAAGTTGGCCACTAAAAAAAATCGACAAGTTGCTTATCAGTATTGTAAAATTAATAAAAGTATTCAAAGACAGTTAACGATAATATAATTGCAGCTTATGATATGATTGCGTTAAGTATCTTATGCAAATAAAAAATTTTAAATCTTAAGGGGCAGTACAGGTTAAAATCCAACTTTTTTGAAAAAACCTAATTTTCAGAAAATGTTAGAAAAAAATTGAAAATCTAAGAAGAGGGAAACATTGCCAAGACTTTGGTGAATTCAAAACTGTGGGTTTGGGTCTTTTTATAGTATGTTTGCTCGGAGAATTTTTTCTTTGAAAATTCATCCTTAATTTTTTAAAGATAAATTTTTAGGTTTTTCGGGTCGCTGATCACGAATTTCGGGTTCTTTTCTATGAGAAATTGGTGTATCACCCTTAAATTTGCAACAAATACCCCTAAAAAGGGGTATTTTTGATGTATTCGAATTATGGGCGGTCAGATTTGGTCCATAAGGGTTTTTCGGGTCGCTGATCAAGAATTTCGAGGACTTTTCTATGAAAAGTTAATATTTCACTCCTTAATTAGCAAAAATAATTAATTAATAATAATACTTAATAAAAAAATTTTGGCATTTTAAGCGTTCAGAAACGGTTTTAATGGGTTTTTTAGGTCACTGAACAAGAATTTTGAAATTTTTTGTTAAAAACTAATTTCTCACCCTTAAATTAACAGAAACTACCCTACTACCATACTACTAAAAGGGGTGTTTTTGCTACTTTCGCATTGTCAGCGTTCAGATTCGATTCAAATGGGATTTTGGGGTCGCTGAACAAGAAATTCGGGGAATTTTTTTGTAAAAAATTAATTTAGCACCCTTATGTTAGCAAAAACAAAATTTTTTTGTATATATATTTATTATTCTGAAAATTAGAAAAACACTGACAATGCGAAACTAGCAAAAACACCCCTTTTAGAGATAGTTTTTTTAACTTAAGGGTGAGAAATTAATTTTTAACAAAAAATTCCCCTAAATTCTTGTTCCGTGACCTAAAAAACCCATTAAAACCGTTTCTGAACGCTTAAAGTGCCAAAACAGCAAAAACACCCCCTTTTTAGGGGTATTTTTGCTAATTAAGGTGTGAAATATTAACTTTTCATAGAAGAGTCCTCGAAATTCTTGATAAGCGACCCAAAAAACCCTTATGGACCAAATCTGACCGCCCATAATTTGAATACATCAAAAATACCCCTTTTTAGGGGTAGTTTTTGCAAATTTAAGGGTGTTCCAACAATTTCTTATAGAAAATACCCCGAATTGTGATCAGCGACCTAAAAAACCTATATTAGACCAAATCTGGTGGTGGTAGGTGATTATAGTACCCCCCCCCCCCGTCGTATATTGTCTGCAGTATAAGGAATTATATTTATTATATTTTTATTTCATTTTATTTAATATTTATTTCAAAATCTTAAGCATTCCTTAGTTCATAACAATTTTCTTTGCAGCGTATACTAAAATATTAAATAAATTTTTGTTTTATTCAGTAAACTCTAAAATGGGCACCATGATTTAAATAAAATATTCTACATGTAAACTTGGATTAAATACATAAAAAATTTTTAGATTAAAAAAAAATATCGATATCAGAACTTTCATACATTAAATTCCACTAATTGACATTCTTTTGCCATTTTTTTTTCGTAAAAATGAAAAACATCCCCAAAGCCGTTTTTTTTTCAGATAAAAAACCGTATTTTTGAGGTTTTTTTTCATTTTACACTAATTTTAAATTTCTTTATTCGTGCCAAATAAAGTTCAAAACGGTTCTGTACTTTATAAAATGTATCTCTGATGTTAAATTTTTCACTCTTGAGCATTAAAGTAAACTTATACCTGTATAATTTGATTTCGGTAAGCTGTGGATGGCTGAGAGGGTGGCTGAGAAGTATATTATTCCGTATAAAAAGTCATTGGCGGATTGAGTCCCCCAATTTGACTCATTTTGTGCACGCTTTTTTATATACATAAAATATGAACTCTCCCAATTTTTTAGCCCTCTAGGTGTAAATCTGCCAATTTAGACCCAAATTAAGTTTTCAGCAATTTTTGATTTTTTAATGAAATTTTTTAGAAATCTATAAACAAAAGCATTAAAAATAGTTTTTGGACATAATCCATAGTCAAATTTCCAGCTGAATTCGTATTTGGAATTAGATTTTAAAAATTTTGCCCCTAGATAGCTGTATTCACTATTTTTGGTCAAACTCGCAAAAATCTAAATTTCGTAATTTGGGTCAAAATTGGCAGATTTTCACATAGAGGGCTAAAAATTGAGGATAGTTCATATTATATGTGTATAAAAAAGTGCGCGCAAAATGAGTCAAATTTTGGGGACACAATCCACCAATGACTTTTTATACAGAATGATATAACTTCTCAGCCAACCTCTCAGCCATCCACAGCTTACCGAAATCAAAATATATACAGGTATAAGTGTACTTTAATGCTCTAGAGTGAAAAATTTAACCTCAGATATACATTTTATAAAGTACAGAACCGTTTTGAACTTTATTTGGCACGAATAAAGAAAATTAAAAGTAGTGTAAAATGAAAAAAACCTCAAAAATACGGTTTTTTACCTAAAAAAAAAACGGCTCTGGGGATTTTTTTGATTTTTACGGCATTCAACTTGGAAAATTATTTCAAGTAGATCCCGTTTTTAAAATTTTCAGTAACTCGCACTTCGATTTAAAATCGTTTCAAGCCGCCCACCGTGATTGATATTTAAGCTAAATCTGATCAAAGCTTGTAAAACCCAAAAATTAAAAAATTATTTAAACTTTTTTTTAAATATGATCAGCTTCGCTCTACCCGTCGTTGACGGTATCTAGTATTGTAAAAAACAGTTTTAAATAAAAAATTAATAAATTTTTTGACAACTCAGTGTTATTTATTATTGTTGAAAATCTATACCAATTGTTCTAAACGAGTCATTATTTAATTAACAGTTGTCTCTTCCGAATAAAGATCAGCTCATCCGGTTGGTTCTGATGTAATATTAAAAATTTATAGCAAATATAAAAACCAGCCTTGGGTACTAACTCACGTAATTAATTTCATCATAGAACTTTTAGCTACTGTTATTAAGAAAAATAAGTAGCTGTAATAGATGGTTCAATTAAATTAGCACTGAAACTTATTTCTGTAGAAGATTAAAAAAATTCAAAATTTAATTTTCTTTCTTCATTTATTAATGATTAATAATTTTATGGAATAATAATTTTAATTATTTAATTAATATTAGTATTTGTCATTTTATGTCTGGTAGTTTAGTTGATGATACGAAGAATTTCTAATTAATTTATTGTCGGATAAACTTAATTACATTGTTTTAAATCTTTGTCTAGATAATTAGTTTTTTATTTTTATAAATAAATCAATTATATTAAAATTAACAGTAATGCAGGAAAGTTTCTTTCTTTAAAAAATTTTTCAAATAACTTCAAAACAAAAATAAACAAGATTTAAAATAATTTAATCATATCATTTTGTTATTTCCATAAGGCTAGTGAATAACAAATAAATATAATAAAATAATTATTTTATTATTTATATTTTTGTATTTTAAATTTTAATCTGAATAGGACCGAATGAAATTTGATGTAAAAAAATAGAAAAAACGCTTCAAACTTTCATGCAAACAAGCGAGAATCACTATCAAAAACTTACTAACAAAATCCTGTTTCTCAAAACCTAAGTACTTAGGCAATATTTCTTTATTCCAATGAATTTCCAATGAATGCACAAAACTGTTAAATTCTGCGGATAGTATTTGCGCTATAAAATAATATACTTAATATCTTTTACAGCCACACAAGATAGAGTAGATGAAAGCAGTATGAAAAAAGCTTAGCTTAGATGTTAAAAATGATATACGATGAAGTTGAAATCGGATAGGCAACTGAAGTGGAGAGAAAAATTACAGATATAAATAAATTTAATAAATTAATTAATAAATAAATATTTTTTGTAGAATTAAGCGTTGCTTTGACCTTAAGAACCACAGTAAAAAGATTTTACGTAATTAAAATAAAAAACCTCGTAAAAAGTGAAGTTAAATAAAAATAATTGGAAACTTTTTGCACCAGAAACGTAGAAAAAAATGAACATTTTTTCTAATGATACTCTAATATATACTGGGTATGAGAAATTTATCTCGGTGATTTATATAGCTTTAATATATTAAATTACAACTATGCTTGTAACTGCGACAATTTTTTGACACCCGTTGTAAAAATTTATTAAGTACGTCAATATTATCAATTTAGATAATAATTTTGCAATATCTTAATACATTTTTCAGCTAAATCGTTCACAAAAAAATATTTAATGTGCAGAAAAACAAAGTTAAAGAAATAAAACTTTTATAAGATAGTAACTTTTGGAATTATTAATTTAAAATAGAGTATGTAACGATTTTAATTAAGCACTAAAATTATAAAAAAATTATTATTTTATTGCAAATAAAAAAAGAAAAAAAAGTTGATTGAATTTTTTTGCAACAAGGTCAAAAATAACTTTGAAAGTTTCATATCTTTTCCCTAGTTGATTAAAAAAATTAGTTTGCTAAAATCAAATTTTCTTGAATAGGTAAACATTACGAAAATTAATTTTTCATTTTATCTAAAGTTTTTTGTCGGAACATTTTCATTCAACTTAAATTGAATTAAAAAAAAAAAATTTTTTTTTTAATAATAAAATAATAAAATCTAGTGTATAATTTAATCATTAACTAGGGGCTCTACCCCTGTGCGCTTTGAGCTCCAACTCTATAGAACATTATTATTACTCAAGTCAAATCGCGGTTTATGGTGTATAGTTACTGGCAATCATGAGCTTTGGACTACTATAGGTTTTTTGAGTCGCTGTTCACGAATTTTGAGGTCTTTTCCGGGAGATATTGGGGAGACACCCTTTAATTTGCAAAAACTACCTCTTAAAAGAGGTATTTTTGATGTATTCGCATTTTGAGTGTCTAGATTTGGTCCCCATTTATTTTTTGGTTCACTGATCAAGAACTTCAAGGATTTTTTTGTTGTAAAAAATTAATATTTCACCCTTAAATTCGCAAAACAACCTGTAAAAGTGGAATTTTCACGCCTTAAGTGTCTAAATTTGGTCCACATTAGTTTTTTAGGTCTCTCATCGCGAATTTCAGGGCCCTGTCTACTAAAAATTGACACTTCACCCTTAAATTTGCAAAAACGTGAAATACATTAAAAATATTATATAAGTATCAGACTTATTTTTTAAAAATGCTGTGATTCTAATAAAAAATTATTTTGTTTTTTATATTTAATTGTTTATGTATGACGAATATTATAAAACGGTAAATTTTTATAATAACCAATCACACATTAAACTTTTTCGTTTAAAAAATAATTTATTTTTACAATAAAATTTTTTTTATATTAATACTTTTACTATATTATGTGCTCATTAAAATAAAAAAAGCTCGCTCTTAATTATAAATATAAGATAAGTCTTTTTAATGTCAGACACTATCACCTATTTTACCCTCCCTTCTCAAACCTCAATGAATATTAAATTTTTGGATATATTTTCAATAGAAGTTTTGCGGGTTATGCCTGGATTATTTGACTTTTTCTTTTATTTCAATTTTAAGTTTTCCGAAAATTTGTTTGTGAAAGAAATTTGGATTTAAAATTTGTAATTGCATTCATTTTGAATCGAATATTTGTCAAAATGTTAATTTTTACAGTAATATCAAACGTTTTGTTAAGGATAAAATTTTGATTTTTGATTTTTTTTGCATAATATATAATTATAAGCATGTTTTTAGACTGCACTAAAAATCCGATTTAAAAAAAAAGTATATGAGGCATTATTTTTTTATTACTACTTGATTCGATCCTGGAAAAACTGCCTTTTTCGCAACTGAGCTACTCAATATTAGAAAATTTTTATTTTTGGGACTGTAGAAGAAAATTTTCGGAATATTTGTTTTTGACACGTTAAAAAAAGTTCAAAACTAATATAAACAATGATTTAGCATCGGTTTATAACAATATTTTGACTTTTAAAAGCGACAAAACCTTTTTTTGTTATTGCTTTATTCAAATTTTATTATATTACTTTTTTTTGCATCTTAGGCTACTTATAATATATGCACAAGTTATAGTGGTAAATATTTGATACTTTTTAGTGATAGTGATAAATGAAATTAGCGCAGTGAAGGTCAAATACCCAGCTTAAGGTTGTAAGTGGCGGTTTTGACCACCATTTACTTTTACACAAAAATATGGAAATTATCCATATATATTTCTTATTAGTAAATTTTTTAAATCCTACACGCCTAGATACCATATTTTTACTTATCTACCTGTTAACGTTTTATATTCTTATATACAATATAAGATGTTCGTTGCAAATGCAACTAAGAAAATATCACTGAAAAGTAAAAAATAGATTAATTATAAATTTGATCGTATTGCAATATGCAATATTGAATTATCCTGAAATAAAAAAATGATTTGGGAATTTTACTGTCTTAAAATTAAAATATATATTTTAAGTATAAGTATATCAAATTATTGAAAATCAAGCATCATACACTTGAAGTTCAAGACAGCAAAATTAAGAGTGAGAGTATGCAAAAATCTGTCGTTCTACATAGAAATCACACAGATTTCAACTATTTTCGCAATTTTGTTATTGAAGCTTCTAGAAGTTTAGAACAATTAAATCATATATAAGAAATTAGTAATATAAGAATTAAAAATTTAATTGTTCTAGAACAAAATGTTCATATTTATTTAATTTATTTTTGTTTTTTATTATTTTATATTTACTATTTTTAATTTTTTTATAATTATTAATTAATTAATTATCTTTTTAAAGATCATTCTAGAATATTCTATAAAGATTGATTTGACTTAAAAACTTACTATTTACAATATTTACATTAAAATTTTCTAATAAGTGTTTTATAAATGATCTGCAATCTTTCCATGGAAAAAATAGCCCCTAGGGGCCAATTGGGCCCATCCGGCCCAAAATAAATTACTAATGTAAAAAGTAATTACTAAGGATAAAAATTGATTTTACGGGTATAAATTAATGGGCTCAGCAGGATAAAATAAATACCGCAACGCATAAAATTAGCCATTCAATTAGGAAAAAATGAGATCCCGCTGTATAAATCGATATCTAGGGATGAAATGGTCTGTTGGGGTAAAATATAGGTCCAACAGGGTAAAGGCCTAATATTACCGGACAACTATATTTGGCCTAATTTTTTAAAATTTGATTTCCAAATCTTGATTAGTGACGCTTGATAACTTGTTAACCAATTTTGCTTAAATCACAAATTTCAGGATTAGAAGCTCCCCATTTTAAATCTGCCATATTGACCTAACATAATCTCAATAAAAAAAAAATAATAAATTATATCAAAAAATTTTTTATTTTATAAAATTATTTTTATTAAAAAAAAAAAAATTAAAAAAACAAAATAAATAAAGTATTTTTATTATAAAAGTATTTATTATAAAAAAAAAAATTTAATAATGTAATGTTATAAAAAATAGTGCTTAAAAATATAATAATGTAAAATGTAATTTAATTGTATTAAAAATGTAATATATATTTTTACGTATTGTATTGCAATTATAAATGTACTGCGATTTGGTATATAAAAGTAATAACATTTTCGTATGCGCAGCAGTTTTTGTTCAAAGACAATCCGACTACCTTTATAAAGTTTTAAACTTGTGGAAACATTTAAAACCAAACTATAGTTAACAAAAGGCCACGCGACACATCAGAGGTATTAAATAATTATTTATTAATACTTATATATAATTAATACTAATAATATATATACTTAATTATTTATTTTATTATGATTATTATTATTATTATGGTTATTTTTTAATGTTTTTTAAATAATTATTTATATCCGCAGATATTATCAGAATTGAAGGCAAAAAAGGAAGTCCAATTTATAGAAAAATAAATAAATATAATACTTACATACACGAAAAAGGAAAATAAAGAGGAATAAGATTATTTTTTTAATTTGCATTAAATATGAAAGAAATTAAAAGAATTTTTCTTATTGGGATTATAACAATGTAAGCTAAATAAAAATATCAAATTTATTTGATTTTCAGTTAACCTTCAACGGAAAATTATCTAGCATGTGTTTTTTATTATTTTAAAATACGTGACAAAGATAATTTTTTAACGAAAATTTTATTTTTTATTTTTTTTTTTAAACATTAATTTTTTTATAATCTCGAATTCTTTATTGCCAAATAAAGAATTTAAATGTTAAATTAAATTTAATTTTTAGTATACATTATTCTAAGTACAAAATCTAATTAAAAATTATTGTTTTAATAAAACTAGTATTAAATTTAAATACCTTTTTGTTTAAACGATTTTTTAACTACTTTATTACGTTTTAATATAAAAATATTAAAAACTTTCCAAACATATTATACATTTGTTACACCGATTTAACACGATTTTGGTGATTCATGTTTTACTATTTTTACGATTCGAAAATAATAAAATTGACAAAAAATTAATTATAAATTCGAATAATATTTAAAAAATATATTGTAAAAAAACATAAAAAACATTAATTTACATAATTAATCGACCTTTTTGGGCTTACAAAAAGGTAGATTAATTACTTTAATTAATTCAAAAAAATCAAAATGGGTGATCAATTCAATAATCAAGATAAAAAACATTGTTTAATCTATAGATATGAACGATATTTAAAAAAAAAGGGCCGAAATCACATTCTGATTTGGAAGATGTATATTTTTTTATCTCAATCATGTGAATCATTTTTCTGCCTTAATTGTATAATAAACACCTCAACCTCGCTCAACCATAAATATGATGAAATGGTCACATAGCAAGCAAATACTTGAAATTTCAATGAGTTATTTGAATTAGCTAATAAAGACTTTGGCAAATCTGAAATTTTGTTCTCCATCTTTTTTTAACATTTATTTGAGCAAAAAAATTAGTTTTATTTAAAAAAAAAAAAACGGGAGGGGGATAAAATTTAAGCTTTTCTAAATTCTTTTTTAGTTGATTTAAATAACTGCTTGAAATTTCAAGCAAAGTAGCCTTACTGTTCAGGTTTTGATTTTGCATTCAGTTGTAAAACTGAATGGTCAGCAAGGAAAGTTTGATCCCTGTATATTTACTGTTGCTTATCACATTGTTTTTCATACAAAGTGAAAACATCAATAGTCTACGAGTAGAAAGATAGTAAGTAAATTACATTATTTAAGCACATGGTGAGAAAATGTTTTCAATAAATGCAGAAAATTTGGCTGCTTACAAACACATACAAAGTCAAAACCTATATTTTATCCCTTGACAAATAGCTACTCTGAAAAAAAAAATATTTTCGCTTGTGGTTAACCAAATTTCGATGACGTCTAGCCATTATTCCCTTCGTGGGTAGCGGAAATGTTTTATTCTTGTTTAAACAATTGCAGAACACTTAAAACGCCAAGTAAATTATAAAAAACTTTTTTTTTCTGTTTAAAAAAAAATTTTTTTAACATATAAGAAAAATTTCAAATAAATTATATTCAGTTCCATAAAATCATTTTAAATGTTTGAAATAATAAAATAACACAAAAAACAAATATCTGTTAAAATAATTATTTTTATTTTATATTTTACAGCATATTTAAAGGACAGATGTCTCATGGGGGTGATTTCGTATCAGATTTAGTCTCAAACATTCAACATATGACTAACAAATTAACCTTTGACATAAATAATCAAATTCAAGAAAATTTGAAACATGTCAGTGAATCCACAGCTCAACAAATACGTAAGGCAATTTTTCAATTATTACACAGGGGACGGTTTTTTTAAAATTCTTTATTCTAGAAACTGAATATTATGACACTCAACTATTACCTTAAGTATTAAAAAATTGTGCAGTTACTTATTAGTAAAATTAAATATCAAAAAATAGAAACTGATTTCGCTTAGATTTTTTATTACCAAGTGAAATTAGATGCAATCCATTAAAAAATGAAAAATCTCGAAATATTTCGTGTAATTAGCTCCATAAAAAGCTATGTATTTGATTTTTGTCAAATTCTCAATATCTGAACCTCGAATCAATCGGGAAAGTTCCAGAAACTCATTTCATACATTTCGCCTCTTCATTCTTTCGCCTCTTTATTAACAATTGACAATTAAAAACTTGTTAAAAATTTATAAATAAGTTGTTAATATATTAACGAAAACTTATAACTGGTTTGTGTATTAACACAATCAACCAGTATGGAATATTTTCATTTATAACAGTTATACTAACTTGGTGATTTCACTACCTTTGGAACACCAAATTACATCAAAGGGTTATAGATAAGTTTATTATGTTGAAAAAACATGCCGACTACCCTCTATTTATGCCAATGGATCTTCTAGGCCTAGAAACTCAGGGGTTAATGGGAATCACGATTAAATTCATGCTTACTTTTTTTGGTCTATATGTACAATGTTAATTCATACCTTAGGATAGCCATCTTACTTACACCGACGCGCGTGCATGTGTTTAATCATGAATCCCAAATGTTATAGAATAGGGTTTTTTTGGTAATTTTCAATGTAACGCTAAAACAAGGCATTTTTTTTTTTATATAAGTGTCACCTTTCAAACGCTGTAAACTACAATTTTTTATCACTCATCCCGATAAACCTAATGATAATTTTTGGTCCAAAATGACCAATTTTTAAATTGCTGCCAAACTGTCAATTTTCGATTAAAAAAGATTTTATAGGTCTCAAAAATTTTGCTTAACCACCAAATTTCCAGAAACTTTTTACTCGTTTAAGTTCTCTGGGTCGTTTTTGGGAAATGGCTCTTCAGAATTAACATAAAAATGAGCTTTTTTAACAAATCATAAAATTGGGACGGTAATTTACATTATCATATACGATTAAAAAGTAATTGAAAAGAGTAGAGTGAAAATTTTTTGAGAACTTGAAGCATGTGAAAATTTTTTTATACCTACGAAACCTTTTTTTGTCAGAAATTACAAATTTGTCAGCATTTAAAAAAATTTTAGAAAAAAAAAATTTTTTAGAAAAAAAAAATTTTTTTTAGCTAAAAATTTTTACCAAAAATGACCATATGATTAATCGGCTATAGTGAATCAGAGAATTAGTGATTAAAATAAAAGATGACACTTAGACCAAAAAAATGAGACCAATCAAAAGTATTGAATATCTTGTGAGGTAGTGGCGTTTCATTGAAAATTACCAAAAAAACCTATTTCGAAACATCAAGCCCTGCGTTTCTAGGCTCAGAAGGCCCATTAGCATAAACGAAGGGTATTCAGCATGTTTTTTTAACATTATAAACTCGTCTATAATCTTTTACTGTAATTTGATGTTCTAAAGGTAGTGAACTCCCCTTGTTTAACTAATATCAAAATTATAATGAGTCTCAAAATTGAAATTATCCATAGTCCATAGTCCTAAGAGGTACTTAGAGTCCTATCAGGCCATGAACCCCATTTCAAATTAGGAAACATGTGCCATGTTAAAAGTTAAACTTTCTTATATAAATATGTACATTTTAATTTTGAATTTCAGATACCATGGAAGGTTTAAATTTAAACAACAACGTTCTTATAATGAATGGATATGGTAGATCTCACGTTTCCCAATCAGGTATAAATGCAGATGGAGAGCCATATCATTATATAACAGAAATTACTTCCGATGGAAAGAAATCAGTTCGTATTGAAAAATCTTATAATTTTAAAACTAAGCAGTGGGAAGAGAAGAAATTTGATTTGTAAAATATACTTTTTATCCTTTGTTTTTAAAGAGATTTCAATATTCTGTATATTTTTTTTTTTTTAATTTCAGTATTCTATATTATAAATAATTTTTTTTTATTTTACTTATTAGCAATATTCTTTATACTCTATAGCAATGAAAAATAAATAAAATTTATTCTTTAAAAAGATTCTTTTTTTTTTAACATAGCAACATTTTTTGCAAAAATTACCTGTAATTCCTCAGTGAACCTAATAAAAATACAAGCTTATAATATTGGTAAAATTATTTTATTATCTCTGAAAGTACCATTTTTCTTTCTCTTTCTTTTTTTGAATTAATAAGACTGAAAATTCAATTGCTTAAACTTAACGAAATTTTAATAAAAATATTATAACATTTAATATTTATTTCAAGAATAAATTGTTTTTCGAAAAACATCATTATATTTTTTTATATTCATTCTAAAGCAACCGATGGTTCCTTTTTTTCCAAAAAAAATATAGCATTTTTTATCTCATTAAATAATTATTGTTTAATTTCTACTGCTTATTAAACCAAAACGGATTAATTTTTTTTGCATAAACAAAATAAAATTATAAATTTTACTCCGCTGTAAAATTGATCTGACATTCAAAGCATTGTAGTTGTAGATGGTGACATTACCATAATACTTCGTTCTATATAGCTGTTCTGTAGATGGATAAGGAGCAATTAATTTTCGTTGATTATCAGACTTTTTCGAAGATATTCAGATTTACAGAAAACATACCATTTTTTTAAAATTTTTATTAGAAAAATTTTTTATTAAATAAGAAAAACTATTTTTAAAAAAATAGCCTAACCTAATTCTTAGGGGTGCCTTATAACGAGGATGAAAGCATTCGAGTACTTACGAAAAAGTTATCAGTGGAACAAGTCAGATATATTCTGAAACGAAAAGCTGCTTAAAGTTAAGTTGGTAGTTGTGGTGAAAAAAATAAATTGGGTTTATAAATGTTCTGGTGGAAAAAAACATATAATAAAAAAATATGACTAGACAGAAGTTCAATATAATTGATGCTTGGTAAATATATAAAGAATAATATTAATTATTATCCCAGAATATTATGATTAACTCAAAACGAATTAATATATTTATTAACTTTTATCTAAAAAATAAAATATTTATTCTATATCTTACAGTAGTATTCTTTTAAAATAAAGCTACAAATCTTCATTATGTATACTGAATGCCTTGTAAAAAGCATATGAATAAAATTAGTATTTATAAGAAAAGCATTTGTAAATTGTTTTTATATTAATAATTTATAAAGCCTAAAAATATCAAATGAAATAAGGAAAGATGCATGCATTTTTTAGTATGTACTTCTGTTTTTAAACCACTTGACCATTTATGAACAAGAATTTTTTTTACTACCAACTTAATTTAAAAATTTTTTTGGATTATGAATAATAATATATAGAAAGAGTGGTTTGCTCGGTTATCTGTCTGCAGAATAACTTGACAAAACAATATTTAATTCTTCGTTTAATTCTACATTTTACGCGTCAAAAAAGATCAGTGCTTAATCGGTTTTGTTGCTAGACGCTTCGTCAGATTTTGTATATTGCGTATGAAAATAAAAAGTAAGTGTTCTAGATTATTCTTATATTGTGAACGCAGGTAGTTTAAAAGGACTATAGAACTGTTGTTTCTATTGGTTATAATAGGTTTGGCCAAACCAAGCAACAAAGGGTTGCCAAGACGTCTAGCGTGCGTCAATCTTTTCGACTTTACATGGCAGCTAGTTGTTGAAAAGATAAGTTGTAAATGAAGTAAAATTTTTAAGGTATTTTTTGGAAACCAGAAAAAGTTAGTTGCAATGGTAACTAGTTGCAATAAGGTATTTTAATTTAAGGTATGTATGTAAAAGTGAATGAATCTATTAGTATAAGTAGCAACGAAACCAATTTATTGATCCTCCGTGGCCACCACCAAGAGCATATTATAGTCATGGAGCTTAAAATTTTGGTGCCAAACTACCCGGAATAATTTTAACTGGAAGTAACATGGTATAAAAATTTGTTTGATCGTGTGTTTTACGTTTTTGATTCTTGAATTTTAATAATTTTAATTTAATTATTTTATTTTGTATTTTTTAATTTTAATTCTTAATTAAAATTAGTTTTGGCTTTATTTTTATTTTCAAATATTAATTTTAATTTAAATAATTTTATCTCTTTTCTATTAATAATGAATTTCAATTTTTTTTATAGTGCGTAACAGAGTATAGGTAAGGTCTTACCTATACTCTGGTGCGTAATTACGAACAAGGCATGGATCTGGTAAGGGTGTTCATATTAGTGATCGTGAGGTCCGCCTACTCGAGAAGTGCCGCGCGCGCCTAAACCTGGTGCTCCGATCGAGGTCACAAATACTTTTGGTGGGGAATAACCAATGGGCATAACCTATGCTCTAAATGAGCAAGGATGGGTTTATGCCATAATAATATAAGTAGATAATGTTGCTATATTGGTTGAACAATTTATATTTTATATTTTGTTTGAATGATATTGATGCAAGTAGGCTAAATCTAACAGCTGCTTTATTACGCATACTCGTGGAGGTAGTGAATAGGGTTTCTCTAGTTATAGTTCTTACTTTGAGTGTCGTTTAAAATTACGGTATAAAATAGCTATTTATTAAACAAGGGATAAAATATTGGTTTTGGTTTTGCATGCAGTTGTATGCACGAGAGAGCGTAGCGAGCGAGAGTCGAACCTCATATTTTATCCCGTGTTCTAAAACATAGTTTTACATATAATGGGCAAAAAAGCCGTCTCCCTAGGGCAGAAAATAGGCTTTTTTTGCCCTAGATATGTAAAAATAATTATAGCCCGGAGAACTCCCTCGTTGAATGGCGCGAAAATTCAAATTTTAAATAAAACTAAAGGTAATAAACTTGTTAAATAGTTTAATTTTTAAAAATTATTGTTTATAAAACAATTTTACTTTATTTTAAGTTTATTTTAACATGGAACATGTTTATAGGGAGGGGGTACTTCAGAACTTGAAAATTAAGGGGGGTGGTCAAATTTGTCCTATTTAAGGGGGGGTCAAATTTGTCCTTTTTAAGGGGGGGGGGGTCAAATAAGACTTAGAAAAGTTAGGTAAGTATATATAAATAAATAAAATACTTTTAAAAGACTTTGAAAAATCTGGGCTTAAGGACTTAGGATAAAACAGGTTTATGGACTTAGAATAATATCGATTTAGGGACTTGGAATAAAACAGGTTCAGGAACTTATAATAATTCAGGTTTAGGGAATCAAAATAGTTTGGGTTTAGAATCTTAACAACTAGTAAGGTGATAATTACAAATTACAACAATAGAAAATTGTAATGTTGAGTAACATTTGTATTATATCTAGTCCTCATTTGGAAGTAAACATGTTCCATGCATTTAGGTTGTGTTTACACAAACCGGTTATAAGTTTTTTAAATGAATTTTTTAAAAATTTAATAATTTAGTTTTCGAAGTATTCCCTATTCATTTCGCGAATCTAGAAGCTTGGTTGAACACCTTTCTCGCAATGACTATACTTACTTCTCTGTTATTAACCGCTGTAAAAGACTTTGGAATACTATTCCCATCAATATCCAATCAATCACGAATCCTTATACTTTTAAATTTAAAATCAAATCATTACTTCTAAAATATTATAGTTAGTTTATTTTGTTACTCTTATTTTGCAAACTTATTTGTTACTTATTGTAATTGGAAAATTTTTTTTAATTATTATCTAGTCAAAATAATTTAATTAATTATTAAAATAATATATTTTTATATTCTAAAAAATTGATATTTATATTTTGTTATTTATGTATTGGCCTATAGAGGCTGTAAATGTATTAATTAAATAAATAAATAAATAAATTTTAACCATTTAGGTTTTTAGATTTATTTAAATTTTGAATTTTTGCGCTTTAATTATCGCACTAGAGGGAGCAGCAAGTATTATTAAAATAAGCATAGGATGGCACTATGCAAATATTTGCATGCGTATTCGCATACTAACGCTTACGTAGACTCAGCCTTACTTTTTATACAGGAGCGTAAAAATTTAACAATATGTAAATTTTAATTTTGAATTTCAGATACTATGGAAGGTTTAAATTCAAGCAGCAATGTCCAAGTATCCAATGGATGTGGTAGTTCCCAACAACAGTCTTCCCAATCAGGTATAAATGCAGATGGAGAGCGATATCATTATATAACAAACACTAGTTCCGATGGAAAGAAATCAGTTCGTATTGAAAAATCTTATAATTTTAAAACTAAGCAGTGGGAAGAGAAGAAATTTAATTTGTAATTAATTTACTTTTTATCCTTTGTTTTTAAAGAGATTTCAATATTCTGCATCATTTTCTTTTTTAAATATTTCAGTATTCTATATTATAAATAATTTTTTTTTTAATTACTTCGCAATATTCTTTATACTGTATAGCAATGAAAAATAAATATAATTTAGTCTTTTAAGAGAATCTTTTTTTTTTTTAACATAGCAAAATTTTTTGCAAAAATTACCTGTAATTCCTCAGTGAACCTAATAAAAATACAAGCTTATAATATTGGTGAAATTATTTTATTATCTCTGAAAGTACCATTTTTCTTTCTCTTTCTTTTTTTGAATTAATAAGACTGAAAATTCAATTGCTTAAACTTAACGAAATTTTAATAAAAATATTATAACATTTAATATTTATTTCAAGAATAAATTGTTTTTCGAAAAACATCATTATATTTTTTTATATTCATTCTAAAGCAACCGATGGTTCCTTTTTTTCCAAAAAAAAATATATTATTTTTTTCTCATTGCATAACTTTTGTTTAATTTCTACTGGTTATTAAACCAAAACGGATTAATATTATTTGCATAAACAAAATAAATATATAAAGGAACCCGTACAAAAAGATAGGAAATGGCCCAACGAATTGTCCGGAGATCTCTAAATTGGGGAGATCTCCGGAGATCTCTTAAATTGTTTTTAATTAATTCAAATGATTAAAGCTTATTATGCTAAAAATGCTTATAAATAGCTTCAACAGGCCCAGATTATTCATAATACATGCAAAATATAAATTTAAGCTGTATTTATCCTTATCTAAACCATTAAGACTTGCCTTTTAATCAAATGAAAATCTATAACAATATTATTTTTTTCTCTATTATACTATCTCAATAGAATCATAAACTGCCTATGAAGAAATTTTAAATCATTAAATCGTTTTTTTTATAAAATCAATGAAAAAAATGATTTGAACACAGCATGTTATACTACTATTAACACGGAACATGTTTATAGGGAGGGGGTACTTCAGAACTTGAAAATTAGGGGGGGGGTCAAATTTGTCCTATTTAAGGGGGGGGGGGTCAAATAAGACTTTGAATAATAAGGAGACTTTGAAAAATCTGGGCTTAGGGACTTAGGGTAATACAGGTTTATGGATTTAGAATAATATCGATTTAGGGACTTGGAATAATTCAGGTTTAGGGATTTGGAATAATATCTATTAAGGGACTTGGAATAATTTAGGTTTAGGGGTGATAATTACAAATTATAAAATTAGAAAATTATATTGTAATGTTGAGTAAAACTTGTACCGAAGCCGGAAGGTATACTGGTAGGGAGAGATGGAGAGGGAGAGCAATTTGTGGGACTGGTGGTGTAGGACATCGGGGCGGAAAAAAGAAAAAAATCTCGCACAAAAAGAACCATAATGGTTTTCCATATGGTAAACCAAATGGTTAACCATAAGGTATATTATTGACCCAAAAAGGTTATTTAAATATTTTCCGATTTTCCAAGATGGCGGACCTAAAAGTATTAACAAAGCAAGTTTCTGTATTACCTGGGGGGTTTTTGAGGTTGAGAAAAACGTTTTTATGGATAAAAATATTCATTTTTTCACCCCTAAATATTTATATTTTCCGATTTTCCAATATGGCGGACCAAATAATATAATAGAATGAATTTTTTACATTACTTGGGGATTTTTGAGGATGAGAGAAACGTTTTCATAGAGGAAAATTTTTATTTTTTTACCCCAATATATTTTCCAATTTTCCAAAATGGCAGACTAAAAAGCATTTAAAAAGCAACTTTCTACATTACCTGAGGATTTTTGAGGATGAGAGAAGCGTTTTCATAGAGAAAAATTTTTATTTTTTTATCCGAACATATTTTCCGATTTTCCAAGATGGTGGACCAAAAAATATAATAAAGTGAATTTTCTGCATTTCCTGGGGGAGTTGAAGGTTTATAAAAATGTTTATATTTTTAATGTGGATATTTCGTCTTTGCTGAGTAGGAATATTCCTACAACTAATAACAGCCAGTGCTGAAAATAATTTTATGGTAAATATTTTCTAAGTATTGGTACAGAATAATACAGCAACCAATTAATATGTGCCATTCATATTCCTTGTAATCAGGAAACTCACTTTAAGGCAATACGTGACTTTACTAACGAATAAAAATAAAAAATTTAGTATTTTTTAGCGTAATAACTTTTTTAATAGCAAAAATGAACATAATTCTTGAAGAATAAACGGTTATTTGCCAGATACGGTCAATATTTTAATTTTAAATAGAGCTTGAATAGAGAAAACCTATAATACCAGGGTTTTGGACATTAACTAGGGGGCTTTGTACATGAAATTTATGTGGTTTTGGACACATCCATAAAACTAACTCATGTCAAATAGGTAATAAAATAGTTATGAAATTATAAAATTAATAATTTTTTTAGTAAATAAAATAAACGAAATGTGATAAAATGAAAAAGAAAGTGTATATTGTAATGATTATATTGTTTTTATAATTTCAAATCAAATTTAAAATTTCAAGTTTCTTAACATAGTTTCCTAATAAAATGCTATAAAAATTATATACAATCATTTATCAATTTAAAAAAAAGAGTTCAAATTTAAAAGTCAAGCATGTTAAATAATAAGTTGTTACTCAAATTATAAATATTCAAGTACTGTGACATTTTTCATTCATTAAGTATGTCCTATTTCCTTGAAGTTATTTAAAACGCATAAAAAAATCAAATTTATCCACTAATAGCTTCATTGGCAAGGGATCTGATCAACACAAAATTATTCGACACATCAATGATTCTACACAAAAAAGTTTTGCGGAATCGTTCTACACCAAAAATCGTTGTGCTGAAAAGTTGAACACAAATTTTTTTTAGTCAAAATATTCAACACGCCATTTTAAATATTAAATAACTTATTTCTTTTGAATACTAGCATCATTTAATATCACTTAACACAGTGTGTTGAATATTTTGATTAGAAAAAATTTGTGTTGATCTTTTCAGCACAACGATTTTTGGTGTAGAACGATTCCGCAAAACTTTTTTGTGTAGAATTATTGATGTGTTGTATAATTTTGTGTTGAACAGATCCCTTGCCGCTTCATTGACATTTTGTTCAAAAGGCATAAAAAAATCAAATTATCCTAACCTTTAATACCTTCATTTAATGATTTTAAATGAAATTTATAAATTTTTATAATTTTTTTTTTCATTCCACAGATCTCTGAAGATCTATTTAGATCTATTTGAATCTCCAGAGATCACCAGAGATCTATAGAGATCTCGACAATTTTTCGATCTAATTTAGATCTCTTTAGAGATCAAAAAAGATCTGCGGAGATCTAAAGAGATCTATCGAAAATTCGTCGGGTCATTTCAGGTGGTATCTTAATATAGTATATATCGTCACGAGTTGCGATACAAAGCTTTTTTCTTTTCCCGCCATACTGCGGTGAAGGCTTTGTATCGAACGAGTGGCGATATATTTTTTTTTCAACAATATTCGAATATTCATCGTTTTTTAGACAAAAAAATAAATATTACTAAAAAACAAAACTTTTTTTTTATACACTTTATTTATTTGCACATATATACATTCATTTTTAATAAGTTAGAAAAAATTACATTTATTTTTGATTATTTATTTCGGCATCTATATTATTATTCTCGTCTATTAATAAATTTTCATCTTCTTCTTTAACATTATTTTCCAATATTTTATTTTTTAAACAAAAACACGCTCATGCGTTCTATACAACGGCCACGTTACAACTAAATTTTATTCGGTTCTTCATCGAACTTTGATCATGCGCAGTCTCTACTTCGGTCTCTACTATTACGATAATACTTTTATACGTACGAGTTGACTCTATATCGTAAGAGTAGAAGCCCTCTTGCGATAAAGTACCTTTATTTCATATACTACGGACCGTCTATAAACGATACATATTCGAATAGCGTTGTAAAAAATCCTTTACTAAGACTTGTTCAACTAATGCTAACGAATAAGAGATGGCAGGTTTTTCGTTAATGGCACACAAAAATTGATTCTCTACAGGTTTATTTTTATCGATTTTACGTTCTTTTAAACCTATGTGGAGAGAGGGCTTAATAATGAATTTAAAAGTATTAAATTTATGATAAAAGAATATATTTAAAATCTGATTGTAAAAAATAAAATTTTAAAAACAATTTTTTAATAATATTTTATTCATTTTATCAAAGTAAATAAAAAACAATTATAATAAATCTTTTAAATTTTATTTAATATTGTGAATCTCATTCGCTAATTGCTTCAATATTTTTTTTGCAATTTTATCAGATGGACTACTTGGTAATTCATTTAAAAATTTAGCGCCACCCCAAAGTTTATTATAATCTCCTAGTTCAGCACTCATCTTCACAATATCATTTTCTGTAATCTTAAATAAAAAATAATTTAGAAGTTAAAAATTTGTATAAAATCAAAATCTTACTTTAGATCCCGGAGCTTTTACGACAAAAGCCATTGGCCATTCACCATCTAAAGGATGAAAAACTGCAGTTATAGCCACTTCAAGAATGTCAGGATGTTTCATAAGATGGTTTTGTATCATAGTTGGTGAAACATGACCTCCTCTAAATTCAATAATTTCTTTAATTCTTTCATGATAAATAAATTCGCCATTTTCTGTATACGAAACCATATCACCAGAATGAACCCAACCATCTTCATCAATTAATTTTTTTGTTTCTTCGGGATTTTTTAAATATCCAAGCATTACTATTGGATGTTTTAAATAAAGTTCTCCTCGTTCATTGGGTCCTAAATTTTTACCATTTTCATCAACAACTCTTATTTGATTATTTGCAGTAATAAATCCAAGAGAATCAACAATCTTACATTTTGGGTTTTGAATTAAATTTATTATTGCAGTCTCTGACATTCCTGAACAGTTAAATTAGTAATTGATTTTTATATAATATTTTAATTTTAAGGCACATGAAGCCATTGGGAGAATGATTGAAGTTATTCTAGTTATCATGTGTAATAATAAATAATATAATAATAAGAATATAATCTTACCCATAGCATTGTAAACTGATACATTTGGTAAATCACTTTTAAATTTAGAAAATGTATCCTTAAAAACTTTTTCACCTCCAGTATAAACAGTTTTTAATGATTTAAATAACTCTGGATTTTTATTGAGTATTCCTGAATTAGCAAAGGCAGCAATTTTACGGTTACTTATACATAACCAATTCACCTAAATTTCATATAAATCAATAGAGTTATGGCCCTAAATAGAAAAAAGTGGCAGGTATCTACACTATCGACAAAAAGTTATCTTATTAACATGGAACATGTTTATAGGGAAGGGGTACTTCAAAACATGAAAATTAAGGGGGGGTCAAATTTGTCCTATTTAAAGGGGTTGGTCAAATGAGATTTAGAATAATTAGGAGACTTTGAAAAATCTAAGCTTAAGGAGTTAGAATAATACAGGTTTAGGGACTTGGAATAATATTGATTAGGGACTTAGAATAATTCAGGTTTAGAAAATCAAAATATATTGTGTTGAGAATTTTAACAGCTAATTAATTTTAAGTAGCGTAATTCTTTATAGTAAGTTGATAATTACAAATTATAAAATTAGAAAGTTGTATTGTTTAATGTTGAGTAATATTTGTATTATACCTAGTTCTCAGACGGAAGTAAACATGTTCCATGCATTTAGGTTGTGTTTACGCAAACCGGTTATAAGTTTTTTTTGAGACTATTATTTTAGGTTATTCGTGTTATTTTTTGCGAATTATTTAATAATAAATGTGGTAAGATTCGTAAAATAAATTGAAAATATTATTTTTCACTATTTTTTTTTTAAAACCATTTTGAGAGATAGAAGGTAGCCTTCAGCGCACCCGACTTAAGTAAAAGCCCCCAGCGCGCCTCTGCAAGCAGATCACTCTCCACCTTTCCTCAAACAGCACCCGACCCACCAGTATTCTATGATGGCTCGGTCCCGTATAAGCAGGAAGCTGTTTTTGGATTAGTGTTTCTTTTTTCACATCCACACCCTTAAGTAGTCCCCACTCCACCGGTTCACACCCAGGTTCACGCTGGAAACATACATGAACCCTTTGAGATCCGGATAGAGAGGTCCTCGACATGAACTATTGGTAGCTATATGGATATATATGCAATATATTCCGTTTCTAGGGTTAATTCCTAGCTTGGTTAAACACTAGTTACCCACGGAGTCGCAGGTGATATGGGTGGAAAGAATCGTGACGAATGTTATAGAGAACATCGCTTTTGATTCCGTCAACCAGTGTAATTTCAGTGTAAAGTGTTTGTGACGTGTGTGAGTGCTTGTAATACGTGTTAACCTATAGTCTCAGGATTTCGCCTCTCCCACGACTGGATCTCCTCTTAAAGTGGCATCCTAACCACTCGCAAGCGATATAAATACATAATTTAATTTTCTCAGAAAAAAAATCAGAGGTATCTGCCTGGGATCAAACCTCGGTACTCCGCTTGGAAGCCCAAAGTCTTTACCACTGAGCCATCGCTAACTTTTAAATCTCTTTAGCTATTTATTTATCATATTTTTAATTTATCACATTTATCATATTTAATTTATTTCAATTTTTTTCTATTTTCATTTCGATTCATTTTTAAAAATTTTTAACTTTAATAATTTTCCAGTTTTATTCAGTTCTGTCATTATTTTTATTTATTAGGGCCATAACTCCTTAACCCATTAACCGAAGATCGCTTTTACGTGTCGATTTGCAAACCTCTTCAAAAAATATATTATATACTAGAAATTAAAAATAAAATGATGGTCTCTTAAGTAAAAAGAGTTGCTTTTTAAGAATCCGAGGTCAGATTTTCGATTTAGACTTCTGGAAAGTCAGCACAGCGGGTCAAAGTTGGCCAAAATTTTAAAAGAAACGTTTCGTAAAAGCCCTTATTATTATGTAACTTTATTAAAAACCGCTAGATTTTCATTTATTTAATTTTTAGAACTTATATTTTTATAACGAAAAAAAAATTTCAAATTTCCAAAATGGGAATTCCAGATGGGATCTTCCGATTGGGCTGTAACTTTGCACAAGTGATTATATATATAAAATGTCCTCACTCCCCAAATTTTACATCGTAAAATCGTTTCTAGCCGCCTCTGTGAATGTTTGAAAATTGGGACCGATTTTAAAGCTCTCAGCCACCAACTTTTGCTTCATTATATAAAAGCATGAAGAAATTTTAAAAATATTATTAGAAAAACGGTTTCGATCGGAAATTTCTCTGGCTATCCGAATTTCTAAACCGTTTTTTAAAATTTTCACGTGGAAACCCGGAAAATTGGAAAATGTGAGCCGTACCGTCTGTAGCTCATAACTCAAAACCCGTCACTTCAAATAACTTCAAACTGGGAGTAGAGACAGGGTATTCCATATACTTTCACCTGATATTAATATGGGTATGAGTATTTTCACATACGGAAAAGTTATAACGATGATTAGTGAAATTTTCCGATTTTGAAAATGAAAATTTAGCGAAAAAAGCTATATTTATATGCAAATTTAGGCAGAATCGATTTCATATGTAAAATTTATCATAAAATAAATTATTTTTTAATCCCTTTAAACCTTTTCTATTGATATATATAGTCAATTCTACGAAATCAGACTTTTTATAAGAAGCTATTCAAGTAATTCTTAGTGAAAATGACCTAATACGAAAACGAATGTCAAAATTTTGAAAAATCAAATTCGGCTGAATTTAGTATGTTAAAATATGACACCTTACTAATTTTTATGGTTCTGGATTAAAAAATTTTGAAATAGCAGCTGTTTTTTGAATTAAAAATATTTTCCAGTTTTTAAAGAAAATCTAAGTAAATTTTGTATTTTAATTTTTTTACACCCTGAACAGAGCTCAAAAACTATTTTCAACCATAGGAAATAGCTGAAACTTTGAAACTTCTTACTGAAAGTCATTTTGGCTGTCACTTTTTGGAGAAACATCGAGGAAAGCTGAATAAAACTAAAATTCTAAAGGAAAATTTTTTTTTTAATATGGATTTTTAATTATTGTATTTTATAATTTTTTGTTTTTTAACTTTTTCAAAACTAAAAAGGTTAAATACCCAGAAATAGAAATTTTAAAAACGAACTAAAATTTTCTTTTTGAAAAACAGTAATTTTAAGTGCAACAAAAAAGAAAAGAATTCCCAGCGTTTGAAAAATCCACATTAAAAAAAAAAAATTTCTTTAGAATTTTAGTTTTCTTCAGCTTTCTCGATGTTTTTCCAAAAACTGACAGCCGAAATGACTCTCAGTAAGAAGTTTCAGCTATTTCCTATGGTTGAAAATAGTTTTTGAGCTCTGTTCAGAGTGTAAAAAAATTAAAATACAAAATTTACTTAGATTTTCTTTAAAAACTGGAAAATATTTTTAATTCAAAAAACAGCTGCTATTTCAAAATTTTTTAATCCAGAACCATAAAAATTAGTAAGGTGTCATATTTTAACATACTAAATTCAGCCGAATTTGATTTTTCAAAATTTTGACATTCGTTTTCGTATTAGGTCATTTTCACTAAGAATTACTTGAATAGCTTCTTATAAAAAGTCTGATTTCGTAGAATTGACTATATATATCAATAGAAAAGGTTTAAAGGGATTAAAAAATAATTTATTTTATGATAAATTTTACATATGAAATCGATTCTGCCTAAATTTGCATATAAATATAGCTTTTTTCGCTAAATTTTCATTTTCAAAATCGGAAAATTTCACTAATCATCGTTATAACTTTTCCGTATGTGAAAATACCCATACCCATATTAATATCAGGTGAAAGTATATGGAATACCCTGTCTCTACTCCCAGTTTGAAGTTATTTGATGTGACGGGTTTTGAGTTATGAGCTACAGACGGTACGGCTCACATTTTCCAATTTTCCGGGTTTCCACGTGAAAATTTTAAAAAACGGTTTAGAAATTCGGATAGCCAGAGAAATTTCCGATCGAAACCGTTTTTCTAATAATATTTTTAACATTTCTTCATGCTTTTATATAATGAAGCAAAAGTTGGTGGCTGAGAGCTTTAAAATCGGTCCCAATTTTCAAAAATTCACAGAGGCGGCTAGAAACGATTTTACGATGTAAAATTTGGGGAGTGAGGACATTTTATATATATAATCACTTGTGCAAAGTTACAGCCCAATCGGAAGACCCCATCTGGAGGTCAACGTACGTTTCACATGGAATCAGCCAGACGGAAAATTTTGAGCCCATTTAAAAGCATCTCATATTTACTCGTCTATTATTTTTAAATTTAGCATTATTAACTTCTCCCAACAAATTTTCCTTAACATTTTCTGTCCGCCATTTTGGAAATTTGAAAATTTTCTCTTGTGGTGAAAATATAAGTTCTAAACATTAAATAAATGAAAATATAGTGCTTTTTAGTAAAATTACAGCGTTTTATAACATAATAATCAGCGCTTTTATGAAACGTTGTTTTTATAAATTTTGACAACTTTGACCCGCTGTGCTGATTTTCCAGAAGTCTAAATAGAAAATCTGACCTCCGATTCTTAAAAAGCAACTCTATTTACTTAAGGGACCATCATTTTATTTAGAAATTTCTAGTAGATAATATATTTCTTGAAGTGGTTCACAAATCGACACGTAAAAGCGGCCTTCGGACTTAATGGGTTGAGAGAATTTTTTTACCTTATATTTGGCTATTATTTTTGAAGATTTTTCTAAATCAAAATATTTATGAAGTATTCTGACTTTTTCTTCGAGCATTGATTTTATTATAAAATGCATACCTATTTTTTCAAACAGATTAGTTATTCTGGGACTATATTTTTGTAAAATTAATTGTATATTAAATTGACTTACTTGTTGACCATGAAGGATACATGTACCACATAACAACACAATTTTTACCAGGATAAAAAGGTTCAATGTTTTTGGCTAAAAAAATCTTTTCAATTGCTTCATAAGAAATCAATACACCTTTTGGTAAACCAGTTGTTCCTGATGAAAAAGTTAATAATCCTGGATCCTTAATACTTTCTAGTTTTTTAGGCTGAAAAGTTTTAATTTCTTCATTTGAGACACTATTTAAAATGTCTTCTAATGATTCGTGTTTGTCATGTTTAGTGAAACAAATAAATTTTGTTTTAATTCCTTCTAAATCAGCAGCCTCTTCTAGAATTTCGATATGCTCTGCAGTAGAAAACATAATTTTGGGTTCGACAAGTTTCATCATTCTGCGAGCTGATACTTTAAAAATTATCAAAATATGTATTACTTATTTTCCAAAATAGTTGATGTAAGATGTTATGAGATGATTATTTTTTGAAAAATATTTTATAATTATTTTTAATGACTAACAATAATTGTGCATGAAATTTTTTGAAATGACTCAACAGTTATACTAGCAGTATTAATTAAAATAAAGTATAAATTGTTTACTTAGTTTTACAATTTCCCAAGGGTTATAAACAGCGCCAACAAAAAATGTTGCCAGCAAAGGAATTTGCATTTCAAGAGAATTTTCAGAGCTTGAAGAAATAAAATCTCCAGTTTTAACGTTTTGTTTCCTTAGCCATATTGCACATTTGATGCTCAGCTCTTTGATTTCTTGAAAACTTGTGCTTTTACCAGTGTCTGCGTCAATCTAATAGAAATATTTAAAAAATTTTTCATTTTCAAGACGCGCAATAGGTGGTGGACTTAGAATTATTTTCTGATTATTTTATGGAATGGATTAACAAATAAAGCTAAAAATCATGCAATAAGTGCAGAAAGTATATAATTTATCGAAACCTGGAATACGTGGTTAGGATTTCCTTGAAAGACATCCAAAATATATTGCCCAAAATTAAGATTCGTTTCTGGAAATGGTTTGACTTCTCCTTTAATTACATTATTTTCTATAGTAAAATTTTGCTCTCTATCCTATTAATGATTAATAAAATTAGAAATGATTAGAAAAAAGATGATTAAAATTATAAATAAGTAAGCTATACAAAAATTTTAGCTAAATTATTTATAATGCGATTATTCATAAAGTAAAAAAAGTAGTAAGGGGCGAGAAAAAATATTGTATAAAATAATTGTAAATAAACGGAATTGATTTTTGGTTGCTAAAAATGATTTTAAAGGTCAGATATTTTTTTATGCGGTCAAATAATCATTTTTAAGAGTACTGGATGTGCACCAATTTGTTTTTTAAAATAATTTCTTTAATTATAATTAAAATTTTGTCCAAAAACATACGGCCTTATTTTTTATTAAATTGAAAAAAGTTTTATTTCAAAATATTCTAAATTAAATAAAGAAAGTAAGAAAGCTTTACTTTGATCCTCAAAATACTTTCAAAACTCATAAAAATAAAAAATAATTTAAAAAAAAATGGCGCACTCCCAGTACTCTTAATTCGGTGAATAAAAATTAGAATAGAAGCAACTTTAGATTTCCATAGATTTTCAATAGAAGGATGTTGTCGAAAAAAATACTTATCATTTTACCTTGTCACAAATATTATTTTCAAATATTGACATATTTATAGATTTGATATTTTAAAAACTTAAGTTAAAAGCAAAAAACTGTTATTGAATGAACTATACTAATTCTTTGGTAATTAAATTACCTTAAATATCTTATTTTGATTATTTTTTTAAGTTTGATAAGAGATTACGATTCATGGAAAAGTCTTATCTAAATGTGAAAAATCTTAAGTGGCCATGAAATTAATTTAAAATCATTTATTTACACAACTTCATTGTAGTCTATAAATAAATTATCAATTTACAATTTTGTTAAAAATAAGAAGCTACTGGAATAGAACGTAAGTATGCAACCCAATCCTGAAACTCTGGCTTCCGACTCTCGCTGAACTATAACAATTGTCATTTAATGAACTAAATTTACTTAACTAAACCTTTTTATTTAACCAAAGAAACACTTTTTTATTAAATTATGTTTTTCATTATACTACACACCAAAACATAAAGATTGTTTTTAATACTACTTTTTATTAAATCTTGATTTTAATATTTTAAAAATATTAAATTTAAAAATAAATCTTTTCAAACTATTTAATTTCATTTTCAATCTTTTTGTTTTTGTTTTTGTAGGCAAAAGATTTTTTTCAAAAAAAAAATATTTTGAAATGACTTAATGATCATTTTAATTACAATTTATTAAGGTTATGAGTGTGTATACTTGTTTATTTTTTCGAGTTTTGCAATCGCGGAAAAATAAATTTCTTATGATTATTATTAAAAGTAATTTGAGAAAACTTTTTCAATTTCCAAAAAATCAAGTCTTTATTAAATATTAATGAATTTATTTGAATAACAAAACTAATACCAAAAATTATAAATACAAAATAAAAGTTAATTTTTTTAAAATGTTCAAGCTAAGTAATTATAAACAATTTGATAATTAACGAAGTTCATCTTCTTCGGAGTTAGCAGCCATTTGACATTAAAATTGAAAAAAATATGAAAAATCACTTTACGCTTATTTATTTAACTGAAAATAATTACGACTATTTATTTTATGTAAAAGAAATTAAATTATTTTTAATCATAAATAACGCTAATTTATAAAAAATTAAATTATATTTTAATAACCACGCAAATTTGATAAACAAACTTGAGTTAAAAATAAACAAATATAAACTCATAACCTCATTTCAAAATATTTTTTTTGGAAAAAAATCTTTTGCCTACAAAAACAAAAACAAAAAGATTGAAAATGAAATTCAATAATTTTAAAAGATTTATTTTTAAATTTAATATTTTTAAAATATTAAAATCAAAATTTAATAAAAAGTAGTATTAAAAACAATCTTTATGTTTTGGTGTGTACGTCTTTGAGCTGAAATAAAAAAATGTGGAGATTTTATTTTATTTTTTAGTTTATTTTATGATAAAATTTTAAATTTTCATTAAAAATAATCACGTAAATACCTCGTAAATTTACGTATAAACAGATGTTATACAAACTATAAACAAATATAACCTAAAAAATAATGTTACTTGAATTTGCTAAAATCAATAATAGTTTTAATTATTATTCATAACACATGCAGACACAATAAAAATACAGAGAATGCTAAAGAAAATGCTAATCTGTCCTTATTTCGGTTTCCAAACTTGGCCCGATTTGCAGGGTCTGGCTTCTGAACCGGACTAGATCAGACAATACTTAGAGAGATTTTATTCGGGTAATAACTTTTTTTTCTAAGGATAGAGATCGTGAAACAGCTTTCCAACTGAATTTTACTCGGGACACTGTTCGTGAAACACGAAAATAGATTTTTTCTGCAAAGGGATAATAGTCAGGTTTATTTATCTAATTATATTTTTGGAGTAAAAGGAGCGTAGGCTTACTTAACAAAATCTTTATTCAAAAAATATCTTTTATATTCTTATTCAAATAAATTTGGAGGTAAAATAACATATATTGAATAATTTTACTGATAAAAAAAAATTGTTACAATAATTTATTTAAATAAGCTGATTCAGATTTATTCTATTTACACAGCTGCTAACTCTCTTATTTCAGTCCAACTAAACAGGAATCAAATTTGTTTTTATTAAGTTTTAAAATTTTGAAAAAACCTAAAATTAAATAGGTACTGCAAAAATTTTGGAACGTAAATAAAAATGAGACTAACAGTAACCCCTATGTCATATTGTATAATCAAAATTAGATAATTAACTTTAATGAGTTATTCAAAAGTTTATGAAAATTGCCTCAAAGTGGTTCAATGTTAATTCTTACATTATGATAAAAACTTTATTATGATAAATAGTTGAGCAAGCATTTTTTGGTTAGGAATTGGTTCTTATTCGGTACGGGTGAAGCTCTATAACATAATCGAGACATTAACGTTTTCTAACTCTTGCATAACTTCATTCTAGATGTATTACTGTAGGATTTCGTTGTGCAAAAACATAGACTATGATCAAGGGATCTGGGCACTTTTTATCCCAATTTTACTCTCATTAAACGAATAATAACTGAATATATTGTTAAAATTATTATAAACTTATGATTTCTTACTATTTCAGTAATACTCTGTACGGAAAATTAAGAACTTGTTATAAAACTGTATAAAATCGAGTTTTGATTTCATTATTTTGATACAGATATATTTTAATTTGGACCAATTTTTATCATGATATCATTTGTATCATGATATCACCATTTTCATCATAAATAGCTAAATCACCAGTATGGTACCAACCTTGAAGAAAATTTATAAATTATATTATACCAAAATTTTCAAATTTTTTAAATATACCTTCATCATCTAAAACAACTTTTGTTTCTTCTTCATTTTTATAATAACCAGTCATCATAGCAGAAGTTTTAACATAAAATTCACTATTCTTTATTTGGACCCAAATTTTCACCAATTATCAAATCAACAACACGTAATCCACGATTTGGACTAATAAAACCAACCCGACGAATTTTCGATAGATCTCTTTAGATCTCCGCAGATCTTATTTGATCTCTAGAGATCAAAAGTTATCTCCGGTTATCTAAAGAGATCTAAATAGATCCAAAAATTGAGGAGATCTCTGGAGATTTAAATAGATCTAAATAGATCTTCAGAGATCTGTGGAATGAAAAAAAAAATTATAAAAATTGCTCTATGGAGTTAACGAACTTTTTTTTAATGTCATTTTCTTACTCAGTTTTCTTTTAATTATTTTCTTTTCTTGCTTATGATGATAAAATTTTCCAACTAGTTTTTTGTGTTAATATGAAATCCTTTTTTAATCGAAAATGGTCCAGTTGCTATAATAGAAGTTTTAACTTATTTTTTGCGTGTATTCAAAATTATTATTTGTAATTTACGTTTTGCGGTCCGTTTGGTCAAATTGGCTGAATTTTAGATATGCTGTAGATTTTATCATTCTGAACAAAAGTTTCCATAGGCACGAAGCTCCAAAGTCTCAACTTTGGCTGCTACGGATCCTGAAAGCTCCAAAGTTCCGTTACAGCAAGATTGCTTAAAAACCTTTTTTCTTTTATTTTTAAAGCATACTATTATGTTTTTGAGGTCGCTGATTTCGAATTTGATTTCATATTGACAAGACAAATTGATGCGCGTGTGCAAAAATAATATTAAATAAAACAATATGGAATTAAAAAATTTTTTATTTTTGATATCATAATGAAGTTCAGAAACAAACTTTAAATCAAGTGAAATAAAAATTCTCTAATATTTAAATAGTATAGATAAAAATTTTGTGTCAATAAACTATTAAAAGTTAACCCTACTTTTTTCAACGTTAATTTTAGCCCAATTCCTATTTACATTGTGGAATTATTGTGTACTTCAATTCTTTTTTCTGGAAGCTAAAAAGTTAAAATAAGAAATCATCGTTTACAAGGAGTTTAAGTATATGAAAAGTTAATATCAAAAGCAAACAATTTTAGCAAAATTAATTATTGCTAAGGCTAAGACTGTTTTACGAAATATCATACTTGAATTATATAAGGTTGGTAGAAGGTCGGTAAGGTAGAACACATTAGAGGTAAGATTCAGAGTAACTTTTGCAAAATGAAATTCTAATTCGCTTAAAGATTTTGGCTAAAAATTATATTATGGGTAACGTATCAAAAGTTTTTTAATTAATTTTTTGAACATATGTAGTGATCATTTTTTTGTAATATAGATTTATTTTTGTTTCAATTTAGAGGCAGAAGGTTACTTATACAAATTAGTTTTAATTGAGACTTGAAAAACTAGATGATTGTTCTTTTAAAGTTGTTTCATTAAGCTATTGAATAGAAATTTATATGCAAACAACAACTTGGAGAGAACAAATTAAAGAATCGGTTCTATTCCAAAGTCATAATTATGGCCATAATCAAGAATACAACTCTAAAATAAGGTCTTCATAATTACTTACTGATCACGGTCAAGTATTGAGTAATTTAAAGCATAAATAGTTAGAGTTTATGTGCCTATTAGTAAATTTAACTCCTAAAACAGTACAGCTGCCACGGGTAAGCCAGTACCTAATTCAGTGGTTACTACTTTGGGTTCCTCTGAAGAAGAAACAATGGTTTCATCAAGTCAAAGAGGAGGGATAAGGAGCATCTTAGTGATATTAAAATATCATGTATTTGTAACAAATCGACAGCTGAAGCACCTGTTTAATTATTTAGTTAACATGAAAGCGATGTGCATAACAAGGTTATGATTTGGACAACAACTTGGAGACAACAAATTGAAAAATCAGGCCCTATTTCAAAGCCGTAATCAAGAATACGACTCTAAAATAAAGTTCTTTTATCTAGCAGCTGACTGATATAATGGTAATTTAATTTGTTTCACCTCATTACATCTTAGATGTAGCAATAAGTTGAGAGAGTAAAGCCTTATTCCAAAGACGTAAACAAGAATATGACTCCAAAGTAAGGTCTTTGTTACTGCTGACTGATCTACTGGTAATTTCGTTTGTTTCGTCTCATTACAACATCTTTTAAATGACATGTTCAAAGTTAGGCCTTACTCCAAAGATGTAATCAAGAATTTGACTCTAAAATAAGGTCCCTATAAATCAGATTCTACAATGCCATTTTTAATACTGAAAATTCAATTCAATTTGTGAAAACCAAGAATTCACAAAAATTGAGCCATATGTTGTTTTAATTTTATACAATGTAAATGTGGTACCTTCAACATCAGCTGATAACCCAATAATACCAAGTGCGCCCCAATTTTATTAATTGCAAATTTTGTAAAAAATTAAAACTCCAAGAAATTTCTATATTACCAGCATCGAATTCTATATAATCAAAACTTATTTAGGCGGCCATTCATTGTTCATAGGCGCTGATGGCGATCCGTGCTAATTTTTCAAAATCAGAAAATCCGAAACCCAAGTTTCAATGTTAAGAATTAAGAATTTAAAATGCCATTGAAAAATAGTAGCCAAAGTTGAGACATTGGAGCTTTACGCTCATGGAAACTTTTGTTCAGAATGATAAAATCTACAACATATCAAAAAATCAGCAAATTTGGCCATTTCCTATCCTTTCGTGCGGGGTCCTTTTACTCCGCTGTAAATTTGACCTGACATTCAGAGCATTGTAGATGGTTGCATTACCAAAAGGAGCATATATAGAAATTACTTATACTTGTCGAGAAATTTATGTCATTCGTCAGAACTGTATATGACTGACATAAGCACTTATACCAGCAATTATAGAGAAAATATTTTTATTATAAGTTTTATATTTAAAAGTTTTTCTAAAAATGAAAATTGACAGTTCATTTAAATTTTTTCTGGTTACCTGTTTTATTACCTCAATACTTGCTACAGATATTGGTAAGTACAGTGAATCTATAAATTTATTTTCGTTGTAAAATTTATCCATGCAATAAACATTAAAATAATGTACATATAAGAATTTTTATTTAGATATTGTTTTTTGTGAAATTAATTTTTTTTAAATATCTGTAAAATTGTAATTTTACATATCTAGGGCAAAAAAACCTCTTGCCTACCTTAGATAGAGATTACGTTTAGAGACTACGATAAGACTACATTTTAAACCACGGGACAAAATTTGGGGGTCGACTTTTGCATACTGTCTCCCATCGTTCGCTACGCTCGCTTGTGCATACAATTGTATGCAAATTCAAAACCAATATTTTGTTTATTTTTTAAAAAATATCTATTTGATTAAATTACTTAAAAATAGAAATGTTTTATTTTTACATTTATCACTTAATTATTATTTAAAAAACGGAAGTAAATGTCGTTTCAAATGCGATAGTAATTTAAAATTTTATCATATTATTTCTTTAATGTTAAAGTAAAATTTTATTTAATTATTCTTAAAAAGTAGTTCTATGCTACAAGTGTAACTAAACCTTTCATGGTTATGAATGAATGGATTTTTGTAACCATGATATTTTTTACAATTTTTAGACTAAAGCAATTAATGTAAAATCAGTAAAAAAATTTCTTTAAATTTTTTAAAATGTAAGTAAATAATAATATTAATAGCAGTTTATTTATAAAAAATATAGAAATTTCATTGGCAAAAAAGGTAAACTGGAAAAATTTCAATCGCATAAGAAAAAAACGTTTTGCGATTACTGGAAAACCTATTAAGACTGTAAGTTTTATAATATTATTTTTTTAAAATAATTAAATTAAATATTTTGAATTATATGATTTAAAAAAAAAAATTTAATTTACAAAAGTTTTGTTGTTAATTATAAGCCTAGCAAAGCATATCAAGAATGTTTAGCACCTGGAAGTAAACCTGGACATTGTAAACATGTTTCAAATTGTGGCGATGATATTTTCCGTTCAAATTTTCCAAGAGTAATGGATTATATGTGTGTTATAGAAAATCAGTAAGTTTATTTTTATATTTTAAAATTACTTGTTCGTTATCATTATTTATTATAAATAACTGACTTAGGTTTATTGGAGTCTGCTGCCCGGACGATGCACCTACAACTTCCGAAAGTAATACACTTCCTGCTGGAGGATTAGCCGGCTCGTTGCCAGCCATTGCAAGTAAATAAATAATACTTGACACGTATTATTTGCAGAATTCTTTTAAAAAAAATATATTTAAATAAATTGTCTTTTCAAACTTTCACAAAGATTGATGAGATTCTTTGTTTAATATTTTTACGTATTTTTCTTACTACTTTGCGAATAATTGATTTTTTATGTAAAAAACAATCAAAAAAGTAATTCTTTTACTTATTTTTGTCGTGAAATATTTTACCTAAAGTAAAAAATTTTTTTGTTAAAAAACAAACAAAAAGAAAATCTAATTGTAACAATGTTTTTTTTTTTTTAATTTTAATTACTGATTCAATTTCTGATTTTATTAATCTATCATCAATAAATCAAATTTGACTTTCAATACAATTAAATAAAATTAAAAAAAAAAAATCAATAATTTTTGTCTCCCCTTAATCTTGAATGTGCTTATAAAAAAATCCTGTAAATAATAACATTAGTTTTGTATTTCTAAACTTAGTTGAAACTGACGATCCAATAATATTTGATGAATTTATAAATAATGAAACTTCTCGAAGAGCACGTGTACATCGAGGATGTGGTGTCAGTATGAAAGATTCATTACGAATATCTGGAGGTCATGTTTCTGATTCTAAGGATTGGCCTTGGGTTGCTGCGATATTAAGACAAATAGGAACGAAAGAATGGGATCAATATTGTGGAGGTGTTTTAATTACTGATAGACACGTATTGACTGCTGCTCATTGCATTTATCAGTTTGTATATTTTACTTGCATTATTTAAAAAACAAAAAAGACTATGAATTATATATTTAAGTCTATATTGAAAATAGAAACCTATGCCCTTCTACGCAAACTTAAATTTTCTAAAATATGAGTGCTTGATACCAATTCTATACATAGAAACTAGATTAGAATACATTTTAAACTGGTCTACAGCTCTCAAATTTTAAAAACCTTAGTTTTAAAGGAAATGCAGACTTATTTCATCCTGAACGCAAAGAATAAATTTTTTTTGTTAACTGACAGCCTAATATGTATACATAAGAAATATAATTAATTTATGTTTTACACATTGATTAATGTTAAATAAATTTAAATAATTAATGAAACGATTGATTTTTAATTATAAAATAAAAAAGGTTGTGAGTGATATTAAGAAATTATTTATTAATTTAATTAATAAATGAGAAATCAATAATCTTAAACTTCTATTCTTAATTTATTCAAATAAAAAAAGGGAGTTAAAAAAAAACTAAATATTAATTTTTATGTTTCCAAATTTTAATTAACGAAATTCATTTATGAGGGATTTCATTCTAACTGGGCTATTTTTTTACAAAAGTGCTGTTAGTCACTATTAGCTTTCTATAGTAAGCTTTTTAGGTCAAATCTTTGATTTTTAGCAGCATTTTTATATCTTTTTCATGCGTTGGTAAATTGACTCAAAATTAGAGTCAAAATATATTTATTTTTGCTGCCAAATGCTTATTTTGTAATGAAAAGTATTTTCCCTAAAGATGCTTATGATAAATATACCACTTAATTTTCCGGGATTTGAATTTGATATTACTGCGCACGCGGCATTGTCGACAGGCCAGAGTATCATTCCGTATACTCGAATTTTATAATCGAATAATCGATATAATCGAATTTTTAATTGATAAACGCACCATTTTAGATTTTTACCCACTGATTCCGAATCTGTAGTTTTTTTTTCTAAAAGTGATACGTTCGCAACTAGACAAAAAACTGTAATCTGCTTGGTGTTTGGCAAAAATAGCTTTTTATAACCCCTTTAAAAGCCCTCTAGTGGCGAAGGTACCAGTTATGGAGAAAAATAACTGCAGCTTCGGAATTAGCGGGTTAAAAAACTATAATTCGCTTAGTATTTACCAATTAAACACTCGATCAGATTTCGTGCATACGATATGATAAGTTGGCCTCTCGATTACGAGAAATTACTTTTAAATTAAAAAAAAACGGGCGTTTCGATTTTTTTTCTACTTACGTTGAGAGTTGTTGTTTTATAAATTTTTTTTATCTTAAAAAATCTATGGGCATGCTCCAGATCAAAAAATGATATTTTTTAAATTACTATTTTCAAATTTTTAAATATTCCACCATGTCATGTGACTGAATAAAAATCTTACTTAAATTTTGGTAATCTTTAAATAATTTTTGGGAAAATTATTAAGTATCTGCCTAATATATGCTGCAAAAGAAAATTATAAAATTAGAAGTCATAATTTCACATTTATTCAAAAAATTTTTAAAAAGGAATGTCAAAAAAAAGTATTATTATGTGTTTTAACTTTAAAATTATTTTGAGTAAATTTACTAAAGTAAAAAAAAAATACAAAAATGTCTAAGAAAATAAAGATTAATATAGAAAGCTAAAAGTGATCGAGATAAGTTATTTTTCGTTGTCCTCTTGGAAAAAAAAGTTTGGACCTTCGTTCCAACTTGGGCCCAGTTGGGTTTTTCTTATATAAATCTCTTATATAAAAAATGTAATAATAAAAAAATTTTTATTTAGGTTAAAACCAAAAGATTTGCGAATTCGTTTAGGTGAATATGATTTAAGGTTTAATAATGAAACACGAGCTTTAGATTTTAAAGTTGTTGAAATACGATTACATAAGGGTTATGTACCAACAACCTACAAACACGATATTGCAATTTTAAAAATCAACCCTCCAACAATATTTAATACTTATATATGGCCAATTTGTTTACCGCCTGCTGGGTCAGTGTTTGAGAAAAAAAATGCTACTGTAATTGGTAAAATGTTTACTATTAATGGATTAGCATAAAACTACTTAAAGGTAGAATTAATTTATTATTCTCTAATTTTATTTTCTAATTAAGGCTGGGGAACAATGACATTTGGTGGTGCTACTAGTTATATACTTATGCAAGTTGATGTACCAGTTTGGCCTCAAAATCAATGCGTTTCTAGTTTTATTCAAGAAATAAGTCCAAATCAACTTTGTGCTGGAGTGTACGCTGGAAATGGCGATGCTTGTCAAGTAAGACATATATGATCAATTGTATTAATATCTTAATTTATTTCTTACTAAAGACTTTGCCTAAATAAAAAAAATTATAAAATAATATAAATTATAGAATAATATAAATTATAAGTTGGTCAAGGGGATTGCTTACTTGTCAGACGCTCTAAAACTTTAAAATGATCCCCTAAACCTTGAAAAACGGAGTGTGAATAATTGCATTACATAGAAAAATGTAAAGTACTTCGAATTTCCAGATCTAAAAATCCTGTTATTTTTAATTATTTTCTCCACAATATTGATATTGATGGTGTAAATTCATTTAAAGATTTAGGAGTTATATTTAATGACGCATTTAATTTTGATGATCATATTAACTATGCAATATCTAAAGCTCAAAAATCTTTAGGCTGGCTGAAAAGGAGAATTAGTAAATTCAGAAACATACGTAATTTAATAATTCTTTATAATTCTTATGCTTTTCCACATCTATTGTATGCTTCTGGAATCTGGTCTCCTTACACATCTAAGTCGTCGTATAAAATAGAACAAGTACAACATCTTTTTATTAAATATTTGTGTAAAAAATCTAAAATTTCGATGGTTTATTTCAATCATGATTATCACAGACCCTCGGTGCGTTTTAAAAAAACTATTGAATCGCATCTTAGGGTTCAAGATAATATGGTGTTTACTCACAAGATATTGCATGGTTTAATCAAATGTCCACTACTTAGAGGTGAATTTAGTTTTCGAAGTATTCCCTATTCATTTCGCGAATCTAGAAGCTTGGTTGAACACCTTTCTCGCAATGACTATACTTACTTCTCTTTTATTAACCGCTGTAAAAGACTTTGGAATACTATTCCCATCAATATCCAATCAATCACTAATCCTTATACTTTTAAATTTAAAATCAAATCTTTACTTCTAAAATATTGTGGTTAGTTAATTTTGTTACTCTTATTTTGCAAACTTATTTGTTATCCATTGTAATTGGAAAATTTTTTTTAATTATTATCTAGTCAAAATAATTTAAATAATTATTGAAATAATATATTTTTATATTCTAAAACAATTGATATTTATATTTTTTTATTTATGTATTGGCCTATAGGGGCTGTAAATGTATTAATTAAATAAATAAATAAATAAATCTATTTTAATTATATTTTTGAAATAATTAAATTGAATCAGCCATAAACAATATTGTAATAATTTGTTTGTATAAAATTGCAGGGTGATTCTGGTGGACCACTTTTACATCAACTTGAAAATGGCAGATGGATTACAATAGGGATAGTCTCTTGGGGTATCGGTTGTGGAAACCCTGGAAAACCTGGTATATATACAAGAGTTACAGCTTATTTAGACTGGATATTTGCAAATACTGTTTTTTAATTATAGTCAAATTTTTTATATTCAATAAGAGTTTTTTAACTGTAAATAATTTTTAAAATTTAATTTAGAATTTTAAATATTTAATTAAGTTTTTAATTTAAATATAAATAAATAATAATATTTTTTAAATTTATTTATTAGACATTTTACTTTACAATTTTTATTATCTAAGTATTAAGAATAAAACTATTTTTAAATTATATTTCTTAATAATTTTTATGCTTTTAAATTTAAGTATCTTTCAGATAGCAAATTGGAAATAAATTTATTACTGCAAGTACATTAGATTGTTTCTTATTTTCCAAACTCACTGTAGAAAAAATACTGACTCGAAAACGATACTTAAGGTCATAAAACAATTTTCTAAAAATAGTAAATTACGTAATTAGGGAAGAAAGTTGTACATCTTTGTTATTGTTACATTAATATTACATAAATGTTACATAAATGTTATGTTATGTTCCACAGGAGCGGACGTTCAACTTTTATCCCGTATTGCGTATACTGTTTTTCTTTATACTTGGTCAAAAGTGGGTTTAAGTGAACCTTATTAAATTTATAAATTTCCAGGTAACCTTTGATAACTTTTTGAGCTTATTGTTTTGTTTATTTTGGAAATTCTCGTAATTTAACAATGTTAAATGCATCCAAAAATTTTATCAGCATGAGAATGGATCCACCTTATTGAAATATATGTATTTTTGGTTACTGAAACCGATTTTGAAGGTTTCAACCATTTTCGGATGGCCAGTTTTGAGTAATGAACGCTATATTATAAAAAATTGGCAAAAAATTAGCAAGATAGGTAAATCATTGAAAAGAATTGCTAATTGAGCCTATTTTTCGTAGGTTTTTGGGGTCGCTGATCACGATTTTCAAGACAAATTTTTAAAAATCAAAATAGTGGACTCAGAATGGCGTATTCCTAACCTCAGAAACGACGATTTTTGCTGTTTTAAGGAGGCTCTTCAGTGAAAAATTATAAATAGTGAAATATATAGCTGAATAAAGTGAAATTCCCCGATTCGAATGGTATAGGGCATATATTCGATAGCCGTGCAAAATTTATAAATATTAGCGAAAAGATTCACAGCATTTTAATACTGATGCTCTTATGAGAGAAATTCCGGAAGTTGCTATTTATTCTCTTAAAACTAAAAATTATAAAACCTGAGTAGTTTGAGTATAAAATTTAATGCCCAAGGAAATTATAGCTCACCCTCTCATATTAGGTAGCCGTGTGTTATTTTGAGCAATTAAACTCCAAAAATTAGTAATTTTAAAGAGAAAGCAGCCATGATAGTGTACTATACAGGGGCACTCGTCTATTTCTATAAATATTATGTATTTATTGATATTATTTATTTAATTTTATTTTAAAAATAAAAAATCTTATAATTACTTGTAAACGATAATCTTATATTTATTTGATAAATAATAAAAGTCATATAATGCTTTAAAATACGGTAAATATAAATTCTAATATCTGTACTCCGAATAATAAATTAAATTTTACACTGAGCGCGCATTCAGTTGTTTGTATACTACGTAAACTTTTTTTTTTCGGTAATTAGTAAATAAAGAGAATTATTAGCAGCGAAATTTTAAATTGAAAGATTATTTTAATCGAAAGAATTTTTTTTATTTTTTAAATAAAACTAAATTATTCTAATTTAAGGTGTTACGTACGTCAGAATTTTTACCTATCGGCATCTTTGTCTTACACATTTATAAAAGTACGGATTGCAACTTCAAATAAATAAAAAAATTTTTTCAATAATACTTAATTATTACTATCCAAAGCTTAAAAATAAATTTTATTAACTTAATTTTGGCATTAAATAAATTATTTATTATTTAAATAATATTATTTAATTATTTATAAAGAAAATAAATAAATAAAAAAATAAAATAAATGACTCTACCTCAATAGCAGAATAAACGTTAATTTTTTATACATTTTTTTAAGTAAAACCATAAAAAATGACGGTCGATTGTAAATTTTAAGGTCTCTTTTTATTTATTAGGACATTATTTATCAACTTATAAAAAAAAATATCTAAGTTTTGTATTTTAAATGCTTTTTTTACATTTTTTTAAATTCCCCATAAGAGCCTATGTTAATTTATTTTTTATTTATTTATTTTCTCAAAAACTGTTTGGTCAATTATAAAAAAAAAAATACGTGTAAAATTAAATTATATTTACTTTACTTTCTCGAAGTTTTAGCTTTTTTTTTGCATTTTTCCTCGGACGTACGTAAGACCTTAATCAGAAAATTCTTTATCATTTCGCTGATTTAACATAAAGGTCTTGAAAACGAAAAAAAGGTCTTGATTGGTCGCATGACTTGGTGGGAAATTAAAAACTTGTAAAAAATGATGTTTTAAAAGCTGCTATTTTTTTATCTAGAGCTCCCAAAAAGCAGTGTCCCATCAAAACTTTTTTTTTGCCAAAAAATATACGGTGTAAGGAAAATTTTAAGCCTGGTTAGAAGATTTTTCACTAATAGGCACTTGAGAAATTGACTTTTGAAAAAAAAAACAGTCTATCTTAGCAATTCCTCACGCATGCGCTACTCAAAAAAATTCTTTGACCCCGGAATCGGATAGCCAGAGAAATTTTCTATCCGGACCATAACAGAAAAAATTTTTTATGTTATGTGAGTTTTTTACAGCAATAATAAAAAAAATTATGACTTATTAAGTCCAAAACACAAAAATGGCTGCCGAAAATCGAGATTTTGCTCTGGAAGGTTAAAAATTGGGCTGGTGACTTATTTTTGGTAGAAATTTAAGAAAAAAACACTTTGAGATAGTTTTGAAGACCCGACCATACAAGTCGTCCACGCTTCATTTAAATCTACGCATATAAATGAATTAAATTTTAATAAACAATTCATCCAGATAAACCATACCCGATTCATTAAATCTGCAGAAATTAATAAATTTATAAATACATATATGAATTTATTGTATATATAATATGGACATTCTTAACTCTAATATATAATATAAAGTACTCTTGAGTAAGTTATATTTTGCACGAAAGTTTATAGAAAAGCAGAGAAAATGAATGTGACATGGCTTTCAGTTATATGTACAATTTGTGACTTTTATTTATATATTATTTCGTGTATTTTCTATTGTAAATTGTATGAAATTCATTGTATTTAACTATATATTTATGATATCTTCTTCGTATTATGACATTATTTTATAAATTATAAATCTATTCAGCAATCATAAAGTTTTTCATTTGTTATTATTTTTGAAAAAATATGCCAATTTCTAGAATTAAAAATGAGAAAAAATAAATTGATTTTTTAATATATACTTATACAAAAAATATACGGTGAAGCAAATTAAAAATTTTAAAAATGCAATTTTATTTTTATACTTTTAACATTTTCTTTTGATACTTATACAATTTAACATAATGAATACTTTAAAAATAATTTTCATCAAAAAAAGTAAGTTGCGTAATAAAGAAGTAAATTTAATTAAAGCCTCTCTTTTAAAATAAAAGGAAATAAATTAAATTAAAAAAAATTTAAAGAAAAAAATAATATTTCAATGAGGAAACTGGTATTACTTTTGAAAACAGTTAATTATGACAATCTCTAAATTTGTAAAGATAGAAAATAAAAGTATCTCGTTAACCTATAATAGTAAAAAATAATGAAAAGTAAAATGAAATATAACTACCTACAACACATACACTTACGCATATACTTTTTCACATAATATTAACGTACAAGTGGTACACATACAAGTGGTCTCATGATAAATGAGAGGTTGGCATAAAATAGAATCAGTTTTTCCCGCGGGTTAATCTGGATCTGCCTGCTTCATGTATTGTCTGATCCCATGGGACAGAAAATGGACAATGTTGAAATACGTATATATGTATATATATATATATATAATATAAAAAAATCTAGTTAAGTTAAAGTACAGTATGAAATAACATTTGTTATTCTTAGAATTGAATTTCTTATTTCTATTTAAATTTTAAATTGCTTATGTACTTAATAAAAAATAAACATTATAACTTTTAATAAAAATTCATTTAAGTAACCAAAAAAAAAAACTTATAACTGGTTTGTGTAAATATAACCGAAATGCATAGAACATTTTTACTACAGCTGAGGTCTAGGTAAAATGCACAAAGGGTACGCAACATTACAATACAATTTGCAATTTTTAAAAAATTGTGATTATAACGTTTACTAAATGCTAAGATTCTAAACCCAAACAACTCTGATTCTCTAAACTCGGATTTTTCCAGTCCAAAAATCGAAATTGTTTAAGTCCCTTAACCCGAATTCATACAAGCCCCTAATCCCAGATTATTCTAAGTTCTGAAATTTGAATCATTCTAAGTCCCTAAACCTAAATAATTCTAATTCCCTAAATCAAAATTATATTAAGTCACATTTGAAACCCCTCTCCTGATTTTTGGATTTTTAGGGTACCCCTCCTTATAAACATATTCTATGTTAATATTAATGGTTATAACGACTTATTTTTTAAGAACTAATTTGATATAATGTTTTCCTAGGGGGTTCTATTTCTATCCCGGCTAAAAAATGTTAATTATAAAATGTTGACTATCTTACATTACTAAACAGCGACATCAAGTCTGAATTAAAAAGGTGTGTTTTTTGCTGATTTAAGGATGTTGAACAAATTTCGCACGAGTGTGGAACCAGTGATTCAAAAAACTGTAGACCTTTTGACCTGTTAATTTTTGACTCCCATACCCTATGTTGGGAGCCATTTTCAAATACCATTCCTTATTAACTATTACCATGTTAAAATTTTGTTTTATTTTTTCTATAAGTCTGAGAGTTTAAAGACTTTAAATCGAAATAAGCTAATTAGAAGTCTTTTAAAAAAGTATAAATTTTTCAAACTTTTAAAAAATCTGGGGTTTGTAGTTAGCAATGTATCTTAAAATTTTATATTCAGATTTATTCTGATATGGGCTAGCAAAATACTTTTTGATTAAACTAGGGGTTGATTACCACTTATCAGTTCTTTTGTGTCTTTTGTGCAAATCCCAAGTTAGATTTTGTTACTTGCCATTTTTTATTGGTTTCCCCTTATCTTACACATTAAAAAAAATGTACACAATATTACTGCAGTTTAGTATTTTTACTAAAATTTATTAATATTAATACAAAAATAGTAAATTTACTACAAATTTTACTACTAGTAGTAATTTTTTTATTTCGTACTTCTTTGCGACTGAAGGCCGGATCACAAGGAAAAAATAAAAAATTGGCACGTAATGAAAGTCTTTACATGAAAAAAATCCACCCGTGTACTGGTGGAATCTGGAAATTGCAGAGCACCGTAAACAAAACCACAGGACGTGAAGAAGGGCAACTAATGCCAAATTTCACCCAGAAGTTAATGAACTAATGCAACTTCACAAGGAAGTTAAGTAATCTTTGAGTCATGCAGAGTTAGTAAGATTCGCTGCAAAAAAAGACAAGATTGTACCAAGAGGATGGTATCAATATAGAGGATATCCCGGGCTTCACAGAGGAGGAACTGATAGCCACCGTGGAATCCCTTAGAAATAAGAAAGCTCAGAATCCGGACAGGGGTCTTTAGCAGACAGCGAATTTCTTTATACGGGTATAGCGCAACACATTGGTGCATATTATTAGCAAGGGAAAGGGTGAATTAACACTCTCGTCGTACTAGTGACATCTAGAATTTTCGGACACAAAAGAAAAAGGCTTCAAAAAAATGATATAGCCTCGCATTTTAAATGCAGTACACAAAGCAGGGGAACTTTCTCCTCGGCAACACGGTTTCAGTTGGTTACAAATGCTTTTAACTTGACAAAGTGCACAGAGTTATATAAGGACTAAATGACTTTGCAGTACGAAAATATTTGATGTGGGTAATGAAGAGCTACCTGAGTGAACACGTACTCTTGCACGACACCTTTCAAGGAAAGAACAGAAAATACGTGATAGCTGGTGCAGCTTAAGGTTCGATATTAGAATTTGATTTATGAAACATCTTGTGATGGTCAAATGCGCCCAAAGTAGAAATTATTTTTAATAGCTACCTTGACTCCACAAGACATAAATTTTTTTTTTCGTTCCCATAATTAAAATTCAAAATTATTATTTTATTATTTTATTTCTTTTTGATTTACGACTTCCAAAGAAGTGAAATCAAAAAGAGTCATTAAATTTAACGGGACTAGTCATTCTGCGTATCCAGCTTAAGAAATCGAAAGAGGAGTTGATCATCAATAAAATATCACATTCCAATCTCACGGATCTTGCGTAAGCAATGACTGGATTTCGGCACTAGACCAACCGCCCCTCCAAATTTAGCTAGGATAAATAAGATCGCAGAAACGGTCCCGGACACACTAGATTTTGGGACTCAAGACGCATCATCACGCCTCGCGTTTATTTATAAGTATAATTACCTTCAGTTGTCTTTATTTTGTTTTAAAATTAAATCTAAATTTTTAAAGTTCAAATCTTGTGGTTATTTATTTTTTTTCCCGGAGCTCAGCCTGCAAATAAGGGACAGCATAACACTTAGGTAAATTTTAATAAAAGAAAAAAATGCAGAAGTAGACTCAAATAGACAAGAAGTCCCAGCGGGCTTAAATAGGGACATGCCCTCTAAAACGAAATAATCTGACGAGATCTGGAGTTATTAATCGGCTCCAGATCTGCTGTATCATGGCATTCCTTGTGGGGAGAATTCTGGGCTAATTGGCCTTATTTCTGCATATTTTTTTTTCTCAAATAGTCTTGAATGATAAGTAAAAAAAATTTTCTTTTCTTTTTTTTTATTTTATTATTTTTTTTTATTTATTATTTAACAAAAAAAAGATTGTGCAAATGTTTGCAGCGTTTTTGGACTATTTCTAATTCCGGGATAAGTCTAGAACCGCCGTAACATCCTCTTCTGCCCCGAAAAACTACTCGTGATATAGTTTCAGCACCTAAAAACAGATAAATTATAACTTAAAAATAATATATCTAATAATATATATTTTTCTTCCCTTTTTGTAAATTTGGGGGCATAAAAACGCCCGTAGGCGTTGGAAGGCCTCTAAACCACCCGAAGTTCCTTTTAGGTCGGAATAAAGTCTATTCACTTGGGCAGCACAATGATCTTTATGGCAGGAAAAACAGTTCAAAATCTGAAAATTATAAATTTTTTTTAATCGCACAAAACCCAAAATCTAGTCACGCATAATTAAATTTTTAAGGGACCCCTATGTAATTTCATAAACCCTCTTGATAGGAACTTGTCAGAGGAAATTTTTGATTTTAAAATAAATAAAAGAATATTTTTGTCTAAAACTCTCTTGATAGGAACTTGTCAAAGAAAATTTTGATTTTTTTAAAATATACACCCTCTTGATAGGAACTTGTCAGAGGAAAAGTTTAAATTTTTGAATATAAATAAATATTTTTGTTTAAAACTCTCTTGATAGGAACTTGTCAAAGAAATTTTTAGAAAAACAATAATAAATAAATACTTATTCTCTTGGTAGGAACTTGTCAGAGAAAAGCTGCATTCGTTTGTGAGAATTATTTTTAAGAAATATAAAAAAAAAAAACTTCTGCGGGCAGAAGTATTTAAAATAAAGGATACTGGTAACCTAATTTTATCGTACTACCCAAAATCCTATTGGCTTAAGATAAAAAAAAAACAAAACAAACTAAATATACTTAAATAATATATTTCAAAATAAAGAGAGAAAAATATATATAATAAATTGATGCATGTAGACTTAAGTTTCAAAAAAAAAAATCAAAAGAAAACGGGTCTTAAAATCGACAGACGTGTCGGAAGAAAGCGTTAACTTGGTTATATTATAAATTAAAATATTTCAAAAAAACAGAGAAATTTTTGTACACGCGTACTTATTCTTCTCGTACTTTCGTTGCTTTTGCACACAGAAAAAAAGGAGAGGGAAATAATTTCCCATCTGCCGTGATAAAATTTCAGGCTAAATTTTTATTTTATAAAGAAATAATACACGGCTCATCATAGTTTTACTAAACTACTGAAACTTGTACTAAATTCTTTTTTCTATAAAAAGAAATCTACTGCAAATTTTTTTTGCACGATTAATTCTTTAAAATACGCAAAGCAAATTCTTATACAACAGGGGATAACTACATAAAAAAAAAAACAACCCTTGTTCGGATTTTAAAATCTAAAAGATTTTTTTTTCTCAAAAGAGAAAAATCTTTAACGATCCGCGTGATAGAGAAAAACTCTCATCCTTAGAGACCTAAGGATTATTTAAAACTCGGTAGAGAAATATTATTTAATTTTTTTTGATATATATATTTAATGAAGACTCAAAATATTTCTCTTAATGATTTTTTTTAACAAAAGGATCTAAAATAATTTTACGAACTCTTTAAACGCCAATTTCCTTTGCGAGGATTCATAAACGGCGGAGCGTTTATAAAAATTTTTAATCTTTTATTCTAGGAATTAAAACTAGATTCTGTTCCATTGCGATATATTACCAATTGACTTAATTCAATTGGTATTAGCGCTCGAACGAAATTTATTGTTCTTAGTGAATCCAATATTGAATGTCGAATTTTTTTTCCTGGAACTATCAAAAATATGTTTTGAATATAGATTATAAACAAAATTTTTTTTTAAACTACGTATTGGCTCGAAAAACGATGTGCACTATAAAGAACACCCACGCCGTAGTAATTTAAAATATATAAAAAATATAATTTAATAAAATATATAATTTAAAAAATCATTTAAAAATCAAAAGAATTCGTTCATATTATTACTAACACCCCTAGCACAATGCAAATTGTTTAGCTTATCTATAATGATCTTAAGAACAAGCCAGTCTCGGTTTTGTTATTCATTTAGTGCATTTTACTAGTGTTTCAAACTGTCGGTTAGTTCTTTCCAAACCCAAGTTTTATAATTCTACGACTGTTATAACCAAAATTGGGTAATTTTTTTACTTTGTTTATACTATTTAACTAAAATTTTCTCAATTATATGTTAGTAAATTTATGAAATTTAAAAAAAAAACAAGTAATAAATCTTATGTCACTTTGGTAATAGATTACAAATATCGAATTTTTATAATGACCATAAAAACATCTTAAATCTTTTAGCAAAAGTGCGTAATCTAGCATACGGATCTAATGTTTGGAAACAAGTACGCACTAGTGATTTCCGCTATCTTACGAAAATCATACCAGATCATGCAAATTATAGATCTGTTATTATTCAAAAATCTGCTATTGCTAGTCGGGTTTTTTTTTTTTAGGGTACATTCCGTAAGACTCCGTTTTCAAGTAAAAAAAAATTTTTGCATTTTTGTACCATCCATTTGTTTTGGGAAATTTATTCTTCTTTAGTGATGTAATTGAAAAATTTAAAGTTTTTAATAAGATTTTTTTTTTATAACTCTTGTTAGAGAGTATATTTTAAAATTTTAACCAACGGAGTCTAGAAAATAATTTTTTTTGGGGCCATTGAACATTAAACCAGCAAAACTCTTAATTAATTTCCAGTATACAACGTGTTCTATACAAGGATGAAAAGGCGTGGTTTAAAAAATATAAAATTCGCGTTGCGTGGGGGGTTTTTGCAGGAGTGAAGGAGAACGCAGGAGAACGTGTAATCGAATATTTTCGAGCTATAGTTGTGTTGATATTTTTTTATCATGACTTTAAATTAACCTAAAAGTTATTGTTAATTTAAAGTGCAGTTTGTGGATAAAAGTAATAATTTTTTGCGACATTTAATTTCTATCTAATGCAGAAGTTATGTTGGGCTTATCTTAGCCATTATCCTTAAAAGAAAAAAAAATAATTAATTTTGAATTAAAAATAACCTTTGACTTGTAGAAAAAAATAGCTAAATTTATACACTGAAAGATGAAATAAGAAAAAAGGTAAATTTTATTTTAAAAAATTACTATTGAATTAAAAAATTTTGAATAAAATTAAAATTGACAACTAAATTTTCATTTTGCAGATGAACATAAAACAATTTTTTCTAATAAAATTGTCAAAAAAGGTGATAAAAAATTTGACGTAACTTTAGAGAATATACTTGGAGGAGAAATCAAATTTCACAATTAGCTCTACAAGCTTTGGACTAAACAAGAGCTACAGTTCAAAGATTACAGTTACAGTTAGCTACACATTGCTTGTTGAACGAAGATCATTTGATGGCTGGCACTAGCATGAATTTTATGAATTTAATGAACCGATCTTCTTTTATACTTCAAACTTGTTCTTGCATGTGCTACGCAATGTACTACTGGATATTTAAATACTATGATTTGTGACTAGATTTAAGTAGCGAAATCAACAAAGCATTTTGAGGTAGGCAAAGAAGCTGCTTGAAGAAAGCAGTAAGTGCATTTTAATTAAAGCGGAGCTGTCTGTCTTTTGTCTGCCTTATCGAAGCAGATCTTTTGCACATACCTCAATGTACTCAGTTGATTTTGCTTATAATTATGGTAAATAAAATTAACTTGTAATCATTTATACAAAACGACTTCATCTTTTTTATGAATACAAATTCATTTATCAACTCAAGCTTGTACCGCAGAAAGTGAAAAGCCTTTTAAGGCATTTCTTGAAACTTCTTACGGTGTAAGCTTCAAGTTATGTGCATCATTATTTTATTAAATTAAATTTTTACTTGTAAATTAATGTAATACTGGTAATTTAAGTACTACCATTTGTGACTAGATGTAAGCAGTGAAATCAACAAAGCGTTTTGAGGTAAGCAAAGAAGCTGCTTTGAAGAAAGCAGTAAGTATATTTTAATTAAAGCGGAGCTGTCTGTCTTTTGTCTGCCTTATCGAAGCAGATCTTTTGCACATACCTCAATGTACTCAGTTGATTTTGATGATAATTAAAGCAACTAAAATTTAGTAAATTGTAAAATTTACTATAAAGCTTACACCGCAGAAAGTTCAATTGAAATGCCTTTTCAGTCATTTGTTGAAACTTCGAAATAGTATATTAAGTATCAAGGGCGTAAAATTTTAGCACTAGTGTGTGATATGTGTTCACACTAATGTCTAAAGTTTTTCGCCCATGGTGCTTACGATATTTTTTGCCTACCTAGGTGTACAGCGAGTGCCGAAAATTCCGTGACAAGTTTTATGTACGAGTTTCACGCCCGGGAGGGCAAAAACACTTTTTTTGCCCTCCCGGGCGTAAAACTCGTGTTTAAAGAATTTTCTGAACTCGTTCTACGCCTAGGTGGGCAAAAAATAGTGTAAGCATCATGGGCGAAATACTTTAGACACGAGCGTGAACACTTATCACTCGTGCCCGGCTTCGCCGAGCACTCGTGCTAGTGCTCACGCTAGTGCCGAAACTTTTACGCCCTTGATACTTAAAATACTATTTCGCCTCGTGACACGATCGAAAAAAACGCGTTTTTTCCTCACTGAGAAAATGAAAAAAAAATTGCATTTTTTCCATGGGAGCAAGAAAAAAATGCCCCAGATCACAGTTTACCGTCCTCGGCTGCACCTTGGATGGTTATTTACGTGCGATCTGGGCCATTTTTTAACATGGAACATGTTTATAGGGAAGGGGTACTTCAGAGTTTGAAAATTAAGGGGGGGGGGGTCAAATATGACCTTTTTAAGGGGGGGTCAAATTTGTCCTATTTAAGGGGGGGGTCAAATATGTCCTTTTTAAGGGGAAGACAAATTTGTCTTTTTTAAGGGGGGGGGCAAATATGTCCTCTTAAAGGGGGGGGGGGTCAAATGACACTTACAATAATTAGGAGACTGTAAAATCTGGGCTTAAGGACTTAACATAATATCGATTTAGGGACTTGGAATAATATCGATTAAGGGACTTAGAATAATTCAGGTTTAGGGAAGTAGTTTGTGTTTAGAATCTTAACAGTTGGTAAGGTGATAATTACAAATTATAAAATTAGAAAATTGTATTGTAATGTTGAGAAACATTTATATTATTCCTAGTCCTTAGCTGGAAGTAAACATGTTCCATGCATTTAGGTTGTGTTTACACAAACCGGTTATAAGTTATTTCTTTTGCTGGCTTGGCTAAAAATGTACTATTTCTCGTCAGCGGCGAGAAGGCATATGTATTTATCGGAAGCTTCGCGTTCGGCAAAAACTTGTTTTCTTGACACTCACGAAAAAAAAAATAATATACAACCCTCGGCAATAAAAAAAGAATGCCCTAAATAGCTGTTTAGCAATATACGTGCGATTTTGGCCACTGCTAATTTTTTATGATTTTTTTATTCTTAGGTAAATAAATAATAGCTTTGTTAATTAAAAAAATACCTTTTCTAAACCGGAAGGTTGTACGGTTGCACATGAAACATTGCATATATCGTGCTTTTGTTTAGGAAACGAAGATTTTATTAATTGAGAGTCAATAAAAACCATTTTCGCTAAAATTTCTTTTCTGCTGCCCCACTCTAACCACGCCATACTACCCCCGGACTCAGAGAGTTATATCTCTCTTAATTCAGGCATTTAACTCGCTGAAGATTTCTGTCATCTGGAATACCTTCGGGATAAAAATGTACCGTCACAGGGAAAGCTGATATCCTGAAGGCATAATTTTTAATTTTTCATCCAAAATAATTTTATGATTTTCCAATATGGCCGGCCAAACAACATGAAAAAAGGAACTTTATACATTACCTGAGTGTTTTCGAGGTTGAGGAAAACGTATTTATTAATGAAAATTTTCATTTTTTCACCTAAGCGTATTTTCCGATTTTTCGAAATGGCGGATTAAAAGCAGAAAAAAAGAACTTTGTACATTACCTGGGGGTTTCCAAGGTTGGGAGTAAGACGTTTTTATAATGATGAACATTTTATCTCTAATATAACTATTTTAGAAAAACTAAAATTTATAAAAATTGTAAATAAATTAAATTAAAAAAATAAATAAATATAAAAAATTTTTTAAAATATTTTTTGAGCTATTAAAAATTGTAAAAAAATTTTATCAAATTTATAAATTAGAGTATATTTGAATTATTTTTAATTGAACAGATGAATAATACATGAATTAAGTGTGAAATGATAACACAAAATTTATTTTACGAAACAAATTTTATTTCTTCTTTACCTATTATTGTTTTTTTTTTTTTTTTTTTTTTTGATAGGCACATAAACTACCTTTAAAACGAATATTTATATTTGTTTTCATATTCGTCTTGCGAATGATACTTATTTTATAAATAAATACAAATATTTAAATATTTTCAGCTTCTTAAATACAGATGAAACTATACTTTTTTTAACTATACTATATTTTTTAAATTTTAATAAATATACTTTACACTACATCAGTAATTTAAAACTTCTTACAAGTTATGAGGCCCCTCTTGGTTATTTAAGATTTGTAGAATTCGGTTATCATTTGCTTGAACCCGTAAACGTCGAATCTCCACAATCCTTTGGTGATCAAAAACTGCGTTTAAGAAAGTTAAGTTATCTTTCAGGTAGTAGGTGGGTACTCCCAAGGTTTGTTTATAATTTTGTTTATAGTATGACTGTATTTTTGTCCAGCAATGAGAAATATCATACCCTGAAAAATAAGTAAATAATTATGCCTTTGAATATCAAAATATTAACAACTATTTGTTTACTTAAAAAAATAAAGTTTTACTTACAGTCAAAATTTGCTGCTGCAAATCTTTCGTTGATAACATTAGCTATCATTCCACACGCAAGTTTCCTCTCAAATCGGTTTAATCGTGCATTATCTCCTGTTTCATCCCAAAACTGGGGTCTCTGTGACATTTCGTTACACAGTATGATTTTTTGCTCTTGGTTAAGAACTTTTACTCTTCTGGAAGCCATTTTTTACCAAAAAATGTATCTTTAAATAATACAAATTGTATATAATTTATCGCGCTTAAATTATTATTTTAATTTTTGCACTGCAAATTATTAATTTTTTAACAAATTTTTTTTTTTAACTTGTCTTTTCTATTTTGTAAATTTTAACATAAAAATTAATCACATGTAATATAACGTCTTGGCACGAACTTTGTTTACTTTTAAACGCGCGGATTCAAATGAATATAAACACACAAGACATACTAATACGTACCTAGGTGTAATACATTCCTGAGTTCTGCGCATTACCTTAAACTGTATTTTATTTAAAAATTTATTTTTGATTATTTAATTTTTAATTACAAACAAAATTTAACCCAGAGTTAAATAATCATATGTAAATTCATTTTTATTAGAAAAATAGTCTTAATAATTTATTTAAGTCTTAATTTTTATTTATGCCCTAATTCTTAAGCCTTAAATTTCGATGCACGATAATTTCAACAAAAAAAATATAAGCAAAATATCACTTTCGCGCATATTTTCACCGTTATTGTCACGCGGGGGCATTTAATTGTGTTAGTTTTAAAATTTTGATTCTTTATTTATTAATACACATAATAAATTTTTAATTATACATACTTACAATTTAAAATAGTATTTTTTACTGTTTGTTCGTTGCGCTCGTAAGCACGTGTAAGTAAATTTTAAACAATGGTGTTGTTGTTTTAAAGGTTTTTATGATGATACGTGTACAGTAATTAGAGTTTTCTTTTCAAAATATAAAAAATTTTCAAATTTATATTGGATTCGTCGCGTAGAATAATATTCCATAAAATATGGGTGACAATTTAAATATTGCTAATCGCCAGTACACGAATGCTGAGTATATAAACATGTACAAGTGCTATATTAGAGAAGGTGAGAATTTTCATCAGGCAGTTTTAGCATACGCACTACTTTACCCAAATCTTAGGCACACAGATCATAGGGTTATAAGAAATATTGTTCGTTCTATGGATGAATCGGGATGTATAAATCCTCATGCTCGGGAAAGACAAGTTGCAGACAACACCCCAGCTGAATTAACCCATCTTATACTTAGAGCTTTTGAAGAAGATTCTAATTTAAGTCTTAGAATTTGAGCTTTAAGACTTGAAGTTCCTCACACATTAATACATTGAATACTGATAAAAAACCATTGGTATCCCTACCATTACAGGAAGGTTCAAGTTTTGCATGGTGAAAACGATCGCGCTGCAAGAATGCTTTTCTGTAGAAGTTTCATAGCAAACATCGTAAGGAATCCAGTAATTCATATTTATATACTTTGGTCAGACGAGTGCACTGATCTGGAATGGAATCTTTAATAGCAAAAACTTTGTACATTGGTCTGACCGCGGAAATCCTCATGAAACCAGGGAAACTAATGTCCAATATAGGTGGAGCATTAATATTTGGGCTGGTATCATCGCGAATCAATTGGTAAGTCAACTTAAAAGTTAAAATATTTAACATTGGTTTTTAAATAATTATGCGCGCAAAAAAAAATTCTGTTTACGACTAGCGGAATACCACTTGTGGTTATCAAAATTTTTTTCTTGTTCAAAGAATTGCCAATAACTTTAAACGTAAAGAAAATTAAAAAAGTAATTTTTGGTTCTTCGTAGAGAAACCATTGTGAAATTTTGATTTCTGATTTTTTTTGCATGTAAGTACGTTTCGGTACTCCAGGAAGCTGAAAAATCGGTTTTAAAAATAAGTCTGTACGCGTGTGTGAGTGTACGTATGTATGTATGTATGTAACCGAAGATGTTTGCAAAGAATTGTGTTTTTGAGACCTATTTTTTTTTCAAAAAAAAATCTGAAGTCACTTTTTTTTTATTTTGGATGTATACCTCATTTATTTATGTAAAAAATTACTAATATTTGAGAATATGATTATCACTCGATATATCTCAAATCTGATATTAAATTTTTTGAAAATTATTTTATCAACATTTTTTACGTCAAAAAATTAAGAAAACCATTATTTTTTTTTCTTTTCGGACGTATAGCACCTACTTTTTTCTACGCGCATATTTTCAATAAACAGAAAAAATATATTTTTTTTTTAACTTTACATACTCGAGTGTGGTCAATATACAAATTGTTAATAAACTGACCTTTTTTCGAGTACAAAATTATTTATTTATTAACGTTTCTACTCCTAGTTCGGGGTCCTTTTCAAAATATTGTTAAATGACAATTACATTAAATATTTATGTAACGAGAAAGTACTTTTTTTTATTTTTCTTTAAATTTCAAGTCATTTGCAATCGTTTGAGCATGAAAACAATTTCACTAGCCATTCATTTTGCTGTTTGGGATAAGCGCTAATGGCTAGCTAAAAAAATTACTTTTATACCACAAGCGGATTTTTTGTTTAGTGTACAATTATACATATCAATAGTTGTGGTAATTAAAAAAAAAGTTTTATGAATAAAAAACTTTTCAGATTGGCCCTATTGTGCTACCACCAAGATTAAACGGCCAGCTATACTTGGAGAATGTCTTACATCGGCTAAATGAATGGATTCAAAATTTGGATTTGCCACAACATGTCAAAGAAGGGATAATTATGCAGGATGGATCACCAGTTCATTACCGACGCCAAGTTGTTGATTGGCTAAATAATAATTTTGCGAATAGGTGGATTGGCAGAAATGGGCCGATACGTTGGCCTGCACGTAGTCCAGATCTCAATCCCTGTGATTTCTTTCTATGGGGTCGTATCAAAGAATTAGTCTATAAGATACCAGTTGAAAATAGAGATGATGCATTACTTAAAATTCAACAAGCATTCCAAAGTTTGTCACCTGAGGAAATAATGAAGGTCACTCATGGCATTGTGCTAAGAAGTATGGCATGCTTTAATGTTCAAGGAGGACATTTTGAACAGATTCCACATTAGTTGGTTATGCATTTTAATTAATCAGTTTTCCTTAAATTTTAAATATTCAGTTTTTCAAAATTATAAATAGAATGTTAGTGAATTATCTTATTATAAAAATGAAATTTTCAAAAGAGTATAAGGTGTATATTTACATATTATACATAGTTTAATAAAACTTTGTTCTAGATGTGTATATTTACATATTATACATAGTTTAATAAAACTTTGTTCTAGATGTGAATATTTAAAATAATTAATTGAAAGATTTAATTTTAGAATAAAAAATTTTTTGGTACTTAATTTATTTCTTTTTACGTATTTCTTTTACACGTATATTGCTAAACTGCTATTTAGGGCATTCTTTTTTTATTGCCGAAAGTTGTATATTATTTTTTTTTTCGTGAGTGTCAAGTTTTTGCCGAACGCGAAGCTTCCGATAAATACATATGCCTTCTCGCCGCTGACGAAAAATAGTACATTTTTAGCCAAGCCAGCAAAAGAAATAACTTATAACCGGTTTGTGTAAACACAACCTAAATGCATGGAACATGTTTACTTCCAACTAAGGACTAGAAATAATATAAATGTTTCTCAACATTACAATACAATTTTCTAATTTTATAATTTGTAATTATCACCTTACCAACTGTTAAGATTCTAAACACAAACTACTTCCCTAAACCTGAATTATTCTAAGTCCCTTATTCGATATTATTCCAAGTCGCTAAATCGATATTATGTTAAGTCCTTAAGCCCAGATTTTTCAGTCTCCTAATTATTGTAAGTGTCATTTGACCCCCCCCCCCCTTTAAGAGGACATATTTGCGCCCTCCCCTTAAAAAAGACAAATTTGTCTTCCCCTTAAAAAGGACATATTTGACCCCCCCCCTTAAATAGGACAAATTTGAAAAAATTGTTTTATGTTCATCTGCAAAATGAAAATTTAGTTGTCAATTTTAATTTTATTCAAAATTTTTTAATTCAATAGTAATTTTTTAAAATAAAATTTACCTTTTTTCTTATTTCATCTTTCAGTGTATAAATTTAGCTATTTTTTTCTACAAGTCAAAGGTTATTTTTAATTCAAAATTAATTATTTTTTTTTCTTTTAAGGATAATGGCTAAGATAAGCCCAACATAACTTCTGCATTAAATAGAAATTAAATGTCGCAAAAAATTATTACTTTTATCCACAAACTGCAATTTAAATTAACAATAACTTTTAGGTTAATTTAAAGTCATGATAAAAAAATATCAACACAACTATAGCTCGAAAATATTCGATTACACGTTCTCCTGCGTTCTCCTTCACTCCTGCGAAAACCCCCCACGCAACGCGAATTTTATATTTTTTAAGCCACGCCTTTTCATCCTTGTATAGAACACGTTGTATAAAAGAAGGAAGGAAACAGTTAAATTTTTTTTTTAATTACCTGAACCAGGGAACAATGTTTCAAAGCTTTTCAAGACCTTGTAGTTTATATAAAATAAAGTGTAGTTGCGTGAAGGGAAATTTTCCACTTAAAAATTTACAAAAAAAAATATATATTAAATACATATTAAACTATAGGCTGCATTCCGAAACATCCTCCTTGAACTTCATAAAAGGAGGGAAATTCAATTCAAATCTGGCAAAATAAAAGAAAAAGGGGGTGTAATTTTTCTCTATTTTTACAATTTTTTTTGTTGCACCTACTAAAAGAAAGGAATTTTTTTAAACTCCCAAAGTTTTTCCTAATCGATGCCTTACGTGAACTATATTGCTCGTTATCGTTTTTTGCAAAAGTGACGTTCAGCACGTGAAGGTGGTTATGAGGGCCAGACAAGTGCGGCCGGGTATTAAACCGGACGTCCTGCTTGTCACGTTGGATGTGAAAAACGCATTCGACTCGGCTAAGTGGGACGATATGTTGCACTCCCTCGAGCAGGTATTCAAAGTTCCGGATTATCTGAGAAATATACTCAGAGATTACCTCCGGGACCGATACCTGTGCTGGGACACGCTCGATGGCACAAGAGGTAAAGTATTAAGCGCAGGCATAGCGCAGGGTTTAGTTCTGGGTCCTGATCTGTGGAATGCCTTTTACGACGGCTTGCTAAAGATTGAGCTTCCGGATGGATGCTCCATGATCGGATACGCGGATGACGTTGCTCTAACCATAACAGCTCGAGAGCCAGAGGACCAGCAGAATACCTTGGATGAGGCCATGCGCCTTATCAATAGCTGGATGTCGGATCACGGACTAAGACTGGCAGTCCCGAAAACGGAGATTGTCCTTCTGACCCGGAGAAGGGTTGATACCATATTCGGCGTCAGCTTTGATGACGGAGGTAATCCCCTTATGATCCAGACCAAACCATCGGTCAAATATTTGGGGGTCTTGTTGGATAATAAGTTGACCTACAATAGACAATTCCAGCAGGCCTGTGAAAAGGCTGGCCGGGTGACAAAGTCCCTCTCGTGGCTAATGACGAACATCGGCGGTCCCAGATCAGAGAAGAGGAGGCTGTTGATGACGACAGTCAACTCCATCTTGCTCTACGGTGCAGAGGTGTGGGCGGACAATGTCCGCATAAAAAAGTACTGCAAGAAACTAAAGGCAGTACAGAGGCAGGGGGCACTTCGAATCGCTTGCTCGTACAAGACAGTATCAGAGCCAGCGATCCAGGTGGTGGCTCGGGTGATTCCCATCGACCTGCTTGCCTTGGAAAGGCAGGCGATCTATAACCATGAGGAAGAAGAGCGCGACGTAGCTTCCAATCGCGCTCGCTCCCACACACTGGAATGCTGGCAGTATAGGTGAAATGGTGACCCGAGGGGACGTTGGACGCACCGCCTTATCATCGATTTGGAAAGCTGGATGAACCGTGATCATGGAGAGGTAGACTTCTACCTCACACAGTTCCTAACTGGTCACGGTTATTTCCGCGATATGCTTTTCAAGTGGAGCAAGGTGACATCTCCGGAATGCTTGCATTGCCCGGGTGAGCTGGATACCGCTGAGCACACCTTTTTTGGGTGTCCTCGCTTCGCTGAAGGGAGACCGCCCTTCGATGAATGGAGGCCGGAAGTAGTCGTCCCGGAAATGCTGCGCAGTGCCGCTAACTGGTACAGTCAGGCAGAGTACGTACGGGCGACACTGATTGGAAAAAAGGAGGAAGGTTTCCTCTCGTAGGAAAATCTCCTTTATTGACAGGGTATGGCGAAGAAATGCCTTGGCTGCATTGTTTCCGGACCGAAGTAATACCTAAACAGGGAGTCCCGGTCCGGATTCTATGATATTGTCATAAATGCAAGAGGGTGGGGAGTTTAGTGGGTATTGTAATTCCTCAATTGTGTATATCTGGGCAACCCCAGATACAAATTTGAGGTTGAGTCCCACATAACCATACAGTACGCGTGTATGGTATGCGTAAATGCATTCTCCTCGTCCTACAAAAAAGGCCCCTTCTTGAAGAGGCCCAAAAAAAAAAAAAAAAAAAAAAAAAAAAAAATTCTTTAGTTAATTTTTTTAATTTTTGTAATTGTCGTTTCTCTGCTGCTGTCAATTTTTCCTCTGGATTGTTTTCATTATCTGTATCTTCTGTCGGCAGCCATGATTTATACTTTCTTAAAGCACTGGTTACGAAATTGTCTGTAAATATATGTTTATACTGTAATTATATGTTGAATATTGTAAATATTGTAAAAATTGTATATATATACTTACTGAGATAATTAAAAACTTTGTTGATGTCTGAGTTACTCATGTTACTTATTAAATTTATATTTAATTGTTTTTTATGTATTTAATATTCTGCGTCTTTAATATTGACTTCCAATTTTAATTTTTAATTAGACGTTGATATAAAGTAAATTTTTTCCGTAAATTTTTTCTAATAAATAAAAAAATAAAATAAAGTTGTACTTCTTAGAAATATTGTTCTAATTTTGCACAAAAAATGTAGAAATATAAAGTTCAAAAAAAATTGTTTCTAAAAATTATTTCTTAACCCAAAATTTTGATTATAAAATAAAAACCAATAACTTAAAATTAACATAAAAATAAATTTCAATTGTTTTCGATTGGTTTAAATTTTTATTCTAGTGCTTGTTACCAGAAAAAACTTTCGGAACAGGTTAAATTAGAAAAAGTTTGTCAAAAATATATCACTGCATGTTTTTCAAAACTTTTTAAAATTTTTGTTTTATTTTTTAAGTTATTAAACCATAAAAATGAACATTTTATTTTAAGTTAACAGTATTTTTACTCTCTGACCCAGTGCACCATATTAATTTAAGTTTTTCGCTGTTTGAGATCGTTTTTAGTGCAAAACAACGAAAAATTTGAAAAAAAGTCTGACATTTTTCCATATATACCCCTTTCGATTTTGGCCAAAATAAAAATTGTCAATAAAATCCGGTTCCCCTATTTCATCAGCACTATTTTTATTAGAAAACTTGGTTTATAATGAGTTTTAACAAATTAAAATGGTTTTATGTAAATAAAGTCTAAATTTCTAAGAATGAAAATATTTTCAATTCACTTAAATCCATTTATATCAGCTTATTTGGGCTTTTAGGCCCGGTAAACCATTTTGATTTAAGTTTTTCACTGTTTCAGATCTTTTTCAGTGCAAAAGTACGAAAAATTTGAAGAAAAAAAAATCTTACATTTTTCCATATATATAGAATATTAGAAAACTTGTTTCATAAGGAATTTGAACAAATTCAAACCAAAGTAGGAGGATTCCAGGATTCCAGGTTTGAGTGTGAAACACCCAGTTACTTTATATGCTTTAACCTGAATATATGCAGAAATAAATTTAAAGCAGAATACATCTTTGTAAAACATTGATTGTTTAAAATTAAAAGCCTTCATTTTCACTTTGTAAATATTACATTGAATATTATAATAAATTTATTTACAAAAAATAAAACGCATGAACCTCATAAAAAAAATATTCACCTATAATGTTTCATGTCCCGATAATTTCCGCTTTTAGGGTTTTGCTGTGTGCATATAAAAATTAAAAGTCCGAACAAAATATTGGATTCAGCAGCAAATTTTACATAAGAGTATGTTTTGCTATGTTCTTCAGAGCCATCGTTTAAAAAAACCAAAATATGAAATATTTAAAATCTAATTTAAAAAATAAAAAAATTTTTAATTAAAAAAGTCATTGATCTTTAAATTTAAAACAAAAATTGGCTTAATGGACACTACCCCTTTTTAAAGTTTTCTGGATACGCTTATTTCCAAAAGTCTGATACGGTGAATTCTCTTTCTATAATATCGTATACAATTAAAATTCTATTTCAGACATAAATGTTTTCTATAGAATAAGGGTTGTTTTAATTTAATTATTGCCTTACGGATCCGGCAGGGATAGAAAAAAGTAACAAAAGGTGTAATGTAAATTTGAGATGTCTAATGTATAAAAAAATCTTAGGAATCCCAGGCGAATCCAAAATATCAATAAATTCTTTAGACTTATTTGAAAAAATATATTAAAAAAAAAAAGATATCCCAGGCTAATTCTAGATATTAATACATTCTTTAGCCTAATTTGAAAAAGTATCCTTAAAAAATATAACAGAAAATTCGCAAGGAAAATATAGTGTCAATCCCATAAAATATTATACTTTTTCAAAAGTAGTTATATATTTCACGTTTAATAAACGAAAATCCTTAACCGTTCATGTACTGGTACGAGTACCTTAATTTACAAAAATGCGTGAGATTTTTGAGAAAATGCGTAGTTGCGTATGCTGAGTTGAAAATGCGTGAGACTCACGCAAAATGCGTGAGAGTTGACAGATCTAGTATTGAATCTGCGTAGCCCTAGTATGGCAACCGTAAGAAAAAATTTGTTTTTAAAAATTCACGAATACAATTGTAAATTTAAAATTCAAATAAGCTAATTTTTTTGAAAATTTACACAAGTTACTTTCGACAGTTATTATTAATAATAATTTATTGAAAAGTGGTGAGTAAAGAATTTTTGGAAATTTGAACCCTGTAGAAAATTTGTAAGACCTATAAAGCTCAATTTTGTCCAAAATTACAATTTGGACAGCGATTTAAACAAATTCAAAAATTGGTCATTTTTAGTCGAAAATTACCCTTAGGTTAATTGATTATGGGAATCAGCGAATCAGCGAATCAAAAATACACGGTTTACGTGGTTTGAAAGGTTAAACTTATACCAACAAAAGTAGACCAACCAGAAGTGTTTTGGTTAATTTTTAAGATTGCAGCGTTTTAACGAAAATAACCGAAAAACCCTGTTTTATAAGATTGAGCCAATATGTAAATTTGCGTGTTTAGCCCCAAAATTTCCTTTGGAATGAATGCAGGGCTGTTTGAATGTCTTCACAACATATTAAAGTATGTTTTCGTTTCTTAGTGGACTCAAATTTGTAAATCTAAAAACTGAAAATTCCCATGTTATTTAAATGGGAAACTTCAAGTGCTCGGTGGCAAGGGTGAAAAAAATCAAAAATCAAAATTCTTGGAGCTGGGTGTTTTTTATTACCGAAGATCATTCAATTCTAGGTGGAGGTATCGTGGGAAATTTTTCGCTAAACCTTTTCAATAATGAGTTATACCTATTTGTTTATAAATTGTAGAGCATTTTAAACTTTTTTTTATAAACAATTAACTGTAACTCATTAATAAAAAGGTTTAGAGGAAAATTTCCCATGATAACTCCCTCTAGAATTGAATGATCTTCAATATGAGCCAAGCAGAGTTTTGATCCAAGTTGCCCAGATCTGGAATCTCAGGCTTTTATGAGCCAAAAATTACAAAAATGTAACAGGTCCTATTTGTTTAAACAAATAAACATTTTCATTTTTTTTTTTATATTCTTGTACTAAATACTGAAAAGCATTGATTCTTTCATTAAAAAATTATTATAAATAAATATATGGCTAAAATATTTCAGTTATAATTATGCTGCGCAAAAAACATCCCGAGGTGGATAGAACGACCTTAAGAAATTACTTACAAATTGAATGATATTTATGATTATTTATGATAATTGAATGATATTAATTAAGTGTTATTTATTAATTTTTATTATTTTAACTTTTACCAGTTAAGAATGCAATGAATGATAACTGCCGAAAGTAACTTGTGCAAATATTCAAAAAAATTAGATGATTTGAATTTTGAATTTGCAACTGTTTTCGTAAATTTTTAAAAAAGAAATTTGAAATTTTTCGTAAACTTGCAATTTGTCTCGAGAATCAATTAATTTTTCGCAAGAAAAATATTATTTTGTAAATTTACAGGAGTTATTTTTAATACAGTAATTTTAAATAAACGACGAATATCAATTCAATCAATTACACAATGTTATAGATAAAAATGAGAATTGTAATAAAAATGAAAAATAAGTTAAAAAAGTATAGTTTGAGAAGAATCGTAAGAGCAATTATTAAAGAAAAGTAGTATTCAGACGAAATATTTGTTAAATTATATGTGGGAAATGGAATTTTTCAAATCAGATGTAACCTAAAAAAATATTATTACACAAAAATATTAATTAATAATTTCTTTATTTATGTACTTAGAAAAAGTACACATTATTTTTTGCAGCATGAATTAAGACAATGTTTCCTATAGACATTATATTACCCATTTATTGCAACCAAAAATGGCATTTAATTCCTGAAATAAAATGAAATTTTTATTTACAAATTCGTTACTCAAAAGTAATATTTTTAAAACTGTATGTACCTCGTAAAAAGGAATAATCTTTTCTTGGCCAGTTTTTTCATTGTACTTCTTGCATTCCTTGTACTGTAATTTCAACTCTCTTACAACATTTTCATACTCTGATTGAGACTTTGAATAATTATGCTGTCGTAAGTGAGTAATTAATTTTTCCCTAAATAAAGCCTTATTTATTTATTATCGAATTTCTTCATTTTCCATTTCCATTTCCATTATTCGATCTGTACTAACAATTGTATTGTGAATACTCCAAATTAGAGTCTGATGAAACAGGAAGAACATATATACTTACAAAAACCTGAAGGAAACGAAATTTCAATTCAATGAAATGCTCTTAAATATAAACCAAACAGAATGTTGATGAAAGTTGTGTAGATATGGGAATGAGGCTTTTATAACGAAACAAAAATCTCCGTGGAAAAAAAGTAAGTAGCTATTCTTTTCAAAATCAAACAAAATAATCTTGTTTGTGATAATTTATCCTTGTTTCAGTTTAGCTCTTTACATAAGAGCATCTCATAATTTTTTCATTTATGAACGTACTGGAGGAGTGGGTGGTGCCTCCAGAATATTAAAAAATAAGGGAGCATTCAGACGAGAACAAATTGTTAACCCCCACCTTCGATATTTATCCTCTCTCGTCCCATTCTTGCATGTTAAATAATAAAAAGTGGGAGTAAATTTTGGAGGTGGCGGTTAAAATTTTTTTATCGACTGAATGATCCCTAAAGGAGACACTCCGCAGGTAAGTTTTTAATATACGTTTTTGGTGTAACCCCCCACTCTTCTGCACTCTCTCCAGGTACAAGTATCTCGATGGGTTAGATGGATTGGTTACGGTTGCGGTGAGTAGTGGGAAACCATGTTTTTTGGCGTATCTGGAAGCGATTGAGAAGAAAGGGATAATGAAGAAAATCGAACAGGAGTAAAGCCGTATTTGTTGGCCAACATACGTTAATTGGCAGAAGACAACGTTTGTATTTATTTGGTGGATATGAATATACTGGAAGTAGACGAATTTTTTATCAAGTGACGAAGATGTTGATTTAATCTATGACGATAATGATAATTTACAAGAATTACAAGTATTAATAAATGCACTAATCAATAATAATAACTATCGGGGAAGAGGACTTGGAAGAATCCATCGTATACAAAACTACGTGGAAACAGTGATTGTCCGTTACAACCTTGAACACTTTAGAAAAACGTTTAGGTATGTATTTACATACACTATTAAGTATTGGTATTGGTATTTATTTAACCTCCATCTTAAACTTCCATACGGATGTTGTGATAGAGGTCACCAACAACTGCCCATGCTATCACACCCTGCACTATTTTAATTTTTCTATTTCTCTATTTTAATGGGTTGAGGATGTGAAAGCGCCTTTTGACAATTGTTAGTGAAGTGTTATTGTATAATTGTTGGAGTGTCAGTGTAGCTGGTATGAGCGTTGAACCTATGGTCCAGGAGGTACGCGACCTCTCCCGAACCCCACGCCAGCTTATAGTGCCCTGGAAGCACTTCGGACCGCGTTATCCACATAATGTTAATTTTTTTTTTTTTTTTTTTTTTAGACATTAGGTGGATGCCTCAATCCTAGAACCCACGGTAGAAGAACATCAAGAATTTTTCGCAAAGAAAAAAACTTGATGTTGATATAGCCGGGAATCGAACCGCGAACCTTCAGGTCCAAAGTCCAACGCCCTAAACACAGAGCTACCGAGGCTCTTACACTATTAAGTATAGGTACTATATGGCCCTCTCTACACCAGCACATAATCATCTTTTATGATAATCATGTCTGCTAGACATTTGTTGGTGTAGCTGGCGTAATTATATCTTAAAGACATAATTACGCCAGCTACACCAACAAATGTCTAGCAGACATGATTATCATAAAACATGATTATGTGCTGGTGAAGAGAGGGCCTATGACTCGTTACGAATAAAAGTTAAGTTTCATGTCCCACGACGAAAAATCATATTTTTAGTAATAATTTAAACTACTTTCGAATTCGTTAAAATTTAACTGCACTGTAAAAAGTAAATCTCTTAGCTTACAGAACAAAAATAATATCCTTGAAACATTAGTAAATTTTCGAAAAAAAAGTGAAAATATTCGATTTATGAATCGTAAATTTATTTGCTAAATTGAGTCTGTTAACGGAAAATTCGAAAATGGGAAAAAAAAATTGGTGTAACAATTTTTTTTTGGTGTAACCCCCAACAATGATCCCTCAAGATCGATTGAATAATTTGTCGATTTTTTTTGTACATTCGCAAGAAAAATTGGTAAAGTATATGCTACCCAACCAAAAAATGACTCCATCAGAGATGTACCAGAGATATTTGTACAAAATAGATAAAGTAAAAGTTTACCACGATTTTTATTTGACAAAGAAATTTTTTTTACTTTTCAATTTTACAACAGAATTATTCTTATATATCAGAATCCTGTGGTCAAATTGAAAAAATGTAAGTTTCATAAGTGTGTAAAAACTGTGGTAAACTTTTATTTCATGCTTTTTGTATAAAATTATCTGGTGCAGAAATTTTTTGGATATACGTTCCAAAAACTCTTCAAAAAATTGATTAAAAACAATTTTTTTCTCGAAAAATAACAAAAAATTTTAAATTTACAAAAAATAGTTGTTAATTGACTAAATTTTTCGTTAAAATTTGCAAAAATAAATCGAGAATTTTCTTAATTTCTCCTACCCATATTTTTGCCTTTGGCAAAATAAACATGTTCATTTATTATATACTGTTCGTAATGTATAATATATCATTTGCAGACTACAAAGGCAAACATTCGACTACTTATTGTTTTTGTTTGGACCAGATTTACAAAGAGTAGGAAATTTTGGAAATGTAACTATCTGTACAGAGAAACAGTTATATATACTTTTAATGTATTTTGGAACCAAAATGAGTTATAGGTATTAATATATTGTTTTTTAATTAATTTAACAAAATAATTATTATTTTTATTCTGAATATAATTCTTACTTTAATAACAAAAGGATTAAACTATCAGAGGAAAACAATTTAGAATAATTGATGTAGTTTTGAATATTAGTTTGCAAATTTTTTTTTTTTTTTTAAAGAAATTTATCAATTTTAAAAGTACATTTAATTTCTTATTATTGTAATTTTTTTTTAATTCCTCAAGTTTCTATTCTTGAAATATACAGTATATGTTTGTGTTCGAAAAAATTGGTTCAAATAATTTTATAATGTAAATTTTATAATGTTAATGTTAAAATTCAAAAAGATAGGTATTTTTTTACATTTTAGTAAGTTAATTATTATATATACTTCTTTAATTAAAAATTATCTTGTTACAAAGAAATGGTTTTTATTATGTATAATTAATTCCTACTAATATCTCTTAAATTCGTAGACTTTCGTATTGACAATAATGAAAGCAAAGCTTATAACAAAAATGTATATACATCCAGTATTTCATTCCTTACAGGGAAATCGCTAATTTGTTTGGAGTCGGTGGCTCAACAGCTTGGGAAATAGTGTTTCGATGTGTTGCAGTTATATACGGATATAAGAATTTTTTCATTCGTTGGCTGACAAGAGAAAAGGCTAATGCGACTTCTTTGTTTTTCCAAAATAGAAACGGATTTCCAGGAATAATTGGAGTGGTTGATGGAACTCATATTGAAATAAATCAACCGAAGACATATCCTGCAGCATACTTTAATAGAAAGAGCTATCCGTCAATTTTGTTACAAGTAAGTAACTATATAACTATACATTTTAAAATGAAATACTCGAAACGTGTAAAGTAGAAATTATACCTACCCTTCTTCTTAGTAAAAAATATTTAAACTTACATGCATGAGTATTTTAAATGTTTCCGAGTTTTTAGATTCCGCTAGGAAAAAAAATTTCGTTAAAAATAAGCTGAGTTATCTTGAATTTTATTTATAAATATTTTTTATAATATCCTAGTATTTTTTTTGTTTTTTTGTTGCTTATGGTTGTCAAAAAATTTAAAAAGACATTTAACATATTCTAGAAAATACTTAACAAAGTCCATTTACAGGTAATATGTAACCATAGGTTACAATTCACGCATTGTTTTGCTGGTATGCCAGGATCTGTACACGATATGCGAGTGTTCAAATATTCTGGAATACAAGATATGTGCAATGATGAATATTTTTATGATGACAACAATCATATTCTTGCTGATTCAGCTTATACGCTCCAAAATTACGTTATTTCGCCTTACAGAGATATGGGTAATTTAACAAACGATAAGGTCCAGTTCAACCGAATACTGTAATCAAATCGAATATTCGTTGAATGTGCAATTGGACTTTTAAAAATGCGATGGAGGAGAATATTAAGCCTTTTTCAAATGAATAGAGTAGAGCTAATACCATATTATATTTTAACATGTTGCATTTTGCACAATGCATGTTTGATGAACGTAAATGAATTTCAGCAAATATTGAAGATCGATTGAATAATTTGGGGCCATTAGATCCAACTCGAAATGATCAATTACTAGGTGTACGAAAACGAAACTTGTTGAAAGAGAGGGTTGTATTATAAGAGATAAAATATGTAAATAATGTCAAATAGTGTGATTTTTTTTTTTTTATTTACTTCAGTTATATATTTGCTTTTTTTGTACTTAAAATTTTGAAGACTAGTTTACGAGACAGCATAAATCAGTATACAAAATTACAAAATAAAATATTGAAAATTAGAGTGGCAAGTCCAGATATCTTAAATTTTTGAATCGACCTTCCTGAACAAATAATGAATAAAAAAAATAAAAATTTTTTCCAAATAATTTGTGAAAATATTGTATGACAAAACTTGACTTGCAAAAATAAACTATGATTTAATTATATTGTAAAAATTTACATTTCTTAGCATGCATTATACTTCTTATAATTTTGAAATATCTGAGTAAATATGTCTCCAATACAATTCTTTTCTTTCAAGGCCAACATAATTTGTATATTATCACCTGCAGTATCTGGATTTTTATCTTCAATTTTGCATTGAGTTTCTGAACCAGTTTGTTTTGATCTTCTTCTTCAGGAGCAGGACATGGTCGTTTGAAATCCTGTTTTTGGAGAGGATTCGATTGAGTGATCGAATCGGGTTGGTTATTTAGATCACTCGAAGGTTCTTTGTAACTCCTGCCAATGTCTGTAATAATCTGTGTAATTTACTCATTCATTTGAACTGTAAATGTAAATTAAAAATATTTATAATTGATTAAATTAAATAATAGTATAAGAAGTCACTGAATTCGACTTTAATTCATTGTAACGAGTCCATAATATTATGATCATTGGTAAGAGAGTGCATTATTTATTTATTTCAGTGTAATATACGTAAAACTTTATACGAACAAAAAAAAATGATTTTAAATAAAATTAGAACTTGTTTTTTCACCATTTATAACACAATACGATTATTAAAGATTTTTGATTCCTCAAAGAGGAGCCATTGTGATAGGTCAAATTTCGATTTTTGATTTTTTGGCATATAAGCACGTTTTGAGACCCCAGGAAGCTAAAAAACCGGTTTTTAAAAAAAGTATGTATGTGTGTGTGTGTATGTATGTAATTGGTGATAATTCACAAACATTATGGAGTTAAGACCTAATTTGTTTTTCAAAAATTTTTTTATCAAAAAAGCTCGAGGTACTTTTTTTTTTTAATTTGGATGTAATACCTCATTTATTTCCAGGAAAGTACTTAAATTTGAAAGTATGGTTTTTACTCTATATCTCGAAACTGATACTTAATTTTTTGAAAATTTTTTTCCCAAAATTTTTTTCACGAAAAAATACAAAAAACAACAATTTTTTTTTTCTTTTTGGACGCAGTACCTAATTTATTTCTAGGAAAGTACTAGTTTTAGAAAGTTTGTTTATAGTCATTTTTTGGATCTGAAACCGAATTTTTTAAAAAATTTTTTCTCAAAATTAAAAAAACAAAAAAATTAAAAAACCTGCAATATTTTTTTTTTTTTGGGTGTAATATCTCATTTAATTCCATGAAAGTACTAATATCTGAAAATACTGCAACCGGCGATATTTCACAACCGTTATGAAATTCAGACCTATTTTTTTTTTCAAAAATTTTTTCACCAAAAAAGCTATAGGTACTTTTTTTTTTATTAATTTGGATGTAATACCTCATTTATTTCCACGAAAGTACTTTTTTTGAAAGTATAGTTTTTACTCGATATCTAGAATCTGATACTTAATTTTAAAAAAATTTTTTTCCTAAATTTTTTTTCACAAAAAAATACAAAAATCACCAAATATTTTTTTCTTTTCGGACGTAGTACCTAATTTATTTCTATGAGAGTACTAGTTTTAGACAGTTCATTTATAGTACTTTTTTGGATTTGATACCTAATTTTTCCAAAATTTATTTCTCAAAATTGAAAAAGTTCTTTCTCATTGTTTGAGGAACCTTAGTGCCAACTAGTTGGCAGGGTATTTTTTACTGTGTAGTAATTTTCAATTATCTTATTAAAATAAATTTTAATAACAGGCTTTGATTTTTGGCGATTGATTTTCATCTCATCTCATGTCTAGTTGTTCTTCTTTATAAAATATTAAATCCTTTATGACTTTATTTTAAATTAGGGTAAAATTCTTGCATTGAATTTTCTTAAAGGAGTAACTTGAAGGGAAAATTAGTTTAATATTCTGTATTTTATATAAAAGGGAGAAAAATTTATTTTCTTATTAATTTTTTTCATATTATAATATAATATACATATTTTGAATTAATTCACAATATTTTTTCAACAAATTCATACATTTACGAATAAACTCAACACACCTTATACTTGAGACATATTAATATAATATAATTTTATTTCAATATATAACACTACTGATATTTTATTAATAATTCTTTGGAACATTCTAAACTGGGTTTTTATGGCATATGCATAGACCGTAGCTCATGACAAAGGTATATAACGCACGGGCTGTTAAATTTTACCTCCAATATCTTTATCTTCAAAATAGTCAAAGCAAGGTTATCCGTTTCATCTTGCGTTATTCACCTTTATCATGCGAAGCGCCACTTGCATGTTTTATACGCTTCCATTGTAGAATGAACTTTAAAGAAAAGTGCATAATATTAATAGCATATAAATAAATTAATATCTAAATCTTAGCATCAAAATGTTTATTAATTAGTTATTTACATGGGGAATTTTTCACTTGGATCATCAATTAAAATAATAATTTTAAATCTATTACATTACAAACATAAAAAATTAAAACAATCGTTATTGTTATTTTAATTCTGTCAATTTTTCTTAATATTACTTTTAATTAGTTTCTTTATAAATTTAATGTAAACATTAGACTTAAAATTAAAAATACATAAAACCAGTAATTGCAATTACATTTGAACTCATTAGTAATAAAGTTTAATTTCTGAAACTTTTGAAATATTATTTAACACTCATAAAACTTGAATAGTTTATAATATGTAAATGATGATATTTAAATTTTTTTGTGCATATGTATACTTAATTATATTTATAAATTTTTATGATTTTTAATTTATAATATTCAAAGAATATTTCTAGTATTCATGTTAAAAATTTTTGACTGTAATTAATTTACATTTTAATATCAACAAGTATCACTTTCTCAGCTTGAGTATTTTTTTTAAAATATATTTATAATAAAAAATAAAATTTAAAGGCCCAGCCTTTATTGTTATATATAAATATTTATTATTTTTTAAATTAACTTTTTATGTTAAATATTTTATAACATCATCAATTTTTAAAAGCATTTCAATATTTAAATCATTTTTTTTAATTATTTTATACATTAAAATTATGTGCAAAATTAATTTAAGTATAAAATAAGTTATTTGCAGAGTTGGGCAAATATGACAGAAATGGATTTTTTTTTCATATCCATATTCCATATTTTTTCATATATGGAATCCATATTATGGCAATTTTTTTCCATATGAATATGGAATCCATATTATGAAACTCATATTTATATGGAGAAAAAATATGATCATGTTTGGATTTCATTTTAACATGATATGGAATCCATATTAATATGATATGGATATGAAAAAAATATGGAACCCATATGGGTGTCATTTAGGGCCCATATTAATATGGTAAGCACGAATTTCATATTGATTTTATATATGAATTTCATAGTAAAAACTTTTCTCCCAAGGTGTTTTCGGGACATATTTTTTGTATTTTGTGAAAAATAGCGTGAAAACACCCTGGGAGCAAAGTTTTTACAATGAAATTCATATATAAAATCAATATGAAATTCGTGCTTACCATATTAATATGGGCCCTAAATGACACCCATATGGGTTCCATATTTTTTTCATATCCATATCATTTTAATATGGATTCCATATCATGTTAATATGAAATCCAAATATGATCATTTTTTTTCTCCATATTAATATGAGTTTCATAATATGGATTCCATATATGAAAAAATATGGAATATGGATATGGAAAAAAAATTTATTTCTGTCATATTTGCCCAACTCTGGTAATTTGATAATTTAGTTATTATCATTAAGTTAGGTTTTATCATTAAAAAATATAAAATTCGTTATTTTAATTTTATATTTTATGATTGATAATTTCATAAAATGCATTATTAAAAAATGTTATTCATTAAGTTAATGGGATGAAATTATTTAAATAATAAACAAGACATTATTTTAAATTTCAAATTACACTTATTAATTAGTAATTTTTTATATTTTACTAAGATAGTTACTTTACGCTAATTTGGAGCTGTAAATTTAGTTAAATTAATTAAATTATTTTATTTTTCATATAGATTCTTTTTTTCCAAGAGGTGGGTCACTTGGCCAATTATGAGACGCTAAAGTTAGGTACAAGTTTTGGAAGTGTAAAAGTGGCTGCTCTGTAATAAATTTGGAGGTATTAAATGAGCAGAGCGCACTTTTTTACTCTTCTAGTGTGGGTTGTTTTGTGAAATTGTTGTGTGGAAAGTGACCCACTCCTTGTTTTTTTTTAATAATAAAAATTTTAATAAACAAGAAAAAACGAGAAGTAATTGTAAAATCTTGGATTTATGAATTTAAAAACTAGCTTTAAAATACTTATAGTTACCTACTAGTAAGAGATTTTTACCAAAATAGCATCACTAAAATTTCATCTACTAAAAAGAGCAGTCATTTTGCAAAATTTTGAAGAATTGAAACATTAAATACTTCAGTTTTTAATATTTCGTAAAATTCTTTGGATTTTAGAATCAGTAGTTTAAATCGTATTTTTCAATCTCATTAGCATATAGGATTATACGAAAAACTAATTATCATCACGATTGATATATAATATTTTATGTTAAAATAATATAAATAGTAGTATTTAACCGCTCGTCATTAAAATTATAAAATTGTAAAAGACGGAAAATTATGGATTGATAATAGGGCAGGCTAGGCAAAACTAAAATATTTCTTGTAAGTTTTTATTTAATAGAGGGCGTTATGCAGTGCCACCCTGCATAGTGTTACCCCTTATTAAAGTGTACATAGTTTAAATTAGCGGATTTTAAAATTTTTATCAAAATATTCATTCAAAAGTATTATCAAGAAAAAATAAATTTTCTCCAATTTTTAACTTTCTAGGCTTTATTACTTTTTTTCAGTGGTTTTCATTTTTTGCGTCTTTTACTATTTTAATTTTTGAATCTACTTTTTCTTCTTATTTATTCTCACAAAAACGCGTATTTATGGTAAAAATATTTTTTAGTTGAAATCCAATTACGGGATTGAAAAATTTATTTTAATTGCGCATAATAAATAAATTAGAATGATATTTTATGCATTTTTGATATAAAAATTTTCCAAGTTAAAAATATTTTATATTTATATATTTTCTTTAGGATATTGAATAATAAATAATAGTGGCTTTCGGATTTAGATTGCTATTTGTTAAAAAATTAAATCCGCTTGTACAAGCAGAAATATTCCTCTTGCTTTTCATGATTAAACGATTTTAAATAATTGAAACGTAAAAAAATTTGTCTTTACTCATGATACTGCTGCACGTTAATCCTATTGAACAAATTTTTTTTTTTAAGATGGATCATGTTCATAGGGAAAGTATTTGAAAAAACCCACAAATTCAGAATCGGGGGAGAGGGATAAAAAGTTACGTTTTTGGGGAGGGAGTCAAATGGACTTCATAATTTCATAATTTTGATTTATCGGCTTATAATAATTCTGCTGTATGTGGAATTAAAATTATTTGGGATATAAATCAAAACTGTTATAAGTTAATATGTTTCATGCACATTTGTTTCGTTAAACTACTAACCAGTTATAAGTTCTTTTTTATTGTATTTACATATCAATTTATTTTTAATCATTTAAGCAAGAAATTAAAATTCACAAGTGAAACGATTCCAGTTGCAGCAAGCGGATTTTTTTTCAATGTAGCAGGTTGGTAACTTATATCACGGGTGTCTTTCAATGGTAATGAATATTTTTTCGCAAGTCATTATTGTGTTTTAGTTTGTCGATATCACAAGACTTATAATACTTAAAATGACTTTTAAGTGCTGAATTAATGTCTAAAATTTACCTTGCTATGATAATAAATAGTTAATTTTTGATAAAATTGCTTATTTTGCAAAAATCATTAAAAAATTTGGAAAAAATAAGTAAATTCGTAAGTCATAAAAATAAAAATTGATGTCATAATTGAATACCCATGGAAATTTGAGTCTGGAAAATGGTACTTAAAATTTTTTTTAAAGTATATATTTTTTTTTTTTTATAATTTCTCAAAATCTAGAATACATAAAAATACTTTTAAGTACTACTTTTTAGACTCGAATTTCCCTAGCTATTCAATCATGACATTAATTTTTATTTTTGCGACTTACGAATTTGCGAATTTTTTTCCAATTTTTAAATTATTTGTAAAACATGCAAATTTATTAAAAATTGACTATTTAATATCATGGCCAGGGAAATTTGAGACCTTAATTCAGTTTTTCAAAGTCATTTAAGGTATTGCAAGTGTTCAGATATCGAGAAACTAAACCCAAAAATGACTTGCGAAAAATTGTATTATAGCATTTGCTCAAAAAGTGCCCAATCGATGTAAAAAATTTTTGGCTGAAAAAACTCGAATTTACTTTTTTTCATATGCTAGGTCAAAATGTTCATAACCAGTTAAAGACACCCGTGTTATTATTTTTATGAACAAGTTTATAATAAATCTTCAATACATAAAAAAATTATTATTTATTATGCAATAGCCGATATTAAATAGCATTGAAATCTTTAATATAGTTTATTAATTACCCCCCAGAAAGTTAACTCATATTTGTGGCGGCGGATCAATAAAAGTTTCTCATGGGGGGACGCTCAAGCAAAATTAATAAAAAACATACCATTTTCGGAGTTTCGGGAAGGGGGTGATCCTCCCTACCATCCCCCCTCTGAATCCGTCTTTAGATATTTACGATTATAATTTTTTTTTTACTGTGAATCTTTGTCTTAGTAAATTTTTTAAATATTAAAAAAAAAAAAAAGAATCTGTATTTTAATAGTTTTTCAAATTCTTATTATCTGACAAATATAAATTATTTAATATTCTAATAGTACTAATCGGTACTTAAATTTAAACATTAGTTCACAAAATCAAATTATTTTTCACTCTTGTCAAAAACTTTACTTACAATATTAAAAAAATAATTCGTTTATTCATAAAACTAAATATCTGTATTAAAAATCACAATAATCAAATAATACTAAATTAGTTTGTTACAATTATTCATTCTATTCTATGGAAGTAAAAAACAAGATTTTTTTATGATATTCAAAATTTTAAAAATACAAAACATTTTACTATATTTTAAAATATTATTTTTAATTAAAATTATCAAAAAAACTTTAATTGGTAAAAGACTTTACTTTTTAATAAACTTTTTTTTTTAATTTCTTTTACTTATAATATAGAATTTTTTTGATTTTTAAATTCTGATTATTTATAAACTAAAATTAATTTAATTAAAATTTACTAAAATTTCAATTTAATTTTTTTCTCTTTGACTAATAAATACACATTTTTTTTTAAAACCATTAAATAATAATAAATAAATTAAAGAAAAACATGCAAAGTCATTAAATATAAAAAAGAGTATTAAAAAGAAATAAATTCAAAACATTAATTAAAACATTTTCCTAAATTATTTTTAAAAAAAAGTAATGAAATGAATTCATTTTAATTCTTACTTTTGAACAAGAAGAATAAAACACTCTATGTAATAAGAGACACAGTATTTTATAGTCTGTAATTTAATTATCTTTGGCATGTTTATTAAATCAGCAAGGACTTCTTTCTAATGGAACTGAACCAACAGGTAATAACAGAGGAGCGTTTGCCCCAGTTTCAGCATGATTTGGTAAGCTCTCATTACTCGTTACTGTTTGTCGAGTAGTAGTTATTTGAGTTGCGATTGTAGTACGATGATTTGTAGGTGAGAGCGATGGTGGTGCACCATTACCAGTAAGATGAATTTCAAGATTACGATTTGATGATGTTAAGGATTTATTATCATTACTAAAATTTTGATTCTGGCTTGTTGATATTGAGGGTATTTGATTAGTTGATATTGATAAGCGTAATTGCTGGCTATTAATTTCAGTTTGTGTTGATGGTTTTTCACCGAGTAACCAATATGTTGTCATTTTACCTTTACCCTGAAAAAATGTATTAAATTTTTTTATATTTTTTTATTTATGTATTTATTTATTTATTTATTATTAAAAATTTTATATAAATTAAATATTTAAAAAACAAATAAGTTAAAAGATTTAAGTCTTAAAAAATTTGAATTTTACTTCTTATTAATAACGTGACTGAGCATTAACAAAGGTATTATAACAAAACAAAAGTTTTAAAATAAAGATGAAATAAAAATAAATTATGTAAAATAAATGCAAAATAATGTACCGTATAGGAGCCAATTTTCGAACGTATTGAATTTCGATCAAATACACAAAAATTAGCGTTTATATAAAAAAGTATGCATAATTTATCTAAAACCGAGTTTTATTATGAAATTATAAACCCTAAAGAACTAATTTCTACCCAACCGATGTTAAAAAACAATTTAAATTAATAAAAAAAATAAGAAAAATGTTCTCTTGTACAACCTTAGGAGATTTTTCTCATTGTTTTCACCAAATCTCGTGTGTTATTAAAATCGAGTTTTAAGGATACCTACTCTATGCCGAATACTAAAAATGCTTTTAATTACGTTGTGATGCTTTAATAAATGAAGTAAAAGGGTTATATTCACTTATTTATTGCAAATTTATTTTAAATAGGTATATCGATAATCGAATCCGAACTTTTTTACACGTATGGGTATTTTCGATATTTTCAATTTAATTACACTTTTTTTAATTTAAACGATATTTATTTAATAATAATACACTAAATTTGTCATAATTACATTATTTATACTATATTTTATAATAATTAATAGAATATTTAATAAACTAACACACATAAACACAATTTAAAGTATTTATATACTTATGTATCACTTTGTTTATAACAAAATAAATACTCGTAAATGCTTTGATTTTTATAAAAAATACGTAGAAACACTTTAAAATTAGAAAAAAATCTTTATTTTAATATTAAAAATGTATAAAAATTATATTCTAACACTTGTTTCATAAAATTAATGCTTTTTTTACTTTTAAATACACAAATAAATAAAGAGGTAAGCAAATGCGTCTTGTTGATAAAAATGTCGCGCGCGAACTAAGTCATTGACCCGGCTGGTTGCTTAAACACGGGGTCTATTTTATTTCCTTAAGTTTTAAAAATATTATATCAACTATTATCTTTCGTTAATTAAAATTAAAAAGCAAATTTTAATAAATAAATGTTTAAAATACATGATTATACAAGTGTGTAGTTCATCTGCTGTTTACTATATTTTACTCTTATTATAGGTATTTTATATCAAAAAAACAAGAAAAAAGAAGTGAAATGGGAGTTAAGAAATAGGTATAGTTATACCTGTAAGAATTCTATTAAAACGCGCGCGATTTAAACTTAGTTTTAACGATTTTCAAATTATCGAAAATTAATTCGATCAAAATGATACTATTATCAAAAATAGAATTTGCATTATCGAAATTACCTTACCTTGTACACTTGTAATAAATGTAAATTATTAATTACCCATCAATAAATTTGATATTTTTTTAATTGGGATAATAAAATATAGTATTACCCTGATCAAATGCAACAATATTTAACTCCAAATATTAATTTTAAAGTATATTTTTCAACAAATAATGATACAGCTAGGTATAAGAAAGTGACTTCTGATCGAAAACTGGCTCCTATACGGTATTTGATTATCCCTATTTTTTAATTAATTTTAATTATATTTAATGAAATTAAGTAAAAGTAACAGAATCAAGAAAATAGTAATTAATGATTTCTTTAATCAAGTGTAAAAGTATAATGAAACTTTTGGAATGGATATTTAAAGAAAATAACTCGAACGTAAAGAATTAATTGTTTTTAGATAATCGATAAAATTAAACTTCTCTGTTTAGCGATTCATTTTGCAATGCAAAAAAAGAATCAAATTTTTGTAACTTTTATACTTATCATTCCCATTTCATATCCCTTTGAATAAATAAAATAGGTCACAAATTTCATGGCTTCTAATAATGCCTGTTACAATTCATGAAAAAAAAATATTTTATTGGTAGATTTCGGGTAGATTAGACCTAAATAAGACTTTGGTATAAATATTTGATTTACGAAAATTTGAAAAATCATTTTAAGCGCCGGACAATTGTAGAAACTCTTAGGCATTGTATCCAATTGGTCCAATTGGATACAGTGCCTCAAGGAATCAAAAAATTATGCATGCATCCCGTGCATACGGTCGATAAATATGATAAATACAGTCGATAAATACGGTCACAATACGATCGAAAGTCTATCGTAAGTGATATTCACGATATGTTTTTTGCACCAGTACATGAATAACCGAATTTTAAATGAGAAAATCTTATGTAAGAAAATCCTCTAGTACCTTAACGAACAAAAATTTTCTATTCCTTATTTCTCTGTTGATTTTAAAGATAATTGTTAAATTTTTTTTTTAAATTATGCAGCGGTCCTTCGGCTTGAATATTTATCCATTTTTTTTAATTAAAAATTTAAAAAAAATTTGGAAAAAATAAAATTCAGAATGAACGATTGTACTGGTGATCGTTCGTGTACTGGTACGAGTAGTACCTTTAGTTAATTTTTAGTTTTTACCTTTGATCTTAGTAAATTCTTATATATTCGAGTATTAATAAAATTATTTTTTTTTACGCAGTAACTATAATGATGCATAAATTTATTTTGCATTAACAAAATATTTTAAAATATCTTACCTTTATTGTGATTTCTCCTCTACAAAAAAGCTCGAAGGAACCAAAGGTATCAAGGATTTCCTTTGTTTTTGAACTTACATGTATTTTGAGAGCTATTTAAATCAAAAAATTAAAGCAGAATTAGTAATTCAGTTAAAAAAAAAATAATTTTTTTTTACATTAAAATACAGGTATATTAGCAGAGATTTACGATTTTTCTTATTCGTATCAAATATAATTATAAAATATTTACTTAAAATTTATTTTTAGTTACATACTAGTTGATAAGTAAAAAGAAATTTTATGAATGAGCTTGCCAACAATTTTTTTTTTGAGACAGAAAATATTTTTTCAAAAGCATTTTTCACTACAAGTGCAGTAAAAGAAAAAGTTGCTAATAAAGTTAGAATAATAAATTGGCATAAATGATTTTTTTTGATTTTCCGAAAATTTTTTACAAACATTATACTGTAAGTTCAATTTGCGAAAGTATATAGTATTGTGCGTATGACGTAGAACAAGGCAGAAAATTGAGTGACTGCAATTTAATTGTATCTCATTCGCTTTTCAGTTTAGAGTTTTTGTTTGGTAATATCGTCGATGACAAGAATCAATAAAAATTTCCTTTATTGCCCAAAAATACATCTAAAAATCAAATGAGAATAATTGACCGTTAAGTTTAGAAATGTTTAAATTAAAAAGTTTAAAACATTCTTAAATTTTCTCAACTTTTTAGCTTTCTAAATCCAATTCTCTTTTGAAATTTTTTTTCGGTTTTTGACAGCTCCTAAATTTCAAGCATGTTATTTTTTTATTTTTTATCTAAACCGCGTATTTAGTGTAAATTTTTTTTTCTCTTATCGATTTAAAAGAAATTTCCCTTAAAATTTCATTCTGGGTCAAAAATTTTATTTAAACTGTTCCTGCTAAAAAAAATTAATATTTTAGCCTTTTTCCTGCAAAATTTGCAAAAATTATTTTCATGAAACTTGCGATCTCATAATTTTAAAATCACAAGACAATGACACCTTTCATATATGTACACTCAGAGCCGTAAACCTGGAAATTTTAAAAACAAAACTTGGTTTTAGCAATATTCCGGGTTTGGAAACTTAGTTTTAAGCATAAAGAAAAATGAAAACCTGAATCAATTCAAAACTCGGAAGCAAGGTTATTCCGGTTTTGCGTCTATAATTCGCCCATAGTATCAGTAAATCAACATCAAGCTCAGCACTAAAATTGGAATCAACATAATTAAATGTTCTAGCAAAATTTTTCTCAGTTACCCCAAGGACCACTACCAAACCAGGGAATTTTCTATAATTCTCAATTTGCCCAGCCTCCTCCAAGATTTTCTTCAAACCAAGGTCCACCACGCTCTAATAATAATTACACTACTTAATAATCTTAGAAATTATAATGTAAACTCTTTCCAACCTCCTTTAAAAATAGAAACTCATCTTCTTTCCATCCAACAACACCTCATCCCTTAAATCCTAAAATCCATCAAAACAAACAATATTTTCAATTTAAACCCTCCTCCTTTCCTCAATCTCAATTCCAATTTCCTCCTCCTCCTATTCCAACAGCAAATTCCCTCTTCCCTTCTATTCCACAAATCCCGTCCACATCTCAAATTTATAACCTCCCTCCCTCATCTCCTACTACCAATTTCACCCAATCCTAGTTAAGTCAATTTGCTATTTCCATCATCACTCAAAATGAAGCCTCCCGAGTACAATAGCAATTAAGTTCTGTAACAAATAAAAACTCAAATTCTCTTTACATAGCTTCTTCTAATTCTTTTCGCCCTCAAAAACCTCATAAATTATCTCCGAAAACCTTTTCAGCCTGTCACTTCAATGTTAGCTCACTATGTAAGCCTAAACGTTTGGACTTCTGCAGAGCTTGTTTCTCCTCCCTTGAGCATCATGTAATAGCTGTAACAGAAAAATGGCTAAACCCTGCCTTTACTGATAAATTAGCACAAATTCTAGGATATACCTGAATTCGGAATGATAGACAAGGTCGTAGCTCAGGTACTATCGCTCTATACATTCTGGAGAATATAGAATAATTGAAATGAGTCAGGATACAGGTGTTTTAAAACTTCCTGAATTTCTAAAATGTGAAATCTTTTTTGCAAGTTCACTCATAATGGTTGCTGTTACCTACAGGCCTCCCGACTCCCTATTTCATAGAGGCATATAATTTTTGGATGTCCTAACAAAAGCTGCCGCAAACTATAGTATAATCCTTGGTGAATTAAATGCTAACATGTGCTATTTTGATAAGAAATCAAACTTGATCTTTGACTTCATTTTTAAAACTAAATTATACCTAGTACCTCATGGTGCTACTCACACAGAGCCGTCAAATGACTCGGCCATTGATCTCTGAATTATTGATGAAAATGATCGTATGCTTTCTTTTAGCAAAATTCTATTCATAAATATCCATTATCTAACTCAGGTCACACTAGACATCTTTGTACTCAAAACTCCTCAAACTAAAATTTCCTACAGAAATATAGATAACATAAACCAAAATGAATTCACTTTAAGGCTACTAGTGTAAATGGTTGTTTGCGTTCACCAGCTCAGATTTGGACTACATTTGGAATACTACCGCATCTCATATAACGTTCTGGATTCTCGTGCACCTCTAAAAGAGTTCACTATTAATAAAAAGACATCTCCTTGGTTAACCCCTAAATTAAAATGAAAAACTGACAAACTCGATAAACAAGACAAACTTCCAAAACTTAAATACCTATAGGGACTTTAAAGACAAGTTACTTGAAAAAACCTTGTCAGCTAAAACGAACCATTACTCTAACAAACTATCCACCAAAAACTCACCTGCCACTTCCTCTCAGCTGATGCAATTAACACTTACCTTATTTCCACGCAAAATGCGCCAAATTCAACCAGCATTATTTACTCTTCAATTAGTACTTCACCTAGGCCACCTTTCAAATTTAAAAACATCACAAATGATGACCTTCATTGGGTATTTAAGTAATTCAGTACAAAATCTGTTGGTCCAGATAAAATATCCCTCAAAGTCCTGAAACTTCTTCTACCGTCTCTTTCTATAGTTATTATATCTCTCTTTAACAAGTCCATAATTTTAAATAAAATACCCTCAGCTTGGAAACATAGTAACATTCTTCCAGTAGCTAAGACTCCTAACCCAACTACACCTGTTGACTATAGACCTATCTCTCTTTTATGTATCATATCAAAAATACTGAAAAAAATACTTCACAAACAAATCATTGAATACGTCACACACCATAAAATATTTGACTCTTTTCAATCTGGCTTTTTAAAAAATCAAAGTACCAACTTTTTGCTCACAAACCTAACTGACGATATTTGTAAAAGTTTCCATCTAGATTGTATTACTATACTACTTTTGTTAGATTTATCTTAAGCTTTTTACAAAGTTTCTCATTCTATTCTTTTGGATAAACTCTCTGCCATTGGTTTCTCTCCTCAAGCTGTAGGGTGGTTCTCTGAGTGCCTACAAAACCGCACCCAATCAGTTATTTTAGATAATGGGTCCTCCTCAATACTCAACATAGTCAGCCCTCAAGGGTGGGTTCTGGGACCTCTACTTTTCCTTATCTACATAAGTGATCTTGGACTAAAAATAACTTATTCCAAGCGCCTTATGCTCGCTGATGATCTTCAAATTTATATTCAAGTGCCCTATAAAGACTTAAACCTAGGAGTGTCCCTCCTTCAAACTGATCTTCATGAAATAGAAAATTGGGGTTCCGCCAACAACTTTAAAATTAATATTGATAAGTCAAATTTTATTATTTTCAGCAGAAAATCCTCAAATTTTTCTGATAAAAATACCTCTTTTTATTTTAGTGGTACTAAAATCCAGCTTTTAAAAATCGTTAAAAATCTTAGTTTCTTCATTGATCAGGATATGAAATAGAGATCTCATGTAAATCATATTATTAACCATGTCCTATATAGACATAGACACTTTAAGCACCTTATTAATTAAAATCTCCGAAAGCAGCTTATCACTGCTCTTGTTTTTTCCATCCTTGACTCTGGTATTTTTTCCATGGGAAACTTTCCCAATCAGCAATAAAAACTCTTACAAAATTTATTAAATGCATCTGTAGGTATGTCTTCGATATTAGATACCCATCTCGTTCATCCCCAGACAGAATAAGGCTTTGTTGGTTAGAAGTAAAACTAAGAGCAAAACACCTTAGTGCAGTCCACATCTATAAATTACTAAACAACGGGAAGCGGAGAAAATAAAAATTTACACTCCCTTTAGAAACCTGCGTCCCCAAAATTGCCCTCACCTAATTATAGATACATCCACAAATCCTACCTACAATTATTCCTCCTTGGTTTTTATTATCTCATTCTGGAACTTCCTCTCTGAAGAAATCCGTCTGTCATGCTCCTTGGAAGTTTTTAAATCTAGTCTTCACCAATATCTCCTAGAGATTGACAGAACAAATCTCCACTAAATTCAAACCCATTTTTTAAACCAAATTAAAATCTGACCAAAATTTCGAATCCCCCAAAAAATTTTACATATTGATACAGTTTAGTTAACTTTTTTTTTAAATATATTTTTAATAACATTTTCTAAAATTATAATTAAAAACTTTTTTACAATCATTATTATATTTCGATATAGTTGCTTCAAAATGAAAAAACCACAAAAAAATAATTCCAGCTATTGAAAATATATAAGCAAACTATCAATATAAAAATTACAAGAAGAAAATAAAGCTTTCTGCTGCTTAGATATTGAGGCTCGAAGAGTCAAGTCTTAAATGTTGATTTTCTCGCGCATGTGCAGTTTACATAATTTTTGACCCCAGAATAAAATTTCGGAAATTTTCTATAAATCGATAAGAAGAAAAAAAATTTTACGCTAAGATACGCTGTTAAGATAAAAAAGAGGAAAAAAACATGTCAGAAGATAAAAACACTCAAAAAGCAAAAAAGTAAATAATTTTCTTTATACATACATAATACAAATTAGTACATTTTTAACCAAGGGAGCAAAAAAAAAGAGTGGCCCAGATCGCACGTTAATTAGCATCCGTGGCGAAGCCGAGGATGGTAAACTGCGATCTGGGGTATTTTTTTTTGTTCCCATGAATAAAACGAAATTTTTCTTTCTCAGTGGGGTGAAAACGCGTTTTTTTCGATTTCGTTGCGGGGCGAAAAAAGTGTTTTCGTCCCGCTAGGAAGAAATAGTATATTACGACCCATGGGCAGAAAAAAGGCTTTGCCTTGGATGGTAATTTATGTGCAATTTGTGCCATTCTTTACTTTTCTGGACATGGGCTCGTAATATACTATTGTTGCCCAATTTCAAGACCTGATAAACAATTCATATGCGCTTCAAAAATATTAAACGTAAATGGTATGTTTCGGAATAAAAAAGATTCTAATTTTACTCCTCCTTAAATTTGCCTGAAATTTATAATCAATTCTTTTTATTAAATACTTTACGCTTTTTTAAATTTTTTGGATCATCATAGAGAATTTTGAATAGCAACAAAGCAAAATCATTAGATTTTTCCTATCTATCATATAAACAAATGGTGCATGCATTAGATTTCACCTTAAAATACATCACTGCACCTTAATTATATGCTATAATTATTTGCTTCTATAATTGTAAAATATGCATTAAACTCTCAACTACCTACGTCAAACCTACAAAATAATTACAAAAAAATTAATGCATCATGAAATTTTAAATATTTGTACATTTGCTTTGAAACGTCACAAAGATCAAAGGATGTTTAAAATTTAAATAATTGCGTTATGTATGTAGTCGTAATTTTTACGCATGGGCAAAAAAAAATAATTGTAAATAAAAACAATTCATGCTTGCAAATAATTGTTAACAATAATGCGACTGAACTATTAAATTAAAACTAAATTTTTTTAAAGATACCATTATTTAAATAATTTTAATTATATCAGCCGGTTACAAATTTCAAAATTTTTCTAAAATTAAATAAAAATTAACTTTTAACTTTGTACATATTTTCTAATAGCAAACTTGGTTTATTTCAATTATCTCAATTATTTAATTTAACAAAAAAAATTCTATTGAAATTTTATTTAAAGTTTAAAATAAAACTAGATGGAAACGAAAAACAGAAAAATTCTTAAAATTTTATATTTTTTGTTTAATGTATCTTGAACCTTGCAAAGTAATAAATTTAGGTGCTACGATTATTAAAGATATTTCAAATATATGGATAAAGGCTATTCCCGGATAAGTATAGTGGCATAGTGGTTTGGCTCCCAGAATTATGCCTAACATAAGTAATAGCATTCAAAAAGTTATCAAAAAACTCAGATTCCCGTTGGAATTAGACCTCTAGGCCACGACAGGCTCTCAAAAATCTAAAAAACCCGTTTTTTTGTAGGTTGTTTAGATTTTATTTAATCTCTCTGACCCATAAATAGATGGTGTACTTTTTTATGCTCAAAAAACCGATTTACGATAAATTTAAAACTGTATTTTGGAATCTTAACAGGGCCCAAAAGCACAAAAAAAATTTTTTCAATGTTTCTAACAAAATAGTGTATAGTTAAGTTTTTTAGACAATGAGCAAAGTATTATTTGTTTCTCGTTCAGAAAAATTAAATAGAATCTAAAAATCTACAAAAAAAAACGTTTTTTTTAAGTTTTTTGGGGGCCTGTTGTCTCCTAGAGATCTAGTTTCAACGGGAATCAGTGAGTTTTTGATAAATTTTAGGACGCTACTACTAAAGTTGGGTATGGTTCCGGGGGCCAAACCACTATACCACTATACTTATCCGGGAATAGCCTTAAAATTTTTCAAAGTATTTTTTTCCAAAATTACTAAAAATAAACCTCCATGGCAAGTTTTTGCCCTTGAGATTCAATTCTCGATATTTGTCAGCCACGTTTGTTTTTTAGTAATTTTTAAAAAATAAGAGTTATTTTTTCGTATATTATTATTTCCTCTTAGGTTTCTGTAGAATCCGATTCTGGGTTCAAAAATTTTGTTTAACTGTGCATATGCGAGATATCTGTAAAATAAGATTTCATTTTTTAAATAGAGTTTCCTCATAAAAGAATAAAAATAAAAATTATTTAAGTTGCCCCTAAATTTTTCCTTAATGCCATATTATATCTAAAAAATAATTTTTTTTCAGTGTAAAATAAATTATCTGCTAGATAGTTGATTTTTTCCTTTTACATGACTCAACAAAATATCAAATGATTTATTTTTCTTTGAATGCACTTTAAAACCCTTCTCAAATTTAACTTTTATATCCCATCATCTAAAGTAATTTTTTATTGTTATATTATCTACATAACCAACAAGTATCTTATTTGAATTTAATTTTATAAAAAGAGTTTTGATAATAAAAATTCGAGTAAAAGTTTACTATTTTTATAAAATAAAAAAAATGTATTGTTATTATTATTATTATTATTTCTTTATTTTGCGTAGACAAAAATGTGGCACACTCTTTTTACACATACATAGTTAGTTAATTAATTAAAATAAATAAATATAAACAATATATACAAGTTGATTTAATGAGAAATAGAATATATAATATATACAACATTGAGTAAATAAATCAATAGTTACAAAGCTTTGAATTAAAGTAAATAAGATTAAGAATAAATAATTAAAAACAAGTAGTCAATAATCAGTCAGTCAATATAACTAGTTAAAAGAACTAAAGTAAAGGGGAATAAATATATAGTAATCTTGTAAGTGCAAAATACTTTCAAGACATCATGCTAGAAAATATAAGCTAAGAAATGTTTAAATAAATTCTTTAAAAAACAAGTGTATATAAAATAAAAATAAAAAAAAAGTTGAGAAGAAGGTAAAAGACTTTAAAAATGATTCTTTTACAATAAAAAAAGCACATTTCAATTTATGAAACTTTATAATATGTTTAGTCCACGACTAATCGCTAAAAAAGAACGAAATTTTTGAAACTTCATATTTTAAAGTATTTTGTATAAAAATTAAGCAAGGCAGTGAAAACTAATTTTTTTTTTTTTTAATCTAGAGTAATGTGAAAATTCAATTAAAAAAGAAAACTTTAATGAAACTAATTGTAAAACAGAAAAAATTTATAACCGGTTTGTGCAACTACACAACCAACGAGCATGGAACATGTTCACTTATAACACGGATAATAAAGTATCTATTGTGTTAATAATATAAATATTTATATGCAAATATTTATATTTAGACTTTTATTATAGAAATCATGCTGCTTAGACATCAAAGTGAATAAAATTAATTAAATTTTCAAATTATTATAGATTTTTAAATAATATGAATTTATTTTTTATTAATTTTTACAATAAATTCTTTAAAAATTCTGCACCAATGGTCCCTAGGTACTCCTGCACCAAAGGCCTTTAGGGACTTCTGCACCAAAAATTCCTACGTACTTCTGCACCAAAGGTCGTTAGGGACTTCTGCACCATAGGTCCCTAGGTACTTCTGCACCAATGCTCCCTAGGTACTTCTGCACCAAAAGTCCCTGAATCGAAAATATTCTAAGTCCATTTGACCCCCCCCTAAAAACGTCAATTTTTGACCCCCCCCCCCCTAAAAGCGTCAATTTTTCACCCCCCCCCTAAAAGTGTCAATTTTTCACCCCCCCCCCCCTGCCAAGCCAGACTTTTCTAAATACCCCATCCAATGAACATGTTCCATGTTAAAACCAAAAAGCATTCTCAAACGGGTCTGGGTAAAGTTTATTTTGGTAAATGCGACGGATTATAGGCCAGATGGGTGTAGTGCAGAGGAACTTGATATTTGTACCACTTAATTACAAAAGTTGTATACAACTCTTTGCCATAAAAAAAGTTCTAAAACGCATTTTACCATCCTGGGCTTAACCTCGTAATATCATTGAATAATTTTTCTTGAAAACGTAACCTGAAGTCAGACTTTCATTTGATCACGTGATTTAGCAAGAAATTCTAATAAGATTTATTTTAAAAATCATTATTACGTGATCTAACGCTTATATTATAATAAATTTCACTATTATTTTTTTGCTAAAACAAGATAATAAAATAAAAAATGTAAGATTAGTTAGAAGGAAATCGTACGTACGTCGTACACATTTTGAAATATTAAATCTCAATGATAAAACATAAAAGATAATTTTGTCATGGATTTGTACTTTTGGACCACGAAATCAAATTCTTTAAAAAATTATAATTTTTATTAGCCTTATCGCCAGCAACAGTAATCGCGCCCATAATTCAATTTAATAAATTCATTACCTATGGAAAAAATGAATAGTATTTATGTTTTTCAACCCTCTTAATACGAATTTAGAGCCTATTTCCCAAATCGACCAGGAAATTTTGGAAATGGACCCCGGATTCGTATTCATTGTGTCATAGAACGTAAATACCATCTATTTTTTCCATGAGTAACAAAATTGAATTTATATGGGCGTGATTACTGTTACTGGTGACAGGACTATATCGAATTTTTTTACGGGAATATTGAAGAGCAAAAGCTAAGAAGTTTTAAGTTAAAATAAGAAGAGTGTTTGATTGTCTTATTATTAGTTGTACTGTCCAAAAAAAAATTTGCATGGGATTTTTATTATAAAATAAATCGAAAATCTCATAAAATAAATGAATTTGAAACTCATCCAATAAACAATTTTTTTTTAGTGTAACTTTATAAATTATAATATGGTAACATTACCTTCACCATTACTCTCCATTCTAGAGGCCGTATTTACAGTGTCACCAAATAAACAATACCTTGGCATTTTTAATCCTACAACTCCTGCTACTACTGGTCCTAAAAAAAAAAATAAAATGTTTATTTATTATTTACCATGCAGTGTTGCACACAATTAAAAAAATTTTAACCCATTAGTGCTTGAGTTTTTTTCGATTTTCAACGTTTTTCTAAGTAAGCAATGAATGATTTAAATATACAAACATACATTTTTAAGGTCCCTAAATTCAAATATAAAATTTTTCAAAACCCTTTATCTATATGACGAGTATACTCATCATTCCGCACTATGAGGTTAATCCTGATACTTTAAAAAAAAAAAAAATTTAATTTTTATTTATTATTAATTTCTAAAAGAAACACTGTAAAATGTAACTTTCTTAGATTTACAAAAAAAATAGAATTTTTTCGAAAAATTAGTGAATTTTCAAAAATTTTTGTAAATATTCGATAAAAATCGTAAATTTACTAAACTTAGTATATTATCAAAAAATTCGAGAATCCTCAAATTTTTTTTGTGAATTTACGAAAAAAGTTGTAAATTCGCAACTATTTTTCGGAAATTTACAACTATTTTTTGTAAATTTTCTAGAAAAAAATTGTAAATTAGCAATTTTTCTTGCGAATTCACAAAAATAATCGAGAATACTCAAATTTTTTACTAAATTTAGTAAATTTACGATTTTTTTCGAATATTTACAAATTTTTTCGAAAATGTTCTAATTTTTTTGTTAATATAAGAAAGTTACTTTTTACAGTGTAAGCTTAAATAGCCCAATTGTAATAGAATAAGATGTTGCATTAATTATTATAAGTTTTTGCATGAAATTATTTTTTTATAATTATATAAATAATTGCACAAAACAATTCTCTTTCATAAGATAAAAAAATTAGATATTATTTATTGAGAATTTTCTAAGCTTATATTTCAAAGATGTTATTGTAAATTAAATGCTTACCACTATGCATTCCAATCCTGAGATTTAATTGTTCATTAGGCCTATGGCGTATTCTGAAAGTCATGACATTATCCCTTAATGCTAAGCTCATTCTTGCTATTTCTCTTGCATGCTTTGTTCCATTCCTCATTGGCAATCCAGAAACTACCATATAAGCATCTCCTATAGTTTCTACCTAAAATCATACAAGATGAAGACTTTTTTTTTAAACATCTACAATTTAAGTTTTTCGACATTATAGATAGAAGACAGAACCTATCGCGTTTTGGCTAGTGATATGCTGCCAGTTATTAAGATATATGGTTTTTTTAAAATCTGGAAATATTAGTATTTTGCTGTGTATTGATGTTTTATTCATTATAGTTTTTCATATACTGAAAAAAAATCTTATTGCCACCGGAATTCTACTTCTGGAAGACAACATTTTTTTTTCTCTTTAAATAGTTGCAATTAATATCTAAAGAAAAGTTAAAAAAAATTTTTTGGCTTAAAAAGTCCTACCATGCCGCGTTTACTATTTTAAACGAGTAACTCATTTTTTTTTAATTTTCTGAACGTTTGAACCATTTGCAATCATTTAACCAAAATTCTGGTTGTGGCAATTGGAAGTTTCAATATTTAAAAAAAAATAGTAACATTTTCAGGTACCCGAAATTTAGGGTTTTTTGCTTCGAGTTAAGTCGAATTTCAGGTAGATAAGGAAGCTTTAGATTAAACTGAAACTGCAGACCTTTTTCGGGAATTTTCAGGCTCAACTCGAAATCTGATCTGCAAAAATCTGACAAAAAAGACCGAAACGGGTACCTGACCCAACTTTCGGGGAACGGCACACCCCTAGAATAAACCAAAATGAAAATGAATCTGATATGAAAATTTGTTTTTTGACGAGAAAGAACATTTATAAATAAATAATCCATCTTTTATTTTTTTTTTTCAAAAAATAATATTTTATCTGACATTATAAATGGTTTTTATAATTCTATCTCGAATTCTATTAAATTATTTTGTATATAATAAATCTTTTCAATTTTACAGGAAGCGTTCAGAGTATTTTCATGCAATTGTATCTGTTTATTTTTAATACAACTTATTGTGCTAGAGAATTTTTTTATTCACACTTTCAAGAAATTTTTAATTTTATATATTTGAAATTTATTTTTTTTTTAAAGTCTTCATTGTTACTAGAAACATGGAACTAGAAATAAGAACTTCGTTTGTTCTTTCTCACAAGAAAAAATCAGATTCTTTTAATTCGAAATTGTTATTTTTGCACACAATAATTTTAAAAAAAAGAAGAAAATAAATTCACAATTTTTGTGCCATATTTCAGAAGATTTTTTATTTTTTAAATTTTCTAAGTGTTTAAAAAAATCATTATTACAGTAAATTTAGTTAAAATATAAAAAAAGTTTGTTGTAAAAAATATCTTGAAAAGGAAGGCTAAGATCCTCTGAAACGTATATAATGAGATAATTAAAATAAAAAATCTTTGTTCCTAATAGATCGTTTTTATTATTTATAATAAAATCCAGAAATTTCTATAAATTACTCTAGTATTTATTGTTCAACTTATTACAAGTTTCACGCAGGTTTAAAAATAGTAGATAGAGCTTCAAGTTCAAAAAGTTCTCATAAATCTCTCAAAGTAAGATATTACGCCAATTAACAATATTTATTATCTTTAAATAAAAATATTGTATTCTTAAAAATTAATTTCAAAATTTTTTGCTCTTATATATGTGTTTATTTATTATTTAGAATAAAGCACTTAAAATTCTAGCAAAGTATAAAAAAGAAAAACCACAACAAAGACTTTTATACTAAATACATTTTTGAATCAGTCAAAGCATAGTTAATTATAATGGCTATCAGGTTTTAAATAAACTTAACTTTATATTGAAAATTTATTATTTGTGCATCGTCTAATAAACTTTGGTATAGCTTTACTTTTTAGTTAAAATTTTCTAGCAATTACTATTTTCCTACTACTATAGCTATAATATTATCAAAAATTAATTTAAAATAAGTATTTAAAATTTGATATTTTATTTAAAAAACTGATAGGACTGGATTCTTTGTGTAATAGGAATTCCAAAATGGTTACTACTTTTCAAAATTCAAAAATTTTATTCAAAAATCAATTCTAAAATCTTGTTTTTTAACCTATCAACTTCAGGTTGGTCTAATTTTTTTCATGTAAGTATCAACTTTTAATTTCCATAAACTGCAATTTTCTATCAGAAATTTTTGTAATGTTATTATCAATAAGGCGGATCCCCATTTTCGGTCCAAAATAATCATTTTTTAAATTACTGCTAAAATGCAATTTTTAATGACAATAGATTTTTGTTTTATGAAACATGATCTCTCCCAATTTTTTATCCCTCTAGGTGCAAAAGTGCCCACATTAGGTCCATTCGAAGTTTTTTGGGAAGTTTTCAGGTTCGATAATTTATAAAACCGACAAGATGTAAAAAAAAATTATTTTCAAAAATGTACCTCTATGTAAAACTTCCCGCTAAATTAGATTTTTTATTCAGTTATAGCGTATAATGTCTAAGGACGCCAGAAAATAAAGAATTCGACAGCCGCTGCTCTAATTTGATTTTATAAAAAGTCTATAAATCAAAAATTTTCCAACTGGAGCCAGATAATCGTTAATTTATATATTTCAAGTTGGTGAAATTTTTGGCTGGATATATTATTATAGCAAAGAGTTATAATAATAAATGACAATTTTTAAAAACTTCATTTTTCTGATTTTAACTAAAAATTCTGCACATGTAAAAATTTTGAAAAAATAATGAAAAATCGGATACCTCCGGAAATATAAGTTTAAGGATTAAAAAAAAAATTAAAAATTTGCTATTTTTTGTATTTTTATCTTATTTTGAATTTTTTAGAAAAATCTATAAAAGCTTGAAAAAATACGTAATTAGGTTCAACAATATTCATCGTAAAAAGAAAAGTTTTAGATAATTCTAGGGTTCTTTTTCCTTGGCCATTTTATTGTTTCTTGAAAGAAATTAGTTTGATTGAGAAAAATTCATTTTTTTTTGCCAAAAAATATTGCAGCATGCTAAAAACCTACTTTAAATTATTAAAGTTAATTTAAATTATTTCATATATTTGACCAGTATCAAATTAACGAAAAAAAATGTGTGCAGGTGAAGATTTTCCACTCAACTATTGTAGTTTTTTAGATATTGATTGAATTTTTGGTGTTTTTTTGAAAAATATTAAATTTTTTGTTGGTAAAAACTGTATTTTAAAATTATGGAAAAATTTCACCGTCATAATTAATATTATTTGATTCATTACTAACTTTTCTTTTTCAGTTAAGTTTTTCATATATAATTAAAAAACTTTAAAAATAAAAGAAATCTTGAACAATTGGAAATATATCCAACAAAATATTCTGAAATTTTTCGGTTTTTCAACCAATTTTAATCATTTTGAAAATGCTTCTATAATAAGAAAATTATATTCCTTGAAAAATAGTATAAATTATTATACGATAATGAAAAAAACTAAACTTTATAAATTTAATGCAAAATATATATAAATAAATTCTAGTTGTTATTTGAGAAAGTAATATAGCTACAATTTTAATTTAAAAGTTCGATAAAACTGTAATATAATTATTTTATAATATGCGCAACATGTTATCTGATTTCCATGTCTATTAAAAAACTTTTAGAAGGTCAAAACGCAAACCTCGATGTTTATTTAATATATTTGCCATATCGGAAAAAAAATTCGTCATTTTTTCAATAAATATTTAATTTCTTTTGTTTTGATTTTTTTTTATATGAATCAATTATATGTAAAAATTTATTGATTTTTTCAATTAAACCTGACGTGGAGCCCCGTTTCGTAGACAAATTTTATCCTTGATAGGTCGATGGAATTTTCCAACGGGTATTTATGTTTTTTGAGTCGCTGAACCCGAATGATATCAGTTTTTACCGAAAATGGTCCAGTTGCCCGCAATAGGCAACTTTTGGTTAATTTTCGGAGATCTTTTTATTTTCGCAAGGGTTAAAAAATTAACCAAAAGTTGCCTATTGCGGGCAACTGGACCATTTTCGGTAAAAACCGATATCATATTCGTGTTCAGCGACCCGAAAAACATAAGTAACCCTCAAAGTAATCTCGGCAGTAATAAAAAATGTTGTTTAAGGCCCTCTTTTCATTATTTTGTGTAATTTTAATGAATTTTAAACATCTTTTTTTTTATTTATTTTATTGTACAAGAACTTCAAATTTTTTTTTAAATTGTTACAAAACTATCAAAGAATACAAAAAAATGACTATTTTTATTTTCCAAATTTTTTACATTTTATAGAGGGCGTCAAAGTAAAGGCTGAAAAAAAAAAAATAAAAAACGGTTCCACACCTAGCGCCTATTGTGGGCATCCGAAACAAAAAAATAAAAGAGCATTTTATTCCCTATACACTTCTCAAGTACTGGAACTAAAAGTTTGCAAAAAATCAAAAAATTGACCATTTGGTGCGCCAAAAACGAAAAATGAAGATTTTTAAGTACAAAAAAACGCCTAATATGGTCAATAAAAAATTTTCTAATCCACTTTTTTCTGATCTTCTAGTTCCAGCACTTGGCACTACAATTACAATTTAAACGCACCTAGATTTAGGTCAATAGCTGAATAAGTTTTTGAGTTAGAACTGGAACCGATTTAAAAAAGTAGTTTTGAGATAAACGCGTTTAAAGTTTTTAAATGCTTATGTTTTCATATGAATCCGTTTCATAAAAATCAAAATATCTCAAAAACATATATTTTTTTTTGCTTGAAAATTTTTTTATACACTCTTGAAATGTTTTTAAGCATGAAAATTAAATAAAAAAAAAGTGCATTACGAATTTTAATTTTTGAAAATGGGGCCTTAACAATAGCAGTTTTGATTACTGTAATATGTCGATATTTTAAGTAGGTAATATTTTAATAATATTTTAATACTTTTGGTAATATTTTTACAAATATTTTTATGACATGACGAAAAAGAGCCAACTTTTGATAGTTAATAAATATCTCTATTATGTTAGCTATTTTACTAACTTTATTATAAAAACAAAACTAATTTACTTACCTTATAAACGTCAAAATTTTGTATGATAGAATCAAAGGATGTATACAAATCATTCAGTAGATCTACGACTTGTAGTGGCGTGCTTTCTGCTGAGAGACTTGTAAAACCAACGATATCACTAAAATATATGGTTACTTGGTCATAGGTTTCAGCCATAACACTTTGACCTAATATTAATTGTGAAGCTACCGATCTGAAACAAAAAAAAAATGGAATTTAAAAAAATTAATTGTTTTTATCTGTTTGAATACACTATGAAAAATATAGAGTATTGCCAAGCTATGCGAAGTTGACGCAACCTAAGCGCGAAGGTAAATACGGCGAAGCGAATATTTACTTGAATCAACTTAAACAGTGACTTGACGGGAGATCCCGTGATTCAATTGAAAGCAAGCTTCTTTCAGCAAAATATTAGCTTGATACAATAAATGTAATTGGGCTAATTTAAGCTAATTCGAATTTGTTATATCCAAATATAACATTGAAATAAATTCAAGCTTATCTTAGACATAAAAAAAAATATAGTACAAGCCCGTAAATATAATAAACTCCCCGATTTAGGGAGTTATAACTCCCTGAAATTTCTGTCTCGAATACCTTCGGGATGAAAATGGACCGAATGAGGGAAAACTGATATCCTGGAGGCGAAATTTTTAATTTTTCATCCTAAACAATTTTCCAATTTTCCAATATGGCGGACCAAAAAACATGAAAATAAAAACTTTCTACAATACCTGGGGGGTTTCGGAGTCGAGAAAAACGTTTTTATAAATGAAAATTTTAATTTTTTTGTCCTAGCATATTTTCCAAATTTTTCAAAATGGCGGAACAAAAAACATGAATATAAAAACTTTCTACATTACCTGGGGGTTTTCGGAGTCGAGAAAATATGCTGGGGAAAGAAATTTTTCTCGACCCCGAAAACCTCTAGGTAATGTAGAAAGTTTTTATTTTCATGTTTTTTGGTCCGCCATCTTGGAAAATTGGAAAATATGCTGGGGCAAAAAAATTCCAATTTTCATTCATAAAAACGTTTTACTCGACCTCGAAAACCCCCTTGCAATGTAAAAAGCTTATTCTGAAATTTTTTTTGGTCCGCCATATTGGAAAATATGCTGGGACAAAAAAATTAAAATTTTCATTAATAGAAACGTTTTTTTCGACCCCAAAAAACCCCCAGATAATGTAGAAAGTTTTTATTTTCATGTTTTTTGGTCCGCCATCTTGGAAAATTGGAAAATATGCTGGGGCAAAAAAATTCCAATTTTCATTCATAAAAACGTTTTACTCGACCTCGAAAACCCCCTTGCAATGTAAAAAGCTTATTCTGAAATTTTTTTTGGTCCGCCATATTGGAAAATATGCTGGGACAAAAAAATTAAAATTTTCATTAATAGAAACGTTTTTTTCGACCCCAAAAACCCCCAGATAATGTAGAAAGTTTCTATTTTCATGTTTTTTGGTCCGCCATCTTGGAAAATTGGAAAATTGTTTTGGATGAAAAATTAAAAATTTTTCCTCCAGGATATCAGTTTTCCCTCGTACGGTTCATTTTCATCCCGAAGGTATTCGAGGAGATGATAGTAATTTCAGGGAGTTATAACTAATACGTAAGTCAAATATATAATTACCGGATTCAGCCTAATATTAAGTTGACCTGAGTCTAAAAGACAGCTATTTTAATAATTATACGTCAGCTGACTCAAGGTTGGGATGCATTGATTTAACCCCGTTAACTTGAATCAAGGGATTATTCACTTTCGGGGACTTAATGGGTACGAAATTAATATTAACTTCTTAAAATTTTATTATTTTTTATAGTGTAAATTTATTTGTTTTTTCATACATTTCAAAATAAAATTTGTACTTATTTATAAATTTTACTTTTATTTTGTAAAATTTTCGTGTATTTGCCAATCATGTTTTCTATTAAATCAAACGGAAGTAATTTTTTCTTAAAAATTAAGGAAATAATAATTTACATTGATTGTTTATTTAATGTATGGAAAGTTAAAATATGCTATGATACACTAGGGAAGTAATTATGTACCCAATTTTTAATTGCCAAAAAACTCACTAGATGTCCTCACTGAAAACTCTAAATAATATTATGTTCTAAACTTAATAAAATAACAGTTTCCTGATATGTTTAGTTTTTTAGTACTAGAAACATATTTCTCCAAATATGCTTCAACAGTTTTTAGTTAAAATTAGAATCCTTCCATTATATTTTTTTTATCTTTAGGTTTTTAAAATTTTATTTTCTTTATGCAGTAAGGTTCTAACCCCCATAAACCATAAATTTTTTTTGTGAAATCTAGATGATGACTAGTTCATGGCAAGTATATAATTAAAAATACTTTAGTAGTTTTTAAATTTCCAAAAAGGTTATAAGAATGCACAATTTTGAGTCCGCCATTTTAATTTTCAAAATCTGTCATCAAAATTATGATCAACTACCCCAGAAACCTATGTAGGGTACCAAAAAATTCAATCAGCAATTGTTTTCAAGAATTTACCTATTTTGAAAATTTTTTGTCGATTTTTTATTATCAAGCGTTCATAAGCATTTATATCTGATTTATATAGTGAGCACAAATGAACGAATGGATTGCTCTAAGAAATGTATTAGGCTAATTATTTTGTTTGATAGTAGGATGTTTTTAACATTTGAATTATAAAAAAGTTTTATTTTATAAGCACTGTGGAAAATGAGATTTATATAAATTCATATAAATGCTTGATCATGAAAAATTAAGCTAAAAAAATATTGCAATATTTAATATTGACAAAAAAAAAATACATGTTGAATATACATATTTGTTCTAGTTGCTAAGAATTTTATATTCTTTCCCTAGAACATTTTATATATCAAGATAGCAGGTTTACTATCCTGATAGTAAATAATATATCAGAAATTTATGTCTTTGCAATAAATAGGTTACATCGTGAAGATAGTAATTACAAGTGTCAACACATCGGTCATGAAATATGTGATACTTTTGATACCATGATATTAAAGAAAAAGGATATAAATAAAAAGCATCTGCAATTACACGTGCCAAGCTTTTTTTTTGTGTCGTTGATCTAAATTGAGACCTATTTTTTCACTTAAAGATACTTTAAAGTTAATCTTTCAACTTCAAAAGTATTAACAAAATATGAATAATGCAGAATGAAAAGAAAGGATTAATTTAGCATAATATTCGAAAACATATTGTAATGCCATTTTTATTATAATGTGCATTTCCTTTTCTGACCTTACTTTTTATATAAATAAAAGAAAAAAGAAATGATTAAATTAAAAATAATTAGACTAGGAAATTATTTTTTTGTCGTGAAAGCTTTTGAAAAAGCTTAAATGAAATAAAGTAGCAGTTGTTTTCATTTAATTTAAGTCAAAAAAGAAATTTTAATTTATTAAAACAAAAATAATAAATGGGTAATCCTGAATATAACTTTGTAAATGGAGTAAAATACATTTCAAGATAAACATCATTTTAACTTAAAAAAGCTAGTCTAATTAAAATTAAAATTTTAAAAATAATTAAAATTTCATTCACTTCAAGGGTAAGGAAATCTCATAAGTTATATAAATAGACTTAAAAAACATAGAAAGGCCAAATTAAAACTTGAATACTATTTTTATCAATGCTTCAGTAAACTTAGGGATTTGAAAATGTAACGTCTTAAAATTTAGTCTGTTGGAGATAAGCCTGATTCCACAATTTTTTAAGATTTAGTTTCGAATAAGATAATTTAGATGACTGTTTGAAATGTTTTAATTATTTTTTAATGCTTCCGAGTTCCTCAATTTATACAGTGCAATCCCAATATTAACTAAAGAATTTTTCTTTTATATTTTTTTTACTTTTTACGAGTACCGCTACAAGTCCACTACATTCTTGCGGTCCCATTTATGGATCACAAATATATTATTAGCAAATTTTGAATAAAAATTCAGCTGTTTTTATCGTTCGATAATAAGGAGAGAAATATAATTGAAATAAATTGAAATTAAAGGTCAAAGTTTCAATTTATATTTCAATTATATTATTAACATTTCCCATATGACGGATTTCAAGCCGATTGGGCCCAAATTGGACTGAATGGTCACGTAAATTGATTAAAATAATTTTTTTCCAGAAATTGGAACAAAAAGTAAGTCCTTCCTTCTATATTTAGCTTGTCTATGTTCAAGATCTTGATTTTTGACCGCTATTGTGACCGATATTTGATCCTGCTAAACGATAATTTCAATGTATATTAATTTATTCTACATTGAAAACTATTTTTATTAGGTATTCATACGATATTTTCTCTGAAAAATTTCTGGGTTCCTTAAGTTGAGTTGAACCTGAATTTAAGGTTGGATTTTCTTCCAATAACTAAATGTAGGATTTCCAATTTAAAGATAACTTTAGTATAATTATTAAATACTTTTTTATTTGAAATATTTGTGAAATACTTTAAAATAAATAAGATTAACCTTATAATTTAAGTAATTTAGACAAAAAGACAAAAAAAAGTTACTTTTGGTTATTTGAATTATTTCTATTATTACCAATCCTTAGTTAATTTGGGTTACCGTAATTCTAAAGATTTGTATCTATATTTAGTTTTCATTTTGACAAAATTACTTCGCAATAAATCACAAAATTTTTTTAGATCATTAAAATAAAAAAAATTGAAAAACTTACTTTGGTAATAATTGGTAAAGTAATTCCTCGCATTTTCTCTTTTCTTCGAGATAGTCAGATGTACGTTCTGCAACTAAATTTTCTAAGTTATCAGCATAATGTTCCATTCGTGATAGAAGATTGTCTAATAGATTGTTTATTCGAGTATCCCTAAAAATTAAATTTTTAAATTTAATAAATATTAAAGTTGTAAAAAAAGTTGATTAATAATTAACTTATTTCTAAGAAATTAATATTTAATATCAAATTTAGTTTTATTATTTTTTTATCTAAATCTATCATTCAAATTTTAAAATTATACGAAAAAAAAATTAGGTATTAAGTTCAATTAAAATTAAAAAAAAAGGCGTTTATTTATATTTCAACAACCCAAATTTTCGGAAAAAAATATGAAAAAATGTACGTGAAATTACTGGTTATACTTAGCAAAATAAAAATTTGTACTAAAAAAAAAGGAAAAATTACATTATAAAAATATATTGCTTGAAAATTCAAGTTGAATTTCCAATTAAAACTCATTAATCATTATGGAATTAAATTTTTTTTATGAATGGTTAAATCATGAAATTTGAATATAATTTTCATATTTTTAATTTATTTTAATTAAATTTTGAGTGAATTACTTGAATTTTTACAACAATACAAAACATATAACTGAAAAGAACACAGGATTATCATTCATATATTACAGTAAAAATTTTAAGCCTTTTAAACATTTTAATTTATTCAATTACGAAACGGAGATTAAACTACTTAATTTGAATTATCAATTGCATTAATCTCTTTTTAAACTAGTTTTAAGCACAAAAGTATACTTCTATGGTTTTAAAGCACATTCTATGAAAATTCACCTGTATTTTGCTCTCTTATATTATATTTAATACTGCTCATATATAATATTTTATGGATTTGATTAAATTTATGAATAGGATATGATACTCATTAAAATTTAAACTTGTGAAGTTAGAATTGCAAAATCGATATTAAAATAAATTGAAAATGTCAGAGAAATATGCAATTTTATTATTTTTATAGACGTCAAAAAATACTTTGCTTAAGTGAATACTTTTACAAGCATTTCTATTTTCTATAAATTTTTAACTTCTTTTATGTTTGAAGAAATATGTGAGAAAGAAAAGATAATAGTAATCTCTTGTTTAGAAATTTCAATTTTGCCTACTATGTTTGCTTGTTTCAAAAGTATTTTTAATCATAAATTGTGATTTATACATGGATAAATACATGTATTTTTGCAAAGATAGTAAATAAATCTCCTTTTAATGCTATAATTTTTAGAAAGATTATAAAAAAATTTTTTTTTACATAGGATCAACTTATTGTTGGCATAGAAACTTATTAATTAAAAAAGTTTTTATTTTTGTACCTAAAAGCTTCGACTTTTTATGACTTTGGGGAATAATAAGAAATTTTTAGTTATATTTTATCTTAAATAGTATGTTAAACATTTATTCAAGATTAAATGACTGTTGGGACATCGAAAATGAAGTGAAACACAAATTTGAAAAAATTGAAAATGAAAAATCATGCATTTCTTTTGCTAAAACCATGTTGAATTTAATAGGTAGGGTAAAGGGATTTTTTTCATATCCTAGTCACAAAAAGTATTTAAAACTTTAAATTTTGTTAATATTTATGATTTACGTTCTACAACTTTTTGCTTTTAACTTTTAAAACCAAAAAATTTGTCAATTATTACTTCAATCGATAGAAACGAGCATGTACGTTTTTTTTGCTAAGAAAATGAAATAGGTGATAGGTTATTTGAATTTAGTTCAAATCCTTGGTAAAAGCAACTTCTGTAGGAAAATAATTAAAAATTTTCGAAAAGTAAATTTTACGGTTGTAAGTTTAAATGATGAAAAATTTTTCATTAATTATTTTAAACCAACCAAAAATTAAATTTTATAATAAAAGAAAATTATTATTAGGTTTTATTCAAGTTTAGATTAACGTTTTTAAGGAAAAATTAAAATCTTTATTCTTGAAACAATGAATAAACTGTATCTATATGAATAAACCATAAATATGAAAATTTCTAGAATCTTTAAATGTCATGTATTGATGCGCATCCCAATATATGTAAGTCGTAAGGTCTTTTATATACCTAAAAAGTATACGTGTCTAAAAGCATAGATAAAAAGGAAAATGAGGTTAATCACAAGTTAAAGAAAAAGTAGTAGGTAGTACGTCCATGAAATGAAGTTACTTGCAGGAACCCTCAGGGTAATTTTTTTTTTTCTTAAAGAATGCTGAGTTTTTATTTGTCTTATAGAAAAAAAAATTTCCTGAATTATTACTTTATTTTAAATAGAGACGTATTAGAAAATAAAGACGAATAACCTTGTATTGACGTTTTTTTAATTCTAAGATATAATTAGTTTTAATTAAAAAAATATAAATATTTTTTCAAAGTTATAAATAAATTTCTATTCATAATTAATAAGCATTAATGACAAATAAAAAATTTTTATTTTAAAATTGAAAAAATATATTAAAGAACTTACAAATAATTTTTAATTTTTAAGGTTTTTGACCAAAAAAATGAAATTTTCGAAATAAAACTGATTTTCTTCTGGGAATAATGAACAGCCAATGATTAAGTATAGCCAGCATTTTGCGAAACTTTTCTTTTGACGATTGATATCAACCGAGATATTAACCGATGTAGGTATTTTTTCAAGTTTTTAATGATTTTTTAAAATAAGTAAAAATAGAAAATTCCTAATTTTACGATATTTTGGCCATATTTCACTCAAAAAAGGTGATTTTTTTTTTTTTAAATCAAGCTATTTTTTCCGAGAATCCGAATTCTATTATTTTTTGCAAAATTTTCATGGGTAGATTTTATTGGCTAAAAAGAGAAATTTTGAATAATCATCATTTTTTCTCGTTTTTCTTTGCTATCCGCTAGTATATCCGTCCAAAAGTTCCAACAGCTAAACTTCTTTTGCGGTAATTTTCATCATTTACTATAAAAAACCTGTCAATATATAAATTTTTAATATTATATGGGCTTATCTCACCAAGTGTTTATATTGCATACATGAAGGTTTTACCAAAAATCAAGCATTCTGTTTAAAAAAAAAATTATTTAAATTTATTTTAATATATATTTTTTCTCTACCCTCAAAAAATTTTTTTATTCAATTTCGTTAATTATTATGAAATATCAGCGTTAAAGAGATTCGAAGCCCTAATATTTTGTTGGTAACCTAGTTAGGTTTTTCATATTTTTAACGTTAAAGAGAAAATGCCGTAAAACTATTTGCTTTTTTATGAAATAGCATTGATAAATTTATAATGTATTTAATTATTGCATATAATTAAAATAGTGTGCTCCTTTCCTAAAAAAATCCTGCCACTTAAAATATTGTTAACCACGTTTTCAAACAAATACGACCGAAGAAAGTTTTTTAAACCACAAATGAATGCCGTGAACAATTTTTACTTCTAATTATTGTAAAAATTCTCTAGAATGTTTCCCAATTTTAAAATGATTTAAAAAAAGTTGGTGCCTCCAATAATTTAGAAGATATCGACATAAACAGGCTTTATTGTCGATGCGTAATTTTGTTACGGCTAGTTTGAAAGATCGGATTATCAAAAAGTCAGGCATTTTGGATTTTATAGCGAAAAATAAATGTTCAATATATAAAAAAATAGTACTTTTTTGGATTTAAATCTTTCATTTATATTTTATTAAATATATTTTATCGAGTTATTTGATAAAACGTGTCTCTCGGGGGAGGTAAAAATGAGCCAAAATTTGCCCTACTTGGATCGGGCTGAAAATTTCAGGAAATGTTGCTTTTTTGGTTCCCAGAAACATGGTCAAATCCGTTTTTAAAAATCAGTCATCATCTTCAATATGTCGCCTATTTAAAATACATGCACTGTAAAAAACAACTCCGGTGATTTTACGACAAAATTGGTAAATTTACGAAAATTTAGTAAATTTTCGAAAAAATTTGCAATTTTTCTACAAAAATCGTAAAATTACGACATAGTTTCGACAAAATCGTAAATTTACGAAAAAATAAATCGTTAATTTACTATTTTTTCGCAAATTTACAAATATTAGTAAATTTCCGATTTTTGTTGAAAAATTGCAAATTTTTTCGAAAATTTACTAAATTTTCGTGAATTTACCAATTTTGTCGTAAAGTCACCGGAGTTGTTTTTTACAGTGTGGGAAAAGCCATTTTGTAGCGGTTTTTCTGATTTTGCTTCACAATTTTAGTTTGACCGAGCACCAAACCAACGAGAAAAGTTTTTTTAAATAATAAATGACCCTCCCATATCACATGAACACGAAAGATCAAGCAATACTTTAATTTTATGCAACAATTCATTTAAAACACAGTTGATAAACTAAAAAAGGCGAACAAATAAAAGAAACTTATGTTGAAATACGGCGTTTATTATTATATTAAACTTATTTTTTTTTTTTTGATTTATAATTTCAACGAAAACAAACTATAAATAAACCGGCATTACACAATAAATTTTTAATAAATTACTATAAGAAAGGTACACGAGTAACCTTGAAATAATAAAAAAATCAGTAACTTTTTCCTTATATAAAATGACCTTATACTATTTTTTTCATGACATAAGAAAAAAAAAAATTAGCTTTTCCTGAATAATCATACTAATTACTTTTAAATAATTTAAAATATATTTTTAATTAATTATAAAGCATGCAAAAATTAAGTAAAACATGTAATTTAATGCACTCGTGTATGACTATGTAACTATTAATTATAAAATTGCTTTACCTTAACAATTATTGTAATTTTTAGTATAATTTTTAAATGAAATATAAAAAATAAATAAAACATAAAGTCTGTTAAATTTTGAGAAAAAAAGTTTGATTGTATATAATTTTTAATGACAATAATTTAAATGTAATTATTAAAATTATTATGAATAAAAAATATAAAAAAATCAATGTATTATAATAAAAATTTGCAATTTTAATAAAATAACTAATGTTTATTTATAGCCATATATATATATGATTTCAACACGCACGAACAATCTATATAGTTAGCAGTGACCCTATAATATTGATTAATTATTTGTTCGAAGAAAAAAGATTTTTTTTCAAGGCTCTCATATATTTTGTAACATGTGTTTGTTTACATATGGTTTTATATGGAATAAATCTTACAAGGGGAGTGTACAAGTTGGATATGTCAGTTCTAGGCAAAACGTTTTCTTATTCCTGATATCTCCAATTCGTTCTTATAAGGTTATTGAGCCTATGAGATCGATATCAAAAAATATTTTCTTAGGGTTCCCAAAAGGTCTATTTTTAACGCCGCAAACTACAATTTCTATCATTGATTCTCTGACTGATATCCAGTAAACCAAACTCCATTTTGAGTCAATTGGGTATTTAGTTAATTCAGTATAATAGAAAGGGTGGCTTTATAAAATATTGTGGCTTGTGACACTTAAAATTACCATAATTCGGAAGATTTTGAAAACTATACAGAAACCCTACTTTATAACATAAAGGCTCTTTGTTTTATACCCAGATGTGCAATGAAATTCAACAGGAGGTATCAAAAATGCCTTTTTAGTACAAGAAAACGTTCTGCGAGGTTCGGACAAGATATTACAGATCCAACTCGTACGCTGCCCTTGTTAATAAATAACTTTTAAAACCAAAATCGATATTTTTAATATATAAAAAAAAAAAACTTAAAATGTATGCCAATATCAAAGTTGAGTGAACTTAAATTCTTTATATTTCATTTGTTGCATTTATACAGTAAAATATTTTAATAAAAAAAATATTTTCTAGTCATTCAGAAAAAATATAAATTTTTTGAAGCTATTTTCTTTTTATAGATTGTCAATTTTGACAATAAAAAGTAATTTTTTTTTTTTTTATTTAACTGAAATTTTTATATTTTATTGTTAAAAGAATATGTGCATTGCTGAATCAAATTTTTTATGTTGTATCTAACATTAATAGCCTTTTTTTACGGTAAAATGGTATTTCAATAATTGATTTTTTGAATTTTCTACACATATAAAAAAATATTGAATTTACTTTGTTCCATATAGATATTTTTTTCTTTTTTTAGAATAAAAATTTTAATACAAAATTATGCCTATTTTATATTTTATTTTATTTACAGTAAAAAAATAAATGTATTTATTTACGTAATATTTACCTACATATAGGTATATCTTTAAATTGATCAATAATAATCAATAACTGTTTAAAATTTTATTTATTTATCAATAACAAAAAATAAATTAAAAAAAAAAAATTATTTTAGAAATTATTATTAAAATTAATGTTAGCGATGTAAAAGAAACAATATTTGTTTAATATATTCATAATTTTTAGTTTCATTAGTTATATTATTTTTAGAAAGTAAAAACGTTAAAAATCAATGAGTCTGACTAACACTTGACTATTTCTACTGAAAATTAATATAGGTTATTAGTTATAATTGAAAAAAAAAATCTTGTATTTCTAATATCTTTATAAAACAATATTTAATTAATATTTTAATGTATGTGAGTGATAAATTTGAGCATAACTCTTGTGGCAAGCGAATTTTTTTATAAATCAAATATCGATATTATTGAAAACATCAGTAAAAGAGCAATTAGTGAACAAAACGTACGTAGCATCAGGGGTAAGTTAAATTTTTTAAACTCAAATCTTCACTGTATTATTAGTTCTCTAGATCTTGTTATACTAACTAAAACATGGTAACATCCTGGAATATTTAACTCAATTAGGTAATTATGTTTTCTACAGAAGAGATAGACATAAAAGTATTTAAGATCTCTGTTAAAAATAAGAGATTTTTAATAGATATTTTTCAGTGTTATTTTTTGAATGAGAGCGGGCTAGACACATACTTGTCAAGCGTCTCTCATAGTAACGGGCCTTATTAAAAGGAGCAATATATTTGAGTGGGAACGGGTGCGGTCTTGTTGCGCCCTCGCTACAAGCCGTTCCCGCGGTCTCTTTGCGTTATATGTATATATATATATCTCTATATATTATAAAGTTATAAACGCTGCCGCCGCTGCCGCTGACGTCGCCGCTGTCGCCTGAGCCCTTTGGGCCACATGGACCTTTTGGGCTAATCTGGTCCTTTTGGGCCGAAATGGACCTTTTGGGCCAAAATGGTTCTTTTGGACCAATGTGGTCCTTTTGGGCCAATGTGGTCCTTTTGGACCAATGTGGTCCTTTTGGGCCAATGTGGACTTTTTGGGCCAATGTGGTCCTTTAGGGCCAATGCTGTCCTTTTGGGCCAATGTGGTCCTTTTGGGCCAGCGTGGTCCTTTTGGTTCACAGTGGTCCTTTTGGGCCAAAGTGGTCCTTTTGGGCCAATGTGGTCCTTTTGGGCCAATGCGGTTTTTTCTATATTTAGCAGAGTAAAACTTTAAACTTTAATAAAGTTGTATTACGATACCAAATCTACAACCTAATGTTCTATTAACATGGAACATGTTTATAGGGAGGGGGTACTTCAAAACTGGAAAATTAAGGGGGGGGGGTCAAATATGTCCTTTTTAAGGGGGGGATCAAATTTGTCCTTTTTAAGGGGGGGGGGTCAAATGGGACTTAGAATATTTTCGATTTAGGGACCTTTGGTGCAGAAGTACTTAGGGAGCATTGGTGCAGAAGTACCTAGGGACCTATGGTGCAGAAGCCCCTAACGACCTTTGGTACAGAAGTACTTAGGGAGCATTGGTGCAGGAGTCCCTAAAGACCTTTGGTGCAGAAGTACCTAGGGACCTATGGTGCGGAAGTCTCTAAAGACCTTTGGTGCAGAAGTACTTAGGAAGCATTGGTGTAGAAGTACCTAGGGACCTATGGTCAGCTGTCACTTTATATTGGAATCAAGGTGTATTAAAAAATTATTGCAAAATTGGCCAATAATTTGTTAATAACAAATAATTGACCACGAAATTTGCAAAACGAACCCCGGATTTGTGTTCAGCGGGTCGAAAAACATAAATACCACCGATTTTTATCCTCGGAAAAAGAAATTTAATTTTTGGGCGTGATTAGTATGGCTGGCGCCTGCATTATTGATAATATATAGAATAAATACTTTTAAAAAAAAATTTATTTAATTTAGTCTTTATAAATATGAGTCTACACATACATAATTACTATTTTACAAAATATTCAAATGTTTTAAATAATTTAATTTAATTATAATACAGAACTGATTATAGGAATTTATTCCTAATTATTATGTAAAAATCAAAGTTGTTAAAGTAAGGATCAATAAATAAATTAAAATAAATGTGTTTTAATTTAATTAATTTTGATTGAAATATTAAATTATTGAATATTCTGTTTTAAATCTAATAAGTTATATTAAAGGAAATGTTTAAAGCCAAAGCTTTAGAAATATTGTAAGAATACTTATTCATTTATTAAATTCTACAATATTTTATTAGAAATTAATTAAGTTTATCAAAATTTACTTAAGATGACTGAAATGTTATTAATCAATTTAAATTTCATTAACTTAATTTTGTACAATTATAAATGACTTGAAACAAAATCTTTTTTTAACTTCTTTTTTTGAAAAAGTTTTTCACGTCTTATCAATAACGAATATTGGAATTTTCTTTTATATTTCAAGTCACTTGGAATTGTTTGAGCAAGAAAAAAATTCATTCTGCATATCAGAATTCTACTTATGAAAATCAGAATTTTAATTCAGTATTCAATTCTGAAGATATAAATTTTAAAATAATTTTTTTTTTTTAATCAGTTAATAAAAATTATTTTTTTTGCATATTTTGAATTCTTATCTTATATCATGTACTTTCAATAAATTTTTTTTAGGTCATATGAAAGGCTCCTTAGAAAGGCATAGAAAGCTTAAGATAAATTTTAGTTAGGCTTACTGTTTTTAATGAAAAATTTTTATGCATGGTGGTTGCGAATTTGGATTTAGATATAAATTAAATGCTTGGGTCATATCACAGAGATTTTTGGACTAGTTCTTATGAGCAACGTACATCGATTTGGAGCACCTCACATCTCTACTCATTGAAGGTTCAATGAAGCAATTTAGAGTTAGGTAAATTATACAACATTTGTAACTCATTTAACTTTGAAAAATAATTTTTAATAAACTTTTCATGAAAAAGTACTACAAATTAACTTTGTTTACGGAAACATGAAAGTATGAAAGCATGAAACTTGGTTAGTTTATCATGGTAAAAGCGTATTGATAAAACAATACAAACTGTAATAAAGTTCGAAAATTGCTTTAAGAACTTACTTAATTTGTGAGATTTAATATATAAATGAAAAAGGACTTGAAAATAACACGATGCTTGAGAACCCTTTGTATTATTTATTTTACATTATTAGTAAGAGCTTTTTATAAAAATTCTATATGAAACTTATTCTTTCAAATAAAATAACTTCTAGACATTTTGCCAAAACTTTACTAATGCTGAATTGTATCATCGGCACATGGACGTTATTAAATACGCTAATTTGAAATATCTCTTTCTTCAAATTTCAAAGTACCGATACACCGCTAAGTGTAATTTTATTTTAAAATTATTTTGTGAACTAAATCTGAAATTCTGCATAAGTTTTTAGCTGTAGATTATTTCATAGTTATTAAATCAGTTTTTCATTTACTATGAACAATATTTTTCAAATATGTACATTAAATAAACGAGTGTTTATAAAAAAATTTCAATACATCAAAAACTATTTGTAATTTGATTTAAAACTAAATTTAATAATAAATTAAACTAAAAATTGTAATTAAATAAAAAGTATAAATTACTTGTTTATTTTGCGAACTAATTCCTTAAGTCCGCCAAAATCCGGCCTACATCCTGGATCATCTGACCAGCATCTTTCCATTAATGATGATACCTAAAAAAAAAATTTATTCTTGATTTTTTTATAATAATGAAGATTGACATAAAAAATTATATTTTATTGAACCTAAGGTGCTTAGCACATCTCTAGCCATTTGAGATATTATTGGATGATCCAAATGTTTAATATAAATCGAGGTTATGGAAATTTTGAAAGGAAAAAAAAAAAAAAGAATATCAGCAACTTCAAACCCAATAATATCATAATTTTAATTTTAAATTAAATTTTAAAAAATTTTTAATTGAATAATTATATGTTTTCGATATTTCGATATTTTCGATATCGATACGATATTAACGCTGTCGATATCGATACGATATTAGAAAAAGCGATATTTTCGATATCGATATCTATGAAAATATCGTATCGTATCGATATCGCGGAACTCTAGTGATTTTAACATGGAACATGTTTATAGGGAGGGGGTACTTCAGAACTTGAAAATTAAGGGGGGGGGGTCAAATTTGTCCTATTTAAGGGGGGGGGGGGGTCAAGTAAGACTTAGAATAATTAGGTAAGTATATATAAATAAATAAAATGCTTTTAAAAGACTTTGAAAAATCTGGGCTTAAGGACTTAGGATAGTACAGGTTTATGGACTTTTAGAATAATATAGATTTAGGGACTTGGAATAATATCGATTAAGGGACTTAGAATATTTCAGGTTTAGGGAATCAAAATAGTTTGGGTTTAGAATCTTAACAACTAGTAAAGTGATAATTACAAATTACAACAATAGAAAATTGTATTGCAATGTTGAGTAACATTTGTATTATATCTAGTCCTCATTTGGAAGTAAACATGTTCCATGCATTTAGGTTGTGTTTACACAAACCGGTTATAAGTTTTTATCTTAGTTTCTAATATCATACATTTACTTGTTTAAAATATTGTTTCATTATATTTTAGGTATAAACAGAGGTTACGGTGAATTGACGAAAATTGAAGCCAGAAAAATAAGAAAAAGAAGAAAGTATATGGGTAAATTTAAATGAAGTGAGTGCGATTTGTATGGTCGGGTATTCAAAACTGCTCCAAAGTGTTTTTTCCTGAAAGTACTACCAAAAATAAGTAACTAGCCCAATTTTTAGCCTCCCAGAGCAAAATCTCGATTTTCGGCAGCCATTTTAGTGTTTTTGACTGTCGTGAAAAATGTAAGAAAAATGAGTCCTAATTTTTTTTATTATTGCTGTAAAAAACTCACATTAGCATCAAAAATTTTTTCATTTTAGGTCCGGATAGGAAATTTTCCTGGCTATCCGATTCCGGGGTCAAAATTTTTTTTTGAGTAGCGCATGCGCGAGGAATCGCTAAGATAGTCTGTTTTCTTTCAAAAGTCGATTTCTCAAATGCCTATTAGTGTAAAATCTTGTAACCAGACTTAAAAATTTCCTTAAACCTTAATTTTTTGGCGAAAAAAAAATTTCGATGGGACACTGCTTTTTGGGAGCACTAGATAAAAAAATAGCAACTTTCAAAAACAAATTATTAATTTGCTAAAAAATTATCAAAGATTACTGCGGACTAACGTATGGTTTCCGTCCCCAACATATTTTTAACATTTTTTTTTTACTGAATTTGATGATTTTACAATATAAAATAAGATTCCAATGGTGGGCACCGTCCCACCCCCCTTGCGTTCACCAGGAGAGGTTCAAACGTGTTTTTGACTCCAAAATTAATATCTCCGCACCAGACCATCTGGTTAAAAAATGGTTGGTGTCAAAAATTTATATTTATTTTTTTTTTTTAAACTCATTTTGAGGTTACAAACTTTAAAAAGTCTTTTTTAGCCTTTTTGACGGTCTTAAAATTGAGACATCTCGAGACAGAGGAAAAATTCCTTTTTTCACGCATAGGAAAACTATAAGTTTACTACCATATCTGCCGTTTTTAACCATGACTAAAGTACACAAGCAAATGTCTGCCATTTTGTACCATACGTTAATATAAATTAAAGACAATAAAAATTTTTTTTTTTATAATAAAAGAAAATTTATTTTTTCGAAGAGGAAAAAATAAATTTTCTTTTATTATAAAAAAAAATTTTTATTGTCTTTAATTTATTTTAAATTATATAGTGAACGGACACATAAAATAAAATGTTTTACATACGTTAATACCCGAATAAAAGTTTTTAACCAAGGAAATAAAATAAAATAAAATGCCTGCCGGTTTCAAACGTACAAACAATAAACTAGTTATCTTTAACTGTTGCCAATCGTGTGAATTTTATGAAATCGGTTTTCAACCGTTTCTAAACGGGTGTAAATAATTATTTTGAAATCTACTATTTCTAACCGTGCAGAAAATGTTATATTTTCAAACCTCGCCCTAAGAACCAAAAATGTACACCCGCCACTGAATTGGGAGCACAGGGCCTTCGGCTCCTTTATATTTCTTAATACCAATTTTTCTGGATTTCTGCATGGTTTGAAACAGCGGATACCAAATTGATTATTTTTAACACTGTTAGAAACGGATGAGAATCAGTTTAATCAGAATTTTTGGAAACTAAACTTTAATTTTTTTTTTATATAATATATTAATTCAATAAAAAAAAGTTCATTCAATAAATTTTATTGATGAATTTTGTTCACGCGTTATCATTTGATTAGCTATTCTTTAGTTAATTATCGGTAACACATAAATAATGAGGTGATAGGTTATAAAAAATGAATTATATTAGTGGGAGCCAAAAAAAAATTTGTATGCGGCAAAATGGTTAAAAGTCCCATCGGAAGTGATAACCATAAAGTACTTGTTAACATCTGCCCTTTAATTTCATAATTAAGGTTGAAAATAACTTTTCCCTTTTTTTTTGTAATTTATAAATAATTCTTTATTTTGTCAGTTTTATTTTATTTTTTTTTTATTTAATAAAAGGGTAAAAAACCAAAAATAGTGGAATTGTTATTTTTTTTTATTTATTTAATTATAGAGCGAAGCTCTACCTTAATGGATGCAAAAATCGACACCTTTCGGAAACGATATAGCCAAAACGATCAAACGGATTGCTTTCATTTTTTAAAACTGAGTTTATTTTATCGAGTTAATGACACCTATTGTTTTTGGTCCCAATCCGGTATTTCTAAAGGCATGTTTATTCTTGTACTTTTGCTTCATACAGGTGAAAAACCTTCTAAATGTTATCCGCACGATAAATTTCATAGCTTTTACATAAATTTTGCATCAGTGAAATATCATAAAAACGCAAAAGAACACTAGATATAGTTTTATTAATTATTAATTAATCGACATTTTATTTAATTACACGTTTGACGCCCAAGAGCTTATATCTACCTACGAGTAGTTTTGTTTTTGCACACTAAATTAATTTCAAAACAAAAATTTATATATTTCAAAATGTATAACCCCATGTAAAAAAGTCTCAACTTTCAGAATCTGATGTCAAATTTGCGATTAAATCAAACTGCAAACTCAATATTTCGGGTCAAAGTTGGCCACTAAAAAAAATCGACAAGTTGCTTATCAGTATTGTAAAATTAATTAAGTATTCAAAGACAGTTAACGATAATATAATTGCAGCTTATGATATGATTGCGTTAAGTATCTTATGCAAATAAAAAATTTTAAATCTTAAGGGGCAGTACAGGTTAAAATCCAACTTTTTTGAAAAAACCTAATTTTCAGAAAATGTTAGAAAAAAATTGAAAATCTAAGAAGAGGGAAACATTGCCAAGACTTTGGTGAATTCATAACTGTGGGTTTTTGGTCTTTTCATAGTATGTTTGCTCGGAGAATTTTTTCTTTGAAAATTCATCCTTAATTTTTTAAAGATAAATTTTTAGGTTTTACGGGTCGCTGATCACGAATTTCGGGTTCTTTTCTATGAGAAATTGGTGTATCACCCTTAAATTTGCAACAAATACCCCTAAAAAGGGGTATTTTTGATGTATTCGAATTATGGGCGGTCAGATTTGGTCCATAAGGGTTTTTCGGGTCGCTGATCAAGAATTTCGAGGACTTTTCTATGAAAAGTTAATATTTCACTCCTTAATTAGCAAAAATAATTAATTAATAATAATACTTAATAAAAAAATTTTGGCATTTTAAGCGTTCAGAAACGGTTTTAATGGGTTTTTTAGGTCACTGAACAAGAATTTTGAAATTTTTTGTTAAAAACTAATTTCTCACCCTTAAATTAACAGAAACTACCCTACTACCATACTACTAAAAGGGGTGTTTTTGCTAATTTCGCATTGTCAGCGTTCAGATTCGATTCAAATGGGATTTTGGGGTCGCTGAACAAGAAATTCGGGGAATTTTTTTGTATATATATTTATTATTCTGAAAATTTGAAAAACACTGACAATGCGAAACTAGCAAAAACACCCCTTTTAGAGATAGTTTTTTTAACTTAAGGGTGAGAAATTAATTTTTAACAAAAAATTCCCCAAAATTCTTGTTCAGTGACCTAAAAAACCCATTAAAACCGTTTCTGAACGCTTAAAGTGCCAAAACAGCAAAAACACCCCCTTTTTAGGGGTCTTTTTGCTAATTAAGGTGTGAAATATTAACTTTTCATAGAAGAGTCCTCGAAATTCTTGATTAGCGACCCAAAAAAACCCTTATGGATCAAATACGACCGCCCATAATTTGAATACATAAAAAATACCCCTTTTTAGGGGTAGTTTTTGCAAATTTAAGGGTGTTCCAACAATTTCTTATAGAAAAGACCCCGACTTGTGATCAGCGACCTAAAAAACCTGTATTAGACCAAATCTGGTGGTGGTAGGTGATTATAGTACCCCCCCCCGTCGTATATTGTCTGCAGTATAAGGAATTATATTTATTACATTTTTATTTCATTTTATTTAATATTTATTTCAAAATCTTAAGCATTCCTTAGTTCATAACAATTTTCTTTGCAGCGTATACTAAAATATTAAATAAATTTTTGTTTTATTCAGTAAACTCTAAAATGGGCACCATCATTTAAATAAAATATTCTACATGTAAACTTGGATTAAATACATAAAAATTTTTAGATTAAAAAAAAATATCGATACCAGAACTTTCATACATTAAATTCCACTAATTGACATTCTTTTGCCATTTTTTTTTCGTAAAAATCAAAAACATCCCCAAAGCCGTTTTTTTTTTCAGATAAAAAACCGTATTTTTGAGGTTTTTTTCATTTTACACTAATTTTAAATTTCTTTATTCGTGCCAAATAAAGTTCAAAACGGTTCTGTACTTTATAAAATGTATCTTTGATGTTAAATTTTTCACTCTTGAGCATTAAAGTAAACTTATACCTATATAATTTGATTTCGGTAAGCTGTGGATGGCTGAGAGGGTGGCTGAGAAGTATATCATTCCGTATAAAAAGTCATTGGCGGATTGAGTCCCCCAATTTGACTCATTTTGTGCACGCTTTTTTATATACATAAAATATGAACTCTCCCAATTTTTTAGCCCTCTAGGTGTAAATCTGCCAATTTAGACCCAAATTAAGTTTTCAGCAATTTTTGATTTTTTAATGAAATTTTTTAGAAATCTATAAACAAAAGCATTAAAAATAGTTTTTGGACATAATCCATAGTCAAATTTCCAGCTGAATTCGTATTTGGAATTAGATTTGAAAAATTTTGCCCCTAGATAGCTGTATTCACTATTTTTGGTCAAACTCGCAAAAATCAAAATTTCGTAATTTGGGTCAAAATTGGCAGATTTTCACATAGAGGGCTAAATATTAGGGATAGTTCATATTATATGTGTATAAAAAAGTGCGCGCAAAATGAGTCAAATTTTGGGGACACAATCCACCAATGACTTTTTATACAGAATGATATAACTTCTCAGCCAACCTCTCAGCCATCCAGAGCTTACCGAAATCGAAATATATACAGGTATAAGTGTACTTTAATGCTCTAGAGTGAAAAATTTAACTTCAGAGATACATTTTATAAAGTACAGAACCGTTTTGAACTTTATTTGGCACGAATAAAGAAAATTAAAAGTAGTGTAAAATGAAAAAAACCTCAAAAATACGGTTTTTTACCTAAAAAAAAAAAAACGGCTCTGGGGATTTTTTTGATTTTTACGATATTCAACTTGGAAAATTATTTCAAGTAGATCTCGTTTATAAAATTTTCAGTAACTCGCACTTCGATTTAAAATCGTTTCAAGCCGCCCACCGTGATTGATATTTAAGCTAAATCTGATCAAAGCTTGTAAAACCCAAAAATTAAAAAATTATTTAAACTTTTTTTTAAATATGATCAGCTTCGCTCTACCCGTCGTTGACGGTATCTAGTATTTTGGTGTGCTAAAGAAGCGCTTTAATTTTTTTGTGTTTCAGGGTTATAAATTTTTTATTTTTGTGTGCTTTTAAAAGCACTTGATTATTCTCTCTTAGAGTAAAGAAGAAACAAAAAAAGGAAGTAATCAATTTTATTTTTTTATATTATAAATTTTTAGGTTTTAACACATTGACTAAGTTGCATAAAAGTAGCAACATTAGGTCTCAGATATCTCAAATATATTGAAGAATATGTAAAATAACCTGGATTGGATCTACGATTAGGCTTAATTGGCTTTTTTTGGAACAAATTCAAATTTTAATTAACGTCTAATTTAGAACGTAACACCACGAAAACGTTTAAAAACTATAAAAGCATTTTTGTTTTATTTTACACGGTTGAAAACGGTGAATAATCTTTTAAAATACCTTAGATGCGATTTGATTTCTTCGCGAGTACCGTATTACACGGTTGGATTTTGTTTAAAAACGGCAAAATCCTAACCTTTAGAGACGTTTGTCTTGAAAAACGGTTCGTTTAAATTAAGTAAATACTTTGGAAAACCTAGAAAATTAAAAAAATAAAATTTTTCTCCCATTTTTACTAGAAAATTTATTTTATTTGAAACTAGAATTTTAACAGCTATATATTTTAATAATTTTGTCTATTCACAATTTTTTGAAACATTGTCAGCTTTGCTCTACGTATCTTTGAAGGTCTAGTATAATTAAATACGTTTTAAAGATTTATAAACTTGACAATAATATTCTCTATAGCTCTATATTTTTAGTTTTGTATAGTGTAAGAGTCATAAAATGCTATATAAATGCAATTAGCCATTGGATTCACTGAAGGTCAGAAATCAATTACTATATGTAAGTAATAGGAAACATTTTTTTAAATAAAGTTTACATTATCGCTTCAAGAAAACTATAGTAGTAGTTTTATGCTACAAGTTTTCTAAAAAGAATATATTTTCTAAAAAAAAGTAAAATTTTCTCAGGACTACTTCGCCTATTTTGCCTTGGACGAATATCCTATTTTGTAATAGTAATAAAATAGTTTATTAGATATAAAAAATAAATTTTAAACAATTTTTTTAGAGGTATGTAAAAAAAACTATACATTATTAATAATTAAAAAATTTTTTTAAAATAAAGAGTTAGTGATGTAAGCTATTAAAAAATGAGATAATCAATGACGATGATGTAACTATATTTTATGATTCAATGAAATAATTTTTAAAAACAATATTTTATTGATATATAATAAAAGATTTATATAGATAATATATATTCTTTATAAACTCGTTTATCATTGATATTTTTATTAGTTTATGTTCAGTTTGTCTGTGACTTTTAAACGATTAATACTGTAAATTTTTATCAAGTAAGATATTTTTTATTTTATATTTAATTATTTTTTAAACTTTAAAATATTATATTAGTATTAGTATTTGGTATGAATTTAATTAAATAAATTAATATCGTCCACGCATTAACTTTGAATTTCTGTGGGATGAATTTAGTGAATGTGCACCAATTACCTATGTAGTAGCCTGGGCGGAAAATTTAGATTTGCATCCCTGATAGCCTAAAGTGTTTGATATGGTAAAAAAATGAACTGTGCCAAGTTTGAGCGAAATCGGTTAACATTTTCTGTGTGCACATCCCGATTTTCTGCTTAAAAACGCTAAAAAACGCGTTTGAAACAACTTAGATGAAGGAACTAGTAAAAATATTTTATTTCACCATGAGTGGAGCTCACTAGGTATGTTTTGTCTCCACGGTTCGCTTATAGAGGAAATAGGTCTGGCAAAAATGCCGAAAGATTCTGAGCATGGGGGGTCAATGTTGGTACCGTACATAAACAGGATTTACCTTCAAGTAAATCAAACTCGTTCCTTTTTTGCCAATTTTTAGATATTACTTAATTTTTAAAATCTAGTTTTTTTACATGTTTTTTTTTTTTGTTAAAATCTTTTTTTTTAATTTTTTTTTGAAAACGAATAAAAAATTATTATTTAGTGGAAAAAATTATTTAATCTCGGTAGAAAATTATATGAATAAGATACTAGCATGAATTTTTGCCCCCCCCCCCCACATCCCCTCTTCTACGTCTACCAAATGCTCTAAAATGGCTTAAAAATGGGAAAAACCATGTAGAAGACATAAATGTAAATAAGAAATATATTTACTTATATACGTGTTATTGTGTGTGTGTTAATAAATGAGAAGGTGTATATGTGTGTACATTCATGAATGCAAATACTTTAGAGTGGATCTAAAAATGGAGTTTTAAGATAAACTTTGCTCCCTTGGTTTTTTGCTGAACAATTGGTCATAAAAAGTCCCTAGCTCCAAGGATTTTGGTTTTGATTGCCTAGTAATAAACATAAAAAAATGCTCCATTTAAATTACATGTAGCCATATTATTTCATTCATCGTAAAAAGAGCTTTTTTTTACATTTATTACCGGTAAAATTGCTTTTAAAATATTTTTTTTTGCTACTTGAGGTTGGATAACGTTTTTTATATATTTAAATAGTATTTTCCATCGATTAACAGCTGTTCGAAACATTTTTTTAGCTTTGTAAAAGATTAGAAAGTTAAAAAGTCAAAATTCCCATGTTATTTAAATGGGAGGCACGCGTTTTTGAAATGCGAAAGCAAAATCCTTGGAGCTGGGGACTTTTTATGATCAAAAGTTCACGAAAAAACCCGTAGAGCAAAGTTCTTCTTAAAACTCCAATTTTAGGTCCTTTTCTAAAATATATAATAATTGTAATATTAAGAGAAAAAACATTAAAACGTATGTATATTTTACTTTATGTATTTTTATATACATTTCCAGTAACACACATGCATATACACCTTCTCATATATAAACACACACACACACAAGCATATACATTACTTAAATATGTTTATGTTTTCTAAATGATTTTTCCCATTTTTAAGCCATTTTAGAGCATTTGAAAGGCGTTGTAGGAGGAAGGAGGGGAGGGGGGGGGGGCAAAAATTTATTCTAGTATCTTAGTTATATTATAATTTTTTACCGAGTTTAAATAATTTTTTCCACTAAATAATAATAATTATTCAAATTATCAAAAAAAAAAATTTTTTTTAAATGTAAAAATACTGGATTTTAAAAATTAAGTAATATCTAAAAAATGGCAAAAAAGGAACGAGTTTGATTTATTTGAAGGTGAATTCTGTTTATATACGGTACCAAAATTGACCCCCGATGCTTAGAATCTTTCGGCATTTTTGCCAGACCTATTTCCTCTATAAGCGAACCGTGTCTCAAACAAGCTACCAGAAACCTAAAAACGCTAAACATAACCTCAAAAAAAATGAGAAAATACGTTATTTATTAGCATAAATAAGCTTTACCAACTTTTTAGGGATAAATATTTTAGATTTTAATAAAAATATGACCTGTGCGAAATTTCAGTGTTATCCGCCGGGTTTCAGGCGATCCGCATAGCCTTTTCCACTGTAAAATCACTTAAAAACGCGATTCAATTAACCTTAGTCAAGGAATTGGTCAAAATATTTTATTTTAGCAAAAGTGGAGTTCACAAGGTATGTTTTGTCTCAAACATGCTACCAGAATCCTAAAAACGCTAAACCTAACCTCAAAAAAATATTAGAAAATACGTTATTTACTAGCATAAATAAACTTAACCAACTTATTAGGGATAAATATTTTAGATTTTAATAAAAATATGACATGTGCAAAATTTCAGCGTTATCCGCTGGGTATCAGGCAATCCGCATAGCTTTTTCCACTGAAAAATTACTTAAAACGCGATTCAATTAACCTTAGTCAAGGAATTGGTCAAAACAATTTATTTTAGGCGGCCATAGCGCTTGCATCTTGCAGGCGGCTCAAGCGCTTGCATCTTGCAGGTGGCTCAAGCCCTTGCATTTTGCAAGCGGCCATAGCGCTTGCACCGTGCAGGCGGCCATAGCGCTTGCATCTTGCAGGCGGCTCAAGTGCTTGCATCTTGCAGGTGTCTCAAGCGCTTGCATCTTGCAGGTGGCTCAAGCGCTTGCATTTTCCAGGTGGCCATAGCGCTTGCACCGTGCAGGTGGCCATAGCGCTTGCATCTTGCAGGCGGCCATAGCGCTTGCATCATGCAGGCGGTCAAGCGCTTGCACAGTTCAGGCGACCATAGCGCTTGCACCGTGCAGGCGGCCATAGCGCTTGCATCTTGCAGGCGGCTCAAGCGCTTGCGTCGTGCAAGCGGCCATAGCGCTTGCATCATGCAGGCGGTCAAGCGCTTGCACAGTGCATGCGATCATAGCGCTTGCATTTTCCAGGTGGCCATAGCGCTTGCACCGTGCAGGCGGCCATAGCGCTTGCATCATGCAGGCGGTCAAGCGCTTGCACAGTTCAGGCGACCATAGCGCTTGCACCGTGCAGGCGGCCATAGCGCTTGCGTCGTGCAAGCGGCCATAGCGCTTGCATCTTGCAGGCGGCTCAAGCGCTTGCGTCGTGCAAGCGGCCATAGCGCTTGCATCATGCAGGCGGTCAAGCGCTTGCATTTTCCAGGTGGCCATAGCGCTTGCACCGTGCAGGTGGCCATAGCGCTTGCATCTTGCAGGCGGCTCAAGCGCTTGCGTCGTGCAAGCGGCCATAGCGCTTGCATCATGCAGGCGGTCAAGCGCTTGCACAGTGCAGGCGATCATAGCGCTTGCATTTTCCAGGTGGCCATAGCGCTTGCACCGTGCAGGTGGCCATAGCGCTTGCATCTTGCAGGCGGCCATAGCGCTTGCATCATGCAGGCGGTCAAGCGCTTGCACAGTTCAGACGACCATAGCGCTTGCACCGTGCAGGCGGCCATAGCGCTTGCATCTTGCAGGCGGCTCAAGCGCTTGCATCTTGCAGGTGGCTCAAGCACTTGCATTTTGCAAGCGGCCATAGCGCTTGCACCGTGCAGGCGGCCATAGCGCTTGCATCTTGCAGGCGGCCATAGCGCTTGCATCTTGCAGGCGGCTCAAGTGCTTGCATCTTGCAGGCGCTACAAGCACTTGCACCGTGCAGGCGGTCATAGCGCTTGCATCTTGCAGGCGGCTCAAGTGCTTGCATCTTGCAGAAGTCTCAAGCGCTTGCATTTTGCAGGCGGCCATAGCGCTTGCATCTTGCAGGTGGCTCAAGCGCTTGCATTTTCCAGGTGGCCATAGCGCTTGCACCGTGCAGGTGGCCATAGCGCTTGCATCATGCAGGCGGCTCAAGCGCTTGCACCGTGCAGGCGGCCATAGCGCTTGCATCTTGCAGGCGGCTCAAGCGCTTGCGTCGTGCAAGCGGCCATAGCGCTTGCATCATGCAGGCGGTCAAGCGCTTGCACAGTGCAGGCGATCATAGCGCTTGCATTTTCCAGGTGGCCATAGCGCTTGCACCGTGCAGGTGGCCATAGCGCTTGCATCTTGCAGGCGGCCATAGCGCTTGCATCATGCAGGCGGTCAAGCGCTTGCACAGTGCAGGCGACCATAGCGCTTGCATCTTGCAGGTGGCTCAAGCGCTTGCATTTTGCAGGCGCCACAAGCACTTGCACCGTGTAGGCGGCCATAGCGCTTGCATCTTGCAGGCGGCTCAAGCGCTTGCATCTTGCAGGTGACTCAAGTGCTTGCACCTTGTAGGCGGCTCAAGCACTTGCATCTTGCAGGTGGCTCAAGTGCTTGGACCGTGCAGGCGGCTCAAACACTTACATCTTGCAGGTGGCTCAAGGGCTGAGCTCTCAGGTGGCTTTAGCCGCCTGCTAGATGCAAGCGCTATGGCCACCTGGAAAATGCAAGCGATTGAGCCACCTGCAAGATGCAAGCGCTATGGTCGCCTGCACTGTGCAAGCGCTTGACCGCCTGCATGATGCAAGCGCTATGGCCGCCTGCAAGATGCAAGCGCTTGAGCCACCTGCAAGATGCAAGCGCTATGGCTACCTACACGGTGCAAGTGCTTGTGGCGCCTGCAAAAAGCAAGTGCTTGAGCCACCTGCAAGATGCAAGCGCTATGGTAGCCTGCACTGTGCAAGCGCTTGACCGCCTGCATGATGCAAGCGCTATGGCCGCCTGCACGGTGCAAGCGCTTGAGCCACCTGCAAGATTCAAGCGCTATGGCCGCCTGCAAAATGCAAGGGCTTGAGCCACCTGCAAGATGCAAGCGCTTGAGCCGCCTGCAAGATGCAAGCGCTTGAGCCGCTTGCAAGATGCAAGCGCTATGGCCGCCTAAAATAAAATGTTTTGTCTAATTCTTTGACTAAGGTTAATTGAATCGCGTTTTTAAGTGAATTTTCAGTGGAAAAAGCTATGCGGATCGCCTGAAACCCAGCGGATAACGCTGAAATTTCGCAAAGGTCATATTTTTATTAAAATCTAAAATATTTATCCCTAATAAGTTGGTTAAGTTTATTTATGCTAATAAATAACGTATTTTCTAATATTTTTTTGAGGTTAGGTTTAGCGTTTTTAGGATTCTGGTAGCTTGTTTGAGACAAAACATACCTTGTGTACTCCACTTTTGCTAAAATAAAATATTTTGACCAATTCCTTGACTAAGGTTAATTGAATCGCGTTTTTAAGTGATTTTACAGTGGAAAAGGCTATGCGGATCGCCTGAAACCCAGCGGATAACGATGAAATTTCGCACAGGTCATATTTTTTATAAAATCTAAAATATTTATCCCTAATAAGTTGGTTAAGTTTATTTAAGCTAATAAATAACGTATTTTCTAATATTTTTTTGAGGTTAGGTTTAGCGTTTTTAGGATTCTGGTAGCATGTTTGAGACAAAACATACCTTCTGAACTCCACTTTTGCTAAAAGAAAATATTTTGCCCAATTCCTTGACTAAGGTTAATTGAATCGCGTTTTTAAGTGAATTTTCAGTGTCGAAAGCTATGCGGATCGCCTGATACCCAGCGGATAACGCTGAAATTTTGCACAGGTCATATTTTTATTAAAATCTAAAATATTTTTCCCTAATAAGTTGGTAAAGCTTATTTATGCTATTAAATAACGTATTTTCTAATTTTTTTTGAGGTTATGTTTAGCGTTTTTAGGTTTCTGGTAGCTTGTTTGAGACAAAACATACCTAGTGAGCTCCACTTATGGTGAAATAAAATATTTTTACTAGTTCCTTCATCTAAGTTGTTTCAAACGCGTTTTTTAGCGTTTTTAAGCAGAAAATCGGGATGTGCACACAGAAAATGTTAACCGATTTCGCTCAAACTTGGCACAGTTCATTTTTTTACCATATCAAACACTTTAGGCTATCAGGGATGCAAATCTAAATTTTCCGCCCAGGCTACTATGTAGTCAATAGAAAACAAAATTAGTCAGAAATTTTAAGATTTTTAATAACTCTTAGTTTTTCATGTGAAATGTACATATGATTAAATGTGGGGTTTTTAAATCGTGCTCAAAGTGGTTTATACTCGTGGAATTTCCTGACAACTACAAGCTCAGAGGGCAAAAAAGTAATTTTACTTGTAAAAGAATATTTTTTGTTTTTGTTTTTGTTTTGAGTTAATTATAATATTGTAAATTATATTTGATATACATGCATGCTTGTTTTTTCCAAAAAAAAAAAAAAAAAAAAAAAAATGGTTTTTGCAAATATAAATTAATTCAAGCAAAAATAGCGCAACGTTTTTTCTTAACTAAATCATAATGCTATTATTATAAATAAAATTTATTCTGTCATAATTAAAAATTATTTTTTTGCCCTCTACTTATAGGAAAAACAGTACATTTTAAACCGCCTCGTATAAATGTTTATTTTGACAAATGTGAAGGTCCCGTAAATGCATTTGGTAAAATTTTTATAATAATGACGTTTTACAAGATATTTAATACGAATCTAAATTCGATTTTTACTTTATAGATTACATAAAAACTTTATTGATAAAAAATGAGCATGAAGTTTCACTTTACACACGCTTAAACGTCATAATTATAAAAAATAATTATAAAAAAGACTATAAAAAAATAAATAAAAAAAACTAAAGAAATTGTGATTTGATACAGGATAGAGAAGTATAAAAAAGATAACCGAAGCGGCCTACGTATCCGGTTACGTTATCTACGTTTATACTTCTCCATTCTGTTTCAAAAACAGTATCATTAGAGTCTTGTTTCAAAAAACACTATTCTAGATGAGCCTAAGAATGTTTTTTATAATATATACTAGTGGTCAATAATGACGGCTTCTCAAAATTAGAATATAGACATTATTGCCCGAAAATATGTACTGAAATATTATTTACCCAAGTTAAAGTATTTTAAATAAAATTGATTCCAAATTTTATTATTTTAGTTTGGACTTAAAAAGAAGAATAAAATGGATTTTTTAACTTTATTTTAGATCTCTTTTTTATGATTCTTATTTTTGATCTAGAAAAATGTCCTAAGAATAGTAAAAAGAATAATTTTGATGCATAAAATTAAAAGAAAAATTAAGTATCACAACTAAGAAATCGAGTAAAAAGATGTTACTAAAATTAATACTTTCTAGAAAAAAATTAAGAACTGCGTCCAAAGAGGAAAAAAAAATTGGGGTTTCACTTACGGGGCATTTCATTTCATTTCTTTCTCACCAAGGTGCATCCAAAGCATACATATTGCGAGCCAAAATATGGCAAACTATCCTTTACTGTAACGATTCTTGTCCGTGCATAAGACCTGGACAGGAATTTTTACAGTGTAGTTACAAAGAAGATGTAATGAATCTGATGAATGAACTGCAAGCTAATTCTGAAATTAGTTTTCTTTAAAGTTTTGCGTAGGGTATCTGGAACTTATTTAATGAGTTTGAACTCGTAAAGCGAATAATATATTATAGGCATTGATGCGAAGAAAACTTCAATAAATGCTCTGAACTTTCAAAAATTTTACCTATACTATAAACATAGTTTTAATAAAATCATAAGGGCGAAAATTTCTTAAAAAAATTGATTGAATTTTTAGAAAATTTTACGATTTTTTAGCGGCAATTTAAAAAAAAAAACTAGGAAAGATATTTTTACAATGTATCTAATTTTAGTCTTGATTATTATTTTAAAAAAATTATTCTTCGCAAGTTAATCGTTAGATTATTTTTTTATACATTCAGAAGGAAAATGAGGTTAAAAAGCTATTCTGACGCTATTATGCAGTCCCAATTGTGTTATTCTGTCACTGCCGTTTAAAAAGTAAAAATATGCTTAAAGCATGGATAAAAGGCAGTATCAGAATATCATGATAGGGGCAACACTTTGCTGGCTAAAAATTAGTTTATTAACTATGGGTTTTGCATTTTTGGCACAACAATAAACTCTTTAAAACAAAAATTTCGTAACAGTTAAAACAGCGTGGTTAAATGGCGGTATATGATTTTGAATTTTCTGGTATTAGCAAGTGGTCCCCTCATCATAATATTTTTCAAAAAGTTAAAAAATCTGGTTTTTCAACCTATTAAAACTGTAAAAAAAATCAAAGGATGGTATCTTTTTTGCATGCTCTAAAAATCTATTTAAGAAAAATTAAAAATTATATTTCGGGGTCTTAAGGTAGTCCTAAAGGTTAAAAAAAAAATTGGATAACTTTTCGGATGCTAGTACTTAGATTAGCTTTGGTTTCGGGGGAAAAAATCACTGTACTCATTCAGAGTTAACCTGTAGATGGAAAAAGCTTCTTAAACCTAAGAGAATATTTTGCGGATTTTAGTTACAATTCAGCTCTGTTGCATGAATTTTTAGAATTGAACAATTAATTTCAATTGCTCAGGCCAAAAATTAATTCTTAAAAATAAAAGATTTTAAAATATGTATTCATTTATTGAATTTTGTTTATTGATTCCTTTTTATGAATTTTGTTTTAATATATTTCAGATCTCAAAAATGCAGAACAGCAAAATTATTTTATTTTCGTTGTGTGCTTTGACGGTAATTTGCTTGATAAAGTCAAGCTTTGCTGAAGAACTTCCATCACATCATTTGATCGTTGGAAAAAGAGAAAATGGTGATTTTTTAATTCAACAAGAAGTAGTTAAAGTAGAATCTCAATTTTTACAAATTATCAAAGAAACTAAAACTTTTCCTGGAGATGGTAGATCCAGAATTACTGCTATAGAAGCTATCGATCAAAAAATAAATGGAAATGGGGCTTATGCCTCTTTGATTGCTGGTGGTACAAATAATAATTTTGCTACTTTACAATTTAGAAGTCAACGGGGTCATGGAATTCATTTTGTTGTAAATATTTATGGAAAACCATAATATAGATACACAAATTAAAAATTTGATGATATCAACCAAAAGTTAATTCATTATTGTTATTATTATTATTATTGTTTTGTTTTTGACTTAAATAATCAAGATTAATGAATAATTCATGCTTTAAGCGCATGCCTATATGCTTCTTAAATATACTTAAAATTAAATTTTTATGATTTGATTAGATTGCATATGAATCTGATAAAATATTTATAATTGTAGAATATTTTATTCGTTGATAGTGATTCAACTAAATAAATTTTGTCAATTGAAGTATAATTTTTATTTTTAGTTATAAAAATGTATTTTTATGATATAAAAATTGTATTCAATTAAACTTTCTGTCTTTTATTAAAAAAAAAAACTTAAAAAAACTCACCTCTTCATCAACTGTTGTTTCAATAAAAGGCCTTAGAGGAGATCCACCACCTTTTCTAACCCCTTCTATAATTTCTGAAACAAAAAAAAGATAATTTTTATAGAAAGAAATTTTTTCATTATCCCAACTTTTTTACTTAAGTTGAAATTATTATTTTCTATATGAGTTAAAAAAAAGCCTTAAAACACTTCATATTCTCATTTTCATTGTGCACATTAAAAAAATATTTAAAAAGAAAAAGAATTTTTTTTTGTTTACTCTATACGCTTCACGTTATATTATAAATAAAGAAAGAAAATAGATATAAACTTAAAAATAAAAGTATTTCATATTTAGAAAAGAAAATGTAGATTATATTTAATGTAAAATAAAATATTCAAATATTTTTATTCTCTTGAATAATAAACTTGAATTTTCTGTTTGTAAAAATTCAATTAAATTGGATTTATTTTAGCTTAAAATAATAATAATGCTTTTAAAAAATAAAGCATAAAAGAATGTAAAAAAGAATGAAAATCAGATTAATTTAAATATGAAAAATAATAAAAGTAATGATATTGTCTTAATAATTTTTATTACATCAATCGTATTTTCTTTTATAAACAGAAATCAAAAAAAAATTTTTTTTATAATATCTAGAATGTTTCTGCGTTTTGAAAACTGAAATTGGCGCAACTAAATTTTCTTTCCCAATATAAAAATGCATTTTTTTCAATATTGGAGACATTTGTGCCCAAAAATTATCAACCTCAAAATCAAAATTAACGTGGCAGTATACAACTTCCTCCATCAAATCTTTATAGTTTTTCTTAAATTATTATCGAATTATAATACAGTTCTAAACTTTTTTGAAGTAGGCATATAACCCTATTTTGTCGTCTAATAGGCAATTAAAATTTTTTAATGTATATTTATTTATCTTGGATCCTTGAATATAATTACAATTTCTGTTTTCATCTAAAATGTTCCAGTTTCCCGGCTTTATCTTACCTACAATAGTAAACAAAAATATATATCGATGATCCCTAATAATAAGATCGTTATTCAAAACGCGCACGAATAATATACCTTATTCAGAAACCTAGCGGATAACGACGATATTCAGAATTCAGAAGAATGAAGTCGCTATTCACCGCGACAATGTCGATAATAGTCACGTGAAATGGAAATTTCAACAGAATAAGCAATAATAAATAAGAAATTATTTGAAAAATACAAGATAAAACTTTGTTTTAAAATAGTTATTTGAAATATAAGTGCATTATACTTCACAATTTTATTTTTGAATTTATTTAATTGAAAATTAAATGTCTTTATTATTTTTTCATCAAGAAATATCATTTATGAAATACTAGTTTATTAAAATTTAAATAAAATAAGTTTTTTTTTGGTCTAAAACTAATGGAACATGTTCAAAACTGTTTTTGATTATTTTCATTATTTAACAAACAAAATAAATTTCTGTAAAAAAAATTAATTTTTTCTTAGAGAAACGAATAGCCAAGGAACAAATATTCGATAATAACCCCAATAGCATTCCTTGATTTTCAATCCGGGTGCATCGATTGCTCCAAAATTGTTGAGAACAATTTCTCTGCAATCCAACAGCAACAAAACATAATTTACTCAATTTTGCAGCAACTTCCATGCAACTAATTACATCAATATCGCATCAATAATAATGAAATTAAAGTTGACATTATATTGCTGTTATATTGTTGTCATGAACGTAAGCATTAATTTGCGTAAAATTTGAAACACATGAGGATACACCTTGCTTTGAATTTGTTGTCAATATATTATTATTAATTATATAAATTATATATTAAATATTAAATGATATTATTATTTAATATATAAATAATAGTATCGATACTATATCGTGTGATTTACAGGTTAGGCAACACCATAATTTAAAATGCGGAGACATGCAGTTATTATTCCTTTAAAATTTTACTGTAAATTTAATATATTTTTTAGGTCCTTATTTTAAATTATTATTTACAAAACACAAAAATTATGGGTTATTTACTTAAAATTAAAATTGCATTAAAAAAAAAAACATGACAACAATATGAATACAATATTCCATCAAGAATTTCATTCCCTAATGAAATCTTATGTTGTTGTAAAATTGTATTCAATTTAAAAACATATAACCTACTTGATGTCAAATTTACGTCATATGAGGACGCACTTTGATGTAAATTTGCTGTTTGCTTCAACATAAATTGATGTAATATTGTAAGCATATTTATGCCATAATGCTATTGGGGAATCCAAAATTTTTCTTTTTACGATAAATTTTAAGCGAGTTATGCATTTTTCAAATTGTAATGTCGTTATGAACCCTATCACATACAGCACAAAACGTTTCTATAACGTTTCTAGAACGTTTCTAAAATGCAAACAGAAATGTTTATAGAACGTTTTCAAAACGTTTTAGAAACGTTATTTAGATCCGCTTTTTCTTGGAAGCTAAACGTTTCAGAAACGTTTTAAAAACGTTTCCAAGTAAAATAATTTTTTTTACATTTAATTTTTTTTCTAAGTTTTTTTACTCATTTTTTTTTTATACATAATTAATTTGTATATGTAAAATTGGAATTAGTATAAACTTGGTAATTTGTGACATTATCTTTACTTGACCATAACTCGGTTAATTTTCATCGAAAAAAGCAAATTTTTTTAAAAATTAATATGTATGTTAAATTAAAGTTTGGACACTTTTTTTACTAGCACAGATATTTTTTTGAAAAGATTTTTTTATTTAATGAAAAATATTTGTTAAAAAAAAAGAACGTTTTTCGGTTGGTTAGCGCACCTATCAGGTCAGTTGGCGCACATTAAAATATATTTATGTTTTTATAAAGAAAGAAATAAAAACATTTATATTCATCATAAAGTTAATTCTTAATTTTTTTTTGGGAAAATGCCTACTCGGCACATCGGATTAAAACATATACCTACTCGGCAAATGGGCGTCGGTCCTACTCGGCACATCCGTCTTATCGGATAATAAAGATTATTTTACAGATTAATGAAAATACTATGTACCAACTCGGCACATTTCATATTTTTGAAACCCTAAAACATTTTTCCTTAATATCCATTAGGGCCGGAGATATGAATTTTTAACTAAAAATCGAAAAAATGCTCGTTTTCCGCTGCTCCGGATTTTTTGGCGCAAAACTGAGCGGACATTTAAGCCAAAAACCTTTTTTAATCTTTAGCTGAGATGTTTATCTAAAACCTTTAAAAAAATTTTGGCAAAAAATTATTTTTAAAGGGTTAAAAATTGGCCCTGGCGATATCGTCATAGAGGATCCAGCTTGTAGGTAAAAACTGGTAAAAACACAAAGGACCCACGGAGGGTTAATTGTAATAGTATTTAAATAAAACAAGTTGTTTTCTATTATATATTTATTTTTTACTGTGCCGAGTAGGTAGTCTAAATCTAAGGATAATCTACTACTTATAAGTGCCGAGTGGGACCGACGCCCATGTGCCGAGTAGGTCATTTAATCGCATTAATTTAAGATTTTATCTTACGGATGTGCTGAGTAGGTAGTCGCCCTTTTTTTTTACATAAAAACATACATTATTTTCGTATTTTTCAAAAATAAATAAAGTACATAAAGAAAATAAGAGTAAATAAAGAGTAAATAAATTAAAAAATTAAAAATTAAATTAATTAAATCACCCCCTTTTGTATCGAAAAAATAATGTAATATTTACCTTATCTTTGGGGGGTGATATCTTATTTACTAGGGGTCGTACGTAAAAACAGACTTCAGAAATAAAAATAGTGGGCAAAAATACCTACTGTATGAAAATTTTAGCCCAAAATATTCATTTTTTCTTTTATGCTATGATATCACATTTTCTAGGGGTTGCACGTTAAAACGGACTTCGGAAATGAAAAAAGCAGCTCTGATTAACTACTGGGTAACATTTTTGGCTAAAAATATCGATTTTTAGATTCAAAAAAAATTCAAAAATAATTCAAATGGCTTGTATGTGTCGATTGGTCGTTAATGGGTTTAAAAAAAAAAATCAATTCATTTGTTGAAATATTAATTTTCGTTCCTTAATTTCTTTAGCATATTTTATTAATTATTAATTTGATAATTTAGTTAATTTAACTCTGTTTGATTCTAGTTAATAAAGAAAAAATATCTAAAATTACAATTAAAAATGATTTTCTGTACTGCGGCCTGAAAGTACGTATTTCCCGGGGGTCTGATGATGAACAGGATATATGCGAATTTATAGAGTTGTATATCAATATACAGCATAGCCAAAAATATTCACAAACAGAAATAACCTCAAAATCAATATCCACTATTTATCTTCTTATGTGGAAAATTGTTTTAAAATTTAGTACTTGTTTTTAGAGTAAAAAATATTTTTTATTCATTTCTCTAACTATTAATATCTTTTTGACTCAATTTCAATAAATATTTGGTGTAAAAATTAAAAATATAAATACGCAAAAATTTGTATATAAATAGGATATATCTGGATATATCCTACATGTTTACGTATAGCCTCTTTATACATATCCTATAGACTTGCATATCGTCTGTTCATCATAAGACCCCGGACAAATATTTTCCGGCAAAGACGTATTTTCTCGCCACAGTTGCAGAAAAATTTTGTACAGTGCTCGGCCATAAACAAAGAATGACCCAAATCGCAGTTTACCATTCTCGGCTTCGCCTCGGAAGGTAATTTACATGCGATTTGGGCCATTCTTTATTTTTCTGGCCTAGGACCGTAATATACTATTTTTTAATATATTATTTTTTTACTATTAAAAGCTGAAAAAATAAAGCAATTTATTGTTAGCTAAGAAATCAAATATTTTTTTATTTAATAATAATAAAGAAAAATTGTATTAAAGTATACAACTGTATAATCAAATCATTAAAAATTTTTTAAAATCTTATTTATGTTTACAAGAATTCCTTATATTTATTTACAATCGATGACTATCATTAACGTTGCAAATTTTCAGAAAAAAACTAATTTTGAAAATCATTCTATAGAATTCCATATATAACCAAAGAAATTCATTTCAGTTGCGAGAAAGAAGTATTACTAAAAATTTATCTAAAAACTGCTAAATCTGAAGGATAGGACGATAAATATACTTTAAAGTTCATAGTTTTAAGCATTTTTGGATACAATTTTTTTTACTAATTATAAACTCTCGTTGTCAGCGTATAAAGAAATTCCAGTCCAAATTTTACGTTTTAAGTTTTTGGTGAAATATTAAAAGAAATTTTATCAAAACTTTTTCTTGCACTAATCGTAATTAAAAAAAAATATATAATTAAAATATTTTTTTCTACTAATTCTCAAGAGTCTACTTTTAAAATGTTTTATTATTGGATATATTAAAAAAAAGAATTCTACTATAAATCTATATAGAACGTTTTTAATTAAAATTATAATTAAATTATAAAAGAAATAAAAAATCATAAATTATATTTTAAAACCTATAAAATATTATACATTTCAAATTTAAGTGCACATAAATATTAAAAAAAATCCAATAATTAAAGTGTAAAAAAATTAAGCGAATAATTACATTAATGAAAAAAAATGTACCTCACATACTTTAACTGAAAATGTGTATATTATTCATTTTAATAGACCATTTAATTCTAAAATAATATGTAACTAAAGCATAAAAAATAATATTTTTTTAATTTTAATTGACATACTAAGATAAAGTAAGATAAAATTACAATAAAAAAATATTATTTTTCAAAATAATGAGTTTTGTGCAAAAAAAAATAAAATTTTTATAAATCGATTTAGCATTTTACATAAAACAGTAAAAATACTTTAGGGAAGAATGAAAATGTATAAACAGTGAAAATCCATTACATTTATAAAGAGTTAGTATTATATGCCTGACCATATCTCTAGTTATACTACTAAAAATTTTACAGTCCATATAACATAGAATGAAAGAGCATTTTATTACACGATATTTACTACCATGGTAATTAAATATTTAATATTGGATGATCATTAAATACTGCTTTTTATGTATAAAAACGTAAAATGTTTTTTTTTTTAATTTATATTACAAAATAAAATTATAATCCTTTTAATATTTTTTATGAAAACGTACTATTTTTATAAAGATCTTCAAGATATGTACTGCATGGTTCACAATTTAAAGTACAATGTGGACGACGAACTTCCAATAATGGACTAACTGCTCTTCTTGGACTTGCGCCGCCTTCAGGACTTGAACCTGTTAACGTTGGTAATGCTAAACTGCTTGTACTTGATGCATTACTTCTTTCACTCATGATTATTATTTTTTTTTTAATAACTTTAATTTATATTGTTTAATGAAATATAGTAACGTTCACCGAGGCGAAAACAAAATTTCACCCGTGTTTGCACATTAAATAGAAATTTTATTTTTATTATTTTATCTGTAAATTAAATAATATATCAGTATGCATTAAAAAATTTTTAATCTATAGATTGAAAAATTTATCGTATTTGTTATAATTTTTTGTATTTTAATAGGAAAATTATGAATTTTTAATTATATTTTATTTATTTTTCAAAATAGTTTATTTTTCAAAATTAAAAGAATTAGTAATTTATATTATTCGTTTTTAGATTTAAATTATTTATTATATTCGATATTTTTATATTTAGTTCCTAGTTCAAAAAATTAGTGTAAAAATAATACTTTTAAGTTTATTTAAAATTTATTTATTTAAAAAATAGCGATTTATATTTTTCATTTAAATCCTGCTCACAAGAACTGTAAATTTTCTTGATATAAGGTAGAGCATCGCTCTATAAAAATTACCATTTTTTGAAAATGAACATTTCTTGAGAAATTCACTAATTTTTCGTTAAAAAAACTATTTTACTGTATATTCACAGCTTATTCTACGTATTCTAATGAATTTTAGTTTTAAAGATTAGGGCTATCCCAAAACTCTTTAATATTTTTGATAAATGAAACTAAATTTTCTATTTCTTCTTACCCACCAATAGAACTATTTATTTTGTTTCTTTTAATCATATTCTTATGCATGCAAAGTACAGTTGATAAAAATAAGAAAATCATTATTTAAAAAAAATTACCATATTTAAGATTTACAAACTACGATTAAAACTAGAAAAAAAATTAATTATTTTTATTCAAAGATTTTCTTAACTTGATAATTAAAAAGTATATTATAAGCATAGAATTTTTTATTCCTTTTAAAATAGTGATAATACACACAGAGTAAAAAATATAAAAAGTGTATAATCATGTTTCTATATCCAACTTGTTCTTTACCTTTTTTTTTTCATATTTTTAATCTTACGTATATATCTTATGAATTAATTAGTTTTATTGTATATAAATGTCGAATCAAGTGCAGAAACTTTGACCTAGTTTTATACTTATACGTATTTAACTATTAAATTAGTAATTATTATAATAAAAAAAAATTTTTTTTATAATTAATAAACATGCTTTTTTCTTTTCTTTAAGTAAAAAGTTTTGTTCTTTTATTTGTAAATTTAATTAAAGCAATGGAAGAAAATATTATTTTTTTTCTCGATATATAATTTAATAAAAAGTTTTGTATCTTAAGTATTCAAGTTTTAAGTTTGCTGAAATGTAATTATAAAAAAGCTTACTGTTTGTAAGAAGAAACTAAAGGAAATATTATCGTCAGGAATTTCCTACTCAATAAAAATTACAGGAATTTAATGAATACAATCAATGGTTATCAAAAAAGTAGAAGATTTATATCAAATTAAAACTAATTTCATTCTGTATCTTTTTTTCCTTAACTTATAATTCTAATCAGGAAAAGGTTTTTCAAGTAACTTCTGCTTTATAATAAGCATTTTTCTTTCATTGATTTTTAACTTAACTTTAGGGTTTTGTTTTTGTAAAGGCTTAGTTTTAGTGTGTTATGGAAGATGAAGACTTGGAGAAAATTTCACTCAAAAATCATCAGGAACTTTTTGTGTTACCTTGAGTAATAAACAAATAAATAACTATCCTTGGATTTATCAAAAACAATGTTTCTGTAGGATTTTAAATTAATCACATAGAATTTTTATATTTTTGATTAAAACAGAAAATTATTTATTTCGTTCCTCAATCCAAAAGATTGCTAAGAAAGTGCTAATTAAGTATCCTCAGTACAAACAGTATACAATTAAAAAAAGCCAATTTATGTAGAATATTGTTTAGAGTAAAATTTTTTAATAGTTTTTAAAACATGAGATTGGATTGTAGTTGTAGCAAGTTATTTTCAAAAATAACTCTTTTTTCCCTTACAATAAAAATATAAGTTGTGCTAAGCCCTTTCGATTAGTTTCAACAATGTTTATTATAAGTTTTAATTACGATTAGTCTAGTATTTTCATCTATTTTTATAATTTTAATAAGCATTAGAAGGATTTATAAATAAATATTTTATTAAAAATACAACTAGTACTTAAAAATAAGTAGGTAAAACAAAGCACTAGATAATCTCACATGCGATAGAAATAAAATAATTAGAAAGTAAGCATTTAATTTTTTTTTTTTCATATCCGCTTAATTCTTAAAAATAATCCCTTTTGAAATTATATTATTTCATAAATTTTTAATTTTAATATTTTTAAAATATATTGTTTTAAAATTAAAATAACATTTATTAATGACCTTGGTTAATATTTTAATTTTTAAACACGTGTAGCATAAAGTTATTTAAAAAAGTATGTATATTGGTATTTTAATTTAAAATAGGTTATTCTCCCTCTACTCAAAACGGTTTTAAGATAATTGAACTGTGACAGTATATCATTGAAACATCTACAATAAAAAAAAAATCCGTTGGTCGCAGGCGGAAGTATTAGGGCTAGCAGAAATTTTTTCTTACTCAATAATTGCAAATGTCTTGAAACGTAAAAAAAATTTAAAAAAATTTTTTTGTATTTGCAAATTAATAAAAATTGGTAAATATAACAAAAAATTATAACTTTTACTAAAAAAATGAGCTTTTAGATATATAAGGGTGTATCCATTACTTTTCATACAAAAGTGGGCACACGCATGTCACCGATTGGGCTCCATTTAAATTACATGAAGCCATGGAGTACTTTTTTTTCGTTTATTACCGGTAAAATCGTTTTAAAAATATTTTTTTGGCTACTTGAGGTTGGGTATCATTTTTTATATATTTAAATAGTACTTTCCATCGATTAGTAGCTTTTCAAAACATTCTGCAAGCTTTGTAAAAAATTAGAAAGCTGAAAAGTCAAAATTCCTATGTTATTTAAATGGGAAAATTGAGTTGCTTACAAGCACGTGTTTTTGCAACGCAAAAGCAAAATCCTTGGAACTGAGAACTTTTTATGACCAAAACTTCACAAAAAAACCCTGGGAGCAAAGTTTTTCCACAAAGTCCAAAAATAGGTCCACTTTAATACACAAAATACGTGAAAAATAAGGCTTTTTTGGGAATGTATAAAAACGGATAGAAGCCAATATCATCCACCAAAATTTCAGAGATTATTAATTAATGTTTGAAGAATATTCTCTGAAATTTTCGGCCATTTTGGTGATGATAGAAAAAAGTTATAGTAATTTAAAAACGCAAAAAAATCAAAATTTCCGAAAAACGACCAAACTAAAATACGCATAACTCCGGATTAAATAAGCCGTTTTTAATTTTGTAGGTCGCATTCAAAAGGTCTTGAGTAGTACAAAATTTTGCGAGTAACTGGAAGTAGTTATATAAAGATTTCCAGATTTGGCACCAATTTGAAATTCCTTTTTTTTTTCGTTTCAGTCATCTATCATTTTTTATCGCCAAATAAAATCTGCGTGATAAAAGTGTCTATAAATTTTTTGGGTGAATTCTGAAGCTTATACCAAAAAAATGCGACCAACCGGAAGTAATTTGACTGAAAAATAAGGGAATGGCGAAATTTTGAAAATAGGCTAAAATAGGTCATTTTTTGGACCTTTTGGAGGTCATAACTTGGCCCAATATTGTTCTAGAGGGCTAAAAATTTGGCTAGGTAAGTTTTTTATAACCCCAAACATAATCTAAAAATTTGAGCCCAATCGGTGACATGCGTGCGCCCACTTTTGTATGAAAAGTAACCCATAAACAAATTTTATTAGTAAATTTTACTAAGCATTTATAGTGACTTTAAACCAAACTGAATTTAGTAAACATAATCGTAATTTTGGTTATATTTAATAATTTTTTGTATGTGTGCATGCAAGCCCCCTATTTCGTGAACTTAAAATTTTTAATTATATTTGAACTTTGACTGCTTATACTTCAAATAGCTGTTTTGCAAAATAAAAAATGTAAATCTTTTTTATGGAACGTTGAATTTTTTTTTCTTGCCCAAATGATTGTTAATAGCTTGAAAGATTTTATCATTGGGCGCATATCTTAAATAATCGAAAAAAATTATTTACGTCTTTCTTTTCTTTTTTTACGGTTTTCTTTACGTTTCTAGTTATTTGCAATCGTTTGAGCATCCAAAAAAAAATTTTGAATTGTTTTTGATTTAATTTCTTAAAATATTTCTTACATTTTCTATATTGTAAAACAGCACTTATACTTTTTGATTTGGAGCTACCAGTTTTCGATATGTAATTCTAATCCGAGATCTATGTAGTAACAAATAGTCAAAGCTCAAATTTAAAAATATTTTCAGTTCTTAGCATTCTTTGAGAAATCATCTTATTAACACCAAGCAGATATTATAAATCAATAGTAATATTAGTTTTAATAAAATCAACAAAGAAGTGTGGAAAATTTGAAATAGAAGTACTCATATAATTTTATCCTTCTACATTTTAAATTAAATAAAATATTTAGTTCTTTTATGTAATGCATTTCGAGTTAAGCTATAGTACGCAATTACAATACTACTCTACTTAACATACGGAGAAAAGGCGCTTTTTTACTAGCCCTCGCCAGATTTGGTCTAGTATAGGTTTTTTGGGTCGCTGAACTCAAATTTCGTGTCTTTTCAATAAGAAATTGTGGCTTCATCCTTAAATTTCCAACAAATATTCATAAAAAGTGGTATAATTGATATATTCACTATTTGAGTGTCCAAATTTGGTCTTCGGAATCCTGTCGAGGATCCTTCAGGACCCGAATTTCGAAATGCTGTTCAGAGATCTAAAGGGGTAGTTTTTATAAATTTTAAGGATAATTTTTGGAAATTGAAGAATGAAGTCCAAATTTTTCATAAAAAAGACCCCGATGAATATCGTGATCATTGACCTAAAAACCTTTTGTAGGCCGAATCTGGTGACGTACAAAGTAACAAAACACCTCAAACCGTATATTAAGTGGAGTATATGCAGAAAAAAAAATATTTTAGAAGTTGTTAAATTTTTTTATTTCATATTAATGAGTATTATTATTTAATATTACTTTAAAAGCGTGAAGAAAAAAAATGTTACTTTTTTAGTGCATGCTCAATGAAATTACCTTGATTAAAAAAAATACAAACTTTAGGAATTCAAGCTATTCTGTTTCAAATGTAGTTAGTTTTCTATTCCTATGAGGACATTCAATTCTCTACTGCATAAAAAAAAAATAAAAGTTATGCATATAATGAACAAAACTTTTTATTTCTATTTTTTTTTCATGCAAAAGCTTTTAAGTTTCAATATTTTTTTTTGTGTTAAAAAAAATATAAACTATGTTCAACTTGTAGAAGTTTTAAAATTTTTATTTTAATTTTTTTAATTAGTTAGATTATTTTGCTTTCTTATTATGGTTTACTTGAAAGATAATTTCGTATGTATGTATGAACCTTTTTCTGAAGTATTTTGAAAAAAAACTCAATTATAAGTAAAAAAAATGTTACTTTTTTAGTGCATGTTCAATGAATTAAGTAAATAAAATTAAATTAGTAACGAGCAATCGTAGAAAAAAATATACGGACCGCTTCCTCTACTATGTACGGCATACGTTACCATCAAATTTACCGAATTTTACTAGTCAGCCCTTTCTACATTAGATTAATTTTTTTTAATCCCGTGAGCTTTGACTGTAGCAAAGCGCTATATTAAAAGCACACGAGATTAAAAAAAATATTCTAGTCTAGAAAGGGCTTTACTCAAAATTATCATAAACTGTTTATTGGAATCAAAATTTTTGCATAAAGTTGCGCACTTTTAACTGAAAATTAAGATCCGTAAATTATCTGCTAAAAAAGTCAGAAATTGAAAATATAATACGTAGTACTATACCATATATAATACGTAGAAGTACCGTTTTGCGCTTCAATTTTCAAAAATATATTTTTTTGGTGTGCAGAAAAGTATAAATAAAAGATAGATAGCATAGATTATACACTTGTAGAAAAATTTAAGAAACAGTAAAGGTTCATTTTTAAAATCCTAATGGGATTAAAGATTCTGTTTATTCTTTTTTACATATTTAATAGCGAGCGTTAAAAGTGGCCAGAATGAAGCAAATCAGTTGATAAACATTTGAACATGATTTTGAAAATATTAGGTTGTAGTCAAATTTTATCAATGCATCAGAATACATTTAATGTACAGAATTAAAAATGTTACACTGAAAATAAATTATTGGCCATACGCCTAGATTTCTAGTATAGACGTATTGCCTGTTTAGCGAGATCGGTGAGGGCCTGGAACGAACTTGCGTTTCACGCGTTTGGAGAGGGGGCCCTAATATTTTCTGTATACGTTTTTTTTATGCCGATGATCGAGCCCTCTCTCCAAACGTAAAAAAGCAAGTTCATTCGAGGCCCAGAGTACGTCCTCGTTGAACACGCTATACGCATGTAAAATTCCAGGCCTACGGACAATAATTTTTTTTCAGTATAAAGTTTCAAATAATATAAAAACAATTTAATAGATATTTTCCTTTCAATCATGTCCATAAGAGCAAGAAAGCTTTTGATAGAAGGTAGAGCTTTGCTTTATATTAAAAAGTTTTGTGATTTCGTCAAAATTAAAATTATTTTTTTACAAAATCTTTGGTGCTTCAAATTTCTGAAATCTGTACGATTCTGGATCTGGGTATTTATGACTAAGGTGAAAAGCTTTTTAATTAAGGTCCTTGCCTTTGTTGTCTTACTTAAATATTATTCGATCTTTTAAAACTTGATTTAATATTTTTTCTAAATTACTAAATTAGGAACGAATAGTATGAAACAAAGCATTTATAATAATTAAACAAAACTTTAATAAAAAGCTCTCAAAACTTTGAATTTCTTAGGGTAACCATGCATAAGTCCATTAAAACTTTTTTAATTCTGTGAAAAAGCAAAAATCAATATCAAAAATATTTAAAGAGTAGTACTTTTTGAATCTTATGAAATAATTATTTGGTGATATGCGATAACTAATACCAGTTAATCACTAAAAATTATAATCGAGTTAACTTCAATCTTTTGGATTTTCAAGCTTTACTTTTTAATAAACTATAAGTTTTTTTTAACATTCAACAACTTCTTTCTATCCTTTTAGTCACGATCTATTTATCATACGTAACTTCTATATATACATAAAAAATAAATATATTTTCCCATTTTTAAATCTTTTTTATTCTTTACTTCGTACATCTATATAAAATCGATAAGGATCTATGTATAAAAATGACACCATGTCTTACTCATTTTTTTCTCAATAAACTTATTTTTTTTTTCTTTTTATAAAGCTGTATAACTTTTAGTTAAACTTTTTTTTTAGTTCATAATATGAGAAAAAAAAATTTTGCCACATATTATATACATCATTGTAAATTTATACGTGAAGTTATTTAAAACTTTATACTTCGTATCACGAATATTTTTTTTTGTATTAAAATATTTAAATACTTTAGAGTATTTTTTTTGCATTATATTTTATATTATATATGTGCTACTTAAATTAATGTACACGCAATGTATATCTGTGTGTAAGTATATATGTATATGTATTATTTGCTAAAAATTTCACATTATGAAATTAAAAAAAATTAATATTTTAGATTACAAATACAAATATGCCAAGATAGTAAATTTAAATGTCATTCTTAGATGTATAAAATGTTTAAAATTTGGAATAAATTGTTTTTTTTAAGGTTTCAAAAGTTTCTCTATTCTTGTATTTATTATATTTATTTTTTTCTATGATCAATGAAGCCATTAAAAAAAATTATTCTTGGAAAAGAAACTGAAATTTAATACCAAATCTAGAAATGGCATTTTAGGGTAAGACTGAAATTAATTAAATTTTTTAGGATGGCTTACTATACTCTCGAGTAGGGAACTAAATATTTTATTTGGAAGTTGTAATTCAGGTTTCGTCAGTTTTTAAAATTAGCATTACTCATTAAAGGTAATTTTTTATTTTATGATTTATTACTACTTTTACGAGGTAGCTTTGATCCTGGAAGTTAAAATACTCATTTAGAACTAACGTGCTATTTTGAAAATTTATTCAAATTTTTGGGAGTAACTTTTTTTTAGGGTATTTAATTTTACTTTTTAGTGATAGCTTTAGACAAATGGTTCTGAAATTCAAACAATTTTTTGAAAAAGTAGGGGTCGAAACTTTCTCAGAGGGGGGCGACTTAATAGAAATTTGCAATATTTTTATTTCATTATTATTTTTATTATTAATTAATTTTTTATTTGAAATTTTGTGGAAAATATATCTGTTAGAATTTCTAATTCACGTTTGAAATTCTAAGAAAAAAAACTTTATGAGTTAGTTTTTCTAAATAAGATAAAACAGAGTAAATTGTATTAGCTTTAACACTGATGATGTGTTTATGTATACAATTTTACAGCTATAATCCAATTACACTTTTATTTTAATACTTTTTATTTTTATTTTTAATACGTAAACTGCATTAAAATTCTTACATTCTTTTTTACTTGCAAATGAAAATTTACATCTCTAATTAAAATAAATTAAACGCGTTAGGTAGATTAAAATTAATTAAATTATAATAAATTTGTTTTTTCAATACCGAGTGATTAAATAGTTCTAGTTTCAATGAAAAAAAAGATAAACTTGATGAAAACAAAAAAAAAATTTCTTTATTGTATTTGACTTTATTCGTACAATATCAACAGTATATAATTTTTTTTTATACGTCTGTATCGTTAAATCTTAAAATAAAATATCGGATAAATGTCTGTAGGTTAAATTTAGTTTTTCCAGATAATATATTTTAGGAAATATATGGGGGATTTCATAATTATACCTTATATCGAGAAATTTTCTAGTTACTGTGTATTTGGAGAAAAAGATTTAGAGACAACTCTTTATTATACTCAAAATTTAAACTTTTGTTATCGTTAGAATCCAATATTTATAATGTGTTCATGTCATCATATGTTCAGATCTCTTGCATCGCTCTATCCGTTATTAATAGCAACTGGTAATTCAATCTATTGAAATCAAGAGTTTTTTTGTCTACTAAAAGTGTTCTTGAAGATAAAAATTCATTTTCTACCCCTAAAAATATTTTCTGTTATCTTACTAATAGTTACAAAAAAGTAAATACTAAAATTATTTTATAGAGTATTAAAAATTTATTATTTCAGGATACTTTTCTCCAATTTTTATTGGGAGCTACTTTTTTATAATATTTTGTTTTTTAAAGTTTTTTCTATTTATCAAACTTTAATGTGGCTTCTTTTGAAAACTAAATGTACTTTCTAGTTATATTTTACAAAAATTGTTTTTTGAAATTGTTAATCACAAAAAAAGTTTGATCTTGCATAACTTTGGTAGCTACAAGCCTTAGAAACTGAGTTTAACAGGAATCTAATATTTTCGATTTTCAGCTAATTTTGAAAGATTAAAATTATTTCGCAAATTCTGCTTCAGAATACAAAAATTCAAATTTAAATAATTTATTTAACATGCAAAACCTGGTGATAAAATTTTTCTTTTAATCAAATAGTTAGAATTTATTAAAATACTTACTTTTTCTTACTTTTTAAATATTTAAAATTTAATAAAAAGAAAAAGCAAATATTTATTTATTTAATAAAAAAAAAAGGCAAGTATTTCTTTGTTTATTTTATAATATGTAAAATAAAATTTTTGAAATAATATACTGTACAACTATACTTTATGCCTGCTTTATGCTAAAATAAAATATTTGAAATTCTTGTATTTGAATAATATTTTATTCTGTACTTGTTATTTAAACTTATTTGCATAAAAAAAATGTTAACTTATGAAATTTTCTTTTATTAAAAAAAAAATTAAACACAACATTACTTTTTTTTTATTTTTCTTTTCTTAATATACATTAATGAAATCAATAAAATCTTATGTCAACAATATCATATCCTGTCATAATTAAATTACATTCTGTTTCTAAACTTAATTATTTTTTTATTTATTGTATCATTAATGTACATAAAAGAAAATATAGAGTTTATTTAACTTTTAATATAAAATTTGATTTGTTAATTTTTTGATGAAAAATTAATATTATTAATTCGATCGATAAACATATGTGCGTTTGATCATAATTTCACGCGATGGTATAAAATATTGTGAATAAAAAAAAATTATGTACTTCACGATTTATTTTTTTTTCTTTTTGTACACATCATCTATAGATTAATTTTTATGAACTCGTTTTTTAACTTAAATTATTGCAAAAAAACACGCTAACGTTTTTTTTTTTTTTTATTTTTAGTTGCAATGTATGTTATTATCTTATCATATGGTGAATTTATTTATGTTTTTTAAATTAATTATTATTGATTTTTTTTTTATTGTTGCTTCATGATATTTAACAATATTTATTAGCCTAATTTTTTGTTTTTTTAAGGATCAAAACATAAAATATTTATCTATCACTTGCATTTTTTTGGTTATATTTAACAAATACGACACATTTCTCATATGGTTTAAATATTTAAAGAATATTAAATAATTTTAAAGTTAGAAATATTAAAAATTATTAATAAAAAGTATTTTTTTTCACAAACTTCACTTGTTTACTATTTTTACGAGACTACATACACTCCGGTACGTACAAAAGCTTCGACTGAGCTTTCAACCCCCAATCAACCCTCGAAACAAGAAATTTTGCCGCTAACACCTGATCGATTTTAGTTTTCATGTCGGTAAGGTAGTAAAAAGGATTCTGTCGTTTATATGTTGATAAAAAAAGTTTTTCTTTTACTAATATTAGGTACAATTTCAGCTAACTTATGTTTAAAGAGGTTTCTCTTTTGTTAGCTTATAGAATTCATGTATCAATTATTGATTTAGTAGTTTTTACCCACAATTGATAGCTCTTTTCTTCGTCTATATTATTTGTAATAAAAATTTTTTTAAATTTAATTTTGTAAATAGTCTAAATCAAAGATCTGTTATTCTTTAAGTTAAGTATCCAATCTGAGTATCCAATCTACAGCTTGCATAAAATACTATTGGAATCAAACCATATAATTTTCCGTGAATAGATTTTTGTTTAATTTCCTTATCAAATCACGAAGGAGGGAGTTACTTGAAGCAACCAATATGAGAAAGTCTACTAAGGGTTTTTTGGGTCGCTGATTGCGAAAATCGAGGTTTTGTTATGCGAATTTTATCACTAGTACGTTTTTGGTTCACTGATGTCAAATTTTGGGGTCCTTAAGGTGAAATATTTGCTTAACACCCTTAAATTAGAAAAAAACTCTCCTTATTAGAAGTGAGTTTTCAATACTCGCACGTTTTGAGAAATTTAGAGAAGCTAGACCCCAAAAATTCGAGATACACGAACCGTAAAACGTACTCGAGGTAAAATTTTGTTATGATTTGTGGATACAGAAAAGTCAACCCTAATATAGGCATTCCAATAACTAACAAAAACTTTGCAATGGTGCTTTGAGGCCAAAAATTTATTAAAATGTTAAAAATGTATGCTAATCATCATAGTATTTCATGATTGTTTAACAATCCATACAAAATAAGTAATTGATTTTATAATGATATAAAAGTTTTGCTTGACTTTTTAAGCAATATATTTTTACAGTATAGGAGAGTGTTATACCAGATTTCAAAAAGTCTTTGTCAACGATAATTCTAATAAATAGAGAATGGATTTTGGGACAAAACTCCAACAATTTAAAAAAAATAAGAATCCTTCTAAAAAGTCACAAATAGATAGGATTGATAATATTGTGAATAATTTTTAAAATTGCATTTGGAATCAATATTTACTGTCATATTTGAGAATAATTTATGAGTAATTACATACCAACTGGACCTAAACTGTTCTAAAAGGACACCAAAATCGAAAAAGAAATTTTTTTTTTAAATAGTTTAATTTTCAATTTTTGGCAGCATTTTACTTGTTTGAAGTATTGTTTTGAATTTACTAAAAATTTGCTTATGTTTTCAGCAAAATAAAAATATTTTTCTTTTATTCTTATAGAGTTGGATTCAGAGTTCTAAACTTTTATGTGGACTGCATTCGCGAAAAAAACATTATTTACGTTTCAAAAAATGATGATTTCTAGAATATAACTTTTTAGTATATTTCCAGCTAAGTCATTTAACCAAATACAAATTTGGTTTTAAATTCGGGCTACTAAGGAAATTGTACGTAAATACAATAATTTTGGCATCTTTTGACGGATATGTATATTAAAATAGCGAAACCTCCGAGTTAAAAATCATAATATAATTTTTATTCTTTTCAAAATATATCCAAAAATTAATTTTTAATAAAAAAGGTTGAATTAAACTTTAATCCTTGAAATTTCGTTTTCATACAAACCGTTCAAAAAATACCTAATTAAGATACTTGAATAATTTAAACCTGGAGTCAGTTTTCTATTTAGTCCTGTGACTTTGTAGGAAATTGTAAAAACTGTAAAAAAGTTATATTTTAGAAATCATCATTTTTTGATCTAGAGGATTTAGATTATCTCACGTATGTTATTTTTATATGGTTGGAAATTGATTATAAATTCAGAAATTCAAGCTTATTTAGAAGCTTGTGAAGGAAAACTAATCTGTACATTTTAGGATATTCAAGCTCATAGGAAAAAAAATGTAAATAATATTTTTCTCGAACATGAGCAGTTCAAATGAAATTTTAGAAATCTGAATCGAATATTATGGACAATTTACTATTAGCACCTAAAAAGAAGATATTTTTCCCTTTAAAATAAGTATTTGGCAAAAAATATAAAAGCAAATTTTGACCAAATTCAAAACAAAAGGCCAAAAACCCAAAAATGAAATCAAGAATTGACCTAGAAAGCTAGAACCTTCTGAATAGACTTATTTTTGCTACACTTTCAGAAAAAAATATGTTTAACAATTATCGTGACTCCTCAGACAAGCTTGGGCCAATTCGACATAGTTTCCTTCATATGTAATAGTAATCGATTTTGGTATATTTCTTTTATGAGAAATTTTATGTTTTTCTCAGAGCGCAAAGGGATTGCGTAGGAAAAATTTTATTTTAAAATAAATATTGTAAAAAGGATAGATCTACCAGTTTTTTATAGAGCCTTGGTGAAAAGAAATAGTCTTTTGAAGCTCAATAATGCTTAAAAAAATTATTACTTTTAAAGCAAGCTGAAAGTACGATAACTATTTGAAAAAATTATTAAATAATAAATTTAAAAACTATGTTAGTAACTAAGATAGAGTATATTTGATTGAAAACTTTTTCTAAATGAGTATTTAAAAATATACAAATTTGAATAATATTATAAAAATTAATAAAAATTATTAAATAAAGTGATTATTAAAATATCATGAATAAAATATAAATATTTTATTCAGCTATTTCAAAAGTTATGCTAATTTTTTAATATGGTACTCCAGAAACTGTATAGACTGTATAGAGCTTTATATACTTTACCAGATATTATATCAGTTAAAATTGTGTTTCAAGAAGTTTGTAGCTAGAATCTTATTCCATCACTTCAAGAGTTGCGGTTTTAACAAATAATATTACGATTTAATGTAATTAGAAAATTCGTTAGTTATTTCAATGAATATTCATAATTAATTAATTGCAAAGCCAACGACTAAGTTGTGTACTTTGAAAAAAAAAAATTTTTTTTAATTTTTTACTCTTTCATTAAAGACATCTAAGTTTCTAGATACACTCCTTTAGTAGTAAATACAAGATTTTATAATTATGAATTGAATCTTGGATAATTTAAAAAATTTAATTAGTAAAAGTTCTTTAATGCGTAAAATTTTAAAAAAGTTTTTTTTTATAAATAAATATTTTAAAATATAACTATTAAGTCCTTTCTACACCTAATAAAATTTTTTTAATTCCATGTGCTTTTACTATACTAAAGTGTATAGTCAAAGCACAGAAGGTTAAAAAAAATAAATTAGATGTAGAAAGGGCTTTATTTTATTTTTTTGGACTTTACATTTTTTTATTAATTATCGAAGAAAGAAATCATAGTTGCTTTGCAAAATATCTCACTAATTCTTCTTTTATTAAAAAATATCAACCTATTTTATCACATGCAATACTCACAGATAAACTATATATAAGTAAACTCAAGACAAAATCCTAAACTATATAATTAGGGGCTTTACGATTCCATGAAAATTTTTCGATAATTATTTTTTATAAAAAAGGTATATTATTTCTTTCTATTTCATCTCTTTTGTAAGCGTAAACAAGAAATTTTTGAAAAAAAATATTAGTTTCGCGGTTTTATGTTCAAAAATCCCACCACTGTCACCAATTTGTTACGGAGTAAATAAGTAACATTAATAAAAAATGATAATTTATTATTATTTTGGATAGGTTAACTGATAAATGAATATTGACTAATGTCGTTTATTGAACTATTGACAAACTGTATATATGACAAAGAAAGAATTTAATGTTAACAGTTCTGATTCAAAAAGATATCTGCCGTTTCAGTTGAGAGTCGCCCCCATCGTAGTTGATCTTGAGTTGCTTAGTGTTAGTTGGCTTTCTGTGTGTTGTAGTTTGGGCACGGTGTTTATATTGACGTCATAGGATTAGTTTACCCGAAACCTAAGCCGACCCGACTCGAAATAAAAATCGAAGTCTTGGGTCGGGTACCCAAAACCCTACATTTAAAACCGATAAATTAAAGTGAAACAAATAAAATATGTTACTTTCTTTATGAATCTTTGCCAATATTGGCTGAAGTTAGCTGTAGGTATATGTTGTAGGCCAAGATGCACAAAAAAGCAAAACATTTTATTCTTTGAGTTACCGAATTTTTCAAGAACTTTCGATAAAAAACAATAAATATAATATGATTCAAATATTATACAGATTATGTTACTTTTTAAGTATTTTATAGAATACGCTATATAAATAATTTTTTCAATGAAGAATTAAAAATGCTATTTTTTAATGACATATAATGAAGAGTTTAGCAAAATTTAGAGCAATCCTAAGGTATGCAAGATTCACCTTTTGTCAGGGAATTGTTTTACTTCTAGTTGAGGTCTTCTATATATCAACAAGTTTTTTATTCATTATTCAATCTTTTTTCTCTGGAATTAATAATACTTCAGTCACAAATAAAAAACGCGCTATGGCTCCCTTTTAACCCTACCAAAACCTTCTGGGGGAACAAAATATTTGTCTAAAATTTAGATGTTTATTATTATTAATATTAAATGCAATGTTTATTATTATTAGCTGCATGGTACGAAAAATATATTAGTTAATTTAGCTTGTCCATGGTTTTGAATTTAAAATTATCCATAACTAACACATCCGCGTTCAAATTACTCGTAATTATTACATGTTTCTTGTTTATACTGCACAAATGAAGCAAAGTAACCAAGCAATACTTTGAATTTTCAAGAATATATCACAAATCAGTATAAAATAATTTTTTTTTGTATGGACGCTTAAATCATGAAATTTGAAGACAATTTGCAAATTTTTTTAAAATTTAAATTAATTTTTGACCACATAACTGCAGGGAAAAACTTTGATTAAATTGCGTAAAAATTCTAACAATATATTTATTATATTTATACAGTCTATATCTATAAAATCTGGCGGAGCGTTTTGTGGGCTACAACGAGAAAATACAAGGTGTGTGTAATATTTTTCTCTCATAAATTACTTAAAAAGTATTCTGATTTAAAAAGAAGATCCTACCTCCATTGAAGCTGTGTTCTTGACGAACTTTAAATATTGGGGCCCTAAACGCAATATTGAAACTTAAAAATTATGTTACGAAGAATCCATGCATGTTTTTATTTTATTGTAAATAAAATAAACAATTTTAAGACAATTTAAGATTCTTATATAAAATATAAATTCACGAAAAAAAAGGATAGTAAAATTAACCTTAAATATTGGTAAATATAACCAAAAAATTAGTAAATTACACTAAAAAAATCGCAAGAGCTATTTGTCCAGAAAAATTTTGTGTAAAATTTACTCACACATAAACAAAAGTGAAAAATATTTTTAACCTCAATATTTTCGAGGAGTAAAGTTATGCTTGCATTTCTGCACTTTGCACTATTTTTTGAAAAAATAATCAATTCTTAAATTTTCTAATCTTTAAAAATTGTTAATTTATGAAATTCTAAATTAAATTTTAGTTTTATTCAATAAAAACCTTTGAATAAAATTTTGATATTTTTTTGGTTATTTGATCAGAAAATCTATTTAACCAGAAACAATTGAAAATTTTCTGGACCAATAGACCTGGCCTAAAAAAATTGTGGTTTTAGTTTTATAAACAAATTTTATCAGTAAATTTTTCTAAAAATTTATAGTGACTTTTAACCACACTAAATTTAGTAAACAAAATCGTTATTTTGGTTATATTTACTAATTTTTTATATGCTTATTCAATGTTCATGTGTGAAAAATGGACATAAATAAATAATAATCTTATCACTTATTTGTTTACTTTTTATAACTTAAAATAAAACCTAAGCAAATTTACAGAAAGTATATAGTATCTACAAGTTTTAAAAAAAATATGCATGTACAGTATATATATATATTCACAAAACAAACAACATACTAAAAATAATAAAAAAAGCTTAGAAGTTTAAAAGAATATATTTATGTATAAGAATAACTTATAAGTTTTAAACAGAAAGGATTTATAAAACTTGTTAAATGTGTTTTCGGGAAATGTTATAAAAACTATAAGAGTAACTGAGAACTTTTTATGTCACTTTTGTAAATAATTCTTTTTTTTTTATTTAGTTAACAATGAAGTAGCTAAACGCTCTTCAATTGCTTCATTAAAAAAAAAAAAAATTAATAAATACAATGAAAATAAATAGTTATTTTAAATAGAAAATTAAACAATCTTCTCTCGATTTTACACCAGAATACACGTTTGGTCAACTAATAAAATTTTTGAATATTTGAGTCTTTTTATATTAAAAACTCACCTCCTTAAAACTCATCTAAGGGGGTGTATATGACAAATTAATATAAAGTTGTTTCTTTTAGTTTACAAATAGTGCCTTGTTTTATATACCTTGCGATTTTTTTGTGTATCAATTCAGGTGACGCCCATAAGTAATTTGAAATTTACCTACATTTAGAGGGAGATATCAAATTTTCTAGAGGATGTATGTAAAAATGGACTTCAAAATGAAAAGAGCAGCCTCAATTACTTACAAGGTAATATTTTTAGCTTAAAGTATTGATTTTTTTAATGTGCTCTAATACACCCTAATGAAAGGGGTAAATATGACAAATTGATATGAATTTATTTTTTTTGGTTTATTAAAAGTTCCTCGTAAATTTTTATATGGCATTAGATATTTCTTTGTACACAGTTACCAATTCAGGTAACACACATAAGTTATTTTAGAATTTACATTTTCTAGGGTTTGAACGTGAAAACAGACTTCAAAAATGATAAGAGCAACCAAAATTACCCACTAGGAAACCCGTTAGTGCACATTTTTGATTTTTTCTATTGTTCTATAATACATCCCTTTTACACCCCATCTAAGGAGGTGAATATGACAAATTGATATACAATTTTATTTGTGTTACTAATAGTCAAATTTTATACATCTTGAGATTTTTTTTGTGAGTAGTATCATTTTAAATAACATCTAAAAAATTTTATAAATTCACCTCACATTTAGGGAATGATATCTCACTTTCTAGGGGTTGTACGTAAATGAAAATAACAGCCCCAATTACCACTAGGTAACATTTTTAGCTTAAAATATTGACGTTTTTATAAAAAAAAATTCAAATGGCTTGTATGTATTGATTAGGCTCTAATAGGTTAAATGATTGCAACAAATGCAATTTTTAATAATTAAATAAATATACTTGATTTTTAAGCTAACGAATTTTCCTTTATTTATACAATAAATTGTCCACGTTTCAAAGACTTTCAGCCTGCCTTTTAATTTTGCAATACTGATCACATAGTATCATACATTTGATTGAAGAGTATTAATAAAAATCAATAATAAAAATTAATTTAAAATTTAGACTCTTTTGAGCAATTTTCCAAATTTTCTTTAGTATTCTTTGTAAGATTTTTATGGAGTCAGTCACCCTTTAAATTTGCAGATTTGAGAGTCAACGTAAATTCTTCAAAGCAAATATTAATATAATTCTAAAAAGAAATCTTTTTGATGTATTCTGAGCTACTTTCTTGAACTATTTAAATTAAGTAAATTCAAAAAAATTGTCAGAATAATGCGAGATTTTCAATATTTTACAGAGATTTGAGTACATACAATTATTAACAATAAAAATCTTAAGTAATTAGTTACGAAATAAGAGTCTATAAAAAATTATTTTACGTATTTCTTAATGAACAAATACTTTCTTAACGAACAAAATTTTTTTTGAAAATAAAAATAAAACAAAACATCAGATTTATAAATACGCAAGTCACGATTCTCGTATATACAGAAACACTCTAAATTGCCTTTATTCGTCTTGTTTTACATAAAATGCAGTATACATATTCGCTCGGTCATAATTATTTTATGCATTTATATTTTTATGTAAAAATATCAAAGTTGAAAACGGACAAGTTAAAAAAGGGCTTCTACCTCCCCTTCATGATTTCAATTACCTGAATTGGATAGGCTCATCCTGGATAAGATAAGTTCAGCATAAGTTCTGTATTTCTAAAATTTATTTCAGGGTTAATTTTTTTTAATAATAAATTTCATAGAAGAGTAAATTTATAAATATTTTATCGTTTTTTTTTCTTCTTTATAATTAAAATTTAGTGACCTTTTGACTTTTGTACTTCTTCTTGAATTTCTAATTTTCCTAATTTTTTTAGCCCTTTTCAAACATTTTCAAAAATTTGAAAATCTTCAATGAAAAAACACAACAAATTAAATAACTTAAAAGCAAGACATATAAGTAGAGAGTCTATGGCCTTTACTATTCGCAGACCTTTTTTTTCATTTATATCAATTTATTTGAAGTTTCTTGACAGACATACTCACTCGTACCCACACATACAAATAAATTCTCAAATATATGAAATTTGTACTAAGAGATATATCGAATGATTTTTGAAAATTTTTCGATTTTGTAGAAAACGATGTTAAGAAATGAAATTCAACAAAAAAGCTAATAGAAATTACTGATTTTATAAAATCACCAAAACTGCTTAGTAACTTTATAAAAACGATTCTAAAAAAATAATTTTCAACAAAATTACTAGTCGAATATTATTAAATTTTATAAAATTACCGAGGCTCTTTAGAAACTTTGTTGATATTTAGTAAATTTTTTGACAATAAAATAATGTTCAAAAAAATTTTTAATCATAGTTAAGAACCCCAACTTATTGTTAGAATACTAAATTTCAACAATGTTACCATAAACACCCTCGCTAATTTTACTTTACGCAAATTATGGTTTAAAGAGTTTATTTTTAAAGAGGGGTTTTTTTATGAGAAATTGGAGCTACATCCTTAGATTTGCAAAAACTACCCCTAAAAAAAATGTAATGTTTCCAGTATTTGAGTGTTCAGATTTGGTCTGAATAGGTTTTTCGGATCGATCACGAATTTCGGCGTCCTATTTTCATGTATCCCAACTTAGAGTGTCCATTTTAAGGTTTTAGGGATATTTTTTACAAACTTAAAGGTGAAACTCCAGTTCGTTTTAAACAGCACTCCGAAATCCGTGATCAGCGACTCAAAAACAAAATCGATCAGACACCACGCATTTACCCTTTCAATATGCTTTATTCTCTCTGAATTCTACTATAGCCTTGTATCTGTTTCTTTTTATTTTCTACTAGATTTCCTAAATTAGAATGTAAACAATTTTCTACTGTATGTACCATAGCTCCCCAAAGGAGTTAGTTGTATCTGCTATAATAATGAAACATTTAAAGCATCCATATATTAAATTTGTACATATACATCACTTACACTGCAAAAATTTTTAAAGATAAGGATTGCTATAAAAAGTAGCAAATAAACTAATATTTTAGTTAATTTACTAGAATACTAGCAAAGGCTAGAGTTTTAGCCTACACTTATCTGGAAAAAAATGGTCCTAAATAATTAAAGTTGTTCTAACTAATTACAGTGGTTCTAAAAAATTAAAAAATATTTTTTCTCACCTTACTATTACTATAAAAAAAATGTTAAGAACATTATCTTTTTATGCTCCATAAAATGATTTTCAAAAAACTCAAAATTGTATTTCGGGGTCTTAAAGGAGTCCTAAAGATCCAAAAAAATTTTCTTGAAAAGTCATGAAATAATAAGTTTTTCATTCAACGTGCAGAGATTTATCTATTCATGGGATGGAGAAATTAAATTCAGCTTAAGAAACCGTATTTTTGGGGATTGTTTTTAGGTTTTTTTAGGCTTTTCATGGCCTAGAGGTCTGAATCTAACGTGAATTCGTGATTTTTTTGACAACTTTTAAGTGCTGCTACTTAAACTAGGTTTGATTGTGGGTTCAAATCTTTATACTTTTAGAAATAGCCTTCACTAAAATGTTAGGGAATATACCAACACGTTAGTAAAGGCTACTTCCAGATAAGTACAGTGATTTTGCCTCGGAAAACCTAAAATAACTGTTTTTTAGGGTTTTTTAAAGTTTTTATTTCATATCTTCGACCCCTAAACAGTTAATACTCTGCTCATAGACTAGAAAACTTAAAAGTTTACCATTTTTCAAGAAAAAATCTTTTAGGGACCTGTAGGACCTTCTTTTACTCCGAAATATAATTTTGAATTTTTGAGCATAAAAAAATTATATCATCCTTATAGTATATTACGTCACTTGGTCAGCCGGGGCTGACAGACTACGCATACCAGAATATTCAATTTTATGCCATTGTGTCGTATACTATAGTTTTCTTTATCCGAAAGTGCGTTTAATAATTAATATTTTTTATTATTTTAATAAAAAACATCAAGTCATTCACGGTGGCTCACGGTGTACATACAGCTGTTTTATTTTCTTTACTTTTTTAACAATCTCATGAGTTACTTGGCTTTTACAAGTAATCTTCTGCTTGCTTAGTTTTCGTTATCTATTTTCTTATCCTAATTCTAACCTAATGTATATACAAATTACTACTAGAGTGTTAAAAGTTATTAAAAATTTTAAATCAAATAATTTATTTATTTAATTGTTTTATAGAAATTCATTTTTGACGTCTGCCAACTATGTAAAGCCGAGGCGTAAACCCCCAAAAAATCTTTTCTTAAAAATTGGTAAAATGTTAAGTTTTCCAACCTATTAGTTGCGTATTATCTGTTTACTGGTCGGAGAAATTCGGTCCTGTCTAGGCCTAGAGGTATAATTCCTACGGGAGTCAGTGAGTATTTTGATAACTTTACGGATAACTAACGCTACTACTTAGGTTTGGTTTCGAGAGACAAATCACTGTACTTATCAGGTAATTGTAAGCATAATATAATTCATAGATAAGTTTACTTCTCGATAACAATTTGGAGCGTAAAATCTTTTTATAGTGTACATAAAATATTTTCAAAAAATTCAAAAACTTTTTTTCTTTGAAATAAAGTGTAATTTTTCTGGCTTGTAGCAATTTTAAAAAATGCAACTTTCATGCGTCTACACATAAATATTTTACCGAAATTTTTTTTACTATTTTATTAATAATTTATGTGGTAATTTTTTATATTTGTTTTTAAAAAATTATTGTCTGTAAATTTATTCTCAAATTAACCTTACTCGTGTTTATTAAATATACATACATGGTATTTGAATAAAAATTTAATTTTCTAAAATTTAAATAACAATGTAAGAAATGAAAAAAAGTAAAATAAAAGTATATAAATAAAAATAAATGTAAAATACTTTATTCTTACCTTAAAAAATAATACTTTTAAAAAAATAAAAATTTTATTTATAAAAAATAGTATACGTAATAAATTTTTCTAACATATTTGAATGAGTAATATTTTTATGTTGCACTGAGAAAAAATATAAAATACCTAACATAAATATAATACAACTATTACTATTGAAAATTTTAACTTGAATAATAGGAAAGCTTTTTTATTATTATTTTTTATATTCCATCTTATTTTCTCATTTTATTGAATAAATTTTGATTTTATTTTTTAAAAACTATGTCTTTTTCTCGATAATAAATCACGAACATATAATATAAAATCATGCTCGCATTTTCAATTTTATTAACTCCGAATATCAAAATATAGAAAGAAGAATTTCAATTAGTTTTCTTCCAATTTATTAAAAAACACATTTCTTATAGACATTCACTTTTTTACAATATTGACTTCACAAAAAATATTAAAAAAATAAAAAATTTCATTTCCTTAAAAAATTTGATGCATGGAGAAGAAAATTTCCTTTAACTTGAAAAAAAAGAAGGAAAAATTCTTTTTAAATTAATATCAACACCTTTAGAAATAATATTTATACATAAATAGAAAAATTGTTTGACCTAATTTTAAAGTAGTAGTAAATTCACGATAAAAAGGTTAAAAGATTCTTTTTAAAAGAAAGTCATTTTTAATCTATGAACTATATAATTACTTGACGTTGACGATAGAAAACTTTATTTTATACTTAACTTTTTTGTATGCTAAATAGTGAAAAGGACAAAACACGATAATATAATTAATTAACGACTTTCCTGTTAATAATATTCTAAAAAATAGTTGGTTTTATTTTCTTAAATTAGGATATACCTTTCATGAATAAAATGAGTTAATAATTAATTATGAAATATTTTAATTACCTGATAGTGAATTTTATATGAAAGAATGAAAAAATGAAATTATTTACTTAATAAACATGGATTCACAATTTAATCTTATTTAGTATGAAGAATAATATAATACAACGTATTTAATTAAATAATCATTTAAATATTTTTATCAAATTAGAATTAGTATAATTAGTTTATTTTTTTATATACGATAGAGATCTTAATTTACTTTGTTTTCTCATCTACAAGTTCAGAGGTGGATCTGGAAAATTTTTTGAAGGGGTTATTTGGAATCAAATTACAAAAAATTTGTTAAAAAAAAGTCATTAAAATTTTTTGGCAGGGGTCAAACTGGTGCATCACGTTAATTATGTAACGTCAAATTAGCTAAAAAAAGGTAAAACTGACCGATGAGGGGGGTTCAATTGACCCCTTTGACCCACCACCCCTCTTGGATCCGCCACTGAAGTTAAAAGTTAAACCACCTTTTTTTTTAAATGAACTTTATTATAAAATATTAAATTGCAGTTATCAGGCATAAGATCGCATCTAGATGACAGATTACTCATAAAAAAAATTGGGATTTTTAGGTTGGGTGGGCACAAGTAATTCTCAGTATAGATATCAATTTTATAAGTCTCAATATTGTAACCTAGAAGCAGTGCACCGATTTAGTCTAAAATCTGCTAAATTTTTATGTATCGACCTGATTGATTTATAAACTCTTCATATACTATCCTACTTTTAAAAAAATATGCTATTTTTCCTAAATATTTACTCTTTGATTCAAGAAACAGGCAGTAGTGCCCAAAAAGAAGGTTTTTTTAAAATTTTATTCGTTAACCCCATTAAATTCTGAATGTTTAAAAAATTAACAAGTTTCCATTAAAAATAAAATAATACAAGAAGGATTGAATAAAACAAACGGATCAATGTATAAAATTCCAAAGTCAGAAAATTTTTGTTAAATAAAAAGTTTTATTATTACTAACTTTGGATTTGTTTGGAACTAGAATGTCTAAAGCATCACTAATTATAAGTATTTTTGCATTTATATTATTCTAAAATAATATCTACAACACGAATTAGTTATTTTTAATGTGTAGAAGTGTGAATTTTTGCTAATATAATACACAGGTTATAAAATCTATTAAAAATAAAAAAGCAATATTTGTTCAGTTTTGGTTTCTACTGAAAATCAATTGTCATTTATAAAAAAATTTTAAAAATTCCAGATTATTTGATTGTACTCTCAAGATTGTTGCAATAATATTTTATCTGAAATGACTAGAACTGGCGCTGTGAAATTCTACGTACCTTAAGAAAGTATTGATATCTTAAATTATATGAGGTAATAATTTAGAAACATAATTTTCCTTTCTCTGTTGCTGACAATTTCATGTGATAAAATTAAGGTCATAGAAACTTTTTAACAACTGGTAAATATATTTTATTTTTAAATTAAAAAAAAAAAAACTAGCCTGAATAAAATATAGGTATGAAAGATACCCAAAATTTACATATTAATTAACAAAGTAATAAAAAAGCATGAAAAAAATTAGATTACATATTCTTACCCTTTGGGGATAAATCACAATTTTCTCCTAAATAAAAAGTTCCTTGTCGCACTTCAATTTCATGAACAATTATACCAAAACTATAAACGTCGCCCTTTTGTGTACCTTCTAATGGCCTTCTTTCTGTTCGAAGTAATTCAGGTGCTGTCCATAATTGCCCTGCAAATAATAATAAGTTAAATGTGGATCACAGTAAATTATATTTAGATTGTAAATTTTAAGTATTTATTTTAAAATAATGCTTTTAAATAATATTTAAGTACAACTGTCACCTTAGGGAATATTATTATTACAATTTAGATAACAGTTACGGATTAGAAGAGCTATATTTGTTCAAGTAATATTTGCTATTTTGATATCTCTTCTTTTGATATTTGTTAGAATTTATAAAAAGATGTAGGTATATTTAAAAGAAAGTTTTAATTTTTAGCAGTAACACCAACTCGGTGTCGATATATAAATATGTTCATTTCTTGAAAAATTTAAAGGATTTTGAAAGCTTTTAAACAATATTAACTTTGACAACTAATATTTTAGAAGTCTCAAGGGGGGTGGGGTCAAATTTGTCCCATTTAAGGGGGGGGTCAAAAGAAACTTAGAATATTAGGAGACTTTGAAAAATCTGAGCTTCAGGACTTACGATAATACAGGTTTAGGAACTTTTTATAAATTTATTATAATATCGATTAAGGGACTTAGAATAATTCAGGTTTAGGGAATCAAAATAGTTTGGGTTTAGAATCTTAACAGCTGGTAAGGTGATAATTACAAATTATAAAATTAGAAAATTGTATTGTAATGTTGAGTAACATTTGTATTATACCTAGTCCTCAGCTGGAAGTAAACATGTTCCATGCATTTAGGTTGTTTTTACACAAACCGGTTTTTATTAAGTTTTTATTATTGTAATTTTTCACTCTCAAATTAAGCAGGATTAGTAAAATTTTCCACTGAAGACGATCCTGACTTCAGTTTTTTGGAAAAACCTCGCGGAAACCCGGGATATCCGTAAAACGTACAGGAAATTTTGAATGTAAATTACTCAAAATGAAGGTTTGATTTCATTCATATTTCAAAAGCTTTGATCTGGAACCTTTAAAATGTGGTATTGTAATATATTTTTACATACTGAACTTATTGGTAAAATTGATTTTTTCAATTTTTAATAATTTGACAATTTTTTAATGAATTATTTACGTGTCAATTTAAACCTATTAAATAATTAAAATATTTTGCCTGTCTGAGAAAGTGAACATTGTGGACATGTAGAATGTAACTATTAAATGACTCTGAAATTCATGCTTTTGATATTCATTCAAAAATTTTCATCCTTTATAGCATAATGTTATCTTTTTTAAATATTTTATGAACAGACCTTTTGTGTATGCTAATCAATAAAACTTCAATATACCCACAAATAAAAAAAAAACGATACCTGGTATCAATGATTTAAAACACAAGTTTAAATCATAAACAATAAAAACATTGTGAATAATGAATGTCTTTTAAACTAAAACATATTTTATGACCATAATTTTTGTCATTTACATACTATTGATAAATCATATTTATTCTTTTATACTTTTATGAAAATATATACTTTTTTTACTATAATTTAAAGATAAAAAAAAATTTAACTATGATGTATTTGCTTCTGTTTTTTATCGTCGTACAAAAACATTATGTTATGATGAATGTTAATTTACAACACACCTTTTTTTAGGGTGAAAAAAAAATAAGAGAATTACTTAGTATAATAATTTTTCTTTTTTTTTTTCAAAGTATTTCTTTTTTAAGCTAATTACTTCCGGTATTATTTTTATATATTTTTTTTTCTTATTTTTTGTTTTATAAAAAAGTGGTGTCAGTAATGGATTCTTATAATACTATATTACGTTAAGTAGATAATGCAAGAATAAATATTGAATTATTCATGATTAAATAAAAGTATAATGAAGATTTTGATTTAGGAACTTCAAGTCATAGGTATTAAATTTAATACGTAAAGAATAAAACTTAATTAAACTTTATTTAATCCAGATTAAGAAATAAAGATTGTTTTTATAATTAATTGTGCGATTTTTTTATTTACTTACTTTTCCAATAAGCATAACAATCAACATTGTTATCGTTATCATCAATTTTTGATTTTCGTAGTTGATGTAAACCAAAATCAGCTATTTTTAATACAAATCTTGAATCAACGAGACAGTTTGTCGATTTTAAATTTCCATGACTACGTATTTCTGATGCGTGAAGATAACTCATGCCTCTTACGATGTCGTGGATAAGTGATCCTCGAAATACTCGATCTAATTTTATTTGTTCGTTTTCAAGTATATCCTATTAAAGAAAAATTTTTATTATAAGTCATTCTTAGTTAGAATGGTTCTCTTTTTAACAAAATATATTAAATAGTAAAATATTAAATATCTATTTTGAAACCTTTAATTTAGGGTTACCGTGTATGTTTCTCTTTACTGTTTAAAAAATTTTTTAAATTTTAAGAAAAATAAAGTTCTTGTTTTTAAAAATTCTCAAATTATATTTTTTGGACATAATATAAAACAAAGTAAATAGAATACTAGTTCTTATAACATTAAATTGTTATAAAAATGCCTTTTAAAATTAAGAGTTAAATCAACAGATTTGCTAAACAGAGATACCAATAGGATTAAAAAGTTTGAAAGGTATAAAGATATCTTTCTAAGACCCATTTATATTGCTTAGCTTACTTTAACCATCTCATTATTTAGATTTGCAATCAGTATTATTATGTCTTAAAATAATACCTGTCTAAGTTATTAATTTATAAATGTATATACGTTCAGGTCCAGGTAAAAATGCCAGTACAAAATTTTTTTCTTAATGCTTTATTATAGGTAATAATTTGGACACGTCTTAGTTTGACATTTTCGATTTTGGAATTTTTGGAACATATTAATTCTGATCATAAATTTCTGATGCTCAAATATTGATTTTTTTGAGATTTTTGATTTTTTGAGCTTTAAAAAGGCTTCTTATTTTAAAACTGGAGCACTTATTATATTTGCATATGATCAGGAAACAGTTTTAACATTCTCGGAAAATTTGAGTAAATTTCATCATGGCGAACTTGATTTCTGGTGAATTTGAAGAACTCAAACCACTAAGAATGAAACCCGAAGTGGCCAAAAAGGATAAAAAAAATTTCTTTTGCGTAGTCCAGGTAAGAAGGAAACATTTTTCTCAAAATAAAAAATCTCAAAAAAACCAATTTTCGAGCATCAGAAATTTTAGGTCGAAATTAATAAAATATCATATATAATAAATAAAGAACACTTTCGTTTTAATTGCTTGTATAAAATCAATAACGATGTACTTTTAATAATATTTTCTATACTTTTTTCTAATTAATTAAAACTGATAATTCCTTTTTCTATAACTAAGTGTATATTGAATTACTCGTTTTTCTTATTATTTTAACACTGAAATTTTATATAAAATATATATAAAAGCATTTGTTAAATTATATTTAATGACCAGAAATTGTTATCCTGATGCAGAAAAAAAGCTATAAAAAAAAAAAGAATTTTTTCATTTTTATAAAATATTATTTTCTTTTTAAAATCTACTTGAGTTCATTACAATATAAATGAGATTAAAACTATATTATTATTATTATTATTATATTTTTTTAATTATAATAACATTAAGTGCTACAGTATATATAAAATTTAAAATTAATTAGTTTAAAACCGTAAGATCAATAGGAAAAATTTCAACATAACTTTAAAAAGCTTCTTGAAACTTTGCATATAAAAAAAATAATTATTTATATTTACAAAGGAAATAAAAAAACAGTAAAAAATAAAAGAATTATAAAGTAAGTGTTGCCTTTTTTTTCTTTCTTTTCTTAACTAATTAAATTATAGAAAATTATTCAATACCTAGCCGCTGCTTTTAATTTACAAAGCTAGCAGTTCTTTTTTTTTCATAATTGAAAGTTTAATTTGTGGATATCGTGTTTTTTTTTTTAAAGCTTATATTATCAATATGGATAAAAAAAATAACCTCTAATATTAATCTCATTAGCTTTTATAAGATGAAAAAAAAATTTACTTTATATAGTACCTTTTATAACTGAATTGTTTTCTTTCTTTATGCATACAATTTTTTTTTTAACTTCTTTTTTATAAGACTTGAAACTATAAAAAAAGTAGTTCTACATACAAAAGCACTTTTGGATTTTTTTTTTCTTTTTTTTTTTAAATATTAATTCTTGTTTTTTTAAATTTTAACATAAGATATTAATATTAATTATTAAGAATGAAGAAAATAAAACTTTTTCTTTCTTAACAATAAAAAGGTGTCTGCCATTTCAATAAGTTTTTAGTATCTTTCAAATTAATTGGCTACTTGTTTAGATCTTGGGGTTTTTGGATTTTATTTCTCAAAACTTTTATAAAGGAGAAAAATAAATTAAATCCTGTTCAAGAATGGCGAAATTTTTCGTTATGTATATTTGCATTATTCTGGCTGATTATTGGCTTTTAACATGAAACACGTGTGTAGGGAGGGCTACCCCGGGAATCCGAAAATCAAGGGAGAGGGGTTTAATGAGTTCAATTTAAGGGGGTCGGGGTCAAATGGACCTACAATAATCTGGGTTTAGGGAATTTTAATTTTGACTTAGAATCTTAATAAATTCTTATTATCTGACGTCCAATAAACTGGAAAATTTGATAATCCGGCACTTTTTTCAATCAAGTTGTTATGTATTTTTTTAATTTTGTGTAAAGAAAATTTTTTATTTTATAAAATACAAAAAAAGAAACCATAGGTAGCCTTCAAGGTTTAATATCTATATAATAATTAATATTTAGTTTTAATTAATATTTTGTTTGATTATTTATATATAAAGCTTATTGAAACTCTGCTTTTTAAAAAAGTAATTAAATTTTTATTGAACTTCTGAGTAAAAGTTTAAGTGCGATTTAAGCCATATCGGGTCTGCCTTAAGCCATATGTATTGGCTCCTAGCATGGGAGATTTCCACCTTGAGCACGGCCGATTGATAGTTAGTTGCGGGTTCCGTTAACTATGACTCGCGGTTATTATTTTCTGGTTTAGTAATGGGCGAAGGTTAAAACCCCTCAGAGTCAGAAAGACTTTAGCCTTCCTGGATAGGTATGGCAAACCCAAGGAACCTTAGCTGTTACTGACTGAGGACCAGTCAGTTCCTAATACCGTAAAACTCTGCCCTCATTCCAAAAACCCACGCAAGACGCCACGCGGGTACGCTATAAGCTGAAGAATTCGAGGGCTTGGCTTTTCCGCCCGGCCGCGAAGCAGTGAACTTCTATAAAAATCTACTACTTCTATAAACTATACTTGACCTGTCTACCAGGCTCAACTTAGTGGCAGTAAATGTAGGTAAGACTACAACTGTCAGAAGACCTGGCTACGGACAGACCATCCCGGATATATCCCTTGCAACAGAAGATTTAGCTGCTAGAATTATAGATTGGCAAGTTCTAGAGGACTTCACAGCAAGTGACCACCAATATATCTCTTTTAAGGTGCATTACGAACGGTTGATACGAAGAGATGAAGCACAGAACTGTTTTGGATGGGACATCAAGCAGCTAAACCACGAAATATTGGTGATTATGTTTAAAAGAGGAGACATTGCTATCCTGGGGAATAGGCCAGGAAATATTAACGACGCAAAGATACTAGTCAAGAACATCATGACATTGCTGGAAAAGGCATGTAACAAAGTTATGTCGATAATGGAACGCTGAAATAGCCTGCCTAAGAAGTGCCAGCTTAACGACAAGAACGAGAGCCCCACGTACTAGGATCATAATGGACGCTGCTGAGCTGATAGCAAAGCATAAGCAGGTAAAGAAAAGCCTGAGACATGCTGTTAGGAGAAGCAAGAGAGAATGCGTGAGGCTTTATGTAATGAGGTGGACAATGACCCATGGGGTCTTGGTTACAAAATAGTCACCAAGAGAATTTGTGCTCTTTCCGCAAGTGGCGTTATGAATGAAGCGGTTGGCCGTATAGTTGACGGACTTTTCCCTATCCACCCTGAGAGAGAGGAAGAAAATGACTTAGAAGAAGATGACGAGGAGGATATTCCCGAATTCACCGTGCAGGAGCTTGTAACAGCAGTAAACTCGCTCAAAAATGGAAAGGCACCAGGGCCTGATAGAATACCCACTGAGATTCTGAAGATAGCCGCACACGAGTGTTCATAACTTATCCTGCGTACGTACAATACTTGTGCACGAGCGGGCGTCTTTAGCAAACTCTGGAAAAAAGCCAGAGGGTAAATTATCAGTAAGGGTAAGAGGGGCGAACTATTGGCGTCCTCTAGGATTACTGGACACAGCCGGAAAAAATTATGAAAAGATGCTGCAACCTCGGGTACTGAGGGCTGTAGAAACTGCAGGGGACCTTGCCGGCAATACGGGTTCCGCCGAGGGAAGTCAACTATCGATGCCATAAGCAGTATCACCCGTGTCATTGAAAATGAACATATAGGCAATCACTACTCCAGACAAATCACGCTACTAGTGACTCTCGATGTGAATCTTTAACTCAGCAAGATGGAGCGATTTCATGGGGGTGCTAAGAAACTTACAGGTGCCAAAATATCTGCAAAGAATCATCAACAGTTACCTGAGCGATCGAGAAATAATATTTGAGACTGCACAAGGAACAAGAGTGAGGAGAGTAACTGCAGGAGCAATCCAAGGATCGGTCCTCGGGCCGGATCTATGGAACATCATGTACGATCAGGTACTTAGGCTCCAAATGCCAGAGGATACTTTTACTGTCGGATACGCTAACGATCTGGTCCTAGTCATCACGACAAAAGATGTACAAATTGCCGAGGAAAAACTGAAACAGACAATGCATAGAGTAAACTACTGGATAGAAGTCCATGGTCTAAATTTTGCGACGGCGAAGACTGAGATTGTTCTATTTACCCATAAACATATTGAGGCCATGATCCCAATTGGTATTGGGGTGAATAGGATAGAAACGAAGGATTACTTAAAGTACTTGGGAGTGCTGTTGGACACAAAACTGACCTTTAAGGCGCAGATTCTGAGAAGCACGGAGAAGGCTGCGAGGCTCACTGCTGCGTTAAGCAGGCTCATGAGAAAAACATGCGGACCTAAGACTGAAAAGCACAGTCTTCTTATGTCGGTCACCCATTCCATACTCCTGTATGGTGCAGAAGTATGGGCTGGCTGCATAAAGGTCACTTATGCGTCTAAGCTTACGAGCGTCCAGAGGCAAGGAGTCCTGAGAATATCATGTGCCTATCGCACAGTGTCCTTGGAAGCAGCTCTAGTCATCGCCGGAGTAATCCCTATAGATCTGCTTGCTCTTTAGAGATAGTATATCTATCTGAACAAAGACAGGGAAGTCTTTGACCGCGCAAAGGCTATTTCGTACCAGATCAGCCTAAGCGAGTTGCAGGACTGTTGGACCGACTACTCGGAGAGCAAAGGGACCAAGAGGTTGATAGGAGAGATATCACCTTGGATAAATAGAGGGCACGGGAACATTAATTATTTTTTGACCCAATTCTTAAGCGGACATGAGCTTTTTTGCTCCTACCTAGCACATAAAGATGTAATTTTAATCAGATGGAATGACGGAGTCCTTAACCAGACTGGCGAGTCATTGGATGCAAGTTAAAAGATGGAGTTCACGAATAGAACTAAATAACCTTGAATCTGTCCTGAAGTAATGTGAAAACTGTCCCGGGATAGGCTAGCATAAGGTTGGAAGGGAGTTGAGTTTTAGTGTGTAAGGGAAAGTTAGGTCGAGTACCATATAACTGTCAGTCCGGATGCTCAAAAGTATGCGTAGCGCATTTCTCCACTTCCGACGCAAAAAAGAAAAAATAAAAAACAAGTCAAGGTGATAATTACAAATTATAAAATTAATATTAAATTTTTAATTGCGTAACATTTATGAATAATAGAATAATTTTGATTTATGGACTTAGCATACTTCAGGTTTAGGGACTTACAATAATTCAAGTTTAGGAACTTTAGAATATTTTCGATTTAGGGACTTAGAATAATATAGGTTTAGGGAATCAGAATAATTTGAGTTTAGAATCTTAACATCTAGTAAAGGTAATAATTACAAATTATAAAATTTGCAAATTGTATTGTAATTTTTCGTAAAATGTATGTATAATACCCAGCCCTTAGCTGTAGTAAACATGTTCCATGCATTTAGATTGTGTTTACAGAATAAATTTATATTATAAATAAATTTTTAATATAATAAAAAACATATTTAATTTACTATGTTTAAATAAACAAATTATTGTAATATTCTATATGTTATTTTTCAAGAGTTTATATGAAGTATGATTTAGCTGACTGTTTCCAGCCTTATTTGGAACATTTAAAATTTTATTTTTTAAAGAATTTTTTATTACAAATATGTTAAAGAATTACCAATATATTGTAAGATTAAAATGCTTAGTAAATAAAAAATATTTAATTTATATAAAATATATTTTTTAAGGCCAAAAATCCAAGTTAAATGTTACAGATAAATTAATATTTTTGTTTAGGAATAAACTTATGTTAGTTTTTAAGTTATGCTATATTATAATTGAATTCTTTCAAAGTAATAAAAATAAGCTGATAAATTTAAATATTTTCAAAATCATTAACAAAAACCAATTATTGCCTTTATTTTTTCAATAAATTTCCCCACGTTTCTTTTATTATATATTTTCAAGAAAAACACATTATTTTATTTGTTCAACTATAAATTGCTAAAAAAATGCATATAATATAAAATCTGTTTTAGTGACACGTATTATCAATTTTGATGATAAACTGCAAAAAGGAAGAAAAATACTTGGCTCTTTTCCCGTATTATTAAAATTCTATATCTATTACAAAGTAAAAAAAATTTTTTTTAAAGAATTTAAAATATTCAAACCTGAAGTGAACCTCTTGGACAGTATTCAGTAAGAAGGCAACAATGTGGTGGTTCAACGCAAGCACCATAAAATCTTACTAAATGATCATGTTGAAGATCTTTCATCTAATAAAATAAAAATTTAAATTAAAAACAATATTTTAAATACTATTAATATTCTAAGCTCATTTTGCAATGTAATACAATATACGTTCAAATTGACAAGAAATTTTAAATTCAAAGAACGTAAAGAAAAAGTTTTAGAAACATTCTATTTGAATGTTTAAGTTAAAGAGATCACGATTTTAAAAAAATTTTTTTTCGTACCCTTTTAAGTTCCAGTAATAGTGGCCTTGTTAGTTCCACTTTATTTCCAGAGATTGGCCTGATTGCAACTTTTGAATTCTGTAAGCGTTTAAAAAATTAAAAATGTATTATATTTTTATTGAAAATTCTTTGAGAAAAAATGAATCAGAAATTAAAAAAAAATTATTCTAGCTAAATTTTTAAATAACTGTAATTTTTAAAAGTTTTAATTCAATTATATTTTCTTCCATTATTTTTTTTATGCTTTCATATAAATCTTTGTTCTTAATTTAAAACAGTTAACATACTTTAAGCTTTTCATTTCAACCTATACATAGAAAATTTAATAGACATTACCTCGTGATGAGTTTTTATCTCAAAGATATAAATTTTTTTATAGTATAAAAATACAATTCTTAAAATAATTTAACATTGATTTTTATTAAATAAATTAAATTTTTATTCTTAAAATGAATTTTTAAATCATTAAAAATAAATATACGACCCTTGGTAATAAAAACAGAATGCCCTAAATCGACTATGGATCGTAATATACTATTTTTTATAAAAAAATTAAAAATAAAAGCAAAAAATATTGTAAAAAAATAGGTACCTTGTATATTCCTGTAGGAGTAAAAATCTGTCTATCCACTCCTCCTTGAAAGCTGACATTATCTTCGAAGAAAATACTCTGTAATAAAAAAAGTTGAGTTTTTATATTTATAATAATGCTTTTTTGCTTACTATGTGTATGGATTTTATATTATAAAATTATTATCTATTTTAAGACTCTCACGTGGTTAAGAAAAAAAAATAAATTGGTTTTTTATTAAAACTAAATACAAAAAAATAAAATCTCTGGGAGTCTGGAAATTATTTTGAAAAGGTGCTAAATTCTCAAGTATCTAATTAATTTATTAAAAATAAGATTTTAAAACTTTAGCTCATAACTTAATATGCATAATTGTTTCTGAAAACTTATTTTAAGTTTTCAGTACCTAGAAGTGTAGTCAAATAAGCTAAAATCTAGAGAATCTTCTTTTTATTTGGTAAATGGAATCAAATTTTGTCACTGTAATCATGAAAACAAGTATAAATCTTAAAAACTATTAAAACTAATATTTATGCCAAAGAAAATCTACTTGTAACAAAAATGCTTTTTCATTTTCAGTTCAATACATAAAAAAAAATAAAATATTTGGCTCAGAAGTCAAATAATCAATGATACTTTGTTAGTTTCCAACAAAAAAGATTCTCCTAAATCTACTATGAATTATTTATATCAACTTAGCATTCAAAGCAAAAAAAAATCTTTTCCGTAAATCGGCTTGTGTCAAGAGAAAGTATAGTTTTTGTGGTCAACAGACCTTTTGTTAGCTACAAGCAGATTTTGTATTCTTTTATAAGAGCATGAACATGAAAAAAAAAAATAACAATTAAAAAATTGAAAACTAGATCTGCTTTTTGAAAATATTTCAGGATTTCTTTTTTACTTTATTACAATAAGCACTAAATCAACTATATTTAGATAGAGGTTTTATAAGAAGCTTATTCTTTTTATACATGAGTATAAATTTAAATATAAATAATAGAAAAAAAAGTACATTTCATGGTAAATTGACATTTCTTTCTTAAAATAATACTACAAAAACCTATAGATTGATTTTTTTTTCTTAATATAAATGACTTTTAAGTACAAAATGTAATTCAAACTAGATTTAAATATTAGATTAATTCTTGTTCTGCAAATGAGTATTTATATAAGTATTGGAAATTCTTTATAATATTAGATCCAAACTTTGATTATACAATGATCTTAGCAGGAGAAAATCTTTGAATTTTATTCTTTATACATAAATAAAACTAAAACTAATGATCTCGAGTCTCGATAACTTTTAATATAACCTCCAGCTAACGTAACTACAACTAAATTAAAAAGTACAAAGCTTCTACATTCATTAATTGATAAAACTTAAATCAATAACATTAAATTCTTTTAAAAGAAATCAGTTTTTGTACTCTTCTATCTAAACTTTTATTACAAATAATTATTCAAGTTTTTTTTCAAAAATATTTTTATAAAAGTCTTATATGTGTCTACTTATCAAAGTTATATAACATTGTAATATTCTGTACTTTTTATACTCGTGGTTTATGCGAATATGAATACATATATAGATATAAAAGAAGAAAAAAATGATTGATCCATTCTGTAATGCATACACAGTATTTTTTACAAACCCTAGAGTTTCAAAATAAAAAAAAAAATCAGACTATTCAGTAAAAAAAAAATTGAAAAAAAAAATTTGTAAGCAAAATAATATGAAAATTTTTCTCCTGAATACTAATCAAAAAAGTTACCATACTATTATTCATGAATTTGATTCTTCAAACATTTTACGCTTGCAAAGGATAAAAAATACTTCATAAATATATTTTTATTTTGGCCAATAAGTTCATTTTTAGGGTAAAAAGCACTTTAAAAAGCAGTTATTTTCAGATAAAATACTAACATAATGATAAAAATGTTACTCATAAGTACAAACAAACTTTAATATAATTCTTTATTCGTCTAAGTCATTTAAAGTATTGACCTTTGTTATACATACTTCTTGATAATAACTGATTGTACGTACGGGGTCAACTGAATCCCATTGAGTAAAATTTATCTAACGAACTTCACTTTTTATGCAACCAAATCTTTAGACACGATCACACTATGTATGTTGCTATGTGTTCAATACTAGATAAAATCGTGCCTATAAGTTTGTCAGACCAAAAAATGTATAATTCGTGGAGAAATTTAGTACTCGGATCGTTTCGATGCCTTTAACATACTTATATTGAAAAATAAGCAATTTTTGTTCTTAATAGGACAAAAAGGACTTTTAAAGCCTAAAACCTATGTATATACCTGATAAATATGCACCGAAAAAATATTAATTGAATGAAAATCTGTCGGGGAATTTTCGAGATATTTTAGTTTTTAGAAATAATTTTTTAGGGCACATTTTTCTTAAAGTAGACTTATTTAACCAACATAAAAATGTGAAAATCGAACATTTTTATCTTTTATGCTTATATAACGTTTAAAGAAAATTGTCTGTAAACATTTGAGAAAACTAATTTTTCCGAGGTAATTATTTATGCGTAACCCGTTAAGAAAACATAAAATGAAAAATATTTCATATTGTTAATAGTGAATAAGTATTCTATGTATTTATACGTCTATTTATCTTACAAGTTGACTACCAGGCTGTTTGTTCGGTGCAAGCGAATACGTTGATCCAGCTTTGAGTCTCTCACTGGGCATGACAATAACATCTCCCCAGTGTATTTTCCAAGTCATCGAGACTATTTCAGCTTCAAGCTTAAAGTGTCTGAAAAAAAGGAAAAAATCTAAATATAAATGGCAAATTTAAAATACACGCTTTGGGATACTTTACAAAGTATAATTCGGTTTTTTAAAATATAAGAAAAATTCTTTAAAATAGTATAATTATTATAAAACCACAATTATTTTGAATGAATTTTTCTTTAATTTTTTAAAACCGTTTTAACATTTGTTAAATTCTTTAAGCATACTATTATAAAATTATAAATTTTCCTGAAATTATATGAAAAGTTATAATAAAAGGAAATTCCATTATATACCAACTACAGTTGCAATGAATATACTTAATCCTCATATTATTTTGTAAAGCAAAAAATAGTTAAAATAATGCAAAAGTAAGAAAAAATAAAACTTTATGAATAATTAGTAAAATGAAGATATAGCATTAAATTTTAATCTTATGATTTATTTAAAATTTATATTAGTAAATATATTATTTTGTTTTCTATTTAAATGTAATAATAAATTAAAACTTTAAAATTATGTTTTCTTATTTATTATTAAAAAAGTTTTGAAATAGTATTGATCGTGTAAAAAGTTTTTCTTAAATTATTTTTGTATTTTCAATTCTTTGGAGATTAAGGTGCACATACATGAAGTTGAAATAATCCTTGCTTGTAATGTATAAATAACACTTGCACGAACATGAATGATAAAAACTTTTTATTCAATGTTATAACATATGTGCAGATGCCAATAGAATTTACTGTGAATTATTAAAATTTTAATATTTTTAAAGTTCTAATTACTTTTAACTGAAAAGTGTCTATAATGCATTTTAAGTTTATTAGTTTTTTTTACGAGAAAATTTAATGATAAAAAAAAGTTTAAAATCTCTAAATAAATTTTTCCCCTAAAAGATCTAGCATTAGTTAATTTTTATCTTTAAATAACTATTTGTATCTGATATTTTTAATTAATTAAATTAAAAGACATTTATTTTAATTAAAGACTTTTATTTTAATTTATTTATTGATCTTTCTTTTTACAACTTTCATGGCACTAACTTTCACCCCAGATATTTATTCTTGTTCTGAAAGTTCCTTGGGATATATATTTAATAGTTTTCTACTACATGATCTAACGCGATTACCTAAAGTGTTTAACATTTTTTCAATGTATCTCTCTCAACTAGAAGTATAAGTATTTCGATCATGGACAGAAAGATAAGTAATGGCTCACTGCACGCAACTGAGGATAATTTTTAGTCTAAAAGTGACATAAGTAAATTAACAAACTAGCTGACAGTTGATTTTCATTTCAGTTTATAAGTTTCAATTAAAATAATTCCAATTTTTACGTTAGTATTTTAGAATTTGAAAGTTTTTAAAATGCCTTCAAAATATAAGTTTTTTACACTGTAAAAAGTAACTTTCGTATATTAACAAAAAAATTAGAGCATTTTCGAAAATTTAGTAAATTTTCAAAAAAATGTGTAAATATTTGAAAAAAATCGTATATTTACTAAATCGTATATTTGTGAATTTTTAAAAAAAATTGTAAATATTCGATAAAAATCGTAAATTTACTAAATTTAGTATATTATCGAAAAATTCGAGTATTCTCGATTTTTTTTTGTGAATTCGCAAGAAAAATTGATAATTTACAATTTTTTGTCGAAAATTTACAAAAAATAGTTGTGAATTTCCGAAAAATAGTCGTGAATTTATAACTTTTTTTGTAAAATCACAAAAAAAATCGAGGACTCTCGAATTTTTAGGTAATATACTAAAAGTAAATTTACGATTTTTATCGAATATTTGCAAAATTTTTTGAAAATTCACTAATTTTTCGAAAAAATTCTATTTTTTTTTGTAAATATAAGAAAGTTACTTTTTACAGTGTAGTTTTTGCTACAGTGTTTCACAAAACATATCTAAAAGTTATACCCAAATGTTTCAATTTATATTTATTTTAAAAACTTTATAGAAAACTTTATAAATATATATTTTATGTAACAAGTTAAATAAATAAAATAATTAGTAAGTAACATGATTGCAATATAATTAATTTATATAAAAAAATATATACATAAAAATCATTTATATTAGAATAACTTTCAATAATTTTATTAAGATGGCTGCATCAGCGAATGCCCTACGAAGTATATTTCAGTAAATAACACAACCCAATGTACATTGTAATAATTATATGCATCGAGTTGATGTATCGGAATGTGACAGGGTAATATATAGTAAGACCGAGGACTCCAAAATCAAAAAAAAATTGTGACATCTTTTTTGAACATTCCCTTAGACCTCTAAAACATTTTGAGGTTACCTAAAACCGCAATTGACCTAAAAAAGACCCAACTTTTGGGTCGGGTAACCGCTCTCCCCTACGAATTAATAACAGAAAAATCAGCCTTTTCTTAATATTAACAAATATAATAAATACTTGCTACTCACAAGGGGAGTGAATTGCATCAAATGGTTACGGATGAGTTTACCATGTTGAAAAAACATGTGATCACCTTTCGTTCATGTCAATGGGCCACCTAAGCCTAAAAACCCAAGCTTTTATGTTGGATAAGTGTTATTAAAAAGGTTATTTGATAATTTGCAAAACGTTGGAAACCCAAAAAGGAAACTAAAAAACTTCTGATTGGTCTTATTTTTTGGGTATATTGGGTATTTTTTTTTTTATTTTAGTTTCCAGAACACTTTACTTGCCGATTTTCAATAATTTGTCCACCAACCATGATATATTTAAAGTCAGAAACCCAATTTCAAAATTAAAAATGAGAATTGGCCATTTGGTTAATTGGCTATAGGTTGGTCTATACCGACGAGAAAATTAGTGATAAAATATTGTGAGCTTGAAAGGTATCAGTTATACCAAAAAAATGAGACCGATCAGAAGAGTTAAGTGACTATCGCCAGTTTTATCTGTATTATCAAAAATTTTTCAGAATATGTTAACCAACTTTCCCAATATCTATCTTTACACAAAATCCTCGACTGTTTCCAATCTGGCTTTCAAAAAATTCACAGCACTCAAGCCTTATTAACCACCCTTGTAGATGATATCCGTAGAGGCTATCATGATTGAAACCTCACTATCTTATTAATGTTGGACCTCTCAAAGGCTTTTGATAAAATGTCTCATGAATTTCTAATGGCTAAATTAGCAAGATTGGTTTATCCAAAAATACAGTAGATTGGTTCTCGAGTTACCTCTCAAATAGACTCAATCTGTCATTGTAGAAAATGAACTCTTCTCGGCAGAACCAGTAAAAAGCGGTGTTCCCCAAGGCTCAGTAATGGGCTCCTTACTATCTCTTATTTACATGAACGATATTGGCTCCTACACTTCCTATGCCAAAAGACTACTTTTTGCCGATGATCTCCAAATCTATATCTAAATCTCCAAGAAAGATTATAATTTAGGCATTTCTCTCCTTCAAAGCGATTTAAAAAACATAGAAATCTGGGCTTCTCAAAACAATTTCTACTTCAACAAAGAAAAAACCAAATTCATAATTTTTCAGGACTTTTACATTAACAAAACTACCTTCTATTTCAGTGGCATTCATATTCCCATTACAAAATCTGTAAAAAACCTTGGTTCAGACATGAGCTGGAATACCCAAATTAAACACATGATCAAATCCCTAAACTAGGTACTCTACAGGCTAAGATATTTCAAAAATTTTATCTCCCCTTTACTCCGCAGACGCTTAGTCACTTCCCTAATCTTCCCCCTCTTCGACTATGGCACTTTTCCAGTGGGTAAACTACTAGGATATCAATATGATCGGCTTCAAAAACAACAAAATGCTACGGTCAGATATGTATCTGACATTAAATTCCCCAACAGGACCTCCCCAGCTAGACTGAAATTAGGTTGGGTTAACGTCAGGCTACGCCAAAAATATTTGTGCGCAGTTCACATATATAATGTCCTAAATACCCATCTACCCTCTTATCTGAAGGAAAAAATCAACATCTACGTCCCTACAAGAGACCTACGTCTACACTCACGACCTCGTCTTTCAGTCTCTACCTCTAAATGCTCACAATACAACAATTCCTCTCTAGTATTTATCCTAAACTTCTGGAACACCCTGTCTGAACATATTCGCCTTACTCCCTCTTTAGAAATTTTCATAATTAAAAATTTCCTTAACCCTGCCCTGATTATTTCTTATTTCCTTCTCCTGTCCCCTTTTTACTTTTCTTTCTTTTTCATTACCTATATGCTTAATCAATTACTTTGCACCTAAATTCTCCTAATTAAAAATTATAGAAACCTAAGATCAAAAAAACCAAAGAGCTCTTAAATTTATCTAGTATTAATTTTTATCAACTATTTTTATAGTTTATTAATGTTTTTTATTCTTAATTTGTTTAATATTATATAACTTTCTTTATCATATTTTTTCTAATTTTTATTAATTTTATATATAAATTTTGTAAATAACGTACCCGCCCAATTTACAGTACATAAAAATTTTTTGTAAATCAATGTTTTATACAATTTTGTATAATAAAGAAACAAATCAATCAAATCAATCAATCAAGGTTTACTAACGCACTATCTATATTTTTTTCCCTATAGTTTTTCTACTGTGTGAGTATCTTTTCCATCTATTCTTTTTCTATTTCTCTACTTTTCTACAAATCTTCCCTTAAGCATAACGCAATGATTTAATTAACAAAACAAACAACTTAAGTTATTTACTACTGGAAGACTAAAAACCGCACTGTCTACATGTTCTAAGTGCAAAAATGTGCAATTGCATAAGGAACTATTTCTCTCTTAATTTCCTTTCTTCACGGAGAGGAAATACAGGCCAAGAATTCTCTTCCGAGAAGTCCTCCTGGACCCTGGTCTTGGAAGGAGATGGAAGGAGCCCCACTGCTCAGTTGCTGTCCTGATTTCAGCCTTTACGTACGTGGCTACTTTTGACACCTTCGTCAAAATCACTGTGGATGAAAGATTGTTTGCTGGATTGCTTGTTGCTGGTGTGCTTGGTGCACTTAGAGAAGTACATGGTATCCGGGCATTGTATCCTCATTATTTAAAGTAGCTCGTAAGCTGCGATTGTTGAATTGCTTGGTGCAATTTTCCGAGTTTGTAGACTCAAAGAGGTGGTTTTCACATTCCTAGCCAGAAGACATCGCATGAGCACAAGGTGTTCGAATTGGATTGCACTATGAATTTTTTATCTTTTACCTGATTAAATTTGTTGTGTGCTTGTGATTTATTAATTTTTAAAACGTGTGGCTAGGGCCACGTATAAATGTTCAAAAAACCAAACGGCCCTTTAGGGTAAAAATAAAATCATTAACTAAATATCACTCAAATTAAACCTTGAATATAAAATATAATAAAACTATAAATTATTTAAATAAATTTAAGAATAAATGAATTTTAATTTTAATTTACATGCAAGGAAAAACGAATAAAATAAAAAAAAATTAAATGAACATCTGTTTAAGAATTGTATTTAATTTGTCTTTTTTAATGAGTAATTTTCATTAAAAGCATATTTCTGAATTTCTGAATGTTCATTATGTCACATTCTAAAAACGCAGTCTCTGACTTATTTAATTAATATATTTTCATGCAATCATATAATGAAGAAAAATAGCTTGTACTTTATAATTTTTTCAACATTAAAAATAAATAAAAATTATTTTATTTTCTCCAGAAAGTAAATATGAAAAGAAAGTAAAATAAAATTAGTTACAAAAAGTATTTCTTAAGTTTAATTTCAAAGTTTTGATACCTAATTACAATTTTTTTTTTTTTTTAATAAGCAACTTTTTTTCAGAAGAAAGAAAAAATTTTTTTTATTTGAAAAAAACATTTTTAATTGATGTTATGTTTGCAGAATAAAGAGTATATAAATAAAACTTATATTTTCTTGAAAAATTGATCAATGTATATAAAATAAGTTACATTAATTATTATTCTTGATAAATGCAAAATAGTACCGATACTAACGAGCTCCCTGAAGATACTATGGAGATAAAAAATTATTCTGTTACAATCCGAAAACGTAGAAAGAATTAATGATACTGTGTAAAATATATTTAACAAAAATCAGTTGGCTTATTTCCAATACAATTAATGTTTTATTAATTCATTAGGTGTATATCAGTGTCATTAACTTTTTTTTTTATCTCTCAAAAGTATTATACAGAAATATACAAGCTGAATTTTAATTAATTTAAAATTTAGCTATACTATTCTTACTTGTGTATTTTATTGTGTGCAGTAAGTATATATACATAAGTTTTAGCCATAGAATTTTCGATGCAACAAAGATTTACTTAATATTAGTTCGAAATTAAGGAATGAGTTTGTTAACTTTAAGAGAAGTTTTATAACGTAGCTTTTGGTAAATGCACGTATGTATTTTATATCATGCCTTATTTCATTAAGATATTTGTTGGATTTTTTTAAAACTGTTTCTATTATTATAAAAATATGCTATTATAAAAATATATTGCTTGGAAATTCAAGCAGTATACTGGATTAATTAGAAACTGCAGATAAAATAATATTTTATGAATAAAAAAAGGAAAATTTTTATCTAAGATGCATCTCTTGGTAACTTCCACAAAATTAAAATACTTTTATTATCCTGTTTCAGAGAAATTTTTTTTTCAATTTTTTCAAGAAAATTTTAAGCTAGTACTTCAGATTTGGTCAATAGAAAGAAAATAATTTTTTTTAAATTACTATTCTGTACCACACCGTACTTGAGTGTATCGGAAAATTGAGGTAAACTGGCCACAGATTTGTTACTTCAATTCCTTCCTACCCGGAAATCTGAGCTTTTCATCTGCCCAAGTTTTACTGAACCTCCAATGCATTTGTAACTTTTTTTCACAAAGACTACTGCGGAATAAGGTATGGTTTCTGGCCCCAGCACATTGTTCACATTTTTTTGACAATGGTTTACGATAAAATTTATTTAAGATTCAAATGGTCTACACACTCCCACCCCACTGCGTTCACCGGGGGAGATTCAAACGTGTTTTTGACTCCAAAATTAATATCTCTTGACCGAATTATCCGATCAGAACGTAGTTTGAATCAAAATTTTTGTTTTCAAAAAACAAACCAAATAAATTTTATTTTTTATTTTTGAACTCATTTTAAGGTTAAAAGCTTCAAAAAACGCCATTTTTAGCTTTTTTGACGGTCTAATAAAAATTTAGATATCTCGGAACAGAGGAAAACCTCTTTTTTCACGCTCAGAGAAACTTTGTCTAAGACTACTTTTCAACATGCCGTCGGAAAAATGGTAATTTTTACGATGTGTCACTCGCAAATGACGATTATGTAAAAGAAATCGTTTTTTATTTTTTGCTTATCATACCATCTTGATATTTGATTTTAAATTTAAAATTAGCTTTTGTATGGTTCATGTTATGTTTTTCACACATTTTTTTCATAAAATAAATCTACAAATACAAGTCTGATTTTGTCGTCATTTATAATTCATTAAATTAATTAATTAAATTTTTATCGATAAAAATTGTTCACAAGTATCCATCATTGAATCGACCAACATTGAATTCTCAGAAATAACATGAAACAAAAGTATTAAAGAGTAAAAGCTTTGAAAACTACTAAGAAACCAGAAGGCACATTTTAAGAATTAGCAAGTACACAACAAATAAAACCAAGGTAAAATGTAACAAAGGAATTGATTGAGTGATTGTTCGTGTCTAAAATAATCAAGCAAAAGTTTTTATGTTACTATAAAGTAATAAAGAAAGTAAGTAATCTATTAATGTTATTTCATGTAATTCTTAGAATTATAAGTTCCATAAAATTTTTTGATTTAATCATATTAAAAAAAATTTTCACTATAATTAGCTTTTAATTTATAAAATAAATTAATAAAGATAGTAATTAATAAGCTTTGAAAGATTCCCTATTTCTTGGGTATTGACTTTGGAAAAACTTTTATATTTAATCAATAAATTAGTTTCTTACTTTTACTTTATAAAAGAAAATAAACAAAATTTATTTCAATTTATTTTTTTATATTAAAAGTATTGAAATTACTTAAGGCAGTATTAAAAAAAAAATTGAAGATAATTATAAAGCTGATACAAAAAAATAGGAAAAATTTTTTCAACTTAGTGTCTTATCTAAGTATTACTAAGAGTTACAATAAATTGTTGATTTTCTTACTTGCTTCCTTCAAGAAATTTATTTAAAAAAATGTTATAAAGGTATAATCTGTAAGTATAAAATTCATTTGAAATAGTAAAGTTTTCTGTGGATGAAAGTGATGGCAAAAGAAATGAGAAATTATGAGAAATCCGGTAGAATAAGAAAATGTACATGAATGTTCAACGAGAGATACTTCAACAAAAAATGGTAGAAGAAAAGCAAAAAAAAAGATGAAAAAGCTATAATAAAAAGTTTAGCTTAGATATAGTTGAAAGCTAATAAATAGAAAGATATGAATTTAAATAGTTTTTTTTTGCTACACACATTTTAACGTAAAGAAAGGTAATAAAAATGTATAATTCATTCATATTAAATGTGGAATTTTATATAATAGATTTAATATTTTAATATTTTGAGTTGAGAAAATTTATGACCAAGAGATTTTAAGGAATTTAGAAAATTTAAACAATAAAAATTTAAAATATTTTTTGATTTATTATACCAGCTATATTTTTTACTCCAGAAAAAGTGACATAATTTAATCAAATATTAACTAAAATGTCAAGCATAAATTGGTGATATTTTCTAAATTCTCGTCATTTTATTATAACTCATAAATCTAATATAATATATACATTACACAAAAACATAGTTAGTTAAATATATTTAATGAAATTCCGAATCACCACGCAACAAGGGTTGAACGATGTTACTTTGTCTGAGATTACATACATAAAGGTAGGAATCCTGTTAGAAATCTTTAAGCTTATATGGGTGGTTTTCACAGGAACAGTATATTTTTTTATTGTTTACGGCAGAACACTTATTTTCTTTTTTCTCAATTTTTTTTTTTATTTTTATGTTTTTCAAGGCGCAAATAACATAAAATTTTCAATGGTACTGCTACAAATGTAAAAATAAATTCTACGTGCTATTATTTTTATAGGATTTTTTATTTATGCGGACGTTTTTGACATTTTGAACACATAGGCTAAAGAAAACTTATTTGTTAACTCACCAATATATGCGCAGTTAATTTGGACTTTGAAAAACATTATTAATTAACTTTTAAAAAGAAAAAAAAGTGTTAAAGAGATTTTGTTTCGGATATAAGTGGGGGGGACACTATGTATACCATTCCTGTGATAAGTACCCATGTATATATTCATATTATAATAAAGTATCATAAACGTGTGAAGAGTCACTAAAAATTTTATTTATACATAGTCTATATTATATTTACATATAAAAGCAATCTTTCTAGTTTAACGTCTACATATGCAACATTATTTATCATAAATTTATTACGTATACTATGAAAAATTTTCATACTTGCAGAATTTTTTCAAAAATATTTTTAATATAGGAAAATTCATTATTAGTTTTTTTGAATTAAAAAAAAATTAATATTAACAGACCATTAAGGTTGAATCAGGTGGATAGAAATAGCATTTTTTGGGTTGAAATTTCTGGAAATCGAAACTTCTGGAATGTTTAATATTTTTAGCCATTGATCATGCTATGTGTCCCTTAAAATTAAAAAATTATTTTTGAAAATTTATTGACTATAGACCGAGATATTAGCGCTTGAAATTTCATTAATTTTTTAGGTACTTAATTAATCAAGACTTTTTTATAAATAATCCAATTTTAAAAATCTTTGAATATAGTATTTATGACATTATTTAGTATCGATTCACTAAAAAAAATTTTGATTTTCTACGTTTCGTCGCGAATAAATTGATTTTTTGAAAAATTTAGGTTAGGCCAAAAATCAAAAAACTTGAAATTTATTTCACATTATTATTAAAAATGGAGATTTTTTTTAGTGAATCGATGCTAAATAATGTCCTGAATAATATATTCAAAGATTTTTAAAATCAGATTGTTTATAAAAAAGTCTTGATTAATTAAGTACCTCAAAAATTAATGAAATTTCAAGCGCTAATATCTTAGTCTGTAGTCAATAAATTTTCAAAATTTTTTTTTTAATTTTAAGGGACACATAACATGATTAATGGCTAAAAATATTAAGCATTCCAGAAGTTTCGATCTCCAGAAATTTTTACCCAAAAAAATGCTATTTCTATCCACCTGATTCAACCTTAAGTATAAAAGTTTCTATTTTGATGATCACCCATAGAAAGTAAATTATTTTATATCATCTTGAAACTTATCTATTATATAAAAATTGATAAGCTTTATGGAGGCCGCCATCTTGTGGACAATATAAAGACCAATCAAATCGTTTGTTTACAAATTTGAATTTTTCTATTTTCTTTATAGGTTATAACCTATATTTCTATTATATAAAAATTGATGAGCGTTATGGAGGCCGCCATCTTGTGGACAATATAAAGACCAATCAAATTGTTTGTTTACAAATTTGAATTTTTCTATTTTCTTTATAGGTTATATTTTACGCAAATTTACCGAGTCCCAATTTCAGGGTTTTCAAAAAAAGTCAATTTTTATCATTATCTTTGAAAAACGATATCTTAAAAACAATTTAAAGAAAAGAGACGAGTAAAAAATTTTTGGAAACTTGAAGCATGCAGAAAACTATTAAGGCCTATAAAACTCAATTTTGTCAAATATTACAATTTTGACAGCAATTTAAACAAATTTAAAAATTGGGCCTTTCGGGTCAAAAATTACCATTAGGTTAATTGACTATAGCGGTGAGAGAATCAGTGATAAAAATACACGGTTTACGTCGTTTGAAAGGTGACACTTATATGAAAAAAAGTGAACCAACCAGAAGTGTTTTGGTTAATTTTTGAAGTTGTAGCTTTTTATCGAAAATTACCGAAAAACCCTGTTTTATAAGATTGAGTAAACATGTAAATTTGCGTTTCTAGCCCCAAAATTCCCTTTGGAATGAATGCAGGGCGGTTTGTATGTCTTTACAACATATAAAAGTATGTTTTCCAGTAAAAATTAGCATTTTAAAACGCTTTTTGGCATTTGTGAAAATTTGTATAGCTAAAAACTCAAAATCCCCATGTTATTTAAATGGGAAAATTGATGTGGTTACAGGCACGTGTTTTTGTAAGTCTAAAGCAAAATCCTTGGAACTGGGAACTTTTTGTGACTAAAACTTCACAAAAAAACCCGGGGAGTAAAGTTTTTCCACAAAGTCCAAAAATAGGTCCACTCTAATGCACATATAAAAATCTCATTTTTCATAAAATCTCGAGATATTGCCTTTTTTCTCCTGTACGGCAGTATACGCATACCCCAAGTAAAGGGACAAATTTTTTTTTTTAATTTTCTTTACGTTTCAAGTCATTTGCAATTGTTTGACGAGAAAAAAAATTCCGCTAGCTACAAGCGGAATTCCGTTTGCCGCATGCGGATTTCTATTTCAGTATAGGCTTTAAATCAAGACGAAAATTTTGATCTAATTTAAGAAATATTAATTTTAGAAAAAAGTTTTTTTTAAATTTTACGTTAAGAAATAGGAAATTTTTAGGAATTATTATAATAGAGAGCTTTTGATCTATGAAACAAGTTATTTAACATTGCTATCCCTTAATTCAATCCAGGTTTATTTAACCGCTCTATTTCATAATTATTGAGTAAGCATACATTTTTACTTTAAAAAATGTTTTTTAACCCTTTGTTAAACTAGGGAGCAAAATATAGGAAAAGCCTAAATTTAAGTAATATATTCACCGTTTTTAAATATTTGGTGCCAAAAAAATCTCATTCGCTAAAAACAAAGAGCCTAAAAATTCCAAGTAATGATGTAAATATGAAAACAGGGATGTAATGGATAAATACTTAGACTTAAATAGCTCAATGAAATAGGAAACATTTTAAAGCATGCGAACCCAATTTTATTGTTAAATTTTTTAAAATAAGCACCGTTCTAGTATACATACTTGTGTATGTTCATTTATATAAAGATAATATAAATCCTCTTTAAAAACAAGTATTTTTTTGCCTCGGTAAATTAAGCGTGTGTAAGATTATGTACTTAAAAATGATACTAAAATAACATGTTTTATGTTTTGATAAAAATGCAAATATTTCACCATGCATAATATATTCTAAAACATTACTGGACTTTTCTGTGGTTATTAAAGTCAAGATTAAAATATACTGCCTATTATTAAGAATACAGTAATATGCGCTTATATTTTCATTTTCTTGTATTTTTAATGAAAAATAATAACAATCGCAATTTAAATTTTATTAAAAAATAAAAAATTTTTATTTTTATTTATTTTCTAGCAGACGGTAAATTTTATTGACATTTATTTACTTAAATAATGAAATTTCTTTTAAATTAAAATTATTTATATTAAATCCGCTCCCTGCGCGGTTTGCGTGCCAAACCCAGCAGAATGTTTCATATTTTTAATTCTCATTATTGGTTCGAGAATTGTGATTATATGTTCAATGTTAAAATGATGAATTTTTTATATAAACAAAACGAAGCAGTATTTAGGTAAATAAAATAAAAAATATACATACCTATAAATAACAACTGATGCTATAACCAAAGCTACCACAATTGAACTTAATATAATTGACAGGATTGCATATCCAGGTAATGCTAAAATAAAACAAAAATTATAAAAATATTTTATCTTTTATGTAGAATTAAACAAAAGATTACTAATTGAATTAAGAGAGGTTTTGAAAATTAATTGAATCAATTAAAAAAATGAAAGAATATGTTACATTTACATTTGTAAGAACGTAAGCATTGGAGATAACAAAGTTTTTTTAAATGAATAATATACATATTTTTGTGTGTGTTAGTAAGTATTGTATGTTTTTATAAATAGAGAAAAATAAATAAAATAAAAAGTATCTCACATTTATCAGGACAGAGAGATCCATCAAAGCCACACTTCGGAGTATCGGGTGGCGGACTGGATCGTCCCCCTGACCATTGTATCCTTTTACCCGGTATATACTCTAAAGTTTTATTTACTCCATAGTAATTCGCCACTATCTGAAAGCATTGATCATTTGATATTGTTATGTATAATTCTCTGTATGTAATTGTTTTTTGAGAGATAACTGCGTCAAAGGATATGGGTCAATATTTGTGAAGTGTATACAGTTTGGATTTTCAAGTCTCAGAATGTACTCCAAAGTATGTTTGGTCGAAAGTATATATAAAAAAAATAATTTTCCCCAATTTTTAGCTTTTTAGATCCAATCCTCTATTTTTTACAGCGATTTTTGTTTTTTTCAATTTTTTGAAATTTTTAATTTTTGAGAAATTGATGTTCATTAATTTTTCTCGCAAACGCGCACTTTACAATAAAACTTTTTTTCCTTATAGTATCCCATAGGAAATTTCCCGTAGAATTCGATTCTGGGGTCCAAATTTTTTTTTGAACTGCGCATGCGCGAGAAAATCAACTTTCTTGCTTTGCCTTTTCTAGCTTATATGCCTCAGCTGCAGACAGCTCAATTTTCATCCTGTTGGTCTCAAATTGTAGTTTTTTTCATATACTTTCAGCATATGAAATCATTTTTTTGGGTAAATTTATTTTAAAAGCACTAAAATTGAAAAATAGCGATTTTTTAAAAATCATTTTTCACAAATTTTGAATTTTCCGCCAAGTCACGTGACCAAATTAAAATTTGACTAAAAATTCGGATTTAGCGAAAAATTTTACATAAGCATACCAATTTTCGTCTTATTTAATTAAATAGTTTCTAAGATATCCCATTTTAAAGATAAAGATTAAAATTGACTTTTTTTAAAAAACCCTAAAAATGGGACTCTGACTTTAATTATCATATCTGTTAAACAAATAATTATAAAAAGACGAGTAAAAATTTTTTGGAAACTAAGGGCTTGTAAAAAATTTTTGAGGCCTATAGAACTCGATTCTTTTAAAAATTAGAATTTTGTCAGCAATTTCAAAATTGGTCATTTTGGGGTAAGAATAGGCATTTGGTTTATTGACTATCGGCATGAGAGATTTAGCGACAAATAATTGCAGTTTGCGGTAACTGAATGGTGACACTTATACCAAAAAAATGAGACCAATTGGTATTATTTTGGTTAACTGGCAAGTTTGCAGCTTTGTATTAAAGATTACAAAAAAATTCTATTTGATAACATTGTGGTATTTTGTAGTTATTTAGTATTTTGCAATTTCTTTTATTTCTATAACGTTACGGAAAGTTCCAAAACTTTTCCAAAAAGAGGGTCTTTTGTAAAATTTCTCGAGGAATCCGAAAATTTTGTCAAAATTTTCATTAGGTAACTAGAAAATTCGGAAAATTGAGAATAAGATAGAATAGCTACAAAATACGACAATTTTATAAAATAGGATTTTTTTCATAATCTTTAATACAAAGCTGCAACCTCGCCAGCTAACCAAAATACTTCCAATTGGTCTCATTTTTTCGGTATACGTATCAAAATTTATTTACCGTACACCACATTTATTTGTTGTTAATTGTCTCATGGCGATAGTCAATAAACCAAATCCCTATTCTTACCCAAAAATGACCAATTTTGAAATTGCTGCCAAAATTCTAATTTTTAAAAGAAACGAATTCTATAGGCCTCAAAAATTTTTTACAAGCCCTTAGTTTCCAAAAAATTTTTACTCGTCTTTTTATAATTATTTGTTTAACAGATATGATAATTAAAGTCAGAGTCCCATTTTTAGGGTTTTTTAAAAAAAGTCAATTTTAATCTTTATCTTTAAAATGGGATATCTTAGAAACTTTTTAATGAAATAAGACAAAAATTGGTATGCTTATGTAAAATTTTTCTCTGAATCCGAATTTTCAGTCAGATTTTCATTTGGTCACGTGACTTGGCGGAAAATTCAAAATTTGTGAAAATTGATTTTTTAAAAATCGCTATTTTTCAATTTTAGTGCTTTTAAATTAAATTTACCCAAAAAAATGATTTCATATGCTGAAAGTATATGAAAAAACCTACAGTTTGAGACCAACAGGATGAAAATTGAGCTGTCTGCAGCTGAGGCATATAAGCTAGAAAAGGCAAAGCAAGAAAGTTGATTTTCTCGCGCATGCGCAGTTCAAAAAAAAATTTGGACCCCAGAATCGAATTCTACGGGAAATTTCCTATGGGATACTATAAGGAAAAAAAATTTTATTGTAAAGTGCGCGTTTGCGAGAAAAATTAATGAACATCAATTTCTCAAAAATTAAAAATTTCAAAAAATTGAAAAAAACAAAAATCGCTGTAAAAAATAGAGGATTAGATCTAAAAAGCTAAAAATTGGGGAAAATTATTTTTTCTGGTCTGCGTCGAGAAAGCACGTATTTCCCGGACGCTACGCGTCCGAAAAAGACGTGTTTTCTCGCCACAGACACAGAAAAATGTTATACGAGCCTTGTCCATAAATAAGGAATGACCCAAATCGCAGTTTACCATCCTCGGCTTCGCCTCGGAAGGTAATTTACGTGCGATTTGGGCCATTCTTTACTTTTCTGGACTCGAGCCGTAAATATACTATTTTTATATATACTTTCGACCAAACATACTTTGGAGTACATTTCGAGACCCACCCATGCAAAGTCATATACAGTTCACAAATATTGACCCATATAGTTTATAGATAAAGTATCTTGAGTTGAATAGTTTACGCTGGACATATTTTAAATAATAAATGAAAAAACTCGATGTCTTCCAGCAAAAAAATTTTTATTTGAAAAATAAAAATATAAATTTGTCAATATTTCGGAGATTTTTCACTCCATCATCAGGACTATAAATAATATAATACATTAATTACTAATATATATTTTAAAAAAATTATTTACACAATATTTACCATATAGTCTAAAAATTAGATGTTTACATATTAAATAATTAAATATTGTATGCAACTATAAAAATCTGCATGGGCTATTGTATGTTATTTACACTGTTGTTATATACATTGCGCGGTGTAGGTTTTATACATGTGTAAGATAAAATTCTTACTTATCAATACATAAATCAATAATACTCAATATTATCATAGACATCTATGATTAATTCTAAATACTAATATAACATATACCTTAAAATTATATAGAACATCTACCTTATCATATCATGTTATTGTTTTGTAATAAATAGATAAGCTTACAATAAGCTGGATTTACTTTATTTGATTCTTCTTGTTTATTTAAACCGTTCTTTTGACTTTTTACATGAAAAGATTCTGAAAAGATCCGTTTATGATAATGTTGTTCTGTATCTAAAACCTTTACCCCTTTCCAATTAAACCTATGACCTAATTTTCTATGTTCTGTGACTACATTGTGTTTATCAGAATCTAGCTTCCAATTATCAAAATGTTCACTAATTCTGACACCTAATTCTCTTTTTGTTTCTCCAACATAAGTAGCATCGCAATCTTTGCATTCTATTTGATAAACTTTATGTGTTTGTTGGAACTTATTTAATTGGTCTTTGCCTCTTATGATTAAATTGCTTAACATATAATTATTTATTTATTTATTTTAGAAAAAATTTTGCGCAAGCAATGCCAATGCGCTTTCGAATACAATTTTAGAAAAGTACATAATACATAATATAATAATTTTTATAACAATATTAATAAAATAATATAATAAGAACAAAAAATATGTCTATATAAGTAGTAGCTTTACAATAAAATTTTCATAACAAAGAAAAGAATTTAATATATAATATATAATTGCAAAATATAAAATTTAACTAAAATAATCTATTTTAATATGTATAAATTTTAAACCGATTGAAGGACAGATATTGGGGTTTTTTGTATACACAATAGATATTTCATCAAATTGGTTTTAAATGATTCTAAGCATGTATAAGCTTTTAAAGTAAAAGGTAAATTATTCCATTCATTAATGGCTGTTATAAAGAATGAGTTTTTATAGAAGTCCGTTCGATATGAACTGGGCAGGGAAAAAGTAAGTGGTAGGAATTCGGATAGAGAAGTATCAGGTAAATTGCGTTGTGAGCGTCTAATTGTTTCATCAGGAACTTTGAATTGTGATGAGAGATATGGAAGTCTTTGAGAGGATATCAAACTATGTACAAGCACTAACTTAAAGTATTTTCTACGTGTACTAGCAGTTAACCAGTTCAATTCATTCCTTAATGAAGTTATTGAAACTTGCTCATATCTTCCCACTCCAAAAATAAACCGTATTGCTAAGTTTAATATCCTTTCAACTTTGTCCATAAGAGTAACATCGAGGGCATCATAAACTAGACAACAATAATCAAAAAAGGGAGTTCTAATTACTCTCTTACATCTCTAATTGATGTTACCAATAATTTACGAAGACCATAAAATAAAAGCCTGGATTTCAGTCGTAATCTGTGCAAAGCAAAATGCATTGATTTTGACAGTTTCATTATGTGCAAGGACCAGTTTAAAGTAGGTGTTAATATGACACCCAGATTTAGAACTGAAGAGGAATAATCTATAGTAACATTCGAGACAATAATAGAAGAGATATCTTCATCATTAAGTTTATTTAATTGAATAGATGTACCAAATTTTATTGCTTTTATCTTATTAGGATTAAGTCTTAAATGATTATCTGCTGTCCAGTTCACTATAGCATCGACATCACTCTGCATTTGTAGTATAGCAGTATTAAAGGAAGAAGGCTTACATTGAATGAAAATTTGTAAATCGTCAACAAACAGTTCATAATAACAATAATTTATGCAGTTTAAGATTGAATCCATATAAATTAAGAACAAAATTGGACCTAAAACGGATCCTTGAGGAACACCCGAACTAGTTGTTATAAAATCGGTAGGGTTACCATCTGAATCAATCACTGCCTGTTGACGAAATAGCAAATAGTCATGAAACCATTGTAGCGTGTGATGGGTAAAGCCGAGATTATATAACCTTTTTAGTAAGATAGAATGATCAATAGTATCGAAAGCTTTACTAAAATCAAACATTAACAGAATTGTGACTAAACCTTGTTCAACACCACGTCTAATTATATCAGTAAGGTTCAATAAGACAGTCTGGGTACTGAAATTTTTCCTGTAGCCAGACTGATGTTCATTGATCAGATTATTACTTTCTAAGTAGGCAACTACTTGATCTACAATTAATCTTTCTAAAGCCTTAGCAAGGTATGATATGTTGGCAACAGGACGTGTGTCTGAAGGAGATAATGGTCGAGGTATCTTGGTTAAGGCATAAATAAATACTGATTTCCAACAATTCGGAAATTCAGCATTTTTTATAGAAGAATTAAATAAAAAGGTTATATAATTTAGCAGGACATGTATTGAATCATTGTAATGTCTAAGATTGAAATTATCAGGACTACGACCTTTGCATTTGGGTAATATTTTTGTTAAGGTCTTGGACACTTGTTAAGATGTTACAGGAGAAAGTGTGAATGAAGTAATTACATCAATTGTATGTGAAAAATTTCGGAAGTTCTAAGCAAGATGGTGAGGACATGTTTATTTTTGAAAAATATGTATTTATTTCTGAGGCAGAAAAAAATTGTAATGGAGAGGGATAAGTAGTTGAAGTAAGACCAATGGAATCAAAAATATCCCATAAAGTGGAAGAATTTACCGAATTCTCTAAATTACGTTTAATAAACTCGTCTTTCCTTTTTCTAACCTTTTATAAAATTTATCACGAGTTTTAAATTGTTGTTTTAAATTGGAGTCTAGTTCAAAAGTCTTAGGCTTCTTTATTACATTTCTAAATTCAGGTGCGTGTACGTTTAATATTTTATTACAAGAGGTTAGAAAATTATTTGTAATAGTGGATGGCTCAGAAGAATCAGACTGGTCAAGTGATTCTAAATTGCGTTTTAAATCCATACTAAGTAGATGAAAATTACAGTTTTTAAACGAACGTGTAATTTTGTAACGAGGAGGTAGAGTAGTTTTTTCAAATTTATAAGTAAATGTTATAACATGGTGGCCAGCAAAGAGCGGTGTAGGTGATAATTTCCAATTTATAATATTTGAGAGAGTTTTTGTTAGGACAATATCTAGTTTTGACCGACTGCTATTAACTGAATGGGTATTCTCAGTTGGACAGATAATCAAACCCAGATCTTGTGAAAACTCTAAAAGGGGAAGACCTTTATATTCATCTGCAATATCATAATTGAAATCAACCATGATAAGAATGTGAGAGTACTCTTTGACTGATAAAAAGCCATCAAGCACACCCCCAAAATCATCAAGGGTTGCACCATTTGGTCTACGGTATACAACTGAAAATAATAATGCTGAAGTACCAGCATAAATTTCAATAATAAGAAAATCAAGTTTATTAATATCATCAGTAACTGATGTAAATAAAACTTTAAAATTTAAAGAGTTATGTAAATATGCTACTACACCTCCTCCACACATAAGATCACTATCCGAGTTACGAGAAACAACACGATCAGCTCTAATTAACGTGTAATCAGGAATAGAGAATAAATCTGAGTTAAGATGCGGTTTAATCCACGTTTCAGTTAAAGATATTACATGAGGTGAAGAGTTAATTATTTCCGAGGTTAATGCTGAAAAATTATCAGGGTTGTTTAATGAATTTATATTAGTAAATAAAATTTTTAGTTTAAAATCTTTTGAGCTTATACTATTAATCGGAGAAGATGATAATCTATTTATTGAAAAGTTAGAAAATTGCTATAATGTATTTAAAGAATTTAAATCAAAATCAGGAGGAATACGTATTTCAGGCTCTCTATTTCTACGAAAGAAAATCTGTCCTTCAGTACAAAAAATTGTAATTTGACTTTAGGTTTAGGTATTACATTAACATTATAAGGTTCAACTGCTCTTCTTATTCTATAAAATAAATTGTTATTTTTCTGAGGAATACATAAATTCATTTTATTATTATTTATATTATTAAGGTCAATATTGGCTACATCATTGTAGTTCTTTTCACTATAATGTAAATAGTCAAGTCTTTTTTGAATATAATAATCAATGAATTTATGAGGATATGAATTGCTTAGTAAAAAAGATTTAATTTTACTCAAGTTTTCATTATGAAATCTTTTATCAGATAGTTTATAGACTTTGTCAACTAATGTAAAGACCATAGCTATTTTTTGAGCTTTTGTATGGCAGGAATTGAAGTTTAAAAATCTATTGGAAGAGGTATTTTTTCTATACCAATTGTATAAAATTTGGCTATTGTTATTAATTAAGGTTAATTCAAGAAAGTTAATGCATTTATTATTCTCAAGTTCATGAGTGAATTTTAAATTACTATTATATGAGTTGAATATTTTTAAAGTGTAATCAATTTTTTCTTTAGGTATACAGGTTAAGATATCATCAACATACCTAAAGTAAAAAAATAGGAGTATAATTTAACTTTTTTATACATTTTCCCTCCAAATTTGCTATAACAATATCTGCTAGGATAGGGGATACAGGAGACCCCATAGGGGTTCCAAAAATTTGCTTATAAAATTTCCCATTAAATGAAAAATATGTATTGTGATATAGCAAATCTACAGCGTTTAATATGTCCCTAAGTAGCATATTTTTTCTAATAACATTTTTAAGGTCTTTGAATCTTTTTCTTATACTACTTTTTATTAAATCTAGTGGAACATTAGTATATAATGCTTTGACATCCAAGGAAATCATAACATGATCATCTGGAATGATTATATCTTTAAGTTTATTAATTAGTGTTTCACTATTAGCAATGTATGAATTAGGCCTTTGAAAAGCTTCTGTGAACATTTTATTTAAAAATTTGGCTAGAAAATAAGTAGGAGTTCCAATAATGGGAACAACTGGCCTAACAGGATGACCATCTTTATGTAATTTTATTAATCCATAAAATCTTGCTAATATTTTATCATTTTGAGTTAAGCTGTTATCATGATAAACTTTATCAAGAAATTTCTTTTCATTCCATTTTTTTAAAAAAGTCTATAAACTATCTGATAAATGATTTCATAATGAAAACTTGAGTAAAATTAAATCTTTTTTATTAAGCAATTCATATCCTCGTAAATTCATTGATTATTATATTCAAAAAAGACTTTACATTATAGTGAAAAGAACTACAATGATGTAGTCAATAATGACCTTAATAATATATTTATTTATTTATTTTAGAAAAAATTTTGTTGCAGGCGTAGCCGATGCGCAATGTGTTACAATTGTTTATAATATAATACAATTTAGTTTGAGTACATCTGTACGTATGAGTACTTAAACTATAGGTAATAAATGTGCAATTATAATTTAATTACAATTTAAAATATTTATAAAATAATAATAAGATATAATAACATTAAAAGAAAAAAAAATTAATTATACATTATGCTATACATAGATTATGAAAATTAAATTAAGTTAATGTTGATTTAAACACCAAAAATTCACTTGTAAATATAAATTAAAATATTTATAATAATTTGATTATTAATTTTTAATTTAATAATTAAATTTAAAGAAAAATATCATTGAAAAAAACATACACTGCGTCAATTAGTTCAGGTACCCAGATTAATTTGAAAAAAAAAAAATATTCTTTTTATTATTATTATTATTATTTATTATTATTATTTTTATTTACAAAAAATAAATTGTTTAAACAATTTAATTAATAAAAAAGAATAAGAAAGTTAAAATTATTATTATTACTATTATTATTATTATATTATTTTTATTAAACGACAAATAAATTGTTTAAACAAATTCTAATTTGTTTAAACAATTTATAATTGTTAATTACTTTTTTTATCAAAAACAGATGCGACACTAAGTTGCATGTATTTTTTTATGCCCTGAATGCGAATTTTAAGCTAAATTTGATTAAAAATTATATGCGAAATTGTTTAAACAAATTCTAATTTGTTTAAACAATTTATAATTGTTAATTACTTTTTTTATCAAAATCAGATGCGACACTAAGTTGCATGTATTTTTTTACGCCCTGAATGCGAATTTTAAGCTAAATTTGATTAAAAATTATATGCGAAATTGTTTAAACAAATTCTAATTTGTTTAAACAATTTATAATTGTTAATTACTTTTTTTATCAAAATCAGAAGCGACACTAAGTTGCATGTATTTTTTTAAGCCCTGAATGCGAATTTTAAGCTAAAATTGATAAAAAATTATATGCGAAATTGTTTAAACAAATTCCAGTTTGTTTAAACAATTTATAAATGTTAATTACTTTTTTTATGAAAACCAGATGCGACTCTAAGTTGCATGTATTTTTTTATGCCCTGAATGCGAATTTAAGCTAAATTTGATAAAAAATAAATTATATGCGAAATTGTTTAAACAAATTCTAATTTGTTTAAACAATTTATAAATGTTAATTACTTTTTTTATCAAAATCAGAAGCGACACTAAGTTGCATGTATTTTTTTATACCCTGAATGCGAATTTTAAGCTAAAATTTATAAAAAATTATATGCGAAATTGTTTAAACAAATTCCAGTTTGTTTAAACAATTTATAAATGTTAATTACTTTTTTTATGAAAACCAGATGCGACTCTAAGTTGCATGTACTTTTTTTATGCCCTGAATGCGAATTTAAGCTAAATTTGATAAAAAATTACATGCGAAATTGTTTAAACAAATTCTAATTTGTTTAAACAATTTATAAATGTTAATTACTTTTTTTATGAAAATAGATGCCACTCTAAGTTGCATGTATTTTTTTATGCCCTGAATGCGAATTTAAACTAAATTTGATAAAAAATTATATGCGAAAATTTTTAAACAAATTCTAATTGCTTAAATAAATTATAATATTAATTTAAAAAATTTATAAATTGATTTTATTAAAAATAAAATTTCCTTATTCAAAATATTATTCTTACTATTATTATTAAGCGATAAAAATATGTTATTATTTGATTCTTTAAAAGATTATTTTGATGCCTACAGAAATACACAAATTACTTAAATCCTTTACTTTAGATTAAAAAAAAAAAAATTCTGAATATATTTTACTAATTTTTTTTGATAACGAATGAACTGGTTCAAAATATTTTTTTTCTTTTAAATTTTTTATCTAATAAATTTTTTTTCATTAATAAAAAGTATTGTATTTACTATCTATTTTATTATTTATTTTCATACAATATTTACTTTTATTAAAAATTTTAAAAAAATCCAGTGTAATTAAATCTTGTCTGATTGGAAAATTATTGAAATACAAAGTATGTGTTTTTTTTGTCTATGGTCTAAACATATTTTTTTTTTTTTAGACAAAAGTTTTTGTTAATTTTTTAATTTTTGATACATTTGAAAAAAAGAAAATCTTATTTTTTTTAATAATGTGGGGGTAATAGATAAAATTTTCTTTTTCTTTTTTTTTAGTTATTGATTAAAATATTAGTATAATTTGAATCTCCGTACTTATTTCTTTGATATTTTAATTAGTTAAGTTTTATATTGTTATATTGTTTTATTTTATATTTTATTTTATTATTTTATATTTGAAAATTGTGAATCAAAAGTTATAAAAAAAAAATATTTAAAAATGCCTAATGATAAATTTACAGTACCAGAAAGAACGTTTATGGTAAAACAATATTTAATGAATGGTAGGAGTCCAACTAGAGTGATTGCGAATTGGCCTCAAAGATTTCCGAATCGGCCTGTACCATGTGATAGAACAATTAGAAATACGTATAACCATTTTAACTATTGTGGTTGTGTTGATAAAAATCATAGAAAATTTGAGTATCCATCTCGTCAAGTGACAGAAGACCAAAAAGTGCAGATATGTGCAACAGCGCTTGGGGATCGTACTTTGAGCTTGCAAGCCATTGGGCAAGAAGTAGGGCTGAGCAAAACAACAATCTACAATGTTATGCGTAAAGCAGGATTTAAAGCTTATGTGCCTCAACCTCACCAACAATTTACAGAGGCCGATCCTTTTAATCGCATGGATTTCTCAGAAACGGCTACAAACTTAATTAATAACGAACAACTTTTATTAGATGATATATGCTTTACGGATGAATGCACATTTGTATTAAAACAACGTCCAAACCGTAGACACAACATGGAATGGTCAATGTATAATCACTATCCTGTACTTGACTGCAATAGTCAATGGCAAGCTAAAATAAATGTTTGGGCTGGCTTGTTTAATGGACATGTAGTTGGGCCAATTTTTTTATATCAAAATTTAAATGGGCAACGATTTTCTCAACTATTGCAGGAGCAAATTGTACCAAGACTACGAGCACTTGGCATGAATGTAAGTTTATTAAAAATTAATTATTTTATCAAATAAATTTAACGTTGTAAAAATCAAATTTGAGTATTTTCCATTTGCGTAAAAAATTAAAAATTTTAGAAAAGCTAAAAGTTAAATATATTTGTAGGAAAGATCTTGGTTTCAAATGGACGGGGCTAGCATCCATAATGGGGTCACCCGATATTTGACCACTGTCTTCCAAAATCGATGGCTGGGACGATACTCAGAAGTCAGATGGCCTGCAAGATCACCTGATCTCAATCCTCTCGATTATTTTTATTGGCCATATGTAAAATCTCAAGTGTACTCTGGACCAAGAATAAATAATATTCCGGAATTAGAACAAAGGATTTTAGAAATCAACGATTTAATACCAGCTGACATGATACGAAGAAGCGTTCGAGAATTTTATAATAGACTGGGATACTGCACAATGGCAGGAGGAAGACATTTTGAACAGTTTTTAGGGGCTAGGCAGCCAGGAGAAGACATAGTTATTTATATTGATTAATGTAATTTTTATGATTCTTAATATTAAAATATTAGAAATTAATAATAATAATATTAATAATTTACTTTTGATATTGTAAATAAAGTAATTAACATTTACAAATTGTTTAAAAAATTAGAATTTGTTTAAAAAATTTCGCATATAATTTTTTATCAAATTTAGCTTAAATTCGCATTCAGGGCATAAAAAAATACATGCAACTTAGAGTCGCATCTGGTTTTCATAAAAAAAGTAATTAACATTTATAAATTGTTTAAACAAATTAGAATTTGTTTAAACAATTTCGCATATCATTTTTTATCAAATTTAGCTTAAATTCGCATTCAGGGCATAAAAAAATACATGCAACTTAGAGTCGCATCTGGTTTTCATAAAAAAAGTAATTAACATTTATAAATTGTTTAAACAAATTAGAATTTGTTTAAACAATTTCGCATATAATTTTTTATCAAATTTAGCTTAAATTCGCATTCAGGGCATAAAAAAATACATGCAACTTAGAGTCGCATCTGGTTTTTATAAAAAAAGTAATTAACATTTATAAATTGTTTAAACAAATTAGAATTTGTTTAAACATTTTCGCATATAATTTTGTATCAAATTTAGCTTAAATTCGCATTCAGGGCATAAAAAAATACATGCAACTTAGAGTCGCATTTGGTTTTCATAAAAAAAATAATTAACATTTATAAATTGTTTAAACAAACTGGAATTTGTTTAAAAAATTTCGCATTTAATTTATTATCAAATTTAGCTTAAATTCGCATTCAGGGCATAAAAAAATACATGCAACTTAGAGTCGCATCTGGTTTTCATAAAAAAAATAATTAACATTTATAAATTGTTTAAACAAACTGGAATTTGTTTAAAAAATTTCGCATTTAATTTATTATCAAATTTAGCCTCAAATTCGCATTCAGGGCATAAAAAAATACATGCAACTTAGTGTCGCTTCTGATTTTGATAAAAAAAGTAATTAACATTTATAAATTGTTTAAACAAATTAGAATTTGTTTAAACAATTTCGCATATAATTTTTTATCAAAATTAGCTTAAAATTCGCATTCAGGGCATAAAAAAATACATGCAACTTAGTGTCGCATCTGTTTTTGATAAAAAAAGTAATTAACATTTATAAATTGTTTAAACAAATTAGAATTTGTTTAAACAATTTATTTGTCGTTTAATAAAAATAATATAATAATAATAATAGTAATAATAATAATTTTAATTTTCTTATTCTTTTTTATTAATTAAATTGTTTAAACAATTTATTTTTTGTAAATAAAAATAATAATAATAAATAATAATAATAATAATAAAAAGAATATTTTTTTTTTTTCAAATTAATCTGGGTACCTGAACTAATTGACGCATAAAAATTTTAAAATTTTAAATCTTAAAACAATAAAAAAAAAAAAAAAATCGAACAATAGTCCTAAATAAACAGAAACTATACGGAAAACGTACGGTATAATAATAAATTCGAAAATTCACTACTTCGCTGTAAACTTATAGATAAATGACATGAAAGATTAATTTATAGAAATTATATAATTTAATAATTGATTTTTTAATTAAATTCTTTTTGAAATAAAAATAAAAATAAGTGTTGATTTAAACACCAAAAATTCATTTGTAAACTTACAGAGACATAATTTAAAATATTTATCATAATTTGATTATTTGCTTTTAATTGAATAATTATATTTAAAGAAAAATATAAAGTAAATAAACTAGATTTAAAATGTATATAGTATAATAAATTGAAAATTCAAATGTAAAGTTATAAGGTTAAGATACTTAAATTTAAGTATCATTGATATTAAACTGAAAATTTGCTTGTAAACTTAGAGATACAAGAATGGAAATATTGTTTTATAGAAATTATTATTAATTTAATTATTAATTTTTAATTAAATTCTTAGTAATTAAAATTTTTAGGAAAATTTATAATTAATGAACATAAAAATAAAAAAAAAAATTACACTAAATAACATTAAATAAATTTTCAAGATCAGTATTTGGGATGATAGGTTCAGAGGATTGACCCTTTAGCTTCGCAAAAATAGCACCTTCATAAGAATATACGTACACATCTTTATTATTCTGGAAATGCTTTTTGACGCGCTGGTATTCAGTATATAATTCATTGCTTAAAAGATCATTTACATATATTTTCTTATTTGCTTGCTCATGGCATACAAAAGCTAAATTTAAAATATCTTGAAATGTTATTTTACCATGACGGCGCTTGAGATCCATGAGAAACTTACGAACTTGTGACGACGAAAGTTTAATAACTAAGTTTATTGAATTATAGTTCTGAACTGATTTCTGATTGTTAGCTTTGAATTGTCGGATATTCAAAATGTGAGAAGTCAAATAGCCTGCACCAATTTTATTTAAAAAATTGAATACAATAGTCTGGTTATCTAAGGAGCAATCTTCTGATAATCCGGTTAAAAGGACTTCAGTACAATTGTAAGAAAAATCCAAATTTGTGCAAATTTTATCAATACTTATTTCTGCAGCAATGATTGCTTGGCGAAGAGTTTTTATTTCATTATTTGATGAAGAAATTTGATCTATATTTTTCAATACTTGAGAATTAACATTTTTTAATTCTTGTGCAATTTTTTGAAGGGATATCCCGAAACCTTCTAAAGCCTTATAACATCCCTGAATGAGGTGTTTTAATATCATTATTTAACACAAGTTCTTGAATCTTAGGCATTGCAATTAATTAATAAGAATTTGATAGATATTTCAAATATATAAATTAATGAATTAAAATAAATAAATACTGAGAACTAAGGTAAATAAGTATTTATCATATGATTGTCGATAAGTTAGAAAACATAAAATTTAATACTATTTGAAGTTGATAACCACTGTCATATAAATCACTGTCTATAAATAATAATAAAATGAATTTATGTATTCCTCAGAACAATAACAATTTATTTTATAGCATAAAAAGAGCAGTTGAACCTTATAATGTTAATGTAATACCTAAACCTAATTATATGTTAAGCAATTTAATCATAAGAGGCAAAGACCAATTAAATAAGTTCCAACAAACACATAAAAGTTTATCAAATAGAATGCAAAAATTGCGATGCTACTTATGTTGGAGAAACAAAAAGAGAATTAGGTGTCAGAATTAGTGAACATTTTGATAATTGGAAGCTAGATTCTGATAAACACAATGTAGTCACAGAACATAGAAAATTAGGTCATAGGTTTAATTAGAAAGGGGTAAAGGTTTTAGATACAGAACAACATTATCATAAACGGATCTTTTCAGAATCTTTTCATTTAAAAAGTCAAAAGAACGGTTTAAATAAACAAGAAGAATCAAATAAAGTAAATCCAGCTTATTGTAAACTTATCTATTTATTACAAAACAATAACATGATATGATAAGGTAGATGTTCTATATAATTTTAAGGTATACGTTGTATTAGTATTTAGAATTAATCATAGATGTCTATGATAATATTGAGTATTATTGATTTATGTATTGACAAGTAAGAATTTTATCTTACACATGTATATAACCTACACCGCGCAATGTATATATGTAATAACAGTGTAAATAACATACAATAGTCCATGCATACTTTTATAGTTGCATACAATATTTAATTATTTAATATGTAAACATCTAATTTTTAGACTATGTGGTTAATATTGTGTAAATAATTTTTTTTAAATATATATTAGTAATTAATGTATTTTATTATTTATAGTCCTGATGATGGAGTGAAAAATCTCCGAAATATTGACAAATTTATATTTTTATTATATTATCAGTAGTGTTGTTATTTTTATCGCCCATCATTTTCTAAATATATATCTATTATTTTCAATCTATTGACCAGTACTGGGCTTAGGTGGGTAAAAATTAAAAAACTTTAATTTTTTAAAAAGATGTGGTGTTTATTTGTTAAACGTTTCGCCTGTTTTTTAAAAACACAGGCCTTTTCAATAACTAAAAATAAATATATAATTTTGATATTCACATTTGTCATATTTTTTTTTTTTTATGTTTGTAAATTATAATAATAAATACCTATATCTATATATCACATGTTAAAAATAAGCATTCTTATATTCTATTTATTGCAAACAATCATGGTATCTACATTTGAGTAAGAATTTTCTACGTGAATATGATATAGCTAATGAATTTGTGGTGTGTGAATATTCATATAATAATCCAATGGATGTTGGACAAGATTGTTGAACTTCTTTGTATAAATTTGAAGAGGTGTTTCCTTCTTTGGAATGGTCGGTTTCGGGTCTACGACCTATTAAATTATCAGTAGTGTTGTTATTTTTATCGCCCATCATTTTCTAAATATATATCTATTATTTTCAATCTATTGACCAGTACTGGGCTTAGGTGGGTAAAAATTAAAAAACTTTAATTTTTTAAAAAGATGTGGTGTTTATTTGTTAAACGTTTCGCCTGTTTTTTAAAAACACAGGCCTTTTCAATAACTAAAAATAAATATATAATTTTGATATTCACATTTGTCATATTTTTTTTTTTTTATGTTTGTAAATTATAATAATAAATACCTATATCTATATATCACATGTTAAAAATAAGCATTCTTATATTCTATTTATTGCAAACAATCATGGTATCTACATTTGAGTAAGAATTTTCTACGTGAATATGATATAGCTAATGAATTTGTGGTGTGTGAATATTCATATAATAATCCAATGGATGTTGGACAAGATTGTTGAACTTCTTTGTATAAATTTGAAGAGGTGTTTCCTTCTTTGGAATGGTCGGTTTCGGGTCTACGACCTATTAAATTATCAGTAGTGTTGTTATTTTTATCGCCCATCATTTTCTAAATATATATCTATTATTTTCAATCTATTGACCAGTACTGGGCTTAGGTGGGTAAAAATTAAAAAACTTTAATTTTTTAAAAAGATGTGGTGTTTATTTGTTAAACGTTTCGCCTGTTTTTTAAAAACACAGGCCTTTTCAATAACTAAAAATAAATATATAATTTTGATATTCACATTTGTCATATTTTTTTTTTTTTATGTTTGTAAATTATAATAATAAATACCTATATCTATATATCACATGTTAAAAATAAGCATTCTTATATTCTATTTATTGCAAACAATCATGGTATCTACATTTGAGTAAGAATTTTCTACGTGAATATGATATAGCTAATGAATTTGTGGTGTGTGAATATTCATATAATAATCCAATGGATGTTGGACAAGATTGTTGAACTTCTTTGTATAAATTTGAAGAGGTGTTTCCTTCTTTGGAATGGTCGGTTTCGGGTCTACGACCTATTAAATTATCAGTAGTGTTGTTATTTTTATCGCCCATCATTTTCTAAATATATATCTATTATTTTCAATCTATTGACCAGTACTGGGCTTAGGTGGGTAAAAATTAAAAAACTTTAATTTTTTAAAAAGATGTGGTGTTTATTTGTTAAACGTTTCGCCTGTTTTTTAAAAACACAGGCCTTTTCAATAACTAAAAATAAATATATAATTTTGATATTCACATTTGTCATATTTTTTTTTTTATGTTTGTAAATTATAATAATAAATACCTATATCTATATATCACATGTTAAAAATAAGCATTCTTATATTCTATTTATTGCAAACAATCATGGTATCTACATTTGAGTAAGAATTTTCTACGTGAATATGATATAGCTAAAACAATCTTGTCCAACATCCATTGGATTATTATATGAATATTCACACACCACAAATTCATTAGCTATATCATATTCACGTAGAAAATTCTTACTCAAATGTAGATACCATGATTGTTTGCAATAAATAGAATATAAGAATGCTTATTTTTAACATGTGATATATAGATATAGGTATTTATTATTATAATTTACAAACATAAAAAAAAAAAATATGACAAATGTGAATATCAAAATTATATATTTATTTTTAGTTATTGAAAAGGCCTGTGTTTTTAAAAAACAGGCGAAACGTTTAACAAATAAACACCACATCTTTTTAAAAAATTAAAGTTTTTTAATTTTTACCCACCTAAGCCCAGTACTGGTCAATAGATTGAAAATAATAGATATATATTTATATTTTTATTTTTCAAATAAAAATTTTTTTGCTGGAACACATCGAGTTTTTTCATTTATTATTTAAAGTATCTTGAGATTTAAAAATATATCAGGTAATAATATCCTATGCCTATAGTTATAGGTGTTTATTTATAGATTCATTTATAATTGTTATTTAATTTATATTTTTTTTAATATTTTTATTTAAACCTTTACTTTGACAGAATAAAAATGTAATGCTATCTATCAATGTAAAGAATATTACGGGTACTTTGCATCAAGATTTTTAAACTACAAGAGTTGTTATAAAAAAAAATTTTTTATTGACTTCATACATAAACAAATTTAAAAAATTTTTTTTATTTTTTTACCACCAGCTTTTTTAAAAATGGTGGCTAAGTAAACTCATTGTTAAAAATTGGTGGCCCTGATTTCAGGGAAACTAAGCATGGTATCGGCAAAATTTTTTTTTCGTAGATATTTATCTAAGTCTGCATACCTGAACTACGGATAAGAATTTCGAGCCACTTTTTATAGATTCTTTGGAGAAAAAGTATCAAAAAATTAGTCACTTTTCGGACATATTCTCATATTACGTGCCATTTTTTTTAGTTTTCATTTTCATTAAAATTTCAATGCCTAGTAGTTCCATGCCTTTTCTACTAATTTAATATACTTTTTTTTTTTTTTAATTAAATCATTTGGAGTATCAAAATCAGGAGCACCGTTTTGGCCTTATTTTTTTAGGTGCTTACTTCGCCGCCATTTTTAAAATATCTATCTGACAAAAAAAAATAAAAAAAATAATTTTTTTATTTATATATGAAATTAATAAAAAAAAGTTTTTTAAAATAACTCTTGTAGTTTTTAATTTATATAAAGTTTAAATTATATCGAAATTTTAATAATTCGATGCAAATTACCCTTAAAATATTTTTCATTACACGTTGCAAAAAAGATCTACTTTTTTACTTTCGGGCGATCTTTTTTTCGCTTTTAATGAAAAACTATGTGTTGAACACGGGAAAAAATGTAGGAAATTTTGAACAAATAGATATTTTTTGGTAGGAAAGAGATCAAAATACTCAAACAGTCAAAAATATTTAAGTATAAAATTATTTAATGAAATTGCTAGTTCTAGAATAGCTGATTAAATATTCCAGAGCTAGTAATTAATAGAAACTCGAAAATAATTATATTCTATCAAACTTATCTCAATCATACAAATACCTAAATAAAAATGTATTTAATTGTTTTGCAATTGATATACAACAGGCATAGTGAATTAAAAGAATATACAATTACTCCATTTAATTGGATTATATAAATTTCTATGTTCGGTCTAGTGAATTTACTTTTTAGAGATCATATTTATTTCCACAGTTATTTTATTATCTCTTTGATATTTATGCTATCTGATGTTAAAAATTTAATTAAAAAGTCAAATAGATAAAATGAATCTATGTAAAAGCTATTATAAAAGCTTACTATTAAAAGAGTGTTATTGTGTGTTTTTAATACAACATACCTAATCAATTAGAAACTCTGAGTAATATTTTTAAAGTAATATTTTCAAAAGAATAGGTAAAAATTATAACTATTCTAATAAGTATTCTTTATTACCTAAGGTGATAAATAGGGAACAGTGGTTAATTTCAACATAAGACTTTTCTGGAAAAATATAAATATAAGCTTTAATCGAAAAGGCAACGCTATATTGATAGTAGTTTTGACATGTTAATCGTTCAGGTTAAGCAAGGTATGGTTAGATGTTTCACTGTCCTGGAATTCATATTCACATACCCGTCATAGTTTAGGTCCATAGACTTCGCTTTTTTTATTTTAAGACAAGTGTCCATGATGTTTAGAAAATGAAAAAATAAGGACGATTTAAAGCATAATTCCACGTTTAAAGCTTGATCAGTGAAATTAATAAACTGATTTACAATAAACTAGCTTTACTTGAGTGTGTTTTATAGTTTCCTTCTACTCATAAATAAAAAAATCGGATTTTGGTAATAAAGAAACAAAAAGTACAAGCATATATCCGAACAAAAATATCGGATTTTAATTCAAATAATTACTATTTTTTTTGTTGTCAATTAAGATTCTGATAGGACGCAACTATTGTACTTAGGAGATAAAAAATGTTCTAAATTTCATATTAAAAAAGTTTTTTTATTCGAATAAGAAATTTTTTATGAGAATTAATAGGATTTAAAAAAATGTTGACCAAAAAGAAAAATTTTTTTTCTTCAACTTTTCTTTAGGTTTTATGTCTCTTGCAACCATTTTAAAGAAAAAATTTCAGCTGCCAAAACCAGAATTTTTGTAGTGATAACCAGAATTCTGATAACGAAAACTAGAACTCTGGTAGCGGTAACCAGAAATTCTGGTAGCAGCAACCGGATTTTTTTTATTTTGGATAAAATAAAATCATTCTTATTTCAAATAAGCATACTTAAATTCTATTTCATACCTACCTCGAATTTAGATGTCTCCGAATTCATATCTAGTAAACAATAATCTGCTATTCTGTCTCCATTTTCATCTATATTTACATCTCCTGTAATACCTGAAAAAATATAAGAAGACATTTTTTCAACATGTTTTATAAAGTTGACAAAATATACGGGTATTTTCTACTTAAAAGATAGAATTTTAGTTAAGTCAGTGAACATTTTACTTCTTGAATTAAATCACATAGTGGAAAGAAATTACTTATTTTTTTTCTAACAAGAATTTTAGCTTTAATATTTATTCGCCTTAAAGTTGTTCTTTGTAAATAATGTACCACTCAAATTATCTTTTAATCGCTCTTTTTTGAGAAATTAAAAATACTTCATTTGCATTTTCTTCAAACAAAGTTGGCTTTTCAGCTATTATTATCTTATCTTTAATCTAATAAGATGTAAAATAAAATATATTTTTATAATATAGATTAAAACCTAATCATTAATTATTTTAATGTAAGTGAATAAATGCAAATACATTTTATTACATATAGAAAGTACATGTGAAGACATTGTAATAATTATATGTTTAAAATGCAAATTAATACGTTTAAATTACAGAGTAAAACTTATTCAACTTGTACTTGATCATTATATAAGAATAATTTAATAGAGTTATGCATGAGCTTTAATTCGCTATTAAAGCATAAATGCGCGAGTATGCATAAATAATACCTTTTTTATAAATTCTGTAGATTACTGAAAAGCTTAGCACCGAATAATTTGATTTTCATCAAGTATAAAAAATTATAATTTTAAAAATTTTGTGGTTTATTGTTAAATGGACAGTTAATGAAAATTTAACGTATTATATTTACTATCTCGATGAGCATCATACTATGTATGTTTTAAGTGTATAAAACTTTCTGGGAATAAATAATAATAAATAATAATAATTCTTTGGAAGCTATGACTTACGCCACCGAAAAACTACGTCACCGGAGATTTTATCACATTTGATCAAATTTCCCGCAGAATTCAAATTTTTGGTCAAATTTTTAATTGGTCACGTGTTTTGGCGGAAAATTTGAAATTTGTAAAAAACGAAGTTTTAAAGCTGCTATATTAGATCTAGAGCTCTCAAAACGCAATAATTGAGAAATTCTAATTTAAAAAAAAGGGGGTTTTAGCGATATTTTAGCGATTTCTCACGCATGCGCAGCTCAAAAAAATTTTTTGACTCCAGAGTTTGATTCTACGGGAAACTTAAGACGAAAAAATTTTTCATGTGAATGTGTATTTTTACAGAAAAAATAAGAAAAATTTTCTCTCCTTTTTTTTACTTTTTTTATAAAAGTCCAAAACACAAAAATTGCCACAAAAAATCGAGGACTGAACCTTATAAGCTAAAAATTGACGTGAAAGCTTATTTTTAATAGTACTTTCGGAAAAAAATACTTTGGACCTGATTTGACCTGACCATGCATCTTATTCCGGTTTAGTTTAAATTCAGCCAAATAACATTTGAAAAAAAAAAATAATTTCCTCCGATTCTATTATAACCCCATCTAGAGACCATTTTTTTGTACTGCTAAAATTATGAAAAGATTGAAAAATAAAAGGCATTCCTTTTTAAAAAAATTTTTTTTTCAAATTTAGGGATAGTTTTGATCCATTTTTACCCCCTGTAGAATAGAACGTAAATTATTTAAAAGTTAAAATACGATATAAATTTTCAAATACAAGATTAAAAAAAAAATAATAAAACTTACATAGTGTTTTTCCGAACTAACTCTTAGGATAGTTTTCAACCCCGATAATTAGATTCAATTATCCTTTTTTGATACAAAATCAAATAAAATCAATATTTAATTAATTACTCTTAAAACGTGGCACTTATTAATTTGATCATTAGTTCAAAAATATTGCGAAAAACTTCATAAAAGGGGTAGTTTCTGCTATGTTCTACTATTTTTTAACCACATAGGACCACAAATTCGGATTTAGCGACACACAAAAGCTACATAAGACTCTTTCTAATTCCGGTTGTTAAATTTGGATTATAGACATCCTCACATCGCATTATGACTTGAGTATAATATTAATTTAGTCATCAAGTAAATTAAATAGATTATCGAAAAAGCACAGAATGAAAAAGATTCCGCAAAAAAAATTTGGTTGCGATCTGTTCAGCAAACAAATAACAAAGTTGCAAAATAAGGGGCGAATTTTTAGTGTTCTTTTTGGTAAATTTTAGTGTTTTAGCTATTCTTAACATATTTTTATGTCTTATTTACATATAAATATTACTTATGGAATTCAATACAATAAAAACTTTCAAAATTCCAAAATTAAAAAATTCTTTTAAAAATTACTGAAACTTTTTTCCAACATGATCAGCTTCGCTCTACTCATCGAGTATAAACATAACATTACGTAATACATCATTCTCTTCTCATTTCATTTTTATAACTATTTAAATCCTAATCTCCATAATACCCATATTTTCTTTTTTCAAGAATACGTTCCAGTGGAGCTATTTAAAAAGAATAATCCTTTTCAATAATGGATTTTTATTTATTTTACTTTTTTTTAAAATAATATTTCGTATCGCGAAATTTATCAGATTTTCTTTTAAAAACAAAAATTTACTGTTAAAATAAATAATAAACTTAAATACATATAAATTTACCTTTAAAAGTACGACTCCACATTTTTTTAGTAAGATTCATACCATCTAAATTGACTTCTATTATTCTTTCAGGTAAACTTTCTTTAATTGCAATAGCATACAATAATACAGCGTCATAAAATGCAGTAACAAATGTTGAAACAGAATTATTTGCGAATGTATAATTATATTTAGATTGTGCAAGTGCTTTTACTTCATTTGAAAAATTTAAATATTCTATATTATCTGGTGTTTTTGTTGTTACTGTTAATAATGCTTGATATGCTTTTCTTGCTTTTTCATTTCTTTCTGGTGTATCGCTATCTACTCTCCATGGTTCTTTTGAATTTGAGCTGTATGAACATAAAATTTTATTTTTATATCTTAAATTTTTCTATAACAAATGTTTTAATACCTAGAAATAAAATAAAAACAATATAAGGACAATTAACAAGATTAATGTACTTTCTTTTTAGAACGTAAAACTGTAATTAAATACAAATAATACAATATTTTGTTAGATTAAAATTAAATTGACCATTTATATTTTATAACAAAAATTAATTTAATTATTTGGTAAATACTGAAGAGTAATTCTGAGTCAAATCAGCAGCCTTCCAGGTCAAGTCGTTAGATTGGGGTAAAGACATTTTTTTTAATATACTACCCAAAATACGTTATTTCACCACTTTATAGCCTTTTATATTGAAATTTAAGTCCAGGACGAATTTAAAAAATTGTTTTCAAGCTTCCCATTTTTTATTGTTATCCTATCTTTATTAAATACTCTCAAAAATCATGAGCAATGAAAAACTTTAGTAAAATTTTACGGAAATTCGAAAAATTGAATTCTTCACGTACTATTTTTCTGAAGCTGTAAAAAAAATTTACGCTGATTTCACTCAGAATTGCTCTGAAAATAACTCAATTTTTTTCTTACAGAAACTTAATACGAAATAGGTATTTATTTATTAAAATTTTTTTCCATGCTCTTTTAAAAGTTTATTTTTAGAATAAATTTTTTTTCAAGTTATTCATATCTCTAAGTATTATATAACGTAGTAAGAGAAAAAAATTTAATTATGTAGTTTTAAAGTTTGAAAAGTATAAAAAGATTCCTTAAATTTTTTACTATTTTACTAAAATTATAATCTAAAAGAAATTAATTAAAATATAGAACATAAATGCAAAATTTGTTTTCATATTGAATTAAATAACAAAAGTTTTCTTTTTTCTGTCATATTTAAATTCAAAATGTAAAAAATTTATTAATGTATAAATTAATCGTTAAATTAATTTTTTTAACTCATAGATATAAATTGATCAAGGAAATTAAAATATTTTTATGAAATTGAATTTCTTAGATTACTATAATTCATACAGGATAACGTTAAAACTTTTCAATCTAAAAAGACTCCATGCAATATACATACACAAAGGTATATAAATTTTAAGAATTCCTGGCATTCTAAAGCAGCTTCTTTTCAACTTTACAGGTTTTGTAAGATAGTTGGGATTAATACCATATATATTTTAATATTTTTTAGAATGTTTTGGATGAAAAAAATTTTTATTTCTTTTTTAATTAAGAAGAAACATACTTTAGTAGTTATCAGCTAATAAGTAGCTAAAAATAAGTTCTAGAATATTAGGAAACATATGTCATAAAAATTTCTGATTTAAATAAAGAATTTTTTTTATGATTACTAAAATATTTATTTGAAAGTTGTTTGGATTAAGCTTTAAAGAAATCCAGTTTCATGACAACAGGGTTACCTCGTTAGCATATATTAAAATTGAAATATATATTCATAGTACCGGTTAATTTATTGAAAAATTATTTCAAGCAAATGTGTTTAATATATTTAAGTTTTAAAATATGCTAACGAGATAGCTGCCTCCTTAAATAACTGCATTATGTACTTGGTTAAAGTAAAAATATAGTTTTTATTATTTGTCTTTGACAGTAACAATAACTTATTTAAATTATACACGAGGAATTCGACCCCAACGAGACTGGGTTGTAGAAATCTGCCCAAACTACTTTTTTCAAAAGTACAAAAAAAAAAAAAAAAAAAAAATAAGTACTCTGAGCCATTTTTGTTTTTTGTCCTAATTTGGTAAATTTTGTGGTTAAAATTACATTCGTTTTTGGTGCTTATAAGAATTTCTCGTAGAATTTGATTCTAAGGTTCAAAATTAGATTTGGACTGCGCATGCATTCCGTCATTACACCAATAACCTTAAATAAAATAATTGTGCAGGTTAAAGTTCTTCTACTTTATCTTAAATTTCTTGTTTCATAACCTATTTCCATTCTAAAAAAAAAATCTGTGGAATAATCTAACCTTAAATTTCAGCATCAAAAAATTATATTTTTAAAGTACTATTCTTAAAAAGTTTTGAATTTCCCTCCAAGCCACAAGACCAAATAAAAAATTGACCCAAAATTCGAATTATGCAGGAAACTTTCCATAGATACATTTAATTTTTGGTAAGCTTTGAAGAATTAGTGTGAAAATGACTAATTTAACTTATTTAGTACATTTTTTTTATTTAGGCTAAAAGGCGTAGTGATAAATAATATTCTTTCTCACGTATGCAAAGACCAAATCAAATTTTGAACTTCAGAATCAAATTCTGTGAAAAATTTCCTATAAGCATATAGAAGAAAAATATTTTTAATCGCAACATAAGCATTTGGCAGCCAAAATAAGAAGATTTTCAATCAATTTAAAGTAGTTAAAAAACTTAAAAATGGCTGTCCAAAATGAAAAATTTGATCTTGGAGCTAAAATAGACTGAGAGTACTTATTTTTTGTTGTGCTAAAAAGAGGACTAAAGTAAACTTTTTGAATGACAAAAATCAAGTCACCATTTTCATCTAGAGATATGAAAGCTACCTTTTATAGAAGCGGAGGAGCCCTATCAATTCCCGTCAGCATTCGCTCAGATCTTAAAACATTTGTAGCTTTTATATAGTTTTTTTTTAATTTAGCCACTTACGTTGTCGAAAATACGGAATATAAATTAGTTCAAAAAATCAAATTTAGTGAATCGAATTCTCCGTGAACTCATTTTCACGATAAAATTAAAATATTTGACGCTATTATTTTTTTTATATATTCTTTTATGAGAAACGCTAGTTTCCAATAACTTCGCGATTGAGATACAATATCTATTCAGAGTACAGGAATTCTCCGATATTCGCGGTACTTCGTATTCGCGATTTCGCGGTTTTTAAATTGATACCATCGCTCATTATTCACGGATAAAAATTCGCGAATTCGCGGTTTTATTTTTATAAATTAAAAAAAAAAAATCTTAAAATTCTATTTAAAAAAAAAAATATTTACATAATTGATAAAATTTATATTTTTAAAATAATTATGGTTTTTTATTATTAAATTCAAATTAATTAACTAGGTGTATATAGTTATTAACACATACTTATATTTTGTTTAATATTAAATAAAAATAATATAAAAAATTAGGATAGTACGAAAGTTTAAATTTTTGGTTATAATAATAATAATAATTTTAGTTTTAAGGATGTTGCTCACCTTTTTTGTTTGCGTATAGATTTTAATGGTATATAACAAGAAATCATATTAAAAAATACAAATTTAAAATTATAAGATCCTAGGGTGACTCCTTCATTATTAAATAATTAAAAATAATTTTGGTTCTCCGAGCATCTTATACACGTGATTCTTATGGGACGGTATTTTGTAACAGAAAATTTTAATACTTTTTGCGTATAGTTTTTGATGAAAAAATTATAACATATAAAAAACATATCGTAGAATATAATTATTCAATTTATTTTAGACTAGGGTGGTTTGTTTATAACGAAAATTTTATTTATTTAACAATGCTATCGTATAGTTGTGCGCGCGCAAGGTTCTCGCTTCTATAGTAATATGATAGAAAGAGATAGTAATAGTTTCTTATTTCTATTATCCCCAGCTTGGTAGGCATCATCCTTAATTAAATTTTTTGAAAATAAAAATTTAAAAGTAGAGAATATTATGTTACCAAAAAATAAAATTCAAAAACGAAATAAAAATGTTATGGATCTTGGTCAAAAACTTAAAATACTTGATTTTTTAAAGACAGAAAAAGTAGCAACGGCCGCGAAAAAATTTAATGCGCATGAGTCAACAATCAGATCCAATCATGACTAGGAGTCTAAAATTTAGGCATGACTGCGAAAAGGCAGTTCAAACTTATGAAGAGTTACTTAAAGATATGAAACGCCATGCAATACAGACAAAAGTTACAGATTATTTTAAATATTAAGGGAAATTTTTTGTAAAAAAAATAAAATATATTCGTAAAAATTGTGTCTAATTTTTCTCTTGGAACGTATAACCCCCTAATCCCCATAAGACTAAGGTCCCGCTATTCGCGATTTCGGTATTCGCGGTACTTTCGTGGAGCGGGGGATTCCTGTAATTTTTTAAATATTCTTCTAGATTTTTATAGTTTTATTTAAAAAATTTATTGATAGTTTTTCAAGTATTATTTTACAAGGGAATTCAATGTATTTGAAATACCACAAAAAATATGCTTTCTGTACCCTCTGTTCATTCCAATGAACCTTCTAGGGTGATGCATTGTAATATAGTAATTTTTAGGCTTCTTAATAAGGCTTCCTCCTTATAACTCAACAAAATACCTTCCATAAAGTTTAATTTTTTTCGATGGTCTGATATTTAAGACGCGTTAATCCTATTTCTTTTATCACTAGTTCTTTGACTATGATAATCAGTTAACCAAATGCCCATTTTCGCCCCAAAATTTTCGAATTACTTTCATATCTAGTTATAAAAATTTAAAAAAAAAAGTCATTTAAGGACTTAAAGTTATTTTATTCGTTATTAAGCTAAAATTGAATACTTTTAGTAATGTTGTATTAAATCAGAAATGAAAATCCTTGAATTTCAATTACTTGAAAAGCTTCTTGTTTAGACTAAAAGGTCCACTTCGGCCCAAAATGACCATTTTAGGTAACGGGTCTTGTAAAACATCGATTGTTAAGGCCAAAAGGACCGCTTTGGCCCAAAAAGACCATTTTGGGTAAATAATCTTATGCAACAGTTTTTAGGTAAATAGAGCCACTGTGGCCCAAAAGGTTTGGCGCAAAAGGCCCAGTTTGGCACAAAAGGTTCAGTTTGGCCCAAATGTTCCATTTTATCCCATAAGGTCCATTTTCACCCAAAAGGACCAGTATGGCGCAAAAGTACCAGATTGGCCCAAAAGGTTCAGTTTGGCCCAAAAGTACCAGTTTGGACCAAAATTACCAGATTGACCCAAAAGGTTCAGTTTGACCCAAAAGTACCACATTAGCCCAAAAGGACCACATTGACCCAAAAGGTCCATTTTGGCCCAAAAGGACCACATTGACCCAAAAGGTCCATGTGGCCCAAAAGGTCCATATGGCCCAAAGGTCTCAAGCAACAGCGGCGGCAGCGGCTGCGGCGTTTATAACTTTATAATATATAGAGATATAAGTATCTATTTAGAAATTTTTTTTCTTGATTTTATATTTAACTTATAAAAGAAATTTAAAACAAAAACTAATAATTCATTTTTTCGAGCAAATCAGAGGATTCATAACATTTCTTCACCAAATAATTAAAATTACGGTATTTTGACAGATCGTTTTTCGTGGTAGCTTAAATAAAAAAAAAAGTACGACAAAGTCGCACAATGTTTGTAGACGAGCGATTTTATTTACATGATTATTATTATAATATTATGCGTGCATTTTAAACGTCGACGTTGTCACCTTAAAATTTTCATGTGTTTTTTATTTTTTCTAATTAAAATATCTTTTATACGAAAACCACAATTTATTTAAAAATCGAATAGAAGGCTCCTATGGTTGCAATGTATAAGAATTCAACTTTGGACCTTTGTATCTCCTAGACGAAAATTACAATTTTCTTAAAATTTTATTTTTATGTGTATTATTATAATATAAAGCCCCTATAAAAATTTTAGCGATTTCTATTGTCGTCTAAATTACTGGTGAACTACCTTAAATAATTTTTTCTGTATATTTTTGATTTTTTCAATTGAATTAAAACCAAATTCCTACAAATTATTTAAACATAAAAAATTTACTCAGGAATCAGTAAATTTCATGAGTACACTGATGGGCATAGCGCTAAAAAAAACTTTCAATGATTTAAATATTCTCAAAGAAAATTCACCAATAAAAGTCACGATGGCTTAAAGTATTAAGTTGTAAGCGGACATCCTTGGAGACTTGCATTTTTCGGTAATAAAAACTGCATATTTTAGGCTAAAAACCTCACCTAGTAGGTAATTTGGGTCGCTCTTTTCATTTCCGGGGCCCATTTTTAGCTACAACCCCTGCGAAACGAGATATCAACCCCTAAAATAGGGTAAATTTTTAAATAATTCTTAAATAAACTTTAGTCGTTTTCAGATACAAAAAAGTTTTTATTTAGCAAAAAAAAATTATTACCAGGACTCCCAAGAAAAGGCTAAAAGTCATATACGCATGTATTAGCCATTGCAACCCTTCCTGGGGGTGTCTTTAGTAAGCAAAGGGGTGAGTTTTATAAATAAATGAAAGATTGAATATTTTGGGCCAAACAATTCACCCAGTATGTATTTTGGGTCGCTCTTTTCATTTCTGAAGCTCATTTTTAACTACAACCCCTACGAAATGAGATATCACCCCCTAAAATGGGGTAAACTTTCAAATATTTCGTAAGGAAACTTTAGTTGCTTTCAAATGAAAAAAGGTTTTTATTTAGCATAAAAAATTTTTACTAGGAATCCGAAGAAAAGGTTAAAAGTCAAATACGTATGTATTAGTCATTGCAACCCTGACCTGTGGAACATCTCATACGATAGTATCCTGAGGTTGGAGCTAACGGATGTCTGCTTCATGATAGGATACGCGGACAACATTGCCCTTGTGATCGTCGCGCGAAACGTGCAACAGGTGCAGGACAGCTCAAGTGTCTGCAAGCTGCAAACAAGCGCATGGATGGAAGAGCACGGATTGAGCCTGGCAGCAGCGAAGACGGAAATTATGACGTTCACAAGGAGGCGAATCAACACCCTCATCCCAATTCGTATCGATGAGGATACTATTATTGAGACGAAAAGATGCTTAAAATATCTAGGTATAACGTTGGATACCCGGCTCAGCTACTGGGAACATATTTCTCCGAGAGTCAAGAAGGCAGGAGCCACGACACGAGCCCTAAGCAGGCTCATGGCGAATATGAACAGTCCAAAAAGCAGTAAGCGCAAACTCTTATTGCCCGTAACCCACTCCATACTACTGTATGGAGCGGAAATCTGTGCGGGAGCGCTAGAGAAGGTAATTTATGCAAAGGGCATGATAAGTGTTCATAGGCAAGATGCCTTGCGAGTTGCCTGTGCGTAAAGAACTGTCTCTGAAGCGGCAGTTCTCGTGATCGCAGGCATTATCCCCATTAAGCTACTCGCCAAAGAATGTAAACTTATCCATGACAGAAAGACAGTGGGTGACGTCAACCGCACCAAAGCGGATGTTAGGAGGGATGTAATGCTGGAGTGGTAGAGGCTCTGGGAGGACCGCGCAGACAGCAGATAGACCAAGCGTCTCATAAAAGAGGTGGCGCCGTGGATCGGAAGGGGACACGGGGAAGTAAATTACTTCTTAACCCAGTTTCTCAGTGGAAACGGGGTTTTCCAGTCGTATCTCTTCAGGATGGGCAAGGTCGAAAGCCCCGAATGCGTGTTCTGTCCCGGTGAACGCGATGATGCGTATCACATGTTTTTTGTCTGCGTTCGCTGGGTGACCAAGAAAATAGCGATGGAATTTGAAATAGGCGACATTACGCCTGACAACATTGTTGAAACGATGTTGCAAAATAAAAAAAGATGGAGTGCTGTCGCAAGGTACGTGGAAGAAATTCTGCGAGCCAAAAAGATATTGATGACAACCTAACCAATAGCCGTGCGCAGGAGCGGTCGATATTTGCAGCTCTTGCGCATGGTACCAAAGCCGGACGTACAAAGGTACCTATTTATTTATTTATTTATTAATTTATTTATTTATTTATTTATTTATTAATTAATTAATTAATTTATTTATTTATTTATTTATTTATTTATTTATTAATTTATTTATTTATTTATTTATTTATTTATTTATCTGTTTTTGACGACTGAAAGGAAGTGACAACATACAGGAGGGCCTAATATTTATTTTATTTTAATTTTATTCTTATAACTTTATGATTAATTGTTTCAGGTTTTAGGCCAATTTTATCTTGGGACAGAGACATTGAAGTCTCTTAAATGGAAGAAGAAATGAAAGGTTCCTCATTAAGTGAAGATACATGGCCTTAAGTCAACCCGAAGTAATGTGATAAACGGTTCCAGGCTGACTTTCAAAAGGTATGAAGGGAGTAGAGTTTTGTGGGTATGGCACGGTATTGTCGAGTCCCACATAACCGAACAGTACAGGCTGTCGGTATGCGTAATGCATTTCTCCACTTCCTAAACAAAAAAAAAATAGTATATTTACGGCTCGAGTCCAAAAAAGTAAAGAATGGCCCAAATCGCCCGTAAATTACCTTCCGAGGCGAAGCCGAGGATGGTAAACTGCAATTCGGGTCATTCCTTATTTATGGACAAGGCTCGTATAACATTTTTCTGTGTCTGTGGCGAGAAAAGACGTCTTTTTCAGACGCGTAGCGTCCGGGAAATACGTGCTTTCTCAACGCAGACCAGAAAAATCTATTTTTGTAGTAATATTACTAAATCGTAGTAAAATTACTAAACGTTAGTACCTGATTTTAACAGATAATAGATAATTTAAGAAACTTTTGTAAAATAACTGCCAGGCTAATATACGTATATGTATCTGTTTTTATGCAGCATATAACTATTCAAGTGTTATATAAAAAAGTAGATAAAAATATGATGTATTTTGCATACCTAAAAGATTATAAACTTAGGGTGCAATAAATAGTTTTATAGAAAAAAAAAAAATAGACTTGTTAAAATTTATCATTTGAAAATAATTAGAAATTTATTGCTTCAAAAGTAATTAAATATATAAAAATTAAAAAAAGTAGGAAATAAAAGAGAGATTTTATAGATATTTTTAATAATAAAAAGTAAAGTTTGCTATCTTGTGAAATTTAAACTTTTGTTATATTCAAATGCAAATAAAAGTTCTTTTCAGTTCATATAGATTATGTCCTATTGACAATTTTTTTTATTTGTTAAATTATACTTTTCAAATAAGATTTTAATTATTTTCATTGTTCAGAAAATTTTGCGATTGATTTAGTAAGAATTTGTAAGCATGTATATTTTAATGCTCCTAAAGCATTTGTTAATTAAAAAAATAAAAATTCAAAGCTAGGTTAAATTTTAGAGTTTGTATCTTAATATTTATAATATTAAAAAAAGATTCTTTTAATTATATACTTATAATTAACATTACTTTTTTCAGTTTCAAAAATTCAGTTTTTAAAAAAAAATTTTCTTAGTTATTACTAAAAACATCAGAAGCTCAGTTTGAGGTTGCAAACTTAAGCAAAAGCAATTTTATGACTTTGTTTTGAAATTCTATAGCTCTGTAGACTATAAATATATAGAGATTTAAATATGTAGAAAGAGAGAGAAAGAGAGAGAGAGAGAGAGAGAGAGAGAGAGAGAGAAGGAAAGAAAGTTAATGACTTGTTCGTTTTTGTATTTTTGCTATGATTTTCATTGAAAATCAAAATAATTAAAAATTATTTATAAATTTTTAATTAAATTATACTTATAATTGTAAGAAAGCTAAAAAATTTATATGTAAAATTAAAAACATTAGCAAATAACTTCTAGTATGAATAAACATAAGAATATTCGCTGTGGAATTAATTCTAAAATTAGGATTTTAAAATTCTAAGGCGCATTTTTACGTTTCTGAAACGGTTCCAGAAACGTTTCTTAAACGGTGCAAATTGGTTTAATTCGTTTCTTCAGAAACGGGTTAGAGACGTTTCCGAAACGTCGTTGGTTGCCTGGGGACTTAGGTTCAAAATAGCTATTTTTTAAACAAGAGACAAAATATTGGTTTTGAGCTTGCATAAAATTGTAAGCACGAGCGAGTGCAGACAGCTTGCAAAAGTTGAGCCCCATATTTTAAATGATATAATTTCAGAATGGTTATAAATTTAGAAAATCTTGGAAAAAATATAATGTTTACATGTATTTATTTTTAGAGGAAAGAAGAGTTAAAATATTAAAGTTTGAATAGATATTAGATTTCGAAAAATTCTCTGAAGATTTAAAATTAAAACGCATAAAATAACTTTCCTAACTAGTTGATTTCCTATCTAATACTTGAAGTTTTTAGCGGGGGAGGAAAAAATAATTTTTCCACTATTTAGCCTTCTAGAGACGATCTTCTCTTTTTTAAAGCGGTTATAATTTTTTTAGATATTCGAATTATCAAAGTTTACAGCATAATTTTTTTTTTCATTTTAAAAAATTATTTCCTTATTAGGGCCCTCAGTAAATTTTCTTTGGAATAAAATATTTGGGGCCGTACTTGAAGACCTGATCATATAAAGCACTTCAAAAAAGTCAACCCATATATTAAATATATTAAATGATCGTTATTAACATCTCCATATAATTTGTGCTGACAATGAGTTAAGGTCCTGATTTATTAAGAATTATTAATTAAATCATCTTGACGCTGCTCTGTGAACTGTAAATTTTTTTATAATATCGTTTTTGTTTTTTTTTAATTACAATTTATTATTACGAAACAAAATTTTTTATTATTAATCATAGAATAATATTTTTTTACATTTTATTATACACTAAACATTTAATAGTTTTTGTTACTATTATTTTTTTTTTTTGTTTTCTTTTATTTTTAATTTATAAATCTGCAATAATTTATTACATAAACATTATGAAACTATAAAAAAAATATTTTTGTCTTACTTATGACTTTTCTTTTTTTTTTTATTATAAAAAGATTAAAAATAAAATAAAATTATTGAAAATAAAAATAATTACTCTTTATAGCGTTATACAATAATGTATTATTTTTAACATCTACGTCTACGATCATTAAAGTATAAATGAAAATTTTGAAGAGTGACATATTGATCAATGAAACGTAGAATTTTTATAGAAATTTTTTATTGATTATTTTTATTAATTTATTTTTTTATTTTTTTTGTAGCTAACGTTACTGAATTATAATTATTTTTTTGCGTTTTTTGAAATATTAATTCAAATAAAAAATGATGTTAAAATTACTGTTCACAATGTGAAAAATACTGGAATTTTAGAAAAACTAATGGGACTAAATTCTGTAAATAAAAATATATAGTAGCATATACTATTTTTGAAGGTTTCAAAGCTTATTTTTTATTTTTATAAATTAATTTCTATATTTAATAATGAAACTTTTATTGACAAAGTTCTTTATTATGTTTGAAAATATTTTATTTGGTATCTTTGTTCTCTTGACTTATGTTAAGTGTGAATTGATTAAAATTGATTCCCTTTAGTACTTTGAGCAAAAATATTGCATGAGATTAATTAAGATAAAAGGGAATAATATATTTTACTGAAAATATTAAGAATAATTATAATAATAGTTTTTAGAAATTTACTCACCTACTTAATGTTAATTCTACAGAAAAAAATACATATTCTCCAGAATCAACCATTCCTAACTCTTCGGCGGCTAATAATATCTCTCTTATAGTAGTCGTATTTGCACATAGTACAATAACTGAAAAAATATATATTATTAATAAAAGTTTGATAAATAAAAGATGCAAATTATATAATAGTGCTAGGTGACTAAAAAGTAAAGTAAGCAACTTTTTCAAAAAATTTCTATTTTTTCTTGTATTCTATAAACGAAATTACTGCAAGATTTTAAATTGCTCAAAATTATGAGTCAGCTTCACTAAAAAGTAATTTTTTTAAATCAAACTATTGCAAATAGCTTGAAATGTAATAGATTTCAAACACCATTACATGATGAAATTGAAAAATTTTTGTTGTTTATAATCATCGATAGGAAAATTAGTCATTTGTTAAGAACACAAACCATTTGCCGTGTTATATTTAAACTTTTCAAATAATTCTAAATATATGTATATTTTAATCAAATTTAGCAAAATCTTTACGGCTTACTGCGAGGCTTACTGCTAGTTGCGTAATAAAAATTTTTTACAAGTAAACAAAAATTTACTATACCATTAATTTTTATATAAAAATACTAAAAAAATTCTATCTATTAGTGGCAATAATAATTTTATTTATGATTACCATTATACTGCAATAGTATATTACGGGCATACTAAGAAAATTCTATAAAATTTACAGTAAATCAATAAGGACATTAAATATCCTTGATTATCTATCACAACATATTTGGTTACTTAAACGGACACAAGCCAATAACAAATATTTACTGAAAAGGGCTTATGAATACCCTTTACAAGCAAATAAAACGTAATGCACAACTAGGTTTAATTGACGTAGAGCTTCATACAATCTGCAGTGAATTATAAATTATCTTATTTTATGTCCACTTGTACATAAATTTTAATAATAATAAAAAAATCAGCAAAGGAAAAAGTTTTTACGTTGTAAATTAATTACTTTAATAAATTTATAATTTTATTTTTAAACGTGATATACGAACTTCGAATTCAGCAATGAAATAAACATAAAATCTACCAAAAACTTTAAATTGTCAGAATTAACCCATCAGCGCCTGAAACCGAATTTTCCCACAGGGAAATTTTGTTTTCTTATATATAGGTCAGCTTTTTTAAATTTAGATATAACTGGGCACCAAAATGTTTTTGAATGTGTTATTAATAATCAAATTAATAATAACATTAATAATAAAACTAAAGCCCCTTCTATACCAGATTAAAAGCCGATATTAAATCAAGTCTAGCATTATAAGTTTTGTAGCGTAGTTGGAAATTATTCCCTATTAATCAGCAAAAAACCCCAACTACTTTATCTAACTTATAATGCTAGACTAGATTTAATCCCGACTTTTAAGCTGGTGTAGAAGGACTCAATGTTTGTTTAAGGTAATATTAGAATTTAACAAACAAGTAGAAAATACCATTATGTAAAGAATTAAAATATGCATAGAATATATTATTCCGCTTTCAATTATTTTTCAAACGAAATTTAACCTTTTTTTAAGTCGTGACACGATTTTGTACCAATTATAGCATTATACCTGGAAGCTTTATAAGAAACTTTTTATATAGCTTTGGAGTCATTTAGCCTATACAATATATATAGACAGAACTAAAACAGCATTATTTTTTCTTTATTTGGTATACTCAAAAAAAAAATTCATTTGTCTCTAGCAGAAATATTCGGTTTGTGGTTAGTGGATTTTTTTCTCTTGTTCAAACACTTGCAATTAACTTAAAACTTAAGGAAAATTTAAAAAAATGTTTGTTTTCCTTTTTAAGAATTTTTTTTTTTACTGTTTTAGCCCATAATACCACTGATTCGTATTCTTAATAAGCAAAAAATTAGTGATATGTGAAAATTAAATTTTTTATTTTTTTGCAAATAATGGCGTATTTTTTATTTTTGACGCAAAAAATTTTGAGATAGAAAATTTCCAAAATTTAGGTGTCCGATAAGAGAAACACATACAAACACACATACAAATACATAAACCATCGTGAAAATGGATTTTCATTACACGCGTTAGAAAGAATCGTTTTTCTGCACGGCAAGCGTTCTTTCTTACGCTTTTAATGAAAAACTGTGTGTTAGATCACGGGATAAAAAGTAGATTTTTTACTTTCCATGCTGTCTGCACTCGTTCGCTACGCTCTCTCGTGCATACAACCAAAGAATATACACTTGATACAACTGCATGGAAGGCATAAATCTACTTTTCATCCCTTGTTTAACAAATAGCTATTTTAGCTTCTGGGGGTTACAAGATATGCAGAAATATCAAAAATCAAAATTTTTAGTATAACAAAAGTTCCTTTTTGTCAAAAGTTTTTGAGAAACCAAAAAAAATTTTGTTTCATACTCCATTATACCAAGGAACGCTATTTTACATCACTTTGAATAGTTGAAACGAAAAAAATTATTAATAAATATTAAATAAATATTAAATTCAATTTTAAATATATTTCTTACTATTATAAAATCATTTATCAAGTAGAATGTTATCTCTATAAAAGACAGTTTCAACTATAACAGGTCTGCTTTAATTTTTTTTAGTTTATACAAAAGCTTCTAAGCTCAGAAGGATACTAAATAATAGAAATAATAGTCCGGACTTTATTTGAAAAATGTCGTTTAATTTTCTTTAAAAAAGTATATTTAAACAGTAAAGTAAGGTTAATAAGTTTATCATGCAAGATTACTAATATGTAAAACAGCAATTTACGTGAAGGCTTTATAGTGTTAAATATTAACCCCATTTAATATCATTAAAATAGCTTCAAAAGTTAAAACTTTTAAGATTTGTTTTTTTTTTAACAATAAAATTTTTGTTATGTTTTCAAAAAATTTGAATTAGAAACAGTCTAATATATAAAATAAAATAAAATATATACATCAATTGAGCTTTTCGATATTTTCTAAAATACATACATGCTGTATAAACACACTTATTTTTATCTTAGTTTATACAAAAACAAAAAAAAAAAGCTTCTTTAAAGCTCTTTAGCTATATTTATTTATAAGAATAAAAATAATATAGGGTTGTATTATTTTTATAATTAAAAATATTATTTTAAATAAATTAAATTTAAAAAAAATACTTTCTAATCTATTATTCAAATAAAAATTTATTTTCATTAAAAAAAAAAAAAAAAAAAAAACTATAATATTACTTGAAAAAATAAAAAATAAATGAATTATATAAATTCTGTGCACGTGAAAATTTAATCACAATAAAAATGATATAAGTATAAAAAGTTATGGACAGAAAATGACATGATTTTGTGAATTTTAATAGAATACGTAAGATATAGAATTATACAGCTCTTTATCTAGGAACATATTATAAATGTAAATTATATATCTGTCGCTAAAAATGTCCATATTTTTTATGTTTTTACTTATTAAGTGTAAGTTTTGTTTTGAAAGGTTTGTTCAAATGAACTTATTTTACTCAAATGAACTTATTATAAAAAAAAAATAATGCCTCATATACTAGAGAGGAATTGTTGTATTGGGTAAGTTTTGAAAGATGGGGTCGAGAGTGAGGGCGTAGGTCTCTTGAAGGGATGTAGATGTTTATTTTTTCCTTCAGGTAAGAGGGTAGCTTGGTGTTTAGGACATTATACATATATGAACTGCGCATAAGTATTTTTGGCGTAGCCTCACCATAAGTTTAGCCAGCCTAATTTCAGTCTAGCAGGAGAGGTCCTATTGGGAAATTGAATGTCAGATACATATCTGACTACAGCATTTTGGAGTTTTTGAAGCCGATCATATTGATACCCTAGTAGCTTACCCACTGAGAAAGCGCCATAGTTGAAGAGGGGGAAGATTAGGAAAGTGACTAAGCGTCTGCGGAGTAAAGAGGAGATAAAATTTCTGTGTCTTATTGCCGAAAATTATGAATTTGGTTTTCTCTTTGTTGAAGTGAAAATTGTTTTGTGAGGCCCAGAATTCTATGTTTTTTAAATTGCTTTTAAGGAAAGAAATGCCTAGATTGTAGTCTTTCCTTGGGATTTGAATGTAAATTTGGAGATCATCAGCGAAAAGTAATCTTTTGGCATAAGAAATGTGGCAGCCAATATAATAAACTTAAAGTATTCTAAGTTCTTGTTCTTATCAGGGCCTGATCAGGCCCTGACTCCCACTTCAAATTATTCTAAGTCCCTAAATCGAAAATATTCTAAGTCCATTTCACCCCCCTAAAAATGTCACTTTTTCACACCCATCTAAAAACGTCAATTTTTCACCCCCCCCCCCTGCCGAGGCAGACTTTTTCAAATACCCCATCCAATGAACATGTTCCATGTTAATAAAGTTATTAAAATCATTCTTTTAATGATCCGTACTTTTGGTATTTTTGGTACCCAGAAGGCCCAAAAGTCGAGGAGGGGGGTCAAGCGGTCACTATCGAGAGGGGGGGGGGGTCAAATGGGATTTTAAATATTTTCGATTTAACAAGCAAAATCTAAGAGCTTTTATAATTAAGTATAATTTGCAGTTTATTATATATATTTTTGTTATACGTTTTTATCCTATGATATTTATTATTTATATTGCTTTACTTATATCAATTTACAAATGAAAAAAATAAAATAGGAAAATTTACCTTTTTAGCTCCAGAAGGGTTTAAATTAGCTCATAATAATGATTACATTAAACCTCGCATAAACCAGTAGAAAGCTTAACAAATATTCTAAATACGCATTCATTATCCCATTCATTCTTTTCCCCTTCTACTAACCTCGAAACTCCTTAATTTCTCTTTGCTCATATTTTTACAACTTAAAAAACAGATTTGCAGTGATTTCGGGTTTTTAACAGTTTTAAATTACCCTGTAGAAGCAAAGGAAATAATTTACTCACAGGATGACAAGAACTTTTATTTCAGAAAATCTTTTTAATTAGTGCGGGGTGTCCTTCGTGTTTTATTTTTGTAAATTTAGCAAAACGTAACTTTCACGTAAAAACAGAAAAAATTCTATGAAAATAAAGTTTTGTTTGAACTGTTGCAATCAAAAACGTAAAACTTTGTTATTAAAGAAAAATTTTTAATAAATAAAAAATATTAATTAATTTTTATGTTACAAAGCTTCTAAAAAAAAAAAAAAAATTTTGAATAATTTTGAAAAAGTATTTAATACCCGTGCAAACATGAATAAATAAATACGAAAGAGTTAATAACGTACTATATAACTTTTTTTTTTATAATTATTTTTTGTTTGTCAATTTTTTATTCAGGAATTTCATTAGTTTTTTTTTAATATTGATTTTATGTAACTAAAGTATAGTTTTTTTCATATAACATTTAAGCTTGTGAAACTCATGTTGACATTGTTTAATTGAAATAAAAAATATAAGAATTTTATTTAAATTGCTGTATGATTTTTTTTGTTGAAAATATATTTTAATATTTTAAAATTTATTTTAAAGTAACGAGAAAATAGTCCAATTATTTGTTTATAAAAAAAAATTACTAGTATAAAATAAAACTAAATATTAAATAAATAAGAATTGAACTTACTTCTTGCTGATTTAGTGACATATTCCAAATGACTTTTTAATACTTCTGGTCCAGTTCTCTCTTGATCAAAATCTTTATAGACCGGTGTCTTATTAAGAGCTCTATAGACTGAATCAAAAGTAAAGTGACAATTGGAGTTACCACGTTTTCTTGCCGTCTCGTAATTATGATAAAGTAAACCAGAAACTTTCCAACCAAAGCCTTTTAATATTTCTACAATTGCTTCAGCAACTAATTTATGTGAACCCATCATTCTTGTCAATGTTTTGTATTCATCTTTAGAAAGAAATGCATCAACTTGTCCATTGGCCGTCAATACTGGAATACCCCATAATCCGGCGTAACGTGCTACTGGTGCTATAACGTAATCGCACACTGGACCCAAGAAAGCATCTGTTAAAAAAAAAAAATTATTTTTTCTTTATCAATTAAAATTAATCAATGCAATATATTTTTTCATAAAACTTTTTATCTTAACTTTATTCAGGTGATTCAAAATCAAATTGTACAGAAACTATTATCAAAGTTATATTAAAACAAAGGAACTTTAACTAAAGAATCGTAAAGTGTTTGCATTTAATTGTAAATAATAAAAGGACTAAAAGTTTGAGAGTATATAACTTTTAAGTATTTATTCATATTTGAAATACTTTTAAGAATCATAAATAAGATGTAAAAAAATTTCTTTTCCAATATTTAATAAAAAATCATATGTCATAAATTAACAAACAAAATAAAAATTTATTTTAATTTATTGTACAAAATGCATAATTACTGCAATTAAAATAGTTATTTCAGGTAATAATATGAGTGATTTATAAGTTTTAAGAACAAGTTATGAAACAGTCAATAATTTAAAACATAAATTATTATAGAGCGAAGCTCTACCTTAATGGATGCAAAAATGACACCTTGTGGGCACGATATCTCAACAACGATCAATTGGATTACTTTCAATTTTTAAAACTGGGTTTCTTTTATCGAGTTAATGACACCTATTGTTTTTGGGCCCAATCTGGTATTTTTAAAAGCATGTTTATTCTTGTATTTTTGCTTCACAGAGGTGAAAAACCTTATAAATTTCAACTGCGCAATAAATTTCATAGCTTTTATCAGCTTTTATATAAACTTTTCATGAAATTTCGATGAAATGTCATAGAAATGCAAAATTACACAAGATATATTTTTATTATTTATTAATTAATCCGAATTTTATTGAATTAAACGTTTAACGCCCAAGAGCCTATCTACGAGTTCTAAATTAATTTTAAAACCAAAATTTATTTTTCTTAAAATGTATCCCTGTGTTAAAAAGTCTAAATTATCAAAATTTGATGTCAAACTTACTATAAAATTAACCGGAAGGCGATATTATGGCGATAGTCGCTATAGAGTCCAAAAGTGGCAAAATGGCCCAAAAATATCATATTGCGTCATCCAATAGTGTCAGAGTGGTCTAAAAGTTTCATTATGGCCCAAAATTGTAGTTTGGCTCATAAGTACCATATTGCGTGGCCCAATAGTACCATATTACGTAGCCCAAAAGTGTCAATTTGTCCCAAAAATGACAAAATGCTACACATGTTACTGAATGGCCTGAAAATGTCAGTACTGCGTGCCCCAAAAGTGTCATATTGGCCCAAAAGTACCATATTGTGTGGCCCAAAAGTGTCAGGGTGGCCCAAAGGTGTCATTCGACAGCGGCGGCAGCGGTTATAACTTTATAATATATAGAGATATAATACTTTATACAGCACTATGAGTAACAGCACTATGTGAAATAGCCCCAAAAAGGTATGCTACTAGCCTCTAAAAAGAACTGGTACTAAGATACTCCAAAATTAATGTGAGATACTCCCAGAGTTCAATTTTATGCGCAGGAATCAATTTTAGCATCAATATTTTATTTTAACCCCAAATGGACAATTTATCCCTTTTAAAAGGCAGTTTGTACCAGGGGAATTGAATTTACCATACAAGACCCATTTTGAACTTTCAAAATTAGCTTGTATCCTCGGGGATAAACTTTTACACAAAAAATTATTAATTTTAACTCTAATTAACAAGGAATATGCTTATTGGGAGGGGTACTTGAAGAATCTGAAAATCAAGGGGGGGTCAAGTGTGCCCGATTTAAGGGGGGGGGGGGGGGTAGTCAAATAGAACTTAAAATAAATTTTTTCAAATATTTACATTTAATTTTTTTGTTAATTGAAGGACGTTACTTTTAACAGTGTAGAAATGAAGAAAATTTAAAATTAATACTACAAATTATATTTTTGCCTTATATAAAAAATTTTTAGTGCATGCAGTTTGAAATTTAATTTTTGACGGTTATTTAATTGAATAATGCTGATATTAATTACTGAAGATGAATGATTGAGCAAGACCCAATTTCCTAGACCCTCTTTTACATAAGAATTTGATTTAGCCTCACTTATTTAACACGGTGCTTGTGGTCATTTTATCTAGTGTGCAAGATAAAAAGCTTCGAATTTTCAGTTTTTAAGATAATAACCTCTCAATTCCGGGATTTATTTTTTATTAATATCGGAACTTTTTAAACCTGTTGGATAAAATGTGATTTAACTCAATCACTTAAAATTTACCCCTGTTGATTCTTAACGTTAATTTTGAAAAAAACATCACCATATACTCTTCGCTAGTGGTTCTCAAGATTTAATTTAAGAAATCAGGATTCTCAGGTCATCTAGACAGCAAATGTTGTCTTGAGAAAACATTTATCAAGCAAGAATATTGAATCTCAAGGAAAAATTGATTTTTGCACATGGAAACTATTGAAATTTAAATCAATATATAGGTTCAAGTGCATCGAATTAAGTGAATGAGTCCTAATTATAGAAACGCAATGAAACCGCTTAATAATAATTTAACTACCTAGGAATAAAATATTAAAAAATGTTTTGTTTTAAAAACGTTTTTTTTTTAACTAAAAAATATAAATAATAGATTAATAAATGAGTTTGACCATCTGACTAATACATTTTAAATCGTAAATAACTAATTATTAATGCAGTTAAATCAATAAGCACTTAAATAAATATAAAAATCAAAATCATTTTTTACTCTAAATACACGCAAAAGTAATGTACATCAAAAGTAAGAAGTTAATAGTAGCATTTTAGAATTTACTGTAGTATAAATTTTTTTTTTGATGGCTCATTTGTACAGATCGTTATTTTAACATGTAAAATATTTTCACTTTAATATTTTACGTGAATAGCGCTTTGAAACTATTATGCTATACCTACAGCAAAAAAGGCTTATATTTGAATGCATTAAAAAAACAATACATCCTTTTTTTAAAATAAAAATTTAAAACAATAACTTCTTTAATTGTTGACCAGTTTACAATCTCGAGGGCTCATTTTTTTTGCTTTCCAAATTAGAATCAATTCACCGACGAAAATTTTTTAAAAAATATTTAATTAACTAGTAACAACAGATTGCTAATAAATTTCAGAGAAGAAAATTTTAAAAAATTCTTAATTACTCTGCACCAAGGTTTGATTGAAAGATTGATAAAATACAGTTTATAATACAATTTTCCGAATTTCCTTTTTAAATTTAAAATTTTTCAGTTCTTTGACGAAAAATCTAAACTTGTTATCTAAATAAACTCCTAAATACCTATTTTTAACTCGTTATGATAATCTAACATATATTTTTTAAATTGATTGAGAAACACTTTCTTCGCTGCTAATCGCTACTGACTTTCGCTGCTAACTTTATGTTAATTTTTTCTTTTTAGATGTAATATCTAATTTTTACAATAATTTGGCAACGTTTTTTAAAATGCGTTGAAATTATATAATATGAAAATAAAAAAATTATTTAAAAAACTTATAACCGGTTTATGTAAACACAACAAAAATGCGTGGAAAATGTTTACTAACAACTGAAAATTTGTAATTATCCCAAGATATTAAGATTCTCAACCCAAACTATTCTGATTCCCCAAACCTGATTTATTTGATCCAAGTCCTAAACCGAAATTATTTTGAGTCCCTAATCCCGGATTAATCTAAGTCTCTAACTCGAAATTATTCTAAGTTAATTCTTTTATCTTTTGTCAATCTATTATTATATTGACTTATCAGATTCCTGTAAAAAATACATACTTATCTCAGGAAAAAATTATAGAAATTTTTGTAAAAAAGTTTCTGGAGTTCAAAATTGATAGACCAAAAAGAAAATGTTAAAAAAAAGGAAAAACTTAAATTTTCTCCCCCTAATCGAGCTCTGTAGGGTAAAAATAAATAGTGATTTCAGATTGCCTGAAAAAAGTACATATCCCGTAAATGTAAGCTGGTTTAAAAGTTCCGGAAAAAAATAAGGTTTTCATTAATGGCAGCTAAAAATAGCAAAAAAAAAATTTACATAAAAAACAAAAATGGTCAAGGGAACATTTTAAAAATAAATTCTCATAATGTGACGATTAATTTTTTTACTTTTAAGTGAATATACGAGCATAGGCAAATGCTTTTTTTCCTTCTAATGATTCAACGTTTTACTTTTGATATTCCATTTAGTTGACACAGCAACGATGTTTAAACTGTGTTTAACGACGCTCTGTCCACCACTGGGTGTTTTTTGCGCAGCATATTTGTAACTAAAATATTTTAACCATATATTTATTTATAATAATTTTTTAATGAATGAATCAATGCTTTTCAGTATTTAGTACAAGAATATAAAAAAAAAAATTAAAAATGTTTATTTGTTTAAACAAATACGACCTGTTAAATTTTTGAAATTTTTGGGTCATAAAAGCCTGAGTTCCCAGATCTGGGCTACTTGGATCAAAATTCTGCTTGGCTCATATTGAAGATCATTAAATTCTAGGGGGAGGTATCGTGGGAAATTTTTCGCTAAACCTCTTCAGTAATGAGTTACAGCTATTTGTTTATAAATTTTAGAGCATTTTTAACTTTTTTTTTTATAAACAAATAGCTGTAACTCATTACTGAAGAGGTTTAGCGAAAAATTTCCCACGATACCTCCCCCTAGAATTTAATGATCTTCAATATGAGCCAAGCAGAATTTTGATCCAAGTAGCCCAGATCTGGGAACTCAGGCTTTTATGACCCAAAAATTTCAAAAATTTAACAGGTCGTATTTGTTTAAACAAATAAAAATTTTTAATTTTTTTTTTTTATATTCTTGTACTAAATACTGAAAAGCATTGATTCTTTCATTAAAAAATTATTATAAATAAATATATTGTTAAAATATTTTAGTTACAAATATGCTGGGCAAAAAACACCCAGTGGTGGACAGAGCGTCCTTAAGAGTCATCGTTATATGGTCAAGTTGAAGTACGAATCTATTATTTATTAAACGGCGTAGATGATTATTAAGCGTTTTCGTGATAAGGACTTGTGCACTTGTGAACTCATTGATTTTTCATTGATTTTAATTTATGTTTCACACTTGCAAACAATTATTTTTCTAGTGTTTCAAAGTTTAATTTTTATTTTTCAAACACGTTGTCAAAGCAACGGTGACTAAATACTGTTGGTGTGTGTCATGATCTCTGGTTTAAAATAAAAGTTTTATATTTTCTGCTTAGAGTACTGTGAGTGGTTTCGATGTCTAAAGTCCAAAGAAAAAAATAAAGTCTATCACAAAATCTTAAAAAGACTCAATAATTTATCAACTGTTAAAAAAGACTCAATAATTTATCAACTGCTTTAAAATTTCCAAGCTTTGAAACTGTTGAACTCTTCGGTAAAAAGTAAGTCAAAAAATTTTCTTTCCCTAAATTTTTGCAAGATAATAAGAAATTGTAGAGTAATATATGTTAGTTTTGCCAAGTAGAATCGATTTTTTGTTTTCTATTTTTTTCGGCTATATCAGCACATTTTGTGATAAAAAAAAAGCCAAACACTAAAAAAAAAAGATTTTTTTCAATAATGCTAGGTTTTCGAGCTAAAAAGCGTGACGCACTATTTCCATATAATATGAAATTTTTATCATATCATAGAAAAGAACCCTGCTAAGGGATCTAATTTTTGATCCATACACGTTTTTTCCAATCGATTTTTCCTACAGTTTTTTTTCCAATGAATTTTTTTCTAAAAGTTACTTTTTTTCCAAGCTATTATTTTTCCTAAAAAATAAAAGTACCAAAAAAAAATTTCAATAAGAAAAACTTATTAGAAAATATTTAAAATAATAGATCATTTGAGGAAAGCATAGAAAAAGGTTATTCTGTACTAAAAAAAACTAAATTTGTATCGATCCTTGGTGTTTTAAAACCAATGGCGCAAAAAATCGCCATGACTAAATTTAACAAGTTACCTTTGGCCGCTTGACGATTTAAAAATTAGCAAATTGTAATGTTGCGTGACATTTATGTATGATAACTAGCCTTTAGCCGCAAGAGATATATTCGATGCATTTAGGTTGCAGTACAAACCAGATATAGGTTTTTTCTATTCTTTTATTTAGTTACATGTTTTGGATAATTCTTGAAATCGGGTATCGAGGGGGAGGGGTAGAGGTGAACAGTTTGGTTTAAGAGGAAATGGGTTTAAATGTATATTGGGCCTTAATAAGATTATGAAAATTTTATTTATTTTGAATAACAAAATACACCATTGAATAAAGGCTAAAATAAGGGCAAACTTGGACAAAAATCCTCCAGAAATGAAAAGTTGTGGAATGTGTTGGTTTTGGGCTAGTTTAAAAGGGGAAACAAAATCGGACATTTCAACCCAGTTCTGGGCCCCCCCAGGGGGGAAAAAAGCTGGGGAACAACGTTTTTTTGCAAATAACTCAAAAAGTAAGCAAAATATTAATATTAAAAAAAGTTTCAAATAAAAATTGTAGCTGAGAAAATTTTCGACGAAAATGGTTCTTAGAAATTTTTCAGTCGGACGCACTGGGACCGAGCTATAAGCGATCAAAATTTAGACCTTTTTTACTAAATTTTCAAAAATCGATATTTCACGAAAGAAAAAAAAAACGCGTTTTTGATGAGTTTTTTTGATTTTTTGGTAGTCAAAAGTTTTAGATATGTGTATGTAAGGTTTTTTACATATAATAGAATGTTTGTGGATTTAAAATTTTGTGTGTATATATTTCTGCACCCCCGCAAATAGTCGTTGCAACCCCTAGAACGTGCATTTTTTTTAGTGTCCATTTTTTGATGTTTTCAACTAAAAAATCTTATAAATATGGGCAAACTTAGTATGGAATTACTTATTAGAGATCCATACTATGTATTTAATTCAAAATACGCTAATATTTAAATGTAATTTTGCCTGAAAACGAGAACCATTTTTTTCGAAAAAAATAAAAAATTGCGTTTTTTTGGATTTGTATGTTTTTATGCCTGGAAAATTCGTGGAAAATTTTATATTTTTTTATAATATTTCAACTATTTGCAACATTTTTGGTACATAATAGTACAGTAGCTTGAGTCCATAACCGTTTTTTTGCTAAAAAACTGACAAAAATTTAAAAATCCTAGATAAAATCGTTTTTTATTAAGGCAAAATTACATTGAAATATGTCGATATTTTGATTTGAATACATACAAGGGGAGTTTAATACATTTGGAACACCGAATTACACCAAATGGTTATGGATGATTTTGTTATGTTAAAAAAACATGCCGATTACCCTCCGTTCCTTCCAATGGGCCTTCTGGGCCTAGAAACGCAGGGCTCAATGTTATAAAATAGGATTTTTTGGTAATTTTCAATGAAACGCCAAAACCTCGTAAGTTAACCAAAACTCTTCTGGTTGGTCTCATATTTTTGGTTTAAGTATCACCTTTCATATGCCGCAAATCGCAATTTATTATCACTAATTCTCTCATCACTATAGCCAATTAACCAAACGGTCATTTTTGGCTAAAAATGACCAATTTTTAAACTGCTGCCAAATTTGTAATTAACATGGAACATGTTCATTGGATGGAGTATTTGAAAAAGTTTGGCTCGGCAGGGGAAAAATTGAAATGAAAAATGAAAAATTGACGTTTTTAGGGGGGGGGGGTCAAAAATTGACGCTTTTAGGGGGGGTCAAAATTGACGCTTTTAGGGGGGGGGTCAAAAATTGACGTTTTTAGGGGGGGGGGGGTCAAAAATTGACGCTTTTAGGGGGGGGGGGTCAAAAATTGACGCTTTTAGGGGGGGGGGGTCAAAAATTGACGCTTTTAGGGGGGGGGGGTGAAAAAGTGACGTTTTTAGGGGGGGGGGTGAAATGGACTTAGAATATTTTCGATTTAGGGACTTAGAATAATTTGAATTGGGAGTCAGGCCATGATAACAACAAAAACTTAGAATACTTTAAGTTTATGGACTTAGCATAATTTATATTTCAGGATTTATTGTAATTTCAGTTTTTGGATTTATTACTGTTATGAGTGAACATGTTCCATGCTCGTTGGTTGTGTAGTTACACAAACCGGTTATAAATTTTTTTTGACGAAAATGGGTTTTATAGGTCTGAAAAAATTTGTGCAAGCTTCAAGTTTCCAAAACTTCTTTACTTTACCTTTTTCAATTATTTGTTAACCACATATGATAATTAGAAGTCACAGTCCCGATTTTTACGATTTTTTAAAAAAGCTCATTTTTAATGCTAACTTTGAAGAGCCATTACTTAAAAACGAATCAAGAAAATGAGACGTATAAAAAGTTTTTGAAAACTTGAAGCTTGTACAAATTTTTTCAGACCTATAAAACCCATTTTCGTCAGAAATTACAAATTTGGCAGCATTTTAAAAATTGATCATTTTTAGCCAAAAATGACCGTTTGGTTAATTGGCTACAGTGATGAGAGAATTAGTGATAATAAACTGCGATTTGCGGCATATGAAAGGTGATACTTAAACCAAAAATATGAGACCAACCAGAAGAGTTTTGGTTAACTTACGAGGTTTTGGCGTTTCATTGAAAATTACCAAAAAATCCTATTTTATAACATTGAGCCCTGCGTTTCTAGGCTCAGAAGGCCCATTGGAAGGAACGGAGGGTAGTCGGCATGTTTTTTCAACATAACAAACTCATCCATAACCATTTGGTGTAATTTGGTGTTCCAAATGTATTGAACTCCCCTTGATAGTATGGATCTCTAATAAGTAATTCCATACTAAGTTTGCCCATGTTTATAAGATTTTTTAGTTGAAAACATCAAAAAATGGACACTAAAAAAAATGCACGTTCTAGGGTTGCAACGTCTATGTATGGGGGTGCAGAAATATATACACGCAAAATTTCAAAATTTTACATCCAAAAACATACTATTATATGTAAAAAACCTTACATACCCATATCTAAAACTTTTGACTACCAAAAAATCAAAAAAACTCGTTTTTTTTCAAAAACGCGTTTTTTTTTCTTTCGTGAAATATCGATTTTTGAAAATTTAGTAAAAAAGGTCTAAACTTTGATCGCTTATAGCTCGGTCCCAGTGCGTCCGACTGAAAAATTTTTAAGAACCATTTTCGTCGGAAATTTTCTCAGCTACAATTTTTATTTGAAACTTTTTTTAATATTAATATTTTGCTTACTTTTTGAGTTATTTGCAAAAAACCGTCTTGCCCCAGCTTTTTCCCCCCTGGGGGGGCCCAGCAATGGGTTGAAATGTCCGATTTTGTTTCCCCTTTCAAATTAGCCCAAAACCAACACATTCCACAACTTTTCATTTCTGGAGGATTTTTGTCCAAGTCGAGATCTTTATTCAATGGCCTAAAAGCAAACGATCAAAAAGCAAACAATTTTAGAAATAATTTATTTAATTCAACGTTTTTGAAGAATTAATCTTTTATTTTCAAGAAATTTTGTAACAATTATATAATTATAATTTAACAAGTTGTTTTTATGAATTACAGAAAATTAAAAAAAAATCTTTTTACTTAATTAACTATTATAAAAAGTAAGTAACCAAACTATGATGTATTATTTTAATTATTTTATTAAAATCATATAACTTATGGGTACTTTTCAACCAAAATGAAAGCCCGTTTTTACTTTTTTTTCCTTTCAAAAGTTTATAAACAATATTTTTTTAAAGTTACAGCCTACTACACATATTTATCTAAGGTTAAAAAAAACTTTTTGGGGCATATTTGTTAAAAATTTCGCGAAAAAATAAACTTTTTAAGAGCTTCAAAATCACTCGGTAACAGAAATTTTTGAAAAATGACATATTTTAAGCAATTTTCCATTTTTGCTTATAACAATTTATAAGGTAGGATCTTATATACATATTGGTTATATAGGCTGATAGTGTCCAAAAATAAATAATTTTATGATTTCTCGGAAAATGAATTCAACATTGATTATGCAATTTAACAAGTGAATATTTTTGTATGACCTTAATTGTTTAATAAAATTAAAAACTATTTTTTATGCCGCAATAAAAAATGGAAAAAAAATAAAGCATCGGTACTTTTTGATTTCTTATCAGCAAAGTGCCACTAATTTTATTATGATTACATGCTATCACCTTTGAAAAATATCATTCTAATATGAAATAAATATTATTTTAAAATGAAATATTTATTAATTTCATTAGAAACCAATTTGCCATCCTGTAAGAAGCGTTTTTTAATCTTTCTTAATTCGACTGCGCTTTGAGCAGAGATTACAGCTATCATCTACGAATATATATCAGTTATAAAAAATTAATATTGAATATTTTTTTTTGTTATCTTGGATATTGGTATTTTTTAGCCCATTAGAGCCCCAGCAGACAAAATGTACCAATTTGAAGAAAATAATAAATTTTTTAAAAATTAATTATTATTCTTTATTCAAAATTTATATTGAGGTTGTTAAATTCAAAAACCAAAATATAAAAAGTTATAGGATTTCATCTAAAGATTATTAACCTGATAAAAAATAAGGGTTGAAAATAATGAATTTTTAATCTAGTGAGTGGAAGTGCCAATAGATGGTACGATTTTTATTAAATTAATTTTTAAATTTTCAAGGTGTAAATTTTTTGGAAAAAATACAATTAGTTTCAAATAAAAAACTTTTTTATACAGGTAGCATATTTTGTCTCCTCAACAGCGTTTATCGATTAAAATTGAGGTTCGCAAAGAAAACTATTTTCGATAATCAGTAAAACAACATTTAGGCCCCAAATTATTTATATAAAAAATGTTTCAACTCCTAAAGATAATAATTAAATATTAGAGTGTTATCCCTTAAGCCCCTTTTTACCATTAAATCTTTAATTTCCTTTAGAAAAACTATTTTCCTCCATAACCCCTTTTGGAGTAATCTCCGTTTTTTTCTCTCACTTGTGCTAATCCCGTGTTCCAAAATTATTGATTTTATCTAATTAAATATTCATGGTATCAGTTGCGCCAATGAATTAAATATTCATGGTTTTAGTTGCATCAATGTTCATTTTATATTATCCTATATATATATATATATAAATCTTTAATTTTGTATGTTTGTTTGTTTGTTTGTCCGAAATGGATAAACTTTAACACGATATAAGTTAGAGACGCGGGGTTTACGGCAAAAGACGGCAAAAATTACGGGTCAAAACATAGGCTAGGTTTCGTTTCGATTGATAACGACAAAAATTTTTTATGTTGAAAAAACTGAATTTTCAAGAAAAAAATTTTTATCAAATTTAAAAAAAAAACCAAAAAAACAAAAAACTGAGGAAAAATTTTACTATCAAAAAGAATTTCATTCAATTCGGATATATTTTTTACGTATCCACCTAAATTTTCAAGGCGATCGGTTCAATCTGTCAAAAGATACAATAATTTTTCGAAAATTATAAAAGTTTAGGACTAATATTATAATATTATCAAATATTATCATCAATATTATTAAATATTATCATCAGGCAGAACCCTAGAATGGATAGTCGAGGGAAACAACGACTGCTTGTGGATCCTATGGAAGAGTAGCGAAGCTTTGAATTGCTGATCACTATCAATTATCAGTCTGGGTTCGTATGCCCGTCATTTTTATGATTCAGTAAATTTTAGATAATACTTCGGGTAAAAAAAGGTTATTTTACAAAATATTGAGTAACATAAAACAACATATTTTTGGAAAAATAAAGTCGCAGGGGTCCAGGGGGGCGCAGCCCCCTTGGTGGCTGCCGGGGTGAGCGAAGCGAGCCGGAGGCAGCTAGTTTTATTATATATTTAAAATAAAATTTTTAGTTTTTACTAACGAAGATTTTGAATCAGAAGAAGCTTCAGAGTTATGTAAATGGCTGCATATCTTGTTTGAGTTTTTGCACTTCAACTTCCCACAGCCACTGTCTAAAATTGTAATTAATTTTTTTGAAAAAACTCTTAGTCATCCCCTCACATTACGTTTAAACTCTTGCCAATTTTCTTTTTTTGTTTAAAAACTGGATATATTGCGGCACTCATCGTTTTTTTATACTGCCTTACAAACGTTTGACGAGTAAATATAGCGTAAAAAAAATAAAAAATAAAATTTTTTTATTTAATTTTAATACTTACGTAAAGAAGTAAAAAAAAAGACTACTGCGGAATAAGGTATGGTTTCCGGCCCTAGCATATTTTTCGCATTTTTTTGGCTCAATTTGATGATATATGATAAAAAATAAGATTCCGAGGGTCGGCACCCCCCCACCCCCCCTGCGTTACCCCTGGGGGGTTGAAACGTGTTTGTCACTAAAAATTAATATCTCCGGGCCGAATAATCTGATTGGGGCGTGGTTGGTATCAAAATTTTCGTTTTGAAAAAATACACCAAAAAAAATTTTTTTTTTTTATTTTTAAACTCATTTTGAGGTTCAAAACTTCGAAAAACGTCATTTTTGGTTTTTTTGACGGTCTAAAAATTGAAATATCTCAGGATAGAGGAAAAACTCCTTTTTTTCGCGCTCAGGGGATCTTTGTCTAAGACTACTTTTCAAAATTCCGTCGGAAAAATGGCAACTTTTACGGTGCGTCACTCGCAATTGACGATTATGTAAAAGAAATCGTGTTTTATTTTTTGCTTATTTTATCATACCATCTAATATTTTATTTTAAATCTAAAATTAGCTTTTTTATGATCTTTTTTATGTTTTTCTCATAATTTTTTCATAAAAAAACGATATTTCACCTATACTCTACCAAAGGACTTCATTTATTTCATGAAATCTCTTTTAATTTTCGCAATATAATATCTATTTTCCTTATTAATAATAATTAAAATACTAACACTTTTATTATAAATAATTATTTTAAAGAAAGTTATTTATTCTTAAAATATGTATTAAAGTAGTTCATAAATAACGATAAATTTAATTAATCAACATATTGAATTATATAATTATTTGAACGTAAAACCTCATTTTTAACTACTATATGGAAAACCCGCAGAAAGATTGCGCTTAGGATGATCAACTTTTTAAAGAACAAAATTAAACGCACACCTTCCTGTTACATTTCTTTGGGTTCCTTAGACCATAGAAAGTGACGAACAAGTGAGAAATAGAAAATATTTTGCTTGCCCTATATATTTTTTCTTTATAGTTGGAAGACTCAAAATCACGTTTTTTCGATGTTTAAAAAAAACCGATTTCTGAATTATATTTTTATAAATTAAAATTATTCTAAATGATGGATTTATGTTTTTTCACTTATTTTGCATTCACAATTTACTAAAAAGAGTATACTCCCTTTTCTTTATATACATGACCAAAAATCACCAATTTTCAGTTTTCAACTTCTTGAAGCAGCTCAAAAGGTAAATATAATATTGGGGTTTTTAAAAATTCATACTCTTGGGATTTTCCTAGCAGATTCAAATGATTTTATCAACTTTTCATCGAATTCCTGAGGAAAAAATATATAAGTAAAAGTTGCAAATATTATTCAGAAAATTTTTTCTTAAAAAATGCGAAACTTTAAACATTGGCTCCCTGAAAATTGGGGCCCTAAAAACTAAAAAAATGAATTTTTGTCCTATAAAGCGTCGTCAAATATTAAAATAAATACTGAATTCGGATTGTACGGGAAAAATTAAAACGAAGTACGTTTTTAGTCCAGTTTTTAACATCATTTGAATCTGTTAGAAAAATCCCAAGTTGATGAATCATTAAAAAACACAATATCTAACATTTAAACTGCTCCAAGACGTTGAAAATTTGTATTCTTTGGTCTTAAATATATTCTTTTTAGTAAATTGTCAATGTAAGAAAAGTGAAAAAACATAAATCCATCATTTAAAAAATAATTTTAATTTATAACAAAAAAATTCCAAAATTGGTTTTTTTAAATATTGAAAAAACGTGATTCTGAGGCTGTCAACTCAAAAAAAACTATGCGGCGAGCAAAAACTTTGCTATTCCTAGCTTGTCTATCACTTTATATGGTCTAAGATACATAAATAAAGGTATCAGTAAGGTGTGTCTTCAATTTTTTTTTTTTCAAAAAGATGATCATCCTATTGATTATTGCGAAAATTAAAAGAGATTTCATGAAATAAATGAAGTCCTTTGGTAGAGTATAGGTGAAATATCGTTTTTTATGAAAAAATTATGAGAAAAACATAAAAAAGACCATAAAAAAGCTAATTTTAGATTTAAAATAAAATATTAGATGGTATGATAAAATAAGCAAAAAATAAAACACGATTTCTTTTACATAATCGTCAATTGCGAGTGACGCACCGTAAAAGTTGCCATTTTTCCGACGGAATTTTGAAAAGTAGTCTTAGACAAAGATCCCCTGAGCGCGAAAAAAAGGAGATTTTCCTCTATCCTGAGATATTTCAATTTTTAGACCGTCAAAAAAACCAAAAATGACGTTTTTCGAAGTTTTGAACCTCAAAATGAGTTTAAAAATAAAAAAAAAAATTTTTTTTGGTGTATTTTTTCAAAACGAAAATTTTGATACCAACCATGCCCCAATCGGATGATTCAGCCCGGAGATATTAATTTTTAGTGACAATCACGTTTCAACCCCCCAGGGGTAACGCAGGGGGTGTGGGGGGGTGCCGACCCTCGGAATCTTATTTTTTATCATATATCATCAAATTGAGCCAAAAAAATGCGAAAAATATGCTGGGGCCGGAAACCGTACCTTATTCCGAAGTAGTCTTTACTCAAAAGTCTCTAATCGTTTTTTCACAATCCTAATATCAGGTAATATCACCCTTAACTAAAACACATACTGAAAATGTGATTATATTTTAAGGACGCTCTGTCCACAACAACAATTTTTCGCTAAACTTCTTCAGTAATGAGTTACAGCTAATTGTTTATAAAAAAAATGTTAAAAATTCTCTACAATTTATAAACAAATAGGTATAACTCATTACTGAAAAGGTTTAGCGAAAAATTTCCCAAGATACCTCCCCCTAGAATTGAATGATCTTCAATATGAGCCAAGCATAATTTTGATCCAAGTAGCCCAGATCTGGGAACTCAGGCTTTTATGACCCAAAAATTTTTTAAATTTACATTTTTAACTTTTTTTTTTATATTCTTGTATTAAATACTGTAAAGCATTGATTCTTTCATTAAAAAATTATTATAAATAAATATATGGTTAAAATATTTTAGTTACAAATATGCTGCGCAAAAAACACCCTGTGGTGGACAGAGCGTCGTTAAATCATCTTTTAGAATTCCTTAATTTCTGTAATCCGATAAAATAATCATACTAATTATCCAAATTTTTATTTAAAAAAAAATATATATTATATAATATGTTATTATTAACTTAAATATTATTCATGATTAAATAATTACCTCGATAATTGTTTAATAGTCATTGTTGAAACCATATTTTTTGAATATTAATTATTAAAATAATTACATAATTAAAAATAATAAAAAGTGAATTTTGAATTTGTAAATAAACAACTATGAAATTTATATCAGCCAACCAGAATGGCTCAAGCATTTTGGATTAAACAATAAAATGTTTTAATTTTTAATAATTTCAAACTGATCGCCTCAATTATGAATACGAAAAATATTTTTAGCTATTAAAAAGTTTTAATCTTCAAAATTTTTCTTTTTTTTTCTTTTAGTACAAGAAGTTGGAACTATGAAGTTCATTAGAATAGCTTGCATCTTGCAACTTTGGGATATAACTCAATCAAATATTATCAATGTTTTTACAAAACAGCTTCTAAACGAGGTTCAACCTAGCCACGTAACATTACATTCGGATTTCAAGGGCGGTCAAATAATAAACCATTGCATTTATCAACCAATTTTTCAAAACTTAATAAGTCAAGTTCCAACTGCAACTGTAGATCTAAATCGTCCTCCACCATTTCTTGGTTCGGCAGGTTTCACAACTCAATATAACCGTAACATCACCGCACCGTTGCATATTATTGTTCTATCTGAAGATAAAAAGGATAAACTACTGTTGAAACTATGGACAGCGTTAAAACTAATATATGGTTCTATATTTTATTTAAGTGGAACTAAAATTGTACTGGTAATTAATCAATATAAAAATTCACCTGACCTAATTAACCAAATTTACTCAATACTAAATAATAATAATTTTATCGATTCTGTTATTCTACAATGCGCTAAAGATCAAAGTTTATTAATTATTAGACATAAATTTTTTCACGATACTACAGTAGTAGAAAATTATAAACCTAATAACGCAATTGTTAAATATTTTCCAAACAAGTTTGACAAAATTCGTGGATATGCTTTTAGAGCAGGAGTACATAAACAGAGTTGGCCACAGGTTTATAAAAATTACACCTTTAATTATAATTATCCCGCAGATGTATATGTGTGTATAACGTTATTTAATTCATACGAATATTTTATGGACTCGCTGAATATAACTGGACAAATTATACCCTATGAATCTGTCGAACTAATTGAAAAAATAATGAGAAAAAATAAATTAGATATTACTCTTATGAGTGGCATTACATTTAATGCTGGCAATATTATTAATGTTTTTACTGTAGCACCAATAAAATATGTTCTTGTTGTTCCGGTAATTGAAGAAAAGAGCATCAAATTTTATAAAAATTTAATTTATTTTTTTCTCTCAGTATCTGGTGTCATAATTTTATTCATGATCGTTACTTACTGGCTGAAATTTTCAAGGGAGGAATGGTCTGTACTAAATATTTATAGTTTCTGTTTGGGGTTTGGTGTGAATATAAATTTTGAAAGAAGCTTAAAAACTAAAATAATATTTTTTACTCTTGTAGTAACATCACTTTTTTTAATTAATGAGTTTGCTTCTGATTTGATGAGTATAAAGTTCGAAGTTAATGAAATTGAGGTTGTTAAAACTTTCGATGACTTTTTTGAGAAAAATATTACTTTAGTATTTTCCGGAAATAAGTTATTTATAGACTATTTGCGACCATTTTTATCAGAAAAAGCCTTAAAACTTGCTGATATTGTTAATTTTGATTCTACCGGTGGAAATGTTGCTCTGAATAAAGTTTATATATTTGATTATGAATCCGCATATAAAATGTTAACCAAAAATAAATTTATTTTCAATGAAATTAAACATAAATTAAGTGAATTAATATTTTATGAAGGAGATTCAGTAATTGGCTTTAGAGGGAACTCTCCATTTCGACAAAAGTTTGCTGAAATTTACATGAAGATATCAGAAATTGGGTTAGATGTGAAATGGAGGTCTGATTACGATAATGTAAATAAAATCGACAGGCGAAATGCTAATTATGACGAAAACGATGAAGACGCTTTACCAATAATTCTTTTCTTTATAATGATTGTGGGAACTATTATTTCTTCGATTGTTTTATTTTTGGAATTATTATGGTTCTACTATTTGTCAAAAATAGATTTGATAAATAAATTAAAATCAGTATTTGAAATGATAAAGAAAAATGCTATAAAAAAAATCAACATACGTAGAATCAAAGTTCAGCCACGTAAAATAAAAGTCGTTTCTGTAAGGACCCCTATAATTTTAAACTTAAAATTAATAAATGACAAGCGCGATCGTTGCGTTGCGCATTAATAAGATGAAGGAAGAAAGAGAGGGGCATTGAGGCCTGTATGATTTTGGAAAAAATATCGAAAAGGCAAGTTGCGAAGGATCCACGTTCGCGTGGGGTCTTAATTTGATTTTATAAATAGTTTACTTTTGTGTGATAAAATATTATATTCGATGTAAAGTCTTAATTCCACCAATATTTGATAGAAAAGCGTGCACGTGCTTGGTGACTTAATTGTTTAATGTGTTATCTGTGTGCCTCGATACAATTATCAAATTAATGTTTTTTTTTTAAATAAATTAAATGAATAAGATCAGAAATCTTTAGAATTTTATATATATTTAATAAAATTAGAGTGAAATAATTATAATTGAAGTTCGTATATTTTGGTGTACACCGGGTATGAATGAGAAAGATAAAACCATTTGTATTTTGTAAATGATTACTTGTATGATTACTAACAGGATCCATTTATAACATCAATACTGTAAAAATTTATTATAATAGAGATTCCTTGTTTGAAAATGGCAAACTGGACCCAAGTTAATGTTTAAGTTTGTAAAATATAATTGAAAGACATTAAATACAGAGATTATTTCCTTAAAATATAATCTTTAGTTTATTTAATGTAATAATTGTGTATTATATATGTGCATGTGTAATCCTAAGATCCTAGCTATAAAATTACCATTCGGGATAAAAAATTTGTTTATATATTAGATTGGTGTCAAAAAATTAAAACCTTTAATTTCATTTATCGGGTTTAAATTAATATTTTAAGTAAAGTTTTTTTCGCCAGCGGTTTTGAAAAAAGTTATGAGCTGCTTAAAATGGCCAATTTTAGGCAAAAAAAAAGTGAACTTAAGACACCTCGGAAAAGGCTAATATTTTAAATAAAGCAAAAACGTACGAGGTTTAAAGTTAAAATTTTTTGGTATCTGGGTTTTTAAGGAGAGAGTCGCGCCCTGGAAGGTTTAAAATGGTCAAAATCAGAAATATAACATAAAAACTTACTGGAATGGTAATCTGGTACCAATAACCGGCTTGAGAAAATTTACTACAGGTTTTTTGGGTCGCTGAATCCGAATCCGGAATCTATAGCTGCTGAAAAATATAAAAACACCCTTAAATTAGCAAAAATTACCCCTTTATTGGTGTTTTTTTTCAATATTTTGGGACTAAAGCTAAGATGATTAAATGATTGCAATTTTTCAGGAGTAATTAACTAAATATTGAGGTTACTAGATATTAGACTAAAATTAGGAAATAAGGGCCAATTTTAGGGGGTAAAAACTATCCCTAAGATAAGGAAAATTACGAAAAATTATTTTAATATTTTTTGGTATTTCACTATTCTACAATGTAGTTACTCTTCTCCAGAGGGGTAAGATAGGTGAATAATACCCCTTAGTTTAAAAAAAGAAAGATAAATTAATTTAATAAATTAATTTATTTTAAGATTTATTTTTTCCTCATATTCTTGACCAAAAAAATAAATATTTCAATTGTAAATAGAATCTCGGAATATCAGAGAAAAATCTGCACCAGAATGATATCTAAAAAACCTTTTACAGATTTCCTAAAGTGGAAAAATTATTTTTTGACTTTTTTATGTGAAAAGCTATCAAAGAAGAATCTTTTAAGACCATGTAGACCTATTTCGGTACTAAGGAACCAGAGATATGAATTTTTGAAAAAGAAAGAGAAAAGAAACACGCCCCTCCCCCCTTGACGCATGAAGTGCAGCTGGGGACAAAATTCCAACGGGGAACTTATTATTTTTTTATGTATAAACAATCTGTAAAAGGTTTTTTAGATATCATTCTGGTGCAGATTTTCCCCTAATATTCCGGGATGCTTTTTAAAATTGAAATATTTATTTTTTTGGTCAATAATAAGAGGAAAAAATAAATCTTAGAATAAATTAATTTATATTTATCTTACTTTTTTAAAACTTAGGGGTATTATTCACCCATTTTACTCCTCTGGAGAAGAGTAACTACATTGTGGAATAGTAAAATACCAAAAAATATTAGAATAAAATATTTAAAAAACGTCTTTCGTAATTCTCCTTATTTTAGGGGTAAATTTTACCCCCTGAAATTGGCCCTTATTTCCTAATTTTAGTCTAATATCTAGTAACCTCAATATTTAGTTAATTACTCTTGAAAAATTGCAATCATTTAATCATCTTGGCTTTAGTCCCAAAATATTGAAAAAAAATAAAAAAAAGGTGTAATTTTTGCTAATTTAAGGGTGTTTTTCTATTTTTCAGCAGCTATAGATCCCGGATTCGGATTCAGCGACCCAAAAAACCTGTAGTAAGTCTTCTCAAGCCGGTTATTGGTACCAGATTACCATTCCAATAACCTTTTATGTTATATTTCTGATTTTGACCATTTTAAACCTTTCAGGGCCCGACTCCCTCCTTAAAAACCCAGATACCAAAAAATTTTAAATGTAAACCTCGTACGTTTTAGCTTTATCTAAAATATTAGCCTATTCCGAGGTGTCTTAAGTTCACTTTTTTTTTGCCCGAAATTGGCCATTTTTTGCAACCCATAACTTTTTTCAAAACCCTGGCGAAAAAAAATTTAAATGGAAGGTGAGTACGTTTTGGTATTTTCTACTTCTGAAAGAAAATTCAAGTGTCGTAAATACACGCACACTTTACCATAGCTATCTCTTAATCGATATTTATTGTATTATTGAATAAATTGTTTGTATTTTTTATCTATACTTACTGAGTATTATTCACGACAGGGTATTTTAAAAAGGCCCTGTAAAAAATTTTTACTTGAATTCAGCTATAATTTATGGTAATGAGCCATAAATTGGCCATAATTTATGGCCATATTGTAGCTATTAAGTTAAAGTTTCACCATCATTTAAATTATTCTAAGTCCTTCAATAGAAATTATCGTAAATCCCTAACCCCGGATTATTTTCAGGATTATTAAGAATCAAAATTTGTTCCTTATAAACATGTTCAATGTTAAAACTACAATTTTTGCAGAAAATTGAAAATTGATCATTTTGGGCCAAAAAGAGGCATTCAGTTTACTGACTGTAAAGAAGAGAATTTAAAATAAAAAAACCGGACAGGTGAGTCTAAGGACTCACGGTAGAAGTTTATTTCTTTACTGATTTCTTCCACAATTGAAAACTGTTTAAACAATCGCCTATATAATTTTTATTGAAAATCAGATTTAAAGTCGTATTCAGGGTATAAAAAATACATGTAAGTTAGTCTCGCACTCATAACAGTTTTGATCAGAAAAGGCAATTAACATTTACAAATTATTTAAATAGTTAATCTAAAGTACATCAGGAAAGTTTTGTTTAACTTATAAAAATTCGATTTTGCTTAATTTGGGGTAATTCTGCAATAATTTGTTAATAACAATTAAACTGCCAGTTTTAGGTCAAAATAGACCCCGGATTTGGTTTTAGAAGGTTGAAAAACATTTATTACACCTACTTTTATCCACGGACCTAAAAATAAAAAAGTAAGTTACGTAATATATGTAATACATTGCTGGCGGCTCGACTAATATTCACTAGCTTAATATTAAAAATTCTTTAAAATGTTAATATTAAATAATTAATAATATAATATACTAAGTGTATTTGTAAAGGTAGAGGGAAGAATAAGAAAAAGTACTATGATACATGACTTATAACCGAACCTATCCCAACTTCCATCAGAAAATCAAAAAAAAAATCAATTGTCTTTTTCATCTTTCTGAACAGCCACGATTACGCTTGGGGTTTGCCGGCGGAAGAAGAAAGAAAGAAGATAAAGAAGAAAAACACCGAAATCATCCGAGCGCCCCGCTTGTGATCGGGCCTGTCGGCGAGGGAGGGGACTGAAATCATCCTTTCCTTATCCACTATATTCGTTACAGAATTTCGTCTCGTTACGATTTTTTAAATTTTAACTCCTCGTAGAAATAAAAAAAAAGTGGTGTACTACGACAAGAAAGAAGTAAACTTCAAAAATTAAAAAGGCAAAATATTTGTTAAACAAATAATTGTGAAGGACAAAATATACGTTAAGGCTGTTATAAGTAAACCTGTTCCATGATCGTTGGTTGTGTGAAAACATAAAACAGTTATGTTTTTTTCATTATCTGTTAAATTCAGGGGTAGTTTTTTCTTGTTTTGCCCCCGTAGAGGAGTCAGAAAATTAAATAAAAGTTAAAATAAAATAAAACTTTTTCATTGAATGCAAGATTAAAAGAAAAATAAAGAAAAAAACTCAGATTGTATTTTTCCGATTTTATCTTACACTGGAGATAGTTTTAACCAATAATTAGCTCTAATATTCCTTTATTGATACAGAATAAAATAATAAATTCAATATTTAGTTAATAAATTTTAAAATATGGCACTTATAAATTTTATCATTAGTTCCAAATATTGCGAAATATTTATTGGGAAAAATCACTGAAGATGGAAATTTTCTGCTGTGTTTTCCTATTTTTTAACCCAGTAGGACCCCAAATTCGGGTTCAGCGACATACAAAATCTACAGAAGAGTTTTTCTAATTCTGGTTGTCGAATTTGGAAACCTTTATTACACCGCATTATGACCTAAGTATAATATTAATTTGTAATTAACAATAAGTGCATTGTGAGGCATTAGAATTCAGAGTAATTTTTTTATTTTTGATGAATTATAGAAAAAGCACGTAATAACAAAGTTCCCGAAACAAAATTTTGTTTGAAATCTATTCAGCAAACGAATAACAAAATTACAAAACAAGCGGTGAATTTTTAGTGCTGTTTTTGGTAAATCTTTAGTGTTCTAACTATGCTTAATATATTTTTACGTCTTATTTTCACATTAATATTCAACTCAATCCAATCAAAACTTTTAAAATCCCGAAATTAAAAAATTACTGAAACTCTTTTCTTGCTTTTTTTTAATATGATCAACTTCGCTCTATCCGTCTTTGACGGTATCTAGTATTTAATGTTATATTTGATGAATTGTATTAAATTAATTTTGTTATTATTTACATGTTTAATTTATATAAATTATTTGAGCTTTAAAAACTTTTTTTATTTGTTAAATTGAATAATGCCTACTGATCAAAAAGTAAAAATCATTTTCAATGCTAATAAATATTTAATTTCAACTAAATATTTAATTTCAATCAAATATTTTAAAAAGCTCGACCTTACAATTAAATTTAATGAGCATCTATTTGCCTTTAAAAATAAACAAATTTAACCTAATATAAATTTGTTATTAAATAAGAATTAAATACATACTTAACAATTAAAGGGGCTGTTTTAGGGAAAAATGTAAATCTAAAATTTTTTAATAATAATACAGCAGACATTTACGAGTCATAAGATTCTGAGTATAAAATATTCCAAAAGGCAAGATATGCACAGTGTAGAATATATAGATTTCGTACTCTCATGACTACCAGGATCGACTTATCTTTAGTAAAATATTAGATTCTAAGTTACTAAAACGCAAAATTTAATTAAAAAGTAGATTTCTACTTTCAAGTAAAATTTTTTTGACCTCCTGGGCATAAAACGGTATATAATTATCTTAACTCGCTTATATATACATAGGTGAACACTTTATATACTGATTCAAACCACGTAACACTTTTTCTCAGGCATTGCTGGGCCCTTGTGATGAAATCAAAACTTTCGCGCCCTTGATGCGACTTAATTTAATTGACCTAATGCTTTTATACCAGCTCAGATTTCTAAAGGTTGCCTTAATTTTCAACTAAAGGTCGAAATTAGATGCCATTTACAAAAATAAGAACTTTAAAAATATTAGGTAACTAAATCAATTTCAAGTACCACCCTTGAGCACATGAAAATTACATTATTTTTTGCACCTATTTATTCCATAATAGCCACAATGTTTTCGGCAGCGCTTAGAGTGATGTTGTATGAGCTAAATTTTTGGGATATTTAGTTTTTTGATAAGCTCTGCCTATCGTTAGGATATCTCGGTTTCATAAGCTGCTTTCTAGTGCTACTACAGATATACTTTCAATGCCTGTTATGTGGTTTTGTATAAAAGATATTTTCGAGGATATTTTGACTCAAAAGAACTTATTTATTTTCTTCATTTAAATTTATTTCGATACCAAGTATAAATCGAAGTTTCAATAGCTTAAAGCTAAAATGAGAGAAAACTTTTTTCTGAATTGAGGTCGTAACAAATAAAAGAAATACAAAACTCGCGAAAAACGCAAGGATGATAAAGTATACTTAGAAATTTAGTTTTTGCAATGAATAATCTTGCCCGAATATTTTCATTTGCTTAACATTTGTACAAACTGGTTCACTAAGGCGTTACTCAAGAAAAATAATTCTTTTTTTTTTCATTTGCCCTGTTTTCAAAATTTTACTGTCACCAAAAACTTTGATCCGGAAAACTCATAAAGCAGTCCTAAATATTCGACATCGTAAAGAACCAAAAATACTAAAGAGTAGAGAATTAAAAAGTAATTATGGTTGTTTTATTGACTCTATTGATCATATTTGTCATTTTAACGTTCTAGAAACATAAATCAAATTAAAGATAAGTGTATTTTTTAAACTGGTCACTTTTGAAAATATACTATTTATTAGATGAAAAAAAATTTTTTTAACAGAAATTTAGTGTTAGACATTTTATTTATAGTCTATTAGAAATGGGGGTTCTTAAAAAAGGGTAAATTGTTGTAATTCAAATAAGTAGAATTAAATACAGGAAATTCAATACAAACACGTATTATAAAAATACTTTTAGTTCTCTTGTATTTATATTTTTATAAAAATACCAAAACTAATGAAAAAGTTTTACTTTCTATTGTTAGTTTTTTACAAACTGCATCTTGTTTATAAATTTTTTTATGCATGTTTACAATAATAAATAAAAAGAATGAAAATAGTTGAGTAGTCAATGCGCCAGCAATGTTAAATGCATCCAAAAATTTTTTCAGCACTAGAATGGATGCACCTCATTGAAACTTATGTATTTTTGGTCGCTGAAACCGATTTTGAAGGTTTCTTCCATTTTCGGATGGCCAGTTTTGAGTAATGGACGCTATATACTAAAAAATCGGCGAAAAATTAGCAAGATTGGTAATATCTTGAAAACAATAGCTAATTGAGCCTATTTTGGGTACCCCAATAAGGTTTTCGGGGTCACTGATCACGATTTTGAAGACAGATTTATAAAAAACAAGATGGCGGACTCAAAATGGCGTGTTTCTAACCTCAGAAACGGCGATTTATGCTGTTTTAAGCATATTTACGTTGTCTAATAAGTTTTTCGGACCAGTTATAAAGATTCTGAGGTCATATTTTTAATTTTCAAAATAGCGGGCTAAAAATGGCAAATTCATAACCTCAAAATCGACAATAAATGCTATTTTAAGCATTAAAACGTGTTAAATTTTAAGATTTTGGGGTCGGTGATCACGATTCTGAGGTTTAAATGCTTAAAATAGTTCTTATTGTCGATTTTGGGGTTAGGAATCCGCCATTTTTAGCCCGCTATTTTGAAAATTAAAAATCTGACCTCGGAATCGTGATCACCGACACCAAAATCTTAACATGTAACACGTTTTAATGCTTAAAATAGCATTTATTGTCGATTTTGAGGTTATGAATTTGCCATTTTTAACCCGCTATTTTGAAAATTAAAAATATGACCTCAGAATCTTTATAACTGGTCCGAAGAACTTATTAGACAACGTAAATATGCTTAAAACAGCATAAATCGCCGTTTCTGAGGTTAGAAACACGCCATTTTGAGTCCGCCATTTTGTTTTTTATAAATCTGTCTTCAAAATCGTGATCAGTGACCCCGAAAACCTTCTGGGGTACCCAAAATAGGCTCAATTAGCTATTGTTTTCAAGATATTACCAATTTTGCTAATTTTTCGCCGATTTTTTAGTATATAGCGTCCATTACTCAAAACTGGCCATCCGAAAATGGATGAAACCTTCAAAATCGGTTTCAGCGACCAAAAATACATAAGTTTCAATGAGGTGCATCCATTCTAGTGCTGAAAAAATTTTTGGATGCATTTAACATTGCTGGCGCCTTGACTAGAGATTATTATTCAATTTTTTTTGGATATGAAAATAATTGAATAGTGTAAATATTTTTTTAAGAAGAAAGTAAACAAATATATTTTTTATTAAATATAAAATTTATGATTTTAAACGAATTATATTGCAAAAGTTTTTTAAAACTTCAATAACACGAAACTTTTAAAATTGCATTAGAATTTTTTGTCTTTAAAAAAATATTATTATTATAAATCTTTATAAATTTATTTTATTAAATATATTTTATTAGTTAAAAAAGTAATAAATATTTTTAATAGTTTCCTTAAATAAAAAAAAAATATATTTTGTGGATATGATTTTTCTTGTAAGACCAAAAATGAAAATATTATAAATCTAATATCTTTCGTAATTAATATCTACAATTAATCTTAATTAATCTTCATATTTAGAACTAATGTCTTTTTATATGGCTGCGTTATTTTATTTGCTGACCCATATATGTATATGATAACTACAAGTTGAAAAATAAAATTTTTGTCTTATGAAATTTTCCAAAAGAAATTTTTTGGAATTTTTTATACTGATGAATATTATTATTATACTTTCTATTAAAAAAACATGTTTATGCTGGTTGGATAAACAATCGCATTCTAAATTATAGACACTACATATATATGTAACATCATATATGTATTAGTATACTTTCAGGTTATTTACATAGTTCTTATTTATTTATTTAAATTTAAGTCTATAAGGTGGGAAAAATAAATTGAGAATTTAATCTTTGATCATTTATTTATCATTTCGTGCAAACTTTAATCTCCTGTGTCATCATTTTCATATTTTCTCAAAGCTTCAAAGTATTGCTCCCATAAGATCAATGTTAAAGCTCCAATTTTATTTTCTTAATTACAAAAAAGTTAATATAAGAGGGGTAAAATAAAGTTTATTTAAGTTTTAAAATGTTTAAATTTTCATAATTTTACTATTTCATTAAGCTCTGTCATCATTTTCTACAACCAGCATAATACCTTAATGTTTTGAAAAATGAGTCCCTTGCAAGTTACACATCTTAGAAATTTTATATTTTGGAAATAAAAGTTATTCAAATTTCTAAGAGCTATAACTGGTTAGGGAGACATTTTTTTGAAAAATTTATATCTGCTTTTTCGTCTGAGAATCAAAAAATGAATCAATTCTTAGTGTCGACTAGTTTTTATTAATAGTAAGAAAATTTAAATAACTTTTTAGTTAATTATGTATTTATTTATTTAAATACTATATTTCGAGTATAGGTATAAAATGTTACTCTTCTGAAAACCCTGATTTTTAATAAATATTATAATCATTTAATTCTATAATTATATAATAATTGAAATAAAAAATATAAATTATAATTAACAAATAAAGAATAAACAATTTTGTAACTAAGTAAAAATATGAAATTATACATGTTAAAGAGCCACAAATACATAGGTATTATGTGTATTATGTAACTTCATTTACTTTCCTTTTTTACCGAAAACGGTCCGGTTGCCCACATTGTCAACTTTATTTTATTTTTAGCGATTTTCCTGGAATTTTTAATACTTAATTATGTCTATCGTTAAATTTGATTTTGCTAGCCGTTTTTACCGCGACTTGTCTAGTTGCCATACTCTAGACAACTTTAGGTAACTTTTTACCATTTTCATGAAAATTTTCACACGAAATTTGATCTAAACTGACGATAAAATTAGCTAGAGTAGACTTTTAAAAGATATTTTTTTCTATCGATTTCTTCCTAGTAGAAAATTTGAGCTGCTCATGTGCCCAACTTTTATGGGACCTATAATTGCGTTTTTTGAGTTTTTTTTTAATCCATTAATGTCAAGATTGAAGGATATTTTTGAATTATTTCAGCTGCATATAAAATTAGAAAAATATAATTTTTAGAAAAAAAAATAAAAAAATTTTATTATAGAATACCGGATCTTATATTTTTGAGGTCGCAGATTTCGAATCTGGAGTCAAATTTAAAAAAAATTTGCCCTTGCATAAGTTTTGCCACATTTATAAAAAAAAAAAAAACATTTTTTTGCGCTATTTTTTGTTACAACTTAAAAATCATTCCAAAATAAACTTTTAATCTTCCCAAAAATAAATAAAAATTGGTCAATGGGAGCTGAAAAAGAAATGCGTATGATCAAAAAAAATAACCCAGAAAAATGGCTGATTTTATGATTATCATGGTGCCCCATTTCTAAGACAAATTTTGTCTTTAATAGGTCGATGGAATTTTCCCAGGGGTATTTATGTTAATTGGTTTTCTGAAAACGAATATGATTTCGGTTTTTACCGAATATGGTCCAGTTGCCTACAATTGGCAACTGTAGATTGATTTTTGTAGTTTTTTTCTATATTGTGTTACTTTTTTTGGTCGCTGATTACGCATATGAAACCTATTTTCACTAAAAATTATTTAGGTGCCCACTATAGACAACTTAAGACAATTTTTGAGATTTTTCACTGTTATTTATGTTTTTTGTCTTGTAAGGGTACGATTGTCCCGTAATAGGCTACAGGTCGGTACATTTAATTTCGGATACTTCCAACCTCCTGTTTTATTTTATTGACTAATAAGTAAAAACTCATATAACTTAATATATTTTGGTTCCTCAATGAGGAACCATTGTGATGGGTCAAATTTTGGTTTTTGATTTTTTGGTATATAAGCACGTTTTGAGACCTCAGGAAGCTAAAAAACCGGTTTTTAAAAAAAGTCTGTATGTGTGTGTGTGTATGTATGCAATCGGTGATATTTCACAAACATTACGTAATTAAGACCTAATTTTTTTTTCAAAAATTTTTTAGGTACTTTTTTTATTTTTTAAATTCGATGTAATACCACATTTATTTCCTTTATTTTAAAGTATGGTTTTATATTTACTCTATAACTCGAATCTGATAATTAATTTTTTGAAAATTTTTTTCCCAAAATTTTCGTCACAAAAAAATACAAAAAAAACCAATTTTTTTTTCTTTTTGGAAGTAGTACCTAATTTATTTCTATGAGAGTACTAGTTTTAGAAAGTTCGTTTATAGTAATTTTTTGGATCTGATACCGAATTTTTTCAAATTTTTTTCTCATAATTAAAAAAACAAAAAAAAATTTTAAACTGCAACATTTTTTTTTGTTTCTGGATGTAATACTTCATTTAGTTTCATGAAAGTACTTATATATTTGAAAATATGGTTTTTACTCGATATCTCGAATCTGATAATTAATTTTTTGAAAATTTTTTCCAAAATTTTTAATCAATAAAAAAAACTTTTAAAAGTTAATAGAAATGTATGAATGATTGCATGCTTGTAATCGGTGATATCTGAGCATATTGAAGTATTAAGCTCATTGTTTGAGGAACCTTAGTGTCAGCTAGTTGGTAGTGTATTTTTAATGTTAATAGTATATTTTTAACCAAGGGAGAAAAAAAAAGAATGGTCATTAGAACGTAAATTAATATCCGAGGCGAAGCCGAGGATAGTAAACTGCGATCTAGGTTATTATTTTTTTGTTCCCATGGAAAAAACGAAATATTTCTTTCTCAGTGGTGATAAAACACGTTTTTTTCGATCTCGTTGCACTTTTTTCGACCCGCTACGAAGAAAAGAATTTTAAATCGTAACTTATAAGTTTGAAATTTCATTATTTGTACACAAATTCTTCAATAGATACCTAATTTACTATACTCGTGTAAAATTTTCCGTGAATTCTAATTTCTATTTTTTTTTCATGTTTTTGTTGCTTGATAACTAAATATCAATAAGTACTAAAAAAAAAAAAAAGAAAAGAACAAAAAGTCTGTTATAACTAATTAACTAAAAGAACTCATGACTAGCTTTTAACGAGATATTTCGAGAGTTCTCTGCTTTATGACTTTTTTAATATTCAAGATTTCGTTTGATTTTATTTTTTCAAATTCATAATCGTGACATTAACATTTAAAAGAATTAAACATAAAATATCTAATTTTTTTCCGTATAAAGCTCTATTTTATTATAACTTTTAAATTAATAGGTTAGTCTTAAAAAGTAATATCTAAAAATTACTTTTTATTTGATCAATTTTAGAAATAAAAAATTTAAGAAAAACAATAACTTTTGATGAAAAGATGAGTATGTACATATTTACCATGTAATTAATTATCTTATTAAACGAAGTACCATTCAAAAACTTAGAACTTTAGAAATCCTTTACTTGCTATAACAACTTCTTGTGAATACTTAAGTTAAACTATTAAAGTTACGATTAGTTGAAAGTAGTATATCAACATTTTAGGTATAATATTTTTAGTCTGTATGTACAAATATTGTATTAACTAAAATAACCTCTTCCCTTGAATCAATAGATTTTTGTTTTTTTGTAAAAGAAATTTTTGATTAGGAAAAAAAAGAAATATTCCTTTTTCTTTAATATTTTTAAGAAACTAATCCTATCCTATACTAAAAAAGACATTGCTCATCGCAACGGTTGCTATGTGTAATCGCAATAAAGTCATTCTGATTGGTTCTCACAATAATGTAAACAAAAATTATATTATACGCACAAAATTTTAAATTCATATTATAATAAAAATTGTTATCGGTGAATTAAATGTAGGTTATATTATATTATTTAAAATTTTTGCAATTTACCCTAAATTCTAACTCTTAATAATCATAAATTTTTTGTTTTCATAAATTACAAACATTTAATATCTCAAATCATCAATCTTTGCGCGAAGCGCAGTTGAATCTAGTGTTTAGAAATTGAAATAAAATAAATTTATGTAAAAAAATAATTTTTGCAAATCCTCCACTAAGTTTAAAAACAATCACCTTATATAGTCACTTATAACTTTATAAGTTGACTATATATTTTTCATTTTATATTCTAGATAAATAAATAATTCATTATTATACCAGTTTAATGTAAATTTGAAACTGAAATCTCAAACAGTATACTTTATCCTAGTCACTTCAAAGGAACTACAAGAGTAAATGTCACAAAGGATTTCACAGCTCGAATATTGTTTACAATATATTGTACATTTTATACTTCACACTTGTTAGCTTTGCTTATTTGTTTGCTGGTTTGTATTTATTTTAAAGTAATCAATTACACTTATTGTCATATCATGTATCTTTATTTGATATTTGTTATTCTTGATGTGGTTTTATAGATTCTATGAAATTGGGTTAGTTTGAGAATGATATGATATTACTAACTAACTAACCTAAATGAACCCATATGGGGGTCATTTAGGGTCCATATTAATATGGTAAGCACGAATTTCATATTGATTTTATAAATAAATTTCATAGTAATAACTTTGCTCCCAGGATATTTTCGGGACATATTTTTTGAATTTTGTGAAAAATAGAGTGAAAACACCCTGGGAGCAAAGTTCTTACTATAAAATTCATATATAAAATCAATATGAAATTCGTGCTTACCATATTAATATGGGCCCTAAATGACCCCCATATGGGTTCCACATTTTGGTTCCTCAAAGAAGAACCATTGTGATAGGTCAACTTTCGATTTTTGATTTTTTGGCATATAAGCACGTTTTGAGACCCCAGGAAGCTGAAAAACCGGGTTTTAAAAAAGTGTGTGTGTGTGTGTGTGTGTGTGTGTGTGTATGCATGTATGTAATTGGTGATATTTCACAAACATTATGGAGTTAAGACCTAATTTTTTGTTCAAAAATTTTTTTATCAAAAAAGCTCGAGGTACTTTTTTTTTTTTAAATTGGATGTAACACCTCATTTATTTCCACGAAAGTACTTATATATGAAAGTATGGTTTTTACTCGATATCTAGAATCTGATACTTAATTTTTTGAAAATTTTTTTTCTAAAATTTTTTTCACAAAAAAATACAAAAAATACAAATTTTTTTTTTCTTTTTGGACGTAGTACCTAATTTATTTTCATGGAAGTACTAGTTTTAAGAACCTTGTTTATTGTAATTTTTTGGATCTGATACCGAATTTTTCCAAAATTTATTTCTCAAAATTAAAAAAAAAAAATTAAAAAACCTGCAATATTTTTTTTTTGGGGTGTAATACCTCATTTAATTCCATAAAAGTACTAATATCTGAAAATACTGCAACCGGCGATATTTCACAACCGTTATGAAATTAAGACCTAATTTTTTTTTTTTAATTTTTTCACCAAAAAAGCTTTAGGTACTTTTTTTTTTTTAATTTGGATGTAATACCTCATTTATTTCCACGAAAGTACTTATATTTGAAAGTATAGTTTTTATTCGATATCTCGAATCTGATACTTAATTTTGTTTAAATTTTTTTCCGAAATTTTTTTTCATAAAAAAATACAAAAAACACCAAATTTTTTTTTCTTTTTGGATGTAGTACCTAATTTATTTCTATGCCCTGTGAACATGAAAATACTGAATTGTCCGTACTAAACTACAAAAAAGGCTTTTTCGAATTTTGTAAAATACTAAACAGCGTTGTTAGTATTTTATAAAATTTTCACGAACTCTTCTGCGTTTACAAAATACTAAACATCGTCGTTTGTATTTTTAAAACTACCAACGACCTAATTTATAATTTTACACAGAATCGGCAACTAAATCGTATTTTGTAAACTACAAACGAGGCTCATTTAATATTTTATAGAAAAATATACACATATTATAGTTAAAATAAAGTGATTGTAATTATTGTTTTATAATTATTTATAAATTATAATACTTAAGCCAACCATAATTTCTATTTTTTTAAATACAGTTTATTAGCAAAAATGGTCGTTTTTTGGTTATGTAACTGCTATAGCAGTTTTTTTTCGAATTTTCAATTATTATATATGTTTTTATGGAAGATAAAAACGAAAACATAACCTACTACTTCCTTAGGTTAGACGTATCGTTATTCGTTTATTTATTTTTGACTACTTCTTTAGGTTATGTTAGTGCAAAGCTTGACGAAATTAGAAATTATATGGTTGGCTTATTATAATTTATAAATAATTATAAAATAATAACAATCACTTTATTTTAATTATAATCTGTGTATATTTGTATATGTGTATATTTTTCTATAAAATATTAAATGAGCCTCGTTTGTAGTTTACAAAATACGTTTTAGTTGCCGATTCTGTGTAAAATTATAAATTAGGTCGTTGGTAGTTTTAAAAATACAAACTACGATGTTTAGTATTTTGTAAACGCAGAAGAATTCATGAAAATTTTATAAAATACTAACAACGCTGTTTAGTATTTTACAAAATACGAAAGAGCCCTTTTTGTAGTTTAGTACGGACAATTCGGTATTTTCATGTTGACAGGGTGAGAGTACTAGTTTTAGACAGTTCGTTTATAGTAATTTTTTGGATTTGATACCGAATTTTTCTAATTTATTTCTCAAAATTGAAGTTTTTTTAATTTACAATATTTTTTTTTTTTTTTTTTTTTTTTGTGTAATACTTTATTTATTTCCATGAAAGTATTATCTTGAATAATTATTATCCAATGAATTACGTTAGATTTTATTTTGAAAAAAATAGATTTAGTTAAATTCAATACATAAATTTTCTTTTAACATTTAAAAATTAATAGAAATGAGTGTTTGATTGCATGGTTGTAATCGGTGATATCTGTGGCATATTGAAGTATTTAGCTCATTGTTTGAGGAACCTTAGTGTCAGCTAGTTGGCAGGGTATTTTTCATATCCATATCACATTAATATGAAATCCAAATATGATCATTTTTTTTCTCCATATTAATATGAGTGCCATAATATGGATTCCATATATGAAAAAATATGGAATATGGATATGGAGAAAAAAATTTATTTCTGTCATATTTTCCCAACTCTGAATATAACACTGCAACCTTATTGAACCTATCAACTCCAGAATAGTGTGTGTAAGTGTTACTTTTAATCCCTGTACATCTTAATTTTTTATCAGTAATTCTCTTACACGCATAACCAAAATTAAGATTTTATTTACTAAATTAATTTTTGACAAAAGTCACTATACATTTTTTGCAAAATTTACTCACAAAATTTGTTTGCAATATTAAAACTATTTTTTAGTATTATTTACCAATATTAATTTGTTTTTAATAAAACTTATGTGCTATATTTTTTCTGCGTGTACCGATACAGTTAATAAACCAAATATCCATTTTTAGCCCAAGATGTTAAAATTTTTAAATTGCTGCTAAAATTGCAATTTTCGATAAAAATAGGTTTTGTAGGGCTCAAATATTTTCTAAAAGCTCTGAGTTTTTAAAAAATTTATTACTCGCACTTTTTTCAATTAATTAACTCTAGAAAATACAATATTTTGTAAATACAATATTATTATAAGTTAATGACTATAATTGACATAAGAATTGTGTTTTAGTAATATTAGCCAAAACACATTATGCAAAAACACATTATCCATTACTCTAATAATAGTTGGTTTCATGATTATAAATAATATGAAACCTAATATTTATACAGTAGCTTACATTCGAATATTATTTTGATGGATAATCTTAAATTTTAGTTATAAAATTTTAAATACCATCATAAAACAAGATTTACAATATAGAAAGTAATTTTAAAATAACCTTTAAAGTATATATTGACATTTATTTTAATGGTTAATAAAACGAGAATACAAAAATATTTATCTTAAATATGGCTCAGGAATTAATTGATAAAATAGATTTCGCCATGAGTGATAATTACTTAATATTTCAAATATGGAGAGGAAATCAAGCATATTAATAAATGGAAAACCATATCTGAGGTTTATGAGGTTTATTTATTTGAAATCGATCATGTGTTATATATGACGCCAAAAGCTCTGAATACTTAGTATGTTCTATTAAGACGAATAAACTTGTATTCAGATATGCATTGAACGCAAGCAAGCATAGAGTTATTATATACTCAAAGCAATTCATCTTTCTAATATCGACAAATCCATAGAGAATATAGAATATATATAAAATTAAACACATATTATGCATTACTTTTAAATATTTACATGGATAAGTCTTCAGTAGTTTTATATGTCATAGCTGTTATATTAAAAAAAAAATGAACAAATAATTTTTTAAAATCACGAAAATAATTATTTACTATTAAATATTACTATTATTTACCGATTTTGAAAAATTTTAATAAAATTATAGATGTAAACAAAGTGTTAAAATTGCGTGACACGCCTAGATTTCCGAGTAATAAAAGTTGTGTTCGTCACAACACAAAATTTCAATTACTGAAACTGGATTTTATCAAGGAAATTATTTGTAGAGAAGTTTCTCGTGAAACTAAAAATATAAATCATTGATGAGAAAGAGAGCGAAACGCAGATGAAACGAGCTTGAAATAATTTTGTCTTAGGAATTCAAAATAATCCAGTTTAGGGACTTAACATAGTTTAAAGGAAAGAATTATGAATTACAATATGGACAGACAAAAGTGAAATCGTATTGTTATTTCGTACCATTTATGTATTATATTCAGTATTTCGCTGAACATGTTCTACGTTCTTTGGTTGTATTAGCAAATCAGTCAGAAAATTTTTTGCATTGTAGTTTTCAACTGCAATTTTTTATTTGGAAAATAACATAATAAATTCTTCTGCATATATTCTTAAGAAAAAACAAAGTAATTTGAAAAGTTACTATTATACTTTTTTTAAAGTCTTCCTGCACTAAAAAAAATTGCTATTCCTGCAAGGTGAATTCCACTAGTGGTTATGGCTAGCGGAATTTTTTTTCTACAACGAATGAAAATCGCTTGAAACGTAAAGAAAATTAAAAAAAAGTTTGTTATCTTTTTTTTTTTTTTTAATTTCTCGTCTCATCAAACCGATACCCGCATATCCTAAGTAAGCAGGAAAGATGTTTTTTTTAAAGTTTTCTTTACGTTTCCAGTCATTTGAGATCATTTGACGAGATAAAAAAATACCGCTAACTACAAGCGGAATTTTTTTTCAGTGTACGATAAACATTATTACATTTTTTGAATTTTATTCAGTATATAATTTTACTATTAAATCGTCAAGTTATATTGTAGAGTTTTTACATACGTAAAATTTTTTTTGTGTGCTTTTTTTCTAAAAAGATTTACTAAATTGGTATACTTCAAGAATAACTTTTGTATTGCTGATATTTCAGTATAGTAGAAAATTGAAAACTATTTTCAAATAGAAAAAAATAAAAAAATATCAGTTTTCTTTATTATAGAATATACAGGGGCTTTTAAACTTTAAAACTTAAAAATAGAACTATCTATGATTTTTATAAATTCTAATAATCAATAAACTACTAAATTCCTTAATTTCAACTAAATAAATAAAAAATTTCTGTCATTTATAAAAATTTACGACGATTTCTTACTACATCTTGAACCGTTTGCAATCTCTGTTAATAACTAATATGTTACACTAAAGTAAAGGGATTTAAGAAATTAATATTATTAAATTAATAGTATTATTCCATACAGCTGAAGTATTTTAAGTCCTTAATTCTAAATTATTCTAACTTCATTTGTTTCGCAAATCCCCCTTGTTCTCTTCTACTCTATATAACCTATAGAGGTGAAATGCGGAAGAGAATAAATTTACACATATAGATTCAAAAAATTTATTTATTAAAAACAAATTTATTTTTAACTTATTTAAACAATTTCAATATACTTAATTTTTTAAAATTTAATTATTTAAGATTAAAAAAAATTATTTATTTTTATATTGACAAATCAATCGTTACCAACGAGAATCTTTTTTTGAATGATTATGTTAGTAAAAATTTTTTATTAATTTTTTTTCAAACAATAAAAAAACAACGATCTGAAATTGGCACATAAAAACAACCTTTTATTTTAAATTTAAATTTCTGTATGACCCGACTACTGCAATAAAAAACTTCTTTCAATAATTATTCCCAAATTAAATGGATGATTTATACTCCTGTAACCTATTGCCGACCACAGTGGTCGCAGAATTCCTTATTTTTTCCGGATGAAGAATGCGAATATGTAAATAGATCGATGATAACCCATCTACACTTCGCGGTTTAAACGACAGGTTTCACAATGAAACCCTCGCTCTAGTTTGTAATCACTTAATAAAATAAAAAAAAATTTATAACCGGTTTGTATAACTACACAACCAACTAGCATGGAACATGTTCACTCTGACTCCCACTTCAAATAATTTTAAGTGCCTAAATCGAAAATATTCTAAGTCCATTTCACCCCCCCCCCTAAAAACGTAACTTTTTCATCCCTCCCACTAAAGACGTCAATATTTCACCCCCCCCTCCCTAAAAACGTCACTTCCCCCCCCTGCCGAACCAAACTTTTTCAAATATCCCATCCAATAAACATGTTCCATGTTAAAATATCGTAAGAAGCCTCCCACAAGAAAATTGGAATCAACAGAATAGTTTGTCTATATTCACTTTCGGAACCCCCATAAAGTTTTACAATTCCCCTGTAACTATTGTTGGTCATTTTTGAATACCTACTCTCTTTGAACATATTCCATGTTAAATAATTTGTTAATATCTTGCAACTAATTCTTTTTTTTTTATTAGTTAAAAGTCTAAATTACTTTCTATCCTAGGTGATTATCGCTGGCGTAGTCAATGCGAGCCTCTTTAGTTTTTTCGGCTTAATTAAAAAAAAAAAACAAATGGTCTTGGGACTAAAAAGTTATGATTTATTTAGATATTTGATCACTTTTTATGTACAAACTTTCAGAAAAGGTTTATAGAAGATAGAATCATCAAAAACAAGCCTTTTTACATAATTTTTCTGTCAAAATGTGCCAGTTCTATATGTTACTGAAATTTATTTATTTTTAATTTATTATTTTGTAAATAATAAATTTATTTATTTCTAAAATTTATTTGCTTTTTGGCTTAAAATTTTTACCCGGGGGTATTTGAAGTTGCTAATTTTAAATATGAATGTAAAAAAATTATAAAATGTAATCTAGGGACAGGAAATCGTAAAAAGGCTCGTTTTTGATGATTCTACCAACTGTAGATCTTTTCTAAAAGTATTTACTCTAAAAATGACAAAAAAATAAAATAATTCGTAACCATTATTACTATGAGAAAACATCAGTGATCAGCTAAAAAAATACAGCCCTTACACATCCCTTACAAATTAATTTCGAGCGTTATTTAACATTTTAAGTATTATAAGTTATTTTGAAGACAATTTTAAGATTAATAGGATACGCGTTTTCTATAAATAGTTTGTATGTAAATCAATATGAACAAGAGATAAAAAGTTTCATGGCTTTTATTTGATTTACTAAAAATTATTTTATTTTAAAAAATTTACGAACATATAAAGAAATGAATAATAAAATATTAAAAGAAAAACATAAAGTAAATATATCTGACAAAAATAAAGACTCAAAAAATTTTATTATTATATCTAAAATATTTCATTATTTTATATCACCAAGTAACCAATGTTCATAAATAATCGAACATTTCCAGTAACATAAAAACAATTTTTTTTTCTCTATCAATGGTGGATTGAATACATCTGACAAGTCATATACAATATATATATATATGTAGACTTTTACGAGGTAGTAAAAAGAATGCTACATAGGTTAAAAAAATCTTTATCATTTTACCTACATACGTATGTTGCTAAATTTTTATGACTTTATCAGAAAACGATTTTAAAAATAAGTATAAAAAATGAAAAAAATTACTTTTTAGTTTCAATTTATTTCCAAAGTATAGATAAATAACTAATAAAATGACATTTAATTTCTTTATTTATTGCTGTTTAGATATGTCTAAATTATACTATATATAAGAAAACATTAAAAACTTCTTAATGCTTTAGTTTTACATTTGATATAAATTAATTATTTAATTAATTAAATTTTAAATTAATTGCGATAACAAAAAAAACTTATAACTAGTTTGTGTAAACACCACCAAAATGCATGGAACATATTTAATTACAGGGCTAGGCATAATGCAAATGTTACACAACATTACAATACCATTCGCTGTTTTTATAATTTGTACTTATCACCAATACTAGATGTAAGATTCTAAGCCTAAATAATTATTCTGAGTCTCTAAGTTGAAATATTCTAAGTTCCTTAATACGAGTTATTACAAATCCCGAAAACTGAATTATTCCAAATTCCTAAAACAAATTTATTTTAATTCTCTTAACCTAAATTATTCTAAGTTCCATTTGACCCCAACTCTGCTATTACGGTCCTAAGCCCAGCACCTCATAAGGCTGAGGAAGGAGAAAGGTAGTTCACGCCACCTTGTTAAGGTTGAACTGGAATCTGAGATACTGGACACAGCTTTCGGGAACAATTGAGGCTGCCCTTTAAACAGGTTCTATGCATTGTATTTCTCTGTATGACACGCATACCACTGCACCACAATGCGTTTATATTGAGTATGCCGCAGACAGCTTATTGCTTTCTGGAATAACTGAGGCTGCCCTACACCGAAAAAAAGGAGTAATCTGCAATGCCGACGTCACTTTTGCTTTAACAAATTACGAGATTGTAGTTGTATTGTAAAACAAAACGTGTGAAATCTTGGCTGGGACTGCGCTTTTCTCTATCTGGGGTTTCTGAAGCGCCGACTTAGCAAAGAGACATATGTATTTTCGTCTTCAAGACGGCTGCTTTGCCCGATCGGAGTAGCTACAACCTCGAGTACAACGCCACAACTAATATGTCGGGTGGGGAAATTAGAAGTGATCTTTTTTTCGGTTTATAAATCGGGGCCTTGCTTTTCCTTTGTGCATCAGATGTTAATGTACTGCAGACTGCTATCCATAAGTATCTCTGAGGCAGAGGCTGCAAGGTTTTCTCCGAATTTAAGTGCGATTTAAGCCATATACGGGGCCTCCTTAAGCCTGTATTTGCTCCTAGCATTGGAGATTTCCACCTTGAGCACAGCGACGTAGCCGATTAATGGTTAGTTTCGGGTCCCGTTAAACTATGACTCAAGGTTATTATTTTCTGGTTTAGTAATGGGTGAAGCTAAGGTTAGTAGGTTAGTTAGATAAGTGACCAGTGGGCTGGATCATGCTCACAGAACTGGTTTAGATGGACTGGGGAAAGCAGCTATTTGGGTAGTGAATCCAAGGAAGGTACTTATACAAAAGAATAGCTCCAGCAGAGAATTGTCTGGATTAAGACGCAAGGTGTTACCTACATAAGTGTCTACTTAATACCAAACGAGTCCAGAGTGGACACTCTGACCAAACTTAAAAGTCGATACGGTAAGGTACTTGACCGGCGAAATTGTTATAGGAAGCGATATCAACGCGAGGGCTCCAGAGGGGGTATGCCCGAAACGGATGCAAAAGGAGAGGATATACTTGACCTGTTTGTCAGGCTAGGAGACCTTCCTCCCCGAAAGCACGGGTTTCACCGAGAGAAATCAACTATCGATTCTATAAGCAGTATCGCCCGTGTCACTGAGAATGCACAGGCAGGCAATCAATACTCTAGAAAAACCACCCTAATACTGATTCTCGATGTGAAGAATGCATATAACTCAGCAAGATTGAGCGATTTCATGGAGAAGCTAAGGAACTTCCAATATCTGCGAAGAATCATCAGCAGTTACCTGAGCCATCGAGAAATAATATTTGAGACTGCGCAAGGAATATAATTGAGGAGAGTAACTGTAGGAGCAGTTCAAGGATCGGCCCTCAGACCGGATCTATGGAACATCATGTACGATCAGGGACTTAGGCTTCCACTGCCAGAAGAAACTTTTACTGTCGAATACGCGGAAGATCTGGGCCTAGTCATTATGGCAAAAGATGTACTAATTGCCGAGGAACTGAACCAGGCAATGCATGGAGTCAACAACTGGATGGAAAATCACGGTCTAAATCTTGTGACGGCAAAGATTGAGATTGTCCTATTCACCCGTATTCATATTGAAACCATCATCCTAATATGTATCGGGGAGGAAAGGATAGAAACGATAGATTACTTAAAGTACTTGGAAATGTTTTTGGACACGAAACTGACCTTTAAGGCGCAGATTCTGAGAAGCACGGAGAAGGCTGTCAGGCTCACTGCTGCGTTAAGCAGGCTCATGAGAAACACGTGTGGACATAAGAATAAATAGCGCAGGCTTCTTACGTCGGTCACCCACTCCATACTTCTGTATGGCACAGAAGTATCGACTGACTGCATAAAAAAGGTCACTTATGCGTCTAAACTTACGAGCGTTCAGAGGCCAGGAGCCCAGCGAATCTGCTGTGCCTATCGCACAGTGTCTTTTGATGCAGCTCTAGTCATCGCCAGGGTAATCCCGATAGATCTGCTGGCTCTTGAGAGACAGTATATCTATCTGAACAAAGAGAGGGATCCCTCAAGCGTTGACCACGCAAAGGCCATTTCACGCCAGATCAGCCTAAGCAGCAGGACCGTTGGACTGACTACTTGGAAAGCAAATGGACCAAGAGGTGGATAGGAGAGATATCACCTTGGATAACTAGACAGCACGGGGACATTAATTATTTTTTGACCCAATTCTTAAGTGGACATGGGCTTTTTTGCTCCTACCTCTTTTGGATCTAGAAAATGATTAGCGCTGAATGAATATACTGTCCTGGCAAAGAAGACACGCCGGAACACACATTCTCCAAATGTGACAGATGAGCCGTTAAAAAGTTTCAATTAGAAACTAACATCGGCCAAATCACACCTGGGAATGTGGTTGGCCTGATGCTTCGAAATGAAGAAGTATAGTCCGAAATTAGCCAGTATGTGAACCTGTCCTGAAGTAATGTGAAAACGGTCCCGGGATAGGATTGCATATGGTAGGAAGGGAGTAGAGTTTTAGTGGGTAAAGGCAAGTTAAGCTGAGTCCCACATAATGTCAGTATGCGTAACGCATTTCTCTACGTCCTACGCAAAAAAAAGTCCCATTTGACCCCCCCTTTAAATCGGACACATTTGACTCCTCCCTCTCGAATCGGACAAATTTTACTACCCCCCCCCCCCCTTTCAAACGGAAAAATTTCCAGGGTAACACCTCCCTATAAGCATGCCCCATGTTAATATTTCCCCTGGTTTCCCTGATCAAATACAGCAATACTTGATAACATTTATAAATTTTATACTATATTTTTCAAGAAAAAAGATACAGATATATGTAAGAAAATGACTTCTGATAGAAAACCGGTTCCCATACTAAATTTTAAGTTAAATCTTTTAATTTGTATTATGCTAGTATACATGCAGAGGTTGTTAAATGCAAACTCTTTGAAATATATTTTTTGCGCATATATTTTTCTGGTTATAAATAAATAAATAAATAAATAAAAATAAATATTATAAATGATAAATATTTTTAGCAAATTTTAAAAATATAAATGAAACTGATCAAAAATATTTATTCTCAAATGGTCTGCTTAATAAATAATTTATTATATTATAAAAATCAATAAATTAAATATTTAAATGGTTTATATTTAAAATATCATTTTTATAAAAATAAGTGTATTTTAATTAGTCGTCAATTTGATTAATTTACTTGGGGCAAATATGAAAAGGATAAAATAATACATTCTAAAGTTTTGGTTTAATTTAAATCTACCATACGAGAATCAAATAAATTGTTATTATACACGTGGAATACTTTTTAAATGAATCCTTTTTAAATGATTGAATTCCTATATTATAGGAATACGTTCCCCATAGTTTTTAAGTAAATTCCAGAAAATATAGCTAAAGTATTTTTAAGAATATAATTTTAAGTATTGATATAAATTTGTTGAAAAAAGTTTGACAAATAATAAAAAACAAATTTATGTCTGCCGGAACGTAAAGCTCGGGCGTAAAATTTATTACGGAATTTCTTGAACTTTCTATTTGAATAAAAAAATAAAATATTCTAAATGCAATAGGTATAATAAATTTTAGAAACTATAGGGGATCACATATTACTCGTGCTGATGATCTCGCTTATATCAAAATTTTTGCATCTTCGATGTCTAACAGAAGAAAAATCCATTTCCCGCAAGCAGAAATATTTCACTTATGGTTAGCGGATGGTTATTTTTCATCTGCTTGTGGCTAGCAAAATTTTTTTTCTTGCTTAAATGATTGCAAATGACTTGAAGCGTAAAAAGAATTTAAAAAAAAAATATGTTCTTTCTTTTAAAAAATTTTTTTTCTCATCGTATCACCAGTGCGCGTCCTAAATTTAAGCGAGAAAAAATTTTGAATTTTCTTTACATTTCAGATCATTTACAATCGCTTGAGCCAGAAGAAAAATTCGACTAGCCACAAGTAAATTGTTTTTTCAGTGTAATATTATAATTAATTATATTTTTTACTTATATAAAAATATAGCTATAAGCGTTTTAAGCTAAAATCACATATTTTAAAGTTTATTTTTTTCGGGTTTCAACGGATGTTTTTTTCATAATTTTCTAATTTTACTAAATATTTTTTCAAAAACTTTAAATTAATATAAAACTTTTACTAATGACGAATAAGGAATTTCATTCCGATTATTTTTCATAATGTTACCTTATAAGTAATACATCATTGCATTGAAAATAAAAAAAAATAAAAGATGAATTAATTTTTTTTATACAGTTGATTATTTTTTATTTTTAATCCATACATTAATTAGAAAGCTAAAAAAAATAATAATTACACTGAAATTTAGGTTAAATCTATAGACATATTATGTATAAATTCCATTGGGATTCTCCAATCCAAATTAAGATATAAATCTTGTTAACAAACATTTTTTAAAAGTTTTATTTTAAAAATAAATCAAAAGTAATAATTTAATTTAAAAAAATTTCTTTACGAATTGTACTTTTAAAAATATTACTTATTAAGTATACAAATAAAAAATACTACTTTAATTTCTATTTCAATTTGGAACTAAAAGTATATTTAAGAATTTAATTAAAACTTTAGTTAATTATAAGAAATGTGTTTTAAGTTTGTAAATAAATTTTCGTAAAATAATATTTAGAGCAAATAATTTATAGGCAAAGAAACTAATTATTTAATAGTAAAAAGAATATTGTAAAAATTGTATTTTAAAAATGAAATTTTTAATAGTATAATTGATTTTTTGACTTTAAAATTATATTCTAAGTAAGATAAAGTATTATTTTAATATCAAAAAATTGTCGTTTTACAATAAAAAGCTATTATTTTGTCCTTTCTTTAATTGAGCTTTGTGTAATTTAAAATGCAATAACAGGAATTGAATTTCTGTAGAATTTTCATAGAAGAGAAGATTTGATGTCTTAAATGTTTTTAAACTTTGTATCTGCCTATTAATCTATCTATGTTTTTGTATATTATTTATCTTTTCAAACCATGAAAAATTTTTTTTATGATAAAAGAGGTATTTTATAATTACAAATAGATATTGTTACTTTATAAATAAAAGTAATAATGTATATTCTAGATATTTCAAACGAATAGTACCCATGGCCAGAAAAATAAAGAATGGCCCAAATCGCACGTAAATTACCGTAAAAACTGCGATTTGGGCATTCTTTACTTTTCTGGACATGAGCCGTAAATATATACTATTTACGAAATTCAGAAAATATTTAATGTAGAATTTAAGAAAAAGAGCTTAAACAAAAAAAAACTAATATTAGGTAATAAACAGTTTTTTAGTTTGTGGTTTCAGATCATGTATTTGCATATTATTTTAATATACATTTTTTAATTTGTTGATTATTGATTAAATGTTCAAAGTGTAAATAATTCTATAAGAGCAACCAATGATGCTTATATTTAACCAAGGGTTGTTTGAACTTTGTAACAGACATTTAATTCGATTTCCTATTTAAGATTAAGTGAACCTTAAATAGTTACTAAAGGATACACGCTCATGCTATTGTATCAAATAATAATAAGAATATATATTTATTTTCATATTCATATTAATGCATACATTTCATTTTCATATAAATGCATTATCATAGACCTCTGTTTCGTAGATACTTTTTATTATTTATTGGACGATGGAAATTGCTGAAGATTGAATTGGTTCCTTCATCTTGTAATCGAATATCCATTTTTTTTATTTCACTTTACTTCAAATCATTCATTTATTTAAGTACTTAAAAGATTTAAGGATTGAAAGTTATTAAGTAAGTTTGTATCTTATGGTATTTTGTAAAAGAAAATCAGTTTATATTAAAAATATTGATACATAAAAAAAAAAATATTAAACTTTATTTAGAATTAAATTTTTAAAATTAAGTTAATTTATTATTATTGATTCGATAATTATGAAATAAAAAAAAAATTGGATAAATATATTTTTATTGACCTACTTTATAATTTACAGGTAAATAAATAATCATAATAATAAAAATAATAAATAGGTATTCTTTATAAGGTACTTTCATTTATGAAGATATATAAGTTTTATAAGTTTTTTTTAACTCTGAGCATTTATAGAATAATATTATATTTATTCTATCAAAATCAATAACGTAATGTTCTTAGACATTTAAAATTTAATCTTTTTACTTAAAGTAAAATTATTTTTTCTTCTAAAATTAAAGTTTTAAATATAATTTGTCAACTGTTTGTAAAGCCAATTTGCTTAAAACAATCAGGAGGAATTATAATGGTACGAAATAACATTACAATTTTGCGGTCTATGGCTTATTAACCAGATCTGACAATATAATAACTCGCGAATTAATTAAAACTATTAACAAATATTACTCTATCGCCAAGTACTTCAATTTCGTAAGACTGAATAATTTTAATTCCATAAATTAAAATAATTTTAAGCCCCCCCTCCTCCCTCTGATGGAATTGGACTTGTTTGACCCTCGCTTAATTTGGAGATTCAACCCCTTTAAAAATGTTCCATGTTTTTTAATTTTTATCTATTGAAGCCTGTCAAATAACTTAAACTAAATTAAAATTTTCTCAAAGATTTTTAAATGAATATACATTTTATTTACGCGTATACTATATTTAAATTGATTAATTGATTAATAAAAAAATAATATATAATCTAACAGAAACTGATTTATTGATATGTTTTTAATTTTTTTGATGAATTTAAAAATTAGAAAAATCCTTTTCAAATTTTCTTTTAAAATTAAAAAGATTACACAAATCTTACAAAAAATACCTTGCATATCCTATCTAACGTACCTTTGCACTAATATTTTATTCTGTGACAGTAGTATAGGCACAATGCACACTATTTAAAATGTTGTATTATTTTATCTAATGTTATAGTTTATATAAAAAGTGCAAAGATCTTTAAACTTGAGTATCCAGTCTTTGCATTATCCTAAAACATTAAAGTAGCTCACACGTTTGAAACATATGATGATCATTTCAGAATCATGACGGCCATTATTTCTATACGTGTAAACGATTACTCGCAAAAAATATCCAATAAACTATATTTTTTTATATTCTGTCTAAAAATATAAAAGAAAATATTATATGTGTTTTTATACTATACCTTTTGGTAGCATTATTCATTAAACTTTTCTTGAAGTTACGTAAGCTCGTATGATAGTAAAAGGAATGATATATATTTGCCCTATCCTCTGAATTACAAATATTTCACCTACTCACAGTCACTAAAAAAGTAACTAAAAAGTTTTCATTCAAAATATTTGCATATGTATATCAACGGTGCCTAGGAGTAACATACCTTATTCGCCGAGAGTAATAAGACATTTCAATGTATAAGGTATACGAGATGTCGGATTATTTATTTTCGTACAATATTATACAAAGTAAAAAATAACTTGAAGCTGAAGATTGAAGCTCTATATTGAAAAAAGCCCACGGATAGCCTGAAAGATCGGATTATACAAAAGTCGGGCACTTCGGATTTTATAGCGAAAAATGAGTGTTCAACATAAGAAGATCGTACTTTTTTAAATTTAAATCTTTCTTCTAGCTTCTTTCGAGTTATTTGATAAAACGTGTCTCTTATTTTCAGGAAAGGTTGCTTTTTTGGTCCCCAAAAACATGATCAAACTCGTTTTTGAAAATCAGTCATCCTCTTCGAGATATTTAAAATACATGGGAAAAGCCATTTAGTAGCGGTTTTTCTTATTTAACACAGATTTTCATTGGTTTTTGACCTAAAAGTTGAAATTTGGTAAAAAAAAATGATTTTCTTCTTGAAGAAATAAATACTCAGGGAAAAAGTAAACGATAAAAAAATTAGTATTTTACCATAATAATCAAGCAAATAATGCATATTTTAAGTTTAGAAACAGACTTTTTTCAATATTTTAAATTGACGATAACTTGGCTAAATTTCATCGTAGAAAGAAAAGATTTTTTTTCTTCTGTAGTGGTTTTTCCCTGGCAATCAGATTTATTTATCTATTTTTCAAAAATTTTATTTACTTAAAAAGTTATTTTGAAAATTTTTGATAGCTCAGATACGAAAATCACGGGTTTTCACATAAAAGTGGCAAAACGTTTTTTTTTTGCATTCTATAGGGTCCAAACTACCAGAAAATCAAGGTGGAAGTCGCGGCCTCGTCAATTTTTTTTTTTATTTTTGGTACTCATAAAAAGTATTTTCTCGTTGAAATGCACATATAAGAATAAAAAATGTTTTTAAGTATGTAAAAAAAGGGTTATTTGGACATTACTATGCGTTTTTAGGCGCAAACATATGTCTTGTAATTTCACAACTGTTTATCGCAAATTTTCGATTAAATTTCGCAATTTTTCGACGAAAATCGTAAAATTACGACTTAGTTGTAAATTTACGATTTTGTCGAAAATTTATGAAAAAATAAATCCTTAATTTACTAATTTGTCGCCAAATATCAGTAAATTTCCGATTTTTGTTGAAAAATTGCGAACTTTTTCGAAAATTTACTAAATTTTCGTAAATTTACTAATTTTGTCGTGAAATCACAGGAGTTATTTTTTACAGTGATAGAAGTACATTTGAAGAATTTAAGTTTCTTATAGTCCTGTCGCCAGCAATGCTATTTAATGCCCTAAAATCCTACAATACCATAAAAGCTCCGTGGAAAAAAATGGGTGGTATTTATGTTTTTTGACCCGCTAAATACGAATCCGGGGTCTATTTCGCGAAATTCGTGGTCAATTTTTTATTATTAACAAATTATTAGCCAATTTTGCAATAACATAAATACCACCCATTTTTTTCCATGGAGTATTTATGGCATTTTAGGGCATTAAATAGCATTGCTCGCGACAGGACTACTACGCATGTTTAAAATTTATAATAAGTATAACCATAAAAAATTAATTAATAACAATAGTTTACAAATTTGAGGATTAGTTTTAAATTTACAGTTTAAAGTTAGGAGTTTGTGAAAAAGGAACACAGATTATGATGGGAGGCGCTTTGGGATTAAATTTGAATGAGAATAAGATAGTATTTTTGTTTATAGGATTTTCGATTTGATTTGTATTTTTGAGTCTTACTATTCTCGTAAATAAGATATGTTATTCCTAGGGACCGTCGATATGTAAATTCTTAGAAATCCAGAAAACTTAATTTATAGAAACTATTTTAATGTATAAGATACGTGTATTGAAAAGCAATCAGATATGTCGAAACTAATATAAATAAATGTGTATTTTATTCAATGAATAAATTCTATTCAAGACTTTATATTATTGTTAAGAGTATAAATTGTATTTTTGATATATATGAAAGTGATCTAGTACACGCGATATTGTAGTGACGAGTTAATATTCTTAGTTTTTTTAATATGCAAAGATGTGCAATCAATTCTTTATATTTTTTAAAAGTTCATTCTTTATAGACGTAAGTTCAAAATTTGAAATATTTTTCAACATTTTTTTATAATTCTTTTTTTTTCAAGCTAAAAAGGCTAATTAAAAGTAAACTTATAATCGTAGAAAAGTTTAATTTTAAAAATTTTGTCCAGAAAACTTATAACCGGTTTGTGCAAACACAGCCTAAATGCATGGAACATGTTTACTTCCAGCTGAAGACTAGATATTGTGCAAATGTTAAGCAACGTTACAATACAATTTTCTAATTTTATAATTTGTTTTTCACCTAACTAGATGATAAGATTCTAATCTTAAACTATTTTGATTCCCTAAACGCGTATTATTCTAGGTCCCTAAATCTAAATTATTCCAAGTTCCTAAACCCGAAATATTTTAATTCCCTAAATCTAAATTATTCCAAGTCCCTAAACCTTAATTATTCTAAGTCCTGAAACCTGTATTATTCTAAGTCCCTAAGCCCCGATTTTTCGAAATCCATAAATTGAAATTATTCTCTCATTTGACCCCCCCCCTCTTAAACCGGACAAATTGGACCCCCCCACCACCCCCCTTAATTTTCAAGTTCTGAGATATCCCTTCCCTGTAAACCTGTTCCATGTTAAAATTTTTCCATGATGAGAAAGAAATGATACAACTTTTTTCCAAAATAATTACATTTTAAATGCCTATTAACAGATTCTGGTCATTTTAATCACTAGAATGGTAGAATTATTTTTGACATTAACTAAACAAATATTTTCTAGCATTCTCTAAATATCTCCCCAATTTTTCGATCTAATTAGATCTCTAGAGATCTCTAGAGATTTCTTTTGATCTCTGGAGATCTAAAGAGATCTATCGAAATTTCGTCGGGTAATTTATTCATTAAAAGCGAGCTTCAAGTATTGACAAAAAAATAATGTCTTTGTATTTTTTTATTACATATTATTCATAAGAAGCTCAGTTATAAACTTATACGTTACAAATAGAAAAAAAAGTACATATACATGTATGAGAAATAATATTTATACGTGTATAAATATTTAATTTTTAAGTACCCATAAGAAATATGAAACTTTTTAAAGTAGATCATTTTTTAAAAATTTATAAATAAATAGCTAAATAAGTAACCACCTGCATGTTCATCATACTTTTTCACTTATTCATTATAATATACGTAATCATTGCTTTAAATTACTTTTATTAAATGATCAAACTTTTGAAAAAGTACTGCATTAAAACTTTCTATAAGTTTCTTAAACAATATTATGTACTAAAATCATTAAATATTTTATTTTATCAAGTCTCCGTGACCCAGTAATGTAAAAACAAAAAAAAAAGAATTTTTGTATTTTATAGTATTCTCTAAATTGAGATACTGGTTAAACCATTTTTTTTATTTTGTGCATTTTGTACTTTTAGCTGACAACTGTAAAAGGAGTAATAATTGTTTAAATTATTATGTGAATTACTTGAAAATTCAAACGAAGTATCCTGACTATAATTAATGAAAAATAATTATTCTTAAATAAAAATACTTGATTTTTAAGCTAACAATTTTTTCTTCATTTTTGCAATAAATTGCCCAAGTTTCAAAGACTTTTAGTCTTCCAAGGCTAAAAATTTATAATATTTTAAACAATTTTACGAAAAATTTTTTACAATTACATGTTCAAAATTAATTTTAACTTATCTTATTTCTTTAAATATAAAAGACAGTAAATAATAGATATAATAATACTTTATAAAATTAATTAATTTTTAAAATTTTAAAATATCTTTTTTTATTTTATAGTTTATTTTTTTAATGCATTTACGAAAACATAAAATTTTAAAAAAATAAATAAAAATTATCAAATATAAAATAAAAATTGATTTAATATTTATTTTTTATTATTTATGAAATTAATAGAATTATGACATTAAAATTTAATATCAAAAATGTAGAAGTATGAAAAGTAAAAATGATCCGGTGACCGGATGTTATACGATATGAATAATAATTGCAAAGTATACATATTTATTACAAAGTCAATTATATCTGATTGTGAGGTTTGAATTTTAGTTTTTTAATATATGCTGGTCAAGAAGTCCTAATGTGGCTCAAATTTTAATCCTCAAGCTAACGCATAAATTTCAGTCCATGCCCCAACAAGTTTTAAATTATGCATTTTTGACATATTTCTCAAAGTCTATTGAACTTGTGTAGTAACAGAGTTTTTGAAAACCAAATGAAACTAATTAGACAGCATTCAGTTTATTATATTATGTAGGAAAAAATGTTTGTTTGAAATTTTTTAATTCTTCCCAGGCACGTATATTTGTACAAATTTTTTTCTTCTCTTAAAGGGCTTGTTCAGCTTTTTTAACGAAAAAAATTGCATAAGCTTGTTAGGATATAAAGCCTTTTCTACATCAGATTAAAAGTCAATATTAAATTAGGTAATTTTTAAAATTAATATAGTGTATTTGTGTGTAATAATTAATCGTAAATAACTCCCAACTACACTATATAAATTTTAAAAATTAACAAATTTAATATTGAATTTTAATCTGTTGTAGAAAGAGCTTAACTAACGAAATGAAAAATTTAATACAATTATATCATAAAAGTTGGAAGTTATAACTTAATGCTAATACATTGGAATTTTTAGAAAAGAAAATATAATTTGTGAACTAAATGGTATAAAATGATGAATAAGAAAAAGTTTAACACCGTTAAATAATTAAAGTTTAATAAGATGATTAGCGGCTTTTTATCTTAAAAAAAATAAAAAATTATTTTGATTTTTAGCCTATATCATTTGTAAAGAACCAAGAAAAGTAGAACTAAGAGAAGTGAAAGACTAAAAAATAAAAATATTAATCAAATGAATGTTTTCGGTTAGAAACCAAAAGAATAATAAATTTTTAAAAATTTTATTGTTCAAATCAAAAGCGTGAATGATAAATTGAGTTTTCGATAAATTTTTTAAGTTAATATGTGCTGCAAAAGAAAATTTTGTTCTGGAAAGTTATTAGAGTAGTTTTTTTAAATATAGAAAGGTAATACTTACGAAGAAAATTTCTTGTTATTTAAAAATAAAATATTATTATTTATTCATCAGTAAATAATTTTTGATTTCTTAAAAGACTTATAGCGATAATAAGATTCATAATAAGATACAATAAAAAACATGAAAAGTCACTCAACAAATTATTCTTTAAAAAAAACTATACATGAGCATAGAAAAATAGACTCTGATGTATTTTTTTACAATATATAATCTATTTTTAAATCCGTCTTTTTTATGAATGCTTAAAGATTTATATATCTGTTCATATTATTCATCTGTATAACGAAAAAAAGTCTAATAATTCTCTGACTGAGCGATATGAATGACGTTGAAATAATTATGTATGACTATAAAAATAACTTTTAATCGCTTTATTACAATATATATGAAAATTTGTATGGCATTTTTTCTATGTAGGTCTTTTTTTACACTGTCAGCTTGCTGTGCTTGAATTTTACTAAAATTTTCAAAGCCTATTTCCGGATATGTATAGTGATTTGGCCACCAAAACCAAACCTAACCTTAGTAGTAGCATCCGAAAAGTTGTTAAAAAACTCACGTATTCCCATTGGAATTAGTCCTTCAGGTCACGACAGACCCCCGAAAACCTTAAAAAACCGTTTTTAGAGGTTTGTAAGATTTTATTTAATTTCTCCGAACCGATAAACAGACAATACAGAAATAATCTGCTCATAGGCTAGAACACTTTACATGCCACCACTTTTAACATGGAACATGTTTATAGGGAGGGGGTACTTCAAAACTTGAAAATTAAGGGGTGGGGGTAAAATTTGTCCTTTTTAAGGGGGGGGGGGGGGTAAAAATTATCCTATTTAAGGGGGGGGTTATAATTTGTCCTATTTAAGGGGGGGGGGGGTCAAATAAGACTTAGAATAATTAGGTAAGTATATATAAATAAATAAAATACTTTTAAAAGTCTTTGAAAAATCTGGGCTTAGGGACTTAGAATAATATCGAATTAGGGACTTGGAATAATTCAGTTTCAGGGATTTGGAATAATTCAGGTTTAGGGACTTGGAATAATATCGATTAAGAGACTTAGAATAATTCAGGTTTAGGGAATCAAAATAGTTTGGGTTTAGGATCTTAACAGCTAGTAATAAGGTGATATTTACAAATTATAAAATTGGAAAATTTTATTGTAATTTCGAGTAACATTTGTATTATATCTAGTCCTCATCTGGAAGTAAACATGTTCCATGCATTTAGGTTGTATTTACACAAACCGGTTATAAGTTTTTCTTAGAATAATTTCGATTTAGGGGGTTAGAATAATCCGGGTTACGAAACTTGTAATAATTCGGGTTTAAGGACTTAGAAGAATACGCGCTTAGGGAATCAGAATAGTTTGGATTTGAATCTTGACACCTAGTAAAGTTGATAATTACATATTATAAGAATAGCAAATTGTATTGCTCAGTGATAAGTAAACATGTTCAATGCATTTTGATTGTGTTTGCACAAATTGGTTATAAGATTTCTTTTTTCAGTGTTCATATATACGTTGAATCGTATATATTTATTAGAGCGATTTCAGGTTATTCACATAGTTCTTACTAAATTATTTATTATTTATGTTGGCAAATGTAAAAAATAAATTACAAATGCAATATTTAGGTATTTGATTATCATATTATCAAATTTCATGAACTTTTATCATACTTTTTTTAAAGTCTAAAGATCACCTTCCATAAGAGCATTTTAAAACTGCCTATTTTTTTAGTTGGCAAATTTACTAAACAAATTTTTTTCAACTTTCTTTTTTAATACTTAATCTTTAATATTTTATAACTTTTATTAATGTCTGTTATTAAAAAAAAAAAAAACTATTTTTTTATATTTATTTATTGCTTGATTGTTTGAGAATAAAAAATTTTAGTAATGTATAACCAGCATTTTTAAGAAATAGCCTATTATATCAAATTCTAAGCTACAGTAACTGAATTTTTTTATACTAATTTTATTAGCTAAATATTTAATCTCAGAAAATTGATTTAATTTTGGATAAACTTCGTGTACTTCAGCTGTTATATGAGGCATTATTTTTTTTTTTTTACTACTTAACTTGAAATATTATAAATATATTGAAAATAATTATTTTAATGCGTTACAATAATAGAACCCCTAGAGTCCCAATTTTTTACTTTTAGTTAAAATGAAGGAAAAATACTTTTCTATGCTAAATATTTTGTCTATTATTTTTAATCTCATAAAATATATTTTTTCAAGCAAATAAAACTCCATTAATGATTATATAGCCCAAATATTTTTCATTTTTTCATGTTTATTTGTGAAAAATTACTAATTTTTTCAATTTTGTGCAATATCTAATTTTTGACTTATAATACAATAATAGTAAAGTCTAATTGATAGTAAAAGTCTAATAGGTACATTTTTAGTAAACCAAGAAAATGTTGAAGACGTAAAAAATAAATTACCATTACTGAAAGCTGTTCCTATGACCAAAGAAGTCTATCAATTAGTTTTGTTTAAAGCACAAGAAGGAGAAATTTAACACGTTACGCTAGCTGTACGGACTACAATTTCACAAGGGACGTTGAATACATTTGGAACACCAAATTGCCCGATTGGTTATGGATGAGTTTGTTATCTTGAAAAAACATGCCCACTACTCTCCATTCATTCCTATGGGCCTTCTGGGCCTAGAAACGCAGGGCGCAATGTTATGGAATAGGTTTTTTTGGTATTTTTTTCAAGAAATAAAATTTTTTTCATTAAAATAATTATTTTCAGACATCTTAATGGTATGTAACAATCAATTTGGACTAAAAATTATCAATATTTACCATTATAACTTGTACATAGATTAAAAATAGCCTAAGATGCAAGAAAAAGTAATATAACAAAATTTGAAAAAAATCGAAAAATAAAAACAGGTTTTCTAGCTTATAAATGACAAAATATTGTTAAAAACTGATGCAAAATCCTTGTTTCTATTAGCTTTGAACTTGTTTTAACTTTTCGAAAACAAAAATCCCGAAAATTACCGTGAAAAACACCTAAAATAAAAATTTTCGAAAATTGGGTAGCTCAGTTACGAAAAAAGGCAGTTATTGACATAAAAGAGGAAAAATCTTTTTGGCACCTATCGCCGATTTCTTGTTCACGATTTTTTCGGTTTTCTGAAGTTTCAAACTACCTGAAAACACGGGTCATATCGATGTGCCTTCAAAATTTTGTTTTCAGTTTTTTGTCCAAGTAAAAAAAATAATGCCTCATATAGTATAAGAGAAATACTAATAAAAATTTTTAATCTAATGTGATGCTTATGAATAATTTAACGTTATTTACTTATTTTATTTTCTTTCCTTGTCTTGAAAAGAAAAAAAAATGAATTTCATTTTGAATGCCAATTTCATTAAAAGTTTAATATTAAATTAAAATAAGAAATATTATATTCAAAATATTAATAAAATTTACATACTGTTTATTTAAAATTTTGTATAAGTTTTCCATAAATTTAATGATCAGATTTTTCGCTGAATCTTTTCTATTTATTCACTAATAGTAGGAAGCACTAATGGTACTATGTATATAATAAAACTTTTGATTTGTATTCATATTTTTTATTTTATCCATATTATTCGTCAATAAATAACAATTATTAAAATAATAAATGCATATAAATAATATTGATGATACTGTATTTTATAAATTATTCAACTTCTATACATGCTTTTGAATAATTAAATAAAGAAAAAAAAATTTATTTAAATCAACAGATTTTTTTCAATCAAATCAAATTTATTTTCGCAAATAGAAAATAAAATTGTATAGATTATAAAAATACCCTGCCAACTAGCTGGCACTGAGGTTCCTCAAACAATGGGCTGTAATCTTAATTTACAAAAAATATTATTGATTACAACCATGCAATTATACCTACATTTTTCGTTTTTAGTAGCTGGTAAAGTAGATTATTAAGATCATTTTGTTATTAAAGTGAAAATTCTAGCGTCCATGGATTGGTCGCGCCGGCGTTAATGGATTTTAAATCATTTTTGCATAATTAAAAAGAGAGAAATATAAAAAAAGCTAATTTTATTTTTTTTTATAAAAGAAATGGTTGGTAACGATGCGAAAATTACAAATATTCGCTCAATTATCATAAAAAGATAGGAGTTTTTACCAGAATTTATAATAATTTCTTATAATTTATTTTCTCAGTGTACTCCTTGCATTTGACAAATCTTCCGCAACAATGATAATAATAATAATAATAATATTTTGTAATAAAAAAAATAGCCACATTAATTGCTTCAAGATTTTAACATTATTTATATTATTTCTATTAATCACAAAATAATAAATTATTTAATTCTATAAATTGTTTGATTCTTTAAAAAATGCCAATATAACTTTTAAATCTTAATTTTAAAATGCAAACATAACCATTTAATATTTTTAGGCTGTTTATTATTGTTTATAATTTCATTAAGCTGCATACATAAATAAACATAGCAACGAACAAAATAATCCGAGGAAGTCAAAAAGAGGCAAGATTTCCATCATTTTTTCTTGTGTGTTATAATTTATATCAAAATAAAAAAAAAAATTGAAAAAAAAAAAGATCGGATACAAAAAATTACTATAAACTAAATTTCTAAAACTTGTACTCTCATTAAAATAAATTAGATATGTCCAAAACGAAAAATAAATTTGGTGTTTTATGTATTTTTTTGTGAAAAAAATTTTAGGAAAAAAATTTTCAAAAAATTAAGTATCAGATTGGAGATATCAAGTAAAAACCATACTTTCAAGTATAAGTACTTTCATGGAAATAAATGAGATATTACATCCAAAATAAAAAAAAAAAGGGGGGGGGGTTGAGATTTTTTGATAAAAAAATGTTTGGAAAACAAATTAGGTCTTAATTCGATAATGGTTTGGAAATATCACTAGTTACAATATTTTCAGATAATTGTACTTTCATAGAATTAAATGAGGTATTACACCAAAAAAAAAAAAAAAATATTGCAGTTTTTTTTATTTTTATTTTTTTTTAATTTTGACAAAAAAAAATTTGAAAAAATTAAGTATCAGATCCAAAAAATTACAATAAACAAGGTTCTTAAAAGTAGTACTTCCATGAAAATAAATTAGGTACTAAGTCCAAAAAGAAAAAAAAAATTGGTATTTTTTGTATTTTTTTGTGAAAAAAATTTAGGAAAAAAATTTTAAAAAAATTAAGTATCATATTCGAGATATAGAGTAAAAACTATAATTTCAAATATAAGTACTTTCATGGAAATAAATGAGGTATTACATCCAAATCAAAAAAAAAAAAAGTACCTCGAGATTTTTTGGTGAAAAAATTTTTGAAAAAAAAATTAGGTCTTAATTCCATAATATTTGTGAAATATCACCGATTACATACGTACACACACACACACACACACACACACACACACACACACACACACACACACATACAGACTTTTTTTAAAAACAGGTTTTTTAGCTTCCTGGGGTCCCAAAACGTGCTTATATGCCAAAAAATAGAAAATCAAATTTTGACCTAACACAATGGTTCCTCTTTGAGGAACCAAAAATATACGGAGCTTTATATGTTTTAATAGTCGTTTAAGCGATCAAATCAAAACAAAGTTTTTATTTCCTTCTCTTATCAAAATACGCTGCAAATAAAATCATCCGTTACATTAGCCGATATCGACAGTAAAAATTTTTACCTTCAATACCAACTATTATTATTTTTTGGCAAACTGTATAAATAATTATTTTTAAAAAAATTTATAAACATAACGTATAGAGAATTAATCAGGCAAAATTTCAGCATAACTAGAAATAAAACTACTTTTATTTCTAGTTAAAAAATAACTAATATTTAATTTTCTGCCAAATTATCAAATTTTAAGATAAGCGTTTTTTTAATATGGATGGGTCAGAATCGGTCAGTAAGCAAAAAAAAAAAGAGACCTTTGTTTATTTTGAAAATTATATTGGTCCTACTATGCAAAAAATAATTAAAATTTTAGTCTAAAAAATATTAGCAAGAGACTGATGATAAAAAGTTAAAAATTGATTGAAGACTAAGAACAACTAAAGCACATTTGACTTACTTGTTATACATTTTAATAAAAAATAAAAGATTTACACCTGGAAAAAAAATAGTTTTTTAGTGAAAATGTACTTAAAATAAGTTGACAAATTTCTGAAGGGATAAAATTTCTAAAGCAATGGATTTATAAGACAAAAGTCTTCTGTATACTATATTTGTAAAAGATATTTTAGAAATTCCTGTTACGAGGGAAAGTTTTAATTTCAAAATACTTTTGTATTCTATGAAATTAAAAAAGAAATTTTTAACTAAAACTTTCTGACTGATACTTATGTTCTGACATACACGTCTACTAGATATCGTAAAAGACGCGAAGAGCGAAGCTGAGCATGTTTGAAAAAAGTAAGAAAAAAGTTTCAGTAATTTTTTAATTTTGGGATTTTTGATTGGATGGAGTTCAATATTAATGTGTAAATAAGACGTAAAATATGTTAAGCATAGTTAGAACACTATAATTTAACCAAAAAGAACACCAAAAATCCACCCCTTATTTTGCAACCTTTTGTTACTTGTTTGCGAAATCTTTGTTATTACGTGCTTTTTCCATAAATCATCAAAAAAAAAAAAAATTTCTCTGTAATCTAACACCCCTGAATGTTCTTAATTACTAATTAATATTATACTCAAGTCGTAATGCGGTGTATGAGTTTCCCAATTTGACAACCAGAACACGCAGCCAAAAAATTGGGATGGTCTTGACTATCTCTGTGTTAAAATTAAGCTGCCATACTCACACGCACTTATTACCATAGCAGGCTCCTAAACTCTTGTATTTTGCTATTTAATAAAATTACACTCTAATATACTTTTGTACAAAACTTTAAACTATTTAAAAAATCAATCGGTTTTTTTTTTCAGTGAAGTAACACAAGTTACTTCAGAAAAATTAAAAACTTATCAGTTATTAGTTTGCAATCAATTCTCAAACTGATTAATGCATAAAAATGATAAAATTCAACGATAATGGAATTACATATAGAATGCATGTGGATGGAAGTACATTTTCGTTGAACTATAGGTTTACTCCAAAAAAATATGTTTTCTTATTGAATGCTAAATTAATTTTAGAACAATATTTATATTTCTAAAAATGTATACCTTTGTAAAAAGTCTCAATTTTCAGAAGTTGAAGTCAAATTTACGATAAAATCAACCGGAAACTTAATATTGCGGTTCAAAGTTGAAAGTCAAAGTAGAAAAATAAATAAAATTAATTTAATGCAGTTAGATAGGCACTTGGACATTAAACGTTTAATTCAATAAAATGCGAATTAATTAATAATTAATAAGTAGAATATCGACACTCTCCTTGTCAAAATTTTGTACAAATAAATTGTTCGATATAAAATTAAAGAATTAAAAATTCTGTTGCCGAAAATTTAATATTTATAAATTCAATGTATCAAATAAATATAAAATAAAAAATCAACATCAATACCTATTCGTCTATTAGGTATTTAATCTATATATTGTTAGTTGTTTTTATTGAATAAAATTTTATGAATATTCCATTAGTCAATATTATAAATTTGCTTTATTTATTCATAAAAATTATTACTTTAGGAAAAAATAAATAAATAATTTTTATGTGATTATATATTCCTTAATCATAGTAATAAATAAATACATGAAATTAAAAATAAACAAAATAAAATTTTATTTTACGTCATTTAATGTATAAAAGTTTAAAAAAAAAAAAGTAAAAATTAAAATAAAAAAACTATAAAATTACTTGAAAAAATATGTATAACTTTATCCGCAAAATTTACTCACATGGAAATATATAGAAATTATAAATTATAAATAAAAGTTTTAAAAAATATAACCACATTACTAACTGAAAATTGAATTTTATATTTTTATATAAAATAATATTACAAAAAGTTTTGAAATGTTATACAGATGACGGCACCGAAAGAGGAGTAAATGCAATATTGCAATTTTTCTTTACTATCTTTTATCTTGGAACAGCATTCAGATTATAAAAACAATACTTCTCTATTTTTTAAATTGCTTTACGTTATTATTGAAATTATAAAGCTTATTTTCAAGGATGATTTTCCTTGCAATACATAAAAAGTCCGCAGAATAAGGGAATCCAATAAAATTTTATCAAAAATTTATAAACTCTGCATAAGTTGTAACATTCTGTATATTAGTGGTAACTTTATATGTAGAATTTATAAATTTTTATAAAATTTTATTGGCTTTACTTATTCTGCGGACTTTTTATGTATTGTAAGCAAAATCATCCTTGAAATAAGCTTTGTAATTTCAATAATAACGTAAAGCAATTTAAAAACTAGGGAAGTAAGTATTGTTTTTATAATCTGAATGTTGTTCCATAAAATTTTATGAAAATGTTATTTATTTATTAAAATTGAAAGTCCTAAATTTTGGGAAAAAAAGTTTCCAAGATGACGGAGTGAAAGCTGTTGAAAGTCGGAAATGGGTGTGATACATTACTCAAAACCAGGTAATCTAATCTGCCTAAAATTTTTTTGCAACATTACAAACATATTTCGCATTTCGTATATGAACCTACGTGTTGTACAATATTTTAGGTTTATGCATTTCATTTCCTCACTTAAGAAGTCAATTTGCTTCTAATATTCAAAGCAGGTTGAAGTAGTTGAAAAAATGTTCCCTAAACCCAAATTTTACCTGAAAGGGCCTCCTGGGTCTAGAAATCAGACTGACTAGCAGAGTTCTATGATATAACATAGGGTTTTTTAGGCTGTATTCTTAATGACGCTGCTCATCTAAATACCTCTCAGTTAGTCTCATATTTTTTATGTAAGTGTCAGCTTTTAAGTCATTTTTTTATCAGTATTTCTCTTACTGTTATTGTTATAGTCAGGAAACCAAATGGTCATATTTGGCCAAAAAAGCCCAATTTTTACATTGCTACCAAAATTTTAATTTTTCACTAAAATGGTTTTAAAAAATTTGTACAAGATTCTAGTTGTTAAAAGTCCCCTAGTGAGTGAAATTTTCTGTACTTGTTGTACACTCTAGTATTTTTTTTTTCTAAAGCATTCCAGATACACATGATTACGAGCGCAAAGCTTCGAGAGACCACACCGTGAAACGCGGTTCTCTGAAATGAGTTAGATTGTTACCAAATGCCACCTGTAATTTGGGGATGAAAACTAGAACTCCCTTTTCAGGTATAACTTCAATTTGAGATGCACAGACAATACGCAAAAGCCTCCACCTGGCTGGGACCGAGGAAAAAAGAGTTTATGACAGAAAAGCCTTCTCTTTTTTCAACAACTCAGTGGTCCTTGCGTACTTTGCCATTTTATGCCAATTTTTGACACTCTGCAGCATTTCCGGGACCACTGATCCGGGACCTTCTAATCTTTAGCGCTAGTGTTATCTTTATTTTTCATAATAAATTAATTTGCACTTATGTTGTATTATTTCATTTTTTAGATGTTGCGAACTCACCTTGTAAGTAAAGTATTGAAATAAACCTATTTGGTGACTTATTGGGTGACTAATGGAATTGTTTTTCAGCGTTACAATAATGAAAATTAATTTATGTTACTCTTACATAATAACTAGGTAAAGTAAAATTAGGATTAAAACTCATAAAATGCAGCATTGCATTGACAAAAATGTCACAAAGCTCCTAAAATTAATTTAAAAAGAAAATTAACTACTAAAATATCATTATATAGTAGCAACTTAAAAAATTTTTTAAATACGATCTATGTGAATTAGATAAATTAAATAATACTGACATCTCTCATAATAAAAAATTCAAAAAATTTTCTGTGAGAGAGCTTTGCAAATAAAGTTGTTAACATTTTTAATAAATGTAGAAAAAGTTATAAAAGTATAGTACAAATACAAACCTGCTGTTTGATTAATGTAAAAATCAAAAGCTGCTAAAGGACCATAAGCACTTGAACACTTAGAATCTCTATAGTCAACAATGATATTCCAACCGGGTAATGGACCTTTTGAAGATATAACATATTCAACCGCAAGTGAAACCGCTGGTAATACTTGAGATAAACTTTGTGCAGCATAAGGACTATCAGGAGCTATTACAGCTAATCTTATTACTTTTCTTGATTCTGTTATAGTTAATCGATGAGCTCTTAAGTTTTGAATATCATTGTTTCTATTTATTTCCCAAGAAAATATTGATTCGAGACTAAAATTTATACTTATATATAATATTATCACAAAACTTTTTTTATAAAACATTTTAATTTTTGTTTTATACGTATTTACAATTAATTTTATTGTATCTTTTATTTTTAAATCACATAATTAAAAGAAGTGCAAATAAGATTTATATTAAGACACAAGTTAACTTTTTGACAAGAAAAAAAAATCAACAAAAACAAAGTATTTATGTGTTTATTCATTATTAATACTTGGATGACTTTGATTTTCATAGATTTTTGGGAATTTAATACATGAAAATATTTTTTCTCACATTTTATTTTTTTTCAACAACACTTTTATTGTATGCGTACTAGTGAAATATTTAATGGAGTGAAAATAATAAAAAAAAATTATACATGTTTACGCTTTTTATGAACTATAAACTAAAAAATCTGAATAGTAGTAAAAAAATTTAAAAAAAAAAGTTTTTAGAAATTCTTATTTTTTTTACATTGATAACTAAATATTATAAAATATTATTTTTATTCATCCTGGTTTATCGGTTTCTTCTTTAAATTTTGTAGAATTCATTTTTACATTTTGCATTTTTTTATTTATTATTATAAAATATTATTCATCCTTATACTCGAATATTTTCATTGGCTATTATTGTTATTTTAAATCCACTTGGTTAAATAATTTTGAGAAAATCATACAGTATTTAATATATGTATACAATTTTTTAGATAAATATTGCGAAAAAAAAATCGTTTATCAAAAAAGATTAAAAAGATATAAATTTTTTATTTATATGTATTCTATTTTATCTATATTGAAAATATCTTCAGCATATTTTTATTTTAACTTTTCTTTTGAAATATCTTTTTTTATAATTTTTTGTTCAATTGATTTTATTTTATTTTTTTTTTTTTAGTAAATAGATTTGAGTATTTTTTGCAGCTCATGATGTCATCTGAAATATAAAATAAGATATGTATTTTTTTATTTATAAATTTATTAAAACATTATTGAAAAATGGAGCTTACTATAAAAATATGGTCAATTATAATATTCAATATATTAATATTCATAAAATAAATCAATTCAAAAAAAAATTAAATATTAAATTTATGTACTTTGATTTCAAGAAAGCTTCAAACGTAGGACTTCACTCTTCTCTGAGTTGGTCTGATAGCCAGGTCCATAAATATGCATTTTTATTTACATAACTGTCTTTGAGTCAAAAATTACCTACGCAAATTGTACATATGGATAGGTTTCAGATATGTCATACATTTTTGAGACCAAATAGGTGAAAAATTTATTGACTTGCATTTTCTATTCCAAAACATACGATTTTTAACATATGGGCCCACATAAGTATTTTTGGAGCAGTTAAAATAAGAACATAAAAAGTATTTCTGGTTCAAGAAATTTCTGGTTGCCGTAACGAAAATTTCGGTTGTAGTGGCGAGTAATTTTTTTTTTATTTGTATATCTTATAAAATATGAAAAATTTTCTAACCTTTAGCTGACACATTTCACTTTCGTAACCTAGCTAACGCTTGGGATCTTTGAGGACCCCAATCCAAAATTACCCACTATGGGAAGTTTCTTAACGTTAAATAGCTTTAAAATATTAAAAAGTTAATAAGAAACAATATTTTAATAAATAATGTTTATTTTTAGTGTAATTTTATCTTCTAAGTTAAAAAAAAAATAATCAAGTATGCCGAAAAATCGTGATTTCTGGTCATTTTACCTAAAAAATCATAGGTTTAGTAGGTAAAATCATAGGTAAAATTATTACCAATGTTCCACAATATAGTTTAAAGCCTGATATTACTACAAATGGCACCAATTATGTCATTTTTTACATTTAAGTAGGTTGAATTTTAACTTCAAAGGGCCTGGGGTCCTTCAGGACCCCAGGTGGCAGCTAAAGGTTAACACATTCGCTGCGGCAGGTCACGTGACTTCATTTAAAATACATAGGATCATGGGCGCATTTCGCCCATGCCGCAGCGAATGTGTTAAAAAAACTTATGATGCAATAAACGAGTATGGACCATGTTGACCTACTTAAAGACAATTGGGGAAAAAATTGGAGACGAGATGTCTACTGTGAAGTCGATAATGCGATTCAAAAGTTGGCGAAAAATTGGATAAGCCTTACTCAGAGAGCTAGTGCAGAGGTTTGTCATTCTGCCCCCAAACAGGGGCGGAGGAGGGCTACTTCCTCTAGCCGACATGGTCGATTTTCTGACCGTCGCACTTGCATTCAAAATTTTAACCTGCAAAGACACGACTGTGAGTGAATTGGCCACGTCGTCTCTCAGAGAGGCCACCTCTATTAGGATGAAAAAAGCGGCTGAGGTTGATTGCGCAAGGTTTCTGTCAGACAGCCTTGATGATGACATGATGGTGGGAACCCAAACAGATTCATTCTGGTTTAGGTCAAGAAATGCTGCCCGTAGGCAAATTACTCGACTTGGATTGAAATGGCACTGGAGTGTACACGGTTACGAATATTCATTAGAGTGCAATACAATAGGAGACAGCACAGTATTTGCTTCCACAGTCCAGATAACAGATAATACGTAGAATGCGAGCAGCTCTGACCAGTCATTACTTAAAATTGCTACTCACTAGAAAGAACCAGGGTAAGGTTTTTAAAATAACAAGCAAGCGCAAGTTTTTAAATCACTATTTGCGATATAAAAGCTTCACTCGCTTTTGAGACTGGCGCTTTGTCCATCGAGCTAGACTCAATTGTCTACCGTTAAATGCGGATAGACATTGGGAAAGGCAAGATGACAAACGTTATTGTAAATGCGGCCACCAGCAAGAAACTTTGCCCCACGTGATCGGGCACTGTGGAGCACACTCAGCGCAATCCAAAGATGAAACAATACTATTCAGAACCGTCTAATTAAAGCACTGAAGACCCGCTGAACAGTGACAACGAACCGGACTGTACTAGGAGAAGTCAGCGATTTGGCCCTACTACGTCCTGACATTGTCATACTTGATGATGTCAAGCGTAAGACCATCGACGTAGCCGCACAGTGTGATATAAGGTATAAAAAAAGTTCAAAAATCGGCTTCACGCCAATTTTAAACCAAAAAAAATTCTGGCTGAGAAAAAACTTCCGGAGACATGTATTTTAAATGATAGGCTACCGCAAATTAAAAAAAAATTTTTTTTTTAAATTTTTTATGGAGGTCGAAATCTTAAAAAAAAGTAGAAAAAATACACTATAAATTGGTAAAGTTATTAATTAATTTAAACAAATAAAATACTTTTAAATCAAGACTGTATGTAAAATTGGAAGTATTTAAGTTAGAAATAATCGAAAAATGTTCCCAGGTGCAAATACATATGTATATGTGTTTATACACTTTTTTATGTATCTAAAACTTATTTTCTATTCTTTACTAAATATTATTTTAACATGGAACATGTTTACAGGGAGAGGGTACTTCAGAACTTGAAAATTAAGGGGGGGGGGTAAAATTTGTCCTATTTAAGGGGGGGGGGGGTCAAATGAAACTTAGAATAATTAGGTAAGTATATATAAATAAATAAAATACTTTTAAAAGACTTTGAAAAATCTGGGCTTAAGGATTTAGGATAATATCGAATTAGGGACTTGGAATAATTCAGTTTCAGGGATTTGGAATAATTCAGGTTTAGGGACTTGGAATAATATCGATTAAGAGACTTAGAATAATTCAGGTTTAGGGAATCAAAATAGTTTGGATTTAGGATCTTAACAGCTAGTAAGGTGATAATTACAAATTATGAAATTAGAAAATTGTATTGTAATTTTGAGTAACATTTGTATTATACCTAGTCCTCATCTGGAAGTAAACATGTTCCATGCGTTTAGGTTGTGTTTACACAAACCGGTTATAAGTTTTTATTATGCTGTAATGCCTATCCAGTCACGTTATAAGGGTCATATTCAAATATTTATTTATGGATTTATTAAGCAAAAATTGAAAAATTCTATGATTCAAGTTTATAATGTTTATTTGACAAATATTTTTGTATTTTTTATTGCATAACAATTTTAAAGCAAAAATGTTTTTTAATAGAGGCGACTAGAGGCCTCGCCATTCCTCCAGTATAATGTAAATTTATACCCTCCCCTAGTTGGGGGGAGCAGTTCTTTTTCAATAAATATTGTTTAATCTGTATTTTTAAGTATAGTTTTGGTGATATTATGAGTATTATGATTAGGCAAAAGGCGTTGTTTATTTGAATCATTTACGTGATTATGGTAGGTTGAATGCAAAAGTGATGCAATTAGTGTAAGTTATTAATTTTTTTCTTTTTTTTAGAATAAATAATAAAGGAGTAATTATTTCGTTAGAATCTATAATCGGATTCCTATACTGCCCTCCAAATTAAAAATACCGTTATCTCAATGAACTATTATTTCGAGATATGAAGAAAGGAAGATTTTTACTATATCTGAAAATAAAGAAAGAAATACCGTATCTATTAAGATTAAGCATTAAAAACCTATAGACGATACGATGTTTAATTTCATAGAAAAATTCATTTCCGAATTCGTAAAATCAGAATGCATCAAAGTAAAGAATAGGATAAATTCCGAAATTCTTTTTATGAAACCTTGTATTTCATGGTAATTTTTTGCTTTTTATAAATAATAACTTCTGATATTTTATCAAATATGCACTGATTTTTAGGAATTTTGATATATCTGCCTTACAATCCTTCTAGTTTTTATTATTCTACATTAGAAAGTTTGTATACTTAATTTTCGGGATTCGGAAAACTGCCCCAGATGGACAACGACAATTATGACAAGTGAATGGCGCCCCTGTTTACTGTTTTATTCTCAAATTTAGTCTCACTTACGGTGTTTTTGAAATTCATAAAATCGCAAATAAACGATATTTTGCAAAAAAATTTTTTGTATCATGTTTGTTATGTTATAAATATAGCAAAAATGTAAAAAAGTCAATTTCGGATAATCCCCTAGATAACGGTGTTTTTAATTTGGACGGCAGTATAAATTAAGGATTCGTTCAAGTTTGTAGAATCACACATGTATGGGATGGTTGGGGTAGTAACAAAAAAGATGGCTCGATAAATGTTTGTAAGTAATAATAATTTCCGGAGTCGAAGACGAAAGGTGGAATTATTAACGGCGGTATAGTGCAAAATTTTTAATTTTTCACAATTGGCGATTACTGAAAAAGAAAAATTCTGAAAATTGAAGGTGACAATACGGAATAAAAAGTGGTTTAAAGAAGCTCAATTTATATCGTGATTTATCAAATATTAGACTGAGAGAAGCTTAGATGATTATAAAAGGAAAGCTCTTTTTCTAATGCACGGTGGAGTTGCAGCTAAACGGTGAAATTTATGGTTAAATAATTTGAGTAATTTAGAATTCTTAAATTTCTTCGGTGGTTGACGTTTTTAGTTTGCAGGTGCAGTTTGCAGTGGAAATATATTTTATTGATTATCTTATCAGAATAGCCTGTGAAGTTGTTCTTACTAATTTTTGTTGGCCCCGAAAGGGGCAGTTTGGTTTATTGTAGTTGCAGAAAAGAGGCGAGTGAGCGTATGATAAATCTATGTATATATATGTGAGCTGCGCGGCTACTATGTTTAAGTGCACTTATACTATAGTAATTAAATATTGTACTCACGAATGCTTGAGACGCTAAAGAACAGGTTGGCTTCCTAACCAGATACAAGATCCCAGAATGGACAAGAGTCGATTTCCCAGAAGATGGCTCCCTGGTTAGGCACAAGATCTTCCAAGATAAAGCCAAGCGTGGTTACAAGCTGAACAATCCGTGCAAGTACAAGCGTGATTTCAAGGCGATGAGTAATTCTCGAGCGAGCGGCACACGATGAGAACGACCTCGATCAATGACTGCAGAGCAACAAGTGACCGGTGGTCGATCGCGCACGTATATTTATAGCCTCAAGAAATGCGTTGCCCGTCTTAGAATTTACGGCCAATAATAAGTCGGCGTTTAATACCTATGAGTTCAACTACTCTTTTTATAAATAGTATTGCGCATTAAAGGAAAAGATCGAGCGCGGTGTGCGAACGGAAGTAAGAGAAGAGAAATGATACATGATTCACGCGGTGAGAAATTGTTGTATCGAATATTGGAAAAAATCTTTAATAATTAACAATACGCAAATTTGAAATTTTTGGAGATTTGTAGGAAGACGTGACATGTAAACAGTAGATATCAGTTCCCTTACCAAATGTAAAAGCTTCAATGAGACTGCCGCAGTAATTACAGGCCAAAATTCTGCACAAACAAGGCTTTGAATTTGGCAGGCATGAATTTTCCTAATACAGGTATTAAGAAGTTTTAGAGGTTGGATTAATGGTGGAACTAATGAATTTCAGACTACAGGGATTTGCGATTCAAAGAGAATCAGTCGTTGGAAGCTACATATGCGGTAGTTACCATAAAAATTTGTTTCAGGCATCAGGTGTAAATAGCAACTAGATCCACCTTGGTCTAGTAAATGCAGGCGGCAGCTACCAAATAAGAAGGGGTTACTCAACATAGGCGTAAACAGTAAAAAAAATGTACACAAATTTACAGTTTAGTATTTTTAATGCAATTTATTAATATTAAAGTTACAAGTGAAGTAAAGTTACTATAATTTGTAGTAAGACTACTACACTTAAAGTAAATTAAAAATTTATTTTTTAATTATTTATTTTTCCCCCAGAAATGATTGAACTTAACTTTAAGAGAGAATATATGTTTGCAATACATAATATGAATATATTTTTTTTTTTTTTTTTTTTTTAAGTGTATTATCAAAGATTATAAGCATATGCATAAGCAATTTTGGGTTGCGGAATCTCGATTTTCGAAATAATCGACCCAAAAAACTTATATTACAAGTAGTCTCCTTTGTAGCACGATTTCCAATATTTTACAGCGCATTTTAAATGGGTAATATGCATATTTTTATAATAAATAAAGGAGTAAATATTTTGTTAAAACATAATCAGAATTTCTACAAATTAATTTTTCATGGCATTTGTAGCAGCTCAGACAAAAAAAAATCCATTCAGGATAACTGGAATTGAAATACTAGTTTTGCTATAGTGTAATTATTATTTTTTATGCAAAAATTACTAATGCAATATATTTGAGGCTCAACTTTGTTGACAATTTTAATCTGCAAGCTGTTAAAAACTTATTAATTAAATCAATTTATTGTTTTTATTTACTTTTTGTTATTTATATTGCAATTTAAAACTTCAATAAAAAAAAGGCGAAAGTTTTTTTTTTATTACACAATGGTTATTAGAGTTAAAGAAGAATTAAAAAAAAAGTACACGTTCTACTTATTTAGATTAAAAAAAAGTTTTTTTTATAGAATTCTTTAGAATCATAAGAAAAAAAGAAATAAAAACTGTCCTAGAAGTAATATTTAAGAATTACGCATTATGTAGAGGGTCAAAATCCAGACTAAATGTCTGCAATTCTTTATACAAAAAAAAATATAAAAATATTGATGCAGAGAAAAATCTTTCATACGTAAATCTTTTCTTTTTTGACACATAAAAAAAATATCTGAACGTACATATTTTTAAACTAACATTTTTTTAAGTCAAAAAATATAAAAAAATTTTATAAATGCTAAAAAAAAATTTTTCTTCAAAAATTAAAAACATCAATAAATAAATAAATATTTAAAATTTAAAAATTATGTCAGAAATAATACACTGTAATAATAATAATGATAATAATTTATATTGTAAAATTAAAATTAAAAACAAATAACAATGTAAATATTTTTAAAGTTAATACTAATTCTATATATAATTTAATTTTAATCAAAAATATATAAATTATGAATTATTAATGTTTTTTGCAGTTATTAATAATGATTAAATTCTATAGTACATCGATTATAAATTTATATGTTACAAAATGGAAGCATGAAAAATGATAAAAAATGTTTCGTACTATATCCAGAATTTTTCTTTTGAATTTGTGCATAAAAATTCTATGCACTTTTAGGTACCATTGTACTTACATGAAAAATTTTTCTATTGCGAATAACAAAAAGATTTGACAAAATACAAATAGAAAACGCAAAAATATGCAAATAAATACAGCATAAAAAGTATTTTCTTCTTTTTTTTCTAATATTTTTTTTTCGGTAATTTTAAGATTTGTTTATATTACCAACCCTGCGTTGCAATAATCCAAAAAATTAACATCCGAAGGGTTGGGAGCTCATAAGAACTAAAAATTGTAGCGTTTGAGGTAGCGTCCTAATTTTTATTATATATTTTTACATAAATCTTTTTAAAAATAAAATTTACGCTCACAATGAAACAAAAGATAATAATGGTTTATTTCAGCTCCAGTAAAAAATGGTTTGAGCCATAATCAGAGTAATGAACCAATTTTCGCCTATTTACATATAAACCAAGAATGTTAAATGTTGTTAAAAAAGGTTTTTACGTATCGAAATAAATTGTTGTACAAAAAAGTGTTCCATATTATTATATTAATTTAGTACTTTTCAATAAACACTTAAAAAATGTAAATATAAATAATAATTTTTTCGTTAAGACACACTCACACAGAAATTGGTCTTTTGGTTAAAATGACCCATAAATTAGAAATTTTTAGTAATTTTACATATTTAGTTAAACTAACTTATAAAAAATTATTTTATCTTAAAATTTGCTTCATAGGGTGAGCTTGCCTAAAAATTAAATTGCTTAATTATTAAGCCTTAATAGTATATTAAGTATCAAGGATGTAAAAGTTTTGGCACTAGCGTGAACACTAGCACGAGTGCTTGGCGAAGCCGGGCACGAGTGATATGTGTTCACACTAGTATCTAAAGTATTTCACCCATGGTGCTTACGATATTTTTTGCCCTCGTAGGCATAGAACAAGTGCAGAATAATCTTTACGCACGAGTTTTACGCCCGGGAGGGCATAAAAGATATTTCTGTGCAGAAAAATTATTTATTCAATATTCAAACGTAAAATTATAATCAAAACAATAAATTTCTTTTAATAAAAAAATAAAATAAATAAAATATTGTAAAACATAAAATAATAATAAATTTATTTCTTATATGAAAGTATTTTTATGTGATTTTGACCAAATAAAGAAAATATTGGAATTACTTATAATTATTTGACAATGAAATAAAATGAAAAAGTCATGTATTGTACACGATATAAAATAATATAAAAAATAAAAAATATTTTCTACTTAAATCATAAAAATATTGTGGTTTATAAGGTAAGAAAAGTATGTAGAAAACTAAAAAAAAAAATTGAATTTTAACTTTTTCTTTAAAATGAAATTGCTTTTAAAACTTATTTAAAAGCATACAAAATAAAATATACATTAAATGTGAGTTTTAAGCTTTTAGATGGTTCTGATAAGTTTTATACTCGTGTGCAGCATATATTGACATTAATAGTTTCAAAGACTTATTTTCATTATAGTTTCTTAATAATTAAAAGGATCTAATTTGGTAAGCTTAAACCTTAAAATTTTCGTTAATCTTAGTAAAATTAATAAATTTAATTTTGAAATTTTATTCAATTGGACTCTGAGGAAAAACAGTTTGAGTCTCTTCTGACTAACGAACTGTTTTTGAAAATTTATGTCGCTAGTTATAGTTTTTTAATATATCTGTAGCACGCGAAAAAACAGTTTATTACTTTTGTTTCGCAAAGTCCAAATAAATCTTATAGTGAAAGATAAAAATAAATTTTATTTCAAAATAAAAAACAAGAGAGTGTAATTTGATTTTTCAAGAAATTTTAAAATTAAATTTTTTTAGTAGCGTAAGAAACATAAATTGTAAAATTAAATAATTTTATACTAGCACTTTCAAATAATTTAAAGAAAAGCGTTGAATGGAAATTATATTTTTTTTTAAATAATCGATTCAGATATTAGAAACTGATTAAAAAAAAAAAAATTTCGATGAGTGGAACCAAATAAAGGAATTAATGAAGTTTTATAATTTGTCAGAGAGCTTGCTAAAATTTGAACGAAATTCTCGACAAAATTAGAAAACTTGCAAACTTTTTTTTAAAAATAATAAAAATCAGAAATATTATTTATACTAGGAAGTCTTAGTTGAATTTTTGTGCTTCTATGGTGAAGATTCGACACTCCAGCCTAAAATCTTATAACTAACGGAGAACCGTAATTGTTGATTCTGCTTCATGTCTGTACATTAAGTTTTTATGACATGTTTTTATTAATAAATGCATCGCTGTCTCTAAAAATATTGCTCTTTCCAAGTAATAAATTACCTTTATGCGATGTATCCTCAAATTAAAATAATTTTTTTATTGCACAAATAGAAAATTTCCAATAATCGATTTTTTTTTTTTTATCGTTTATCGATAATGGAAATACTATTATTTTTCGTAATTACTTTTTGTAATCGACCGATTTTTTTGATAATCGCCTATCCCTATTTTTATAAAACATAACTCATAGGGTGCTAATGGTTGTATCTTTAAACAAAGACTATTCTTTTGGGGTTATACATAAATACATGATAAAATTTTTTATATTCTAAAAAATTGTTTCTCTTTTTACATACAATAAGCGTATTTTTTATATGTATTGTAGGATGTTTCACAAAAAAAAGTTTGGATTTTGATTTTAAAGATCGTAAATTTTTTCGATTTCCAAAATTTTTTACTTACATATTAAAAATATATTAAAAATCTTGAAAAATGTTGTAAACTTTCTCTGTAAATAGATGCGATGTGATTACCATTCTATTTTAAAAAATTTTAATAATTTAAGTTTTTTGTTAAATTTTTATTTAGTTATTGCTAAATATCGAATATTGCTCATTGGAGCTTAAAATTGGTATGCTGCGTCACTTTCGTATAGTACGTTTGGGAAAAATATAACGGTAGATCCATTTTGATGTCCGACCATAAGTTTTTTATCCACTACATTTAAAAATATCCTACTTAAACAAACGTAACTTTAATTATCATTAGGTAGAGCTATGAGTTAACCTATTAATGCCTAATGAAAGCTATAAATCTCACCTAATATGTAAATTTATTCGCTGTTTTCATTTCCATAGTCCGTTGTTACCTACAACCCCTACAAAATATGATAGAAACCCCTAAACTGGGGTAAAATAGGATATGAAAATGTAAATAGCGATCCAAAATATTTACTGGTTGAGACGTTTAACTGAAAATGTTCAATTTTTTCAGATCTAAATAGTTCGTCAAAATGTATCCAATCCATCAAAAGAGATTGATATCTCATTTTGTAGGGATTGTAGGTAAAAAGGGACTCTAAAAATAAAAAGAGCGGTCAAAATTGTAATAGTTGGTGAGGCTTTTAGCCAAAATATTCAGACTTTCGTTTAGTTGTAAAACTGAAACTAAAACCCCTCCTTCCTTAGTAAAGACACCTCAAGAAAGGGTTATCGGGGCAATGCCTGCATATTTGATTTTCTTTCTCTCTTTTAAAAGTCCTATAAATTATTCTCAATGACAAATAAATATTTTTTAGCGTTTGGGAACACATTATGTTTCTTTAACATTTAACTGAAAATTTACCCCACTATAAGGGTTGATATTTTCTTCCGTAGGGGTGGTAGATGAAAACGGACTCCGGAAATGAAAAGAGCGACCCAATTTACCCACTAGTTAATTTTTTTGCACAAAATATTCAATATTTGTCCTCTTGCTTACTAAAGACACCCTTAGAGAGGATTGTAAGAACAAATATACAGGTATTTGATTTTTTTCTGACCCTCGGCTCGACCTAATGATAATTAAGGTTATGTTTGAATAAAATCTACAAATTTTTATATAAATTTCTCCAAATAAATTTTTTACGTGAATCTTATATATATAAAACTTTTCTTTTTGCGGGTCATCTGAATATATTGAATTTATGAATATGATACTATTATACTGTTTTTCCAATATATTTTTTCCTGTTTCTAATATATATTTGACTAACTCTTCATCAATTTTTATTCAAAACTTGATGCATCATAAAAAAGTATGAAAGTATACATATCAAATGAAAATTTAATTAATTCAGATTTAGATTTTTATGCTTTCATAATAATATTATATTTTATGATAGCTGCCCATTGTGGAAAATAGAAGCAGACATTTTTTTTTTATATTGGTTTTATAAGATACATCAAATATTAATATGAAGAAATAATTATATCAAAAACATCTAAAATATATCAACAACAAAAACATTGCTAATAAACTGAAGCAGTAATTTTTTGATCTAAAGATAAGTGCCTATATGCATAAACCTTGGCATAAAAATTAAAATATTTATATTTGCTAAAGCAAAATTATAAAATATTTTACAGAAGAATTACAAGTTAGGTTATTCTGCTTTAATTTTGTTTGATAATCTTCCATAGATATTGATTTGTATTGAATCAATAGATATTAAATAGAATTTAAAATTTTAAAAACTTTTTGAATTTTCAAATTGACTATAGTTTTCTAAAATTTAATTTTAAATTACACTGTCAGGTTGCTAACAGAATTTTCAAGAAAATTACATTAATTAAATGAAAAATATCTTATTCTATTTGAATTTTCAAGCAAAATTCAAACAGAAGAATCTGATGGTATAAGTTAAAAGTAAGTTTTAGAAATCTAGTCCACAAATGTCACATTTTATTTACATATCCTGTGATTCAACACAAAGTTTTTAACAATATAAAATAACCTGAAAATTTTTTAAGTTTATAACATTGGCATAAAAATGTTAACTTTAAACACATACAAGCTTTATTTTCTTTCTAATTTTTAAAACTATTAAGACTAAGAATTACGAAATAGAGTTTGATATATTATTACCAAGTAGAAAAAAAAGTTAGTTAGAAAAACTGTACATATAATGTAGTATGTAGTATAATTTTTTAAGTTAAACAAAATTTTTTTTTTTATAATCAAGTTTTGCTAAAGTTAAGTAACATAGATTTTTCATGAAATATAATTGCTTATAACTTATAAGCAATAATTATATATGGGCGATTATTTCTCAACCCGGCCACCCCCCTCTGTCCAAAAATAGTGGCAACTTAAAAAAATTTTGGTTTTCTCAAATTGACTGGAAAAGGGTCTAGTTTTTTATTCTCATTGGCCTTTTCAACTCTGTAAATCTACTGTGCCCATTTTAGGCACTGAGCAGCGGCAGGTCGATATTTTAAAAACAGAAAATTTGAAATAAAAGTAGATTAACGGTAAATTTTTTGAAATTTTTTTCTCTTAAAAGTTGTTATTTATTAAAACAAAGAAAATGAGACCACTTGCGTGGTAATTGGTTGATTTTTTAAAAAGTTTTGTGGGTGCTATGTAGTTTTTAAAAATGGGTAAAAAACGGCTACTTTGACTGATGATATCTCTGAACCTACATATCCAAAATAAAAAAGTTTTAGTGCAAAATGGTAGTCTTTTGATACATAATAAGTGTGCCAAATATCAAGGGATTTGATTGAGTAGTTTCGAATTTAAAAGTTTTCGGGTATTAATTCTTTTAAAAAGATGGGTCATAATTTGTCTCAGAATTACCCTTAAAATTGCTAAATCCGAAACTACTCAATCAAATCCCTTGATATTTGGCACACTTATTATGTATCAAAAGACTACCATTTTGCAATAAAACTTTTTTATTTTGGATATGTAGGCTCAGAGATATCAGCGGTCAAAGTAGCCGTTTTTTACCCATTTTTAAAAACTACATAGCACCCACAAAACTTTTTAAAAAATCAACCAATTACCACGCAAGTGGTCTCATTTTCTTTGTTTTAATAAATAACAACTTTTAAGAGAAAAAAATTTCAAAAAACTTACCGTTAAACTACTTTTATTTCAATTTTTCTGTTTTTAAAATGTCGACCTGCCGCCGCTCAGTGCCTAAAATGGGCACAGTAGATTTATAGAGTTGAAAAGGCCAATAAGAATAAAAAACTAGACCCTTTTCCAGTCAATTTGAGAAAACCAAAATTTTTTTAAGTTGCCACCAATAATCGCCCATATGCATTAGAGTACTTTTTTTTTCAAAGTATCTGGGATTCATTTTGCTCCGGCAAAACTTGAAAATATAAGTAAAAAAATAAGCTTTCTTGATAGTGGGAAGAAAGCACTCATTTTCCGGCTACGGTACGATTTAAAAATACGTGTTTTCTTACCATTAGTACATGCCACTGACGAAGAAAAATTATATTTTGCCCTTGGAAATAAAAAAAAATGTACCAGTTTACCATCCTCTGCTTTGCCTTGGGCTGCAATTTATATGACCGTTTGATTTGGACTATTCTTTGGTTTTGAGGCCTAGGATAATAATACACTATTTTCGCTGGATTTAGACTAAAACATTAATTCCTAAGCCCACGATAAAAAATTGTTAAAAATGCTAAAATAAGCAATTAATGTGTATTAACAAAATTAAGAATTTTAAAATTGTTTTATTTTTATATGCGTGTTTGAAATTATCACCACTTTTTAAATGAGAACTTTCGACTGAAATAAAATTTTGCCTTTTATCGTAATTAGGTATCCTAAATTAAAAGTTTTAGCAACTAATGATTCTTTAATTTATAATTATTAACCTTTATACTATATGATTAAAAAGTTTTAAAGCGAGTAATTTCATGAAAACAAGTTGTAATCACTAAGCACTTACTACATTAAAAAACTAAATTATAGCATTTTTAATTTTTAATGCATTAAAGCATAACTTTTTGCTGAATCTAATGTTAATTGTAAATATGAAAATTATAAGTTTTAAAACTAAAACTTTTTTTTAAAAATCTTTAATTCTTTTTTTTTTTATTACATTGGTTCACAAAATTAAAAAATTTTGATTTTTTTATCTTTTTTATCAAAAAAAGGTGTGCTTTAGCAAGAAAAAAATTTGTTGACATTTTTAATTTCTGCGTTGAAAATTAATTTTTCAATCCAAACAAAATAAAACAATGTGGAAAATAAATGAAAATTGACTTTATAAAGGAAAGTCTGTTACCCTGAAGAAATTTTTTTAATCTAAAAGGTCTGTCGACTGTACAAATTTATTACTTTATAATCTATAAGTATTCATATTCATTCGTAAAAGTTTGATTTCAAAAAGAATAGTGCTATCTGGAATTTCAAAGCCTTCTTTATATCAGTTTGTCAAATTTATTATTTTATTTTAAAGTATGTAATATGTATGGACAGATACTTGTGAAGTGTATATAAGTTGTACATTAGGATGTTTTTTATTTACCAAATTGACCGCAAAGAAAAATACTGGCTCGAATATGATACTTCAAGTCATAAAACTATTGTCAAAAAAATAAATTTACATACAACTTAATGGTCGTTTTACCTAAATATGTCGATATTTTAGCTGATTTTTAAGGTAGGATTGTGAAATAACGGATAGAGATATTTGAATCAAATTTTTTTTATAGTTTACAAATATATTAAAAATTAAAAAAAAAATTTTTTTTTGTTTTTTGTGACGTCCGTTTTGCGTGAGAGAGGTGAACTTGCGTCTCTGAAAAAAAAAAATTCAAAACTGTATACTTGATATCTTGACTTAGGATAATCTAAAACGTACGAAAAAAAAAATTGGTAAGACTGGAAACCCGTAATTTCGGGATGTCGTCGAGTTTTTTCAAAAAAATTAATTACGAACAAAATGGCGGCTACGCAAAGTTAAAATGAAAAAAAAAGCCTATAATTTTTGGGCAAAAGCAGCTGTAAAAATTTTTTCAGAACATAAAAAAAAAAAAAACTTGACGACATCCCGAAATTAGTGCATTTATTAAGTTGCTTAGTAAATTTAAAGAAAATCGGTGCAGAAGTTATCGCGCAATCGAGTATAGGGTTTTACAGACGTTGTTTCGAGTAAAACGACTTTGAAGTTTTGGAATAATTTTTTCGGTACTTTTAATCATTAAATTATTATTTTTTTTTTTTATTGCGTAAAGGAAATTACAACAAATAAAATTAGACCAAAAAAATAAAAATCGGTCAAATAGTTTTAGAGAAATCTTAATTAGAAGGTGTAAAAACATAGTTTTCTAAATAAGAGTAAATATTTTTTTTTCTTAAAAATTTAACAAAACATTTTTTTTTTTTGTATATTTAAGTAGACTTATAAGTTATCAGTGATTTTTGAGCCATGAAACTATCTTTCTGGTTTTCATACTGAATTTGTAGCTGATTTTACCCCTGCTGCTGGGCCGATTTGCTATTTTTTACCATTTTGACACGGCTAAATTTGGAGTCATAAACCATCGCGAATATTAGCAAAATTTGCTCATAATTTCTATCAGTGACCAGTTCCGACATGATTTCTAACTATTTAACAGTAGTTAGAAGATATGTAAAAAAATATTAGAGCCATACCGTTAAATTTTATCAAAAACACGTTTGACGGCGCCGGCAAAACAGGCAAAAAAATATACTTAGAGGGGAGGATTTAAAAATAAATTTTTTTTACATACTCTCGAGACATATATAAAGTAATTAAGGTTGTAGATTGGATCTCTAAAAAAAATTAATCGATTTTTTTTTTTTTTTTTTTTTGAATTACCTATACCTTCAAAAATCACCTGTTAAAATATTGTAATGAAATTCGAAAATTTGAACGGTTATAAATGAGTTTTACCGTGTGCGATTCGTATGTGTAATACAGTAAAAAAAAACTTTAAACGCGTTTTACTCGAAACCACTTTTTTTCAAATGGCCGCTAGATGATCTCAGGATTGGCTGGTCCGATTTCAAAAAAAGTTGGTGGGTTTTATTCGTGTAGATATATTACGCATGAATTTACCACCTTTTCATTAAAAAAAATATTTTTTGCTTGCTTTGGGGGATGTTGAAGGGTAAAAAACAGGGTCTATTTTCGTACTTTTTTTTTCAGGCGCTCCCATTTTTTTATTTCATCATTTTTTTTTTCTAAATGAGGTAAATTCTCACGTAAGAGACCTTCCTTTTTAAGAATCTTTTTTTTTTTTTTTCAAAATGCCGTTTCCGAGATCAATTAGCGGCCATGCTTTTAAGGCCTCTACTTTGCTGCCCTCTATAAATGGTACTAATCATGATACTAAATTTTTGGTAGGTTTTTTTTGAAGATTAATTATTAACAATTAAGTAAAAAAATTTTTAAAGTCATTCATAATAAAACAGCTGAGAAAAAAAATAAAACAAAAGTCGATTATTTTTTTTTTGAGATCCGATCTACAATCTTAATAGAAAAAAAAAAAATAAATTCGGTTATCAAAAAAAAGTTTAGGTAAAACGATCCTTAAATGTATTATTCGGCGTCTGCCGATTTGCAAACGAAAATCGGTAAAAATCAGGAAAACAGTTTTAGAATCGTCTTAGAGAGCTTTTAAAAGCCTTGCTAAAAACTTTTTACTACTAAAATGTTCCAGAAGCTTATTTCTGCTAATACTAGCGCTAAACTTTTACGCCTTTGATACTTAATATACAAATTTTATTCATATTTTTGAAAAAATGTTTTAAGTCCAATTTGAAAGTTGATCTTACAACTCATATACCATTCAGAAATATAATGCTTCCATAAAGGACTTTCCTACTTTTTTATAAAAGTAAAAAATAAAATTTATGTTGGTCTTTGGAATTAAATTTTTTGTAGATAATAAATTATATTACTTCAATTGAATATTCAGCATATTTTTTACAGTTATCTAATGATTTAATATTTAAATTTAAAAAGTTTTTTTAATTTATACTGAAAATTTGAACTGCGTAAGAAGTTATAACCTATAACCTAATTGATGAATAAACGTAAATATTTATTAAGTGGTGTTGAAAATTTTAACGAGCTTGTAAAACAAAATTTGATGAATGATAGTACCAAAGTAAAACAGATTATTTTCTCAAAGATCGATTAACTCGCAACTATGTTGTTTTAAAGTATCGGGCTCTTTAGTTTACAAACTTTCATAGATATATATATAGTAACAATAAAGATATAATAATGATAATAAAATATTTTTATTTATACCTATAAATTTTAGATCTTTTACTTTAATAAAAGGCGCTTTAAAGTAAACTTTTGTTAATTGAAAAGCTTTTTATTTAATTTTTATTTTGTACAAGAAAATTTATAGTCAACTAAAGTTAAATTAAATTTTATCGATAAATTATGTCTTATATTTTTTTATTTTTTTAAATTTTTTAGATTTTTTTTTTTTATATTGGATTTTTTTAAGCTTTTTGTAACCAAAAGTTTATGCTATATTAATACTCTTATAAAAATTATATTTATGTGTATTTTTCAATAAAAAGTTATAATAGAAATAATTGAAATAAAAAGTTTTCTCAAACTCAAACTTTTTAAGAAATAAACAATAAAATTTTTTAAATTACCTAATATATAATTACAACAGGAAAAATATTTTATTGTAAAAATTTTGAAAAATAAGTTCTTGCGATTTGAAATATAAACAGTTTTTTGTGAATTTATTATCTGGGTAGAATTAAATGAAGCGTATACGACTTATATGTTCGGGTCTTCAAAACTGCCCCAAAGTGTTTTTTCTGAAATCACTACCAAAAATAAGTCACCAGCCCAATTTTTAGTCTCCCAGAGCGAAAACTTGATTTTTGGCAGCCATTTTCGTGTTTTGGACTTTTGTACAAAAAGTAAGAAAAAAGAATCATAATTTTTTTTATTATTGCTGTAAAAACTCACATTATTGCAAAATTTTTTCCTTTTAAGTCCGGATAGGAAATTTCCAGTAGAAACCGATTCTGGGGTAAAAATTTTTTTTGATTTGCAAATGCGCGTCAAATCGCTAAAATACGCTGTTTTTTTTCAAAAGTCGATTTCTCAAATGCCTATTAGTGAAAAATCTTCTAACCTTAAATTTTTCCTTGAACTTTATATTTGTTGGCAAAAAAAAATTTTCGATGGGACATTGCTATTTGAGAGGTCTAGATAAAAAAATAGCAGCTTTCAAAAGATCATTTTTTACAAATTTCGAATTTCCCGCAAAGTCACTTGACCAATCAAAAATCTGACAAAATATTTGGATTCCGCGGGAAATTTTACGTAAGGATATATCTTTTCATGTTTTTAAGAGCGTTTATGTTAAAGCAGCGAAATTTGAAAGATTATTTTAATTGAAAGGAATAAATTAATCAGAATATTTTTTATCATTTGGCTGTTTTAACATAAAAGCTCTTAAAAATATGAAAAGATATATTCTTATGTAAAATTTCTCATGGAATCCAAATTTTTTGTCAGATTTTTAATTGGTCACGTGACTTTTATCTTGACCTTCCAAAAAGCAATGTTCTATCGAAATTTTTTTTTCGCCAACAAATATAAAGTTTAAGGAAAAATTTAAGCCTGGTTAGAAGTTTTTTTACTAATAGGCATTTGATTTGAGAAATCGACTTTTGAAAAAAAAACAGCGTATTTTAGCGATTTTTCGCGCTTTTGCAGGTCAAAAAAAATTTTTGACCCCAGAATCGGTTTTTACGGAAAATTTTCTATCTTTATTTAAAAAGAAAAAATTTTTCATGCTATACGTTCGAATGTAGATTTATAGTTTTTATCAAAATATTTTTGTTTCTAGTTTTATATAGATTAACACTTTTTACTGATTTAAAAAGATACCTTTAATTTTTTCATACACGTTATAAGTTTTTTAGGATGCAGCTGACCCTTATGAGTTCTAAACAGAGGCGAGTTTACCATGTAAGCATAGTAGGCACGGCCTACAGCCTCCCGCAAATTAAACCATTATGAATGGCCTCCACAAAATTTTTTAACATTGGGTGCTTACAGGCTCGCACAAACCTAAATTCGACTGGGTCTAAATATTTTTTTGCATAAATATTAAAAAAAAAAAAATAAATTTTAAATTATATTTAATAAAAAAGTAAGCATTCACCATATACCAAGAAATACTGAATTTTTCGCAAACTTTGGCGTTATTTAAAACAATAATCCTCTTAAGCCTTTTCCAGCTTACAATTTCCTTGTGTGTGCCTTAATGGTATTTTAAAGAGTCTCAAAGTTAAATATTCTGTAGTTGTAACAATATACAGAATTTATGTTTATCCAACTAGTTATTAGAGTGCAGAGATTATTAGGTTTAAAGTACTTCGTGCCACAACCATAAATAATTCTAGTATTTTATTCATAGTGCTCGATTTTTTTTTTCGTTATGCCAAAATGCCATACTAATCAATAATGATTTGAAAGTAAATATTTCATACACCCGATTATTGTTTCAGTTATAAATTGTGCTCTGCTCTTTACAACAAACGTAATATGTACAGAAGAAACCCGACAATAAAGATTCTTTTTTATTACCTGTTTATTGAAATGAAAATATAAGGATGTTAAAAGAAGGTTTAAAATAATCTTTGTGACTATCGTGTCACGTAAAGTATATAAAAATTCCAATTAAGATAAAATCTTAATTAACAAAATGTATCTTTTTTTCCTGAAAAGAAGCTTAAGAGATAAACATAAATATAAGTTAAGGTGTGCATTTAAAAAACAAGGATTCTAAAAAGAAGATTTCAATTCACATAAACACGATAATATATTTATGCACTGGTAACCTTTTACTGCCAAAAAGTAGAAATAATAAATGTATAGTTTTTTTTTGTTTTATTTCTAAAAAAATCAAAACTGTTTTAAAAATTATGGCTGCCATTTATTGTTCAGAAGCGCTGATGGCAATCCGGGTCCAAATTCAGAATTTTTAAGAACAGAAACGTTTTTTTTAAACAAATTATTATAGGTTCCAGAATTTTTTTATTTTATAAAAATATTTTTAAGAAATCTGTACAAATTGGAATAAATAATTTTAAGAAGAGCATTTCACAGAAAGAATTAAGTTCTCAATGAAAAATTTTATTTCTTTTTAAGTCGTTTTTCCAAATTCGTATAAAGCATAATATTTCATAGTTTTGCATTAAAACGAACAACTTTAAATCGGAAAAATTCAATTCTGGGCTTTGCAATTTCTTAAAATTATAATATTTGGTTAATTGAATATAATTTTCATTCGGATATTTTAAGAATTCTACTTAGAACTTTCTGAATTTTGATTTAGTTATTTTTCAATGCTATTTTAAATTCTTAATTCTTAGCATTGAACCTTGGGTTTCGGATTTTCTGATTTTGAAAAATTAGCACGGATCGTCATCAGCGCTTATGAACAATGAATGGCCGCCAAAATTATCCAAAAATAATTTTGTAAGACTTTAATTGTTGTTTTTACAGCGATCTACCTTAAAGTATGAATACGGTGCTTAAAAGTTTAACAATTTTTTGTTTATTCATTCATAAATTTAAACCGACACTAATAAAGTATTTTTTAGCATATTTTAAGTTTTTAATATAACTTTTGCTGCATAAGGGTAAAATAAAATAGTTCCCCATTCCAATCGAAGTACTATTGTAGAAAGTCCCTTATATTAAAAATGGAAAATAACGGTTAACATTGTTTATTACAAACGTAAATGAATGTTTAAAGCTATATTTAGTCGCATTTGGCTGAAAAATATTTTTTTTTATTTTACTACAAACTGTAGTAGTATTACTACGAAATAGTAAAATTACTACTACACGGAGAAAAATATTTTGTACATTTTGCAAGGTTAATTTTTGTAAACAGGGGGTTAGTATTTATAGTACTAAAAGATTTTGTAAATTTTACAAATATCATATTAGTGACAGTTATCAAAAAATGAAAAGTTGAAAATATAACCTTATAAATAAATAATAAATCAAAAGGTTATAAAGTATTTCAGTTTTTAATTATTTATAATTTTGTGAAAAATATTTTGTCAACATGGGAATTATAGAATTTAATTTCTGTGTTTCAAGGTAATCATAAAAATTTTGATGAGTTTTATTAAATTGGATATCAATAATACATTTAGCACAACATTGTTTAAAAAATTGGATAATATTTTCAGTGAAAGTACAAATATAGTTACTGATTTAGTTGAAGAAGGGCCATTTTTTGACTGAATATCAAAAATATATATTAAGGAAAATGAATTTTGTATTCTTTATTATCAAATTTGCAATATTAATTTTAATAAGCATTTTCATGCATACGCGGTAAATATTCAAAAAAATCAAATGTTTATTAAAGCCAGTGATTTAATCGATTTACCGCCAAATTCTAGTACATAAAAAAAATATAGTTTTTTTAGCTTTCAGACAATACATAAAATATTGTTTATTTAATATTTTTTTAATTCAATAAAATCTGTTTTAACCTGATTAATATTTATTTATTTACTTACTTGTTATTATTGCTTTAAAATTTATTTATTTACTTAGAGTAATACAAAAAAAAACATTTTTTTAATTACAAAATTTTTTGTAAAATTTACAAAAAATTTTTGTTTTGTATAAATGAATTTTAGTAATATTGAAATTGGTTATATCTACTAAAATTTTTGAACATAAAATAACCAAACATTATAATGTCAATAAAACTAGCATGGATGGTTATAGTCAAGGCGCCAGCAATGTTAAATGCGCATCCAAAAATTTTATCATCTCTAGAATGGATGCACCTCAGTAAAACGTATGTATTTATCGGTCGCTGAAACCGATTTCGAAGGTTTCATCCATTTTCGGATGGCCAGTTTTGAGTAATGGACGCTATATAATAAAAAATCGGCGAAAAATCAGCAAAATTATTAATATCTTGAAAACCATTGCTAATTGAGCCTATTTTTGGTACCCCAATAAGTTTTTCTTACCAGTTATAACGAATCTGAGGTCATATTTTTAATTTTCAAAATAGCGGGCTAAAAATGGTGGATTCCTAACCTCAAAATCGTTAATAAATGTTATTTTAAGCATTTTAACGTGTTGTATTTTAAGTTTTTGGGGTCGATGATCACGATTCTAAGATCAAATTTCTAATTTTCAAAATAACGGGCTCAAATAGTGTATTTGATCACCGACCCCAAAACTTAAAATGCAACACGTTTAAATGCTTAAAATAGTATTTATTGTCGATTTTGAGGTTAGGAATCCACCATTTTTAGCCCGCTATTTTGAAAATTAAAAATATGACCTCAGAATCGTTATAACTGGTCCGAAAAACTTATTAGACAGTGTCAATATGCTTAAAACAGCATAAATCGCGGTTTCTGAGGTTAGAAATACGCCATTTTGAGTCCGCCATTTTGGTTTTTATAAATCTGTCTTCAAAATCGTGATCAGCGATCCCGAAAACCTTATTGGGGTACCAAAAATAGGCTCAATTAGCAATGGTTTTCAAGATATTACCAATTTTGCTGATTTTCGCCGATTTTAACTTGGAACATGTTCATTGGATGGGGTATTTGAAAAAGTCTGGCTTGGCAGGGGGGGGGGGGGTGAAAAATTGACGCTTTTAGGGGGGGGGGTCAAAAATGGATGTTTTTAGGGGGGGGGGTCAAAAATTGACGCTTTTATGGGGGGGGTGAAAAATTGACGTTTTTAGGGGGGGGTCAAATGGACTTAGAATATTTTCGATTCAGGGACTTTTGGTGCAGAAGTACCTAGGGACCTATGGTGCAGAAGTACCTAGGGAGCATTGGTGCAGAATTTTTAAAGAATTTATTGTAAAAATTAATAAAAAATAAATTAATATTATTTAAAAATCTATAATAATTTGAAAATTTAATTAATTTTATTCACTTTGATGTCTAAGCAGCATGATTTCTATAATAAAAATCTAAATATAAATATTTGCATATAAATATTTATATTATGAACACAATAGATACTTTATTATCAATGTTATAAATGAACATGTTCCATGCTCGTTGGTTGTGTAGTTACACAAACCGGTTATAAATTTTTTTATTATATAGCGTGCATTACTCAAAACTAGCCATCCGAAAATGGATGAAACCTTCAAAATCGGTTTCAGCGACCAAAAATACATACATTTCACTGAGGTGCATCCATTCTAGTGCTGATAAAATTTTTGGATGCATTTAACATTGCTAGCGCCTTGACTATTATATTTAACAGTTTTTTTCTCCGTGTAGTAGTAAAATTACTATAATTTGTAGTACTATTGTATTACTAAGTAAGTTTGTATTACTATACTTGTAGTAATATTACTACGAAGTAGTGTAATTACTACTAGCAGTAAAATGACTACAATTTGTAATAAAATTATTAAACAGTAGTAATATTGTGTTAATTATTTTTTACTGTGTAAAAAAAAAACTTTTGAATCGATAAAATAGAAGAAAAAAAAATATCTTGTATTCGCTATTTTTGACGTACATCACCGATTTTTTTTGAAAAATTATTTCAACCTTAGAGAAATGCTTTAGTAAGCTCTTTAATTGGTCATTGGAATATCAAAAATTTTTAATGTAAATTAATTTTTTTTTGTTTTTTATAAGCAGATCAAAAGAAAAAATTTTCACCATAAAAAAAATTTAATTTAAAAAAAAGTTTCCAAGTTTTTCATGAATACATTTTTATATATTGAAAATTATAAAAAGAAATAAATCGATCAATTACATGAGTGTATCAGTTGAAATAAATAAAACAAAAGTATTTATCTACAAATGAAAAATTATTACTTTTATCAGTATTTTATTGTATTATTTTAATATATTTGTTGGCGCATATTTCTCAAATATCGTATACCAATTATAATGGATTATTTCATAGCTCAAACGTATTAATTTTATAAATAATAAAAAAGGTTTTAATTAAAAATAATCAAGGCGATAATAGATAAAAGAATTTTTGTGATATTTATAATTCTTTTTAGTTTTTACTAAAAAAAAAAAAAAAAAATTTTAATTGAATTATTTTTTGCATCGTATAAATTAATTAAACATGAAATCTGAATTGTATGAAGTGCCATTTACAGAATTAAAATTGCACAGAATTACGCATTTTTGATATTCCTTATTATTGCTTATATTTTGAAAACATTTTGTACAGTTGTAAATTTACAAAAAAAATAGGTTACTAAAACTAACTTTTCGCAAATAAATTATTTTTTTTTTGTAAATTTACAAAAATTATTTTTAACAATCTAGATTTTAAATTTTAATTTACAAAATTTTTTAAAAATTCAAATGATATTTAAAAAAATGTTTTTATTTAATTATTGACGTTTCGAATCCTGATCGGAGTTTCATTATATTTCAATGCCAAAAGTCCAAAGAGTAAATGAAATTAAAATTAAAAAAAATAGTATATTACGATCCCGTGTCCAAAAAAGTAAAGAATGGCCCAAATCGCACGTAAATTACCATCCGAGAAGAAGTCATTCTTTATTTATGGACAAGGGTCGTCTAAGATTTTTCTTTGTCAGTGGCGAGAAAACACGAGTTTTCCGGTCGCGCAGCGGCCGGGAAATACGTTCTTTCTAGCCGCTGATAAGAAAAAAAATATTAAAATAAAATTATGATTCTAGCCATATAGGGATTATTCCCATAAATAAGGTTATTTTGTCTGGAAATAATATTTTATTCAATTAGATAAATTATTAATTCTTATATTATATTAATTCTTTTATATTATAAACTTATTAATTTAAAAATACTTATTCTTCAATTCAAAAGCAGGTATATATATTTACGTGACATGAGAGAATAATGCTGATATTAAATTTTGACGTTATTCTCACTTTTCATGTAAAATAACTTTAAAATAATAACAAAAACAAAAAAAAAGAAGAAGAATAAAAGTAGTTCATTTAACATTATGTTTGATTGATTGACATTTTTTCATTTGCACAAAATAATTATTTCTCTGCACAATTCAATAGTTTATTACTTGTGCAGTAATATTCAACGTATGTTTCGAATATAACAAATGAATTAAAAAAAATTATGATGACATAAACATTGCAGTAAAAATTTATGTATCCAATTTCTTTAGTAAAAATACAATTTTTTTTTAATGAAAGAAATAAGAATCACTCGAAGTATAAGATCTAAAAAATAATAAATTTAATTAATTAATCAAGAGAAAATGAAAAATACATAGTACCCCCCCCCCCCCCCACTGACATCTGAAACGAAAGGTTATTTTCACTTTTTTTTCTTTTGAAAAGTTAATTAATAATATTTTCCTAAATATGAATCAACTATTGGCTAGTTAGAAAAAAAATTTTCTGGAGCATACGTGTTCGAAATGTTCCAACTATCCGCTGTCCTTTTGCTATTTAAATTTTTCTGTAGGTCCTCTTAGGGTACTGTCGTATTCAAGTCTGTCCTACGGTTAATAGGCTCCCAATCACTTTGCTAGTGCGCAGTCTATATTTTAACACTTCTTGACTCTGCCTGCATTTTTTTTACTTAACTACTCATAAATGAACCGTGGTAAACTTTAAGTTTTGATAATAAAAGGTTTATCAATAAAAATTTTCGATTCAAAGATAGGCGGTTGGGACTCAAAATGTCCCAACCATTCGCATAAATAAAAATTCCCATAAAAATAACACTTAGAATTTTTTTTTACATTTGTAGCTATACCATTAAAAACAAAAAAAATTTTATAATAAGATAATAAAGTGTTGTGTCGTAAACAATAAAAAAATATACAGTTCCCGTAAAAAGTACCCATGTATATATACTACTATTTGATAATCTATTTGTTTGTGGGTGTAACAGGGCATATATTAATAAGTCAAAATCTTTGAAACCAATTAACATGAATCCTTTGCAAAAATGAAGCAGATATGTCTGTGGGTGATATGGGTTATATATTTTTTATACTTTCGTAAGTTTTTAATTTTTTTGTAGTATATTACATAAAAGAAACCCAAGGGGCGGTCCACTCAGAGCACAGTAATTGTGTGCGCCAAATTTGCGAATCATTCTGGAAGCGCTGCTAATACTTCAAATTGATTTAATAGGTAGGGAACAACATGTTTTATCAAAAAAACCTCCCGCGCACTCTCTTTTTAATCTTATAAATAAAATAAAATTATTTGCATCTTTCGGAAGTCCTACAAAAGCCTTAGAAGATTAAAAAGAGGGTGCGCGGGAGGTTTTTTTGATAAAACAAATTGTTCCCTTCCTATTAAATCAATTTGAAGCATTAGCAGCGCTTCCAGAATGATTCACAAATTTGGCGCACACTGGTCGCACACTGTTCGCACTCCAGACGCACACCAGGCGCACAATCACTGTGCTCTGAGTGGACCGCCCCTTGAAGAAACCAAACTTCTGAAATCTGTGAAGAGTAACTCACCATTTTCTATGGAAATTTGGTTTTGGGAAAATTTTATGAAATTTTAGGAAAATTTAGTTTCAATAAGTCAAGCCGAAAAAAGTTCCCATGGAGACAGAGCTTCTAGATGCCTCAGTCATATTAGAATACGTTGAAAATCCGTTCTTAGCAACTGAGAATATACTCCAGTAGAAATGAAGAAGAAGGAGTTTATATTACCCACATTTTGGAGATATTCTCTGTTATAGGTTTTTTTAATTACTGATCACGAATTTTTTGCTCCCGGGGGTTTTTTGAGGTTGTAATCTTTCAAAATGGCTAAAACACCCCTTTCTAGCTTTAGAAAAGACTACTATAGATTTTTTTGAACACTGAATCCGAATTTGGGGTTCTAAGTGGGAATTAGAATAACGCAACACATTTTAAATTTTTAAACTGATAATCAAATTAAAGCAATTTTTTCAAGATTAATTAATAAAATATTGGGTTTATTTGATAATTTAACAGTAGTTGAAAATTTTATTCTTTAATTTTATTATTTTTTTCGTCCAAAAATAAGATTATTTTTTATAATAGTAATTCTTTTTTCTTTTTGGATGTAATATGTATCTAAGTTTTTCTTGGGGAGTTTAAAATGACAATATCAAGGAAAAGATCATTTTTAGTTTGTTTTATGTTATACTTTATTAGATAAAATTGATCTCTTAATAATACTTGGTTATTGCTTGAGGAACCGTAGTGTTATAAGTGTTCAATCAAAAAAAAATAAATAAAATTAACAATTTGCCATTTATTTGAAATCATTATATTGTTAATCAACAAATAATTTATCATTACATACAACATTGATTGCATTTTCTGATTACATACGTTATGCTCGTTATATTCCACATAATACAATAAAGCATATAATTATAACCATTCTATGTTTACAGGAATATTCATCCCAATAATAATATTCTAAATAATAATCAGTTACATTAAGTTTTGTATATATATGTATATTTGCAATTGTCTTAAGAGTAAATATTAAATGTATGTATAATTACAAAGAAGATTATTCACATAATTTTGATAATAAATATTTAAAAAAATTTTATGTAAACAATTATCACATATTTTCTTCTTCTTCCTTCTTTTTTTAATCATAATAACAAACATATGAAAAATTTAAGGTTTATAAATGCATGCATGTAGTACATATATTCATAAAAATGTAGAACGAATATATATAGTACATCGAAAAAGACTTGCAGCTGAAAGCAATTACATCGAGGCGCTTTTTATGACAAGCCCATTATATATACTAGAGTGGACCTTATTTTGGACTTTATAAAAAAAATTTGCTCCCCGCGTTTTTTTTTGAAATTTTGGTGATAAAAAATCTCCAGCTCCAAGGATTTTGCTTTTGCCTCAAAAACACATGTCATGTTACATATGCCTTTAAGCACGTCAATTTTTCCATTTAAATAACATGGGAATTTTAATTTTTAGCTTTCTTATTTTTTAACGTGCTTCGAAATTTTTTTAAACACTTTAAACCAGTTATAAAATGATGTTTAGACATATAAAAATTGATCCTCAAAATAGTAGAAGTCCCAGAAAACTTTGTTTTATCAAAATAAAATTAAAAAAAATCGCAATTTTCCAATTTAAAATAAATTTTTTTTTATTTGTAATGTATTTTAAATGGAAAATTGCGATTTTTTTTAATTTTATTTTGATAAAATAAAGTGTTTTGGGACTTCTACAATTTCACGAATCAATTTTTATATGTCTAAACATCTTTTTCTATAACTGTAAGCTAGAGTTTAAAAAAATTTTGAAGCAAGTTAAAAAATTAAAAAGCTGAAAAGTTAAAATTCCCATTTTATTTAAATGGAAAAATTGAGGTGCTTACAAGCACGTGTTTTGCCTAGCAAAAGCAAAATCCTTGGAGCTAGGGATTTCTTATGACCAAAAGTTCACAAAAAATCCTGGGGAATAAATTTTTTCTACAAAGTCCAACACAAGGTCTACCCTAATATATACATAGAGTTTTTAGCGGTTAAAGGTTTCCAGTTTAATTTCTTTTTAATCTTCTATATAATAATATAGCTAACAAAATTTGATTATTTATTGAGATTTACATATTTTTAAATATATTGTGCGTTGGTACAGGAATATATAATTTAAAAAAAAATATATATATATATTATTTATGTACATGCAATTAAATATTTATAAAGAATTTTGTATAATTTTGCAGCAAAAAAAAATTGCATAACAACTTTTTTTTACAAAAATAAAAATAACAATATAAAGTTTTTTCCAAAAATATTTTATTATTTGCTTATTATAGAAACAGACTTTACAAGAATTTTCAATCGGACCCTAAGAGGAAATTATTTTTCATGACAATAGACACGTTTAAGAACAAAAATAGTCTGAAAAGAAAAAAAATTATAGCGTTCTTTTAATATTTTGAATTCTGAGCAATAGTCTTCTTAGGCAAAATGGCCAGAAATGATTAATTTTTGCGTTTTCGTACCCATAAAGTGCAAATATCGTACAAATCGTACTAAAAAAATACAATTATTACTTCAATGAAAATAAAGAGGGGGGTAATCAGTGACCGAAAAAGTGAACAAAATCATGGATCAAAAAAACCTATACTAGGTAGACTAAATCTGGTGGTTTCCAGTATTAACAACTGAACCCCTCCCCGTATTTTGATTGGAGTATTAATTGTATTTTTTACTATAAAATTACTTATACTTAAAATTACTATAAACGTAAATAAACATTTTTTTACGCACTTCGGAAATGCGCGTAGTAGCATGATGAAAATTGAACAATTTTTTAAAAAAGAAACAGATAAATTTTGTATTTTAATTTTTTTTTACGTTTCTACTTGAGTGCAATTATTAATTTTGGTATTTTAAAAAATAAAGTAAAAAATAAGTAAGTTAATTAATTCCTTGTCGTGGTAACTACCTTTATTTGTTTTAAAACTATTTGTTTTATAATAATTGAAACGACAGTTCCTAAAAAAAATTTATGTGAATGATCGTCTTTTTACAAAAAAAAAAAAAAAATTTTATCTTTATTAGCTGATTATTTAAAGAATTAAATCTATGTCACCTTTTACAGGTATCTGTATTTTGTCAATATTTGAAGAAATAAAAAATATAGACTGGTTTCTGCTTTTTATATGCTAGTTTATGACGCGTCCTAGTTTATACATTTTCCACAAATTTTAAAAATTTAAAGATATTTTAGAAAATCGAGGAAAATAAAAAAAATTCGAAAGAATTATTTTACAACACAAAAATTTTAAAAGCCAAATCAAAAGTTTAGATAAAAATAATTAATATTTTTTATAACTGTTATCAAGTTTTTTTTTTTAATTGATATATAATAAAAATATTTTTTATGAAATATGAAATCCTTTATGAGGTCAATGAATAAGAGAGGTTAATACCATACAAAATTTTTTAGGTTTACTGTATAAAAGTCTCCTCTATAATTAATCTGAAAAATTATGCAAAAACAAAATTTTTTCAAATAAGAATAAGTTAAAGAATGATTTATATTAATTTATAACAAATTTTAACTAAAATAATATAATGAGAAAACGGTTATTTTAAGGCCAAGATAATATTATATTTATTTTTCAACGTTTCTTACCGTATTGATGTATCTTCAGTACTGGAAATATATAATTAAGTACGTAAGTATTTTAATAGTTTTGTAAAAAAAAAAATAACATGAATAAAATTTGGCATAGAAATTTAAAGTGTACTATATTTAAAGTATACTACAGAATATTACTATTTTTTTTGCAAATCATGTATTTTATTACATATCAGATACAAAATATATTTTTCATTATACGCTGCAAAAAAGATCTACTTTCTTACTTTCAGGTGATCTTTTTTTCACTTTCAATGAAAAACTATGTGTTGAACACGGGAAAAAAATGTAGGAAATTTTACTTTGAATGCTGTCTGCATTGTTCGCCACGCTCACTTGTGCATACAACTAAATTCACAGCCAAATCCTATTTTTTTCCCTTGTTGAACAAATAGATATTTTTACTATGAATTTATAATGCATTGATTCATTGATTGTTAATTAATTATTGGTAAATTTTTATGCATGCTATTTTTCTTTGTAAAATTATTCAAATACTTTTGTACTTAACTATATAATTTCAACCCTGAAGAGGCATCAATATGATACAAAACGTTGAGTATAGTAAATAAAATATTATTTTGTCCTGAAGTGACCGTTTTTTCATTATTTTATTCATTTGAAGTTAGGCAATTATCATAATGTTTTTTAACTAAAACATATGAAGAATTTCATATTGTTTCTCGTAAAATATATTTTTCAGCTTTAATTTAGAGTAGTTTCTTAATAACTTCTCTTAGAATTACAGGATCCTGATCTTTTAAAAACTATGATTTTCAGAGTACTACCATTCAGTATTTTGAAATTTACCGAAAGGATTCTAAATTTAAATTTCTTGAATAATTTTACGTAGTTATAAAAATTTTTAAGTTTTCAGAAAAAACTTAATCATGTATTAACCAAGGTATTAACTTAGTATTAAGATAGCGAACTTATTCCAACCCCTGATACTAATAATACCTTATCTAATATTCTATAGCTAGTAATGTTCCACAAAGTATCCATGTAGTATAACTTATTATAATTTTAAAAAAACTAAGTGAATTCTTTTAAATCTTTAAATAAAAATTATTAAATCGATTTGACTCTTTCTTATGTTAGTGACTTTTGCTATAAATCCCTCTTAATAAACATATTCCACGTTAATAATATCTAACAAATAATTTAAATAGCATGATTATTAAAACAATGAAACTTCATAAAATTTTCAATTTGTAGTAATAATAATTGACTACTGTACTATGTAATAAATAATCACATAAAATATGTTTGATATAAGAAAAAAATTTTAAGCTAATATTAAATAAATCAGAATTGGAGCTTTTAAACTTGGGCCCTCTTGATATGGAATTCGTCATATAATTACGTAATAAATATTTTAGCTTTAATTTCAAAAAAAATGAGGTTACAAGACACACATAAAACAAAAAATTAATGTATTTTTTTAAAATAAAATAAATACGTCAAAAAAAAAGAGAAAACATAATAAAAATTTAAATAGTTTATTATTATTATTGAATTTATTTGGTAATTTCTTTCTATTAAAGATTTATTATTATTATAGTTATATTATTACATGGAATATATTTTCTTAATACCTAATAAATAGTAAATTAAATAGTATGTATAACTGACTATATAAATCAGTTTTTTTCCATTTCTTTTTTACAATATCAAAAAAAATAAATCAAAAAAAAAATAATTTTTTATATTCAGAATGGCATTGAAATTTTTATTTTAAAAAATAACAAAATTACAAAAAGAAAATAATCAAACAAAAAATATCAAATTTTAAAAACTTTTTATTGGAAATTTTGTATCAAAGAAATATTACCAATCATAAATTTTCAAAATAAATAATTAGCAAATGTCAGAGCATTATTTTTTATAACGTCAAGTTTTAGTATCAAATTTTTTATTTTATAAATCGATGTTAGGTACTTATATATATTTTTTTTAGTAAAAAGATTTTATATTTTGAAAAGTTAAACACCAAGCCTCAAAGGATTTTTTGTTACTCAGAAAAATAGTAGTAATGTTTATTTAATTTTTTTTAAAGAAATTATTTTAAGGTTAATTCCTTTAAAACAATTTTGTATTTTTTATTTTTTTTTGATAAGAATTAAAATAAAAATCATTTGCTTTAAAAAAATATAACCTCAAAATAATTCCTTTAAAAAAAATTAAATAAACATTAATTATTTTCTGGGTAAAAAATAATTATTTGAGGTTTGATAATTTTTGACAAACAAAATTTTTATTTGATAAACAAAAGTAGTTTATACAGAATAAAGCACATTATTTGTTTCAATTATTTCAAATATACAACAGATACTAATTCTATTTTATTATACCAAATATCATTAAAGAACATAATGCATATAATAATAATAGGCTAACAATTAAAGATAATTTATTCACTGTGATATAAACTAAAAAAAAAGTTAAAATTTCATATTTCAAAATTTTTTTTTTGTTATTTAAATTAAGATTACTGCATCCTCTAAGAAATAACTTAAGAGAAAATTTACGTATTTTTCATGCCTCGTATATTTTCAGTAGTTCAAATCAAATTCCATGCGACTTCCTATCATTCCTTTCTGTATAACATAATCTAACCACATTTTTTCTTTATTTTTTTTCTTTGCTTTGTTTACAAATTTTAAAAACGAATAAATTTTTTTATAATAAGCTCCATGATTTAAAAAATTTTTAATTGTAAAATTTATTTATATAACTTACAGGTTAAAATTTTCTTTTTGATTAGTTGATGCTAAATTTTAACAAACATTATTTTATTTTCAAACACTTAATAAAAGACACTGGTTCACCAAAAAAAAAAATAAAACACAAATATTATTTAGCACATTATTTTTAAAAATTATTTGTAAATTTGATAAAATTTAATGCACAGCTTATAAGAAATCACAATAATTTTTAATTAATTATATTTCAATAAAACGAATTTTATTTATTTTTATTTTTACGAAAGTTATTTTAATAATAAAAGCAACGTAGGTCCTTCCATTTGATCCTAGCGCTCCGAATGCGCGATTCAAACTGATTATACTTTCGACAGTGAAATGCAATCCAAGCGCGTGTACTTGTCAGAGTACACTCTATCAAAACTCCCTACTTATTCTTTTTTTTCTCCATATCTTTATTACGATCTATTAAAAAAAAATCTTTCTTTTTCACATTATTTCTATTTATAGTATCTTTTTACTTTTATTTTCATGTTTTATTTATAGTAAAACTAAGAAAAACATAGACGATTCTTTCTTAACGATCTTTTTCAAGCTTTTATAATAAAATAATACGTTTTTCATTAAACTCATTACTTTTTATTTTCTATATATGTATCTTTTACTAAAAACCCAAGAATATAAAAAATTATTTACTCTCAAAGATAGTGCTAAATTAATAAAATGGTTTTAGAATGGGAAAAAAATTGTCTATCGAGAATAGTTGTGTATTGACTATTTGCTCACATTATTTTAGATTTTAAATACGATGGCTTCTAACGGAAATTTGTTTATTTTGTTTATATTCGTATAAAATCTTATCAAACGTATAAATAAATTAAATATTCAATAAATACTTTTAAAAGTTGGAATTTTTAAACTCTATTTGAGCATGAATTAATCAAATTTTTCCAATCGTTTCGGTTGAAGCACTTCTGGCAAGAAAAAGCGAGCTTGAGCCGATGCAATGTGTGCTTGGCAGCTAACCAAAAAGCACGCATTCGGAAAAGTCCACCCATTTTTAACAAAATGTGTAGTGGAAGTAATTACCAATAATTATATTGATTTGAATAAAAGCTTTTTTATTTCTTTTTAAGTTATTTATTTTACGTAATAGACGATACTGAGAAGGGTCAATTGATGCTCTGTATTTGGTGCATGGATCCAGCCTTCAACCTAGAATAACATAAATTTACACATACTTCAAACTCTTGCGCATGAAATCAGAAACCAAGTACCCAGGAATAAAAAATTCTTTCAGACTTAATTAATGCATCACGATATCCGATGTTAATGCCGTTATCGTATTAGAATTAGAGCTAGTAAATAGATTTTTTTAGTAATTTTACTCTAACCTTACAAGTTAACTTTTTGTTTGTAACAACTTTTTGATATTATTGTCACCTTTCAAGTCTTGGAAATCGAAATTTTTTTTCGCTGATTCTTTCAATGTTATACCCATTTAACCAAAAAAAATTGAACATATAATTTTTGGACTTCAGAACTAAAACACGCATTATTTATTGCGGAAAAAATTGCTAAAATAATCTAATGAAATTTGTATTTAGTAATTTTTCAATTTTCTATCCGCCCGTTAGTTATATAATTTCAATTTTTTTTGTTTTTGAATATTATATATATATTATATATAACTTAGCTAATCTTCTTCAAAAGGACTTAAAATATATTTTCTAAGTCTTTTTTCTATCGTTTTTCCTTATTATTCATTAGAAACTTAAGTGATACTTTTTACGAGCATATGATAGTAATTCAGAACTATAATTATAAGTTAAGAGTGTAAATGGTGTAAAAAAGGCTTGTTAAATTAATTTTTAAATTAATAAATTTTGAAAATAACTGGTTGAATTCGCGTTAGGACTTCACAATATATACCACAAAAATATCAATTATCGTATATCGTATTGAAAGAAAGTAATTTTATTGTATGACATTTTGATAAAAATTTTGAGACAAACATTTTCCTAAATTTAGGTAATAGATTCAAAATATTCAATAGCAACGAATTCCCTGAAACTAGGACTTCAGGGAGAAAATAATTTATTTTTACGTCTAAAAAGAAAAAAATTTTTTTTTTTTAATTTTTGATGCAAAAAATTTTGAGATAAATGTTACATATGGTTGCTCATAATTCGATCTTTCATACTGTATTATGTCATAATCTATTTATACCTCATGCACCACATCCGATATCTTATTTACATCTGATATGCGGATGTATAGGACCCCGCATTTGCAAATGTGGTTCCTCCGCTGATTAGCGAAATACGTGAGACCGAAATTTAAAATGGAGATTGAATTTATTGATATCAAAGATAGATAATTAACGTTAAAATGCAGTTTACGGTACAGATGCACTAGATGTCGATAATTTCTCGTCATATCCTCCATTCATTCCAATGGATCTTCTGGCTCTAGAAATACAGAGTTCCATTCTATCTAAAGGGTGAGTCAGCAAATCAATCTCAAACCAATCTCGTTAAAATGGTAAATTTCTCAAATTTTTAGCTCTCTGTATCCAATCCACTCTTTTTGACAGCTGTATAAGCTTCTTTCAAAAGGTTTTCAGCAAGGTAAGTAAAAAATATCAAACATATGGTCTATTATCAATATTTTCGTCACAATTAATTTATAATTCTTATATATAAGTATACTAGCATAGGTGTGAGGGGGGGCTCCGCCCCCCCTGATCTATACCCGGTGTTGTTGTTATTGATTTTTTAATAATTTTTTATTAATTTTTTATTATATATTAAATTTTTTTCTTAATGTATACCTTTTACCAGTTCAAATATTACCAATAAGATAAAATTTGTAGTAAATTCAAAGGAATGGTGTAATTTTGAAAATGGGCCAGATCAGGCTATTTTTGGACCTTTGAACAGACATATTTCGGGCCCATGAGGTGCTAGAGGACTAAAACTTTGGCTGAGGGACTTTTTTATCACCCCAAACTATACCCTAAAATTTGAATTGAATATATATAATATATAGTAAAAAATTTTATTTTTTTTTTTTTTTTAATTTTAAAGCAACGTACGTTTTTAATAAAAATTTAACTAAGTACGCATAAATTACATTTTAATATAGAATATAAATTACATTATAATATACACAGACCCACAAATAAATGATTAGAAATACCAAAAAAATAAAAAAATGAAAAAAATTTTTTTACCAGCTTTAAAAATATTTTATAAAATTTTAAAGATACCTCCGTTTTGAATAAAAATTTCAGAGAATACGTAAAAATTAGTGCTGAATCGAATACTATTAAGTGCGATACCTAAATTTTTCGATAGTCTCGAGATATTTCAATTTTTGTTAAAATTTTTAAAAAATGTTATCAAGTTCAAAAATACTAAAAATTAAATATCTCAAAAACTACGACAGCTAATCAGAAAATATAGGGCCTATGTCACCCGCAGACTTTTTATCTTTATTTTGACACCGGTTTCATGCCAATTGGTTTGGCGGTTCTTGCGTGATGAGTGGACAGACAGACAGACAGACAAACAAATAAATTTTCAAATATATATAGTATTAAGATAAGATATAGTAAAAAATTTTATTTTTTTTTTTTTTTTAATTTTAAAGCAACGTACTTTTTTAATAAAAATTTAACTAAGTACGCATAAATTACATTTTAATATAGAATATAAATTACATTATAATATACACAGACCCACAAATAAATGATTAGAAATACCAAAAAAATAAAAAAATGAAAAAAATTTTTTTACCAGCTTTAAAAATATTTTATAAAATTTTAAAGATACCTCCGTTTTGAATAAAAATTTCAGAGAATACGTAAAAATTAGTGCTGAATCGAATACTATTAAGTGCGATACCTAAATTTTTCGATAGTCTCGAGATATTTCAATTTTTGTTAAAATTTTTAAAAAATGTTATCAAGTTCAAAAATACTAAAAATTAAATATCTCAAAAACTACGACAGCTAATCAGAAAATATAGGGCCTATGTCACCCGCAGACTTTTTATCTTTATTTTGACACCGGTTTCATGCCAATTGGTTCGGCGGTTCTTGCGTGATGAGTGGACAGACAGACAGACAGACAAACAAATAAATTTTCAAATATATATAGTATTAAGATTAAGATATAGTAAAAAATTTTATTTTTTTTTTTTTTTAATTTTAAAGCAACGTACGTTTTTAATAAAAATTTAACTAAGTACGCATAAATTACATTTTAATATAGAATATAAATTACATTATAATATACACAGACCCACAAATAAATGATTAGAAATACCATAAAAATAAAAAAATGAAAAAAATTTTTTTACCAGCTTTAAAAATATTTTATAAAATTTTAAAGATACCTCCGTTTTGAATAAAAATTTCAGAGAATGCGTAAAAATTAGTGCTGAATCGAATACTATGAAGTGCGATACCTAAATTTTTCGATAGTCTCGAGATATTTCAATTTTTGTTAAAATTTTTAAAAAATGTTATCAAGTTCAAAAATCCTAAAAATTAAATATCTCAAAAACTACGACAGCTAATCAGAAAATATAGGGCCTATGTCACCCGCAGACTTTTTATCTTTATTTTGACACCGGTTTCATGCCAATTGGTTCGGCGGTTCTTGCGTGAAGAGTGTACAGACAGACAGACAGACAGACAGACAGACAGACAAACAAATAAATTTTCAAATATATATAGTATTAAGATATATATAATTCTTATAATAAAGTGAGCGCAGTAGCTCAGAGGTCCTTCAACATTTGCATGTGAATCCCCTACTTTATACTATTTCTTTCTACTAACACTTGCCCCTTCAATTTTCTTTAAGTGCATCAATGTATGTGTTACGCTCCGTTTGAGGAATGGGCCATTTCGCGGAATGGGACGCTTATCGGCCCGTTCCGCGGAATGAGACGGTCACCTGTCCATTCCGCGAAATGGCCATAAAATCGGCCATTCCGCGGAACGGGACATCAAATCTTACTCTCATTCCCCGATTTGGGACAGTTGGTTTTTTTAAAGAATTATTCGTGAATTTTAATAATAAAAAAAAATTATTTTATTTATTTCATAAAAAATATTTTCTTTTAAATGTTTTTTTCATGTTTTTTTGGTCCGCCATCTTGAAAAATCGGAAAATACATTGGGGTAAAAAAATAAAAATTATACCTCCAGGTTTTCAGCTTTTCCTATAGGAGGGTTAATTTTCATCCCGAAGGTTCTCCAGGAGATAACAGAAATTATTTTATCAAAAATATATACCTTATGGTAAATCATATGATACCAACCATATGATAAAATATGATGATAAATCATTATGTTTTTTTTTGTGCGAGATATTCAACACAAAAATATAATTTAAAATGTACGAAAAAATTTTTTTTTATTAATAAAAGTTAAAAAGAAAATATTTAAATAAGTAATAATAAATTTAATTTAAAAAAAAAAAGAAAAAAAGTTGCTATTAATAAACAGTTAAAAAGAAAATATTTTTTATGAAATAAATAAAATAATTTTTTTTTTATTATTAAAATTCACGAATTATTCTTTAAAAATACCAACTGTCCCAAATCTGGGAACGAGAGTAAGATTTGACGTCCCGTTCCGCGGAATGGCCGATTTTATGGCCATTTCGCGGAATGGACAGGTGACCGTCTCATTTCGCGAAATGGCCCATTCCTCAAACGGAGCGTAACATATGCATAAATGTGTACATTGACCCTTATAAGAAATAAATCAACATATGTAATTGTTGAAGGCCTCTGCCAATCTTGGTGTGCCTACGTGCAAAAGAGATAAACAATAATTACAAATACAAATACAAATAAATCCCAAAAAAATTTTTTGATGCTTTAAAAGTACTTAAGAAATTAAGTTTTTTGAGAGACCAGTTAGGTAAAAATCGATTTTTCTGCTACGGAGATATTAAAGCCCAAAGTCAAGGCTACCTAAAGCGTAAATTTAGATTTTCTTGCGCATGCGCAGTATAAAAAAATTTTGACCCCAGAATCGGATTCTACGGAAAATTTTGTATGGGGCCGTAGAAGAAAATGTTTTTTTATCAAAAAATAAGCGTTTACGAAAAAAAAAAAGAAAAACATGCTTACTTAAAAATTTAATCTGACCAAAAATGAAAAAAGTTTATACAGCTGTCAAAAAGAGAGGATTGGATCTAGAGGGTTAAAAATTTGGGAAAATTTTACCATTTTTAGTTATATTTTTTTTGGTTTGGAGAGTTAGAGTTAGATTTTCCGACCCACCCGTACACTTTACATACAGTTGAGAAATAATAACCCAAGTACAAAGTACATACTAAAAATATAAGAAAATATAAAATTAAAGTAATGATAAAAAAAAGAAATATAAAAAATTTTAACAGTCTAACTATTACATATCTTAAATAAATTTAAACATTATTTTTTAAAAATAAGTATCAAATAAAAAAATAATTAAAGAAAGGTTAACGCGGTTGAAGGACAGGTATTTTTTGTAAATGCAATAAGTATTTCATTATGTGAATTTTAAATATATGCAAGTATAAGCTTTTAAAGTAAAAGTCAAATTATTTCATTCTGTGATAATCGATATAAAGAATGAACTTTCATAACATACGGTTCTATAGGAAGTGAGAAGGGAAAAATAAAATGGTGAAAATTTGGGATCAGAAAGTACCTGGAAGATTGCATTGTGAATGTACTATTGTTTTATCAGGAACTTTAAATTATGATGAAAGTCTTTCAAATGTTTTTAAGCTATAAACAGTACCAGCTTAAAACATCTTCAACGCGAATTTGCATTTAATCATTTCTCAATGAAGTTATAGAGATGCGCTCATATCTTTAGGGGGGGGGGGAGGACTACGCGTCAACACCAAATAGCAAGATACACAAAATACTTTTAATTTTATCCATGAGTGTAAAATTAAGAGCATCATAGATTAGGCAACAGTGGTCAAAAATAGAACCATTACGGAAGATACTAATAATTTACAAAGCTCATAAGATAGTAATCTTGATTATAAACGTAGCGGATAAAAATTATAATATACAATTTTTGAAAATTTCATAATCTGTGACGACCAATTCAATGTTGGGGTTAAAATAACCCCTAAATTTTTAATTGATGAAGAATAAGGTTATGGTTACATTATAAACTGTTATTGAAGGAATATAAGAATGATAAAACTAATTTAAATGATTTAATTAAAAAACAGTTTCAAAGCAGTATTAAAGGAGGAGGTATTACATTGGATGAATATCTGCAATTCGTCAACAAACAGTTCTGAGTAAAAATAGTTCACACAGTTTAGAATGGAATTTATATAAATTAGGAACAGAATGGGAACAAAACTTATCCTTGTGGTAGAACCAAACTGGTTGTAATAAACTCAGTGGGATTTCCATTTTTATTTATCACTGTTTTCTGCCGGAAAAGCAAATCATGAAACCACTGGATAGTATGATGGATTGAGCCAAGATTATATAAATTTTTTAACAAAATAGTATGATCTATAATATCAAACACCTTGGAGAAATAAAACACAAAAAGATTGTTACAAAACCCAATTCAATACCACGACAAATTATACCTGTGAGATTGAGTAGAACCGTTTAAGTACTAAAATTCTGTGTACTAAAATTTCTGTACCCTTATTGGTGTGAATTTATTAGTTTACTACTTTTTAAATAGGTAACAACCTAATAATCTCTCTAACTTTTGATATCCAGAAGGCCTTCGCAAAATGATCCATTTTGGCAACTGGAGGTGTATCTGAAGGAGATAATGGATGAGGCATTTTACTTAGGGCAAAAATAAAGTAAATATAGATATAAAAAAATTAAAAACTAACTTAATAGAATAGTTATATAAAAAGGGTATATAATCCATACTCCAGTCAAAAGGCGGTTTAGGGTGTATTTTCGAGTGCCGGCATGAGATTTGCTCTAATATATGTTTTTTGGGTCGCTGATCACGAAAATCGGAGTCTTTTCCGGGAGATATTTGCGGAACACCCTTAAATTTGCAAAAACTACCCCCAAAAAGGGGTTTTTTTTGATATATTAGCAAACTGAGTTTCTAGATTTAGCCAAGAATTGGCCTAGAAGGGTTTTTTGGGTCGCTGAACAAGAATTTGAGGTCATTTTTTATAAATAATCAATATTTCACCCATAAATTAGCAAAAACTAACCCCCTTTTAGGGGTAAAAGGGGGTGTTTTTTTCTATTTACGGACTTTGAGCGACCAGATTACGTCCATACGGGTTTTTTGGGTCGCTGATCAAGAATTTGGGGGAATTTTTGATGAATAATTAATATTTCACCCTTAAATTAGCAAAAACAACCCCTAAAATGGGTGTTTTGGCTATTTCTGCACTTTGAGCGACCAAATTAAGTCCTTCAGGGTTTTTTGGGTCGCTGATCAAGAATTTGGGGGAATTTTTGATGAATAATTAATATTTCACCCTTAAATTAGAAAAAACAACCCCTAAAATGGGTGTTTTGGCTATTTCTGCACTTTGAGCGACCAAATTAAGTCCTTCAGGGTTTTTTTGGTTGCTGATCAAGAATTTGGGGGAATTTTTTATGAATAATTAATATTTCACCCTTAAATTAGCAAAAACAACCCCTAAAAGGGTGTTTTTGCTATTTTCGTACTTGAAGCGACCAAATGAGGTCCTTACGAGTTTTTTGTGTCTATAATTTGGGGGATTATTTTAATAAAAATTAGTATTTCACACTTATAATACTGAAATTCCGGGTTGTTTTTGCTAATTTAAGGGTGAAATATTAATTATTCATAAAAAATTCCCCCAAATTCTTGATCAGCGACCCAAAAAACCCGTATGGACGTAATCTGGTCGCTCAAAGTCCGTAAATAAAAAAAACACCCCCTTTTATGGGTTGTTTTTGCTAATTTAAGGGTGAAATATTGATTATTTATAAAAAATGACCTCAAATTCTTGTTCAGCGACCCAAAAAACCCTCCTAGGCCAATTTTTGGCTAAATCTAGAAACTCAGTTTGCTAATATATAAAAAAAAACCCTTTTTGGGGGTAGTTTTTGCAAATTTAAGGGTGTTCCGCAAATAACATATAGTAGAGCAAATCTCATTCCGGCACTCGAAAATACACCCCCCCCCCCGCGTTTTGACTGGAGTACCAGTAAGACATTTAAAGAATCCGTATAATGTCTGAGATTAAATTCACCAGGACTACGCCCTATTATTTTTGTCAGAAAATTGGATTTTCTAAATCTTCTTCTTAATAAAAGATGCTTCTTCTTAATTAAATATGAAAATTGAGGTAGCATACTAAATAGCATACAAAATCCAATACAGGAAGGTGAGGACATACTTATTTCTGAAGAGTAAATATTTATTTCTGGGGCAGAGAAAAATTGTATTGGAGAAGTATTAGTAAAGGATGTGAGTGGTATGGGGCCAAATATTTGCCACAGATTATCCAGAGTTTACCAAGTTATGTTTCATAAGCTCATGCTTCTTTTTCTGAACTCAGTCTTAAGATCAGTACGTATATTACAATATTTTGATAAGTAGGTATGATCACCAGTAGAAATATATTGTTTATATAGTTAATATCAAATTTTAAATTGATGCGCTTTAAGTACTGATCTAATTCAAAAGTTTTGGGTATTTTATGATATTTTTAAATACAGGTGCATGTATATTTAAAATAGTATCGCATGAGCTCAGAAAAGAATTAGTAATAACCAAAGATTCTGAAATTTCTGTATGATCAAGAGTTGAAACACTAAGTAGCAAATCTTGATTTACAAAACTAAAATTACAATTTTTTAGCGATAATTTTATTTTATAATGAAAAGGCAAGGTGAATTTATGAAATTTATATGTGAATCTAATGAGATGTTGACCTGCAAGGATTGATACTAGATGCAAGTCATAATTTACAATAATCGAGAGAGCTTTAGTTAATTTAGTTATTTTAGACATAGATTCAGTAAAAATAAAACTTTAAAAAATAACGAAGTGAAATTTATTTTCACACGTAATTCATGTTTTGTACCCATTCTACGCCTAGTTAGACAACAAATATTGTAAGCACCATGGGCAAAAAATTTTAAATACTGGCATGAACTTTTATACCTGGATCTGCTCAGCACTCTTTCTAGTGAATACGTGAGTACCAAATCTTCTACTACCTTGAAATTTAATATACAAGTTATACAATGTGTAGTGTCCAGGGATTTACAGGCGAGGCCGAAACAGAAACTTGGTAATGTAAACGTATATTGCAAATGAAAGTGGATGGTTATTAATTGTTTGTAAAGATAAGATATTGAATATGTGTATAAAATGATAAAAAATCCTATAAAAGGAATGTTTAAAAAATTAGTGTTTCATAAACGATCCCAAAGTGATACAATTTTGTAAACGCATAACTATCGTTGTAAACTTAGAAACAATGATTTCTTTTGAAGAAAATGTCTTAGTTGTTGGATTATTAGTGTTATAAATCGGGTGCATCTATGCAGCAGTTTTATTGTTAATTAAGCAATTAATATTAAAACGCAATGAAAATGATAAAAAAAATATAAACAATGTTTATAAAAAAGAATAACACTTTTTTTTTCTTCTGCTAATTAGTATGTCAATAATTTTCAGTTGCCGGGGCCCATCTTTGCGAGTGTGGGCAATCGAGAAAATTAGAAATTCCCTCAGAGGAATCAAACATTAAAATAGCTTAAATATTCCAAGAAGATTCGTCATTTGGAGAAGACCTTGGTCAGAATTATTTTATTGACTTTGATTTTTCAAGAGTAATAAAGGATCCATCGGAAGTCATATGTAAGTAATGAAAAATTTTCTAATTTTTCAGAAAATAAAAAAAAATACTACAATATTCTTTTTTTTTAACAAAAGAGTAAGTAAATTTCAGTATTTGGTTAAAGATAAAAAAAAATTTAGTTTTAGGGTGAGGTCTCATGTAAAATTTGTCACTGCAACTTTTTAGTAATTGAATTTTGTATAAAAAAGAAGCTAAAAATTCCATAATTTATTATAAACGAATAACTATAACCCAACCTATGATAATAAAAGTTTTGCCATAGATTTCCCACGAGACCTCCCCCAAAAATTATATGATCTTCAAAATGAGCCAAGCACAGTTTTCATCAAGTGCCCAGAAATGTAAACTCAGGCTTTAAAGACTAAAAAATTTCAAAAATTTTACATCCCGTATTTTTTGAAGCAAATAAACATTATCAATTTGGTATCAAATATTGAGAAGCATTTACTATAATAAAATTATTATAATTTGAGGCTTATGAAAATCACTTCCATTAACGTCATTCTGTCTTAAAAATATTAAACTATCCGTCACCTAAAATTGTTTAAGTTAAGCTTTTGAAATGTTTGATGCATTTCTTAATCTATTAATAAAAGAATTTTTTTTAGCATGTAGGAATTTTGATGAAGAGGTATCCGACCACATACGCTAAAAAAATTGGTTAACCCCAAATCTCACAACAACTTTTGTTCCTCATTCGTAGAAGCATTTTCAACAAAAACCTTAACTCAGGAGTATTATAATGATGAAAATATATAAATAATAAAAATACTTTTTTCATCGCGAAGATTTTTCAGAGGATTTCTTATTTTTATGAAGTACATAAAAAAATATATTGGTTCTGTGAAGTTCATTGTTTATTGTTCATAATGAATTTCTAAAAAAAAATCTTAAAATATAAACATAACTCAAAGTCATGATAGATTTTGTAAAAATTTGATTGCCAATATTTCAGTATTGTAATCAATCACCTAAGTTTAATATAAAAAAATAGTGATTTTAATCTTGAATTTTATAGATCCGTATGCTTATAAAATTTTAATTTCCTGTGTAAATGTACAATGTAATCGAATTTATTGAAAATTATAGACGGTGACTCATTATTGTAATGTGAATTTGTCTGTTTTTGAGTTTGAAGGCAAAAACGACAATTTTGTAAACTTTTGCATTATAGATAAACCAAATAAAATAAACATTGTAACCTATACTAAACAAAAATTTGCATACTGTTCTTTAATTAATAAAATAGTAGAAGGTAACAACAAAAATTAATAAAAGATGAAGTAATAAATATACTGTTTACCAATATTTTCCGAGTTCTTGTTCTGCTCCATGTTACTTCTACTTTAGAAGTTTGATAAATGCTAAACAATTAAAAATTTGTATTTAATCTTTAAATAAATGTAAATTATAAATAAATATATTTTTTCAGTAGAAAGAAAAAATCGCTGCCAAGTAATTGGCGCTATGGTTCCTCATTAACAATAACAAAATATACTTAATAACCTAAATGGTCTATTTTACCTAGTAAAAACGATAATTCGACTTTTGCCTTCCCTCTAACCTTTATGGTTAGGGCCACGTCGTTCGCGTACTCGATCCGTGAGGTGAATGCTCAACAAGCCATCGTAAAAAGCATTCCATAGGTCAGATCCAAGAACCGACCCTTGGGCAATGCAAGCGCTTAACGCCTTTTCCCACCTACCATCGAGCGTGTCGTAGAGCAGCTTTCGGTCCCGCAGATAATCCTTTAGGACTTTGCCCAGGTATCTGAACCAGATCGGAGGATATCGTCCCACCTGGCCGAATTGAAGGCGTTTTTAACATCCAACGTGACCAGTAGAACGTCCATGCGGTTCGCGTGCGGCCGTTCTCTCTCTCTACCATTACGTTATCTTCGACACGCCTGATGGCGTCTACGGTGGAATGCTCCTCGCGGAAGTCGTGCTGTTCCTCAGAGAGATTACCGCCTTCTACGATTGCTAGCCTTAGTCTAGCCGGGAGCATGCTCTCCATCACCTTGCCAATGGTATTTAACATACATAGTGGTCGGTAAGATGACGGAGAGTCGGATTCTCCTCCCTTTCTTTTGTTCAGGAGCACGGACGAGCCACCTTCCACTCCCTCGGAAACACTCCTGCTACCAAGCAAGCATTAAACGTGCCCAGCAGGATACCAGGGATTACTAGTATAGCCCGTTTGAGGACCTCCGCTGGTATCCCATCAGGTCCCAGCGCCTTGCCATTTTTCATGGCTTTGATAGTTTTGGCCATCTTAGCCTAACTGAATAGTGGCACTTCATCCCTGGGTATTTTCTCTACCGGATGCTCCCGGATGGGCTGTTCAGGGAAAAGGGTACCCACTATCCTTTCATTCGTTTCTGCGTTCATTATACTATCGGACCCACGGTTCAATTTGCCCATTACGACTTTGTAACCAAGGCCCCAGGGGTATTTGTTTACGTCTTCGCGTAATGATTGAAGGCAACGATACTTGCTTTGGCGGATGGCCTTAGTCAGCCGATGTTTAGCATCTTTGTATTCCCGTGAAAGCACCGCGGCCTCAGATGTTTTCCGTGCTCTCTGCGCTTTCCTTAGGAGGTCCGCTATTTCTGGGGTCCACCAGTGTACTGGCTTTCTCCCCTTCCATGGCCGCCGACGAGGCATGGTGGCGTCGCAAGCCCCGCGTAGTAACGAGGTTACTTTCTTTACTAAGATTTCAGCCTCGCGGGGACTTGTGAGTCCTTCGCGCTAAGCGAAGATGGACGCTGACTTGATCCGAAGATATTCTTAATCTATCCTCGTCAATTTTTGGCACGTTCCAACCCAGGGGACGCCTCTTGTACGGAGGTCGTTGGGAGATTCCCTCTAACACTTCGAAGGTGATGTATTTATGGTCGCTACCATTTTCGTTATTTTCTCCATCCATCACCCTCCAGTCACCAATCCTCCTAGACGCTCCTTCTGTTGCAAAGGTTATGTCAGGGATGGAGGAATCTCTCCTCGCGAACTTGCGTAGGTCCGACTGTTGCCTCTATTCTGGAACAACAGCTTACATCTAGTGGCCATTTCGAGTACCCTTCGTCCCCTGAGATAATTCTAGATATTAGTACTTTCATAAGTAAAAATTAGGTACTACATCCAAAAAGAAAAAAAATATTGCTGTTTTTTTTATTCTTTTATGAGAAAAATTTTGAGGAAAAAAAGTTAAAAAAAAATTAAGTTTTAGATAAAAAAAATAACTATAAAGCATTTTTCTAAAACTAGTACTCCCATAGAAAAAAATGAGGTACTACGTCCAAAAAGAAAAAAAAATTTTTTTTGTATTTTTTTGTGACGAAAATTAATTCTAGATATCAGTACTTTCGTGGAAAAAAATGAGGCATTACATCCAAATTGAAAAAAAAAAAAGTATATCGTAAGTTCCTCTATGAGGAATTAAAATTATTCTTGTAAAAAAATTATTTTGTGTAAAGTCGGTAACTTTGGTAAGCATTTAGCCACCATTTTTATTCCAATATATTGGAATGAAACTACTGCTTCACCCACTCCTGAATTTAATTACGCATTCTAATTGCTGGTATTCTAATTAAGTGTTTAAATTTGGACTCCAAACAGGCCATTCATAGGCGCCCCCTCTGCCAATCCAGGTATTTGGGTATTTTTGGTTCAGAAAGTCAGTGACATCATGCTGGTAATTTAGCCCTGCTCCATCAGGCATGAACAGATAATTTATTTTTATGTGCTCTGGTAAGGATGCATTTTGCATCATCTCCGGTAGTCTTATAAGAACGTGTTCCAGGTATATTTAGCCGTTTAATCTTGGCGGCAAAAAAAAAACAGGACCAATCTATAAGAATGTAAGAATATAAATACTTAGATAAACTAAATAGAAAAAAAATAGGCACTGACAATAATTACCAAACAACCTCCGATCGGTCTAGCCAATACATTAATAATGAATACGTCTTGAAAAATTATTTCTCTGATGACGTAAGAAATACCCATATATCACTCCAACTCACATAGTTTTTGGAATTGAACATTCCATTATGAGTAAATGTGCACTCATCGGTATAAAGTATATAAAATTGGGAGGGCTGGATTCATAATTATTTTCGCAATGAATATGTTGCAAAAGAGTCTGTTTGCATAATCATTAGTTGTTTAAATGCTTGCACCCTCACTATTGGCTAGAAACAATTTTAAATAAAATTTGAAGGTACCTCCGGATTCCGATGAATTTCAATTGTAGGGTACCTACAGGTCCTAAAAAAACAAAAAAGAAAAACATACACTTGGCGCTTTTTTTGCACAAAATAGTGCTATCTCCGTGAATATATTTAAAACAACGTTTGAAAAAGAAATAATGAATTATAAATCTAAAAAATTGAATTTTAATATGCTAAAATATGGAAGAAAACTAAAATTTATACATATTTATGGGTCTACTCGGAACCTACACATTTCGATCTTGCACATCTATTTTCTTACACATTTTATTACACGAAAAAAATATTACACATTAAATAATTTACCAAAATAAATCTTACACAAGTGTAGGAAAATTAATAATTAAATATTTTATATATCTTAATTGTAAAACAATATGAAAGTTGTAACAACATCAAAAACATCAAAAACTGTGTTAAGTAAATCTTGCTACTTACAGTTTTCAAAGGCTTTTGACCTAAAAATTAAAATTTTGTTTAATAAAAATGATTTTTTTCTTAAAGAAATGAATTGACAGGAAAAAATTAATCGATTTAATTTTAATTTAAATTTTATTTACCTAAAAAGTTATTTTAAAAATTTAGGGTAGCTCAGATACGAAAAACACGGTTTTTGACATAAAAGTGAAAAATCTTTTTGGCACCTATCGCCAATTTCTTGTTAACGATTTTTTTCGGCTTTCTGAAGGTTCAAACTATCTGAAAACACGGGTCATATCGATGTGCCCTCAAAAAAAAAAAAATTACGATTCCAGGCTCAAATTAAGTAGCACTTTTAAAATAATTGCTCATATATGTTACCGTTAATGTACCTCCAACCGATAAAGTTAGCTTTAACTGGTTAAAGTTCATGGAAGCAATTTCATATAGGTGCGTTCGAGTTTGTATTATATATTATATACGATTATCGCTATAAGGCTACTCTTTTAAAAATGCCTTTCTTAGGACCAGTAACCAATCCTAATTATTGGCACCCCTAGGGTTAGGTTAGGCTATTTTTAATGCACTAATATAAAAAAAATAGTTATCTATTAGTTTAAAAAATAATGTATACGCAACTTTTGAAAAGTATAAAAAATTTTAATGTTACCGGAATACCGGTTGCGGCAACCGGAATTTTTTTTTAGTGTAGAATTGGAAAAAATTCTGAGTAACTTACGTACATCAAGACATACACACCCTTACACACTTATGTCATATATACAGACTTGACGTAAAAGTCGGTTTTTTGGCATCTGGGGATCATGTTAATACTCGCTCTTAGCTATATTGCCGTGTACTCTATTAGTACAACCTCATTACACAGAAAATGCAAGTATGCAAAAAATAGAATATCGAAATTTGACCTATAATAAAGGTTAATTATAGAGCGAAGCTCTACCTTAATGGATGCAAAAATCGACACCTTTCGGACACGATATAGCCAAAACGATCAAGCGGAATGCTTTCATTTTTTAAAACTGAGTTTATTTTATCGAGTTAATGAGCCCTATTGTTTTTGGGCCCAATCTGCTATTTCTAAAGGCATGTTTATTCTTGTACTTTTGCTTCATACAGGTGAAAAACCTTCTAAATGTTATCCGCGCGATAAATTTCATAGCTTTTGCATAAACTTTGCATCAGTGAAATATCATAAAAATGCAAAAGAACACTAGATATAGTTTTATTAATTATTCATTAATCGACATTTTATTTAATTACACGTTTGACGCCCAAGAGCTTATATCTACCTGCGAGTAGTTTTGTTTTTGCACACTAAATTAATTTCAAAACAAAAATTTATATATTTCAAAATGTATATCCTCATGTAAAAAAGTCTCAACTTCCAGAATCTGATGTCAAATTTGCGATTAAATCAAACTGCAAACTCAATATTTCGGGTCAAAGTTGGCCACTAAAAAAAATCGACAAGTTGCTTATCAGTATCGTAAAATTAATTAAGTATTCAAAGACAGTTAAAAATAATAAAATTGGAGCTAACGATATGATGGCGTTAAGTATCTTATACAAATAAAATATTTTAAATCTTAAGATTATATTGTATTGGACTAAACCTGGTTCAAAGAAAATGTAATTTTATCCACATGCATTCTATGCGGAATTCCATTATCGTTGAATTTATATGAGAATTGATTACAAACTGATGTTTTTAATGCTTCTGAAATAGCTGGTTGACAACGGATTTTTTTAATTAGTTTAAACTTTTGTATAAAAGTGCTAAAGGCTAGTTTTATTAAATAAATAAAATATAAAATTAATATAATTGCAATTTTTGCAGCAACTTAAGGAACTTGATTTTTAGATTCTATCGGTGGGAGATTTCTTTTAAAATTGGTCATGAAAAATTTACAACTGACGGACTTTGAATGAAAACTTGCACTAAAAACTAAAACCAACAAAAATTTGATAGGATAAAAAACTAGGCTATTATTATGACAACACCCTGAAAACAACAAAAACTACTCGATTTTAAGGGTTTATTTTTGCAATGTTTCAGAAGAAGGGTCAAAAATAACTAACTAATTAAATTTTTTAAAGAAAAATTAAGAAACTATTAAGACTTAAACGTCAAAAATCGTAATTGGACTATGAGGGCTAAGTACAAAAAGTTTATACTATCTCCGAAACTGAAAAAAAAACTTTTACATGATAAAAGATTATTTTTATTTGCTTCTTTTTTAAATAAAATTTTGGTAACTACTTAACCGTATTTTGGCCATAAAAGACTTAAATTAAATGAATTTAAAAATACTTTTAAATAACAAAATTTTTATTTAGGAGGGGAGTTTAATAATTTTGGAACTCCAAATAATACAAAATGGTTATAGATAATTTATTTTGTTGAAAAAACATGACAACCACCTTCCGTTCATGCCATTAAGCCTTCTTGGACTATAGAAACACAGAGTTTGACATTTTTAAATAGGGTTCTTTGGAAATTTTTAATAGAACGCTGCAACCTCATTAAGAAATCAAACACTGGTTGTGCCTATTTTTTTATATAATTCTCTTACTGTTATTATCAACAGCCCAAATACCCATTTTCTGCCAAAAATGACCAATTAATTGATGCCGAAATTGCAATTTTCTATAGAGAAAAAGGTTTAGGTCTCAAAAAATTTGTATTGGCTCCAGGTTTACAAAAATTTCTTACCTACCTCTCTTCAATTATTTATTAGCGAGATATAATAATTTATAAACTCCCAAATTTGATTTTTCAAAAAGTGTCTATTTTGATCTCTATCTTTGTAAAACCATAACTCCAAAACAAGCAAATCAAACAAGAGAATATAAAATACCCTGCCAACTAGCTGGCACTTAGGTTCATCTGCCACAGATATCCCCAATCACAAGCATGCAATCATACATACATTTCTATTAACTTTAAAAAGTTTTTTTTATTGATCAAAAATTTTGGAACAAATTAAAAAAAAAATTAATTATCAGATTCGAGATATCGAATAAAAACCATATTTTCAAATATAAGTACTTTCATGGAACTAAATGAAGTATTACACACACAAAAAAAAAAAATATTGCAGTTTTTTTAATTTATTTTTTTTTTTTTTGAATTTCAGAAAAAAATTTTGAAAAAATTAGGTATCAGATCCAAAAAATTACTATAAACGAACTTTCTAAAACTAGTACTCTCATAGAAATAAATTAGGTTCCTCGTCGAAAGAGAAAAAGAATTTGGTATTTTTTGTATTTTTTTGTGACGAAAATTTTGGAAAAAAAATTTTCAAAAAATTAATCATCAGATTCGAGATATCGAGTAAAAATAGTACTTTTAAATATAAGTACTTTCATGGAAATAAATGAGGTATTACATCCAAATTAAAAAAAAAAAAAGTAGTTTGAGGTATTTTGATAAAAAATTATTGAAAAAAAATGAGGTCTTAATTCCTTAATGGTTGTGAAATATGACCGGTTACAATATTTTCAGATATTAGTATTTTAATGGAATTAAATGAGGTATTACGCTAGAAAAAAATAAAAAATATTGTTGTTTTTTTTATTTTTTTGTTTTTTTAATTTTGAGAAAAAAATTTTGAAAAAATTAGGTATCAGATCCAAAATATTACTATAAACGAACTTTCTAAAACTAGTACTCTCATAGAAATAAATTAGGTTCCTCGTCGAAAGAGAAAAAAAAATTGGTATTTTTTGTATTTTTTTGTGACGAAAATTTTGGGAAAAAAATTTTCAAAAAATTAATCATCAGATTCGAGATATCGAGTAAAAATAGTACTTTCAAATATAAGTACTTTTATGGAAATAAATGAGGTATTACATCCAAATTAAAAAAAAAAAAAGTAGTTTGAGATTTTTTCAATTGATGAAAAAATTTTTGAAAATTCTTAATTCCATAATAGTTGTGAAATTTCACCGGTTACACACACACTCTCTCTAATACACACACACACACACACACACACACACATACAAACTTTTTTTTTAAACCGGTTTTTTAGCTTCCTGAGGTCCCAAAACGTGCTTATATGCCAAAAAATCAAAAATCAAAATTTGACGCATCACAATGTTTCTTCATTGAGGAACCAAAAATGTTGAGATCTAAAAGCCTTTGTTTTCAAAAATTGCATTTTTGGGAGCAATTGAAAAATTGGTCATTATGGAATTTAATGAACTACAAAGGTATGAGAATTTGTGATAAAAAATTGCAGTTTTTGGGGCATAAAAAGTGACGCTTGCACAAAAAAATGGTGCCAACCAGAAGTGTTTTGATTAATTAGAAAGGTTGCAGAATTCCTGTGAAATTTATCAAAAAACCCTATTTAATAACATTAAATCCTTCGTTTCTAGGCCCAGAAGGCCTGCTGGAATAAATACAGGCGTTTCGGCCTGTTTTTTAAACATAATAAACTGATGCATTAGAATTTTGAGTTATTTGGTGTTACGAATGTATCGAACATCCTTTTTTAATTATAAAAAAAAAATATTAAAACTCAGAAAAAATCAAAAACTTTATTTTTGCAGTGAAGTGCATTATAAAAAAATGTTTTAAAACGAATTAAAATTTTTAAGTTGATTTGTTTTATTCATACTCACAGATTATCGAACGAGTTATAATAATTATTATTAATGAATTTTATGTCTGATTGACACGTTAAATATTGATATTTAAGCTCAATCTGTAAAACTGCTCAAAGCTTGTAAAACCGAAAAATTTTAAAATTATTTAAACTATTTTAAATATGATCAGCTTCGCTCTACCCGTCGTTGACGGTATCTAGTATGTAATACAAAGACCCATAACAAAAAAAAATACGTATCGAATACTATTTTCTATATATTTTCAGAATCTCAAATAATCTCAATACCATGCTTTAACACAATTTTACTGTTAATTTACTATAATTAACAATTGTAAATTTACGAATTTTTCGTTGAAGACTAAAAAAAATACTGAATTTTAAATTTATAATTTTATAATTTTTACTTTTCGTTAATAATTTATAAATCTGTATTACCATGCACTGTAAAAATAGATCACATGAAGCAGGTTCTTTTTATCTTAAGAAAATAAGTATTCGAGCTTTTTGTGCTTTTATTTACACTTGTAATCTTTTTTTAGTTAACACGAGAGGTCAGGAGAATATTATTAATGATCTGGTTAATGAATAATAACAATACCAAGTCACGAAAAAATTAATAGTTTTGCAATAAATATTTGCATAAATTTTTGTAGTATAGAAATTATTTTTAATTCTGCTATATGAAAATAAATTTTCCGTAATTTATTCCAACTCAGACCCAGTCCGTAGTGAACCTTTTACTATTTTTATTTATTTTCTGGGCGTCGTTCACAAACCATGTAACTTTACCAGAGTGGGTTGATGTTGAAGAAAAGTATATTCATATAACGCTTTTAGAAGTCAAAATTTAACTTGGTAAAAAAATTTTATAAGTATTAAAATATCTGCTGGAATGAGTAAGGGCACCGAAGACAAGATTTAAATCAACAAGGCGTTTTAATTCAGAAAATCTTCTTTCAATTTAGGAATGAGGATTTAGTTGGGTACAAGACTCATTTCAACCTACAGAAATAGTTGTTAGTAGAAATTTTTGAGTTGTAGAAATAAAAATATAAATAATAGCATAATATTGGTGAACTTTAATTAAAAAAAAAAAGTCTAAAAAATCAAATAATTTTTTTTTTTTAACACTTTATTTATGAATTTTTAATTACATATTAATTAACTATAAAAATTATTTTTTTTTACATAGATTAAATAATACAATTTCAGTGGCTCTAATATTACATAATGTATTTAAAATTTTTGGTAATATAGAAAATGTTTTTATTTTTATTTCTAAATATATAAGAATGTTTTACAATATTAAAAATGGCAATTATATTGAAATTAATTTTCTATATTATTTACAATATATATTTCTTTTAACATTAAAAAAAAATAAAACAGTAATTTAATAAATTTTTAAATTAATATATTTAAATGTTGAAAATTTTCAACTTAAGATAGTTGTGGTCCCTGAGGGATACATTAATTTCAAAATTTGATTTCTTAAATTATATATTTGTATTAAAAAAATACTATTGTATTATCATAAGTTAATTATTAATATTTTAAAAAATTTTCTTACATTAGCACATAAAAATTTATTTAACATTTTTTATAAGTACTCACACAAAGCAAACTAAAAATAAAACATGCATTTATTTTTAATATCTAATATTGATTTCAATTTTTTTATTATTAATTATATATTTATTTATCTGTTTAATTTTTGAATTTTTTTTACAAAATTTTTAAATAAATTATATATTATCAAACTGAAATTTAACAAAATTTATTTAAAAAAATTAATTTTAAAAGTACATTATATATTAGCTTTTTTCTTCTATAGGACGGAAAATCTTTATTTCATGGTCCATACTACAACATTTTAGCAGTATTAAGTGAACAAAGACAAATTAATATAATTATTTTAGAATATTTTTTATTTATTGTGTAAAATTATTTCACGAAATAAAATTAGAAAATTTATATCTTAGTTGGTAATGAAAGCAAAAATTATTTTTTATTGACCAGAATCGGAGCTGGACTGAACTTTTTTTGGTAAAAGAAAATGTATCTCCCTGATTCCGTATGCAGCAAATAATAATTGGGTATAATAATGTCATTTTTAGAAATCTAAAATTAAGACAACATTCAAAGTTCTAATTCTCAAAATTCTAAAGAAACAAGAAAACTTTTGTTCTTAATAAGCCTTAAAAGTCCTCTTAAATTAAAAGTTAACAAGATTTAAAAGAGGCAAAATTCATAAAATGGCCCTAAAGTGACGAATTGACTCCAAAACTGATCCATATTTAAAGAGATTCACACATCGGAATAAATAATAATACTATTGAATTTTTCAGCATCCTAGATATTGAACTGACACTGATATTCCTGGTCAAACTTTATTGTATTTCACAATTCAAATTACTTACCGCGATGTTTACTACACCCCAATTAGACTGGAGCATCTTTCATTAATAAGCTTCCGAGTTTAATACAATTTTTTTTGGTTTTTACTTTTTAAGCATATTTTTGACAATAATTTATTTCTATTGGCTATGGAAAAAAGTAGGAAGAAGAGGAGAGGAGGTCAAAAAATTTTATTTCAAGATTTGAAAAACAATTAATAACTGTATAAAAAAAATTGTAAAATAAGTTGGTTATTCTTAAATTGAAATCTTTTCGAAATTCTCCATGAATTTAAATTTAGTGAAATTGGAATTATTTGTAAAGGCTAAAATTACTATATAGACAGCAAAAGACTCAAGAAGTAAAAACAAAAATTATATATAATTGAAAGAAATATTTGAGGATACTGAGGTCCAATTCGGATAGCAACATTTTGGAAGATAATTTTTTTAATTTTAAATTTGTTGCTGAAAACTGAGATGCGATAAAAGTTTATCGAGGTTAATTGAGGCAATTTAAAACCTAAAAAGTCCAAAAATTTTATTTCCGAAGTGTAAACTCCTCTTAAAATATTAGCCAATTTTTGTGAGCTGCTCTGACATTTTTGTTAATTGTGCCTCATAAATAAATTTTTTATTTATAAAAAAAATACAGAATATATTATTAGTACTTTATTATGGCAATATTTTATTGAAATTTTGAAGAAAGCTATAAAGAGTTCAAATTGAATGACTAATTTAAATTATAATTAATATCATCTAAACATAAATGCAATTATAGATCTTAATTTAGTATTATTTTAAAAATAATATACCAACAAGTATTTGTAAACATAATTTCAAAATTTATGACTTATTTTTAATATTTTTAAATATAACTTATAAACTGATAAGATTCAAAATACATTTTTTCAAAATATTATTTATTAGCATATATTTTTTTTAATTACTATTGTTACTTCATCAAAAGTTAAAACACAACAATATTAAATAAAAAAAAGAATAATTCAAACAAAGCTGACTAGTATACTATGTAAAGTTTAAATAAAATTAAATTAGACTGTATCTTATCTTATAAATTTAAAAAATATTTTTATAAAACGACTCTGAAGGTTCAATTTTTTTAGCTTTACTAAAAATTTTAATGATTTAATAATATTTAGTAATAATTTTTACATTATTTTAGAATTATTTTTACAATTATTCACACTGGTAAAAATTCTTTTTGAGATAGTAATTACCTGAACAAGATTTCTTACAGTGTAGTTGGATACATATTAGAACACTTTAAATATAATATTTGGTTTTTTCAAGTACGAAAGGAATTCAAACAGTTTCTTTAAGCTCATTCTAGCTATTATAAGGCAAAAAATTAAGTAAATTGAATAAAAGAAAAAAAATATATATAAATTTATATTTGGGCTCTTAGCTAATTACAATGACTCTTTAATTATTAGAAAAGAACCAATTTTTAGACCTTATTACTAATATAAATCCTATATTTTTGCATAATATTAACATTAGCCAGCTGATGTTTTAAAAATTTGATTAGCTTTTCAATGCGATTTATCAAAAAAATGAGATTCTCAAAATTAAGCTCACTTAATGACTTCTAAATATTGCGATTGAGCCCACATATTTAATATACTTGTTTTCTTTTGAGAAATGGCATCTTATTACCACCCCGAAACTGAGAAACTAAAAAACTGTTTAGAATATCTATCATCTAATAATATAATGTTTATGCCAAATTTTGATCAGTTTTATCCGTAAATGCTTTTCATTATTTACTTTGATATAAATGAATAATAATATTTTGATACATATCAGAATTAAATAATTTTTTTAAAAGTCTAAACTGAAAAAAATAAATCATGAAGAGAATTATTTGTACATACTCTACTATTATTACTATAATTTGTACATGTAATTTAAACTGCCATTAAGCTGTATTTATTATAAAATTTTGTATTTAATAATAAAATTATAATTTAATGGTTTAAAATTTTAAATTTAAAAAAATATTTTAAAAATTTTAAATATTTAAAAATTTATATTTTTAAGATATGTAAATTGTATTATTTCAAAATAACTTTTTAATTTTCGGTATTTATTCATATTTTAATGACTAGATTACTTAAAAATAAAAACACTATACTTTTTTTCTTATTATTTTAGCACAATATTTTTTGCACATTTTTAATATTTCCAAAAAAAAATATCATACCTAATAAATATTATACCAAATTCACGCATCGGTTTAAATTTTACACACTAACTTTTATAAATTAAAGGAAAATATTAATTAAAAAAAATATTTATGTATTTTTAAATTTATACATAAAATTACATTAATTTTATTATTATTTACAAAAAAAAATTATTTCCTTATATTTCATTATTACAATAAAATGTATCACGGTGTATTACACAGCACAAATTTTATAATACATAAAATGTCTAATTGAAATTTTTTTTATTGTAATTAGATTACAATCATTATTTTTCATATTTCAAAATTAATTAACACAATTATTTTTTAGTCTTTACATTTTAATTAAAAAATTAAAATTTAACAGTGCAATTAAATTTTGATCAATTTAAAAGTATATTTATGGTCGTTTCATTTTGAAATCGCACACTCTAACTTGCCTAAAATGCGTGCAATTAGAAGGAGAAAAGTTCTTGTTTTTTAAGTTCTGTTTTTCCTATGATGTTTTTTAAATTGAGAATTGAAAGCCACTCAAAGTTGACGAGTAAAAAATAACAAAAAGTAAAACAAAGAAAAGAAGGCCATCTGGGTATGGATAACTTTAGCTCCAAAATTATAATGTTACAGAGTTAAAAGTTGTAATTTTTTTAAAACTGAAAATGTACAAATTTTCAAAGAATTTTACAAAGAGGTTTCGGATTTAGCAAATTTTCGTTATTCATTCTTTAAAACTTTTGGCGTAATATAAATATGATTCAGCATAGTCCTTTAAATTGCTAAATCCTAATCTTTCCTATAGCAATTCCTTGAAAGTTTCGCGACTTATTAAATGTTAAAAACTAAAATTTTGCATTATATTTTTGTTGTTGTTGCAAGAGTCAAAGTTTAATTTGTTTAAAAATTTGTTAACGTATCAAAATCCAGATAGTCTTATTATTTTTTTTTTTAGCAACTAAATAAATAAATGAAAGAAAATTGACCATTAAGCTATTTCAATTTTAATTTTTCTGATTTTCATACTTCACTTAATGCTTTTAGATGTCTGTGTATTGGAGGCCACTCAACATAAAAAACTTAACCCATTTTCGTTTGATTCGAGAACATCGGTTATAATGTATATTTGTTTTTGGGCAAAGTAAGTTGTGTGATTTCAAAATCTTTTTAAAATTTAATATTATAATTATTATTTTAATAATCCTTTTTGTTATTAAATCACAATTGCTTACATATAATATTAATATTTTATACAAAAAGTTACTTTTAATCTTATTTTAATATTTATTGAAAAATTATTTATCTATAGAAGTAAATTATACCGTAGGGCTTTTTAAAAAGTTACTTTGAATTTAATTTTTTTTGGCATTAAAAAGCGTCATTTATTTTGATAATATGGTTTCAAGACTTGCAAAGTTTAAGAACTTTTGTCAGTCCCATGCTTAATTAATAAATGCTTAAATAATAAGTTACTATTTCTTATCCAGAAAATAAAGAATTTCCCAGATCGCAGATAAATTAACAGTGAAAACAAAGAGAAGGCGAACTTTCTTTTGGACATCATTTTTTCCGGCTAAAGATCATGTATGATTTTTTTTCTGAAAGCGAGCAGAAGCGTATGGCAGCTGAAAATGGCTTTGTCCTGGTCTCTGACAAATAAAACTTAACAGAAAAAAAAATCCAGTATTTATTCCTTGAATTTTCCGTTAGAATAAACGACGGCGTGGCGCCTTAATGTTCTGCGACCAACTAGTGGGTCTTAGGTGGGCCACGTGACTTATGGTGAAAATTCACCCGTCTTTTTTGCTCGGGATATTGGCTGTTTCTTGCGAGATCGGAATCTGAATCTCGAGCACCTTTTCTTTACGCACGAACAATTCAAGGCATGCAGACCAGATTTTTTCTCTCCATGAATTCTGTAAGTTGATTCTTGTAGTTCAAATTGTAAAAGTCTATTGACGTTTGTTCAATTTTTATGATCATAAATGATTCTTAGCAAACATATACAATTAGGCTACAGTTTGCTTGAAATATCAAGCATTATCTTGGAAATGCAAGCAGAGTATTTAAATCTTAGAATAAGCTTCTGTTTTTCTTCAGATAACTAAAGCCGCATAATATAACTTCAAAAAATTTTTACTTATTTGACCTGAATAACATATAATTTTTTGATTTTGCTTGAAATTTTAAGTTCAGCAACCTAATCATGTGGTAATAATTCTAAGGATAGTTTAATTGGCTAAAATTACGTGGTTTATCATTTTGGTTAAAACAAACTACACGATCAAGTTACTACGCTTGAAAATACAAACAAAGTACAGAATTTTCAACATTTACTTTTAATTTTTAGTAGAAAGGTACTACTAATTAAATAATATCACTTAAAAAAAATACATATTATTTTTTTTTCATTTTTGGTCTGAACAATTCCTCAATAACCAAAATACATAACTTGATAAATTTAAAAATTTTAAAGCAAACCTTAAAAATTCTCTATTTTGCTAAAATTACGAGCACAGCAACTTAACTGTCTATTTTTGATATAAAATTGTAAATTAAAGTAACTTTTTAAAATAACTGCCAGCTCTGTGTAGACTATTATATATTCATAATATATTTTTTTTAAACATTTCTTTATTTATATAAATTTTTAATAACATTTTTATTATATTTTATTTTATTAATATTAATTAAATCTTGTTTCTGTATACTTTTTGTTTTAATAAATATAGTTTTCTAATGTTTCACATTTATAATTTTATTAACTAATGATATTCGGTATTGATATAATAAAAAAATTTTCTGTTCTTTATAAATAGACGATTCTTACTTAAATTTAACATTCAAATCCTCTCTTTCCAACCTAAAAGACGATGGATGGTTTTTAACTTTATAGAAAATTCCAAAGTGTTAGGTTCAGTGTAACTTGAATTTGCTTAAATTTTTGCTTTTTACTTGGAGATTAATATTTTTTTATTTTATTTACTGGATTTACTTATTGTTTCTATTTTTTGAAGAATTTTTTGGATTTTTTATATCCCAATAACGTAAGGTGCGTCTCCCATTACGGAAAAGCGTTTTTCACGTTTATTTAAGACCATCCATGTCCTTTAGCTTGGCATCTATTTTTGGACAACGGAGGTATTTCTGAGATGAGGAAGATTCGCTAATGCGTATATATGAGATTAATTCCAGTTCAGATCTACAGTAGTTGGTAATTAACTAATAAATCAATATATTATTTCTAAAGCCGTTTCAAAACATTAATCAGCTTCAGTGTATCAATGAATACAAGTTAATAATCATTTCTTCTAAACATTGCATGGCAAAGCTAGTATAATTATAACTTTAATCATAATGCTAATAACGCCAAAGAAGATTCGATTCTTATAAAATAAACTAAAATCAGCAACAGAACGTCAAATATTTTTTACCAATTTGTGTCCTTTAATTTAAATAAAACATTTCGACAAAAACAATATATATTTACCAACACTACTATTGATTCAAAATGGAATTAAACTTATATATAACTATTTTCTTTATTTTTAAATATCTTTTTTATTTTTATATAATAAAATTAATAAATAAAAACAAATTTATATGAGAAAAAAAAATGAATATGCGTTATCAAATAACTTTTAAGTTCATCTTCTAAAAAAACGAAAAAATCCTTTTCTTTTTTCTGGCGGAGGAGCCATTAACATTGGCACTTGATTTTTATGAGTTATATTAATCTAATTATGAGATAAAGTTTAATATTAAATATTTATATAGATTAATTTTATTTAATATAATAATGAGAATAATAATACCGTGCATGGGCCTTGCATCCATGGTTCACCATCAATTTGCATAGGAAAACGTTTTGTTGTTGTTATTTGTATACTACTACATTGTGCTAATCTTCTTCCTGATGCTCTTAATCCGGTTTTAACTTGACCCATATGTAAACAATTTTCCAAACCAATAACTTCTATTAAACTATCACCAATATCTAAAATTTAATTAACTATGTATTATTTGATAATTATACTCAATAATAATAAATTAAAAATACAATTTTTGTGATGCAGAAAATTTTGAAAGAATTATTTTTCATTTTAACTTTTAAACTATTTTCCTTTTTAGCTTTTATTCTATTCAAATGAATCTCTAATCGATTGAAATGTAAGCTTGAATGAACATAAATAACACCTAAATGTCAGATTAACGAAGATTTTATTTTTAAAATATGTATGCATTAAAAAATTGATTTTGGTGCTTATTATCGAATATTATTTATATACGTATATTAAGCAATTTTACTGCTGTATGGATTGTAATATATGAAAAAATCTACCAAATTTACTTTTTCGTGTTTGAATCTGAAAAAAATTTTATCAGCTAATATGCTTTCTTATAGGTTTGCTCATATAAATAGCCTGCATGCATATTTTTTTGCTAAAATATTTTTTTCTATACCTTATTTTAATTTAGAAATGAAAAATTCAAAAATTAAAATATGCTTTTTTCAGATAAAATCTATACGGACACCTGTATCTAAATGGTCAAGTTTTTCATACTAACTATAATGTAATTACCGCGAAAATTACGACTAAAATAAGCATCTCCTCTATTTTTTTCTGAGAGGTTTAATTTTTGATTTTTGATAGCCATTTTTTGTTTGTACATATAAAAAAAAATATTTTATGATTTAAATGTAATTTTTCATATTTTTTTTTAAGTGAATTTTTTTCTCCATCTACAAGATGCTTTTGTAAAATTTGATTAACTTATTCAACATGTGATTGATAATTTAACATGCGCAAGAAATAAGTAAAATTTTTTAAGTTATGATCCATTTTACAATTCTATGTAAAAATCTGAATGAATCTCCAATAAAAATTGGTCTCAAAAAAATTTATATTTTTATAGAAAAAAGAAAAAATCAAAATATCAACCAATTTAAAAGTACCTTAAATTATCAAAAAAGGTTTATTTATAAGTAAATTTTTCTAACAATATCATTAACCAGGGTAAAAATATTTAAAATAATTTCAAATGCTAATAATTGTAAATCCATTTATGGAAATTTATGTTATGAAAACGACAAATTTTGTTATTCTCACAATTTCGGATAATATTATTATTAACTCTACATTTGTCCCACATCATTTACTGCAATTTATATAAAATTAGCATATATGTGGTAAAGTTTATGTGTAGGCGCGTTTATGACATTATTGATTTTTAGATTTGCGTTAATCATAAAACGTTTTATGGTACAATATAATCAAAAGTTAGTTCATGTATCTTGTAAATTTAACTTGTACATGCTTTTATAGTAAAATATTTAGAAATTTATATTTATTAGATAAATACATATTATTACAACTTTTAGGATACATTTACCTAAAATAATAATAGTGTTTGGATTGTGTATTAATTAGCTAGACAAGTATCCTGTCTAGACATCCATTATAAATTTTTGTTTTGTATATTGATCACACGTAATAAACCTTTTAAAAAAGTATTATCATTATTATTAAATTTGGGTAAAATAGAATTTTTAGAATAATGGAAGCAAAACTTTTAAAATTCATGTTATCACTAGATATGAAATTATGAATGGCAAGTGATCGTATCTAAAGTTATTCGCCTATGGTGCTATAATATAGATTATATAATTAGTGGTTTTTTATGTATTATTACTTCATTTGGCTCAAAAGCTGAGGAATGACTAATTAAAAAGGTTATCCTATATAGAATAATAAAAAGAAGAATTTTTAAAGTATAGCCTTATATTCTTTATTTATAATAACTATTTTTTTTTTTTGCTTTATGAATTATTTACAAAATTACAATAATGCTTTTATTTATGTATTTACTTATACTATCAATTTCATTAAATATTTATATAAATATTTATACCTATTCTAAAAATAACAAAAAAAAAAATTTAACTGAAAAAAATTTGTTTAAATAATTCATTTTAGATTATAAAATATTAAATACCCTGCCAACTAGCTGGCACTGAGGTTCCTCAAACAATGGGCTGTAATCTTAATTTACAAAAAATATTATTGATTACAACCATGCAATTATACATACATTTTTCGTTTTTAGTAGCTGGTAAAGTAGATTATTAAGATCATTTTGTTATTAAAGTGAAAATTCTAGCGTCCATGGATTGGTCGCGCCGGCGTTAATGGATTTTAAATCATTTTTGCATAATTAAAAAGAGAGAAATATAAAAAAAGCTAATTTTATTTTTTTTTATAAAAGAAATGGTTGGTAACGATGCAAAAATTACAAATATTCGCTCGATTATTATAAAAAGATAGGAGTTTTTACCAGAATTTATAATAATTTCTTATAATTTATTTTCTCAGTGTACTCCTTGCATTTGACCAATCTTCCGCAACAATGATAATAATAATAATAATAATATTTTGTAATAAAAAAAATAGCCACATTAATTGCTTCAAGATTTTAACATTATTTATATTATTTCTATTAATCTCAAAATAATAAATTATTTAATTCTATAAATTGTTTGATTCTTTAAAAAATGCCAATATAACTTTTAAATCTTAAGTTTAAAATGCAAACATAACCATTTAATATTTTTAGGCTGTTTATTATTGTTTATAATTTCATTAAGCTGCATACATAAATAAACATAGCAACGAACAAAATAATCCGAGGAAGTCAAAAAGAGGCAAGATTTCCATCATTTTTTCTTGTGTGTTATAATTTATATCAAAAAAAAAAAAAAAAATTGTGATCGGATACAAAAAATTACTATAAACTAAATTTCTAAAACTTGTAATCTCATTAAAATAAATTAGATATGTCAAATACGAAAAATAAATTTGATGTTTTATGTATTTTTTTGTAACGAAGATTTTGGAGAAAAAAATTTTCAAAAAATTAATTATCAGATTCAAGATATCGAATAAAAACCATACTTTCAAGTATAAGTACTTTCATGGAAACAAATGAGGTATTGCATCCAAATTAAAAAAAAAAAAAGTATTTTGAGATTTTTTCAATAAAAAAATTTTTGGAAAAAAAAGTTAGGTATTCGTTCGATAATTGTTTTGGAATATCACTGGTTACAATATTTTAAAATATTAGTACTTTCATAGAATTAAAAGAGGTATTACACCAAAAAAATATTGCAATTTTTTTTATTTTTCTTTTTTTTTAATTTAGATAATAAAAATTTTGAAAAAATTAAGTATCAATTCCAAAAAATTACTGTAAACGAGGTTCTTAAAACTAGTACTTCCATGGAAATAAATTAGGTACTACGTCCAAAAAGAAAAAAAAGTTTCGTATTTTTTGTATTTTTTTGTTAAAAAAATTTTAGGAAAAAAATTTTCAAAAAATTAAGTATCAGATTGGAGATATCAAGTAAAAACCATACTTTCAAGTATAAGTACTTTCATGGAAATAAATGAGGTATTACATCCAAAATAAAAAAAAAAGAGGGGGGGGTTGAGATTTTTTGATAAAAAAATGTTTGGAAAAAAAATTAGGTCTTAATTCGATAATGGTTTTGAAATATCACTAGTTACAATATTTTCAGATAATTGTACTTTCATAGAATTAAATGAGGTATTATACCAAAAAAAAAAAAAAATATTGCAGTTTTTTTATTTTTATTTTTTTTTAATTTTGACAAAAAAAAATTTGAAAAAATTAAGTATCATATCCAAAAAATTACAATAAACAAGGTTCTTAAAAGTAGTACTTCCATGAAAATAAATTAGGTACTAAGTCCAAAAAGAAAAAAAAAATTGGTATTTTTTGTATTTTTTTGTGACAAAAATTTTAGAAAAAAAAATTTCAGAAAATTAAGTATCAGATTCGAGATATAGTGTAAAAACCATACTTTCAAATATAAGTACTTTCATGGAAATAAATGAGGTATTACATCCAAATTAAAAAAAAAAAGGGGGGGGTTTGAGATTTTTTGATAAAAAAATGTTTGAAAAAAAAATTAGGTCTTAATTCGATAATGGTTTTGAAATATCACTAGTTATAATATTTTCATATATTAGTACTTTCATAGAATTAAATGAGGTATTACACCAAAAAAAAAAAAAAAAAATGCATTTTTTTTTATTTTTCTATTTTTTTAATTTTGACAAAAAAAATTTTGAAAAAATTAAGTATCAGATCCAAAAAATAGCAATAAACAAGGTTCTTAAAACTAGTACTTCCATGGAAATAAATTAGGTACTACGTCCAAAAAGAAAAAAAAAATTTGTATTTTTTGTATTTTTTTGTGAAAAAAATTTTAGAAAAAAAATTTTCAGAAAATTAAGTATCCGATTCGAGATATCATGTAAAAACCATACTTTCAAATATAAGTACTTTCATGGAAATAAATGAGGTATTACATCCAAATCAAAAAAAAAAAAAAATACCTCGAGATTTTTTGATGAAAAAATTTTTGAAAAAAAAATTAGGTCTTAATTCCATAATATTTGTGAAATATCACCGATTACATACATACGTACACACACACACACACACACACACACACACACACACACATACAGACTTTTTTTAAAAACAGGTTTTTTAGCTTCCTGGGGTCCCAAAACGTGCTTATATGCCAAAAAATAGAAAATCAAATTTTGACCTAACACAATGGTTCCTCTTTGAGGAACCAAAAACACCTTTACTTAAATTTATTAATTTTTTAATTAATAATCTATACTTTTTTTTTGTAAATATAAAAATATGTACTCTGCTGACTGGAGCAAAAATTTTAAATTACTCTTTTTAAAGTTAATTTTTAAAAAAATTTTTAATCATACATCAAGAATCTTACATATATAGGTATAATTTAAATTTTAAAATTATGAATTTAAATTATAAATAAAAAAGTAAACTTTTTAATTAGTCATTCAACAAAATGAAGTAGTACATAAAAAATCACTTATTTTAATGTATTATAAAAATAAAATTAATTCACTTTTAATAGATGCAGAGATCATTTTTTTACTCTTTATTATAATTACATCATTTTTATTTTACTAGTATTAGGCACGCCCAATATAAAATTTGACCAATTCGTGAAATAGTCAAGCTCAAAAAATAGTAAAAAATTTAACCAATTCATAGTCCATTTCACCCCCCCTGCCGAGCAAATCTTAATCAAATACCCCTTCCAATGAACATGTTCCATGTAATATCTAAAAGTGAATTTTAAACAACAAATTTTTCACTTTTATATAATTTATTTATACTTTTCAAATAATAATAATAAGAAAAAAATAATATAACCCTATATACTTTTTTTCGTACCCTTTTTTTGGAATATCAATTTTTGACTAATGAAAAAAACATGTATTTTAATTTTTACCACAAAAAAAGTAATTTAAATTTAGGTTATATATTTATTTTTTCTGCAATAAATAAACATTACTAATACTATGAATAATCATACATAAATACACAACGATTATTAATATGAGTCGGTATTAGTAGTCAATCAGAACGCTTTTATTGCGATAACAATGTACAAAAATGTACATAGCAACAACTCCTTTTTAGAATAGGAATTTTAGCTTTTGGTTGAAAATTAAATCAGTGAAGAATTTTGAATTTTACTATTTTTACTATTATTCAACCAATTAGTTGAATATTATAATAATATTATAATAATATTATAATAATATTCAACCAAAGCAGCTCTACCGTGCATAAACGTAAAGTATTCTAAGTTCTTGTTCTTATCAGGGCCTAATCAGGGCCTGCTCTCACTTCAAAATATTCTAAGTTCCTAAATCAAAAATATTTTAAGTCTATTTCCCCCCCTCTAAAAACGTCACTTTTTCAACCCCCCCCCCTGCTGAGCCAGACTTTTTCAAATACCTCATTCAATGAACATGTTCCATATTAAAATTCCATGCCACTTTTTCTGAACAAAATTTACCCCTTGGCAAGCAAATTCGCATTTTTGTGGTCATTTACATTCCTTTTCAAAGCAAGATAAGTGACACCAATAGCTCAAAGTATATAAAATTCAGAAAACTAAATATAACCCGATAATAAAGGTAAAAATAAGAATAATTATTATTTTTACTTGACTAAATTTTACTCTAATAAAAATTTAGAGTGTCTTATAAATTTTAAAATTTTTATATTTGCATTTTTGGTAACATTCAAAAGTTATCTTTATTACTAATAAAAATTATTTCCCAAAAAATTTTGCTCATATGAAAATTTCAAAATAGTGCCTATTTTAAAAACATAAAATATTTTTGAATTAGAATGATTATTGAAAAGCTTGAAAACCCTATTATACTCAGATCGTATACATTATATATGGGGAAAGTACGTAGAAAGCAAATTATTGAAATCTCTTCAACAACATATCAAGAACATTGTCTGTATTACAAACTTGTTAAAATGAAAGAAAGGTGTAAAAAGCACCCCCCTTTTCTACCCCATTACGACAAACCTCGCGACAAACAAATTAGTTTTATCTTTTTTTTTTGGCATGTCCTAGTAGATAATTTGGGTCGCTCGATCCAAATTTGGTGTCAGACCATTTTTTTAAGGGATGAATCAACCTTATTTACACCCTTAGAATCTTTAAAATACCATTTTTTTAATTATTTTTTTTCCAGTTTTTTCCACATTTAAATTCTGTAGACCAAATTACCTATTAGGAGGTGTCGAAATAGAAAAAAATTAGTTTTTTTTTAGAAACGTAGTTTTAAGGGTTGAAATCCCTTAAAAAATAATTTTTTACCCCAGATTCAGTTTCAGCAGCCCACAATACCTACTAGAAAAGATAAAAATTTAAAACGAGATTTAGAAGAAAATGTAATTTTTAAAGATGGTGTTTTATGGGCTAAAAGGGTGAAAATAAGGGTGATACCTCCCTCAATAAAAGTTTTGGATCCCAGTTTAAGATTTAGCGGCCCGGTGTAAAGATATAAAAAAATATAAGTTTAAAAAAAACGAATTTTTAAGGGTTGAAATGGTTAAAATAATGCCGTCAAAACCCTAAAAAATAATTTTTAACCTCAGATCCCGTTTCAGCAGTCCAAAATACCAACTAGAATCGATAAAAAATTTTTTTATTTATGGTATTTTTAGGGTTGAAAGGGTACACTGAAAAAAAAATCCGCTTGCCGCAAGCGGATTTTTCCACTTGCCGCAAGCGGAATTCCGTTTGCCGCAAGCGGATTTCCGCTTACCGCAAGCGGATTTCCGCTTGCCGCTAGCGGAATTCCATTTGCCGCTAGCGGAAATCCGCTTGCCGCAAGCGGAATTCCGCTTGACGCTAGCGGATTTTTTTGTTTTGTTTAAACCATTGCAAATGGCTTGAAACGTAAAAATAAACCTTAAAAAAATTATTTTTTTGAACTCAAAACTTCATAAAACTGAATTTTAAAGCTCAAAAGTTAAAAAAATCTTTTTTAGCTTTTAAAACTTTTTTAAGTGGAATTATTATTGAAAGGTAATAATAAAAAGTTAAATAAAATATATTTCATTAATTACTAGCTTTAGAAATTACCGAAAACAGCTGAAAACAACTTCAAACCTAAATTAACCAATTTTCGATCATTTTTAAAATAACCAAATCAGTCTCGTTTTTTAAGGATTTTGTTTATTACTAATTTTTTTACAGATTTTTTTATTATTTACTTTAACTGTACATATTTTAAAGTATTATTTTTCTGTTAAAAATAATTTTTCTTTTAATTTTTAGCGTCTTAGAACAGTTAAATATTGGTTTTTTTAAAAATTCATAGACTTGCGATGGTAGCGATCTTACTCGACACAAAAAAAAATTGAACACATCACTTTTGAACACCTAAATTAAAACATACAAAACTCAACACACAATATTTTTTACACTAATTATTGCACGCGATTTAAATTAAACACAAAATTTTCAGCTCATTTTATTTGACACAAATTCAAAACAAAAAACTAAAATTTAATTAGTTTTTACACGATTTGCATAAAAAATTTTTGTGTCAAATAATACGTGTCAAAAAAATTTGTGTTGGATTTAAATGGTGTGGAAAAAATAGTGTTAAAAAAAAATGCGTGTTGAGTTTTGTGTGTTTTAGTCTTGTGTTAAATTTTTTTCGTGTTGAATAAGATCGCTACCCTTAGGATTTTTCTAGCAGATTCAAATGATGTTATAGATTGGACTAAAAGACGTATTCCCTAGTAATTTTTAATTCTAGTAGAATTCAAACTCCCTATTTATTTTAATATTTTAATATGCTTTGCAGGAGAAAAATTCATTTTTTAAGATTTTTAGGGTACCAGTTATGAGGGGACCAATTTTTAAAAGTTTTGCAGTCTTCAAGAAAAAATTTTCTGAATAATATTTGCAAGAATTACTTATATATTTTTTCCTCGAGATTTCGTTGAAAGCACTATAGTTTTTTTATCTGGGGTTTTCCTTTGCCATAAAATCTTTAGTTTCTATTTTTACTAGATTTGTCCAATCTTATAAATTTGTATTAGTACCCCATTTGAGCCTAAAGAAATATTTAAAATTATCTTGAATAAATAAATAGATAGGAAAAAACTGCTTAAAAAAATGCGAAATCGTTTCGTCTGAAGATGAAAATTCACTGACTTATCAAATTTTTAAGTTATTGTGCTTCAAGTAACGTGTAATTGAGATTGTAGGAGAATTTTTGCAAAATCTTTAATTAACGATAACTCGTTTATTAAAAAACAAAAAGTTTTAGCATTTTTTCGAGTGGTTTTTCCCTGACTATTTATTTATTAAAGATAATTTTAAATATTTCAAACCCTTTAAGCTCAAATGGGCTACCAATGCAAAATATATAAGATTGGACAAAACCAGTAAAAATAGAAACAAAAGATTTTATGGCTAAGAATATAAACAACAGATAAAAAAACTAGTGGTTTCATCGAATTTCCGAGGAAAAAATATATAAGTAACTCTTGCAAATATTATTCAGATAATTTTTCCTTGAAAACTGCGAAACTTTTAAAAATTGGTACCTTCATAATTGGTACCTTAAAAAACTAAAGAAATGAATTTTTCTCCTGTAAAGCGTAGTAAAATGTTAAAATAAATAGTGAGTTTGAATTGTACGGGAAAAATTACTTGGGAATCTACCTTTTAGTCCAGTTTATAACATCATTTGAATCTGCTAGAAAAATCTCAAGTCCATGAATTTTTCAAAAACCCAAATATTTAACATTTGAACTGCTCTAAGACGTTAAAATAAATTAAAGAAAAATTATTTTCAACAAAGATATTACTTCAAAATATATAAAATTAAAGTAAATAATAAAAAATCTGTCAAAAAATTAGTAATAAACAAAATCATTAAAAACGAGACTGATTTGGTTATTTTAAAAATGATCCAAAATTGGTTAATTTAGGTTTGGAGTTGTTTTCAGCTGTTTTTGGTAATTTCTAAAGCTAGTAATTAATGAAATATATTTTATTAAACTTTTTATTATTACCTTTCAATAATAAAACCACTTAAAAAAGTTTTAAAAGCTAAAAAAGATTTTTTTAACTTTTGAGCTTTAAAATTCAGTTTTATGAAGTTTTGAGTTCAAAAAAATAATTTTTTTAAGGTTTATTTTTACGTTTCAAGCCATTTGCAATGGTTTAAATAAAAAAAAAAAATCCGCTTGTGTCAAGCGGAATTCCGCTTGCGGCAAGCGGATTTCCGCTAGCGGCAAATGGAATTCCGCTAGCGGCAAGCGGAATTCCGCTAGCGGCAAGCGGGAATCCGCTAGCGGCAAACGGAATTCCGCTAGCGGCAAGCGGAATTTTTTTTCAGTGTATAAATTAGGGTGTTACATCCCTCAAACAAAATTTTGACGCCATATTTAGATTTAGCGACCCAAGTTACTTCTAGGACATGCCATAATAAAAAAAAAAAGATAAAACTAATTCTTTTTACTTAACGGGGAAAATTTTGTTTTCGTCATACTTATAAATTTGTCCTTTTTTACATAAACCAGACTCGACTATGACAACCTCGCGCGTTTAGTGAAATAAGCAATTCTACCTTCTTTTCCAAAGTTTTATTCGTGAATATTAATTTAAAAAAATTTTAAATGTATAAAATGCTTTAAAATTAGAAAAATATAGAATTATATTTTTGCTGGATAAAAGTAGTTATATATACATATATAAAAATTGCACAAATCGACCAGTTTAAAAACTGGAAAGCTTTAATTCTTATCTTTTATATTTTTCAACGAATTGCATATCTATTTTAGTAAAGTATGAGCTAACGTTGAGATATATTATCGTTTGAATAAAAATTACTCATGTACAAATTTAATTAAAATTTCATTATTTAAATTACCTTGCATGGCAGCTGTGAGATCAATGGAATTAAAACTACTTGTGCTCAGTTCTTTATCTGGACGCTTTTTTCGCTTGCATAATTTTTTTCTTGAATGCCGTTCACCCCAAAGATTCGATCCACCATGAGTAAAGGGAATGTTTAATAGAGCGACACCTTGCAGAGGAGCCCCATGAGCTAAATCTAAAGGAACACCATCACACTAATAAAAAAAGCAAAGCTAATATTTTTAATTTGAAATTAATGAATATAGATAGAATATATAAAATAAATATTTCATCTTACAATTATTTCGAGATCTTCATGAAGGTTTTTACAACTTGCAGCAAATTGTTCGGTTGTAGCATATTCAAAATACCATAATTTATTTTTCATTCTACTATTAAATTTATCAGGATTCTTTTCTCTTTCGACATGAAACTTTACACATATAGCGGCATCAACACCAATGGAAAAATAATTATTTATAATATTATAAGGTATCGAATCCTGATTAGGTTTTTTTTCTTCTGTTTGGTCAAACACCTCAATTTGCCAGCGATCCATCATTACGGTAGTTGATTTTTCAATTTTCTAAAATAATTAGACATTTATTTTTAAATTAATAAATTCATTAAAAAATAATTAAAAGTTGATTTACTTTTAAAACTTTATTTATAGCTTCTCCTTCGTAACCACCACCCCATCTTAAACATCTAGCAAGATCATTTCCTGTACCGAGTGGAATAACTGCAACAGCTGGCTGCTGTTCAAACTGAACTCGATCTGAATTTTAATAAAAATTTTGTTTAATAAAATATAGACATTTTTTATCTCAACACAGCTTAGACATTGAAAAAAAGTCAACATGTTAAAGAAACTCAAGTTTTAATTTTAATTTATTAACTACCGAGCTAACTACTATGCATCAGAGATTAATCTTCTAATTCATGAACTTTTAAATGTTCTAGCTTACCCATAGTTTCTAAAACCCATCCAACAGTTCCATCACCACCACAGCAAATAACTTTAAAATTTGGTACATCTTTGAACATTTGCAAGCCTTGCATTGGTCCTCCAAGAGAAAGATTGTGAACTTGGCGTGGATTTAAAATGTATTGAAATTTTCTTAACATTCTTTCACCTTGTCGACCACCAGATTTTGGATTAATAAATACTAATAAAGGAACTGAATTTATATCTGGCGTTATTTGAAATGACATAGCTGGTTGCTGACTGGACGAATTTGTTGATAAGTAGCCTCCCTTTAGAAAATTAAAAATTTAATAATTACTTTTAAACTTAGACTCATAATATATTTTTACCGAACAAATCGAAGATGAGTCGGGGCCATGACGACTCTCTCTTTTACTATCTCTTGAAATTGATCTTTGACGATCTAATACTATTGGACAAATGGAAGTTGGAGGTAAAATATGCATTGCATTTTCTCCTAACGTGCATTCTGTACGTACTTGGGAAGCACACTTATTATGAAGCTGAAAAATAAAACATTATATGAAACTATGAAAATATTAAACTTTTTTCTTCGATGCTTGAAAATTTAAAAAATTTCAATGGCTAATATGGGATTGCAATGCTAAAAATAATAAAAACTCAAAATTTTTTTTGTTGTTGAAATAATAAAAATTTATGATACAAAAAAAACTAATTATAGACCTTGGCTCCACGAACAATTAATTTATTATAAATTAACTAATTTTAATTCAACAAATAAGTAAATAGAAATATAAATTTTAATTGGATAAATTATACAAAGAAAAAAAAAATTATTAATCATTTATATATGAAGAAAGCTTTTTTAGTTTCAGGCTATATTTGAAAATTATTAATGAATTTTTTAATCGAATAAAATTTCTATTATAGCGAATTAAAAATAAATCACGAAATAAAAATAATTTGTATATTTATTAAAAACCAATAATTCGTTTTGCACAAAATTATTTAAAATGTTATTTCATTGTTTCAAATCTATTTATAATTGAATTTATTTTATATAATTACTAGCTAAAAAATATATTATTAAAAATTTAATTATATTTAATTATTCCGTTTGATTGAAATTTAAAAGAACCATTTTTTTTTAGTAACAAAGTATAAAAGAGAGTAAAAGGTATATTTTTATATGATTATATTTTTTGTCAAAATTTTGTTAATTTCCAATATCAAGTTTACAAAAAAAAAATATTTCTTACGGTCATTTGACACCATCTGCAATGTAATCCTGTTATTCCGTTATAACTTTTTATTGTCTTTCTACATTTTGAACATTTTCCATGGCAGTTACCTTCGACCCAATGATGAGCCATTACCTGAGAAGTTTTTTTACTTTTTACGTAAGTTGCAATGCATGAAGCTGGAGCTCTTTGCACGCATCTTTCATGGACAGTGTATTTGCAGACTAAGTGTAAAAAAGAATTCTTAGTTATTTAAAATTTTTATTTATTTTGTTTAATCATAGGCCACGTAATAAGTATTGTATATGTTATCAATGCAAACCATAGAAGGCTAGTGCCTACGTGCGGTTAATATTAACTTTTTTTGTTTTATTAATTGAATTTAAGGTATCAAATTGTAATCGCATTGATATGAATATAGGTGATTTTAGAAAAATAAAAAGCTTTGCTGAGAATCGAAAGTTTCTATCTGAACAAGCCGTTTTACATAGCAAACATTTTTAACGATTGGAATCTCATCTTCTTAACAATATTCAACCGTCTGAATACATTTATTAGAAACGGTTTGGACTTCAATTTTTTACTATACTACGGTTGGAAACGACAGACTGACAAATATTTACTTTGGGTGGGTTCAAGACGGCAGACATTTGCTTAAGTGTTTGATCACGGTTATAAACAGTAGTTAACTTTAGTGAATTTATTACACAGTTAAACATGGCAGGAACTTATGCATTCATTATACTATGGTTAGAAACTTCAAATCTTCATTATAATACGGTTAGAAGCGGCAGGCATTTGCTTCATTACTTTGCTTACGGTTTTAACCGGCTTGTTATGGCAAACAGTAAATTTTAGGGTACCGTTATACACGGTCGGATTTTGTTAAAAAAGGCAAATGCGACATCTCAACAGTAGCCATGAAAAATGATTTCTTCAAATAGACACTTAATAATTCTCACTATATAGTATAGATCATGTGTTAAATTTCCGAAAATTCTTTACTCATTTTTTTACAATTATTTGTTTGCAAGGTATGATAATTTAAAGAATCTCAATTCAATAATTGAAAAAAACGTCCATTTTTATATTGTCTTTAAAAGCACGCTTTTTCAGAAACTTTTGTACTCGTACAAAATTTTTCAGAACTATAAAATCCGATTTTATCAAAAATTACACTTTTGGTGGCAGTGGTGGCAGCAATTTAAAACTTGGTCATTTTAGGCCAAAAATAGGCACTTGTCTTATTGACATTAAACAAAAATTCGTAATCAAAATGAACGATCTAATCTTAACTAAACTTATACAAAAAAAAAAAAAAATGAGACCAGCCTAAAATAGACCAAAAAAACCTATTAAATAGCAAGTCCAGGAGGCCCGTCAGAATAAGCGGAGGTTATTGGAATATATTATCCGTTAAAATTGTAATAGGTTCATAGGTCCCATATTCTTTGGTTGTACTAACACAAAAATCAGTTCTGATTTTTTTTATTGGGTACAGCTTAAATTACCTCGATTTTTGAAAGAGAAAAATCTATTTATCTCAAATAGGAAATGCATTAAATTTATAAGAGAACTTTTTCATTTAGTATATACTAGAATATTTTTATTTTTACAAAATAAAATCACAGTTAATCTTAGATTATATCAGTACAAACAAACTTTAATGTTGTTTACTTTTAATGAAACTTTTTATTTATTAAAAATTTTATTAAAATATATTGTAAATAGTAACCGCAATTTTTTATTTTAATATTAAAAAATAAAAGTTATTTTTAAATTAAATTCTAAGATAAAATATCTAATCAATAATTTTCCATTGCATATATTTAAATAACTTACAAACACAACATAATCCTTTTTTTCCAAGACCGACAAGCATATTTAAACAGAGATTGCAATATGCAGGTTTACTAAAGTGCTTCAATCTCCAGAAATGATTACCATCTTCTTTAACATTTGAGTCTAAACCTAAAAGTACTAAAAGTGGTATCGTTGTTAACCCGCCTCTTTTCCATTCTTCTAAGGAAACTGTACCATCGGCATCATAATCAATTTCGATCATCATATCCTGAAGAATCTAGAATAAAAAGTTTCTTTGTTTATTAAACTTGATAATTATTTTTTTAATAGAATATATTTAATTCAAATATGCATCATAAGGTTTGTTCTTTTTGTCCCAAAAAAGTAGAACTGGGGTAAAACCAGAGCAGAAAAGTGCGCGATTATTTAAAAATTTTTTTAGGTTCGATTGTTATTTAATTAAATTCTGATTAAATTTTTATGCTATCGAATAAAAGTTATTTTAGCTCTAGATTTTGGAAACAAAAATAACAAACCAATAACAGGGAAAAAAGCTTTCCAAATTTTTTAAGTATTTTAAAATTTACTCAACAATTTAAATTAGAAAATAATAGTACATTTTTAACCAAGGGAGCAAAAAAAAAGAATGGCCCAGATCGCACGTTAATTTTACTGCGATCTGGGGTATTTTTTTTTGTTCCCATGGACAAAACGAAATTTTTCTTTCTCAGTGGGGTGAAAACGCGTTTTTTTCGATCTCGTTGCGGGGCGAAAAAAGTGTTTTCAATTATTTTACGCTGCAAAAAAGATCTACTTTCTTACTTTCGGGCGATCTTTTTTTCGCTTTTAATGAAAAGCTATGTGTTGAACACGGGAAAAAATTTAGGAAATTTTACTTTCAATGCTGTCTGCACTCGTTCGCCAAATCCTATTTTTTTCCCTTGTTGAACAAATAGAAATTTCGGACCGCTAAGAAGAAAATATTATTTTGTCCTGAAGTGACCGTTTTTTCATTATTTTATTCATTTGAAGTTAGACAATTATCATAATGATGTTTAACTAAAACATATGAAGAATTTCATGCATTGAAAGCCAAATCCTATTTTTTTTCCCTTGTTGAACAAATAGATATTTCGGCCCGCTAGGAAAAGAAAAAAATATATTTTATTATTATTATTATTATTATTATTATTTATATTTTTTGCAAGACACAAATATTATTTTTTATTGAATGCTTTTTATTTTTATTGTTTTTTTATTAACATTAAAAATCAACTGACGGCTACATTTTTTCTTTATAAAAAACGATTCAAATCATTGAACTAATTTTTAATAAAGTCAATAACTTTTAAATCTATCTAAAGGGGTAATACCAGTTCGAATTCCATCAATAATGGTAAAATATATAATACATATACTTAAATAACTTTTAAATATCAAATTTTTTCATTTGTACTTACTGGTTTCAATTCTGAAACATCCCAACCAAGATATTCAGCCACATTCATCATTTGATTTACTATACAATCCATTTCCTAAAATAAATTTAATTTGTTAAAATGGTTAAAATAAGATTTATTACTATTTTATTCTTTCTTTATTTAATAATGTGTAAAATTATAAATATAATTATTAAATATGTACCTAATTTATAAAATTATAAAATAATTAAAAATGAAAAAAATGTCAGTACACCCATGCTTTTATGTAAAACCTTATTTTGAGGAATTATATTTAAAAAAATTGATTTAAATGAAATGAATTAGAAGACCTCTATTTTGAAGCATAAACAAGGATAAACCACCTATATTAGGGGAGTTTATCCGTAATCATAAGTAAACTAATTTGGACGCATAAAAAAACTGAAGTTTTAAAAGACAAAAAGTCTTGTTTCTAACACTACACTGTAAAAAATTTGCTTGCCGTGGGCGGAGTCTAGCATTCATTTTAGTTTTTTTTTTTGAATTTTTTTCATAATGTATAGATACATCAAACGTTGATCTATATAATTTGGAAAAAACGATAAGAGATACACGAGTTAATGTAGCTAGAAAGAAAAAAGGTAGAAAGACAATCAAAAACCCTGCCAAAAGTATAGCAAATCGTTTCCTCAAAGAATAACAATTGTTTGGAAATAAATTTAATTAAAAAAATTTTTCTTTTTGAATTAAGTTAACTAGTAGTTTTTATAACTAATTCAGCAACGATATTTTCAAAACTAGTAATTTCAAATAAAAAAATTAAATATTACGTCCAAACTAAAAAAAATAATGTTGTTTTTGTTATTTTTTGAAGACGAAAATTGTGAGGCAAACATTTTCTCACATTGGATTATGGTTAGGGTGCCCATTTCTCTGTCATAAGAACGGGTTAAAGAGTTTTCAAAGCATTAAATAAAAGCCTTAATTAATTTTTTTTTATTTTTACTTTAATAAATAATTGGTACACATTAAAATATTAACTAAATGGCACTTTGCCAATGATTACTTATAAATAAAGGACAATTAACAAGAAACACCACAAAATGATATACTCAACTTAGGGTTTCATTATATTGATACTACTAATAAAAACTCTGACATATTCGAAAAGTCGGATTAAAAAAACAAAGTATTTTAAGGCAAAAAAGCAACAACAATACATAAAAATGAGATGAATTATTTTTAATACTTGTTTAAAATCTTTTTTTCTAAGAAAAGCGTTAACTCACGTTTGTGTCAAGTACTCCATTTCCATCAGTATCATAAAGTCGAAACATAACTGAAAAGAATTGAAGATTAATACGCAGCTCAGATAAAATGCAACAGGTTTTATATATTTATATATATATGTGCTAATATTTATATAACAATGAGTTTCAACAATAAAAGTGAAAATACTATTCATCATTTTTATTTATATTTAATTTTGACTAAAACAATTTTATATTTAATATCATTTTTATGTTATTTAACTGTCTGTTAAAACATATGTATATTGTTTTATACAAAAGAATGTAATGTCAGTTATAAAGTTTTCATTACACATAATAAATGGGTGGTTTTCACTGAAACGCTATATATGTGTGTACTACTGTCCCACCTAATTATATCTGAAACGAAAACGCTTTCAAACTTATTTTGCTTTCAAAAGTTAAGATTTTTTTTTTTTGAAGTTCTAGCCTACTGCGCAATTTTAACTAAGGTTATAAAAAAATTTTGTAGCATGCATTTGTTAAAAATGTATTCGCCGTACGCTATCCTTCTGCTATATTCTTAACTTTTGACATTAATATTCAGCTAAAATTTTGACTGGATTTCAGAAATACAACGTATACTCATATTTAAGTTTTCACACAATTTTAGCTATTTTCAAGCTTTCCGCCTCTTAAAAGTGCGCACGCAGTATTTATGCACTTGAAAGCCCTGCTGAATTTTTTTTATTTAACAATTCATATATAAACTGTAGAAAATTTAAAATTTTAGATATTAAAGTTTTAGCCATGAACATTAAAAATATTAAATTTTTAAAATACCTTTACAAAGAAAAATGTCGCCGACGTCTCGGCCGCCGTACATATCGTTTTCTCCACGTGTATGCAATACTTTATTTAATACATCTTGTTCAATAACGTGTTTTTATGAAAAAATTAGTTACCCAACGTCTAAGAAAATTTATTTTTTTCAATTAAGAAATTTAAATTTAATTAATTTTTATTTGAATAAAATCACCCAAAATGTCAGAAATAAAAAATTCCATAAAAATAACACGTAGAATTCATTTTTACACTTGTAGCAGTACAATTTTAGACCTTGATAAACATAAAATTACAAACAATCGTAAAAAAAGATAGTAAGTGTTGTGCCATAATAAAAAAGAAAGCTTATGAGTAAACACAAACTAAGTGCATGGAACATGTTTATATTGTTTATTTCCAACTGAGTGCTAGTTAATGCAAATTTTAAGCAACGTTACAATACAGTTTTATAATTTTATAATTTGTAATTATCACCTTACTAGATGTTAAGATTCTAAGCCCAAACTATTTGGATTCCCTAAACGCGTATTATTCTAGATCCATAAATCAAAATTTTTCCAAGTCCCTAAACCTGAATTATTCTAAGTCCCAAAGCCCAGATTTTTATATGTCCCTAATTTGAAATTATTCTAAGCTTAAACCAGACAAATTTGACCCCACCCCTTAAAATGGACAAATTTGATCCCCTTACGAGGTACCACCTCTCTAAAAACATGTTCCATGTTAATATACAGTTACTGAGAAAAATAGCCAAATATTACATTCGTTTTAAACAATTTTTTATTCATATATCCCTTTCACTTCTCTTTTTCTATTTTTAGATTAATTAAAACTGCAAATTCAAGTGTTGGATAAATTGTAAAAAAATAACCAGAAGTTTAACATAATAGGTAATAAGACTATTTTAGATAAAAACGAATAATATATTTGCATTCAGAAATTCTGAAGAAAATAATTGTTAGATAATTGTATCATAAGGAAATTGATTTGCAAATAGGAGGATTTAACTAATGACAACTTCATTAAAAATACAATCTTTTCCATGTAAGCCACCTGAACAAAATTTAAATTTTATAAAATTTACTCACATTCCAATTTATCTTCAGGTCGACCAGCTTCTAAAAGAGATAAGTAACAAACAATATCTTTTAGACTGACTTTTACAGAATGAACGTCGATAGTACTTTGTTTTCTGACTAAGTGCCTTGTTTCTGAAAAATAAAAAATAAATTTTTATAAAATTATTTTTTTTTAATTCAGAAATATAAAATGTTAAAGATACAATTTTAAAGAGCAGAAATATATAAAGTACTATGTTCAATTGAAGTTCCTTTCACATAAAGATTTCTTTTTAAATTTTCTTTAATACTGGTGTATCTTAGCTAGTATTATTGGATTTTTTAGAACCTTAATACCTTAATGATATATATTCTTAAAAATTATTCGATTTGATTATCAAATTATTTTAATTTAGATTGTATTAATTATAAAGGTGGTATTTTCACAATATATAATCAAGTTTTTTAGGTACTGGAAGCTAAAAGATTTAAATAATGTCCATTTTTTTGGACCTCATAGATAAGACTCCGAAATATAATTTTAATTTTCGAAAATTGGTGTTTTGAGTGATGGTATTGCAAGTTTTCCAGCCACTGTCTAGAATATTATTTGTTCATTGTTCGGAGGAATTAAGTAAAACCTAAAAAAACGTTTTTTGGGTTTTCTTAGGCTTTTGGGGTCGCGTAGTGAGCTCTAGGTCTAATTTCAACGGGAATTAATGAGTTATTTGAAAAATTTTAGATTACTAGATTTTGCTTCGGGCGTAAAATCAATATTCTTATCTGCTCAGCTTTCGGATTTGGGGAAAATCGTTACAAATTTGCGAAGCCTCATAGCTTGTTCAAATCCGATTAAAAATTTATCAAGGCCCCTGAAATCCTTTATAAAACCATGAAAAAGCCACGTACAACTTTCTTTTTGAAGCTATTTAGTCTGTACGACAAAGTTATTTATGATAAAAAAAAACTCTCCTCGATTTTTTTACTATTAAGTTAGTAAATTTTCAGTTTGGTCACTAAAAATTTCTTAATAGCTTGTGTAAAATTAAAAAAAATTTTTTTTCAAGGGCAGTTTTTTTGCAGAGTATAAAAACCAAAAAAATTTTCAACAAATTGATTTGTTTGAGAAGAAATAAAAGATTTAACAAGTCTTTTAAAAGTTTTAATATCTTGTTATTTTCATTGCTGTCTCAGGATTCCTTAAAAAAATGTCCGTGACTAATTTGCTAATATTAAAGTTACAAAAAGTTTTAATCTCAATTCAAAAAAAAATTTGTTTTTTTTGGCTAAGGTATTTTTAAGCATAGATACCGTGTATCTTTGTTTTTAAGGGAGATTATATCCCATTTTGTTATGTTTTTTGAAAAAGGGTATTTAAATAACTATGAAAGATATATTCAAAAAAATTTTTTTAATTTTTTACAAAAATATTTAATTTTACAAACAAATTTTTTTTTTTTTTTTTTAACGTGTGTCTGACTTCAGAGTCTTTGAAGCTTTAAAAAAAAAAACGACGTACAGCATATCTCGACTGAGAATGGTTGATTTAATTAAATTAAATTAAGCTATACAGTTTTTCAAAAGCTTTAATTTAAAATAAAATAGTGGCCTGAAAAAGGTACAAAAAAAAACTTAAATTTTCAGTAAAAATAAGGTTTTAAAGCTTTGTTGGGAGCTTTTATAAAAATAATCGCAATGTTATTCCCTAATAAATAGGTTAAATGAAATGCAAACTGAAGAATCGGTCATCAGTGAAGTAAATAGGTCAATATGTTTTTGTGTTTTTTTGCATGCCGTTTCAAACATTCATTTTTTTAAATCTACCAGGATTACGGACAAGTGACATTATAAAAATAATATATATATATATTTTTTTAAATTAAATATTTTTGTAAATAAATAAATTTTATTAGATAAATTCTATTTATAGAAAAAAATAAATTTATACCGATTTAGCATATTTAACCCCTTCAATGGGGTAGAAAGTAGATTTTTAGCACAATATAGAAAACGATTATTTTGGGCTAAAATTATCATCTAGTAGATATTTTTGCCCACTATTTTCATTTCTGAGGTCTGTTTTTACGTACAACCCTTAGAAAATAAGATATCATCCCCTAAACATGGGGTAAATTTTAAATTATTTTTAGGGGATGATATCTTATTTTTTAGGGATGGTATGTAAAAACTGACCTCAGAAATGAAAATAGTGGGCAAAAATATCTACTAGATGATAATTTTAGCCCAAAATAATCGTTTTCTATATTGTGCTAAAAATCTACTTTCTACCCCATTGAAGGGGTTAAATATGCTAAATCGGTATAAATTTATTTTTTTCTATTTCTAATAGTCGCACTTAGTGTTTTTAAATCCTGGAGATCATTTTTTTGTGCATAGTATCAATTTATATAACGACTAAAAAATGTTTAAAATTTACCCCATATTTAGGGGATGATAGCACATTTTCTAGGGGTTGTACGTAAAAATGGACTTCAGAAAAGAAAAAAGGAGCCCTAATTACCTACTAAGTGACATTTTTAGCCCAAAATTTTGATTTTTTCATGAAAAAATATTCAAATGGCATGAATGTCATGATTGGGCGTTAATGGGTTAAATAGGATATAATCTCCCTTAAATGAAAGTGGTGCGTAGGCTTAGTCATTGCGCGAGTTATATAGTTTTAATTTCGATCATAAACGTAGATCTTGCAACTATTTCCCTTCTTCATAGCACAGCTAGAATTCACTGTAGTGTGGTTAGAAAAAATAAATTTTCTTACCACTAAGGAAATGAGAAATTGTATAAAACCATTGGCCATAAAATAATACTGCCCAAATCGCAATTTTCCATCCTCGGCTTCACCTCGAATGTTAAGTTATATTTTACGGCAGTCTTTATTTTTCTGGTCATAGATCAAAATCTACTAATGTAATATAAAAGCGTGTGTAATTCAGTATACATAATAACATATTACGTAATTATTACTACTTAAATACTTATAGTAAACTTTCAAAAGCTAGACTTAGTATATAGTAATCCAATAAGACTTTTATAAACTTAATATTATTTCCAAAAGTTATTCATAAACATTTTAAATTTAGGATTTTTAAAGAATGTATTAATTGCAAATTTTAAAGAAACTATTTTTCATTGTAACTCTTTGAAGGAGATAATTTTTATTTTATTCTTATTTCTTTTAACTTTGAATTTTTGTTAGTAATTAGTTTTCTTGAATTCATAAATGGGTAGTTCTTAGCTATTTTTACCCAAGTCTGAGGTTAATGTCTTGAATTTAAAAATTACCGTTTTCACTGTTTTGGTATGTAAAAAAATGGTTACTGTCTAATTTTCAAGGCTCTAGGTGGCCTGGTTGTGATTTAGCAGCTACTTTACTAATTTTGATTTTTTTTTTTTGCATTCTCTGTGAATAATACCTCTGCGTAATTTGTTAATACTAGAGTATATACCTCTTTTATCCACCCGATTCTTTTTTATTTTGTAAACGCCCTAAATAAGCCTAAAAAATATTTTCTTTATGAAGATAGGTAGTAAAATTTGCCGCCTGATCCGAACCTGGCCATATTTTTTTAGAAAAAATCTCAGGAAAACCCGAAAAATCGGAAAAACTAAAGGGAAATTTCAAATACGAATTTTTCAAAAAACATCAAAATATATATATATATATATTTTTTTAAAGTCATTTGCCATTCATTTTATGGTAATATACTCCTTTTTTGTCATATTTGCCTTTTAATTACTTAACTCAAAAAAATAATTTAAAAAATTTTCTATTTACTGAATTTTCAAATGTCTTCTTTTCTAACAAAAAATGAAAATTCTGAATTGATTTTCGGATTCCTTGGAAAATTTTACCTTGAAAATCTCTTATTGTTAAAATTTTAGAGGCCTCTGAAAAGCTGTACAAAAAATTTATAACCGGTTTAACTACACAACCAACGAGCATGGAACATGTTTACTCATAATAGTAATAAATCCAAAAACCGAAATTACAATAAATCCTGAAATGTATACTATCCTAAGTCCATAAACTTAAAGTATTCTAAGTTGTTGTTGTTATCAGGGCCTGATCAGGGCCTGTTCAGGTCCTGACTCCCACTTCAAATTATTTTAAGGGGCCGGTAAGGTAGAACAGTTATCGACATTAGTTTTTTTTGAAATAATTAATTTTGTTGTTAAATTAATTTCATATAAAAATTTGAATTTTATTTCATCCACTCCGTAATTAAATTCTGCGTCGATTAAAAAAAAAAATTGAAAATTGCTCAAAATTTACTAGGAATAAAGTTGGATTTCCCGATTTTAATAAGCAATTTTAGAAAATCCAACTTTTTTCCTAGTAAATTTTGAGCAATTAAATTTTTTTTTTTTTTATTTGATGCAGGATTTAATTATGGAGTAGATGAAATAAAATTAAAATTTTTATATTAACAACAAAATTAATTATTTCAAAAAAACTATTGTCAGTAACTGTTCTACTATACCAATCCGTTAAGTCTCTAAATCGAAAATATTCTAAGTCCATTTCACCCCCCCCCCCCCTCTGCCGAGCCAAACTTTTTCAAATACCCCATCCAATATGAACATGTTCCATGTTAAAAGAAGAAAAACATAGTAAACTGCTAAAATCAAATAAATAAATAGGATAAAAAAATAGAAAATTTGAATTATTTTTTATTCTATCTGAAATACGCGATACCGTCAAAAACGGGTAGAGTGAAGCTAATCATCTTAGAAATAAGTTTCAGTAATTTTTTAATTTTGGGATTTTGAAATAATTGATTGGATTGATTTCAATATTAATGTGTAAATAAGACGTAAAAATATGTTAAACATAGTTAGAACACTAAGATTGACCAAAAGTGATTCCAAAAATACACCCCTTATTTTGCATCCTTTTTATTTGTTTGCTGAACAGATTTCAATAAAAATTTTGTTTGCGGAATCTTTATTATTATGAACTTTTTCTACAATTCATAAAAAAAAAGAATTAAATTTTCCAAGGAATCTGTAAATCAACTCAGAATTTTCATTTTTTGTCAAGGAAAGGAAAAGGAAAAGCGAGAAAATTGGAAAATTTTCAAAATCTTTTTTTTGATTTTTAAATTGGTTCTTAAGTACTTAAAAGGCAAAAATGACAAAAAAGGAGTATACTACCATCAAATGTTTGGGAAAAGACATTAAAAAATATATAAACACGTATATATATATTCGCACGCCAACCCCCTTAGAGTGATTGAAGTATTTTGAAGACTGTTCCATATTGGCCTGAAAGATGTATATTTTGTTCATTTTGACCCAAACGGTTCACGTAACAAAGGTTAAAGTGTTGGAAACGTAATATAACTTTATAATATTTGGAGAAGTATTTTCATTGCGAGAATTGCAGCGTAAAAGTACCGAATCGGCTCAAAAGTACCAGTTTGGCCCAAAAGTACCAGTATGGCCCAAAATTACCAGATTGGCCCAAAAGTACCAGATTCGCCCAAAACTGTCATTCGACAGCAGCGACAGCGGCGGCTGCGTTTATAACTTTATACTATATAGAGATATATATAACATGAGGTTTTTTAAGAAATTCGTATTTGAAATTTCCCTTTAGTTTTTCCGATTTTCCGACTTTTCTGAGATTTTTACTAAAAAATGTTGCCAGAAACAGATTGGACGGAAAATTTTACTATCTACCTTGATGAAGAAAATATATTTGAGGCTTTTTTAGGGCGTTCGCAAAATAAATACCCTGCAAACTAGCTGGCACTGAGGTTCCTCAAACAATGGTCTTTAAACTTCAAAAATGCAATAAATATTATTGATTACAACCATGCAATTATACATACATTTTTCTTTTTTACTAGGTAAAGTAGACCATTAAGATCATTTTGTTATTAAAGTAAAAATTCTAGCGTCCATGGATTGATCGCGCCGGCGTTAATGGATTTTAAATCATTTTTGCATAATTAAAAAGAGATAAATATAAAAAAAGCTAATTTTATTATTTTTTTGTAAAATTTTATTAGAATATATAATTATCCCTTAATAAAATTTGCTCGTAAAGGCTGTTATTATTTCAAAAATTTTTATCCCTTAATAATTAAAATATTGAGTAACATGATTTTTTTGTTTTGTCAAAGAAATGGTTGGCAACGATGCGAAAATTACAAATATTCGCGATTTTCTACTAGAAAACGAAACATAGTGCTCAATTATTATAAAAAGATAGGAGTTTTTACCAGAATTTATAATAATTTCTTATAATTTATTTTCTCAGTGTACTTCTTGCATTTGACCAATCTTCCACAACAATGATAATAATAATAATAATAATAATATTTTGTATTAAAAAAAATAACCACATTAATTGCTTCAAGATTTTAACATTATTTATATTATTTCTATTAATCACAAAATAATAAATTATTTAATTCTATAAATTGTTTGATTCTTTAAAAAATGCCAATATAACTTTTAAATCTTAATTTTAAAATGCAAACATAACCATTTAATATTTTTAGGCTGTTTATTATTGTTTATAATTTCATTAAGCTGCATACATAAATGCTCCATAAATAAACATAGCAACGAGCAAAATAATCCAAGGAAGTCAAAAAGAGGCAAGATTTCCATCACTCTTTCTTGTGTGTTATAATTTATATCAAAATAAAAAAAAAATTGTGATCGGATACAAAAAATTACTATATACTAAATTTCTAAAACTTTTACTCTCATTAAAATAAATTAGATATGTCCAAAACGAAAAATAAAGGTGTTTTATGTATTTTTTTGTGACGAAGATTTTGGAGAAAAAATTTTCAAAAAATTAATTATCAGATTCAAGATATCGAGTAAAAATCATAATTTCAAATATAAGTAATTTCATGGAAATGAATGAGGTATTACATCCAAATTAAAAAAAAAAGTATTTTGAGATTTTTTTAATAAACAAATTTTTGGAAAAAAAAGTTAGGTATTCATTCGATAATTGTTTTGAAATATCACTGGTTACAATATTTTAAAATATTAGTACTTTCATAGAATTAAATGAGGTATTACACAAAAAAAAAAATAAATATTCCAGTTTTTTTTATTTTTCTTTTTTTTTAATTTTGAGAAAAAAATTTTGAAAAAATAAAGTATCAATTCCAAAAAATTACTATAAACGAACTGTCTAAAACTAGTACTCTCATAGAAATAAATTAGGTACTACATCCAAAAAGAAAAAAAAATTAGTATTTTTTGTATTTTTTTGTGAAAAAAATTTTAGAAAAAAAATTTTAGAAAAAAAATTTTCAGAAAATTAAGTTTCCGATTCGAGATATCATGTAAAAACCATACTTTCAAATATAAGTAGTTTCATGGAAATAAATGAGGTATTACATCCAAAATAAAAAAAAAAAGGGGGGGGGGTTTGAGATTTTTTGATAAAAAAATGTTTGGAAAAAAAATTAGGTCTTAATTCGATAATGGTTTTGAAATATCACTAGTTACAATATTTTCAGATATTAGTACTTTCATAGAATTAAATGAGGTATTACACCCAAAAAAAAAATAAATATTGCAGTTTTTTTTATTTTTCTATTTTTTTAATTTTGACAAAAAAAATTTTGAAAAAATTAAGTATCAGATCCAAAAAATAACAATAAACAAGGTTCTTAAAACTAGTACTTCCATGGAAATAAATTAGGTACTACGTCCAAAAAGAAAAAAAAAATTAGTATTTTTTGTATTTTTTTGTGAAAAAAATTTTAGAAAAAAAATTTTCAGAAAATTAAGTATCCGATTCGAGATATCATGTAAAAACCATACTTTCAAATATAAGTAGTTTCATGGAAATAAATGAGGTATTACATCCTAATCAAAAAAAAAAAAATGTACCTCGAGCTTTTTTGGTGAAAAAATTTTTGAAAAAAAAATTAGGTCTTAATTCCATAATATTACACACACACACATATACAGACTTTTTTTAAAAACAGGTTTTTTAGCTTCCTGGGGTCCCAAAACGTGCTTATATGCCAAAAAATAGAAAATCAAATTTTGACCTAACACAATGGTTCCTCTTTGAGGAACCAAAAAGAAACGGGTGGCTGAGAATGCGAAAAAAATCAAAATTGGAAAACCAGCTGCTAAATCGCTACCAGGCCACCTAGAGCATTAAAAATTGGAAAGTAATCATATTTTTGCATACCAAACACAGTGAAATTTTTTAAATTTAGGACATCGACTTTAGACTTGGGTACAAATAGCTAAGAACTACGGAAATATAATTATAGGATAAGTTCAAAAAAAAATTTAATTTTCAACATTTTCTGCTCAAGATAGATTCTCTAGGTCGGTTATGAAACAAAGTTTTATAATAAAAAATTAATTACGCGTCTGGGAAATCAAAATATTAAATGAAAAGAACATTATTTATTTTTAGAATGGTTAAGAATATAATTGAATTATTTCAATAAATCACTAATATTACGATAACTTGTTAAATTTTTAATTTGGTTATTTCTTTGATGCCAATTTGAAGATTTTTGAGAATTGAAACTATCTATATTTTATTCATAAAACAAATCATTTTACAAGCTGACGTTAGTACACATTTTTTTCTGTAAATTTTTGTCTTAAGTTACTTCTTGGTTACTAAATTTTTCTTACAGAAATTTCTATTTATAAAATGTATACTCATTAGTGCTGACTTAGTGGTGAATAACTTGTGAGATTTTGTTATTACTTTTTATAATGTAATGAAAATTATAAAGAAATTAAATTACATGTACCTATATATTTGTGTATAAAATATAATAATACTTAATATAAATATATGTGCCGTCGAGTCGTCGCTTTTAACACAAACATAATAATTATATTACTTTTATTTATATAATTATATTTGTGTACTTTTATTGTGTATAATTCTAAAATTCGGCGGTTATATCAGGCAGGGGCAGAAGTTCAAAATTCCTTCCTATAATTGCGTAATGCACTATTTATAGAACCTTTTAGAAATAGGTCGATAAATTTTTAAAAATAATTAAGAAAAATAAAATGGCCGATAACTTCAATAATATTGAAACTTGGAAATAAAACTAAAAAATTGTATTTCACCGTATTAAATAAATAAATAAATAAATATGTAAGACGTTTTTAGGGGGGGGGGGGGTGAAATATTGACGTTTTTAGGGGGGATGAAAAAGTGACGTTTTTAGGGGGGTTAGTACATAAAGTAGTGACACAAACCGGTTATAAATTTTTTATCATTTATTTTATAAAAATCACCAGAAATAAAATATGCTAAAAAAAGCTAAATTAAAATTATTTAAATTACCCTATATACACGTTTATAAACTCTCAAACTAAATCTGTTAACAAAATAATTTGAAAAGACTAATATAACTTTACAAATTACTTTTGCAAATTGGAAATTCTGTCTATTCTGAGCATAATATTATCAATCATGTAATTAAATTATTTATTTTTTAATTAAGTTACTAAGAAATTTTCATTAATAATTACTATTTTAATTGCATTATTTTTTCTTGTAAATTTTATAAAAATATTTAACAAATCTGGAAAATAAAGTAGGATCATGTTTAATTGTTAGCAATGAGGTAAACTGGTTTGCTATAAGGTAAAGTTGTGATCATATTTATTTTTACGAATTCGCAGAAATTTAAAAATTAGCTATTCTGGGCATAAATGCGAGGCATTTGATTTATTAATTTTACAGAGTCAGATTTCCAAGATGATAGCTACATACAAAAATGAGATCAACTAAAAATTTTTTGGTTACATTGCAATACAGCAATGTTATTCGAAAAATAATTTTAGAGACTCCTGGCTTACATAATTGGCCAGAAATGTATTAAGTTTCTCTGCACAACGCCAAGAAAAATCGCCACTTTTGAAAATTGTGGAGCATTCTATCTGCCCTGCTGTTTCTCTAAAGCTAGGATCTTTAGGAATAACCTAAGAACTCTATATTTTAATATACTGATTGGTGTATCTAGGACTAGAAGCCCATGTAAAAAAGTTGGTACAGATAATATACAAATTGTATATAGCATTGTATACTAAAAAGCTGTATACAAAAATGATTCTATACAATTTATCAATTGTATACAATCTAATGTGATTTGCCAAAATAGAAAGAGATAAATTCGAAAAAGGGAAATAGAAAATAAAATAAAAATTTCTGATCCAGCTACAGATTATTTGTTTCACGGCTCCAGAAATTCTGTAGAAACCTAAAAATAAAAAAACATCCACATTTTCTAATTTTTCCAAGACTTTTTTTCCATGTCTGAATTTATGCAGGCACATTTTTTTTCACTAATAATTTTTTGTTTAAGCATTACTTTTTTCAAATACAATTTTAATCACTCTTAAAAAAATGGAAAGGTCTCGATCCATCCACAAAACAAGAAAATATAACCTTAAAAAATTATAAAAATTTAAATATTTTTGAAATAAAATTCTTCAAAATTATTTAGGAACTCACCTTAGGTATTCCATTCCAGTAATCAGTGTAGAAAAAAAATAAATAAATAAAATTTAATTTTTGTCGATGAAATGATATATTTTATTTTCAAATTTTGTTTAGATTTATGGATGGATTGAGATTTTTCATAAAATAATTTATAATTTACGACGGTGAAACACGGCTCATACTTAATAAAAAATCTAACAAAAAAATGAAACTGCAAAACTTTGGTTAAAAAAATTTTTTTAGGAGCGCACGACCGATTAGTTTGACTTCACGCGATCGACTAATTTTTTTTTAACAATTGTTTTTTAATATCACTAAGCAACGATTTAATTAATAAAAAAAAAGAAGTCATAATTTTATTGCGTAGCTTGGTGACATTAAAAAACAATTGTCAAAAAAAAATTAGTCGATCGCGTGAAGTCAAACTAATCGGTCGCGCGCTCCTAAAAAAAATTTTTTAACCTAAGTTTTGCAGTTTCATTTTTTGTTAGATTTTTTATTAAGTATGAGCCGTGTTTCACCGTCGTAAATTATAAATTATTTTATGAAAAATCTCAATCCATCCATAAATCTCAAAAATTAAATTTTATTTATTTTTTTTTTTCTACACTGATTACTTGAATGGAATACCTAAGGTGAGTTCCTAAATAATTTTGAAGAATTTTATTTCAAAAATATTTAAATTTTTATAATTTTTTAAGGTTATATTTTCTTGTTTTGTGGATGGATCGAGACCTTTCCATTTTTTTAAGAGTGATTAAAATTGTATTTGAAAAAAGTAATGCCTAAACAAAAAATTATTAGTGAAAAAAAATGTGCCTGCATAAATTCAGACATGGAAAAAAAGTCTTGGAAAAATTAGAAAATATAGATGTTTTTTTATTTTTAGGTTTCTACAGAATTCCTGGAGCCGTGAAACAAATAATCTGTAGCTGGATCAGAAATTTTTATTTTATTTTCTATTTCCCTTTTTCGAATTTATCTCTTTCTATTTTGGCAAATCTCATTAGATTGTATACAATTGATAAATTGTATACAATCATTTTTGTATACAGCTTTTTAGTATACAATGCTATATACAATTTGTATATTGTCTGTACCAACTTTTTTACATGGGAGGCTTATTGTCATGAACGATAAGGGTATGCAAGATGGTTTAAATATAGTAATCCGACTCATAAATAATATGGTGTAATACCGGGTATTCCAAATATATCGAACTTCCTTTGTGAGTTACACGAACTTAAAATCAACCTTTAATAGCTAGATATGAAACTTAAAAATTTTTTATGCAAGTAAAAGTTGCACTTTATTTTGGGTCCTCCAATAAATGAAAAATGTAATTTCAAAAAATATGATTTAAATGTCTGCTTGCAAGTAGAGTGCTTTTAAGTAATATCACTTTTTTTCAATTTTTGATTGTAAAGGTTTATCCAATAAACCTTCGAAAAAATTATTTAAAATATTATTTTTTCTTAGTAGAACTATTATTTTAATAGAACTATTATTTTAAAATTCTTCTATTTTAGTATAAAAGGATCTCAGAAGTTAGCAAAAATGTAATTATTATCTAAATTAAGAAGACTAGTATGTACGTATCTACTTTTCACTGCTTAGTAAAACTTTTTGAAATTTATTTGATATAAATAATCCTTCTATAATGGTTTTTAGGGTCAGAAACAGAAGTCAAGAATATATGTTTTAGACAGATAGAGGATAATTCTAAAGACACATTATTTTAAAGTAAAATAAAAAATGTATAAGCATATATGGAAAGATCTCAAAACAAAAATTAACCTTAAATCTAGGGTTAAAATAGTATAAAAATTTAAATAATTTTGCAATATTATCCTCAAAAATTGTTTAGAATCTCACTTTAGATATTTCAGTATTCAGTGCAGTAAAAAAAATTAAATATTAAATTTAAGTACAAAGGTAAATAGTTGGATGAAAAGTAATAATTTTTTTTTTCTTTTTATTGAATGGATTGAGATCTTTTGTATTTATTTTTTAAAGGACATGAACAAATTTTTTTTCTCAGTTCAAAATTTTTAAAAACTGTAAATTCAATAATATAAAATTTATTTAATTTACCAGTATAAATCCTTATTTTTATTATATTTTAATTAGTTTGCATAGTTTTTAAAATATTTTTTAATTGCATATTTTAATTAACAAGAATTCTTTTGGTCAATTAAAAATTTTATTAAAAATTTATTTTAGTTATTTCAAATATATTAATTATTTAAAAATAAAAAATAATAATTATAGAGTGTAGAATAAAGTAGGTTATATTTAATTATTATTATTATTATTAATTATTTAAATTTAAAAAAAAATTTTAAAGTGTGAAAATATTAAATAATGATTTAAGCTGCCTAGTAATATTCTCCAATTTTTTATTTTTTATTATTTTGAATTATTTATAATAATTCAAGTATTCAAATAATAAAAATTATTATAAAATGCAGTGTCAGGTTGCTCTGTTTATTAAAATTAAATAAAAATACTTGATTTTTGAGCTAACAATATTTTCTTTAAATTTCGAAGCAAATTTTATCAAAACAAATGTAAAAGTACGTGTTCAGATTTTCAAGCAAAATTCAAGTAGAATAAAAAAAATATTGGTTGAAATTTTTAATAAAATTTAGTAAAATTTAATAAAATTTAAAATTTAGCTTAAGCTATAAAATCTTTGTCTTGTTAAAACATATGTAAAAAAAAAATAAATAGAAATATAATTTTATTAGTAAACAAATTTTTTAAACTTCATTAATGAAAATAATAAATTACTTACTCCATAACTATAATGTACATAAATATAAAATTAATTAAAAAAACTTGTTTGAATTAACGATGAATATGTTTAGAAAAATTAATTAATTGTTCATTAAATTAAATTAAAAATGAAAATACGTATTTAACAAATTATACTGTTTACTCTGCCAAAATTCAACTGGCTTATAGAGCAAAAGTAAGTTATTATGTTATAGACAAGAAAAGATGTGACAAAATTTATAAAATACTTAAATGATCTTTTCATAATATATATGTTACAGTTAAAGTATGAATTCAGTTAATGTGAAATTAGCTAATTAAATCATACATCATTTTCCCATAGTTTTAGGTTAAATTTTAAGTTATTAATTAGATAACTAGATTGTCAGAGCTAGTTATCAGTATTTCAACTGAAGCAAAATTTAACTAGTCCAGGGGAGAAGCCCCATTCGCAAAGACCAAACAGTGTTTAAACATTAACTAAATGTATATATTAACTAGTTCGGGTATGAAATGTAAGGGACTTAGGTCCCATTTTCTTTTTAATTTTTGCATGATAAGTACATAAGTGCTACGTGAACCATCCTTATCTAATTATCTAAATATTAACATAAAAATTCAGCAAACTTTTTTTTTGAAGGGGGATTTGCAGGCTTTGTGCGTATCAACAAAATAATGTATGAATTAGCTAGTTAATTTTTACATTAACTGGATCCATACCTTAACTATAACATATATATTTGAATATACATAGTACCCACGCATATATATCTATATATATTTTTGCTAAAAATAAAATTTTCTATTTTCAGATTTTATTTGACATATAACACGTGCAACTTTATAAAAAATAAAGTAATAAATATAACGTAAGTCAAAGAGCACAACTTCTTTTTAAAAGAAACAGCTGTCCATAACTTGTCTACTTCCTTTTTGCATATTTAAAATTTAAGATATGCATAAAAACATTAAATTTAATGTTTTTTAATATCATCTAAAAGCTTTTAAAATTACGAATAAAGAAGTATATACACACCAGTTAAGTAATTATATAGCTAAAAGTTTTTGATCTTATATAAGTTTCTACAAATGTGAGTGAATATTAAAGATTTTATAGTATTTCAGTTTTATTATGTGACAGTTTTTTTATTCATATTTTAAGTGCGACTTTTTGAAGTGAAAACTTTCATAATTTTGTTAAAAAACTAAAATGAAAATAAAATGTATTGGAAAAAAAAATCTTATATCAATTATTGTATGAATATTTTTTAATGTTTTAAATAAAAATATATAATTGTATTACTGAAAAAAGAAGTTCTTTATAATTAATACTTCTAGTAGCGAGGAATAAGAAATTTAACCGTAAATATCAGGACCTTTATAAAAAAAATATTATATTAAGTATCAAGGGCGTAAAATTTTAGTGTTCAGTGAAGCCGGGCACAAGTAATATGTGTACACTAGAATAGTTCACAGAAAAAAAGTGCTCAAAAAATGCTCCTGCTAAAGTATATTGACTACAAAATGACTCCATGCCAATTTTCAGCTAATTTAAGAACGTTTGTGGGGTTAACCAAACCCAGGGTAGATCTCAAGCAGTTGGATAACACCAATAATTGGTGTGACCGACAAAAATTCTTTTCGTGTTAAGTTTTTAGTGTCGCTAAACTAGAAAGTGAGAAGCTCAGAGTTTGGAAATTCCTTAAACACCCTTATAACATACAAAATACATATCCCTTTTTTACCAAAAATTTTTGTTCAAATAGTGAAAATCATATACATTGGAAACATTTGGGTCGTAAATTACAATTAATAGTTATGGATGACTTTAATATGTTTAAAAAACACCCAAGATACCATCAGTTTATTTCAACGCGCCTTCTAGGCCTAAAGACTATGTACTATGACAATTTTATAAAATAGGGTTTTAAGGCAATTTCCCAAATAACGCTGTTATATTGAATTTAAATCAAAATTTTTTTGTATAAGAGCTTTCATTTCTTTCATTCCTCGTGAACCGCAATTTTTTATCATCGATTCTTTTACCATTATAAATAATAAAACGAATGACCATTTTTGGCCCAAAATGACCAATTTTCAAATTGCTGCTAAAATTGTAATTTTTTATGAAAATGAATTATACAGAAAAATTTTTAAACGAAACGGTTTGTAAAAAATCAGTGGAACATATTTTTAAAAGACTGAATCCTTTCAAGTTGTTTTGAAATAGAAGATATTTTATTTAACTCCTTTATAATAGGGTAAAGCAGTTTATTTTAAAGTACTGGTTAAGAAATTTCCATGGCTTTTAACCGAGGCGGTGGTCGAGTGGTTTAAATCTCGCGACTATATGTAAGTAGAGATACTTTTATATAGAAACGAGTTCGCCGCTCAAGTAAGAGTTTCATAACTGTATATAGACGCTATTCGTAAGTATGAAAATACTTTAGTAAATATAAACAGATTTAAAAAATAAGAGATAGATAATATTTAAACGATAAGAGAATTACTGATAAAAAAATGCGATTTACGGGTATTAAAAGGTGAAATTTACACAAAAAACGAGACCAACCGGAAGGTATTTTGTTAGATTACAAGGTGTGTATCTAATTTGTTTATCTAAGTGATTGGGTACAAAAGAGAATAAGTTGGGCATAAGGAAGGTTATACCTAGATGGCGAATATAGAATTATAGAAGACACCACTGAAACTTATTGACGTAACAAGTTAAATTAATCTGTTGATGTTGCTGATTTAAAAATGTGCTTCAAGACCTCAGTAATAACTGGATTGATGCTAGTAGCAATGGTATTCCTGGTAGAGATTATATCCAGTATCATCAAGTCAGGATTAACGCTCTCCTTACTAAGAGTAGAATAAGTAGATGTAAAAGAGCGGAGGAGTCAGGCAGGTTAGGTCATGCTGGTTGTAATGTTATAGAGGCAGCAACACATGTTGTACAGGTTTGCTTTAAAATACATGGAGGCAGAGTGAAGCGACACGTCACAGTATCCAAAACCTTGGTTGCGGAACTAAGGCAAAAACGTTTGAAGGTAAGAGAAGAAAACCGCATAATTACATCAGAAGGCCTTAGAAAACTAGATATAATCTGTTAGAGGCAAAATGAGGTTTGGATCATTGACAAACAAATAGTAGGGTTCTATAAATTCTTGAATTAATTCCATAAGGATAAAGCAAACAAACGCAAGAAGGACGAGATTCGCATAGCAATAGCGAGTGAAAGGAAGGTCCCTGTTGATTGCATCAAGTTCACTTCTTGTACGATATCTTATAAGGGCGTATGGAATCAAAGGTCACTTAAAGATCTTTTAAGCTTAGGCTTAACTAAAGGGTTCTTGGCAAAATTAACAACGACGGTGCTTTAAGGAACGCACACAAATTGGACGAGGTTTAATAGCACGACTTCAAAAGTCTATTAAACCAGGAAACCAAGAATGGATTGTTAGAAGCTTCAAGTTATACTAACAAAAGGAATACCCGTTTCCATGAAAAAGGCGTCAAGTCCGCAACGGGAAAAATTGCGGCATACTTCTAGCAATGCAGTCCAACGTAGAAGAGTAGATTCAAAGAAGATCAGTTGATGAACTCTGCTAGAGTATAAACGAGATGAGAATGAGTTTAGTGGGTAGCTGCTGGAAAAAGAGTAGTCTGAAGGTATAGGGAATGTTTTTTTAACTACCTTAACCTGTCCTGAAATTCAGAAGCAAAGCGGTCTCTCAAAGAGTTAAAACTCCTCTTGTTAGTGACTATGTTTTATTACAAAAATAAAAGTATTATTAAAGTAATTCTTCAATTGCAAGTTTTTCATAGCAGAAAATTTTCTGTAGGTTAATGTGATCAAATAAAAAAATATTACTACGTATCAGAGTTATATAGGGAGTCGTTATGCATAAATATGTAATTTTTGACGTCTGCAGATACGTATGGATGAGTATGATTAAATATTTAAGTAAAAATTTTAATCGTATGTGTAAAGTAAACATTTATTTCATTATTCTCATAATAAATTGAATAAAAATGCAGCAAAGAGATATAAAACTCGTAAATTTATAGAAACAAATTCTAATTTTATCATAAAAAAGTTCTTTTATTTTTCTTTATAAAAATTACGAAATTTCCTTCTTATTAGATAAATCTTTCAATTGACTGTAATAAATCTGTAAAAAAAAAACTCACGATAGATAAAAAATTCTGTTATCGAATAGATAACAAAAAATGAAAGGTATATAAAATATCAAAATACAAAAAAAGGAGTACTTTGATAAAAGTATAGTAATCTATTTTATTATATATAAAAATTGAGCATTGCTATATCTTCTTTGACAAAAAAAAAGATTAACCTAATATATCAAAGAAATAGGATTTTTTTTCTATAAATTTCATTTAATTTGATGAAATTTCACTCATAAAAATAAATAGGATATTGCATTATTTAAATTGTCTAATTTTTTTACTATAAATATAATTTACTTTATACTTTAGATTTGATAATTTATAAAGTATATTTAATTTTCAAAAGTTTAATTTTAAAAAATTTACTAATCAAAAGTTAAGAGTTTGAAAATTTTTTATTTAAATTTCAAAGACTATCTTTGTTTTTCTGTATCTTTATTTTTTACTTAAGTTTTATTAAGTTACAAAATTAGTGTATAAAGTTTCTCTATTAGCGAAATTTCCACCTAGAGCTTATATTTTACAGTCGTATACTTATAGTTATATAATTAAAATTTTGGTAGCAATAAAAGCACAAATTTTTAAACTTTGAATTCAAAAGCCTTTTGCCTTTAATTAAAAAGGGTAAAACTCATTTCATTCGTTAGCTTAGGTGTAGACAAAACTTACCACATGATATCTAGCATCTTTAATTTATAAAAAAAATTTTAAAATAAGATTTTAATAATGTGGCAAATGTTGTTCATGAAATAAGCCCAAAATCTTTTGCTTTTGGATATTAAACCCTAAAAATATATTTTCTGAAGAGCTGCAGAATAAAATAAACTGTAATACTGAATACTGATAAGTTTCTATTTCTATCATTAAAACTATAATCATTCAGGTACAAATCAAGTATCTTGCCAACTGTTAAGAGCTCTAAAAATATAAATGAGAATATTGATAAAAATTTTTACCGAATACATCTTAAAAATGAAATGAATTTTGCTTAAAAAGGGATTTTAATTATGGGGGCTGATTTTTTTTCGTTTTATTTGTAGCAAATTATAATAGTAATATTTTTGGTCAAATTGTTCCTCGAAAAAAAGAAATAAAATCTGCCTGCCACAAACGAAAGTTTCTTGAAAGCTTTATTTTTCTTTTTTTTAATATTCTGATTTAATTTGCTTCAGAAAGAGATTATTTTTCTAAAAATTTTCATTAAAAATATCTAGTCCTTGAACTTTTTTTATTCATTTTTATTCATAAAAAAATTTCTTATAACCACATAACTTTTTTACAATTTAATGATAAAAAAAAATTTCATATTAGTTTTTACAATAACGATGATATTCTATACTTCTTTTAAATATTATAACAATTAAATAATAATGCATAACAATTATTGAATTATATTTAATTATTAATAGCTTTTTTCTTTGTTTTTCAATTAGATGATAAAGTAAAAAAAAAAAAAAATAAAGAAAAGTGACTTCTAAATGAAAGTAGATACGACACTGTGAAACTAATAATATAAAAAACTAGAAACAAAATTACTATGAAAAAAATTTTTAAAGTGATAGTTGAAATAAAGGACTTGAAAAGTATACTAAAAAAAAAATATAAAAAAAAAAGTAAATATCTATAATACAAAGAGATGTTGAAAAAAAAAACATCGTCACAGAAAATAAAAATGTTGCAAAGAAAGAAATGTTTTTAGCGACGTTCAACTTATTATTAAAGTAAAAAAGATAAAAAAAAATATTAGTTTTATGAGACAAATAATAGAAGCTGACATCCGTAAGAATTAAATGGTTTAGTTTTTTTTCTCTATTTTATTTCTTTTTTAAATTAAAATAATAATTTTTATTGTTTTTGTTTCATTTAAAAATATTATTTTTATTTTATTATTATTTTGTTTTATTGATACTTTTATTACTAAATCAGATAATTAATACAAAATTTATGTATTTCAGCACTAGATTTAAAATTTTAAAATAAAATACTGTGGTAGCAAAAAACTATTCACTTTCTTGGGTTTCTTCAATTTACCAAATGACAAAGAGAGCTCCTATAATAGAGTTCTTTACGACCTTCAATTTATTAAATCTTGTGTCACTCAGTCTGTAAGAAAATGCTTAGTTGATTCAGTGATGAACATAACGCAAAAAAAAACTTGTGATAGTTTGAATATTCTCAAAGAATATTTATCAATAAAAGTTTGACGATGGCATAATAAAAAGTTTGAAATTTCATCAGAGAGGGAAATGAAAATGAAAATGAAAATTTTTGAAAACTTCATTTGCTAAAACAGCAATATTAGAGTTACTGCAATTATCGTGAAAAAAAAAATTGATGATGATAATTGCAGTATATTGCCATTTTAGTACATGAAGTTATCAAAAATTTTTATTAAGCCATCGTCAAACATTTATTGATAAATATTTTTTAAGAATATTCAAATTATCGGAAGTTTTTTTTGCGCTATGTCCAACACTAAGTTGAATGACTTGAATTCCTCATTTAGATTATTGCAATTTAATTTAGGAATGCGTCTACTAAATTCATAACACAGTTGCAAAGACTAACAAATGCACTTTTGAATTATGTCCTTATAGAAAACAACTTAATTGACTTAAAATTGATTCAAAGAGTAATATTTATTATATTAAAATAAGTAATAAATATTAGGCCAAGGTCGGGGTTTTGAACACTTTAAGGAAATTCGTGACTTTACTAAGGAATAAAAATAAAAAATATAGTATTTTTTAACATAATAACTCTTTAAATAGCAGTAATGAATATAATTTTTGAGGAATAAACGGTTATTTGCCAGATACGATCAACATTTTAATTTTAAATAGAGTTCTAGTAGAGAAAACCTAGAATACCAGGGTTTTGGACACTAAGTACAGGGTTTTGGACATGAAATTTATAGGGTTTTGGACACCATTCTTAAAACTAACTACATAATACATTTTTTTTAAATTATAATCAAAAAAGTTATAAAAATGGGTATATAATGGCATTTAATTAATTTTTAATTAATTTTTAGATAAAAATATTACTATCTAAATAAATTTTTTGAAATTACCAATCTTTAATCAATTGTAAAAGTTCATGTTACAAACGACTTGTCGAGTATAGGTGTTAATAAGAAAATATTTTAATTAAATTTTTTATTTATTCTAATTAATTTACCAATTGGCATACAGTGGCAATGAATTTTTAATTTTTCTAAATTAGATTTTATGTAGTACTTTTTAATATTAGCTTTTGGACTTAACAACATGTAACAAATAGACACTGTTAAGACTAGAAATTTTACCTTTATCTTCAACAAAATAATCAAATGTCCAAAACTAAAATCCGTGTATGCTGTTTTGGACATTTGAATAAAATACATGTCGAAAACCACATTTTTAAGTATATTTAAGATGGGTCTTAGACATCTTAATTAAACGCATAAAAAAGGAAGAAAATGATTTTTTTTGTTATAAATTTAATGTTTGATGATTACTTAATCAAACAAATGCAAAAAAGTTGTTATTGTTAAAAAAATATAAACAAAATAGTGATTTTATGTATCTCGTATCCTTAGTATTTTTGTTAAAAAACGATACCATATCAAGTAGTCTATTTTTATTCAAGGTTTTATTATTATAAATAATTAATAGTTTTCAAACAAACTAGATAGAGAAGAAATAAGTAACCGTTTAAAGAATATTTTTTTAAAAATAATATATCTTTTCACTTATTTCTATCTTAGTTATTTGCTAAAATAACGCTGGGTGTTCAAAACCGCATCGATGACCACCACCCCATCCTTGACCCTACTTCCTTGGATAAATTTGAAGAAAAATAACATAATTATTTAAATACACAGATTATTTGTAATGAAAGATCCTTTTTTTGTTGCCTCTTTTCAAGGCATTCAATTCTGAAAAATCTCTACATGTTCCTCGCAAGGATCTTGATATTCCTATACACAGTAACACAGTTAATAAGAAATATTTATGTAAGGGTGCTTTTTTTTATGAAATAGACTTTTATGAAAATAAGTTAAATTATTGATGAAACTTTGCAAAACCTGATTTTCAGACATGGTTAATATATTTATAGAATATTTATTGAGAACTACGTACGTATTTTTATAAAATGATTTGCATTCTTTATTTTCTAAAAAAATCTATTCATTTTAACTAAATTTTATACATTAAAATTGAATTTTGTCAATTATATTTTATTAAAAAGTGAAAAGTACATATAATATTAAACACCTAGGAGGGAAATTCTTACATTACTGAGGTGTCTGACTAACACACACCAAAATGTTCACCGAGTTCTTTACGTTATTTTATATTTCACCTAGTAAAATAATTAGCGTTTTGTACTTAATTTAAGATAAAAATTTAATTTAAAAAATTTTTAGCTTTGCGCATACGTTACAACTGTAATACGTTATAACTGTTGAGTACCGATTCACCGATGCTTTTCATTTCACAAAAAAGCATGTAAATTGGACTTATTCAACTTTGCCTTGGCTAGAACATATAAACGCGTATACGAAAAGCGTAAATACAAAATAAAGTTGTAAATTGTTACGCGTGCGCGTGAGAGTTATACGCTAATTATATGCTAGATGAAGTATAAAAAAATTTAATTATGAAATTCTTTAGCAGAAAAAGAAAAATTTAATTCAATTTTTTTAAATACTTAATTATACTCAAACTTAAACAAATTATTTTTTTTTTTCAAATTTAAACTTTATTCATTTATATATCCTTTTTTCACAGGGATAAATTGTAATATATTAAATGCATTTATATGAGCTCTCTAAAGGATAGTAGTAATAATAATCCCAAAGGCTTAGGTAATACAGTAAATGACATTACTTTATAACTATCACTCGTTATATATAAGGGTTAAATTATATACTAAGATTAAAATTACAAAATTTTAAAAAAAGTTATCAAATTTAATTAAAAAAAATATTTTATGATATAAAAATATATTTGTCTTTTTAATATCTAAATTTTATTCAATTTGTTGCAAATACACTTTTTATACAAAAACAACAGAATTTACATGTAATATAAAAATTTCGAAGGAATTATTAAATGGCTCAAATTAAACAGAACCGGAGTACACCTAATGGTCGGATCTTCAAATCAGTTTCAAAGTTTTTTTTCAAAAGTACTACTAAAAATAAGCCTCAGTGTCATTTTTTAGCTCGAAAGATTGAGATCTCGATTGTTAGCGTCCGTTTTCATTTCTTGGCCATTTTTAAAATAAGAGTGAAAAATAGAGATGATGTTTTTTATTTTCTCTGTAAAAAACTCACATTAACGTGGAAAATTATTTCCTCTTAGGTCTTAGGGATAGCAAGTTTTTCTTAGAATCCTATTCTAAGGTAAAAAAATTTTTTTGAGCTGCACACGTACGATAAATGAATAAATGCGTTGTTTCTTTTCAAAAATTGATTTTTCAAAAACATATGCATAAATTTGTGAAGCATGATGGGGATAATGATGCATTATGCGTGCTCATCGAGATCATGCAATTGCAATATGTCAAATCATATTTTAGAAAAAGAAAATAAATGCGAAAAATTAGGGTAGCCCTCTCATGCGCAAAATATCATTACCCCACCCCTGGACTTCCTTATCCGCTTCAAAAAGTGACGTGAAATGCTCATGGCCTATCTACTAACGGAAATAGGAAAAATTTCGGTAGTGAAAACTGGATTTTTTTGGTGTAGTGAAAGTATAGTGAAATTGAGGCTAGTTTTTTTGCATACTGGAAAAAACAATAAAATTAAAAAACAGTTTGTCAAGATAATACTTCAATATTCTGCAATTTCCTTCATATTTCAATTTAAATTTGTTAATCGCTTTTTTCTAATTACAATTTGAAGCGGATAATCTATATTTCATGAATATCTCGTTATAAATGACTATACAGCTACTGTGATTCATTGTCGTATAAACTATAAACTGTGAAATTGACCGACTTTACGTGATATTCTATTTTTAAAAGATAATAGCATGACCAAAAAGTAAATAGAACAAATAAAATGGTTTTAATTAACTAACCTTCAAATTTTCCATTATTAATGAATAATGAATTATTAGATTTTCTAGATGAATTGCGAGACATTTGACTATGACTTGGACTACTATCAGAACTTTTTTTCTCTTGTACATCATGACAGCTATAGAAAGTATGTGTCACTAAAACCATTGGATGGACACTTCCTATAATGCAAGATCTGTTACAAACATTTATAAATATTTCATTTATTTTTATGTCAGAGAACATTCTAGAGTGTTACGCTAGTTGAATGAAAGCGTCTTTAGAAACATGTTAAAATACTACTTTTTTCAAATATAATAATTTATAACCCTATAATTAACTCTCAATTTTATACAGCCATTTTAGTTCTTTAACTGCGACAAAAATTTTCATGCTATAGCTAATTTATTATACTCGTTTATTTCACTGAAATTCAAATTGTTACTTTATTAAAAAACGATTCTTCAATCTTTGTGATATCTTTTGTTTTATTTGAAATAGAAAAATTGAAGCTTTCAATATATTTATTAATGCACAAAAATTTAACCATAATTCTATAAATTTTGTTTTTTAATCAAATATATTTTAAAAAACATAATTTTTATTACAAGAATCAATTTCGACAAAAAGTTAGCAACGGTTATTTATACTTTTGCTTTCAATAAATAGCAAGCCTAAACCAACTGAAAACTCTACATGGAGTAACACGGATTTGCAAATTATTTGCAAAAAAAATTGCTGAACTTTTGGCAACACGATGCAACTCCGTGGATATGGAGTTTTCAATTGGTTGAGAGTTGATAAATAACCTAGTAGAAAAACAAATATTTTGGGCAAATGAAAAAAGTTTAAAAAAACTAAAATCAACTGGAATCAAGAATTAAATAAGCATAAAAACTTTTTTTATAAAATTTTTTATAATGTATGTGGAAAATATTTTAGGTTCGATGTAAAATAAATTCATTCAAACAGCATATCATTCAAGAATTTTCTCCTGCGTTAAATTTTGAAACTTTCTTATTTACTTCATTTTCTTATTTACCTTAAAATATTCTCTTTTATGGGTAAATAGAAAACTTCCTCTAAAAATTGTATGTATTTCTAATTTAATTTTTATTTAAAAAAATTTTTTCTCTACGATTAAAATGTTAGAATAATATCATTTGCTAAAATGTAAATTTTATTTGCATTGAAAAACATATATACATTGAAATATATATACGTAAATACATATATAAAATATATATACGTATATTTAATACTTATGTGAACATATATATTTAAACAGTTTCATGAGTATTTAATTTAACTTAAATTCAATTTAAATCTTTAAAGTTATTCGTACAAAAATGTGTAACTTTTCTAATTTTATTTTAATCAAATTTTAGAACTTTTTAGATAATATTTATTTATTTTTAAAATGATAAAATGATTTTTTATTTTATATAAAAAATAAAATAACGGATTGAGTTCTTAGAATTTTGAACAAATCTGTTAAGTTACATTTGACAATGGATATGGTGTAACGTATAGTACTGACAGCATATGAAATGTCCACCGTTTGAATTCATCTCTATTACTTTTACTTTAATACCATTACAGATTACTACACCTAGCTTATAATTAACGTATAGCTATCTTACACACCTGTACTAATTTACAGCTTTATTTTGTATTTAAGTTTTTTATACACGTTTATGGCTTCTAGAAGAGGTAAAGTTGAATAAGCGCGATTTAAATGCTTTTTTGTGAAATGAAGAACATCGGTAAAGTAACGTACACTCTTAAACCAAAACCACCAAATTTCCTTTAGCAAATCGCCAAATCGCTTTGTAAAGCTCCAAAAGTAACTTCAGCGCTATCTAATGCACCATTCTCAAATTTGGTGGTTTTGGTTTAAGAGTGTATGTGCCAAGCTAAATATTATGTATCGTAATTAAAAATAGCTACTAACCTTTTCTTAGGTATCGCAGCCATGTTCAAGTCATTAAAAAAAAATATTTGAGATAAAATAATAATCATATCTTCTAAAATATTTTTTTAAAGTAAGTACAAAACGCTAATTATTTTACTAGGTGTAATACAAAATAACGTAAAAAACTTGGTGAAAATTTCGTATATATTCCTCGGTGCGTGTAAGTCGTACTTGGTTAGTGTCTCGTGTGTGACCAAATTCACACACCTCGGTAATAGACAAAATTTCCACCTATATATTTAATATTGTACTATGTATATTGATTTTACCAATTGCAGGCCCATGCGTACCATGTATGCATCCATTGTAAAAATTGCCTAATTTTCATTAATATTTTGTATGATTTAAAATCAAAAATTTGAATAATAGGATTCAGTTTTTTATTTATTTTTTTTTGTTTGGCTTTATTAGCTCTTTGTTCAGGTTCAAAATATGCATTTTTTTAACGAATAATTTTATCATGCTAAAAAAACAACTCGAACCCTCGATCTCACTATACCGATCGTTAATTTTTTAACACGACAAAAAATAACAATTCTGGCTAGTATTTTAACTCCACGATATATTTTTTATTTAAATTTAATCATTTTTATTTTTAACTGAAAACTTTATTCAAAAAGAAGTATAAAGTTATCATTAAAATATTATTTGTATGTTCAGGTAAAAAGAGGACAATTTAAAAAAGTTTGATTTGTATAAAATTGTAATGCAAAAAAAAAAGGTACATAAATCTAAATTGGAAAGATGACAAAAAATACCGGTGCGAAGTTTGGATGAAGCTTCACTCTCTGACTTGTGGTGACCAAGTGCTTGTAGCTTTTCAGTGAGACCATGAAATTTATCTACAATGTAAGAACCATGGCTTTCAGTTGAACCTCCCATAGGAAGACCCGTACTATTTATATTACTACTTGATGTTGTGTGAGAAGTAATGGCAGCACACGCTGTTGTAGAAGAAAGGACAGCCATTTCCTGAAATAATAAAATATAATAAAATATAAAATTTTTCCTCTTTTACATAAATATTACTGATGTATTTATTTCAATATGTAAATTTTATTTAAAATCACTGCTAATTAATAATTAATATTGAACTGTTTTATTAGAAAATAGTTTTATTTTTTATAATAAATAACTAATAACTAATTATTGACAGAATACATTCTAAATATATAATTTATCTACAAGAGGGAAAAGTAGGTTTCGATATAAATTATATATAATCGATTTTCAGTTTTCATTGAACCATATTTTGTACAGACCACAAACGACAGAAACACAAAGTAATAAATTAAATAAAAACATATTATTTTATTTTCTTTATAATTAAAATTTTTTTTTTTTATTTGTTATTTTTATATATAGAACGTATAAGCAGAAAAATAAATATTTTAAATCTTTAATTAAAGAGAATAATGTATAGTTCAGTAAAAAGTCTTTAAAAATATATAATTTTGTATTATATAAAAGACAAGAATAAATAGCGGTTTTAAAGAAGAACAAAGTTTATGCCCTGAAACTTTATTCAACATTTATTAGTTGTTTTCTTATATTATTTAAAAAAAAAATTTCATAAGAACTTAAAACCCAAGCAAATATTGATCATTAAAGCTCTTTTTTATTTTTATGTACAAAATAGCGTAGATACATATAAAAGTCTATTTTATTTAAATTGCTAATTAAAAAATAGCGAGCACCTGGTTAAATTACGTGTAAATATCTATTATCAACTTTAAGGCATTCTGTTCGTATCAAAGTTATTACGCAACATTCAAGTATTTTGTGGAGGCTTTGAGTTTCAGAAATTTCAATCTTTTATATATAACTGGTACCTATTTTACACAGTACTTTGTAATCATAGCTACTTTGTTAAATAACTAACATCAGATTAATGTATGCTAATTTAGTACAGTAATATTGCATTTAGTATTACACGTATGCATGTACTAAGTAAATACAAATAAATTCTCATTCATGTAATATAAACGTACACGTTTAGATATAATAAATTTTAATCAATATATATGGCTGCTTTCCACAGAAATAGTATATTTTTCTGTAACTTACGGTACAAAACTTATTAACTTTTTTTTCAATTTTTTTTTATTTTTATGTTTTTCAAGGTCCAAATATCTAAAATTTTCAATGATACTTCTACAAATTTAAAAATAAATTTTACATGTTATTCTTATGGAATTTTTTATTTATGCGGACGTTTTTGACATTTTGAGACTAATATTTAAATAGCTCTTGATTGAAGCCACCCAAATTTTCTCATACTTTAAGTACCCTATTTTTCCATCAATACGCTTTGCTAAACTAGATGAATTCACTAAAATATTGCATACACTTTGAGAAAAGGACCTAGACGTTTTTGACATTTTTATTTTGTATGAGCGCTTTAAAAATTTAACATAAAAAATTTTCTTTGATAAACCTTTTAAAACTTTAAGTTTTCCACGGTTCATATATGAATAGTTACGTAAAAAAAATGCAAGCAGACCCACCAAGAATGAAAATATAAACTGTGCACTAGTAAAATGGTGGGATGTTTAAAAATAGCTAAAAACGACGGACATACTTGAACATGACGATACGCTAAGAGGACTGCATAAAAATTTATTTCGTTGAAAAAAATGAATTTTTGGGATCTAAATACGTCATATTATGTACCCTGCAGAATAATTTCAATTCAAATTTTAAGACGTATGTTAATACTCAAAGTTTAGGCCTACTCTACATGACCGCACCGCACGGCGCAACCCAATGCTATTGATATAGCCTTGCGCTTGCGGCGTCACGTGACTCCTAAACCAATAGCATTGGGTAGAGACCCTAGATTAGCAGAGACTGCCAGAAAAGCACGTGGTTCCGCAAGTTACCAGCTAAAATGGCGGTCGAAAAAAATTTCCTTATTTAAAATATATGGTTGCCACTGCAAATGGCGGACCAATCTCAAAAACAGTCTACCTATCTGGCAGTCTCTGCTAATCTAGGGTCTCTAGCATTGGGCTGCGCTGTGCGGTGCGGTTATGTAGTCTAGGCCTTATAATTAAGCAAAAAGACAGCGAACATTTTTGACATTTTGAACACATAGGCTCACGTCTAGGATAGAACAACCAGCTGAAAAATAAAAACTTATAACCAAAAATAGACACACAAATTACTATACAATTTGCTATTTTTATAATTTGTATAATTATCACCTTTACTAAATGTTAGGATTCTAAACCCAAACTATTCTGATTCCCTAAACGCGTATTATTCTAGGTTTCTAAATTAAAAATATTCTAAGTCTCTAAATCAAGATTATTTTGAGTCCCTAAATTGAAATTATTCTAATTCCCATTTGAGCCCCCTCTTAAATTGGACATATTAAACCCTCCCTTAAATCCGAAAAATTTGAATCTCACCTTGAGTTTCAGATTTCCAGGGTACCCTCTTCCTTTAAACATGTTCCATGTTAAAAAAAAAAATTTCATATCACTTTTACCTAGGATTTGTGAAACTACTCCTATTTTTCACTTCCTAGTGCATAATTTTGAGATACAGCTGCTCCAAAGTTAGATTTTTTCAATTTTTTAATTTCAGTTGCTCAGTTCTACATAAAATAACTCAAAAGCACAAAACTTTTAATATGTACATATGATTGTGAAATTTTTTATTTTTACCTGGACTAACCGAAAAAATATATTTTTTATTTTGGCCATACTTCGGTTTTATTTTTTACGGTTTGAATTATACAAATTAAGCGTAAATCGAGTTTGCCATTATAAAATTTACTAAAATTTTCTCAGAATGTTGGCCTATATGTCAGTTTATCACAAAAAACCCACAATTATTATTATAGTCGTCCAAAATTAGACAAAATTAGCTAAAATAGGGGGCGGAAATTTTTTTTTCTAATCAACGTAAAATCGGTATCAATATAATTTATTATCGGTAAAATTCCCCACGAAATACTAAAAATTAATTTATACGCTATTTTTGACTAATTTTGCCTGATTTTGGCAGATTAAAATAATGACTGTGGGCACTCGAATGTCCGTAAACTTCCTTTTGGTCATTTATGGCTTAATAAGTGATTGAGAAGCATAAGACAAGATAGTTTTAAGAAAGTAAAGCACTCTATTCACTTTTTTGGTAACTTGAGTTTTTCAATAACGTTATTACTTATTCTGAAAAATATTATTCTAAAAAAAGTTACTGAAGTAACTCATAATGGATTTGAAAAAAAAGTTAATGTTCTTTGGAATTATGAATGTTGACATGAACTGTCATCAATCTTTTATGAACAATAACTGGTTCTCAGCCTTCAGCTACAAAGGCTAAATAACTAATTTTACATCTACCAAAACTCTTATTGCCTCAAGCAAAGGACCCCGCACAAATCTTATGGAAAACGGATCCCGGTCAAATTGGCTGAAATTTTGATATGTTATTCCTTGAGTCATTCTGAGCAAAAGTTCTCATGGGCACATTGCCCAAAAACGAATATTTTCGGAGTTATTGGCCCATATCATTCTCGAATTGGCTCAGAGCCCCGTATCGAAAACATCTTTAAACAGATAGGTCAAAGGGATTTCGCAAAAGCTATTTACGTTTTTTGGGTCGCTAAGCTCGAATATGATGTCCATTTTTACCAAAAGTTGTCCAGTTGCCCACAATAGGCAACTTTTGGCCATTTTTTGGGCGTTTTCCGTTATTTTTATCTGATATGCATCACTTTAGGGCCGCTGAGCATGAATATGATATATTTTTTTACAGAAAGTAATCTAATTGCCCACAATAGGCAACTTTTGGTCATTTTTTGGGCGTTTTTTGTTGTTCTTATCTGATATGCATCACTTTAAGGCCACTCAGCACGAATATGATATTTTTTTTTACATAAAATGATCTGATGGTCCACAATAGGCAACAGTAATTTTTTATGATATTCCGCGATTTTTTTTTGGATGATTTTAGGGTCGCTGGACATTAATCTGATCTCCGTTTATACTGAAAGTTGCCCAGTTTCCCACAATAGACAAGTTCTTATTATGTTTTACGGTTTTTTCAAATTCATTACTTTGTTGTTTCACCTAATAGATTAAGAAAAAGTTTTTTGCCAAATAAACATTTCTTACACCCATTTAAGAATGTACAATTATACGTTAATTAGGGACTGTAATTAAAGCTCAAGTTTTAAGTATCTCTTTTTTTATGTATTTTTTCTAAAAATGTTTGTAAATACATGTTTAAAACTTAATTTTTATTGAAAATTTTTTATTCCTAAATATTTTTTTTGGGTATAATTTTTCAAAATATATTCATTGCAATTTTTATTATATACTATTTATAAAAAATAAATAAAATTAAAGAAAACCTATTCATAATAAGAAAAAATATTATAAATAAGAGTTTTTTTATTTTTTGTATAGATATTTTCCCTAAGGTCATAAATACTTTCCATTTGGATTCAATAATATTTATTATATCTGCAGTTCATTTTCTCGAAAACGAAATGCATTCTATAGTATATAAATAGAAGATAACTTCTATTTAAAATATTCTCTTTAGGGAAAATTATTTTCTTAAAATCTATATACTTTTAATAGTATTTGCAATTTAAAGAAAAAAAATTATTAATATAAAAAAGGGAAACATTGATTCGTCTAATAATTAAACGAATTATTAAATTCTCACTTTTAATTTTTTTAAATCTATCTTCGTAAAAATTATTAGGTAATAATTTATCATCATAGTAGGGAAATTAATTTTAATAATATGGCTAATCGATATCTGAATTGTTTTGTTTGTGATAATAGGTTTCTTCCTAGAACAATGGCTCGAATTGATGCTGATGAAAACAATGTTAGGCGGGAAATAGCCATTGAAAGACGAGATAATTTTAATAGACCACCTATGGACGTAACTGATCTTACTAGACTCTGTATTAATTGCAATCGATCAATTATTGAGGAAATCGCTTTAATTGAACAGGATCCAACATGTTTGAGACTAAATGTCTTATCCCAGTCGAGAAATAGTACATGTTTAATTTGCAATGCTGCTAACAATATTCATCGCTTATCTATCGAAGCCAAGGCTAATATTTTTATTCAAATGAATATATACGTTCCTGAAAATGTAAAATCTTGCGCAGATCATTTGGATGCTAAAGGATTTCTTTTACCTCATTTAAACCTAGGATTGCGTTTTATAAATAGGCCTTATCGGCTAAAAGGACCAGAACTTCAGACCTTTTTACAAGGGCTTCGAGAAGTAGCAAGAAGTATGAAGAGAATTGAGGATGAAAATAGTTTCACTGATGAAGAGTTTAAGTGTTTTTGTTCACTGACAAAACAACAGTTTCAAGATTTATATACTTTTTGCGACCGAGTAGCTGTTGAAGGTGGCTTTAGATATGTAAGCAAAAGAGATCTATTATTATTTTTATGCAAAATGCGTCAGGGGGTTTCTGACGAATTTTTAAATGCCATTTTCCAAAATTCCAGTCGACAAAACACAAGTTTAATTGTCGATACTGTTAGAAGATCTTTAATGCAGCGTTTTGTACCTGGAAATATTGGCTTCGATGCAATTGATAGAGAAACCTATATTGAAAGGCACGTTACAGAATTCGCAAATCAGCTATATAACCCTGAGCCTGAAACTGCTCGTGTGATTGCCTGCATTGATGCAACATATTCCTTTATTGATAAAAGTAGTAATTTTCGTTCCCTTCGACAATCATACTCCACTCATAAGGGGCGTCACTTAATAAAACCTGTGCTTATTGTAGCTCCTGATGGTTATATCCTTGATATTCAAGGTCCTTACTTTTCCGATTATTATAATAATGATGCTGCAATACTGGAAGCTGAATTCGAAAGAGATGGCGAAAGGATGCGAAGATGGTTTCAAGAAAATGATATCGTTTTAATTGACAGAGGTTATCGAGATAGCACAGAATTATTAGCTCACTTAGGTATTGTTTATAAAATGCCATCACTCCTTGAACGTGGAATGCGTCAGTTACCAACAGAGTACGCAAATGATTCTCGAAAAATAACTAAATCAAGGTGGATCGTAGAAAGTCGTAATGGGCATATAAAATATATTTTTAAGTTCTTGAAGCAAACAATTCCCATTCAGCATGCTCCAAATATAGGTGACTACTATCGTATTGCTGGAGCACTTATAAATAGGTATCATCCTACTATTCAAATGGACGGAGCTGATGTTGAGTTGGCGAATCGTATACTTGAAAAAGCCAGAGAACCAAACGTCGTGCAAGCTTTAGTGGAAATAGAGAATCTTTTTGGTAGAAATATTCATCGATGGGTACGATTGGACGCTGGACAGTTGATGGAATTTCCACAACTAACTTTAGAACATTTAAGAGATTTAACAATTGGAGTATATCAAGTATGCCTTGCGCCATCTTATATACAAGATAAGCTCCAAAGAGACCCAGATGAAGAGTTTCAGTTTGAAATGCTTAGAGGAGAGAATAACTTGCCCGAGCGCGGTTTACTTCGAGTTAGAATCTACTCTCGATTTCGAAATGCTACAAAACATCAGCTTTGTATTGCCTTTAGACCAAATGATGAGATTGAGATAAATGACGAAGATTATGAATTTAACAGGAACGAAGATCCTATATTCGGATATTATTGCACTTGCCCATCAGGTGCTCGAACTGTTGGTACTTGTGCCCACGTTGCAAGTGTCCTTTGGTTCTTAGGATATGCAAGGCATGAAGCTAATATTCATTATCCATCAACTAGATTACTTGATACTATTCAAGATGCAAGAAATCGTCCTCAGTAACTAGATGTTAGTTTTTGATTAGCTTTTTTTAATTGAATTATAGTCCTATATTATATTTAACTTGGTTAAATCATATTGTAAAGCCCTTAACCCAAAAAAACAATCGGCCCTTTTCAGGGCCAAGATGTACCAAACCCGATCGCGCGACCTCCACGTGGTGTACATCGGATAACGCTAACGCCGACGGTATATATTTTTAGACACATTTACAAACTGTTTCCTAATAGATAATAGGTACAAAAAAGTTCTATTATGATATTTAGTATATTTTCCTTTAAATAACTTAAAGAACAACTTATTTTTCAGACTGCTATTTAATTTTTATAATATGCTTTTTTTTATAATGCTATTTTTTAAGTAATTTTGAGCAATAGTTTTTATGGACACAATGCACAATTATGGCATAACTGTAAAAAATAACTAAAAGTTGCCTATTGTGGGCAATTAGGTTACTTTCTGTTAAAAAATATATCATTTTTATGTTCAGCGGCCCTAAACTGATGCATATCAGATAAGAACAACAAAAAACGCCCAAAAAATGACCAAAAGTTGCCTAATGTGGGCAATTAGATTACTTTCTGTAAAAAAATATATCATATTCATGCTCAGCGGCCCTAAAGTGATGCATATCAGATAAGAATAACGGAAAACGCCCAAAAAATGGCCAAAAGTTGCCTATTGTGGGCAACTGGACAACTTTTGGTAAAAATGGACATCATATTCGAACTTAGCGACCCAAAAAACGTAAATAACTTTTGCGAAATCCCTTTGACCTATCTGTATAAAGATGTTTTCGATACGGGGCTCTGAGCCAATTCGAGAATGATATGGGCCAATAACTCCGAAAATATTCGTTTTTGGGCAATGTGCCCATGAGAACTTTTGCTCAGAATGACTCAAGGAATAACATATCAAAATTTCAGCCAATTTGACCGGGATCCGTTTTCCATAAGATTTGTGCGGGGTCCTTTTTTTTTAACGTTCTTTATAACATTATTTTCAATAATTTTTTTCATTTTTATTTTATTTAACATTAAGCATAATAAAAAAACTATTTTTCTTATTAGAAATAAAATTTAAAATATAATTTTATATTAAATATGTTGATTTAAAAAATAAAGTTTTTATACCTTAAAAGCTTTTCCATCTACTTCACAATGAATTTTTTTAACAAAAGATAAAAATAGATGTCGTGCAAGCTCATCTGATGTTGAAACTTCAAGGTACGTGTCAAGGAACTTTTTAAATCCTTCATAATCAATATCCTGAAATAAAAAAAAAATTGTACAATTGCATGTAAAAAGTTGTAAAATTTTCTTACATTTTCACTTAAAGCTATAATAAAATAAATTTTTACACTAAAAACCTTTGCAAGCTTTATACCAATTTAAAAAAATCTATCCAAGTTCCATAATTGTAAATATCTAATATTAAATTTTTCAAATTAAACGCAAGAGAAATTTCTATTATTACAGAATTTTTTTTATTTTTCCATTGGGCACTTCAAAAAAATGATAACTTGTAACGAAAAAAAAAATCATTTCTCTTATTTCTAGAAGCTAAAAAGTACTCTTAAATTAAAAAAAAAAAATTAAATTTTTAGTTTTTATTATAAAAATATTCAGGCACAGTTATTATTCCATAAAATAATTGTTTGCACAAAATATTTCGTTAATTTTCTTATATTCAAAACGATTATTCAAAAAAATTGTTTTACAACTTCGGGGTTGGTCTCACTTTTGAATACTCTAAAAATAATTTTTTTACCTCAAATATTTTTGCAATTGGAAAAAAAAACGTTTGTGAAGAAGTAAATGTAAGTAAATCATGTTTATAGCAATTTTTATTGCTTAGGGTATAGTGCTCTTTTTCCACTCTAAGGAGAGTCTGAAAAAATTGTAAAATAGTCAAATGCTGCAAAATACAATTAAATACTTGATCAAAGGTTATAAAGTAAAAACAAAGATTTTATTATGTTTTTACAATTTTTTCTTATTTCGGGCGTATAGCCCTTGTGCTCTAATTATAGTCTTGAAGGCGGTCGCCTGATAGTTTTTTTTTTGGGAATCGAATTCTTTTTTTTATAAAAAGTAAGTATAACATATCAAAAATGTGTATTAAAAATTTAGATCTCTATGTTACGGCTCATGTAATCCACACTTGAAAACTTTAAATTCACTTTTCCCAAAACCATATATTTTGAAACGGCGTGATACATTACTTGAAAACGATTCATGCGATGTATTTGAAATCTTTTAAAAAATTATAGTAATATTGTATTATTATAATAATATTCGCAGTCATAGCTTGGGTAGAAACGGCGATTTTGGCACGCACTTTTCGATTCAGTTTCTCATGGGACAAAATCGACTAATCCGTTTTCAAAAGATTAGTGCAACGGGTGTTTGAAGGACTGATCCGTTGCAAAATTTTGTTTAAAACGGGAAATTTTTTTAACTTTGCGTTTTCAATGATTCGTTTCGAAAATTAAAAACGGAATACCAGTTATTGCAAATTATGAAAATTTGCTCTTATTTTCTTTTTATTTAATAACAAAATTTTAGTTACTTTTTAGTCAACTTTCTGATACTCCCGTGATAAAACAATTCTGTCAAAATGATCTTGCGACCTCTCATTCAAAAGGTTAGACGATATACTTTGATATAAAATTACTTTTGGAAGTGATTTTAGTGCATCCTTTTGATTGGTAGACCATAAACCGTCCAAAATAATTTTTTTTTTCTTCTTAAATTTCAACTTTGGCAGCGATTAAAAAAAAATTAAGAGATATGCCCATTCTATTTTTTTTTTTAAACTAATGAAAAATAAAACAAATTTTCATTTCCAACCATCCGCGCTCAAAAATATTTGGGGCAACATGGTCAAATACTTAAAAAACTGAAATAACTTTAGTTTTTAATTTAGCGATTTTTTGAAAAAGGACCCCGCACAAATGAATAGGAAATGGCCGTTTGATCAAATTAGTTGAATTTTTTGTATGTTTTAGATTTTATTATCCTGAAAAAAAGTCTCCATGGACACAAAGCTCCAAAGTCTCAACTTTGGCTGCTACGAAGCTTGAAAGCTCCATAGCTCTATTACACAGGAACACACAAAAAAATCATGTAACAGAGGGTAGACCCCCTGGTATGTGGGTTTTTGGTGGTGCTAAAACCGAATATGGCCATAGAAATACAATAAAACTAGCCAATTTGTTCCCAGCGCCCCCATAAGCTCCCCAAAGGTGTGAAAAATTTTTTTATTTCGAAAAATGAAAATTGAACTATATACTCATGTTCATGTGGACGCTTATACCAAAAATGTATACAGAAAATTTTTTTCACCGACGTTTAGCCCTGTAGACGACCCCAGTGCCCCCATTCATACCCCCCCCCCCAAACGGGTAAAAATATTTTTATTATAAAAATTAAAACTTAATATGAATTCTTATATTTTTTGGGACGGTGAAACCAAAAATGAATATAAAAAATGTTTTTTACCTATAATGCGGAAATATTATGCCCGCATTAGCAATTTAAATTTACCCCGCACTCAACAATAAAAGTCGAAATTTGGCAACGCAAGAGCAACGACGGCGGTTTTACAGCCGGAAGAAGAAACGAGCTCCATGTGCGCGCCTCATTCTTGCGACCGATACCGGGCAAGGACAGTCGTCCATAATAGTCAAAAGTAAAGTCGTTCATTTTCTATTTAGTTACTATTAGATTAATCTAATTAAAAGTCATTAAGTTAGTCAATCAATAAAATTAAAGTTACTCAGTTCATTTAGTTTTGTTAAGAAATACTTATAAAATTATATTCAAGTATAAAATTATAAAATTATATTCAGAGGCCATCTTAAATCTATCAAGAAAAATCATAATAAAGTGTTCGTTAGAATTATAAAAGGCTATTTCCAAAGTTTAAAATAAAGCTTAATTGAAGCCTAAGTGAAGTTATATAGTTCGACCAGAGGCCTAAAATCAGATCCTTTTAATCAAGGTTTGGCCATTATTTAATTGAAGTGCACATAATTTTAGTTAACTAATCTATTAAAAAGGTTAATTTTCTTTATAATTTTGAGTATGCGTGAGTGTATGTTAGAATATATTAGTGCGCGAATATACGCAAGTATACGACCACGCGGTATTTCTTTCGTAAATTTTTCATATCGATTCTTGCTCTTTTATATATTCATATACCGCTTGATCGATACATGTGTATACGCGTGCACAACATTGATATCAATTTAATTATAAGTATTGGCCATATAACGTAAGTTTCTTTTATATAAAATTATTATAATTTACTTTATTAATTTTTTTATTAAACATTGTAATAAAATCAATCTCATCTTATTATTGACTTAGCTTCCCTTCCCTCCCCCCTTTTCAGGAATATATTCAAGGTAAGATTTTGTAGCCGGCAAATCCGAGCGCCGCAGATAATTTATATGTAAGTTAAATTGTATAATAAGTAAAAATACCTCGGTTTAGATTTTCAATAAAAGCTTTCTTACATTTTCATAATAAATATTAACCAGGTCATATTTGAATTACATACTAATTATTCTCAATTATAATTTATGGCTCGTAACTATTTAGTAAAATCACACTAGAGAAAGACCATATAAATGTGAGGTATGTGCTACAGTGGAGAAGAGCCTTTTAAATGTTAAGTCAGTTAGGTTTTATTTAAAAATCAGTTAGAGCCTTTTATTATTGATTATTAATAGCAATACCCTGCAGTATAACTGGCATCCCTTAAATTAAAATAATATCAATAAAAAGAAACAAGTAAAATTTTAAATAGAAATAAAAGTAAAATCTTTTGAATAAACAAATACTTTAAAGTTATCAATATTAAAACTAATAATTATTGGTATTATTTTAATAAAACCCAAGACCTTTGGACATAATAGATCTGAATTAGGTAACAAGTTGCAATTAACTTAAATTAGAAAAAGAAATTGAAAGTTTAAATTGAAAATTTTAGATTATACTTCAATAAAGTACAGTAAATTTTGAAAAAATATTTTTTTGATCAAAACAGATGGAAAATCAAACAAAATAAAATTTCCACATTTTTTTATTTTGTAACATTAAGGTAAATGTGGTGGCATCCATTAATTGCAACTTGGAGACCTACTGCTAAGTCAATAACTCATTCATTACTACATAATAAAATATATAAGTTAAATTATATTCAAGCAATAATTATTAAATTTAAAATTTAATTTAGATTTACTGTTTGTAAATTCAATTTTTCGTATAAGCTCAATTGGCTTAGGATTACGTCCTCGAACTGAGCCATGGTTGAATCGTCCTGCACCTAGCAATTTTTTCCTGCACCTAGCAATTTTTCCTGCTCCTAGCAAATTTTCCTGCACCTCCGTGCTTAGTGCTCCGCGCTTCGTTCATAAAATTACATATAATAAGTATATATGGAGTATTCCATAAAATTTTGAACAAAATAAAATTTTTTTTCACAAATACAAAAAAAAAAAAAAATATATATGGGATATTCCCAAAATTTTAAAAATTTGTAATTTATGAACAGAAATTACAAGTCCACAGTATAAATATGGGATATTTTCCTAAAATTTAAAATTTTTTTCTAAAACAGTACAATACATTATAAACTTGTAATTTCTGGATAAAAGGCTATATGGGATATTCCACAGTAATAATTACTATTTAAATTAATTAAACATTAAGTCATACAGGGATCTTTCCTTGCAACTAAAAACTAATAAATACTGTAATAAAATATTTTAAAATTTTTTTTCACAATTATATATGGGTAAATCCCAAAATTTTATAAAAATTTATAGTGTATGGGATATGTTGCGCTAATTTTGCGAAATTTTTTTTCTCGCACAATAGATAGGCTTAATTTTTTTTTACTTTGCGATTTTTTTTTGTAAAGCTGGTTTCTTTAGGCTCTAAACCCTTGAAAACATATTTTATACCCCGAGCAAACTCGAATTGGGTCTAGCCTGGGCCACTCTCAATACAAAGCGACAAAACTTTTTTGCGATTACAAAGGGCGATAATTGTCCCATTTCAGATAATAAATAAAATTTCATCTATAACTACAAGTAAATTATAAAGAAAACTAAAATCAAGAACAATATAAACATATTATCTCAAGTAAACTTATAATCAAGAAAAAGTAAAAACAGTTAGGTCAAATTAAACTTTATATGGGCACATCCTGGGCCTTATTTTACCATTACAGGACAGCTATACAAATCAAGATTAATATTAAACAAAATAGCAAGAATATATATATCCAAGATTAAATAATAACAAGAGTAAAATATCAACAAAATCATACTTTATAATAATCAAGAAAACTTTAAACGCTGAAATTTATTTTATTTTCATTGATCGAATTTTTTTTATAATAACCCTTTGGGCTAATCCTGGGTCCAATTTATACCGTTACAGTAAATCACCATACAAATAAACATATACAATTTTAAAATATCAAGATCTATATACAATACTCAATATATAGTCAAAATTAATTATCAAGAAATTCTCAAGAAATCTCAAGAAATTTTTATATATCTAACTTCATTTCATCAAAAAAAAAAAAAATATTTTGGGCCATCCTAGGTCTAAAATAAATAAATATATTTTGAAATCTTAAATTTCCTATCCCTAGCAAATTATTTTCTAGACCAACATATAAACGTTATTAAAAGTAAACTACCTATCAATCGTATATAATAAATATGAATCCTGACCAGCAAGCCTCTGACAACAACAAAGAATCAAAAGATTCGTCAGAAATCTCACTAGAGGAAACTGAACAGACAAATGGCAGTCAAGTTACAATAGATGCAACAACTGAAGTTAATAAAATGCCAGCAATTCAAGCTCGCGTATCAGCATGGGTTTACATGCAAGATACAGAAGCTGTAAGCAAAGTATTGGAAGAATTACACATGATAATTCTAGATGACGTTTTCGAAAACCAGAGACGACTCCAAAATAACCTTATAGGTTTATATAACCCTGACGACTTCAACCTTGAGCCAGAAATTGATGTAGCAGATATAGATAATGTTAGACTAACAAGATTAAAATCAAAAGTAAACGCAATAGCGTCAGAGTCATTGGATAAAAGCTTAGAAAGAACAAAACGAGAAATCGAACTAGACAAACTCAAAGATCAAGAATGGTCAGCTATCGATGCAGCAAGAAAACAATTACATGATCTACAAGAAACAATCTTACAAAGAGAGAGGGCTCTACAAAATACAGAAACAGAAGGTATGAGAGCCCGATATCAAGAGATAATGAGTAATGCCATAACAAGAAATAGTAGAAGATCAGTAACTATTGCAGGTACAAATCAAAACATAAATCCAGAACAATATGCTCCAACAGCAAGCTCACCATTACATGAGCCTCACCGTAACAATTTGTACCAAAACCAGACAACTTTGCCAAATCAAACACAAGTAACCAGCTCATTTTATAGTAGGCCTAAAGATATAGGAGAAACCATAAGAAGATGGAATATTAAATTCTCAGCAGACGGCACAAAGAGTATTCAAAAATTTTTAGAAGACATAGACAGAAGAGCATCATTATTAAGTGTCACTTCTGAAGAATTATTACTAGCTCTTCCAGACATGCTTGAAGGTAAAGCAAAAATTTGGTATTCTGCCATGTACAGACTCTGGAACAGCTGGGAACAGTTCAAAAGAGATGCAATAAGCCATTATGGGGCAGGAAAAGAATATCAGCAAAAACTAGAAACAGAGTTTATGTCAAGAACTCAAGGCGAAGACGAAGATGTAAGAACATACATGTTTAGTTTACTAGCCATTGCTGAAGAATTTCGTCCATCTTAGATGAAAGAAAATTAGACATGCTTTACAGAAATATAAAGCCGGAAATAAAAAAGTTATTATTTAGCAAAGAAATAAAAAGTATAGACACATTTATAACAGAGGCAATCAGGGTAGAGGAACTCTTAAAGAGTGGTAACTTACCTCCCCCACCACCAAGAGAAGCATGCCTCTTTCCAGAAGCCTCATATACACCATCCAGGAAACATAGGCCTAAAAATACATTAAATCAAGTCAGCGCAGTTTCGGCCGCAGATGTCAAAGAAATAGTTAGCGCCGAGCTAGCAGCTATAATACAAGACACAAAATTTAGTATGCGAGAATTACGTATTGGCAAAGACTGCTATGGGGCTAACGGTTCAGATTCAGATGATTATGATGAAGAGCCAAGAAGACCTCAAAGAAAAACTACACCAAAACAGCAAAAAGGTTACTCAAACCAAAATTATAGCCAGAACACCAGTCAAAACAGAAATTATTCAAATAATAATAATTATTCAAACAACAACTATACAGCCAGAAATAACCAACAGCCTGCAAGAAATTATAATAATCAACAGACATCTAATCAGCAAAATGGAGGCTACAATAGTCAGCAACAATACAGTCAACAAAATAGATCCTATAATAACCAACAAAACTATCAAAAAATTCCACAAAACAACAGCAATTCACAAAATTATCAAAGAACAAATCAAAATTATAATTACAATAATCAGACACAACAAAGTCAGAATCAAAATACTGGTACAAGAACAGTTAATAGAACACAAGTAAAACAAGAAATTCCAAGTACAGGACAAACAAATCAAGCTAACAGTTCAAACCAGCAACAAACAATTGGACAAGAAGAAAGGGTACCAAAATGCCCAAACTGCGGTGAAATAGGCCACCGTAGAAATGACTGTCCAAAACCACTCGTTTTTAAATGTTATACATGTGGGTCACCAGATCATCTTAAATATAATTGCCCACAGAATTTAAACAGGCGGAGGGACGCCTAAAGGGCCAGCGGCCTCCCTGCCAGAAAAAGAAAAGAGCCCAGCGATACAGAGAAAAGATAGAAGAGCTAATCAAAATAAACAGAGCCAAATGCTCAGAAAAATTCCATCCAGAATGCAGTGCCACAATTCTAACAGCCTCTCCAAGATGGTGGCTAAACGTAGAAATAGAAAATAAGATAACAAGCTCTCTTCTTGACTCTGGATCAGCCAGAACTATAATGGGACCAGTAGCTCTCGAGCTCGCAGAAAAACAAGGTCTTACGCTTAAAAACTATATAGGAGGAGGTGTACGCGTAGCTAACGGACATTTTTCACCTATATTTAACGCAGTAGACTTTAATTTCAAGTTAGGAACAGCTCAACATCAAATTGAAGTATTAATCATGCCAAATTTGACCACCGATTGCATTTTAGGCGCAGACTTTATGCGGTTATTCGACGTAGTACTACACGCAAAAGATGGTCAAATTGAGGCTGAAGGGCTACAGTCAAAAATATCAGTAGATATTGCAACAGTAGACATAACATCTGAGTCACAAGGTCTTGCTCTACCTACTAAGGAACAGATAGACCGGCTAAATGAATTACTTGACAACTTATTGCCTTTAGACGAAGATGCACTAGGATGTACAGATCTAGTAGAACACGTTATTGACGTTGGGGACGCCCAGCCGATAAAACAGAAGTGCTATCCAGTCTCAAAGCCAATAGAAGAGGAAATGCATCGCCAAATTGATGATTTATTAGCAAAAGGCGTAATAGTTCCATCAAAAAGTGAATGGGCATCACCTGTAGTAATGGTAAAGCGTGAAGTTATTGGCAAAATGAACAAACCAGAGTTCAAATACAGGATGTGCATTGACTACAGAAAATTGAACCGGGTCTCAAAAGGGGACGCATTTCCAATACCAAATATGGACCAAATGCTCAACAGGCTCCAGGAAGCACGCTTCATTAGTACTTTGGACCTTTCAATGGCGTACCACCAGGTCCGCGTAGCAGAACACTGTCGCCATCTCACGGCATTTGTTGTTCCAGGCAAAGGTATCTTTGAGTACGTCAGAATGCCGTTCGGATTAAAAGGGGCACCAGCGACATTTATGCGAGCTATGAGCAAAATAATAACGCCCGACATGTCGCCATATGTTATGGCTTACATAGACGACATAATAATTGCCACGCCAACGTGGTCAAGCCATTTAAAATGGCTAGAACTGGTGATCAAGAAGGTTACAGAAGCCGGATTCACCATAAACAGAAACAAGAGCTATTTTGGAAAATCGAAAGTGCGTTACTTGGGCTTCTTAATAAACGAAGAGGGTACGCAACCAGATCCAGAAAAAATTAAGCCAATCGTCGATTATCCAAAACCGAAAAATTTAAAGCAATTGCGAAGATTTTTAGGAATGACATCATGGTATAGAAAATTCATTCCAGCCTACGCTTCAATAGCAGAACCCTTAACATATCTTACAAAAAACGTACCGTATATTTGGGTAGAAGAGTGCCAGTCGGCTTTTGAAACTCTTAAAGCTAAATTAGCGTCAGCGCCTATTTTAGGTAGGCCAGATTTTAAAGAACAGTTTATCATTGAAACAGACGCAAGTAATACAGGTTTAGGCGCGGTGCTGCTGCAAAAGATAGAAGGCAATTAAAGAATCATAGCCTACGCTAGCCGCGTGCTGAACGAGCATGAAATCAAATATAACACAACAGAAAAAGAATGTTTGGCTATTTTTTGGTCAATTACCAAGAAATTCCGGTGCTATGTAGAAGGCACACATTTTAAGGTTATCACAGACCACGAAGCATTGAAATGGCTAATCAATCTCAAGAATCCAAACGGGCGATTAGCCAGGTGGTCTTTAGATATCCAAGGATACGACTTTGACGTCGAACACAGAAAAGGAGCTTATCACGTCGTCCCAGATGCTCTCTCGAGAGCACACGAAGATTTAGTAATGGTATCTACCGTGGAAATTTCAGGAAAAATAGAAGACGATTGGTATCTCCAGAGACTCAAAGACGTACAGGAAAATCCAGAAAAATTCAAGGATTACAAAATAGTGGATGGTCTACTATATTATTATAGACCAGACCCACGCACAGCGGTTGTCAGAGAAGAAGAGACCGACTGGAAATTAGTAGTTCCAAAACAGAATAGAGATCAAGTCTTAAAAGAATGTCATGAAGAACATGGAGGTCATTTAGGCATAAAAAAGTCATATTATAGAGCGTTTGAGCTATATTACTGGCCAGGAATGAATAGAGATATGGCAAAGTACGTTAAAGCGTGCTATATATGCCAACAAGTTAAACCAGTATATGGCAAACCAGCGGGATTCATGGAAAAACGGAAAATACCATCGTTATGGAAACATGTTGCTTCAGACTGTATGGGACCATTTCCACGATCTAAGAATGGCTATAATTTTATCGTAATATTTGAAGATCTATTCACGAAGTATGCTGAGGTCATACCAATCAGGAAGAAGGATGGCCAGACAATAGTGAAGAACTTTAAACAACACGTAATTTATAGACATGGCACCCCAGAACAATTAATTTCAGATAACGGTACTGAATACAAAAATAAAGAAATGTCCAGCCTACTAGAAAAACATGAAATTGAACACACACTAGTACCTCCTGGGCATCCGCAAAGCGACCCAGTAGAGAGGCTCAATCGGACCATTAAATCCATGATCAGAGCATACATAACACCAGACCACAGAACATGGGACTCCGAACTTATGGAAAAAGTCTTCAACTACAACACATCAGTCCATGAAACAACAGGCTATTCACCTTTTTATCTATGCTATGGTCGCAACCCATCTTTATCACCAACATTAAAAAGATCTGAAGAGCATAAAGCAGCTAAAAACTGGGCCGAACAGAATGAAGAAATAAAACATATACGGCAGATAGCAAAAGACAACCAAAAGGAGTCTACCGAACGCCAGGCAAGAAATTATGATCTCGGAAGATCCTCTCATAATTTCAAGGTCGGAGACAAAGTTTGGATTAAAAACGTAGTTCTCTCAAACACATCAGAAAACATAGCAGGCGGCCTAGCTCCCAAAAATAGAGGAGAATATACCTTGACCAAACAGGTCTCAAATAATCTCTTTGAGTTAACAGGCAAAGATGGTATAACAGAAAATACATATCACGTAAAAGACCTGAAACACATAGAGGAAAAATTCACAATAACACCACAAGAACCAACTCAAACAAGAGAAAATCATGAAAGTAAAAATAATAATGAAGTACTTCAAGAAAAAAGACCAAATAAAAATACAACACCACGTAAACCTGGAAGGCCTAAAAATGTGAAACGAGGTAAAGTCAGAAAAACAACACTGGCACCTCAAAAACCTAATGAGCAACCAGTAACTAGCACAAATAAGAAAAATTCAGATAATAATTACATACCATATCACAGATATAAAACCAGAAGTAAAATTTCACAAGAGGTCGACAAGAGACCAGAAGTCAAAGAAGGAAAATCGGTCATCAAGAGACCAGAAGAAAGAAGTAAAAAGGCCATCAAGAGGCCTGAAGATAAAGCTATAAAAAGACAGCGCGGCCGACCGCGCAAAGCTCATGTGGGGGCAGGGGGCGAGCCTCAAAATACCAGCTACGTGAACAGTGCCTATATCGGTTGTAACTTCATCGCGCGCGTCTTAGGAAAATGTGATAAAATTCGTAATTTATAAATAATGTAAATAGATATCTAAAATTGTAAATAGTCAAAAATTTAATTAGGTTAGGAAAATAGATAATTAAAGTCGAAACGTAACCTAACAGAAAAATGACAATTTCTGTTACAGATGAACGTCACTGAATATGAATGGGTCATAGACCTCAACTGCGAAAAGGCAGAATTTAGCGTCGAGACCAAGAAATTTACGGACGTCGACGGAAAATTGAAGATAAAAATTAAAGCGACAGTGGTCGACAAAACCACAACGCTCGAACAAGCCACTATTACCGAACTGAATACAGTTCAGCCATCATGCGACAGTCCACCAGCATCGGAAAAATTAGAGAACGCAGTAGCTAAAATGCCAACTGCAGTACAGTATGGCACAATTAATCGAGATATTATGATAAGAGTACTCAGCTCACCGGGAAATAACCCCGTGTTCAGACTCTTCCCACCAGCAAACACCTATGCTGAAATCCAAGATCCTCCAACAATGGTTCTTAGACGTCCAAGAGCGATAAAAGCAACTCCAGAACAATCGAAGCAGACAACACAAGGAAAAGAAGGAAAATTAGTAAAGACCATCGAAGCACAAGAAACACCAGCTAAAACAAGCCCCCTCGAGTGCATGCAAATACGCAATTGGATAGAAGAAATGGGCTTTGAGGTAGAGTTTAAAGAAAGATACCTTAAGCTAAGGAAAATCTACTCACTATACCAGAAAAATAACAGCGAAATTGAAAAATGGAAGAAAGAAAAAAAGGCGTATAGCAGGTACACGAAAGAAGGCAAATATCAAAAATGGTATATAAATAAGAACCACATCAGGCCTTTACAGAAAAGACAAGAATTTCTATATGACACATATATGGCCATAAGGGATGAATTCCCAAATAATGCCAGACTATACTATCGGGTAGTACCACTACCGAAACCATCACCACCTTTACCTTACAATTAAGTTGCTTAGCCACTGGCTAAACAACCCCTGGGGGCTGGGGTATAATGCGGAAATATTATGCCCGCATTAGCAATTTAAATTTACCCCGCACTCAACAATAAAAGTCGAAATTTGGCAACGCAAGAGCAACGACGGCGGTTTTACAGCCGGAAGAAGAAACGAGCTCCATGTGCGCGCCTCATTCTTGCGACCGATACCGGGCAAGGACAGTCGTCCATAATAGTCAAAAGTAAAGTCGTTCATTTTCTATTTAGTTACTATTAGATTAATCTAATTAAAAGTCATTAAGTTAGTCAATCAATAAAATTAAAGTTACTCAGTTCATTTAGTTTTGTTAAGAAATACTTATAAAATTATATTCAAGTATAAAATTATAAAATTATATTCAGAGGCCATCTTAAATCTATCAAGAAAAATCATAATAAAGTGTTCGTTAGAATTATAAAAGGCTATTTCCAAAGTTTAAAATAAAGCTTAATTGAAGCCTAAGTGAAGTTATATAGTTCGACCAGAGGCCTAAAATCAGATCCTTTTAATCAAGGTTTGGCCATTATTTAATTGAAGTGCACATAATTTTAGTTAACTAATCTATTAAAAAGGTTAATTTTCTTTATAATTTTGAGTATGCGTGAGTGTATGTTAGAATATATTAGTGCGCGAATATACGCAAGTATACGACCACGCGGTATTTCTTTCGTAAATTTTTCATATCGATTCTTGCTCTTTTATATATTCATATACCGCTTGATCGATACATGTGTATACGCGTGCACAACATTGATATCAATTTAATTATAAGTATTGGCCATATAACGTAAGTTTCTTTTATATAAAATTATTATAATTTACTTTATTAATTTTTTTATTAAACATTGTAATAAAATCAATCTCATCTTATTATTGACTTAGCTTCCCTTCCCTCCCCCCTTTTCAGGAATATATTCAAGGTAAGATTTTGTAGCCGGCAAATCCGAGCGCCGCAGATAATTTATATGTAAGTTAAATTGTATAATAAGTAAAAATACCTCGGTTTAGATTTTCAATAAAAGCTTTCTTACATTTTCATAATAAATATTAACCAGGTCATATTTGAATTACATACTAATTATTCTCAATTATAATTTATGGCTCGTAACTATTTAGTAAAATCACACTAGAGAAAGACCATATAAATGTGAGGTATGTGCTACAGTGGAGAAGAGCCTTTTAAATGTTAAGTCAGTTAGGTTTTATTTAAAAATCAGTTAGAGCCTTTTATTATTGATTATTAATAGCAATACCCTGCAGTATATACCAATGTTTGACCCTGTAAACCGCCCCAGTGGCCCTATGCACCCCCCCCCCCAAAACGAGATATAAAAATTTTTATTACAAAATCTAAGACTCAATGTGTATTGTTATGTTTTTTGAGACGCTTGAAACTAAAGATGAATATAAAAAATGTTTTTAACCAAAACTTTTACGCTTTAACTTTTCCAGCTATTTAATATCTCAGATGTAGATACTTAAATTTTCATCCAACAAGTCTCAAATCTCTTGTTTGTGCATATATTTTGAATATATAGGGGAGAAAAAAAAGTGACATAATATTTTTTAGGGTAGTACGGTATTGCGAAATCGGAAAAATTTGCATTTCGTGGTTTGTGAAAAAGCCCATACAGTTTTGTCTAACCATCCACTATAGATAATGTAATATTTTTACTACCGTAAATTCAATTTTTGCTGAATATTTCAAAATAACGATCTACAAAAAAAAATAAATAACTTAGGTTTTAATTTTTAAGCAAGTTTACTTAAAATATCCTTAATAATTTGAAATTGGGAAAGTTTGAGTATAAAACGTTTAAATTTTCCAAAATTACAATATTTTCAATACATTTTTTTCAAATTTTCAATCGGTTTGTGTAAACACTAACTAAATGCATGGGGCATGTTCACTACAGATGAGGGTAAGGTACAATGAATAAATTTTATGCAGCAGTACAATGCAATTTGTTATTTTTATAATTTTTGATTATCACCTTTACTAAATTCTAAACCCAAATTATTCTGATTCCCTAAGCCCTTATTATTAAAAGTCCCTAAACTTGAATTATCTTAAGTCCCCGAATCAAAATTATTCAAGTCCTATTTGACCTCCCCCCCATTTGTACCTCTCCAAATAAACATATTTCATTTTAAATTAGATTTATATTTATTATTTATTCTGATAGTTATGATTCTTATTGATAAATAATCATGTAAATTAATTATTAGATAATTATTAAATATATAAGAATATTGAATTAAATATATAATTTGTAATTAAAAAATTTTTTATACTTGAAGTACATATCTGAAGGGTGCTACTCTACTGAAATTAAATAATTTCATTTAAAAGAAGAACAAAGGATATATCCTCTATGTATCAATGTCAAAAACACAAATCGACTTTTGTTTAATCTCTATATATTATAAAGTTATAAACGCTGCCGCCGCTATCGCGTAAGCCCTTTAGGCCAAAGTAAACCTTTTTGGGCCAAATTGGACCTTTTTGATTAACGTGAACCTTTTGAGCAAAAGTGGACCTTTTTGGACTAAAGTGGATCTTTTTGACCAATGATGACCTTTTGAGCCAAAGTGGACCTTTTGGCATAAGCTATTGCTGCTGTATAAAACCATTTATCCAAAATGGTCTTTTTGGGACAAAGTGGTCATTTTTGCCCTAACAGACATTATTGTATAAGACTTCTTCTCAAATTAGTCCTTTTATGCCAAAACGGTCTTTTTGGTCCAAGCAGTTACGGTTGCATAAAATTTCTTGGGTAAGAGACCCAAAATAGTTTTTCCTTCGCATGAAACCTAGACCGATAACTCTGGCAAATAAAAATTGTGTTTTTGCTATTTTCGTAATTTTAGCATTCAGGGTATGCTCATATAGGTTTTTTGGGTCGCTAATCAAAAATTTCCACTTCTTTTTCATAAATAATTAAAATTTTACCCCTAAATTTGCTAAAACTACCCCTGAATACGGGGTGTTTTTGATATTTTCGCACTTTGAGCATCCAGGATATGCCCATATAGGTTTTTTGGGTCACTAATCAAGAATTTCGACTTCTTTTTCATAAATAATTAATATTTCATCACAAAATAAAAGTCGAAGTTCTTGAATAGCGACCCAAAAAACCTATATGGGCATATCCTGGACGCTCAAAGTGCGAAAATAACAAAAACACCCCTTTTAGGGGTAGTTTTAGTTATTTTAAGGGTAAAATATTTATTATTTATGAAAATGAAATCAAAATTCTTTATTAGTGACCCAAAAAAGCCTATAAGGGCATATCCTGGATGCTTAAAGTGCGAAAATAGCAAAAACATCCCTTTTAGGGGTAGTTTTAGCTATTTTAAAAGTAAAATAATGATTATTTATGAAAAATAAGGCAAAATGGTGCAAATCTGAGCGCTCAAAGTGCGAATATATAATAAAACCCCTTTTTGGGGGGTAGTTTTTGTAAATTTAAGGGTGAAGCCCCCATTTCTTTACGAAAAGACCCATATTTTCGTGTTCACTGACCCAAAAAACCTATAGTAGAGCAAATCTCGTGTTCGCCAGTGAAAATACAACCCCCCCCCCCCCCCCGTATTTTGACTGGAGTAAATAGTTATTTTAGTATAATAGAAAAGTATCATAGGTTTTTCTCATATAACTCTGAAATGAAGCATTTTAGAAAAAAAATTTATTTCACCAAATTTAAAGATCTTTTAAAAACGCGTCATTTGAGACCATTTTTGAGTTCGAAAAGTTGAGTCGTTGATTTTTTATTAACAAAAGTTTGTGAAAATTATATAGCTAAATTAGAGAGCTAAAAAGTTGAGAGGAATCATATTTCATATTTACAAAACGTAGGCAAAACTTTAGAACAATCATCAAGGTTATTTTGCACCTTTTAAGATTCTTTTACCCATATATTTAGATATATTGTAGAGATCAATAATTTATACAGGTATATAATATATAAGTACAAATAGTTATAAATACCCTACCTTTCAACAATAGCCTTATATATAACTAATAATTTAAAAGTTTTACAAAATAAATATGGGTGATTTTTTCTCAAGCCTGCCACCCCCCTGTGTCCAAAAATAGAAGCAACTTAAAAGGATTTTAGTTTTCTCAAATTGAAAGAAAAAGGGTATAGATTTTTATTCTCATTGGCCTTTTCAAGTCTGTAATTCTGCTTTGCCAATTTTAGGCGCTGAGTGGCGGCAGGTCCAAATTTAAAAATCAGAAAAATTGAAATAAAATTAGGTTAACGGTAAATGAAAAAAAAACAAAGAAAACAAGACCATCCGCGTAGTAGTTCGTCGATCCCTTAAAAAATTTTTTAGATGCTATGTAAATTTTAAAAAACTTTGACTGTTGATATCTCTGTTCTTACAGATCCAAATTAATTCTCTTTAAAAAATGGGTCAACATTTATTTCAGTATAACCCTTTAAATTGCTACTCAATGAAATCCCCTGCCATTTGGTAAACTTATTATATATCAAAAGACTACCATTTTGCACTAAAACTTTTTTATTTTGGATCTGTAGGTGCAGAGATATCTACAGTCAAAGTTGACGTTTTTTAAAAACTACATAGTACCCAAAATAATTTTTAAAGAATCGACAAATTACCACTCAGGTGATCTTGTTTTCTTCTATTTAATAAATAACAACTTTAAAAAACAAAATTTTTTTTTAATTTACCCCCTACTTTTATTTCAATTTCTGATTTTTAAATTTTGACTTGCCACCTCGCAGAGCTTAAAATGGGCATAGTAGATTTATAGAATTAAAAAAGCCGATAAGAATAAAAAACTAGACCCTTTTCCCGTCTATTTGAGAAAACCAAAATCCTTAAGTTAGATAGAGGAGGGTGGCCGGCTTCAGAAAGAATCGCCCATTTATAGGTAATATAAATTTTAAATTTTATTTGTATCACAGAAAAGAGATACATGTTGAGAACTCATAAAATAAATGTATTTATCCACATAGAACATGTATATAGGGAGGAGTACTTTGGGAACCAGAATATCGAGGGGTGAGTAAAATGGGACCCATTTAAGGAGGGGAGGGGGTCCAATGGAACTTAGAATAATTTGGGATTAGAGACTCCAAAATTTAATAAAGTTAATTATTCCAATTATAATATCAACAATTTGTAATATATGGTACTAAAAATAATCCATGCATATCGGTTGTGCTCAGTCAAGGCAGGCATGTAAATATTAAGATTTCAAAATTATTTTATAAATTCATTATGTATTAATTTCTACTTTATAAGCGATTTATAATAAAACTAAACACAGGTAAAAAAATCTGAACTTTTGAATCAAACGATTGACTGATTATATATATATATATATGTAGTAAATATACGATAAATCAGAATAATTTATATAATGTGCTATGATATTAGATACGTTTCATAAGCGTTTTAAACAATGTTTTGAAAATTCAAATATTAAAAATATAGAAAAATTATATTTTAAAATTACTAGCATAAAAAATAAAAAAAAAAAATGTAACATAAAAACAAAAGTAAAAAAACAGTTTATAAAATGAAATGATTAATTTCCGTTTTTGCTGAAAACAGCCATATACATTTAATGAAATTATTAACTATGGATCAATAGTGATAACTTACTGAACGAAGCAGTATCAGCAATAATGCTATAAAAAAGGTTAATTTTGACATAGAGGCGCCAGTAGGAAACGTTCTTATGTAAGAGTCCAGACTCGAAAACTTGGAAGGAGAAATCGCATGAATGAGATATAATACGACCATTAAGCTTTCCAAAACTAAACAACTGCGCAAGCTTTTGAATGGTTATTCATATACATGAATACATATTAGATATTTTTAATACGTATACACTTTACTCATACGTATACCAAAATTAAATAAACGCTTTATTTTGATGTAATACTTTCTATCCCTGTCTTTCATTCTTCAAAAAAAAAACTTTTCGTTTCCTTTGCGTCGACGTGTTTATAAAGTCTAGATACACATAGCGTGCTTTTCATTTACAGATGACGTTGTAGCTATGGACATGACGTCACAAGTAGAAAATTGTAGTCGAGGACCTCTGAGAAACTAGGTCACTGCAGAACTGAATTTCTCGTAATGGAATTTTTTTTTCTTTCTTTTTCAAGCTTTTTCAAGTTTTTTCTGCGTAGTTTGTATTTCTTTTATGCAGCTCACATACGTAGATATATCCTTATGCATTTATAAAGTAAAGAAAATTACTGTTTCCCAAGAGGAATTATTTTGGCAGTCACTTAAAACTTTAATATTTTAGCCTATTCAAAAATTTATTCAATATAAAGGAAATAATTATACACAATCTTTACTTAGTAAGTATAATATTACTGAAAATACATAAAAGCTAAACAGAAGTAAAATATAATAATCTAATGACGTATATGCAAATTAACCTTTATTGTTTTATCAGATAACAATATCACGAAAATTATTTGATTTTATATTTTCTATATATTGTGCATTATAAATAATATATTCCTCTTTGACAATTTTCATTTTCTCAATGTATACATTCAATGCTGAGCATTAACTTTATATGTTTGATTTCTAGAATTTATTATATATGCAATATATATTATTTGAAATATCTAATTTCTTTTTATTTTATATCTCGTATTATTACTTTTTCGAATATAAAAAATTATTTTATTTTCGAAATAAAAACTTGTATCTGATTTATTTATTTTTTTTTTCTATTCTTGATTTATTAATTTTTACATCAATTTTTTCATAATGTGAAAATTTTTGATTGATATAGTAAGTGTATGAATAAAAATTATAGGGCAAAAAAAGAACAAACAGCTTAACAGCATGGAACATATTTACTTGCTGCTAAGTGCTAGTTAAATAATACATAAATGTCACGCTACGCAACATTACAATACAATTTGCTATTTTTCTCCTTTACTAGATGTTCTAAACCTAAGCTATTCTGATTCCCTAAGTTATTCTAGGTCCCTAAATCGAAATTATTCTAAGTCCCTTAGCCCAAGTTATTACAAGTCCCAAAACACGGATTTTTTTAAGTCCCTGAACTTTAATTATTCTAAGTATCTAAACCTGAATTGTTCTAAGTCCCATTTGACCCCCCTTTAATCGGACACTTTTGAGCCCCCTCCTTAACTCGGACACATCTGATCACTTTCCTTGATTTTCTAATTTCTAGGGTACCCCCTCCTTATAAACATGTTCCATGTTACTTGCTCGTGCATACGACTGCATAGAAGTTTAAAACCAATATTTTGTCTCATATTTGTAAAAAATAGCTATTTTTTTGTCAGTGAACAAAAAGCACTTATTTTCAGATAGAAAGCATATTTTCTCGCCATTGACAAAGAACAGAAATATAAAACTTTTGCAAATAAAAAGAGGATACCCCAAACCGCAGTCTACGTGTAATTTTGACCATTTCTTACTTCTAGTCCTGTCGCAAGTCATGCTATTTAATTCCATAAGAGTCCCATAGAAATAATGGGTGGTTTTATGTATTCAACCCGCTAAACACGAATCCGGGTTCTATTTTGCAAAATTCGTGGTTAATTATTTGTTATTAACAATTTATTGCAAAATTGTCCAAAAATCTAAATGTTAAATATCTTGTAGCTAACATATTTCAAAATTTTGATTAGTCCCTGAACGTATTATACGTATTTTGATTCTCTGAATCAAAATTTTCGATTTAGAAGGTCGTATAATTAATTGTTTAAACAATTTTAATTTGTTTATAACCCAGAAAAAATATACTGTTATGTTAAATTCGACATAAACATGATTTCCACAGCTTACAGTTTTCGTGATTTTGAAAAGTGATTGACAATTGCTTATAATTTTTACTTACGTAACTCAAATTTTCAGAGGGCAACAAAATACATAGATGCAGGTGTCCTACGTAATTTTCAAAAAATTTTTGTTTAAACAATTACTCATTTGACCTGTTTGGGTTAAGAGAATCTAAAAACGTGTAATACGTTCAGGTACTTATCAAAATTTTGAAATATGTTAGCTACAAAATATTCAACATTTAGATTTTTGGGCAATTTTGCAATAAATTGTTAATAACCACGAATTTTGAAAAATAGACCCCGGATTCGTGTTTAGTGGCTCAAAAAACATTAATACCACCCATTTTTTTATCCACGGAACAATTATGGTTTTAAATAGCATGGTTGACGACAGGACTATTCACTATAAATGAAATAGTAATAATACAAAACCAATTAGAAGTAAACAAACATGTATAGACGGGATAAACATTCATTAAGGCTTCCGAATGATATATTTAAAAAAAATCTCTTTTAATTTTTACTTTTCATTTAAAATTTTATTTTAGTTTGTTTAATTTCTTTAATAATCTAAAGTATTAATAATATAATCCACACAGTAAAAAAACTGTCAAGTCTACATAGTCGTAAAAATGAGTCGTAAACGACAAAAGCGTAATTAATCGAAAACATAAATGTACATATAATACTAATTAAAACGCTAAATAAAATCTATGCGAATATAGCTGCGTATATGCAATCCGCGTCTTTTAAGCGAATTAACAGTAGTATTTTAGAAATAAGCCTTAGCAGTAGGACTAAAAATATTATTTCAATACCCATTTTTTTTAGATGATTAACTTTCCTCAAAACATTTTATGACAGAATATATATAGTACAAAAAATAAATAGAATAAGTATAATTCTTAACTGTCATAGTTAATTTGTGGTTAGATTGAATGAAAAAAAGAATAATAATCATTTATATGAGAAAAGTTTACTGTACTATTCAAAGTTTTAATAAGCGAAACGAATTTGGTTATTTCACATTTAAATCAATAAAAAACTTTTTTTATTATAGTGACTATTTTTTTATTATTAATGAAATAAAATTTAAATAAGCTAATAATATATACCTAATTTCATAATAATCAAGTAAATAATTATTTTTTTCATGCATTTATATATATAAAAAAAATTGCTTGTACAACAGTTTGGTTACTAAACATCAGAATTATTCAAAAGTTTCAAGCACACTGGATGATTTCTATTCATAAACTCATCTATTCAAGAGTTTTAGAACGAACATTTGTGGCATCAAAAGGCATTTAAATAAAAGAAGAAAAAATTTTTTTTTTTTATATTAAAAAAAAGGTGTAAATTTTACCGTGTTTGTTTCATTAAAAAATATCTTTTTTGTTTTTTATAACATTCAAAAAAATAATATAATAACAATTTTTTACACATATAAATTAATTTAAAACATATTTTCTTACAAATACAGGTATAAGATTTAAAGAAACATGAAAAAAAATGGGTATCACGTCCTGATAATAAAAAAATATATATTTTCAAATTTGTTAAAGAAAAAAATTTTTTTATTTTACAATATTTCATCAACAATTCCGTTGGCCTCTTCAGGTCATCTGAATACAAAAATTATATAACTTTTTCTTAATTATTAATAAACATTCATTTGTTTTGAAGATATTACCGATTACATCCTTACATACTAACAAATACGCATTTTAACATCTGGGGGTATTAAAACATGTTTCAATGCAAAATCACCAGAAACAAAAAATTTTACCTATCACTGTACATTTTCTTTAAGAACGTTGACTGCAGATTGAAAAAAATATACGAATTTTCTGAATATTTCCTAGATTTAAGTATTTACTATCTAAAATCACTTTGTAAAATCTAAAGAATTGTGACTACTTGGTTTTGAGTTACTGAGCTCAAAAGTTGAAATTTTGTACAGGCTCTTATGGAAAATAGAAAAGTTTTATTACTTGGCTTTTAAAGATACGATTTCGATTTTTTTAAAATATAATTTACGAATTCAAATTCGCTGTATCAAAATGAAAGAAATTGGTCGCTTAGTTTGGTTTCAAATAATAAAAACCAAAAAATATAAGTATGTCAACATTATTATATGTTTATTAAGGCGCCCATATATTTCTTGAATAGGGTTGTAGCTTTAAAAAATTTTGAGATTCTACTCTGTGATAAATATTTCATCACACATGTATAGTCTCTAATGTTTAATTGGCTATAATTTTGGTTGGAATTAATGTTTTTTGACGAAACTTGGCATGAATCATCAGTAGGGTTGTAGAAATGAAAACTCGGGAAAATGGGAAACTGCATTTTCGAAAAATTGCTATATCTCAATTTCTGCAGTTTTTTTTTTTAATCAGGATTTCCTGAATACTAAGCAGCCAGGGATTTCCTGAAAGCTAAGCGATCAGGATTTTCCTGGACGCTGAGCAATAAGGGTTTTCCTGAATGCTTAGCAATCAGGATTTTTAATTCCAACCAAAATTATAGCCTATCAAAAAGCGCTCATGAAATAATTATCACAGATGGTTTGTCTGGTAGTTTGTAAAAAAATATAAGACCCATATTTTTTTATCTTATTTAAACAATAATAAACCGGGCAAATAATGAATTAAATAAATTACCTGTGACATGACGTCACAACTCAAAAACTCAATGCTCAAAGTATTGGGAATCTTAGTTGTGACGTCATGTTCTTCCCACTACCAAATTTTTGCTACTTTAATTATTATTAATTCATTGTCAGTCATTTTTAATTTTTATGAAAAATAAAAAAATACGTATCTAATATATTTTGTATATTTTCGGAATATCTTCAATACCATGCTACAACCCAATACTTTATACAGATTTATAGACAATTTCCTTAAGAAATAAAAAATCAAAGAATATTTTTTAACCCTTCGAGAACACACTGGGTCAAATTGACCCTGTACCCCTACTTTATCGGCTTGTATCTTTTAGAGATTTAAAAATATAGCGGTTCTGTAAAAAGAATAAGATAGTTTATAAGTTTCCCCGTTAGTGACGACAGTTTGCGCAATTCAGAAAACTATTAGTTGGCCGACAGAAGTCGCTAAAGTTTGCGTCGGGTCATCGTGACCCATGTGTGTTCCTTACGTTATTTTTTTAAAAAAGTTTTTTTGATTTTTGATGTGAAAATTGGGAAAATTGTAGAAAAATTAATAAAAAAAACAAAAAAATAAAAAAAAAATTTTTGTAAATAATATAAATATAAAATAACAAGATGGCATATTATTTAAGAAGTCGTGTGCGTGATGCGTTGCTTGAACCAAATGAAGAAGAAGATTTTGGTGGTAGTGAATCAGAGTCAGAGGATAATGTATCCAATCAATCTGAATCAGATTCTGAAGAATCAGAATGCTCTGAAGAAGAAGATCTTGAAGATGCTACATCGATTACAAAATTCAACTCTACCTTTTGATTTAAAAAAAGGCATTCAAAATATATTGGAATTGAATGATGCATTGGGGCCAGTACAAGATAGGCCACAATTAGCCAAAAGGGCTAGATGTGGACTTTGCCCTTCTAAAAAAGATAGAAAAACCAGTAGTCAATGTCCTTCGTGTTTACGGCCAATGTGTGATGATCATCGAGCATATTTATGCAACGATTGTGCTGGATATCAATCCTAAATATATTTTTCATTTAAAACTATGTATTAACAATAAACATAAATTTTTTTTACCTAATGTGATGGAATTATATTTCTTTAATAATTTTTACAAAAAAAACGATAATTTTTTACCTTAAAAAATGACATACTTTCATTTTGCATAATAAATACCTTTTTTTAACAGGTCACTTAGGATTCTTTTTTTTTATTGTTATAGCATATTTCATTGACACAAAACTCAAATTTTAGCCAAAAATATTAAATAATAAAAATTTTACAGTCATTTTTGTAGAAGTCAAATTTTTGAAAAATTACTTTTTTTTGAAGATTTTTTTCGGCATCTTAAACGCTTTATAAAGACTTTTCATGTTTAAAATATCTTTTAATATACTTGAAAGTATGCCTCATTTATTGGGTAAGCTCATAAATCAAGTAATCGTTGAGATATATAGTCATAAAGTTACATCCGGGTCACCTTGACCCAGAATGTACTCGGTGATCGAAAAAATAGGTGTGTTCTCGAAGGGTTAACATAGAACATGTTTATAGGGAGGTGTTCAACCAAGTAGGAAATAGCCAAACCTTTATTGCTAGTTGGCACTTAGGTATTAAACATTATAATGATTGGTACATGGGGGTAACCACATGGTGGTCCTGGTCCGACATGCTGGCAAAAATTCATAATATAATATATATCATATAATATATTAAGCTTTCAAGAAGGAATTGTGTACTTGTGGGTGCAACAAAATGTTAACATTATATCTCTCTGTATTATATGAAGATTTTTTGCTACAATGTCTGACCAGCTTGTCATGCAAACACCCTCAATTTGCTCAGCCCATTAACATTTTTTGTTTCTTTGGTACAAAAAAAAAAAATTGTACAGATAAATTATATATATTTTTAGAAATAAAAAATCAGCGAGCTTATGACAATAAAAGATGGATGCTTTTTATTTTCAGGTTAATTTAGAAAATTTGCAGTTAAAACAGAATTTGTTACAGTTAGTTATTTTCTTTTCCTAATTATCTATTGTTCTTTATTACTGATTATATATAAAAATCTAAATTGTATAGAATCATTTTTGTATACAATACTGTAAACAATTTATATGCAATCCTGACCAAGTTTTTTACATGGGCAATAATTACTAAAAATACTAGATTATGTTCGAGCAGCAGACTCGCGTTGACTTCATAGCAAATAAATTATCTTCGGGATTGGACATAACCCACCAATACCTTTTTAAATATGTTTCTGTAATGAATAATTATATAATATTTACAGTAGAGCTCACTGGGCACAGAACTTGGCTCTTCTGGAAGTTCTGAATGTTTTTGCATAAGTATAAATTTTCTATGAAACGTGATTTATTTAAGCAGTATAAATAAAAATAAATATGAACAGGGGGAGGGGGTCGGAGCCCATCTTCTAACTATATATATATACTAGGGGGCTCCACCACCTGCGCGCTTCGAGCGCCAACCCCCGTAGACTGATTGAAAAAGTGGGTTAGTCATGAGAACAAAAAATGTAAAATTTTAAATACAATTTTAATAATTACTTTCAATTAAAAATATTGATTATATTGTTTTTCTTTTATTTTAAAATTCATTAATAGGTTTATAATTAATTGATTTATCGGCTTAAAAATAAAAAAAAACAAAATCACTTAGACCCACAAGGGCTGGTTTTGCCCAGTAGTATCTTATTGGCCCGAAAGTATCAAATTAGCCCAAAATTGTCAATAACTAAGAAAATGGAAAATTTTATTATACCCCATAAAGTTCACACACAATGTCGGGTTTTGCCCAATAATACCATATTGGCACAAAAGTGTCAGATTGGCCCAAAAGTGCCAGGATGGCCCAAAAGTGTCAGAGTGGCCCAAAAGTGTCAGAATGGCCCAAAAGTACTATATTGCGTGGCCCAAAAGTGTCAGACTGGCCCAAAAGTGTCATATTGGCCCAAAAGTGTCAGACTGGCCCAAAAGTGCCATAAGTAACTGGCCCAAAAGTGTCAGATGGCTCAAAGGTGTCATTCGACAGCGGCGGCAGCGGTTATAACTTTATAATATATAGAGATATAATATGGGTCAATATTTGTGAAGTGTATACAGTTTGGATTTTCGAGTCTCAGAATCTACTCCAAAGTATGTTTGGTCGAAAGCATATATAAAAAAAATAATTTTCCCCAATTTTTAGCTTTTTAGATCCAATCCTCTATTTTTTACAGCGATTTTTGTTTTTTTCAATTTTTTGAAATTTTTAATTTTTGAGAAATTTATGTTCATTAATTTTTCTCGCAACCGCGCACTTTACAATGAAATTTTTTTTCCTTATAGTACCCCATAGGAAATTTCCCGTAGAATTCGATTCTGGGGTCCAAATTTTTTTTGAACTGCGCATGCGCGAGAAAATCAACATTCTTGCTTTGCCTTTTCTAGCTTATATGCCTCAGCTGCAGACAGCTCAATTTTCATCCTGTTGGTCTCAAACTGTAGGTTTTTTCATATACTTTCAGAATATGAAATCATTTTTTTGGGTAAATTTATTTTAAAAGGAATAAAATTGAAAAATAGCGATTTTTAAAAAATCATTTTTCACAAATTTTGAATTTTCCGCCAAATCACGTGACCAAATGAAAATCTGACTGAAAATTCGGATTCAGCGGAAAATTTTACATAAGGATACCAATTTTCGTCTTATTTCATTAAATTTTTTCTAAGATATCCCATTTTAAAGATAAAGATTAAAATTGACTTTTTTTAAAAAACCCTAAAAATGGGACTCTGACTTTAATTATCATATCTGTTAAACAAATAATTATAAAAAGACGAGTAAAAATTTTTTGGAAACTAAGGGCTTGTAAAAAATTTTTGAGGCCTATAGAACTCGTTTCTTTTAAAAATTAGAATTTTGGCAGCAATTTCAAAATTGGTCATTTTGGGGTAAGAATAGGCATTTGGTTTATTGACTATCGGCATGAGAGATTTAGCGACAAATGATTGCAGTGTGCGGTAACTGAATGGTGACACTTATACTAAAAAAATGAGACCAATTGGAAGTATTTTGGTTAACTGGCACGTTTGCAGCTTTGTATTAAAGATTATGAAAAAAATCCTATTTTATAACATTGTTATATTTTGTAGCTATTCTATCTTATTTTCAATTTTCCGAATTTTCTAGTTACCTAATGAAAATTTTGACGAAATTTTCCGTTTCCTCGAGAATTTTTACAAAAGACTCCCTTTTTGGAAAAGTTTTGGATGTTTCCGTAACGCTATAGAAATAAAAGAAATAGCAAAATACTAAATAACTACAAAATACCACAATGTTATCAAATAGGATTTTTTCGTAATCTTTAATACTAAGCTGCAAACGTGCCATTTAACCTAAATACTTCCAATTGGTCTCATTTTTTTGGTATAAGTGTCACCATTCAGTTACCGTACACTGCAATTATTTGTCGCTACATCTCTCATGCCGATAGTCAATAAACCAAATTCCTATTCTTACCCCAAAATGACCAATTTTGAAATTGCTGCCAAAATTCTAATTTTTAAAAGAAACGAGTTCTATAGGCCTCAAAAATTTTTTACAAGCCTTTAGTTTCCAAAAAATTTTTACTCGTCTTTTTATAATTATTTGTTTAACAGATATGATAATTAAAGTCAGAGTCCCATTTTTAGGGTTTTTTAAAAAAAGTCAATTTTAATCTTTATCTTTAAAATGGGATATCTTAGAAACTATTTAATGAAATAAGACGAAAATTGGTATCCTTATGTAAAATTTTCCGCTGAATCCGAATTTTCAGTCAGATTTTCATTTGGTCACGTGACTTGGCGGAAAATTCAAAATTTGTGAAAAATGATTTTTTAAAAATCGCTATTTTTCAATTTTATTCCTTTTAAAATAAATTTACCCAAAAAAATGATTTCATATTCTGAAAGTATATGAAAAAACCTACAATTTGAGACCAACAGGATGAAAATTGAGCTGTCTGCAGCTGAGGCATATAAGCTAGAAAAGGCAAAGCAAGAATGTTGATTTTCTCGCGCATGCGCAGTTCAAAAAAAAATTTGGACCCCAGAATCGAATTCTACGGGAAATTTCCTATGGGGTACTATAAGGAAAAAAAATTTTATTGTAAAGTGCGCAATTGCGAGAAAAATTAATGAACATAAATTTCTCAAAAATTAAAAATTTCAAAAAATTGAAAAAAACAAAAATCGCTGTAAAAAATAGAGGATTGGATCTAAAAATCTAAAAATTGGGGAAAATTATTTTTTTTATATATGCTTTCGACCAAACATACTTTGGAGTAGATTTCGAGACCCACCCATGCAAAGTCATATACAGTTCACAAATATTGACCCATATAGTAGTTATGTATATTTTAAGCTTTCAAGATGGAATAATGTACTTGCGGGTGCAGCAAAATGTAAACATTGTAAATTTAAATATAACTCAGTGTGATTGTGTAATTTACTTCAACATGTATACAATAACACACGTGTAAACATATTTTATGCACACAGTCATAAAAGTACTCTTTAGTTTTGTATGTATAATAATGAAATCATTTACGTATAATAGGTAAGGAGTGACTTTAATTAAATTTCTTTTGTTTTGTTAAATTGACGAAAGAAGAGAGTTACAGCTTATAAAATATGGGAGGAGATTCCGCACCCTGATCAAACACAATAAGCGTTCTTTAATATAATATCTTAATATTATAATATTTATAGTATTGAGCTTTTAACTGTGATATTTTAAATTATTTAATATTATAATAACATTAAAGAATTTATTTACTTCAAGTTACATAAAATTTTACTGTAATAAAAATATTGAAATCGTTTAAACAAACTCCCAGGTTGCCACTAAACCTTTTACAAAAATTTACCCCTTCCACTTTTCATAGATTGTGTAGGGGGTTTCAACTTTATTTATTTATTTTATGGTTATAATGATTTTTAATTAAATTAATATTATTTTATGTTTATGTAATATAATACTAGATACCGTCAACGACGGGTAGAGCGAAGCTGATCATATTTAAAAAAAAGTTTAAATAATTTTTTAATTTTTGGGTTTTACAAGCTTTGATCAGATTTAGCTTAAATATCAATCACGGTGGGCGGCTTGAAACGATTTTAAATCGAAGTGCGAGTTACTGAAAATGTTAAAAATGGGATCTACTTGAAATAATTTTCCAAGTTGAATGCCGTAAAAATCAAAAAAATCCCCAGAGCCGTTTTTTTTTTTTTAGGTAAAAAACTGTATTTTTGAGGTTTTTTTCATTTTACACTACTTTTAATTTTCTTTATTCGTGCCAAATAAAGTTCAAAACGGTTCTGTACTTTATAAAATGTATCTCTGAAGTTAAATTTTTCACTCTAGAGCATTAAAGTACACTTATACCTGTATATATTTTGATTTCGGTAAGCTGTGGATGGCTGAGAGGTTGGCTGAGAAGTTATATCATTCTGTATAAAAAGTCATTGGTGGATTGTGTCCCCAAAATTTGACTCATTTTGCGCGCACTTTTTTATACACATATAATATGAACTATCCCCAATTTTTAGCCCTCTATGTGAAAATCTGCCAATTTTGACCCAAATTACGAAATTTAGATTTTTGCGAGTTTGACCAAAAATAGTGAATACAGCTATCTAGGGGCAAAATTTTTAAAATCTAATTCCAAATACGAATTCAGCTGGAAATTTGACTATGGATTATGTCCAAAAACTATTTTTAATGCTTTTGTTTATAGATTTCTAAAAAATTTCATTAAAAAATCAAAAATTGCTGAAAACTTAATTTGGGTCTAAATTGGCAGATTTACACCTAGAGGGCTAAAAAATTGGGATAGTTCATATTTTATGTATATAAAAAAGCGTGCACAAGATGAGTCAAATTGGGGGACTCAATCCGCCAATGACTTTTTATACGGAATGATATACTTCTCAGCCACCATCTCAGCCATCCACAGCTTACCGAAATCAAATTCTACAGGTATAAGTTTACTTTAATGCTCAAGAGTGAAAAATTTAACATCAGAGATACATTTTATAAAGTACGGAACCGTTTTGAACTTTATTTGGCACGCGAATAAAGAAATTTAAAATTAGTGTAAAATGAAAAAAACGTCAAAAATACGGTTTTTTACCTGAAAAAAAACGGCTTTGGGGATGTTTTTGATTTTTACGAAAAAAAAATGGCAAAAGAATGTCAATTAGTGGAATTTAATGTATGAAAGTTCTGGTATCGATATTTTTTTTTAATCTAAAAATTTTTTATGTATTTAATCCAAGTTTACATGTAGAATATTTTATTTAAATGATGGTGTCCATTTTAGAGTTTACTGAATAAAACAAAAATTTATTTAATATTTTAGTATACGCTGCAAAGAAAATTGTTATGAACTAAGGAATGCTTAAGATTTTGAAATAAATATTAAATAAAATGAAATAAAAATATAATAAATATAATTTTCCTTATACTGCAGACAATATACGACGGGGGGGGGGGGTACTATAATCACCTACAACCACCAGATTTGGTCTAATACAGGTTTTTTAGGTCGCTGATCACAATTCGGGGTCTTTTCTATAAGAAATTGTTGGAACACCCTTAAATTTGCAAAAACTACCCCTAAAAAGGGGTATTTTTGATGTATTCAAATTATGGGCGGTCAGATTTGGTCCATAAGGGTTTTTTGGGTCGCTAATCAAGAATTTTGAGGACTCTTCTATGAAAAGTTAATATTTCACACCTTAATTAGCAATAATACCCCTAAAAAGGGGGTGTTTTTGCTGTTTTGGCTTTTTAAGCGTTCAGAAACGGTTTTAATGGGTTTTTTAGGTCACTGAACAAGAATTTTGGGGAATTTTTTGTTAAAAATTAATTTCTCACCCTTAAGTTAAAAAAACTATCTCTAAAATGGGTGTTTTTGCTAGTTTCGCATTGTTAGTGTTTTTCAAATTTTCAGAATAATAAATATATATGGGCATATCCATTACTTTTCATACAAAAGTGTGCGCACCCATGACTCCGATCGGGCTCAAATTTTCAGGGGTGGTTTGAAGTAATAAAAAACTCAGCCAGCCAAAATTTCAGCCATTTTGCAGGACGGGTTAGCGAGATACAAGCTCTAAAAGGTCCAAAAATAGCTGTTTTTAGCCAATTTTCAAAAATTTACTGGGCTTCAAGGATTAGTCCAAAAAACATCCGGCTGGTCTCATTTTTTTCCTTGAACATTCAACTTTTACCAAAAAAAAAATTTTTATTTTTGACCGAAAAATAAGCAAGTTATCATCATTTTAAGATTTTTTAAAAAATTTTCCAAAAATCCCATTTTTAGGGTCATTATACAGTATTCTAACTCGAAATAATGATAACTCGCTTATTTTTCGGTCTAAAATAAAAATTTTTTTTTTTAAATTGTCGAATTTTTTCCTGCCTATTCGAATATTTACAAATAAGAAACTTCTTATACGCAAAAATTATTTTTTTGGGCCAAAAACTACCCGAACACATTGACAAAATAAAGTAAGTTCTAAAGTAATTTGCCAAAAAAAAATAATTTTTGCATATAAGAAGTTTCTTTTTTGTGAATATTCTAATAGGCAGGAAAAAATACGACAATTTAAAAAAAAAAATTTTTATTTTAGACCGAAAAATAAGCGAGTTATCATTATTTCGAGTTAGAATACTGTATAATGACCCTAAAAATGGGATTTTTGGAAAATTTTTTAAAAAATCTTAAAATGATGATAACTTGCTTATTTTTCGGTCAAAAATAAAAATTTTTTTTTTAAAATCAGCTCATTTTTCCCTGGCTATTCGAATATTGCAGAAGAAAAATTTTTTGGTTGACCCCTTAACCATTTATTGGCCAATATTGGTCCAATTATTACACATTTTCAGAGTCTTATAGCTACGAACAGAAGCCAATACCATCGCCCAAATTTTTAGGAAATTTTTTTTAATATCAAAAGAAGCTTTCCAGAAATTTTCAGCCCTTAAAGTGCTCAGAGAAAAATTTTACAGACGATTAAAGTTGTTAAAAAATCGATATTTTCGGAAACAGCAAACTTTCAATTGCTTATATCTCCGGTCCCTGATAAGCTTTTTTAACGTTTAAGATCTCATTTAAAAGGTCTTTTATAGACGCTTTTAATGAAACCAACCGGAAGTCTTTAGCTCATGATGCTGAGTCACAATGCAAGTTCAAAAATCAGCATTTTTCGATAAAATAAATCTTACGTTAATCAATGCCAGTAAAAATCAACTCCATGAAACTTTTTGAAAATTTTTTTGGTAAAAGTTGAATGTTCAAGGAAAAAAATGAGACCAGCCGGATGTTTTTTGGACTAATCCTTGAAGCCCAGTAAATTTTTGAAAATTGGCTAAAAACAGCTATTTTTGGACCTTTTAGAGCTTGTATCTCGCTAACCCGTCCTGCAAAATGGCTGAAATTTTGGCTGGCTGAGTTTTTTATTACTTCAAACCACCCCTGAAAATTTGAGCCCGATCGGAGTCATGGGTGCGCACACTTTTGTATGAAAAGTAATGGATATGCCCATATACAAAAAAGTTTTGTTTTTGCTAACATAAGGGTGCTAAATTAATTTTTTACAAAAAAATTCCCCGAATTTCTTGTTCAGCGACTCCAAAATCCCATTTGAATCGAATCTGAACGCTGACAATGCGAAAGTAGCAAAAACACTCCTTTTAGTAGTATGGTAGTAGGGTAGTTTCTGTTAATTTAAGGGTGAGAAATTAGTTTTTAACAAAAAATTTAAAAATTCTTGTTCAGTGACCTAAAAAACCCATTAAAACCGTTTCTGAACGCTTAAAGTGCCAAAATTTTTTTATTAAGTATTATTATTAATTAATTATTTTTGCTAATTAAGGAGTGAAATATTAACTTTTCATAGAAAAGTCCTCTAAATTCTTGATCAGCGACCCGAAAAACCCTTATGGACTAAATCTGACCGCCCATAATTTGAATACATCAAAAATTCCCCTTTTTAGGGGTATTTGTTACAAATTTAAGGGTGATACACCAATTTCTCATAGAAAAGAAGCCGAAATTCGTGATCAGCGACCCGAAAAACCTAAAAATTTATCTTTAAAAAATTAAGGATGAATTTTCAATTAAGAAAAAATTCTCCGAGCAAACATACTATAAAAAGACCCAAACCCACAGTTTTGAATTCACCAAAGTCTTGGCAATGTTTCCCTCTTCTTAGATTTTCAATTTTTTTCTAACATTTTCTGAAAATTAGGTTTTTTCAAAAAAGTTGGATTTAAACCTGTACTGCCCCTTAAGATTTAAAATTTTTGATTTGCATAAGATACTTAAGGTTGATTAGCGTGTATTTTGATCACGATAGAAATCGATATAATTTTTATAGGGGCTTCGTATTATAATAAAACACATTAAAAAAAATTTTTAAGAAAATTGTGTTTTTCATTTAGGAAATACAAAGCTCCAAAGTTGAGTCCTTATACATTGCGAGCATAGGAGCTGATTCAAAAATCAGGGGTTTGAGATTTTTATGTTATGTCAAAATCAAAACTAAACGATGGATTTAAAAAAAAAAATAGCACCACGTAAATTAATTATTGAAGAAACTAGTATTCGATTTTTAAATAAATTGTGTTTTTCGTATAAAAGATATTTTAATTAGAAAAAATAAAAAACCGATAAAAATTTTAAGGCGACAACGCAACGTCGCTTTTCAAAATACACGCATAATATTATAATAATAATCATGTAAATAAGAAACGCGCCCTACAAACATTCTGCGACGTTGTCGCAATTTTTTTTTTTATTTAACCTTCAACGAAAAATGACCGGCTGTATACCGTCAAAATCTTGTGACCGCTAATGTACCTTAACGCAATCATATCATAAGCTGCAATTATATTATCGTTAACTGTCTTTGAATACTTAATTAATTTTACAATACTGATAAGCAACTTGTCGATTTTTTTTAGTGGCCAACTTTGACCCGAAATATTGAGTTTGCAGTTTGATTTAATCGCAAATTTGACATCAGATTCTGAAAGTTGAGACTTTTTTACATGGGGATATACATTTTGAAATATATAAATTTTTGTTTTGAAATTAATTTAGTGTGCAAAAACAAAACTACTCGTAGGTAGATATAAGCTCTTGGGCGTCAAACGTGTAATTAAATAAAATGTCGATTAATTAATAATTAATAAAACTATATCTAGTGTTCTTTTGCGTTTTTATGATATTTCACTGATACAAAATTTATGCAAAAGCTATGAAATTTATCGTGCGGATAACATTTAGAAGGTTTTTCACCTGTATGAAGCAAAAGTACACGAATAAACATGCCTTTAGAAATACCGGATTGGGACCAAAAACAATAGGTGTCATTAACTCGATAAAATAAACTCAGTTTTAAAAAATGAAAGCAACCCGTTTGATCGTTTTGGCTATATCGTGTCCGAAAGGTGTCGATTTTTGCATCCATTAAGGTAGAGCTTCGCTCTATAAAAATATTATTGATATAATTAATTATTAAAAAATTAAATTCACGAGTCTGGAGATGTATAAAATTTACAGTATACGCAAATTTCTCGTTGATTTAATTAAGACATTAGGCATGCTTATGGTTTATTTTAAACAAAAAATAGATTATTTTTTTAGTAATTTTTCTTAATTTTAAAAATTTTAAATCTGCTTCCTTTTTATGATTTGGAAAAGTTAACTTGAAATCACAAAATTAGATTTTCCAAAAACTTTATTTCAGGATTTTTTAATTATCGAGTACAAAAAGAAATATTATAATAAAAAATCATTGGCCAAATAAGAGAAAAAATTGGAGAAAAATATTGCTTGGAGAACTTAAATTTAGAAAAAAAACTTTGAAAATTAAAATGCTAAAAAATGGATTATAATAGTAGTTTTCTTAACAAGTGCGCAAGGTGATACTTCTTCAATATTTCTTCTTTCGATTTGGGGATTTATCACACTTGCGCACGAGTTAAGAAATGTACTTTTTTTAATGACGTCGTCAAAGTTTAAGCCTTTGCAAATCGTAATTCACGAGATAACTGGATTTAAATAATACAAACAATCTAATTTTTTTAAAAACAGTACGCGTTTTCTAAAATGATAAAAAAAAATTCATATATGTATATGTAAAAGAATAAAAAAAGAATAATTGACAAAAGAAATAAAAAAAAAAGAAATAAAAAATAAAAGGATGTGAATCACACTTTTTGTAAAGACCAATGCGGAAGAATCAAGGCCAGCTTTACTTTTTCCACTATTTAATGAGAACAGTGGGAAAAGTAAAGTATAAAGGAATGTATCACTTTGTCTCGTGAATTAGGTTTACAAAAGCAAGCTTTGACTACAGAATTAAAAAAAAGAATTTTTCCATACGATATAATATTTAAACGTCTGACTAATTACTTACTTCTTTCACTGAATCTTGTACGTATATTTTATAATTATATTATTTATCGAGAATTAGAAAGTTACAATTAGCACTTGCTTGAAAATTTTAATAAATTTGATGAATTTTAAAAAAATATTTTTATTTTCAGTATATTTACCGAAATTTTAAAACTAATTTTTTATCAGATCAGATAATTTTTTAAGAATTTTACTTGTGTGAAACCCGTTTATGAAATTATACTTAAAATAAGAAATAAAATTTTATGAAGTTAAATAACAAGGGGAGTTCAATACCTTTAGAACACCAAATTATACGAAATGGCTAAATGGATGAATATATTAGTTATTACATTGAAAAAATTTGCTGACTACCCTCCGTTCATGCGAATGATGGGCCTTTTTGGCTTAGAAACACAGCGAACAACTTTTCAATGAAAAGTTAAAACCTCACAAATTATCCAAAAGACTTTTGGTTGGGTGCGTTTTTTTTATGTACAATTTTGTCAGCATTTTAATAATTGGTCATTTTTAGCCAAGAAAGACAATTTTGTTAATTGGCTACAGTGATGAGAGATTTAGTGATAAAAAATCGTGGTTCATGGGGCTTAAAAGGTGATACTTACACCAAAAAAAGGGGATTAACCAGAAGTTTTTTGGATTACATTGAAAATTACCAAAAAACCCTAAATTTAGTTAATTAAAACCTTTTTATTAAACTAAGGAAACACTTTTTTATTAATTTTAAAAACTTTTCATGATAAAAATTATAAAATTTTAAATTTTCAGTAAAAAAAAAAAAACATGTAAATACTTCGCAAGGATAGGTATAAGTAAAGAATATATGCACTATTAATAAACATGCTTATACTAGATACCGTCAACGACGGGTAGAGCGAAGCTGATCATATTTAAAAAAAACTTTAAATAATTTATAAATTTTTGGGTTTTACAAGCTTTGATCAGATTTAGCTTAAATATCAATCACGGTGGGCGGCTTGAAACGATTTTAAATCGAAGTGCGAGTTACTGAAAATGTTAAAAATGGGATCTACTTGAAATAATTTTCCAAGTTGAATGCCGTAAAAATCAAAAAAATCCCCAGAGCCGTTTTTTTTTTTTAGGTAAAAAACCGTATTTTTGAGGTTTTTTTCATTTTACACTACTTTTAATTTTCTTTATTCGTGCCAAATAAAGTTCAAAACGGTTCTGTACTTTATAAAATGTATCTCTGAAGTTAAATTTTTCACTCTAGAGCATTAAAGTACACTTATACCTGTATATATTTTGATTTCGGTAAGCTGTGGATGGCTGAGAGGTTGGCTGAGAAGTTATATCATTCTGTATAAAAAGTCATTGGTGGATTGTGTCCCCAAAATTTGACTCATTTTGCGCGCACTTTTTTATACACATATAATATGAACTATCCCCAATTTTTAGCCCTCTATGTGAAAATCTGCCAATTTTGACCCAAATTACGAAATTTAGATTTTTGCGAGTTTGACCAAAAATAGTGAATACAGCTATCTAGGGGCAAAATTTTTAAAATCTAATTCCAAATACGAATTCAGCTGGAAATTTGACTATGGATTATGTCCAAAAACTATTTTTAATGCTTTTGTTTATAGATTTCTAAAAAATTTCATTAAAAAATCAAAAATTGCTGAAAACTTAATTTGGGTCTAAATTGGCAGATTTACACCTAGAGGGCTAAAAAATTGGGAGAGTTAATATTTTATGTATATAAAAAAGCGTGCACAAGATGAGTCAAATTGGGGGACTCAATCCGCCAATGACTTTTTATACGGAAAGATATACTTCTCAGCCAACCTCTCAGCCATCCACAGGTTACCGAAATCAAATTATACAGGTATAAGATTTTAGTAGGAATTTATTATGAATAATAAATGCGATCTTTTTGGAACAAGATATTTCTTTAAAGAAATTTAAAAGAACATTAATTAATGTTTTTACATCGACGTTTCGGAGATCTGTGTCTCCCTTTTCAAGATCTGAAAATACAATGCATACAATTTGTATAAACAATTTTTAACAAAAAATTTTTTTATTACAGAAAAAATAAATTTTCAAAATAATTAAATATATAATAATAAACTTACGAAAATTTAAAAAATATCTTTTTGAATTAGACATATAATATTATACAATAAACATTATAAAATTTTTTTAAAAAAAATTTTTTTATATATATAGAAAACAATAATAAACTGTAATTTTAGTTATAAGAGTTTCTGTTCTCACTGCTAATGAAGTACTAAAATCTATTAAATTTAAAAGGTTTAAAGGTTCACCGATTCATACGTTAACAAAATTTTTAAAAAAAGGTTTTTTTATATATTGAAAGAATTTGAGTAAGATAAACAATAATTTCTAGGTACTTGAGCTATAAACTCTTAACCCTTGATTCCTATACATTAGTAATTAAAAAAATATCAATTTTGTTTATCTTACTCAAACCCTTGATTCCTATACATTAGTAATTAAAAAAAAAAAAAAAAATATCAATTTTGTTTATCTTACTCAAATTCTTTCAATATATAAAAAAACCTTTTTTTCCTTGTCTAATAATAAAAAAATTTTGTTAACGTATGAATCGGTGATCCTTTAAACCTTTTAAATTTAATAGATTTTAGTACTTCATTAGCAGTGAGAACAGAAACTCTTATAACTAAAATTACAGTTTATTATTGTTTTCTATATATATAAAAAAATTTTTTTTTTAAAAATTTTATAATGTTTATTGTATAATATTATATGTCTAATTCAAAAAGATATTTTTTAAATTTTCGTAAGTTTATTATTATATATTTAATTATTTTGAAAATTTATTTTTCCTGTAATAAAAAAATTTTTTGTTAAAAATTGTTTATACAAATTGTATGCATTGTATTTTCAGATCTTGAAAAGGGAGACACAGATCTCCGAAACGTCGATGTAAAAACATTAAAGAAATATCTTGTTCCAAAAAGATCGCATTTATTATTCATAATAAATTCCTACTAAAATCTTTTTAATATTTGAAACGACAACAGTATTTATACTGTTTAAATCATCTTATACAGGTATAAGTTTACTTTAATGCTCAAGAGTGAAAAATTTAACATCAGAGATACATTTTATAAAGTACAGAACCGTTTTGAACTTTATTTGGCAGGAATAAAGAAATTTAAAATTAGTGTAAAATGAAAAAAACGTCAAAAATACGGTTTTTTACCTGAAAAAAAAACGGCTTTGGGGATGTTTTTGATTTTTACGAAAAAAAAATGGCAAAAGAATGTCAATTAGTGGAATTTAATGTATGAAAGTTCTGGTATCGATATTTTTTTTTAATCTAAAAATTTTTTATGTATTTAATCCAAGTTTACATGTAGAATATTTTATTTAAATGATGGTGCCCATTTTAGAGTTTACTGAATAAAACAAAAATTTATTTAATATTTTAGTATACGCTGCAAAGAAAATTGTTATGAACTAAGGAATGCTTAAGATTTTGAAATAAATATTAAATAAAATGAAATAAAAATATAATAAATATAATTCCTTATATTGCAGACAATATACGACGGGGGGGGGGGGTACTATAATCACCTACAACCACCAGATTTGGTCTAATATAGGTTTTTTAGGTCGCTGATCACAATTCGGGGTCTTTTCTATAAGAAATTGTTGAAACACCCTTAAATTTGCAAAAACTACCCCTAACAAGGGGTATTTTTGATGTATTCAAATTATGGGCGGTCAGATTTGGTCCATAAGGGTTTTTTGGGTCGGTAATCAAGAATTTCAAGGACTCTTCTATGAAAAGTTAATATTTCACACCTTAATTAGCAAAAATACCCCTAAAAAGGGGGTGTTTTTGCTGTTTTGGCACTTTAAGCGTTTAGAAACGGTTTTAATGGGTTTTTTAGGTCACTGAACAAGAATTTTGGGCAATTTTTTGTTAAAAATTAATTTCTCACCCTTAAGTTAAAAAAACTATCTCTAAAAGGGGTGTTTCTGCTAGTTTCGCATTGTCAGTGTTTTTCAAATTTTCAGAATAATAAATATATATACAAAAAAATTTTGTTTTTGCTAACATAAGGGTGCTAAATTAATTTTTTACAAAAAAATTCCCCGAATTTCTTGTTCAGCGACTCCAAAATCCCATTTGAATCGAATCTGAACGCTGACAATGCGAAAGTAGCAAAAACACCCCTTTTAGTAGTATGGTAGTAGGGTAGTTTCTGTTAATTTAAGGGTGAGAAATTAGTTTTTAACAAAAAATTTCAAAATTCTTGTTCAGTGACCTAAAAAACCCATTAAAACCGTTTCTGAACGCTTAAAGTGCCAAAATTTTTTTATTAAGTATTATTATTAATTAATTATTTTTGCTAATTAAGGAGTGAAATATTAACTTTTCATAGAAAAGTCCTCGAAATTCTTGATCAGCGACCCGAAAAACCCTTATGGACTTAATCTGACCGCCCATAATTCGAATACATCAAAAATTCCCCTTTTTAGGGGTATTTGTTACAAATTTAAGGGTGATACACCAATTTCTCATAGAAATGAAGCCGAAATTCGTGATCAGCGACCTGAAAAACCTAAAAATTTATCTTTAAAAAAGTAAGGATGAATTTTCAATTAAGAAAAAATTCTCCGAGCAAACATACTATAAAAAGACCCAAACCCACAGTTTTGAATTCACCAAAGTCTTGGCAATGTTTCCCTCTTCTTAGATTTTCAATTTTTTTCTAACATTTTCTGAAAATTAGGTTTTTTCAAAAAAGTTGGATTTTAACCTGTACTGCCCCTTAAGATTTAAAATTTTTTATTTGCATAAGATACTTAAGGTTGATTAGCGTGTATTTTGATCACGATAGAAATCGATATAATTTTTATAGGGGCTTCGTATTATAATAAAACACATTAAAAAAAATTTTTAAGAAATTTGTGTTTTTCATTTAGGAAATACAAAGCTCCAAAGTTGAGTCCTTATACATTGCGAGCATAGGAGCTGATTCAAAAATCAGGGGTTTGACATTTTTATGTTATGTCAAAATCAAAACTAAACGATGGATTTAAAAAAAAAAATAGCACCACGTAAATTAATTATTGAAGAAACTAGTATTCGATTTTTAAATAAATTGTGTTTTTCGTATAACAGATATTTTAATTAGAAAAAATAAAAAACCGATAAAAATTTTGAGGCGACAACGCAACGTCGCTTTTCAAAATACACGCATAATATTATAATAATAATCATGTAAATAAGAAACGCGCCCTACAAACATTCTGCGACGTTGTCGCAATTTTTTTTTTATTTAACCTTCAACGAAAAATGACCGGCTGTATACCGTCAAAATCTTGTGACCGCTAATGTACCTTAACGCAATCATATCATAAGCTGCAATTATATTATCGTTAACTGTCTTTGAATACTTAATTAATTTTACAATACTGAAAAGCAACTTGTCGATTTTTTTTAGTGGCCAACTTTGACCCGAAATATTGTGTTTGCAGTTTGATTTAATCGCAAATTTGACATCAGATTCTGAAAGTTGAGACTTTTTTACATGGGGATATACATTTTGAAATATATAAATTTTTGTTTTGAAATTAATTTAGTGTGCAAAAACAAAACTACTCGTAGGTAGATATAAGCTCTTGGGCGTCAAACGTGTAATTAAATAAAATGTCGATTAATTAATAATTAATAAAACTATATCTAGTGTTCTTTTGCGTTTTTATGATATTTCACTGATACAAAATTTATGCAAAAGCTATGAAATTTATCGTGCGGATAACATTTAGAAGGTTTTTCACCTGTATGAAGCAAAAGTACAAGAATAAACATGCCTTTAGAAATACCGGATTGGGACCAAAAACAATAGGTGTCATTAACTCGATAAAATAAACTCAGTTTTAAAAAATGAAAGCAATCCGTTTGATCGTTTTGGCTATATCGTGTCCGAAAGGTGTCGATTTTTGCATCCATTAAGGTAGAGCTTCGCTCTATAATTATAACCTAAAAAATAATGCGTACTTAAATTTGCTAAAACCAATAATAGTTTTAATTTTTTATCCATGACACATGCGAAAACAATAAAAATACAGATTTTAACTAATTTGTATTACCTAATTTAAGGTGGTAGATACAATTGGAGATAAAAAAAACATGAATTTTTCTGGATAGGTTTTCGGGTAGCAATAATTGAGATAATTTTTTCAAAATTGGCACTTTATTAGATTATGAGTTGCTACACATTTTTTTTTTTTATTTTTTTTATTTTTTCAAAATGGCGCCGAGTACAGGTGCTCAAAGTTAGGCCTCACTTTTCATGGCGTACACGATTGCAGCCTCCAACTTGTATTGAAACATACCAAACAAAATTTTTTATGTTTGTGAAACAGTTTTCTCCTAGATTGATGACTTCAAATTTCGGAAAATGGAAAATTGTGAAAATTATTTAATTTTTTTCAAAAATTGCAATTGTTTTTTTGAAAAAATAAAATTGGGACATTTTTTGGAAAAATCATTCCATCAATCTAGAAGATAATTATATTTTAAAATTGTAGCCAAAAAATTAGGAAGATATCTTAATTATTTTTTGATTTATCGTGTACGCCAATTCGAAAAACGTTGTTTCGAGAAAAACGCGTTTAAAGTTTCGGTGTAACGTATAACTCCTATAGCGATGTCTCGCTTAATCTTCTATAACTTTCTTATTATTCGAGATATCATTATAAAATTTTTTTCCCATATTCTAAAGATGTTTGCGAACCCAAAAAAACAAAAAACAAACAATCGAATTTGAAAAAGTTCCAATTGTATCTACCACCTTAATACAATACAATTAAATTTTAGCACGCATGCTCTTTATTTACATGTGTTTTACATGCTAATTTTGGAAGTACATCCGGCCTTAGTTCTGTTTTGAAATTTGGCCAGACTTGCATAATCTGAATTCCGAACTGGGCCATACCAGCCAATAGTACTTACAAATTCTATTCGTGCTAGTTCAAAATACTGACATGCTAAAACTAATTAAGGCCGTAGGTCAAATGAAGAATAGGTACAATTTTTATTTTGGGGAAAAAATCTATATTTTGAGCATATCCAATTTTTTTTCTGTATTTAAGTAAATACAAATCAATAGTTTCTTGCAAAAGTTTTTGATTACATATATAAGAGATAAATTATCTGTCAGAAAACATTCTTTAGTAAATACTAGTGTTTTTGTTATGTCAAGAACAGAAGACGAAAGATGCTGATAAATGCTTATCCATACAAAATAATCGTTTTAAATACAAAAATAAGGCTTTTGAAAGATTTAGCAAGAAATTTAATAAAGATTTTATTTTTATATCGAAAATTTTACGTCAACTGGGCTCAAAATTGACTGAAAAGTTGCAGAAATTTGTCCAAACAATTCTCTTCCAGAAGTACAACAAAAATTAAGTAAACTCATCCACTTTTAGGTTAAGTCCTTATCTAAAGAGCATGGAAAATTTAATCGGTTAGATTACTTACTCATATGCAATAATAAAGTTTATGAACATATAAAAAAAAATCTGCAAAAGTGAGTGCTCTGTAATTGGATAAAATAATAAGTACTGGATCAAAACTAATTGAATTTAGTCATTTTTTTTTATGAAAGATCGAAAAATTTTTATGCTAACTACAATTATTTGTAGTAAAATAACTATAATTTGTGGTAAAGGTACTATTATATATAATACTTTTGAGAGTACTTTTATTTACTGTGTAGATTCAGAGCTTTTTATAAGACGTTTTCTAATTATTATTTAAGTAAGTATTAAAGTGATTTGCATACTTTTAATTCATCTATTTCATTCTTATTTCTTATAGTTCCAAAAATATTTTAAAAACAAATTTAAAAAAATTTTTTGTATTACCTATTTTTCTTAACTTTAAGTAGAAAAACATCTTACCCTAAATTTAGATTCGTAAAATACATTTCAATTATCTCGTGTTGTTTATGTTAATTTTCATAATAAAGGTAAGTTTGTAGCCAAGAACAGTTGGTTTTACAAGACATATATTGATTGTCCTACATTACAGCGCTGCTACATTATTGGAAAACACCATATTAATATGTATTCATAAGGTTAACGATTTAATTTCATATTTTAATACATTAGACTGACAATAATTTTCAAAAGTTTTTAGGATTTTGGATTACCATGCTAAATTTATTGATATTTACAAAAAATAAGATTTCCAAAATTAAAGCTCTTCGTTGGTAAATACATTAAATTAATTAAAAACAATTTTTCTATCGATAAAAAGAAAATTAGTAGTTTAAATATATTTTATTAAACTATCTTAAATTTTTTTTTTTTAATAAAAAATTGCACTGAAAAAATCTCTCTTTTTATATAAAAATGGTAAAATTTTGATCAATTTTGAGAACTGACTCCAGTACAGTAAAAAATATATTATAATCATTCGAATTAAAGTAATAATGAACTTATAATTTTAAATTCCAAAAGAATAATATATTTTAAGTAATTTAAATGTAAAAATTCTTTTATAAATTTTTTAAATTTTCAGTTTTATTAATATCACATTATATGTAAATTCTTTCTAATATAAAGCAATGCCATTTGTACTGGCATAAAATTTGTATGCAATGTACGTAAATTTTAGCATAAAAATACGTATAAGGCTCTAAAGGAATTTCAAATAGCATATATTATACACACATAGATATAAATGCATATGTGTATACATTTAATTATATTTATATTGAGCCAAAAAAAAATATTTTAACTTTTAATAAGCATCAGTTTTCTTTCTTATCTGATAATTAAATCTTAAGTTTTCCCATGCAGAAAAGTATACAAGAGTAACCTCTTGACCTGGGTTTGTAATAACTGAATAAAAAAAAAAGTCTACTGAAAAGTACATAATTATCAAAAGAAAAATTTTATAAAATATAGTAAAAATAATTATAAAATAAAAAATTTAAAAGAAGAAGTTTTATTTCTTATTTTATCAAAAATTTTTATTAAACCTCAGTTTTATGAAAATAATAAATACATCTTTTGAAGTTATATAAATAAATAAATGTAATTAGCAATAAAAGAATTTATTTTTAAGTTTTTATTAGTAAATTTATTTTTAATAAATTAAAAGAAAAGAAAAATTATTTTCCAAGTATTTCTAAAGTATTATTTATACGTTTTCAATTATTATTAAGGGAGTAATTTACAGAAGAAAGTTTTTTATGTTTTCTTTTTCTTTTTCTTGTAAGTTAACTTGTAAGTTTAAATTTTTCTTTTATTTTATTTAAATCATCCTTATTTATAACTTCAAACACTATACTCTAAAATATCTTTTCTGATCTTAATTTGAATTGTTAATTTTTCTAATGATTCAACAGGAATTTCGAAATAAATTTTTTCGTGGCTTATGCAAAATGTTAAAGAGAAACTATTGTGATAGCAAAAATTTTTGATTTTAATTTTTCTGCATATAAGCACGTTTTAAGATCGTTGGAAGATGGACAATCGGTTATTTAAAGAAAATTTTTTTTCTTTTTCTCTGATTTGAACCCCAATAGCAATATTTAGGAAAAAACTATTTCCTTTCTCCATTTTTTAAGCTAATTTTGGCATAATAAAATATTGATTATAAGCAAAAATTTTGGAATCTTACTTCAAAACTTCTATTTGTGATAAACTTAGACCAACTTGAAATTGATTTTCGGTGAATTTGAAAAATTCAAATAAATAAAAATAAAATTGGAAATAGCCTTAAATGAAAAAAAAATTTTTTTGGTAAACCAAGTAAAAAAAAATATTTCCCCCATCATATGAGTACATAAAAAGTGCACTGGTTTTGAAATAATTGAGCTTTTTAGTGTCCTAAAACTCAAATGTCGTAAGAAAACCAATTTCCAAAATTTTGCAGTAAGTTAAGCTAGTTTTTAAATTAATGGATAAAACCAGTTCTAATTTACCAAATAAATAAGATTTTCAAAATATTATAGCTTATTTACTCACTTTTAAGTATTGCCACCAAATAAATAGACCCCTTTGAAGCAAAATTAAACAATGTTTACTGACTAGTTTCTTTAAATTGACCTGTACTGGGCAATCGTTACATTGAGAAGAAAAAGAAAACTTGTCGAGAGAAAAAATAATAAAATTTATAATTTAAACAATTTTATTTTCAAGTGCTCGGTGGCAATGAGAAATTAATTTGGGAATCTTATTTTTTTGTAAACGACTATATTCAGCCCTTAAGAGAAAATCTAAGCGTTTTTTTTTAAATAGCTACCAGGCTAATATATATATTTTTTGCTAACCTAAGCTTGTCCACGCACTTGAACATGCGCTTATATCTTCCTGACGTCATTCTGCGGATGCACGAAGGTAGTTGCGGAAAGTACAGCGACCTGCTGGACTGTGCTGTATTAATATACATACCATTTCACACCGTTTGAAGTACTGATATGGGAGCTTCCACAAATTACGTCGACCAACTGAGGGGGGGAGTCAAAACCGACGTCGTCCGAATATATATGTTATTATTAAAAAGAAAATTTTTTTAATAAAATAATTTTTTATTAATTTTAGGTACAAAATAGGGTTGTTGCATGGTATTGAGATTATTAGATATTCTAAAAATAAATTTAAAAATATTTGGTACGTATTTTTCTATTTTTCATAATAATTAAAAGCAACAGAACCGCTAAAAATTTAACGGTATGACATCAGCTGCCCTTTCCACAGATTTTTAACTACTAATAACTCTCATTGTTTTTAATTATTTATTATAAAAAATAAAAAAATACTTATCAAATATTTTAATGACGGCTGCAAAACCAACCAAATAGAATTTCGATATTTTTTCAATGCAACAACCCTATTATATTTAAAAATAAACTCAAGGAATATTTAATTTAACAATAACTTTTATGGCTTTAGGTTTTACCATGAACATTGACTGGCACAAGTTAGTGTGGTTCAAAGTCTAGGATTAATTTTTTTTCTTTAATACTGTATTTTTGGAGATATAATAGATATAATAAATAGGTATATAGAAATAATAATTATTAATTAATAACTATTAAAAGATTTTTTTAAACTTATTTTAAAATCCTCAAAAATAATAACAAATATTTATAGGTGTTTCTTTTTAAATAATGTAAAGATTATATTATATTATATTATATTATTATTACTAACGCATTCCAGTAAATTTTTATTTTTATTATTAGGTATAATAGAAAAGTAAAAATTCATTAAGTCGAATTCAAGTGCAATTTTTAACTCCTCTTATATTATTTCTTTGTTTTATTCTATTATTAATTTCTGAAGGAAAATACTCTTTTTGTGCAAAAATAGGGCCCATAAGAAAAAGCAAGATTTAAAAATAGCTTGTAAATAGAGTTAATCCACTGAAAATATCATGTTATTGACAATCAGAAGCATTATGCAATTTTAAAGATTCAGATGGTACTGAGAGTGGGTAGATATCGAAAGTTATGCTATAATAATAATATTTGCAATTGATAACTACTTTACATATGTATAAGATTTTACATAGAATTAATAATGTTAAAGATGTTGTATATTTTATTTTTAAGTAATTAAAATTTTTAATGAAAAATTTAAAGTAAAAAAAAGAGGGGGGGGCTAAAAAAAATTTACAGCGTCGAAAAAGGGGGGAGGTCATGACTAGTGTACTGTATATATTTGTATAATAGTCACGACTAAATGAAATTTGTTAACAGAGGGGTTGGGGGTGGTCAAAAATGCCATTTTTTGCCTCACGTAAATTATGGAAGCTCCCTATATATTTGTATATATATATGACGTCATATAGACGTTCAAGATTCGTATACTTTAAAAATGTAAAGAAGGACAAACGATTGCCGGTTACCATAACAACAATGACGTCGTTCATCTGTGTCTCGTGTTTCTCATTTGTATATAATACTATATATATAAAATGTTATTACACTTGAATGCGTAAAACATTTATACGTAAAACGTAACATACTTATACTACTTGAATGAAAATAAATGGTCGATTATTTATTCTTAAATTTTTTTAAGAATCGTAAAAAATTATGAATTGAAAAAAGGTTTCTAAAAAAGTGAGGAGGAAAGTTTTGGATTGTGATGACCATACTGGATGCGACTCGGTAATAACAACTTTTTTGGGTTAATAAGGCTATGGTTAACAAATAGCTTCTTTTTATTAACTTTTTAATTTATATTTGAATACGGATTTTACTACCGATTTAACAACGAAAATTAATTTCCTAATGAAAAAAGCGCAAAAAAGTAAAAGAATCTGAATTTCATTGAAAGAGTGCAAAGATGAATGAACCTTTAGTATAGTAAGGTGTGGAAAAAAAATTTTAATAAACCATTGTTTTTGAAAATTTTTTCCCTTATCACGTATTAATACACAATAAAAAATGATTTACAGAATAATTCTATAGGCTAGTAATTTTACTAAAAATTAGTAATAGTACCGTAAATTTTAGTAAATATTATATTTTAGTATATAGTAGTAATATAACTACGAATTTCGTAAATTTATTACAATTTGTAATAATACTATTAAAAAATAGTAAATTTATTAACCGTTATAATATTGTGTACGTCATTTTTTACTGTTTATAGAATAACTCTAGCAAGCAGTAGAGGTAAATATATGGTCAGACACTGTGCGTTTTGCATAAATTATATCAATTTAGGAATTGCGAAGACTTTACTTCAAAAGTAAGGTAATTCCATGGATAAATGATAGCTTCAAAATTATATGCGAGGTCTCAAAAATTCGCGAGATCTTTTTTTCACTTGTATAATTTGAATTTCAAATTTTACATCGATAACTTATTTTTTGTTTAAGATTTCCTAGAGCTTTTTTACGGGACTTTCAAAAATGATTGCTGAGGAGAGCAGTTTAAAGAAGTTTTGCAGAAAAATTTATAAAAAACCTTCAGATTAGAGGAATCATCTATTTTTAAGTTGTTTTATCAAAAAAAAATTTTTTATTTTTGAGGCCAAATTCAACTTTATTGAAAATCAAATATCGAAAGAGAAAACTTAATAAAAAAATCATTATCAATTAAAAAATAGATTAAAGAATTAACTTCAGCGATAAAGCGATGTCTTATATCTCTCATAATTCCTATACCTATATATATTTACTCAAAATTTTATTAAAAATTTTTATAAATATTTATACCTATAATAATTCTTTTTATTTATAGTATACATACTTTATTTTTTGTAAATAAAAAAATGTACTCTGCTGACTGGAGCATACATTTTAAATTGAAGTCACCAATATTCATGAATATAACATCATTTTTTTACTCTGTATTATAATTAAATAATTTTTATTTTGTATTTTAGCTTTTGGTTGAAAATTCAACCAAAGTAGCTCTATCGTGTACTTTAGAACAATCATATAATAGATTTCATTTTTACAAAAAAATTATTGAAATCAATATTTTATCATATTTATAATCTGTCTGTCAATCTCACTTATAAAAATGATTGAAAATAAAAAAGAAAATTAAATTAATAATTTTTATAAAAACTAAAATATTATTAAATTGAATAAATATTAGTAAAAGACATTATGCAAAAATAAAATTAATGACTTTATGAGATTTAACAAACTTTAAGACTTAAATAAATAAATAAATAAATAAATTAAGTATACTATCTGTATTTTACTTTAGCCTATAAGCATTAGTATGAAGCAAGTACTGCTATGAAAACATGAAACAAGTAAAAAAAGTTTTTGTATTGAGGAATAAAAGTTGTCTTTTGAAGTGGAAAAGTATAAAAAAGAAAAATTGACTGGAGTATCCTCAAGCGAAGAAAAGAATATTATAAGAGGAGCAATGAGCCTTGGATAAGAAAACAAGGCAACACATTTGTCTTGTCAAGGGATTTAAAAACACTCCTAGTTCTTTTGCATCTTTCCGAAAGCTAAAGCATCTTATATAATACGATTTTCGCTTATATACTCACACTTACATTCAAGCACAAGCACACTCACTCACAAATATTAGATTTTCATGCTACACCACATCTTTAAGAATTTTTTTCTTTTCATACAAGGTATCTTAATGAATAGTTTTTTTTAGCTAAATAATTTTGACCTCAAAAATGTAGTTAGAAAAAAACTTTTGATTCTTGATAACTTTTAATAAAAAAAATCCTACTTCCTTCATCGTATTAAGTTTACATTTGAATAGAATCATAACTTTCTCAAAAATTGAATTAAAACACCCATAGTCCAAATTTCAGTTTGATTACAAATAATAAATAAATAAATAAATTAAATTTTGTCAAAAAAAAAAAAATCATATAGGTATGTACAGTTAAAATCATAAAAAGAAAAAATCAATAAATATTTGGGTTGCACATTTTAGTTAATTTTTTACAAAACTAACAACTTAATATATGTGTTCGTGAAATTATTGAAATACATACATTCACTATATACATATTACAACCAAGAACCAAAAAAATAAACAAGGATTTTGATAATATAAATGAGCATTTCTTGGATTATGTTTTATCCGGTATATTGCCCGCAGTAACGACTGCAGATTTACAATGGATTTTAATTTGCTGAATATTTATCTTTATAATTAAAATTAGGTTTTTCAATTCAAAAAAGTATAGATTTTCTCTTAATTCAGTTTATTTTTCAACTAATAGCATTTTACTTTATTTATATTTATTTTATCTGTGTACGGAAAAAATTCAACGCAGTTAAAAAAAGTTTTTATGCTTAATAGACAGAATTTCATGTAGGTTTTTTACCAACCTTGAGTGGCTCTAATAACTAAGTACTGACATCTCAAATGAAAAGAAATTGCACTCAACTTCATCTTGAATACTATAGGAAGCTCTACTAGAAATATGCTTTAAAACTTCAGAGATTTCTTCAAAAAATAACTAGAGTTTAGTCTGGCATAACTTGGACAATTTGAGACCTAGAGAGTTGAGATTCACTGGAAGTCCATATTTTTAATATGTTACCCCCCTCTCATCCCTCTGTTAATAGAAATAGGTTTTAAGAGGTTGATCTGGCAGGTAGTGACTATTTCACGAATTTCGCCTCTTTTATAAATATAATTTTTTTCTAAGCATATCGAAAAATCGTAATTTACATTTCTTAATTTTGTTGTACCTGCGGATCCCTGAAGCTGTTTGGCTAAACCCGAAAAATGACCCAACGCGACAGAAAAAAAGAAAAAAAGATCGAACTCCTAAGTCAGGTGCCCGAAAATTTGCACACCCCTGGTTTATATTCATAAAAATAACACGTCAAAATTAAGCGTTAAAATTGTTCGTGTATGAATTAAAGTTCAAATAGGATTGTAAAATCTTTTACATTTAATCAATTTATAATTTTCAATGTAATTAAAACTTTTAATTTCATAAAATATTCAATAATTGAAGTACTATATGAATTTTATAATATTAATTCATTAAAAACTTTTTTATATTTATTCAAAAAAAGTTTTAACATAATTCGCACTTATGCGTAAATATTATATCTGCTGTAATAATATATTTTAATAACATTTTAAATGTATGTATTAAAATTCTAAATTTTTAGTATAAAAAAAATTATATAGTTATTGTTATAGTTATATTTTAATTTCTAAAGTATTTAAAAACTATTTTTACTCTTAACACAACTGTTTATTTTAATGTATACTATATATAGTCAAATAAATATGAAACTTAATTAGTCTTTCAACGGCTTAAAATATTTCATTAATTCAGAGCGCATTTTCGATAATTTGAAATTTTAATGAAATTTCTTTGCACGTATTTACGTCCTAAAAAAAAAATCAATATCATCTAAATTATCGTCAATTCGAAATATTTAATAATATTTTTTTAAATTTCTTATTATCTTGAATTTTGAATATTTTTTGTTTTAATTTAATTATTTTAACACTATTCTTAAAATTAATAAAATTTCAATTTGTAGCTCAATTTTTTTTTCAAAAAAGAATCAATTTTCAATGGTTTATTTTTATATATATTTTTTCTCTTTGCATGTTAACTGAAGTATAAATTTAACGTACTATATTTCGTTTTTATTGTTTGTACAACTGCATTAAATTCTGTAAATTAAACGCTATGAAAATAATATCCACGATTGAATTTCAAAAAGATTAGTTTACAATATTGAATTTAATCAATTTTTTAAATTGAGAAAAAGAAAAAAAATTCTGCCAAATTATTGACACTATGGTTCTTAAAGTTAAAAAAATTTGGTACTACCCACGTAAAAAATTATTAAGATCTTTTTATGATCTTATTAATATCTTAATAATCTTTTATTAATATCTTAATAAGATCTTAATAATAGTTTAAAAATCTATTATTAAGATCTTAATAAGACGAAAAAGAAAAACATGTAGTTTTATTTTTTAAAACCTAATAAGTTATTGATTTTACTTATTCAGGTGGAAAACTCACGCGTAAAAATTAGCTCGGAGCTTCCTGTTCTCGTTGTATGTTCAAGTAAACCAAAAACCTCGTCATCACCATAGGTGAAAAATTTTAGACATGTATGTGACCACGACTACTGTCAAAATTTTTGCGCTTTGGCTAGTTCGTTGAAAAGCTATTTTTTACTCAAAACGTACGTTTTCCGTCACTATAAGTTTAAGACTTTTAGTCAATTTTAAAAAAGCCTTGAAGCTTTATAAAGATTAATGAAACTGTATTATTCGGGAGTTAAATATTCTAAGTATAAAGGGCGTAAAATTTTAGCGCTAGTGAGAACACCAGAACATCCTCCACGCCCATGGTGCTTAGGATATTATTTGCCTCCCTAGGCGTACAAAGTTTGCAGAATGCTCCGTGAATGTGGGAACTACAAAATTGTATGCAATTTGTGTACATCAAAATTCTGCACAAAAATGATTGTATAAAAATTGTACGAATTTGAACAATTTTAATAAAGTCAACGTAGAGAAAAGTTAATACAAATTGTTCACAATATCTAACCAGATTCGTCAAAAAAGAAATAGAGAAATTATATGGAAAAGAAGAAAAGAAAAATGAAAATTATTCCTTGTAAATTTTGCTCTGCTGCAAATTTTATTGTCTTACACGCTAGATACCAGATCTAGATAGTTCCTAAAATGCTAAAAATAAAAGGACACATCCATATCAAAATTCTTGGTTATATTTCTCAAATTGGTTTTTTCTAGAGAAAATTAATTTTTTCACAGAAAAATCAAATTTTTATATTTTAAACTTTTATTTTAGACATCATTTATTAAAAAAAAAAAACTTTTATCAATATTTTATTTTATACAGACTTATAAAGCATTCTTCTTAGTTCGCAAATCTAACTTTAAAATACAGATAAAAAAATAAAACTTATGTCAAAACTAGGTTATTCTTGGCTATTCGTGATTAACTGATTATTTTTTTTTATTAATTGAATCGTTGCTTGGTTACATTTTTAATTGTAAATAAATAATTGTCAAAATAAAAAAAAATGATCAGTTTATCAAGACGAACCAAAATGACCCCTAGTTGTAAATTAATATTTTTTTTTTAATAACCTAATTTTTGCAAAAGTTTTATTTTTTTATCGATTATTATTTTAAAGTGCAATTCGTGAACTATGATTTTTTCACAGGTCTGATTGAAATTAATTATTAAAAAAAGAAGTTTTAAAAAAAGTGACGTCTAAAATAAAAAATAAACAATTCGAGGAATATCACCAAGAATTTTGATAGAAATATGAAGAATATGAATGTATCCTTTTATTTTTAGGATTTTAGGAGCTCTAGTGCCGTGATACAATTAAATTTAGAAGGAATATTTTTCATTTTTCTTTTCTTCTTTTCCATATAATTTCTCTATTTCTTTTTTGACGAATCTGGTTAGATATTGTGAACAATTTGTATTAACTTTTCTCTACGTTGACTTTATTAAAATTGTTCAAATTCGTACAATTTTTATACAATCATTTTTGTGCAGAATTTTGATGTACACAAATTGCATACAATTTTGTAGTTCCCACATTCACGGAGCATTCTGCATACTTTGTACGCCTAGGGAGGCAAATAATATCCTAAGCACCATGGGCGTGGAGGATGTTCTGGTGTTCTCACTAGCGCTAAAATTTTACGCCCTTTATACTTAGAATATTTAACTCCCGAATAATACAGTTTCATTAATCTTTATAAAGCTTCAAGGCTTTTTTAAAATTGACTAAAAGTCTTAAACTTATAGTGACGGAAAACGTACGTTTTGAGTAAAAAATAGCTTTTCAACGAACTAGCCAAAGCGCAAAAATTTTGACAGTAGTCGTGGTCACATACATGTCTAAAATTTTTCACCTATGGTGATGACGAGGTTTTTGGTTTACTTGAACATACAACGAGAACAGGAAGCTCCGAGCTAATTTTTACGCGTGAGTTTTCCACCTGAATAAGTAAAATCAATAACTTATTAGGTTTTAAAAAATAAAACTACATGTTTTTCTTTTTCGTCTTATTAAGATCTTAATAATAGATTTTTAAACTATTATTAAGATCTTATTAAGATATTAATAAAAGATTATTAAGATATTAATAAGATCATAAAAAGATCTTAATAATTTTTTACGTGGGTACGTCCAAAAAGAAAAAAAATTATAGTGTTTTTTAATTTTTAATGCAAAAAATTTTGAGAAAAAAGTTTTCATAATATTAGTTATTACGTAGATCCAAAAAATTGAGTAAAAACGGTATTTCTAAAACTAGTACTTCCATATAAAAAAATTAGGTTTTACGTCCAAAAAGGAAAAAGACTAATGGTGTTATTTTTATTTTTTGAAGACAAAAATTTTTAGACAAAAAATTTTAAACAAATTAATCACCAGATCCCAAAAATCAAGTAAAAACGTTAGAAGTTTAGAACTTTCATAGGAAGAAATGAATTATATCCAAATTAAAAAAAAAGTGGTTTGAGATTTTTTTATGAAAAAATTATCGAAAAAAAAATTATTGGTCTTAATACCATAATAAAAGTAAAGATGATATTTTATTGACGAGAATTGGACTTGAACTTAATTTTTTATTGTTTCAACTTATTTAAGACCTAATTTTTTTATCAAAAAATCTTAAACTAGTTTTTTTTTAATTTGAATGTAATACCTCATTTTTTTCCAAGAAAGTACTAATATCTAGAAGTATCGTTTTTACTCGTTATTTCGTATCTGATAATTATTTTAAAATTTTTTTCCGAAAATTTTTTTCGCAAAAAAGTACAAAAAACACCAATTTTTTCTTTCTTTTTGGACGTAGTACCTAATTTATTTCTACGAGAGTACTAGTTTTAGAAAGTTTGTTTATAGTACTTTTTTGGATCGGATACCGAATTTTTTCAAAATTTTTTTCTAAAAATTACAAAAACAAAAAAATTAAAAAAACTGAAACATTTTTTTTTTTTGGTATAATACCTACCTGATTTAATTCCATTAAAGTACTAATATCTGAAAATATTGTAACCGGTGATATTTTGCAACTATTATGGAATTAAGAAGAAATGTATGTAGGATTGCATGGTTGTAATCGGTGATATCTGTTCATATTGAAGTATTAAGCTCATTGTTTGAGGAACTTTAGTGCCAGCTACTTAGCAGAGTATTTTATTTATGAATTGATTAATAAATAATTTAATGATTCCTTAAAAAAATGTCAATAATTTCTTATTTTTTTAATCTGATTTATGAATTACTTATTCTAAAGAAAAGTACATTTTACGTTTTAATTTTGCAAATCACTTTAATATTTATGAAAATTATTCGCTTTGAAATTTGTTAAGTTTTACTTAATTTGACAGCTAAAACTTTAACCCCATAAGTAAAGAAAAGGGCCTTCTAATCAAAAACTGTATCAGATATCACGCTGTTGTATATTAATAATTTAAATACATGCATTTAACACATTATTTAAGTAGAGTAGATAAAGTTTTGATCAGCCATTGAAATTATCTGCACTAGTATTACACATAAAATAATAATAGTATAATAACTTTAATATGATAGTGCAACACAGAATCTACATCTCGATATTTTAATTACAAATAAATATTAAAAATATCGCGCGGAAAAGAAATGTTTGATTACAAAAAAAGAGTCAAAAAATTGTGAATTACTAATAAATTCGTTTTCCGTTATTTGAAAAGACATACTAAATTAATATAAGTAGAAGTATTTAAAAAGCAATATAAAGCGTGAAAAGTGAAAATTTAATAACAATAAATTATAAATGAAAATTAAGTTTGATTTTCGCATTATTTTTATTATTTGAATAAATTATAAATTTGAAAAAAATAAAAAGATTAATAAAAAACGAAAATTTAGTAACAATAAAATCTAATAAAATTAAGAATTAAATAAACGAAACGATAATTTAATATTGAGAAATAGTTAAAGAAATATTATTATATATTATTAATCAAAAAAAAAATTGAATAACAATAAATAAATTTAAAATTTAAATTTTTTAAAAATTTTTTATTTTTTGTTTTTGGGTGTTGAGTCACTTGAGGAAATAAATTTTGGGAAAATTAACATTCGGAGTAATGAGTTTCGGAAAAATACACATTTTAGAAATCGGCTTTAGGAAAAAAGTCATCGGGTAAGTGGAATTTGGGGAAATGTCCGTTCGGTGAATGGCATTCGGGGAAATGACCGCGGGAATCAAATTAACTATTATAGTTTTAATAAGACTAATATGCTACTATTTTGACCTGTCTCCTTGATTTGAATGCATCCCGTCAAAAATAAAGAAACTACAGTGCCTGAAAGCGAAAGTGCAAGAATGCAAGAATACAAGATTCAAAACTTTAAAAGCGTTTTTTTGAAAACGGCCCACACGATATTTCCTTTATAATTTTTTTAGTTTTCGCAAAAATTTAAGAATTTTAAAGTGTTTTTTTTTTTTAAGACGATTCTATTTTTTTAGGCACCTACGTCAACGCCATTTTAACATATGTAAAAAATGAAAAAAAATTTTTTTTCTATTTATTTCGAGCGTATAAAATTACTGTCCAGAGGTCCTGAGGGTCCACAAATAATTTTTTCTTGATAATTAATGATATTTTGAGTTTTTGAACCCATATCCAGCACAACTTTGAGCATAACTTAGGTTGCAGAGTGCTATTACTTGAGTTATCGGATCTAATATTACAATTCATGAATTTTTTAATAGTTTTTAACGATTGAAAATGCCTTCAAACGTAAAGGAAATTAAAAAAAAAAAGTTTTACTCATTAAAAATGCAAACTCCGTGAAATCGTGGGATTTAAAAATAAAATTTTTGACAAAAAAAAAACACTTTTGTTTCGGTTTTCTTTAGATTTTATGTCATTTGCAACGATTTAGAAGAAAAAAAAATTCTTGGCTGAAGTATAGTAATTGAATATCCCAGTTATTCCCATCACGGTAACCGGATTTTTTTTCTGTGTATTGAAATAAGATTTAATTCACACATGAATCATTTAAAACCAGTAACATTTAATAATATTAACTATTTCTGATGGGTAAATATGACTAATGGTTCAGTAAACATGTCATTGGCCTTATAGAGATTCTGATTATATTAGCGTATTTTACCATGCTTAATGCTTATATTATTTTATTGTAAAATTGTATAATTCTATGAGGAAAGGTATAGATTTGAAAAAAATAAAAAACTTTTAGGTTCTGTTTCCTTGTTTATTATTAATTTATTATTAAAAAATATAAAAATAAAGATTATATAAAACAACAAAAAGAGCAAATGCTTTTAATTTTAGATCAAAGTAAAAACTGTCACTTTATAATATGTTAAAAAATTAAAATTTTTCTTTCACATAAATAATTAATTACATGTTTAGGTATTAAATTCTTAATTAAAAACTTAATTTTAATACTTTAAAATAAGAATACAATTATGATTATAATTAAAAAGTAATCACATTAACCTACAATCGAATATTTTATTTTTATTATGAATAAAAAAAAACTATATACCTATACTTATGCTTTTTTTTTATCAAAATCAACAATAAAATAAATATATTTAAAAAATAGTATACACAAACACACACACTTTCGAGTAAAAAACTCTATAGCGTAATCTATGTGACTTGACTAGATGATGTATCATAAAGTTCTTTCTGCCATTGACATAAAGCTATGATAAGCACGTTCACTTAAAACGTGGTTCGATTTTTCAAATAGTAATTTCTTGAGAGCAATCTTTTTTTACATT